>CM016486.1:24854222-27686347 GCA_002890555.2 Lagenaria siceraria
CATTTTCAGTGAAGCTCAAAACTTTTCAATCAATATTTGAGTGGAGGAAGATGGAATTTAGATGAATTGCATTCGTTGCTTTTTAATGGAACTTTAAGTAGATGCTCCTCAAAATGCTCTCTTCCCCAATGTTTCCTCTTCGTCCCCTGCCTCTGTTATTTCAATTCTTGATCATGGTTCTCTGACTGATGAATTATTTATTTATTATTATTATTATTATTATTTTTGTTTTAGAAACCAGCTTTTATTGAGAATATATGAAAGAATACAAAAGAGACTTACAAAAACACCACCTGACAAAATAAGAAAAAAAATGCTTCAATCTTTAGACTCAAATTCCTAAAGAGTGCCATTAAACTTGGCAGGCGTCGTAACTCATAACTTCTCTAACTCTCTTAAAATTCTCTCACTCCTCTCAAGTCAAATGCTCCATAAAATAGGAAAAATCTAGCTCCATGGAGTATGTCTGTTATCTCGATAGGGCAGATGTCGAGAATCTCTATTTTGAACCATGCACCAAACTTCTCCAAATAGGAGTCCCAAATTGTGATAACGAACTTGCATCTCCAAAGGATATGACCCAAATCCCCTGATACCTTCGTACAAAGAATGTACCACAGCAACCCTAGCAAGAGTGAAGAGTACTTTTAAATGTGATTCAGGGTGTTGACTTCTATGTAAGACATGGCAGACAAAAAATGTAACCTTTTTGGAAATTTTAACCTTCCACAAAGATTTGTGGAAAATAAAGATCTGGTTAAGGCCCGGCAAGAAACAGTGAAAATTTGTGCCGTATGTTCAAAAGGCTTCTTGAGATATTAGAAAGTTTTAAATATAATTTGAGTCTCCAGATTTCAACCTTTTTTTCACTTTTTTTTTTCTTTTTCATTTCAGTCCCTAATATTATGGGTTAGAACACCTAAAGAAATTAACGTAGAGTTATGTGAGTGAAAATTCTTCTTACATCAACCAAATTATACAAACTTGGATGTCTAGCCAAAGATTAACCAATTGGTAGTGGATTTCTCTAATGCTATATATTTCAATTAAGAAGATCTCTTCTTTTTAGCAATATTTTTATAACCCTCACAAATTTCCTTGCATCAATTACACGTTTGTCCTCTCTCAAAAGAGGGAGGGAAAACAAAGAATGAATATCTGTATTTCATTACATTTATTGGTCGTGCAGGGCCGGGGGCCGGTCAATGATTTTTATCACGTGGATCTTCCGGAACATTATATCGATATTTTCAAGTTGTATGATCCTGTTGGTGGTGAGCACTTCAATATCTTTGCAGCTGGTTTAAAGACAGCGGATCGTGTGGTCACAGTTAGTCATGGATATGCTTGGGAGCTTAAAACATCTGAAGGAGGTTGGGGTTTACATGGAATAATCAATGAGATTGACTGGAAAATGATGGGCATTGTGAATGGGATTGATTCAAAAGAGTGGAGTCCACAGTATGATATTCACCTCACATCAGATGGTTACACCAACTACTCACTAGAAACACTTCATACTGGAAAGCCCCAATGTAAAGCAGCTCTGCAGAAGGAGCTTGGATTGCCCATTCGTGAGGATGTACCTCTGATCGGTTTTATCGGGAGACTGGATCAACAGAAAGGGGTTGATATAATAGCTGAGGCCATTCCATGGATGGTGGGTCAGGATGTCCAACTAGTCATGTTGGGTACTGGCAGGCAAGATTTAGAACAAATGCTCAGAGACTTTGAGAACCAACATCGTGACAAAATTCGGGGATGGGTCGGTTTCTCTGTCAAGATGGCGCACAGAATAACTGCTGGCATAGACATCTTACTCATGCCATCAAGATTTGAACCTTGCGGACTGAACCAACTCTATGCAATGAACTATGGTACAATACCAGTTGTTCATAGTGTAGGGGGTCTTAGGGATACCGTTATACCTTTCGATCCATACAACGAATCAGGACTTGGGTGGACGTTTGATAGCGCCGAGGCTAATAAGCTAATAAATGCATTAGGGAACTGCTTACTCACTTATCGACAATACAAGAAGAGTTGGGAAGGACTCCAGAGAAGAGGGATGACCCAAGATCTAAGTTGGGATCATGCAGCTGAAAAGTATGAAGAAGTTCTAGTGGCTGCAAAATACCAATGGTGATGTGTTAATATTCTCAACCCTTTATTTGGAGTCTGTCCTAGTAGGGCTTATGAGTTAATTTTGGTTCCTGATTGTTTTGAAATGAGTCTTGACTTCCCCATTTTCATACATCATGTCAGGCAAATGGAATTCTGCTATAATAAGATTACTTGTAGCTAAAGTGTATAAAATCTAATGCTATTCCAAGTTTTTGTGCCCAACATGATGGTGAGGTATAAACTTGAATTTTCAAGGAAACTTTGTTGGAGTCATAGGGGAAAATTTCCACCGAAATCTCGATGAGGGAAATTTCGTTTTCCCCCAATTTCGAGAAGATTTCGAGAATATTCTGATTCTCCCCATTTCGACGAAATTTCAAGATTTCGAGAAAATTTTGACATTTCGAAAAAAATTCAATTTTTTTTTATTAACTATGTTAGCTCAATTCAAAACTTTCAATTTTATTATCTTATTATACACAATTCTATAGTTTCACATGCTAATGTCATTTTCGACACAGGATTAAACATTTTTTTATGTGCTACTTTTTTTAATTTCCAAATTTTCTCAATTTTTAGCTTTATTTTCAACCCAAAACGTTCATTTATAAAGAAGTTGAATTTGAAAAAACCACAAAAAAATCATCTATATTTAATTTTAAGCTCAATTGAACTTTTTTCATTAAATTTTCACATCATTTCACCTTAAAATTGAATTGATGTGAGTTTTTCTTTTACCATTCAAAACTTTCATAATTTTCACATCATTTTACCTCAAAATATTCAAAAACTTTTTATTATTTTGTAATTATTTTTTCATTTCTTTTTTAAATTGTTGCTCTCGTATCAACAATTACTCAGACATTTATAATAGACATCTAAATATTATCTTACTTTATAAAAATTGTGATTAAAAATAGTCAGTTATAATCTAATTAAGCCACAATCAAAGTTTCATTAAATAATTATAACAATTTCTATAAATTTTCATAATTTTTTCTAAAATTTTCATCGATATTTCTATAAAATTGGGACCTCGATATTTCCATCGACATCGATATTTCGAACCTTGGTTGGAGTAAAGTGTTTGATTTTTTCCCCATATTTTCTATTTTTGTTTTTTAATTTTCTTTTCTTAGATGTTTATATATTTATTATTTATATGCACATAATTTTTAGTCTTTAATATTCTACAAGTATTGGGCTTATAATTTCAGTTAATGTCAGAATATTAATGTGCTTGAAAGGATGATTAAAGAAAATGAGATAGTTTGAAAAGTAATTTCAAGTAAATCATCATGGATTAGTCTAGTGATAAATACGAGAGTGAACTTTGACAAAAAGTTTAGTTGTTGTTGGGGAAAAATGAAATGTATGAACTGGATACACTACCAAACTTATTACAAATCAACTAGAAACAATACACTTAACAAGATAGTGTAACAAGGATAAAGACTTGAAAGAACCTCAAAACCTTTGGAGACTCAAAATGTAGTCGAGGCACGCTTCTGATAAGCGATGTCCTGAAGACAATTATTCGCTCTGCACCGGATGCAAGCAGACTATAGCAATCGTCTCAACAGGATACAACGACTCACTCCGGTAGAACTGCAACCTTGAATTACTCGGATCTGGCAGAACTCTTGGATACTTGCTCTCAACTTGACACAAGATGAAAAGAAAGAAATATAGAAAGAAATGGGAGAATTCTTCAATTTGGAGTGGGATGCAACAAATGAAGAAACAAGTTGCTATTTATAGGCTAGCAACTTAGTAACTTTCCAAAATATAAATTAAAATCAAATAAATACAAAAATTGAAACATTTGACAAATTAATCTTAATTTAGTTGTTACTTGACAAAAATCACATATAACTCATTCGAATTGAAGAAACTACAGATTTAACTTTCATACATGTTAAATTTGTACATGAAACTTCATCTTAGTTTGATGGTTTCAATCCAATTTGAAGTTTCCAACAATGAATTTAATTTACACAATTAAATCCAATTTTTTTATGTTTCAAATGTTCATCAAAATCTCATTTTCTTTCACTATAAATATCCAACAGTCACAAGTTCAATCTATGCCGGCCACATACATAGGATTCAATATTCTATGAATATTGGTAGAGTCAAGCAGGTTATCCAGCTAGTTCGGAAATTCACGAATATATATAAAAAAAAAAGTAAATCAAATTTATATTTTGCATATTTCATAAATGAGTTCAATTCATTAAATTGAAGAATGAATTGAAGAATGAGTTAGTTTTTTTTTTTTTTTTTTGAAAATAAAAGAATGAGTTAGTTAAATCCAATTTAATAAATGAAGATTATGAATGTTTCCAATGTAATCCGCACTCGCATATGTTGTTAAACTAACAAAAAGCAACCACTAAATTCAATTAACGATTAATTAAAATTAATTATTTAGAAAATAATTAAAAGTTATGAAACCAACTATTTTGGTGCCTATTTAGACCAAAAAAAAAAATGGTGCCTATTGTCATTTTCCTATTATTGCTGTTAACTAATATAATATTGAGTCAATTTTTTTGATTATATTTTTTATTACAATATGGATAGGAAGATTCAAACAATAGACCTCTTAGCCTGTGTCAGTTGAGCTATATAGAATTTGGTTCTTTTTTTTTAGTTATTGATGTGCATAATATGGTAAATTTGTATTTATTTTGTTAATTACCTAACACTTATGGTTACATCACATTTTGAAGCTAATTAAGCTTGTCGTATATCTTTACTAAGATGTTAGAGGCTTGAATCCCTTGCTCCACATGTCATTAAACTCAATAAACAAATAAATAAACAAGAAGATAATGATTTCATGCACATTAACATCTTTTGATTCTTATGGATGAAACATCTTTGAATGTACTTTTTTATTTTCTTATTGGAATTCTATACTTCGTGGAGATAATACACTCATAACTCTTTTAGGAATAAGAGCCTTTTAGGTTAACTTAAATTCTATTAAAAAATATATGTGATCGACCCAAAAATTTAAATCTATTACTCCATATGTTTGTTGGACTCTAAAATCATAAATAATAAAAAAGTTTTAATTCAATAATATTAAGTTGGCCAACCATCACAAAAGAGGTATGATGTATAATCTTTTCATAAATCATTTGTCCAAGTTATATCTAGTTGACTTTCTCAAATCTAATTGGATCTTCTATATTTATTTTAATAACTCTAACCAACCATTAATATAAGAAAAATTGCAATGAATATGTCACGCAAATAAATAGTTTGCAAATACAATTTTTCTTTGAAAATTTTGTGTGCTTATGTAAATAGTTTTCTGTAATTAATTTTTTCCTTTTTATTTATCACTTTATCGTTGATAGTCTATCAATGATAGACCTCTATGACCAGTTTTATTTCTATCACTAAAAAAATCATTTTCCATCTACCAATGATATCTATCACTACTTGACCACTTTTATATATGTTTATGTAGTACAACAGAGAAAATTTACTCTTTTTGGTCCCTGCACCTCTAACTTATCTCCCACGAATATATATAAATAATGTTGTAATTAACACATTAACTTTAAGAGAAATCATAAAAGCTAGGATGATTCTAGTAGTTCGTAGATATGCAACATTTTCCAACAAAATAACTTAATCTTTTTATCATTCAAGGTGAGTATTTGAACTTACAATCTTTTAATAAAAAAATATATACCTTAGTTAGTCTGAACATCGATATATATATATATATAAAAGAGAGATTCCACTTGCATAGAATGGTCTTCCATCATAATCTCATACATTGACATTTGATTAATTTTTTTTAGAAAAAAAACACGATGTAGGTCAATAGTGCACAAGAATATCTCAACTTGACATATTAAAATGTCACTATCTATTAGGGATAGAATATTTTGCTATATTTGAAAACATTTCGTTTTATCATTTAAAACAATTAGCTTTATTTATATTTAAAAATGAAAATTTTATATATGCTTTGAGCTTTAATATTGGTTCTTATATATTCTTATATATATATATATTATTGACATGTTATTCTTTCTAGCTGGTGGTGCTCTCTTTAGACTTTTTGCAATTGTCTTCTGTTGATCTTTTTTTTTTTTTTTTTTTAATAACATATATATAAATTTAATCTCAACTAAATGATGACATTTGTTCCAACCAATAATTTTTCATAACTTAAAAGGATGGAATAAGACTTTCCTAAAATAATCTAAAAGATATTGTTCTTAAATGGAAGTTTGTCTTCCCAAAATATCTAAATATGACAAAATTGAATAGGATTTATATATTCCAAGGTGAGTTAAGTGATTATCTTCTTATCAAATTTGCAACCCATGAATTTAGTATTTGTGGGCTAAATATCAAAATCATGTGAGGTGGAGTATTCAAACCACAAAATTCATACTTCATACTATAACTATACTTTTGTTGGCATCAAATTGTTCTAGTTACACTCACATAATTTCAAGGTTTCATAAAATAAGAATCTATAGTTTGTAATTATCTTTTTAATTAAAAATATATCCAAAAGTCACAATTGTTGTTTTAAAATTAAGTATTCAAAAAGAAGAATGTTAGAAAAATATTTTAGAGCTAAAAGGGAGTTTAAAATGTTAGAGATTCGATTCTCCCACTCCATATATTATAAAAAAAATATAGAGTTCACCTATCCAATTTCACATTTAAATATATAAGAAACCTTTTTATTTTCAACTTTTTTTTCAGACTTTTTAAGCTTTCTTCCCATTATGAAAAAAGAAAACTGAAAAAGAAAAGAGGAACCTTAATAAAATGCACACGATTTATTGATCCACATCCAAACCACAAACAAATATCTTTACAAAAACAAAATAAAAATAGATAATTTGACATCAATGAACTGCTTCTTTCCCTACCTCTCCCAAACAAATACTATGAACAAATAACATTCCCACACACACCAAAAAAAAAAAAAAAAAAAAAAAGGAAATTACAGAAAGCCCTTATTGATTTCTTGAGAATTGAATTAAAATTCATCCACGATTTGGAGGAGGAGGTGGAGAAACATAGCCACCTTTTATGTTGGTATTTGGTTCTGGATCTGAATAATCCATAGTCTCCATCATCATCATCCTTGATTTTCTTCCACTTTCCTGCAAAATTTTATAAGAACAAAACCCACAAAATCAAAAATTTCAAGATTCACTCCACACAAAAAATAAAATAAAAAAATAAATATATAATTTCGTTACCTCTAGCAGAAGTCTGGAGCCATGATGTGAATCAACAGTCTCCACCATCCTCAAATTCCTTCCAAATCCTTCAGATTTGCCACAAAAACAAACAAAACAAACCCTTAGTAAATTTAAAAGATTACCCTTAAAAGGTAAAAAAGAAACAGAAAAAATGATTTTTAAGAAGAAAGAAAATTACCATTAGAGAAACAGAGAGAGATAACGAGAGAAAGAAGAAGAATTGAGAGAAAAGAAGAGCGACCCATTATTGTGAAGAGGATTTTGAGAAATGGGTTGTTTTCAGATTTATGAATGAATGAGTAAGTGATGAGTAATTACGAGAAGAAGTTTGAGTTTTTTTTTTTTTTTTTTTCTCTGTTTCTCTGTATATTTTCAAAAAGAAAAAAAGAAAAAGGAAAGTAGCAATTGAACGAAAACCAAACTGAAAGGAGAAATGAAAGGCTGTAAAAATGGGGTTGTAGAGATCCTGTTTAGATTTGTTTCATCTTTCATGTGAGTGAACTGTGAACATAGATCATAACAGCTTTTTCTTTGAATTTTTCTTTCTTTCTTTTTTTTTTTTTTTAATCTCTCTCTTCTTCTGAGTTTTTTTTTTGTATATATATAAGTCAAATGGGAGAGAATCTAATTAGGTGAGGAATTTTGAATGCATTTCTAAAAAATATTATCATTTACTTAGCTTTTTGGCTATTCTGGTAATTGTACTTTGAGATTTTGTTCATTTTAGTTTTATCAAATGTTTAGTTGTGTACTTTTTATGAATCTTAAAATTAATTTGTCCTAGTTTGAAGATAATTTTAATTCTCTCTATTAATTTTTAGTGAAAACATATAGTCACATGAATTTTTTTGAAAATTATTATTATTATTATTTTACTAAATTTGATAAATTTTTAGTTATATTTTAAATATCCAACTGGAAAGTCCGAGTACAAAAAGACTCTTAATTATTATTAGATAAAGAGGTAAAGAAGAAAAAACCAAAGCTAAGGAGTTGACAACGACGAAAAACGTCGAATAAGAAAGACTTAGTATACAACATGTGTCTGCGTTCTGGCTATAGCTCATTAGCAAGCGAGCAGGGGAACTGTTCCTGAGAGTTTCTTTTTATAGAAATATGAATATGTATCTTCCCAACTCAAGTGACACATATAGATAGTTGTAGACAATAAAAAAAAAAAAAAAAAAGTTCTTCGAAGTTGTGCTAATGGTGGTCAAGGATACGGTACTAGTGTCAGCGGGAGACACAGAGTCCATTTTTATGTGGAATTGTTCTATAAAATATTTATTAGATACTTTTAAAAGTTTGAGGACTAAATTTATAATTTAATCTAAAAAGTAACTTTGAACTAATAATAAAAACTAAAATTTAAATGTATTGAAAATATGAGAGTAGAGGTTGACATTTGAAAGTAATTTTTCCACCATAACATGTGAGATACTGCAACTTAATTCGTATATTTATTTTGCTATCTTATTTGTAAATGAAAATTGACTACAATAAATATTTAATATACGTGATTATTAATTTTTAAAATTGTTTTTAATTTTTTATAAAAATTTTAGAAATTGAAACTTTTGACTTCAAGATCGATAGAACCAGCTTTATATCAGTTGAACTATGTTCGTGTTATATACCTACCAGCTTTAATATTTTTTCTGTTCGTAATAATTTTCTTTAAAATATTGTTAAAAAAAAAAACACTATTCTTGGCTCCTTATTTTCTAATTGCCCTTTTCACAATTAAGAAAGTAGTTCGAAAAGCATTTAAGGAACTCTATATTTAAGTCAAATTCATCCCTACTTGATCTTAAATAATCTTAAAGACACTATGTTAATTAATTTTTTTAATACGAGAGTGGTGTCCCTATTAGTGACCTTATGGCCCTAACACTATGTTGACTTGCTTAAATTTTTTTATAATTTTTTCAATTTCAGACTATTTCAATATAAACATTTTTTTTTTCATAAAAGTTGTATTGATAGTAATCAATAATTTATTATTGATGATACATATTTGTTTAAAAGATTGATACAAATGTAAACTTTTAATAATTTATGCATTATCTAGAGTTTAAAATAGGATTATACTTCTAAAAAAAGGATAAGATAAAAGATAAAAGAATCTTTGGTATTTCTATTTTCTTATATGTATATTTGATTAAAAATGGTTGATTTTATTTTGAATAACATGCCTTACACTAGATTATGTTAAGCAATTTTCTATTAAAATTTAGGATAAAATTATATATATATATTGTCTAGTGTATAACTCAATTACTAGCATAAAGTTTATATTATTGACTTCGATGTTGAATCATATATATTGTTTCTTTTTATAACGTGGAGTAAGAGAATCAAACATTTGTCTTTAAAATTAAAAATACATGTTTTATGTTAATTTAACCGAGTTCATTTGAGCTATATACATACTATCAATGAAGACAATACATTAAATATTTAGTGTCGAGGAAAAAACTTATTCTCAATTATAATGATTTTCAACTTTGACCTAAGAGAAGATTATAATGACTTTATTCTTGCGATTTGAAGTTTGGATCTTATCTAACTAAACCCAATTGGAATTTGTGAGTATATAAAACCATGAATGTCCAACAAAACGACAATTTAATACAAATAGAACTATTCTTTTTTTAGTACCAATTTCGAAACTACAGACGTCTGGATTGCTAACACATCTTTATGACAGTTGAGTTATACAAGTTACATATGCTAAAATAGGTTAGGCCAAGTCAATTTACGTTTTTTAATTTTATTTCTTTTAAATTAAATAATAGTTACACTACAATTTCATCTCTCAACTTTTAAGTTTGAGTATATTTGATCTCAAAACTTTAAAAACTATTTAATGTATTTTAAAACTTTCATCTTTGTATCCAATAGGTTTCTCTTATCTATACAAAATTTCTTAATTAAACTTTTAACTTTTTGTTCATAAATTCTTGAATTTTTAATTTTCTATCCTTTTCTTTTATTTATTCGACCTATATTTTTTAAAACTTCCATCAATTTAGAATCATAATGGACACAAAATTTAATTTTATAACTAACAAATTAATCAATTTTTTTTTTGAAAGTTTTAAATATATCATGTAATGTAACATATCCTTAAAAAACATGGAATTGAGAATAAAACATTGATTAAAAGATAATTTTTTTTTTTAAGAATGTATTTTCTAAAATTAAAAAAAAATTGAATATGGTAAAGTGGCCACCTCATGCATCTACCCAAAAAGTTAGGCTTTTTCCCACTAAGTAGAACTCCAATCCAAATGAACAACTTGGATACTCTTACCTTTGCAGAATATACACACATATATAATTGATTGTAGACTCATCAACCACTAAACTCACATTGGGATTAACCTTTTTTTTTTTTCATCACATTGGGATTAACTTTAGTTGTATAATAATTTATCATTTTATTATTTTCCCCCACTATATTATATCTTGTCCCTAACTGATTAAAAAAATTACCAACCTAAGTTTGATTAATGGAGAATTTTTAAAAATAGAAAAATAAAAAAAATTATTTACACAAAATAGAAAAAATTTTAGATAGTTGTGATAGACGCTGATAGATGTCTATGTCTATCAATGTCTATTAATTTTATTTTTTTTTGTCATTTTCTGTAAATAATTTGACATTTTTTTTATCTGTTAAAATTTCTCTTGATTAAATTTGTTCCGAAAGATTTTAAAATTTTAATTAAATTTAGATCTTAAAAGATTTTAAAAGTCTTTAAATTTTCACTAATTTATAAAACACGCAAATTTCAATTAAATATTTTTTTTTTTCAAGACACTCTCTCCATTATACATATAATAGAAGCTGGAAGGAAATAGAATCATGTGGCTAATTCTTTTAAAAGTTCTTTTATTAATTTTTTTTTTAAAAAAAAAAATGAAAAGTTTAGAGTTTAAATTGCATTGGATATTTGACATACTTCTAAAATAAATGTTTAGCTTCAAAGTATATGTTTTTAATATTGATGTTTGGCAAAAAGTGGGAAAAAAACCCTTTTTTTTTTCTTGTGTTAGTTTTATGGTCAAAGAAGATTGAACCATTTTATTATTGAGGTGTTTTTTAGAATTTCGATCAAAATTATTTATACGATAAAACTTGAATTAAAAATTTAATTAACTACTTTAATATATATATATTATATATATATATATATAAAGCTAAGGATAAAAGAATAGTCAAATAGCATATTTTTCCTTGCTAGTTATTAGTAAAAGACTATTATGTTATTTTCTTATTCAAGATGTCTTTTTTAGGATTTTTGTTAACCGTATTTATATTATTGCAGTGTAAAAACTTCAATAAATAGAATTTAGAACTTATCCGAAGTAACTTTTCAAATACTTAAAAACTCCTTTTGAGTATTTAAAGAAAACAAATTAAAGACATTTTGGTCCTTAATAATTAACTTTGATAGAATAAAGATAAACTAGAATTAAAAAGAACAACTATATAGCATGACAAAAAGAGAGATTTGAGTAAGTTTTGTTTGACAAAAATTGTAACATATCACTCTTGAATGAAAAATATAACTTTTTTTTTTTTAGTCCAATAGTAGAGTCATCGTAGAGCACTCGAACCACTGCTCTCTTGGTTGGTAACACATCTATAAATCGGCTGAGATATATTCACTTTGGAAACATTGTTATAACTTACAATTACTATTATATATTTGAAGTTTCAATTTAATTAATTGCCCCCTTAAATTTAAGAAATTGTTATTAATTAGACCTTTAAATTTATAACATATATCTCTATTATATAAAAGGCTAAAAAGGACTCTAAGAGGAGATTTTTTTACATACCTATTTTGTCCTTAGAATTTTTATTAAATGTCTAGTTTGTCGTTCGTTACAACTATTAAAGGTCGAAATGGTTACATGACAAAGTGGTGTATATTCTTTCATGGTATGAGTGTGATTTATTATAGTATAGATATGAAACAACATGATCTAACGGTGAAGAATTATTTGAACGAATAGACACGTCTTTTGCCTCGATAGAGCTATACGGGTCGAAGTGGTTACACGATGAAGTAATATATCCTTCCATATGTATGTGGGTGTGATTTAGACTACAAATATAAAACATCAAGATTCAACAGTAGAGATATGTTTGAAGGAACAGTAAACTCTTCGAATTGAAGTGGTTATATGACAAAATGACATCATTTAGTGTAAGGGTGTGATCTAGACCATAGATCTAAAAACAACATGATAATAGTAGAGACATGTTTGAATGAGCAGTCACGTCATTTTTCCTTTAAAATTTCAAAATTTTCTATTTGTCTTCTTCTTCCAATAATTATAACTATTTGGATCAAACAATATAAGATTAGACTCTTTCATCAATTAGATTAAAAAAAAAAAAAAAAAAAAAAAAAAAAAAAAAAAAAAAAATCTATGAACTAAAATAAGACTATGAATTTTGTGTAAATCACACATGTTATGAGCGAGTATATATAAATGAACTATATAGGAGAATTTTTTGTTTCCTGTCTCTTACTTCTATATTTTTATTAAATTTTTATTTAACTCAATGGGACGCAATTTTTAGATTATAGGTGTCTATTGAGTTCAATAGTTGTCATTGATGTCGACGGGATGAGACTCTTTGAGATGGAATGTGACTCTTTGAATGTATGTATTTATTGAATCTAATAGATGTAATTGATGTCAATAGAATGTGATTATTCGAGAAGAGGCAATTGCACACATCTTATTGATCCAAGGGATAAAATACATGTATAAAAGGGAAAAAAAAATAAATAAATAACCTGTGTGTTTACGTTGTTACCAAAAAGAATTCAATATGTTATCTAAATTTAGAGAAAATAACAAAAATAATTAAGAGGGACAAAATTTTAGAAGTAAATTAAATTTAGAAACAAAAAATTGGAGTCAACTTTACATATAAGATCCAGGTTTAATTTTCAGATTCCTTTCTAAATTGGTAAATATATTAACAAAATAGAGTTTAAAAAATGTTGGCACCAAAATTTATAAAGGGAAAAAAGAGTGAAATTAATATTATTGGGGAGAAAAAGATTATTACAAATATTGAAAATATATTAATTTTTTTTAGTTTAGTTTCAATTTAATTTTTAAGTTTTAAAATGTTACAATTTTATTTTCTGAAACTTGAATTTTGTTTCAATTTGATATCTAAATTTAAAAATTTACACTTTCAATTTCAATTTCAATTTTTCATTACACTTACGGACACTACGTTCTAATTATATTCTCGTTATATTCTCATTGACGTATTCTTAATTTTTTTTTTCAATGCTCATTTCTTAATACAGTTTTTCCAATGCGCTGTCCTATAGCACAGGGAAGAAATTATCTTATTATTCAAAATGAGTTAAAATTTAAAATTTTGTTAGCTTGAGTCCAACAAATACTTTATACTCAAAGTACGATTAGAATCTTGTAAGCTTTTGCCACACAAATACTTTATACTAAAGTCTTCATCATACTTAGTCATACCTTGTACTAAAATAATTTTAGGCTAAGTCACATAAATACAATGTAAAAACATAAACTAGTCACGCAAATATCCTATACTAAGAAACTAAGGATCTATTTGGTAGAGAATTTAAAAACAGAAATTCAAAAATAAAGAATTTGACATGTTTTTAGATAGGTATTTTATGGCATATTAGGAGTTGGATTCTATTTTAAATAGTTGTTTAAAATGTATTTGATACATAATTTATGAATAATAAAATTAATTGTAGTTACTCACTAAATACTAATTGACAATATACTATTATTAATTTATTTATAACTATGTTTTATGTTAAGAAATTTTGTATGATTATTATTTTATAATATTATTTGATTTATAATACATTACATAATACATATTTTGATTTTAAAATTTGAATATAATGAAAATATAAAAATATTATTTTTAGAATTTCAACGGTTTGAATCATGAAAATAATTTTTAAAAAAAAAAACTCAGTAAATTTAAAAACATAAAACATAATCGAGATCATTAACCAAACATGCAACTCTTCATTAGACTAAAAACTGTAGTGAAAATATTTGTGTCTTCACTACAGTTTTTTTAGTTTCATTTGATTAAACTATAAAATTAAACATGTTTTACAATTTTTACCTTCTGTTCAACCCACACCAAAGTCACCAATAGTCTTAAAGAAAAGTAATAAAAAATTATGTTTAAAAATAAATTAAAAAAAGACACACTATTTTATTTTTTTTTTAAAAAAAAATAAAACTATAGTATTGTTTCTCTTTTCTATTAATGCCAAAAATTAAAAGTAAATATTTAATCGAGATTAAAAGTATAAATCTTGAAACTTAAGAATTAAATTGAAATTAAAGTCAAATTTTAAAGGTAAAATTATAATTTTTTAAATTTAGAAACTAAATTAAAATTACACTAAAAAACTTGGATATGTATGATATTTTGAAATCTATGAACTAAATATAAATTAGATTCAAAATCTTGATCTTAAAATTTTTTTTTTCTTAAGAAGAAAAAGAAATAAAAATCTGAAAAGTTTGAAATGGGCTTTTCTTTTTTAGGTGTTGGTAATGAAAATAATGATGGAAACACGAGAGGCTGACATTGAACAACCCATAGCTTTTATACAAAATAATGTAATGAATATCTAAGTTTAAATGATTAAGGATGAGAAAGCAAATGAAGATACAGAGACATTCCATTTCCATGGTTGTAAATTTTACAAAAACAACATTAATTAGTTAATTAACTAATTAAAAATTGCGATGAAATTTGAAATTGCAATTGCCCAAAAAAAAAGAAAAAGCAATGTGATTAAATAGCACCACGTGATTTGGGCCCCACCAAACAGGCAGCCAATTTCCACCAATAATTCTAAATATCTTTTTGGGGTTCCTTTTTTGTCACGTGAATTTTTTGTCATTTTATCCGTTTATCTCTCCTTATAGGGGAAACTAGACGTAGAGAGAGAAAGTGACCATTTTTCTAAATAAAAATTAATTACAAATTTAATCCATAATGTTTTGTGGATAATTTCAATTTTATCTTTATAGTCTAGGTAGAGTTTCTATGATTAAATTAAAATATAGGTTCATTCTTTTTTTACTTTTTTTTTCAATTCAATAATGCGTGAGAATGAGAATTTGGAACTCCAGTATTTTAATTTAAATTTAAGTTATAATATCTTAACTAGTTAAACTATATTTTGATTGACATTTCAAAACTCGTTTCTAATCTACTTTTATCCATACAAAAAATATTTTTCTTCAATTTTTTTTTTGTTATTCAACGTTAAATCTCAATACAATCATCTAGTATAATTGGTCAAATAAAAAATATTAACTTTTGAAGCATGATTAAACTACATAGATCAAATTAAAACAAAGTTCAAACTATATATAAGGATTGCATAGAAATTGTTTAATTATAGACCAAATAAACTATAAAGATGAAATCTATAATTTACTTTGACTAAATTATATGATAAATATTATTAAGATTTAACGAAAATTTTTACGCATAGATTGATAGACGGATCACGAAATAAATTTATTTAAAAACTAAAAAGATTAAGTCATGATGTAATAAAAATTGGCACATAATTTTGATAAAATTTATCACAGCAGAAATTAAATTGTTACAAATTTGAAAGTATAGAAATTAAATTACTACATGTTAAAGTTGAAAGACTAAATTATTACAAATTAAAAAAATATGGAAACTAAACTATAATAAACTAAAATTTACGAAATAAATTATTATTTCTGTAAAAGTTGAACAACTAAAAGTATTCTTTTTTAACATCAAATAAAATAAAGGGTTATTTTTAAATATAGAAAAATGAGTCAAATTATTTATAAATATAGAAAAATTTAAGTGTGATAGATTGCGATAGACAACAATAGAAGTCTATTGCTCATGTGATAGAATTTTATTGAGGTCTATTGCTATAAACAATAAATTTTTTCTATATTTATAAATAGTTTGATATTTTTTTTTAAATTTATATTAATTTTCCTAAAATAAATGATAAGAACTAAATTTCTAATTCAACTTTTATTTTTTTTTCTTTCTAGTGTTTGGTGCCTGCCACTTGTTTGGATTCTTCAATTGGTTTTAAAGTGGAGTTAAAAGAAAAGCTGCCTAGCTTTTTTGTGATGACAGTTCAACACTTATCTGCAGAAGAGAGATGGCTTTGCTTTTCCAATAGCTTCCAAAAATGGCTGTTGCCTCATTGGTTTTCAATTCTTTAATTATTATTATGTTTTTTTCCAACTAAATGACAAACAAAATAACAATCCAAATTCCCTCAAAAACTGTTTTCAATCAACCCCATCCCTATTTTTCTGACCTGCTCAACATAAAAATAAAAAATAAAAAAAATCATAAATTCCATCACAAGCTTTAAGAATATATAATGCATATATGGAAAAGATAGTATGTGCAAAACAAGTAAGCAAGATCAATTTTCTTTTTTATTTCTAAAAGTTTATTTAAGTACACATTTAGTTATTATTGGTACTACTACTACACCTCACTCACTCCTGTACTAACTCTTTCTTCATCCCATACATTTATATATATATATGTACATCATGATTCAGAAAAACTTCAAACTACAAACAAAATGCCATCTACTTCTTCAACACTACAAGTACACAATAAAAATCAAAGTCATTTTTGTCTTCCGCTATTGAAACTCGAGGTCTTTTCTTCTAGAAGGTAACCGCTATGGGATCTATTGTTCTTTTCCTTGAATGGATCTAATGATTTATACAGATTTGAAACAGAAAGATGAACTTGAGGCAGTTGTAAGTTGGTTTCAACTTGTACCATCCAGATGGGGGCTGCAGCGAACACTTTGATGGCACGTTCGAGGAAAAGCATTGTTGTATCCTTTTATGAGCTTTCATGAAATTTGATTGATCTGGACAATGCAGCTGGATTGACTTGCAAGACTGGAGAGGCTTCGGTTTTGTGATTCTTTTCGTCGATCTTCTTTGATTGAAAAGCCTTGAAAAGCCCTTCACTGACTGAATCAGTCTTGTCATTTTTTATTCCCAGAGTTGCCCATATGGAGCTTTTAGCTGCTTCGCCAGGGTCGTCGATCCTCAACGTTTTTGGTATCCAAAGACATCTCTCAGCTTTGTTATCTTTCTGCTGCTCGTCTTCCCCAAAATCGCTTTGCTTGGTCACATTCTCATCTCTTGAATGTTTCCCCAAGGTTGGAGAGTTAGGAGCATGGTTTTGGGCAACAGGGTTTAAAGATGGCGGCTGGGAAACCCATGGGACGGTCCAGGCGCCGGGAACCGTACAACCCCAAAATGGAGCGGTCGGATAGAACGGCATAGGAATGCCTGATGGATAGAAAGTAGGAGGTGGAACAGGAGAGCTCCAGTGTGGTGAATTCCAAGGGTAAGGCCAAGGAGCCCCAGGGAAGAATGGAATCTGAGGTGGTAAAAAGCCTTGACAATTATGAATCACTTGATCTTGTGGCCCAGTTTTGCCTTCTTCATTATTTATAAATGATGGAGTTGCAGCAGATTCCTGAGACTGATCATCATTTTCACCCTTCTCATAAGCCACAGGAATTTTCAGAGCTTCAGGTTTTTTAAAGCCATTTCTAGTACTATTCTGCCTTGTTTTATCAGCAATGTTTAAAATGGAAGCCATTGATTCACAAAGAGGGGCGTCTGAACCAAATGCCAATACATTGCCATTAGGTTTGAGGGTAGAATGATGGATACCATTAGAAACATCAGTTCGAGCATGCTGAAGCGCTTCCGAAACAATAATCTGACGATGGTGAGAAGCAGAGCTTTTGTTCTTACGACGTCCCGCACCCACAGGAACGTTCCTCATTGTCCCTCCAGCAGTCCAATACCTTTGACAGTTCTTACAAAAGTGGCGCGGTTGATTAACATTGTAGTTATTATAGTAACAGAACTTAGTATCCATACTGTTACAGCGAGGACACGGAAGTATCTTGTCGGGTTTCTTGAGAGTCTTCTCTTGCGAGTTACTTGTTTCATTCTGTTCATCAATCTTTGTAGTACCCGACGGATTACTTTCCTCACCAGAAAGTACTTTAGAATTCTCCGATCTCACCGCAGAAGTATCCGAATTTGTAAACTCTTCAGTCGAAGCAGACAAGCCTCCATCTCCATCTCTATCTCCATCTCCATCTTCCAGCTTAGTTCCACCTGATTTGCCTCTTATAGTCTCCTAATACACCAGAACACAAATACCAAACAAAATTCTTTATGAACAAATTAAAACAACATTACCTTATTTAAGCAACAAACCTCAACCTCAGTGGCACAAGTTCAAAAGATATCTCAAGAAACTCCTAACAAACTCAATAACCTTAACCCAAATTCTGAAAGCATCAAAGCAGCATTTCTAAAAAAAACTTCATACTCAATTATGGAAATTACAGCAAAAAAGTACCTGCATCACTAAATTAAGTAAACAAAACAATCATTCCAAATTGGTAAATCTGAGTACAAAATCAAAATCCAAAATCTTCGTAACAGAATCAGAAACATCATAGAAAAAGATCTCACAAAACCCACAAATCAAGACAATCAAAGAAGAAACCAAACAAAAAAGAAACCTAAATTTCCTAGAACAGATGAACTAATATCAAGTCAACAAAATGAATAGAACCAATATTAAAACCATCAAAGTTATCGGCAACAAAGCAAATGGGTATCTGGAAAAACAAAACAAGAATCCATTTAAGGCAACTCCATACCTTATCGACCTCCAGATCTTCACCATCCCCATCGATATTGGCTTCCGGGGACAAGCTTGAAGAAGAAGAATCGTGGTCATGATTAACAGCGGCGGTGTTATCGTCACCGGCAGTGAGAATAGGTAAAGAAGATGTAAGCTGAGGAGTGGCCGGAGAAGCCTCCGGTAGAGAAATCGTCTTCCCAAAGAGCTTGATCGCCGGATCTTTTGGCTCCGACATTTCTGCCCTGTTTTTTCTTTTTTTTTTTTTTTTTTCTTTTATTTTTTCCTCTATTTTTGGTATTTTAATTTTTCATTTGGAAATCAAATCCAAAAGAGAGAGAGAGAAAGAGATCTGACACGAGTGAAGTGTCAGCGTGGAGAAATTTTACATCCGACTAGGAGAAACTCCGCTTTTTCCCTTTTTCTCAATTTTTATTTATTTATTTGTATTATTATATTAAATAAATATCGTAATACTTATATTTCATTATTTCTAATTTCAACACGAAATCTACTCACGATGTGAATATTTTGGAAAATTAAATTGACATTTCTTTTTTGTAATATTATAATATGATATATAGAAATTATTTACATAAATAGAAAATGAATCTAAAACTGAAAACGACGACGTAATTGTTGATGGTATTGGGTTCTTTTCTTAAAAAAAAAATGGTTTGGATGGGGTGAAATGACACGTCAGCAGTAGTGGATGATTCTCAGCCACAAGCTTGTTTGTGGCCTTGAAAAGATCTTCTTTCTTTTCTCTCTTTTTGATTTTATTCTTTTTCTTTTTCTGTTTGCTTTTTTTATTTTTTGGTAAAAAAATTATATTTTGACGTCGTCTTTCAATCCTAGTCAGCATTTATTCGCTTTATATAATTCTACCTAATATCTCCGTTTCCTCGCGTACCAATCAACGAATCGCCGATCCAAAAGTCATTTGTCCCTTTTTTTCCCTTTACTTTTCTTGTCAATTTAATTACAGATAATTTGATTTTTATTTAATAACATAAACTCCTCTCTTTTTTTTTTTTTCTTTCTTTGCCGCGGTAAATTGTGATAAATTGTAATGTAAATCTTAGATAGATTATATGTGAGAGTGATTTTGAAATTATTATAATTATTTTTGTCATGATTAAAATTACTATGAAATTCACCTTTTTTAAAGATAGAATTTATAGATTGGGTGAATGTCATTCAATTATTATTAACATCTTTGCATGGTTGCAAGTAAAAGATGAAAGCAATTCTGTCTAATTCATTATGTGAATTTGCTCGATAGACATATGCTCAACTAAAATTTCAAGAAGATGTGACTTGCAAAACTAAGAAATTTGTATATCGATATTGTGCTTGTCATATAAACATTCAGATGTTTAAGTTATGAAGCAAAATGGCACAACAAGTTTTGATTTTAGAATAAGGTTGGAGTTGGTCATATTTTATGTGTTTGTGCTTGGCCTAGGTTTTCTTTTTTGAATTAGATTGAAAGAGGTTGAAATAAACACACATACAAGATTTTCCAAGCTAGAGACACGTTTGAGGCATGCTTGGGACTTGCTTGGGCTACCACGGACACCAAATGGGCTTTTAAGTCGTCATTTAGCTTTGTTTGGCCATATGTGTATAGTCAGTAAGGCTCGACTATTGGTCAACCTCGATCCTAAATTTATCTCGACTTTGAGCTTTCTTTCTTCTCTCTTCACCTTCTTTTGACGGTTGACATATCAAGTTAGGTCCAATTAGATTTATAACAACTTAAATGTAATAGAAAAGTGTTGAATCAAAAGTATAATACATATAAAGGTTTTTTTTAAAAAAAATTTCAAATCGAGACCTTTACAATCATGATATAGGTAATATTGTATCAAATGAATAGGTAATTCTCAATTTTTTCTTTTTAACTTATAAAAGTCATAAATTTTCCTCTAAAATTTTCAATCAGCTTTTTTCATAAAAAGTTGGTCAAAATTTGTTAATAAAAAGTTGATTTGTTAATTAATATATGTGAGATATGTGGTATGTCATTTAGACATTAGTACTTAATATTTTGAAAGACAAGTAAGGTTTATTCTAAGCGACATGTCATTTTATCCAAAAATTATATCCATAAATAATAATTTAAGGATACATTAACTTTTTGTATTAACCAATTTTAATAATAGTTTTTATTTTTCATTTTTCTAGAGAAGATTAACAATAGTTTTTTTATTAATGAAACAATTTGACTAAAAAAATGTATACATTAAGAGAATTTGAGAAATGCCTACAAAATACCTTTTTGTACATTTAGCCTGGTCATTTATAATATAATAACGTATTAATATATTGAAACTATATTCTAATAAGAATAATAATTAAAAAAAAAAAAAAAAAAAAAAAAAAAAAAAAAAAAACAAGAGAATCCACGAAAAGAAAATTTAAAAATAAAGAAATAAATATAAGGCAAAACGTGATGAGAATCTTAAAAATAAAAAATTCTTCTGATTAAGCCATACATAGGCATCTTAAAATAAAATGTTGATACATGTTAAAATGCTGGAATCTCTAAGATGCTTTCTAGAATTAATGAATATAATAAAGATGCTGGTGGAAAATAAATAAATAAATAAGAAATTATAGTTTCTTAAACTTTAAATTTTATTTTTATTAAACTTTTGATTTTATATAATCCAATAAATTTCAAATTTTCAATTTAGGTATAAATTTACAAAATCTACTATTTTTTTCGCAAAATATTAGGGTGGAGGAATCAAACTTCTAATACTTGTTCATTTTGGCAAAATGTATTATTTGAGCAACTAGTTAGTGTTTAATATACACAAAAATTAATTTTATGTTTAATATATTCATTTATATTTTTTTAAAAAATGTTAAATATACTAGAGATATAGAAACTTAAAGATATATCGAATATTTTTAATTTTAAAATCTAAAGTTCGTAAATATTATTATATGGGTTTTTAAATTTAGAGATGATTAGACAAAATTATAAATGTTGAATTACGTAGAATTAAAATTAAAAGAAAGAAAAACTCTCCAAACTTCGTTTTTTTTTTTAAAAAAAAAAAAAAGTTCAATTAATCTCCGACCTTTTGGGGAGTTTGTTTTGGCAGATGCAAATTGCAATATTAAAAAGAGTTGGGTTTGCAAGTTGCAAATATATATTTTTTTTAAAAAAAAACTAAAATAGTAACCTGTGGGTGAAGATATCTAAGGGTGGAAAGACGATAAAGCCCACTGAAGCCAAGTCAGCTTGTTTTTCCCCAACAAGTCACGCGCGCCCGGGCCCATCCTTGACACCCTAGCAAGTACCATGTGGCAAATTTTTTAAAAAAATTAAATTATTATTATTATTTTTTTTATTGTAACGATAATATAGGTGATGTCACCTCATTATTATCCATTTTCAAGCACCACACGAGGATTATTTTTTGGGAAATTTAAATTACTATACGAGTATGTATGATTTTTTTCTATCATTTTAAAGTTTTAATGCTATCTCAATTCATTATCTATTACGTTTTTAAAAAGAAAGAACAAATCATTATTGTTTGCACTAAGTTAACAAAGAGACGTGTTTCATAGATTTGAATTGAGTTTATTTTATTTATGCGGATATAATTTGATTTCTTTGTTGAATGTCTATGCTTAATTTGAAGAACGTAGTACATGAATCTTCAGTCAAAGCAATGCAGGTTTAGGCTTGGTTTGTCGTGGACCTAACCCTTGGCCTCATTAATTTGATTTTTTGGGCTTAGTTGACCTTTAAGCTAAAATTAGATTTATTGGGTGTGGTTCCAGCTTTTAGGCCAAATTAAACCTAGATGTGGTTCCGGCTTTTAGGCCAAATCAAACCTACTTTTGACCTTAATTGAACCTTACCTCAAATATTAATATCACATTATACTAAATTAGTTTATTTTATAATGAAAATACGTTAACATCATTTCAACCCCTATTTTCCAAACTTAAGTATCCATTATCAGCTTCTTTCTTGTTTTCTCCCAATTTTTATTTTTAATAATTTAAGCTCATTTTTTTTCCGAACTTTCATCCTAAGCAAGCATTCTCAACCCTTGTTATGGCTCTTCTACGACTAAGGCTTTTAGATGGAATGAAAATTCACAACTTTTGGTTTATTGAATTTTCTATCCCTACAAACTCATCTTTTAATTCATTTGTAGGATCTATCTAAAGTAAGGTTTTTTTCCACCTCTAATGACACTATTTCTCGTTTGACCATGTATTGACTTCATCAATTGGGGATGACAAAGATGTGTGTATGGTTGATATGGGTTATTTTGAGCTCCCACAATGATTTCTACAAATACACTGTATCTAAAATTTTCATATGTTCCTCTGTAATTTTTCATGTATCTAGATTTTTTATAATAAATACACCGTAATTTTTTACATATATACTGTATTTTGTGTTTGAAGGTTTAAATTTTATAAAAATTTATATTATGTTTTCAAAAATAAAACAGAAGAATTTTACCTATTTGAATTTTTTTATAAAATTTATGGATTTTAAATAACAACAAAATATAGTTTGTTAGGACTTAAAAATTAGTATTTTTTAAGACTGTTTTTTTAAACAAAAAATCAGTATATATGAATTTTGAGTACCAACAAAATTTAGTAGGTTTAGATAAAGTGTATTTAAAATTTATTTTGAATACCAAGAAAATCTGTTTGTTATGATTTAAAAGTTTGATTAGATAAAATCTATGTTAAAATAAAAAAAATAATTTAATTTGTTATCATTAAAAAAAGTACATTAACATGGGGATATTTATGATATTTGCAAATTATTAATTAATAATTTATTAAATAGATTTGCTATTTAAAAATATTTTAGTATTTTTTTCAAATGAATCTTTATAATCTCTAAAAAAATTTACGATAAATTAAAAAGGTTCGCGTACCTAACTCAATCTTAATCAACTTTTTTTCTATTTTCTTTTCTAAAGCAATATAATAATAATAATATACAACCTATTATATTTTTTTCTAAAAAAAAAAAAAAAAAAAAAAAACTTACTATATTTGAGTGTGAGATGGAACCTATTAACTGATTGCACGTGTTTAAAACTACCACATGTGGGGTTCATTTGCCCTGACTTTTGCCTTGGGATCCAATTCTAATGGATGACCTTTTTTCTTTTTCGTTTTGTTCCTTTCCTTATCTATCAATTATATGGAATAATAATAAGAACAAAGAAAAATAATAATTATAGTTGTTATTGAGTCCAAAATCTGGACTAACCTTCACATATTGTAGATAATGAATTTGTATATTGGGGAAGAATCACCTACAAAACAAACAAAATAACATAGTGCTTGTCACAGACATTTTGCTTACGTTAACTTTCAGCACAAGAGTCAAAACAATTTACGAAAGAATGTAACTTACCTTATAAGTGTTGTGTGCTATATATATAGTATAATTAAATGGGGGGTTTTCTCATTTAGGATTAGGATCGTAATCTTCTTTATCCTTTTCAAAATAAAACTCTTGAGGGCTGAACCAGGCCACAACGGATGTTCCAGATAAAGGACCTATCGAATTAGGCCTCGCGTGAGAGAATGTGTGTTGGTCTCGGCCTAGGCCTCCGAGGCTGAGGCAGGCCTATTGGGTTGGAACTCTCTTGAGCCTACTTCTTGCCATTCATGGGTTCGTGATGGGTAACTCTCCTAATTTTACTCTATGGTGGATTTTTTTTATTGGTCCAAAATTATCCATAAGAGTTCTAAATTTTGAGGTTATATAAAGTAAGATAGTGAACTAATAATTACATCAAATTAAGTCTTGAAATTTTACAAGTATATCAATTTAGACTATTCATTACAATTCATTTGGATAAGTATTGTGTGAGACTTATAAGTTTATCAACTATAATTCAAAAACTTTCATAAGAGAATTAATTTAGCTTCTTAGTTAGGTTTTCCTTTGAAAATTGTCCATTCATTAATTTTAGTTACCAATTATGTTAATGACATTTGAAGAAGTCTATACACACATTCAAGAATTGATGCATAAATAATTTTCGAAGGTAATTTTAATGATGGGTCTAAATTGATTCACTTATAACAATTTAGAATAAAACTAATTATAAGTCTCACGCAACATTTTCAAAGTGAAATTTGAAGGGGAAAAAAGTGTAAATTGATATACTTACAATAGTTAGCATTGATACAGTTATTAGTTCAATATTTAATTTGACATAACCCAAAATTAAGAGGTATAAATTGATAGTTACTCTTATAATAATAATCATAATAACAATAACTTGATTTTGTGACGGTTGTTGTATTTCGATTTCTATATTTAAAAGGTATCCAAATTCAATATTGGTACTATAAATTTAAATAAAGGCAATGATTAGATGCAATCCACGCATCCCTCCTTCTAGTACACACTAAAAAAATAAAAGCAATTCAATCTTTCTATATATAAAACAAAATTGTCACATGACAAAATTTTATTGGCCAACTGTTTGGGCCGCACAAGAATAGGTGCAGAACAGCAAAATTTAATTCATGGAATGAAGTTTTAGTTAGTGTAATACAGTGGATTGTTGTTTTATGATGTTTTGATTATTTTTCTCATAGATATATTTAATTTTAATTTATTCATGTTTTACACGTATTTACTTATCTTCAAGAAAGTTTTAAGGTTCAAAGTCTCTTAATTAGGAAGCTTTAATCTCTCAAGTTTTGAAGGTCTTCAACTTTTTAGAAGGATTTTAGTCATTAAAAATTTAAGTTTATTTCGATCATCAGGTCCTAATAATATTAAGTTCTTCAAAAACATTTGTTATTTTGGTCTTCATAGTCCTCATAGAGCTTCTTCAATCTTTCAAACTTGGTTCAAAATGAAGGGTGGGTCATCTATTTATAGTATTATTTCCCACAAGCTTTACGTCGGCCTAAGCCGGAGTGCTTTTGGGCCCAATCTTTGGACTTGAGTTTGCTTGGTCCAAGCCACCCAACTTTCTTTTAATGGACTTAAGTTATATGGACTATGCAATTGTCATTAATTGTATTGTCATTTTATTGTGTGGTCTTATTTAAAAACAGATCTCTCTCTACAAAGTTGACTTTTGATTTTGGCTGAAGGAAGTTCTGAAAAGACAAGAGATAATTAAATGGTAATCATTCCATTAAATTGGTCTTCTTCTCTATCAAATTTCCAATCAAACCAGAAAGAAGCAGAAGAAGAAGAAGAAGAAGAAGAAGAAGAAGAAGAAATGAATCAGAATTTGAGCTCTCTCCTAATAGGGTTGGTTGGTGCAGCCATCACTTTGTCTGCTTATTCTCAAACTTTGATATCTCCCACTGAGTGCATTACAGTTGGCCTTCTTGTTCTCGTTTTTGGTCTTCTTGTCAATGAAGGTTTCATCTCTCTTTAATATCCTCATCTTTTTTATTTTCCTTTAAATCATTTGGCTAATTTTTATTTAGTAATTTGTATCTCTTTTTTTTTTCCCCATATGTATTGTAACTTTTGCTAGTTTTTGCCTTTATTAACTCTTTTATTTCAACCTTTAAATTATATCATTTGTAATCTTGGTGGATTCAAGTTTCAGATCCATAATCATTAGTATTTGGTCAATTAGCTTTGCATAAATCTGAAAATTTCAATGAGATGGTACTGAGTTGATGTGATGCTTCAATTTTGTTTCTTTGTTTAAATCATGTTATCCCATCAAGGGGATTTACAATTAATGGCTAATAGTACTTGAAGATATTTGGGTTTTTCTTTTTCTAATCTAACAAATTTATTAAGAGTCCAGGTGAAAGGACTTAGCTGAATTTTGTAACCATAATAATTTAGAGGGTCGGATAGATGGATGATTCAAAATTGGGGAAGAGAATGAAATTTGTCATACCTTTTGAAATTGAGGTTTTTCGATCATTTGCTAATGTAATATTTAATGAAATTACCAAAATGGAACCTCGCACATGTGGATTGGCCTTTCGGCTCTCTCTTTGTCTCGCTATCTTACTCTCCACACTCTCTCAACCTCCTCTTTCTCTCGCTCCACTACATCTGACGTTTTGAGCAACGTTCTGATGGCCAGAGACAACACTTGTACAACGTTCCGATGATTGCACAGAAAATGGAGAAAGAAAAAATAGAGAATGGCCAGCTCAAATTGAAGAAGAAGAAGAGGAAGAGAAAAAAAAATCAAGAGTAATTTTGTAACTTTAACTAATGATGATGTAAGCAAGAAGGCAAAATTTTTAAGTTTGAAAAAATGGAGTAAAAACCATTTTGGGATTTGAGATTGAGTCTTTTAATCAATTTTCTCTTTAGAAAGACCTTTTCAAATTGAACTTAAAAAAGTCAACCTTTTCTTGTTTCCTAGTCAGCTAACATGTCAAATTTAATTGGGGCAATGAAGTTGCACCTAATCCTATGCTTCAACTGCATTTACATAATAAAAATAAAATAAAATAAGTTTATTTTTAAAAAAATTGACATATAACATACTTTCATTGAATGTTGTTCGGACTGCACAAGAGATGAGTGCAGCTAAATTTTTTTCAATCTAATTTACGCACCAAAATTCAAGCTTCTCTCTTGTCCAATATATGCTCAATAACTTATCTGAAGAACCATTCAATGTGATCATCACATGGTGGTTGTGTTTCTTTAAACTTCTCGATGTATTGATAAAGTACAAGTTTTAGCTATATATTATCTGTTTCATTCAACAATATAAACCCACTCGACACTCATCCCATTGTACTAGCATCTTAAATTAATTTATTTACAACATTGTGATTTGCAATATAATTATACAATAGTATAATGAGTTTGCAAGATTCAATTATATACAGTTGTGTACTGTGGCAATAAATGATGGAAGTATCAATTAATTTCATTGTTGAAATTGTAGATAAGAACAAAAGAAAACAACAACGACAATGGAATCAGAAATGTACTACAATAACTTATTACACCAAACCTACAAACCACATCGATTTGTATTATTCCATACATCAAATAAATGTGACATAAAATCATTTGAAAAATCTAAATACACTTGAAATACCACACCTTGAATAAACTCTAATTAGCGTTTCTTCTCATAATAAACAGTTTTAACTAGAAATATTTAGGTACTGCCTCAGCTGCACTTATCTTTCTGAAGCCTAGACCGCTGTCTAATAAAAACTTGTCATGTAACAATTTTTTATTCAAAAAATAAAATTTAATTTTTTTGTGTGTAAAAAAAAAAAGAACATAAAAGGTTGCACCTAATCATTGCTATATTTAAAAATTACAAACTTCTTCTATTTCAAAAAATTAAAAAGTTGTTAATAAATTAGATAATAATATAATAAACAAAATAAAATAAAATGAGTTTAACTGGACTTGGTTCAACTAACCTAAACTAAAGTATGTGCTATTAACTAAAATATTTGTTGTTTAATACTCGGAACTCCATTGTACTACATAATAATAATATTTTGAACATAAGATTAAGAGAATTCTTCACCAATTGGGATGGATTTGGCAGTGTGATCTTCATCATAAACGATCTTGCATGAAAGGAGGAGGAAGTTATATAGCCAAAGACGACTTGCCGACCAAGATTGAAGGAATTATTCGTTGACTAATCTTAACATAATTGAATTGGTTAAATATATCTTCAACTAAAAGATTAGATGTTCAAATTTTAATCTAATAGAGAAAAAAAAATTAAATGATTTGGCGGCAAGTCATCCTTGGCTGAATCACTTGAAACCTCCTTCCCACATGCAAAAGCTTTGATGAAAAATACCATAAAATCATTAAAAAGGACAAAAGAAATTCAAGGTTTCCTCTATTTCTTCTACCCAAAATGGGATGGATGATTCCACCATATATGATCTTCCCATCCACTTTTTTTTCCTTTTTTTTTAATGATGGAGAGTGATGATATAAACAAAGGTTTATGAGAGAGGGGAGTATAGAATAGAATTATTTTAATTATTTTTTCCCAAAAAGGAACAAAAGGAAGCAAGTGGAGAAAGAAGGGAAGAAAGATGGAGAAGAAGAAGAAGAAGAAGAGAAGAAGGAAAGAATTGGATTGGAGAGCAGAGACTCTATGACAGGACATGGACCAATGGGGGTTTTTATGAAGGGAAATGGAAAGTGGAACACTCCAAAAACTTTATTTTTTTTATTTTTTATCATTAAATATATATATTAAAAAAAAAATGATGGAGAGTGCTTGTAAAGCAGTGAAAAGAATTAATAATGTTAGGCTTTTTACAGAGCTTATGGAACAGAAGGGGTCAAATATTGTGTCCTTTTGTCCATAACTGCAAGGATAACCACTTGGTAAAAAGAAAAGAGTTGGATCTTGTTCGGTTGAGATGAGAGGATAAGAGTCTATTCAGATTCAGATTCAGATTCACCAAGTTTAACTTAATATGTGTTCGACAAACCATCTAAATTTTGTTTTCAAAGTTATTTTCGAATAATGTATTTTTAAACCCAATAAAAATTTTGAAATGTTTTTTTTTTAGTATATTCATATTTTGAATTTAAAAATTTAAAATACAAAATTATACTAAGAAAGGATAAAAACATTAACAAATATAGTATTCATCTAGTAAACTCACTTATTTTTTGCTAAATTAAAATGTGTACTTTATAATATATTAATAATTATATGATATTACAAAATAATAATTATACACAAATTCTAATCTAAACCAAGTTCATAAATTAACTAATAATAGTTTATATTCAAACTTAATATATACATAACCATATTAATTTAAGAATTATTTTCAAATATAGAAAAATGAGTCAAACTATTTACAAATATATAAAATATTTACCATAGATAGTGAAATTTTTCTATATTTGTAAATAGTTTAATATTTTTAATTTCCCTTAATTTAACATATTTTACTCCATAAAAATGAATTAAATAAGTATATAATTATTTTATATATTACAATCAATTATTTAATTTAGGATTTTTTAGAAGAACGATTATTTAATTTAGTTCATTGTAGTTTAATATTATTAATTATAAATTTGATTTGAATTAATTAATTTCAATTAAATAATATAAATAAGTCTATTTTAATAAACACTATATAAAAATAAATGTGAAAAGAGAATTTTAAAAATGAAAGCGAATAAGAAATATTAGGGAAATGTGTTACAATTATGGAAATTTTTCCATATAAAAAAATGTCAAACTATTTACAGAAAATAGCAAAAAAAAAAAAAAATACTGATAGATATGGATAGACTTCTACCAGCATCTATGAGTGATAGACTTGTATTATTTTCATCACTGATAGACTTCAATAGACTTCTATTAACATCTATCACAACTATCTAAAAATTTTATTATTTTGAGTAAATAGTTTCCCTTATTTTTCTATTTTTAAAATTTTTCCTTAAAATTATGATGTATGATGTATTAATAATGAATTTCTTATTAAAATTAATTCCAAAAATAATTATTTAATTATAAAAAAATCAATAACTAATCAATTATAATTATTGAGAAATTAATTTCTGTACTAACTTAATTTAATTAATAGTAGTTAACAAATTAAATATATTTAAGATATTCTTAACTAATTCATTAATAATTTATGTAAATAAGTAATGGCATTAAAATGAAATATTTGAATAATTGTCATTACTTTATTATAATAAATAATTATATTGATTTTGTTAAATTAATATCAATTAGATAATTAATTAATTAGTTATATTAAAAATAAAATTATATGTAAGATGAAAAACAAAGGAAGAAGGGAAGAAGGGGACAAATAAAAAAAACTCACTATTTTGGAAGTGTAAAGATTAGGAAAAGATGATGCCAAAAATAAATTATTACCCAACAAATTTGTATCATTTCTTAAAAATAATATTTTGTTTATTTTTAGTTAAATAGGTTTTTAATAAACAATGTAAGTAATTTGAAAGTTATAAAATCACTTAAACATAACCATTAAAAATTACTTTTAAAAGTTTGAAACCAAACATATAAATATATATGAAAATCAATTTTATAAAATCAATTGTACCTATTTTTCTAAACCCACTAATTAAACAACCATCACACTCAAACGTGCATCAAGATATTGATATTGTTTATAAGTGATTTTGACATTTGTCTTTGCCAAAATCACTTTCCTTCTCAAATTATGAATGTTTGAAAAATATTTGTTAAAATTGATTTAAGAAAAATTTAAAATCATTTAGAATTATTTTTTCAATAATTAGATGTGAAAGGATTCTTGGAGATTGACTGTGAATGACCTCGAAACTTTACTTTGTGAAACATTGAATTGTCTCTTGCATTTAAGAATAATTCTTTAAAATATATGAAAACCATTTTTAAAAATTTTGAACCAAGCATTCGATATGGTAGTATGAAAACCAATTGTACTTAAATTACTTTTTTAAAAATAATTACTTCAACCATCGCTCCCAAACATGCCCTAAGAAAGTAGTTATAAATATTTTTAATTAAGAGAATAAAAACCAAACTTGAAATTGATTTTTTAATAGCTACTTATTAACTTAATGAATGTGTCTTTTGCCAACATGAATGTAGCTCAACAAGTATAAAATTTGTATTATCCACTCCACTTCAAACACATAGGTTTAATTTTCTACCTACATAATGTAAATTAAAATAAAATAAAATAAAAAATCCAGCTAGTGTGCCTTTTTACTGAAAAAAGGTGTAGAATCAAACATGAAGTAATTTGTTATATCGTCCTTAACTGATCTACTTTGACTAAAATCACTTACTTTAAAAAAAAGCACACTCAATTACATTAAAAAAAAAAAAAAGTCATTGAGCGCTTTTAAATTTTTAATGGTTGTATTAAAAACAAGAACAAATTAATTTAATAAGAAAAATTATAAAAGAAAATATATCAAACTATTTACACAAAATAGCAAAAAAAAAATACTGATAAACATTGATAAACTTCTATCAGCATCTATTAGTGATAGACGTCTATCACCAGCGTGTATCCCAACTATCTAAAAATTTGTTATTTTTGTGTAAATAGTTTATCTTATTTTTCTATTTTTAAAATTCTCCATTTAATAATCTAATTAATTAGAACATATAAAATTAAAATCATCCAATATATATAAAAAATTTGAATCTCTAACTTTTAATCAAGATAATCATAATGCATTTAATTGGTTGAGTTTATACTCAAGTTGACAATACGACAAGGGATGGGATTAATGTTATTAATAATTTGACAGAAAGATAAAGAGAGTTAAGAAGAGAGTTGAAAGATCCATCACAATCACTATCTTTAGAGTCATTTAAGTCTTGGAAGAGCACCCAACAGAAGTAGAATTAAATGGACATCAAAAAGGGCATGTAGTACTTAGCAGGAGGGAGTTGAGTTAGGTAAGAAATCATTACTCCATATGCTCTTAAAGGACAAAAAAGTAATTTACAATAATAATAATAAAAAAAAAAAGTATTGTTTTTCCAATTTCATATTATTTTGTAAAGAATATTCACAGTGTAATGATAATTTGTTTCAGCTGTGTCCTACAATTCCTAACCATTTTCATAGGAATTACCTATACAAAATAATAAGTAATGAGTTCTTGTATTTTGCAATTTGTAACGATTTAACTTCTATTATAAAAAATTTCATCGCAATTATTTGTCAATTTTTATTACGTGGCGGTTTATTAATAAATTTGATTTCCGATCAATTTATCAAATCTAAATTGTTGCAAATTGTAAGTTGCAAGGACTAAATCATTATTTAATGTTTAGGAATTAAATTGTTACAAATTTGGAAGTATAGGAACTAAATTGTTACCCATTAAAATTTAGAAATTAAATTATTACTTCATATAAGTTAAGGGCATATGTGGTAGAGACTTTAGATTCTATTTTATGTTTTCAATTTTTTTTTTTTTTTTTTTTTTTTGTTTAATGAATATATGATTAGTAGATAATCTGATTTCTGTCTTTGAAAATGTTTTCGAATTCTATAATCCAAACAATGTTAATTCTGAAAACAATATTTTTATGTTTCAATGAATCCAAATTTTGAATTTAAGAATTTAAATGTATAATTATTTTTTGAAGTTTGACTTTGTTTTTGTCATTAATTAATTTCAGTTGATATTCATTTAATACAGGATATTTCAAATTATTGTTTCCTTCATTTTAAGAAATTTCATTTATTTTCTTTCATACTTCTAGCTGAAAATCATCCAAATCTCTATTGAGATCTCAATTATATGTTGAATATACTGGTAATATATTGGAAAAATATAAATATACATCGCATATATGATGGTTTATTTTTAGAAAATTCAAATATATATTGTGTTGTATATATCAAATATAATTTGTTCTCTCCTTCAAAACTTTTTCTCGATCAAATTTTTATTAAAATTTTTCTTAGTTGGATAGGTTTTGAAAAGGTTTTTAACGGCAAGAAACTTCCATTAAATGCGTCTTTTGGTATTATTACTATTATTATATTTAAAAAGTCTGAATGATAAATAAGGCTGAAAAAGTAAATTGAGATAGACTATTATATAAAATAGTATCACATTAGGCTATTATAATTGAGTCTATTTATTTAGTCTCCGGTGTAAAAAATCCAAATTTAATTTAACGGGTTTAAAGAAATAATTTTTTAATAAATATTTTTTGTCTTAAAAAAAATCACAAACCAAAGAACATCCAAGTGATGGCCAAATGTCCACAGAGTTAGCTTACTCATCAAGGCGTCAATTAATTCGTCGAAGGGTTGTCCCTAATTTACTTAAAAAAGAAAACAAATTAAGTGATTCTAATTTTAAAATAAAATCACTTTTCAAATATATATAATAATATAATACAATATAATAAAACGTGGATTGCACGTGCTTTGATAAATACACTAGTCTCAATCAAATTGGGAAGAAACTGAGTGCGAAACTTCTCAATTTCCAGCCCTTGAAATCTGTTACTTTATCATCAATTCTTTTTCTTAGCAAAAATAAAAATCAAGAAGAAATAAAAAAATAAAAAAAAAAAAGAAGAAAGAAATATGTTAAAACAAGAAAATTTTTAAAAATAGAAAAATAAAAGAAACTATTTACACAAAATAACAAAATTCTTAGATAGTTGTGATAAACGTTGATAGAAGTCTATCAGTGATAGAAATGATAGAAATCTATTACGAATAGTACCGATAGAAGTCTATCAATATTTTTTTTTGATATTTTCTGTAAATAATTTAACATTTTTTCTATACGTGAAAATTTCTATTAAAACAAACTAAAAAAAGTGCAATAATAATTTATAAATAAGTTAAAATTTCTTACTATTAGTAATAGTATGTCTATGTTAATACTCAACTTTTTTTTTTATCATATGACATAAAATTTTATATGATATAGTAAAAATATTGATTGATTACTTACGTTTTGACACGAAACTCATCCAACATATGAAATTGACGATGAAAATGTTAAACATGTCGAGAGAAATTCAAAAACATTCATACAAACAATAGAAAATTCAAGAGAAAGCAACTTCCATAAACTTAACAAACTCATTGAAATCAATTTTACCATCATTGTTGTGATCAAATCTTGCTATCATTCTTTTGCAGTCATGGATGAATATGCCTTTATTAGAACCAAGAAAGCCAAGAACTCTGTGCAATTCCTGTGCATCAATGAACCCATCTCTGTTTTTATCGAACACATTAAATGTTTGCTTCAATTCTTCCAAGCTTGGTTCATTCTCTTCAAACATAGCTGTTAATTCATCACCTCCAAAACATTCTCCAATTCCTTTATCATCATCATCATCATCTCCTTCTTGGCTGCAAAAAAGCTCTAATTTTTCCATCACAAATCTCACTTCTTCTCTGCTCATTAAGCAATTCTTTTGTTGAGTGATGAACTGATCATCAGATTCTGAAGTAGAATTAGTTGGTGACGAAGTCTTCTCTTTGGATGGTGATTGAAAAAGTGAAAAAGGTAGAGATTTGATGATAAGGTCATGTAATTTGTCTGCAAAGGTGAACAAAATTGGTAAAATCGATATCCGATCGATGAACACGAGCGGCGTCGGGACGAACTGCACGTTGACGTCGGCTAATCGGTTTTGCATTGTGATTAAATAGTACTCCAATCTAAAGAACATGGATACAAAGTTTTTTGTGTGGACTGAATTAATGTAGTGAATTGGAGATGAAGATCAAAGTGTATATATATAAAGAAAGTTATATGAGATATTGGTCAGATTTGGAGGTTGGGTATTTGAAATTTACCAGCTTATTGCTGGGATATGTTTACAAGAAGATGTGCAAATTAAGATAGAATAATGTTCAACGTGAGATGATGTTGTTAGGAAACTTCAATACATTTTTCAAGTTTCGTTCTGTTTTTTTTTTTTTTTTTTTAATTTATCATATTAAGAGAAAAAGGAAAATAAAAAAAAATAAAACAAGTGGGTCCTACTTGGCCTGCTTTTTTTTTTTTTTTTTAATTTTTTTATCTTTTTTCCTTCCATTTCTTCTTTGTTGGGTTAACAACCAGTAGGGATTTCACATGACGGATTGATGGGTAGTTTAGCTCAAATTGTTTAGGTATACGTCGTCTTTTCGAGAAGTCAATGGTTCGAATTCTTCAAACTCTTATTATCGTTGAACTTAAATAGAAATTTTTTCAAAATTTATAGAAGAAAAGCTATGTGAGACCCTGTTTTTAAAAAGAAAAATAAGTAAAAAAATTTACTGATAATTCGATGACTAAATTTAGACCACTAAGAAATATAAAGGCTAAAATGGAATAAGTCCTAAAATATAAGGACCAAAATGATAATACACTTTTTTGTTGGAAACTCTGTTAATATTACTCTTTTTTTGTCATATCCTTAAAGAGAAGAACAAATTTGCCCATGCTTTAGCAGTTTAGCATTCTCTCACGTTGCTATTTGATCTGGAAAGATGGTTTTTCTAGTTTGTTGTTGTTGGTTTGTTTGCCTAGAAAAAAAAAAAAAGACCAAAATCATATTTTATTTTATTTTATTTAAGTTTAAATACTACTTCAATCCTTGTAGTACTTTTAGCTTTGGTTTACGTTGGTCTTCTTAAACTTTTTTTTAAAAAAAAAAAAAGTGTTCATTTTAATCTCTTAAAAATGAAAATAAAGAGATCAAAATAGTCATTTTTTCAAAAATACAAGAACCAAAATGAATCTAAATTAAAAATATAGGGACCAAAATAAATACTTTAAAAATATAAAGACTAAAATGAATCAAAACAAAAAATAAAAAATAAATATACGTGAGAAAATAATATTTAAACTTTATTATTATTAATATTATTATTTGAAGTTTTGTACAGAGGAGTCAATGTGCAGTAGATGACTTGACTTTACGTATTGTGAGTTACGTTGCACGAGTTTTGTTAATTACCCAGGCTAACACCAATATAATTAAGCTATTTAAATTAAGACTCGAGGAAAACACACACTCCTTAATAATTTAAACATGTTAAACAAACACTCGAGCTTTTTCAATTACAGACAGACATATATATATATATATATATATATATGCAATATAAATCAAAATGGTTTAAAATTAGGAGTCAAATATTAGAGTTTTCAATGAATTTTCGTAAATTTTTTTTAACTATTGTAGTGAGACTTTGGGACACCATCGTCATAAAGATATAAATAACAAAATCTGGTTAATCAAAAGACAGAGTCAAATTTGATAAAATTAAATATGAAATAGTCAGATTTGATTTCTTAAATCAAAGTGCTATACACACAACAATTGAAAAAGTATATGATAAAAAAATAATAATAATTGGAATAGTAGAATTATATACAGTTAATTAGTTGAATAATTGAACTTTGTAAGAGTTAGTTTTGTATATTTAATTTAATGAATGGAAGAAATGGGAAATATCCAGACAATGTTTACATTAAGAGAATGATGGTAGAACTAAAATAATTGAGTTTTGTTGGGAATCTGCCACTTTTGACATATCTATAGAAACTACCAAACGAAAGGAGTTTCTTAGAAATGAGGCCCTTTTTTTTTTTTTTTTTTCCTTTCAATAATTCAAAGTCTTGTTCTTTCTTTCAGCTTTAAGCATTTTCCCAAACATTCCCTCTTGTAAAATCCATATAATATGTCTCATAAAATAAACCTTTTGATCCCAATTGACTTACTTCTCTTTGGTTCCTACAATTTCCAAAACTACCACTTTATTGTTGATATTTCAAGGTTTCTATTTATTTCTTAACGTTTCAAAAGTGACATGTTTGGTTTTAAGGTTTAAAATATCGATGTTGATGGAAATATCGAAGTCTTAATTTTACAAAAATTTCGATGGAAATTTCGATTTTAATGGATATTTCTGGAAAAATTATAAAAACAAAAAAAAAATTTAAAAATTTTAATTAGTAAATAAACATTTTATTATTTTCAAATAAGTAAACATATCTATTATTTATATTATATTTATATTAGTGTCATTTTTATGCTTATTTTTTGTGTTGAATTTTTCTACAATATAATGAAAATATCGATATCAAATCCATTGAAACGTGGAAATATTGACATATCGATGGAAATTTAATACCATAATTGATTCACAGGGCTTCAATTTGAAAATTAATTTTAATGGGTATAAAAATAAAAAAAAAATTAAATTTTCAGTCCATGAGGTTTGAGTTTGGTAGGATTTTGGTATTTGAGTTTTAAAATTGGAGAATTTTTAAAAATTAAAAAAAATAAGGGAAACTATTTACACAAAATAGTAAATTTTTTATATAGTTGTGATAGACGTTGATAGAAGTCTATTAAGGTTGATCCGTGATAGATGTTGATAGAAGTCTATCACTGATAGATGCAATATCTATCGATATTTTTTTTTTTTTTTTTGCAATTTTCTATAAATAGTTTGACATTTTTTCTATCGGTAAAAATTTTCTTTTAAAATTCGATATTTTAACTTCTAAGGTTTCATTTTGATAGCACTTTGGTCACTACATCCAATTTTTTCGTTAATTATTAATAGAAAATTGAGATGACACTCAATTTTATTAAAAAAATATATTTTTTATCCTCTTTTCTCCCTCTTCTTTCTTACTCCTCCTAACCATCATCTAATGAATTTATTTCATTCGAATAACCTTTTCTAACGCTTTTGGGCGTTGGAAAAACTTGAATCATGCAGTATTTTTCAAAATTTATTTATTTGGAAAACGGTTGCACATAAATTTCTAAAAGAAGACCCTTGTTGAAATAAAACTTTTGGTCAATCAAAATTTGTCACATCTTTGTGTAAAAAAATAAAATACTTTTATTAAATTTATGACAAATTAAAAATTAATATGCACCTGTTTACAAAAAAAATTAATATGTGCTCCTAAAATAAAATTTAAAGACAAATAATTTAGCTCTGACTTACCTAATTTATGCTGAAATTTTTTATTTCTTAAATAAGGTTAATGTTGTGGGACTTTGTCATAGCCTTAGACGTTGTAATCAGGTGGTCCATCAGTTGGTCACTCATGCTTTTAATGTTTCGGTGAGTTGTCGTTAGATTGATTCTCTCCTTCGTTGGCTTTCAGCCTTTGTTGTAAAGGAGATGATGGTTTCTGAGCCTTTGGTGCCGTGTTAATCGTTATTTTATTTTTCCCAAAAAGTTATATATACATACCTCAACTAACATTTTAAAAAATGAAAATGAAAATAACTATTATTAAATGAAAAAGAGAAAAACTTCATCAATTCCAAAACGATAGTTAAGCCGAAAATGAAGTGATAAGTTGCCCAATTTAGCCCAAATCTATTAAAATTAAGAGAAATTGTGAGGATTGGCCTAAACTTAGACCCCATTTGATAAAATAGTATTGGTAGTAAATGACAAAATTGGGTAAAATATTTACAAATATAGCAAATATCATAAAAATATTGCAAATATAGGAAACTAATTTTCTTTTATATCTAAATTTCTTTGAATTCCAATTTTAGCATATCATTAATAGACTGATATTCATATGTGATATCACTTTATCAGTGATATGCTTTAATATCCACCTAAGATCTATTACCAATAGACTGAAAACACATGTGAATATGAGTTTAGCACTGAGAGGAGTCTATCACTAATAGAAGTCTATTAGTGATAAACTACGATATTTTCTTGTCATTTTATATAGGAATGTCATTCTATTAGTGATAGATGGCTATCGTTGATAGTCTTCAATCAAAATATATGTAGTCTAATAGTGATAGAAGCATTAGTGATAGATTTCTTTCACTAGATTAAAGTCAAAAGGCAAATACAAGTAGTCATTTAAGTCTATTAGTGTTAACCTCCTATCACACACTAAACTATCAGTAATAGAATTCTATCAACGATATACTTCAATCATAATGCTAAACAGTGGTAGATTTCTAATATTGACACAAAGTTCATGATAGACTTCAATTGACAATAGACTCCTATCACTAGTGGACTTTAGTTAGTGATAAGAGTTTGTCAATCACTCATAGACTTCATTCATAGACCAATTCTATTAGTGACAAACTTCTATCACTTATTGAAGTATACTAGTGATATGAGACAATAAAAGTAGAAACTCAATCAAAAGATAGAAACTCAACTTATAGGCGCAGACTATAAAAAAAACTACGAAAACCACAATTAAACTAAGATTGTGAGCTAATCAAAAACTTAGTTGATTAAAAAAAATTTTGTTGATAAAAAGATGGCTATATATATATATATAAACTTAGGTGATAAAATATGGATAAAATGAAGCATAAAAGAAACTATGAAAATCATTGTTAGACTAAGGTTGTAAACTAATAAAATAAAAACATGCATCGAAGAAAAATGACATGAAAAAATCAAACTAATAAAAAATGTTGAACTTATTTAAATGGGCCAAAAATGAAACTATAAAGACAAAAGTATTGAAGAAACAACTATGAAGAAGACAAAAATAAAAATGCAAATAGTTTGAAAGAAATCGATTTGGGCTAAATTTGTTTCTTTAGTGATTTGGATCAAAATTGTATATCAATGATGTTGAGATGTTTTTAGACTTTTCATTTAAATTTTGCTATATTTACAAATAATTTTAAATTTTATTACTTAAAAAAAAAAAGTTTTAAGTTTTGTTATGTTAACTATTAATTTAGCTCATTTTGTCATATATGCAACCATGCTGTTAATAATATTAAAAAAAAACAAGAATAATATTTTTCCCTTTTTCATTTAAACTTTTACTTATCTAGATTTTATTTTAAAAATTTATGTATTAAATACGATTAAAGATCTCTTAATTTTCCATTTCTAGTGTTTCTCTTCATCAATTTCTTATTAAGAATTTAGATTGTGTTGCTGACAATCTTAAATTATCAATTGACCTAAACACTTAAGCCGCTAGGTGAAGATAAATTTAATATCATATTTTAACAGACAACGTTTTCCTTTTTCAATTCAACAAGAGAAGCCTAAATGCTTTAAAGGTTTCCAATGATAATGTATTTATTGAATTTGTTGGATTACAGGTATTTGTAAAACCATATAGATGTTAAGCTTGCTGCATCTACAAGGTTAATGTGTATTTTTTTTCCTACAAGATTTTGTCTCTGTCGATGCAAAAAAGTATTCGCAGATGTTGAAAAATGTGTCAGCAAAAGCTCTATCGATGTTTTTAAACATGGACAAAAGGTTGTCGGCAAAACTTTTTCCGACACATTTTACATTACGTCAGCAGAAATTATGGACAAAAATTGTTTTGTCGACGCATCAGCATTTGTGAGTAGAAATTGTAATTCTGCCAACGCCTCACGCATCAACAAAAAGTCTTTTCTACCGATGCAAATGACTTTGTGGGTAGAAATACAATTTCTGCCCACGCATTTTGTGTTGGCAGATACTGAACTTTTTACCCACACAACATGTGGCGGAAAATTTTATTCAACTAATTCTAGTTACTAAACGAGGCTATATAATTCAAATTTCAGTCTCTTATTTTTTTGAATAATGTAAGGTAATCGAGATCGAATCTCTAATTTTGAAGTTGATATTACATTCTTCATATCAATTGAGCTTGCTCGCTTGACAAATTTTATTCAAGTAATTCTAGAGCATTTAACTTTTTAGATTACAAAAGAATATAAAGTGGCTCGTATATTTTCCAACCATGAAAAATCCTAATATACATAACTAAAGAAAAAAAAAAGTCAAAAGTTAATTTTAGTTAAAACTACGTGCAACTAGCTAGAATAACTTTAAAATAAAGTTTAGAGCTAAGAAAGGAGTGTGGGCTTAAGCCCTTTGACTCATGGGTTGGGCCTTTAGGCATTGCCTCCAAGTTGGGCTGATTGATGCACTTGGATGGTTCTCCCATCCTTAGGGAAAACAAGGTGCATTTTGAAAAATAATAAAAAAAGAGAAATTATTTAAAATGATAAAACTCTGAAAATATTTAAAAATATAGAAAAATTCCACTGACTATCTGAGATAGACCTCGATAGACTACTATCTGTGTTACGATAGACTACAGATAGACACATATAGTAGTCTATCGCGGTCTATCACAGATAAACAGTAAAAAATTTGTTATATTTGTAAATATTTTGGTTTATTTTTCTATATTTGGAAATAGCCCACTGAAAAATGGAAAAAAAAATAATAAAAAAATTAGAATTAATAAAATACTAACATACTCCAACACACAAAATATTGGTCATAATAAATTCTAAATTTGTGGGATAGTTTAAAGAAGTAAGAGTCTGTTTCGTAGAGAATCTAAAAACATAAATTTGTAAACAAGGAATTCAATTAAAACAAAATTATATTTCATATTTTTAGATATTTGTTTGGTAGCAAATTCAAAGATTGGATTCCAATTTAAACCATTGTTTAAAATATATTTGATACTATATTTATAAAGAGTAGTTCTATAAGCGAATGTAGCTATGTTTGCATGACATCTAGACGAAAGAGCAGTTCTATAAGGCTAGATTATCTTATAGTTCAAAAAGTGCAAATCTTCTTTTGAATACAATGTTTTCGTAACTATTCCACACTTTAGAGACATTTTGATCTGCAAAATAAAATCAACATTATTGCGAATTTGATTATGATGGAATTTGTTGTCTGAAATTAGGATTACCGAGAATGGTAAAGTCTGTATTTAGAGTGGAGAGTTGAGTTTGCTGGATTTTTCATTGGTGTGTTTGGATTGAAGGGTTAGAGTTGGCTATTTTTTTTACTATTATTTTATTGTTTTATATTTATTTTTTGTTTCATGTTAACTAAGTTTATAATATTATATAACTTCTAACTCCATGAGTATAAAATTTCTTGATTATTTAAAAAAAGTCTAAATAATTTTTTAATCACCGTGTTTAAATAAACTTCATATGTTTAAATTTTTCAAAATGTGGAATATCTTTATTATCTAGATATTTAAAATCCAACCCTCTGAAATTAATTAGCTAAGTCTTTCTATGAACATTAAAGTAAATCAAAGTTTCCTCCTTGTTGGTAGAATTAACTTCCATATAATTGAAAGTTATTCCAAATCCAATTTAAACGCCTGTCTCTAAACTCCACCACAATTGAACTAGAAAGTGACATAAACTTGTATTTAATTAAAATATATATATATATATCATTGACCAAAACTTTTTTATTTTTATATGCAAAAGCCATCAGATCTTTGAAAATAATGTCCAATAATATATAATGAAATTAAACAATAATTTAGAGTCTTTTGGAACCCTTAATTTTCCACTTAAATAAAACCTAATGGGGTAGCATAGGAGCTGACACCTAAGTTTGGAACACTTAATATACTAATAAGTAGTTGGTTCCAACTTTAACACTTAAAAATGTATTATTTTTTTTAAAATAATTTTTAAAATTCATAAAATCATGTTTTAAATTAAATTGATGTGGCTGTCAACAAAAAAGACCTGATTTAGCAAACAAAAATAAATAAATAAATAAATAAATAACATTATCCTATCTGTGGTCTTGATATGATGGACACAAATTCCTCTGTTGATTGTTTTGTTGACTAAAAGTATGTAAGAAAGTAACTACCATATATATATACTTTTAGAATATATTGATTGGCAATAATTTTCAAAGTTTTGTAGTTGGTCCTTTTATTATATTCTAATTTCTTATCCTACCAAACTAATAGATTCAATCTAAATTGAATACATATCTTATAAACTTATATCCATCCGCTACTTTTCTCATAATCATTTAGTTTCAACATGAAATTATATGTTTAATTGTTTGTTTGTTTGGTTTATATCTTATTGTTTGTTTAATGGTTAGTTTTGTTTGTTCTATTTGATAATTATTTAGTTTTTTATTTTCGATTTTTAAAAATTAAGTATTTTTCTCTCAATATTTTATAATGTTTTACATCTTTCTTAAGTGAAAATTAAATTCTTAGCTAAATTGCAAATTCAAGACAAAGCTCTTGACAAATTAATTTTTTTAGTATTCAAAATTTGGTTTGGTTTTTTGGAAACATAGGAAAAAGATAGATAACAAAGTAAGAATTTTAGAGGTAAAAATGGTGTTTATAGACTCAGTTTTCAAAAACCAAAAACTAAAAACTAATCCCTTATTTGTTAACCATTTAAATTTTTAGTTTTTGAATTCTTTGACAAATTCCAAAAACAAAACAAATTTCTAAAAACTATATATTTTTTTTTAATTTTCAAATTTTGGCTTGATTTTTTAAACCATCGGTAAAAACTAGACAACAAAGGAAGAAAATTAAATGGTTAACAAATGAGGCCTATAAGCAAAAACTAAAAAAAAAAAAATATTGTTTTTAGTTTATGAAAATTAAGTCTACAAACACTCATTTCATCTATAAATTTCTTGTTTTGTTATCTATTTTTTACTAATATTTTCATAAACTAAGTCAAATTTTGAAAATTAAAAAAAAGTTATTTTTGTTTTTGGAATTTGGCAAATAAATGAATTCTACTCTCATACTTAAGAAAAATGAAAATCATTGTAATAAATTGAAAGAAAATAGACGTTTAATTTTCAAAAACTAAAAAACTTAAATGAAATAATTACCAAACGGAACCTAAATGGTTACTAAATAGGACCTTAAGATTTGAAATTAATAAAGATGGAATACAAACTAAAATAAATATCTTAAAATTTTATGAAATAAAATAGACATTTAAAAAGTCGTTTATGAATGAGATTTTCTATTTTAAATTTTTTCAAGTATTCTTAGGCACCACCAAAATGTATATGGGTAAACAAATGACCAGTAGATAAAATAAGTGTAATAACTTGAAAAAAAAGTGTCAAAATCAGCCTAGTTCAACTGATATAATATTTGTAATATCAATTTCAAAGTTAGAGGTTCGATTCTTTCAGCCACATATTAAAAACTTGCAAACGTAGTTTCTAACTTTTTTTAACTTTTTTTTAACTGACTATTAAAAATTATTTTTGAGTTGAATTGTTAAGAAACATCCTTAACTTTGAGATAAACCTCTTGAAATTGCATTCTTCTTCCTTTTATTTGTTTTTTTTTTCTCTTAATAAACATGTGAAACTTAATTCAAACTCTCTCTAACTTTCTAATAAAGCAATTCCAAATTAAAAGTCTATGTGTTCTCAATGGATTGAAAAGGCTGCTTTTTTTTTTTTTTTTTTTTTATTGTTGTTGTTGTTTTTGTTTGATATTATCTATACTATTTTTTTGCATATACTCCAATTTGTGCAGCCAAATTAAATGCCCTTTTTTTTCTTTGGAAATATAATGGTCCAATCTTTAGAGAAAGTCTCTATCTTTACCAATAACTTTGTTACCAATTCAAATCTAACACTTCAATTTCATCAATGCCAATTTGAATGGCAATTCACAAAACTCCTCCCATCTTTAGCTCCACAAAAAAGTCCAAAAACCATCTTATTTATTTGATATTTAATTTCTAAATAAATCATCTTTTTCTTTCAATCTTTACCATAGTATTAAATTTCCATCGATATTGCTACGTTTCTATGGGTATCAAAAATAAGTATCAAAATGCCACTAATATAAATAATAAACATATTTATTTATTTGAAAATAATAATATGTTTATTTAGTAATTTATTTTTTTTAATTTTTCCAAAAATATCTATCGAAATCGATATTTCCATCGAAATTTCCATAAAATTAAGATCTCGATATTTCTATCAACATCAATATTTTAAACCTTGATCTTCACTAAAGCCTTCAAAATATCAGCTTAGGGTTTTAATTAGGTTTCTTGCTTTCTATCTCCAGCTATCTTTATGCCTAATTCTTTAAATATAGACCACTGATCAAGTTATGTATCCTTTCCACTACAAGAGGATGTGATTTTTTTTAATTATGTACGTGAAAAAAATTGAAAAATGAAAAATAAATAAAAATAGAAAAAATTATTTTGCTGTATTATAAAGGTTTAAATTGTTGATGTCCCAATCTTACAAAAAAAAAAAAAATAATAATAATAATAATAAATAACAATAGAAATATCAATAAAATGTCATGTCAATGGATAATTCTGAAAAAAAATATTAAAAAATATATATGAATTAATAAATAAACCTTCTATACCTTTTAAATGAGTTAACATAGTTATGATATATATTATAATCATAATAGTAATATTTTGTTGTCTTTTTTTTTTTTTCTTTTTCGTATGTTTCATCAATTTTTTTACGATCAAATGAAAATGTAGATTCATCTCTTATGTCGATGAAAAACTTATGTACATATAAAAATATCGATGGAAATATCAACCATGCTTCTACATTAATTTGAGCCGCAACCACATAATTTAGTATTTTATTTTATTCCAACTGTGATCTTAATGTCCGCTATTTCAAAATAATGTGTTTTGATTCCTTATTTGTGTATATATATATTTGCTTTTATAAAATACCATTAAAATTTAAGTCATCTTAGTAACAAAGCACTTTATAAAAATAAATTAGAAGATTTTTTTTTTAATACAAATTGTAGGTTGTGGGATTGAAGCTTCGACCTCTAGAGAGGAAGCGCATGTCAATATCACCGAACCAGGCTCACTTTGGCCGAAGAAAACAAAACTATCGTATTTTGGCCTCATTGCTATAATTTGTTTATTATTACTATATTTTTTTTAAAAAGAAAAAAAAAAAGTAAAACTATATACTCACAAGTCACGATGGCTTTATGATGTGTGTTCCACATTCTGAAAAAACAAATTAAAATTTCTAAAACAGTTTTGAAACTAATTAAAAAAAAAAACTAAGAATATGGAAATGTTTATAAAATAAGAGAAATAAAACAAAAGACATTAAATTTATAATTAAGAAAACAGAAAAATAAGATAATAATTATTATGAAAAAGGCATTGGATTTTGAAACATTTGAGTGAATATTTAAAAAAGTAGAGTTACAATTACATTACATATCAATGATTAGTGATTAAGTAAGCCAATTTTTGTAAAGCAAATTATTAATTATTAGTCATAATGTTTGGTCATGGATATACTTTTTGTTTTTCCTTTATATGAAAAAGCTGGTTCTTTTTTTTGAGTAAAGCATACATATTAGACGAAGTTTGGAAATCCAATCAAAGAGAGTTACATATGATAGCAATATAAATCCATATTCAATTTTCCTCTTCTTTTTCAACAAGCAATAATTAGGCTTTTTGAAATGGTTTCTACAAAGCTTGATAGAATAGTTTGTACGTTCTTCAAATAATGCTAAGTGTTCTTTTTTGAAATAGTGTACGTTTTTTTAAATAATACTTAGTGTTCTTATCGTCTTCTTTTGGAGCTGAATGATGTAATATTTATATAATAATCTCAATATTAATTAAAAAAAAGTTGTCCATTTTCCAAAAGACTTCCATACATATCTTTTAAGTTAGTGATTTCATTGAATATTATAATTTGTAACTCTCTAGTCTAGGCCTAAGATTCAATGGTTTAAAAAGAATTATAAATGAAACTTTTGAAATGAGAAGAGTAAAATTGAAATATATCTTAAATCTCAAGGCCATATGAAACCTACCAATTGCGAAGTATACACTACTATTATACAAATCACTACCTTTGTCACATTTTTCTCTTCATTTTACTACAAAATTTGACAAAAATAAATGATAGTTTGAAACAAAGTTAAAGTTCAAGGATAAAAAGTAACTTTAAAAAATTTAAGGGTCGTACTACAATAAAAACCTTATCCTATAAAAGTCGGGACTTAATAAGAATTTAAGGCTTTTTTTTTTCTTCCTTTACTTCTTTTTCTTTTGAAAACAAAATAAACTCCATTTACGTTAAAGTTTCTCTTTTTAGATTACATTTACCCCAAAGTTTTGATAAGATAGCTAAATAAAGAATTTGACAATGATGGTCATATACACATAGCAATATATATAAAAAGAAATTGACTAAGAACTTAGTTGCGAAATCACGTTTGTAAGTCACATCATCACATTTTTTTAATCTCAAAGTATCTTTTTTTTTTTTTTTCTTTTTCTCACCATTTTTGTTATGAGGTTGCAATTTCTCCAAATTGCTCAATATTAAAAAAAATAAATCAAAATATAGCTATAATCAGCATATAATAATAATAATAATAATAATAATAATAAAGTTATGCTTCTTTCAATCATGTCATCTTTTTATATAGTTTATTTATTCCCCATCATTTTTAAATAAAGGATATTGACAAGAATGTCCATAATTGAACCTGTTTGGTATAGGATATTAAAGAGAGAGTGAATTGATTTCAAAAGAAGCTATAACAACATAAATTAATCTCACTACAAGTATATCAAGTTCTATCAAAACTATAACTTTTAGCGTCAATTACAAGTTCGTCAAAAGAAATAACGCGTCTCATTTGTAAACACTACTGTTCTATCAAAACTATAACTTTTAACGTCAATTACAAGTTCGTCAAAAGAAATAACGCGTCTCATTTGTAAACACTACTGTTAGAAGATGTGACATTTTTCTTGACACCACATACGAACTCTAAAAAAAAGTGACTTTTTTCGATATGACCTAATCTAGCATCATTTTTCCCAATAATTTGTATAGTAGTGTTACTTACTCAACGGTTTGTATACCACGTCGGGTGAATCTTTGTTAATGACAAAACTAACATTTCTCATTTTTCGACATTTGTTAGCGTAAAATACAACTTGAATTGCTTATAGTGTAATCTTATAAACTCATATTTTACCAATTGCACATATTTATGAATATTTTTTGGGCTTATACCTTGCAAATATTTTTCTTACCAAATTATCATTCCTTAATATCTTCTTTCATAGTTATGGTTTTTTTTTTTTTTTTTTTTTTTTTGTTAGCAAAACATATATCAAAACAAACAAGAAAAAGTTAGAAGTTATAAGATCATATCTAATTAAGAACAGAAGGCACTTATGGAAGGTGATCTTCAAGTCAAATTTAGATGGCTCTTTTAAAGATCTCATAGCTACAATTTTAAACCATAAGTTAATTAATCTAACTTTTTATCTAAATCATACAAGTTTTAACTTTTTTCTTGAATCATGAGTTACTTTGGAAAATATATAATTATAGGATGAATAAAAATTAGGTTAAAGTTATGTAAGTTCTCAAAACTGAATATATAAAAAGAGTAGTTTGGTTCCTAGAAATTGCAAAGTTTCATGTTAATGATTTAGAAAAAGAAAAAATAAGATGCACACACAAAAACTGTATGTATGCATTTGCAAATTGTAGTCATTAGACAAGGTGGATAATAATATCTATTCACATATAGAATATCTTCCTTTTATAGTCAATGATTTATATCACGGAGAACCAATCAAATTATCTAGTAAATTTGAGGGTGACATAACTCATTTAATATACAATGATGGATTAAGTACTATGTAGTATGATGTTAATGAAAAAAATGAGAGATAATGTTCAATCTTCTAATTGATGATTTACGAGTCTCAACGATTGATACAGATGTAGATGAATAAGACATTAAGAATGAGATTTCCACTATTGTCTATGAAAGGGATAACTCTGAAATTTATAAGATGATTTAATAATTAAAGCATGTACCTGGTTGATACACGATTTAACTTTTTGGTGAGGTTAATGCATATTAATGGTATACAAGGTTGAAGTAATAAGTCATTTAATATGTTACTAGAATTGTAATTAAAAGACGTATTTCCAATATGCGCATCTATACCTGTTTTATTTTATGAAGCTAAGAGAAAACTGCATGATTTAAGACTAGGGGGTATGAATGATCTATTCATGCTTTGTAAGTACAATTGCATATTATATTGGAAAGAATTTATTGGTTGCCAACAATACTTAGTATGTGGTGAGTTCGGTATAAAATTAACGACAAAAAAGTAATTAGAAGATCTCACACATAATTTTTTTGGCGTCATCAAAACCCTCTCCCTATGGTGTTTTATCGACGAACCTTCCCATCATAAGTTTTGCGTTATGAGGGGTTTTGTTGATGCTTTTGGAAAATCTGATCTCAACATTTTTTAGAATTGAAAATTTGTGAGTCTTTGTAGTATAAAATCACCAAAATAAAAGTATTTTTCTCCCAAAATTCTATGAAAGTAGCAAGAAAAAATATACTACATTATTCTTTCCTAAATAAATAGAGAAAATAGTATATGAGAAGGTGAAAAAATCACTCAAATTAATGAAAAGTCCTATTATTCATATTTTAAGCCTTCTTTGTAATACATGTGTCAATCCCTTAGGTTGATCTTTCTTTATGTCTAATAAAACTCATTATTTAATTATGGTTTGATAAAACTTTCATAAATCGTTCTTATAGTAGGAATTACTTATGACCATAGGGACAAAACTTGTAATTTAACCAAGAATTTATCATTATTTTTTTAGTAGTACAATAAAGGTAGAAGGATTTGAACTACAAACCTCTTATTTGCTAATAAATTCATATATTAGTTAAGTTATGCTCGCTTTAATAAGGAATTATCATCAATTAATTTACTTCATCCACATTATGCAATTAATTAAAATTTAAACCATGATTAGATTTCATATAATAAATAAATAAAAACTTAAATGGCATCTTACCAATTTTATAAGAAATTGTTTTTTTTTAAAACAATATGCCATCATTACTCTATTTTCAAGCCTCATTTTTCTAAGAGGTAAGTGAATTAGTTGAAGCAACCTTTTAATGATAAGATAAATGATACACTCTTTTTTTTAGTTAGAGATTCAAATTTTATCTTTTTACACCAAAAAATTTTAAATCTAATAAAATTCAATTGAATAATATGCATCTTCAAAATAAATCTCACTCAATTCAATTTTAAAAGGTTTTTTTTTTTTTCAATACATAGATTTCGGACATGCACTTAGAATATTAATCGGAAGTTTGCTTTTGATTTCAACTCTTAAATATATCCATAACATGGAATTTGATTGATTTGCCCATATATATTAAATTAATTCACATGAGAATAGTTTTCAAATTTACAAAATTATAATAATTATTCAAATTTAAAGTAAAGGATGCTACACTTAGTAATCTTTAAAGTAAAATTTTTAGAAAGATGAATATATAAAGTAAAAACTGACGCATCTTATTGGGTTTGATGTCAAAAATTATATATATTATATATAAAGAATTTTGTTGGTTTCTTTAACTTGAGCACATAAAAATTGGCCACAACGGTTGAGAAGTCAGATTGCTCAGCCGCAATTTTCTTATTAATAACTAATTTGGTTGCCTAACCCTTCTCACACACACCCCATGTTTTCCCACCACTTATATCATGCCACGTCACTTTCATTCAACATTTAAAGCGTCATTACCTGATATATTACTTTATTTTATTAGTTTCAAACTTTAAATTAGGCTAAATTATGAAAAATGTCGTTAAATTTTGTAGTTTATGTCAAAAATACCTTTAAACTTTAAAAGTTTAAAAAATATCCTTACACTTTCAAAAGAAATTCAAAAAATGCATTTGTCATTAGATTTGGATGAAAATCATTAAAGTTTTTTTTAAAAAAAATACTCCTGAAGGTTTTTTTTAAAAATACTCCCGAACTTTAAAAAGTTTCAAAAATACCCTTAAACTAAAAAAAAAAAAAAAAAAAAAAAAGTTCAAAACTACCTTCACCGTTAGTATATGAACAAAAACCGTTAATACCTGGTTGCAAAAATAACTCTAAAATAAAAATAAAATAAGTTTTAAAATAATTTACGATTAACAAGGTGATCAATTTATTTGAAGTTTTCTTAAGTTCAAAAATAAAAATTTTTAAAAGAAATTATATAAATATCATCTTTTTTTTACATAGATAATCTAATTTTTCTCTTATTTTTCCGACTCTTACATTAATTTTCTCAGCAACTAAAATTTTAAGTTAAAACATAACATCAAATAAAAATTCACAAAGTTCCAAAATCAAAATCTTCCCTTAAAACATATCAAAATGATAAATAATCAAATAAAAAAATATATTTAGCTATTACAACAATTTTATAACACACACTCAACTACTAATGTACAACTTCGTTAAAACATTTAAGTTCTAAAATCTTTTAGTGCTTCTTTTATTCGTTTTCTTCTATTATAGTCCATATACCTTAATTGAAATATGCAATTTTATTTATTATTTTTTTAAGATAAACAAATGTCAAAAAGCTAAAAAAAAAAAAATATATATATATATATAAGTAAGACAACATTAACGATTTCTATTCATATAACAATAAAATATTTTTGAAAGTTTAAGAGTATTTTTTACACAAAACATTAACTGTAACCATCTAAAATTAATTGTAAGAATATTTTTTTAATTTATTTTGGAAGTTTTAAGAGCATTTTTGAAATTTTTTAAAAAATATTTTTGACATAAAATACAAAATTTAGAAGTATTTTGTATAATTAAAAAAAAATGAATACCGATGTATTAGTAATTTTTTCATGGGCAAGTTCATCGAATCAAAAAGGCTTTTTGGAAAATCCGACGTGGCAGATATTGAATGTGACTGACTGATGGATTTACAGCCGTCGGATCAAGAGAAGCGCTTTAGATTAAAATTTCAGAAAATAGATAAAAGCAACCACGCGCAATTCAATGCAAGGCCAGATTGTTTCCTTAAAAGGAAAGCTCTTAATGGTTTTTTTCTTTTTACATTATTGGAACCTTCATTTTTCTTTTTCTAAATAAATTGTTTTTAGAAAAAGCCAATTAAAAAAATGTCACTTTCTCGATTTGTCCTCATGATAGGAATCGAACTGTTCATTATGTGGTTATACTGTCGAGTTTTTAGTTTTTTTTATCTTTTGTTTCTTCCAATTTGAAAGAATTTTAAAAATATTGGATTACTATTTTCTCCAGATAGATTTGCGATGCTATCATTAATGACCTTTTGTTTCCGTTGTCCCTTGAGTTTAAGTATTTTTATGAAGTTTGCTTCTTTAGAAAAAACACTAAATAAATTGTTTTATTTATAGTTATTTTTCAAAAAGAGTAATTCTTAATTGTATCTATTTTTTTAATCTACTCATATTATATAGTAGAAAAAATTCACTAGTATTTTAATTAGATAAAAAAAATTGTCAAGTGATAAATTACAGTTGGATAGCTTAATAGGTAGAAGAAAATGAATACACCCAAGATGCATCTAAATATTTTTTTTTCGAAAATGTTACTCTAACTTATCTGACCAATAATAGTGAGTATGCACCAAGATACCAATTATTGTAATGCCACTTATTTTACACCACAATTTTTTATTTTTCTTTTTTCTTAAAATAAAATGGATTTGTTTGCCTTAAGAGAATAAGCGACAAAAACGAATAATGAAGATAAAAGAGGGAATATGAGGAATTAGAAAGAGTGGTATACTTTATCTTTCTCGTTGAAAACAAATTTTTTAAAAGTGATATTCTGTATTAAAAGGAAATAATTGATCAAACTTTGCAAGAAAGTATGTTATTTTTTAAAAAATTTTAAATTATCCATGGATCACTAAAGCCCATGAGAAACTTTAACATTGTATTTTTATTTTGATTTCGATGCGAGCGTGTGTTACAAACGTTGAATTCTAAATCAAAATGACTTAATCAAGGTGATTATTAGCACAAAATACTGACATTGATGTTGTGTTTTGCTTAATACATTCTAATGCTTGAGTTAAGTGCTTAGTTCGAAGTTGATGCCGAGACAAACACATGATAATTTCCACGTACTTGGATATGAGATGAGTTTTACTATTTACAGGGGACTAAAATGAATCATTACTAGTATTAAATCTTTTTACACGATATTACCTGAAAACTTTAGATCGACCGTTCATATAACGTTCAATCGTCTCACACATCGAGTGTTTTCTCACCTTAGTGAGAATTGAACTTACAAGGAGATAGGAGTGTTACAAAAAATCGAAAAATTGAAAAATCAAACCAATCTACTGGTTTGATTTGATTTTTTAGTATAAAATTGAACATATTGATTTTTATTTGGATAAAACAAAAAAAATATTGGTTTGGATCGGATTTTGATTGGAAAAACCAATCAAAACCGAATCAAATTGAGGGTATGTTTACTCTTAAAAAATAAACTCTAATAATATTAGATATATTTTAGTGTTTTAATTATTGTGATGCATATATGTTTATTGTTTGAAAAAAAGATCAATTATTATGGAGTGTGTATGATATTTATTTAGAAAGTACCAAGAAAAAATAAAATGTACAATTTCAATCAATAATAAATAAAAAAATGGACCCAATTTTAATTTAAAATTAGCAAAAATGACCAATTCAAAACAAAAATTAGAAATAAAAATTAAAATTTAAAAGAGAAAAAAAAAAAAGAAAATGTCACAATCGAAAACCAAACCGATAATAAACTAAACCAAATAAAAATCAATCTATTGATTTTTTCTTTATTGAACATCAGTTTGGTTTGGTTCTTAGTTGACCTACAAAACTTAACCGATTGAATTCCACGGGGAGATATATTTCTTGCATTTTATCCAAATTAAGAGGAAAAAAATTGTTATCAAATCCTCAATTTTGATTTTGTAACAATATATATATATAGATAAAGGGCATTTTGGTCCTTTCATATGCTATGAAAAGTATGGGAGTGGAGCCTGAAGTCGTCACTTACCCAAGGTTAGGTAATGCATAATGGCTCCGTCGATGCCCATTGATGTGAATGCTAATTCCAAAATGCCCAATTAATTAATATTATTTTATTTGGTTCCTCACAATATTATATAATAAAAATCATAATTGAAAATAAATTAATATATGTATATATATATATATATATATATATATATATATATATAATTTTTTATTAAATATATCAAGATAATTACTTTTCATATTATAATTTTATAGATCTCTTCATTTAAAAGAAAATTGATCTAAATTTTATTTCTTTAACAAAAATAAAATATACATATTATTCCCATACAAAATATTTCGCAACAGTTTTTTATTTTGTAAACTAATTTTTTAATTTATGTAAACAAGAAAAAAAAACATTTTGTAATTTCGAGTCAACTTTCTTCACAATTTAATGGCTTTATTTTAATTTTTAATATATGTGTGTGATCTACTGGTCAATTTTAAAATATAAAATACAATTTTTAAAAACTACTGTAGTCTTCTAATTCGGCTAGAAGTTTCTTAAAAATTAAATTTTAGTTTTCAAATTTTGGCCCGACTTTATATTTAAAAATTCTTATCAACAATCAAATGAATATTTATTTGCTAGAATGATATTTAATGTTTAACATTTTTTAAATGAAAAATGTTTAAGTATGTCCAAGGTTTAAAATGTTGATATCGACAGAAATATCGAAATCTTAGTTTTACGAAAATTTCGATGGAAATTTCTAAAAAACTTATAAAAACAAAAAATTCAAAAGATAAATTTAAATTAGTAAATTTACATTTTATGATTCTCAAACAAGTCGATATGTCTATTATTTAGTGGCATTTTGATGCTTATTTTTTGTTTTTCATGGATTTTTTAACGATATAATGAAAATGTCAATTCACCCTTCATGTTGATGTCGAACCCATGGAAATATCGACAATGGTATAATTATTTCAAACGACTATAGGTTCAGATCATGACTGTAATTATGAATAAATTTAGAAATTTTGGCTTATTATAATATACATACCATCCAAAATTTTTGTTTAGAGGCTTAGTTTAAAGCTTTTGCAAAAATATTAAAATGAGTACAAAAAAATTAATTACAAATTTAGATCATTGAACTTAAAAAATGTCTAATAGGCATCTAAACTTTCAATTTCATGTCTAATACATTCTTGATACATACGATTTAAAAAAAAAATCAATTAATCTTTAAGATTTAAATTTAATTTATGTCTAATAAATTTAAACTTTTATTTTTGTGTTTAGTAGATCCATAAATTTTTAAAAAGAATATCGAATATAGCTTACCTATTCCTCTATTAAAAAAAAAAAGTAAAAATTCAAAAAATTATTGGACACAATTGAAAGTTTAAAACTTAATTAGACATAAATTAAAAATTTAAGTTTATACTTTTTAAATTTCATGCACCAAATAAATAAAGTTTTAAAATTTAAAGACAAACTTGCAATTTAATCTTAAAAAAAATAATTTGATGTTTTTTAAAAAAAATTTACTGCACCATTAAATGATAATTCAAATATTTTTTTTTTTAATTTAATGCATATTTATATGTGTAGTTAGGGTCAATACTAGTAGCACAAAAAAAAAAAAAAAAAGAAGGAAATAATTGAAAAGAATTGCAAGTAGAAGAATTCAATTATGGACCTAATGAGAGAGGATTAAAGCATCTTACCACTTTGTCAAATAACCATTTTGACTTTCTTTATGCTAATATATAAATGTATTGAAGTTGAGGGAAAGAACTTGAGCCTTAGACTAATAGTAAATTCGTCCCTCTATATATATATATATCTTGTTTTTAAAATTTATTTTAATATTTTTAGTAATTTAAAAAAATTAAAATTTTACTGAATGACATTACTACAAAGTTATCTCATAATAACTATATTGGAGATTCACTGTTTAGCTTGATGGACTGTAAATGGGATAGAGTTTCGTTGTCGGTGGGATAATTTTTTTAATTGGCTTTGTATTTTGTTTGAGGCGGATTCGGCTTTAATGTCTTTGTAATTGTTTGTCATTTGTTATTTAAAAAAAATATATATCTATTTTGGAAATGGATTAAAAAAATTACTGTATAATTTTCTTTTAAAGACAAATTGTGTTTATATAAATATCGATGTTAAATTATACTTAATCACACTTATGGACAAAAATTGTTTGTTGGCGGAGGTTAATCACAATGACAAGTACTTTTAAATAAAATGAGATTAGGTTACCTTTTTTTTATATTTTTTTAATTTTGAAGACATAATTTTATTTAAAAAGAAAAGGAGAAAAATTGGAGTCTCAGGATTTTTTTTCATCTGATAATATGTATGTTAAAAATTCTTTTTTTTCAAAAGTTAAGCTCGTTTCTAACCTTTTGTTTCTCACCCTCAAATGATATATTTTAAAAAAACTTTTGCTAAATTTCAAAAAACAAAATATTACTTTAAATTAAGGTGAATTTTTAAAAATAGAAAAATAAGAGAAATTATTTACACAAAATAGCAAAATTTTTAGATAATTGTAATAGACGCGGATAGAAGTCTATCAAGCTCTATCACTGATAGATTTCTATCCTTTATAGACTCCTATAAGCATCTATTAGTTTGATTTTTTTGCGAAAGATTTCTATCGCTTGAGTGATAGACAACGATAGAATTCTATTGCAGTCTATCGTTGATAGACAATGAAATTTTCTATATTTGTAAATAGTTTGATATTTTTCTATTTATAGTAATTTTTCTTAAATTTAATATATTATTCATTATCCTTATGTATTTTAACTTTTGTTACATTTGTTAAACTTTTATTATCACTACATAATTTAAATCAAAATATCAAATCAACACGAAAAATCCTTACAATGGTGAGTGGGCTTTTAACGTCAATAAAAAGAAATTAGTGTCATATAAAAATAAGAAATCAATATAAATCGATAAATGCTATTTATTTCTTTGTACTATGAGCATGACAAATGGAGAAAGTTAAAACATAATTTTTATGAAAAAATAAATTTAAGCATTAAAATGACTAATCTTCACTAAGAGTGATTTATAATTAATAAGATACTTTAAGAAATTTTAAAAGAAAAAATAGAACATAAACATAAAACTCATTTTATTCTATTTCCATTATAAAATATAGTGAATGAGGCACCCCTTATTAGAGAGTGATGTATGTATCTCAATTAGATTTTTCATTTTGATTATTTTTGGAATTCTAGAGACTTCCAATAAAAAAAGAAAAAGGGCAATGGAAACTTTACTATTTTGTAGATGTGAATATGGTTTGTGCACCCAATAAAAATATATCTTAATAATTTTGTTAGTTAAAACTTTTAGCTTAATTATATATTTGTTGTCATACAAATACTCTAAATGTAATGATGCTCTTTTCCAAAAAAAAAAAAAAAAGAAAAGAAAAGAAGAAGATGCTCTTTTTCTTTTATTATTATTGATTTATTATGATCAATTTTTTTTTTCTTTTGTAAAAAAATTAAATTTTATTAATAGAAGTATGACGTGACATTAACCTATTTAGATTTTTTTTAAGAGGACATGTCAATCTAATAATTAAAATCTCCACCTATATAGGAAAGAGAGTATAGCTCAACGGGTATGCAATATGTGTTAGCGACTACAGAGGCTCATAGTTCCAATGCCCCAATCCTACTTAAAAAAAAATTCCACCTACATGAAATACACTGAAAAAAATGGATTTTTTTCTAAAAAATAATATTATTCTAATAAATTTTTTAATAAAAAGTAGAGTTAGGTTGAAAATATTGACAAAAATAGGGTAGCAAAATCGTGGATCGGGTCCACGATTTACCCAACCATGTGTCAAGGGGTCCACGATTAGTGTGGTGAGTCCACGATTTTTACGTGCGCCAGCTTTGCAGGCGTGGTATGGTTGACTGAGATATGTGAGCAAAATTGTGGACCCGATCTACGATTTGCATGCCACGTGGGCTAATTTTATGAAATTGTGTACTCCGTTCATGATTTCCTCACATATTTTTTAAAATACTTTTATTTCTACTATATTTTTGTCATTATTTATTAAAATAACATTATTTTAAAAAAAATCGAAAAAATCAGATAAATTATGTATTTTATATATATATTTTTTCTTTATGACGTCCTAGATAAACTACCTAGCTAATAAATACCTCGTCGGAGAAAAATTACCTAATAAATACCGACCATCTTATTTTCATTTCTCACAAGTTTAATATATAAAAATGATTTGACCAAAAAAAATCACACATTATATATGTATAGGTAAAATTAAAAGTTTTTTTTTTTTTTTTTTTTTTTTTTTTTTTTTTTTTTTTTTTTTTTAAGAAATAGGGGATGATTAAGAAAATGTGGAACAAATCTATATTTTTAGCTGAAATCCAAAATTTCGAACACAAAACCATTTCAATTATTATCATTAATATTTTTTTTTTTGAAAAAATATTTAATTGTTATATGGCCTAACACACTATTATTGTCTCTAGTATATACTAGTATTTTAAGTCACATGTATGTATTAGTATTTTAGTTCAAGTGTTAAGTTTTAAAATGAATTCAAAATTTTGAAATAATTATCTAAAATAGACCATTAATGACTAATATAATTAACTTTATATAAAAGGTCTAATTGAAGATTAAAATCGAACCAATTTACAATTTTAAAAGTGAAGACAAAACAAAAATTTATATGTTGAAGATTAAAGTGAAAAACAAATAAATAATTTTTTAGAAAAGAAGAAAAAGAGTCAATCTAAGTATAATCTAAGTATAATTAAGTGAATAAGATACCAATAATTACCACATAAAAAAATTGATGGTTCAATCTCCTATCTGTCAAAGGATGAACTCAAAATATATATATATATATATATATATAATATATATATATATATATATATATATATTAAGAAGGCTAAACTATATATTAAAAAAAAAAACCCTATAAGAGGCAAACCATTCATAATAGGTTAAAAATTATTTTTTGTCTCTAAACTTTCATGTAAGTAATAATTTAAATCAATTAAATTTGTAACATTTTAGTCTTCACGTTCTTACAATTTAGTTCTTAAATTTTAATATATACCACTTTAATCCATATACTTTATCTATAAGTACGATTTAGTCTTTATCATGAAGTTATTTTTAAGATTTAATGAAATTTCTTACATTGGTTGACTAATAAATTAATTAGGAACTCAATATATTTATAAGCTACACAATCTAAATCATTAATTAATAAAAAGTGTCATTACTTTTTGATGAAATATTTTTACATTAAAGAATAAATTGTTACCTCCATAAAAGTCAAAGGATCGTGATTTTAAATCTTTACTATATTTCAAAAAACTTGATGAAATATATAAAAAATATTGCTAACATGAACCTAATATTCATAATAAGAATTTTAAAAATTAAAGTACAAGTTTAGCTCTTAAACAAGATAACTTGATGAAATATATAAAAAAAATATTGTTAACATGAACCTAATATTCATAATAAGAATTTTAAAGGTTAAAGTACAAGTTTAGCTCTTGAACTTTTAGGTTTTGTGTGATCTAATATATTCAAAATTTTGTAGGCATAAAATTGAGACTCAAAACTTTTAATTTTAACCCATTTTAAACTTATTTAAAAAAGGTGTAGTGTTGATTTGTTAATATAAATAATTTATTTTATGAGTCTAAAATGGAGACATCAACGTTTTCCATGACGACATGACACTTTTTTTAGTATAACAAATTGAAGTATAAAAAAAATTGTTTTCAAATATAGTAAAATAAGTTAAAATATTTACAAATATAGTAAAATATTGTTGTCTATCACTACTGACAGACTACTATAATCTATCATTAATATACAGAAATATTTAAGCAGTTTATTATTTAAAATAATTACTCTATAAAAAATTTTACTTTCAATTTCTAAGCAACACAACGACTTTTAATTACCAATACCACCTCTTTATTTTCCTAGACCTCATACGAATATTTGACAAATTCAACCATATATAATATATGAAAAAGGGAAGTAAATTATAAGTTTAAAATATGGATATCTTCCACACGAAGACATTTTTATATTGTTATAAAGTCGATGACTTTTTGTTTAGGCAGATAACATCTAACACAATGACTTTTAATTTCTCCAACTCTTCCCTTTTGACCTAATTAACCAAATTACACTATTCCCAATAATTTAAATTCCATTCCAACTTTTACTAGTAAATTCTTTTTTATTTAAAAAAAAAAAAAAGAATATCCAAAGTTTTTGTTTTTTGAGTTCAATATCCAAAAGTTAACCCTTTACAATGAATGTATTTGATTTGCATTAATTACTTATAGTTTGTGTTTCTTTTTCAAAGTCATTCTTTGTATAGAAATATTCAATAAACCTTAATTATTGATGAAAGATAAATATAATGATAACGATGAAGTTTCGAAAAGATAAGAAAAATGTTGGGAAATTGTAATAAAACGAATTTATCCATTGTTTTATCAATTAATACTTCAAACTTTTAATTTCATTAAATTTAACGTTAAAGTTAGATAATTGTTGCTATTTTCACTTTTTTCTCTCTCTTTACTTCATTACATTATTCACCTTATTAAATTTTGAATAGCATATTTTTACGTAGATTTTTTATTTGAAAAATATTAAAAAAGTATTATTATATATGTTCAATAAATTATAAAATATATATTTGATATGAAATTCATAAGATTTAGACAAAAACAAAACTAGAGTTGATTTTCGTTATATTTTGTAAGTTTTAAGTTTGAACAAAGTTTTTAATGTGACTTTACTTATTATTATTCAAATTTCATCTTCAATAAAGTAGAATTTGTTGTTTTTTTTTAGTATAATGGAGTAGTGTTATTTAAACTACAAATATCTTAATCGCTAATATATTTATATGTTAGTTGCGCTATACTTGCTTTGACAAATTTTTAATGAAAATTAAATGGATGATAAAAATTAATAACACTTTTATTATGTATAAAGTACATTAGAAAACAAATCTCCCTCGACTACAAAGCATAAAGAAGGATATAACTTTGATGAGTTCGCATACGTCTCGAGTGGTACATGTATCAAAAGAAAAAAAAAAGTAGTACACATATAATTGGATAAGATTTGATATATAAAAGGGGTCTTTTCACAAATAGGAAAAAAACAAAAGTAATTACACATATAGAAAAAAATGGTGGGAAATACAAAAGCATAGGGTGCATTTTTTTCTATATGTGTAATTACTTTTGTTTTTTTTTCTATACATAACAATTTCCCTATATATAAAAGCCCCTTATCAATTAGTATATAATATATTTATTAAAAAAAACATATTACAAAAACCACCTCTAAAGTATGATTATAGTTACAATTACACCCTTAAACTTTCAATTGTAAAAATTGTTAAAAGATAGTTTTTGCAATTTTTCAAAAAAAATAAAAAAAATAGTAAAATTTGAAGCTTTTGTAAACAAGGTGAAATGTTCCTAGTCAAGTAGAAAGAAAAAAAAAGTGTCAGAAACAAGGCTTATTATAAAATGAGGATTAAGTTGTTTGAGAATTTTCTTCCTCTCATATAATTAACTTCATTAAACCTCTTTTTTTTTTTTGTCTCTACAAAAGCCCTCTGTTTTATTTTTCCCACCACCACCACCCACAAAAAAAAAAAAAAGAAAAAAAAAAAAACATCCTTAAAACTCTTGGGAATTCAAGGAAGACGATCCAAGGGTGATGGAACTGCCACCTGGATTCCGATTCCATCCGACGGACGAAGAGCTCATCACACACTACCTTTCCCCCAAAATCCTTTCCTCCACCTTCTCTTCTCCGGCGATCGCGGAAGTCGATCTTAACAAGTGCGAGCCATGGGATTTGCCTGGTAAGTAATTCCAAAGTCTGTCTGGTTTCGTTTGATAACTATTTAATTATATATTTTGGAAGAAATGGGATTTTTTTTTTTTTTTTTTTGACAGGGAAGGCTAAAATGGGGGAAAAAGAATGGTATTTTTATTGTGTGAGAGATAGGAAATATCCAACGGGATTAAGAACGAACAGAGCAACAGAAGCAGGGTATTGGAAGGCAACAGGGAAAGATAAAGAGATATTAAAAGGAAGGAGTATTGTGGGAATGAAGAAAACTCTGGTTTTTTATAAAGGCAGAGCTCCTCGAGGAGATAAGTCTAATTGGGTGATGCATGAGTACAGATTATACTCCAATTCTTCCTCTCCTTATCCTCAAATTCTTCCTACTAATTCATCTCAGGTATATTCTTTTTTCAAATTTTGTTATAATATACCTTTAATTTCAATTTCAGACTTCTCCTCAATTTCCTTTTTTTTTTTTTTTTTTTTTTTTTTTAATTTTAAGAGAGATAGACTTTAGTTTAGTCTATAATTAGAATTTTGTTTTTATGGTTTGATAAGATCATCCTTGAATTCAGTTTAATTCAATCGTAGGGATTGAATTCTAACTTTTAAAATCATAGAAAGTGAATTTTAACTTACTTTTTTTTTACTCAATTTTAAGTCATATTATCATGAATGATGGTACAATTTATGAAATTTGGCTAAATTATATGGATGGAATTGAAAATTCAAGGTTAAATTACTATTTTAGTCTTTGTATTTTGAGACTTTTTCTATTTTACTCTCCATACTTTATATTTACAATTAATCTTAAAATAAGTTTTTTTTTTAATTTTTTTAATTTTTTTTTTTATGGTTAGTGTTTTTTATAATAAAATTCAATGTTCAGTTTGATATTAATTTGATTTTTGAAATTTGTGTTTTTTTTTTCCTCTTATAACTTATTTACCATGATTTTCATTATTTATAACTAATAACTTAAATTGTTAGCTATATAAATTCAAAAAACAAAACTATTTTTTTTAGTTTGCAAATTTTGGATAATAGTCATGAAAAGTTGATTACAAAATTAAAAAAAATAATAATAATTGGTGAAAATAGTGTTTATAAACTTAATTTTCCAAAGTTAAATGGTTATCAAATAGATAGAAGCTTTACCGACTTTTTCATTTGTAAATTTCTAAAAACATATTTATATCAAGATCAATTTTAAAGTTTACTTAAAGCAAAATAACTAAATTTAATTATTTAAAAATACATAAACTCAAGTACTAGAGAATTAACTTTAAAGTAGAAGGATCAAAATGATAATTTTAACTAAAGGACTAAATTGAAACTAAACAACAATTAAACGGGACTAACCCGAAAACTTTCAAGTTGAGAAGGACCAAATTGGTAAGCAATTATAGGTTTTGTTTTGTTTTTATTTTAATTTTATTTTATAAATTGGGTGCAGAAGGAATGGGTAATATGCCGAATATTCAAGAAAAATGAGAGTTTAGTGGGGAGAAAAGGAAATGAAATAACGTCAGAGATGGTAACAAGCTGTTCCTCCTCCTCCTCTGTACTTCTTCCATTAACAGAGTCAGATGCGTGGCACGTGACCTGCTTCTCCAATTCAATGGAGGAGGATCAAAACGACGACGCTTTGTTTTGCTTAGGGGATTTTGAAGAGGAGGAAGAAAAGGAAAGGGAGTTTTGGAGTTTGAAGGTCACTTCTTCTACTAATAATAAACCCTCCTATCAATACCAACTTCATCCATCCCCTCCTTTTGATGCCATTGATTGCCTTTGGAATTACCAATAATCCTTTTACTCTAATATTAATGTACCACCTATGTATATGTATGTATTATCTTTTTCTCGTGTTTTTTTTCGTCTATATTATGGCGTGATTTAATCGAGTTTAATAATTGTGGAATGAAATTGAACAGTTGATTTTTGGAATGGATAATAGGTGTTAGATGATATAATATTAAATTTACCTTCACTTACCAACTACTCTTTAATATAGTATCAAAACAAATGGGTCAGAAAATCATGTGTTCAAACCCCTACAATGTTATTTCCTCTTCAATTAATATTGATTTCCACAATCCACAAGTGTAGAAGAATGTTACCTTCACCCACAATCTTAATTTTTTGGATCGATCAGTGATTATTGACAATATGCTCGATGGACGAAAAAAAGAGGTAGTTATATATATATATATGTATGTATATATATATAAAAGAAGAGGTCTTTTGGATAATTTGAGGGATTTTTTTCTTTTTCTTTTTTCCTTTCTCTAGTTTGGTTTTATATGTGAATGACATTTCCTTTTTCTTTTTTGGCAATTTTTTGAAAGGTGGTTCTTTTTATGATGAAAGTGACATGCTTGTAAATAGTAATTTGAAAAGCATATAATGACTTTAGAGTTGCAATTTTTAGTTTCTATTCAACTTTTATTACATTCATCCACTAATCTTAATAAATATTATCACAAAATTTATTAGTTGAAAAATTAAATCATTAACAAAAGCAATACAAAAGGTTAGGACAAGTCGAGAATTAGTGTACCCGTTGTCAAAGTAAGATATATTTCACAACTGGCAATTTGGCATACAGTGTTTACATTCGACTAAAAGATCTAAAGTTTGTATTCTCTACTTCAGAATGTACTTAAAAAAAAAAAAAGTGCTAAATTTGAATTGGACATCTATTTTTAAAAGGGTAAACATGAATTAAAATGCTTATTAAAATTTAAGTAAAAATTGCCAAATTTAAAATTCAATTGAAATTGAAAATTTATAATTAAACAGTAGATTCACTCATAAAAATTACTTTAGCATATATGTTACAAAAAAAAAAAACTTATGTACATCTCAAGCTGCATCCATCTTTATGCAGGTCACATAGTATTACGTGCGATTGAAAAAATCCTGACAAAATATCAGTACAATCCAAGATGCATCAAAATACTATTTGGTAAACAATTTAATGCTAGAAATTGATTTAGAATAACAACAAAATGTACCTATACTACAAAATGTTAGTTGAGATCTTCTTCTCAAAACATGACTTTAAAATGGTAAATATGATCATAACATAATTTAAAAAGTTTTTAATATTTGTTTTCTTCTATATATTACGACACTTGTCATTACAAAATTAAATACTTTATTCTATCATCTCTTATCTAAGAGAGGAAGAGAGTGAGTTAGGCCACCAACCCAGGGGACAATAGTGATCAAATGGCATAACAAAACAAATTACTCAAACAATGCCCAAAGGAGAGAATATTAACAATTTTAGAACAATATAACATACAATACACATGTTTATTATTTTAAGTCAAAAAAATATTTAAAGAAAATTACTTTAAATGACTAATAATTCTACCTTAGACGAAAAAGTTTAAAAGGAAAAAAAGATAGATTTTTTTGTTGTTAATCTGAGTATATGTTTGGTGGATATGACAATGCCAATTATACTGTGTCAAGGATTGCTTAGCTCATGTTTAATCCCCTCTCATGATTGTTGAACTAATTAAGAAAAACGAGGAAAAATAATAGTCATTGTAAAGTTATTGATCGGTTTAGTGGCGCACACAAAGTAGCTATCTTAAGAGGTTGGGCTAGCTTTTCTAGCATCTTCACTTGCATGCCTTAACAATGTGTGTAGATTGTGTGCTAAATAACAAATATTATTGTAAGATTGATGAAAATATTAGTCCACTATATGAAAGACACATTAATTTTTTTTTATTAATATTGCAAAATCAAATCTTATAAAAACAATGCGAAACTGAAATGTAACACAATAGAATTAGTAATATACTTGGATGGACAAAAAAAAAGAAAAAAAAAGAAAAGAAGACTCAAGTAGATGACACAAAATAGAAGTTTGAGAAAAAAAATAAGAGAGAGCCCTAAATATATAACAAAAATGCTTTTTTTTCCAATTCGTCTTTCATTTTTTTTTTGAAAATTCAAGAACTAAATTGACCCATTTAAATATGCTATGGACTAAACACACCTATTCCCCAAAACTTAGAGACCAAAAAGGTATTTTTTCCTTTTCATTTTTATTTCTTAAAATGAAGTAACTCATGGAGTTACCCACGTGACTATCTTCAGCAACTCGGATTATCGCGAACCCACGAAGCTTGACGACTACACGACTTGGTTTTGGCAACTTGCACTACCCAACAACTTGACAGCAATGTTTTCCCTTTTTTCAACAAGGTTCAACACTTATACCCATTATTTTTCAGCTTTAGATTTGAGTTACCCACTTCTCAAAGGCTCCAAATATGCAAGATTAAGCCTATCCAGACACCAATCAGTAAGAAATATAAGAAATATTTAAGAATTGTGTGAAATGACATACACCAATATATTATCATAAGATGTGTCAACTACTTAATTGAAGGAGTATGTACTACCGTATGTACTACTTAATACTGTCACATTGTCCCAAGTTTCAATTACCATCTAACATCCCAATCTAAGCATAATTTTGAAAAACAAAAAGGTAAGTAAATGTCAAAGGCTAGAGATGTTTTTCTTAAGCTAGGAAAGGATAAAACAAAAAAAATGTAATACCAATAACCACTTACCAATTACAATAACTTCGTAAGTGCCTAAATATTGTCTTATTTATTTAATTACCCATCCCATCCCCCTCGAGCTCTAAGCACCCGTCAGCCCTCTCAGTAATTCTCCGGCCAGCACCCGACGGCGCATCAATCAGTCTTCGGCAATCCTCAGCCACGAACAGTCGGACGGTGGTGGCTCTTCCTACTCCGGCGGATTCAACTTCTCGCGGCAGCAGATCTACAAGTGGCAAGTGACCCACGAACAGCTCGTGCGACGTCTCCCAGTTCTTCTTCTTCGGCCAACGAGCTGCAGCGGCGCTAGGTAACCTACGCAAACAGATCAACGATGGCGGTGCTGATTATGCATCTGTTATCTCTAATTTTATATTTTCATTTGAACAGAAGAAAAATCGTTTTAAAGGAGGCTCAAGGTTGTCTCTGGATTTTACTATGACAAAGACTTTGGTCCTTCCGTTCCAAGTACATATGCTTTTGTTATCAATAGAACCCAATCTATTTATTTTCAAATCCTGCTTGGTACTTTATTTTGTCATCATCAAATTTTCTTCAAGCAACAATAATGGCAATTTCTTGTTCAAGCATTATAATATCAGTGACAATGTACTTTGAGCATCATCGTGCGGTGTGATATTTTCATAGTTCCCATAATCTGTTGAGAACAGTATCAGTGACAATGAACTAAACTTGATTAAATTTGGATCTCTGCTTTCCTTTCACTGATTGATACATTGTTGATGGTAGCCACTGAAATCACCTGTGCGAAAGTTTGAAGGGCTCAAGTTCATAAGGCGTCAAGGGCCAAAAATGCAGCTCACACTCACTCAGCCTGATGATTGGCATCTTCATCTTCGTGATGGCGATCTTTTAAAAGCTGTTCTCCCTCATAGGTAAATTTATCTTGTCTATTCTTAGTACGTGTTAGGGAGCGATTTTGAAATGATTAAAATTGCTCCAAAACATGCTTTTTAATCATTCAAATCAATCTTAGTGGTATGAAAATCATGTTTAAAAGTATAAAATTAGACCTTAAATTGATTTTCATTGATTGAGACATGTTTCGAGGTGATTTTGAACATGACAACAGTTTCAGAATCACTCTCAATGATATGTCAAGCAACCATTCGATACATTCTATTTTAACATGTATATCATAAATGGCTTAGCTGTGTTTTCAGTAGTTCATTCTTGTCCTAAACTATTAATGAGCAGTGCAAGTAACTTTGGAAGGGCTATTGTGATGCCAAATTTGAAGCCACCCATCACTACCACAGCTGCCGCTGTGGCTTATCGAGATTCTATCTTGAAAGCGTTACCGTCGAATAGCAACTTCATTCCTCTTATGACCCTTTATTTGACAGATACAATGAGCCCCAACGAGATCAAGCTTGCAAGTAAGTCTTAGCTTCCAACATGAGTTCTTGAAAGAGATTTGCTATTGACTTTAATTGGTTCTCCTTGTATCTAACTTCCTATTTAGTGATTCTCGGAGGTTGTATTCTATTCTTTTTTTAACATGATGATGGATTGACAGGAAGAAGTGGGGCCGTTTATGCTGTAAAATTGTATCCTGCTGGTGCTACAACCAATTCCCAAGATGGTGTTACAGATCTTTTTGGGAAGTGTCTACCTGTCCTTGAGGAGATGGTTGAACAGGATATGCCTCTGTTGGTAGTTTGCTGATAGATCACTTTGTTTATTTGTCTGATATATAGAGAAGCAGTGCATGGAATTTTCTTTTGAACTTATAAAGAGAAATTTCTTTGTAGGTTCACGGTGAGGTAACAAATCCTGAGGTCGATGTGTTCGATCGTGAGAAGGTCTTCATTGAAACTGTGTTGAAACCCCTGATTGAGAGGCTTCCAAAACTGAAGGTGGTGATGGAGCATATTACTACTGCAGATGCTGCGAAGTTTGTTCAGTCTTGCGAACATGGTATAATTACTTCATAATTTTCATTGAAGTGTTTTTGTTAGTTATCCCTCCTTCATTTCATTGTCCATGAGTATAATCACTTTTTATTGTACATATGCTTACTAGTATATGGCTTTTAAAATACTTCACAGGACTTTTAGCAGCAACAGTCACTCCACAACATCTTCTTCTCAACAGGAATTCTCTATTTCAAGGAGGATTGCAGCCACATAATTACTGTCTTCCAGTACTCAAGAGAGAGACTCACAGTATGTTCCAACTACATTTTGTGCTGATTCTTTATATGTTCCTCACACTTGGTCTTCTTGTATATCTGTGTCAGTAGCCTTCATGAAATATAATTTCTCCTAACAATTATCACATATTATTATTGGAGTGAGAAGATTTTTGAGTGAATGTGTTCAACCCATGGAGCCACCTATCTAAGATTTAATACCTTATGAGTTTCCTTTTTATCTTGTGATGAGGTTATTCGAAATGTGTATAAGTTGGTCCAGACACTCACAAATATAAATCAGGAAAGAAATTATCTATCAAGGGATTGCAGACTTTTCTTCATGAAAATTGAGAATCCCCCAAGAGAAAAATGAGTATTTCTTCATTTGTGCTCACTAGTTTCCTGTCATCTAGGGCAGGCAATTGTGTCCGCCGTTACCAGTGGAAGTAAGAAGTTTTTCCTTGGAACCGATAGTGCTCCACACGAGAGACGAAGGAAAGAATGTCCTTGTGGTTGTGCTGGTATATACAGTGCTCCTATTGCCCTGTCATTATATGCAAAGGTGTTTGAAGAGGTATACCGTCTTGTTTCCTATTTTGCTAATAAGAATCACTTCATTTTTATCAAATCATCATTTTTTTTTTGGTTCCTTTTCCTCTGCCAAGGCGGGTGCTCTTGATAAATTAGAAGCATTTACAAGTTTCAACGGACCAGACTTCTATGGGCTCCCCAGAAACACCTCAAAAATTACACTGCAAAAGGCTCCATGGCAGGTTCCAAAGTCTTTTTCATTTCCCTTTGGGGATATTGTTCCAATGTTTGCAGGTGCGACACTTGAGTGGCAGCCATGCTTCAACTAAGACTAACAAGTTCCAATGTTGCTTACACAATAACACACATTGTAGGCATATCCTCCATTCTCTGTTTAGCTAGACTGATGTTGATTTCCCACAATTAGAACTTTTTACTGTTGGATTATTTATGTATGATCCCTCCCATCTTTTTGAAATAAAATCATGAAGAACTTTTGATTTGAATGAGATTCACAAGAAGTTGATCCTTGATATTGATGGATTGGTAATAAAATTCTCAAAATCTGTTTCTAGCGACTTTAGTAACTCTACCGTGTTGTAAGGTTTACTTTATAATACTAGGAAGAATTTTGTTTTAAGTTTGGTTTGTAGGGATGTTTTTTTGAGTTCAACAAGTGGCTGTGAGAAATTTAAGATAGGGATGTTTTCATATATAGCAAAATGACCAACTTATTTACGAATATAGCAAAATAGTGAAACGTTTCCTCATTTGGAAACATACTATTTTGCTATATTTGAAAATATTTATACAATTCTGCCATTTAAAACAATTTCTCTTTAATATACCTTCACCAAATTATGCTTTATTTATCCAAAAGATCCTATTAAGAGATTATAAAGGCATAGTTTGAGCACTATCCAGATTTTTAATCTTTATCTATTAGTATAACTTATATATTTAAGGAAAATTTTCACATATAGAAAAAATGTCAAACTATTTACAGAAAATAGCAAAAAAAAAAAAAAAAAAAAAAACACTTATAGACATTGATAGTCTTCAATCAGCATCTATTAGTGATAGGTTTCTATTATTTCTATCACTGACCTTGGTAGATTTGTATATGCATCTATCACAACTATCTTAAAAAATTTATTATTTTATATAAATAATTTCCTTATTTTTCTAGTTTTAAAACTTTCCCTATATTTAAATATATTTTAAACATTTGCATCACAATCAATTCTATAAATAAATAATTTATTATTATATCACATATATTAACAAAATTTATAATTTTTCTTTTTCTGGAATATATCAAATGCATTAATATAAAATTACTCTTTGTTTTACCATTTGATATGTTCTCCCTAAAATAGTAAGCTTATTGAAGATGCTCTCATAATTAGAAGTACATAATTTACTCAAGAATTAGATGGTGTGGTATATGATCATTAAGAAGTAGTAGTAATAGTTTGCTTATGGTAGTGGTAGAAGTAAAGTTTAAAATGTCGATGTCGGTGAAAAGATCCAGATTTAATTTTACAAAAGATTTCGATAGAAATATTGATAAAAAATGTCGATGGATATTTATGAAAAAATTATAAAAACAAAAGATTCATAAAATAAATTTAAATTAGTAATTAAATCCTTTTATGATTTTTAAACAATTTAACATTAAATTATTTATGTTATACTTACATTAGTGATATTTTGTTGCTTATTTTTTATGTTTCGTGTATTTTTCTATGATATAGTGGAAAATCGATTTACCCTTTAAATCGATATCAAACTCATGACAATATGGAAATATCAACATGTCAACGAAAATTTAATACTACTTGTAGAAGTAGTTTAGACAGTACTACTAAAAAAACAAATTACAAATGAGAGGCTTAGATGTTCCTACTTGCTCATATGAGTATAGTATATATGACATTAAACATACACTCTTGATCAAGAAGTTTGAGGTTTAAATCCTATTTTTCCAAATGTTTGTACTAAAAATAATGTTCAACTCACATTTCTCCTTGTCAGAAATATATTTATTCTCCTACTCTAAAATGTTTGAAGTAGGTCTCTAAAATTTCAATTTTGTACTTATATGTTATTACAATCAATTCCATTAGTTTATAGCTTACTTATAACCACTTTGCATATAGTTTAATTAGTTAAGATGTAGGCTCACAACCAAGAAGTTCGAAGTTCGAATCTCTTACTCAACTTGTTGAAAGTGAAAGAAAAAATAACAATAACTTGAGTTTCCTTTGATAAGTACTTCCCTTATGAGTTTTTTTTTTTTTTTTTTTTTTTTTTTTTTTTTTTTTTTTTTATAAATGTATGTGAGTGTCCAGGCTAGCTTATGCGCATCTCGCTAATCTCACGGGACAACCCCTGACTCTATAACATTTGAGTGTCAAGAAAACCCATAGGATATTAAATCCTAAGTAAATAGCTACCATGGATTGACCTTTTTTTTTCTCTCCTTTTATTATCTACTTTTTAACCATATTTTCAAAAACCATACTAAGTTCTAAAAAACAAAAAGATCATTTTTTTTAAAATCTTATTTTTATTTTTAAATTTAACTAAAAGTTCAAACATGAAAGTTGTTAACATGAAAACATGAGAAAACAAACACAATTTTTAAATCTAAAAATAAAAAATCAAATGTATATTGTGGCACTAAACGCAAAATTAAAAACGTTGAAAAGTTATAAGTACCAAGGTATAAATATTTACTAAATAGATGGCAATAATACTAATTTGAAAAAAAACATTTATACTATCGATCTAAGACCTGGAAAGTTTGAATTTCTTTCCTCACCCTCCTATGAACTATGATGAATCCACACCTCTCAACTAAAACTAAAAGGAGTTAATTAGAAGCAATTTCGATAATTCTAACATTTTATTATTTTATTTTTAAATTCCAAAAATAATTTCAATCACCAATATTCTCAGATGTTGGAGATTGGGCAAAGTGAAACCACCACCATTCCTCTGGGAATGCTCTGTAGCTTCCAAGGCAGCTGCCATTGCCACTGTCACTGACGATGTGGAACGGTACTCATGCGGCGCCCATGGCTACAATTACTCTTATCCACAGACCAACCATTTTTTGTACTTTCGGTTTTACTATTACCGCCATTAAGGTTCCGCTCCGCCGCCGGAAATGGAAGCCAAGGCAAATTGCAGTTTCCTCGGCCCCTCTAACTCAACCCGACACCTTTCTTTCGCTCTCTCTATCGAACTTAGGGCATAATGAGGAACATCGTCAGCTCCTTCCCGAGATTTCGGAGGAAGATTTTGTTGTCGTTAATTTCTACCATTTTGTGTTCATTGAAGATCCCGAGGCTGAGGTCGCTAAGCATCTCTACTTCATGAGGGTAATTTCTAATTTCTTTTTTCTTTCTCTAAGTATATTAATCCATAGTTGCTCTTCACAAAACCTAGAAAGGGTGATTTGGGTAATTAGTTATGAGCGAAATTTGTAATGTGTGTTTCTGATTTTGTTTAGGACTTGGATATACATGGCCGAGTCTACCTAAATGAACAAGGAATTAACGCACAGGTATTGTGTTTCGAATGGTATTTTCATTGGTTCCATTTTTTCCTGTTTAGAGTTCGCCATGGAAACTCCCCGAGGGAGCTTGGACATGGAGAAATATAGGATGTCAAACTATGAAGAACCTAGTTGATAAGAATTGATTTCCACTTCTGTTCTTGCATTAATCTTATACAACAGCGGTCCCCAAAATGAGCATCTCATTGGGTTTCATCCCAAAGGCTTTCCCAAAAAAGTAATGGGCCAATTCCCCATCTTGCAATTGTAAAAATCAGTTTTGGATTGAATCTCAGTAACATAATTTACCAAATTGTTTGTTTTTAGAATCATATATGTATTTTCCCAATATCACATGTCATAATTATATATCATTACTCTCTCTAGGTTATATTCTAATATTATTTACAATAGCAGCATTTCTTGTTTGTTTGAGCGCTGCAGAAGAGGTGGAAATTGATATTTGTGGGAACTTCTACTCCCAGGCTCACAGCTTCTTTATTATCTTTTTGTTTCATATTTTTTTTTTCATTTTGAATTCTCCAGATTTTTCAGATGCCTGTTAAAAGTAATATGCATAAACAGGTGAAATATTATTCTGTAATTATGGTTAAATAATTTTATATCAATCTTTAAACCTCAAAGACCAAGATCAAATACCTAACGACACTAGTTATACTTTCTCATTCCATTGTAATCATTAATCATCTCTTATTTATTTTCTGTTTATTGCTGTTTTCTTTTGATGCTAATCATATAATTGTTGGTTCAGTACAGTGGGCCATCAAAACATGCTCTTGCTTATGCTAACTGGTTAAGAGAAGATCCCAGATTTTCGGATATCCTGGTTCAAGTTTCTCCAGCAATAAATGGCCATGCATTTCCAAAATTGAAGCTGCGCTGTAAGCCCTCACTTGTACAAGTAAGCAAAATCACTTTCTTCTGAATGAATTTCATTGTTTTAAGTTTATAGCTGTATTGTTGCACCCCTTTTTTTCTAAAGTCTTGTTATCTCACTTACTTTTTTTCCTTTGTTGAGCTTCATTTCCAATATATCATTTCTAAAGTCTTCTTCTGTGGTTTCTCTATTATTAATACAATTACTGTTTCATTAAAAAAAAAAAAATCAACATGTTTCTGTACAAGACAACTACTTGAATGACTTAGCTCTAATTTGGGGATCCGAAGGGGAGTAAGGAGAATATTTGCTAACTCGTAAGCTTTCTTTTTCCCAGTTGGAAGGAGATTTTTCACATCTTCCTTTACTCGACCCATCAAAGCGAGCAATGCCACTAACTCCATCTGAGTGGAGGGAAAGGTTGGAAACAATGAATAGGAATAAGGATACAAAGTATATTTTATTGGATATTAGAAACGGTACGTGCTTTTCTTCCAAAATATTTTCTCATTCAATTTTTTTTTTAAAAGATGCTTATGATTGTATATTTAAATATTCCCTTAAATAGACCCTTAAAAGTAAGTATTTTTCTCTAAATGTTCCTTTCAATATGAGAATAACAATATGCAATTAATATACTCAATTGTCGAAGTTGCTTCATGGCTAGTATACTTTGGGCTAGCATTCCTTAACTACAGTTCTTTCACATTTTTAGAAATTTAACCTTCCACAGTAGGGAAGAATACCAACAAATGGAAGAAGAGGATTCACCAAAGACAAGAAAAGATTTACATGAAAATCCCTCAGAGATGCTGGGACCCCAAAGATGAAAATTCGCTCTTCTAGGATGGACAGAAGGAACAACCCTAAACCAAAGATAGAAGGCTAATGATGTCTGTCATTTCCCTATTGGTCAACGGATGACAAAACCCAAGATCAAGAGAAAGGACTCTATGCAAGAGAGAACATAAGCCACAAAATGATTCCTTGAAGAAATACGCTACAAGTGAGGAAAGACAGAGTTGAGGGGTCTACCCCACCTACCTTTTTTTTTTTTTTTGAGGCAAACTGTTTATCTTCTTAGTTGTAGGTATTGGTCCCATCTCCCACCACACATTGGATGAACGAAGAAAAACATGGAAAACCTTTGGATATAGGTTTCCTTGAGAGTCTGGAAGTGCCTTAGAGAGCCCTATTTGAAACACCACTCATGAAGATGTGAACCATACTTGCTTGTAATGACCCTGTGTCATAAAGAATTGGACTCCTCAAGAAAGTGCCATAGCCACGTGTCCAACAAGGCCTCATTACAAGCTCTTAACTTATCTATGCCTAACCCTCCAAGATCCACAGGTTTAAACATCTCCTCCCACCCCACTAAATGAGACCCCTTCCCTTCATCAACCCCAGTCCCATAACAAATTCCTCATAGTCTTCTGAAAAGACTTGCTAATCGACACAAGGACCCTAAACAAGGAAAGAAAGAAGGTCAAATTGAAGAGTAAGAAATTCCTCATAAACTTCTCAAAAGACTTGCTAATTGACACAAAACAGGGAAAGAAAGAACGTGGAACTTTCTGAATAAGAGTGCACTTGTCCACTTTAGAGGAAAAATGCCACTTCTTAGAAGCATGATGTTATTGGACCTTACCCACAATTGGGTCCCAAACTTTGTTATGATTGATTTTTAATTTCATATATTCAGGATATGAGTGGGACATCGGTCATTTCCAAGGTGCTCAGCGGCCTGCTGTGGACAGCTTTAGGTGTACATCATTTGGTTTATCGCAAACTGAGGTATGTCAACTGTGCAACATGTAAGAGTTGAACGTCAAGTCAGTCAGTCGCCAAAAGCACAGCTCCTGCAAAATAAAACCCTACTATAATTCCTTGAGCTCATATCTTTAATATCTGATCTTTTCTTTCGCATCAACAATAAAAATAAAAACACTAGTGATAACGAGGTGACTAGTGTTTTATAAACATTTCCTTTGCATCAAGAGCATTTTTTTCTTAATAAAAAAATCTCCGATATAAATTCATGCTCTGTTTGTCTCACAGTATGGTAAATTCTTCAAGTAATTTTTGTTCCTAATGAATTTCTTCCTCATAATGGATTTCATTCATCATAATTTTCAGAATAAATTTTGCTGTATTTGGATTTCTGCTGATGTAATTATTTCAATCAATTGATGTTTAGTACATCTTTTCCCATCCTTTTAGTAGAAGACACTCACCTTTTCACCTACTCTGTGAGGGGATAACCGTCCTCTTTTCTATTTGTTCTATGTGTTTTGGATAAAGAAAGAAAGAAAGAAAGAAATATTGTGAAGCTTTATTTAGGAAACATGGTGATATCTGTTTGTTAATGGTATTGCCTCGCCCCTGTTTATGCTTATTTAGGATGCTGCTTCTGATCCTTTAGCAAATGTTGACAAAGTAAAGACTGAGATATTGATGTATTGCACTGGTGGTATCCGTTGTGATGTATATTCGACAATTCTAAGGTAACCAAATTTTATTATCTGTACCTTCTTCAGATCAAAAATGAAAAGTTGACACGGTACACATTTCTATAGTTTTGGTTTCACTTGCATTCATTAATATATGGTTGATAATTGACAAACAACTTCAATTGCCATAAAAGTTAGTTTTATGCTCCTATTTTAATCATTGTTTAAGTAGAACATGTAGGCTATATGTTTTACTTTCTTTTTCCATAAAAAATACAGCTTTCATTGACCATGCCCAAGGGCTACCTCTGTTTGTATGTCCTTATAAGGTTTAATACACTGATTTATATTGTGATTGGATTCCGCAGTAAGGAAATAGAACCAAAATTGTTGTGATATGAAGAGAACTTGCAATGATACCTTTTGAGGGGGTTATCTCTACCTAATTATGCCCAATCTCCAACTCCCCAACTCCTTTCATTTTTAATCACTGTACCGCAACAACTTCTTCAGTAATTATAATTATGCCACTGTTTATTTTCCTTGACAACATTCCCACTATTTTCATACTAGTACTTAACATATTGCCGTGTAGTTATTGTGCCAAAATGCCGAGAAGTCTTTATATCATTAGTTTAACGTTAGCCAGTAATATATACGTTGAATAACTGTTAGTCATCCATACCAGCAACCTATTCACCATGATAGACATTTTGGGCAGTGTTGATGTGATGTTGTGAACGAAGATATAATTATTCCTTTTTTATCATTGTGGCAGGGAAAGTGGGTTCCAAAACCTCTACACCTTAAAAGGTGGAGTCTCTAATTATCTAAAAGATGAAGGTAGCAAGCAGTGGGTTGGAAATTTGTTCGTGTTTGACTCACGACTCTCACTCCCTCCATCTGCCTACAACCCCCAAGCTGAATCATGCAGAACCCCTCAATTTTCTGCAAATAATGCTTTTGCGAGATGCTATATCTGTACTTCCCAGGTTTCTCAATTAAAGCATCGTAATTGTGCGAATCTCGACTGCAATCTACTATTTCTGTAAGTTTGCATTGCAAGGTTTGGTGATATTCATTCCTTCTCTTTAATCATCAGTGTTTGTCTCTTTGGTATAAATCCAAAGCAAAATGGCTTTGATAACGGAATGAGTTTGTTTATGGGGTATTGGTTTCAGATGCTGTAAAGAGTGTGTAAACGAGTTGAGAGGATGCTGCTGTTCAGAATGCACAAGTTCACCTCGTCTTAGACCTGTTTTACCAGGGCCTCAAAGGTATCAGAAATGGCACATCTACCGCGACTTTCGACAAGAACAACCGACCTAATTTCTGTATCAAAATCTGCACTTCACTGTGCTACAATTGTAATCTTCCCCTGATTTGTAACCTTTTGTTTTAAATAAAAGAATGGTTTTGGGAAAATCCAGGATGTTTTTGGCGAGTTCAATAGGTCTTGTCTTCATGAAATAAATGATCTCCAATGGATATAAACTAGAAAGTCCATAACTTTATAGATGGAACTATTTTCAAATATACTAAACAAAAATTCCATTAGGGAATGGATATTACCCAAGTCTTAACTACCTAAGTATGTTTAGTTAAATATCCTTCTAGTGCGTGACATGTTAGGCCTTTGAAGCCTTAGAAAACCAAGATTAAGTTTGAGTTTAAGAAATTTATGTTTATGTTAAGTTTATGGAGTTTGGATTTGGAGTGCATGATTAAGAAGTTTGTTTCTTAAAGAAGAAAAAAAACACAAACATACTGTCTCTGTAGTTTCGTTTCTTAAATATGACATTTTTTCTGAAGTTTTTATTAACTGCTAATCATAGTATTAAGTAAGGGATGGACTCAAAAAATTCGATATTGGTTAATTTCAAATATAGCAAAATGAGCTAAAATATTTACAAATATAACAAAATGTCACTGTCTATTAGTGATATAGATAGTAATAAACACCAATAGACTACTATCATCTATCCGTGTCTATCAAACAATGATACATGTCTATTGGTGTCTTCACCAATAGACAGTAATCATTTTGTTATATTTTAAAAATATTTTCAACAGTTTTGCCATATAAAATAATTACCCTTACTTATAAAAATATATTTCTTTAAATTAAAATTTATTAATTCAAATAAATTTATAATTAATAATATTGAACTCTAATTAACTAAAGCTAAATAATTGATTATAATAAATAAATAATCGTACACTTATTTAATCTATTTTTATTGATAAAAATATATTAAATTAATATGATTGAGGATATTAATTTAACATATTAGTTAATTAATTTTAGTATTAGTTTCAAAATTAGTTAAATTAACTTAATATAAGTTTTCATTTTTTCAATAATACTTATCACTTAACTATACAATTAAAATGATTATTTTGTTATTAACTAATTAAGGTTTTATAAATTAATCTGTATTAAAATTATATAAAGTTACCATGCTTAATTTCATCATTTTTTTTTAAAAAAAAACTTATTTTCAAATATAAACATAATTTATTTCCTTCAAAATTTTTATAACCTTCTCATGTACAAGACACAACAATTTTTTATTTCTAATAATCTTATTTTCAGATATTCTTTATTGCCGCATATTTACAAAACCTTAAACCACTACCACACGCCACAGTTTTTTATTTTTATTTTTATTTTTTATTTTATATATTTTCATTAGTACATATGACACAATCATTCCTTTGTAAATTGGAATCGGATGAGCATTTCTTTAAAATTCCAATAGAGTATTACTAAAACTCATTTCCCCCTGATTTAATTATTAATTATTGCTTTTCCCAAAGTCAAGTTCGACACACGCTTGCTTCCTCTTTTGCTCTTTCCGATTCCGCCACCGCCCTGCTTCTCCGGCGATCTCTGCCACTTTTTCCGACCTCCATAGATATCAGGTTTGTTCTCTTGATTATGTGCAGAGCAAAAGAAAAAGCTTTTTCAGCTTTATCAAATTTAGTTTCTCTTCTTCGTCTATCGATTGAATTCTTAGAGAATCACTGACCTCAACAGTTGCACCGAGGGCTTTTCAAAACTCCGGACACCATGAGCGAGGTATTCGAAGGATACGAGCGTCAATATTGCGAGCTTTCTGCCAATCTTTCCAGAAAGTGCACCTCCGCCAGTGCCCTAGACGGAGGTATAATGATCCAATTCTTCTTTTCTGAGTATCCATACTCGTTATTGTCTCTCAAGTGTGTTAAATACTGCGATTTTCTTGGATTTTCTTTGGAGTTTGATTGTTTTTGTTTCCTTCGTGATTCTGCAGAGCAGAAGAAGCAAAAGCTTTCTGAGATAAAAGGTGGTATTGATGAAGCCGAATCTCTGGTACTTGTACAAGTTTTTCGCACTAATTGAATTGGAATTTTACACTAAATTATTGACTTAACCTAAAGCTTATTGCAATTCTTTAGATACGGAAAATGAATCTCGACGCAAGGAGTTTGCAGCCCAGTGTAAAGGCTGTTCTTCTTGCTAAGCTAAGGGAGTATAAATCGGATTTGAGCAATCTCAAAAGTGAAGTAAAACGAATTACGTTGGGCAACTTAAATGCAGCTGCACGCGATGAGCTGCTGGAATCTGGATTGGCTGATACCTTCACTGTATGGATATATTTACTTGCTTGACCTCTTCTTGCAAATTGGTGTCATATGCAGGGACGTGATTGACCCTACATCCTGGAAAATGCATATTTACTCTTCTTTTTTGCTTCTATGTATGATTCTTAAAATATTGGAAGTTGTTTACTTGTTTGTGTATAAAATAAATTTAATCGACTTTTTGTTTGGGTAACGGAGTTCAAGAAACCATTAAGGGGTTGTTTGTGAGGTTGAAATGTAATTAGGATTACAGTAATTAGAGGAGTGTTGGAATGCGTGAGGTATCAAGGGCGGAACGAAAATGAGATTGTGAAACATGAAAACAGCAGGAAAGAGAGTTTGGTTAAAAACTGTCGGAACGGAATGAGTTTAATATTACAAATTGGGCCCAAAACGCTCAGTTCAAACATGAGTTTTTTATTATATTACAATTCAAACTCATTCCATTACGAGCCTCCAAACAGCATGGGTTGGCCTAGTGGGAAATAAAGGGCATGACTTTGATAAAGGACTAAGAGGTCATAGATTGAATCCTAGTGACCACCTACTTAGGATTTAATATCTTACGAGTTTTCTAGACACCCAAATATTGTAGGGTCGGGTGGGTTCTACTAGACACTCACGAATATCAAAAGAAGAAAAAAAAAACCATTGACTGTACAAATCATTACTTGTTAGTTCTAGTTCTGACAATCCACCAAGAATTAAAAACATGTTCAAGCTATATATTGGTTGAGTGTTGCTTGTAGTTGGGTGAGAAAGTCTGCATGATTAGAAGGTAGGTATTGAGAGAAAATGTGAGAGAGATTAATGAGACAAGGTGTGTGTAGAGAAAGCTAGAGCAAAAAAGTGTATAGAGAGAATTTAGTGGGAGAAAGCATGTGGAGTGTAATTAAAGAAAGAAAATGTGTTATGAGAGGTTGAGTATGAAGTGGTTAAGTAAATTCCATTTGATAAATCAGCTATCAATTGTTTCTTTAAAAGCACATCTTAATGCTTTAGCTTTTTAAAAGTGCTTCTAAATTGTAGTGAATGGTAGATTAATAGGAAGTTCTTTTAACCATCTAAAAGTATTTATGCCATGGTTCAGAGCATTCTCAAACATAGCCAGTTTAGGAAAGATTTTTACATGTTAGCTTCTACTGATTTGATAACTTATGTTTTTGGGTGGAGTTTACTAAAATGTGGATTTATGCCCATCTACTGATTTGATAACTTATGTTTTTGGGAGGAGTTTGCTAAAATGTGGATTTACGTGCTGATGCTTAAGTTTTCAAATCTATTTGCTTTATCTTCCCTTTCTCTCTGAAATTTATGGAGCAATCTTCTAATACTGAGGATGAAAACATAACCTTTAGGTCTCAGCTGATCAAAGAACTAGACTAATGACCACAACAGAGAGATTAGGCAATATGAGTGACAGGATTAAGGATAGTCAAAGAACTATGCTCGAAACTGAAGACCTTGGTGTCTCAATCCTAGAAGACTTGCATTCACAGAGACAATCACTTTTGCGTGGCCATGACACGGTAATCCTTCTCATTAGCTGGAAACTGTCAATAAATCTTGCTTTAGTTAGTTTCTTTGTCTTTCCTTTTGCAGTTAATCTCTCTCGTCTTAAAATACATTGGTGCTTTCAGCATTTCATTATCCTTGACCTCTTTTTCGACTGAAAGATATGTCATTGTGACAGCATTTACGATACTTTTTCCTCTTCCCTTAGCAACCATAGATTAATATCATGTTGTTATTTAATTAATTGCACGTCTTCTTGGCAGAAAATAGGTATCTATCCTCCGATTGTAAATCTGTAATTCGTTTTTCTTATTGAAATTAGGGAAAGAAAAAAATAACTTCGTTCGCCATTTCATCAGCACCAAAATGAATTCAATATAATCACGTAATTGCTGCCTTTTTTTTTTTTTTTTTAATCTTCCTCTGTTTGCAGCTTCATGGTGTGGATGATAACGTAGGAAGAAGCAAAAGAATTTTAACCAATATGACAAGGAGGATGAACAAAAATAAGTGGACAATTTCCTGCATAGTTACTGTCCTTGTTATTGCCATCATTGTGATATTATACGTCAAACTTAAATAGGTAAAGACATTCCTGGTACAAAGTTACTTTCACCTTTTTTTTTTTTTTTTGGATGTGAGCTTGCTGTTGGGAGATTAGTTGATGGTCATTTTCAACTCCTTGTTTCTCTGTCTGTTACTATTCTGTGGAATGTATAAAGAAATCTCTCTTTTACACAGAACATGAGATGGGTTTTGTCATGGATAGTTTTTATCCTTGTTTCTTAGGCGGGTTTTGATTTTTCAAAACATGGATATTAATTGTCTAGGATAAGAAAAAAAAAAGTTCCTCTAAACATGGATTTTTATTAATCACTTGGATGGTGGGTTTTGGGGTTCTGAGTTCTTATCTGTAGTTTTCTGAGTATGAGATGGAAAAGATTTTTGAAGTTTTGGATCTTCTGAAAAGAAAAATGGACATTCATTTTTGTTTTGTTACTTTTTAAAATTATATACGTACATTCTCTGTTCTTATTCTTGTTTAGCTTATGACGGTTTTTTCCCTTTCCCTCTCTTTTCCCCTGCCTCGTTTGGGAGACAAGGTGGGTCTCCTTGGGGAAAAAGACATTGATATTGATATATGAAATACATTAGTGATTATATGTTAGTTTTTGGTATATCATTGATATAACTATAACGGTTATATATATTCGAAAAGGTTTTCTTTTTGGCTATATTTTCAACTCAGAGAGTTAGTTACTATATTTATAATTAACTATTTACCTATATAAATATTATGGGTGATCATCGGTCGGTTTTATTGATCTAATTCCAAATATGACATATATCAATGCCTGGTATACTATGTCATTGTAGTTGATATTAACTACAATTAACGTATAGTATTAGAGTTGTCTTTTCTTATTTTTCTTTTGGGGCTGAAACCTCTGTTTAAGTGGTGCTTATATTGACAATTAACTATTTAAATATATAATTAGAATAGTAATCGATGATATATTTCGTATTAGGTATCTCACTGGTTGAAAAATAGTCGATGAATTAAAGGAAAACTACACAACTTCAAAATTAGAGAATGACCAAGATACACAAAAAGAAACTCTGTTATGTGAAAATTTATTATGATTACAAAAAAAAAAAATTTCACTAGGATTCCAATTAGAAGACATTGTTCTCCCAAAGATCAAGTTTCTATTTGAGATGATTTAGAACCAAAATCATAGTTTCTTTTTGTAATACTTGGTGAGCATCACATCCTTGTACTTATAAAATTATTAAAATATTCTAAAAAAGAAACTAGAAGAATTTGCTACATGTCAAATTATGATAGGATAATTTGATGGGATATACAAAGATAGGTGATAGGTGATGCATCCACCTAAGTATTTTTTTTAATTTTCTCTTCCCATACACCATTTAGTTTCCAACAATGAATAATATATATTATCTATTCCAACCTACAATTCCCATGTGAATAGCATCCAAAAACAAACACATCTCTCTCTTCATTCAACACCCACAGACCACTTGCACTTACCCATAACATTTCTTTATTTTAATTCCTTTAAAATTTATTATTATTGATTATAAACATATAGTTTTTAATGCATTTTAATTAATTAGTTTAAAATATAGAAAAAAAAGTATTATATTAATTATAATATGTATGATTCTTATTTCAATTTTCGATAAACTATAGTAAAAAACACTAACAAAGTTTTTACTTTCATTTTAAAATACTCTTTATATAAACGATATAAAAAAATATCGCTATAATTTGATTTCATTTCTAAAAAATTTTCATAAAAATAAAAGGAACCTAATTAGAATGAGTTGACTATCTTTACATTATTTTTTAAACTTAGAATATTAAATAAAAAAAAATCCAAACAAATTGAAAAATAAAATAATAAAAATGAAGATGCAAGAGGGCCACAATTATATTCCAATTGTAAGATGCAATTTAGAGCTGTGTGTTCCCAATCTCAACTTCAAGACAACTCAAAGCTTCTTTCAGTTGACTTTTGTTGCATCCGGCAGCCATGGCCGACGAGCTTCGAGCTCAACACGAAAATTGGATGTACGACGTTTTCTTAAGTTTTAGAGGCGAAGATACTCGCAAAAATTTCACAGATCATCTCTACTATTCATTGAAAGATGCAGGCATCAACGTCTTTCGAGACGATCCAGAGCTCGATCGAGGGGAAGACATAAGTTCGGAGCTCGAGCGAGCGATCGAAGGATCGAAGGTAGCTGTTATTGTGTTCTCGGAAAAGTACGCGGAGTCGGGATGGTGTTTGGAGGAGTTGGTAAAGATCATGGAGTGTAGAAGAAGTTTAAGGCAATTGGTTTTGCCTATATTTTATAATGTGGATCCTTCTATTGTGAGGAAGCAAAAGGGTGGATTTGAAGAGGCTTTTGTTGAACATGAAGAGCGTTATTTTAGGGATATTGATAGAGTTCTTAGGTGGAGAATGGCTCTCACTGAAGCTGCTAATTTATCTGGTTGGGATTTGAGGAACATTGCAGATGGGTATTTATTTTCTTCCTTTGATCTATTATTTAAGAACTTTCAATTTAGTTGATTATATGTTTTAATATTTTTAGTTTAGTCACTTCTAACTGTTAATAACTGTTAACATTGGTTGATGAACAACTTTCTTAACAAAATACTTTATAAATTACTATATTAGAATAGTAAAGTTTCTAAACTATTTCTCAAAATTTTAAGTCTTGTTTGAATTATAATTATAAACACTATTTTTCCACCATTCTTTGTTTTATATATATATATTTGTTCATCTCTCGTTATTGGTAGTAAGTGTTAAAATTGGCTAATCAGCAACTTTCTTAACGTAATACTTTGCAAATTAGCATAATTTAAGTATAGAAAGATGCCTCCAAGATTAGAGAAATTTCTAATTTATTTTCCAAATTTTAAAGCCTCGTTTCACAACCATTTGGATTTTGATTTTTTTTCTTATCGAAAATTAAGTTATAATTACTATTGTCCATCTCATAGCTGGCCTATAAGTTTTATTTTTATTTTTTATTTTTATTATTCATTTTTTATCAACGTTTTCAAAAATTAAGTTAAGTTTTGAAAACTAAAAATGTATTTTTATTTTTGAAAATTGACTAAGAATTTAAATATGTTTTTTTTAAAGAATATGAAAACCATGACGAGAGAATCAAGAGGACGCAAGCATAACTTTCAAAAACAACAAATTATTAAAACAAAATTGTTTTCAAACACGCCTAAGAAATGTTTAGAAAGTTTGAGTTTTCTTCTCCTTGAAGTCCTTCGTTCTCTTCTAAATTTTCATCAATCATGTAAATTTATTTGAGAAAATGCTTATATATATATATATAGTCTTTGAGTACAACAATTTCGAGAGTGGGGGATTGAACCTCCAATCTATTGGAAAACGGATTGTCTTGTCAATACCACTGAGCCAAACTCGGCTCACTTTGGCAAATGCTTTTATGTATATACAAAAATGAATTTTCTTAAGTTTTGATGACTAACTTTGAATCTTTGTATATGGCAGACATGAGGCAAAATTCATAAGGTTGATTGTTGAAAAGATATCAAAGGAAGTGAACAGCAAATACTTATTCATAGCTCTTTATCCAGTGGGAATTGAGTCTAGAATTCAACTTCTTTTATCACATCTTCATATTGGTTCAAATGATGTTAGGTTTGTAGGGATTTTGGGGATGGGAGGATTGGGCAAAACCACCATTGCAAAAGCACTTTACAATCAACTTTATCACAACTTTGAAGCCAAATGTTTCCTTTCCAATATCAAACAAACCTCCAACCAACCCAATGCCCTAATTCACTTACAACAACAACTCCTCTCTTCTATCACAAAATCCACCAACATCAATCTCGAAAACGTCGACCGAGGAATCGCCGTGTTGCAAGAAAGACTTCGTCGCAAAAAGCTTCTTTTGATATTAGACGACGTAGACGAAATAAGTCAGTTAAATGCAATAGCAAGAAGTCGTGAATGGTTCGGTTCAGGTAGTAGAATTATCATAACAACTCGAGATCGACATTTACTAAATCAGCTTGAAGTAGACGGACTTTGTTCCATTGATGAAATGAATGACGCTGAAGCGCTCGAACTCTTTAGTTGGCATGCCTTCCGCAATAGTTATCCATCGGAAACTTTTCATCCACTTTCGAAACTCGTTGTCGATTATTGTGGAGGATTGCCATTAGCCCTTGAAGTGTTGGGTTCTTTCCTTTTTGGTAGAAGTAGACAAGAATGGGAAGATACATTGAATAAATTGAAGAAAATTCCAAATGATCAAATTCAAAGAAAGCTTAGAATAAGCTTTGATGGGCTCGATGATCATACTTATAAAGATATATTTCTTGATGTGTCTTGTTTCTTTATTGGAATGAACAGAAATTATGTTGAACAAATCTTAGATGGGTGTGGATTTTTTCCAAGGATTGGAATAAGCGTTCTTCTTCAAAGATGTCTTTTAACAATTGGTGACAAAAACAGATTAATGATGCATGATTTGTTAAGAGATATGGGGAGAGAAATTGTTCATGAAAGTTTCCCAAAATACCCTGAAAAACACACTAGACTTTTTCTTCATGAGGAAGTGCTTTCTCTACTTACAAGACAAAAGGTAAAAAGAAAGTCTTGATTTGATGGAATTTCCTTTTTGTTGTTAAGCACTTCTTTTTATGTTCAATGTTTTGTTTGTTTTTTTGTTTGTTTTTTTTTTTTGTTTTTTTTTTAATTATTTCATTATATTAGGGAACTGATGCAATTGAAGGCCTAAGTTTGAAGTTGCCAAGATTTAGCAAGGAAAAGTTGAGCACAAAAGCATTTAATGAAATGCAAAATTTGAGGTTACTTCAACTTAATTTTGTTAACATAACAGGAGATTTCAAGCATATTTCTCAAGAGATAAGATGGGTTTGTTGGCATGGATTTCCTTTGAAGTTCTTACCTAAAGACTTTCATATGGATAAATTGGTTGCTATGGACTTGAGATATAGCCAAATCAGATTCTTTTGGAAGGAGCCTAAGGTACACATTTTTTTTTTATTTGGAATTCGAATATTTATTTTAGTCTCAATACTATTGATTCCTTCTATTTTAGTCTATGTGCACTTTCAATAAATCTTAACACCCGTCTTTATCATGTCTGTTAAAGTAGTGTTGATATAATTAAATTTACCATAACCCACCAACTTAAGCTTTTCCTAAAATTGGTGATTTAACATGGTATCAGAGCAGAAAAACTTGTATATTCAAACCCTTACAAATGTCATTTCCTTCCCAATTAATATTGATTTCCACTTAATGGGTCTTCAACAAATTTTCAACCCCACAAGTAGAGGTGTTTGTGGATTGGGTTGGGTTGGGTTGAAGGATTTTTTAGACCCAACCCAGTTATTCGGGTTATAAATTTCTTCAACCCAAATAACCCATACTAAAAAATGAACCCCACCCAACCCAATCCAACTATGAAACGTTTGTTGGGTTGGGTTGGTTCGGGTTACTCGGGTCATTTATTTAAATTTGTGTTCTAAAAAAAGTAAAATGTTAATATGTAAAAAAAATTATTTAATTGTTTTCATATATTAAATTAAAATTAACAACTCATTTTCAATTTATATTATGAAAATTTTCTTTCTAAAGTACTAAAAAATTGTTTATAGGAGTTGTTGGAGAAAAAATTAATAAAAAAAACATGAAATTAAATAAAACTAAAATAAATATATGTATCTATAATTTTATCATAAGTAAAAAAGTATATACATTTTAAAATTAATAATAAATTCGGGTTGGTTTGGGTTATTTTAGGTGAACTCATGAACCAACCAAACCCATAACGTTTATGCATTTATTTGAACACATGGGTCATCGGATTTTTTGAATACCCCTACCCACAAATGAAGGGAAATGTTAAAATATTGATATACTTAAATTTACTCTAATCTTTAAACTTTTAGGTCAATATATAAGTGATTTAATTAACAAATACTTTTCATGAAAGCTAATATGCTATCAAATTTGGTAAAACCAATAGAAAAGACGTCATGTGAATATATTTAGAAGATTTATAGTCAAATACATTATCAGATTCATTGAAAGTGCTAAGACTAAAACAGAACGAATATGAATTACATTCCTTTAAAACTTGATATATATCACAATTCTCCCACTAACTTTTTCTTTTTTATCTCTCTCTTTGCTCTCTTTTGTGAACAGTTTCTCAAGAACTTGAAATTTCTTAATCTAAGCCATTCTCATTACTTGACCCACACTCCAAATTTCTCCAAACTCCCAAATCTAGAGAAACTCAAACTCAAAGATTGCAAGAGTTTGGTTGAGTTGCACCCAACCATTGGAGAATTGAAAGCCCTCATTTCTCTAAATTTAAAAGATTGCAAATGCCTCAACTCACTTCCAAAGGGTTTCTCCAACTTAAAATCTTTACAAACTCTCATTCTTTCAGGTTGTTCAAAGCTTAGAACTTTGCCTGAGGATTTAGGAGAAATGAAATCATTAATAACTCTAATAGCTGATAACACACCAATCCAAAAAATTCCTACTACAATTATAAACTTAAAAAATCTCAAATATTTATCTTTATGTGGGTGTAAAGGGCCTCCATCCAAATTATCATTCTTCCCTTCAATGATTTGGTCTTGGATTTCACCAACCAAAAATCCAAACTCAATTGTTCTTCCTTCTTCTTTACAAGGCTTAAACTCCTTAAGAACTCTATGCCTTAAAAACTGCAACTTGTCAAATAACACAATCCCAAAAGATATAGGGAGTTTGGTTTCTTTGAAAGAATTAGATTTGAGAGAGAATTCATTCCATAGTTTACCTTCAAGTATTAGTGGGCTTTTGAAACTTGAAACTCTTTTGTTGGATCATTGCACTGAGCTTCAATTTATACCAAATTTACCACAAAATTTGAATTCATTGTATGCATCAAATTGTACTTCATTGGAAAGGACATCAGATTTGTCAAATGTGAAGCAAATGACAGCTTTGTCTATGAGTAATTGCCCAAAACTTGTGGATGTTCCTGGCTTGGACAAATTGTTGGACTCTATTAGAGTTATTCACATGGAAGGATGTAGCAACATGACCAACTCCTTCAAGGAAACCATTCTACAGGTTCTCATCTCTCTATCTTTATCTCACGGAAATTACACGTCGTGCCATTTAAATGCCGTTTTGATCAACTATTTCCTTTTGCTTTTTTGAATTTTAAAGGGATGGACAGTTAGTGGATTTGGAGGAGTTTGTCTTCCAGGCAAGGAAATTCCAGATTGGTTTGCATACAAGGATGAAGGTCACTCAATATTTTTAGAATTGCCTCAATTTATTGATTGCAATTTAGAAGGCTTCATTTTGTGCATTGTTTACTCTTCTTCTTTTCACAACACAATCTCAACTGACCTTCCAAGTTTATCCGTCATAAATTATACAAAATGTGTCATTACAACCAACAAACCTGTTACCAATGATGTAATAATGTCAACTGAAGATCATTTGTGGCAAGGCCATTTATCAAACAAAACCTTCAAGATGGAAGCTGGCGATGAAGTCGAGATCATCGTTGATTTTGGAGCTGAAATCACCGTGAAGAAGATCGGTATCTCTCTTGTGTTTGACAAGTATGTCGATCGAACTATGTTAGAGTTTGGTTCGACCTCTAATGACGATGATGTTGTCGTCGTGGATAACCGAGACGAAAATGTAATTGAAAATAAAGGAGGAGTTGGGAGTAAGAGAGGTTTTGACAATGATGATGAAGGATTGCGGAATTTATACCAAATGCCTAAAAGGTTGAAAGATGAGATTAACTCTGAGATGAAAATTGATGAGTAGTAGAAGGCAAAGGGAAAGACTTTGATATTGAAAATCATATTATTCTTGTGCTCGACTTTATTTTATTTTATTATTATTTTTTAGTACGTGTAAAAATATGAGGAATTCAAGAAGTAGTACATATAAATTAACATTTGCTTTCATTGCTATCATCAACTTATATAAAAATTTCATTACAGCTAAATGAAATTTTGATAGAGATGCAGGGGATCGAACCCCAAAACATAGAAGCTCAAAACAATTAACCTATAATGGACGACAAAAATCTTGGAGAAGTAGAGGATCAATCTCCTGACCTCTCGCATGCATAGTAAGCACTCTACCATTTGAGCTACATACCCACCCTTTGTTTGATAATGAAAGACTTTTATATAATTAACCCATAATGGAAGACTTTTTTTATATAGAAGCTCAAAATAATTAACCTATAATGGACGACAAAAATCTTGGAGATGCGGGGGATCGAACCCCGTGCCTCTCGCATGCAAAGCGAGCGCTCTACCATTTGAGCTACATCCCCTTATTGGTTGTAAACACTTCTAGATTTTACTAATATGATGGCCAAAATTATCTAATATTTTGGATATGTTTGGAATACCTTTTTAGATATAAGCACTTTTTTTAGGAAAAATTTTTGTTTTAAATAAAAAAAAAATTAATGCCTTACATTCATTTAAATTGCTTTAAAAAAAATATGTTTTGGTTCCATTATATTTAAAAGTGATTGTATTAATTACAAGTATATTTCTTTTCTTATTATATATTTTGAAGATTTTTGGTTAATCAGTTAAAATTAATTTTTGAATATTCTACCTCAAAAAAGTTTCTAATATAAATACTTTTAGAATTCATATATATATATAATCTTGATATCAATGCTTTCAAAAGAGATTTTTCTTTGAGATTGTTTTTCGTTGAAAAAACAAAATCAACTATTACAAATAACATTTAATTAGACAATGTTATTTAACTTATCTCAAAATCTACACATTGGAATTAGAAAGAGAAATTATTCTATTTCTAGTCCTTGCTATGGCAAAACCAAAGAGAAATGATCTCAGTTTAAAAACACAAATTGGTTCTAGCTCTCTATCCCTCACGGTTTTTTTTTTTTTTTTTTTTTTTTTTTTTTTTTTTTTTTTGACAATTTGGAGAGCAGGATTGAACATGATCTTGAAGTTGATAGTACAACTTTTATGTCAGTTGAGCTAAGCTCATTTTGGCGCTCACTCACGCTTGAATCAAAGTAGAATGAGATTTCAAAATCTACACAATGAAGAAAATAGATTGTTTAAAAAATATCATTCTAACTCTTATTATCGCTCTCGCGCAAGCAAATACAAGAACAAGAATACAAAATCTATCTAATGATCGATAGTTATAAAGAAAAATATTATAGGTTAAAAAACACTTTTGGGCCCTAAATTTTCAGGAACATAACAATTTGGTCTTTGAACTTTGATTTGTAATAATTTAGTTCTTATACTTTCAAATTTGTAACAATTTAATCTTTAAACTTTAGTATGTAACAGTTTAGTTTTTGTACTTTCAAGTCTGTAATAATATAGTCTTTAACGTAAAAAAAAAATCATCAAAATTAAATGTCAATTTTTATTATTTATGATGTAGACTTTGTATGTTATAGAAATATTGAGTCTCTAATAAGTTTGTCGGTTTATTTATGTAAGAAAACCTCATTAAATCTTAACATTAATTTCTACAATAATGACCAAATCACTACAAATTTTAAAGTACAAGGATTAAATTGTTACATAACCAAATTTAAGGACTAAATTATTACAAAATTAAAAGTATAAGAACTAAATAGTTACAAAAATCAAAGTTCATAGGCTAAATTATTATTTCTATATAAGTTTAGGGACTAAAAGTGAATTTTAACCAAAATTCTATGATGTACAAGGTAGACAAATTAGACAGTCGTAGTCCATAAAAAATTATCCAATGGGTTGGAAACTTTTATTTTTTTTAAAAGAAATAATAATAACGGTTATATGTTTTTTTTAATGGTCGAACTACCGACTATTTACTTCCAATAGGGTGGATTAAGTACAAAAATAGGGTAATTTGAAAAATTATTTAAAAAAAGCGAGTGAACCAAAAACTATTTACAAAAATAGTATGGAAATTTTGTTTTTTGTTTTTCCTAAAATTTAGAAACTATGGTTCTGTTTACTTCAAAGTAATAGAAATTAAGAAATAAGTTCATTCTATTGATAGTGTTTACAAAAATGTTGGAATGAAATCACTCACTACTACTAGTCTAAGGGTATGTTTGAGAGAGGGTATGTTTGAGAGTGATTACTTCTATCATTTTTAAAATTATCGTAAAATATATTTTTAATCATTCAAAACTAATTTTGATGATTGAAAATTGCATTTAAAGTTCAAGGATTAGATTATTACAAATTTGAAAGTACAAGGACTAAATCGTTACCAACAAAATCTAAAGACTAAATTATTATTTTAATAAAAGTTGAACGACCAAAAGTAATTTCTAAAAAAAAAAATATCACTCCATAAAAGATGTAATCTCTTTCCGCTCACAAATCCTCATCAATCTCATTATCATTCTTCATTTGCTGGTTGATTACCTTTTCATTAATTATTTACCTCTCCACCTTTTCTCTCTCATCTATAAATGAGACCCACAATATTTTTATTAATTATTTACAATTTTTCTCTCTTTGTTATTTACATTTATTATTATTTTTTTATATCTGTGAATGTCTAAGTCAGTTTATACACACCTCGACTAATCTCACGAGACAAACCACCTGACCCTACAACATTTGGATGTCAAGAAAACGTGTAGGATATTAAATCATCGGTAGATGGTCACCAATGATTGAACTCATGACCTTTTAATTCTTTATCAAGGTCATGCCCAACCCCCTCCCCTATGTAACACTCGGTCAACCCATAATGGTTTAAAAACTTATTTTTCTTCTAACAAAAGAATCATGTTGCTTTATCATTTTATTACATTTAACATTTTTTTCATATAGACAGTGACTTTTTCTTATATTTGAAAATATTTCTATCAGTTTTGCTATTTAAAACAATTATCCATTTAAGAATGTAGATTTAATTTTAATTAATAATTATTTATTTGTATTTTTTTAGATAAAAATTCAAATAAAATTGATTTATATCAATCTAATAGAAATTTATTTTAATATATTTTTAGTTGATATAGCTTTATTTAGTGTTTACTTATTGATATCAAATAAATTATTCAAATTTTGTTTGATTTAAGAATTACTATTTTTATATGGTTTTCAACATAAATAGCCTTAAGATAAGCCACATTTTACGTTGTTGTCTAAAACATCCAATTTTTTTCAAAAAAGGCCTTCTTGCTTTAATATTTTCACTAATATCAATGGTTATTTACAATTTAACTCTCACCTACATTTGATATATATAAATAAATAAACAAACCTAGGTTTTTGTGTATCGTTCCCCATGCATAGCCTAGAAATTCGTGTATTTTCAATCTCTTCAATCTCTCTCTCAAAACTCTAGCCATTTCATCTTCTTCAATCTCTCTCAAGACTCTCTCTCATCTTTCCGACCGCCGCCTCCCTCCCTCGGACCGCCCAACCACCGTCGACGACGCCGTTCCCATTGTTCAACACGTTGTCCGTCGTTCCCGCTGTTGAAGTTTTGGGCGCCGTCGTGGTTGTCGTTCAATTTTTTGGCGTTGTTCCCGCCATTCAAGTTTTGACCGATGGTGAGTTTTTTTTCTCAATTTTTCCGGCCAAACTTCTTCGATCTCACTCCAACTCGCACGCCGCCAAGATCTCGCACTTGTCACCAATCGCCGCCGTCGTCGTGGATTTAGATGTACTTTTATATTTTTTCAATATATAAATATATATATTTGTTCTTGATATATAGGGGGATTTTTCGATATATACTGTGATATACATCTTCAGTTTTTATTGATACTTTTTGTTTTATGATATATACACTAATATATGTTGAATATTAAGTTCATTTTGAGATTTATATACCCTGATAGATAGCTTTGTTTATTTGAAAATCATTAGGGAGCTTCGGTTAAATTTACTTAAATGGAATTTAGTCAATCTTACTAGTATATTTCAATATTGGTTAGAACATTTGCAAGTATATAATCATTTTCGATATATAAGTGATTTTTCAATATATACTGTGATATATATTTTCAATTTTTTATTGAGACTTTTCTGTTTTATGATATATACACTAATATATGTTGAACATTAAGTTCATTTGAGATTTATAAATCATGTTAGATAGAATCTAAACTATAGTATATATGAGATAATAACGCAAAATACAAATGAACTCAAAATAAACAAGGAACTATAATAGATAAACTCAAATAAGACAAACTATCATATAAAAATTGCATTAGAGTGACATATATATCAGACATTCGGTGAATATATTATAAGCACACATAAGAGTTGCCTAATTAGAAGTGCATACATATCAAAATATCTCAGATATATACCAAATAAACCATGAAATATTACATGAAAACAAATAGAACTCAAAATAAACGGTGGAATATATCACATAATATCAAAAAGCAAACGTTAAATAACAACAAACAATATCAAAGAAATGATTAATACGTGAAAAGGAAAATAAAAAAATATTAAATACATTTTCTCTCTCCAATTGAAAATGAAAAAAAAAAATATTAAAAATATTTTCTCTCTAATTGAAAATGAGAAGAAAGTCATATTAAACGCATTTTCTCTCCCCATCATAAATTCACTTTCTCTTCCCAATCATAAATTCACTTTCTCTCTCCATCGTTAAGGAAACTTTGAAAATATGAAAAATAATATTAAAATTTTTTTCTCTCAAATTGAAAATGAGAAGAAAATCATATGTTAGATGCAGTTTTTCTCTCCATCATTAAAGGAACTTTGAAAATATGAAAAATACATATAAAATTCGGACATAAAAAAAAATAAAAAAAGGATACATTTGTCCAAAAATAACACTAAAAGCCTTTCTTGAACAAATTCAAATTTAAAGACATTTTTGAAATATAGGGTCCAAAGATGATCATTTAGGTAAAAATCTCTTTTTATATTACAACAGATTTATTTATGTCTTGAGCAAAAATAGTGTCCTATAATTTTAGGTTTAGATTGAAAAAGTAAAGCTTTTAATATGTAGACTAGACGCACAGATTTGGTAAAATTATTCATGTGAGTGAGGATTTTTTTTTTTTTTTGTACAGGCCGTTTCAAGAGGTTTTGCTGTTGCTTTTTTTTTTTTTTTTTTTTTTGGCAAAATACACTTTTTGGTGCCTATTTGGTCTGTGAGGTTTTATAATATGCATTTTTAGTCCTGAAGTTTGAATAATGGTTTTAAATGGTCCCTACACTCATTTGACCGTTAGTTAACTTAACGGATTGTTGACTGGGCTGTTAAATGATGAGGTGTACTTGTGCTTATGTGTCAATTTTTAATATAAAATTATATGAATTAGAAATTTATTAGGTTAAGATTAAAATTTTAGATGGTTAACAAAGATTTAAAAAAAAAAACAAAAAAATAAAAAACAAATCTTGTATATCACGTTGAAGACCAAAAATCATACTGGGAGAATATCTTTCTTCACAAGCATCGAAAGCAACTTTCTTCAACAAGCATTGAACGACAAGCATCGGAAGACCAAAAATCTTTCTTCAACAAGCATCGGACGACAACTTTTGATCACTTCGCGGCAATTTCTAACGGTGTATGCTTAGGCTTGCAACAACAAGGTTTTTATTCATCTTTTCTTTAAAACTTTGTTCAAGATTGGGTTTTCTATCCATCTTTTTCCTAAATTTTTTTCCTCAAGTAAACCAATTCTAAACAAAATTTTAGAGAAAAGATGGACAGAAAACCCAATCTTGAATAAAATTTTAAAGAAAAGATGAATAAAAACCTTTCGTGTTGCAAGCCTAAGCATACACCGTTGAAAGTTGCCGTGAAGGGATTGAAAGTTGTCGTCCGATACTTGTTGAAGAAAGATTTTTGGTTTTTCGATGCTTGTCGTTCGATGCTCATCAACGAAAGTTATCGTCTAATGCTTGTGAAAAAAGATACTCTCAGCGTGACTTTTGGACTTCAACTTGATATACAAGATTTGTTTTTTTATTTTTATGTTTTTTTAAATCTTTGTTAACCATCTAGAGTTTTAATTTTAACCTAATAAATTTTTAATTCATATAATTTTATATTAAAAATTGACACATAAGTAAGTACACCTCATCATTTAACAGTCTAGTCAGCAATCCGTTAAGTCAACTAACAGTCAAATGGGTGTAGGAGCCATTTAAAACCATTATTCAGGGACTAAAAATGCCCATTATAAAACCTTATGGACCAGATAGACACCTACTTGAAACCTGTCAAAAATGTATTTTGCCCTTTTTTTAGAAGACCGTAAACTTCATTAATAAGTATCCGTCCTTGGCGGGTTACAAACCTGAGCATCAAGTTCAATAGTCGTCTCAGGCAACATAGGCAAATTGTAGGTCCACTGACCCCATCAACATTAAAAGAAGTCCATCTAGTTAAGAAATCAACAAACTCATTACAAGATTGAGGTACAAAAGAAAAACTTGTAATGTGAACATGAATAATCATCCATTCTCTAATCTCTTCCAAAATGGCCCCAATTGAGAAATTTAGTTTAGATGGATACATTAGCTTTTAAAAAGACAATAATTAATTGAACTTGAAAAAAGTAGATTAGTAACACTTATACCACCTTGCTTATGATTTGTTGCTTGTGATTAGTTGTAGCATAGTCTAATAAACATATTCAACGATACTCAATTAAACTAGAAAACTAATCTCGTAAACGACACTCTCACTCAAACATTATATTAAGATTTAACATTGTATGCTTATAGTTTTGTATTGTAATGCAGCAGAATGGATGTATAAATGAAGAGATAATGCAAAAGACCAGAGTATAAAATATTAAAATTGTATTGAAAATTGAACTTCCTTTTGAAGCTAGACATGGCTGTAAGTTTTGTATTAGATTTATGTTCAGCAAAGGATTGTTGTTTTAAGTTCAACAATAGATGATGTTAATACATGGACATGGGTAGAGGGGAGAAATTTACAGTAGTGTTGAGAAACTGAAAGGAAAAAAGGAAGAAAGGGAAGGAGAAGGAGAGCAAAAATAACCTTTCCAGCTCTGAATCAACAGAGTTAGTAATGGAGGAGGGGAGGAGAATCTAAATCCTATGATTTGCTTTGGATGGGAAATTCTTTTGCACCACCATCCTCTACTAAGCATTATCCCTGAGAGTGACAGTTTCCTGATGATTCTCTTGGTCTTTATGAACCACATTTGTGTGTTGTTGCACAACCAAGATCATGGCATTCTCCATGAAATCTGAAGAGGATAATACCTCCCCAATTTCTCCAAGTTCTGTGCGCTCATTCCAAAGTACCAAGCCTTGAACCAGTACTGAATAGGGGTTATGTCGTCTCCCAACCATTACGAGATCAAAACTGTTTCCCATCGAACGGAGTACGGAGACCGTTCCATTGCCATCTTTCACCACCTCTTCTATGAACCTCACTCTATAGTTGTCTACCATGACTTTTTGAAACGCAACCACCGCCTCATTGTCGAGCCTCCTCTCTTCAATGTCATCGCTTGGGATATTCCCATCCTCCGACAGTCGAACCACTGTCAAGTTGATATTGGGGTGTCCAGCCATTTTTGCCCCGATGAACATTGCCTCACGATCATCAGGACCACCTAAAAAGACCACAGCTATTTGAAAACAGTACAAGTCTGTTGCAATAGACCTTAAGACATTTGAAGTTCCTCGGTTGACAACAATAGCGACAGAGCAGGGTGCCCTGTCGAGGATATAGTTGTTAACCAATTTTAAATTATTTTTGGATAATGACATGACACCATTGGAATGAAATCTCTTGTGGAAAGGAACAAGAATCAAGGAAGTGCTTTTGTCGAGCGCAAGTGAATAAACATCATCGTGCATAGATGCAGGAGGTGATATTGCAGTGAAGGGATAAATTGTAACAATTTCACGGTTGCTTTGGCCAAAGTATTTAAATGCATTAATGATATGCTCGGAAGGGCAGGGCCTTGTAGTGCTTCCTCTTGTAATCTTTTGTGATATGAGTTGGGGGTTAGCTCGACCAAAAAGCTCGACAAAATGAATCATGTACACAACAAGGTGGCTTTGTCTTGTCGGATTCAAAGCCTCAAGTAAGTTAATGGCATTTGGTACATCTTCTTGGTCATGAATACAAACTAGTACACGAAGATCAGACTCCGGTTTTGAGTGCATCACAGTTCTTCTCCTGTAAACTACATACCTTCTTGAAGGATCAAACAGATATCTTATTATGGGAGTAATAATTGCAACCAAAACCATCACACCTAGGCACATAACTCCAAATGATTCATTATCTATACTCTGCAAGAATTCACAAAACAAAACAACAGTGAGTTTGTGAAAAATGATGATTAAATGTAATTATATAATGATAAATACTTTGTTCCTACCTTGTTCTTCTTCATCAGTTTAAACATACCGAGTTCGAAAGCTCCTTGACTATTCATGATGAGGCTGAGTGATACAGCGTCTCTCACAGGTATTTTGTTGTATAATGACATCACAAGGACACCCAAAAACTTCCCAAGTGCACTCACAATGATAATGAATGACAAACCTAGGAATTTTTTGAGTTTGATGGTATACAAATTGACAACCAAGCTTGTTTTGAAAAAGAAGATGGGCATGAACATCCAAGAGGTGATGGAATCAAGTCTCTCCATCAATGCTGGTCCAATGGGAGGCCCTGGAGGTATTATAATCCCAAATATAAGAGGACCAAAGTAGTTATGTGCACCCAAGGCTTGGCTACAGCATGCACTCACAAAAACCCCTAAAAGCAATGTAATCACGAACCCCTCCTTCAATGGCTGCCCCACTGGATTCTTCTTTACCATCCACATAATGACACATCTAGTACAGAAAACAAGGGCAATTCCAACAACCCAAGATACCAAAAAGAAGGTATCATGCTTGTTTCTTTTTAGTGGATCCAACATATGTCCTATCATTATAATACATATGGTGCTAATACCTGAAACCATGGAAGATGATAAAGCAATTCTCCCAAACTCAGAGTTCATTAAATTAAGCTCAGAAAGAAGAGAAGCAACCATGGGAAAGTTGATAAATGACTCTGCTCCACCTACTAGGAGAATGATTTTGGAAGTTTTGGATTCAAAAATATTCATCAAAGCTACAGAATAAATGATGGTGAGAACCAAAGGCAAAATCACAGCACAATATCCTATACCAAATGCTCTCTTGTCAATCTTCTTCACAATCATCATATCTGTTTGCACTCCAATTAGAAAGAAGTAAAAAGTACTCCCAATTGAAGACATTACATCCAACAAAACGAATCCCCTCTTGGGAAAAACTGTTTCTCTAAATGCCTTCCATTGCCCTAGACCCGAAGAACTTAGAACGAAACCACTCTGATAAAAATCATCACACAACCAATAAAGCAATTTCAAAATACAAATTCAAAAGGGTAATTTCCAAATGAAGGAAAAAAAAAGGAGTTACCAAGATTTGTGAGACGATTAGGGGTTGACCCAATGGTCTGAGGAGCAGATAAAATAAGATAGTCGTTCCAGAACAGATTCCCAACTGCAACAAAATAAGAGGAACTGAGAAATCCAAAGGGTTTACTCCGGTGAAAACGCCGGTGGAATGAATCCGGTGAGCAGCTGCACATATTTTCGTGATGTTTTTCAACGTCCTACCAGCTCCTCCGCCGCCGCCACTGAAAAACGCGGATAGATCGTCAGGTTCTGTTAAAATCGAACCCATTTTTCTGAAGCTTGGAAACTGTGTGAAAAGCCCTTCACAAAGAAAAAGAGAGAGGAGAAATGGGAATGGAGAAAAAATGTAATCAAACCCAAAAATATATGGAGAGAGCTTTAAACATTAACTATTAGTTAACAAACTAACTAATTATCCAACAAAATATTGTTCTACAGTATTAGTTGTTGTTGTAATACCCACTTTCAAGAACTTCAAAGAGAGAAGAAACCAAAGGGGAAGACAATGGAATGGGAGAAAGCCATTGGGTAATGGGAAAACCTTAAAACAGAAGATGGGAAAGGAAGCCATTGTTAAAACTGCAGGGTAGTGGGAAGAGCTTCAGACAGAGAGGAAATCAATGGTGGTGATGAAAATGGAAGATAAAATTTGGGAGAAGGAGAAGGACATTGTTCTAACTGTTTAACAAAAAAGATGAATTAAATTCATGTAGATGCAATATTAACAAAAGCAGTTCAAAGTTTCAAACAAACAACCCCCCACCCACATATTTTGTTCTCTCTTCATTCTTTTTCTCTTCTTCTTTCATACTTAAATTACAAATTTAGTTGCTTAATTTTGTGTTTCATAAATTCTTGATAAATTCAAAATTTTTAAAAAACAATTCATCTAGCATTTTCAGATATGAATTTTATTTATAATGAAACTTTAAGATTTTAATTTTGTATTGGATAAATATATGATAGAGATTAGACCAAATAAATATAACAACTCTCAAAATTTGTGATTGATTTTCATTCTAATTTCAACTCTTTTTCTAATTGCGGCCTAAATATAAAATCCTAAAATTAGCTAAACTATTGATGCTGTAATTTAATTCCATAAAATAGTTTTTTAGTTCTTAGATATGGAGTGTAATTTTTATTTGGTCCGTAGAATTTAAAATATTACATTTTCATTTTTAAGTTTTGAGTTTTTTTTTATTTAGTCCTAAAGTTTCAAAATGTTATTTTCTTACCTTTGAGTTTTGAATTTATTTTCATTTAGTTTTTAAAATTCAATATTTTACACTTCCACCTTTGAGTTTTTGCTAATACTCACTTTGTTCTTTGGTGTTATCTTTTAATTAATTAATTTAAAATAATTATGAAGTAAATTTTTTAATTAATTTTAATAGATATTAAAAAAATAGTAAAAACTAATTAATTACGCAAATCTTTTAATTTTGTAAATTAATTAATAGATATTAATACTAAGAACACGAAAAGTAAAATTTCAGTAAAAAATAAAGACAAAAAGTGTAAATATGGAAATTAAATTCAAAACTCAATAATAAAAGTATAACATTTTGAAATCTAAAAACCGAATGAAAATTACACCCAAAATTTAGGAAACAAAAATGTATTTTTCCTTTTATTATTCATTTATTAGCAGCAAAGTTGTGATAACTTTACAACATTCATCAATATATAAGAGAGTGTTAGATGATATAATATTAAGTTTATCTACATCCATTAACTTAAGCTTTTGAGTCAACGAGTGATTTAACATGGTGTCAGAGCATGTGGTCTAAGAGATCATATTATTCCCTCTCCAGTTAATATTGAGTTCCATTTATTGAGTTTTCTACATATTCTAAGCCCATAAGTGCGAGAACGGTTAGATGATATATATTATTTAAGAGAAAAAAATTGCAAAATATCTAAAATTAGCTAAAGATATAAATAATTAACAAAACCCATCACGTGGGTTGCTGAAATGTAGTGTTTTTATTTGAACAATCTTCACATTTATATATTTCAGCATTTAGAAAGTAAAGTAAAGTTGAGTGTATATTTGTACTTTTTCTTTCTCTCATTGTGAAAAGCACTTTGGGGGGATTGATTGAAGAAGAAGAAGAAGAAGAGCTATGGGTCATAATTTGGTTGCTGTTTCTTTTCAATTCCCACAGCTTACTATCAATCCAAACAAGAGATCAAAATGTTATATTGTTCATCACAAAAAGAAGCATTATTACCCTAATTTTATGTGTTTTGCAGTGAAAAAGAATGATAGTAATAATCATCATCAACAAAACCCTCCAATTTTCTCTCTCAGATTCTCCAGTTTCCATCCAATTTCTGAGTCTCCTCAGGTAACTATAAAATCTCTCTCTTTAATTCTTGTGTTAATTATATTTATTAGGTAAATTAAATTAAGGTTTTGTTTTGTGAGTTCTTTCCATTTTTTATGGCAGGCTTCCTTTGATGATTACATTGAAGATGAAGCTAGATTGTTGAGAGCCACTTTTCCTGGAAAAACTGAAAAAATAAACCAGGTTCTTCTTTTCAATTTTTTTTTTTTTTTTTTTATTTGTTTGTTATATTATTGTTCATTTTCAGCCTTAGCGCACCTTGATTTGTTTTAGTTTTGATTTCACTCCGTGAACTCAACATACCAACCTACATAGGTGAAAATTCAAATTTTTGACCTGGGGTGTTTGAGGTAAAGAGTGGAATAATGAGGAGAATAAGAAGTTAGGAAGTTCAGAAAGTTGTTAAGTTCCAAGGCCCACACCATAAAGAGTTAATAAGATATAAAACTGATGTTTTTTAGTAGTGGGATCTACCAATTTCTTGGGTCAAACGAGGAGTGAGTTCACAAACTCCTAGCTTCTTTGGTCAAACATACTCTTATGACCTGTTTGATAACGTTTCCGTTTCTTGTTTCCTATTTCTGTTTCTCATTTTTTAAGAAACTGACTTGTTTGATAACTGTTCCTGTTTCTTGTTTCTAAAATTTGAGAAACGTTTCTTAAAATGAGACCAAATTTGAGAAACTACAAAAAGTAGTTTCTCCCTCGTTTCTATTTTATACTATATTGTTTCTTTTATATACTAAAACTAATGTTTGGTTTGTTGGTAGTCATGCATGCCCATTACACCTTTCTACCACATGGTTGTGTGTTCAACTTCTAATTTGGAGATTTTTATTTATTTTTTTTCCTTTTATATTTTTTATTTTCTTTATTAATTTTGTTATTTACAAAATTAATTCTACTATATTTCTATTTTATTTTAATTTTGAATTTTAAAATTCTCCAATATTTATATTTATATATTATTTTAATTTTCAATATGTTTATTAATTTTTTTACATTTCAAATTTCAACCCTAAAGATGGGCACTTTGAACTTTTTTTGTTTTATATTTATTTCCATCTTTTATATTTTATTTATAAATTTTGTTATTTACAAAAATAATTTTTCCATATTTATATTTTATGTTAATTTGGAATTTAAAAATTCTCCAATAATTAGATTTATATATTATTTTAATTTTTAATTTGTATATTAATTTGTTTTTGTAATTCAACTACTGAGTATTAGAATTTGTCATATGCATGTTTATATATTATTTTAATTTTAATATTTTTAGTATATATGAAATCAAGTAGAATTTTACATTATATAAATTTTGTTGCCTGAGACATTCATTTAGCTTTACTTTAATATTTTATAATTACAAAATTTACATAATAATATAATTATGTTAGATTTGACTCGACATCACTTAAGACAAATGACTTGAATTAGAGATGACAACGCCGATCAAATTTGAGCAACATATATGAAGGATAGGATGACACAACTTTGTTATTATATTTAGTTGTCATCAAGACTTACTTGTATTAGATGACACAAACTTTTGATAATATCTTTTTCAATGTTTAATGTATGACATATCTTCTTTTTTTATATTATATTATTACAAAAAAAAAATAAAAAACAAGAAATAGTTATCAAATAACAAAAAATAGTTATCAAGAAATAGTTTCTGTTTCTGTTTTTTTCAAGAAACAAAAAACAGGAATAGTTATCAAACATGTTCCTGTTTCTTGTTCTCAAAAAAGAAGAAACAAGAAACAAGGAACGAGAAACGAGAAAAAAAAAACAGGAAACATGAAACGGGAACGTTATCAAATGGGCCCTTAGCGTCTCAACACGTATTTCATCTTTATTAATTATATACCATGAATTTTGTCTTGTTTTTAGCTATGGAACTCATATATCATGCATTATTTTACCCTCCAAAAATAATGGAGGGTTGTTGAGATAAACCAACTTTTGCTTATTTGTGCAATTGTATGGTGCTTTCTTGTAATTGGGGTTTAATTATTACCTTATATGGATTTTTTTTTTTTTGTTCAACCACATGTCGAAGTAGGTGGGTATTTAATTAAACTTCTAATATTAATATGGTTAAATGATATACAATGTCTTAACTAGTTGAGTTAACTACCTTACGTAAATTTGATACTAAGAGTTTAGTAAAAAAAAAAATGTATATCAGACCTTTTGCTATTCTAGTCGACGTGAAATTTAGAGTCTATTTGAATTGATTTTTTAGATGTTTAAAAAAGTAAGTCAATATAAACAGACCCTTAAATTTGCATCCCGAGCAAAATAAAAGTTTGATTTATTTATTTATTGTTTGGAATGTTTTGAAGGATGAATGGAGAGTTCAAATGCCATGTTTCCAATTGCTTTTCCTCAAGGTCAGCCCAGTAGCTGACGTAAGATTAAATTGCAGAAGGCCTACTCAAGATTATCCTATTCAAATTCCTCACCATGTCTCCAAATTCATTGACCTTCAATTGGTAAACAATTCTCAACTTATAATATAAACCATCCTATTTTTCTCAATAATTATACACAAAATACTCCTAAGCTACCTTTCATAATTATGCTTTCTACATTTCAAAATTTGTTATATTCTAAAAAACTATATTTTCCATTTAAATGAATTATAGAAATTAACATATGTTAGTTGATGGATAAAACTTAGAAGTCATATACGTCAAAATCTTTGTAACTATATAGAAAGTTAAGATCGTTTGTTACCATTTACTTCATCTAAAAAAACCATCGTTAAAAATAATTTACATAACCAATTATTTTTACGCATCAATTTGTATTTTAAAAAAAAATTATCATGCCAATTTATGTGAATGTTATTGTAAAAGATGTCATGTATGTCTTTCAAGTACATTCAATCAACTTTTATCTTACTTTAACATAAAAAAAAATAACAAAATAATAATAATAGGGTTTAAATACTACTTTAGTCATTTACTTTTGGTTCTGGTTCAGTTTGGTTCTTATACTTTCAAAATATTTATTTTGATCCCTATATTTTCAACTTTGATTCATTTTGGTCCCTATAATTTCATAATGTTTATTTTAGTCCTTATACTTTCAAATTAAAAAGTGACTTTTTTGGTCCCTCTATTTTCATTTTTAAAGTATCAAAATGGTCACTTTTTAAAAGTTCAAGAACCAAAATAAACCAAAGTTGAAAGTATAGGGATTAGAATGAACATTTTAAAAGTACAAGGACCAAAATGAACCAAAACCAAAAGTACATGGAACAAGATAGTATTTAAACCTAATAATAATAATAACTCTTCAATAGAATTTCTTTTAACAAATTTCAAAGCTCAAAGGTAAAAACGAAATATTATCGACTTTGAAGTTAGAGATTCAATCTCTACCCCATATATTATAAAAATGAAACTTTTTAAAGACTATATTCCGCAATAGTTATTGTATTTTAAAAATGTTGATGCATGGAAAATCTTTAACAAAATTAAGTTTAATATATTAAAAATGTTGATGCATGGAAAATCTTTAACAAAATTAAATTATAAACTTAATTTTTTGTAATCTTAGTAAGAATAATCATAATTATTATATTTGTATAAAATGATGAAACAGATGAGATGGGAGCTGAAGGGATTAGGCACAGATCTCAAAGCACAAAGGTTCATAATCAACGTAAAAGGAGCTTTGTATGCTGAAAGAACAGAATCAAAAAGTGTTTTCACAAATAATTTGCTTCTCAATCTTCACAACTTTGCTGCCCCAACACCCCCTCATTTCTCTGCACATCATTTTCTTCAACTTCTTGCAGAAAAGGTACTCACTTACTTTCTTTTTCCTCCATTAACCCTCACATTTTTCATAATTGCATTTCCCCCCCACAGCCTAGCTACACATTTTGTGGGGTTAGAAACAGAATATTAAATGGAACAGGGCTGCTAGATACAATTAATACGTATGAATGTAGAAACTTTCGATTCATCTTTCTTAAACGTAACTTTTATGTCTCTATATTTAAAATCAACATATGTACGATTTCTCCATCTTTTTGTTTCTACTTTTTAAATGTCATTTTTTACATTTTCCATTTTCTATTTATTTAGGTGTCTTTGGTAACTGTTTTTTAAAATTAAACTAACAAATCAATAAAATGAAAAGTGAAATTAGTGTTTATAGACTTCATTTTTAAAATTAAGAACCAAATAGTTACTAAACGAGATATAATTTTTTATTTTTTGTTTTTAAAAATTAAGCTCATAAATATTATATAAGTTTTTTTTATTTACTTTATACTAATGTTTTAAAAAACTAAACAAAAATATAAAAATTAAAAGAAAGTAGTCGTTCTTAAACACTAGACTTTTTGAATTTGACTAAGAATTTGAATTTTCTTTTAAAGGAAGTAAAAACTATAATTAAAAATCGAAGAAAACAAACATAGATTAAAAAAATGGACATTTGGAAAAGTTCAAAAATTAAAATTGAATAAGTTCAAAGTACATAGATTAAAATTATATTTTAACCTAGAAAAACACTAGAGTTGAACATGTGAGACGAGGGGAATCATCAACCTATCCCTATACTCTCCTTTTTTTTTCTCATTAAAAAAATTATTTCAAAAAATTCTGCCATGTGGCACAATTTCATTGGGTGCTAGTCGGATTGTATAAGAGATGGGTGCAACACGGCTGCATCTAAGTTTTTTTATGAAACAAAAGAGTTGTCTCCCCCTTTATTTCATATTTAAAGCAAAGTGGTTTTGTTAGATGATATAAAATTAAATTTGTCTTCACTCATTAATTTAAACTTTTGGGTCAATCGATGATTTAAGATGGTATCAGAGTAGGTGGTCGAGAGAGTTCATGTGCTCTTGGTTTTATTAATGTGAGTGGTTTTTTATATTCTCCTCTTTGTTTATTTTTTCTACTGAGTTAGAAAGAATTATATTACAATTCTTGTTGCTACTTTGATTGAATCAAATCAGGCAAAAATAGTTTGGAGGCCTATTGGATAAATTTTAAATGCTTATAAATGTTAATATGATCATTATTTTTGGTATATATAGGGATTGAAGGGAATGCTGGAGGAAACAATGAATGAATTTACAGAAAATTTGCTCTTGGATTACAGCAAATACAAGAAGGAGAAGCAAAAGAATGAAGTTCCAGCCAATTATGGCTAATTACTGTTAGTCTCAAATCAACACTATTAAACTTACCAATCTTATTGCAAAACATTATTTGCAAAGTATTAGTTAATTGAACAAATTTTGAAATATCACAAAAAAAAATCTTTTTATTTATTTATTTATTATAAAGTATACTTGCATTGATGGCTTTGTTTAGATGATTTGGAAGGAAGTTGAATTTGAAAACCATTTATGGAAAGAAAAGGTTTCGGTTAGTCCTTGCAAGCTCATAGACAAATTGCATGTTTGAAAGTTATTTTGGAAGCGTTAAAATTACTCTGGTTATATTCAAAATCACTATGAAATATTTCTTTAGTTTTGAAGGAGATAGTTGTAAAGATTGGAGAATAGAAGAAGAGAAGCAATAAGGTTATTGAAGAATAGAGTTCAAATAATAGAGAAAATAGAAAAGTGTTAGGTCATTAATTGAAGCAGAAGGAAGAACAAGATGATGGAGTTTAAATTTATGTTTTTAGTCCATGTACATATACTAAAGATTATAAGAGCTTTATTTAACATGTTTTTTTAAGGTTAATGGTAATAATGTAATTTTTTAAAGTTTAAAAGTATCTTTCAAACGAAATACTAACAATTTTTTTGTGTACTAACCATAAGAGTATTTTTTAACTTTTTTTTTTTTTTTTTTTTAAGTTAAGGGTATTATTGAAACTTTTGAAAGTTTAAGGTAATTTTGAAACCAGAAACTAATTGCCTTTGTCCAAAACTAACCATAAGAGATATTTTTTTTTTAAAAAAAAAATTAAGGATATTATTAAAACTTTTGAAAGTTTAGGGGTTCTTTTGAAATTAAGTATAAAGTTTAGGAGTATTTCTAAAAATACCCCTCAATTTTGTACTTTATTTTAAAAATACCATTGAACTTTCAAAAGTTTCGTTAATACCCTTAAACTTTAAAAAATATATAAAGAAAAAAAAGTTCAAAGTACTCTTCCTATTTTAACTTTGTTTAAAGAATACTCCAAATTTTTAAAGTTTCATCAATACCCTTAAACTTTTTTTTAAGTTCAAAAATATCATTACCATTAATACACGTAGACGAAAACTATTAGTATCCCATTTAAAAAATATTGCTGAACTTTCAAAAATTGTATTAATAGCCTTGACCACTAAACAAATGTTAAAAATATTTTCACCGTAGTATATGGACAAAAACTATTTACCTTCAAATTATCTCAATCTTTCATTTCTTCTCTCTCTTTCTGTACTTCCAATCTATGACTTTACACTTTTCCATTTCTCTTTTTCTTCCCATCTCTTCTTAAATATAAAAGCTTTAAGAGGAGCACTCTCGTTTTTTAGCATGTTCAAAAATAAATATGATAAATTTTAATATCTAAACAATAATTTTCTTTGAAACTCATCTTGAATTGAGGCCAGATAAACACAATCCTCAAAGTCCATGAACCAATTTGAAAACAAATCATGTACAAATACCCTCATTTTTTTCATGTTATTGATGCCAAAATTTGGATTGGGGAAAACACACATTTGACCTTCATGGGGCAACAACGGTAAATTTGTAATTTGGAGAAAATAGGACCTAAAAAACAAAGAAAAAAAGGCTTTGATCCCAAAGTCAAAAATGAAGAACTGTAAAGTGGAGAATAATTCAGAAGTTTAAGTTTTAGATTAAGAATCAGATCTCAAACCAAGTTACCTCATATGGAGTTATATTGACGAGAATGGAATGGAGCTTACATTTTCCTCTAATTAGGATTAGATGAGATGGATCTTTCCTTATCCTACATAAATTGGAATTAGATTTAATTGGATCAATGATTAATTGACACCTGAACTTATTTAACCAAAGTTCACTTTATCTTGTACTTATCTTCTCTTCTCTTTTCATTTTTTTGCTTATTTGTCAAGTCTAATCTCACCTACAATACATATCAATACTCTATAAATTTGCTAATACATATGTTTTATTTTTTTTTCCTTCTCACAGATTGTCTTCAAAATTTACGTCCCAAATTCTCAACGTGACTTTTTTGTGTGTATCAAATCCACATTCAACTACTAACAAACAAACCTTATTAAAACATTTAAGTTCTTATGTCCCTTGGTGGTTCCATTTATGCTCTCATTTCTTCTTCTACCTATATACTTTCGTTGAAGGGGATAATAGTTTTAGAGATTAATAAATGGAAGAAGAGGAGTAAGATGGTATTGAAGAAGACATGAAAAATAGGAAAGTGTTAGACCATAAATTGAAGCAGATAAGAGAGAAAAAAAATGGAAGAGAGAAGTGAAATTAAGTGTAGTTACACAATATTTATCCATATACTAATGGTAAATGCATTTTATAATTTTTGTTAAGTTTAATGGTATTTTTGTTAAAAAAAAAAAAAAGCTCAAAATAGGTTTTGTTCTACTTTTTGAAACTGAAATTTTTTTGTAATCTTACTTACATCATCATCAATCAAATTTACAAAATTACCCTTAATTTTATTTTTTCCTCTTCCTCTTCTTCCTGATTTTCTTCTTTCATTCGCTCCAAGCATTCTCCAAATCCCATTTGTCGGCTTTTAGAACGTTGCAAAGGTAGCGCCGAAGTGGGATCAGAAGTCAAATGTATGGAGTCACCAAAAAGAGAGAGAGAGAGAAAAATAGAGAAAGTCAATCAGTGAACATTACAAAGATGAGAGGAGATCGAGATTGGGTATTGTTGGCAAGAGAGCAAGAGAGTGGAGAGTCGGAGATCAAAGAGTGAGAGAGAGGAGATCAAGAGTGAGTGAGGAGAGGAGACTAAGAAAGAGAGTGAAGAAAGCGAGACAGCGAGAGGCCAATCCATGTGTCGACGTTTTATTTTGATAATTTTATCTAGATATGATATAAGCAAAATATTTATAAAAGAAACTCAATTTTGAAAAATACGGACATATTTTATTTTTTCCCTAAATTTTGGGTCATCTATCGATCTGACCCTATAATTTATCCAAAATTGTATTGAGTCTTTTCATTTGTTATTAAAATAATGAATTAGAGCATTGACAAATTAAGAAATCCGATCTATTCGCTATCCAACCAGCTGTCCTTTCAAGATCTCAAAAGGGACAAAAAACCGCGGAAACGACGCCGTATAACCACGGCTAATCCCACTACTAATCCTCATTTCAGTCTCCTCCTTCCTCTCGCAACACATCCAATCCACGAGATTTCACAATGCCGTACTACACCAGGGACGATGAAGCCGTCGACGACTTCGACGAGTACGATCCCACGCCTTACGGCGGAGGCTTCGACCTCTTTCTGACCTATGGCCGTCCAGTTTCACCCTCCGAAGAAACCTGCTACCCACACTCCGCCGGCAACGACGACGACATCGATTACGAGCGTCCCCAGTTCGAATCCTATGCCGAGCCCTCCGCTTACGGCGACGACGCTCTCCAGGCCGAGTACAGCAGCTACTCCCGCCCAAAGCCCCACTCCTATGGCGCTCCGCCTCCCTCTGTGGGACAAGAATACGGATCTGGTGGCTATGAGTCTGCCAGGCCCCAGCCGGCTTATGGCTTCCAGCCAAGTGGATCGGAGTATGGATCTGAAGGATATCGCCGGAAACCAGAGTACGAGGAACAGGAGTACAGGCGGAAACAGGAATCAGAGTCTTACGGATCTGAAGAGTACGAAGCTGGTGGATATAGGAGGAAACAGGATTCGGAGTCTTACGGATCTGAAGAATACGGATCTGGTGGGCGGAGGCAGGAATCGGATTCTTACGGATCTGGTGGGTATGGACGGAAACAGGAATCGGATTCTTATGGATCTGGTGGGTATGGACGGAGACAGGAAGAGGGAGAATCGGAGGGATACCGGCGGCAGTCGGAGTCTGAAGAGTACGGATCAGGGCGAAAACAGAGGTATGGGGAAGAAGAGTATGAGAGTTCTGGGTATAGAAGGCAGGAATATGAGAGGCCGAGTTATGGGGACGAGGAGCCGAGGAGGCCTAGCTATGGGCGGTCGGAGGAGGAGGATTACCGGAAGCCAAGCTATGAGAGGCGCGATGAGGATGAGGAACGTCGGTATGGGTATGGGGAAGAAGGATATGGGCGGAAGAAATACGTAAGCTTTAACTCAATTTTCAATGGAAAAAAAATCAGAAATGATAAGATTGTGAAGATTTTGTTGTATTGATATTTGTGGGTTTTGTAATTTGCAGGGTGGGGATTCCGACGAGGAGGAAAAGCACGGCCGCCGCCACCATCACCGCCGGAGCTATGATGATGAATGAGTGGGTGAATGGATTGATCGGCGTTCTCAAATTGGTACTAAATAAAAAAGTTGGGACGCCCTTTGGTTGGTTGTTTCTGATGCATTAATGTTTTTGTTTCTTTGATCGACTGTTTTGAATGCTTTTATGTGGTTTTTGTTTGCTTTTGTGGCATAACATGATCAATCTACTTCTATATACTTAAATTAAGTTTATTATGATGTTTGGATATATGCTTAGTTTTAATTTGGACCTCCAATCTCTCCAATACTAGAACAACACAATAGTTCTCTATCTAGGAATGTTCACAGGATGGGACCGGATGGCAAAATTCCCTCTCTAGTTCACCGAAAATATTAACATATCATGTTTTGATATTAATCTGGATATGAGTCTAAATTAATACACTTATAAAAGTAAGTTTAAGATTCTAATTGATTGTTTAGAGTATAAAAATTGATATTTGTTCAAATAAATCTCTTTTTAAGCACTTGTTTTTATTTTTAGAATTTTATTAGGAATTCAAATGTTTCTTTAAAAAAAATGTAAAATCCATATTATGAAATTTAGGGAAAAGCACAAGCATCATAAAATTGTTGTTAAATTTGCCTTTAATTATCTACTCTCATATATGAGATTAATTACTTAAATGATGGTTGTTCAACCCATTATAATTGTATAAACAATAGTAATTGGAAAAAGAAAAACATCTAAAACGACTTTTAATCTTTGTTTTTGTTCAGAATGATTCTTACTTTATCACGAATATGGAATTTATCGCCAATTATGTTATTCCCACTACAAAAAAAAAAAAATTCACAATTATCATTGTTAAGGAATGGAGTAAATAAATCGGTTCTACTATATGAACACAAGGATGTGGTTTGGGTGTTGGCGGTTTTGTCCAAAGCATGTCCATCAATTTGCTTAATCGTGATTTTGAAAACGATAAAAATGTTTTTGACTATTTTAGAATTACTTCTAAACATGAGTTGTAAATATTCATGTGTAAATAAGAATATACAAAATACCACGTTGATATGGTCTTCCTTCCCGAGGTTAAAGATCTTATTTCCATTCTCGTAGTTGTTTTTATAAAAAAAAACTATAACCAAAATTTTAGGTAAGAAAATATAATTGAAGGAAAAACATATTTTTAGTGGTTGAGTTTTGGATTTAGTTGCATTTGAGTTCTTTAGTTTCAAATGTAACATTTTATCTCTTGAACTTTACTTTTAATAGCAATATAGCACCCTTGATTAGTGGCAGATCTAGAATTTTTGTTCAAGAAGGTTAGTTAAAATTCAAATGACAAATTTAGTTCATGAACTTTTAATTTCTTGCCTTATAGATCATTTAATTTAAAAAATGTTTGTTAGGTCTTTAAACTTTCAATTTCATTTTAATACGTTCTTGACATATACAATTTTTTTAAAATTCTAATTGATCTAATTAAAGATAAAAATGAATTTATGTCCAATGAAATTTAAACTTTCAATTTTGTGTTTAGTTGAACCATAAATTAAAATATATATATATATATATATGGAATAGCTAATGATATAATACTCTATTAAATACACAATTGAAAATTCATAAAAAAATTTGACACAAAATTGAACCTAATCCGATTGAGAGGGGTTGAAGTATCTACTACTGTACTATATAGTCATTTTAATAACTAATTTTTTTTTTTTTTAAAGAATACATTAGGTTACTATAAAATTAAAGTCATTAATACCAAATTTTTAAGCCAATCAAGGTAAGGGATATAGAGAAGACCTGGTTCTCCTCTATAGCTTCATGAGCCCAGACATTTCGACCTCGATTGGAGTGAATGAAGGAAGGCCTCCCTGCAATTTGAAGCCAACGTCTTAATCTTTATTTCTTTTGGTAAATGAATCTACTTACCTTATAGAGACCCTTCAACTTCAAGTAACAAAGACGAATCTTTAGATGTTCACTATTTTATTTTATTTTATTATTTTTTTTTTTTGAAATAAACGTAACAATAGAAATTACAAATTACAAGAACTAAGAATAAAAAAAAAAAAAAAAGATCTCTCGTATACATAGAGAGAATCTCCAAAGAAAAACCATCACGCCACAATACACTTAACCTCGAGCTCCCTTTCTAGCCCATTCATGAGCCACAGTATTATAAGAACAGGCACGTATTGGAACGTAATAGCACACAAAAAAAAACCCTACAATTTCCTTTATATAAGCCACATAATTAGCCAATTTCACCTAGATTTTCGTATCACCTCTAAGCATCTAAATAACCGCTAAAGAATCAAATAACACCAATATTAGAGATAACTCCATTCTCACCGCCAAACGAAGGCCCTTATAGATAGTCAAAGCTTCAGCTCCCATCGGGCTCAATAAAAGTTCTGAAAACCATGCATAGAAGCCATCATAGACACTGAGATAACTCCATGTTCACTCGTTGTTGAGGGTAGAGCCGTTGGGGCTAACAAGTATGATTGCAAAGCTTGAAAAGTAAAACCTACCACTAATGAAAGTTTTTTGGTTATGTGATATACCAATTAATTAAAAATTTGTGTAGTTCAGCCAAAACAAAATAATTGTTCATACAATTTTGACTCACCTATATTTACTTTTTATTTTCAATCTTACCATTAAAGATTATTTTAAAACATTAAAACCTTGCATATATAACTCAAAATGAAATGAAATAGAAAATTCAAAAACTAAAAACCAGGTATTAAATAGGAATGGTATCAAAAAATGTTATAAGACATTTAAGTAGACAAAATCTTCAGGCAGGAGATGGGTTGACACTTGACAGTACATATATTCACAGGGATGAGAAAATTGGGACTCCTGGTAATGTGGCTCCTGCATCGACTATGAAAATGTTGCCCGTAACGTATCTAGAAGAGTCGTGTACCAAATATCGAACAAGCGTTGTTAATGCTGGATCCGATGTTCCATACGTCTTTAAAGGGACCGTTTTCAATGCTACATTGTTAAGCCAATCTTTTTGCATCAAACTCTTTGTAATCTCAGATTTAAAAATTCCAGGACATACGGAATTTACTCTGATATTGTATGCTCCTAATTCAAGGGCCATAACCTATCACCACAGGTAAACTTTTCAAAGTTAAAAACAATTTTAACAAAAAGAGTAAAATATTATAACATCAACCATACATGCTAGCACAATGCTAAGCTCAAAGCAAATCACATAGATGATAAATTGGTGGTCAAAATATGAACTAGAAAGATCATTAAGCTTACCAAGTTTCAAGTTGGATTTGTATAGTAATAAACACATTGTCTAAGAAGCACAAACACTTTGATTTGGCTAGTGTGTACATGTCTAACACGTATCAGATACTTCTTTGACGAATATCACATACTTGTAAGTGCAATAGATGTGTTAAGACACTAGTTGTACAAAGTTAAAGCGGGGTCAACCCTAAATGGACACATATATGACAAAAAAAAAAAAAAAAAAAAAAAAATTTGAGAGCGAAATACATCAAACTAAATTTTTAAGCATATAAATGCATAAACTCATTTGTCTTTGAATTTCCTTCTTGTATAAAAATAATATATATTTTAATAAGCATATCATGTCCTTGTTATGTTTGTGTCCTAGATTTTTTTCTTAAAAAATAACGTGTCGCTGTGTCTGTGTTGTATCTGTAACTCATATCCATATTTGTGAGAAAGGACATTGCTAAGCAAACTCACCTCTCTTTAAGCAAACACTTATTTCTACAAACCAGAAAACTAAATGCATACTATATAAACTCATACCTTCTTAGCTACATGCAAACATTCATACTTCTCCAAGCTTCACCATACACAAACTCAAGTCTATCAGAAATATGAACCAAACATGGCCTCAATATCTAGCAAAACAAATGAATACAAAGAAACATTACCTTTGTCAAAGTGTTTAAGCCAGCCTTTGAAGCAGCATAGGCAAAGCCTCCAGGAAGATGGCCTCTATTAAGACCACCAATTGAAGAAATGTTGATAATGGATCCACTTCGATTGGTGTCACGCATGTGAATGCACATATACTTTGCTACCAACCAAGATCCTTTCAGGTTTGTTCCCATCACTTCATCCCATTCATCTTCAGACAGTTCCAATGGAGACTTGACAGCCCCTGATATACAGAGTTTTACAGTTAAAATAGACCTCATCTTGAATCAAAATCAGGGAAGAAATCTAACAAAGCCATCACATTCACATTAAGAAATCATTCCCTTCTTGAAGATCAAGTGAAAATCAACAGAAATATTGGATTGTTTGATAGATTGACCTAAAAATTTGCATCAAAATGTTGTTTTGTTGGAGGTAATGAAGGAAAATTAGGCTAGAGTTGAGGATAAAGAGAGCATATGGAGAAGCTTCTTCTACTAAGTGCTTTGGCACTTCGCTCAATTGGAACTTTCTTTCTTATACAGGATAGAAAAATACCTATAAACAATAAAAGACTCTGGAAATCAATATCCTTGACTATTCATAAAACCCTTGCATGTTCCCAAAAAGTCATATTGAAGACATCAAATGACTGATTGAAAAATACAAATTACGATTAACAATTTGACCTAATTTTTTAAAATAAGGTTTTATAACTCTTTTCGAACATTTTTTAATATTTTCTTTTATTCTTTCTCTCTCAACTTTCGTTCTATATCTCTCTCTAAATCTCCTTCCCTCTCTTCTTCCTCGCCGTCGTCTTCTTTCTTTAGATTTCATCTCCAGCAGCAGAAACGATGACGCTTCTTTCCTTTATTTCAGCTTTGACGACAATGACAACGGTGACGGGGAAGGGAGTTTTTTCTCATTCCTCTACAACACGCAACAGTTGGTGACAACGAGGAGAGTTTTTCCAGATGGCAAACAAAGAGTGTAGAGGGCAAGAGCAAGAAAGTGACCTATAACCAAAGCAAGAACCAGAGGAAAGACTAGAAAAGGCTAGAAAACCTTGTGTTTAGAAAAGTGGGTCAAATTTCATTTTTCCAAAAATTTAACGTCAACCGTACGAAAATCCCAGAAAAGATTGATTACGAATTCTGATCAGTATCGACAGAAAATTGGAATTCCGACTGAAGAATATTTCCTCCAACCTAAATTTCATGAAGAAAACAAGTTCGAACAACGAAATGTACCTCTCAAACCAGCGTTGTTGACCAAAGCGTCGATGAAGCCGAAAGAATCCCAGGCTTTTCTGATGGCGTTGTTGATGATCGTACCATCGGCTCTGAGATCAAGCTCCACAGCCACAGCTCGAGGGATGGCCGTCCGAAAGGAGGAACTGGAAGAAGCGAATTGATTAATTTCTTGGCAGAGAGATTGGAGTCTATCTGTACGGCGTGCGGCGGCGACGATGTTGCATCCAGCCCTAGCAAGATCGAGACAGAACTCGCGGCCGAGCCCCGACGAGGCTCCGGTGACCATCACCACTTTGCCGTTCAAGTCGTTCCATGGTTCAAGCTGAGGAGAATCTCGCTGGAGCACCATTAGTTCCGACCAAAGGATGTTAGGATTGCAGAAGTTTTATAGATCTCTCGAATAAGATGCCTTTATTAAGATGTCAAAGATGGTTATGTATGGAAAACGCTTTCAAAATTTTATCAACAAAGATTAGTGATTACGGGTGTATTTAGTTTAATGTTTAATTTTAAAAATAAAAAATTAAAAAAAAAAAAAAAAAAAAAAAAAAAAAAAAACGTCCTTTTGTAAACAATGGATTCTTCCACTCAAAATACCTTTTTGAAAAAAATGAGTTTTTGAAATAAATTAGTTTGAGAGAAATATTTCAAATCAAACTTTTCAAAAAATAAATTTTAGGAAAGTGGTCAAAAACATTAAATGCTGATAAAATAAGTAAATGATAAACAACTCTCTTTTTTTTTCTTTAAATTTAATCATTGTATTTTTAAATGTTTTATTTTCTTTTTAAAAGAATTTTAAATTTTAATTCATGTACTACACATTTTGAAAAATATTCACATATTATATTTTCTTGCATGAAAAATATTAGGGTAGAATATTTTTTTATCCCTAAGTTTTTAATTTAACTTTTATTTGGTTCTTAAGTCTTAAAACATTATACTTTTAGTCCTTAAATTTGAGTTTGATTTTAATCCAGTACCTAAATTTCAAATGTAATCATTTTACCCTCAAGATTTGAGTTTTGTTTTAACTTAGTTCCTAGGTTTTAAAGATTTGTACTTTTAACTCTCATTTTTCACTAAATATTCACTTTCGATCTTTGGCGCTAGTGTCTGACATTAATTAATTAAAAATAATTATGAAGTGAAATTTTAAAAATTAATTTTAATAGGGATGAAAAAGAGTGAAACTTAATCAATTATAATTCTTTCACATCATGACCACTATTTTTAGGGCTAAGAGTAAACTTTTTATTGACCATTCTATAGGTTGAGAACTCAACCTATACCGACCTTTTTAATAGCTTCAAGATGAAACCTCTATAATCCTTTTTACGAGTTTAAAATCAAATCAATACAAATCCTTGTTCAAGTACATGATTAAATAGCTCACTCTCAATCTCAAGGGGCACACACATCTTGATACAAGTCTATCGACTATGAAAAATCAAATACAAAAAAAAAAAAAAAAAAAAAAAAAAAAGCAAAAGAAGAGAAGTCCAAAAGAAAACTGAATAATAGGATTGAGGAAGACGTAGGTTTAGAAAAGAAAAATTGTAGAAGAGTAGTTGAGAAATAATAATTTCATAGTTGAGTTGTCTTGAATGCTTTTATTTATCTCGTCCTCTTCCCCATTAATGTCCTCAGTCCTCTAACATTAATTGATTATGAGATAAAATGCCCAAAATTTTGTTCTTCCTGGTCTACTTCAAATTTTTTAATGCTGTAAAACAAAACAATAGTCACCCTTTTTAATGAGATGATTGTTTGAAATAATTTCAAAAAAATTAACAATTGGAATGAAAATAAAACCTAGGTGGCGGATACAAATATAAAGAGTTGGACTTGTACCTGAGACGAGAGATATTATTCATTGAGGTAATATTTATTTACAATTTCTTAGAATTTATTTTCAATGGAAGGTTTCTAAAGGGCAATTGATTGTGTTGAAAACTTGAATTCTACGGAACAAATTTCATGTAAATGTTATTATTATATTAAAATTCAATTGCATACCCTTTTAGAAAAATTTAATGGAAACCTTGAATCATTCCTTATGAATTTGCTAAGTGTATAAAAGAGTTTTAAAAAATCTAACTGCTATCCCTAAAATAATGGCTGTCAAGAATGCTTAAAGAATAAATTGATTTAGTAATTGTATTATTTCTGTTATGGTTTTTGTAACAAACATTGGCATGTTGCCTTCTGTACACTTGTATATATAGGTGTTAAATTTTCCTTCAATTCAATGAAGGAGGGAATTATCTCTTCTATGAAATTCTTTTTTGATATGGTATCATTAATTTTTTTTACGTTCACATTTTTCTCAGTTTAAGTTTCTAGACGAGCCTTCGACTACAGTTCCGATGGAGACTCCGATTTTCGTTCTGATAGCAATTTCATCATCATCATGGCACATCCAAGTAGCTCCCAAGGAAGGAGCAGACGCTGAAACCATGGAGAGGAGCTGGGTATTCATTTTTTTTTTTTAATAATAGAAATCGCCCGATCTAGACAAGAAATTACAACCCTAAATTTTTTACCCTAAATTGATGACTTATTTGACATCCTAATCAAATGAGTAAGAGCCTAGTCATCAAAAAAAAAATATATATTAAAAAGTTAACAAAATCCTAATAGCAGGGACCAAATTAAGCACTAAATTAGACGTTTTTTTTTAAAGAACCTAATAGTAATGAACGGAGAGGATTTCTTACCCTCCCTTCATTCCCAGTGTAAATGGACTAGTACCTATTCAATTTCATCTCTGAATTTGAAAAATAAATAATAATAATAATAATAATAATGATGGCAAATCCGAATAATGTATCTACTAAAATTAGCAAGTTTAAAATTTATTCTCGTAAATACATATCAAATTTATGCTATAGAGTGAAATTTCCGAACCTGATTTTAACTTTTAAGAAAATGTCGTTTTGGTATCATTATGTGCAAATGTAAAAGAGAAATTAGTGGGCAATCCAATGATGATTAAAAAGAAAAATTCATGGCTAGGCCTAAGAGGATAAGATATTCAGAAAAAGACATTTTAACCTTCATGAATTGGTTAAGGAAAATAACAACAATGTCTAGGGATCATTTTCTGTTCCTGAGGGGAATGGGATAATAAGGGTGTTACCATACAAATGAAGAAGGCTCCATTTCAATCGAATCGACATCTATAACAATACGACGAGAATTAGCAAATCAAATTTCAATTGATTCACCAACACTCAAGACCAAAGCAAGATGATACCTAAATAGAGAGAGAGGGCATAATTATCTGTGTTCAGCTTTAAATGGCATCAAGAGCCTGCAGAATATCAGCCTTCAAATCCTCAAAGTCCTCAATTCCAATGCTGAAGCGCACCAAATTGTCTTTTATCCCATACTTAAGCCTCTCTGTTTGGTTAAGATCCCTATTTCATTTCCATCACCAAAAACTTGATTATTTCAACCATCCACATAAAGCATAAATAAATACTCTTCTACCAAATAAAGGTTGTCAAACGTCAAGAATTGGATGTTTACCAATATGACATTATTGCTGGCTGGTCTATGATACTCTCACAGCCACCAAATGATGGAGCAATGTACGGAATTTTTAATGAGTCAATGAATTTTGCGGTGGTCGTTAAATCGCCATCAACCTGCACCAGAATGAAGAGAATGATGAACCAAACATGGTGGAGGTAGGGGTAAAAGACTTAAACCCTTCAAATGAAGGGACGTTTTTCTCACCTCGAAACTAACTACGCCCCCAAAACCAGTCATCTGCCTTTTGGCAAGATTATGTTCAGGATGACTTGGCAGTCCAGGGTAGTAAACACATTTGATCTGCAGACAGTAAGAGTAATAATTTTGTCACATCTTATAATAATGTAAATGAATTTGCAAGCAGACAATCATATCCAGTTAACATATAAATTGGCCATCTCATCCGTGATTAATAAGTAGATAAACTTGGTTTCAATATGCTACACTGGTTAATTTTTCCACAGGAACATCAGACATATACTTTACTTCAGTGCTTGCAGGCATACGCCTCGGGATTCATAGTTACATCCTTGGCATTAAATGCCTCAAAGCTTCAGTAGTGAAACTTACATTTGTCCTTCGAACTACCTTGATCTATAATTTGGTAGTAAATCAAACATATGAAACAATATTTAGTTGTATTTTCCTTGCACAAACACTGCACTGCAGCTGGATAAATTAAATGGCATACCTTAGGATGAGCCTCTAAAAGCTTTGCCATCTTCAGACCTGAGGAATTCTGCTGCTGAACACGAAGATGCAATGTCTTCATGCCTCGTATAATTAAGTAAGCAGCATTCTGTAGGATGAAGAAATAGCATTTATTAGACAGCAAGGCTTGGAGCAAAATATGGTTGAAATGAGCGCAAAAAAACCAATGGAGCATTCAATCATCAATAAGCATTACTCCACAATCAGTGAGAGATGCACTAATTAAACAGCATAAGAGAATGAAATGACTCACCGGATTTAAGGCACCACCTATCACATGATGAAGATTCCGAATCTCTGAAACCAGTTTCAGAGAACCACTTACACAACCAGCAAGGACCTAAAAGACAATGCTTGGTAAATTCCTTCTTTTTAAGAAATATTGCTCACAAAACTCTTAACTGATTAAAAATTTAAATTCAGATTATTTAAGTAATAAAAAAAAATCACACGTGGGCTTACATCATTGTGGCCCCCAATATATTTGGTTGCGGAGTGAAGAACAAGGTCTGCCCCGAGTGAAAGTGCCTTCTGGTTCAATGGTGTGGCAAATGTACCATCAATACACACCAATGCTCCATGTCGATGACACATCTCTGAAACGAGTTTAATATCAACGCATCTGAGAAATGGATTTGTCGGGGATTCAGTGAAGAAAAGAGAAACCTGCATGGAAGGAAGATACAGGTAACATCAGTTTCCACTAATAAGACCAAACACAACGTTTTAAAAAACCTTGAAAGGGAAAAAGGTAGGTAGATGGTCACACATTGTTCTCTTTCAGAGCTACTTCAAGGGCGTTCATATCCGCAGGATCAATGGTGGTAGCCTGCATTCCAAGTTGTTGTTATTAGTTACCAAGTCAGCAATTAACACAAAATTTGAATGCACAAATAAACAATTTCTGCATCCATCTACGGTTTTTGCACAAGGAAAAAACATTCAACAATTAAAAAAAACTCCTGTGTTTTTCTAATTTAATTTTGGCATTTTATTTAATTTATCTACTATTTTTGAAATTTGTACAGTAATTATGAATTAACATAACTAGAACAACGTAAAAAAGAAAAATGGCTAAAAGAATAGAGCTTTCCAACTACCCAGTTCTACCATAAAACCATGAGGCACCAACTTATAAACAAATCCATCCAATTTTCTTTTTAGAGATAGGAAACCCCATAAAATTAGAAAAATTATCAACAAGAATAAAAATTCAGATCTATAGTCACTGAAAATAAACAAGAGGAAGATTCTTAACAGGAGCTATCACATTAAATGGAAACTACAATCTAAAAGATCTGCATCTCTATCAAACTAATTTGTTTGCCCTTTTTCTTAATCACATTTTTCTCATATTTCCATTATTCCATAATTCTATTTCCATGCCAAAACAAAAATACTGAATAGGGATGATGGAAGTAAAAAAGTAAGAACTGAGATGCTGTTTGGAATACTAATCTAAGTGCTTAAAAAAACTTTTTTGATAACTAAAAAAACATTTTTTCAAACACTATGAAAGTCATTCCAAACCAGCCCCTGGCTAGAAAGAAGTAGCCAAATGGGAACAACATCACCAGACCAGATAGACTTGCCCCTAACGAGCCAAAGCTGCTTACTCTATTCTTCGAACCAAAAGGTAAGTTTGTCTGTACACAATTCCTTTCTTCCAATGTCAAATACTCTCTTTTTAGGTTTCAATACTATAAATAAATAAAAAAATAAACATATATTCATATTTTAATAAATTTTTTTGCCTTCTTTCAAATAAGTTCTCATATTAATTTGAATGAAACCAAAAATTAGTCTAACAGACTCTGGCCAAAATTAAAACATACATACGGGAAAAGGCCATATTTTCCGACAAGAGTGATCGAGTTGACACGAAATCATTGAAGAAGACAGAAAAGAATGTTAAATAAGACTAGTATTAGCGTAATAATGAATTGTACCACCAAAAAGAAGATATATAAATAAACAGAATCAAGTGAAAGCTATAGTACCGTGATTCCCATCTTGGGAAGCATGGTCTCAATAAAAATTCTCGTCTTCCTGTAGCAATCTGTGGTCGTCACGATATGCCCTCCAGCTGGAACCAACGCCAGTAACATCATCGTGCTAGCACACATGCCTGAGGCCACAATCAGGGTAGATTCAGCCCCTTCTAAAGCACTGGTTCAAAACCAAAACAACTTCAACACTCAATTCTATGTGCCCCAAAACATGGCCAAATGGTAAGGATCACAAAACAAACCAACAACTAGTTCAGAACCAAAACCTTATCTTCTCCTCCGCAACAATTGTCGTTGGATTTCCATAGCGCCCATACTCGAAACTCACAGCGCGCTTCTCCTGCCATGAATCCAATAGGTAGTAATGAGTAAGAAAGAAGATCCAGATGCTTCTCGATATTGTTTTCTTTCAGTTTTGATGTGTGTTTGAGGATCAAAAACTCGTAGACTAATAGGGAGAAAATGATAGATAGCGCTATAAGTTGAAGTCGGCCGTTTTGAATCAACGTGGAATGCAAGTACCTTGAAATCAATGAGATCAGCAGTTTTTTTAAAGAAATAAGCGGAAGTATTAACCACCGGCGTAGTAATAGCGTCGTCAGCTCTACCACGACCAAATCTTTCGCCTGGAATCCGCATCGAAATAGTCAATTACATGTTGCCAAAAATCAAAATAAAGATTCCTAAAAGCGATTAAAGAAAGAATCAAAGACGAAGTCAAACTTCATACTGAAACCTACCAGCGTGGATTGCAACACTCCCATCGGAATCGAAGACAGAGGTTCTGGAATCAACTAAACCCTTCTCCTCTACCTTCAAACTCTCATTCCCAACGCAACCTTCCAGCGCTACCGCATCAGAGGCGGTAGGCACTGCGGCAGCGGCAGCGGCGTCAACGGCATTAGCCGCCGCCGCCGCCGCCGCCGAGGAAGAAGGAGGGGAGTTGTTCGACCACGAAGCCGCAACAACCTGCGCAACACCAATATTGCTGCAGTTTCTACGCGCTTTGTTACTGAGTTGCCTGACGAAATTCGGCGGAAACTTAAAAATCGGGAAAGAAGACAAGCCGTGAGACGCCACCGTTCCCTTCACCGATTTGGGTTCGTGAGCGAATCGGCCATAGCTGTTCCCTCGATGAGCAGCTGCAACAGCAAGAACGGGATCGTAGCGGCACTCGAATGTAGGGCCAAGGAGTCTAGCGTGAGAAGAACCAGCCATGGCGGAAGAGAAGACGATGAAAGGGATCGGAGACGGTGGTGGTTCGGATCGGAAAAGAGAAGTTGAAAATGCCTTTTGTGTTGTGGACTGTGGCTTCAGAAATTAAAGACCCGAGTTTAATACGGCGGGTTGTGGTTGTCGTTTTGTGGGTTATTTTGTTGTGGTCTATTTTTAACCAGTGTTAGGTGGTACCAGCTAACTATGGTTAGCTTTTTTAAGGCTTGGATTTTTGTTGCTATTCCCCTAGAAGCACTGAACCAGACCTTCACGCGGCACGGTTCAACCCTCGCTGGGGCCCTTGAGTATGACGTGGCTTCTTCTTTTAGACGGATATTTTCTTTTCTCAGCACCTCTTTTTTAGTTCACACCCTTGCTACATATGGATCAATATTTCTTCTTATAAAAGTGATTTTAAAATAGATTTCAACCTTTTAGAACCACTCTCAAACATTTTGTTTAATTTTATAAAATATAAATAGTGTATTTATAATTTTCTCTAAAATAATGTAAAATTTATTAAAAAACTACTTGGACATAATTTGAGAACTTATCTTTTAAGGCAAAGTTTACCATCCACGAATAATTTAAACACCAATTAAAACGGAGGCCATTAGACCTAACTTCTTTCACAAGAGTATCTGCAATCTTATTACTTTCACGATTACGATACATAAAAGATAGATTTCTGATATCTTCAATCCAGCAATCTCCTGCATACGACCAACAAGCTTATCCGTAAATTTGATTGATAGCTTGAATACAATCTGATTCAACAATGATGTTAGAACATGAGAAGGAAATTGCAAAACGAATTCTTTCTCTGATGGCTATAATTTCAACAAGGGGAGCTTCATAATCCAACTCCATTGATCGAGTGGCCCCTCCAACTAGATTAGCTTTAGAGTTTCAAATGATTGTGTGCCTAAACCTGTAGATGGAGGAATTGATTTCCACGTAGCATCCACATTTAATTTGAAGATATTTATAACCTTTACAAAAATTAAGATATTGATTCACAAATAACACTTCTTGTTTTTCTTTCTTTTTTTCTTTTTTTTTTTTTTATTAAATTACAAATTTGAACTTTTAAATATATGTTGAATTGGTACTTAAATATTAAAAAGTATTTAATGAGTATTTGAATTTTCAAGGATAATTACAATGTAATGCAATTATAAATTTTTTTAAAATGATAACAATGATTTTAACAATTTTATAATCACTCACATTCATGTTTTAAACTTGTAATCTAATCCTAAAAAAATCCTAATTAATATTTTAGTATAGATAATAAAAAAAAAATAGAGTTAAAAACTCAAACCATGGACTTCAACTTGACAATAGGTTTGTGTGCTAGGTTTGTTTAATCGTCCATTTAGACCCACTTGAAATATGTGGTTAAAAGGAACCCTACAAATTTTTAACATAAATTATTAGAAGTGGCCAAAACAAATAGTTAAAATTGGTAGATGCCCAATAATTTCAGATGTTGTGCCAATTTGGCTGTTCTCCAAATCCACTAGATTTGTATACGTTGTCTTTTTCCTCATTAATTTCAAATTTTATGTTGGAAAATTTTCTAACATAAAAAAAAATGTTAAACTATTTAAAGAATAATAGAAAAAAAAAATACTGATAGACTTCCATCAACATCTATCACAACTATCTAAATTTTTTTCTATTTTGTATAAATATTTTTTGTTATTATTCTATTTTTAAAAATTCTCCAATTTGTTCTTTAATTTAGATTTACAAAAATTGTCCTTCATATTAATTAAGTTGTGGTTATTTCCAATGCAATGACCCGTTTTTTTTAACCATTTTATTTTTTATTTTTGTTTTTGAAAATTAAGTTTATAGACACTACTTCCATCTTCAAATTTATTTATTTGTTATCTACTTTTTACCAATGGTTTAAAAACCAAAGCAAAAATTTGAAAACTAAAAAAAGTAGCTTTTAAAAACTTGTTTTTATTTTTGGAATTTGACAAAGAATTCAATTATTGTAGTAAGAGAGATGCAAATCAATATAAAACATATGGAGAAAATAGACTTAATTTTCAAAAACAAAAACAAAAAACAAAATAGTTACCAAACGGGGTCTATATTTTACAAATATAACTCATGGTGAGATTTTTAGCTTTACCTAATTTCCCCCTCTTATTAAACTTATTCCCATTTCATTATTTTTATTAAAATGTTCGTTTGGTGTTTGAGGTTTGGACAACATGTTAATTCCATTTCTAAGTTTCAAATTTGACACTCTTATTCTAGATTTACCGAGTCATTCGATTTGGTCCTGGCAAGTTTTTGCTAAATAGTTAAAGGAAGACGCTAGCATGAAAATTGTTACAATAAAATAATAATATATAAATAAGAAAAATTTTCCTTTTTAGTTCTCTAAGTTTTGGGAATATGTGTCTTTGGTTTCTAGTATTTAAAATATATGCTTTTAATCATCTAGTTTTTTAGAATAGATGTATTTGGTCACTAAGCTTTTAAAATATAATTTTTTAGTCCCGATGTTTTTAAAAATAAGTTTAAAAGGTCTCTAAAGTAATTTGTATCATTTTAAATAATTATACAACATTTTAAATGAGAAAAAAGTTTTTAAATCATCTTTTCTCTCTAAGATTATTTTTCTATTTTAAAATGTCCTATAATTATTTCAAACAATAAAAAATTACTTCATAACATTTTAAACCAATTCTTAAAAATTCAAAATTAAAAAAAAAAATCATTTTGAAAGTTCAGGGACCAAACAACGTATTCTTAAAAGTTACGTTATGAAAACTCAGAATCAAACATCCCTCTTTTTTGAAAATTTGATGACTAAGGGGCCGCTTGTTTTTTTTAAAATGTAGATAACTAGAATCTTATTAGATGCTCTGAATGACAGATGTCCAACATCTTTAAATAACCATGTTTGTTTTGTAGGACTGTTTTTATGGATATCTATGGATATCTGGAAATATTTACATAATATTCCAAGAATGGGCTGAGAGCTATTCATTAATTTATAATTAATTTAATATAATTTGAACTTATATAATATATTTTTATTAATTTAAATTTCTTTTTAAATTAACATTATTTTTATTATTTTTATATATTATTTTTTTCAATAAAATAATATAGGTTAATTTAAGAATTTTTATAAAATAAATATTAATCATTTAAATTTGAATATATTTCTAAAAAAACAAAACAAAAAAAAACAACCTCGATATAAAAAAAATAGTTATATATAAGGTAGACAATATTTTCTTAATTATAAAATACAAATAAAGAAGAGTAATATATATATATATATATATATATAAATGAAGGGTAAACAAAAAAAAAAAAAAATAGAATGCCTTCAATATCGAAATCAAGAAAACCTCCAGACCTTGCTGCCGTAACCCCGCCTGGCCATCGTAGCCTCAAATTCCCTTTTTGGTCAACAAATTTGGACTTACCCAAGAGATTTTCAATAAAGACATTTACCAACTTATCAAAATCATTTTAAAATTAACAATTTTAAAAAATATCGTCCTGACCTTTCAAAAGCAAACATGGAGTTAAATTTAATTCTTATCCACCATCAGAGAGAACTCCAAACTTTAAACATAGACTCAAAACCACATACATTTAATTTCATGGGAGAAAACATTCCTAGGATAAAAGGAGCGAAACGAGTAAAGTCTACTAACATTTGAAGATAAGTTTATAGTGTTTGTTACTAGTAAAACTTAAATATATGCATTTGTCGAACATAAACTATGTTTAGTAGTAATTGACATATATTCATTTCATTAAAGTTAGGATAATTCAAATCATCATACCTCACTTATATTAAAACTTAGATACATATTTTATTACACAAAACAAAATAATGCATAAATATAGATTAACTTGTCAACTTAATTAGACATAATTCAAGTAATTAATTATCCGTTTATAGGTTCAAATTTTTGTTCTCTTATTTTTTTTTATGCAATGTTAATATGTTAGAACAAATGGGCACATACCAACATGAGCATAGCTCAACTAGTACATGTTTGTACTATCGATTTTAAGGTCAAATCTTCGGTTCTCTCACTCCACATATTATACGTTAAAAGAAAGAAAAAACAAATGGCCATAATTAAATAATACTAAAAACTAGACGGATGACATAAACCAACTTTAGTACAATTTACAGTGAATCTCGATTTACGTTCTTTTAATTAATTTCCTTGTTTGATGGAATCTTTTGAAACGCAAATGCTCCCTCTTATGATTTCCACTTAAATACAATTTCATGAAAAATGCTCTAAACGAGATATTACAAATATTGATATACTTTAAATTTTTTGTCCTTCACTTTCAAGGCTCGAAAAGAAAACAACAAAAACGTGTGCAAGGAATAACACAACGAAAATAAATTTCATTATTAGAGGATATGAGTAATTTATCAGTAATTTGAAACTTTGTTAAAATACATATATTTCACAAGTGTTACATGTAATGATTGGTTCAATGTATATGGTTTGCATATTCATTTTTTGGATAAACCATTGAATGTATACAACTAAGAATCAAGGCTTTTTCTTGGTAATTATATTTTGGGATCATCTTTTGATATACAAAGATATTTTGTATTGTTGTAAAATTATACCAAATAATATTCAAGGGGTTTGGGATAGATTTTAATTATGTCCCTAATTTTAAAAAGTTTTTTATCCTCAAATTAATTTTTTTTAATATAAAAATACCCTTAAAAAGTTATGTTTCTTGTTTTCATTAAAATAAAATATAAATTGATGTGGGAATTAATGAGTAAAAATTAGAATAGAGAAATTATAATGGGTGACAATTTGAATATGCTATTTTATAAGTGTGTCACTCATATTTGATATTTTGCCAATGTGATAAATTCAAAATCTGGATTTCTAATTATTTTTTTATTCCATATTTGCCTTAAACAATCAATTGATAGAGAGAGAGGAAAGTGACAATCGGACGTGCGGCGGTCGATGAAAGTAAGTGGCGGGAAGGTGGAGCGATGAACGGCTGCAGATGGTGTGGAGGAGTGATGGTTGGTGAAAAAGAGATGTGTGGAGGGGGTCTATTGCTGCGAAGAAGAAGAAGTTCAATTTTTTTTAAAAAAAATCTAAGTGTATCATTATAAAGTCTATCAACTCACTCTAGTGCATCATTATCAAGTTTATCAATGGTACATCAATCAAGTGTATCAGCAGTATATCAGTCAAGTGTATCTTTATCAAGTATATTAACAATATAAATAAGTGAATAATTGACAAATTTATTAGCAGCTTATCAGTCAAGTACATCATTATCAAGTATATCAGTCAAGAGTATTAAGTTTATCAGCAATATAAAGGAGTGCATGATTGATAAGTATATCAAATATATCATCAGTTAAGTGTATCAAATGTATATCAGTAGTGAAGACATTTGCGACATTTTACATATTGTATATGTAGGATGAGTTTCATTTTTTCCATTTTTGCAAACAATAAACATGTGGGTTATAGGCCTAATTAATGTGTTTTGTTTTTCCCTTTTTGCAAGTGCCCCATTAGAATATTTACAACTGACATCATTTATGTAAGTGGATGTGTAAAAATTTATTTAAGTAAATGATTTTAAGAACGTTTTTTTTACCTGAAATAAATAGTAACAACGATTTTAATCTTTTATATAGTTATAAATAATATCACGTATATCTTCTAATTTTTATTCATCAAACGGTCACATCAACTTATTCGTTATTTATTTTAAGACGAAAGATATATTTCTTTTACCAACTTCAAAGTTTGAAGTGTATTTTTATGAAATGGAACTTCTAAGTTTAAGGGTAAAAATGAAACTTTCAAAGTCTAAGGATAAAGTATTTTTTGTAGAATTTAACTAAAAACGTATATAAAAAAGTGAGAGCTTTATTTATTAATTTTTTTTTTTACTCATTTGTTAACTCTAGCCAACCTCATTGGCGAAACGAGTATGACTCAATTGACATATAATATGTGTTAGCGACCGAGAGGTATGTAGTTCAAATTCACTCTCACTATTATATTTTTAAAAAAAGAAAGAAAAAAAAAGTCATTGGTGCCCTGATTGAAGTATATCTTCTTGATAGTACAAATTTTATATTTGCCGAGTTATGCTCAATTTAGTAATAAACTTGGATTTAAAATTGATATTTTGATTTATTTCATTAATTATTTTATTCAAATTAAAATAATATTTATGTCACAAAATTAATAGTATTTCTAGACCATCCGCTCTGATACCATCTTAAATCGCCAATTGACCCAAAAGCTTAAGACAATATTCATATTAAATTTCGAAATGTTGTTGAGATTTTAATTTTAAGAAAACAAATAATTAAGAATCCAGAGTTTATTTTTTAAATTGATCAATGTTCTAATAATGATTTTTTTAGAAAATCTTAATACTTTATAATTTTTTCCAGTTGAATCCATTAAGCTACATTTTGACTAGGAATGACTATGATGAACTAACCTTCGAAAAAGAAAAAAAAAAAAAAAATATATATATATATATATATATATATATATATATATATATATATATATATATATATATATGATGAACTAATTTTTTTCGTTTTTTTTCTTTTTACTTCAATAATTGACGTTTACCGTTTTAGAAAATTATTGTCTTTCTAAGTTTTTTTTTTAAAATCAATATTTAAAAGCACTAAAAAATTAACTTAATTGACTTTTTTTTTGGATAAAAAAATTGACTAATTGACCAATTTTTGACAACATTGACTAAAATATACATCCAGCAATTAAACATTTAAGCTAACTGAAATATTCTTGATTAAAAAATTATATCGAATTGACACTAATTATAAATAGGGTAAATATATATACCAATTAAAATCTAAAAAACAATTTACAGATGCAAAAAATATCAAACTATTTACAAAAAATAATAAAAAAAACACGGATAGATATTGATAGACTTCTATCAGCATCTATTAGTGATAGACTTTTATCATTTCTATCACCGATAGACTTCTATCCGTGTTTATCACGACTATCTAAAAATTTTACTATTTTGTGTAAATAGTTTCCTTATTTTTCTATTTTTAAAAATTCTCCTAAAATCTATTTACATTTCACGTGCTTTTCAAAATTTATAAATAAATAATGATGATAAATCCTAAAAAAGATTTAATTAAAGTAGAACAAAATAAAGATGATTTTGAAATTATAATTATGATTAATTTTAAAAACAAATGTTATAATTTGTAGTAGATGAAACTGTTTTCTAGTACAATAGGGATAGAAAATTCGAACCATGACTATTTAGTCACTAACACTTTTATATGCTAGTTAAGTTAAGCTTGCTTTAGCTTAACCAAAGTTTCCTTTTAATAAAAGTGACCAGTTTTTAAATTTCATAGAATTTGTTTTTATGCAATACAACTCATATATATATATATATATAATCAGCATAACATTTAGACCTCATGAACCATTGAGTATATAAACTATAATAATAATCTAAAAGACAACAATAAACTAACAATATAGAGTCAAAATAAGCATAACTCAATTAACATTAAATTTTTTATCTCGAAGTCAAAGGCTCAGTTTCTCAACCCCACAATATTATTGTAAAAAAAAACAACATAGATTATTTTTAAAATTTATTGAAAATACATCAACTAAATTTAGACATCGAAAGTGTATATGAACTAAGATAAAATAATTCAAAGACAATATTTTAACCTATGAGCTAATCTCATTTTTCAAAACCATAAATTTTATTCTTGGTATATATGCAGGTCACCCTTATTTTTCTTCTTCTTCTCCAACAAGTTTCTTAGATATAAAAATAAGAGAAAACATATTATTAGATAACATGGGATTCTATCTCAAAACTAATTGACAATAAGAAGAGTAGTCCATCTATCTTATAAGGAGCGCGAGATCTTAATTTTTTCAATGTGAGATATTCAACAAAACAAATATAACAAAATACAATTACAACGGAGAGCTGTCAACTTGACCATAGTTTGATAGTGACAAGTTGCTTATATTTTTTTTAGGTTAAAGTTTAATCCATCACATCACTAAATTTATATAGAGAGAGAAAGAGGAAAAAGACTGATTTATTCGTCATTTTTTTATTTAAAATACCTAACATTGCCGTTAAGTAAAATAGTCAAAAAATTTATAGCGAAAAAAAATAACATTTATATCCTAACCTAAATAAGTAAAAAAAAAATGAGCATAATTCAACTAGAGCTTATACTATTGATCTCGATGTTAGAAGTTTGATTCTCTCGCCCTACATATTATCAACAAAAATTAATAATAACCTAAACAATTCGATAATCAGTCATTTTTCAGATTTGGTCATAAGGCCAAAAAGACATCATTTTAACATGTAAAATAATATCATTTATTTAAAGTTAAACAAATTCTAACATTTCAGATCAACTTGTTTTTAATTAATCTAGTTTTTCTTTTGAATTGAAATAAATACTACGTTTTCTTTTGCAAATCTTTCTTTTTATTTCTCTATAGCCGTGGCCAATTTTCGTAGCCATTCTGTTTATTGTCTTATTTATCAAATAAGTCGTTTTCTTATTTCAATTATTATGCTTAAAATAAAAATAAATAAAAAAAAAAGCATTATAGCCCTGGACAATTGGCATGATTTTTAGTGAGGTTAAAGATTGGATGAGTCGAACCCAATTTAAGAGTGTTAAATTTATTCTCCAACCTTGTAATGGTTATAATGGTGTCGATCATTTTTTAGCTAGGTAGACTTCTTCTAATGGAGAAGGTGGTAATTAAAATTTTGTTTTTCTTATGTGGCTGAAGTGGATTATTTAGGGTGATGCTTCTTTATATAACCTGTTATTGGATAATTTGATATTTTAATGAAGTTTTTGTCAGAGTGTTGTTTAAGAATAAAAAAAAAAGTAAAATTTAAATATAGGGAGTTTTGTTTTTATTTTTTTGATAGTGAGGGATATTTTGGCGTTTATTGCCTAAGAATGTGTCACGTGGATATGCACCTTTCAAGACACCCAAAAGGCAGTACTTCCATTTTAATTAATACAAATGTTTGGTTATGAAAAAAGAAAAAGGCCAACTTTCCCTTGCAACTTTTAATATAAGTAAATGGGGAAAATAGATTAGATATTGAGATTTGCCAAAATGGTTAAAGCATATGCTTAAAGTTAATAGCTCATTTGTTATTGGACTTGAAAAAAAAAAAAGATGGGTTTCAAAAATTGTCATAAAATTTATATCATCATTATTTATTTTTTCCTTTTTCTCCCAATTTCGAAAAATTAATTTTGAGAATATTCTGATTCTCCCTATTTTGACAAAATTTCGAAATTTCAAAAAAAAATTAAAAAAATTAGATTTATAATTTCACACACTAATATCATTTTCGACAAAGGATTAAGCCTTTTTTATGTGCTACTTTTTCTAATTTCCAACTTTTCTCAATTTTTAACTTTATTTTCGACTCAAAACTTTCATTTCTAAGCCTTTAAAACAACCACAAAAAATAACCTATATTTATTTTTAATCTCATTTAAACTTTTTCCATTAAATTTTCATATCATTTCAACTCAAAACTAAATTGATGGGAGTTTTTTTCTCCAATTTTACCGTCCAAAACTTTTATAATTTTTACATTATTTCATCCAAAATATTCATAAACTTTATATTATTTTGTAATTATTTTTTATTTTTATTTTTAAATTTATGCTCTCGCATTAACATTTACACATGTATTTATTATAGACATCTAAATGTTGTCTTGATTAAAAATGGTCAATTATAGTCTAATTAAACCACAATCAAAGTTTGATTAACTAATTATAACAATTTTCATAATTTTTTTTCGAAATATCGATATTTCTATAAAATCGAGACTTCGATATTTTTATCACATTGATATTTGGAACCTTGATCTTACACTCTAAATTGTTGAACTACCATTAAATTAAAAAAACAAAAAAACAAAAAAAAAATCTGTGTTTGACAATTCTGACATTTATTTTATTACAATAATCAGACTTTTCACACTACGATGAAAAGAAAAGACTTCCCAAAAGTATATTCCTGCTGCTCAGCACATGGGTGAACTTTATGAATTCTATTTTACTTTGAATTGTAAAGGTAATTTAAATATTTCTTTTGCCTTTCTTTTCAAGTGTTCTTAGTTGAGGAGTGGATGAAATGATTTAGGAATTGTGTGAGAGAAATAGTTGTTTAGTCTACAATTATTTAATTTAGACTTGTTTAATTAGAAAGTTAGGTAATTTGGAGAGTTATTTAATTATGTGTTTAGGGTGGTGTAGAATTGTTTAGTCTAAAGTTATTAAATCTGTATTTGTTGTGCAAAATTAATCTGAAGTTGCTGAATTTATGTTTTTTTTCCTGTAGTTGTGTTGTGATATACAATTTGAGCTACATTGCAAAAAAAATTTCTAGATCTAGTTTATATGAAATTGTTCTTGTCGATCTTAAAATTCACAAAATAAGTTGTACTATTTTTTAAATATTATACCATTTCGTATAAGTACTTGTTTTAAGTTTATTAATAACATGTTGAGGTAATTTTTATTTGCTTAAACTAGTTACTTTTTGTTTAATGATAAGTTTTGTACCAATTACAAATTCTCACGTCATTTTTCAAATTAATGACGAGATTACAAATGACTGAATTTGAGACTAATTGAAAGTTGACATGTGTCCCAAATTAAAATTGAAGATATATAAGTTGACAAATCCCGATAGTGCACGTATTTTCATTGTGACCATCAAATTGAATAAAATAATTTGATCCAATTTGTATTAATATTTGGGTAGTAGCCTAAAAATAAGCTTAATTTGGCTCAAAGGCCAACTAAGACTGAAATTCAATTAGTTGAACTTAAGGGTCAGATCCATGGACCAACCAAGCCCAAATCCATAAAGCCACCTAAGAACTCTATAAATAAAAGAGTTTTCCGGCATTTGAAAGGTTAAAAAATTTTACACCCGAGAAGCTTAGAATGGATTCTCCCAACAGTCAGAAGACTCTTTAACTCGTGAAGTTGAATCACACTTGAAGACTGAAGTTCTGTAGAGAATTGAAGATATAAACATTTTTCCAAGACTTCAATTTCAAGAACATCCACGCGTTACGCTTCCTCAAATCAAGCATACACATTCAACATCGAGAACAAGCTATAAAGCCTTTGAGACAAATAAACATTGAGAACAAGCTGCAAAGCTCTCCAAGATAAGTTTACTCTTTTGCAAGAAAGCATTAAATGATCATTTATTAGAGATTGTACTCACAATATTGAAATTAACACAAATACAGTTCCAATCAACGAATTAAATTTTTTTCGAAAATCTCGTCCAACAATTTCATTTAGTTATTTTTGAAATGTAAATTTTAGTCAGTAAATGATAGAAGAAAAAAGAAATAACAAATTGAGTTTTTTTTTTGTTTTAATTTAGTTATCTTTCAAATAATTATAAATCAATTTGACATGAAATACCAAAACGATGAAAAAATAGAAATTGTGCTTACAAATAATATGTTGAGTCTTTTTTTAGAAGAATAATATGTTGAGTTGGTTTTTTTTTTTTTTTTTTGAAATTTTAATTTAAAGTAAATAAATAAGCAGTGAGAAAAAAAAGGGTAATGGTAATGTTTAGCAATTTTAGGGATAATAACCAAGTGTATAGCAATCTTTTTTAAAAAATTTGCAAATATAGCAAAGTATATTAGTGATATATTTGCAATTTTTTTAATGTTGCTATATATGCTAATATTTTAAATCTGATTGTTATATTTACCCGTGTAAAAAAAATATTTGTTAGAAATTGAGGCAATTGTCAATGATATGTTTTAATTAAATTTTCTTTCTAACAATTGTATGTAAATTTGACATGAAATAAAAGAATTAAAAAAAAAAAGGAATTGGGGTTATGAATAATATGTTTTTTTTTTAAGAAAGATACGTACGTAGGTCAGTAGGTGCACTGGAACATCTCAACTAAGTTAACACGTTCGTAGTACCCTCATCATATTCTCTTCCCTTCATTGATATAACAATAGTAACAGAGGGATACAAAATGGTTAGTTAGAGATAAGCCCACCCATGAAAGAAAAGTTACATGAAAGTCGCAAGATTTAAAGAGATGATTGATGGACTATAATCTTTGAAAAGATTTAAACGGTAAGCTTAGCTGCCTATTGCTAAAGAGAGAATATTCTCTCAAAGTTTGGTATAAGTAATGTAAGTCTCATGAAAAGTGCAATTGTTTCTCTCAAGCCAAAACATTTAACAGCGATTGTCGCGTTAAAAAATGATGTTGCCTCATTTGATTTTGAGATTCAAATTGCATATGTATTTGCAAAGAGAGAGAGCGTCCCTAACAAGGAAAGAAGCTTGTTCCAAAGAAATATTTGACAACCCTGGCCTACAATAGATAAAAAGATGATCCATGTTTTCACTGTCTTGTCTAAGTTTGGAATGAAAGAGAGGAAAAAAAGTGGAGGTAATTTTCAATAATATGTTTTGATTTAATCTTCATTTAAATAATTTAAAATATAGTAAGTTTAAGGAAATGTGTGTGTGTTAAAATAAATTTGAATAATATGTTTTATAATTATCTTTCAAGTTTTACTTTAAAGTAGGTTTGGAATGAAAGAAAGAAAAAAATGGAGGTAACTTTCAATGATATGTTTTAATTTAATAAAATATAGTAAGTTTAAGGATGTGTATGTTTTAATTTAATAAAATATAGTAAGTTTAAGGATGCGTGTGTTGGGGGCAATCTTTGGCTAAAAAAATAATATGCAAATTTTCTTTATAAACTCATTAACTTCAATAATATAACATTTTATTTAAATGAAAGTTTGATTAATGCGCAAATTAATCCGTAAATAACATTTCAAAGCTGATAAATTTTAATAAAAATATTGGCTCATTTTCTTTAAAAAGTTATCAAATTTATCATACATGCATTTTATAATTCATTGAAAGCATATGGAAATATTTTTTTAACGATGTTTTAAATAAAAACTTATTAGAGATTAAAAATTGCGTATTTTTTACAGTGTAAGATTAAGATTATAACACTTACCTAAGTTGAAAATGGATGAAAGCAAAAATTTAAAGCAAAATTTGATATAACTTAACGAATACGGGATGAAAAATGTGTAAGAGAGAAATATGCATACTACTCTAAGAGAAGATAAGTTAAATAGTTGAAGATTGGCCAACATCAACATAGTCTCATAATAATTGACATGTATGTTAGAGGTTTTAATTTTCGTACTCTATATTTGTTGTGCTAAACAAAATATTTCAAAATAATATATTTGTCAGAAAAAAAAACCACATATAATTAAAATTGTATGCTATTTTAGTCTTGTAAAAAATTCAAGTTTACAATCTTTCTTGTGGGTCCAATTTTTACCTACTAAATTATTATATATACAAAGTTTTCAATTCTAAAATTACTTGCAAATTAGAGAAAAATTAACTCTAAATATAGTTCAATTGACAAAAAAAAAAAATAATAATAATAGTAATAATAATAATAGTCTTTGTGTGCATTTAACCATTTGTAGTGAGTGAGTTGATGGAAATCCATTTATGGAAATCCATTTAGATGATTTTTATTTTTCTTAATTTTCTTTGTGGTATCTGTATAATAGTATGATATTGTTTATTTTGATGATAAGTTTTCATGATTTTGTTTTTGGAATCACTCAAAAAAATCTCGTACTAAAGAAGATATTGCTCCATACTAATATATCCACGATCTTTCATTTTTCTAGTCAATGTGAAACTTTGATCACACATTTCCTGAATAAATCAATATTATCACCAAGTCCCTCTAGACCAATACTTGCATCTAATGCCCATAAATTATAATATTAGAGGTTGTGGGAAAGAAGGTTTTGACAAAAACAAATAAAAAAAATACAAAACAAAACACTAAAAAAAAAAAAAAGTAAAAAAAAACATTTGAATGTAGTATTAATACTTAAAGATTTCATTTCCCAAAGCTTATTTTTTTATTTTTTTTTAATATAATAATTGTAGAAATGGAATAGAAATGTGCGAGTATACCAATTAATTTTGAACTAAATTCATATCGACAAGTTATAGTTATATAAAACTTAAATATATAAATATATATCTAAGTTTTTATAATTTATTTTCCATCAATATGAATACAAAATAAAAATAAATTATTCTTTCAACTAGTTTGTAAATAGTTTGAATTGGTTGCTTTTAACTTTCCTAAAAACAATAAATTATTCTTTCAACTTTAGTTTGTAAATAGTTGCTTATAATATAAACATTTAAATTTGTAACAATTTAACTTCAAAATTTAGTATGTAATATAGTTCTCATACTTAGCTGACGATAATTGACTTAGAATTCCATCTTTTAAGATTGAAGATTGAGGCACAATTTGAGATTGTTGTAGCTTTTAAACTAATTGTTGTAGCTTTTAAACTAATTGTTGTCAGCTGTACTCAAATTTTTTTTAAAAAAACTGTAACATAGAGTAGAAATAGTTTTTGGTAAATTTCAATTTTAAACTTAAAAAAAATATATTGAGTTATTTGGTAAAATTAAATACTAAATTTTTGTTATTTAACTATAAATCATGGATAATTACTTAATCTAAAAAAATATATTTATAATCAAATCATCCAAATCAAAGTAATTTTTTTTTTATATTGTATTAAGAGAGGATTATCACATAGTTAAAATATTGGTTGAAATTAAAGTTTCAAATTAGGAAGATAATCAAATCTTCACATCAAAATAACAAATACATTCTTTTGACTGAGTGTGCACTATTTTTTCTAAAATAATATTTTTATTTAGATTAAAGTTCAAAATTAAGGAAATAATCAAATCATTCCAATCAAAATAGAAAAAAAAATTCTTTTTTATTAATGAGTGATTATCACGGTTTAAAAAGAAAAACAACACAAAATATTTAAAAAGAAAAACAGCACAAAATATTTAGTTTATATGTTCTTTTATAAATCATCGTGGATTGGCCTTGTGGTAGTGGGAACATCTAAAAAGAGCCAAATGGCTTAAGGTCATAGTGGCCACCTACCTACCTAGGATTTAATAGCCCACCTCTTGCCTCTTGTAGAGGTGCGCGTAAGCTGGCCTGAACACTCACGGATATAAAAAAAATATTCTTTTATATATGTTAAATTTATATACTATCAAACTAGTTTCATTAAATCTATCAAAATATTTAACTAATGTTAAAAACTATACAAATACTTCTTTCATATATATATATATATATATATATAAATTGATGTGACATGTATTTGTACTAAAAAAAAAAAACTTGATGCCACCTACATCAATAATTGATTTGGTTAAATAGTTTTGCACATGTTATTCTTATTATTTCTTTATCACAATTATGAAATATTGTTGAATAATTCACTTACACATTTTAATATTTTGCAAAATATTAAATGACTAATTGATAGATTATGATTTTTTTTTGTTAACAAGTATGAGTACTAAGATTCGAACCTCTAATTTCGAAAGGACTAAATATATACTAATGATTATCGAGTTAGGCTCAATTTGACATTAAATTATGAAAAATAAGATATGTTTTATTTTTTATTTTTTAAATATGAACTAATGTAAGTGAAGATTCAATTAAATAAAAATTTGATACAGTAAAAAATGGAGGAAATTAAGAAGAAGGAAATGCAAAAATTATAATAAAAATTAAATTGATATAATATATATATATATATATATATATATAACCAATTTTTTTAAAAAAAAATTTAATTTCCATTCTCCACTTGATCACAGCCAACAAATTAATACAAACTCACCAAATAATTGAAACACATGAAACAATTTAGAGAATGTACTTAAAAAAATGGATAGAGAAATTGACTAATAACGAAGCATAATTGATTGTAAGATCAAACTTTCACACATTAATTGGTAAAAATAATAGTTCTATCTGTCATAACTTAGATATAAAGATTAGATCTCATATCTCTCTCCAAAAAAAAAAAAAAAATCTCATAATTATTTTTTGAGTCATTTTCTTTTTCCATCTTAAATAAAAACTAACTTCCCATCGGGATATTTCGAAAATAAGAAAAATCATGAGAATTCGCCAAGAATGGTGTCCGGCCAACAATACTTCTTGCTTTCGGCGCGGCCACTTCCCGACGACGGCAGATCATTAGCAACACCCCTCCGTCCGGCCAAATGGTGGCAATTTCCGGTGGCCGTAGACGACGTCGTTGGAGAGTCCACGCCGCCTTCAGCGAAAAGAATAATAGGAAAGAAAAAAAGTTTTGATTTTTATAAATTTATAAATTTTAAATTTAGTCCATTTTTATGAATTTTTTTTCTTTTCTTTTTGTCTACTCAACCTGAAGAACTAGATGGGTTTTGATTGAATGATGGAATTGGTTGAAACTTAGATTGACGAGCCAGTCTTTCTTCGGCTTCGAGCCGAGCCGTTTCCCATTGAGCCATGTGACTGAGGGTAGAATTGATATTGTTTTTGGCCTTAGTTTCTTCATTATTGTTCTTCATTGGTTTGTGAGTGATTGGATCAATCCCCATTTGTATCAGCTTTTTCTTCAGATGAGTGTTCCAATAATTCTTAATCTCGTTGTCCGTTCGTTTAGGTAAGTGAGTCGCTATAGCTGACCACCTTTTTTAATAGATCCCAAAAAAATTAAAAGATTTGACAAATTAACTAATCTATTAGATATTAATTTAAATCTCTAACCTTTATGATTATTGAAAGTTCAAGAGATCAAATAGACACAAAATTAAACGTTGAACAAACCTGTTTCCGAGGAGGGCATGTAATTGAATGATTGCTTGCTCTTCTTGCAAACTAAACTTTCCCCTTTTGATGTCGGGTCGGAGATAATTCGTCCATCGGAGTCTACAACTCTTTCCACATCTCTTGAGACCTAAAATTTAAAAATTTAGAATATCACATTTCTCTCTTCTACTTGTCGAAAAACTTAAAATAGCATACCGGCTTTAGACGGTAAGACGCGCCAGCTTCCATGGCCGTGCTGCTGAATGTAAGCTAAGAGTTTGTGGTCTTCTTCAGGCGTCCATGGCCCTTTCTTCAACCCCGAGCTGTCGAAGTAAGGAGACCTTCCCATTTGGATATGAGAATTTTGTTGTAGAATTCTTTGCTTTTTTCTTTTTAATTTATACATTTGAACCTTAGGAAGGTAGCTTGGGAAATGGAATAAATGCCCTTTTTTTTTCTTTCTAAATTTGTTACTTGTTTTCAGACATATTTTAGTTTTTTGGTTTTCTAATTTTCTTCTATGCACAGTTTTTGTATAGTAATTATGTACACTCTATTATTAAGGATTTTAAATAATTGTGATTGTGACTAATAACTAAGGTTTGAATAATGATCTCGACGTAAATGTTGAGGTTTCAATTTTGCAAAAAATATCCATGAAAATATATAAAAAAAAATATATTTAGTAAATGAATAGTTCACACTTTTTAAACAAGTTAAGATTTTTATAATTTATATTGCATATAATAGTTATTGATATTTTTGTTCCATTTTTTTTTATTTTGACAAAATATTACAAAAGTAATTGTCTGACATTAAAAAAGTTCAAGGAAGTGATCCAAACACTATAAAAGAAGAATATAAAATTGGTTTCAAATAATCCCAATTTGAAGTACTCTAAGCTTAATATACTAGCTTAATTGTGTGAATGGTATAATGGTTTGAGAGAGTGTTCTTATAATTAGAGCCGGAGAGAGATTTCGGTGCGATTGTAATAATTTTTCACATAATGAAATTTTTTTAGTATGTTGTTTTACTCTGATTGATAGTTTTTTCATGTTATTTCTTGTGTTACTAATTTTATTGATTTCTTTTAATTTCTCTATTATTTTTCTACTGAGTTTAGAGATTGTAGTGCGAGTTTTTTTTTTACCAACAAAATGACATTTTGTTGCTAAATTTAAATGTTATTATTTTCTCAATTTAATGGTTAGGTCTGAGTATTTTTATGATAAGGTTTTAGACATCTTTTTACATGTACATCAGTGTTTTGTTGGCTGAATTCGATGTGATTTATTGATTTTAGGGTTAATGTGTAATTTATAAATTCATTCGAAGAGGTATTGATTGTAACATTTATTTAGTTTTAAAGTTTAAATGAATGAAATTAATAGTTTAATTGACTCACCTATCTAAGTACTTTTAAGGCAAAAATTTTGAATTTTTCCATATGCTCATCAATGAATTGTCTTATCAAATAGTTTAAAATAGTCATACAATAATAAATATGATGCAATATACATGATCACATTTAAAAATGAATGGATTGAAAAAATTTATAAATATAGCAAAATTTGACTGTCTATTTGCGATAGACCGAAATAGATCGCAATAGACTACCATCTGTGTCTACCTGTATTCTATCGCAATACATATAGTAGTCTATCGCGGTCTATTGCAGATAGACAGTTCAATTTTGCTATATTTGTAAATTTTTTTAGCATCTTATCATTTAAAATAATTTTTCAAATCAAAATTGACTATTAAGTTGATGAGACTTTTCACGATAAATACTAAATTATTACAAATTTGACAGTATAGGAACTAAATTATTACAAATTTAAAAGTATAGAGATTAAAGTATTACGAAATTAAAAATATATGGATTAAATTATTATAAGTTAAAGTTCAATGACTAAATTAATTAAAATATATAAGTTCGAGGGATAAATTCTCGCCGATAAAAATTTAGGGGGTGAAACGGTAATTTTATGAAAAGTAAAAAAACAAAATGATTTATTATATTTTTCCATTTGTAGTATGTGATGGACAAGATCCTTTACAATTACTTATTTGCATAACCTTAATAAACTTGATCCTTTACAATAACTTATTGCAACTACTTGGTTGTCCATTTTTAGTATGATGGACAAGATCCTTTTACAATTACTTATTGTAACTTGATCCTTTATAATTACATCAACTTTGTTAAAGGACCTCTTTCTTTCCTTTATTATTATCATTTTTCTAAAAGATATTCGAAGCTCAACTCGAAGGACAAAGAAAACAACAAGTAACCAATAATAACATCTACAATCCAATTCGGGAAGTTCCAACAACTCAACTTCTTCCAATATCTTTTGAATTGTAAGATACAAAAAAAAAATGTTTAAAAAAACGCAAAACTAGCTACAGAGTGAGCAACCGTATTCCCAACTTGAGAGAAAAAGGAAAAGGAGACATACTCCAACTTTTTTGCTAAAATGCAAATCTGATCATCAACTGCATTCTTTATCTCAGTAAAGTCTAACGAGCAATTGTGTTAATCAGATTGATCACCTCCAAAGCATTAGATTCACTCAAAGTTCTCTCTAAGTAGATGAGTTTTATCTACTTTAACCTTTGATTTATTCCCTATTCAACTTTATCTTACATCTTTAATTTTAAAGTCTTTTATCGGTAATCTTTTAGAGTTACAATTTTCTTTGGCTCATTTTCATTTATCTTTATATCATCAACATAGATATTAATTTATAATCGCAAAATTATTATTTTAAAAGTGTTCAACAAATAAAGTATGAATCAGCTCAACGGGAATTAAACATGGTAAATAGGAGCCTAATATGGTAAAGATTCTAAATTAATTATTAAGTCAAAAAGTAATTTACTATATATATATTTTGAAAAGGATGAAATTCTATTAAATAATAATTAAAAATTTGATATCAAAAGTCAATGAAACTATTCAATAGTTAAACGTTTAAAGTCGCATGTTCAAATTTCTATACCTATTTAATAGTTAATCATTTAAAGTCGCAAGTTCAAATTTTCATACTCCTATTTATTCTATGAAAATAGTTATTTTATTATTACTAATTTTTTAGTTTGAAAAATTAGGGGAGATAATACATTTATAATTATTTAATATTGGTGTTTTATTTATTAAAAAAAAACTATTTAATGCTGTCTCTAATGGAACCGACTTGGTGGATATGAAAAAGATTGGCAGTGCATTTACCAAATTGATTGATCTATTTGTCCCCAACTAGAGGTTGAGATCTAGAGGTCTCTACTCTATGTGCTCCATTATAAGAACAATTTTAATTATAAAATCGTTGAGAAGATTTATGAATTTATTCGTTTGGTTTTTTATTTTTAATTTTTTTAAAATTAAGTCTATAAACACTCATTCTATCTTTAAATGTTTGTTTTTGTATATACTTTCTACCAAGTTTTCAAAAATCAAATCAATTTTTCAAAATTAAAAAAAAAAAATAGTTTTTAAAATGAAAACCATTATAAGAAATTGAAAGGAAACAAACTTAATTTTCAAAAACAAAAAATCAAAGCTCCATTGGATAATATTTTTTAGAATTGGACCTTATTGTGGAACATAATACACATGGCATGAGGTGATTTGGTTTTCGAAAATTAAACATATTTCCTCTCAAACTTCTTACATTGATTTGCACTTTTCTTAAATACAAGAGTTTAATTCTTAGTCAAATTTAAAAAATAAGAACAAATTTTAAAAACTATTTTTTTTTTTAGTTTTTTACATTTCGCTGAGTTTTTTAAAACATTGATAAAAGGTAAATAACAAAACAAGAAAGTCAGAGGTGGAAAAGGTGTTTATATGCTTTAATTTTAAAAACTAAAAACAAAAAATTGAATGGTTACCAAACAGGGTCTTAATTATTATAACATTTTGGGATTTTTCCTTTTTAAATATCTAATCTAATTTTCACAATATTTATTAAAAATCTAATATGAAAAATGATTATAAAATTAGTTTCGATTCTATTTTACCATTTTCAAATTTTAGTGATGAGATCTATATGCTATTTGGTAACATTCTTGTTCCTTGTCAAAATATAGCTTAGTGGTAATTGACATAATTTTTGTCGTTCATTCCCTATCCCCGCAATGTTTGTAACTTAAAAAAAACATTCTTGTTTTTTCTTTATAGTGTCCTAGAGTCATCTGACTGAAGTGTTGCATTCACACGTTAGTAATTTGTCTTATCTTGGGAGCCATTGGTTCATGACACCTTAAGAATTATAGAGGGAGCAAAACTGTCTTAAGAAAACAACGTGAATTAGTTGGGTCAGATAATTGTTTTCATCGTTTACTTATTCTCCTATAATTTATTCTTAGAAAAATGAAACTATTCTCTTGTATTTTTTTAATAAGTTTATTTTTGTTATTTTTCTCATTTGATTCGTGATTAATCAATACGAATTTTTTTGAAGATAAAAACTAAAACAAAGATATAATTATATATATTAAATAAAATTATTGTATAAGTATAGTTTGATTTTATTATTATAAAATATATATATAAAAAAAAAGGTTATCAAAACTTTTTTTGGTTTTTTAAAAACAGAAAATAAAAAAAAATTACCAAACATGCTTTTGATTTTTTGTTTTTAAAAAATAGAAAATCAAAAACAATAACCAAACATGTATAATTTTTATTTTAAAAATTGAAAAAAAAACATATTTAAAAAAAACCACTCACATTAAAATCTTACAATTCAAATACATATATTTTTATTCATTTATCAATATTTATCACCTAAATTCTTATAATCTTTTAATTCTTTTTAGTATCACATCAAATTAATACATTAATAAAGGAGTAATTGTAATGAATAGTAATTTTAGAGATAATAACAAGCGTGACTATAAGAGTCTATAAGCAATAGAAGTCTATTACGAGTAGACGTTATTTTTTTAAATGTTGCTATACATGCTAATATTTTGAATCTGATTGTTATATTTGCAATTTTCCCTTAACAAATTTGCAAAAGAAAAAAAAAATCTCATTATTGTACTTTTTTAAAAAAAAATCATTTTAAGATTTTATTTTTTACTATCAAGTTGAATTAAATTATAAACATTAACAGGCTTTTAAGAAATCTGACTATTATATTTTTTTTGTTTCAAAATTATCCAAACTTTCGATTTTCTTTTTGCTCATTTTATTTAGGTTATATAGTTATATAGGGTAATTTCAATTATATTTAGGAAAAATTTTTAAAATATAAAAATAAATAAAACTATTTACCTAAAATAACAAAATTTTTAGATAGTTGTGATAGATGCTAAGAGAAATTATAAAGTCTATCACTTATAGATGCGGGATAAAAATCTATCAATGTCTATCAGTATTTTTTTTTTTTTTTGACTATTTTTTGTAAATAGTTTGACAAATTTTCCTTATATTTATAAGACTTATTTATTCATTTATATATAATTTTAAGTTGGAGATATAATTTGATTCAAAATAAAAAAAAAAAATGAATCCGAATCTCTTCCATAAATTGGCTTAAATTACCTTCTCAATTATCATCTTTCAGTTATCTCCTATTTCTTTTTTTTTTTTTTTTTTTTTTTTTTTTTTTTTTTTTTTTTTTTTTTTTTCAAGTACCTCTTATTTCATTTATTTTTCTAATTTAGTTAACATTTTTCCTTTTCTTCAGATTTTTTTTATTTCATATATCCTTCTTTTCAAGTTTTTTTCCCCTGCATTTTTAAGAGAGAGGATTTTTGTTCTAAACTCCAAAGATATGCTTCTCTTCCAATTTTTCATCTGCTTAAGGTCTCTTATTTTTTTCACAAAATTTTTTTTTTTTCTGTTTTTTCTTCTTTTCATCTTAAGCTTTTATGGTTTTTTTTTTTAATTTTTTATTTTAATTAAGAAAGTAGGCTTCTCATCCATTTTTTTCATCTCTTTTACATGTTAACAATGCTACCCTCCATTTTTTTTTTTCTTTTTTCAAGTTAAATCAAGTTAAAATTTGGATCTAAATCTTCTCTATGACGGCTGAAAATTGTACTTTTAGAAAAATAAGTTAGGTAAATTAATGTTTGGTAAATTTAAGCTTGAAACCAAAAAGTATGTATTAGTGTTTAGTAAATAAATACTAAATTATTTTGTTTTAGTTTTAATAGCTAAAATAGACCTATTACTAAAACTTTTATTTTTATATAATATATAATTTTAGATGATTGTTTAGAATGATATGTTTTGTTTAATCTAAGAGAAATAGCTTTATTTTTTAAAAAAAATCAATACAGCGTAATTGATTTAAAATTAGAAGATATAGATTTGATTAGGTGAGAAAGAAAAAATATATGAAATAAATTTTAATTTTAAATAATAAAATTAAAAATTAAAAATTAATTTAAATCTGTATCTGACTTTAGGAGAATTCAAAGCTCGTAGGAGTGATTTTAACCAATTTAATCCTAATCTATTTTACCAAACACAAAAAAGGATTAAGATCATAATGAAAAATTTCGGTCGTAATCTCGAAATTTTGAGATTTTAATAGGCTTGAAATTTCAATAGGGGAGAATTTCCATTTTCCCCTAATTTTTTGAAATTTCCATCGAAATTTGGAGTTGTATATATATATATATATAACAATTAGCGATGTTAGCTCGATGAAGGTTTTTTCTCTTTTACCATAAAAAAATTTTAGAAACCACACATTTATTTTAAACTTTATCCAAACCCTTTTTTTTCTTTGGATTTTTATTTCATTTTACCTCAAAATTGAATTGATGTGAGTTTTGTTTCTTTTACCATCCAAATATTTCATTTTCAAGAAATTAAAATTGAGAAAAATAACACATATTTATTTTTAACTTCATTCAAACATTTTTCATTGAATTTTCACGTCATTTCACCTCAAAATTGAATTGATGTGAGTTTTTGTTTCTTTTTCCATCTAAAACTTTCATTTCTAAGGAATCAAAATTGAGAAAAATAACATATATTTATTTTTAACTTTATTCAAATTTTTTCAATTGAAATTTCACATCATTTCACACCAAACTTGAGTTTTGCTTTTTTTTCACCGTCCAAAGTTTTCATGTACAAGAAAAAGTCTTTGAAAAAAATAAAATAAAAACCCATAATTTATCCTATAAATACCTCCACCCAATCACTTATTCTATACCACTCTCTAATTTCAAGTTCTCTAGTATTTCTCTCATTTTCTCTCGAGCTCTATTTACTTATAGAGTTTTCTTTTTCTTCTTGATTTTTCATTATGTTGTGTTATGTTTTAATGTTATGATTTTTGTATCTCTCTTATGTGTAATGTTATGATTTTTATATCCTTATTATGTTATGTTATGTAAGTTTAAATACTATGATTTTTTATTTTTGTATCTACTTTGTTTGATAATAAACAATCTATAATTATTTTGTAAGCAAATATTTCATGTTCTTTAATTTTGTAATTAAATACCAATATTTGATATTATTTCGTAATTATTTTTCCATTTCTTTTGTAAATTTCTGCTCCCACTTCGACATTTACACAAATATTTTACAAGATACATCTAAATGCTATCTTACTTTATAGAAACGGCAAATAAAAATGGTTGATTATAGTCTAATTCAACCATAATCAAAGTTTCATTAATAATTATAACAATTTCCATAAATTTCCATAATATTTCCCAAAATTTTCATTGACATCGATATTTCCATAAAATCGAGACCTTAATATTTTCATTGACATTCGATATTTCGAACCTTGATTAAGATTTACTTTTAATCACTTTTATCCCTCCCAATACCCTCTCTCTTTTTTAACTTATATATATTTCCTTAACAACCTTCTTTCCCTTTGCAATTCTGTGGATAGGCATTTCTTTAAGGTATCTCAATTTCTTTTCTTTTGTTTTTTTTTTTTTTTTTTTTTTACAATTGTAGCATCAAGTAGGTGAGGGAGAACGAGTGTGGATGAAGTATTTATTTCTTATTTAATAATTTTTTTTGTGTGTAATCGAAAAATGTATGAAAACACAAAGTGTTAGCAGCTCTATGTAAAATATTAAATAATTGATAGAATAAACTGAACAACATACATATTAATATAAAATAAAAAAAAACATATCAACTTTTTAAAAAACTATATTTTTAAAATTGTTAATACACGTGCAATCGCACACCAAAATAAATTAGTTCAAATAAAAATGTATTACATTAGAATTTACTCCTCACACATTTTTTTCCCCCTGATAATACGTTTTCTTGCACATTCTTGTTAGAATACACCATGTGCTGATAAGTCGAATTAAATATCAAAATAAAGAGAATGAACTTCATCAATTAATTCACACATTCTACTAACATTTATATTGATTTGAATTTTTACTTAAACTTATAAAATTAACTTAAAACATAGGCTAGAAATCAGAATACAATTCTGAAATTTGACCTTATTATTTTATATAAAACATTTGATTTTTGGCTTGTTATGGGCAGATATTTTTTTTTTCCCAAATACTTCCAAAAGAAAGCTGCAGAATTTTCACGTGTAAGATTCGAGCTGTCTTTTTTTTCTTTTTTTTTTTTCTTTTCTTTTCTTTCTTTTTTCCAAACATCAGAAGCTGTTAATTAATACGATGTGGGAGCTAGAGTTACAAATAATAAATCTGTACTGCAATATTTTGTGTCCACAATAATATTGGTGCCCACAAATAATTACTCCAACAGGAAGAAGGGGAGACCTCAAAAAATATTTTTCATTAGACTTTGCACTCCGAATGCCGATGTCGATGCCGATGCCAATGCCGATATTGATGCCGATAGTATCGAATAAGTATGTTAATATTAGTTGCCGTCCAATAACATCGTGTAGTGTGGTTTCTTCGATTCGCCAACGTCCACCCTATACACCAAATCACATCTCAGACACTTCCTACGTCCGCGTATTTGACACTACTCTACGCGACGGTGAGCAATCCCCAGGTGCAGCCCTGACGTCAAAGCAGAAGTTCCACATTGCTCGTGAGCTTGTGAAGCTCGGTGTTGACGCAATCGAGGCGGGATTCCCGGCAGCCTCAAGGCAGGACTTTGAGGCTGTGGAGATGATTGCGAAAGAGGTTGGGAATGTGGTCGATGAGGACGGGTACGTGCCAGTGATTTGTGGTTTCTCAAGGTGTACCGAGAGTGACGTTCGAGCTGCATGGGAGGCCGTCAAGTATGCTAAGAGACCAAGGATACATATGTTTATTGCAACAAGTGAAATTCATTTGAAGCATAAGCTTAGAAAGACAAGAGGGGAAGTGGTTGACATTGCTAGGAATATGGTGAGGTTTGCACAAAGTTTGGGTTGTCAAGATGTTGAGTTTAGCCCTGAGGATGCTGGCAGGTAATTTAATTAATTTCATCTTTAATCTCTACTTTGACTTCTTTTTCTTTTTTTTTTTTAAAAAAAAAGTCTTTATCTTCTAAAAACACTGACACCTGTCAAATACTAATCTATCGATTGCAAAAATAAATTACATAGCTCAAACTGATATAAAAGCTTATATTATCAACTTCGAAGTCAAAGGTTCGATTCTCCTACCTCATATGCTGTCTGAAAAAAGAAAAAAAAAACTCTAACTAATGACGTATCTATAAAGATCTTCTACTCATCATTAATTACTAACCAAAAAAACCAAACGTATGTTTTAGCTTTTATGACACCTTTTTTTTTTCTCTCTCTTTTCCTTTAATTTGGTTTGCCTTTTGCATCATGAAACTTCGTTTTAATATGGTGCATATGAAAAAAATGAGAGAGGAAAACTTTTTTGGTTTTTTCAAAAAAAAAAAAATATACACAACTTTAATATTTCTAAGACTTTTTTTCATATTTATAAATAGTTTGATATTTTTTCCATTTTTAAAAATAACTCTAATCAAAATATCTTTTTTATAAAACCATTATAATATTTCTAAAAGAAATCATATTTATTTTAAGTTAAGAAAATAAAAATAAAAATAAAAGAAAATATTATTAATTAATATTAGAAATTAATTGAAAGAATAGTATTTTTTAGGGAGAGTTGCAAATATAGCAATCAAATTCAAAGTATTAGCATATATAGCAACATTTTAAAAAAAATTACAAATATAAAAAAGTCTATCAGTGATAGACTTCTATCCCTGATAGACTTTTATGGTCTAGGTGGTCTATCACGATTTATTGTTAACAGTGAAAATTTTCTATAATCGTAAATAGTTTGATATTTTTTTCTTTTATAATAATTTTCTATAATTAAATTATTTTTTAAAGTTTACAAAACACATGAAACACACAAAGTATGAAATTAGTTTTTCTAAAACCACAACTGCCAACAATTATTTTTAAAGTTACAACAATCTCAAATTAATGAAATTTACTTTGATTCGTATAATTAAATTACCCAAATTTAATATTAACTTACTAAATACAGTGACTAAAATTTGTTTCTAGTTTAAAATTAAAATTTACTGAACGCTATTAATATTTTTTAATTTAAAATTAATTTACTCTGACATCATAACTAGTTTTCTTGTTTACTGTTCTTTAAACAATTAATACAAGTCATAGATTAATGACACCAAAAAATAGTCACAAGAGTTGAAAAATTAAAAAAAAAATCGTCTTTTCCCACCAAAATCGTCTGTTTAATTTTCAATTTAACGACTCTAAAAAATGTCACTTTTTAATAACGGTTAATTCTAGTCATAAATTGCTGACAAAAAAAATGTCAAAATAGTAAAACGGTCATAAATTTTAGAAAATTCAAAAAATTCAATTTTTTTCTAAAAAAAAATGCGTGATTTTGGCTTCAATGATGATTTTTCTCTCTCCTTCCTATTTTTACCATCGTTCATGTGTTAAAAAAAATCATATTTGTTGTAGTGACAAGTGAAAGCAGTATTTATAGGCTTAATTTTTAAAAACCAAAAAGCGAAAAAATATTATTGAAAAAATAACTAATGTCCCACTAAAACATATAATATACTTTAAATGTTAAAGTAATTTGTTTTATGGTGTTGTTATATATCAGATCTGATAAAGAATTCGTTTATGAAATTCTTGGTGAAGTCATAAGAGCTGGGGCAACTACTGTGAACATAACAGATACAGTGGGTTATACTGTGCCATTTGAATACGGGAACTTAATTGCTGATATAAAATCTAATACTCATGGCATTCATAATGTCATCATTTCAACACATTGCCAAAATGATCTTGGACTAGCAACTGCCAACACAATAGCAGTAAGTATACTAATATGCCTTCATTTTTTTTTTTTTTTTTTTAATTTGAAGGAAAAAAAAAACTTAAATTTCTCTTTACCAAAAGTTCCCTGATTCTTTATGGGAAATTTCCCGTAATTTTTTTTTTTCTAATTTAAACTTAAGTTAAGTTAACCAATTTCAATTACTGTAAGCTTTAGTTAAATTCTTTTTTCAACCAATTTCAGTATTTTTTTTTTCCTATAAGTTTAAATTAATTAGTTTTCTTTTTTTTTTTTAAATTTAAACTTCAGGGAATTTCCGTAAGAATTGGGATAGTTTAAGTTTTTTAATTACCATGATTAGTTTTGAGTAAAATTTTTTTATGAATTTCTCGTAAGAATTGAAATTTACGGAAAAATTTTCTAACTTTCTAATTCTTATAAGAAATTTCACGTGAGATTTTTTTTTTTTTTTTTTTTTTTACTGGAAAATTTTCAATTCTAACGGAAAATAGTTTGTTGAAACTTTTTTCAATTTTTTTTTGTTTTCAAATTATTACCGCTTGGAAATTATAATTTTTACCAAAAAATTTTTTGTAACGATTTCGAAAATTAACTTTTACAGTAAAAATTGGTTGAAATCTCGATAAAAAAAAAATTGGTAAGAAACTATATAAAAAAAAAATTATTGTTAAAAACAACCTCTCTCCCAACTAAATTTCTTTTCCAAATTGGTTAGAAACTATAAAAGAAAGTTATGGTTAAAAACAACAAATCTATCGGTTGAAATTTGCCAAAAATATGGAGATAAATAAAATGAAAATTAAAGGATAAAATTGAAAACATTTAAATAAGAGACGAAATGATATTTTCATTATGTGTGGGATCCTTCACTTAAATCTAAAATAGTAAGAAAGGTGTTAGAAAAAGTAGTTTTTAAAAATAGATTAATTTTGAAGGATGAAAACTTTTTTAAATTAAAAATAGCGTAATTTTTCAAAAACAAACACAATTGAGCTAAAATATTATCAAATGGAGAGGATATTTTATAGACATGATGAGACTGCCATCATTGAATATATACTTTTATTTTCCACAAAAGAATATTCAAAGAGACTCGTAAATTAAAATAATATATCATCTAATGACATGTCAAAATATGAGTAATGAGTAAAATACTACGAAAGTGCTAGAAATTTTTTCTAATACATATACCTTTTTGTTTTCTCCCTTAAGTCTTGCTAGAAATTTCAAGGTACATCATGTTTGATTTTTGTCTCACTTTTTTAGGGGGCGTGTGGTGGTGCAAGGCAAGTTGAGGTCACGATAAATGGCATAGGTGAGAGAGCTGGAAATGCTTCGCTAGAGGAGGTAATTTATATATATATAAATTAAGGTTATTTTCAAATATAAAGTATTAGCTAAATTATTTACAAATATACAAAAATTTTACTATCTATAGCGATAGACTGCAATAGAATTTTATAGCTTGAGCGATAGATAGTAATAAAAATCTATCGCTCAAGCGATAACATTCTATCGCGGTATATCGTTGATAGATAGTAAAAATTTTCTATATTTATAAACAGTTTGATATTTTTTCTGTTTATAGTAATTTCTCAAAATATTATTGTATTCTTCTTTTTAAAAAAATTAATAATTTAAATTGGATGGTAAAAACAATGATACCAAACTTTGCAACCCACAAAGAATGTCCATTAATTAATCTCTATCATATATGGGGCTCTTATTTTCTATGATCTTAAGTCCAAAAATTAACTAAAAGAAAAGAAAATTTGTATAATTAACAAAAAAAAAAAAAAAAAATCTATTCCTTCCTCAACAAAAGAACAATGAAATAATTTTGTTTTCTAAAATTTCATACCCTTTAATGGTTAGATAACAACAATCATATCTAATATCAAAATTAGTACAACTTAGAGCATTTTTTTGGGTAACGTATCTATCCTTTAGTTTTATAAGTTTATCTAAGTTGTATGGCTCGATAAAGCATCGATATACGTCTTTATCCATATATCTATTTTTGAATTGAATTAAAAAAATTTAATTAACATAAAATAGAACAACTTAATTAGAGCAAAACTATTACATATATATAGTGATGAATATAGGAGTGGATATTTTCAGGTGGTAATGACCCTACAATGTCGTGGAGATCATGTGCTTGGAGGTCTTTTCACTGGAATTAATTCAAGACATATCTTTTCGGCTAGCAAGATGGTAATTTTTATAATTTTAATTACGAAAAAAGTTATTAATTTTTTTTCTTTTTAACTTTTCTTAATTTTCTTTTAGCTATGAAATAATGGAGTGATAAATTAATTGAGTGTATATTATTAATTTGGTCAGGTAGAAGAGTACAGTGGGTTGAATGTACAGCCACACAAGGCCATTGTTGGAGCTAATGCTTTTGCTCATCAAAGTGGCATCCACCAGGTCACTCTTCTTCCATTTTTACTCGACGTATAAGCTTTCGTGGTTTTGTTTTAATTTCACATAAATTAAAAGAGCTTCGTATCATTGGAGATATAGTTATTATCACTTATATAACCAATATGAGACTTTGGTTGCGCTTCAACAATATTCTTCCCCTCGAACAAACGACAACCAAACGCCTACTCTCAAATAGTCATCCGTTAGTATTTACTCACGAGCAATCACTTTTAACCAAGCCAACTCCTCTTCACACTAGCAATCACTTTTCACAATGACGGTGTCATACCTTGATGCACACCTACACGTTTAGGGCATGCCTTTGATACCACTTGTATGTTAGGGTATAGCGTACCTTTATATATCTCTATAACTGTATGTTTTATTGTCCACTTTGGATATAAAATATATTCTTATGGCTTTGCTTTTGGAATCACCCAAAATGCATCGTACCAATGGAGATATATATTGTCTCATTCACTATTTATATACCTACGATATTCCCTTTTCTTAGCCAATGTAGAACTTTGATCGCACTCCAACAACCCTTCCTTTGAACGAAGGACCACCATAAATTAACCTCCCCTGAATCAAATAGTCATTCATTTTTGTTTTCTCTTGGGCAATTACTTTTAACTGGACCAACTCTTCTTTACCGGAGTCCATTCCATGTCCAATTAATTAGCTCAACCATCGATAATTGACTTTGTTATAGAGGTACACTGACATAACTTAATTTATGTCTAATAGATTCGTTAATCTTAAAAATGTTGAATATGTTTAGGACATATTAAATACAAATTTGGAAGTTCAAAGATTTATTTGACATTTTAAAATAAAAATATAGAGACAATTTAGACACAAAGTCACAAGTTCAAGACCTACAATAGATATTTTTATTAAAGTTTACGGACTTATTATATACCATTATGAAAATTTAGAGACCAAATTTATAATTAATTAAACTAATTAACTGTTGTTAGTACACATTTGCGAGGGGATGCAAGTGTTTGAGGCTCAAATTGAATGCTTAAATATGAATTTTGGTACAAACAGGATGGGATGCTTAAGCACAAAGGTACTTACGAAATCATTCATCCTGAAGAAATTGGCTATGAACGATCCAATCATGCTGGTATTGTTCTAGGAAAGCTTAGGTATGCTCTGTTTCTTTACTACAGTTAGTGATTTGTTTTATGAGAAAATAAATAATTTATTAGTGCTGGTAATTATTTTATTTTTAAATTTTCTTTTTATTTTCTATCAAACTTTCTTACTATGACTTTCATTTTTCTTAAAAAAAACATTTGAATTCTTAGTCAAAATCTAAAAACAAAAACAAGTTTTTTAAAATTATTCTTTTTTAATTTTAGTTTTTAAAATTTGGTTTGATTTTTTACAACACTGGTGGAAAGTAAACTACACAACATACACATTTATGGGTAAAAGTAGATTTAGAAGCTTAATTTTCAAAACTAAAAATCACAAACAAAATGATTATCGAACAGGAATTAGAGAAAAGAAAAAAAATTAAACATGCCATGTATATAATTTTTAGAAGATGTGAAATATATATATGTATATTATAAAACTAGTTTTTAACATAAGAGATATTTTAATAATATTAAGAGAAAATATCAACTTATACCCCTAAATTTTAAAGCTTGCATCAATTAAGTTCCAAACTAATAATTGTATCAATTTAAACCTTAAACTTTTAATATATACCCTATACATTACGTTCTATTTGGAGAAACATCGTGTAACACTTATGAATAGTTTAAATTGACTCACTTATGACGATTTAGAAGTTTAATTAAAACAAAAAATATAAGTCCAACGCCATATTTTTCAAACGAATTAAAAAAAAAAGTTGTAAATTAATATACTTATAAAATGTTTAACGGTTAAACCGATACAATTATTATTTCCAAAATTACATTTTTTAAATATTTGGCTCGAGAGAAACAATATTTGGGGTGAGAGGTCTTAGAGGCTTTTGCTAGATTTTACTTATTTGTTTTTTTTTTTCAACGAAAGTTCAACCTTTGACTTTCTTATGTATATTTATTTTACAACATTTTACAGTGGACGTCATGCTCTTAAGAGTCAACTTCGAGAGGTAAATTGGGATCTCTCTATCCTTCTATATATTATGCTTTTCTCGTTGGCATATATATATATATATATATATATATGATAACACGTGGGTGGAGATCGAACCTTAGATACATCTTCATCTTTTCAGCTTGGTTATGAGATTGAAAATGACAACTTCGACAATATATTTTGTCACTTCAAAGCAATAGCTCAACAGAAAAAGGTAATTAAATATTTAATTTACAAATATATTTAGCTAATAGCGATTGAGATTCTACTTAAACTTATTAATTACTTAAAGAACACATAAATTACCATTCATCAATAAAGATTTTCATACTTTATTTTTTACATTTCAGGAAGTTACAAATGCAGATCTTCTAGCATTGATATCTGATGAAGTTTCTAAGAAAATTGATATTAATAGGTGACTGAAAAACAAACGTGGTCGGCATGAAATGTATGGATTAATTAATTTTTTTTATTTCTTTTTTTAAGAAAATTCTTGAACAAAAAGTGTGGATGTACAAAAATAATTTGTATATATTTGGCTTTATTAAAATTCTAATATTAGTATTTTTTTTAATGATAGTTTTTACATGGAAACTCTTACAAAAATAGATTTCACAGCTCTGGATATTAATAGAAATAATTATTTGAAACAGGTGTTTGATGCTGAGATCCATTTAGATGTCATGGATCTTTGAAAAACAATTAAAGAAAGAAATATAATGTCAAGTCAAGAAAAGGTAAAAACCATGATATTTCTTCGCTGTCATATTCATGAGGGATTAAAATTTGAATACTTTTGTTCGCACAAGGTTTCCGGAGAAACGTGTTTCATGGAGTTGAACTTGTGTTTATATAAGTTTGATGCGGATGCGGTTCGATCTCTAGTACTTGATCCTCTGATTCTCTCTCAACTGTACGCGTACGCTTGATGTATGGAAGCGGAGCGCGTGGATGCACGTGAAGTTGGAGTCTTGGATGGATGTATGTATTCCAAGGAGCTTCAGTCTTCAAGTGTGTGGTTCAGCTTCAGGAGTTAGGGAGTCTTCTGATTGTAGGGAGAATTCTCTCTTGGCTCTCTGAGGGTAAAATTTCTAAACCTTGCGTGTGCGCTTGATATATGAGGCGGAGCGCGTGGATATATGTGTACGCGTGCGCTTGATGTAGGGAAGCGGAGCGCGTAGATGTATGTGAAGTTGGGGTCTTGGAGGAACGTATGTGTTCCAAGCAACTTCACGTGTGATTCAGCTTTAGGAGTTAGGAGTCTTCTGATTGTAGGGAGAATTCTCTCTAGGCTCTCTGAGTATAAAATTTTTGAACCTCGCGCGTGCGCTTGATATATGAAGCGGAGCGCGTGGATGTATGTGTACGTGTGCACTTGATGTATGGAAGCGGAGCGCGTGGATGCACGTGAAGTTGGGGTCTTGGAGGAACGTATGTGTTCAAAGCAACTTCACGTGTGATTCAGCATTGTAGAGAGAATTCTCTCTAGGCTCTCTGAGTAAAATTTCTGACCCTTGCGCGTGCGCTTGATATATGAAGCGGAGTGCGTGGATGTAGGTAAAGTTGGAGTCAGCTTCAGGAGTTAGAAGTCTTCTGATTGTAGAGAGAATTCTCTCCAGGCTCTCTGAGTAAAATTTCTGACCCTTGCGCGTGCGCTTGATATATGAAGCGGAGTGCGTGGATGTAGGTAAAGTTGGAGTCTTGGAGGAATGTATGTACTCCAAGCAACTTCAGTCTTCAAGTGGAGTCTTGGAGGAATGTATGTACTCCAAGCAACTTCAGTCTTCAAGTGTGGTTCAGTCTTCAGGTGTGGTTCAGCTTCAGGAGTGTGGTTCAGTCTTCAGGTGTGGTTCAGCTTCAAGAGTTAGGGAGTAGGGAGAATTCTCTCTAGGCTCTCTGAGCATAAATTTTCTGAACTTTGTAAATGAAGAGAACTTCTCTATTTATAGAGTTCTCAGGTGGGTTTTATGGGCTTGGGCTTGATTGGTCAATGGGCCTAGCCCATTGGGCCCAACTAATTGGATTTGGGCCTTTGGGCCATTTGGGCCAAATTAAGTCTATTTTTGGACTTAATTAAATTTTAGCCAAACATTAATAATTAATTGAACCAAAAAAAATAATTAATTTGATCCAACGAAGCATGACGGAAACACGTGGCACCATTGGGATTACCAATTTTCGTCTTCAATTTCAATTTAGGACACATAAAATATTTAATTAGTCCCAAATTTAATTATTTTATAATTTCGCCATTAATTTGGTAAATGACGTGGCAATTTGTGATTGGTCCAAAATTTCTCCTTCAACAACTTTACAATAAAAAAATCCCCGCATCTAATGGGAAGGTTTAAAATAAAGGTACGATCATAAAAAAATAATTATCATTTCAAGAACTCGATATGATTTGATACATCTAAGGTTGCAAGACTTTAAATCAGTCAATGATTACAACTTCGCTTAATGAAAATCAGAGTTAACATTATGCGAAGAAAAAGTTACTAATGAGGATATGTTGGAGAAGATTTTTTCTATTTTCCATGTCTCAAATGTGCTCAACAGCAATATCGAGAGAAATATTATAAAAAGAATTTTGAACTTATATCATATCTTCTCAAATATGCTCCTGCAACAATAGTATCAACAGAAATATTATAAACAATATTCTGAACTTATATATTGTTTTCTTGAATATGCTTCTGCAGTAGTAGCATCGATATAAATGTTATAAAAAAAATATTCTGAACTTACATCCACATATCTTTTCATGAAATCTCGATCTCGGGATCACATCCAAATGAGAGGGATCCTAAAGACATGAAAGTATGATTAAAAAATGCTTAAAAGAACTAAAAGTTACTACCCACACCAACAAGGTGCACCTTCCTTTTCAGTGACTTATTCATAAGAACTCCACAGTTGAGCGTGTTTAGCTTGGAGCGATTCGTGTTGCTTTACGGAAAATGCTGGGGCCACTGGTGTCGAATCTAGATTATGAATTCTAAGTCTGGGATGTTACAATTTTTTTTTTCTTTAATGAAGAATCATGGACACAATTCTCATTTTTTGGCCCATTCAAAGATGGATAATGAAGATGTATGTTTGACAGATAGTGCAACAACACACACTATACTTAAAAGCATAAAATATTTCTCGAAATTGACAATGGTTATAGCAAAATTTTAAATTTAACCTCTCAAAGTTAAATTTTATCGAAATTGGTTAAATAATAATTATAATTTATGTGCAAAAAAAATATAATATGTGAATATGTTTTCAAAATTTATAATAAAAATATTAATAGATAACAAAAAGTTTAAGAAGTCAACAATAAACTAGCATTGGCAATTAAATTTAATATTTATTGAAAGTACCTATGCTAAAATGAGACAATTGAAAATATAAGGGTTAGAATTAACAAACTTCAAAGTATAAGAAACCAAAATAGTATTTTGACTAATTTATTATTTAAAAATAATTTTGATTAATTATATTTTGCATAATCATGAGTACTTTTTTTTAATTTAAACGTTAGTAATAACTATCATTTAGGTCCTGTTTGGTTTTTAATAATTAGGTCTATAATTATTTCTCCTACCTCTAAATTTTTTGGTTTATTATCTATATTTTACCCATATTTTTAAAAATCAAAGTAAAATTTTGAAAACTAAAAACAATAGTTTTTAAAACTTGTGCCAAACTCGACCTGTGTAATCAAGAAACGTGCCAACCATTATAAGAAAAAAAGTGAGAAAATAAACATAATTTTCAAAAACTAAAAATAAAAAATGAAAGGGTTTCACCTTAATTATTCATTTTCTTTACCTCCGGTTCTCACTCGCCTACCCGGTACAATGTGATTCGGCAAAACGCATACAAAATCGTCTAAACCCTACCAAAGCCATTGAAGACTGTAATTTGCACATCTAAAACCCTTCGCCATCCGCCATGGCTGCTGCTCTCTCCCGAACTCCAAGACGCCTGTTTCTCTCCTCCAGACTCCATTCTTTCACATATTCAACTACTCCACCGCTTCAACCAAACTCCGATTCCCCTTTCCCTTCATTTCGTGCTGCCAAATCCGCCATTTTGTCTCACTCAGATCCCGAAAAGCTTGCTCAATCCTTCATCCAAGCTTCCAACCTTCCTGCCTTCCGCCGCTACCGCCCCATCTACCACCATTCCATCCGCAAACTCGCCCGTGCTCAACGCTTCGACCTTATCGATGGCATCATTCAATCCCACCACAAATCCCCCTCCGCCATTTCTGAAGGCTTCTGGATCCGCCTCATCATGCTCTACTCCAGCGCCGGCATGGTCGATCAAGCTCTCCGCACTCTTGATCAGGTAATCCTTCACAAACCCTGCGATCTGTCAGAGAAATCGCTCTCTGCTGTTCTCTCTGTTTATCTCGACAATTCCATGCCCGAGAAGGTCCATGAGATGTTCAGATCCATTCCGGAGAAGATAGGTGTTACTCCGACGGTGGTTTCCCACAATCTGGTATTGAAGGCTTTTGTTCAGCAAAACGATCTTCAATCGGCTCGGAATTGGATCGATGAGTTATACAAGGATGATGCTAAAGTCGTCCCTAACATTGACTCCTACAATATTTTGCTAGGAGCTTACTGGAACAATGGCGATTTGGTCGGATACGATGGGATTGTGAAGGAAATTTCAAAGAGAGGTTTGGAATTCAATTTGGCTACTTACAATTACAGGATTTTGAGGCTGTGCAAGAACAAGGAGTGTGCTCGGGCCAAGAAAATGCTGGATGAGATGGTTTCAAAGGGTGTGAAGCCCAATTCTCGTAGCTATGATGCAATCATTCATGGCTACTGCAATGTTGGGGATATTGAATCGGCTATGAAAGTTCTGAAGAGTATGCTGGAGGATGGCCATGTTTCTCCCAGTTCCCGAAGCTATTATAGTTTGATTCGAAGCATGGTTAAGGAGGGGGAGTTTGATTTGGCGTTGGAGACATGTAGAGAGATCATAAAGAGGAGATGGGTTCCTCCATTTGAGGCAATGGAGGTCCTGGTTCGTGGGTTGGTGGCTACGTCGAAGGTTGAAGAGGCAAAAGAGGTTGTTGAGAAAATGAAGAAGAGGCTCAAAGGGCCTGCTGTGGATTCATGGGGGAAAATTGAAGCTGCTCTTTCTCTGTAGACTGAATGTTGGGTTGGGATTACAGAGATATCTGTGAGACTGTGATGTGTTTGTCACTGGTTACATAACATCCACGCACATATTTGATTTTGATATGTTTTGTAGGTTATGTAGCGTGGAAAAGTTAGCGAACGAGCGACCACCGTAACCGTTGGATTTAGATTCAAAATAACTATTAGATATAGACTCAAAATAGGTTTGGTGCAATGCAATACTACCATTTCGTGACATGGATTTGTTTTATACAACGACAGTCATTTGGAAGAATTGAGATGCGTTGGTGATTAATTTTATGAAAGCCAGGCAACTGGATGGTGATTGAAGTTTTCTATTTAACAAGAGAGAGAGCATCAAAATCTCACTTATATCTGGCTTTGTTGCTGCTCCACCCGTCTATCATACTGGTATGGAAGTTGCTACTTGTTTGCTCTTCTTCTGCCTGTTTTTCCTCTGTTTTAAATCAAAGGAATGATGAGTTTCAGTGTTACTACCTGGACAACATGAGTTTGATATAGAAGTTAGAACCAAGAATTGAGTCTATTAGATCATATGGGTTCATCTAAAAACAAATTGGAAACGAGAAGAGTAACTTATCTATGTTACAAATTATAAGTATTGTGAGGTCTTTTTATTACGTGAGATCCTCAACATGCTTTTCAAGATGGTGTCAGTTTAGGCTTACCATTTTTTAATCCGATACTAATTTTATTTTGAATACCTTTTGGGTACTATATACGAAAGGAGTAGTTCTTTTATCTTGTAAATATTATCTAGACGAAATAGGTTGAAAGATAGCTGCTATAATAATGTAGTTGCAAACTAATAACTTATTGGATATAGATTAATTCAAAATATGTCAATAATTTATCTCTAGCAGCTATATTGGCGGTTTAAGTGATGATATTTTTGGGAAAATCGTACGGATGACCTCTCTTGAGAGAGACGAATGAAAAATTGTCCAGAGTTTAAAAACGTTCGAAAAATAGCCTTTTGCTGATGTCAGCCACGTGTGAAAGGATCGATTTGTGTTTTGATTGGCCCTAGAACGCTCGCAAGCACGAAATCTAGCTCATTCCTCGTGCTCCTTGTTTCTTCATTCTCGCTTCTCCCTCTCGTTCCTCATCAACACAAAATTAGACCATTTTTCCTTTTTTTTTTTCATTTGTTCAGATTCTCGTTCTCGTTCCTTCTTCTCGCTCTCGTTCCTCATCAACACAACACATAATTCATTTTCCTTTCGTTTTTACTGAGACTATTTTTGCTACTTTTGATACAAGTCTCCGTTCTCATATTTTAGATTAGATATTGATTTTAATTCTTCATGTCGTGAGAACTAAACTCAACTCAATTTGTTTGGTCACCGTCTCTCCATTTTTTTTTTCTCTTTTTTGGAGTACCCAAGAAAAAAAAAAGAAAAAAAAAAACAATTAGGAAAACTAGATTCTCAATTTTGTGATCTAAACTCAGTTAATGTCCATCTTGCTATGACATCAACGACGCCGTTTATATTGTCTTTCAGAAATAACGAATTAAAATAAGTACAACACGCCTGGACCGCGGTAAAATATTATTTTGATGTTTGAAGGTTTATTAAAATTTAAGTCATATATCTTTTTAATTTTCAGTTTTAGTCTATGTAATTTTAATAAATCTTAAATTTTATAGAGTTATTTTTTTTTTTATCAAAATTGGTTATATAATAATAATAATTTTCATGTGAGAAAATAGAATATGTGTAATTTATATTATTTAAAAAAATATATGATGCTAATAAATAATAAAAAGATTTTGAAGAAATCAACAACTATTTTAGAATGGAAATTTAGATAGTCATTTATTTTAGGTCACTGATACGCTATTTCAAGTTTCAAGTTTCACCAAATTTTTTAAAGCATTTCCAATCTAGTGATAGCTTTAAAATGTCAAAGATAATCGTGCAACTCTTAAAGAATAAAATTGTTTTTGAAACAAATGACAAATTTTAAGGGTGTTTTTTCTCATATAATGTAGCCTAATTTTTAAATTAGTTCAACATTTGAAAAGTTAGTGAGCATAACCGAGCTGTAATTAGCATGTACGCTTTCTCTTGAGATATTTTTATTTATAACCAACCAGTTGAATTATGCTTCACACATTGTGAAGATAATTATGATCATCTTAAAAGTCCAAATTTTGAAATAAGGTTAAAATACCATTTGATCCACACTTTGCTATCATCCTATTATAGTGCATATGCTTTCAAATGTCAAATTTTAGTTCTTATACTTTCCGTAAATCTTTAAAATAGTTTTTTTTTTTTTTTTATAGTGAGTTGATTTCTAAAACAAAAAAGAATCTACTAGCATTGCCTCAATTAATTCAAAAAAATATATATTTACACAATACCTTTTCTCACATGTAAAATATTATTTTTGTTGAACTAATTTTCCTAAAATTGAAATTTTGAATGATTAACGCCCATTTAAATTGATTTTCCAAATGTTTATAAACACATTTTTTTTTAGTTAAATACATTTATTTAAATAATTAGAAAGTTAATCCAAATAGATCATAAAATTTAAAATTTAACACATATTGCAAAAACCACCCTTTGAAGTATGGTGATGGTGGCAATTACACTCTCAAACTTTTAATTAAAAAAATTGGACTCTAAGATTTCTACAAGTGTTAAAATTGGACCCTTAAATTTATCATAGTTGTAGAAATTAGACCCATAATGATAAAAATTGAAGGCTCAAATTTATACGATTTTAAAATTTATATAATCATATGAATTTAAAGATCTAATTTTAACACTACTAAAAGTTAGAGGGCTCAATTTTTACAATTAAAAATTTGAAGGTGTATTTACAACTACCAGTATACTTTTAGGGGTTGTTTTTGTAATTTGAACTAAAATTTATTAAAAGTAATGCTATTATTGTTACAGTTATTATTATTATTATTAGGGGAAAAAACAAGAAAAAAGAAGGTTTTGATTTCATTGTGACGGACCCGGTTCACTCCCATCAAAGCGAGGGACTGAGAAAAAGCAGTGAAGAAGCACAGACGAACCAAAATTCGAAAGTCTCTAACGCAACGCAACTCAGGTAACCCTATCGCTCGTCTCTTCTCCATCTTCCTCGTACCTGTATTTGCTTTGAGATCCATTCTCTCCACTACCCTATGATTCAATTTTGATGTCTTCTTTGTTCTTCTTCATTCATGGCTCGATGATTTCTGTTACCTCTGCTTTTCCTTTCGAGATCTATATTCTTGCAAGCCCCTCACGAAGATTTATGCTGTCTTCTATATTGGGTTCTTTCTGAAATTTTAATTTACCATCTACAGTTTCTCTTTCTCTAAACTGGCGCATCTTCTGTGTAGGTCTTACTTTTGATTTCATGAAAATTGGTAAATAATGGCTAGCTATGCGGGTAAAGGAGCCCCCTCAAATGGGTCTGTCTACATCTGCAACCTGCCATATGGGACAGATGAGAATATGCTTGCTGAATATTTTGGGACAATTGGGGTATTAAAGGTTGGAAAATTTGCTTGCCCGTTTCTGTGCGTATTTGCCTTTTGTTCTATTACTATTAGTCTATCACAAGATGCTTTACTTTCATTTTATAATAGCTATTGCACTTTTCTTTTTGTCGTTTGTTTAATCTTCAAAGAAAGACAAGCGAACAGGTAGACCGAAGATTTGGTTGTATCGTGATAAATCAACGAATGAGCCTAAAGGAGATGCTACTGTAACATATGAGGATCCACATGCAGCCTTAGCGGCTGTTGAATGGTTTAACAATAAGGATTTTCATGGTAGCATTATTGAAGTTCATATAGCAGAGTCCAAAAGTAAGGATGATCTTTCATTTAATGTGGGGGTGGATCCAATTGTTGCTGCTGGTGATGATCTTGGTTTTGAGGAAAATGCTGCGGGTATGAATGGTGGTGGTGGAAGGGGGAGAGGTCGTGGTGATGCTCCAGGAAAAGCATGGCAACAAGAGGGAGATTGGCTGTGTCCAAATACAAGGTCTGTGATGTGATATTGGTGAGCAGCTCCTTCTTGCTTCTTTCAATTAATCAATCTTGGTTGCCTTCTGGGTTTCACTTATTGTTGTTTAAATGGCTTCTCATGCTTTATCCTACTGGCAGTTGTTCCAATGTTAATTTTGCATTTCGTGGTGTGTGCAATCGATGTGGAAGTGCTCGACCTTCTGGTGCTGCTGGTAGTGGTGCAGGCTCTATAGGTCGTGGCAGGGGCCGTGGCACTAGCAACCAGGACTCTGGAGGCAATAGTCGTCAAGTTGGTGGCCCTACTGGGCTCTTTGGTCCAAATGATTGGCCTTGTCCAATGTAAATATAATTTTCCTTCACTTATATGCCACTGGCATATTCTACTTCGCATTAGGCTTAGTCTTGTAGGAATGTATTACCTTTGCATTTCCATTTCTGCAATATTATCATTTCATATGTTATGAATTAGAGTCTAATTTTGTAAAACCTACTAAATTAATTGATTTTTTTTTCAGTGAAAATATACAGATCAAAGTGGATTATATTTGGTTGGAAGATAAAATTTCATCCAAATAAAAAAGTAGAAGATAGTATGGTTTTTGGTTTACCATCAAACGGCAGGAAGTTCTCTCTTCAATAATTGATTTCGCACATCTTTGTATCCAGTCTTTACTGCTGGTTTATCTTAAGGAATAGAATAAGCATTAAAGAGTATGACGCTGACACATTGGAATTTATGAAGTTCTTGCATTATATTTTACTTTCTTGTTTCTTTGGGTGTTTTTTTTTTTTTTTTTTTTTTTTTTTTTTTTTTTTTTTAATGTTTTTAAATATCATGGGAATTGGAAGGATGCATCTCTGGAGAAGGATCCGAAGGAGCAATGTCAATGTTAATTTGAAGTTTTGGGAGAAATGTTCTCTTGTATGGTTATTTGTTTCTAGATACTCATTCTCTGCTTCGATAGTACTGCTTGCTTGTGTAACTGGTTCTTCCTTGTGCTTTATGTTTCAGGTGTGGTAACATTAATTGGGCAAAGCGTACAAAATGCAATATTTGTAACACAAACAAACCTGGTCATAATGAGGGTGGCGTAAGGTATAACATTAACCTTTTTTTTGGTTACATTTTTTTTTGAAAAGCATATGATCTTATTTTCTGATAACGTTGCTTGCATTTTTTAAAAAAAAAAATTAAAATTAAAATTTGTAGTTTAAGGCGGCAACCTTTGACTTTTGTTAGTAAATGGACTTGTGTATTTCTTTAGGGAAATGCCACCTTTTATTTGATTAAGATGTGCTCTAGACTTTCTAACAATTGGACGTGAATTTGACTATTGAGATTGACTTCTCAGATTAATCAGTTCAATTTAAAGCAAATTTATGATACCGCATGCAGTATGAACTTTAAATTTTTGGTTTATCTGAAACATTAGTTTAGAAAATGGAAATCCAGACCTGTTGTTACTACCTTGAAAATGATAATGGGAATCCAGACTTTTAATTGACCTTCTAACCTTTTGTCTTGAAACATTAGTTTAGAAAATGGAAATCCAGACCTGTTGTTACTACCTTGAAAATGATAATGGGAATCCAGACTTTTACTTGACCTTCTAACATTTTGTCTTGAAATATGAGCATTTTACCAATTTTACTTGACCTTTAACATTTTTTATCTTAAAAATAAGAGATTTTTACTCCAATCTGAGCATAGCTCAATTGATTAGTGCATGCCCCTGACTAGGAGGTTAGAGGTTTGCATCCTCCCACCCCCTCGTGTTGAACATAGAAAAATACGGTCGATAAACTTTAACTCTTTCATTTGGTCTCTTTGATCATACAAATGAAATGATTTGTAGGCTAGCCCCAGAGTATGATTAAAATCACTTTTCTCATTATTTAAAATCATTTTGAAACATGCTTTTAAGGATTTAAAAGCAATTTTAATAGTATATGGAAGTCGTATTTAAAAGTGTATAATCAAACATTAGGTTGATTTTGAATGACATTTTCTAAGTGATTTTGAACATGAGAAAAATGATTTTAACAATTTTAAAATCACTTTGAAATATGCCCTAATGCCTACCATGACCTCACTTGAATAGATCTGTTCATTAGATTGTGTAATTGTGTACTTGAGTTGTACTAATAATAATAGCCTACTACAAAATATTCCCTTATTTTTCAATTATGATTGAACAGAGGAGGGCGTGGTGGAGGTTACAAAGAACTTGATGAAGAAGAGTTGGAAGAGACTAAACGACGGCGACGAGAAGCTGAAGAAGTAAGATGGTGGACCATTATTTTGAGAAAAACAGTTTTCTGATTGTGATTTGACAATCTTTTAATATATCAGGATGATGGTGAGATGTATGATGAGTTTGGAAACCTTAAGAAGAAGTTTCGTGCCAAATCCCAGCAAATGGAAGCTGGTCGGATACTACCAGGTGCTGGGCGGGCTGGATGGGAAGTTGAGGAACTAGGTACGAGTCTGTCCACTAACACCATGCTGTTGACCTTGAAATTATTTTGAGAATTCTGCTTGAACCTTTGAGTGAGTTTAACAAGGAAAATTCTTGATGTCTCCAAAGTTTGGGCCTTAGGGGCAGGTGTGGGCTTTAAAATAACTGTTGAAAATTTTCACGTCATGTTTTGAGAAGTTAAAAGGAAATTAAAAAGAAGGAATCATAGTGGAGAAATAAGCTGTGTTGAACTTATTACATTGCGATTGGCAGGAACAAATCAAAATCCCAAATATTATTATGATCGTACTGATTGTCCTGAAAAATGATTAGCTTGAAATAAAGCCTACCTAATTACATGTTTTGCAAACTCTCTTCCAGGTGTAGTTGAGAAAGATAGGAGGGAGAGAAGTAGAGACCGAGGAAGAGAATGGGATGACCGAGACAGGGACCGAGACGGCAGCAGAAATAGAGAAAGAGAAAGCAGGGAAAGACATCGGAGTCGAAGTAGGGAGCGAGATAGGGGAAGGGATCGCGATCGAGATTACGAGTACGAGCGAGATAGAGAATATGGCAGGGACAAGGACCACCGGAACAGACACCGATACTGAGAACGAGTTGGGGTCTGTCTGTGAATTGATAACCGGTGGGGATATAATTTTGTTGAGGACCTTGGTGGGAGGGGGAATGGTTGAAACATTTGGTTTAAAACAATATGGTAGAACCTCGTGGGTCTTATTTTTTTATGAAAGATATTCTATTTAGTGCTGTGATACATCTTTTTGTTACTTGAAGAATTCTATCAGATTACGAATTGAATTTGCAAAGCGATTTGACTTGTTTGGCTGGCCTTTCACCACCAATTCCAACTTTGGAGGTTTGAATTGCTGCACTGTTTTCACTGCCTTTTGTAATCTTATCAAGTTCACAGTTAAGTTTTAAGACACCTATTTCTACCGTTTTGACATCACTTTTCAGCTTAGTAAACCTTGAAGCCAATTTGATAACTAAAAGTTTAAAACTGTAGCCTTTGTACTTTAACAAAAATAAAGATCAAAATTGCCAAGAATGCACAGGAACAAAAGATTGATAATTCAGAATTTATGATCAAAGTATGCCTACTTACCTTCATTGTATGGATCTCCAAAGCCTTCTTGATGTTCAAATGTGGCGAGCTGCTTTGAATATCCCGACATTCCTTTCGTTAAATGCAAATAAAGTTCTACCTAATATATAAGTAAGAACAATTATCTCTATTTATATAGAATTTTTTGAGTAATTTCATAAACATAGCCATAAGAGTTTATGTCCAAAATAGATATCTATTTTAGAGATAGGTGTGAATGTTTCCTTAGTTTTATTCAAATTGAGATACAAAATAACCAAAAGTACTATGGGAATCAACTAATTAAAAAATGGCCCAAGATGCTATGGTGTACTTTGGTTTTGGTTCATTTTAGTTCTTGTATTTCTAACTTTGATTCATTTTGGTCTTTATACTTTTAAAAAACGTCCATTTTTGTCCGTTCATTTTTATTTTTCTTTCATTTTTAAGGAATCAAACAAAATGGTCACTTTTGAAAGTTCAATTACCAAAATGAACTAAAGTTGAAAGTATATTGACAAAAATGAACGTTTTGAAGGTAGAGGAACCAAAATGAACAAAAATCAAAAGTACAAAGACTAAAATAAAACATTTTAAAAGTAGAGGGACCAAAATAAACCAAAGTTAAAAGAACAAGAATCAAAGTAATATTTAAGGATAATTGTTATGGTTAGCACTTGTAGAACTAATAATTAAGTGTATAACAACATTTTAAAAGAATTACAAATATAGAAAAATCTATTGGTAACAACATTTTAAAAGAATTACTAATATAGAAAAATCTATCGGTGATAGACTAGCTAATAGATTCCTTTCAATGATATAGTTTATCACTAATAGACTTCAAGAGCTAGATCTATATTTTGCTATATTTATAAATTTTTAGGCAAAATACACTTTTGATCCTTGAGGTTTGAGGTAGGTGTCTATTTGGTCCTTCAGGTTTCAAAAGACACACTTTTAGTCCCGAGGTTTGAAAAGTGGGTTTAAATGGTCCTTGAATTTGTTTGACAATTAGTTGACTAACAGAAAGATGATACAGTATAAATGAGAGAACACTTTTTTATATTATGCTACTAATATTTTAGGTTTGATTTCTATATTTGCAACCGTCCTTTTTCTATCACCCCACTTAAAAAGATATTTTAAAAATAGTATTAAAATTCGTATTCATGCAAGCTCTAAAATGGGCAATAAGTGAGGGGGGCAAAGATGAATCGGTTCGGATCGGTTCAATTCCGGAGCGAACCGAATCGTTAGCCACTCATGTTCAGACGAATAAATTCCGGGCCAAGCCCAAGTCTAAATTGAAAAAACGCCAACCCTAACCCTAAATTCCTCACCCTTCCTCTCATTTCTCATCGCCGGCGTCTCTCGTGGTCCGCAGCCGCACCTCTGCAACCGACTCTAAATTTTCTACGGCAGATTCTAGCTTCGAACATCATCGAAAATGCGCCCAATCTTGATGAAAGGCCATGAACGGCCATTAACTTTCCTCAAGTACAATCGGGATGGCGATCTTCTTTTCTCCTGCGCCAAGGATCACAACCCCACCATCTGGTACGCCGATAACGGCGAGCGATTGGGGACTTATCGTGGTCATAATGGTGCCGTTTGGTGCTGTGATGTCTCCAGTATGTTTCACCTTCTTATTTTCACCTTGTATTTATTCGGATTGGCTAATGGATTAATCTGAGACTGAACTTCTGTCCAATTCTACTTTAATTTCAGGAGATTCAATGCGGCTTATCACTGGAAGTGCGGATCAGACGGCAAAATTGTGGAATGTACAAACTGGACAGCAACTCTTCTCCTTCAATTTCGATTCACCTGCTAGGGCAGTTGATTTCTCTGTCGGCGATAAGCTTGCAGTTATTACCACTGATCCTTTCATGGAGTTGCCTTCTGCTATTCATGTTAAACGGATTGCCAGAGACCCCTCGGAACGTAAGCTGTGTTTTTCTTTCATTTCTTTTCTTTTCCCATCATTTTTATAAGGGTCATAATTTGGTTCTCATGCACTATGGCTGTAAATTGAATATGAATTTCATTCAATTGAAGGTACTTTTTCCCTTCCTTTTAGTGATCAATTTTATTCATTTCATTACTGTGAATTATCGATCGTGCACTTGAATCGTATAATACACGTTACAAGGAATTTGATGGAATGCATTCTGTTTGCTTATTCATGAATATTATTTATTTCAAGCATTATTCTTTTTAGGTAAACAAATATTGATTGTGAGCGAGAATCTTGTTGTAGCTAACTTGAGAACTGTTTTATTTCGAAGTAATATGACTACTTTCTTCTTATATATTTTCAGATCTTCAACATGCATATTTACACGCAATAAACTTACAATAGCTTTGAGGAAAAAAGCAATTTTCTCACTCGTAGGGAACTAGGTCCTAAGTCCCCAGCAATATCTAGATGATATAATTTGTGTTAGATTATTGCACGACTTGTATGTGCTTTATTGGTTTTGATGCTCGTTCTCCCTTGTAAGTTATAACTATTAATGGGCTTAGTTTAGTATAAGCTAGTTTTGAAAGAAATGTTTCAATGGATATTGCTAAATTTAACAATTTTGTGATTAAAATGGATTTTTATTTTTGGCTTTAAGTGATTTATATATCCTCGTTAAAGTGTTTCTGATATGCTGCAGAGACTGGTGAATCTGTGCTCGTTCTTAAGGGTCCCCAAGGAAGAATCAATAGAGCTGTTTGGGGGCCTCTAAATAAGACCATTATAAGTGCAGGAGAAGATGCTGTTATTCGCATTTGGGATTCTGAGGTAATGATTATGCTACTGGGTGCCTATCAAATAGTGTAATAATTTATTATGACTACTACTCTTTTATATAAGTATAAGGGCATGGATGTTGGACTAGATCTTTTATGGTTGAACTGTTTTGTAGTTTTTAAGTATAAGTTCATAACTATGCAATATTTTCATTTAAAAAGAACTGTGCAATGTTACATACATCTTCAACAATTAGTAATTACAATTAAAACTATGAGCTGGGTAGATTCGTTTTGTTTAAACTTTAATGGGACCTTAAATGGGAGTAATGTTTACCATTCCCTAACCTTTGACCCAGAAGTTGGTTCTAATGTGGAAATCTTTCTATCTCCTACACGGGAATCAGTGTTTTGAAAGGCAAGCCAAAATGCCCTTTTCAAAAATGTCGTTCGCTCATTTGCTGAGGAATGCCCTCTTTCTACCTTCGCAACCCTTGAAAAGTCTTCTTATGGAATTTGATAGTGAAAAGAATTTCGTGAAAGCTTGATAGGTAGTTTAGGTAAGAAACTCTTTTGTAAGAGAGGTAGAGGTAGATTCACCCTCATAAAATCTTTCATCTCATAACTATTTACCTATTACATGTGCCATTTAGAAGATAGTATCCCTTGCTTCTCACGGGGTCTAAGCATTTACAACATTCTAAATGAAACATTGCTTCTTTCTTCTTTCTAATTGACCTTAGAGACTCTTTTTGATAAGAGACTTTAGTGACTCTCTTTGGAAGAAAATTCTCTTTTGGATAAAATCATTGATCTAATCTGTGGTATTGCTCTTCCATGAGAAATGCATTATCGATCAATTTATGAATGAGACTTTTATCTATTTCATCCCATAAAATGAAAATGTACGTAAAGTGAAGGATTCCAGACCCATTAGTGTGATAACTAATTTATATAAGGGATCCTTCATATAGTCTTTGCAGAATGGTTGGGTGAAGTGTTCTACGCTATTTATGAATGTTAAGGAGCTTTCGTTGTTGGGAGAGATTTTGGATGTGGTGGTTGTTGGCCAATGAGGCAATTGAGGGGGGAGGTTGTGTCTAATCTGACTAACTAGGGCGGGTGGGTTAGGCAATGGGAACTAGGACAAATGGTGTTGTCCTCTTAGCTAAGTCGCTTATTTTAACCATAACCCTTGCAACTTGTCTATTAAGTCATTTGGACTTGTCTATTATGCTCTCCACCTAAAAAAGTCATTTCAGACTTCAGAAGTAGAGTGTATGTAAAAAGTTGAAAAGTTGGTCAATTGTGTTGTCTGTATGCAGGATTTATGAACTCTTGTTTGCTTGAAAATTATTGTGAAAAAAAAATTTGCAATAACAAAACAAGAATATTTAATACAGTGTATGTAAGTGGTAAAATTTAATATATAATTTTTCGAACTGAAGTATTTATTTTACATTTAGAGAGGTACTGAGGTAAGGACCAACAAATGTTTCCCTACTGTTTACACTCTTATGTGCAGTAAAGATTATCATCTCTTATCTATAATCAAGATTTGCGGATGTTGAATTTAATTATTGAATTTTTTGTTTATTGTTTGGTGAATCTGGCTTATTCTCCACTTGATGTTTAATTGAACTACAGACAGGTAAACTTCTGAAAGAATCAGACAAGGAGACAGGCCATAAGAAAACAATAACTTCCCTTACAAAATCCTCTGATGGTTCACATTTTATCACTGGTTCTTTGGACAAGTCTGCAAGGGTACCGTGCAGATCTCTTATTCCCCCCTCCCTCCCTCGCCCCACAAACACACGCACATCTTGTTGATAGATTAAAATTTTGGTGGTTTAATATACATTATTTTTTAATTCCAGCTGTGGGATATCAGAACATTGACGCTTATCAAGACATATGTGACAGAACGCCCAGTCAATGCAGTTACGATGTCTCCACTTCTTGATCATGTATGTATATGTGAGCTGCCAAAATAGCATTTCTAGAGTTCTGTTTCTGAGACATTTGTTTTATGCTTGATTGTCTGATATGTTATTAAATGTCTCGACTCAGATTATTTTTTTTGGCTTTCAGGTGGTGCTTGGTGGTGGTCAGGATGCTTCAGCTGTGACAACAACTGATCATCGTGCAGGAAAGTTTGAAGCTAAATTTTTTGACAAGGTTCAATCTTCTGTAGCATTCTTCTTGTGACCATAGAGTAAGAGTCAGTTCGGTTGTATGATATTTCTCTTTTGTCTGATAGATCCTTCAAGAAGAGATTGGAGGTGTGAAAGGGCATTTTGGACCCATCAATGCTCTGGCTTTCAATCCCGATGGAAAGAGGTATGGTGTATTGCACTGCTTGCATGTGAAAAACAAACCAAACAATGCATTGATTGATTAAATATTGGACAATGATTGATATGCTTATTATGGATTTGATTTTCTTTTAGTTTTTCAAGTGGAGGTGAAGATGGTTATGTAAGACTGCATCATTTTGACCCCGATTACTTCAACATCAAGATTTAAATTTGCTGAGCGGGGAGAAGGGATGCAGTTGTTTGTGGAGGCCTCATTGACGAAATTTGCACAGCGATGTATTAATCATAGGCTTTATTTATTGTAGTCGAGAACGTTGCCTCTTAGATTTTTTACATCATGGTGATTAATTAAAAAAATCTTGTGGAATGATATTGCTATTTTGTGTGACGAGAGGCAGAGTCTTAGAGCAAAGGTGCTACACGTGGAATTCGATTGCAGCTATAGCTTGAAGAGGATATGTTGAAGTAGTAAGCACCTTCAGTTCGTTATAAATTATATAGCTAATCCCTTAGGAGAGATTCATACAAAAGGCACTAGTTTTGGCTGGAGACATGCAAGATTTGTAATGATCAGAATAATTTTTTGCCCTATTACTGATTGGATGCCTTGCCATCAAAACCAGAGTTACAGATTTTGAAGCATTACTTTCATAAGGGGAAGCACTTTATCCTCTTTAACCTGCCAAGATTTTTTTGTTTTGTTTTGTTTTTTTGTTTTGTTGTCGCGGTCTTTGTCGTCATCATGGATCTTGCAAAAACTGAGGTTATTTCTCAGCATAGGCTGGTTGGAAGCGTAAAACAACTCAAGTATTAATATGTAACGAAGGTTTGGCACCTAAACATGGAGATTTGAGATTGAAGGCCTAAGAATTGTCCGGTGTGTCGTGTTCTCTAACGTAATTTGACTTGTATTCTTACTTACCATGTACTGTACATTTGATTCTCTAGGAAGTTGGAATAATTGCAAAAAAAAAAAAAAAAAAATTCATTTTAAATGTTCAAAATGGTAAATGACCTAATTTTTTTTAAAAAATGTCAAACGATTTTTTGATGATCTCATGTTCATGAGAAGTTACAATATTGCTTTTATTGATATTTGTTTTCTTTTTTCTCTTCTTTTGTGGCCTTCGATTTTCCCTGTTTTTTCTTTTTTTTTTCCCTCTCTCTTTCTCCAGCTTTCGCTTCTTATTCTTTTTCGTCTTCTTCTTCTACGGCTTTTTTTTCTTCTTCTCTAGCACGATGAGTCCACTAGAGTAGCTCCGATGCGACCAACTCTAGTGAGCGAAGCGAGAGAGAGCGAGATGAAAGTGATTGTAAGTGAGGAAAGGAAGAGAGAGCGAGAGCAAGATTGCCTTTTTCGCGTGTGCTAGTTCATTTCGGTAATTTTAGATGAGAGTGATTGTAAGTGAGGAAAGGGTCATTTGGCATTTTTTTTCAAAATCCGAGTCATTTAGCATTTTCGGCCCAATTCCTAAGAAGTTTTCCCTATTGATTTTACTTCACATTAGTTTCTTCATTTAGTTATTTCAATTTCACTACATTTCATCCATTTAATAAAATTAAATGTTAGTACTTAGCAGTAATAAAATTCATTACATTTCATTCATTTCAATTGAATGTTACCTGTTATACACTTTATCAAAACTTGGTCCGTACAATTGCATTAGGCACTTTTATGTGCATTGAGCACGAGCTAACGATATTACAAACGTGTACCTTACTTTTGGTAATCCAACGATACAAATTTCAAAAGTTAAATAATTACATCTGACTTGGAATAATACGTTATTAGTTAGACTTGCTAAAAACTTTTTTTTAAAGCATGTGAGTCCCAAATTTTTTTGAGATGATCCATATTGGCTCGTAAATACAATCACTCTTGCAAGCAACTCTAGTCAAGTAAGGTGACGTGATTAGGTTGCACAAGCATATTGTTACACCCCATGCTGGTCTATAAGGATATTCTGAATCTTGGGACTTGAGCTCACTTAACTTTGCATAATGAGTTAATAACATATCAATAGTAGTTTAGATTTCTTTTCAGGAAAAAAAGTAGTTTAGATTTTATTGTATTTATCAACATTCCACACAAATCATTTTACAAACAAGTTATTTAAAATACTGACAGTCGGTATATCTTTGAAAGCAAAGATGGAGAGAATAAATGGACTCTTCGAGGGCTACTTAAGGCACTTTAGTGGAAACCTGTAGGACTAGAGCTGTTGGAAGTTGCTCAGTGCTGCTATAACTTAACAACCAAAAACCTCTGTGTCAAACTTCAACCCCTTCGAGTTGGCCACGAGGCAACAACCTCTGATGCCCCACACTATTGTGGCTGGAGGGGTCTTGTCCATCAGCCTACTTTGCCAAGAGGTAGGGCAGGAGCGCAACGACCTAACCCAAACCCACTTAGATGAAGCTGCAAGGCGTATGAAGGGAGCGACGATCCTTCTCGAAGCTCCAAAAGAAAAACCTAACCTAGCCCACAATCTAAAGGCTTGACTCGGTCTGAAGGAAGAAGAAAGTCGACATTGTAGAGAAGCGGATAGGAGAGGTAGTTTATAGACTCAAGCGATCAAGTCGGTGAAAACTCACCCTGTATTCTATGCGTCAGTTGACTTTGATTAGACCAGACCGACCCTGAGAAGAACGTGCCCACGAGGGCATCACCAGATGTTGTAGATGAACTTCCCCAAGAAGAAGTCTAGTATATCATAACTCACCGCACCATGGGCGGGACGAGACCATACACCCACTACACGAGTAGAATACTACTTAGTAAAGTAGAAGGGCCCACCTGAAACGAGGTAAACTGGGAACGGGCTGAAACTTACGATTTGAAGACAAAGTAAGAGACTATTGGACATCTCGTAGAGCGACTCTCAATGAAAATGTTTTTTTTTTTGCTTAATCCACACTAAAGATCAAGGAGTACAAGTGTACTCCGGCTAATAAGGGAAATGTTTTTTTTTTCTAATCCAAGTTTGACTCTGATTAGATCCTTAGCCCAATCACTAAGTAAGGAAGCTACCTTATGTAATGTAAAAGAAAATTGAGGAAAATAACGTCGAGTAGAAACGAACAAGGTCTTACAACACGATCACTATATCTCTTTTCTTTTTCTTTATCTCTCCTCTATAGAAAGGGGGAGCGTGGTATACCTGATTGTTTGGTCAACGAGATATACATAAGCCAACCATGTGATTCATTCTCAATAGCCATGTGATGATCATCTTAGAGCAATCCTTTTGTCAACGGATGCTCCTATTACACTCGTAGTCTATAAATTATTTTTCTCGCCAATCTGAATTGCTTCATCAATGATTCGGTGAATGTATCTATGTTGAATTTGTGGGTATACATGTATCAGTCAAATGAATTTCATTAGGATGGGTCAATTTAATTAGGATCGGTCTTATGATGAAACAATTCATTGCATCGATCAAATCCAATATCAATAAACCATTTTACCTATACTCATTAGATAAATCCAATTTTTCGTTCCTGAATGAGTGGCTATATAGATAAGATATATTTAAGTACATATCTTATTATTTATAATTTATAATAATTATATACACTAGACTCATCGTGGCTAGTGGCTTATTCAGAAATTGAATCAAATAGACATTTTTAACTCAGTGGTAGAGTAACGCCATGGTAAGGCATAAGTCATCGGTTCAAATTCGATGAGGGGCTTTGGCTTTTTTCATAAAACTCCCGCCGTAGTATTAATATTTGATTAAAGGGAGAATAGACGATATATTGTTTTTTCTTTTTTGGTAATAAAAAAAGTAAACACGAGTCCTTAGGTCGGCATTTGACTTTGGCCTTGCTTGTTCGATTTTGGCCTATTCTTTTGATTGTCATGTCTGCTGGTATTACATAGATGTCTTCTTTGAAGGGCAGAGGCCTTTAGTGTCCCCTCTATTCAATAATTGGGGCCTCACAATCACTAGCCAATATGTTTTTCTCTCATGCCTTTCTTCGTTCATGGTTCAATATTCTGGTGTCCTAGGCATAGAAGAATTACACAAATCCATCCCAAACTTGGTGGTTAAACTCTACTGCGATGATACTTCTGTAGGGGAGGTCTTGCAAAAAAAAAAAAATAGCTCGACGCTAGGATGATAAATAGCTTAACACCTCTAGTTCTTATTACTTTTCAATATTCAATATCAATATGGAAAAAAAATGAAAAATGAAAAGGTCGTCTTATTCAAAACCCCTTCTCTCCCACTTTTCTCTCTCACTTCACACCTTGGAACAGACCGTTCTTATCGAGAGAGAGGCGCTTTCACATCTTCTTAACCCGAAATGACAAATGGCTGGAGAGAGGAAAGACTCCTTTTTTTAGGATACCCGGAGAACAGATTTAGTAGAGACAGGATGAGACCAGTAGCTCAGAAGATTAGAGTACGTAGCTACGAACTACGGTGTAAATTGCAGATACACGTAATAACACTACTTTTAATGAAGAGTTAAATGAAGGGACCACAGCTAAACCAAAAATAAATATCCAAATAATTAAATGATGTAAATTATTGGTTGGTGAGTCGAATTAAGAAGCACAGGCAAGTAAGGTAATCGCTCAAGGCCACCAATTTTTGGATCACATCTTTTCTCTCCATATAATATGCCTTAATAACATCGTTTGAAGTAAATGACAATATGAGAGTAAAATTAAGTAAATGACAATATGTGTGTGTAAATTTTAATTACCAATAATTTTTTAATTCCATTATATCATCAAAATGAGCATAGCTAAACTGATATAATACTTATATTATCAATCTCCTGAGATTCAATTCTCCCACTTGGACTAAGATTTACTAAAAGTACAGAAACTAAAATTGGACATTTGAAAATATATAGAGGTTAAAATTAAATAAATTTGAAAGTATAAGGACCAAAATAGAATTTTAATCTACAAAATTAATGGTTATTGTGGATCTTTTCTTTTTCAAAATTCTATCAAAAATAGCCTCATGTAAATACAAATATCCTTAAAATGTCAAAATGAGCTTAGTTTGACGTTTATTGGCATGTGAACCTTCTTTTAAAGTTGGAAGTTCAAAGTGTAGGCCACCACATTGTAATTTCTACTCATACGTGTGAATGTAGTTAGTTTATTTAAACTTTAAAGAGTACATTGTTTGAAATTGGTGATGTCTTTAATGATATATCTTAACTAATTGAATTTGTGGTTAGTCATAATTTTTTGGGCCGTCTTCAAATATAGAAAAATGAGTCAAACTATTTACAAACATAGAATAATTTTACGATCTATATAATTTTAATATACATTGTTTGATAGAATTCTATCGCTTGAGCGATAGATTGCGATAGACTAACCATAATTTGTAAATAAAATTCTATCACGGTCTATCACTGATAGATAATAAAATTTCTCTATATTTGTAAATAGTTTGATATTTTTTTCTATTTATAATAATTTTATGTGTTATTCATGTACACGCAAACTTTAATTATCACATTATAAAGGTAACTGTAGGGTTGAAATTTTAATGATTGTTAACTTTCTCCCGAAGCTAGTAGGAGCTATTTAAAATTCTAACTAGGTAAATAAATAGTATTCAATGCTTTGTTTTCTTGGTTGGTTTTTTATTTTTTTATTTATTTTTTTATTTTTTTATTATATATTTTCATGTAATCTGAGAGTCTGTTTAGATTAATTAAAAATATATATTTTTTAAAAATCATTATTATTTAAATTCTTTTGATAAAAAGTGTTTAAAATAAACTTTGGAAGTGTTTCAAAAGCTATTTTAAGCAGTCGCTAAACACTTCAGTTATTTTCAAAATGACTTACCTGATTTTTATAGTAATTAGAAGTCTGATGTGAAATTAGAAATTAAGATGATGAGAGATTCAAATCTACTATTTTACTATTTTGAGTTATATTGTTTGTTACACTTTTACTATTAGTTTTTTTAGTATAATTTCTTATTTGACTTTTTAAAAGTTTCAAAATATTGCATTTTTATCTTTGTATTTTGAATTTAACTTCTATTTGATCTACAAGTTTCATGATTTTACACGTTTACTCTTGAATTTTTATTAATGCTCATTTTAATATTAATTTTTTTATTAATTAATTTAAAACAATTAAATTATTTTTCAAATTTTTTTATCCTAGTAAAATTAATTGAAAAATTCACTTAATAATTATTTTTAATTAATTAATTCAAAATTAATACCAAGGATGAAAAAAAGCATTAAGTTTTTTTGTTTTTTTTTTTTTTAAGAAAAGGCAAGCATGACATAGAAGTGAAAATTTCAAAAATTTAGGAACCAAATCAAAACTAAAATCAAAACTCATAGATAAAAATGTAACATGTTAAAACCTAGCACCAAATGAAAACTATACTCAAAATCGGTGGACTAAAAGGCTTTTTTCTTTTTCTTTTCTTTTCTTTTCTTTTTTTTTTTTTTTTTTTTTAATGGAGAGGATCATTAAATTTTTTGGAATTAATTAGTGTTAGCTAAATTAATTAGTTGAACAAATCTTAAATTATATATACACACACGAGGGGTAGAAAATAGTCTAAATCTTTTGCAAGCTCTTTTACTAATATTGAGACATCAAAAGAACTAAGGAAAAATGGCAAAGCCTTCTACAAGAGAATGGACGAAGATTGACAAAGGAATGGCTTCATTTTATTTCTTTGTTCATGTGCTTTGTATTTTTGCCCCATTTTATTTCAATTGGAGTGCATTTTGGGTTGCTTTTGTATTACATAACATTACAGGTCTTTTCGGTATTAGCATTTCGTATCATAGAAATCTTTCACATCGAAGTTTTAAACTTCCCAAATTCTTTGAATACTTGTTTGCTTATTGTGGAGTTCACGCCCTGCAGGTTTGACATTTGACAACTTATGTGTTTATATTAGCATGACAATGGATGCATGTTGTAATCTTTCATTGTTTTCAACGTTTTAGGGTGATCCAATCGGTTGGGTGAGTACGCATAGGAGTCACCATCAGTTTGTCGATACTGAACGGGATCCACATAGTCCTATTCGAGGATTCTTGTTTAGTCATATGACTTGGACTTTTGATTCGAATTCTTATGCTAAAAGAGTTTGTTCAGATAAGTCATTGAATGAATTTGAAGAGATTGGAGAAAGCAATTTTCTAAGTGTTAGAAAGTATGGGAGAGCAGATAATGTTGGTGACTTGGAGAAGCAAACTTTCTATAGATTTATTCACAAAACCTATCTTCTTCATCCAATTATTCTTGCAATCCTACTTTTTCTTGTTGGAGGAACTCCTTTTCTCATATGGGGAATGGTAAAATCTCTATCTTATTTGTTTCTTTTCAACTATTATTTTATAGAAAAATACCTTTTTAGTCTTGATTTTGAATTTGATTTTCATTTGATTTCTATGTTTTAAAATATTAATTTTTAACTTTGAGTTTTGTTTCATTCTAGTCTTTAAAGGCTTCAAGATGACTTGTATAGTCTTGATTTTTCACTAAATATTCACTTTAGGTGTCTGTGTTAATGTTTATTAATTAATTTAAAACAAGTAAATAGTAAAGTAATTTAGTTATCACTGATTAATGTTCCATCACTATCAAAATTAATTAAAAAGTTTAACATCGTATTTATTTTAAACTAATTAATTGATAGTTAACGTCAAATTTTAGATTGAGCTTTAAGAAAAATTACTTGAAGGTAACAGTGTAAAAATATATTGAAATGTATGATCAAATAAAAACTAAACTCAAAACTAACATAAAAAATACACCATTATGAAACCTAGTGACCAAATGAAAACTAAACTCAAAATTTAGGGATAAAAGTTTCTGATTTTAAATCATAAGAACTAAATAGAAACTGAACTAAAAATCTAGGGACCAAAAGAATAATTTCTCTTATTTTTTTAGGAAAAATACTTAGGTGCATCCGAAACATCACCTATCTTTGTGCATCTCACTAAATTGCCCAATCACAATGTGCCACATGACAAATTCTTTTTACTTTTGCTTTGAAATATTTTAAATTTCTTATGTATGTGGTGAAGGTGAAATTAGAGTGCATAGAGATAGATGTATCTTGTGATGCACCCAAACATTACTCTTTTTTTAGTGCATCGAATAAGGATAAATAAATTTGGATCGTCAACTTTATGAGAATTAGTGCATATTAGTTACCATTGAACTTATGTTATTTGCGCCATAATCATGAAAAAAGTGTAGATTATTTTATTCCCTTCTACAAAAAAAAGTGTAGATTATTTTATTTATGTTAAAATCATTTGATTAGAGGGTAAAGAAAATCAACCCCTAATTTAATCAAATAATCCTCCTTTCTCATAATATTTTTTAAAAAAATATGAAATATAAATCTATTTAATTTATAATTAAAATATATATTTATTTATTGGACTACCTAAAGGTCTGTAATTCAAATCTCTCCCAATGTTAAACTCAAAATAATAATAATAATAATAATAATAACAACAAAAAAATCAAGGAAATTTGTTTTAAATGATAAAATAATGAAACTATTTAAAAAATTTATTACTTTGTGTAAATAGTTTTCATTATTTTTCTATTTTTAAAAATTTTCCTAATATATACTATTTTCTTCCTGCAGGGGGTGAGGATTGTAACGCTCCTACACTCAACATTTATGGTGAACTCAATATGCCATACATGGGGAAAGCAACCATGGAAAAATAACAATTTATCTACAAACAATTGGTAAGTGCAAAATGCAAATATTCATTGTCAAGCCCAAAGATAATTCAATCTTTTTGTTCCACTTCATAATTTCTTTTTAAATCCTCATTTTAATTTAACCATTTTCTTCGGTCGATTTTAAAATTGGCAAAACTTATACATAATAGTAGGGTAGTTTGTTTATTATTTCATTATTAAAGTGTAATGTAGATCGATCTATATTATACTTAAAAAAATATATATCGTCAATTTTTTAAAGTATAAAAAACTTGTAAACTACTAACAAATTTGTATTAACTTGTTTATTTATATGATTTTTGGTACAGGAAGTATATATAAGAAAAAGTATCATTAATTTATAAGTCTTAAGATAATTATGTGATTAAATTATTGAATCAAATAAACCATCTATATTCAAATAAGAGTATTGTAGTTTATTGTTATGATATATATTTCAGGATTAATATCCATTAAATACGTAGATATATATCCATAAATTAAAAGAATTTTACATTGATATTAAGGATTAATAGAGATATTTCTATTATATTTGAAATATACCCGTAAAATATTAAAAACACATCGCCTAATCTCAATATAAAGATATACAATAATAACAAGATAATAACTTCTTTAGAAAATATCGATCGACATTCAAATCTTATGTTTTAACGTTTTATGTGATATTATTGTTATTTGGTTTTTAGGTTAGTGGGTTTGCTTGTGTTTGGAGAAGGGTGGCACAATAACCACCATGCATTTGAGTATTCGGCTAGGTTGGGTCTAGAATGGTGGCAAATCGACTTTGGTTGGTACGTGATTATGTTCCTTAAAGTTATTGGAGTGGCCACTAACGTCAAACAACCTTCTCAAATCCACAAAAAAAGACTCGCTATGTACTAACCAAAATGCTCCAATGTATGCATGTAAATGAGTCCAAACACATAATTATTATTATGATTTTAAATATTAGTCTCGCTAGAAATATTGATAAAATGTTATATTGTAATAGATATTTCTAAAAATGTTATAAATATAAAAAATTATTTTACTTAACAACGAATCATTTCCTTCCATAAGTTTAAATCTCTTATTATCAATATCAAGTCTACATACTAATATTTTATTGGTTTTTCAATGATATAATATAAAAATGTTAGGCTTACTCTTCTCGTTGTTGAACCAATGAATTTATAAAAAGATCAACACATATGCTAGTTGAAATTTAAAACTTTGATTATTATTCCTTTATATAATTTATTATAAGGTCGGTTTTCAAATATAAAAATTAAAAATGAACCAAACTATTTATAAATATAAAAAAAATTGTGATAACAACGATAGAATTCTATCACTCGAGCGATAGACAACGATAGAGGTTTATCGCTCGAGACAATGAAATTTTTCTATATTTGTAAATAGTTTGATATATATATTTTTTTGTTTATAATAATTTTTTTATTATAATATATTATATAATGTTGACATTTATAAATCCGTTAAATTGAGAAAAATATTAAATATTTTATTTGATGATGTATGTGACTCAATCTTTAATATTATATGAATAATGAACTCCTCCCCAGAGTCTCGTCCTGATCAAGCAAGAAAATAATCTCTAGTTTGACAGAATATAGGAGTCAAACTTAATATTTAATTCGGATCCTCACCTAGAACCCCGACCCAAACTACTATTTATAAATTTTTAAAATTATATAATATATTAATGAGGATTGTAAATAAATTATATTATTAATAACATTATATATATAATTTCATTTTTAAAATAATGTTTATTAAAATTTAGGTTAAAATACATTTTGGCCTTTGTACTTTGACACTGATTCAATTTTAGTTCATGTATTATCAAAAGTCAATTTTTAGTCTCTATACTATCAATAATAAAACTTTAATTTAATCTATACTACTAGTTTATAGTTGATTTTTCATACATTTTTTAGGTTTTTAGATACCATTTTGATCTCCATATATACTTTTTTGTTTTATTATATGTTAGCTCCTATGCTTCTAAAGGGTTCAATTTTAGTGATTCGTACTTTTAAAGATCTAATAGTTACAAATATAGAGTTTAACTATTGAAATAATGTTTACAGCTATTTCTATAAACCTAATTTATTTAAAAATAAGGAAAATTTTCACAGATAGAAAAAATGTCAAACTATTTATAAAAAATAGTAAAAAAAAAATTACTGATAGACATTGATAGACTTCTATTAGCATCTATCAGTGATAGACTTCTATCATTTCTATCCCTGATAGATCTTGATACACTTCTATTAGTGTCTATCACAACTATCTAAAAAATTTTCTATTTTATGTAAATAGTTTATCTTGTTTTTCTATTTTTAAAAATTCTCCTAATAAAAAACTACTAATTTTTTTTTTTTAGAGAAATGAACTACAAAATATTATTTAATTTTTTAAAAAGAAAGAGATTATATAAATTTAATTATATTAAACTATTTTATAAATTACCTAAAGATTTACCTAGTGAAAGTGCATACTATCAACTTAAGTAGTAAATAGTAAATATTTCAAGTATTGTATCTCAAGTAAATGGATGTAAAAAAAAATTTGATGTAGAGAAGATTTTTCTCCAGAAAACAATTGAAGGTATCAAGTTTTGAAAATATTTTGAGAGGATGATGTTTTGACTTAAAGATAATAATAAAAGAGAGATTCAAACGTGCTTACTCCATCCGGTTGGAGAATGTAATATTTCATGCGATTGCAACTTTGATTCAGACTTAAACATGATAAACCAGATTTGCCGCCTATTTGACATTTTATGAAGTATTTTTAAGAGTTCAGTCATTTTAATATATATATCTATAGTTAATGCAAACTTATATAAATGAAAACACAATCCAAAGTCTTTAATAAGGTTTTGTCCTATATGGTTAAGGTAAAAAACTAAATCTTATGTCCTCTTTTTCTAGATTGTTATTATGAAAACTAAATTTTATTTAGGGTGTGTTTGGAATGCATTTTCAAGTGTTTAATTTAAAAAATAAGTCATTTTAGGGAAAATTGGAGTGTTTGGCAACTACATAAAATAGATTTTGAAATATATTTTAAACAATTTTTATTAGAGTAGTTTAAATAAAAACGAATTTTTTAAAAAACATTTTTTCTCAAGTCAATCTAAACGAGTTTTTAACCTTCTTGGTAATAAACTCAACTTTTGTAATTTAGATGATCAATGTAAAACTAATAATAGAAATAAATTCAATAAAAGCAAATCATACTATAAAATGAGTGCAATTTACTTTTTATGCATGAAAGAGTTTTTCTATTCTTTTGGAACGTTTACATATTTAAATTTCAAACGAATGCTTAACTCACCATGATGAAACTAACTAAGAACACAACGGTAAGTAAATGAAGAACACATTCAACAGATGAAGAAAAAGGACACTATAATTAAGATGCAGCAACACGAATAGCTCGATAGAACTAATATATATTATTGAAGTACACTTGCTTGAACCTTTTAATAGAAAAGTGCAGCTAAATAAAACAATAAAGGAAGATGAAATGCAATAATAATAAGAAGAAGAAGTAGAAGAAGGAGAATTTTTAAAAATAGAAAAATAAGGAAAATTATTTACAGAAAATGGTAAAATTTTTAGATAGTTGTGATAAACGCTGACAGAAGTCTATCAGAGTCTATCAGTGATAGAAATGATAAAAGAATCACTGATATATGTTGATAGAAGTCTATCAATGTCTATAAGTGCTTTTTTGCTATTTTTATAAATAGTTTGACATTTTTTTTATTTGTAAAAATTTCTCTAATAATAATAATAAATAAAAACTGAATGAATTAATAAATAAAAAACGCAATGCTGGAAGTTCAACTTAAAATGCAGAAAAATAGAAACTACAACTTAGAACTTTGCTCAAACGGTAAAGAAGTCCACTATAGTAACTCAACCTTTGTTAACACTCTAAATCTGTCAAGAAGGATGAATTAGAATAAAATGGCAGCAATTATCCCTCGGGAAACAAAAAAAATACAAAGAAGAGAAAATGTAAAGCTTTGAATCAGAAATTAAAGAAGAGAAAATGTAAAGCTTTGAATCAGAAATTTGGAGAAGAAAGCTTGGGAAGAGGTGTCAATTTTTGGTTATTCATGTCCTATTTATAGCTTCCAAAAGCAAAGGTTTGTTCAAAATCTTTTATGTCATCAAATTGTGCTTTAATAAGACTGAAATCTTCTCAGAAAATTCTTTCCATATATTTGAAGAAATTTGGAATTTTACATTTTGGAAATTATGCACTGTTGGACAAAATTGCAATTATATTGTCAATTTTCTGTTGGGAATGACTTTGGACCTTTGGCCCATAGCAAAAAAAAGAAAAAAAAATAACTTTTATGAGAAAAGAGGTAGAAATTATACCACATTGGAAGATTAAGGAGTGACAAGTGGGTATATATACAAGTGCTTGCAAGAAAATTTCCAAAGTGTGGTGGTGGTGGAAGTATAACCCTTTCATCACATGTGTCATTTGAATGCATAATTGAAAATAGAAAATAAGTGTAAAAAAAACGTTTTCACTTTACTTTTACATTTTTCTTAAACTTTTATTTTGTCTCTTATTAATGAAATTTGATTGTTCGTAAGTGTCTTTTTAATTCAAATGATGTGTAATATATATATATATAAAAACATTTTCAATTATCAAAATGGAGTGATAGCAAAAGTTCTTTTTAAGAAACATTATAACTATGTCATAATGAAATTTTGAGAATTTCTAACACTTAAGTTATAGAAACGATTTTTTTTCTTTATATTTTGTCTTTAAATTTTTAAAAAAACTATAAATATTAGTGCACGTGTTAACTGTTATAACTGTATAAGGTAATATCCAAAAGAAGGCATTAGAATTCAGTTATAACGGGAAGAAGAAGAGAGAGGAGTTCTTATTGTGCCGCCAAAAGCAACGGTAATGGAAGTTTGCTCTCAAATTGCTTCCACGTTCCATAACCATTAACCCTAAAAGCTTCCAATTTTGTGTGTTTTGCCCTACAATGGCGGCCATTTTTCCTCCAAATTTGGGGCTGAGAAATTCCGCCCTAAACTCTCTCTTCTTCCTCCTACATATCTTTCCCTTCTTAATTTTACCTCCCGCTTCCTGTCTTTGCCCTAATATGGACGTCATCTTCACCTCCCGGCCTCCTTGAATTCCACCTCTTTTTTCTTTCCAAGCTTTTCTAGGGTACTCCAAATCTCTTATTTTGCAGGCTCTTCACAGAATTGGGTGCCCTAGAACTGTCTGCTCTTCCTTTTCATCTGAGGAGCTTATGATCTATCATCCCTGGTAATCACTTCCTTTTCTTTTCCTGTTTTTCTTACCTTTGCTTTGCTTGGATTTTTTAATGTGATTGAGAACTGAACGCCTCTTTACAAATTGGGGAAATTGATGAAATGGTTTGTTAATCTTATGGTAAAAGAAAATTCCATTTGTTTCAGTCTATTGGATTAAGGATGATAAATCCCTTTTTTCTCAAGTAGAGCAAGATTTGTTCCATTGTTCGAGATCTTGTTGAATGAAGTGATTTAAATTCTTAATCACTTATTTCTCCCTCATCATCCAGAAGCTAAGTACAGCATTTCAATTCGTCATTCTTCAACTGTAGAACCCGTAAATGCCACTTTCTGAACGATTAATGAGGATGAAAATATTGAAATTAATTGTCATTTATACGAAAGGGGCTCCGAAAACAGCAATTGATGCATGTATGCTATTCTGGACTAACTGCTTTCTTGATAGGTAGCTTACCATCTATGAGGAGGAGCCTGTCATAGTGGTCAAATGGGGATTAAATTTTCAAAGCCAAATCAGGGGAAGGTGGAAAACCTTAGTCTGCAACACCACCTGATCAATTATCTCTCAAAAAGCTTTTACATCCGTAACTTGGTATCCAAGCAAAGGAGGCGCATGCTTGTTGCTGGCTATGATCTTGACATGTCATACATCACTGATCATGTACTAGCAATGTCATTCCCTGCAGAACGAATGCGCGCAATGTATCGTAATCCCCTATGGCAGGTTAAGTCCGTATTGGACATGAGGCATCAAGGACATTACAAGGTATCATTTTGCCTGCTTTATTATAAATCATTCAATCCATCATTTCTTTCCACTTGATCTTCCTATAATTTAGATGTCATCTAGGCTCTTATTTTGCTACCATTAGGAAGTTAATACTTCTATACGCAACCATTTTGCAAGGAAACAGATTATGACCATAAATTTCATGTCAAAATTGCAGTTTGTAATGTGAAGATATCCTAATGGAATTTTAGATAGCACGAATTTATATAAGATTCATGAGGATGATTTTTCCTCTAGCAGTCATTATGATTGCTATACTTTTAAGAGCTTACAACTTCCTGTAGAATTATAGCATTTTCTGTCAAATTTTATTTCTCTAACTATTCCTAGCTTGTGCATCTTGATATTTCTTTTGGGACAACGCAGATCTATAATCTCTGTATTGAAGAATCGTATGATCCATCACATTTTCATGGGCGCGTGGAGTTGTTTCCTTTCGATGATAATCATGTTCCACCACTAGAGATGATCAAAATCTTTTGTGAAAATGTCTCTTCATGGCTATCGTCCCACCCAAAGAATATTGCAGTTATACATTGCATGGTAATTGTGACCTCCTAGACAAGTCTAAAATGGTTGTTCTACTGGAATTTCCACAACCCTTACAATATTTTTAATTTCCCTTAACCCATTTCAATGCTATACATTGCATTGTAATTTAATATTTCTAGTATGATCAAAATATTTTGTCAGTTGAAATAGTTCGAATTTTGATGGAAGAATTTGCTTCTTTGCATAAAGATAATGTATCTGATGTCTTTGCTCAATCCAAAGAAACTAAGCCCTTCATGTAACACTTTGGCCTACTTTTTCCCTTTAGCTGAAGGATTAGATGGGTGTATGATAATCAAATTTTACCAATAAATCAGCTCGGATGCAACAAGCCTCTTGTCACGAAGGTCAATCCCAAAAATTCCATATTGGGATTGACTTTTGGGATTGACCCTGTGACACCTATCCTCTCAGTTTCAGGCTGAAAGAGGTCGGTTTATTGCTTCTGTTTTTCTGTTGATTTCTTCCAATGCTAAAAAATGGTGTTTACTGGGTTAATTTCTTTTGCCATTAATGAGCATAAGATCTTAATTAGTTTACATTGATTCCTACTTCTAGAAAAGGGTCATCAGATATATTTGCTTTAGTATTTGGTGTATGGCTGCCATCACATAGCTAACATACTATTGATTGAAAGCCAGGGAAAGAGCGTGGCTGTTGTTTAATTTTTAAGAATTACTCTGGAACAAGAAATCTAAGAAAAACATTTTCACCTCTTTATCGTACTTATTTTTCTGCTAACTCCTTCTTTTGTTTCAAATTACTTGTAACTACTGTTCAGGCTGGGAAAGGTCGAACAGGATTGATGGTATGTGCCTACTTGGTTTACTGTGGCATGTCAGTGGAGGATGCACTTCAGCTGTATGCTCAGAGACGGACGACCAATAACGAAGGAGTAAGTAATGTTAGGTGCTAGAGTTTAATGGTAGTGTGACATTAGTAGATGGATGGATTTAGTAGCATAAAACTTTCGATTTGAAAAATCAGGTCTCTTTTGTTATTAATATTGGACTACAATCTAAATTTATCAATATTAGACAGAGTGAGAGGTAAAACATTGACCTTGCCTTGTGCTAAATTATATTGAACCCAAAAACTGAAGTTGTTGGGCTATGAATTTGATTTCATTACATTCTTAACATTTTCACCCAGTTGTGAGCTTAAATTCCAGTTATTTTTCATGATATTTAACACATGGATTATTTATATGAACTAGAACAAATATCATCATATAATATGATCTCAACAAGATTAGGACAAAGAAGTTATGACTTAAAGCAGATAAATAATATCCGTCTGTTAAATAAAAGGAAGAAAAAGAGAAGATGAGTAAATCAAGGTATACTGTGAAGATTAAAAGTTTGGTTAACGACAGGGAGAATTGAAGCTATGTTCTAAAACAGTCTAGCTCAATGAGAAATTTGTTATGCATGTTTCTCTTCATATCTTTTCTAAACTATTTATTTGTAAATTTAATATAAAATCTTCGAGTGCGGGGCTTGGTCAATCAGATTAAGTTTGCTTCTAATGTTAACAGGTATCAATTCCAAGCCAACGACGGTACGTGGGCTACTGGTCAAAGTGCCTTTCCTTTCCCAAGGGAGTTTATAATGGACCTCCTGAGGTGAACTTGCCCGAACCATGTAGGAGAGAGTTGCAGAGAATTCGTCTTTATGACACAGTTAACACTGAATCAATTTTCTTCGTGGTCTCAGAATTGCAGGAGGTAATTTAAGTCTATTTGAATTACTTCTCACTCTCCTTCATAAATTGATAACATCGTCTCTACATTGCTTTTGTTGCGATCCTTAATCTAATGAAGGGAACAAGTGATTATATTATCCTCTTTTTTATGTACATTAAGACTTTATTCATTAATGTTTGTAGGTTTCTTCTCAGTTATACCGTCCATCTATGGAACTTACCAGGAGTTGTTGCAGACAATTTAAGAGAGGATATGAGAGAAGTAACAGTCCTCGTTATTTTCTATCTTTTGTTGAAGGCGAAAATGAAGGGAACGAGTCCGAAGTAGAGCCCCATCTTATTGTTCAAATGGATACTGAGTCTTCCGCACTGTACCACAAAACCTGCCTTGACTACAATTTTGAGAAGCCTCTACCAGTAAGTAACTAGAAGGCTTCTTTTTTCTATCATTACACTTAACAATCATTTGAATATTCGTCAGTTCTTGCCCACAATGTACAAATAATTTGAGAAAACCTGATGTCCTACATCTTGTTTACTAATTTTGTTTTGGAAACAATTTAGCAGGCCTCTGTCAAAAAGTAAAATAGAGTAAAATCACTAGGTCTTGGCTTGGGAACACATTGATTGATTTACTAAGAGCGAGTTTGGTAAGACTTTTAGAAGAGTGAAAATTGATTTTAGCTTACTAAAATTACTTCTCCAAATATTTATAGCATTAATTTTGTGACTTAAAATGCACTTTAAAATCTTTTTAGAGGAAGCCCTTGATCTCTCAATAAAAAATCACGTTCATCAAGAAGTATTTCTTTGATAAGTAATCTGAAACTCACTATAGAAGTTATTTGTATACATTGAATTTTGTTTGTCCTTTCTTTTGAAAAGCTATGTAATTTGACTGAACAGCTAACTGGAGATGTGCGCATCATATTCTACGCAAAGATGTTTGGAGGGCGTCTCTTCTATGCTTGCTTCAACACAGCTTTCATTAAAAACAGCTTGCTACAGGTACTTTGACAATGATTTTCTACTGCGTCTAAATCCTTGCTCTGCGCTTGAAAACTATCATCTCGTACAACATGGTTGCAAATCTTTGTCTGAGAAGGCTTCAACTTGCACTAAATGCTGTGATAGCATTATCACATTTTAGGCTTACTTAGAAAAAAAACTAAAAAGAACTAGATTAAGTTACCATTTTAATTCTTATGGTTTATGCTTGGTTTCTATTTAATCCCTGTAGTTCTAGATTTTTCTTTTTGTGGTCCCTATGATTTTATTAAATCTCTTAAAATGTACATGTTGTTACCAAATGTTGGTAGTTTCCTTATGTGATAAAGAATGTATGACATGTTCATGGGGTGAAAAGAGGCAATGAGCTAGCGACGTAAGAGAATTGCTAACATTTATTCAATCAAGAGAAGTTATGAGGGATTTAACTAAACCACATTGATAAGAAACCAAGCTGAAACCAAACACTAATTACAGGACTAAATGGTAATTTAACCAAAGCAATGTGTGATGGATAGGTAAGCAAACTTTCTCTATATTGAAGAACTTGGCAAAACGAGACTCTTTTTATTCTCACCCTTTAATTTGATGCTTATTGCAGCTAAGGTTGCAGGATTTGGACAAAGTTGGGAAAAAGGGAAGGTCAGTTTGTGGTCCTTCCTTCTGCTTGGAGTTGGTATTTGGTCCTGCCAATGCAAAATACTCGTTTTCGACTTCATCCGATGACGAAGATCCTCAAAATGATTTGTCCTAAAATCTCTGTAGAATAATTCTTCTTCTTCTTCTTCTTCTTCTTCTTCTTCCAGACAGACAGGGAGAGAATAGTTTTAAACACATTATCTCCTGTAATCAAATTCATCTTCTCAGAGAGCAAACAGCCCTTGTGAAAACCATTTGTATCTATTGGACTTTCTATTGGTGGAAGGAAGGCATTAGGAGGAATAAACACAAATTTTGTATTTTAGAGTATTAAGATTTTGCAGGAAAGGAAAAGCTCCAAAAAAAAAAAAAAAAAGGAAAGAAATGTCAGTTTTGTATATACTTCAAAGTGACCACAATTCAATTTTTATCAACTTGCTCTTATACCTATTTTAAGTGAGTTCAAGCAATTCTCATTAAGGATTTTCAATGGAAAAAAAGAACAACAATCAAGTGTTTATTCTTTTAAATATGTTTTTAATACACATTTTCCATATATAGCCATATCTCACAAAAAAAAAAAAAAGAGGGTAAATCCAATCGGAGAAAATAGAAAATAACTTTGAACTTATTATTCAAAGAAAAGAACAAGGCTACTAACTTAAAATAGCTCCTAATTTTTATTATTTTTTTAAAAAAGCCCCCCTTTGAAACATGAAAAATACTCAGTGGCAATTTTTTTTCTTTGGAGTATGGAGATTAGGCTGCACTTAATCATTGTCCTTGAAAATTTTACTTTTACCCCTTCTTCAAGAATGTGATGTCAATATACAAAACTTAGCTATGAAATTAGGTTTATGTTCTCACTCATTAAATACTATAGAAATAAATATTCATCAACTCTTTTTACCTACTTTTACTTTTACCTATTAAAATTGTATGAGAAATTGTAAAATTGGACTTTTGTTCCACATTTTCAGTTGATGCAATCTTTTTTAATCAAATGATTCTTTTATTCTATGTAGAAAAACTTCTTTAATGAAATTTCCTAAAAATTAAAATAATTATTTAAGATAACTTTTTGGGTTGTTTTCAAATATAGTAAAATAAATCAATTTATTTACAAATGTAGAAAATATCTTTGTATATTAGTGATAAATAATGTTAGATGGTAACATTTTACTATATTTGAAAATATTTCTAACAGTTTTGCTATTTAAAATAATTACCCTAATTTTTTTTTCTTTAATTTTAGTTGGAATTTATTAATTCTAGCTGAGAATTCATGAATATCAATCAAAATTTGATAGAAATCCATGACTTTCGATAGAATATTGACTAGAATTGATGGATTTTTGTTGGATTTTAATTGGGATTCATCTAATTTTACTGAAATTGACTCAATTTCAAGCGTGTTTTTTTTCATCTTTAAATCTTTAGTTCAAAAAACCCAAGTCTCGTTGAAATTGATTGAAATATTTATATAAAAAAAAAAAAAATCAACTAAAACAACCAAACAACTTTCAAACTCAATATAAAATGCAAGATAACTAACCGATTTTTTTAGTGATATAAGTTGATTTAGCAACAAATTCATAGTTTTGGTTCCAATGGATAAGAGAATGGAGGGAAGAAAAACTTTTAAATACATTGTATTCTAAAATAATAAAAGTAATATCATCCTAACTTCAAATTATCTAAAAATTATAGGATATTCAAAATATTAGTTTTTTAAAATAGGTATTTTCATTGTTAAAAAAAAAAAAAAAAAAAAAGTCTTTTCATCCAAAACTTAAAATAACCCAATTTTCTTTTTCTTTTTCTTCTTCTTCTTCTCCCCTTTTTCTTTTTATAGAAACAACAATAACCCAATTTTCAGTTCCAATGCATTTCATTTTCTTTTTATATTCGTGAGTATTCGAGTCAGCTTACGCGCACCTCGACTAATCTCACGGGACAATCCGCCTCACCCTACAACATTTGAGTGTCAACCAACCTTTAGTTTTTGGTTAATTTACCCATTTCATATTTATGATAAATTAACCAAAAACTAAAAATATATTGTTTCCAAAAAAAATTTAAAAAAATAAAAAATATATAATTTTTTTTGGAGAAATTACTATAAACAGAAAAAATATCAAACTATTTATAAATATGAACAGAAAAAGTATCAAACGATTTATAAATATAGAAAAATTTCACTGTCTATCAGTGATAGACTATGATAGAATTCTATCATTTTTTATAGCTCAAGCAAATAAATGAATTCTATCGCTCAAGCAAATGAATGAAGTCTATCGCTTTTTATCGTTCAATCAAATGACTTCTATCGCTTAATGATAGAAAGCAATAGAATTCTATCGCGATTAAAATTTTTCTATATTTATAAATAGTTTGCCTCATTTTTCTATATTTGAAAAAAGCTTTAAACTTTTCTTTTTTGTCAATGTTTCTTTCCTCGGAAAATTTATGTCATAAATCATAATTCATGTGTTTAGTGTTTAAACCGACCTCTCCACTTCTTTGCTCCTCCATCGTCGCTCTCCCTCAATATCGCCATCGCCGCCGTGGAGCGCCTGCCAGATTTGAGAAGCCAACCTGTTCACAGGCGACAGTGAGTTTTTTTTTTTTTTTTTTATTCTTAACGTTTTGTGCTTCCGCCTTCTCATTCTCCTTCACTTAGCCATTAATCAATTGATAGAGGAGATAATATCGGTGCGAAGTGCAGCATATCTTGCCTTGTCATAGTTAGAATCCACTTTTTTGCCAATATTTGTCAGTTAATTGATTTATTATGTTAATGTAAGAGCGACTTCTTACCGGTAATTAGAATCAAGTGTTGTAGAAGATTATTATTCACCATCATACAATTCTCTGTTCTCACCTATCTGAATGTCGGACAGCAATTTTAGTTTAGATAATAATATGGAGTACTGTTTGTGTTCCAGTATTTCTAGGGTGCTTTTATGTCAATTAAATTATTGTTTAAAAGCTATTTTCAATGGAGGATGTCACGAACGGGAATCTGATTGCTTCAAATTGCTCGATTTTTTCTTGCTGGATCATATTTCATGAAACTCATCCAACCAATCTAAATAGATAATCCCTTTTAAGTTTTGCAAACTTCTACATGTTCTCAAACATTTATAGTATCACTGATATAGGGGGTTTTAAAAAAAATTGAAATCTTAGTTTTGGAACCTCTTGAAGTCTAAAGCTTTAGGAATGGACCCCAAGCACACAGGAGAGATTTTGAAGTAAGTTCTTTTCAACGAACTTTGTTTTGCAATCCCTTTAGTATCTTTGGATATTGGATGCTGATCAGTGATCATTAACTTCTGATTTTGTGGTGCAGGCATTTGGAGAAGCAGGATGAGTTTCTTATGGATGCTTATAGATCAATGTCTCATGAACTACATAAACTTCAGGTTTCTTTTCTTTTTCTCTGGATTTCTTGTTTATTTGATGAACTTGTTTTACTGATTTGATATTATTTTTATCTGAGTTCATTCTTGTGCAAATGTTTGAGCTGTATTGCACACCTCTCTAAGGTTTTACCTTATAGAAAAAATTGGAAGAAATCTGACATATTGATACATACATATATGATTCCATAACCCTTGTCTTTACGTATTTACCTGACTGGCATCCATGAACATTTCATTCAGTTAGAGACTGTATTTCATTTTTTAAGTTCTTAACCCTCTAGACCTCTAACTTGTGTTGTTTTGATTGCTGAATATAATTCTTTTAGAAACTACAACTAAAATGCTGTTTCAGTTTTTTGAGTGCCAACTTACCAGTATTTTATTGATTTTGATATGCTTTTTTATGACGATTTTGTACTATCAAGAGAGAAACTGGGAGGGAGGTTGCGAAACAACATTTGAGTGTGCTTAGTTTCAAATGCAATCAATTAGGTTTCCAAAATGAAGTATTTTCTCTTTGGATCATTGAAGTAACTTACCGTTGTTTGTATTTCACCTTAGTACCTTGTTATTGTGTAACACTTCCTACTGGAAGTGATAAACTTGATATTAACTGAAAACAAGATTACAACTTTCCACCGTTCCGAGAGGGTGGCACACTCCCACAGTCTAACTGACTTAACTATTTCCCAAAAAATATCCCCTCCCAAAAGTAATACAAAATATATATATATGAACATAAACGCAAACAGACAAACTATCTAAACGGGCGAATTCCCTGTTTTGCCCCTCCTGCTGTATGTGTGTAGAATTGGGGGCCTAACAATACCCCCGGGGATGAAAGCTTCCTTGTCCTCAAGGGAGAAGTCAGGAAATTGTTCTCTTATGAAATTCATGCTCTCCCAGGTCGCCTCGTGTTCAGGCAAACCCTTCCATTGAACTAACAGTTCCCACTCCTTGGCGTCATCATTAAAACGATATGCGTAAACCTCGTTCGGGATCGCCTTCCATTCAAAGTCGTCTGTAAGCTGTGGAGCATGAGGCTGTATGGGTGTAACGCTGCTCAAAGCTTGTTTCAGTTGGGATACATGAAATACTGGGTGGATAGTCGCTTCGTCTGGTAGTTCTAATTTGTAGGCAACCTTGCCAATTCGTTCCATGATACGATAAGGTCCAAAGTATTTTGGGGCCAATTTTTCATTTTGCCGTTTGGCCACTGTGGCTTGACGGTATGGGCGAAGTTTGAGATACACCATCTCACCCACTTCATACTCTACTTCTCGGCGATGACGGTCAGCATAAGATTTCATCCTATTCTGAGCTTTTTGTAGCTGAAGTTTAAGGGTGTGAAGTATTTCATCTCGCGCAGTCAGTTGTTCATCAAGAGTTGCGTTGTTCGTTTTCTGGGTTCCGTAAAACAGAAGTGGGGGTGGAGGTCTCCCGAACAATGCTTCGTACGGCGTCATTTTAATCGACGCGTGGTAAGTTGTGTTGTACCAGTATTCTGCCCAATTCAAGTAATCGGCCCACTTCTTCTGCTTTTCTCCACAAAAACAGCGTAGATAAGTTTCCAGACCCTTATTGACAATTTCCGTTTGACCATTCGCTTGTGGATGGTAGGCCGTGCTTCTGCTCAGCTGAGTACCCTGTAATCGGAACAACTCGCCCCAAAAATGGCTAATGAAGATTTTGTCTCTATCAGAAACAATTGACTTTGGAAAGCCATGAACCTTTACTATTTCTTTGATGAAAAGGCTTGCTACTGTCTTTGCAGATTACGGATGGCTAAGGGGGAGGAAATGTGCAAACTTACTGAGCCGATCGACCACCACGAATATGGTATCCATTCCGAATGACCGAGGAAGTCCTTCAATAAAATCCATAGAAATGTCATCCCACACCCTTTCTGGGATCGGCAAAGGCTGTAACAACCCAGTTGGTGTCAATGAACTAGCCTTATTACGCTGACATACTTCGCATTCGTCAACATATTGCTTAACCACAGTCTTCATTCCGGGCCAATACAATTCACCGGTTAACCGCTTGTAGGTTCGAAAGAAGCTTGAATGTCCGCCCAATACCGAATCATGGTAAGTGTGCAATATTGCTGGAATGAGTGTGGAGTGCGCTGAAAGCACTAGTCGGTCTTTGTACAAGAGATTTCCTTGTACCACAGAGAAGTTAGGGTGACTTTCAGGATCCTCACTCAATTCGTCCCTAATTCGGGATAATTCAGTATTTTCATCCAATTCCCTTCGAACCCTTTCCACATCTAAAATTGCGGGCGCTACTAAACTCGCCAACTGTACCCGTGTTGGTATCCTTGAGAGCGCGTCCGCCACTTTGTTTTGCGGCCCCGGTTTATACTGGACTTCGAAATCATATCCAAGTAGTTTGGCGACCCAATGCTGATATTCCGGTTGGATGACTTTCTGTTCAACAATATATTTGAGGGCATGTTGGTCTGTTCATACCACAAAGTGGCGTGCCAACAGATACGATCTCCATCTCTGAATAGCTAACACAATAGCCATTAATTCGCGTTCGTAGGCAGATTTGGCTTGGGATCGAGCTGAGAGAGTTTTGCTAAAGAAAGCTATAGGTCTTTGATTCTGGGTTAATACCGCTCCCACACCAGTTCCTGAAGCGTCGGTCTCCACATAAAATGTAGCTGTGAAATCGGGTAAAGCCAAAACAGGTAGAGTCATCATCACTTGCTTCAAATTTTCAAAAGCTTCGATTGATTGGTGCGTCCATTCAAAAACTCCATTACCAGTCATTTGATGCATTGGCTGGGCAATCTGACCATACCTCAGCACAAATCTACGGTAATAACTGGTCAATCCCAGAAAACTTCTTAACTCCCTCACATTGGTCGGACGGGGCCACTCCATGATAGCTCGAACCTTTTCAGGATCGGCCTCAACTCCCTCGGCTGATATCCAGTGGCCTAGATATTCAAGACGATCCTGGCCAAAGTGGCACTTCTTGAAATTGGCGAACAGGGCATTATCTCGCAATGCCTCAAATACTGATTGAAGGTGTCGTTTATGTGTATCCATGTCCGGGCTGTAAATAAGAATATCATCAAAGAAAACTAATACATATCGTCGGAGGTAGGGTCGAAAAACCTGATTCATCAAGGACTGGAAGGTGGTTGGAGCATTCTTCAGCCCGAACGGCATAACCACAAACTCGTAGTGCCCTTCATGTGTTCGGAAGGCTGTTTTTTAAATATTGTCTGGATGAACCCTTATTTGATGATATCCCGATCTGAGGTCCAACTTAGAAAAGACTTTAGCTCCGTGAAGTTCATTTAGTAATTCCTCTATGATGGGAATTGGGAATTTATCAGATACGGTTAGTTCATTGAGAGCTCTGTAATCAACACAAAAACGCCAGCTCCCATCCTTTTTTTTTTAACTAGAAGTACTGGGCTTGCGTACGGTCCCTGGCTTGGTCGGACCACTCCCGAGGATAGCATTTCCTTAACCAGCTTCTCAATTTCATCTTTCTGATCTACAGAATATCAATAGGCCCTGATATTTACTGGTTGGCTATCGCCCTTCAACGCTATGCGATGATCGCATTCTCGATGGGGTGGTAAACCAGAAGGAATTTGGAAAATGTCCATGTTGTGGGCTAATACTTCCGAAACGTGAGGGTTTATGGCTACCACTGGCGCTTCTGGAAGGATTTCTTCGTCCCTTTCGGTTGACAAGGACCTTAATTCCACCAGGAACCCCTGATCGTCTGCCTTCCATGACTTCCTCAACGCTTTCAATGTCACCTCACGTCTTAGCAAGGTTGGATCGCCTTTGATCACTACCCTTCCCTGTCCGGTTTCGATTGTTAACGTCAAATTTTTCCAGTCCACTACTGTTATTCCCAACGAACGCAGCCATTGCATGCCCAGGATTACGTCCACTTCTCCCAATTCCAGCGGTAGGAAATCTTCCTTGACCGTCACTCCCGGAAGGGAAACCACCACTTCCTTACAAACCCCCTTACCTCTGACTGCTGACCCGGTCCCCATGATGACCCCATAATTGGAAGTCTCTGCTACCGAAAGCTTGAGTTTATCAACCACCTGGGGAGAAATGAAATTATGGGTCGTTCCGCAATCTACTAATACTATTACGTCTTCCGCTTCAATCTTCCCCCTGACTTTGATAGTGCCCGGATTAGATATTCCCACCACGGTATTTAGTGATAGCTCCGCTACTTCCTCGACGGTAGGTTCCTCCGGATCATGCATGTCTTCTTTCTCAACTTCTTCGTTCCAAACTTCGTTATCCAGTACCATCACTCTCAATTCCTTGCTCTTGCACTTATGTCCCACCGAAAATTTTTCATCGCATCGATAACACAGGCCTTTTTCTCATTTCGCCTAAAGTTCGGCGTCTGATAGCCTCTTAAATGGAACGTCTTTTCGTTGGTAAGGCGGTGTGTTAGACAGAGTGATCGAACGGACTGGAGCCGCCTCGATGGCTCTAATCGGGTTCTTCAAGGCAATCCCTTGGGCCGGTTCTAGCATCTTTACCCATCCCGAGCCGGTTCATCATGATGAGGTTTTTATCCTCAATCCTTTGGGCCGCCCGCATAATCTGACTTAAGCCCAATGGTTCATAGCACATGACCTCAGCTCTGACCTCTGGACTCAATCCATTCAGAAATGTGCTTTCCAATACCTCGTCAGTCAAGTGGCCCAACGGCGCCGACAAAGCCTCGAATCGCTCCCTGTACTCAGCTACCGTGCTCAGTTGCCAGACGGCCAGGAATCGTGCGCACAACAACCCCTCCTAGGTTGGACGAAATCGATCCAACATCCGTTTCTTCAAGTCTCTCCACCCTACAAACTCTTCCCGTCCCTCTGCCCAACGATACCAATGTAACGCCGCGCCGGTGAAACTAATGGACGTAACAGTGACTTTTTCCGATTCCGATAACTGGTGGATTTCGAAGTACCTCTCGGCTCGAAACAACCATGAGTCGGGGTTTTCTCCATCGAATACCGGCATCTCTACTTTCTTGAACTTACCGTGATCGGCATAACCTTCTTCGGTTTTAGAACGTTGATGGCTATCTTCTCCTCCTGCGCGTATTTCTGACGTCTCCCCCTCACCTTCGGGATATTTTCGCTTAGGTTGAATCACCCGATCATCTGAAAAACGACTGTGGGGCAATCCCTTTGCAAGGGATGATATTGCTCTCTGAGTTTCATCCGTCGCATTTCTCTGCTCCTCCAGATTGTGGAACAAAACACCCATATTCTTCTGTTGTTCCTCAACGATTTTCCTTTGGGTGTCCATCTGTTGCAAAATTTTATTCACGTTCTCGACCAGGTCTCTCATGGAGGAATCAAGCCCTGGTAACTTCTGAATTTCTTCCCTTACCTCACTTAAGGTTCTTTCAGACGCCTCCACTCTCTCTTCGAGACGTTTCTGCGCCATCTTCTTCGGCCTTCCCAAGATGAACGCTCTGATACCAATGTAACACTTCCTACTGGAAGTGATAAACTTGATATTAACTGAAAACGAGATTACAACTTTCCACCGTTCCGAGAGGGTGGCACACTCCCACAGTCTAACTGACTTAACTATTTCCCAAAAAATATCCCCTCCCAAAAGTAATACAAAATATATATATATGAACATAAATGCAAACAGACAAACTATCTAAACGGGCGAATTCCCTGTTTTGCCCCTTCTGCTGTATGCGTGTAGAATTGGGGGCCTAACATATTGCTAGTGTAGAAAAAAGAAGAGTAACTGGTATTCACATATGCAGATGAGTCTTCATTTAATGCAGTTGAAAATTCAAAATCAATGTAATATTGTTTTATTGTAATAGTCTGTAATATCAGCTCTTGAGATGAAACTTTGCTTTTTGAGAGAACTCCTGGAATTTTGGGCTACTATTTGGAGATTGTTGGTTCTGTTGCTAGTGCTTATGTAACTGGAATTCTAATATTTTCAGGTAGAAGAAGAAATGCTCATGCGCAAATTTTATGAAATAATGTCAGCTCATGGTCTAACAAAGAAGGTAGTAATATCCAACTCGCACATAATTATTCTTTTGGATGTTCTTTTATGTGCTCAAAGAGCTCAAATGCTTAATAAATCTGATTTAATTCTGATCTACCTTAAGAAATGGATAAGGTGGCTTAAATAGCATAAGATTTTTTTTTTTTTTTGGTAGGAAACAAAAATTTCATTAAATGGCTTAAGTATTCCTAACAATAGGTTCCTTTTGCAGTTAGGCTGTTAAGAAGTAGTGCAAGCTTGCCAGTTGCCACAAACGGATTCTACCTTTTGACTCAACTAGGCCTCTTATAACTTCCAGGCCTGGCTAACCAATTAATTATTGAAGACCGCCATGGACATTGTGAAACATAAACGATATTAAAGCACAATCAGGACAGTATGATAACAACCTATGCATCACTCATCCCTAACTAGGATTGAATTATATTTTAGTTTAAACAGCCACAAAAAAGCATATAGAGTGTAGGAAACATATAGATTATCCACAATGGATGTCAAGTTGACGAGAGATATGTTCACTGGTACTTTCATTAAAGGGAAAGAAGGGAACTATGGGTCCAGTTAATACTGTAAAATACGTTTTGTGGAATATATGGCTTGAAATGAATAATAAACTGTTAGATGATAGGTCTAAGAATTGAGGAGAGGTGCTTCCAATCTAATGTTAGTTGTTCTCCATCAAATAGTAGTAGTAGTTGGAGATTCTTGATTGCTACTGATTCAAAGGAGTAGAAAACCAAGGTAATATTTGCAAACGGTAAGTGATTTATGACAAGTGAAGATTTACCAACATTTATGGATTTTGTAAATCCTTTCAAAGCTCCATAGTTCAACATCCTACTTAGACAATCTACAACCAAAATGAAAATGAATGGAGATGGTGGGTCACTTTGCCTAAGGTCCCTTGTGGGGATGATCTTGCCTTGGGCCCAATAATAATAATAGAGTAGTTGGCGCTTGAAATACAACCATGAGTCTACTGCTTTCCCCTTCTTAATTTGAGTTCTTTCTGACCTTTGTTCCACTATGAGGCTACTGCTTTCCTCCGAAGAATCTTTGGATTTAAGCTACTCTGTGAGAGATGCCTTCTGGAACTGATTGTCAAATTTTTTGGTTTTTTATAGGAATGGTATTAGGGTGTTATTAAGATATTAAAGATGTATTAGTAATTAGTTAGGGAGGTGGTTATGATATTTGGTTGTAAATAAATACAAGCCTTCAACGGAGGTATTGAAAGAAAAAGAAAATCAAATTTTAAAATATAACTTTTCATAATAATTGGCTCCTAAACTATTATACGAGAATTTAGATTTAAAAAAATAAGTTGCAATTTGAATCATGTAAAAAGAAATTTACCATTAACTTATAATAAAATAGATATCAAATATCAATATAAAACTATTGTCTACTTTAATCACTACAGCTGAATCACAACAATGGAGTATTATTTTACCAAATACTATAATCTATTTCTATTGAAATTTATCAAAATCTAATTTACTTTATATTAGGGCTGATTTTCTTAAATTACACTTGCTAAGAAGTATTATAAAAGTAAAGTAATATCTCAAACTAAGCCCAACACCCTCCTTATAACTGTTCCAACTTTTTAAGCAAGTTACCAACTAATTATTTAAACACCCCTAATGACATTCTTAGTAATATGCTTTAACCTATTGTCTTGTTCCACTTGTATACTTTGTTATAAAAAATGTACTTTGTTTGTGCTTTGCAGAGTGAAGATGATCGTAATATTTCTGGCAGCGTAAGGAATGGTGATAACAACACCTAAGACTGACACCAAATTGAACTAAAAGGTAAAATTACCACAGCCACTCGGTCCACTGGAAAAGGAAAGTCCCAATGTGATTCACATGTTTTTTACATTTTTTTTTTCCATAGTATAAATGAAACATTTTCTTCAATTACAGAAAATAAAAGGGAAAAAAATTGCTTATTTAAGTCGTAAATTATTATAACATATATCAACAATTGTAAACCAAATATACATATTGATACAATAATAATGAATAGATAGTATTGGATATCAAAAAATGAAACTGAACTTAAATAATTTATTGATAAAAATGTTTAGTCAGGTTCGTAATTCAATAATATGATGATGCTCTTGAGGGTATTAAACTAACATTAATATAATTGATTTCTCATTCTATCTTCATAATTTCTTACATAATTTGAAGTATACATGTGAGTATCAACAATCAATTCTTAGGATATTCATTAAGATGATACATTTTATCAAACCATCTCTCGTTCAAATGAGGATGCTAGGTTTTGATCCAGTCCTATATTCATGATCGAAATCTTGTACTACATGCGCGAATTGCAATTCTCCAATGAAGGGCCAAGTCCTTCGTGTTCTCCTCTGCCTCCACCATCGTAATTATCACTGTCACTCAGCATTGTTATCATCATCATTATTGCTTTGATCATACTTGTGCTCTCTGTCGTTGTTAAGTTGTAGTGTTTGACATTCAAATTTTGTATAAAATAGGCGATTGAATATAACTATCGTTATATCAATTGAATATGATTTTAGTTACTATTACTAATCATATTTACAAACTCATTAGTTGTGCAATTAAAATGATCGAGTCTTCATCAAATTATTCATATTTACAAACTCATTAGTTGTGCAATTAAAATGATCGAGTCTTCATCAAATTATAGTTACTAGTACTTCAGGATATGGATTACCTTGAGCGTCATTGAAGTGTGCAGTGTCTTCACTTGGGTTAGCCTTAATCTCAAGCAAAACTATGTAGGGAGTAGTTTTTACTATATCATTTGCCTCAACTTCCCTATCTCTTATTTTTAACTTCATATCATATACTAGCAGAAAGCCAATTGTTATGATAAGAAGGCATACTCCAATTTTTTTTCACAACTTGCTGAGGTAAGTAATTTGTGGTAAAATATTTGACAAATAGTTTGTTCCATTCATTGTCCATCATTTACCTACAAAGTAAGCATGTATAAATATACGATAAAGTAACCATACGATAAGATTATAAAGAACAAGTGATTTTTAATTAACATATAAAGTTCAAGATATTACTTGAAACTATTCTACTTTAAGAAATGATGAAAATGTTGATGTAGATTTCAATATCAATATCGATAGCTCAAAGTTACGACTATATCAATAGATATTTCAACAAAAATCATAGCATAAAGTTATAAAAATTTATAAAAAGTTTGTGAGTTTCTGAATGAAGCTTATTCAAGGCATTAACTATTATTTTAAGCATGTATTAATGTAAAAAAAAAAAGCATATATATTAAAATTGTAAAGTCAAACATGTGCAGCAATATAGGAAATGACGATGAAATGAACAAGAATTTGATAATTTGATAGAAATAAGTAATTAGAAAATTTAAAGAATGGATATGATAAAGAGAATGAATGTCATAAACTGATAAAAATAATAAATTATTTAATATATAATTTACATTATAATATAATTATATAATTTAAAATATTAAATATTAGAAATATTTAATTTGTTTATTAGTAGCCTATAAATAGGGGGCAGATTATGCTAATATTCTGCTCCTTCCACATCCCAAATCATGAGTTTTTTTTTTTTTTTTACACTTTTCGAGTGAAAATACGAAAATTTAAACTTCTAATCATGAATAGAAAAAAAGTATATAACCATTACCGTAAAGTTAAACTCACTATTACATACACATATTCACATTGTGTATGTATATGTGTGCGCGAGAGTATTAACCCTGTTATTAGGATAATGTTGTTGAATATACTCATAAATGATCAAATCAAATGTGCCTTTCTCTAAACATATATCTCATTCCATGTCATAAACTTTTTCATTCTTACTTTTGGATCATCTCTCAGTTATTGATTTCCTGATAAGTTACAAATCTTTATTTTCAAATATTACAACTTACAAGGTTAGGCAGCCTAAGCACTGAATAGTGCGCCCAAAGAAAATAATATTAATGGTCAAATATAAATATCTTCAGAAAATATTTCGTTCCCAAACCATAAGATAACAAGCAATTAAGTTATTTCTCAACTTTAATCAATCAATCAACATTTCTCCGCTTGTGGGTTGGATGGTTGCCTTGCTGCTCTGCATTGCAACTCCTCCTCCGTCCATTTGCTTCTTCAGTTCTTGTGACCTGACGAATTCTTCGATTCTTGTTTTCAATTCATCGTTCGGTATCAGCATGTCGGAAGTCAGATGAGACCGGTTGAACGGGTCGGTCTGCAAATCATGTAAAGTTTAGCAAAGAAAACTGAACACTTCGTTTTGATAGAGAGATGTTACTTGAAGGAAATGCAAGTCTTACGCTATCGCTGAGGAGATGTCTTTGAATGACGGGTCTATCGACTGTGATCCTTGAAGAAGGTAAGATCACAGGGTCCTTCATTAAAGTGTACTGCATGACAAGAAAGATAAAAGCTTTAACTGATTTATCCGCAACAAAGGCATCAGTTTTATTTTTCTTAAGCTTCAAGTTTCTGTCTGATCAAAACCATTCATTATTCTTGAGGCACACATCAAAAGCTTCTTTTGCTCAGTGATCATACATAACGAAATCAATAAAATCGGTAACCCGAAAGAGTGATTGAAATCCCACAACTTAAACATACAATGAGTGGAGCAAAACGTACTTGGATTGGGTCAAGGAATTCGTCCGGTATATCTCCTAGAGTAGCTTCAGCATCCATGGCCTCAGAAGCTGCATCCTTGGCTTTGTTACCAAGATCAATAAACTCCTGTATTATCCTACCATCTTCTCCAATTCGTCTAAGTACAACTGCTGCAGCATTAAACAACTGGAAAAAGCTCCAAAATTCAGGCAGAGAAGATGCACAATGATAATATACATTTCTTTATTAAAAAGAAGAAAAAAAACTGTTGATAGATGCAATGAGTTTACTTATACTAGGACGTTATCTCTTTTTCTTTCAGTTCAATGGAATTATCATCCCAAGGGTTTGTCACAAAATAAGCGTAAATAAATTACCTGCTCGTTGTACGATCGGCCATCCTTTGAAATGGCAGCTGGGAAAATATTCTCGGAATCGCCTCGTGCCAGATGAACATATATGTGAACAATCTTCAAAACCAAACAAAAGAAAGTCAGACACCACATGCACAACCCAAAAAATAACAATCTAAGAAGCACAAATACTTTAGTTTGGCTAGCATGTCCGTATCTAACACTTGGACACTCCAACACTTGTTGAACATGTATCGGACACTCGTTAGTGCAATAAATGTGTTAGACATGTATAGAACACTTGTTGAGTAGACTAGAAAGACACATATATGACAATAATAATAAATTGAGTGTGAAATACATCAAACTAAGTTGCATATAAATGCATCAACCCATTTACTTTTAAAACAATTTGGTATAAAAATGATATATATTTTTAAAAATGCATAATTTAACAAATGTGTCTTTGTCGTGTCGTGTCCTAGATTTTTAAAAAATGACGTGCCACGATATACGTGTCTTGTCGTATCTGTGTCTCGTATCCGTATATGTGCTTCTTAGATAAAAATAACTGCCAAAACTTCCTTTCCAAGTGCCCAGATACTATTTGTAGGGAAGCATTTCATATTATAAATTATTTCGTCATAGTAATCAGAAGGGGAAAAAAAATAAGACTTGGCTTAGAAATTGAAAATGACACATCGAATTTAAACAAGGATACCTATGATTCAAAATCACAATATACATCATAGGGCATCGACTGTCTATTTCTCATGCGTCAAACTCTGCATTTGGCCTAATAATCAAGAGAGTGAATATGGAGAATGTGGATACATGAAATTATATTCCCACTTTAGATGAGATTAAAATGGTTAATCTTATAGCTGTGATATTAGATTCAATATAAATTTAAATACTTCCATTCTTCCCCACATGATTACATGAACAATTATGCTACTACTCCCTCAAGCACCGACAAATTATAAGACAACATTCAAATCTACTTAAGCCAATGTCACATTAGAAGATGTAATAATCTACTCATCTATAATGATAGAAACTAGAATCTAATTTTTGCATACCTGCTTAAGCAACTCTTTTGGACGGAATTCATACTTTTCAGGGTCTTTCAGACTAAGAGATCTTCGCTGAGGACCAACAAGTTGCAGGAGAAAATAATTAAGCATGCTGGCCACCCTTTCGACCTGTAAGGAAATATTGGAAGGCATAATTACCAAATGTGATAAATTAAAGAGAAAAATGTAGTGAATATACATAGAAAGTATGCTCTGTGGGTAACAGTGGGAGAGTACCATCTCTGGAAGTAAGAAAGGAACCGTGATTTGCTCTGAAGTAAATGCCAGCATACTCACGTCCTCATTTGCTAATTTCATATCAATTCGGATGATCTGAGAATATCGAATAATGTTGGATCAAGCAGATACTCAAAATTCAAGATCAATATCAAGGCTTTGAGAGTAATTTACAACAGTTCACAAGGTGCATTCAAAGAAGGGTCATCAAACCAACATTTTCTTGGGAGTGAAATAGCCGAGTTCTCTCCTGCCTCTCTTGAGCAGGTCGTCGTTCCCATTCTGCGGTATTTGACATTTCGGCTTCAAGCTCTTTAAGTTCGAGAATCTTATTAAGACTTTCATCAAGAAGATATATGCTATCATTGATTAGGAAGTTCAAGAAATTCAAGTAAACACCCTTCTCCTCTTCCTTGGCAATCTGGAATGGCAAATTAAGGGAAATAACATGTAAAAGATAGACCAATAATGCCAATCAACAGAAAAATTACACGGAGGAACAGGAAGAACTTTTACCATTCTCCAAGCATTGCGATGACTAGGAACCTGCCAAAGGTATTCAAGAAGTTCGGCAATATTATGACGGATGTTGAACTTGTCATAAAACTGCACCAGAGTAAAGAAGACCAGTTAGCAAGCAACGTTGAGAATTCCCAACTCCTCAACATTGGAACAGGCGTAGCAATCAATAACTCAAAATCTCAATTTGAGAAGATAAAAATGTAGGTATCATAGTCTTAAAAAAAATATTGATAACACATAGCCTTAAAATAATATGCAACATGTTTCCTAGACTAATTTTAAGATCTTGAACAAGAGGACAGTTGAGTTTGTTCTTTTTAAATGTTAAGTCATATTTGTTATTGCATTGTATCCAGTTTAATATCTTGCAGGATCATCTTTAAACTTGATAAAAGCGTTAATCATTTCAAGCATTCATAGAATAATTAGTGCAAGGTTAATAGGGAATTATACTGAAACACATGGAAAAAAGAGCCGAGCTCTCTCTGTAAGCAGAACAACTCCCTTCACCTTCTACATTTAAGTTAGCAGTTCAACCACGCTGTACCTGTGTATGTGAACCAGTGAACTCAATGTCTACGTAGAGCTTTAAAAGATTCCTAACAAGATACTCAAGTGATAGTTGGTGGCCTTCAAATAATGTTGCTGTAACAGATGAACCACTGCACGTAAACAAAAACCACATACTCAACTTCAAAATGAGTATGGAAAAAATGTCAAATGATCAATGTACACATCAAGTATGTATAATCACCCTCTACGAGGAATCCAGCAGTTAAGAACTTCAACCATCTTTGCTCTTAAGTAAGGATTTCTGATATATTCCGGACTTGCCATAAACATAATAATGAAGTTCATAAAATCATCCTGTCAAAATGAAAACAAAATATCAAAATTTTCCACACAGCAGCATAGATGCTCCACATTTGAAGATATGAAAGAATCAGTTAGGATCAGTTAGAGTTACCAAATTGATACCATCCAAAGCTTTTGGGATCCGAGAAGCAAATATAAGCAATTCCATTGCATCCTCCACAAAATGTTCTGGCATGGATGCAAATTCCATTGGGCATGTTGATGAAAGAGGCATTTTAAATCCACCAACCAAACCAACCAACCAGACGACCATTAATCGATAGAAAGTAAGAGCTTGCTGGATTAGTGACCCATCCTATAAAGGGGACAAAAGTAACCACCATTGTTGGTAACAGTCAGTTACAAACATACGGTCAACTGATAGAGCCAAAAATCAACCACAATGAAGTTTATAAAGGACAGAATGAAGTTTGCTCTCCTGTGCTCGAAGGCACCTGCGCCAGGCCCGAACTAAGGAGGCATCAAGATTGTTTGGTATGAAGCTCACCTAAAGCTTTGAACTTGGGACCTTTGAGCCAATATGATCAAGAGGACCCAAGCCCTTGCCAACAGAGCCGCCTGTTGGGGGCAATGAGCATTCTTGTGATGAGACTATTTTTGGTGGATATTGGTTTTTATAATCACATTGGATGCTTTTCAGCTGGATTTCGTCATTTTATTGTTAGTTGGGCGGTTTTTACCTACTTGATTTTGTAACTTGATTGGAGAATTTCTTGGTTCAGTTTGGGCATTTTTATGACTTGATTGATTCAGCGTTTTTTGGTAATTTGCATGATTTATTGGTTGGTTCTTGAGCAATTTTCTAATTTAGTTTCCAGCACCAATTTTACCACTAATTCAAGTTTAAAGTTAAATTTGATGAAATATGAAGTTCAAGGTTTAATTTGATTTACTTAGCCAAGTATAGGGTAAATATGTAATTTGCTTTTTTTCTTCCAAAATTCAATAATGCAACATTCAATAATACAATTCAAAGTAAAGGGTGAGACAGAAATATACCCTCAGTATTTGAGCTTCATAACAAAGCTTTTCCTGTGAGTACAACTCTATTTCCTTCTCAAGGCGAGCTATATCCATTTCAAGCTGTGGGGCGGGCCCTTGTCCTTGCATGGCTTTGAGCGTGGACAATGTATCTTCACACCTAGATATATCCTGGAAAAAAAATTAATTGAATTGAGAAGATCCATCAAACAGGATAAATGAAAGACAAAAATATAGAATGAATATAAATTCTTAAACAAAAAAATCAGAAACTTGTATGTGGCATTTCATTTATCCACCAATGCATGATTTAATAGCTACCTGTACTAAATGCTTGAAGTCTGAAAATGCTTTTAACAAGCCCAAATTCAGCACCCTTGCAGTCATAAAGAAGCACTCACATATGAAAGGGTACCTAGTTTTATCACTACTCGATCTTGCTTTTGCAGTAGAAGATCCAATAGTAGCATTACTGCCAGAACTGGAAGCTTCTTGGGATTGTAGCAAGCGACTTTCACTGTCGCTGAACTGCCCAGAATTATCAGTTCTCAACTGAGTACCATTATTAATCCACTCAGCAACTTCTTCCGATGAAGCATGTAGAGCAGTTAATCCTCTGACAGTTACATAACCACATTTAAGAAAAGTTGTACTAGGTCAATTATGAACAAGAAGATCAGCAGAAGACAAAATCCTCTTACCTTAACTCCAAGCGGTTACTATAACATACATATTTCGGATCAATTTTATCCCTTTTGGTCAAGTTTGCATCTAGAAATGGCTCACAGAGACGTAGCATGATCGAACTGAGATTAACAAACATGCCTGAACTTGCACAGGAGAGAGGATCAACCTTCAGAAAATAAAATATAAGGTTGTTAGAAGTTGTACCGTTCATCAACATTTCTCTATAGTCACCAAAAAGACAAATAAACATAAAAATACAAATAAAAAATCAACCTTTGAGCTAGAAACTAAATCATTCATTTGAAATCAAAACATTGAATATGGCTACAAGTTGACAATAATCAAACTCGTGATGTACAGTTGACACCATTAAACTCATATAAAAGTACCTGTATATGAGCCCTTGATGAGTTTCTATTTATCACCTCTGCAAGATACTCAAGAACATTTTCACGGGTCTCTGTGTTTTTAAGAAGGGAGAGAAGTACTTCCGCAAGGCCATCATATAAGTTATTCATGACTGTCTTAATTGTAGTGAATGAAGATAGTAAATCAGATGGTCTACGAGTTGATGCTTCTGAAAAGCACTGCTGCCTGAAGTTCCCAACAAGACATTCACTGGTCAGAACAGAACCATTGTACACAAAGAAAGAAAACCTCAAAAGACATTAATAAACACTCACCCAACGTCAGGTTGGCTCTTAAAAATGGCATGGTCAGGCAGAGCACTGACATGGAAGAAAGGCCCCAAAATGCTTGTCATCTCAATGACACGCCCATTGGAATATTTACCAGTAGGAATCCACCAAGGGTGATTCACAAGAGATTTAGCACCAACAGGAAAACTGACCAGAAACCTAAGTGCTCTTAAGGGCTGCTGGAAGTTCCCAAGAGCAGAAACTTTAAGGACACTACCCCTTAAATCCTCATACAACCCCTTCAAGATGGGGTCTAATGTATCAAAATCCGAGTCACGGAGAAACTCCTCCAGAAAACCCGGAGGGCACTGAAAAGCTCCACCAACACTGGAACTAGCCCCAAATCCATCGACGGAGCTGCCAACCTCAGAGAAAATCAAAGGAAGCAAAGGCGAAGTGTTGGAGTTAGTACCCAAATCGGCACCTGAAAACAATTCAGGATTCCCCAAATGAATCCTACAATACGAAATCGTCAACTTCTTTGCTTGCTTGAGGGCAATTTCAATATTAGAGCGCAAAGTCTTATCCTTCATGGAAGCGATTTTCTTAGTCTCGTCATGAGCTCGACGGTAGCAGCCGATTAGGTACTGAAAAGGGGGTTCGGCAGAGGGGAAATTGCCGGAAAGGCGATCGATTATGATGCGCTCCATTACATCTCTTGAAATCCTCAATTGTTTGCTCTCGCTAAGGAGTTCGGCGGCGGTTTGTTCAAGATAGACGATTCTGGAATCGGAATCGGAAGAATCGGTGAGAGAGACGAGGAAGACTTTGCGAAGGATAATGTCTTCGACCTCCTCAGGTGACCTTTGGGGTTTTGAGGTCGCCATTAGAGCTGAGAATAAGGAAGAACTAAGAAGAAGGAGATCAAAGGACTGAACTTTTTTGTGTCAATGCCAAAGAGAAAGAGAAGAAATGGTATATGTTTTGTTTTGCCTACACACTAAGAAATGGATGAACCTCCCCCACTTTCAAAATCTCATCAATTTTATTTCAATTATTATTAATTTATTATCAAAATCTATCTTATTTTTAACTTAACAAAAAAAAAAACTACTTAACAAACAAAACAAAATCTACCCTATTTGAACTAAAGTAATTCGATTAAATTATAAATTTACTCTCTCAATTGTGTCTAGTATTTCTCAAAAATAAAAAATAAAAAATAAAAAAAAGTCTAGAATTTACTTTTGTGTTTCTGAATTTTAAATTTTCTACTAATAGGTTCTTAAATTTTTTATTTGTATCTAACAAGTTTGAAACTTGAGAGTTCTATTGTACCTAGAATTTATATTTATATTTAATATTTAATATATCAATTATCTATTAATTCTTTTAAATTTTGATTATATTGTATCAAAGATATACAAAATTAAAAGCATAAAAATATCATCCACCTAAAACTAAGCTAAAATAATTATTAATCATTTTAACTGAGGTTTTAAACTTCAAGATATTGAAAGATTTTAAGATTCCATTTGAGATTGATGTAGTTTTTAAAATACGTGTTTGGTAAATTTGAACTTTAAATCTAAAAAAAAAGTTAGTTGTAGTGTTTGGTACATAAATACTATAGTATTGCCTTTTAGATATAATAATTAAATATATAAATCTACTATTACAATTACAAATTTTAATAATTTATAATATCTAAACAAACATATTGTCATAATTTATAATTTTTTAATAATTTAAAATGTTTAAATAATTATTTAAAATGTTATACTTTCTCTTGATTAATTGTTAAATAAAGAAAAATACTTAAATTTTTCTTTTTAAAAAAATCGATATGGTATAATTTAATAATAATAGTTGCGTTAGATGCTACCATATAAATCTTTAACTTTGAAGAATAAATTAAAAATAAAATCTAATCTAAACTTTGAAGAATAAATTAAAAATAAAATCTAATCTAAACTTTGAAGAATAAATTAAAAATAAAATCTAATTTTACAAAAATCTAAAAGCTCAATAAAAATCAAACCCAAATGCACCCAAAGTCGGTTATAATTTTAAATAAATCCACATGAAATTTAAAATCTCGTTTTTTTCTCAATAATTCTCTCTCTCTTTCTTTTTTTTTTTTTATAATTCTTTTTTTCTCAATAATTCGACGATTTAGGCATGTTCCTATGATTAAATCATGGGACACGTAATAAGTTTCAATTTTTTTAAATATTTTTTAACCCTACTTTTATATGTTCAAAATATATGATTCAGTTTTTTTTTTTTATATTTCTCCTGAGTTCCTAATTCAGATGTTACAAATTGTGTCACATAAACTAAAAAAACAACTTATCCAAAAAATATATATAATAAACAAAGTAACTATCAAATCATTTTAGATGATTGCATAGATTTTTAAAAGGTCCATTTTTTCTTGGAATTTTGAAACGTGTTAAAAATATAGAGAAATTATAATTGGTATATATTTGCAAATCTAATGGAATATAGAAAAAATTTAAATATGATTTTTGTTCTTTTTATTATTCCAATATCAATAATATATACTTTATATTTGGTGTATGTCAACTGATATACTTTAGTCAACACGGTCATATGTCAGGTGGGTTGTTCCTTTAGACTCAATAAATAGTTCAATCTATGTAGGCCAACGACTTCAAGATTCTATATGGCGGTCTATTGAAGAGTAAATTTTTTCTATATTTATAAATAATTTGACATTTTTCAGTTTATAGTAATTTTTTAAAGTGAAATAAATCTATTCAAAGTCTACGTCATAATTGAAACATGGTTTTTTTATTTTTTTTTTAGGAACGAAACATGCTATTTTCAGAATTTTTTTTTAAAATAATGTTAATTTAATAATATATGACAAAAATAGGGTATAAGGAAAAATAATGTCAAAAATGGGTTGTAAAATCGTGTACTCGGTCTACGATTTTAGTAAATCGTGGACCGGGTACACGATTTTGGCATGAAACTCGTGGACCGGGTCCACGAGTTACCTGCCACATTTGTAGGTCAAAGATTCTCGCTGCCACGCATTGCCACGTAGTGAAATCGTGGACCGGGTCCACGATTTTCAACCACCTCTCTTCTTCTTCACTCATTTCTTCTTCTGCCGCCCAAATTCCTCCCGCCGTTGCCGTCGTCCGCCGCTGACCACCGTGCTGCCGCCGTCTCCGCCACCGCCGCCGGTAATTTTTATTTTTTTTTAAAAACATAAAACTTGTTATGAAGTTTGTTTTGGTTAATATTGAATATTTATTTATTTTGTATAAGATTTAATATTTTTTGACCATTAGATTTGATTTTATAATTTTGTTTTCGGATTGCATGAGTTTGAGAATTTTTTTTTTAAAATAATGTTAATTTAATAATATATGACAAAAATAGAGTAGATGGGAAAATAATCTCAAAATTAGGTGTATCTTTATTTATTTTTCAGTGATTTCGTATCATGGATCCGGGTTCTGGCAATCAACAAGAGTATTATGAATATCCATCCGTCGTCACCCAAGAGGATATTGATGAATTAATTCATTAACAGCAACATTTGAAGTGCTTGTACCTCGTTGTCCGCACCGTCAACGTCAAGACGTCCACCATGTGGCACATGACTCGTTTGTAATTTAAAGTTTAAGTTTTTATGAATTTCTAATCTTCAGACGCATTTATATGAGTATGCTATAAAATAACAATATTAAGAAATGTAATTGTTGATTAAAAAAAAAAAATGGAAATCGTGTACCCGTACACGATTTTGGTCTCATTGACCAAGCACGTGGATGTCATGTGGAAATCGTGCACGATTTTACAACCCTATTTTTGTCAATATTTTCTTCAACCACTCTATTTTTAGGATTTCTTTACTATGTAACCTATTTTTGTCAATAGTTCAAAATTCAACATTAATTTTAAATTTTGTCCCTATTTTCATTGTGTATAAACATATTTTCTTGCACTCAAAATAAAATAAAGAGAAAAAAAGAAAAGGAAATGTTCTCTCTTTCATTTTTCCATCCTTTTCTCCCTCCGTAACAGCACTCAGCTCACTTTCTCTTTCTTCTAAAACCCTATTTCACTTCACGCTCCCTCTCATTACCGGCCACTGCACCCCGTCCCGCCGGTCGCCGCACTCCCATCATCCCCGTCGCAGTCTGAGCGGCTGCCGCAGCCTCAGCCTTTCGACGAACTCGCCGCCGCTCCCTCTCACACTCTCTCGCCTATCCGAGCAAGCAGAGTTACTTATCTCTGTTGTTTTTTTTCTTCTCAGAAACAGAAACTGTGGTTCAGCCCCTGACCCACGCATTGGTAAGACGGCTCATTTTTCAGAACCTTAAGGTTTTGATTTTTGATTTTTGATTTATTGATTTGTTTTGTTTCGTTGTTGATTAATTCTGTTCACCCGCAAAGAAGAAAGTCAAGAGAAGCATTTTTTTTTTTTTTGGATTTCTTCATCATATAATGTTCAACCAATCTAAATGGAAACATAAAACTAAAAATGTATACATCACAAATAAAAAAAAAGTTTGAATCAATAAATTAGAAGGAACCAAAAAAAAAAACCACTAAATTAAAAGAAAAAAAATGTTAAGAAGACGAAGGAAGCAAAAAAGAAAACTGACCAACTATTCGCAACTATCTTTACCATTTTTTCTTGTCAAATGATAATCTTATATATCAAATATCCTCAGTTTCAGGCACCTTAGATTTTGAGTTTTAGAGATTCTTTGTAAACCAAGATGGACAAGGTGAAGATAGAAGAGGTACAATCAACCTCTAAGAAGCAACGGGTAGCCACTCACACCCACATCAAAGGCCTTGGTCTTGAGGTATCTTGCTCTTACTTTGCTCTGCATGGTAAATAACCATTGTTATTTGGTCTAAATTACTTTGAGACCACATAAAAAATTATCAGTTTCCCCCTTCCATGATTTAGCTTGTGTATGATATACTGCATATACTTTCTTTGAAAATTTTGTATTAACTTTCCTCTCTCGTTGTCTTTTATTAAAAAAAAAAAAATGCCTTCTGTCATTCATTCTATTGTTTTAATCTCTTTTGGAGCTTCACAGCTTCGTTGTCAACCTCCTCTCTAACTATCTCTTAATATTCCACCTTAGGCCTCAGGAAAGGCAATGCCACTAGCTTCAGGTTTTGTGGGTCAATCAGAAGCAAGAGAAGCAGCAGGGCTAGTTGTTGATATGATACGACAGAAGAAAATGGCTGGCCGAGCCCTTCTTCTAGCTGGACCTCCTGGTACTGGAAAGACTGCACTTGCACTTGGAATTTCACAGGAGCTAGGAAGCAAGGTCCTTCTGATTTCTCTTCCATTCCCACTCCTAGAAAGGCATCAAGAATTATTTTAATGTTGACTTATAAGGCAGCCTTTGGTTTAGAAAATATGCTTACTTTGTTATCATGGACAGGTTCCCTTTTGTCCAATGGTTGGGTCTGAAGTATACTCATCCGAAGTGAAGAAAACTGAGGTTTTAATGGAAAATTTCCGACGATCTATTGGTCTACGTATCAAGGAAAATAAAGAGGTCTATGAGGGAGAGGTAAGTGTTTAGTGCCTACAGCATATGAATCTTTAAATGTTGTTGTGGATTAAGCTTTTTATTTTGTAGTGGTGTTGATATGATATATCTTTCCCAGGTGACTGAACTTTCACCAGAAGAAACAGAGAGCGTGACTGGTGGGTATGGCAAAAGCATAAGCCATGTTATTATTGGTTTAAAGACTATTAAAGGAACAAAGCAACTAAAATTGGATCCGACCATCTATGATGCCTTAATTAAAGAGAAGGTGACATTTTCTAACCTATGATTTCTTTAATTCTTCCAACTCTTCTTTTTCCATTTTACCAATATCCTAGTTATAATGAAGCATTTGATCTTATTGTAATGGTGGGAGTGAATGTGCACATTCTGCAGGTAGCTGTTGGTGATGTTATATATATAGAAGCAAATAGTGGAGCTGTGAAAAGGGTGGGTAGAAGTGATGCTTTTGCTACGGAGTTTGATCTTGAAGCTGAAGAATATGTTCCACTTCCTAAAGGGGAGGTTCACAAAAGGAAAGAAATAGTCCAGGTTGTCTCCCTGTGAAGTTACCGTGTTCCATTTCCTCAATATCTTATAATTTTATGTAGTCCTATATCTTTAGTTTGCTAGCTTAAGAGAAAACGTACATAAAAGGTATTCTTTCTTTTATATAAATTCTGGCGCTCTTACTTTAACATATATAGTTATTTTTATCATATATATGAAACCCATTAAGTTGTAGCATGCACATTTAAAACGACACGTAGAATATAGTTTTTTGTATCGAAATTATGTCCAATACAGGTTGAATGTAAACTGTTTCATGTGGTTGGTTATTTATTTGTTATGATTTTGTAAAATCTCATTTGTTTGATGATATTGTTTTGACTTTGTATATATTCCCTCAATTGACTCGCGCTACTTTGTACAAAGCTGCAAGAAGCTTATGCACTAGAATGCTTTGCTTCATTAAGAACTCTGGACCTACTATGTCTCATACAAGTGATAGGAATGTGCATCCATTGTATGCATGTTTTAATAGCAGAATCAAGTTTTTAAATCTTTCTGGCTTAACATTCTGAAATTTGGGGATTTGTAGACTGTTGATACTTTTTTCTGCATTCTGATTCGGCAGCAATCTTATTGCCTACTCTTTTTTTTTTTGCCCCTTTTCTTTTCATGATTCTGGACACCTTTTGCATTTATTGATACAGCTGACAGTCCTTGTATTAATTTATTGCGTTTCCTTTTTGTACCCGGTAGGATGTGACTCTACATGATCTAGATGCTGCCAATGCACGGCCTCAAGGTGGACAGGATATACTATCTCTAATGGGTCAGATGATGAAGCCAAGGAAAACGGAAATCACAGACAAGTTGCGGCAAGAAATAAATAAGGTAGCTCCTTCTGTTTGAAAGGATTTTTTTTTGAGTTACATACATTCTTGGTGATTTTCTGAATTGCGGACAGTAGTCATATTTGATTGGAAATGTGAGTTCTTAATTGTTTTATTTATCTTTGTTTTGCATGTTCTTAATGTAACCGAAGGCCTGTATTGTTGCCATATTCCATATTCTACACAAGAACATACTAACAAAACTGTTCTAAATTTCATGATACTTTAAATTGTACTGGAGGTTTTTTTTTCTATGTTTCATTTTTTCTCAATGAAAGTTTGGTCTTCAGAGGAAAGAAAAAAAGTACTAAAGTACTGGAGGGTTTATTCTATTTCAGCAAGGAACTTTTGAACACAAGAAATAGAAGTATAATCCTTTGATTTTAATGACAGGTGGTTAACCGATATATCGATGAAGGTATAGCAGAGCTAGTCCCGGGAGTTCTATTCATTGATGAGGTTATTTCTCCACTTCCAGCTCTTTCAACATTCTCTGTACTCAAAACTTTTAGCTTTTTTATGAGGTAAGTAAAATTTGCAGGTGCATATGCTGGATATGGAGTGCTTTTCGTACTTAAATCGAGCTTTAGAAAGCTCACTCTCCCCAATAGTGATCTTTGCAACAAACAGAGGAATCTGCAATGTGCGGTAGGAAGTCCTGCCCTTAGTTGATTCCACCTTTCAAGTTGCTCATTCTTGCACCTTTTTCATGCTATGAATGTTCCCTCCATCTTTATGCATGGAATTCATATTCAACGTCTTAGTGGTTGGTTTTTTTTTCCCTAATTATTCACAGGACTTGAATAATGATCCGAAATTGGATGAAACTGTTATCTTAAATGAAAACATGACATCTTTTCACCCGTAAAAAAATTATTGCTGAATAAATGCTTTTTTTCTTCTTTTCAGAGGGACTGATATGAATAGTCCTCATGGAATACCTGTTGACTTGTTGGACCGATTGGTGATCATTCGAACTCAAACTTATGGCCCTGCTGAGATGATTCAGGTCAATTTGCATTCTTTTGTGGAAATTTAAATCTTATGCTGTGTTTGAAGGTGCCAAACCACTGACGATGCTATCACTACTGATGCTTTGTGAAGATATTAGCCATTCGGGCACAGGTGGAAGAGTTGGTTGTAGATGAAGAAAGTTTAGCTTTCCTTGGGGAGATGGGCCAGAGAACATCGTTAAGGTACCATAACGTTAGAGTTGTGTGTTTGGAATGCTTTTAGAATAAGTAGTTTTAATAGAGGTATTTTGATTATAAGCATTTTAGTAAAAAGTGCTTCATAACATCCCTTGTAAGTTCTTCCTTGAAGTTCACATAGGTCAAAAGGACTCTACAACTCTTGATTGATTGTTTGTTTTGGTTTTGGTTTCTTTCCCCTAAAAGCATTTACAAACTACTATAAATGCTGATTTTGAGTGGGAAACAAGTACTTTTGACCATCACAAAAGTGCTTAGGATAATGCCAAAATCAGTTGCAAACATATATCCTAATTAGGCCAAAAAATTTTTGGTTGTTCTGTAGACATGCGGTTCAATTGCTATCGCCTGCAAGTGTTGTGGCAAAAATGAATGGACGAGACAGCATATGCAAGGTATTTATAAAGTTTTGCAGATTCTTGGATCTTAGTTGAATTTTAGTTGAACATGACATTAAGGGCATGTTTGGATTGAAACTTTAAATTGGATCTCCTAGGCTCTAAGTTTTGCTTTGCTTCCCATCCACAGGGAGATCTTGAAGAAGTTTGCGCTCTCTATCTGGATGCCAAGTCTTCGGCAAGGCTTCTTCAAGAGCAGCAAGAAAAATACATTTCTTGATTTTTTTCCCCAAGTGCTGCTCCATTTTTAACCATTTCCCAGCAAGAGATTTTTTATCTCAAAGGTAATTTTTTTTTATCTCACAGCGTAAAGATGGATGGAGAAGAGAGGGATAAGGAGATGAGGATTATTCAGTGGTAAATTTTTGTTATCCGCTAATCTTAGTTGTATAATTTTGACTATGAGAGATGTATGGATTACTTAGTAATTTAATGTCTATAGTGAGAGTAAACAGTCTGTAGTGTAGATGCACATTCTCTCACGTTGATTTGATATTGTACAAACTTCAGTTTACCACCTTGAAATGAAAATTAGGGTTCATGTTTTGTTTATGTTTGCAATTTTATTTCACAACTCCACCAACCAAATAAACATCCAAAATTCTTCCAAAAAAAAATTTAAAAAAATGAAAAGACTAAAGTTGGTAGTCAGAATGATCTATTTGGTTACTGGAAACATGAAGGTGAGCATGAATATTTCTTGAAAGACTTAAACTTGCCATAATTATCTAATTAGTCACCTACTTAAGAGTAATCATGGATTGAGAATGAAAATTTTCATTGCCTTTTATTTTTAATTTTACCAAAATGTAGGAATGGATCAATTTACTGCCAAGTTGAGAATCTTTATCCCAAAAAGGGACAATCTTGTTTCTCTTCAAAACTCTTTATCAATTCATTTTTATTTTTTAGACAATCTTTTTGTTAATTACTTTAGATTCTTACCAATTCTCTGTCATCTATAAATGAGATTTACAGCCTATCTATTAATTTACAATCTTTTTTCTCTTAACTACACCACTTGCTGCATTTAATCTTTTTTTATAAAATTTTAATTTTTTTCATTTAATATGTTAAATATTTCATTATTAATTTGTTAACATAAAATTAGCTTATGTTCTAATTAAACCAATCACTTTCTCTAGATAAACAACTAAACTAATAGCAAATTATTTTAATCCCTTCTTAGTGGACATTTTTATTTTAGTTAAGTAATTATTTTTAATATTACATAAATAAATTATTCAAACGAAATTAATTGTTATTAATTATCATAACAATAAAATTTAACAACATAAATATAATCTCATCTTAGATGTATAATTGGTACTCTAATAAAAATGATGGTAACACTTGAGAATATAGGATATAAAATATCAAAACATTTGACATGCCCAGACATCTTAGAATGTAGGGATGTTAATGGACGGGGTGGGAACATGAATGATTTCCTGCACTTGCAAATATTTCGCTTAATTTTGCGGGAGATTGGAATAGAGATTCTCTATTGAAAAGTTAATTTCGTTTAATTTTTCTTAAAAAGATATCTAATGAAATGACTTCTATTTGAAGTTTTTCTAATTAAGTATGGTTGAGATTTCTCTTTAATTATTATTCAATTTTACGGTTCAAACCTATAAAATTATCTAAATCATTCAACAATAAAACTTGAAAATTAAATATGATGTATATAATTACAATAAAAATAATATAAAAAATTGGGTAAACGGAGCCATTTAAATTAGATTTTATGTTTTCAAATTCACCAAGCTAAACGTTTCTCCAAGTCAGATATCATCACTGGGAGAAAAAAAAAAAAAAAAAAAAAAAAAAGAATTGATGCTGAACAACTAAGGTAAACGTTTCTCCAAGTCAAATACAGAACTTCAACAACATTATACAGCCATATGAATTGATACTAAACTGCTATGAAATTGTACTTGTTGCAAATTTTCTGAGCCAGGTTCCTTTAGAAATTTTACCTGTTTTAATCAAACTTTGAAGGGGGGGCTTCTTCTGTGTGTTTCTGCTTCTCATAAACATTTCCCAGACACATCACGACGCCAAATTCTTGCCATGCTAGAGCAAGACGTCGGTACCAGAGATCACGGAACCCTTCCGCTTTGCCAACTCGTTCGCAATGCTGATTGCATTCTTGCTATGCCTTAGAGAGAACTCCGCAAGTAGAATTTGTCTTTCTTCTGATGTAAGATCTCCGTGACAGCCCTGAAAAGTTTGATAAAGAACATAGTCCATCAATTGTATGATAGAAGCAGTATATATATCTATTTTTGACATCCTCCCTATCGACGGAAATACTAGCTCAGCCCACATCCCCAGCTGCGAGAGACAATTGAGAATTCTCCATATTGAGCTATCCAGGCAATAAAATTCGACACAAAGCCCTTATGGCATAATGAATCCAAGTATCAAAAACGCCTTTTTTTTTTCTAGTTACCAGTCGAGAAGTGCGGTCGCAAACAGCATGGTGCATGAGGATGCCAGCAGCAACTGATACGTTGAAGGAATCTACCATGCCATTCATAGGAATACTGCAATGCAAATCTGATAGCTCCAGGGCTTCATCACTTATTCCCCTGAAGAAGGAAGAAATCTTAACCTCAGAAACCAACATAAATTGTGAAGGTTATAACTAGCTACAAGTATAATTTCTCCTGATTCGGACATCATTCATGCGTCGAAACTTGCTAACTGAAGCATGAGATAATTGTAGATTTCAAAGAATTGTTGGATAATGGCAGTGTATGCCTTTTAAACGTGGATTCAGTTTTGATTTCGTAAATTTAACTGATATCTCCCAACTTGCAGTGGTTCAAAAAAGTGCATCAAATAACAAAGAGAAAACAACTGTTGCAATCATTCCATAACTTAAAGTGGTCTAAACTTGATCACACTCCATATTATTGGAGCAAGAAGATAATTACCTACTTTCATTCCCCACCACAATTGCAGTTGGACACGACCAATCCATATCATAGACAGAAACCTACAACAGGACAATCATAACTCAGCTGTCAGGACAAGCTTACAAAAGTTTTAATGTGACAAGAGGGAAAGTACAAAATTGATCAATACCGCATTCGTTCCTAGATGCGTAGAGACTATTCTATAACCGCGAGATTTCAGAATTTTAAAACATTCTGGGGTGGAGTTCCAAAGTTCAATGTCCAACCATTTCTCTGCTCCCATGCTAACATGACGATTTTCTCTGTACCTGCTTCGAATTGCAATTATGTTAGACGAAGAAAAACAGGAATAAAATCCACAAAGAAAATGTAAGAAATGGGGACTTTTGTCATTTTTGGCAAGTTGAATGAACCCATTAAATAGAAGTAGCTCTTTCCACATAGGCAATATATGTAACCTCACCCCTGTTGCACCCTAATTTATCAAAGCATCATCTCATTCAGGATAAGCATGAAAATACAAGCACTGGTTAAAGTTTCATGTCCAAGACAAACAGCACTTACTGTCATGAAATGGCGAGATAAAGATAGCAAATGAAGGAAGAAAAAACATATGAACATGTACATTTCACATGGAAAATCAACATGAAAAGAAACGTTGTGCAATGTAAAATAATACATTTTAATTGGTATTTGGTATACAGTTTCCAATGATTATATACATATAAAAATACACACATATACATATATACATATAAAAGTATAATATATACTTGTAACTATACAAGAGATGCATAGTTGCAGGAAGAAAACACTCCATTCCATTGCTCAATTTGTGTTACACTGCCACCCATATCTAACAATTACCAATGAAAATGAAACGTATTTGATCAATTTAACCTTCTAACCATATGAAACCAGCAATGGCATTCGACTAATAAATTGGATCCAAGTGACCCATTGAACAACAAAGTAAAAGCACCAAGAACAGTATGAAATTCCGCCAGCACAATGGAAACAAAGCAGCTGCCAAATTCTAGAATCAAACAATTGTCCCATAAGAAATAAAGGAACAAATGCATTCGAAAACAATTTCACCTCCATGGTTGTTGCACCTTTTGGAAGCGTCGCAAGAGACCACATGAACCGACTGAAATCCAAGTGCATCGGCAGATCGAAACGCCGCCGAGACGTTGCCGAAATCGCTTAATCCCTCCACCACCAAGCAAACCGAGTAGCTTCTGTTCTGCACCACGTTCTTGAACCGCTTTTTCCTCGAGTCCAGTATGAGAGGATCCAAGGCCTCCAAAATCTCACCACTATTTAACCAAGAACTTCCACAGCTAAACTTATCCAGGTACGGAAACCACCGCCCTTTATGTGGATATTCAGCTCCATCTAACTCAAGCGGCCTCCGCTCCATTTTCATCAACCTGGTAACGTCATCGGCGTGCGTGAGAAGGTGCTCCACCGTGTCTTGTGTATGAATCTCCGGCGGTTCTAGGTCACCCACAGTATCTGCTACTTCTATTGAAGATGTTGCGGCCGAAATTGAAGCAAGACATCTTGTAGAAACTGCGTTAGGGCTGCTTCTTGAGACTATATAGCAATCAAAACAGAAGGAAAATAAAAAACAGATTTATAAAAGAAATGTAAAGATTTGTATGGCCTTCAAGCGAGAGAGAGAGAGAGAGAGTGGACGGTACGTGGGTTAGTGACGATGGTGAAGAACGGAGAGGAGGAAGGAAGAGGTAGAGAGGGGAGAGAAACAGAAGGGAAGATTCGCTGAGGTCTTCGGGGACTGCAGCTTTCCAGCAGAATAAGAGAAGAACGGGCTACAATTCTGTAGGACGCCATGGCTGTACGTTGAAGAGCTACGATGGTTCAGACAGTGGTAGAAAAGCAAGCCGGGAACTAGGAAGAAAAGATTATATATATATAAAAAAATTATTTTAAATCACAAAGCTGTTCAAAATATTTATAAATATAATAAAATTTCATTATATATATATATGTCTCCATAGACTACCGATAAAGACACATATAGTAGTTTAGGGTGGATATACAGTAAAATTTTGCTATATTTGTAAATATTTTGGTTTATTTTTTTTATATTTTTCTATATTTGAAAACAATGTGTATTTTTTTAAATTATTATTAGTAGTATTACTATTTTTATTATTTCGGGTGCAAGCCTACTAGGACTTCTGGATTTTTGTATGGATGATCAAAAATAGAAAACTAAAATTTAACGCCCTTTGTCAAAACAAAACTTTCAGACTTTTTTTTCTTAAAAAAAGCTTTCTAACCTTTTATTGGTCCTATTGAGCATTTTTTTGAATTATTTTTTTTTGTTTTTCTTGCTCTCGCTCCCACTCTCGCAATTGCACTCGTTCTTGCTCTCTCTCATTTTTTCATCTCTCTATACTTAATTCATTTAATATCGAAAAAACTTTGCATGTTGTTACTGGAAGTCGCACATTTCCGAAGGAAGAAATGTTTTGAGATCATTTCTAGCTTATTTTTAGTCTCAAAGGACACTTGATCAACCTAAGATATTTGAATAGCTTATATGCTTTTTAGATTTTAAGGTGTGGCATACATGCTTTAACGTCATTGCTAGCTTATTTTTTTTAGCTTCAAATGATTCTTAGGCGTGTGACATTTTAAGACATTTTCATTGCTTCTAGAATAGGTTAAAGTGCTTTATATATGCTTGTCTCCAAAATATACATAAGCAATTTTTAGCCCTTTAGACAGGCAATGAGTGAAAAACTTTTAAGTTCAATTTTTGAAATTTGACTTTTGTTACTATAGTATGATTGACTTATTTTATTACAGACAAAATTTGAATAACATGTTTTGTAAAATGTCTTGTACTATATCAAGCAACATGTTTCATGTCGTGCAGATTCTGCTTGGAGATTTTTTCCTTAGAAGCGTGTAATGTAGATTTGTTGATTTGCTTTCCTATTCTTGCAAAGAATATTTTTTCCTTCCTTGAAGATATTCTCAAGGTTGAATCATATATTATTGTAGTGGTGTTTATTTTTAGGGTTAGCCCATTTGGATAAAAAGAGTTGGTGTTTTAAGGGTTTTAGAGATTGTTTGAACCTTAACCCGTATGCATTATTAGTAAACTTTGTGAATCTCGTTGTTGAGGATGTTGCCAATAGTTGAATAGACTAGGCTAGTTTTGTATGAGTAGTGTACATCACTTAGGAAGTAAGTGAAAACTGGGGATGAGTAGTTGATGTTGTATTGAAGGGATCTCATTCAAAATTTAATAAAAGGTTACGTGTGGAAGTGAGGGGAGCTCAACCTTAGAGAAAACCTAAGTTGAAACTAAACAGTAAGCTTTACATGAGTCACTGAAGAGGGAGTGAAGTCTATCAAATAAGTACGTCTAACTCTTTACAAAGTGAAGTTTCTTTTTATTGGGCATATAACCCCTCAAAGTAGGTGACATTGCACCAAATTAGGTTACCAATGACATTGCACCAAATTGGGTTACCAAGATCCATGTCTCTATCCCTACTATTATTGTTTGATATTAACTTATTTTGTTTATCAATTATCATATTATAACATCATACTTGATTTCTGTATTTTGTGTTAGATCCACTTTAAAATTTTAATTTTAAATTTACTTAAATAAGTTAGGTTCTCTTCCCATACTTCGTCGTAGGGTCTGAAGAATTGTTCTTTTTCTCATGTTTGTCGCTCTCACAATGGTTTGGCACAAGCTCTTACGAGAAAAGTTTTAGAAGAATATATCTCTTCTACTCTCCTTTTCCCTTATCTCATCTGATTTTTTTATTTCGTTCCTCCTGATGTAATCCTTTCGTTTGGTTGTTTGTCTTTATTAAAAAAGAGTAAAATAAAAATATAATAAAAATTGAAGGGCAAAGAAAATAAAGATTCGCCCCATCTCTTTTTTATATATTCATATATAAGCTTTAATGAGAAAAAGTCTGTGTTTAAGAATTGAAGATCATACGTTAGTTTCAAAACACATGTAAATTTTGATTAAACGTAATGGAAAAAAAAGAAAAGACCATGGACTAAAATAGCTCTACAAAGTTTGAAGGACTAAAATAGATTGAAATATGAAAAATGAAAAGAAAAAAAAAAATATATAAACACTAGTCAGTTCAGGACCATTAATCAATACTAAATGGTTTCTCATGAGTTCAGGACCTTAATATGTGTTAATCCTAGGTGATTATGAGGGCAACAACAAATTAAAAATGAAACAAACATATAATCCACCAGAAGAAAAAATAAAAATAAAAATAAAGATTTCAGACAATACTTTAAACCAACAAACTAATCTGCCAGTTGATACATCCCTGAAGTGTACCAAGGATAACTTTTATACATGTTCTGCAAAAAAAAACACATTACTGCAATGCAATTTCTTTAACTAAGGATTCTTTGAAATGACATCAAAAGATATTCCATTCTCTTGGAGTCTTTGTTGGAGATCAGTTGGTCCAAACACAATACCTGGTGTTAGAACTCCTCCTTTTGGCAGAGCCTCACGTTTGCTTAGAACAATCAATGCACATTGAACAAGGATTATTGGAGTTGTTAGATACCCAATCTCGGGCCCCATTACTCTCGTTACGATTTCCATATCGGGTTTTACATTCCCCTCACTGTTGACGCTGCCATAACCATGGCCAACAAACCACATCTTGAACGAGGCGCTATTTACCTCGTCTTCTGAAGGACCCTTCTTTCTGAACCACCCGAGACTAAAAACTGAAGGGAACGTCAAGAGAAGCCACCTTCCGAGTGAAGTTTTACCCAACAGTCCTATGAACATCCCAACTGCGATGATTCGCAGAATGCCAATCAATGACTTTGAGCCAATTTTTACTCCGAAGTGAGCTGGCTTCAACGACGACCAAAACATCTTCCTCTGTTCGATCTCGTCAGCGCTCTCATTAACACCAGGAAGACCGTGGGGGTGTTCAGCTAGAGTAGAGAGTGTTCTTCGAACTACAGTGGAATCAGCTGAAGGTAATCTTACAGCCCAAAGGCCTATCTCCTTCTTGTGTTCAATAGTAGGTCCTTTAGGAGGAGGAGGACCAGGAATCTAAGAGACAAGAAAATTCACAACACAGAGTGAGGAGAATCAATTTCAAGGACTAGATAGAAAAAATGTTCACTAATTACAAAGAATTCCCTCAGACAGACACTCAAAGCTGCCAAACATATTGTAAATTTATGCATAAAGTTACTAATGAAGGTTCACACAAGGTAATTGGAAACAAAATTGAAAGTTAGGACCTTATCATACACCTAATTAATAGTTTAGAAACATATTATACACCTTTTAAAGTACAAAGACCAGATAAACATAAATTTAAAAGTTAATAACTAAACTTGAAAAGTCATTTAAGCCTAGGGTATTTGGCCATCAACTTCATAAGTTGGTATTAAATAACTAAGCTTCAATAGTATTGCACATTTATTGAAGAACTCCATCTTCACATCTTTCTCTATTTTGCACAAAACTCCAAATACCGATTTCCTTACTCGCATACTTTTAGGGTGTATTTGGAATACCTTTTCAAGTGTTTAATTTAAAAAATAAGTCATTTTGAAATAAATATAAGTGTTTGGCAACCACTCAAAATGAATTTTCAAAAGTCATCAAGTCATTAGTGTCTTTATTTTAAATCGTTCTTATCAAAAGTATTTACATGAAAATGAATTTTCTAAAAACATTTATTTTTCAAGTTAATCCAAACGGACCCTTAATTGTTATTCAAAATCACTTAAGAAATTATGGGAAACTCTAGTAATATAAGGCATGACACATTCACATTAAGATGCCAATATATGATGCTATAAACTTCATCTAGCTACTTTGATAGTTTGAAGCACAATCGAAAAGGCTAAAAAAGATAATATAGTGTAATAATTGTTAAAAATGGCTTTTCAAAACTGTTCATCAGCTGCCAATCAGTCCCTAAACATCCCCTAAACACTGAAGTTTTCAGTAATGTAAAATTGGGGGAACTTCCTCACCTTAGGCCGAGGTCTTCTGGGCCTCGAACGTCTCAATTGCAATAACTGGTTGGCATTAGCAACACCCAAAACAGCTGACTCAAAAGTCCCAAAGTTCCCAACTATTTTTCTCTTCGATTCCAAACTCACATATGCTTCGATCCGATTCGGCGCCGATTGCCCGACCCACTGCCTCGAATTGAACATCAAACCCAATTCAGCAGGAACCGAATCGAACCCACAAGCCGAAACCACCAAAGCCCCACTCTGAACCGCCCTCTCATGATGATTAGCTTCCATTTTCTCCATGAACTCAGGCTCCCCACAGATGTCCAAGTAATCGCACCCTGTCTCGACGCAAGCCGCAGCCACCGGCTCGCCGTAGCGGCGAAAGGGTCCGACGCAATTGAGAATGAGCTTGGTTTGGGTGCAGAGGCGGTGAATGGATTGTGGGTCGGCGATATCGGCGATAAGGAGAGGAATCGGCGGCGGGGAGTGGGGATGAGCTGCCCATTGGAGGGTTTCGGTCAATTTCGTGGGGTTTCGACCGGCAAGAGCAAAAGATTTGAGAGGAAAAGAAGGGTTGAGGAATTTGAGAGCTTCTCGAACAACATACTTGCCCGTGAAACCAGTGGCGCCCAGAATTATGAGATCGTAAGGAGGGCCTTCCATTGATTAAGCTGCGAATTTGAGAAGCTTCGGTGGGATCCGACTTTGAAGGCGGTGAACTCAGACTGTATGCAGGGGAGAGGTTTAAAAACTCAAATTTCCATTTTGTCGTTGGTTTATTATTATAAGTGATTATTATTTATACTCGTTTTTTTTTTTTTTAATTTTTTACAACTATTCTAGAAATGGATGATCGAACTTCCGACCAGATCATGCCAATTACTATTAAGCTAGAAAGTCATGTCTATTATCATAAGCTCACTTCTACGACTAGTTAATAGATTTACGGTTTAATAATGCGTCTATTTTTATTTTACCAATATATGAAAAACAAAATTAAACTATAAATAATTTTGTAATAATTTTAAGAAAATTATTATAAACAGAAAAAATATCAAACTATTTACAAATATAGAAAAATTTCACTGTCTAGCTATGATAGACGACGATAGAATTCTATCGGGTCTATCAGTGATAGATAGTAAAAAAAATTTATATTTGTAAATAGTTTGACTCATTTTTCTATATTTGAAAAGAACCCATAATTTTAAGGGTTGTTTTCAAATATAGAAAAATGAGTCAAACTATTTATAAATATAGAAAAATTTTACTGTCTATCAGCGATAGAAGTCTATCATGGTTTATCTGAAATTTTTCTATATTTATTAATAGTTTGATATTTTTGTAATTTTGTTTAATTTTTAATTATTATATTTTTAATATGTGTATGTTATGCTTTACCATTTTTGTTTGATGTAATCATAAATTAAAAATAGAAGAATTAAAATTTTAAAATTAAAAACTAAATATTTTTATCTGAGAGATAAATTAAAAGTAATATTGAAAACTAAATAATTTAATTTAATCAATAAAAAATAATTAAACAAGTATGAATTAATTAACATATTAATAAGAAAGAATAAAATTTTACATCAAATAGTTATGATAATAAAAAATATTAATTATAAATCTATTGGTTAAAAAGACTATTTTTAAATATAAAAAAATGAGTCAAAATATTTATAAATATAGAAAAATTTTACTGCTACCGCAGTCTATAGACAATGAATTTTTTCTATATTTATAAATAGTTTGATATTTTTTTTATTTATAATAATTTTTTTAATTAAAATTTATGATAATTAATTAATAATAATCAGCAAAGGTTAATTAATATCAATTTAATAATTTAATAAGTTGTACTTTTACTTTTCAACTCCCTCAATAAAAGTTTCACCTCGAGGGTATATTAGAAAATCTGATGGAATTTAATGTTCCTTAAATAATAATATTCTTTTAAGAATTGAAAACTTGCAAATGGTAAGACAAACGAGGATAAAGAAAATTTGGATTTTGGATTATGCAGCTAAAATTGGACTCCTCTTGCATATATAGCAAAACAAGGCTAAGATATTGCAAAAACAGGAAAACTTAAAACTAACGGTAAATATAGCAAAATTTACTTTTAACCCAAAAAAATATCCAAAAGCCCATTAAAGGTACAAAAATATGTTTGAGGAACAAAATTTTTGATGTTTGAAGTTTATCAGTGATAGACTTATAGACTTCACTACTATCTGTGATAGAAGTCTATCATTGATAGACTTTTTTTTTTAAAACTAATTGCAAATATATCAAAAATTTACCTTTAAACTTTTAACCCGTAGAAAGAAAAAAAAACCCATTGAAGGCACAAAAATATACTTGAGGCACGAAATTCCCAGTGTTTGAAGTCTATTACTGATAAACTTCATTGTTATATGTGAAAAAAGTTTATTGATATAGAAGTCATAGACTCCTTTTCTAAAACTAATTGGAAATGCAGCAAAATTTACCTTTAACTTTTTAAAAATGTCCAAAAAATCTATTGAAGGCATGAAATTCCTAGTTTTTGAAGTCTATCATCGATAAACTCCTTTCAATGTTAGAAGTCTATCATTGATACCACAATATCACTGACAGTTCTCTATCACTAACATTTTTGTATAACTAATATAATTCTATCAAGGGAATATAATAGTCTATCAATGATAGCACATTATCACTAATAGGTTTCTATCATTGATATTTTTGTATCACTAAAATGATTCTATTAAATGATCAATATAACAGTTTATTAGTGATACCACATTATCAATGACCTAAGAAATAAAATTATTTTGGGTTAAGTTGAATTTGATTAACTTGGAGAATGAGTTAATTAGTTAAACACCAAACTACATTAGTGTAAAAGTGCAGCAAAGTTTAAAATAAGGAAAACCTTAACCATCATGGGTTGGCCTAGTAGTAGTGAGAACATAAAAAAAAGGTCAAAGGGGTTGGGGGTTGTGGGTTCAATCCATGGTGGCCACCTATCTACGGGTAAATTGACACCTCACCTGTTGTAAGGTCGAACGGGTTGTCCAAAAAAGGAAATCCTTCTCGGTTGCAAGCATGATGTGTAATTAATTTAGATTTAGATAGGTTAAGGTTTAAGTGAAATTCAGTTTGGTAAACTTAATGGTTTTAAATGTTGGAAAAGGAAGAATTCAATTAAGGGTGTGTTTAGAATACTGTAATTAAAAAAAACAATAAAGGTAGGAGAAGAATTCAATTAAGGGTGTGTTTAGAATACATTTTCAAATGTTTAATTTAAAAAATAAGTTATTTCGAAAAAAATTAAAATATTTGACAATCACTCAAAATAGCTTTTGAAGTATATTTTAAACAATTTTTGTTAGAAGAGTTTAAAAAAAATGAATTTTTAAAAACACTTTTTTTTAGTCAACCCAAATGGCAAACGAAGAAAGAACACTTGTTGTAGCTTCCCTTTCTCGAAGGGTTGGAGCAAGATTTTTTTTTTTTTTTTTTTTTTTTTTTTTTTTTTTTTTTTTTTTTTTAAGTTTTAAAAAGAAGAGAGTTTCGGTGAAGTAACATAAAACAAAAAGATAAGAAGATGACTCATCCTCTAGTAGACGCGTGAGGATAAGTGTTCTGTTTTTTAGAGGACGGAGAAGATGAGAAAATCGCTCTAAATTTTTTTCCATTTGAAATCAAGACTATTTTACGAATAAATAAAAAATGGATCAGATTATTAAAAAAAAATTACTATATTTAGAATTTGTTTTAAAAATTACTATATCCTTAATTAATTACCCTAAAAATGGTATGCAAAAATTAAACTGTAGTTTCAAAAATAGCAAATTCATCTTTCGTAATGAAAAATAACCACTACGTTTAGGGTAGGGCCGAGCACTGAATTTTTATTCCGATTATACCCTCACACCATCATGTACATATTTCGTATAGGGATTCTCTATTTTGTATTTGACGTATCTGCTCTATAATCTTGTTATGGTTTAATTAGAAAAGAAAAGAAAAGAAAAAAAAAAAATCTTCTTATGGTTTAAAGAAACTAGGTTTTTTAATATGAGATTTTAATTCAACTTTTACAGATAATATCGGATTTTTGGTTCTTTTTTGTATTTTTTTTAGAATTAATTTATTTTATTTTTACAAAATTTAGAAATGATTTTAAATTTATTAATTTGGTGTAACCATTATTTGATTTTTTAAAATTTGAATTTGTTTGGGTGCTCATTTTTGTTTATCACTTTTTAAAACCCAAAATATTATTATTTAGGAAACTTATAATATGCGTGATATAATTGAAATTTTTATGGCTGAGAAATAAATAGTAAAAATATAACTTAATTAATTAATGAATTAACATTAATTACTTATTACTAATTAGGTAAAGGAAGGTTAGTTAGAGAAATTAAAGAGGAAGAAAAGTGATAGGAAGCTGAAAATTTAGGGATGATATAGAAATAATTTATAGGGGGCCGAAATATTTGAGAAAGAGTGAAACAAAAAAGAGAAAAATATTTAGCTAGAGGTAAAAATCAAGTTAGAAAGAATTTAGTAGATACACAAGGAGAAAAAAAAAAGTTTTTATTATTGAGAGAGGGAAACGTTAAGGAAGATGTCGAGCTAGACAAAGTCAAAGGGTCAACAGCTGCCAACTCAACAAAGATAAGACAGGTCAACAGTGAAAGAATGAAAAATATCCAAGTTTGTTACGATTCTCTCAACAAGAATTATTCCTTTCGCTTGCGTCCTCTATTATTTTGTACAACTTTTCTGATCTATTATTATTATTCTCTGTAATTCTAATTGAGAGATGATTCATGTATAAAAAGGCAACCATTGCTAGGAGTGTTACCAAAAATTGAAAAATCAATCAAAATCGAACCAAACCAAGGGTATGTATACCCTTAAAAATAAACTCTAACAATATTAGCTATCTTTTAATTATTATGATGCATGTATATTTATTATTTAGAAAAAAGATCAATTGTTATGGATTATGTATGATATTTATTTAAAAAGTATCCAGAAAAAAATAAAAATGTCCAATTTCAATCTATAAAAAAAAGAAATAGACCCAATTTTAACTTAAAATTAGTAAAAATTACCAATTCAAAACAAAATTGGAAATAAAAATTAAATTTTGGAAGAGAAAAAAAGAAAATGTCAAAACCGAAAACCAAACCAAATAAAAACCAATCCATTGGTTTTGTTCTTTATTGGAAATCAGTTTGGATCTCTTTTTTATAAAACCAATTAGTTTGGTTTGGTTCTTGGTTGACCCTAAAACCGACAAAACCAAACCGACTATTCACCTCTACCTTTGCTTCCATTATTGAATGAGAAAAAGTAGTCGAAAAAATCTCTCTAAAAATTCATCTTTGTGAAAACCTTGACGGGAAAGATAAGCTAAAAGAGAAATGTGAACCATATCATAAAAGAAAAAGAAAAGGTCAAGTAAGTATAACTCTACTATTTAAGATATATATTTTTGACCTATTGATTAAAGATTCGAATTTTTACTTTCACATGTTATCGAATTCAAGAAGAAAAAAAAAAGACAGAAAGAAAGAAAAATGAAAGTTTTAAAAGCTTTAAAAAAAAAAGAAAAAAAAAGTTACAATAGACATACTTTTCTCTAGAAGCTGCCAATGTATATTAAATTTTCATCGGCATTCCACACACAAAATGTAAATAGATATATAATATATAAAATAATAAGTATTGAAACTTGTACTAGAATTAAATGGAAAACAAAGCAAATATACAACACAGGATCAGAGATACAATTCACCATGTTTTTCTAAAACCCATAATTTTTGCAACTTAGCATATTCTTTGAAATGACATCAAAACATATCCCATTTTGTTGGAGTCTTTGTTGAAGATCATTTGGTCCAAACACAATACCCGGAGTTAGAACACCTCCTTTTGGTAGAGCCTGACGTTTGGTTAGAACAATGAAAGCACATTGAATAAGGATTATCGAAGTGGTTATATACCCAGGCTCAGGTCCCATAACTCTCGTTACAATTTCCTTATTATTTCCATTCTCATCAAACCCACCTCCCACAAACCACATTTTGAATGACACATTTTTTATTTCATCTTCTGAAGGACCTTTGTTCTTGGAGCACAATAATCCAAGGCTAAAAATGGAAGGGAATGTTAAGAGAAGCCACCTTCCGAATGGTTTTTTAGCAAGGATTGCTATTAAAATCCCAACCATGATGAATCGTAGGATTCCAAGAAAGGATTTCTTGCCAATTTTTAGTCCAAAACGAGCTGGTTTCACTGATGACCAAAAATTCTTCCTTTGTTGGATTTGTTGGGGAGTTTCGTTAAGACCAGGAAGACCTTGGGGATTTTCAGCTAAAGTGGAAAGTGTTCTTCGAATTACACTTGAATCAGCTGATGGTATTCTTACACTCCAAACTCGTATCTCTTTTTTGTACTCTAATAATGGTCCCTTTGGAGCTGAACAACAAGGAATCTACAAAAACAATACATTAATTAAAGCGAAAAAATACTTTCTTTTTTGTCTTTAAGTTTCAAAATAATGTTACACTTTTATGCATGAGTTTTGAATTTAGTTCATGTTCACCAATATTCGTAATGAAAATTGGTGTAATTGTAATGAAATTCCATTAATAGATCAATATTAATGGACATGAATCGCAAATGTAATTAGATTGTTTAAGCCACATTTATTGTTATGGTTATCGTTTGACCCTAAATGGTAATGGTAACAATAATAGTAAATGTGGCAGTTCATTCATACTTCTCATACTGTAACAGTTCATTAACGGCAATGGTAATGTAATTTTGTAACACAAACCGATTGATCGCTCTCTGTTTGTCAATCAGTTTGTGTTTTTTTATTACAAATTAGACAGTGGGCCCCATGTTAGTACAAGTATGGAACATAAGTGAAACAACAACAAAGGTAATTCATTGGGATCCACTTGTCGGATTACCATTTATCTATATTACTTTTCTCTTGGTGTAAACATGATCTTAGTTTTCATTTGGTTTGTATAGGTTTCAAAATATTACATTTTTATTCTTGAGTTTTGACTTGGCCTCTAGGTTTTAAGATTTACATTTTTTAAACCATTGATAAAAAGTATATAACAAAGTAATAAATTTGAAAGGAAAGTAGTGTTTCTTAATTTTCAAAAACAAACCATCAAGAATTGAAATTAATAGATAATTAACCATTGAAAAAAAAAGTTAACTTTTCTTAAACTGTAAACTTTAGGAGTGAAAAATGAAATTGAAAAAAGAAAAAAATTGTTAGACGATTCCAATTGGGGGAAGATCGTCGTCGGTGGGTTTGTCGGAGCTGAGGTCACCACAACTTTGGTGTGAGAGAGAGGTAGGGGAGGAGAGAGAAGAAAGAGAGGACCGAGGAGAGAGAAATAAAATAATAATTTATTTATTTATAATATTTTGCCAATCCAATCATCACATAAAATAATACCGAATCTTCTTTAAGAATAATTAAAAAGATTTATTTCTAAAAAAAGTAATAATAATTAAAAAAGATTTAAAGAAAGCTCACGACAAAAGAACTAAAAAAAGAGATTATCAGTCAACATCAAAGGTTGAATAAATGTTGAGTTTGAAAATTATACAATCTAAATGTAACTTATGTTAAATTACTTAGGTATTCAAAATGTATTTTTCTCGAAAATATTCATTTTAAATCCACCATTTTTTTTTGAAGAAAAATACATGCATGTATCTAGACTGCACTCATATTTTATAGCTCGAACTACAATTTGTCACATTAAATTTTGTGTTGGGTAGGTCTTTGAACTTTAAACCGTGCCTAATAAAGTCTTAGACTTTTAAATTTATGTCAATTAAATTCCTATACTTTAGAAGATGTCTAATAGATTCTTAAATTTTTAATTTTTTGACAAATAAATCCCTAAATTCTTCAATTTTGTACCTAATTATTCAGTTATTTTTTTACAAAAATGTGAATAAACTATAAACCTATAAGATACAAAATTAATAATTTAAACATCTATGTTAGGCGCAAAAATTAAAATTGACTTTCTAAACACTCCTAAAACAAGAACCACTTAATTCAACAACCATTGCAAAATTTAAATACATAGTAATAGAAAAAAAATCAATAATAATAATAATAAGAGAAATTACTATAAACAAAAAAAAAATATCAAACTATTTACAAATATAGAAAATTTTCACTATCTATTAGTGATAGACCGCGATAAAATTCTATCGCAATCTACTGTTGATAGGCAGTAAAAATTTTCTATATTTGTAGATAATTTGATTATTTTTTTATATTTAAAAACAATTCTAATAATAATAAAGAAAGAAATAAGTGAAATGCTCAATATGAATATCTAAAAAAAAGAAGAAGAGAAGGTTGTGACTCACCAATGGGCGGCGTCTTGGGGGCCTTGAACGCCTGAATTGGCGCAACTGGTCGGCATTAGCCACACCCAAAACAGCGGATTCAAAAGTCCCAAAATTGCAAACCATTCCTTTTTTGGACTCCACATTCATATACGCTTCAACCCAACTAGGCGCTGATTTCCCAACCCACTGCCTCGAATTGAAAATCAAACCCAATTCAGCTGGAACCGAATCGAATCCACATCCCGAAACGATCAAACTCCCACTCTCAACTGCCTTCTTATCATACTCTGCTTCCATTCTCTCCATGAACTCTGGCTCCCCACATATGTCCAAGTAATCGCACCCTGTTTCCACGCACGCCGCAACTACCGGCTCGCCGTAGCGGCGGAACGGCCCGACGCAGTTCAATATCAGCTTGGTTTGGGTGCAGAGCCGGCGGATGGATGGTGGGTCGGTGACATCGGCGATGAGGAGCGGAATCGGCGGCGGAGGCAGGGGATGAGCTGCCCATTTGAGGGATTCGGTCAGTTTGGTCAGGTTTCGACCGGCGAGAGCCAGAGATTTGAGAGGGGAAGAGCTGAGGAACTTGAGAGCTTCTCGGACTACGTACTTGCCTGTGAAACCAGTGGCTCCTAAAATTATGAGATCGTAAGGAGGTTCTTCCATTGTTTCAGCTTTGAGTTTGAGTATTAGTTTTTGGTGAGTTTTAATGACGGAGCTCTTCCACTTCTTTTAAAAAGAACCAAATAATTAAAGCTCAATCATGTGAAAATCAAATTGTTTTTTAATTAACCAGTAAGATGCACGTGTTTTGTAATTTTAATTAGGCTAAATAAAAAGTATCCTTCAACTTAAGATAATTTTTCGAAGTGAAAAAAAAAATAAAAAATATCAGTACTTACAGCTCAAATTAGTACAAATTCGTATGGTGATTCATCGTTTTGTTTTTTAATAATATGTAGAGTAAAAGAGTGAACTCTCTAACTTTAAAGTTATTAATAAAAGTTTTTTTTTATGCAGTTGAACTATGTTTATGTTGGTAATAATTCATTATTTTGTTTAGTTTTGAGGGAAAATTTTGATTTTGTGAGATTTTGTAGAGTTTTATACTTTAACTTGAAGTTTTAGATTTTCTTTAGTCACTAAGAAAATTGGTCTATGAATCGGACAAATAAGAAAAGATTAAAGTATCTATATGAAGTTTTACTAACTATAAGAACATTTTTAATTTTTTTTTTAAAAAAGTTAAGGGTACCAAGCAACTTTCCAAAGTTCAAATGTAATTTTGAAACGAGGTACTATTGTATTTTTTTTAATCATTTTTATCTTTATTTACTTATTTTTAAGTTTAAGGGAATTTTTAACCATTTTTTAAAAGTTATTTAAGAGTGCTCTTTATTTTTTTTTTAATTAGTGATAATATTAAACTTTTGAAAGTCTAAGAATATTATTTAAATAAAAAGATTAACGAGTTCCATTCAAAGCTAACGACAATGATATTTTTTAATTTTTTTTTTTTTTTTAAGTTTAAAGATATATTATTGAAACTTTTGAAAGTTGACTAACATTTTTGAAATAAAGTAACAAAGTTTATATATATTTTCTATAATTTAACTTTTTTAATTAATACCTAATAAAATACACAAAAATTAGAATATAATTTTAATTTACAAAACAGAAGAGGTGGATTTTATTTTAAGCCATTTTATTTCTGGTTATATTATTTTTCTAAAAACTCACTTTACATTATTGTACGCATATCTTTTCACTTAAATTTAGACCAACAAACAAGGTTACGTAAATGTTAAATTAAATATTATACATTAGTATATACTTTTCGAATATCCATTAAAAAAAAAAGGAAAAAAAAAAGGGAAGCCCCAATGATTCTTCTTCAAGTTGTCCCTCCACATGCAAAGTTTTATGTAACATTACAAAACTCAAAACTAATCCAACTCATTTCAATTTAAAATACCATTTTATTTTATTTAGTCTCTATATGCCTGCTAACAATCTAGTGATTAAAATTTAATTCGTAATAATAATAATAATTTAAGCCTCATATGATAATTATTTAATTTTTAAAAATTAATTAAGCCTATTTTTTTTCAATTTTTTACAATGATTTTCGTTTTCTTTAAGTCAAAGACTTGAGTCCTTAGCTAAATTTCAAAAATAAAAACAAAATTTTAAAAGCTACAACTCCATTTAATAACAACTTTATTTTGTTATTTTTAAAAATTAGCTTGTTTCTTCTCATTTTCATTCTGTAGTTCGCATCTTTTTTAAATACAAGAGTTAAATTCTTAGCAAAATTCTAAAAACAGAAAACTACTTTTTTAGTTTTCAAAATTTGGCTTGATTTTTTAAACATGGGTAAAAAGTAGAAATCATAACTTCATCAGTATAGTCTATTGGGCGACTGTGTTAGATGAGCATATAATATTAAATTTGCCTTCACGCATCAACTTAAGTTTTTGGATCAATCAACGAGTTAAGATATAGTATCAGAGCATGCAGGTGGCCCAATAATGCGGAGTGTGTTAGATGGTAATTTTTTTTTGTTAGATGGTAATATAACACAATCCTGTGACATATCTTATAAGAATTTGTTTAACTAGTTTAAAATTGTGGTTTGATTGATTTGAATTTGGATGCATATATTGTAGGTAGGGATATACTTCTAGTTATATGTTGTATCGTAATGAGAAATTTTAGTACGTAGTTATGGATATTGAATATTTATGCTCTCTTTTATGATGCCACAAGGCTATATAGACATTGCATTTCATTTTTTTAAATTTTTATTATATTTTTTTTAGTATAATATAAGATGGGCGAGGGATTCAAACAACAAATCCATTAATAATTAATGCTATGATCTTTTTTTTATTTGATGCTCTGCACACATCAACAAATTTTCAGTATAATTAAGGTTGTTGAGAAATAACCATCTTGAGAACTTCAATAATTGAGGATGTTGAGAATTTTCAATAATTAAGGATTATATGTTTTAAAAAATAAAAAAATAAGACTATGCATATTGCATGATACATTTAAAATTGACAAGGTATTAATTTAGGTAGATCAAAGTGTTATAATATAATGAGAATCTTCAATGATTGAGGATTATATTTAATAACTACCGTTGTTCTTTGTCATGTCTTTAATCTTAACACTTTTTGATACATTAGAGTTAAGGAAGTTCTTTTTCTTCAAGGTCCATTCTGAACGAGGAGGAAAATCACCGATTAAGCATAAATGGAGGAGGGAGAGCAGAAAAAAAAAATCCTAGCTACCTAAATAAGGGTAGAGACTGAAAATCCGGCCTGAATATGTTTCAAAAAAAGAATAAGCACAAAATGAGTGCAGAAGGGCTTTAAGTTGCTAGATTTCAGAGCTTCTCTTTACGAAAATATGTTTTTCTTTTACCTCGAGTCAATATGTGTTGTTCGGTCAATTGCATGTGCGTCTCGACATTGGAATTAAAGTTTCAAAAAGTGACACTTTAATCCTTGATATTTGAAGAAGAATTTTAAACAGTCTTTGTTAGTTCTAAATGTCGATTGTTGTGTCGTGGAATGACCACTGCCTTGAAAGCAAATTGTGGCACGACCACGGTGCTAAATCATTTTTTGCCGATTGCTCCCCAAGGTTAACACAACACCCTTCTCAGATGTGCACTCATCGCAGAAGGCTTGGAATCAATAGGAAAATTATGCTCAGATTCAAGAGAAGAAAAGTATATAATTCTCTCTTTTTCAAACATGTTTTCCAATCTTTTTAATAATAATAATAATAAAAACGTTTTAGATCTGAATTAAATACTAAAAACGTTTCAGATCTAAATATAAAAACGTTTTTTTTATCTAAATTAAATACGAAAAACGTTTCAAAATTTAAATTAAATGAATAAATACATTTTTTTAAATCTTGGGGATTAAACACTTACAAATCTTTTAATGTGGGATAAAAACAAAAATAAAACTTTTATGACAAGTCATTCTAACAATTGACTAGTCATTCCCAACAATCCCCCACGAATGACTGGCAATTAAAAATAATAATAATAATAATTTATCCGAGCAAACAAAAGAGAATAAACTTAAACATCAATATCTTTCGATTTGAATTGATGCATAGTGAAGTAGGACAACAACTTTATTAGAGAAAATGAGTTACCTCTTGAACTTTCAATAACTACGGTTGAGATCCCCACAACACGTTTTACTCCTTAAATTTCCTTGATTCTACAATACAATGCGTGCTATTTAAGGTCATGCACATAAACCTTGGGTCACCGTGAAAGCTCTAGAAAAAGACTCTTAAACTTTTTCATAGAAGGCGACCACACCTTCACAATCACGTTAGTTGCTTCATCAAGTCTATCGCAATAGACCACTCAAAAACTGAGCTATGAAGACTTCACATCTAGTCCATATCAAGACCAACTTCATCAAGTCTGTCAAAGACAAACCACTCAAAACTGAGCTATGAAGATTTTACAATTATCCATCAAGTCCATACCAGAACCACCTAAAATAAGGGCTATGGAACTTTTAAAGGTTTTAGTTCTGTCCATCAAGTCTGTACCTAGGACCACCCAAATGAAAGGCTATAGTAGACCACCCAAATAAAGGGCTATGGACCACTATAATGGTTTAGTGAAAGGATCTACTAAATTCCTTTCAAATCTTACAATGAAATAATCCTTCTTTCAGTAACTGTTTCACAGCTCCATGTCTGAGGCGTATATGCCTCTTCTTGCCATCATACACGCTATTCTTGCAATTCATATGGTAGTCTGTGAATCACATTGCAAAGAGATTGGTACTAATGCCCCTCACAATGGTACTTCTCTCAATAGGCTTCTAAGCCACTCATATTGATGCCCCCACAATGGTGCATCTCCCAGTAGGCTTCTAAGCCTCTCAGCCTCTCCTGCTAATTCTAGAGCAATAAATTCAGACTCAATGGTGGACCTTGCTATACAAGTCTGTTTTGCAGACTTCCATGAAATAACTCCTCTACCCAATAAGAACACATCTACTAGTAAAGTTTACTTCGTCATTTTAAGTTACCAAGTTTGCATACACTACCCTTTTAGTATGGCATAAAATTATTAAAATGCAAACAATAAAGTATTGTACCCTTAAGATACCTTAATAAATGACGAAGGACAATCAAATGATCTTTATTAGGATTATGTGTGTATCTACTCAATCTTCTCACAACATATGCAATCATAGGTCTAGTATAGTTCATAAAAACATAACACTTCCTATAATCTTTGCATATTTAGATCGAGAAACACTATCTTCCTTATTTTCTTAAGACTCATACTAGCTTCATAAGGTGTTCTTATAGGAGCATCATTAAAGCAATCAAATCTCTTTAGCATTTTTCAATATGTGATTAATATAAAGAAAATTCATTTTCAGTTTTTCTTATCTTAACACCGATTATCACATCACCCTCACCTAAATATTTCATTTCAAAATGTGAGGACATAAATAACTTAGTATTATTACTTACATCTATGTTTGTATAAAAAATCAGTATATCGTTAACATACAAACAGATAATCACACAATCAGCTCCAAACAACTTTGAGTAAACACATGTATCACAACAATTTACTTTAAAACCATATAGAGATTGTGTGAATTTACATACCTTCAGATGATGTTACATATATATTTCCTCATCCAAGTTACCATTGAGGAATGCTATCTTTGCATCCATTTGATGTACTAGATGACCACGTATTGCTGCAAATGCTATCAAGTCTCTATAGTAGCTATTTTAGTCATACGAGAGTATGCATCTGAATATTCGATGTCTTATTTGCATACCCCTAATTGATTTATTTCAATATGTCTCTTCATAAGTTACTTAATAGCTAATCGACATTTGCTCTTTTCATGGTCCTAGATATGCTCAATAAAACAAAGACGAATAACTTTGTACATGCACCTATGTGCCCATTATCATCTCCTAATTTGAACAATGTGGGACTTTGGTCGCATTCTCGACACTCCTCCCCCCAAACAAAGGACCAACTGAGCTTCCCCCTAAAATAGTCATCCATCCATCTAACTCTTTTTCACTAAAGCATACTGCCTATCTGATAGAGTTTGACCATGATCACACACGACTCCTTTCGAGGTTTCACTACATCATTGTTTGACGCCTAAGGATTATATCGACATAGCTAAACTAGGGACACAACTATGTCACCACTTATTAGGGACAACAACTCTCCAAGTATCTCCACAATGGTGTGATATTGTCCACTTTGGGTCTCTCATGACTTTGCGTTTGAGTTTGACCCCAAAAGTCTCATACGAATGGAGATAGTTGTTCTAACTTATATATCCATGAAAAGTCCTTATATCCACATATTTATAGTTTAGACATTATCTCATATTATCATTAATTCTACAAGCTTCCACATAAAATTTATGGAATTTACATATTTTCATATTACAAGTAGCTTGATAGTCAAAATAATATTATAAGGCCAAACCAAATTTAAAAGTAATCATAATACTTTTCAACTTCTTCATGAAATTTAATGGCCAAACATAATGCATAAAGTTTGTCAAATATAACATACATGGAATGTTATTTCCATTCACGATAACGTGATAATTAGACTTGCTTAAGTAGATCACAGTAACATCCCATCTAGAATATAGAAAGTAATACAATAACAACAATAAGATTATTTTCTTATTGCACTTGTCATGAGACGATTTGCTAATTACGAAATATTCAAATATATATGGAATATCATGCTTAATGACACCTAAGATAAATTTTCTTACCATACATAAGAAATTTAAATGTTGAGCTTAAAAATATAGGAAAGCCAACCTATATTTAAGTTCATTCATAATCAACTAGAGAAGACTTAAAATTTCCAACCAAAAGATCTACAACATATTTGAAATTTTAATTTGATTTATATCAAAATTTGAATCACATGAAGAAAACGTCACTGTCATCACCATTTAAATTGGCCGTGATAATTAACCGCAAGACCAAATATCTTGCTACAAAATCCACGTATTCCAAAACTTAATCACAAGTACATATAATAATCAATATAAATCAATCCACTAATTTACTCATCACAAAGTGGAAACTCAATATGTTGAGTTAACTCTCCAAATTTCCCAAATAAATCTCTCAAATTATGTCTTTAATTGGAGACCTTAGTTAATAAGTGAAATATATATATGCATATACTTTCTATCTTTTCTAAATTGCTCCTCAATTTACAAGGAAAAAAATTCATAATTTCATATCCTTCTTTAACAATCTTAAAAACAAAGAATCACACCATAATCTCTATTAATATTTCTTTCCAGCAAATAATAATAATAATATTAAGTGAACAAAACAATTGAAATAGAATAATTTCATTTGTCCATTTAATTGGGTCATTATTAATTTATTCTACCCAATATCTACTTTCGATTTAATTAAATCTTACTTCTCAATTTAGAATGTGAATCACTCTAATTTTAGAACATCCTTTAGCTTATGACATTAATGACAATATAACACATAATCAAAATTTCAAGTCAAGAAACATAAGCATAAAATTTTAGTAAATAGTCTTCCATCAAATAACACTTGGTGTGTTAATTAGAATGAAGCGGATTTAGAGCATACATACCAATAGATGGGCAATTGAATCTCCAAAAGTTTTGACCACATAAACTGCAAGGTCAAAAGTGGTACATCCATTGGAATATAATTACATCCTCCAGTGGTGAAAGGATACCATGATTTCCATTTATTTGGGCTCTTGTCACCCTTGCTAGGCTGCTCCTAGATTTCAATACTTGCAAGTTTAATTTCCACCTCAAGCTCCCAACGATCTAGATAAATTTCAATCAAACCTGAGTCATTACTGCATTTCAAGAAGGAAAGAAGAAAAAAGACAAAAAAAAGAAGAAAAGAAATCAATAAATTGATTTCCAATAAAATCTTCAATCCTTAGCTCAGCTTAGTCTCTATTGACATTCAGATTTTGTTTGTTTCCCACTCGATCATCCTCCTCTCCTCTCTCTACCATGGATTATGTAGCATAAGAACTTGAAAAACCCTTTTTCTCTCTCTACAAAAAGATCAACGAAGAAAATCTCTTAGATCTGCTTTATCAATTCTCTGTGGATTTGCTTCAACTTGTAAACACCATTTCAGAATGGTTGAACTTTGAAATTCAGATAGATTTGGGAGCAAATTTGATCGACATTTGAGAAGGAATTTTGCTTTCAAATTGTTAGTTCTAAATGCCGATTGTTGTGTCGTGGAATGACCACTGCCTTGAAAGCAAATTGCGGCACGACCACGGTGCTAAATCGTTTTTTGCCGATTACTCCCCAAGGTTAACACAACACCCTTCTCAGATGTGCACTCATCGCAGAAGGATTGGAATCAATAGGAAAATTATGCTCAGATTCAAGAGAAGAAAAGTATATAATTCTCTCTTTTTCAAACATGTTTTCCAATCTTTTTAATAATAATAATAATAAAAACGTTTTAGATCTGAATTAAATACTAAAAATGTTTCAGATCTAAATATAAAAACGTTTTTTTTTATCTAAATTAAATACGAAAAACGTTTCAAAATTTAAATTAAATGAAGAAATACATTTTTTTAAATCTTGGGGATTAAACACTTATAAATCTTTTAATGTGGGATAAAAGCAAAAATAAAACTTTTATGACAAGTCATTCTAACAATTGACTAGTCATTCCCAACAGTCTTATCCAAATTAAGTTAACAATTAATTGAATAAAGAAAAAATGAAATGATATGCATATTTTAGATGATGTGACATTTCTACTAATATATTTGATCGCCGAAAGCTTTGATTCTCAAATAATTTTCCGTTCTACTGGACTAGGAGTCTTAATCTCTCAATTAAACGGTTTACAGTCCGAGTATAACAGGAGGGGAGGTTTGGAATTGATTTGTTGATATGCAAAAAAAAAAAAAAAAAAAAAAAAAAAAAGAAAAAGATTGAAAGATAAGTAAATAGCAATTGAATTCGAATAATTAAAAATTTTAGTTTAGGGTTTAGAGTTGTTTCCCCAAGTTTGCAAATTGATCACATATTATCAAAATTTTCCTATATTGTCTACCCTAGCCACCTCATCTAGAAAACCTAGGTTAAGGTCCAAATAATGAAATTAACCAAATTAGTAATTGAGAAGCATCCTACTAGTTTAGCCAATCATATTATATTCTAATTTTTAGTTTCACTTGTAAAATTGTAGAACGAAACATTAAAATAATAGTATGAAATCAATTTTAACCGATCACTTGTTAATAAATTATTTTTACTAAAATCACGACTATTTCTCAAAAAAAAATACTCTCAAACACACTCTTATGTTATATAGTAGACATATCGTTATTTCTACGAATTTATTTGCTAGGTTTGTTATAATATTATCTTAACCTTGCTCCCTTGCTTTCCTACCATAAAATAGTGTCTATAGTCCCTCTCTTCAATAATATATTAACTTCATAAGCAAATCGACTTGGTAATTTAATAACAGAAATAATAAATTTAAGCAAATAAATTTGGTAAGATTTGCAGTAATAAATAATTACCTATTATGTTGACAACTTTTCTTAATGGGGGTGAAGATTGAAATATAAAAAATCAAATAAATCAATGGTTGAGAACTATATATGTCGGTCGATTTGATTTTCTAAAGAATTAAAAAGGAAAAAAAAAAAAGTTTGTCGATTCCAATTTGGACAGTTTTGTTTACTTTAATCACTCAATAATGCTGTTTTTAGCTGGTTTGGTGATATATTATGTGGGATTAGTTGGACTCAAACTCTTAATATATATATTATTCATTAGGGTTTAGTTAGCTCCAAAAAAGTGGGGTTTTCATGTTTATTTTAAATATTTCTTAATATGAAAACTTCATGTAATGAAGCAATAATTATGATGAAAATGTTATTTATTTTGTTTAATTTGTCATTTGGTAAACATTTTAAAAAATAATTGCAAAAGTAATCAAATATTTATTTATTTTATAAAACTTATTTCAAAACCATGTAAACTCCCTTTGGATAAATATTTTACTCTTTATATAATTTCTATTTGTTAGAGAAGAAACATATGAATTTATAGCTAAATTTCAAAGACAATAGCGAGTTGAAAACAAAATTTTTTAGATTACATTGGGCATATTTGATTTTACGTTTTTTAAAATTGTACTTATTTTTTATCGTAATTTTCATGAAAAATTTTTATAAACAAAAACAGACTTATAAATTATAGCACGCTTTTTTTTTTCAACTTTTAAAATCTAATTTAGATTTTACAAATATAAAAAATGATTAGTGGTAACAAAAACAAATAAGCAATAATTGAAAATAGATGGATTTAATAAACAATAGTAAAGGTTTTGCGTTATGTTGAATGAAAGTTAAAAGTGAGTTTAGCTCAATAAAAATTGGCATGACTTAATTCCATTTTAGAAGTTAGAGGTTGGATCCTCATCCTCGCTGTTGTTGTACTTAAAAAGAAGATTAAAAAATTTCTTTCAATCAAATTGGATTATTTATAATAGGAGTGACTGCACAAATAGACCTCTCCCTATTACTTCAATTTTAACAAAGAAAATAATCACAAATATGAAATTATGACTTAAAACTTAAAAGCAAACCCATTTGACACAATTTCTATTATAATAATTGGCCTTAATATGTTAAATAAGTCCAAAAAGACTCTCCAATCTAAACCAAAAAGCTAATCAAATAAGATCAACAAGTCAAAGGTTGATATATATAAATTAACAAAAGTTAAAAGGTCAATCAAAAAAATTAACAAGCTAAAAGGTTATCAAAGTAGATCAACCAATTCAAAGATTGAAATTTACATAATCAAGAGAAAGAATCAGAGAGATTATATAACCTCCAAATTTAATAAAATTATATTTACTCGATGAATTAAAATTCTTCAAAAACAAATTATAATAATTAATTTCATTGTATCTATTCGAATTAATATATTAATCAAACATACTTTATGTGAATTTACTCAAATTTATTATTAGTTGTTTGAAGTCAATTTTGAATTCTCATTTATAAGTCTGTTTGAAAACTTTAAAATAAGGATAATTGTAATGGGTAGCATAGTCTGCCATATTTCTAAATATGACAATTTTTTTAAAAAAAATAATATTCACTATAGCTTATTGTAAGTTCATTGTAGTTAAAAATGGTTTCCAAATAATGTTCACTATAACTAAAGAAGGTTTATAAATAGTATTCATTATAGTTGATTGTGAGTTAAAATAATTGTAATCTTCAATTATAATAATAAGAATCCAAACATGAGTGAGTTATAATAGTCTATTTCACCAAATTGAACTTGAGGCCCAAATGATCTCTGAATGGATATTTGGAGTAAAGAATGGAATAGTGAGAAGTAAAAAGTTATAAAGTCTAGAGATAATATCCACATTAGAAAGAGTTGATAAAATATAAAAATGATGTTTTTTAATAGTGTCACCAACTCTTTGGACCAAACAAGGAATGAATTTCATAACTCATGCTTCTCAACTCCTTGAGCCAAATACACTCTAGAGAGGCATTTGAAAGTCGGTGTTAAATAACTAAACTCCGCTAACTCCAACTTTATCTTCTCCTCTCTCTTTTAAAAACACCATCATTACAACTCTGCATTCTAGATATAGGTTTCCTAACCTCAGCATATGTTAAATATAACTCAACTAAGCTATATCCTTAAAGCTCGTTTTTTTTTTTTTTTTTGAAAGAAGGGTAATACGAGAACAAACAACCATAGAGATAGTATAAGCTGTAAAACTAGAGTTGTACTTTTTGACACCGACAAATCTACAACCTGATTTGCAGCTGTTCTTCAGTACTGAGAATGACGACGACGGCGACTCACACTCAACGCCACGATTCAAATTCTTAACTGTGGACGACTGCGAATCTGCAACACAACCCACCAATACTCTTCTATTATCACCCACTATCTCATATTCCTCTTGTCATTTTTGGTCCTTCTTTTTCCCTCTCTTCTTCGTTATTGTCTCAATGGAGGCAAAAGTTTTGAGAACCTCCCCTTCTCTTCACCCGGTTCGATTCCGTTCAGCGATTTCTCGATCGAGATGCGCTTTCGCCATCCAGAATCGGACGCCCGCAAGGTGTTCGACGTATTGTTCGAGTATGGTGAGATGCGGCCTTCGGCCTGTTCAAGCTTCTTCCTCTTCCACCCGGTATATATTTGACAACCCTTTTGAAGAATCTTGTTGTTTGTTTCTTTCTTCGTGGTTACTGGTTACTTTGGCTTCTGATTTGTTATGCACTTCAAACTCTTTTGATGTTATGTTCCATTTGCTTACTTTTCATGAGATGCAAAAGCTCAAATTCTACAAAACTTCCCACTGTCGTCGAATGGTAGGTTTGTCACTTGGCGATATGGTAATTAGGGAAGGTTTCGTGATCCGGGGCAAAGGGACTTACTTCCCCTTGTTTACGAGAAATTATTTGAGGTGGCTAGTCTGTTAGTTTTAGATGTATGAGGGCGAAATTGTAAAACTTCTTCGAAATTGTAAAACTTCTTCGAATTTGTATCTTCTATCTTGTGATTATTAGGAAATTCAAATTTTTGGATTGACATCCAACAGCTAGTAAGAGAACATTGATAGAAGGCCGGAGTTTTAGGTACCAGATGTATTTGTACACTAACACACGTTCAGTCAACTGGTATTTGTACAACAACGTATAGTCAATTTTTTTTGCTTGTTTTAGGTTCTGAACTTGTATGTTCTAGGTAAAATAACAAAATGTAGCTCCCGAACTTTGATGATCGTGTTTATATAGTTATTTTTTTTAAAAGGAAACAATATTTTTCATTCATGAAATGAAAAGAGACTAATACCGAAAGTACATTAATCTTGAAGGAAGAAAAGAAAAAGAACACCAAGAGAACATTGGTAGAGGAAAAATAAGCATACCAAAAATACATAAAAAATTGAACAAAGTAGCCAACAAAATGATGGAAAAGGGTGCAATAGGATGAGACTTTGAAACAACCTGACTTCAGATGAGCAACACAAGTATAACCATGAGAAGACTTCCAAAATATCAAGACCAAGGTCTTTCAAACCAAATTTGAAATTACTGAGAACATGGCTTGTGATACATAAACCCAAAAGAAAAAGTAATCTTCCAGCAACTTTGTGCCAAGACCAATTTAACAACTATCATATCTGCAAGAAAGATTTACTGCTATACAAATGTGGTTGACCCCAAGATTGTGAGAAATCCAAGTCATATTAGAAAATCTTTGCACGATCAAGCCGAAACCGATTTAGATTTGGGTGACATACTTCTTAATTGGAGCCCACAAATGTCAACCAGAGAAGAAAATTTGGATGGAATTTGAGATGGGGATGGAAGGAGGGCTTCCACCCTTGATTTTGTTAAGACTTTGATTAGCAACTTCTTCTACAAATAAATTTTCAAAAGCCTCCACAAATAAATCCTCTGAAGAAGGCTCTAGAGCTCCTGTTACTAAAGGAACTAGCTCAGATTCTTCACTACTAATGCTGACAACCGAATCCTTATCTGTATCTAAATCAATACTTAAATGTTGGTGTTTATATAGTTATTAAACTTTAAAAAGTTTAAACATCTCGCTGAACCTTAAATTTTGATTCTATGTAGTCCATTCTAGCATCGAACAAACACCCTATAAAAGGTTTCTTCAAAAGGAGCTATGTTTGTGTGCCATTTTATTTTTTCAACCATCCATTTTCTTTTCCAAATGTCATGAAAAATTAGTCATTTCTCCAATAGGCATGCTCTGTTATTAGTCCATTCTAACATTGGACAAACACCCTATAAAAGGCTGCTTCAAAAGGAGCTATGTTTGTGTTCCATTTTATTTTTTTCAACCATCCATTTTCTTTTTCAAATGCCATGCAGTCATTTCTCCAATAGGCATGTTATGTCATTATTTTGTTCATTATAATTAATAACAGAGCTTCATAGAGTTATGATTCAAAGTTCGAGAAAATCTTTGAAACTTTTTAGACTTTTAGGATTAGGACTCAAAATGCAATAATCAAAGTTCACCAACTAAATTTATCAACTATTTTGAGAACTTTCTTGGCCAGTTGTATGAGAGGAGTTACTCAATTTTATGTTATAAGTTATAGGCACAGCCAAAGTCCATCATTAGATAATTACTGTCATCATACATCTATTCATTCTCTTTTCTACTTGTCAAGAAACGTTCTGGAAGGTTCTCAACGATACTTGTATAAGAAATGGTTTTAAATGGATGGATCGCTGGTTCATATATGGCTTCTCTATGATTACCTTGACTATAGAGATTCTTGCTGTATTTTTATGACAAGCTAAAAGGTATTTTCTTGTAGCCTGAAGAATCTGAATTCCTTTTCCTTCTCCTATTCCTCGTCAATTAATTGTAAATGGATTGCTATAGATCACTAGCAATGAAGAAACGGGTGGACATGAGTGAGACCTTGACCCTCGAGAGTATAAGATTTTCATTAATCCGACAGGAAGATAGCATAATATTTAGTCTTTTGGAGAGAGCACAGTATTGTTACAATGCCAATACGTATGACCGAGATGCTTTTGCTATGGATGGGTTTCATGGTTCTTTGGTAGAGTATATGGTCAAAGAAACTGAAAAACTTCATGGTCAGGTATGCAATACTGGAACTTTTAAGATGTAAAACAATGAGAGGAAGGTTTCATTTCATTCAGATTTTCCATTTAACAACAATCTGTTTCATGTTAGATGGGTAGATATAAAAGCCCTGATGAACATCCTTTCTTCCCTGATGACTTGCCCCGGCCGCTATTGCCTCCACTACAATATCCTCGGGTAAAATTAAGGTTTCTTTTGAAATGAAAATTCTTAGAATATTTCCGAACTAATCCACGTCTCTTTAATCTCTTCAATTTAGTAGAAATTAGTAACTTATGCTCTTGCTGGTTCAATGATGCTCACGTTGGCTATGTTGTCACAAAATTTTACTTATAATAAATAATTATGTTCAATAATAGTTGTATTGGGCCATCCTATTTCAACAATTTCAACTTCTCAAGTTGAAATATTTGGAGTATCTGAACTTTTCTGCAATCATTTTCCCTATACACCTGGCTAATTGCCCATCCTTGTATGTTATATATGAGCATGCTTTAGGGCAGATTGGTTAAAGTGGATTTATTTATTTTGATCAATCAAAACCTAGAGGCCTCTCCAGGAAATATATGTTACTGATGCTTGGAGTAATGTCAATTTTGGGTCGGGTTTCGTAATTCGGTTTACAGTTCTATTTCACGAATATTAGCTTAAAAATTAAAAAGTAAATCTTAGTATTAAACTAATAACATGTCATATAATTTATGAACAATCACTTGAAATCTGGCCGATGTGTAATGGTTCTGTTGCTCTTTTTTTTTTGTTTGTCAACTACTTCTTATGTGGCAAATAGGTACTACATCCAGTCGCAGACTCGATTAACATTAATCCAAAAGTATGGGACATGTACTTTAGAGATCTGATTCCGAGGTTAGTCGAGGATGGAGATGATGGGAATTGTGGATCAAGTGCTGTTTGCGACACAATTTGTTTGCAGGTGTGCATTTCAATCAATTTATTCCTTAAATAATTTTCTTGTTAAAGGAAATATTATGATATGGGAAAAAAAAAATGGACAAACAAGAAAGAAAAGGTAGCTAGTGTCAGACCCTCAAATCTTGAAGATCCCAAATTACTCTATGACTAAGGGATTGGGTCTAATTGTGTAAGAGGAGAATTGTTCCACATGTGCTTAAGATCATGCCTGGAGGACAGTCACCCTAACTGCCCCTCCTTATCCAAATAACTAATAACTACTTTCTTCCTCCAATGGAATGCTCCTATGCTGACATGTGTCACCCTTGTGTAGAATGACTCTTTTTGTCCGCACCTCAAGTGTCGGCTTTAGGCTTGAGTTCTTGCCTTTCCACTCCACTTGTCATCATGCCCATGGTGTCCTCTCTTGTGGCTGGTATTCGTCTAACTCCATCCTTCACCAGCCTTAAGAACCCTTTCCGTTTGCTTTGCTCAAGGAAAGTTCCCGGCCTGAACATGTAGTCATCATCCTCTTGGAGCTATTCTCTTGAGAGCATGATTTGTTCGCATCTTGGTATATGTACGTTTGAATCTTGGTATATGCAACTGCCTATGGCCACCCTACCCATCATGCACCACTTTTAGGGAGCGTCGAGCGCTAAGTTGGTTATTATAGTCTGTGAGTTCTAATAGTTTATGTTTGAGGTGCAGACTTTTTTTAGCATAGGTTATAATAATTTGTATTTGGGGTGCAAACTATTTTAGGTAGAGTAGGAAATAATTAACATTGTAACAAAGAGGGAAAGAAAGGATGAGTAGGAAATAGTAAACACTGGAACTACCAAATAGTATTACTGTAGATAATTGTAGGTTATAAATAGTTGTAATCACAATTATTATATTATTTGGAGCTCCAAACATGGAGTGGGCTACCAACTTCAAGTTAGGGGGCCAAACACCCCCTTAATTTGTGCGCTTGTGGTGTTAACTGTTAATCATTATTGAGATTTCCCTTGGCCTGGTGCCATGCCTTTAAGATGTAGTCCACCACGTGCGTGCTTGTGCCTTCATGTTCATACGTTGTCTGTGTCCATCGTGATTTTAGTGGGATACATGTGTGTGCCTCCCTAGTGTGCCCAGATGCATTGCCTGCCTACTTGAGCATTCCTTGAGAGAAAGAAGGTGGTTAGTTATTAGTTGATTGGATAAGGAGGGTAAGTTAGGGTGACATGTGTCCTTTATGCATGGGCTTAGGGACATGTGGCCCAAAGTGTGCAAAAGTGAAAAGGAAGACAACTTTGTATTCTACTTGAGGCGAAAAGAAGTGTGTTCCTGCTGCGCTTTGTAAAGCCACCCTAGCCTTTGCCTCTGGTGTTCCATTTCTTACTTTGTGAGTGTAAGGTTGTACTAAGATTACATCTTAGGCCGCATGGAGTGGAAGAAAAATCTTGGAACAATAATTGACCCCATGACAGCTTGCATAATTACAAATTTATTGTCCTCTGACCGGCAATAATCTTTGCATATTTCAGACCTTAACAATATTGAGCCATGTTACTTGTCCTTATATATATGTTAAATGCTGCTAAGCTGTTGAAGTTATCATAGTTACCTAAATTTACTTGCTACACTTCTCAACATTTGATTTTTTAAGGTATTGTTACAAGTTTTTCCTTTATAAATATGGCCTATCGTACCTGCTTCATCATTCCAATTTTATGTAACCCCTCAAAGGGACCTCTCCATTTCGAAATCTACAGTGTCTTTTTCAGTGATCGAGTTGAGGCTATTCTAGGCATTTCCTTTCTATACCACTTTCTTTGGATTCTTTGGATTCTTTAGTTGTTTGGTTATTACAATTTTACAAATTCGAAAGTGCTTAAATCTCTTCTTTTTTATCAGTATGGTTAATCGACTTGAAAATTGGGAAGTCTAAGTCAATCATTGGAACCTCCCACCCTCTCCAGTCTCTTAATAACTCTGTTTAAAAGAGAGTCTTCCTTTTACATCCAAGAGCTTTATGTCGTATCAAGACTACTAAAAAAAGAGATCTATTGAAGTTAAAATCCCAATTATTTTATGGCTTAAAATGTTACAAATTTAAGTGAACAGATGATTTAGATGACAAGCTCCCTGTGTAAGAATTAAACGAATGTATTTCTGACTTTGGCAGGCTTTATCAAAGAGAATCCATTATGGAAAATTCGTCGCGGAAGCTAAGTTTCAAGCCTCACCCGATGAGTACGAAGCAGCAATTAGAGCAGAAGTAAACAAACTCAAACCAGATAAAAAAATCCCATGTTTCTTATTTCTTCCCCAGTGGATTTTCATTCAATAACTTTTTCCTTGTGAAATTTCAAAGGATAAGGAAAAACTGATGGATATGCTGACATACCCTATGGTAGAGGAGGTCGTGAAAAGGCGAGTGGAGATGAAAGCAACAGTTTATGGTCAAGAAGTGACGACTGATGCGGATAACCGTGAACTCCGAGCAGCTTACAAGATCAAACCAAGCGTGGTTGCTGATCTTTATGGGGATTGGATCATGCCATTGACTAAGGAAGTTCAAGTTCAATATTTATTAAGAAGATTGGACTGATGATCACATTAATCTCCAAAGTCACGCTGAAGCTGTTTTGGGCTAGGAATTGTTGACTTGTTTGTTGCAGATAATTTATTTTGTCACATGGTTTAGCTGCAGATTTATCAAGTTATTTGAATTTCAATGTTACATACAAAAATGGGTGAATTTAGAATGCCCTTTTGTACCCCCTTTTTCCCATTCTTCTTCCGGAAATAAGATAAAATTTCTAGTCATCTGCTTTGCTTACACGGTCGATATTTAAAAAAAAAAAAAAGAAAGAAAGAAATTTTTTGGTGCATCAATTTTTTTTGATGATGGTTCCATCCGCTTTCAAGAAAGAAATTTAATACGTGGATGAATATGGGTTTTATTTATTTTTGTGTGCATGCGATTAATGTCTAATATTTATCTTTTGATTTATAGATATTTGACTCGAGGGCTGGATTGTTCATTTTTGAAGAAACTTGGTTTGTTGATCTTGTATGTTGGAACTTGACTTGTTGGTCTCGTACACTTGATCGACCTTTGACTTGTTGACCTTGTACGTTGGATCAAAGTCTTTAAATCTTTGGTGCTTTAGATTTCGAGAAACTTGAGTCTCTAAGGATTGTTTAGGTCTTAGGTGCTTGGGGAGTTTTTAGATAGTTCAAGAATTTTCTCTAAGTTCTTCTGGAGTTTTTGACTTTTTAATCCCTCAAATGAAGAGGAACTCATCTATTTAAAGAGTTTCATGAAATAATGTGGGTTCGGGCTTGGATGACTTTTGAGTCCAATTAATTGGATTTTGAGTTGGTTGGTCTTTGGGCCAAAATAGCCTATTTTTTTGAAACTGAGCCTAGACATTATGACCAAATTAAATCCAACCAATTTATTTCAATCCAATTGTTGTGATAAAGACAATATTATCAGAATCTAACAATTTTTGTTTTCAATTTCAATTTATGACACATGTCAATTTTTAATTGATCCTAAATATGATAATTTGTAATTTCGTCATTAATTTGAGAAATAACGTAACAAATTGTTATTGATCCAAAATTTCTCATTCAACATTAACAAAATTTACATAAATAAGAAAAATTTATTCATTTGCTTAAAATCAGTAATACAAACCTTCATTTATGTTATTACTATGGTATTAAATTTTCATCGATCTTTCTACATTTTTATAAGTTTGTCATTAAGATGAAATAATATTTCCATTATAACATAAAAAAAAAAATCCAAGAAACATAAAAAATAAACAACAAAATGACACAAAAAAAATTATTGAGAAAGATTCTTCTACCAATATTTTTATAAGATTGAGACCTCGAAAATTGTACTGAATATTTTAACGCTGGTTATTATAAATTTTACGATCATTAATTTTATTGGCATGGTAAATTTTATTCTACTCTTTTATTCATTCTAGAATAGAGGATTTCTGAACTTTAACCTATTAAAAGACATTGTGGATGCTCTAAATTATTATAATTATATATGTTTTTATGTTTTTTTTTAGTACAACAATTATAGAATGAGGGATTGAACTTTCGATTTCTAGAGACAGAGCACAAACTAATACCACTAAACTAAGCTTACTTTGATTTTAAGTTTTTACATTTAAAACTTTAATTGATAATATATATATATATATATATAGCCCTCAATATTTTGTAAAACCAAATCTTGGCTTTTTCTTTAAAGAAAAAACAAATTGACAGAAATGGGTATGAAGATTGATTTACATGTTTTGATTAAAATAAAATACCCTAATTTTATAAGTTAAGGACCATTGTTTCTTTTGGGACATAATAGTCTAAAAGGACTCATAAATTGACAGCTAGATTATAGGTGAAATTAGTAGTCTTCACTTCATTTCAAGGCCCACAATTCCCCCAAATATAAAAATGAGAGCCATCTCAGCCTTAAATTATGGAATCAAATGGTCAATTATATATATATATATATAGTCAAACAATATTGGGTTGATTTTGGTATTACAAGAATTCAAAATTTTTTACCCTTAAAATATATGTTTTAATCAATTGAACTATGATTGCGATTGCAAATTCAAATTTGATAAGCGTATTTATTCATTTATACAAAATATTAAAATATAGTACCATAAAAGTAGAAATTTTCAAAATTTATCGGCTTATTTACATATACAAATATTAAAATATAGTACCATAAATGTAGAAGGAAAGATCTAAAATTTTCAACTAAAAACCTTTAAATTATGACTTAATTAGTGGAGCTATGTCATATTTTTTAAAGAAGTTTTTACATATAGAAAAAATGTTAAACTATTTACAGAAAATAGTAAAAAAAATACTGATAGACATTGATAAATTTCTATCAACATTTATTAGTGATAGACTTCTATCATTTCTATCACTGATAATCCTAATAGACTTCTATCAGCGTCCATCATAACTATCTAAAAATTTTACTATTTTGTATAAATAGTTTCTTTTATTTTTTTATTTTTAAAAATTTCCCTATTCTCTAACTTATTAAATTATTTGTATTTAACATTGGTAAAGGTCAATAATATTAATATTCATTCTTATAAATATTTGATATTTTTTTGGAAGCGAGTATATTTTTTTGTTTGAAAGCACATTTTGGTACACATTTATTGTTTGCCATTTTGGATGAGGCCATAACCCTTTTACAACGCTATCCTGTTTATAAATATTAGAAAACATAATTATTACTTGACATTATTCTGTAATAAATAATAATGACATTAGTTCCTTATTTATATTTCAAAATTTTGGATGAATCATGATGTTTTGCATCAAATATCAAACTGATTTTTTTTTAGTACAATCAAATATCAAAATGATCATAATCATTTTAGTTAAGAATTTTTTTTTTTTTTTTTTTTTTTTAACGTTACATAGCACAGTGTTTTTTAAAGCCTACTAATTAAGTGTGTGACTGATTTTTTTTGTTTGAATTTTCATCATGCTAGTTGTGATACTATTTTTTTCCCATATAAATATTATATTTACTTTTAATTATGATGCATCTGCCTGCGCTCTTATTTGTGTTCGAATTTAAGTTTTGGAAGACTTTTACACTTTACTTTGCCTTGAACTTTAAAAAATATTAAGTTAAGAGAGAATATTTAAATTCTCAAAAAGTACCTGAGAAGTGTAAACTTAAATTCAACATTTATATTAGATTTAAGAACTATCAAAATGCATTGAATCTCAATTGAATTTATATACCACACATGGCATATTATGAGAGAAATTTTAGACTAATTTCAATTTTATTTTTAATTAAGTTAAACTCTTAAAAAGACAATAAAATTTGTATGATGAAAACGAATATGATTCGAGTTTGAAAGTGAAAGAAAAAAAAATATAAAAAATGAGGCATTTGGTTGAAATTAAAAGTAAAAGATTAAACTTTTAAGACAAAGTAAAATTATTCGCTTAAACCTAAATTTAAAATAATGGTTGTAATTTGATTTAGTTTTTATTTCATGAGTAACTATATCCAATATTGAATTATATTACTATAAACTATTTAAATTTGAGCAATTTGTTCTTGAGTTTGAATGTGTTTTATGTTAGTTTCATTTTGTAGCTAGATTATTCTGATCATCTTATAATCGTTTAAATTTTTGTATTATTAATTTGTTAATTTATAAAAAAGTTTTCTACCATAGTTTCAAAGATTTATCAATTACAACACTTTTTTTTTAATTTTTATTTTTAGTTTAGCGATCTCTAGAGTGAAAGAATTTGAACTTCTAACCTCTTCGCCAATAATTCATACGTTATGCCAGTTGAACTATCTCTTATTGACAATAAAAAAAATTTTTAGTCCTGCAATAATATAAAACTTTTTTGTACTACTTCTATTTATTGCTTGTCACAATAATAACATTTAAAAACTATGTAGGTCCACAAAATAAACGAATATATCATTTTATGACGTGTCAAATTATGAATAAGATGACATTATATCATTTTTTTTAGTAAAATGACTTTCAAATGAAAATAATAAACACAAGATTACAATATCGTTTTGGTCTCTATACTTTGGAGATGTTCAATTTTAATCCATATACTTTCAAATGTTCAATTTTAGTCCATTTATTTATGATAAATCTTAAGTTTAGTAAGCACTACTAGATTATAGTGAAATTTTCCTTACTTTTTTTTATTAATACTTTCATCGTAGATTTTAAAAACATATTTACATGTTGTACTTCTTCGTCTAAAAATTATTATTATTATTTAATTAATTTTAAAAAAAATTAAATTCAAGGGGCTAAATTTAAGATTTAATAAAAATATAATAACTAAAATTGAACATTTAAAAGTACAAATACTAAAATTGAACAAATTTCAAAGTATAGGAACAAAAATGTTATTTTAACCTATAAATAGACTTCTATCATTTCTATCAATGATATACCCTATAGACTTCTATCCGCGTCTATCATAATTATCTAAAAATTTTGCTATTATGCATAAATAATTTCTCTTATTTTTTATTTTTAAATAATAATAATAATAATAATACCATAAGAGGATAAATGCCGTTGGAGCAGGTTTAAGAAAGGCAAACAGCTTCCTTTTTTTCTTTTAAAAAAAATATCATGAATGCAGAGAATAATACCAAACATGAGCTGGCTGTCGTGAGAAAAATCCCAACTTTTGAACCAATTTGTTTAATTTATCAATCAAAAAGAAAAGAAAAAAAAGCTGATGTGTAATAATTTGTACTAACCCAGAAGTTAAGTTGAATTAAAAAATTAATGGAAGTTGTAGATCCATAAAGCAACCTCTTCTTTAATCTTTATAAACCTTACTCCCCACCCCAGACCCTTCTAGACAACACTCAAATACAGAGCTAATGGAGATTCTAAGAAGAAGGGTCGACGCCGGTGGGCTTCTGGTGGCGGTAGCGGTGGTCGTACTGCTGGCGTCGGTGCCGGAAGTTTCGGCAACACGGTGGACTGTCGGTGGCAACATGGGTTGGACTACTAATGTGAACTACACAATCTGGGCTCAGGGAAAGCACTTCTATTATGATGACTGGCTCTGTAAGCATTTCTATCCATAGATCTGTGACTGGTGTTTAGAGTTATAGCTGATTTTCAGATCTCATGTGGATTTTTAACCTCTTCAGTTCGTTTTAGGGGAGATTTTGATTTTGGGGTTTTGTAGGATTTGTTGGGGTTTCATACTTTTAACTTGAAGTTTTTAGTTCTGTTTGGTTGCTGAGAAAATTGGTGGAGGAACTTGACAAATGTGGGGAAAATAGAGTTTCTATATGAGTTGTTTAGAATTGGTTCTTTCCCAACTCAAGATAACTAGAAAGGAATCGACTGTTTGAGTGTTGAAATTTCTTATATATATATATGTTTGTGTATGCTGAGAAATGAGAGCTTTCTCTGTTTATTTTGAAGTTCTGATGAATGTGGATGGGTTAGGAACTTGGGATTGTTTGTGTTCTTATTCTTCTGATTGTTACACATGAATCTCTTGCTCATGTATTGACATATAAATACAATGCAGTTGCATTTTCTTGCAAACCAACACGAGTTCTTTCAGCGTGTTTTGTTGTTAGTTAGAGAAATTTGCTAGGAGATCTTCTAATTTAGTCCAAATATGCCTAATTATGAAGTTACTAGCAAATGAGTTTACTAACAAAACTGGGAAGATGGGAGTGTGTATGTGTGAATGGCTCTGGCTTGTCTGCAACCAGAAAAACATATAGTGTTATTCACAGAAAAATTCTTTCGGTTTTTCGTCGATGGAGTTTTGGTGATATAATATTAAATTTGTCTACATCCATCAACTTAAGCTTTTAGGTCAATCAGTGATTTAAGATGGCATCAAAGCAAGTGGTTATTGGGTTTTCTATATATTGCCTTCACCTACTAGCTTAAGCTTTTGGGTCAATCAATGATCTAAGATGGAGAATGTTTGTTTGTTTTCCGAAATCTACGTAGAGCTTAGGTCGAAGTAGTTCAAACAAGAGCGATTTTGACTCACTTCTTCTCCCTCGTTGTCTACTAGTTTTTGTGTATGACAGGAACCAAATGAATGTGTTGGAGGTAAACAAGACAGACTATGAGAATTGCAATTCTGATCATCCACTCCACAATTTCACCACAGGAGCTGGAAGAGATGTGGTTCATTTGAATGTGACCAGGCCTTATTACTTCATAAGTGGCAAGGGCTTTTGCTATGGAGGCATGAAGCTTGCTATCCATGTCGAACACCTACCTCCCCCGCCCTCATCCTCGCCCTTGAACGAAAAGAGCAGTGCTCCCAAATCTACCTACATTGACCACACCCCATTTGTTTTAACCGCTGTTTTTGCCATCGCTGCTCTATACGAAGCTTTCGCCCAGGTCTGGTAGAGACCAATCTAATTGATTCATATTCAATAGAGTACATTTTTCTTCACCAAATTGTGGAAGGAAGATCAAGTTATTAATTCTCTTCTTTCTTTCTTGAGGGTGTTTGTGTCTCTTTTGTGTTATCTTTTCCTTTCCCTTTGATTTAGACTTCAATATTCAAATTAGTTCTTTTTTTTTTCTTTTTTTTTTTGAAATTTAGTTTGAAATTTGGCAGTTTTCTTGTTTGGGTGGTGGATATAAAAATTGTAGGGATTGAATATTGATAACACTCTAATTTATTTTGTCCACTTAAATGGGTTTTGCAAGCAAGCAAGCAAGCAACCAACCATGTGAATAGAGATTCTTGTGTCCCTTTTATTCATTAAATAAATAGGAAAGCAATTGGGACACAAAGATCTCACCTGTAATGTTGTTTGGGCCCATTTTCCAGCACATTAAATCTGGTTTTTACAAAATATTTGTTGTTTAGTAGATATTCAATTTTTTTTTTTTTTTTTATATATATATATGCCTTAACCACCTAAATTATGTTTAAGTTGATAAGTAAAATGATAAGTGAAATTAAGTGATTTAATTAAATATATTTAGGGAACATTTAGGTACAATGTCGTAACTCGTAGGTTTGTTTGATTTGGTTTAATTTGATTCATTTTTCTCATTGAAAAAAAAAAACTAGTAAACCAATTGAATGGGAGATTGAATTTGTATGTTTCTTTATTTTTGTTTTTTCAACATTTTAAATATTTTGTTCTAATGGTCATTTGTGAATTTAGATGTGGAAAAGTTTATATAAACTAAAATAAAATTATATTATAAAAAAATCCTTTGATATATCTATCTTTAATATAATGGACATGATTATGGAAGATTTCAGCGTTGACCAACTTGGAATGAGTGAAATCTCTTACAAAGGAGAATTTTGAAAACTTTGATAGTGATCAAGCCTAGGATTGATTTCAATATTAGTTTACTTTTTAAATTCAATCTATAATATTTTTTTAAATTTAAATTTCATTTTAATTCATGAGTTTCTACAATGCTATAGTAGTGTTCAATTTTTTTAAAAGAAAAATTACTGTAAACAGAAAAAATATCAAACTATTTATAAATATAAAAAAAAATGTCATTGTTTATTAGCAATAGACTACGATAGAATTATATCGACTTCTATCGCTGTCTATCGTTGATAGACAGTAAATTTTTTCTATATTTATAAATAGTTTGACCAATTTTTTTATATTTGAAAATATCCATTTTTTAAAACTAATAATTTTAGTCATTTATTATTTTATCATCATTGTTGGAATGAAATTTAGATATGCGTATTAGCATACCCATATGACATATTAAAATTGAATAGACTCAGTCAGATAAAATATTGAGTATGGGATGAAAGTTACGTTATATAAATACTCCTAAAATTTCGAATAAATTTTATATTCCAAGACTTTGATAATTTTCATTTTAACTCTTAAATTTTAAAATTATTTAAAAAAGAACCCTTAGAAAAGTTTCTATGAAAAAAATTGAAGCACATATATGACGTAATTTATAACATTATTTATGTAAATTGACGTAATAGCTCATATGTAAGGTTTGATTTTTTGAATGATGTGGTAAATAATATTATTGTTTGCATTGCAACATCAATTTATGTTCATTACAACAAAAGAAATCTATGGGGAGTTTTTTTTTTTTTTTTTTTTTTTTTTTTTTTTTTTTTTGCAATAATCTAAAAAAATCAAGGATTAAAATGAAACATTTTCAAAATGAATGGGTATAATTGAAACCTATCACAAAATGTTGGGTAATTTATATAATTTAATGAAAAAGAAAAGAAGAAACATGAAAGAGAATAATTAGTTGTATTGTGGAAGAAGACAAGCTGGAATTAGAAGCTCAGCAGAGAAAAAGAACAAAGGAAAACGCCTCTGACGAACACTCTGAACCTCCTCACATGGCGTATAAACAGAAGCACAGCCTTTTCTTTTTTCTTTTTTTTTTTTCTTTTATCTTTTTCAACTTTTAATATATATGTGTAGGTTTATATCATAGTATTAAATTTCTTTTCAAATGTTGCCATTTTTGTTGATACTTTTACATTTCCACAAGTTTAATATCGACATAAGATAAGATGTGAATCGATATTATATAGTAAAAAAATCTATTAAACATAAGAGAAGCAACAAAATAACTCTTTTGAATGAATTTCCAAACGAAAGTCTATAACAACACTCATCTTACAAATTAATCCTAGTAAATAAAGATTTTTAAAGAAATATTTTTAATTAATTTATAACTTCTTCACCATTGTTTTCATATTTCTTAATTATACACTTGAATTCTTAGTCAAATTCTAAAAATAAAAATAAGTTTTTAAAAACATAGATTTCTTTTGATAATTATTTAATTTTTGAAAATCAAGTTTATATCAACATAACTTTAACCTATTTATTTATTATTTTTCTTTTGTTATCTAATTTTTAGTAGTGTTTTAAAAAACCAAACTAAGTTTTGGAAACTAAAAAATGTAGGCATCATTTGGTAATCATTCAGTTTTTGAAAATTAAGCTTATAAACATTCTTTCCACGTTTAAATTTATTTACTTCTTGTCTACTTTAATTTATACCAATGTTTTAAAAAACTAAGCCAAATCTTAAAAACTAAAAAAAGTAATTTTTAAAAATTTGATTTTGTTTTTTAAAATTTGGCTGAAAATTTAACCATTTTACTTAGAAAACATGAAAACTATGGTTAGAAGTTGAGAGGAAATAAACACAATTTTAAAAAATAAAAAGACGAAAAATCAAATGGTTATCAAATAGGTCGTACTAGGTTAGAATTTTCATTAAAACAGATAAGTATTTACAATTTAATTTTTTTTATAAAGAAAATCAAATGGTTATAAGTTTATAACAGAAATTATAAAAATTGGATAACGGTTTTTTTCCGAAGTATTAATGAATACACGGAAGGTGGCCCCCACATGATTGGTTGTGGCAACGAAGGGCATTAAAAAAGCCAAATTCAAGGTTTACGTTGACCGCACTTTTTGTCAGAAGACTCTCAACAATTTTCCGATACGAAGTCATGAAACAAAAATTTACCATTTTCTTTTATAATTATGTTCATCCAAAATATTTAAATTTATAGTCAAAACATTAAAGTAAAAAATTACTTTTTTTTTTCATTAAAAAAAGGATATATATATATATATATATATAAATAAAATTAGTGTTTATAAGCTTAATTTTAATAAAGAAATTATTTATCAAATGAGGCCTTCTATTTTATTTTGGTAGCTTTCCATTCAAACATAACTCAACTAGTTAAAGTATATATCTTTCATCAAGATGTTAGAAGTTAAAATCTTTTCACTCTCATGAATCGTTGAACTAATTAAAAAATATATATATCAAAATTGTGATCAAATTTTAAAACTTGTTTGGTAACAAAATTTAAAAGTATTTGATACATACTTGTTAGATGATATAAGATTAAATTTACCTTCACGTATCAGCTTAAGCTTTTGGGTTAATTGGCGATGCTTTTGGTTGATTAGACATTTTAAAAAGGATTATTAAATACAAAATTGAACTTTACTAATAATTAAATTTGTAACTATATTTTAAAAAGATCATTTAATTAGATACGAAATTGAATGTTTAAATTCTTATTAAACACTTTAACCATCCATAAACGACCAATTAGATAGAAAATTAAACGTTGACACTACAACTTTAAGCACCGACGAATTTAGTATAGGCCTAGGGAGGCTCCAGCCTCCTTCCCCCCAACTTTATGCTCTTTATATATATATATATATATATATATATATATATATATATATAAACTGACATAGTATCAATATCATTAGCTAGTCTAATGGTAAATCTGTCTTCCAGTACCTTTTAGACCTAGGTTCAAGCCTTAATTCTCCGTCAACAAAATTTATGGATCCACCACTCTCTTTAAGAGATATTTGAGGCAAAGAGCATAACTAACAAAAAGTGAAGTTAACAGCTCCAATCCTAAATTCTTACTCTTTGAACCAAACATGACCTAAAAAGTTGATGAGAGCTATTGAACTCTAACGTTTAATATTTCAAAAAGGTTTTTTTTGAGTGTAGTGTTGGTTTGTTTGGACTTTGGCTTTTAAATACCACCATGTTTGTTTGGGAAGAAAGAAAAGAGAAGAGAAGAGAAGAGATAAGAAAATGGGAAGAGGAAGAGGAAGTAATGGAATTATAAGGGTAGCAATAATGGGTTGTGGATGGTTTTGGTTGTTAATAATGGCAAGTACATTTGGAAAGGGAGAGCATCTTCATAAGGTGGGCAATTCACAAGGATGGACCCCTAATCTTAACTACACTCTTTGGTCCACTTCTCACCATTTCTATCTTGGTGATTGGCTTTGTAAGTTTTTTTTATTATTATTTTTTTTAATTTTAATCATGGGTTAGTCCTACAATTTTGTCAAAATAATAATAATTAACCCCTAATGGTCTCCCTATAGTATACTTCTTTAAAAAAAAATAAATAAATAAGTGAGTGGATCATATGTTTACAATAATGATTCTCATTGTTTTAGTTAAAAGGTGATGATATAAACTTTGGACAAATTAGGTTTTGCCTATTAAGTGATCATATAAACAAAATTTAATTATGTACGTCTCATCGTATAACTATGGTGGTTGTTAGTTTTTCTGAATTTTTGTTTTCTCTGTTTTCTTGTTTATGGTTTTTGGTTGAGTAACTATTTGATTTTTAACATTAAGCTTATAATTCAACACTACTTCAACTTATAGGGTTTATTTGTTTCTTTTATGGATGATTTCAAAATCCAAATCAAGTGTTAGAAAAAAAATTTAGTTTTTATTTATTAATTTGAAATTTACTAACGAATTCGAATAGTTTCTCAAGAAAGATGAAAACAATTGGAAAACAAAGGGTGAGAAAACAACATTATTATGTGAGAGTTGGAAATTAAGAGTACATGATTTTTTTCCCCCAAGAGTTCAACAATATTTAAGGTGGGATCATTAAAACAAAATGTAAACACATAAAAATGTAATATCAATGTGAGACAATGACATTTTTTTTTTTATATTTGTAAATATTTCGGTTCATTCTTCTATATTTAAAAATAACCTAAAAATCAATTTGTACCTTTAAATATTGGGATTATATCAATTAAAACGGTAAACTAAACAATTATATCAATTTAAACTCTAAACTTTTATATTTGTATTAATTTAGATTATAACTATTTCACTTTCTTCTAGATAAAATTAACTCAATATTACTTAAAATAAAATTATTGATTCTTCTAAAATACAACCAAAAGTGTAAAGAAAAAGTATATCATTGTAATTCTTTTTAAGAAAAAAATAGAGGAAGAACTACTGATATTAAATTGAAATCTTTTATTTCAAATTTATTTTATTCTCCAACATATTCAAACTTTAACTTATCTCTTTAAATCTTTTCCCTTTCTAACTTTATCTTTCTTTCTCTCCGATGTGTCTTTTTTTTTTTTTTTTCTCTAATTTGTCTCTCTCACACTCATGTTTCTCTCTCAAAACTTTTGAATCTCAAAAAAAAAAAAAAAATTCAATCTCTCATTATCATTAACTTTTTCTTTGAGTAACATTCTCTCTAACAATATATATCAAAAAGAAAAAAAAAATCAATCGCTATATATATATATAACAGAGGTATATTATAAGAAAAAATTTAAGTTTAGTCGAGCTGCATCCATCTTTATATAGTTCCTACTGCACCCAATTAAAAATTAATGTATCAATTTTTATTAAAAAGGTGATTAAAATATATATATATATATATTTTTTTTGATGGAGAAAGGAGAGCATAGAATTTAAGTGGTTGCATCTAAGTATTATTCATATTATAACAACGTTAACCATGTTTATTAGATTTCGTGTTCGACAAACGGTATTACAATGTATTGGAAGTGAACAAAAGGAGCTTTGAGAATTGCAACGACAAGGACTTCATAAAAAACATTACAAGAGGTGGACGAGATGTTTTTCAGTTGGCGGAGTCGCGGCCATATTTCTTCATCGGAGGCGGTGGCTACTGCTTCCAAGGAATAAAACTCACCATCATCGTGTCGGTGGTTGACCCCGCGCCAGCTCCGTCGCCTGCAGCCCCTAGCAAAAATGGCGTCTTCCTAACAAATTATCCCACTTTTTGTTGTTCAATTTTGAATGCCCTTTTGCTTTTTGTAGCCATTTTTCTTGGTGGTTAAGATTGAATAATGAATGTGGCTATTCTCCTTTTGAACATCTTATTTGATTTAGAAGCCTTTGGTTTTGAATGTAGAAAGTGGGACATTTATTGAATTTGTTTGGCTTGTGTTAATTTGAGTTAATATTTTGTTTAGTAGTTAATTTAGATTAATTAGTATTTTAATTATTATTTTAGAATTAGTGGGTTAATTGTTTTATTTTTTGTAAAACAATATAAATAGCCACTTTTTAATGTTGCAGTAGAAATTTTTTGGAATATCATATTGAGACAAAACATAATTATGATTTTTCTTGTTTGACCATGAATTTGGCCTGATACACCTTGTTGCATCAGTATTTTGATATAATTGTATTTTGTGTTTTGAACTTTTTTGTCATTTTTTGTTATTAAAGTTTGTGGGCACAAAATTAGTTGAATTTAATCAAAAGGAGTTGAGCATCTTTGAAAAAAAAGAGATGATTATTAGATAAACATAATGTTTCCTATTTAATTTTAATTAGCAAAGGAGCGTAGTAATTGATGTGTCATAAGTCTCTCATCTCTTTTCAATGTGAGATCAATCAGCATATCCCTCCAACATGATATCTCGCTGTATTCAATATTCTTGGGCCGGATCTTTTTTTTATTTTTATTACTTTTTTTAAGATTGAATACCCATTTGGGCTTCAAGGACTCTAAACATGAGTTCCGTCTCATAACCAATCAACAATGGAAGAAGTAAATTATGTAGATTCTCCCTAAGAAAGATTAGAGCGAGAAGAAGAAATAAAAACAAAGTCGATATGTGTATCTTTGAATTTATTAGAATATCGTCAATTTTTCTTTTTAAAAAATCAATACACATACGCGCACACGTACATCACAGTGTGCAAATTTAGTTTTAAATATTAATAAAAACAAACGAGTTATATAATTAACGGATTTAGGAAACCACACAAGAAAGGACATTAGAATGAGAATGAGAATGAAGAAAAAGTAAGAGGAAAAGGAATTACAAAAGGAAGAACATCCCATTATTAAGTGGGGAAATAATGGAATTGTAACAAAGAAGAGATCATTTGATTTATATTTCCCCATAAATTTACAAAATAAACTTTGGGAATTTGGTTCATCAATCTCAATCAATCCTCCTCCTCAAGAGTAACTAAAGTTGGGAGCTGCCCTTGATCCACAAAATCAACTTTGTTCAACCTTAAACAGCACAACACTTGCTCGGGCAATTCCTCTGGCTTTTGTGCCTGATCATCATTATTATTGTTAATAACACAAAACAAATTAAAAAAAAAAAAAAAAAAAGAAGCATATTCATTATGTGTATTTCTTTGTTAAAAAATTATATTATTTTACCTGGATCGTTAAACCGAGATCGATTATTCCGTTCTTTAGACGGTCTCGAAATGAATCGAGCCCCTTTCTTGATATGTAGCTGAAGCGATGAATATCTAAATCGATCTCGAAGTAATTTGAGCCCTTTCATCAAAGAAACAATATGAAAAAAAAAAATGATATTAGCCAAATGTATCCTTGTGAATAATGCATGGAAAAATACAAACACAGGCCAAATAGAAAACTATTTGTTAGGTAGCATATTATGGTTTCCATGCTTGTGCATAATTAATTTTTTTTTTTTTTTCTAATATATCTCTAAATTTTCAATTTCTAGGTCTAATATTAGATGTTTGAACTTTTGAAGTAAGTGTCTAATTAAGTCCTTCACTTATCAGATACTTCATAAAATTCACATATTCATATTAAACACCCAAATTATAAGGTGAATGTCCAATAAGCCACAAAATTCAACCCTTTATATCTAATATATATAGTCCATTAATTTTAATATACATTTATTATATCATGAATCTATTTGTTAGATAAACAAATGGTTTTAACGTCAAAGGGAACTTATCTCAACGATAATAAACATGATCTTTCTCTCCAGAGGTTGAAGGTTTGATCCCTCATCTTTACCGTTGTTGTATTAAAAGAACGAAGAGTTTCATTTCAAAACTCAATTGACAATGAGAGAAGTATAGTTCATGTATTTTATAAAGATTTAGACATGTAAATTTAGAAAGGAAAAAAAAAAAAGAGTGGTAGATATTTTACCGTGAAAAAATTGTGCTGAGGGCGTGAGAGGACGGGTTTTTCGTTGTAGGCATTTACGAGCTTCTTTTCTGTTGAACTTAGTTGGAGGTCTTCTGGGTTAACAAGTCCTGCCATGATCTTTAGCCTTTCTCTGAACGGAAAAACGAACTCTTTTGCAAATCCCTTGCTCCTTTCCATCTCGTCATCGATAAATTTCTACCAAATATCAATTTTCATAAACATCAACACGCTTCGTTTGATAATAACCATTTGATTTTTTAAAATTAGATTTATATAAACATTACTTTATATTATGAAGGTTGAAAATGCGACTAAAGTCTCATATTGACTAGATAAGGAAAACAACTATTGGGGACATGAGTATATAAAGTGAGAAAGAGCAAAGTCGTGACAACCTATGTTTAAAGTGAACAATATCATATCATTATAAGATATGGTTGTTTTCAAATATAGAAAAATGAGTCAAAACTATTTATAAATATAGAAAAATTTTACAGTCTATCAGACCGCGATAGACTTCTATTATTGTCAGAATTCGATAGTGATAGAAGTCTATCGCTCAATCGATAGAATTCTATCGTGGTCTATCACTGATAAACAATGAAATTTTTCTATATTTGTAAATAGTTTGATATTTTTTCTGTTTATAATAATTTTTCGTAAAGATATGTTGAAGGATTATTGCTAAAAAAAAAAAAAGAAGAAGAAAAGGTACCTTGATGTTTTCCTTATAATGACTAGAGATGTCCTTGTTGAAACTATCAGAAACTTTGAAGTACAAAACAAGACTCATCCCCTCCCCATCACTATCACCAAGGAACATTGCAGCTGGATAAGTAGGTAACTTCAAAAAAAAAAAAGCCATTATAAGAAACTTCAAGACTTTACTTTCAACTATCTTTAAATCTATCGGTAAAGAAACACTTTTAGTCATTCAACTCGTAAAATTAGTAAGGTAGAAATGAGTGTACCTGAATATTTACAATGAGCAACGGAGGAACATCGGTGGTGTTGGCTTCAATGCTTGGAAGCTCGAGGTGTTGTGCAATGTGGTTTATCTTTCTAGGGCATATGAATAAATCGACACCAATTGGGACGTATGGACTAAAGTTTGAAGCGGGGGATTTTATTCTATCTCTGTATTAGAAAATTTCCAAAGAAAAAAATCGTACATATTAGAAAAACTAAGTGCAGGTTTAGATTAACTTTTTTTTTAAAAAAAAACTTAAAAAGTCAATCGAAACAGAATGAAGTACATACTTGAAATAGTTAGGACCACGAAGTTTAAAAGTTGAGGGTGGAATCTCACACCAACATCCAGGAGTTGGTTTCTCTCCTTTGAACCGTGGAATTATATGCCCAGCTCTTGGACGATATAAGTACTTCTTGGACTCGCCTAAGATTTTATCCACAAAAGTACTTTTATTTATTATTATGAATACAGTACATTCAATTTCTAATGATACTTACCCAAAATCACCTTGAAAAAGTTTTTAAATCATTGTTCACAAGTTTTTGTTTCTTAGTTCAATATTTTAGGAGTATTTCCAAAAAAATAATTTTAAAAAAAGTAATTTCTAGACTTTGTTTTTGTTCTTAGAATTCATTCACTAAGAAATTATGTGAAACAAGTAAAATTTTTAAAAATCAAAAACAAAAAATTAAGGCCTTGTAGAGTAACTATTTGGTTTTTTTTTTTATTTTTATTTTTTGTTTTTGAAAATTAAGTCTATAAAAACTACTTACATCTATTACTTTATAAGTTTTGTTGTCTACATTTTAGGGGTGTTTCAAAAAGTAGTTTACTTTTTTTTTTTTTTTTTTTTTTGGAATTGGCTAAGAACTCTAATATTTACATAAGAAATATGAAAACCATGATTAAGAATTTGTGAGGAAACAAGCATAATTTTCAAAAACTAAAAACCAAATAGGTACTACAGATGATCTAAATGACTACAAACGAACCTAAATCCTACAAACGACAAGTCTGCTTGGATTGACTTTTAAAGTGATAAGACCACTTTTTTTTCACTTAAAACACTTATTTAAGCAATTAGAAAGTCAATCCAAACAGATCCGGAATAAAAAAAATATATAATGAGGGTGTGTTTGATTATACGTACAATGTTCGTTGGTTTCACCTACATCGCAGGACCGACGTCTAAACGAGAGGCGAAAAACAGCGGATTGCATTTTCTGAGGAGGTTGAGGAGGTTGAGAATTCAAAATCCTCTCATTAAAGCTAGCAGCTGAAACCAACTTTCTGAAGCTAGTGTTATTATCTTCATGGCTATGCCTATCAACCTTAAGGCCTTTGAAACTACCATAAGAATGATCCAACAATTTCTTCTTTTTTGTACAAGCTTCAGCCTTAGCCAAACAAGAAAGGCCATATCCAGGAGCACTTACAATAGCATAAGTGCTTGATTCTTCATAGTTTTCTTTTCCTATCAATTTATTTGCCTTTGCTCCATCTATTTTCAAGTAACTCTCACAAAACTCTTCATATTTGCAATTGTTGTCCACAAAACATGCTGATCTTTCATATTGAACCACTTGCCCACTTGTTGGAATGTTTCCAATTGCATTTCCCACTATTTGAAACCCATCTGCATGCAATTAATCATATCTCACACTAAAACTTTTTACATACTATACTAATAAATGCCACTATTATACTTGTAAAGAGAAATTACTATAAATATCAAACTATATACAAATATAGAAAAATTTTACTATAAACCGCGATAGAATTTTATCGACATTGAAATTTTTCTATATTTATAAATAGTTTGACTCATTTTCCTATATTGAAAAACATCCCTAAATGAAGTTAAATTACCTCCATGTACACTACTGAACTCGTCATCAGAATCAGACTGATCCACTAAGCTCACAGAATCATACCACAATTCCTCTTGGCAAATCCCTGTAAAACACATGAATAACTTGAGATAAGTCAAATTACCAAATAAAGACTCATTTTCTTCATATCGAAGATTCAAATCTTCTTCTTCCTCGATTGCTCTAAATCTTAGGCTGGTTGAGCTGCATCTATTTTTTTTTTAACTCACAAATATTTTTTTAATAAAAAATTGATTTTTTCTGACTATGTAACAAAAAGGGCTTTCCTCTAGCCTCTCCTTCCTATTCTTTGTGTTGTATCTTGACTCTTTGTATATATTTTTGTGGCAATGAGTGATATCTCTCTTTTTGGTCTGGGGCATGATAATAGTGCTAAAGATGTGTCAACCTAGTTGAGATACCTGGTTGCGCTAGTTGATTTTTCTCTCCTATTAGTATCTTTGTTAAAAAAAAAAAAAAAAACTCCAGAAAGGGCTGCATGGGATTTAGGTGCAATTTAGGCTACACCTAATCATTGTTTTTTTAGTTAGATAGTTGTGAAGGTACGTAAAAAAATTGTTGAGAATCCGGAAAAAGTGGAGAGAACGAGCTCAAAATTTTTGTAATATAATATAATGAGCTATTTCTCCCCCTCTCATTGTCAATTGGTTTCGAGATGAAACTCATATATATTTAATGAGATGGAACCATCCACGAAGGAAAAATAATGATGAAATAATAATAATGCATGGGTGCATATATATATACCATTGGCATCATATTGGCTGTGTTGCCATTGCAATTGGGTGAGATGGAAAGTAGAATTGGAAACTTCAGATCGACGACATGTCGTTGTGGCTCCATGTTCGAAATCCATATGAACAAATTCACTGACAGCATAATCTGTGACGACACTACCACCTCCTGCATTGCTATGTCGTTTCTTCACACCTTCAACCATTGAATTCCCCTTTCTCATCCCCTTTGACTTTCTCGATTGTCTACGATGATGATGATGTTTCCTTTTTGTTGGTACTATTTTTGCATGAGTTGATACACAGCTCCCCATTTTTTTAATTCTTTTTTTTTAATTTTTTTATTTTACAACAACAAGCCCACTTTCAAACTTGTCAAAGTCAACGCCAAATAATTTATTTTATAGGCCTGCAACCACACCATAATTTCAAAACCATTCAATTAACACTTTAACAACATAGATTTGATAATCCAGATATAACCTAGATATCATATAAATCGACATTTTCATTCTGTCATAATAATAGGTAAAATATATATATATATATATATATATATATATATATATATATATCACTGATATTGTACACCTAGATACTATTTAAATAATAAGAAATTAAAAATTATTTTAAAATGGTGAAATGGTTATTTGTTAATTTGAATATACTTGATGTTAAAAAATCGATAAGAGAGGAAGATTTTACAAAGACAATGTTTCCAATCAAAAGTAAAGAAAAATCTTATTTTAATTGGATTATTTTCGAAAATTTCGTTTTTAGATCCAATTCAATTATTTGAGTTGAAGAAAATTAACACAATTCAACTTAACCAACAAACATATATATTTATTTATTGCACATATATTTATTGATATTTTGGTTGTGTTCTTTTTAATTTTTTTTAGACTAGTAAAATATTAATATTTAAAATATATATTTATTTATTGTCAAACATTAATTAAGTAACTTAGTTTCAATTTGTATTATGAAAAATTACTTTCCAAAGAAATTTAAAAAAAAAATTGTTTTTTTTTTAATTGTGGGAGGAGATATAATTTAAAGAGAATTATAAATATATACATTTCATAAGTAAATGTAATATTTTTAGGAGAATTTTTAAAAATAGAAAAATAAGGAAAATTATTGACACAAAATAGCAAAATTTTTAGATAGTTGTGATAGATGTAAATAGAAGTCTATTAGAGTCTATATAGAAATGATAGAAGTCTTATCACTAATAGATGATGATAAAAGTCTATCAATATTTATCAATATTTTTTTTGTTATTTTCTATAAATAGTTTGACATTTTTTTAATATGTGAAAATTTCCCTACTTTTAAGCTTAATAAATATATTCGAGATGGTTTAGTTCAACCCAAACTAATTCTAGGTAAACCACAAATCAAATCAATCAAACAATTTCCATTTATTTGAACCCAACTCAATCTAAATAAATTTATAATCTAACCCATATCAAATCCCATGGTTAATCGAGTCTTTCGAACACCCATGCATGTAACCCACAAATCAAACAAAAAGAAAATGAAGAAAAATTGAATCTAAATATCTATCTATCTACATATGAAGTGAATAAGAACATCTCCATGAATCTTTCAGAAAATAGGAAACAGAAGAAAAACATGTCAACTAATACGAAAACATTAAAAATACTATAATTAATTACAGAAAATAAAAATTAAGGGAAAAGAAGAAGAAGAAGAAGAAGAAGAATACCCAACAAGGAAAAAGGAGAAAAGTGACCTTGTTGTCCTATGTGCCACCGGAAAACAGAGGACGTCACATACGAAGGGGCAAGTTGAGGCCGACCAAAATAATTAACTAATAATAACAATAATAATAAAAAAAAAAAAGTCGGATCCAAATTGCAATGCCCGAAAGCTGCAACTTCCCTTTGTAAGAGAATTGAAAGCCAATAAATAAGGGCTCTCAGAGAAAATAACTGCGATGAAAATGGCGATCAACATTGAGATAATAAGGATCACCATTTCCTTTTTTTTTATTTATTTATTTTTTTTAATTTCCATATACATATTTATATAAATATATATATATATATATAATATATACAGCCTATGCATGAAAACGTTTATTAACCAACCACCTCTCACAAAATAGCTTTCTTCATGCACTGGCTTCCCCTGTTCTTTTCTTTCTAAATCACATACAAAAGTTAAATTTAGAAGTCTTCTTCTATGTTTATATATATATATATGCTTTTATCTAAACGGACTTTTTTAATAAAAAAAAAAATCCTTTTTTTTGAAGAGATTGATGTAGCCTCGGATAATTTTTTGGTTTAATTTAAGATCTCTTTTAAATTTGTTAAAAGAATTAGAATGAGAGATAGTTTGTTTTTTTTTTAAAATATAGATAACCGAAATTTTTGGATGCTTGAAATTTTAGATGTTTGTACTTAGATTTATATATGATCCAATAATGCACTTATGACTATTCATTAATTTATAATTAATTTAATATAATTTGAATTTATATCACATATTTGTTTTTATTAATTTAAATTAATATAGTTTATATTAATTGTATATGTTATTTTCCTTATCAAAATAATCAATATTGATTTATTATTTTTTATAAAATATATATTAATTTGAATATCTTCCTTAAAAAAAAAACAACTACAATATAACAAAGAAGAGTGATATATATGGTTGATATATTTATTTTAATTATAAAATATAAATAAGAAAGAGGACTTTTTCAAAATAGAAAAATAAAAGAAACTATTTACATAAAATAGCAAAATTTTTAGATAGTTGGATAGATGATGATAAAAGTCTATCAGGGTCTATTGGTGATAGAAATGATAGAAGCATATCACTGATAGATGTTGATAGAAGTCTATCAATGTCTATTAGTGATTTTTTTACTATTTTCTGTAAATAGTTTGACATTTTTCTATTTGTGAAAATTTTCCAATAAGAAAAGTGAAGATGATGCTCTCAGCAGTCAACATGGAAATCTCGAAAACTCTTGTTCTAGGAAGACATTCAAAACTCTTAAGATGTCCCATGGAGGCATCTTACATTTACCATAAAACAAACGCGGTGATTTAGATGCCAATTCCATGGAGATCTTGGATTTTCATGAAACAAACAACCTATTATGGTCATATATATATATATATGGAATATTGTATGTTTCTTATTGCATTCCATATCATTAAATCATAATAAACTTAATTGGAGCAATCAACTCTCTCTAAGGTATTGATATGATTCGTCTAGCGTTATTATTTATATTTTATTTAATAATTTGAATGTAATTTTATTGTTTTCTGTTTGAGGGCTTCAATTGTTATAATTATATATTGATGTAACTGTCCAAACTATACAACAAGAAGGAAGAAATGAAGAAAACAAACAAACAACAAGAATATAACTTACTATCATATATGTATATTCTTATCATATACATATATTCTCGAACAACAGGTCAAATGTTAAAACTAAAAAAACTATACATTTTGATTAAACAAGGAAAAAAAAAAAAAAAACTGCAGCTAGCACAAAGCTTTTCAATGGCTCTCCATAATTATTTGTTTATTTTTGTTTTGCGGAGAAATTTATGTATTTCCAAAAATTTCGAAATTTCAAGAATTAAGAAACTACCTGTTTTCTTCTTCTTTTAGATAGATTTTTTTCTCCCTTTAAATGTAAAAGTGCAAAGAGAAAATTTTTACGGTCTATTAGCAATAGAATGCGATAGACTTCTATCGTTGTCTATCGCTAAAAACAATATCATATGATAATTTGGGGTACCTCAAAGTAGGGATAGTATTTTCTCTAGCCTTTGTATTTCATGTTTTTTCTTTTGGTTGTTTAAGCCCCTTTCTAGTTTTTTTTGTTCTGAAATATCTTTTTTTAATGAATGTATTCTTTTGGATCGAGAGTATGAGAGTGCTACAAATGTATCAGTCTAATTGAGATATCGTGGTGTACCTACTGATGCTACTTTCCTCTAGTATATTGTTCAAAGAAAAAATAAAGAGTTACTATATATATATTAAGTTAATAATTTTTGCCAAAGCAGCTATAGCCACAAAAATTTTATGTTAGTCATCTAACTCTCTAGAAAGCCTAAGGACTTTTTAGATCCATTTTTCAAATCTCAAGAATTAAAGTTTTTATTTTAAAATTTTAAGGACCAAATAGATATCATGGATCAAAAGTACATTTTATCCTAAAATATTTTATCTGAGTTCATGTACTGATCAGTGGAAGTTTGTTAGGCTCGGCTCGACTTAGCCTCTACTCAGCTCGATTTGCGGTAGAGCCGGTGGTTTGAGCTTCTGGCTAAAGTCGCTTACCTTCCTTTAGTCCTGTATGATCCTGACTTTTACCTGCGTGCCCTATGATCTAAAATCAACCTCAACATAAACAAAATAAGAATGAAGGAAGAGAGATTATGATAGACCGTATTTATATTGATTCACTTAACATGTGAGTTTTAATGATTATATATTACGTAACATTCAAATCTTAAGCATGTGTGGCCCATTCGCTTGGAGGCTCAAAGCCAAAAACAAACAAAACAAAAGCTATTATTATTATATAAATTATATATGGTTTGTGAATACAAATAGATATGGCAGGCAAATCACAAAGAAAGAATTTGATGTGATTGAGGACACAAAAATGCATTGTAAGATAATGTCAATGGTGATAAGCCATTTTGTGGGCAATTTTGTGTTTAAGAGTAGAGTGTAATTTAAAAGAGGCCGATAGAATAGTGAGGCTTCCGGGGCAACCAAGTGTTAGCTTCCAACAATTTTCAGGTTATATTACCATTGATGAATATCAAAACAGAGCTCTTTTCTACTATTTTGTAGAGGCCCACACAGATCCAGCTTCCAAGCCTCTTCTTCTTTGGCTCGAGGGAGGTAAACTTACCTTTCTCGATTTTTACTTTCGCTACAATAATTTTAGCCTAAACTGACTTCGTATACAGTATATGTATGATGACAGTTTTGAAACAGACATCTTTCTTAATGTCATCGTGACTAATGACTAATGACTAATGAGAGAGTTTAAAACTGACATGAAACTATGTTGTTATTATTTGTGTGATGATTGTTAGCTATGATGTTGTTTATAACTGACACCAAATCTAATGTCATTATAGGTATATAATGACGGTTTGCTACGATGTTAGTTCGTAAATTTATTCTCAAACCTCCTCTTGTAACGCTTTTTTTTTTTTTTTTTTTTTTGTCTTCTTATCTTTAGTTTTGAGTTTTATTGTTTTCTCTATATTATTCTTAGGTTTGAATCTCCTAGGTCTATAAATTGAGTAATAAAACATTTGAATTGTAAGCCAAACTTTAAAAATAACAATACTTTAATTTAATAAGAATAATACTTAGGTGCACGTGCATCCCACAAAATTTTCCTATTATTAAAGTGGATGCATGAAGATAAATGCACCCAAGTGTTACTCTTTTTTTTAGTACCAAGTATTACTCTTTTAAAACATAGTACTATTTTTAGTTCTCAAATCTTGGTTGAAGTTGGTTTCTAGTAGAATAACTAAACAAAGGAACACTTATATGGTGTAGCTTCTTTAAGGTTAAAAAACATTTTTGGTCCCTAAACTTTCACAAGAGTAACAATTTAGTCCCTGAATTTTGGATTGTAACGAATTAGTCTCCGTAATTTCAATTTTGTAACAATTTAATACCTGAACTTTATAATATAACAATTTAGTATTTGTACTTTAAAATTTGTAACAATTTAGTCCCTATCGTAGAAATTAGTGTTGAGATTTAATGAGATTTCTTGCATAAATAAATGGATAAACTAATAAGATACTCATACTTTTATAAAATACAAAGTCTACAACATAAAATATTAAAAATTAACATCCGTTTTTTATGAATTTTTTTTATGTTAGGGACTAAATTATTACAAATTTAAAAGTACAAGGACCAAATTGTTACATACTAAAGTTTCAAAGACTAAATTGTTACAAAATTGAAAGCCGTATAATTGCCCCTTTCGTTTTTTATTTTGAAAATCAAATTTCACTACTTTTACCTACTATAAATTTTGTATTGTTTAATTTTTGAAATTTGATTATGAATTTAAATATTTCTTTTAAGGTGAAGCAGATTTTAAAATTAGTTTGTAAATAAAAGTTTTGTGTTTTGTTTATTTAATGTCCTGGCTGTTCATCGCTGGGTGGTGGAGCTTTTATTGAGCATGGCCCTTTCAGACCAAAAGGGGATATTTTGATTCATAGTCACTTCAGCTGGAACAATGGTTTCTTCATCTTCATATAATTAAACTTTGCTCTTTTATCTCTTGTCTTAATTTATTTCTTAATTAATCCTAAATTAATATTTAAATTATCAATTAATTAATTGGGGGTTGCAAATATAGCGATCAATCCAAAATATTAACAGATATAACACAATACAAAAGAATTGGTAGATATAGTAAAATTTAGATTGGTCAACCTTCGAAGTTTATCATTGATAGATTTTGCTACATTTGCAATTCTTTAAAGATATTGTTATCCACTTAATTATTATTAACCTGAAAGTTAATTATCCTAATTAATCTGTTAATTTTGACAGTGGCAAACATACTATACCTTGAATCTCCAGCTGGTGTTGGCTTCTCATTTTCTGAAAACACCACATTCTATACTACTGTTAATGATACTATTACAGGTTCTTCTTCTTAATTAATTACTCTGATCATACATAATATCTTCATCCATTTTATTATTAATACAAAGAAATTACTACAAAATTATTTTTTATGTAAAATCTAAACACTAAAGTATAGAAAATTTTAAAGTGGCACAAATTATAAATTATTTTTTATGATAGATGCTGATAGAAGTCTATCGATGTCTATCAATGTTTTTTTTTTTTTTTTTTTTTGCTATTTTCTGTAAATAGTTTGATATTTTTTTTTTATCTATGAAAAATTTGCTAAATTTTAAAACAAGAAATTCAATATTAAAAAAAAAAAGTTCATTACATGGTATTTAAATATGCATTTATAACCGATTTAGAAAAATTATTGAATCTAAATTTAAGAACTTGTTATTCGGTAATAAATTTATTGACCATAAAAATAGTGGTTATACCTACCAACTAAGTATTAAGTTGGATTCTCAATTATTGTCAACTGAGTTATGAACATGTTTTATCTTATAATTTTTGTATAATTATTATTTTGTTTTATTTTTAAATACAATATTATATAATTTATATTGTATTATTATACCTAATTTAATTTAACAAAAATGAAATGGGAGTTTCATTGTTTGATGTACGTAGTTCAACCTTTTAAATTTTAAAATCTAAGATGCACTTGAAAGCATAAAAATTATTTTAGAAATTCTACTTAATTCAAAAATAGTTTTCAAAAAGAGAAATTATTATAAACGAAAAAATATCAAACTATTTACAAATATAAAAAAAAAAAAATAATTTAGTTCATTTTTCTATATTTAAAAATAGTTTTAAAATTAAATTCTTTTTATATTTATAAATAATTTAGTTCATTTTTCTATATTTAAAAATAGCCTTTCAAAAACAATTAAAAAACACTGAATTCTTTTACCCTAAACCCATTTGATTCGATGAAATCTAAAAATGTGAAACAAAATTCAAATTGCATACTAAAAACGGATGTTTATTTTGATTTTTATGTTCCACAGCTTGCAACACTCATTCTTCAATCTAAACTCAATATTTTTAAACTTGGCCTTAAGTCCGTAGAGTAATTTTGAAAATTTTTAAAAATTTTTAAAAATTACTCTTAAATAATCATCATGGATTGGCCTAGTGGTAGTGGGAACATAAAAAAAAGAGCCAAAAGACTAAGGGGTTGTGGGTTCAATCCATAGTTGATTTCAAACTACATATCAACTTCTGAACACAGTTTGTAGTATTGCTCAAATCTCAAGACAATCCATTCTTCACAATAACGTTTCTACTTCTTGTTCTTTTGTCAATAATTTCATATCAAAACAAGTTTCACAGTTCATCAACTTATATTCTGTCAATCTACACGTTTGCACATCCTCAAACCTTTCAAAACCATCTCCAAATGATTATGGACTACTATTCCATTCTTCTTCTTCTTCTTCTTCTTCGATTGCCTCGAGACAAACTCCTCACAAAACCCTCCCGCAATACTCGGTATATATTCTTTTCCTTTTCAAGTATAACACATGTGGGGTATGAGAATTTAAACTTATCTGATCTCAAAAGAAATGGAGGTCCATAATTTACTTTTTGTTTTGAAACGTAACTATATTCATTAATGTGGAGGGTATTGTTTAAATAATCGTAACTATATTCATTAATGTGGAGGGTATTGTTTAAATTTTACATCTAAAATTCAAAAATAAAAAAAAAAATTGGATATAGTTTGGTTGCACCCACCTATTGTGTAGCATTAGCACTCAATAAAAATATGTCATGCTACAAGAAAAATAATTGAATTATTTTTATTTTTTTTTTATATATAGAAAAGGGATGCATGGATTAAGTGCAGCCTAGGTTGCAACTAATTATTTCCTAATTCAAAATTAGTTTATAATTTATGAAAAAGAATAGTATATCTAAGAACATGTTTGACAACCATTTAGATCCTATTTGGTAAGGATATATTTTTTTTAAGTTTTAGTTTTTGATATTTATGCTCGTTTTTCATTCCAATTTTTCAATTATGATTTTTACATTTTCTTAAAGAGATACTTGAACTCCCTAGTCAAATTATATAACAAAAACAAGTTTTAAAAAATATGGCCCCATTTGGTAACGATGGTTTGCATTTTTCTTAAGTAAAAAAGTTGAATCGTAGCCAAACTCTTAAAATAAAAACTATATTTATTTTAGTTTTCAAAACTTGGCTTGATTTTTTAAAATATTGGTAAAAAGTAGATAATATAGCAAAAAAATTAGAGTTGAAATGAGTGTTTATGGCTTTATTTTCAAGAACTAAAAACTAAATGGTTACTCAATAAAGCCTGCTCTTTTTTTTCTCTTTTTAATAGTTTTCAATGGCTTTGTTTTTTTGAAAACATTAGTTGAAAGTGGTTAGCAAAATATAAAACCTTGTGAATGAAAATAGTCTTTATAAGCTTAATTTTCAAAAATCAAATAGTTTTTAAATGAGATCGGATTAGTTTTTAGTTTTGGTTTTTTAAAATTAAGCTTTATAAACATTAACTCCACCTCCTGACGTTTTGTTTTATGTCTGCTTTTTTCAAGGGTTTTCAAAATTCAAGCAAAATTTTGAAAATGAAAAAAAAAAAGTTTTTGTTTTTAAAACTTGTTAAAGAATAAGATGAAAGTCATGGTAAGAAAATTAGAAAAAAAAAAAAACAAGTACAATTTTAAAAATTAATAACCAAAAATCAAATGATTTTCCAACCATAAGAAGATAGTGGGAAGATAAATGTGTGTATTACAAATGAATGTGGATAGTTACCTAAACAGAGTGGATGTCCAAAAGGCTAGTCCCCAATTGGAATCTTTGCAGCTTGTAAGTATTACTTCCTCCCTATTTCGTAGTTTTTAACACAATATTTAAACTTTAAGTTATGTAATCGATAAATAAAGAAAATAGACAAATGTACAATAGTAGAGAGTTAACACAGAGATTTATATAGTTCATTAACAATGTGTTAGTACATCTGCAGACAGGAGGAGAACAATTTATTATTGGAGATAACTATTCAAAAATATAGAGTAGGAACATCTATAGAGTTAGAGAGTTTATATAACACACTTCTGTAAAACCTAGGATCATAATCATAGATAAATTGTAGGGAAATTTTCACATATAGAAAAAATGTCAAACTATTTACAGAAAATAGCAAAAAAAAAAAAAAAAAAAAGATATGAATAGACTTCTATCAGCATCTACTAGTGATAGACTTCTATAAATTCTATCATTGATAGACTCTGATAGACTTCTATCATCATCTATCACAACTATCTAAAAATTTTGCTATTTTGTGTAAATAATTTTTCTTATTTTTCTATTTTTAAAAATTTCCCTAAATTGTAAATAATATATTGTTCAGAATAAGTTAATTATTAGATTTTATGCTAATTTTCAGCTAATTAATCATGGAAATAATGCGTTTGTAAAGTTTTAATAATGTTGGCATTATTTAAGATATAATAAATGTTTTTTTTTTTTTTTTTTTTTTTTTTTTTTTTTTTTTTTTTTTTTTTTTGCAGTCTTTTGAAGAACTTTTTGACACCTACCATTTACACCTTGGGTTCCCTTGTGCAGTCGGGAATTAGGGTTCTTGTGTCTAGGTATTTCAAATGCCTTTATTTTAATTTTTGGTAAAAATTATACTACTAGTCCTTGAGATTTAATTTAGATTGCATTCGTTAGGATTTTGAGTTTTCAAACTCGACATTTTTGTTCATGAGGTTTGAGATAATCTTGTTTTTGGTCCTACCGTTAACACTTTTATGGTCATTCTGTCGATTTTTTGGAGTGCTTATGGAATTGAGAAACCAAACCGTTCACATGCAAAGATTGCTAGATTTTGGAAGTTCTCGGGAGCCCTTGAGATGAGAAAGGGTAACGGTCTCTGGGTGGTGTTTGGGCTCTAAGACAAAGTTAGAATAAAATTACATTTTTTAATTTGAGATTCTCAACATGTCCCATCAAGATGAAGCTAGTTTGGGTTCACTATTTTTTAATTAGATTTGGTCATTTTTTTTCTTCGAAATATCTCTTTGAATTTTATGGGCTTTTTTTATATCATATTTAGATAAACATGAATTTCATCTCAAAATCAATTTGTAATAAAAGAGTAGTCCATGTTCTTATAAACATTGTGTTTTTTTAATTTAACATCCTCAATAAGTTCACTGTCATAACATAATAAAAAGAAAAAAAAATTAAAATTAAGAAGAAAGTAGTTTTAAATGTGTTTCAAAAGTTTTTTTTGTGTGATTGCCAAACAATTCAAATTTAAATATTTGAAAAGTCAAACCAAATACACTCTTAGTTCGTTTGATTTTTTAGTTTGGAGAGAAAGAAAAAAAAAGAGGAAAAATGGATGGAATGACCAAATTTGTTAATGATAGTGACAAAAAAATGAAATTATTTCAAACCGACTAAGTTGTTGAGTTTAGAAAACATAAATACACCAAATGCAACTTAAGTTAAATCTTAGGGTATATATAAAAAAGGGACAAAAAAAAATCTTAATTTGTTGTTTTCACTTTTTTTTTTTCCTTATTGAATTAACATTTTTCAAAACTCCCCTTTTCATTTTTTATATTTTGATGTCTCACATTTTTAAAGTATTTTCAGAGAGTAAAAATGAAAATATAGGCATATGTTATAAATAAAGGAAATTGTGTTAATTTGTCTCTCAAGTCTTAAGAATTTAGGAAAATACTTTACTGCAGCTTAAGGCTACATTCAATAAATATATATATATATATATATAATATATATATAATATATATATATGCCATGTGGCACTTTATATTTTTTATAAAAAAAAATATTTTTATTTTTATTTTTTTATATGTATAAAAGAGAGGGAAACATGTATTAAGTGCAGCTGCACCTAATTACTCCCCAATAACTTAATCATTGGACTTTTCAGTTAAAATAACTTTAAAAAATCATTTTTAAATAATGTTCCTCAACATGTCTTCAAAATTAACTTTTGTTTATTAATATCCTTTTATAAAATACTTTTTTTTTTAAAGATATTATCTTAAATTCCCTTTAGATCATTAGTATTTTTAAAGGTGTACCAACGAATTAAATAATGTTGAAAAAAAAAAAAAACATCTCACTACTACCCTAGAAATAAAAAATAAAAATAAAAAATTAAAAGAAAACAATAAAATTAGAAACACAATAATTAACATGAAAAAAACACCAAATCAGAGAAAAAACAACCGACCAAAATATTTTCATTATGTGAAAAATTATTACAATCACATAGAGATCTCTCCCCGATCCCAATTACAAAGCAAACACTCTCTCAAATCATTTGTACCATTCACGCCATTTTTTCCACTCCAAAAAATATAGAAGAAAATTTAACTATAGTTAGCATACCCAAGCTTAAAGTGTTTTATAGACACATTTTATAGTACTTGGAGCTTATCACTTCTTTAAACCTTTTTAATATGAGACAACTGCATTTTTAATATTTTACAAAAATTCAATCATTTTGTTTGAAAAACATATATATATATATATTATATATTTTTTAAAGTTATTCCAAATACACTGTACACAATAGCAACATATTTGAAAAATGGTGGTGAATTGACAGTGAAGATGAAGATGCAGTAATCCCATTTTTTGGGAGTCGAAGTGTGGTGAATAAATTAGCAAAGAGTTTAAGCTTGAACACAACCCTACCTTACTCACCTTGGTTTTACAACCATCAGGTAAATAGATACATATATTTGTTTTATGTTAGTCACTGAATTTTAGATGCAAAAAATCAGTTTTTAATTTTCAAATTTATTTTTTTTTAAAAAAAAAAAAAAAAATTTGCTTCTAGATTTCAAGATTTACACTTTAATTCAATTTTTTTATTGAAATACTCACTATCAATCTTTAGTGTTAATGCCTATTAATTATTTTAAAAGAATTATAATTAATTAAATTTCATTATATTTTCATCACTATTAAAAATAATTTTAATTTTTCACTTCATAATTATGTTAATTAAATTAATTTAGACATTAACGCTAAAGATTGATCTAGTGAGTATTTTAGAAAAAATCGAGGTTAAAATTGTAAATTTTGAAACCTATTAACCAAATTTAAACCAAACTAATCTACCGGATAAAGTTATAACATTTTGAATTTTAGAAGGGTAATTGTAATGAGTAGCAATCTTAAGGATAATAACCAAGTGTATAACAACGTTTTAAAAAAATTGCAAATATAGCAAAGTCTATCAACAACTTTTTTTTTATAATAACCAAGTGTATAACATAAAGATCGATCGTAAAATTGATAAATTGAATAAGGCTTTCAAAAACTTTTTTTTATAAAAATGTCATCTCGTTTGAATTGTGATATTCTCTCTATATATTGTGGTATTTATATTGAGAATACGTGCCTTTTCTGTATAATGAGAATGGACAACTTTTTTTGGGATGTTTTGAAATATACAAAAATGAGTCAAACTATTTACAAATATAAAAGAAATTTACTGTCTATTAGCAATAAACTGTGATAGACTTCTATTGTCGTCTATCGCTCAAGTGATAGAATTCTATATCACGGTCTATCGTTGATAGACAGTAAAATTTTTCTATATTTGTAAATAGTTTAATATTTTTTCTATTGAGTAATTTCCCACTTTTTTTCTATCTTTTTGTTAAATTTTCACTAAATTTTTTTTATTTAAATAGTTAATTTTACATGAAGAATTTGAATTTAAGATTGCTTAAATCTCCTAATATAACAAAAATAATACCTATAAAATTGTTCATATATATAATCGAAATGTTTAACCATATTCATTATTATTATCTTACAATAAAACTTAAAATGTAGATGTTATATGCATATAATTACAATAACTAAAACACACACGGTAAGTTAAAAGAAAAAATTACACTTTTAGTCTTTGAGGTTTGAGGTCGATATATCTATTTGGTTCGTAAAATTTAAAACCTTTGATCTCTAAAGTTTGAAAAATAATTCTAAAGGTCCATAAGTTAATTTGAAAATCTATTACGACCTAATTGAAAGAGATAAAAATAATAATAATAGTATTTATTGTCACCTTAATTAAAATTTATCACGTCAACATGTGCCACCTCATTTTTTCACTAGTCAATTAAGGGTCAAATTACGTTAGAGTATGTTTGTGTCAAAATCACTCTTTCTTAAAATGATGGTGTTTGGCATAAACTAAAATTGATTTTAGAAAAATATAAAATCGTTTCAAATTGATTTTGAAGGAAATAGTTGATAGGTGATTTTTGCTAAGTGATTGACTTGGAATCGGTCTCATAATGGCTATCTAATTTAGTTTTTGTTAAAATATTATTGATTAGCTATTGGTGAAATCAATTTTTTTTTTAATTTTAATTATTGGAACCAAAGATGACAGACATTGTCTGTCATTAAATTGTTAATAGAACAAATAATTTATATATGTTTTGATTTTTCTTTCAATATCTATTATAACCATTCACCTTACTCAAAATATCAACCATACATGGACACTCACTGATATTAAAAAAAAAAAAAAAAAAAAAAAAAAAAAAAAAAAAAAAAAAAAAGTCAACCATGCATATAAGAATTTAACAATAAAATAAATAGAAATAGTATCTCCCATATTATTTAGTTAAATAATAATTTCTCTAATAGAAAATACATTTTTGAGTAATTAGGTAACTCTAAATTCACTTTTGGAACCAAACATAATCATTCTAAATAAATAAAAGTCACTTTTAAGAGTTTGGTACCAAACATAAATTTGATTATTTAAAAATCAATTGTACTTAACTTTTTTTTTTTTTTAAATCAATATTCCAATTATCACTCCCAAACACATCTTTATGGACTATTTAGATTGTTTTTTTAAATTCCAGAAGGCTAAAATGTTATTTTTTAGACTCAAATGACCAAATAAACACCAATTTCAAACTTCAGAGAAACTACAAATGTATTTTACTTTAAATTAAAAAAGAGGCCAACGAAACGAGAATGAGGACGAAAACTATCCCTAGTTTGTAAAAAGGTTTTCCCTCACTCCTCCGTTCGCTATGAAAAATGAACATCACTAATTTTAATCTATGTATTTTGATTTTTTTTTTCTTCATTTTATTCCATGTAATTTAAAAAGTAACTATTTTTGCCCTTTCATATACCATGTAAACCCTTTATTACATATTTATGACCATATGAATGAAGCAATGATCAAAATATTCATTTTTTAAAATATGTAAACTAAATTCAAAATTTTATAATGTACAAAATCAAAGAATTATTTAAACCAATTTTCTATTTTCTTAAAAGTGTTATTTCTATATTTTCATCATTTTGGGCTGCGATGCACACAAATAATGTGAATACATTACATTTTGGAAAAGAAAAAATTTGGCTGCTTTGCTCTTTTGAATGCAGAGAAAAGGAGGGGCTGCTTGCTCTTTTGGAAAAGATAATTATAATAATAAATACATTGTTATTGTATAATATTATGAAATCAATTCTTTAAATGAGGAAAAAGCACGTGCAAGGCATGCGACGAAAAGTAATGAGGACAAAGTCAGCAGGATTTGGCAGAGTCTTCGGTTCCGTTGCACGCGGTCTAATCTCTGTAGACAAAGTCAGTTGTTTCATTACTAAATTAAAACAAATTCAAGTCCCAATTTTCAATTATTATACATATAGTTTAAATTTATCAAATTGCCCCTAATCTTTCAAATCTTTCTCAATTTTTAAATAAATAAATAAATAAAACATTAAATTGTTGTTTTATTAATCCATTTGACGATGCTTGGATGTGCATCCTAGAAATAAATGAATTCGGTTAATTAATGAGTCAATGTTGAATTTAAAATTATTAAGACGTGTTTGAAAATAATTTTGAAATTGTTAAAATTATTTTTTTTAAATTTAATATTCTAAATATATATTTAACTATTCCAAGTCAATTTAATATTTATATTTACATTCTTCAACCTAATTTTCATATATCAAAATTAGTTTTAAATAGTTAAAAGCATGTTTCAAAGTAGTTTAAACCACTCTCAAACACGTCAAAGAATTAAAATATCTATTAATACATCAATATATCCATAGATGGAAAAATTCTATATTGATATTAAGGATTTATCGATATCTCATTATTTCCAATATCTTTGATAAATATATATGAAAAATATAATCTATTAAATTTAATATAAATATATACACTAATAACAAGATCCATAACTTAATTTAGAAGTAAAAATAATGTAATTATTATTTTAAATAAATTCTATATTATTTATGAAAATATCCATCAATTTCTAAATTATAGAAATATATCTGTAATAATAAAATCCCAATTATCGAATAACATTAGAGTGTTATGTTTACTGGTCTAAATATATATTTTTTTTTTTGTAACTCTTTTGATGAAATATATAACTAAAATAATAGAATAATAAATCAACTTTTTTTATAGATAAAAAAGCGCACGTGACGTACTTGAGAAATTTAAAATATTAAAGACTAAATTGAGAATTAATGAATAGATGAGGGGCTAAAGGATAAATTTTGGCATATATATAAAATATATGTATATGAAAAGAAAAAAGGGGGTGGAAAGACAAAAGGAAGTGAGAAGTGAGAGAGAATTTTTGCATAAGCTAAAGATAAAATACGAATATTAATTAATTAATAATTTAATGGAAAGTCCTCTAGATTCTGCTATTCCTTAGCCAACCCAAATTCTTCCCCTTAATTTATTAATTTCCTTTCTGTTCATATATTTATTAATTTCCGTTTTTTCCCTTTCCAGTTCCCCACGCCTTGATTTCTTTCTATGTCGGTGTTTTCTCTGTTTAGGTTTCAAAAATCATCTCATCACAATTTCGTTGCCTTTTGAATTTCAATCGTATGGGAAGTTGGAGAAGACACAGTTCTGAAATTCCTCATCATCAACAACAACTCAAGCCCGCCAGAAACCCTTCTCTAGGTATAATGCGCTTCATTCAATCCTTCTTTTCCTCTCCTAATTGGTAATTTCATCCCCCAATTCGTTGATTTTTCCTAATTGCAATCGTTTTGAATTATCGATTTTCAGATTCGTTCTTCCTGTTCTATTCAGTAATGGATTCTCTCTGATGATTTGTCTTTTGAATCCTTTCATTCTCGATGGTTCTTTGATAATGAATTATCATTCTTACGAATAATGGTTGCGTTTAATGTTCTGTTTTCCCCCCTTTTTCGTTCAACCCTTTCTCCGATAACTTCTTTAAATTTTGTTTGGAGCAGCTCTAGTTTTATAGCGGATTCTGATTCCTTGTTTAGGTCTGTTAGGCAATGCTTATATTGTAAGTTATGTTGTAGATTCATTTATAGAATTCTTAAAGTCTCTGACTACTATATTGTATATCCCTATATCAATTTCGTCTTTGAAAGTGACCTTAATTTTGTGTTTTTGCTTCTTTTGGGTATTTGATTTCCTTCTGGTGAATGGATTTTTTTGTAGTTAATGGTTTTTTTTGGGGGTTTTGATTTTTTTTTTTGAACTTTTTTTTTTCAGATAATTGGCACTCCGATGTGCCGTCGTGGGAAAAGAAGTTTTGTTCCTCTGTTGGGTTGATTTCATGGCGGAAGCTATTGGATACCAAGAAGTGTATGTACCTTTATGACAATGTGGTTAAATGGAATGACTCGGCTGGTGAAGAAGCATTTCACAATGCAAAGCGTAGGTTTTGGGCAAAAATTAATGGATTACCTTGCAATATTTCGTTGCCTGATCCTGACATTTATATCGATGAGATCGATTGGAATTGCAATGTTGACCCTGATCTACTGTTAGACTTGGAGAGGGAACAGATTGTGCCGGTTGTTAGGGAGGGAGATGAAGTGATTGCAAGTTTATATGAGGCTCTTGGCTTGTATCAGTCATATACATGCGTCGGATGGGGCGAACCTAAAGAAGATTTTCAGAAACCGAAAGCAGAGCATGGTAATTGTGATCAGAAGGTGGATGATGGAGAAAACTCTTGGGAGATGAGTTCTGCTCCCAAGAATAATGGAGGTTTGAGAGATGAGAATTTGAATAATTCAGTTGGTTGGAATAATTGGGGGAATAAGCAGAATCACAATCTCAATCACAATCAAAATCACAGTCACAATGAATCAGACAACAGGTTTACAAATCAGATTTGGAGAGCTTGTGATGCAAACTGCAAAAACACGGGTGGGAATCGGTACCATTCATCGACATTCAAGGGTTCGAGATTTCATTGTGATAGCTATCAAAAGGAAAATGGCTGGAGAAACAGGAGAGGAGGAAGGAAGAGAGGAAATTTTGCTCATGAACCTAATAATGCTCCTGAATGTTGGAAGAATTCTAATCCTAGTGGACCAGTAAGCCAGCAATGGTCCTGCAATGGAATGCATGGAGTCCGGAGAAACCAGTTTTGTGAATATTGAGTCTATATATCATTCCTTATATTCTTTGTTACCTTCAGGTAGAGATCATATTATATATAAAACAGGCAAACTACGCATCGTTTCCTTTCCTTTGTGCACGGTTTGAGTTTCGCCATGCAACTCGCATATCTCGGTGAGTATCAAATATACATATGTTCATTCCCCACCCCCAAATTCCTTTGTACAGTACAGTCTAATTGACCAATATTGTGGCACATTTTTGATGTTTTGGTGAGATTATACCTTTATTTGGTGGTAGAAAAAGTTTTCCTTGTAAATTAATATTGCCATGGTGTTTCTTTTTAGAAGTTTCATGGCTTGTTAAGCTGGAAGTTTAGCAGCTGAAAATGCTTTCAGGTGGTGTGTCAAGTTGTTCAAATTTGGTCCTATTTATTATTGGATTTTGATGGTGATTGTCTGGTTTTGGATTCTTTATAGAAAATAAATAAAAAAGTGTTTGATGAGTTTTGAAGCCAATCATTTAGGCAGATACAAGGTTGTTGGTTGAATGCCTTGCCTTTATAAAGCATATGAGCTTTTCCTTCTCTGAACAAACTCTATTGTGATGGTACAAAAAAAAGTTGTATAGTATGTTTGCAATCCAAGTTTGCCACAAAAATATGATTATTCGTACGAGTATAACATATTAGCCAAATTTAGGTTAAATTGCAAGTTTAGTTCTAGTATATATGGCTCTTAAACTTTCAAAAATATCTAATAAATTTCTAAACTTGCATTTTCTATTTAATAGGTTTTCAAACTTTACAATGTCTAATAGTCTCAATATATTGAAAAGAACCTTTAATTTTATCTCAAAAAGAAAAAGATTATTTAATTTTAAATTGTGTGTCATATAAATTCATGGATTTTAAAAAATATATATCGAATCGGTCAAGAAAATCTATAGACTTATTAACACCTTTTAAAGTTTAGAGACCTAGTAGACAAATTGAAAGTTCAAGAACTTATCATACAATTGGCTCGTTTGAAATGCTACTTCCATGCATAAGCTATAAGGGAGCGTTTGGGCTGCTGAGTTCATTATTATAGTCGGTGGTTATTATAATATATAAGTTATAATAGTTTGTGTTTGGATTGCAGACTACTTTAAAGTTATAATAGTTTGTATTTGGATTGCAGACTACTTTAGTCTGAGTAAGAAATAGTTTGTATTTGGATTGCAGACTACTTTAGTCTGAGTAAGAAATAGTAAACACGGTAACAAAGAGGAAAAGAAAGGATGAATAGGAAATATACACTATAACGATAAGGGATTTAAAATAGTAATTCTATAGTTAATTGTAGGTTAAAATAGTTGGAAACACCAATTATTATAATGGGGTAGTTGCAAATATACCAATTAGGCTCAAAGTATTAGCAAAAATAGCAAAATGCAAATTTTTTTTGCAAATATAGCGAATTTAAATCTAGCTTTCGGAGCCTATCGATTATAGAATATACAACTAGTAGGAGTCTATCAGCAATATGGTCTGTCATTGATAGGAGTCTATTATTGATAAAGTCGTCACCGATAAATTTTGCTATATTTACAATTCTTTAAATTTTTTTCAAAATTTCTATATTCAATGGGTAATTTACAATACAATTTTAATTAAAGAAGACGTTATGAAATATCTAGCTAAAAACAATAATATTTAATGCATATATATATATATATAATTGAAGTGGGGTCCGAGACGGGGAGGGGGATCCCTGTTTAGCCATCAGGGAGAAAAGTCTCCTTGCTCCCTCACCCATTTTCCGTCTAATCGGGGATTTCTCACTCCGTTCGGGGCAAGTCCCTCGGATTGAATGGACATCTCTATGTGCATTTATGTTTTTGTTTTATTTAATTTTTAGAAGAAAGTGTGTGTATGTTTATATATATATATATATATAATCTAACCATCCCAACTGAAAATGCGTGTGATTTTAATAAATAAATAAATAGTCACATTTTCCAATGCAATTAATTTTCGTGAATTGAAGCTTACTTTGTATTTTATTTTGGTTACTTAATTTGGATTAAGTTAGATTAAGATAAAATTGTTGATTAGAATTAATTATTATATTTAAGGCGTATTTGGATTAACTTAAAAAATAAATGTTTTTCAAAACTTTATTTTCATTTAGACATAAAATACTTTCAAAATCTATTTTTAGTTGTTGTCAAACATTTGTATTTCTTTCAAATGATTAATTTTTTTTAAATTGAACACTTGAAAAAATATTTCAAATACATCCTTAATTAGGTTTTATTTTCCATCTATTTTAAATTGTAAATTGATTAGATTGAGGTTAATATAAGGAAAAAAATATTTTTTTTGGTCCTTAGATTTTGGATCTAATTTCTATTTGGTCCCAGACATCAAAATATTCAATTTTACCCTTGGCACTTAAGTTTCTTTTCATTTGATATCTATGTTTCAAGGTTTACATTTTTAACATTGATTTTTCATTAAATACTCATTTTCTGTGTTTAGTGATAATGTATCTTAATAAATTTAAAAGAATCATAATTAATTAAGCTTCATAATTTTTCATCACTATTAAAATTAAATTTAAAACTTTACTTCATAATTAATTTAAATTAATTAATAGACATCGACGTCAATAATTAAATGCATGTTTAGATTGACTTTCTAGGTGTTTATAAGAGGAAAAAAAATTTATAAGGCCAATTTAGATTAATTTTTTTAAATATTTATAAATATTTTTTTGGACTTATAAATACTTAAAAGTCGAGTATTTAATAAGAATTAAAGGCTAAAAATATAAAATCTTAAAATGTAGGAACGAAATTGAAACAAAACAGAAGTGAGAAAGAACCCCTGCCCGCCCGCCTTACTCTCTCAGCGCCCCCACCCACCTCCGCTCACCGCCGTTCTACGCCGCCTGGACCTGCACTTGCGCCAGTTCCGTCGCGCCACCGTGCTCCGTGGCCGGTAAGCATCGCCGCCCCTTTTCTTCTTTCTCTCTCTCTCTCTCTAAAAATCTCTTTCTCTCCGTTCAGTACACAGCAATCACCGTGCGCAACCGCTGTCTATCCGATCATCAGAGGCTTGTACGTCACCGCCGGAGGTTTGCCTCACCGTTGGCCGATTGGATTGTGGGTAAGCGTTTTGGGTAAAGTTTTGTGGGTTTTTCTTGAAGTTCTTCACTACTCATCAATTTTTCAATTAGATTTATTGATACCCATGATATTTGGATCCTAGATTCAAGTTTTGGAGGTCATTGGTGTGCTGACCAGGCGAATTGAGGTTGTTTCGATGTCTTTTTGGCCGGTTTTTGGGTTTTTCTTTGTTACTCTTAGGTTACCCATTGCATATTTTGGCCTAAAATAATTTACACTGTTTCAAGGTTACTGCTGTCCAGCAGGTTAAAGAATGTTTGGTTGACGTTTCGATGGGTATTAAGTCCATTTTAAAAGCATATTGTTGTGTTTTGTTTAAATTTTATTATTATTATTTTTTTAATATCCGTGAATATCCGAGCCAGTTTACGCTTACCTAGACTAATCTTATAGGACAACCACTCTACAACATTTGGGTATCAAGGAAACTCCTAAGAAATTAATTTCTAGGTAGGTGGTCATGATAGATTAAACTCATGACTTCTTAGCTATTTATTGAGATTTTGTCTCCTTTTTACAACATAATTTAGATTTGTGTTGTTGGGGTGGAATTAAGTTGATTTTGATTAAGGGACTTTTGGGTAAATATTTTAAGGTTTATAAGGTAAATTTATCGCTTATGTTTCGTTAGAATTTTGAAATGTGGTTTTCGCTAGCGAAAGGAAAATTACCTCACTAATTTATTTTGTTTTTTCAATTTGAGTAAGGGGGTTCTCTATCGTTGAATTTAGAGCTAGAAAGTTGGTCATAACAATTGGCATCAAAATCCAAGTTAAGGGATTTTGTAGACTTTATTACATTGTAAGCTAAGGTTTGTTCCTATAGCTATATAGCAAGCTTCATCACCACAAAGTTTTACTTGTGTAGTGGACTGTAGATTATGTCACATAAGTGTTTGAGATGTTTATGTTTGCATATGCTTTCTAATTATGGTTGTTTATGCTTGCATATGCTGTCTAGCCATGAGAACAAACCTTAGCTTACAAGGTAAGGAAGTCTACAGAACCCCTTATTTGAGCTCTGGTACCAACCGTAAAAACCCAAATTTTCAAAAATAGACCTTGGGTATTAGTATCTTTGGTGATTAGTAGATTCCCAACAAGTACTGATCGCATATGGTGGCATTTGGGATGAGAGAAAAAATATAAATAACAAATCTACTTCCTTGTGTACCACTCATGATGCAACTCTTAGTCAACTCACAAAATCAATCATCAATTGTCTTACGATGTATTTGATTTAACTTTTCAAGTGTTTATCTTTGGAAAAAAATTAATTCTGGAAAAAGTGAAGTGTTTGGCAACCACTCAAAATATCTTTTAGAAAAATGAATTTATGAAATCAGTTGGTTTGAGAGAAACGCTTGAAATCAATATTTAGAAAAGGATTTTTGAATGTTTAATAGTTAATCTCTCCATAATTTATATAATACATAAAATTACCAATATATCCTCACTAATCCTTTACCTCATTTCCACCATGGTTGCCATCCGTGCCCTTTGCTAGCCACCTCTGGCGACGATTGCTGACAACCTACTTTGGCAATACTTTCGACAAGTATCTTCGGTGACAACATCATTGGCAACAACCACCACTGCATAGCCAACTTTGGTGACCAACTCTTGCAGCCACCATCAACAGCCATCTTCGACAATCAAGTCCATGATCAACTCTAGCAACCACTGCATTGATTATCCCCAAAGACCAACTCTAATGACTAATTAGATCGATCATATGCTCTAATAAAAACTCAGTCAATGATATTGTTTTTAAATACAAATTTAAAATTATTAGTTCATAGTGTTTAATAGTCATCCTTTAAATAATTTGACATTAACTTGACATTGATAAAAACATTTTAAGTATAGCAAACCAAATAAACTTGTGTATAAAAACATTTTTAAGAAAGTATAACCAAATACGTGTTTTTATTTGAAGTAGTTTTATAAAAAGTGTTTAAATGAAAATGGTTTTTTTGAAAAATACTTTTTTCTTGGTCAATCCAAATTGATCCTTAATCATTGTTGATAAGAGAATTCCGATGCTCTCTACGAAAATGGTATAAATGATTCATTTATTAATTATTAAACATCTTTCTTTAGACAAAAATGACATTTTGTGCTTACTCGCACACTCATGGATATTAAAAAAAACATGGTAGTCAAATGGGACCATGAAGGTTTTTCTTGTTATGAATGTTGAATATGTAGAAATCGATAAATATTAAATACAATGACACAACAATAGGTTCAACTAGAGAAAACAAAAAGCAGGAGAAAGAATTCTATTTCGTAATCTCTGCAGATATCGACTCCATGCTCAACATTTTCTTCATTTTAGAGAGAAGGAAGGTAGGCCCTTTTTAATAAATTGAGAGCGATTTCAACTATGAGTTTAAAACAGTTGAGAACGATTTCAACTATGAGTTTAAAACAGTTGAGAACGATTTCAAAGTCTTCTTCAAAGAGAATTCTTAGAGAGAAAAAAATTTAAAAAAAAAAAAAAAAAAAAAAAAAAAGGAACCCAGAAAGTCTATATATTCATTGCCAAAATGAGCCCTTGTTTTAAATATGAGTTCACAAAGTTGGAGGTTAAGAAATGGTGATTCTAAAGCCAAACAAAATAGAAAAAGTGGGTATGTGCACAAACGGAAGGCTACAGCTTGAGAACAAGGCCAATGGGACAGTGATCACTACCCCCCACATCAGGGAGTATGTAAGAGTCATGCACCTTCTCCGCCATCGTTTCTGATACCAGAAAATAGTCGAGCCGCCATCCTGTTTCACAGAAAACTTTCGTTTTACAATCTTTTTCGATTCGTTTCATTGATTAAATGAGATTATGAAACGAAGAAGTCTATCCCAATGGATTATTAATAACATCTCTAATTGGTCATGCGAACCTAATCACACTTGTTTCAGGTAGGCTAGCTGAGTTTTAACAGAGTAGAGCAAATGAAAAAACAGACGGATGAGAAATAAAAACAGAAGCAGATTCGGTTACCTTTGTTCGTTTTGCGTCCACCATGACGATAACCCCAATACGTATAGCCAACAACATCAGGATGTTTTTGTCTAAATGTATCGACAAACCCCTTTTCGAGAAAGTTGGTCGCGAATGATTGCCTTTCTTCGTCTGTGAAACCAGCACTTTTTCGGTTTCCCTGTTCAATCCAAGCACACAAGTCCAGCGAGTAATGAAAGGCAACAAAAAGGCAATTATACAAAGCAAAACATGCTTTAAATGAGTTTGCAAGAAGCCATGTCGTCTTTACAAATTTTGCATTTTAGGTACATTTTTTTAAGGTTCGGATATGATAACGGAGAGAAAGTCAGAGAGAGCTAAATTCAATCACTTACCGCAGGATTATAGATGTCTATCTCTTGATGAGCACAGTTTAGATCACCGGTCAAAATCACGGGCTTCAACTTTTCCAACTCCTATACAAGTTGTTAACAATAAATGTAACATACATTGAAAAAGCAAACCATTGATTGCTTTAGTTTTAGGCACTAAACAATGTTTCTATAGCTACACTTCCCAATCAAATCATCATATTTGAGCATAATATAAAAATTATGTTTGGTAAAAGTCAAAATCGCCTTAAAGTGCTTTGTAAAAATGCACATTTGACCAAAGTGTTTCAATAATTTCTACTATTTTTCAAGATCACTCGTGATTATCTAACCAAACAATGAAATTTTTAGGAAGACTTTTAAATAGAGCTAAAAGCACCCTTTTAAATTTCACCATTCCAAAACCGTCTCGAACTCACCCTAACTATGTAAAATTGGGAATGATAAAGAAATAAAGTGAATGAATAATAAGGCATACCTTCATATAGTTACTGAGAGATGGATCCCACTGGGTAATCCTGTACGACTAGAAGGGAAATCAGAGATAGCAATGCAAGAAGAGGCTTCAAATTAAAATCTAAGACCATGATATCAAGAATTCATGTTACTATGCAATAAATTAGACTAGAATAAAGAACCACAGTTGGGAAGTCGATACCAGTCTCTTTAAGCCGTCTCCAGAATTAGGAACATAAACATTTAATAAAAAAAATGAATCGAACTCCACCATCACAACCCGCCCTTCACCATCATGTTCTGATATGCCTACACCATATCTGACTGATATTGGCTGTATCTGTAACAGAAGTTTATTCACCAGACTATAAGGAACCATCATAAAGACAAAAAAAATATGATGGCAGTAGCTAAAAGCGTCTGCAGATGACAGTAACTTTTTGCACTGAAATAGTAGTTTTAAAAACTTGTAAGATTTAAGTTATAATGATGAAGCAAAGATCTGCATCAAAAGAAAAGGGTGACAAAATGTATAGATTTGTTCACAAATCAGCTGAGATGACTTACTCAAAACCTTAATTAATAACCTACAAAACTATCACCTGACCCTACAAGATTATTGCCTAGCTCTAAAACTTGTAGAATCAAGAAAATCATAAGCTGTTGAGTAGCTTAAATAGATAGCTTCCAAGAACTGCCTCAAAAGCGTTTTAGTTTACAATTCGCCTTTTGCTCATCAGACCAACCACACCAGTCAAATCAAAAGTTATAACAACTTACTCATTATCCAGTAGGTGATCATTTTGTCTAATTTGATAATATATAGACTTCATCTCCAAGTTTCAGAAAGCATATCAAACTAAAGCATGCTTGCAAAAGAACAACCAAAAAAAAATAAGGGGAAAATATTAATTTTAACTCTTAAACTTGGTAAGGTGCATCAATTTTTACCCTAAATTCTAAATTTCATCCAATTGAACCATTCTTCCACTCTCAATACTGCCTAACCTTCCAAGAATATGGTTTTCAGGTTTTGTCTCAGTAACTTTAGAGTCAAATTATATGATGAATATTAATATCGTAAATTGGTGACCACACAAATAGAATCCAGATCCATTATACACCCATTTTAGATGATCAGGCTGACAAGTTTATTTACTTTTCTTCCTTGTCGAGGAATTTGTTCATATTTGAGAAAAGGAAATTCATACCCGGGATATGATTGCGGTTCCAGAATAACCAAGTTTAGAAACACTGCAAGTCCAATAGGTATGATGATATCCATCCATGAGAGACTTTTTAATGTCTAGTATGTCCTTTTCCTGTAGCAGAAATTGACATTAAAACTCAAGTCCAGTTTATAAGGAAGAAAAATTAACATTTTTTCTATAATATAGCAGGTGGATAGAGATGAGTAATGATTATTGCTAGAATAAACAATTGAAAACTTCGACTTTCCACCCTTGCTCTCCATAAGCAAAGTCCACCAAAGCTGAAGTTACTTTTTTTTTTTTTCCTTTTTCTTCTTTTTTTTAATGGTAAGAAACTTAGCTTTCATTGAGAAAAATGCAAGAAAATAAATGGGCCTACAAAAAACAAACCCACAACAAAAGCCCTCAACTAACGACAAGAACAGACTTCAATCCAAAAGAATAATACTAAGCTGATAATTAAAAAAAAATTCAGCAAACAAATGTCCATAAAGAGACATTAAACCTCACCCCTCCCAAGCCTCAGTTAAAGGCATCTCCACCCCTCTAAAAATTATACAGTTTCTCTCAATCCACACTCCCCATAAAATAGCAAAAATAAGTCCACCACAAGACCCTCCCCCCTTGTGCAAAACCCTGAGTTCATTACAATGCTATGTTGTAAATATAAAGGCATTAATCATTTTATGTCAACAAAGGATTCAATCCAAAAACCCCGAAACTTCTCCAGTATATATGATAGAATTTACTAGATGTAGAAATGAATTACGAATTATTCTACTTGCCTGCAATTTGGTCTCCTGTAAGCACAATATATCAAAATCTTCCCTTTCAGCGAGTTCCACAGCTGAAAATCCCTTAAGTAATGCTCTTAACCCATTGACATTCCAAGATAAAATTTTCACAGACTTTGTATCCTTGGAAAGAGCTGTAGGCCTCATGATTTTAGGGTTATATGGGATCCAATCTTTTTGAGGCTTCTTATGAGCAAGAACAGTCCATGGTTCATTTTGCATCACCTCTACTCCATCCGCTTGCTTTACAATGTTGGAAAAAACTTCTGAGGATCCTTTTCTCTTTCTTCTAGATTGGTTACTGCCTACAATCATTTACGTAAGAAGATTGTTTAGTCAGTGTACCAGTAGACAAACAAAGTACCTAAAGTGCAGTGTTTTGAGGTTTATAAGGGAAAAAACAATGCTAGAGATAAGAAAGAGGAGTTGAAAGGATAGATAGCGTTACTTGTTGCACCACTTAAAACCTCATCAGATTCAGCTGACTGCCTCTTTTTTGTTGTTGAGATTTTTGTTTCACCTTTCACAGTTTCACCTTCAGAAGGTGATACATTAGAATTCCTCTCTGTCTGTTGTGCTCTATGATCTTCTACTGCATCAATAACACCACCTACATCAGATATATGCTAAGTGTCTCACTTATTCTACACTTCAATAGAAATCGAGGATTGTTCATCACTTGATCTATAACTAGAGAACAAAGACTATAGATTGACATAACTTTCATATGAACTTCAACTTCAAAATTAACTATATTTAACAGTGCCGGCACTAAAAGTGAGGATATTTCTCCCACCTTCAATGGTGTCTACTCTAGTCACGTTAATTAGTAGACAAATAATGCGTACCAACTATTCTATTCTCCACAAAGCATTGCAGTGCAGTTACAAGCTCATGCTTACGCCCTTTGGCCAGAAGACCTACGCTTCTGAAAAATGTGAACATAAATGATAAATAAGAAGGTTAGCTAGAGCACTATTAGACTATTACAATCTAAATCTGGAACTGGAAATGCTTGTGCTGACCGCTGAGACACAGTAGCCAGCAACTGCAGCACACATACTCCAAGCAGTATTCAAATTGAAAATCTAATGAAGAATTCTCAACGGGGGGAACACATCAAAACATGTTACTTCAAAGATAAAGCCCTCATTACCTTAATGTCGTTCTCAGTTCTTGGACCGTCATAGCCTCAATTCTTGACGGGTCATCCTTAAAACTCTGAATGTCCACTTTACAGTCATTTTCCTATATGTAAAACCCGTGAAACAGAATAAACAATAGAAGCATAATAGGTTATAGAAATATACTCAAACAAAAACCATCACACAACCTGGACAACAGTCTCATTGAAATTCGTTTCCAGACTTGAATCTCTCCTTGTTCCGCCGGGCTCTGAGTTCTGTGTGGATAAAATTATAGAGGATTGATTCGACGCCATTGCATTCGTTTGCAAAGGTATCAATGTTGCAACTCTCAACCTACCCTGATTCACTGCAAGGCTAATGAGAGCCCGGGTTAGTTCAGTGAACAATGAGTCCATTGAAATACTACTACTAGTAAAAAAAACCATCTTCTTGTTCAGCTGAGAGCTCACTCTTCCTAAGAAATTTGACACTTCTTTTTCATATAAGAAATGAGACAAACTTTCATTCAAAAGGGGAGGGGTTTCATAAAACCCTTTCAATCTAAATTGAAGAGACTCGATTCACTCTCCCTTAACTTATGAACAAAGAAAGATGCAACAAAATAAAAAAGAGAAGAAATTTGGTGAAAGGGCAAACCTGGAGGGATGAAGGAAACTCCTAAACCCCAATTGCAAAACTGACTTCATTGACAAATACGAGATAGAAAATAGTATGCAGAGGGAGAAATGGCGTTACGCTGAGACTTTGAGAGAAGAGAAGGAAAATTTACAGAAGCAGAGGAATGAAGCGGCAAAGACGAGCGGAGGGGAAGAAGACAGAGTCCGACCGTTGAGCTCCGCACAACCCCACACATTCTGGAGCTTTGGGCCTTCTCCTAAGTGTGCACTACTCAAAAATCCCTATTTTACTTCCAACATGAAAAATGTCTCACTTTTTAAAAATATTGTTAACTGATCTATCGTGAACGAGTAAAGTTACAAATTTATCTTTTCTTTTTTCCACGGTCCTTCTTTTGCGCAATTTCCTTCTTTTCTGGCAAAGTTCTTTAACTTCGACTAATAACCAACACTTCTGCTAATGTTTAGCGCGACCAACTTCGAGTGCGAGAGAACGAAAGAGAGCAGAGCGACTTCGGCAAAACCAGAGAGCAAGAACAACTTCAACAAAACTAGAGAGCAAGAACAAGAGAGCAAGTGATCTGTAAGTGATGAACGGAAGAGAGCGGAGAGGCTTTTCCACATATGCGAGTTTATTGGGGAAATTTTCACAAATATAAAAAATGTCAAACTATTTACAGAAAATAACAAAAAAAAATACTGATAGACATTGATAGACTTCTATCAGCATCTATCAGTGATAGACTTCTATCATTTCTATCACTGGTAGACCCTAATAGACTTCTATCAGCGTCTATCACAACTATTTAAAAATTTTGCTATTTTGTGTAAATAGTTTCCCTTATTTTTCTATTTTTAAAAACTCCCCATTTTATTGTGGTTATTTTTGTTTTACCCTTAAATTGAACACATATTTTCTTAAATTTTTTAACACTTAATTGAGATGTCAACTTAAAATATTACATATTTTTTTATAATTTTTTACATACTCAAAGTGTTCGGCTATATAATCAAAGTGTTTCTATTAACGTTAAATTACTATATAAGACAGAGATTGTTTTTAAGAAAAATATATGTTTAATAAATACATGGATTTTAAAAACATATATTAAACAGGTCAATGATGTATTAGACGCAAAATTGAAAGTTGGGGTATATATCTATTATTTGTAAATGTGAATTTTGTGAAAATTCTAGTGGTTCTTCATTTAAGGTAAATGATTTGTTTATTAATTAAGTAATTTTAAGGGTCGTTTTCAAATATAAAAAGATGAGTCAAACTATTTACAAATATAGAAAATTTTTACTGTCTATTAGCGATAGGTGAAATTTTTCTATATTCATAAATAGTTTCATATTTTTTCTGTTTATAGTAATTTCTCTAATTTTTAATATATTTACTTTTATTGTTAATTTATTTTTGACAATATGGAGAGGAAGAATCGAACCTCTTACCTCTACATAAAAAATTGTTAATTTATTTTTGACAATATGTAGAGGAAGAATCGAACCTCTTACCTCTACATAAAAAATTGTTAATTTATTTTTGACAATATGTAGAGGAAGAATCGAACCTCTTACCTTTAAATAAAAAATACAAATTTTGTGTTAGTTGAACTATACTTATTTTAACATATATACTATAATTTTGACATTCATATATACCTCATATAATATATTTTTTTTCTCACTATTGCAACTACGTAAATACTAGTTTTATTTTTTTATACATATAAGCAAGGTCTAAAATATCGATGTCGATGGAAATATCAAGGTCTTAATTTTACGAAAATTTCAATGGAAATATCGATAAAATATCGATTTCGACGGATATTTATGGAAAAATTTAAAAATTAAATTAAATTAGTAAATAAATCATTTATTATTTTCAAATATGTAAACATGTATATTATTTATATTAGTAGCAATTTGATGCTTATTTTTTTGTGCTTCGTGGATTTTTTTACGATATAATGGAAATATCGATTCACCCCTCATATCGATATCGAACTCATGGAAACGTGAAAATATCGATGGAAATTTAATACTATACATATAAGTCACAAACACAACTATATAAGTGATATTATGAAATTAATACAATCCATCATAGTTGATGCAAATATTATAGAAAGGGGAAAGTTGAAGCATATGAGGTATGATATTTATGCTTTAGTTATTGAAATTAAAGGTAATTGCATAATAAAAATGATATAATAATGTGTATATATATGTGTTTCATGGGTTTTTGGCTTGTAGGAAAGCAGTGAAAAGTGCCAATGATGTTGCTGGGGAAGTGTAAGGAGCTTGATGAGCAGCTCCTCTAATGGTGGCAAATGATAGAATATTCTTATCCCCAAATGCTTCTACCCATCCTCCAACCTAAATACAGTAAAATATATATTGCCAAAAAAAAAAAAAAATCTTTATGTCATTTCAAATCTTCACTAAAATTAAAAATGCTTCATAAGTTTCTTGAGATAATTTATTATTATTAGGTTAAAATAACATTTTTCATCTCTATATTTTTAAATTTGTTTAATTTTAGTCTCTTACTTTCAAATATCCAATTTTAGTCTTTGTACTTTTAGTAATTTTAAATTTAGTCTCTCGAAATTAATTTTTATCAAAATTGATTAAATAATTTGGGTAATTATTTTAAATGACAAAATTGCTAGAAATATTTTCAGATATAACAAAATATCAATATCTATCGGTGATAGAAACTAACAGATATTGTTAGTTTGCATAAGAAGATAGTCTATCATAACTGTTTATCGTGACATTTTGTTATATTTGTAACTCTTTTGGCTAATTTTGCTTTATTTGAAAATAACTCTAATAATTTTCATGCAAAAAAACATGATATATGAAATGGGTCTAAAATTGATAGTTTGCATAAGGAGATAGTCCATCATAACTGTTTATCATGACATTTTGATATATTTGTAAATATTTTGACTAATTTTGCTATGTTTAAAAATAACCCTAATAATTTTCATGCAAAGAAACATGATATGTGAAATGGGTTTAAAATTTAGGGAAATTTTTACAAATAAAAAAAATGTCAAACTATTTACATAAAATAGCAAAAAAAATACTGGTAGACATTGATAGACTTCTATCAGCATCTATCAGTGATAGACTTTTCTATTGCTGATAGATCTTGATAGACTTCTATCAGCGTCTATCACAACTATTTAAAAATTTTGCTATTTTGTGTAAATAGTTTACCTTATTTTTCTGTTTTTAAAACTTCCCCTAAAATTTATAGTGAAAATGTTAATAAAAAAATTCACAATAAACTAGTAGTAGAGACTAAATTTAAGATTTATTGAAAGTATAATGACTAAAATCAGACATTTGAAAGTATAAGAACCAAAATGATATTTTTAACCTTATTATTATTTTATTCGTGAGTGTCCGAAAAACCTGCCTAATCTTACAATATTTAGGTATCAATAAAACTCGTAAAATATTAAGTTATACGTAAGTGTGACCATTATGGATTGAAATCATGGCTTTTTAACCTTTTTATCAAAATCATATCCTTATTCGTGCCTCTCAAGATAATTAGAAGTTTTTTTTTTTTTTTGGTTCTTCACTTCTTTAGATTTTGCATGTTAAAGGGTAAATAACCAGTTTAATCTTCACTTCTAAGAATTAGTTAAAGATTTTAATTATTACAATTACAAAAGTTTAGGATATATATAATTAATATTTTTTTTAAGAATTAGAATGTAAAATAATAATAATAATATATAAATTTACCTGTTGATTATGAAACCAAGCTGAGTAAGGTAGGGTGTTGTTCAATCTCAAAGCCTTTGCTAACTTATTCACAAGAGTTCTACTTCCAAGTAAGGGAATCACTGCATCTTGATCTCCACTGCCATTTCACACACCCATATATTAGATCCATATTAAAATACCAATGTTGATACCGATATCAAAATTTCACTTTTACGAATATACTTGCGGATATATCGGTAAAATATTAATATAGATAGATATTTTTGTAAGTTACGAAATTCATAAAATTTAGGAAAATTACAATAGACTGAAAAAATATCAAACTATTTACAAATATAGAAAGTTTCATTATTTATTAGAAATAGAACTTCAATACAGTAGAATTTTTCTATATTTGTAAATAGTTTGACTCACTTTTTTATATTTGAAAACAACCCTAAAATTTATAAATAATTAAGTTGTATTTTTTACTATCCATTTAAGTTATGGATATTATTATTAGTATTTTTATTCATATTTGACTAAATATAGGACATTTGTTATTTTTTAGGAACATTTATAAGAAAAATGTTAGAGAGATCCATGGATATTGAATATTGATGTCGAACCAGTTGAATTATCGTTATATCAATATGTCGATAGATATTTCTATCCTTGATTAGGATTGCATTATAATTTATATTTCCAACTCCTTCTTTTTCCTTCTCTTTTAATTTCTTATTTTCATTAAAAAAAATGTTGTCTAATTCTTTCGCAGGTTTGATAACTATTTAGTTTTTAAAATTAATCTTATATACACTATTTCTACCTACTAATTTCTTTTGTTTGTTATCTGATTTCAAAATTCAAACTAAAATTTGAAAATTAGGGGAAAAATAGTAGAAATTATGAGAAATTCAAGAAAAGAAAAAAAAACAGTTTGATTTTTCAAGAATTTAGTTAAAAATTGACCAAATGTTCTAATGGACAAAAGCCTAAAAAATAAAGGTTTATGCTTAAGAAAAATATGGATCGAAATGCTATTTTTCTTTACTTTCTTAAGATATGCTCAAATTAAGTTGTTTTTTTTCTTAATAAGGTAAAAATAATAATAATAATAATAGAGATGAGTGCAAAACAAATGCATAATTAAGCCTAATTAATTAAAACAATTACCTGTAAACCAAGACCCTTAATCCCGAACGCACAAGTGAACCCACAGTATGAATGGTTGGAATGAATAAGTTACTCAAATCATAGTTCAAAATACTGCAAGAAATAAATCAATAACTTTAAATATATGTGTAAAACATAGAGGTTAAAATTAAAAGTTGATAAATAGAAAAAGAAATGGTAAAAAATTAAATAATTAATTAACCTGCTGCAGAGGGTCCAAGTAGAAACTCCAACCAAGTTAGCATGAAGAGCCTCTTGAACATCCACTCTATTTAGATATCCATTCACTTCATTCAATATACAAACATCTACCTTTCCTGCATCTTCCTGCATTGGAGCCATTCAAATTATTCAATATTTTCATCAATTTCAACTTTCATATCTTCATTGAATAATATGTAAGTTGATTATTATTTAATGGAGTGTTTGATAATTATTTGATTTTTAGTTTTTTAAAATTAAGGTTTCGTTTGGTAACTAATTTAGTTTTTGGTTTCTGGAAATCAAGTTTATTTTCTCTCAATTTCTTACAATAGTTTGCATCTTTCTTAAATAAAAAAGTTGAATTTTTAGTCAAATTCCAAAAACAAAAGCAAGTTGTTAGATAACTACTTTTTTTAGTTTTTAAAACTTGGCTTGGTTTTTGAAAATATTGGTAAAAAAGTAGATAATAAAGTTTGAAATTTGAAGGTGTGGAAGGGATGTTTATAGGCTTAATTTTCAAAAACTAAAAACTAAAAACTAAGACCTCATTTGATAACTATTTAGTTTTTGGTTTTTGGTTTTTGACAATTAATCTTATTTCCTCATATTTTCTTACAATGGTTTGCACCTTTCTTGAGTACAAGTGTTGAAATCTTAGTTAAATTCTAAAAACAAACACAAGTTTTTAAATGCTACCTTTTTTAGTTTTCAAGACTTGATTTTTTAAAACATGGATAAAAAGTAGATAAGAAAACAAGACATTTATGGGTGAGAGATGTGTTCGTAAGCTTAATTTTCAAAAACTAAAAACCAAAAACCAAGGCTCCCGTTTGCTAACCATTTCATTTTTTGTTTTTGTTTTTTGAAAATTTTAAAAAGCTACTTTTTTTAGTTTTCAAATTTCGGCTTGGTTTTTTAAACAATTGGTAAAAACTAGACAACAAAATAAGAAATTTAGAGGTGGAAGCAATGTCTATTAGCTTAATTTTAAAAAACAAGAACAAAAACAAAAACAAAAAATGGTTACAAAACGAGACTCAAATAGTTATCAAGCGAAGCTTAATAAAAGGTCAAAAGTATTGAAACAAAAACTTTTGAAAGATTAGAGATGAACGAACCGAGTATTGTGGAAGAGGAATGGAGGTAGATTTTGCATTAGATTGATCATCTCCTAATTGTTTGGTGAAAGTGAGAGAATGGAGAGTGCCAGCAGCTTGTGATTGATCACTCAAACACACATCAAGATTGATAGAATACACATTTATAAACTTAGAAATTTCTTGAGAAACCAAATCATTGATTCTTAAACATGCATCTGAAATATTGCCATTAATAGCCTCTCTTATCATTTGGGAAATGCTACAAACTGAATTCAGAAGTTTAAATGTGGACTCTGATATCACTCCATGAGACCACAAATATTTGCCTCTTGAATTGAAATCCGTGTTGAATTCCAATAATGGATTTCCAATCTGTGAAAAAACAAAAAAATTACTTTCCATTTCTAAACTTTTGTGTATAGAACCTAAAACGTAGTTTATAACGATTTAGTCTCTCAACTTTAATAAATTTTTCGATTTGGTCTTTGTACTATGATCTAGTTGTCATCGGAAAAATATTATTAAGATTTAATGAATTAGAGGAAAAATTCAATTTTGATCTTAAACTTGTCAAGTTGTATCAATTTTAACTATAAATTTTCGTTTTCGTCAAATTGCACCTCGAAGTTTGATAAGTGTCGCAATTTTAACCCTAAACTTTAAAAAGTTGTAGCAATTTTAACGCTCTAGTAAGTTCTTGCTCCAAATATCATTAAAAAAAACTTTTTCTCTTATATAGGTTCAATGAATTAATAAAACATGTATACAATGTATGAACGTGATAAAATCTTAGAGAAAACGGTATTAGAGCTAGTTTTAAGTTCAAATTTATAAAGTTTGGCAAAGCTATTCAATATAGGACTATTTTTAAATATAGAAAAATGAGCAAAACTATTTACAAATATATAAAATTTTATTGTCTATCAACGATAGACTGCAATAGAATTCTATTGCTTGAGTGATAGACAACGATAGAATTTTATCACGATCTATCACTGATAGACAATGAAATTTTTTTATATTTATAAATAATTTGATATTTTTTTCTGTTTATAGTAATTTCCCTTTAATATATAGTATTTACAAACTTTTATCTTATTGAAATTAATGAGTTTGTGAAAATCTTTTACATAATTTTTTTGTTAAAATTAGGAAGGAAAATTAGTGAAATTTAAATCTAGGGTGAAAATTGTAATACTGGTTTAAGTTATGGTCCAATTTGATGAAATTAAAAGTTTAGGGTCTAAACTTGATATAACGATGACCTAACAAGTTCAAGGTCAAAAAAATTCTCTCTATAAATTATAAAAACTAAATCGTTACATAATCAAAATTGACAATTTAGTTTGATGAGAATTTTAACGATAGAGACCAAATCGTTACAAATTTGAAATTATAGGGACTAAGTCGTTATAAATCAAAATTTATGGACTAAACGGCAATTTTTCTTTTAAAAAATCAATAATAATTTGAGTAATATGACTTACAGCTATTGCATTGAGTTTAATATTGAGGTTGGATTGAAGAACAAGTCTTGCAAGTTGTGGGACATAATGGCCTGCATAGCTTTCACCAGTGATGTAAAATTCTCTGTTTTTGTATTCTGGAAATTTCTCCAACCATCGTTCGAGGAAAACTATGTTGTCTTGTGCTGTCAAATTTACCAAACAATTTGTCCACATTCTCTTTATTAATTTATTTTTTTTATTTATAACACTAATATATTCCATTTGATCCTCATATTATAGTATTACTTTTGACTTTTTTTCATGGAACTACGAAAATTACTTAAAATGTTACACGAAAGAACTAAAACGGTGGGGTGATGACTCAAAACAAAAATAAGAACCTTCTCACCATATCATAGGGTTTCTCAAGGATGGTCAAAGGTAATATTGTCAACTTTTGATAAAATTTAGAGATACTTTTGTAATTTAGTCTAAAATTTCCAATTAATGTAGTATAAAAGAACTCGGATATTAAAATAAAGGATATAAAGATTAATACGTCCGAATATTAATGAGAAAACTCACCAGTGATTTTGTCATTAACTGTGTCATAGAATGTGGTATTCTTAGAAAAAGAGAAACCAACTCCAGCCGGAGATTCAAGATATAACACATTCGCCACTATCAATTCAACAAATTAGTAACAAATCATTAGTAAGTTATGTTAAAGAATTTAACAAAGGAAAATACGTGCATTCATTTTTGGGTTGCACTCATGTTTTGCAGTCCACCTCAGCGGTTCAACCACAGTTTACCATTTAACAAATTCTTCTTTTTCTATTGTATGGTTGGATCAGTTGCACCGAAGTATTGCTCTTTTCCAAATAATCTCATATAAATAAATAATAATAAAACAAAAAGAGCCCTCTACATAATACAAACCATTGTTCCAACTAAACTCATTGGGAATCAAAACATCTCCTTTTGGTCTAAAAGGGCCATTTTCAACCAAAGCTCCTGCACCAAGTGATGAACAACCAGGACCTAAAAAAAAGAAAAAAGCCCCAAACATTTGAATAAAAATTGGAAGAAAAAAAAGTAATTGTAATGAATAGCAATTTTAGGGATAATAATAGAGCGTATAGCAACATATAAAAAAAATTACAAATATAACAAAGTCTATCAATGGATAGACTCTTAATAGACCACTAACGATAAGGTCTATCATTGATAGACCACAAGAGTCTATCACTGATAGATTTTGCTATATTTGTAATTTTTTTAAAATGTTGTTATATATGTTAATATTTTGAATTTAATTGCTATATTTGCAACAAAAAGTACTTAAAATTATACATGAATAGCAAAATAGTGTTAAAAAAGAAAAGAAAAAAAAAATCACCTCCATTTAACCAAAGAACAAGAGGCTTTGAATTGGGATCAGTTTGGGCCTCAACAAAGTAGTAAAAAAGAGCTCTATTTTGGAGTTCATCAATGGTAATATAACCTCCAAATTGTTGAAAGTTAACAATTGGTTGTCCTGGTAAGCTCTTGATCAAATCACCATCATTAAAACACTCTCCACATTTAAACCAAATTTGTATCAACAACATAATAAAGCCAATACCCTCTATTCTCCATTGCTTAGAATGATTATGCATTGTGTTAATTAGATGTCACAACTCTTTAATTTATTTGGCTATTCACTCATCTATTTATATTATATACTTTCAACTTTGCTGCTTGCTGTCTTTAGTTGGCTTTTTCCCACAAACCTTTTGTAATTGGTGGTATCATCAATAATAATTCTTCTAAATACTCACAGCATTGAATTTGGATTTATGTATAGCTTAAGTTTTTAATTGATGTATTGAGTGCTATTGGACTTACTCAACAAACCTCACGAGGTTAATTTTTTAGTGTTATAAAAATCTAGAGATTAACTTTGTTTGTTTCCACTGGTTAAGACATATATCCTCAACAAAAAAAAAAAGTTAGAAATTCAAGTCCTCCAACCCACATGTTGTTGAACTTAAAAAAAAAAAGCATCAATTATTACGATGAATAAGAATTTGAGTACTTCTCATTTGTAATAAATTCATTTTACAAACAACTAAACAAAATTATATACAAATATCCTTTGGGGTTGTTTGGAAGGTTGTAATGTAATCGAGATTACCAGAGAAGTGTTGAAATGAGGGAGGAATTGAGCGTGGAACGGAAATGGAATTGTGAAGCGTGAAAATGATGGGAAACATGGGTTTTTTATTACAAACATGGGCCTAAAACGCTCAATCCAAACATGGGTTTTTTTATTACATTACATTACAAACTTGTTCCATTACGAACCCCCAAACATCCTCTTTATGTATAGTAACTATATCTATTACAATTACAAGTTATATGAGTGGATGATCTAGAGAACCTCCCGCCGCACACAAGGTGAAAATCTTACTTTGAGTTTTTATCTCATGACACTATCCATTATAGTTTTATTAGGTGCTTTGACCTCGAAATCGATTGTACCAACTATAGTTTTATTAGGTACTTCGACCTCAAAGTTGATTGTACCAGCCAATTGTATGCCTTTTTTTTTCTTTTTTGGATTAGACCAGAAGCATATAACATATATTTGATGCTGTTTGGTTTGTCATTTTCATAGAATGAAAATTTTGCCGGCGTTAATCTCCTTATGTGTAAAATAGTTTGTTTTTGTCAATTGGTTTAGACCTTGTTTCTTCTTGGACTTTCATCAAATATGATTGCAGCCCTAGGCCGGCATTTTTGCTATTTTACTTTCCATATTTATTATTTTCATTAGAATGCTTAATTTTATATATTTATTTTAGTTTAATTAACTTCTATATAAGGATAACCTTAATTGAAATGAACTTCTTTCAAAATATTTTTGTGGAAATCAAACACTTCACATGTCTTGAAAAGGGTATTGGCCTATTTAAAATTTTACCTAGAAAAAATCAGGGGAATTTTTATGCTTATTTATGAATCAATTTGAACCATTGGCTAACAATCCTAATCCTATTGTCCCCGTCCTTTTCTTAGTCCTCTTGTTTAAGATTGAAAACAAAACTTTCTTTTAAGTAGAGAAAACAAACTTCATTACTCTAGAATAATGCTCAAAGACCTGCAAACAACTCCATCTAAATTTAATAAGTTCTTAAACTTTTAATTTTATGCCTAATATATCTTTGAATTTTTCAATTTTATGTTTAGTACATCCAGATTAATAGAGTATGAACAATGTGATTTATGAACCATTTAATACTCAAAATCCAACCTTCAATAATAATCTAAGGGACTAAATTTAACTAAAGAAATGTTAGTGAGAGAGTATAGTTAGACATAACATCCATCAAACCTTTAATGTGAAGGTTAGAGTAGGAGGATTTCAAGACCAAAAGAGAAGTATGTTACTTTCAAGTTTCAAAGGTCTATGGCTAAAATCATGGAGTTGATAATAAACATATGGAGAAGGGGCTGTAAGGATTAAGGTGTGTTGATGTTATTACAATGATGCTGGTTACACAGACCACTCGACGCCATTTTTATGAGTCTTCATCGTCCTCATGTGTGTCATCCGATGTTAGAAGATGGCCAAGGGCAACTTTCGCCTTCTTCCGTTTTGATAAGGCTTCCTCACCAACAGCCCCATCACTCTTCCTCTTCGATTGCTCGTCCACCTGGTCTTCTTCATCACTCTGCTTCTTTGACTGCTCAACCCCCGAATCTTCTTCATTTTCGGTTTTGTTTGCCTTTGCAGTGGGTGCCTCATCTTCTCCCGACACTGGTTGCTGCAAATGAGTTGTCCCGGCTTTCCCTTTATCTTTTAACTCTCCTTTCTTAGATGATTTTTCGTGTTCTTCCAAGAACAAGCGGATTTCGTCATTACTAGCCAAATCAAGAGGGGTTTGTCCTGCCTTCGTTCTAGCACTCAAACTTGCACCTTTCTTTGCTAAGTATTTAACAAGCTCCAAATACGAACCTTGCACGGCATAGTGCAGTGGGGTCATACCCTTTCGAGTAGAAGCTTTTACCGATCCGCCACATGAGATCAAAGTACGAACTACTTCCAAATGTCCCTTCTGAGATGCAAAATGTATTGCGGCCATATCATCCATGGCAGCAGCGCCAACATCGGCCTTGTTCTTGCATAGATAGTTTATAACCTCTGCTTGTCCAGACCATGCTGCTAAATGCAGTCTATATTCCAAAGTTTGCTATAGTCAAGGAAATACAATCAAAGTGCTAAGATGCTAGAATTAACCTATTGGCGAAAAATAACAAAAATAAGTGACAGCTAGCTGGTCGAGCCAGCTGAAATCCTGAGATTGAAAAGATAAAAGCAACTTAACAATCTGTCAAGCATCATAGATTGTGATAAAGTTCAAGGCGCAAGGTAAACAAGACTTTCAAGAACTTGAATACAACCCTTAACTGAGATAGTAAAAGATGCTGGGCAGGAGGATTGATCGAGCATCTCTGGTATGAAATTAATCAGCATTAGTACACCAGGAGCCCCACTGAAGCAGAAACTCTACAAGCAGGGTTTCTTGGAAAAAATTTGATAATATTTCATTTTTTACTCCTATACAATTTTCAATTTAATCAAGTCAAACCTTAAACTTGAAGAAATGAAATACCTTCCTAAAACTATATGTGAAAATCGCTCGTGAATCAACCAAACCACATCCCCAAAAAATTCAACCAACAAAGCCACAAACAGAAGTAAAACTCAACCATGAAAATGCCCGAACCAAGCCACAAATAAGTAGGTAAAAAAAAAAAACCAAATTCAGCAATGGAATGCACAATCCTAGCTGAAGCATGATTTGTAGAACTAGTACCCACAAAATAGTCTGGTACAGCCCTAAGAACACTTGCAATAAGCTAAAACTTGTTAAAAAGAAATGAAAATTTAACTCATTGAGGGCATCAAATGCCCTGCTTCAGTTTAGAATTTAAATTGATGAAACTAAAAGTTGAAATGTTAAAATTAACTCCCTAAGCTAAATACAAGGTGAAAAACGGAAATCTTCCCAAAGAACTGGATTTAAGTTACAGCAAAACGTCTTGCTGTGCTTCATGGAAGCAGCAGGCATATAGGTGAAAATTTTCCTTCATTTATTTAGTAATTAGTCAATAAAAGGCAGATCATTGAGGATTAATTCCAAGATTTCTGCTCGTTAGTTTGCAAGCAGGCATATAATTCCTAATTTTCTAATCTTTAGAATTAATGTCCTAACATGCTTTTTCAGGATAAGCTATCAAATAATAGGAGAACCAGTACACCCCCTCCCTCTCTTTATGATATAACAAGCCAACGACCTATTCTATCAACAGAAAAAGAAATAATGCATGATAAGATGCAGTGTTGTAGAGCAACAGCAAAATTTGAAGACAACCAGTTATCCAATATTTTCAGAATGATCTGTATGCCCTGTTTATCAATCTCTTGACAGTTTAGATATTATCTACTCCCCCTATTACTTCACGAAGCCTAGATTTCATAGTAGCCGCGAAGGCAAAAATCCATCCAAAGTCTCACAATGAAAGCTTAAAAATCACTCAACAAGAAACAAATTAAAAGTTATAAGACTCTTCTCATTAAGCCAGTGACAGGCTTGAAAAAGAACTTTTGAAGGAAATTTTTTTTAATGAAAAATTATAATTACATATTGGTTTCTCTTCCTTCATAGATAAAAAGTAATGGTGCAACTTTACTTCATCGACAACTCTAGATTCATCAAAATATTTATGCAAGATGTCTTTTGGATTCAATGAATATACTCAAACTCACTCCTCAAATGACTCTAATTATGTGACAAAACTCAATTCAATCACCAATCACCATGCAGCATTAGATGGATTTAGATTGTTTGATTCATTTACCCTAAAATTTATTATCCAAAAAAATAAAAAAATAAAACAGAAATAGCCATATTATTTTCCAAAAATTATTGAAGGATACAAGACTTAAGAAAGAGTACTTGGGTGGATAATAAAATATCCTCATATTAAGATAGCTTTTAGAAATTAATTTACTTGGATTTGTTCGGTTGATTCAACCTAGAAACAACCATTAGAAGCTACCTAAACCAATCTAACCTAAGCAACTTCAATTTAATTGAACTCAAACTGAATCAAACAAAGCTATAATTAACACATCCCAAAGATTTGAGCTAAGCAGAAAGAAGGCATGATGATTCGCACAAAATTCTAAAAAATTGAGTCTGGAAATAACAATTAACAGAATGAAACATAAGGATACGGAGTCCGGGAGTGCTTATCTCTGTAATTGACAGACGAAGGGTTAGATGCCAAAATAGAAATGACGGAACTCAAGTCGCCGTTTCTGGCGGCGGCGTGAAGTTGATCGTCACCGCCGGTGGCTCCGCTCCTTCTTTGAGGCCTTCCCATTTTACGGTTGTTCACTTTTCAAGCTTCTGAGAGTGAAAATGGAGGAGCTGAGAGCTCAGAAAGAAGAAGACCCATTGGACCTTTCAGACTAAAACTTTGTGGGCTTTTTCGAGATGGGCCTCTTAGATAATGGGCATTATCCATGGGCTTTGTGATTATCTCTGCTGTTCAAGCCCATTTTCAAAATTTTATTAGATAATTTAGATAGTTGCAAATATAGCAATCAGATTCAAAGTATTAGCATATATAGCAACATTTTAAAAAAATTGTAAATATAACTAAGTCTATTAGTGATAGACTTGTATCGCTGATAGACTTTTATAGTTTAAGTGGTCTATCACTGATAGACCATAAGAGTCTATCAGCGATAAAAGTCTATCAATGATATACTTTGCTATATTTGCAATTTTTTAAAAATGTTGCTATACACTTAGTTATTATCCCTAAAATTGTTACTCATAATTATCCTAGATAATTTTGATCATAAATGGTAAAAAAATACCTTGTACAAGTTTGTGTAGGTACAATATCTTAGGAATATAACCCCTATATTACTCTTGTGGAGTTTGGAGACGTGAATCTTTAATCTCGAAGGAAAGAGTATATGTTAATTAATTATGAGCTATGCTTACTTTGATTTTAAGCTAATGTATTTGATTTCACAAGTTATTAGCTAATACATGATTCCGTATAACAACCACTTTTTACTTTTAACTATTAAGAAGATGTGAGTTATATTCTTGTGTAAGAATGTTTTAATTCTTTATTGGGTCCTCTAATAAGAATGAGCAATTCATCCTGCATTTATTTATAAATAATTTATGTTTTGTTTAGTAACCATTTTATTTTGAATTTTTTGAATTTTTTTTTTTTTCTCATGGTTTTCGTATATCCTAGGTAAGCATTTTAATTATTAGCCAATTCATTAATATGTATAGCTTTTTATTAGTGACATTTTATGTATATTAGCAACTCTTTCTGCATGTATTGTAGACTTTGAACTCTTGTAAATTATTTTTTTAAAAAAGTATTCGCACAAATATAATATATGACTATAATGAAAGAAACAAAATATAATGAATTTTTTTTTAAATAATGTTAATTTAATAATATATGACAAAAATAGTGTAGATGAGAAAATAATGTCAAAAATGGGGTTGTAAAATCGTGTACCCGGTCCACGATTTACTAAAATCGTGGACCGGGTACACGATTTTGGCATGAAACTCGTGGACCCGGTCCACGAGTTACCTGCCACATCTGCAGGTCAAAGATTCTCGTTGTCACGCCGCTGCCACGCACCTGCCACGTAGTGAAATCGTGGACCGGGTCCACGATTTTCAACCCCTCTTCTTCACTCCTTCTCTTCTTCACTCATTTCTTCTTCTGCCGCCCAAATTCCTCTCGCCGCTGCCGTGGTCCGCCGCCCACCACCGTGCTGCCGCCGTCTCTGCCACCGCCGCTAGTAATTTTTTTTTTTTTTAAACACAAAACTTGTTATGAAGTTTGTTTTGGTTAATATTCAGTAAATCTAGAGTGTGAAGCTTGTTTGTTGATTAATATTGAATATTTATTTATTTTGTATAAGATTTAGTATTTTTTGACCATTAGATTTGATTTTATAATTTTGTTTTCGGATTGCATGAGTTTGGGATTTTTTTTAAAATAATGTTAATTTAATAATATATGACAAAAATAGAGTAGATGGGAAAATAATCTCAAAATTAGGTGTATCTTTATTTATTTTTCGGTGATTTCTCATCATAGATCCGGGTTCTGGCAATCAACAAGAGTATTATGAACATCCATTCGTCGTCACCGAAGAGGATATTGATGAATTAATTCATCAACAGCAACACTTTGAAGTGCCTGTACCTCGTCGTCCGCACCGTCAACGAAGACGTCCACCATGTGGCACATGACTCGTGTGTAATTTAAAGTTTAAGTTTTTATGAATTTCTAATCTTCAGACGCATTTATATGAGTATGCTATAAAATAACAATATTAAGAAATGTAATTGTTGATTAAAAAAAAAAAAAAAAAGGAAATCGTGTACCCCGTACACGATTTTGGTCTCATTGACCAACCACGTGGATGCCATGTGGAAATCGTGTACGGGGTACACAATTTTACAACCCTATTTTTGTCAATATTTTTTTCAACCACTCTATTTTTAGGATTTCTTTACTATGTACCCTATTTTTGTCAATAGTTCAAAATTCAACATTAATTTTGAATTTTGTCCAAATATAATTGTTATTTCAAGTTCCCTTCTTTTTATGTTTCTATTTATATAATCATAAGTTGTTTTTAATAGGCCCCAAATTTTAAATAGAGTCTAATTGGTCTTTTAGGTTTCAAAGTATCCATTTTGATGTTTAATACATCCCAAAACTTATTAGACTTTTCTAAATATTTTAGGGTTGGTTAAATAGTTGTAAAAGAAAGGGTTTGTTAAAAACGAAATTAAAAATTAAAGAACCTATAAAATAAAAATAGAAAGTTTAGAGTGTTGGACGAGAAATTTTGGACAAATCACAATTGTCACGTCATTTCTCAAATTAATGACAAAATTACAAATGATCACATTTGGGACAAATTGAAAATTGACATATGTCCCGATCCCAATGATGTCACGTGTTTTCTTCTTGACCGTTGAATCAAATTATTTATTTTAGTTCAATTAATTATTAATATTTGGGCCCATGTCTAATTGAGCAAAAAAAAATAGGTTTGATTTGGCCCAAATCTAATTAGTTAAGCCCAAGGGTCACACACATGACCAACCAAACTCAAACCCATAAAATCCATTTGAGAACTCTATAAATAGAGAAGTTGGTTCATAAATTGTGCACTCCAAAAAGCGAGAGAGTTCTCCCAACACTCAAAAGACTTAACTCCTCAAAACTTCAACTTCAAGAACTTCCACACGGTCTACTTCCATACATCAAGTGTATGCATTCAATTAAGAGAGAATCATCAAGTACTAGAGATCGAACTACATTTGTATCAAATCTACATGAACTCAAGTTCAACTCAACGAAACATTTTTATTTAAAAATCTCGTGCGAACATATAGATATTTATTTTAAAAAATTAAGTCAGATTCTATTATACACAATTTTAAACTTTTAAGGGTCAAAATTATAATTAACCAATATTTAACGGTCAACGTATAGTAATTAATATCCAAATATATCAATATGTTTCTTTATCTTTTCTTTTCTTTTTTTGTAAAGGTATTGGATTAAATGTGTAGGGTGGAGGAATCAAACCTCTAACCTCGAAGTTCGTAGTACAAGCACTATATTAGTTAAATTATTTTTATTTTGACAAATATATCAAAATATATATATATATATATATATATAACTTCCAACATAAAATTTTGAATCTACTATAGTATATATCCAAATGTCGATTTTTTTTTATATATATATATAAATTCCGAACATAAAATTTTGAATCAACCACTGTAATCCAGTCTATGTTATTGTTTCAGTCATGTAATTTTATTTATTAATTAGGGGGAAAAAATCACATTTCTTGAAGTGGAATTCCATCTAAAAATGCTTTGAAAAGCACCAAAGATCTCTTGGGTTGAGTTTCTGGAGCTAAGTGAGAAGCACCTCTTATGCTTGCAAAAGATAGAAACTTCCCATACTCTTCAGTCCACCCACCAACCTATCAATAATTATACTCACAAAAAATCAATATCAAAATTAAATATTTAAGACTCAACCTTTATTCCTTTGTTAATTATAAAGAAATTAATAGTTAGTTTGCTAACATTTTTGTTTGGATAATATAAGAAAATAAACTAAAATATTTATAAATATGACAAAATTTTATTATCTATCTGCAATAGATCGCGATAGATTGCAATAGACTGTTATTTGTGTCTATCTGTAGTCTATTGCGACACAGATAGTAGTCTATCGCAGATAGACAACGAAATTGTGCTATATTTGTAAATATTTTCAACATTTTGTCATTTAAAATAATTTCTCTTTTTATTTCTTGTTATTTTGTTTTATTAAAGAAAAATAGAATTGTGTTTAGATGAATTTTTAAAAATAGCACTATTTACACAAAATAACAAAATTTTTATATAGTTATGCTAAACGCTGATAAAAGTCTATTAGGGTCTATAAGTGATAGAAATGATAGAAGTCTATCATTGATAGATACTGATAGAAGTCTATCAATATCTTCTTGTCTTTAATAATTATTTATGGCTAATCATTTCTTAAATTTTGAAAAGATTACGATAGATTTGTTTTTAGACATTTATTATGCATTCTACAAGTAAGAATGATAAAGAATACTATTGTTTTATGTTTTATTTGGAAAAAGAATACTAGAAAAAGAAAAAACAGAACTTTGATTGTTTTTTAATTTCCAAACTTTTTACACGATTTTATTGGAAACGTTTATGAAGAAAGAGAAACAAGAAAGAAAATAGCCACCAAACATTTCTATTTCTAAAAATTGGAAGAAAAAAAAATAGAGAACTAACCCATAAATATTATCAAACAAGGTCTAACTAACCTGGTCATCCACAAGCCAAATCTTGTAAGGCATAGTTGTATTTAGACCCAATGACTTTGCTAATGAATTCACCAATGTTCTAGTTCCAGTAAATGGGATGACTGAATCTTGATCACCACTATAAACAATATATTAATAAACTTTAAGTTTATTTTAACTTATTACAATTTTAAATTTTGTATTTAGTGATAATTTAAACAAATTAATATTAACGGATTCCATCCAAAAATTAACCATAAAGATATCTTTAAAATTAAAAAAATAAAGTTGAAGGGTATTATAAAAACTTTAGAGGGTTGAAAGTTATTCTTAAACAAATTATAAAGAGACTTTTTTTTTTAGAAAAAATAAGGAAAACTATTTACACAAAATAGCAAAATTTTTAGATAGTTGTGATAGATGCGGATAGAAGTCTATTAGTGATAGAAATGATAGAAGTCTATCACTAATAGATGTTGATAGAAGTCTATTAATGTCAATCAATATTTTTTTTTTGCTATTTTCTGTAAATAATTTGATAATTTTTCTATCTGTGAAAATTTCTCTTAAATTTAGTCTAAACTACAACTTTGGATTTAGAATATGGGTAATATTTGGGTGCATTCCAAGATGCACCCATCTCTATGTTTTCCCTTCCATCACTCATACCAAAAAAATAATTACAATATTTTAAAAAATATAAATAGTTTACTACATGTCAGATTATGATAGAACAATTTGATGAAATATATAAAAATAAGTACATTTCGAAATGTACCTAATTACTTTTCTTAAAATATTATAATGTGTTTACCTGTAAACCAAGACTCGGATTTGAGACTTGACAAGTGAGCCTACCACATCAATGGTTGGTATAAGCCTGTTAGTAAGATCATAATGCCAATCTCTGCAGGTAATTAATTAAATTAATTAGTCTTTTATTCTTTAATTTCTAATTAGCTTCAAAGATTAATGCATTAATTACTTACGAATTGTTTGTGCACACACTCCATTGATTAATTCCAATGAGTTTGGCGTGGAGAGCTTTCTGCACATCCTTTCTGTTTAAATATTTTGCTGCATTTTCTTGTGAACAAATATCTCTATCAATACCATTTTTTTCCTGTCACACCTCAACAAATGTCAATTAAAACAATTTGTTAATATCAAAAATAAGAAAGAAGTAATAGTGGAGCAAATTAAGAGGAAAATGAAAATATTTAAGTTAAATTGTAAGTTTGATCCTTAAATTTTTAAACGATATTGAAGGTTTTGATTTAAGATGACAAATCCATATTTGCACTTTAAATCTGTCAAATCTAAAGTTTAAAGGAGCGTTTAGATAAAAGAGTTAGGAAGTATGAAGGTGTGAACTCCACTTTTTATTTGACCTAAGGAATTCGCGAGTTCACAACTAAAAAACATCAATTTTATGTCTTATTAATTTCTTACACTATGGACTCTAGAGTTTACAACTCCTTAGATTTCACAACTCCTTAGAGTTCACAATTCTACTCTTGTTCAACCCAATTACGCTCTTTGCCTCAAATACCCCCTAATACATTGAAGAAATATTGCATAAGTTTTAAACATACTCCAAAATAACTTTCTCTCACATAATTTTATCTTAAACTCGAACTTCTAAATAATTTGTACTCAAAATACAAGTTTCTTAAATCAAAGCTTTTCTAATTTTGGCCTCCATTTAAAAATTAATGTTAGCTTAATCTTTTTAGGCTTAAGATGCTAAACTTGTACTCCATATAATTTCTCTCTCGATTGCGTTTACTTTAGGTTTTAATAGATCTTGAACTTCCAAATCTTTAACTTCTAGGATTGTATTTATTTAGTCTAAATATTTTTAATTGAGTTTAATAAACTTTTCTTGTCAAATGAGTTTGTGTCATTTATTTTGTAAGAGTATGTTTTGGAGTAATTTTGAAATAATTAATATTCATTTTTATCATATTCAAAATTACTCTCAAACATTTTTAATTATTTAAATTTAATTAAATTTCACTTGGTTTTATACTTCTTAACATGTTTTCTATACCATCAAAATCAATTTTGAAGGATTAAAGAAATATATATATATATATATATATAATATGTTTGTCTTAAAAGTAATTTTAAGAAAAAAAATTATACATTTGGTCATTGATGTAGCATTTAGTCTATGATTAATTTTTAAATTTGACATTTAAACCCCTAAGGTTTGAAAAAAATAGTTTTTTTTGTCTCAATTGTTATCATTTTTTGTCCTTTTGTTAATGCAAAAGTATATGAATTTATTAGTTCAACAGATGAAGTATGAAAATTCAAACCTCCCATACAGCTAAATTATTAGCTCACTTTAAATAATGTATTAATACTGCCTACAAAATTTTGAAAATTTATGTGAAATTAATTTTTCTGTAACAACTAAAGTATGATGCAATAATCTAAATTTATAAAGCAGAAGGAGTGTTAGCTAGTCTCACCTGAAGGTGACTTAGAAGGTGACGTTGAGAAGCGGATTTGGTGGTGGTGTAGAACAAAGACGAAAGTGGATGAAGAAGAATTGCAGGCTGTGATTTGCCGGTGAGGGAACAAACGTCACCGATGACATTATAATCGTCAATGTAATTAGAAAACTGTTTGGCAACCTCGGACATAACGAAGGTACAATCTGGAGAAATTAAGCCTTGAAAGGTTTCTTGATAAAACCGTGAAGTGTTGCACATTGAACTCAGAAGCTTATAAGCAGAGTCTGAAACGACGCCGTGTGACCACATATATTCATCTCTAGCGTTGAAGTCAATCGCCAAGTCTAGAAGAGGATTTCCTATCTGCATACATCCCTCCACAGGGGTTTAAATTTAAATTCTGATAAATTATAGGGATCAAATTGAAATTAATTAAAAGATAAATTACACAAATCATCCTAAAAGTATGATAGTACTTGCAATTATACACTCGAACTTTTAATTGTAAAAGTTGAGCCTTCAAAATTATATAAGGTTAAAATTGAAACCTCAAACTTATATCTAATTGTAAATACTGTAACAATTATATAAGTTTGAGAGTTTAGTTTTTATCATTTGGAGGTCTAATTTTTATAACTAGAAGTTTTAGAGTCCGAATTTTAACACTTAAATTTTAAGGGCTCAATTTTTACTATTAAAAGTTTAAAGGTGTAATTGTAATTACCACCTACTTTTAACGACAGTTTTTCTAATTTATCATTAACTAAACATGTCACTAGTTTTGTAATTTTTCTACTCACGGCTATTCCCTTTAGTTTGATATTCACTTTGGACTTCAGAATGAGCTGAGCCAGTTGTGGAACATAGTGTCCTGTTCTCATAGGAGTCAAACATGGTGCAAAATTAGCATAAACAGAATATTTTCAGGAAAAATACTAATGTGCATCACGATGCTTTATGTGTATTCCACCATATTGTACATTATAATTCGTCACACGAAAAATTCTTCTTATGTTTTTTTTTTTTAAATTCTTTAATTCATTTTTTAAATGTGTAATAAGAGAGAGATGCAAAAAGATGAGTGTATCTTAGAATGCACTCAAGTATTGCGCTATTTTCACATGTATATACATAATGGTTTTTTAAAAAAATATAGGTTAAACTATCATTTTAGTCAAATATAGGGATCAAAATGATATTTAATTCAGAATATGTTATGTACATCGAGTTGACGTATAGGAATGTTCGATTTATTAGAGAGAATAGTAATGATGAGTTAGGAGCTATATTTATGTTGACTATATTTATGTTGACATATATATATACACACAAATGCATAGGAGGAATGGTGATTGGACGAAAAACCAAAATGGAAAAGTTCGATGGTACAAGCGATCTTGGGTTTATGAAGGAAGTAACTACATGTGATTCCCGTTTAAATAACAGGTATTGTTGGAGTGCGATCAAAACTACACATTGGTTATATATAAGAGAACTTATGTTTAAATTGGACAATATCATATTATTGTAGAGATATTTAGAAGGTTGTTGTCGTTAACGGATGGAAAAAAGACAATCAAAGAATTAGACAAGAATAGAGAATATAACACCGTAATTTTGAATGGAGATGATGAAAGCATAGGGAAGTAACTTAAATAATAATTGGGAATTGAGGTTAAATAGAGAAAAATGAAATACCTCCATAACTCTCTCCTGTAATGTAAAAATCTCTGTTTTTGTATTCTGGAAATTTGTCGAACCAATGCTGAAGAAATAGCAGACTGTCTCGTGCTAATTACCAAAATCACACCAACCCCAATTTTCACATTATTATATTTCACTTAATTTCAATTTTTCTTTTATTTAAATAATAATAAAAAAAAATGGTATAATAGGGAGAACTAAAAAAAAAAAAAAAACCTGTAATTTCGTCGTTGATTTTGGAGTAGAAAGATTTAGTAGCAGAATACGAGAATCCAACACCTGCTGGTGACTCCACATATAACATGTTTGCTTCTGAACAAAACCAACAACAATATTTAACTGATAATATGTTCTATTTCTTGTTTTCAAAACTCAAAAATTGAATTATGAACTTTCTTTTTCCCAATAAAATGAACCCTTTTATTTTTTCTCTTTTTAATTTGACACTTTAGAGAAAAATAGTAGATTAGAAGTGTATTTAATTAAATCACCATAAATATCGATTCTAAATGATAAAAATAGCTTAGTTGACAATATAAAATTAACAACAAACTCTACTAACATAATTTCACAACTACAAATATACTTGTAGTTTGAGTTAAACTAATAATTAAGTTATGTTCATATTGACATGAAAAAATTCTTGCTACGAACATAAATTAACGTTTTACAGTTAAAAATGAAAAATTAGTTTTTTTTTTTCTTTCAATTTTATAAATGCTAAATTAACCTAGAACTTAGTATAACAAAATTGTAAGTAGCTAGAGATTTCAACCTTCTTTAAGGGAATAAGTTTTTTTTTAAAAAAAAAAAAAATTAATAAATGTGAAAAATTCAAATATCTAATTTTTGAGCTGAAAGTAAAAGTTTAACCCAGTTGTATATAATTAAGTTAAAAAAAAATAGATATCTTAACCTTTAGCATGCTCATAATTATTGGCAACTAATTCATCAACATATTAAATGCAACATTGATTTACTCCTATCATCCATTAATATCATCAACGATTCACTTAACTCATTAATACATCATTTATCACTATAAAAAATAGTAAATAATTCATAAAGGTAAAAATGGGAGTATAAATGATGAAATGAAAACAAACAAACAATTTCATACTTGATAATATTTTCATTTAATAGCAACTTTAGAAAAAAAAATATTTTGGTGCATTTTATTTTATTTTTGTATAAACCATTCAAATATCTAATTACAAGTTGCCACGTGACAAATTTTTTTCTTTTTTCAAAAAAGATATTTTTAATACATTTTTTTTCGAGAAATTTTCACAAATAGAAAAAAGGAAAATTTTTACAAATATAAAAAATGTCAAACTATTTACAGAAAATAGCAAAAAAAAATACTGATAGACATTGATAGACATCTATCAGCATCTATCAGTGATAGACTTCTATCATTTCTATTACTAATAGACCTTATAGACTTCTATCAGCGTCTATCACAACTATTTAAAAATTTTGCTATTTTGTGTAAATAGTTTTTCTTATTTTTCTATTTTTAAAATCTTCTCTAGAAAAAATGTCAAATTATTTATATAAAAAAAAAACACTAATAGACATTGATAGACTTCTATCAGCATGTGATAGATTTCTATCACTGATAGATCCAGATAAAATTCTATCAGCGTCATCACAACTATTTAAAATTTTTGTTATTTTGTGTAAATTGTTTCTCTTATTTTTCTATTTTTTAAAATTTCCTTAATAAAAATCCTCAAAACAAAAATAATTAAAAGGGGTGAGATAATACCTGTGTTCCAACTGTAGTCATTCTTCACCAGAATTTCTCCATTTATTTTAAAGGGTCCATGTTCAATGAAAGCTCCACCTCCAATAGAAGAACACCCAGGTCCTACCAATTAGAAAAAAGATTCAAGTTATTCAATCACCCGTCGTCCCTAATAATCACGGAATATAAATTTAAGATCATTTTTCTAAGACATAGAACCATGAAAAACAACTGTCACATTGTAACGGCCTAATCGAATAATTTCTTAAAAAAAAGAAAAGAAAAGAGAAGAAATTAGAATTTACCTCCATTGAGCCACAAGACAAGAGGCTTAGAAGCAGCCTGGGTTTGTGCTTCAACAAAATAATAAAACAGAGCCCTCCCCTGCTTCTCATCAATGGTAACATACCCACCAAATTGCTTGAACTTGGCCTTAGGATCACTTGGTTGGCTTGGCAAGCTTCTGATTTCATCTTCTAAGGGAACTCCCACAACCCTTGAGAATAATAATATTGCCACATGAATTAAAACCAAACTCACTACACTAAGCTTCTCATCCATTTCTTTTTTTTTTTTCCCCCTTAGATTTGTCAATTGATCATTCTCATCTCTTTATATGTTATATATGGAAACAAATTTGGCTAGAATAGAGAGAATTTGGGAAAATAATGGTGATTTTACACTCCTCACATGGGCCAACACGTATTTGAAAGACTTTTCAAAGGATCAATTATTACTTTTCATGTGTCTTTTTTGCTAGCTACTTAGTAAAAAAGGAGCTTTGTCGTTCAAGATTAGATCTTGAGTAAAAGGGGAAAAGGGATATTTATTAGTGGAGTAAGCAATGATAATATGGGGAAGACCAAAAGTTAAAACCAAATGTGTGAGCCTACTTTTGAATAGTCATCAAAGGGAAAATCGGTAGTGTGTGTATGGAGATGGTGTGACAGGGGTTGAAACTAAGTATTAGAGAAATTTTTACCGATAGAAAAAATGTCAAATTATTTTTAAAAAATAGCAAAAAAAATATTGATAGATATTGATAGACATCTATCAGCATCTATTAGTGATAGACTTCTATCATTTCTATCACTGATAGACTTCTATCATCGTCTATTACAACTATCTAAAAATTTTGCTATTTTGTGTAAATAGTTTCTATTTTTAAAAATTTCCCTAAATATTACAAATATGTGTACTTCATTTTTACTCTCACCCACATTTTTTACACTTTAACTTTTTGACGGAAGATATAATATTTTGATCGAGTGAGTTATGTGTTTAGGGTCTTTTTTTTTTTTTACTCTCTTTGTATGTTTATGCATTTTCTTCTTACTTTTAATTACACACTTTGTGCATTTCTTGGCACACTCTCTCACTTGGATGTAGATGGTAAAACTACTTAACTTTAAACTTCGAGAAGGCAATAAGTGGTTTCTATTATAAAGTATTGATTTAGGTAGTTGTTTTCACACAATTTAATAATGTATATTTCAATTTCTATTCTTCCACGAATTATGTGTCGTTGAAAATGTGAACCCTTGATTTTTTTAGTTAGAGATATATAATGATTTCGTCATTTGGGTTTTTTTTTTTTATTAATTAATCACTTTGGTCCACACATTTCTCATCACTTTCCAATTACACACTTTCTTAAACCAATTTTTTGGAACACTTTCTCCCTTCTTTCTATTCACCACACGTATACTTTTTTTTTTCTTTTCTTTTTAATTTTATCTTTTCACACGTTTTCAAATAGAATTTTTCGAATTATACAATTTGTCCTAATAGACATACACGCTCTCTTATTTTGTTTAATTGAAGAAAAATTAAACGATTGGATGGAATAGAATGGTAGATTGTGTTATGAGTAATATTGGGTAAATATTGACTTAATTGATTGTATTTTTTTTATCATGATTTCAATTGTTTGTTTTCTATATTTTAAAAATAAGAACGGTTTGATAAATGTTTTTTTTGTTTCCTGTTTTAAATAAAGAACAAAACTTATCTGATAATTATTTTTTATTTTTAGTTTTTTAAAAATTACATAGATGAAAAAAAATGTTTTAGAGAGAAAAAATATGTCGAAACATGAAAATACTAATTTCGAGATATAAATATAAATTTTTAAGAGAGAAAAATTATACCTAGAAATGAAAGAAAATTATTTAGAAAGAGAAACTGTTGAAAAGAGAATATTAGTTAAACAAAAATTAAGAAATAAAAGTTAAAAAGGATAAATTTTATAAAGAAAAAAGGTAAATAAAATGAAAATTTTACCGAGAGAGTAAAGTTAAAGCGTAATTTTTTCTCTGTTTAGCATTTTGACCTTTTATAACTTCTACTTATTTATATTAGAGAGAAAATATTAATTGAAAAAAGAGAAATAAAATTTAAAATAATGTTAATTGTGCTAGAATGTTTCTCTCTATAATAATAATAGATATTCAACCGAGAAAAAGAACGAGATAATTTTTTTCTCTTGAATGAGATAATAAAAATTGTGCTATTTTTCACTTGTTAAGATATGTATTTGAAAAATAAAGGTTATAAACGTAAAAAAAATTTAGAAAAGAAACTAAATTTAAAAATGTTTGACCAAATTGGAATATATTAATTTCGATTCAACTACTAGATAATTCTTTTTATTATATAATATGATATGTATTTTTAAACCTACTTAAATTTATTGTTTAATAAAATATGATACAAAATAATAACAACATATTTTATTTGAATAAACTTAAAACAATATATCAATCACATTATACTTTAGAGTAATAGTATTTAGGGAAAATTACCTTTTTAGTCCTCAAGTTTTGAACGATATGTGCGTTTGGTCCCTAAGTTTTAAAAATATACCTTTTTAGTCCCTCAGTTTATAAGAATAGGTCCACTTGGTCCCTGAGTTTTCAAAATATACCTTTTCAGTCCCTGAGTTTTTAAAAATAGGTCTAAAAGGTCCTCCGAGTATTTTTTTCTTTAATTTTTTAAAAATAATTATATGATATTTAAAATTAGAAAAAATAGTTTTAGAGACGAAATAGTTTTTAAAAATTATTCTTATAATTTAAAATGTCATATAATTATTTAAATTAATAATAAAAAATTATTTGAGGGATCTCTTAGACCTATTTTTAAAAACTCAGGGACTGAAAAGGTATATTTTGAAAATTCAGAGACCAAATGGACATATTCTTATAAACTAAGGAATTAAAAAGGTACATTTTTAAAGCTTAGGGACCAAACGCACATATTGTTTAAAACTTAGGGACTAAAAAAGTAATTTTCCCTAGTATTTATATTTAATTGTTCTATTCGTTGGGCTGCCTAGAATGATGGAAATGATATAAACAAAAAAATTGTGTCACAGGTGGGATTCGAACTCATGTCCACTGAGTTGTTAGGCTCACACCAAACCACTCAACCAAAATAATCTCTAACACTTTAAGGATATATTTGAGAATAGTTTTAAAATGACTAAAATTACTTTTGTCATTTTCAAAATCATAATGAAATATGTTTTTAATCCTTCCAAACTAATTTTGATGATTGAAAATTACATTTAAAAGTGTAAAATTGAATATTAAATTAATTTTGAGTGATTAAAGTGTGTTTTTGAGTGATTTTAACAATTTTAAAATCACTCCCGAACATGCCTTTACTTCTTTTCAAAAATCACTTTTTTTTTTCGTTTTTAAAATCTCTTAACCATTATGAAAACATTTTTAAATGAAAAAAAAACTAAAAATTGAATTATGAATCAAACATACCTGTTTTTTAAAAACAAAAAACAAAAAATTAAATGGTTATCAAACGACTCCAAAAGATTTTCGTTTCTAACTTTACTTCATAGATTCTGAAAATGTTTTCAAAATTCAAAAAACAGAACAATTGAATAGTTACCAAACAAATTTATTTAAAAAAAGAACTAAAAACAAAAAGAGAAAAACAATTGTTTATCAAACAACTCCTTAATTAAAAATTTATGTAGATTGAACCGAAATTGTATTAAAGATATTGTGAAAACATTGTTAGAGGATTTATATAGAGTTTGGGATTCAAATTATGATAATAATTTTGTTGCATGTGCATTTAGAAAATATGTTAGTTTAAAGTTATCATCTTAATTATATTAACAAAAATGACAGTCATATTTCATCATCACATTCAAATAGTTATCAATTTGAAATTATCATCAATCGATCATATATATAATGTTGTTTTAGAATTGTCATCATATTGAAACCACATCATCATAACTTTATAATGATAATGTTTTTGATCTTTTTAACCTTCATATAAATATATAATGACGATAATTTCAATGTTGGTTACCAATTAACATAATTCGATTATCAACTGTCATCGGATCTATATGATGTTAGGTACAACAACTGTTATAGAAGGCTAGATTTGTTGTAGTGTGCAAGCTTAGAGTATATATTCTGACAAGATCTCTCCCTTACACTAAAGTGAGTGATATATAGATTCCAGACATCTCATACTCTTATTGTGCTTCCGTACTCTTTAATCAATAACAACAAATCACATGTAGCATTTGTTTTGTCAAAAAAAAAACTTATAACCAATTTCTATTGTCCCTATTGTTCATGAGTTTTATGCTAATAGCAAAGTATCCTTGTTTTGCATAGTGAAATGACTCAATATTGGTGAGGTATAATATAGATGAGATCGCCACAAATGTGAATATCTTATAATAACAGTTAGATGTTCATATGTATGTCTTCTAATAACTACTAGATATAATTTGAAATATTTTTACCGTTTCTCTCTTATACAGTCTATAATGTAAAAGTAAAATAGACCGTTATTATATTGTGATAACCTCCTAATTTCTTGTTTTGTAGAGGTTTTATGAAAATTAAACAAACTAAAAGGGGTTGGAGTTTAATTTTTGGCATAAGTGAGGTCTTGGCTCAAACAAATAAACTATCATGACCTAAAATAGTGTTGGCACTCCTCTTTTCCTTGTAGGGCCTAGCAAAGTAGAAGTTGACTTAAGTCAACCAATGTGCGTAAAAAATAAAATCATATGGATTAAGGAACGAAGACATTTATGTGAAGATAATTACCTTTATTGATATAAAGATTTTTTTATCTATAATGTAAAAAAGTAAAGTCATGAGAATTTATGTTCAAATTATAAGATAATATTGTAGTATTATAGAGTTATGTAGATCGAAGATTCATAATATCTTCTTTGTCAAAATTTTAATATCTCAAAATTGAAAGTATGAATAAATGGTCCACAAAGAAAAGGCTCATTTCATAAAGCCAAAAGGTATTAAGGGCGTGATTGGGTAAAGTGATGCAAGAATGATGACAAAAGAGGATTGCAAACAACATTTAAGATGTTGATGCTAATAGAAATGCCAATGTCTCAATTTAACAGAAATATCGATGTTGATAAAAATTTATGAAACATGTTATAAAAATATATATTTAAATTAATAAATAAACTTTTTATATTTTTTAATTCAGTTAACATGTTTATTATTTATATTATATTTACATTAGTGGGTTTTTCTTATTTTGTGAATTTTTTTAATGATAGAACAGAAATGTCAATTTACGTCTCGAGTCTATGTGAAACGATGAATATATAGAAACATATATCGATTGCAGAAAGGAAGGCCTAGGGATAATGTTTATTTAATTTTTAGCTTTTGTAAATTAAACCTTTTAAACATTATTATAACTTATATTTATTAGTTTTTTTTTTGTTAGGTTGCGGAAAAATTAAAAAAAAAAGACAAAAATATTATTAAAGAATAAAAAAATTTTAAAAATAAAAAAATATGGAAAATTATTTACACAAAATAGTAAATTTTTTGTATAATTGTAATAGGCGTTAATAGAAGTCTACTATCAATGAAAAAAATAATAAAATTTATCACTGATAGATGCTGATAGAAGTCTATCAATGCATATCAATATTTTTTTTTTGTTATTTTTTTTAAATAGTTTGACATTTTTTTACGAGTGAAAATTTCCCTTAAAAATGGTGAGAAACTAGTTTAATTTTTAAAAAATAATAATTAATTAAACCGGTCCTAAACAATTAAACCAGACCGAATCGAACTGACATTCTATCGGCTCGATGTTTGAACCGACTGCTGAAATGCTGATTGGTTTGGGGTTCTTCTCTGCAAGTCTCAGCGCCGCCGCCGATTGTCAGCACTGCAATTCTCAGCGTCGATTCTCTCTCCCTGCACTGCCGTCAGTCTCTTTCGCACTCTCTCACAAGTCCCACCACCGTCGATTCTCTCTCCCACCGTCGCCGTCGGTTTCTTCACACGCACTGGTCTCTCTCTCACGCCCCATTTCTTGGATTCCTGTTTCTTTTAGGGACAGCACCGATATCTTCTTGTACAAGTTTTTCTGGGTTTACAATTCTTTTTAGTTCGATGAGCTTGAAATTGTGACTTTATTTGATTAATTGGGTATCCAAACAGGAGATTTGGATTTTGATGGGTACTTCTGAAATGTAAAGATAATGGGACTAAATTCGAACCTAACTGCCTCAAATTTTCTGGTATTACCTTGTCTGAGCTTTCTATATCGTTTCATAGTTAAATATTGCAAGCAAGAGATAGTTAAAACTGGGAACAAAACTGGATTGACCATCTTCAAACTTTTAGTGAGTGAGAAATGCTCATGGGGATTTCTTTCTCATGTATTTTTCTTCCTGTTGAAATGCCGTTCTAGTTTAAATGGAATAGGGGAAAGCAGAAATTGAAGGAACCCAATCACTAAACTGAACTACGATTGTGTAATTGTTGTTGGTTTGGCTCAGGTCATTTGAAAATTTTCGTGTTGCTCGAATCTGATTTAGTATGTAAGGGATTGGTGAATCAACTGATACCCAAGATATTTGATATCCAATTGAATGGGCTGTAATTGAATTGGGAACTGTTGCATTAGAGCTGTTAATGTATAAAGTTATTTAATTATTTATGAAATAAATTTATTTCCATTGTTAAAAGATTTTGAATTGAAAGTTGTACATGAAAGGGCTGTTTAAGGATTTTGATTAAACTTGTTTTGAGTTAATGAGTTGCAGATTCTTTCCACAGGTATGCTTTGTGCTTCCTGACATTTATCTCTACTGCTTCCCTTTTCTTTTGCAGCATATTCAAATGGGATTATGGTAGCATGACAACAAACTATGATATAAGAAAGATAGTTATATGGCAAAATCTTTGTTTCATAATCTCCGCAGAGCTTCTCTGCTTTTCAGATCTTCATCACTGAACCAACCGTCTGTCAGGTACCATTCAATTAAGTTTCTTCCATCTTTTTTTACTAGAATATCAATGTGTTTTTACTTTTCAACATCAATTTTCATCTCATTTTACTTTGATTTTCCACATTAGTGATAAATTTCTTCGTTGTTCTGTTTCCTCCCATTTCGATGCTTTTATAGTTTGACCTAGCCTAGCAGGTTCAAGAATGGAAGAAAATAGCTTGAGTTTGACTTTGAAAGAGATAGTTTAGAATCTATAACATGGATTAACTTTTGATGAGTTTTCTGGTAGAAATTTACTGTGTTCCCACCATATATTCTTGTTGCAGACCTATTCTTGGGGTTCCTGACACTATTTTCTCTCAAATCAACAACTTTCCTCTACCGAACATCTCAAAACCTCTGTGGGGATTTAGAAATCTAAGCCATGGTTCTGTGAATCTTGTTGTATCCCAAGGGAAACCGAAGTTTGAAACACATGAAGTCGATCCTCCAAAAAAAGAGAAGTGGAAGACTAAAAAAAAGTTGAAGATGCAGCGAATGAGAGAGAAGAAGAAAAGAAAAGCGGCAAATAAGAAAGACCCTCGTCAACTGCGTGTAAAGGGGAAGAAAAAACAGAGATTTTCAAATGCAGAAGAGAGAATCAAGCACAAGCTGGAAAAAGTAAGCCAAAAAGAACTGTTTAGAATGTTATATGGGTCTATAATGTTAAATACTAGCTTATTCAATCTATTTGGCGAAGTTTCTCATTTCAAAAGAAAAGAGTTGTTTCATAAGCATTTCCTTTTTCTCCTGCTGAACTGCAGCAAGATGGTTTTCGACTAAATTTTTTTTTGTATAAGAACAGATGGCTTTCAACTTCATGAATGTTGGTAATTTTTCATATTGTTTTCAGTTACAGTTATAGAGATTTTGTTGCAGGCCAGGATTAAGGAGGCATTGCTGATTGAGAGATTAAAGCGGTATGAAGTTCCTAGAGTTCAGGGTCCTATAGTGAAACCACACAATCTGACTGCTGAGGAACGGTTTTATATGAAGAAAATGGGTCAAAAGAGGTCTAATTATGTACCTATTGGAAGAAGAGGAATTTTTGGAGGTGTGATTCTAAACATGCACATGCATTGGAAGAAACACGAAACAGTTAAAGTTTTTTGCAAGCCTTGTAAACCTGGGCAAGTGCATGAGTACGCACAGGAAATCGCAAGATTGAGTGGAGGAATCCCAGTACAGATAATTGGTGATGATACTATTATCTTCTATCGAGGAAAGGAATATGTGCAACCAGAAGTTATGTCACCAATTGATACATTGTCTAAGAAACGGGTTAGTTTCTAAATTTTCAGTTTTCCTAATGTATTCAGTGAACTTTTATAATATGTTTTTCTTTAAAAAGGAAATCTGAGTGTCTAGACCAGTGCATCTTTGTTTTAGACATGGTAATAAGGGAGAACATCAGTATGACTATTTAGCTTTTCGCGTGTAAAATTTGTGCTTGGGAGTGAGCTGTGTAGTTAAGTAACAGTATTGAAGTTAGAGAAGTGTGAAGTTCAGCATATGTTTTTGGTTTTTAGATTGTTGGAGTGTCAACACTAGGGAGGGAGAATTCAAGCCTCTTGGAGACTTGGAGAGTGTAATTTTTTTTCTTAAGCAATGATCCAACACTTCCATAGATAATAAGTTCCAAAGTCACTACAACTATTCTGCTTTTGTTACATGTTCTGTGTCCTATCAGAATTTTGTAGTGTAAATGGCTCTAAAGAGGCTCTTCTTTCTCTCTCTCTTGGGAAAAAAAATCAAACAAACAGAGGGAGAAATCTATGATTGCATCTTGTGACATTTTATAGAGAACATTAGTGTACAATGATATGACTAACAATAACAGGCAATTCCTATCATGCTGTCAGTGTAGATACCTAGAAGAATAGTGCAGATTTTTTATTTTCATGTTAAGTCATTTATATTAGCTTGACGAGAGAATAAAGTTCTGAAATTAGATTATTGTACAGAAAAGCTTTCATTTAACAGCAAATACCCAAATGTTGCAAACTTGGTCTGGTCTCTAGTTATGTTATGGTATTGTTTGCCTTTTGTCATCCGATCAGTTTGCAGCGATCGACATGTTTAAAACCTCAACGTGAATGTTTAAGTGGATTTGTGTTTTTAGGAAATTGATTATAAATAAATCATACAAATGGCTTCCCTCCTTGCAGGCGCTAGAGAAGTCCAAGTACGAGCAATCCCTCGAGTCTGTACGCCGCTTCATTGCCATTGCTGAAAAGGAACTGGAGCTATATTACAGGCATGTTGCACTTTATGGTGACCCAAATGATAGGAATCCGTTGGCCATTTTAGACATTCCATATGACAACATGAATAACTCACACAAACATCAAGGTAATAAATTGGATGATTCTCATTCTGCTGCTCTTTGCTTAGCATCTGATGTTACGAACCAGAGAAAACCCGATTTCTCGGACAACAAGTCATTAGATATTGGAGATGGATTTGCAGATTCCTGCTTTTCTACTAGTGAATCAGATTTTGAAAGTGACAAATTAGATGACTCTGATGATGGGAGGATAGAAGTTAGTTTTTCCCAGACAGGAGAGGAGTTGTCCTCAACCACAATGAACGCTGGTTCAGCTTTCCAGAATGAATGTGAATTTCATAACCAAGAACTACGGAAACACTCGTAAAAATAACACGAGGCTGATTTTTTTTTTTTTTTTTCCGGCTTCAATGGATGTTGATCCAATGAAAACTTGCGTTGATATATGTTACACCAAAATATTTTCAGAAATTATAGGCGGTATTTGGTAACCATTTTGTTTTAGAATTTTAGTTTTTGAAAATTAAGTCCATTTTATCTCAATTTCTTACAATAATTTTGCATATTTCTTTAATACAAGAGTTGAATTTTGCATATTTCTTTAATACAAGAGTTGAATTCTTAGCTAAATGCTAAAAACAAAACTAGTTTAAATTTTTTTTTTTTTTGGTTTTCAAAATTTACTTCGATATTTTGAAAACATTTGTTAAAAGAAGATAACAAATCAATAAATTTAGAGGTGAAAAAAATGTTTATAAGTTTAATTTTTAAAAATTAAATGATTACCAAATAGGTCATGACTGAAAGTTTTTAAGTTCAATATTTGCATTGAAAAAATGATCTGGTTATTATTAAAACATTCAATTTCATGTTGAAATTTAAACTCAGATATGTAAAGCAAAGTTAACTTTCGTGCTCTTTTTCTGTATGGTTGAGGTTGATTAAAATGGAGCCATCGAACTAGATTTAGTTTGATTTCGTTTGTCAATTTGGTCTCAGTTTGTTGTGAAAATATAAAACGTCCTGGTTTAGGCCTTGTGGTTTGTAGTTTTTGGGAAATATAAAATATTTAGGCCTTGTGGTTTGTGGTGTATCCCCTTGTTTCCAATTTGGGGTATGAGCTTACAAGTTAATTTGTTTAATTTATCTTTTAAATATTGTTTTTCTTAAATTAAAAAAAAAAAAAAATCATTGTTTTTTGTAATAAAGCTAAGCTGAAAAAGGCTAAGAAAAGGCAACTTCAACACTACAATAGAATCTTATCTTGCTCACAATTACATCAACTATCAAACTTTTTAGGTACTTCTCAGTTCCCACAATATAAATCTCCACCCCACACATCATATTCATACCTCAATATTGAGAGAGGATATACTTGAAAAGGTAAAATGAAAGAGCAGAAAATAGAGTTAATGAGGAAGGGTAAAAAGAAAAAATAATTCAGCTAAAACATTGAGAAAGGAATGAAAGGGCTAGGTGGAAAGTGAGGTGAAGTATAAGAGAGGAAAACAAAAGGAGAAATGCACCAAAATGAATAAAGATCGCCAACTAATTTAAAATTTCACACTAAAAAACTCCATGTTAATTTTTCATTGATCAACTGATCAACTAATGGTCAACCTGAACTATTTAGAACTATTTTTTAAAATCTCCAAAACTTGAAATATCATAGACTAGATAGACACCAACCCAAAAACCATCAACCAAATAGTTCCAAAGCTTAGAAATCAAAATTGCATTTTACCCTTTTTAAACCTAACAACAAAATTTAAACCACAAGGTCGAAAAGGAAAAGTGAAGCATTCAAGTGTTGGAGAGAAGAATACCTGAAAATGCAAAATGAAGTATGGAGTAAAAGGCAGCCAAGAAAGGATGCCGTTTCATGCAGTGTCTATGTGCAGATTACAATTCTTTTATTTCTTTTTGTTGATTGACAGAATCACAATTTACAAGACAATGGCCTGTGCATGACATTCAGTAACGTCCATCCTCAACGAACACCACACTTGACTGCATCTCTCCCACTTTTGCTGCATACTTTCCAAAAATGACTCCGCCCATGCCTCCTTCGCCCCTCTCATGCTCAGTTCATAAGGCACTGTGAAACTGTTGTACAAATTTATTTAGTAAAGCAACAGCCAAAGCTTTGCACTCTCTCTCTCACATCTTTTTTTAACAAATAGAAAGAGTAATAGTGACGTTCTGGGAATTTCTCAACCTAACAAGATACTCGATATCTATATTTCGAAAAATTGTAGGCAGATATTTGAACCTTACTTACAAAATTACCTCAGAAGGTCTTCAAGCTGAGATCCTTTGGTGGAGGCGCCTCTCCTGTAGTGTAGTAAGTTCAAAGGTGTCTTGAGAAAAATGTTTTTATAAGTACTTCAATAAGAAAAAGTACTTTTAGAAGAACCCTTTCTTCTGCAAGTACTTTAATCATGCTTCTTCTATAAGTACTTCATAGTTTTCTAAAGCATTTTTTTATAAGTTCATTTATATTTTACTTTCAAATTTTCTTTTGATTATTTAACTAAACCATATGAAAAAATTTTGAAAATTGTTTTTATAAATCGGCTTATAACATTTTTCAATATTCCAAAAGTCATTCTAGCATTCAGTTAATTTTTTTCTTTATCTGATAGGGGTATGCAACAAGTTTTCACAACTCCATTTCATGTGATGTTAGAGGGGGAAAGAATTTTGCTTACAAAGTGAAGTCGGTCAACAACACGAAAAGATCATCCATCAGTCGAGTTGTACAAGTAACTTAAGGATTGGGTTTTAGACTTATGACAAGCTTGTCATCCAACTAGATAATTTTTCTTTCAAATTGATTTTGGACCGTCTACAGATTTGAAGTATGGAAGGGATATGCCAGTGTCTTAAGTATGGAAACCATGCAGAAATGCAGAAATGCTATTCAATAGGATTATACAATATAAATAATTTTTTTCCTACTTTTACTATAAGAGCGTTTCTTATCATGTTTAGAGTTGAAACAATTATACTTGCATGAACTTTCTAATATTATTATTTTGCGGGTAGGAAAGAAATTAGGAATGGCGTACCAGCTAACTGATAACCTGAAGATGTGAAGGGGCTTAGCAGAAAGATTGTAAGTAGCCTCAGATATGTGCTCCTTGTCAAAAAGGTATACAATTGGATAGCCAAGAAGCCATCTGGGCCAAATAAACTCAATTCATCAAAGAATGAAACTAAATCATGCTATACAAATCACATTGAATGCTCATTGATTTCTTTTTTTTCTTTTAATAAGAAACATTGGAATAGATATATTAAAAAAAGAGCAGAGCATCTTATCCAACAAAAAAAAAGTGTGTGTGTGTGTGTGAGAGAGAGAGAGAGAGAGAGAATGGAAAAGGAGCAGCATAACTGCCTAGGGGCTGGGGAGAGCTAAACAAGAGCCTTCCAGTCAAAAGTGATAATTGATTTCTTTAAACTAATTTACATTTGAAATAAGTAATTCAATCTCATTGATAGAGTCAGAGTTTAAAACAGGACATAATAAAACTTCTGAACCCTTAGAGCTAACAAAAAACTGTTCCAACAAGAACTACTTACAAAAGGGCTATAGCAACAAAGATATTTCTCCAACTAATTGTATGAGAAGAGAGATTTTCCCAAAAAAGGTCTACTGAAGGATCCAAATTCCATCTCCTAATGTCTCTCTAGCCAGAGGGTGGTTTCTCTACGTATGGATAAATTACCCTCTCTATCTGCTTCATTCCACACTTCTCCAATAAAGTTCTCCAATAATGTCAACTGATATCATGTGAGTTACTACTACATCCAAACATTTAAGTGGACAATGCAATCTGATAGATTCTGGACTCACTTAGAGGCTGTAGAACTCAAGCATCCTCCTAAAACTAAAATGCTACTATCAAACCTAACTGGCAACTATTAAGCTAAAAAATGTGTCTAGGTAGTCTACGAGTCTTATGGAAGCAATGAATAATAAAGGGGTACTCAAAAGTAGAGAATTACCCATTTAAAGTTGGCAGAGTGATTTCAGTATGTTCCAAACAGTTACTAAGATCAATGAAAGAAGACTGAGAACTAATCCCATGAATAGAGGATCTGATCTCCGTTATACGGGTTTCCCCAAGAGATGGTGATGGATCACTTTCCATTTCATCTTGGGAAAATAAAGATGAGAACAACTTTTGAATTGATTTAAGCTGCAAACCCAGTGAACTTTTTTCAGCATCTATTAACATCTGAAGCAAATAAGACAAAAGGCAATCACCAAAGAGGGTAAATGTAGGACCTCAAAAATTAAAAGATGATAATCAAAGATCACTGTGCACCTTGGGGGGGTCCCGTTCAATGTCCACAAGGAGCAGTGTTAATTTGGAATTTAAAGTTGAATGGACATGTTCAGCGAGTCCTTGCACATGTATCAGATATATCATATCCTCTATGACCATTACCTTAAGATTCTCAAATATACGTAGTTCCTGCATCAGTTTAAGAACATCAATATTAGAAAAGTTGCAACACAGGACACTAAGATAGATAAAATGGTCATATATCTTCAATGACCATCCTTCTGCATGTGTTAGTGATCAATGTAGTCATGTCAAATAAAAAGACCCTATCAAAAATATTATGAGGAATAGAAATATTCATGCATTTTTGGATTAAGGGATATTAATACACTGTGCGGATAGAAAAGACGCCCCTACTCCAGTAAAATGACTGACGTAACTTTGTTTTCGATTTTCCAAGTTTATACCATGTATAAGTGCAGCTTCTACTTTCAACTAAAATATAGTATATGATTACTATCAAATCCCACATCATTTCAGATTTTTCTAAACGAAAATATAAAGGTTGACAGATATTTTACTATGGAATGGGGTGTAAGTACACCTCCCAAATTGGTACCTCCACTTAGCATTAGTAAGTTTATATTTTAAATAATCACACCAAACCAAGTCTCGAACTAGACTTCTAGCTCAAACTCCGACTTACTAAACAAAAAGTACAAGCACTTTATAGAAATTTTAATTTTTCTTGCACGTTCGTGAGCATGAATCTTCTTTTCATTATTGTTTCCAAAGAGTAGCTCAGCTCTCTAGAGTAAATACCTCAGAATAACACTTATATAGAGGTAAAATCTCCACTAATTTATTAAAGTATCCTTCATCTTACAAGATTAACCTTTATATGACCCCAACTTAGTTGTTGCTATGTGAGATTTTGTATTCATTGTGGTGATAATTTTTATAGGCTTCAGTCTTTATTCCCCTTACTGATGAAACAAAGAAACTGATTCTATTAACTGCACAAACGATGTTAAGGATCTAATGACATTGAGCAGCTTAATTAATAATCCAACACAATTTGCAAGCAAGAAGTAAGTAATAAACCTAACCTTTTGAATTCGTTCTAGAAGTGCACAAAGCCGGTGTTGCAATTCAGGCATCTTCCCACCATAGTCTATCATCACAACTGGTCGCATTCCTGTACACAATGCTAAGACATCTGCACCATGAAACAAGCCATAATCAAGAGGGAGTGTGTGGATAAGAATGTGTAGCTTATGAAACTTTGTGTCCTGCTGCAAATGCTTTCCAAGCTCGAAAATTTCATGTATGCAATGATCAAAACCCATCAGCATGTTGAGTTGCAAATGTCAAATAAAACCATAAAATGAAGCGGGAGGTTGCTAAAACAAGAAGAAATTGAAAGAGTGAAAAGTTGAGGAGAAAGAAGAAAGGTAAGAGAAATTGACCTAATTGGAGGCGACGTTTGGCTGGAAATTTGAGACGCCATTTGATTTGAGAAAGAGAGGAGTCCAACACATTCAGTGCTTCGTCCATTTCTCTTGCCTCCATCTTCCCTCTCATTCATCCATTCATCCATTTTATTGTTTGATCAACTTTTAAATTATTATATGGGTTTTTTCAAAATAAAACACAAACGAAAACGAAAGGGATTTAATATTATTTTCATTATTGCCTTATGTATAGTTTTCATTTTTTTTTAATTAAATAGTTTCACGCTTAAGTTAGTACCCAATTGCCCGTCCCTGTTTCGCTCCCCGTCTCCCACCTATTAGGCTTTTTTCTTATATTTATTATAATACAAGATGGTGTTGAGGTGAACTTAGGTTATGTTGTGTGTGTTTGTGAAGGAATGTCATTTGTTGATAAAGTCTTGGAGCTTTTATGCCATGTGTTGACGGTTTGTACCTAGTAGCCAACGAATTCCATATCAATGTTGTCCCATAATCAAGTTGGCTGATTGGAGTGAGCTCATCTGCGATCAAAGTTGACCTTGGCATTATCTAGCATCCACCTCGTCGTGCTTCGGGCTAGGGCTTGAACATGTGTCCTTGATGGAAAGGCCACATAACAAGTTTATATTTATCCCACAACATTGGCCCCACTTCTATATGGGGTCCAACTTTTGAGGATGAAGTTCATTCAGATGTTCACCTGGCAAAAGTGAGTAATGTCTTTGGTTGCTTGTTGTCGGTTATAGACAATAGACTTCTAACATCACTTCAGATGTCAACATGGGATCCAACAAATAACCTTTCGCTTACTTAGGTCTCATCCATGATGTAATCAGAACCAACGATGAAAATGGAGAGACTCATTCTTATATATAGGACATTGGACAAAGTCTTACTTACATATCCATACCCTGTCGACTTGTTGATTCTAGTTTTTCTTGCTGATCTAAGCTAGTTGCGACTTTTTGTTTCTGTAATTTTCTATTTCTTCAAATGGATAGAACTATCAAAAGGGGAGTGCATTAACAAGTTGTTGGGGGTGAGGTGGCCTTTGCTCCGACATGTTTGAGAGTCGGTTGATGTTGCCTTTGCACCCGATTGCCAAACACATCCTTAGCAAGGCTAGGTGCCTCCAACTCAACTCTCTCCAAATTGATGACTAGTATGAATGTTGATATACCACCAATATTCCTAAATTGAATGCTTACTTACCAACAATACACTTTACTTGAAATACATTCATGATTTGACATACCATATTGATATATGTGAAGATTTTGAATGATAAAATTGGAATAATTAAAAAACTGAAAATTAAATCAGATTTCAAATGTTGTCATATTTGCAAAAAAACCAAAAGTTACTTTCTCTATATATGTAAACATGGAAAATATTTTCGCAACCAATTATTAAAATAAAAATAAATAAAAAAAAAATTCTCATGTAGACAAGAGATTGTGTGTACTTGGAGTTCATATAACCAGAGGATGTCCAAAACCACCATTCAAACAGAGTATGTATCATTTAATATCAAGTATTAAGCTCTAAGGTTTGACAAATTTCTCTTCTTGTTGCATATTAATGTGATTTCTTCCCCAACAACATTAAGAAAAAAAATTAAAATGTCAAGAACAATTTCAAGTTTTTTACTACCCACATATCTTCACTTCTACCTTCATTTGAACTGAAACTGGTAGTGCTCTCTTCCTTTTTGAGTCCAACAATCCTTATTGAACTTCATTACTGATTCCTAGTTGAAATTAAGAAGTTATACAAGGAGGTGAAGGTAATTATTGTTTGGGAAACTGCTGCTATAGGTAGTTACCTTAGGTTTGTATGCTTTATTTGTATTTTTCTTTGCTATTTTTTGTGTGTTCTTCTCTCCTCAGCTTCTTTGAGTGTATATTTATTAAAGTAAAAAGAAAAAAAAGTAAAAGAAGAAAGTGAATCAAAAGAGGAAGGGAAAAGGGCAAAAGAGAGAGTGAGTTTTGTATGCAAACCAAAGTTAAGTGGAAGAGAAGAACCCTATGAAGAAAGAAAGCTCCAAATTCTGCATCAATGGAGGCTTGTAAAGCTCCCTGAAATTTTCAGTACCTATCTAACTACCTCTTTATTTTGCAACCTTCATATGAAATTCATACCTTTTTTTTGAAGTCATCAATAATTCAAATCTCTAACATCGAAAGCATATACTTTAACCAATTGAGTTAAACTCAAATAACTTGAGATGTGTCAAATTTTGAAACCAATGAATATAAATCCGAACCAAAAGTATAATTTCTTTTACTAGAGAATATACATATTTGAGCTTATTTTGATAATTAGGCAGAAAGAAAACATCATTAACTAAAATGAATATGAATTGAGATATTTTTTGAATCTACAATGAAATTGTATATTGAAAATTTTTCCTGTTTTATGTATTAAAGATGGGATATCCTGAGTGAGGGAATGAACACTCTGAAAATCCATCCTTCTTTTCTGATGTGTATAAGCAAACAACTGAAGAAGTCACAAACTGCAACTGCAGGTTTGTTTTGGGCAATGTAGTCCAATAGGGCTACAAAATAAACCAACCAATCATTTAATCTTAAATCCAAAATCCAAGCTCTCTCTACAATTCTCTAACTCTAAAGACTGTAACATCTAAACCTGAAATGTACATCAGCCGCTTGGACAGTGATCGGGAAGAACCCCATGAAATCAAACACTATAATTTTTCATGGCAAGGCTAGATCAGTCACCTCTTGGTAAAACTTTCCTCCTTTGCCAGACTAATGAATTCCAAATCCTAAAACCGAGGACTGTGTGAAATCGAAACAATTTACGATGATGGATGACAATTATGTGTCCACAGGAACTGGAAGATCGTCGTCGAGGCTGGGTGGAGATAGTGGTGGGATAGCTGAGAGGTCAGAAAGATCGTCCACAAGTTCCAGGATCCTTCTGGCAGTTGCTTGAAAATCCCCCCTATTAATACCGACCTTTCTAGAAGATAGAACTCCAGATTCAATTGGTCTAGAAGAGTTGCTACTCTCAACAGATGATAAGAATTGATCTTTGGCCAGTGTATTTTGAACAGCAGAGGAGATTACAGAACTAAAGATGCCAGAATTCCTCAATCCTTGAATAATGACCTGAAGAAAGAATAAAAAACATCTGAGTTTATCCACCATGCATCTTTTATGCAAAATGATTGGTCATTCGTAGTTAAATACTTAAGGCCCCATTTGGTAACTATTTGGTTTTTGGTTTTGGTTTTTAGTTTTTGGAAATTAAGCCTATAAACACCCCTTTCCACCTCTAAATTTCTTGCGCTTTCTACCAATGTTTTAAAAAAACCAACTCAATTTTAAAAACTAAAAAAAGTGGTTTTTAAAAACTTGTTTTTAATTTGGAATTTGGCTAAGAATTCAAATCTTTTACTTAAGAAAGATGAAAGTCATAGTAAGAAATTGAGAGGAAATAGACTTAATTTTCAAAAACTTATCCAAAAGCCAAATGGTTACCAAACAAGGTCTTAACAATAAAGAAATGATGCTATTAACTCACCATAGGTGCATAAATGCGAGTCAGAATACCCTTTCTTAAAAGTTTCAAGTTCAGTGCTTTATCAGTCCACACAATTCGTTCACGATACCTAAAACAGAACAGGAACTTGTTAAAAGCCATGATTTATGTAAATCTGAAGGCATGAGTATTTAGTTTAGACAAAAAATAGGTCAGCAACAATAATATCCATCTGACGATGATAAGCAAGTTGAAGAAGACAAAATGGGACAGTACGGAAGAATACTTGGTTTGATATCTCACAACTATCATCTCTGGAATGGTTTTGCCATAGTGACAAATATTCAGAAAGGCATTCGAAAAGAACTTGGAGGTAGACTAGACATTAGAAACAAGACGCTTTTAAAGACCTGGAAACTAGACTATATGTCCTCGCTATCGCTGTGATTTAAGAAAGAAATATTCAATCCATTGACCATTGAGCCAAGGCTCTCATTAAAATCTATAGTAGGCATGGATGACTCATTCAGTTGAGATTTAATCCTGGCCTGGTGCAATCTCTCTGACACCCTTGAGATTTAGATTCTATTCAAACCAAGATTCTACCTTTGCAACCCACGAGATTTCATATCTCTAGTCAACCAAATGGAGATGGAAGTTATACTATTGTGCCTAATAATTACCAGCGTAGCATTTCTTCCTCTGTTGCAGTTGAGGCAATTATGAACGCCTGTAAAGAATACAGTGTGAAGATGTCAAAGAAAAGTTCATAGTCTAAAATCCAATGGAGAAGAACAATAATGATTTAATGAACAATTTAAATAATTATGTTTAACAAAAATTTATACGTATACAAAAATGTTAAAATCAAGAATTCATGTTATATATCCTAACAATAGCTAATCCCATTATAATGAAATTTAAACTCACTTTTGTCTACACAAAATGCATGCGTAAAACAAGGTATAAAGTATTTGTTCCTAGAAATACTTTATTCCTAGAAATAGAGTGATTCCATCTACACAAAAAGATTGGACCACCAGTTAAAATTTATTGAAGGAATATATTCACACGTACACACACATATTTAAAAAAGTAATATATTCATATTTAAGTATTCCTCCAGCATTTACTTTCCTAACTGTTGACGACTTCTTGAAGATTGAGTTAGATTCCGACTGAATTGATGAATAGGCAGGGTAGTAATATTTTCGTAAAACAAATAACATCTACAGAAGGAAGGAACTGAGAGTAAATTAAGGTAAGATCCTGACCCTTTGAATTTGTTAGTCTCAGTACAGGACTTCAAACCAGAATGAGCAAAGAAACTTGGATATGGACAATGGACAAGATGCAACATGAGTACACATCCATTTTGAACAAACTAGCATACAGGAATTTTTCAACACAATTCAAATAAATTTTACATGAAAGAAGTTTCCATCTAAACAGCAGAAAAAATGATCAGTAACAATTTTAGCCTTTCTAATCATCCTTGATTCTCTGAAAAATATTATTCAACCTTTAGACGGAAGAAAAAAGAAAGAGTCTGAATCAGAGGGGGAAAAATTGAATCCTCTCTCAAATTTGATCATGTTAACTTTCCATTCGCTTAGGGAATTTCTTCAGAATTCAGCACCTCAATCAGCTTGATGAACTTCCTTGTGCATTTAGATATTTTTCTTCCACTAGATTTCTCATGCATCAATGTAATGTTGAAGTCTCCCCCCAAACATCAAATATTTGCGGCAGATCCCTGAAGATTTTTCTTTCTTCTCTCAAAAATTTCCTTCTCATAGTTTTTCGGGTGAAAATGTATGAAATCCAGCATTCCTTCCATCTTCGAGAAATACCTTAACCGACTACTCCCTTAAGCATCTCTTCCACCCTAATATTGTTCATCCCACATGATCAACAAGCCACTTGATATTCCCAAGGCTTTTAACATTCTCATCCAATATAGTGAGGTTTCCATGTGGAGAGGGACCCTGAGGAGGTTTAGTCTTTGGTGAGGTTTCATATTTCTCTTTGGGCTTCAGTTTCAAAGACTTTTTGTAATTATGCCATAGGCAATATCATTCTAAGTTGGAAACCTTTTCTTTAGTGGTTTTTTGTGGGCTTGGTTTTTTGTATGCCCTTGTATTCTTTCATTTTTTCTCAATAAAAGTAGTTGTTTCTTAAAAAAAAAAGGAAATAGATAGAAAAAATGTCAAACTATTTACAGAAAATAGCAAAAAGAAACACTGATAGACATTGATAGACTTCTATCAGCATCTATTAGTGATAGACTTCTATCATTTCTATCATTGATAGACCCTGATAGACTTCTATCAACGTCTATCACAACTATCTAAATTTTTTTCTATTTTGTATAAATAGTTTTCCTTATTTTTCTATTTTTAAAAATTCCCCCCAAAAGAAATATCATCCAAGATATACCAAACTTCACAATAGTTGTACGACGCTTCAGTTTATCAACAACAATTTGGTTCCTTCAACATCAGAATTTCCAGATATAGCTCTCTATCCATACTTTTATCTTTAGTCCTTCTACTAATCGAGTTCCTTTGTATTCCATGAAAGAATTTCCAAAAACAATTCCACTTCTGGATCTGAAACGAGAGTACATTTTCAACTATCATTATTAACAATTGTCACCAAGTCTTTCTTGACAATGTAACTTTTGCTGGCCTATCTTGGCTTAAATTGTATCCCTACTTCAATAGTTGCAATTTCTGTGATCGTCATAAAAATCAGAATAAATTTTTGTAATCTTTCTTGCTTTGGGGCTTGGCTCTCCTCAATTTTTGATGTAATTTTATACCTTCTAGTTACCTAGCACAAGTTAACTGAAATTTGGTAGCCTTGTTTTTGGAGGACTCATGAAGAGAAACTCTACTCTCCGGCTTAAATGGCTGTGAAGATTCCTTTGGAAGAAAATCATTTATGTAGCATAAAGTACTTACGGCTGGTTTTCTACGCTTTAGAGGATGAGTACAAACAAGAGCCCCCGGAGATGTATCTTTGGCCTTCAGGATTTGATGAAGAGGACTGTTTTTCTTATAGCAGGAAAAGAAGATAGAGTTTATTTCTAGCATGCCTGTTTGCACTCCACTCTGCTCAGCAGTTCAGTAAATCTTCCCTTATTGACTTGTACTAGGACAGATTCCCCAAAAACTTTAGTTAAAGGGAAAGGTAGGCATCCAATTCTCTTAAGGATTAAAAGAGGAGGGCTAACAATACTTATTTGATCCAAGCTAGACACAACCTTTTCCCTTCAACCTATTTCGTAATACAGTCTTTTCCTTTATTTCTTTCTTTTTTTTGTTCGGTATCCCCATCAACCAAGAGGATTACAAAAAGGATTCCCACTTCGAAAATTTTGCATCAATTCAAAAAAATTTTAAAAAATAATAATAAATAAATAAAATCTGAGATTAGACACCAAGTAGAAGCAAAACAAGTGATATATTCCTTTGAGATTGGTATAGTGAAGTCTTTGTGCGTCCAACAAGTAATCATATACTCCTTGATTGTCATACACTCAGCAACACCAAAGATCTACTAAACCTACATATGCCTTATATGGTCATTTCAACCGGCTGGAATATTTTATGTAAAGCCGATGATCAAAGCCATACTTTTAGCCACGCATGGTAGCTTTGAAGTACAGTTTTTAAAGCCTTTGGGTGGTCCACGGTTCTTCCTAAAGGATATAAAGGATCTCCTCAACACTATCCTTGTGGGTCACCCTTTTCGCAGGGTCAAAGCCTTGTTGTGGAAGCACATATCCCGGGCCTTCTTTTGAATCCTTTGGAAAGAGAAATTCAGAGAAACCAAAGAGTCTTCTAGGACAAAGCTCTCCCTTTTGAAGTGTTCTTTGACCTCGTTACTTATTATGCTTATCTCTTGGTGTAAATTGTCAAGTCACTTTGCTTCTTACACTTGTGCTTCCTTTTTAACCAAATGGAAAGACATTTTGTAATCCTCATGGGTCTCAGAACCCTTCTGTAAATTTCATACGTCATTGAAAAGAAAAACACTCAGCATGTCTGAAGGGACTATTAATCTCAAGGATGACTTGTCAAGGCTAATTCCCTCACCTTTGTGGGACTTCTTTGCTTTAAAAATAACTTCATAACAATTAAAAAATCATTCTGAAATATATATCTACAAACCTTCATTTTATAATAGCATGTAAATACAAATCTAGACTCTAGAGTGTCTATACATACAGTTTTGAGACTTAAAAGAAACAACAAAATGAGTTAGTGGAGCACAAGTAACAATTGAAATGGCTTAACTTAAATGAAAAGCAGTAAAATGGGAAAAAAAACTGAGGGTAGTGGAACTCACAGCTCTATCAAATTCTAACATAAAGCATCTTTTAACATCGTCCTTTGTTGGTTTGCAGCCACATCGATCACGTCTTGATGTCAAATCAGTAAATTTAGGGTATGTGTAATGTAGAACAGCAGCTTCATCCAACTTGATCTCACTACCATCAAGTACAAAGAAATGATCAACAGAGGTCAAGAGTCATTAAGGATGATATTCTAACTCTAACCTACCAAGGCATGATAAAAAGAATAAGCTCAATTTGAGAAAAAAAAAACAAAAAAAAGAAATTGAAAAGATTCCCATGGATCCAAGTAATGGTTAGCTATACTGCTTAATTAGAAATGTGATTAAATAAAAGCATTTTAAGACATAAAAATGTGTACACATCAAATAGATAAGATATAATATATACTTGGGAGTCTTCATGTAATTGTGCCATCGATGTGCCCCATTTGGACGAAGATGGTCTTGAATCCGAGCAGCTGATTTTCCATTTCCATATGTCAAGAAATAGTTTGGATTGCCACGGGTTGCATCTTTATAATTACCGAAGTATACATCTTTTGGGAGATGGTCATAATTCTTTTTAAACATCGAAACCTGAACAAGCATAAAGGATTAGACAAACAAACTTGGCCAGATTCAACTGCAAATGGTTTAGCAATCCCAGCCCATGACTTTATGGTTCTACCCAGACTCTTTTCTGCATATAGATACAAACTAAAATGTTCAATTACAGGCGAAACAGAAAAATGAAGATCTTTTGAAGGTAAAGCACAGAAAAAAGTAACAAGTTGCAAATGTTGTAATGAAACTAGGTCTGAATCCATGTGAATTCCATTAACCACAAAGAGGAGCCTCTGCTTAGAAATTCCAGAGGAAGTGTGAGAGAATACTGACAGAAGAAATCATAAGGGCATGTTTGGGTTTCTTTTTCGCGTGTGTTCTGAAAATAACTTTAAAATTTAGTTTCTTAGATAAATTTTTAATATACATATGTGTTTGGGCTGGCTTAGATTTTTTTTTTCAATTACAACTGTTAAGCAAATTGACTAATAGAAAATTTCTGACTCCACATTACGTTACAAACTTGCAATAATATTTTATTAGTTAAACACTCAACGGTTATCTTATATAAAAGATTTTATACCTCGCTGAAAGGTTCCTTGACATCATCTCGCTCAACACTGCTCTCCTGATACAAAATACACCCAATATCCTCGAATCAATGACCACTTAAAGTAAACAAATTTAAGTTCATGTAGTTTTCTTAGCACAAAAGTGCAGGCATTGGATGAGACAATCACATGGGGCGATCTTAAGAAAAACTATATGAAGTTAATTGACTCACATAATTTGGGAAAATAACCATATCAACATTTGAAGGCACATCAGCAAGCAATTGTCTCAATGAATACTCCTGTGTGCCCGCAGGGTGCATCAGTTCATCAGTATCCAGGTGGATGATCCAATCCATGCCAGCACTCTGTTCAACGAGAGATTAATTATCTAGATTGAAAAAATTTCGCCTATTGAGAAGCTGGATGGATGTCCAGTGCATACAGAGAAAAAGAAAAATACAATACCCTGGCCATGACAATAGCCATTTCCATGTTCAGAGACTGCTTCACGAACAATTCATAATTGCATGGTTTGTAGAAGAAGCTTGACAACCATGTCTCGTTCCAAATCCGACTAAAATTCAAACAAATGAATCTCAGTTTTTTAAAAAAATATCGAAGATCATTATTTCTAGAGAAAGAAGTGTGTAACAAAAGAGCATTCAGAAGCAAACAAAAAAAAAAAAAAAGAGAGAAAAGAATCTCCATGAAGCAACACAACAAAGACAATGCAGGGTTCTCTATTCTTTTCATTTATTTTTTCGTGCAGATGCAACACAGGATATCTAGGAGGGTGGTGATGTAGAGAGTATAGTTTAGCTTCCTCAATCAGCTAGTAAAAAGATTAAACTGGCTATCAGGAGTTGAAAATAAAAGAAAAAAATTACAAATCAACCATTAAAGGGAACAAGAAGGGAAGGTAATGTAAGGCTATTAATATCTGAAGTAGAAAATTTTACTAACCTTTTTGTTTGCTGCTCTTCTAGCTCTTTTGTTCTGTATATAACTTTCACTCCCTGAACACAAATAAGTTTTACTTGAAGATAACAATTCCAGAAGACAAGAGATAGAGATTAATTAACATGGAGTTCATAGTGAGGCACAGCAGAGGACATGGCTCACCGGAATGGTTTCTAAAACTTTTGATACATTTGAGGAGGCAGCCTTCCCTTCCACAAAAAGGAAAAAGTTTGAAACTCCAATGACCTTGTGGTAAAAAATCCAGGGTAAAGTCTGCTCTAAACCAGCAGAAGTGCTTGTTGTAATGCATATCTGATAAGTACAAGGTTTCAGAGAGATAAGTTATACATAGCTGTCTGGGTTCATCAGCAACAAAAACGACTTAAATCTCTTTTCCTAACGTTGTCAAACTAGAAAGGCAAGAATATTACATAAATCCTAATCAAAAGACGAGAAAACTCACGTACAAGATCGAAATTCAAATCAAATTCCATTTTCTCAGCACATCATCAGCATCTCACGCGATAGTTAAACGAAATTCATAAATATATGGGCAAACATTCGTCAGAATCAAACATAATAGCCATTCAAATAAAAAATAAGGGGCATTGAATGGGATCCAGCAAACAGAGGCAGTCAGAATCAATCCAACACCCAAGGAATCAATCAGCCACCTTAACAAAGATTCGATCAAATTTGGGGCCACACACACATCCAAACACCAAAATCCCGCGAAATCGGTTAAGCAGCGAAACACCACAAATCCAAGGCATGAAAAGTAATTAAAGTAAAAGAAGAAATACTGACCTTCGGCTTCAGATCCGTCCCGTAGTCGAACTTCCAGTCTCGGTAATATGAAAATGCAGGGGAATGACTCCGACCTAGAAGATCGACACAATCCGAATGGGAAGAATGAGAAGGGAGAGAAGGGGCGGTAGTGGACATACCGGGGAATTCATGCTGGTCCGGTGACCAGCGGGTAACGGGGTCGTTGAGGCCGCCCCGCCATTGGAGGAGGAAAGCGAAGCAGGCAAGAGTCAAGGGGAGAAGAGTTAAGAGGAAAAGCAAGCGAGAAGCAAGAGTGTGAGAGGAAGAAGAAGAAGAATGAGAATGAGAATGAGAAGAGGAATTGGGTCTTAGAGAGAATTGACCCGCCATGTGAAGTTGCAGAAGGAGAGTGTTTGGTACATCAAGAGAGAGAAATAGAAATTTAGAGAGAGAAAATTGAAGGACCTGATGAAGGAAGAAGGAACCGTTTTGTCGTTAGGTGTTAAATGGGCCGATTTCAGTTCTTTTTTTTAATTAATTAATTTCGAATTTAAAATGGTTATGTACTACAAACCAATCATAGTTTGCCTCGTCCTTAATTTCTTTAATATTATTATTTTAATTTAAATCCTACTTTAATTCTTAACTTTGAATCTAGTTTTATTTTAGTCCCTAAATTATAAAAAATATTCATTTTAGTTCCTAAACTTTTAAAAAGTATTTATTTTAGTCTTTACTATTAAAATTATGTTAACTCTTCAACATAAATGTAAAAGAATTTGTATTTGTGGATGACTAGCCTTTAGATATATTGAGCAAGACGAAGGTGAAGTATAATGCCAGCAACTAACACGCCGAAATACTGAACGGCCAAAATTTTGAACTAAAAATGTCTTTTAAATTATTCCGATTTGCCGCCTTTTTCAAAATTGAAACTCTAGATTTTTTAGCAAAACAAGTCAGCTCGCCATTTTGTTAAAGAATGAACAAAATCTTAATATAGCAAGGACCAAAATAAGCACTTTTTTAAAGTTTAGCAACCAAAATAAAACAATATTCAAAGTTCAGAGGCTAAAGCAAACATTTTTAAAAGTTTATGGACTAAAATAGAACATTATTCAAAGTTGAAGCACCAAAATAGGATTTAAACCTATTATTTTAATCCTTGTACTCGAAGGCTGATTCAATTGTAGTTCATGTACTCTCAAATGTCCAATTTTAGTCTTTGTACTTTTAATAAATCCTAAATTTGGTCCCTCAAAATTGGTTAAATACTACTACTAATAATAATTTTCCTATATATATATATATATATATATATGAATATGTTTTCAAAATTTAGAGTGAAAATAAATAAAAAATGTTAATTTCCCAAAATTAAGAAAAAATTTCTGAACAAGTAGTAAAGACTAAATTTAAGATTTCTTTAAACCATAGAGACTAAAATTGTACATTTGAAAGTACGAGGACTCGAATAGAACAAATTTGAAAGTTCAAAGTATAAGGCAAAAATGGCATGTTAACATATTATTTTTTTATTATTTTGTTCTTCTCTATTTTGTCAAGTTGTAAAAGTTCAAAAAAAAAAAAAAAAAAAAAGAAGAAGAAAAACTTATTTTGGCATGTAACATTAATGCCATCTAATTATATATGGTAATGATCACAAAGAAATAAGTATATGTAACTGTTTCTCTCTCTCTCTTTTTAATCTAAGTAGGTGTTGGTAGAAATGTTTAGACCTTGCCAGAATAAAATATTTAGAGGAAAATTTTAGGATAATCACAAATTTTAAGAAAAAATATTATTTAAATTTCAAAATGTTAAACTTTTACTCCTAAATTTTAAGTCTAATTTCTATTTGATTCTTATTTATTTAAAATATTATAATTTTATCTTAAAAATTTGAATTTTACTTCTATTGAGTCTCTTAGTTTCAAAATTTATACTTTTACCTTTAATTTTATTAATAAATACTTCCTTAGTGTAAATATTTATTAATTTAAGAGAATTAAGTTAATTATAATTATATTCATTTCACTAATATTGCACATCATAATTAGTTTAGAATTAATTAACTAAAATTTAGTGTTGCATAAGTAAAAATTTGAGGGTAGAATTGTAAAATATTAAAATTTAGGAACCAAATGAAAATTAAGAACTCATTTACCTCTTTATAATAGTTGGATAAAAGTATGAAATTTTAAAACTAATGAATCAAATGGAAATTAAATTCAAAACTTAAGAAAAAATTTAATTAGTAATGAAAATATGTATTAATAAATGGGGAAAAATCACAAATTTATTTATATTCTCAAATTATTGAATTTAATTTAAAAGGTTAAAATGATAAATGAAAAGTCTAAAGAGATTAAAGTTTTCAAATATAAAAAATTGAACCAAAATATCTATAAATATAGCAAAATTTCACTGTCTATCTACGATACACCGCTATAGACTACCATCTATGTTAGTAAAATTTTGCTATATTTATAAATATTTTCAGCAGTTTTGTAATTTAAAATAATTTCTCTTGAAGTTACTTTCCCTAAAACCACTTTTATAATATAGATATTTGAGTATAGTATAGATAAAGAATATATATATATATATATATATATATATATATGTGTGGATAGTAGCTATACTCTTTTTCATGAATAGTGATATTTATTTGTGGTTATTTTCCCATCTAGAAATGCTTCTTTTTTTTTTTTTTTTTTTCCTTTTTTTGTTGAAAGAACTAGAAATGCATATGTTTTTTTCTTCTTTTTGAAAGAGACTACTATTTATTTTCAACAGTTATGCTTTTTGTTATAAACATTTCAAATTGCATTTAGTGTAGGATGTTTTTTTTGTCTTATTTTATATAAAATCGTACCTTGCAAGTATTTAACTTCTCCTTATTTTTTGAGGAACTTTCTTTCTATCGAGTCTTGATCATTCCCATGACAAAAAAAATAAGTCATAAATGAACAAAGTACAAAACTTATTCATCAAAGGACGATTTTTTTAATTCATTCAACGTAATGCAACGACGCGTATGAATTAGTTTGCCGTGTTCGAAGATTCTAAACCTATTTGACTTGAAAAATATCCATTTGGGTGAATATTTATGTTCTTCGAGACACTTCTTTTATTTAGTTCATTTAGGTTTGTTTTGTTCTATCCTTACTAAACAAAACTTCCAATACCTATTCCACGTAGAAAAAGTTATAAAATTAAAGGGTAATAAAAAAAAAAAGAATTTTCTTTCTTTTTTTTTTTTTTTTTTATTAGTGAAAGATGGCCTTAAAGTATTGGTAGGCAGGTAATTAAATTTAACATGCCTATGTCTCCATATTCCTTTAACAACGTTGACAATTTATGTTAATTTTTTTCTTAAAAAAAAAATATTGACTTAGATGGCCTCATTTAAACAAAAGAATATTTAAGCATTGCTAAGAAATTTCAATAAGAGAGGTTGAGTGTAAGAATTCCAATATTTATGAGGGAGTTATTTTAGTAACTATAAAGTAAACTTTTCATCTAAGATGCATTAATCATTCTTTTTTATAGTCAAAAGATTTAAATTTGTGAACAAAATTTCCCTCACTCTCTTAGTTTTCCCTTTCCATTTTTGTAGGCATATATACTTTAGGTTTAAATATTATTTTGGTTTATGTACTTTGGGACTTGTTCAATTTTGTTAGCTTTATGAGCCTCAATCATACTATATGTTTTGATGATAATAAAGGACTATTTACATATAATTTTCGAGACTATTTGTGAGGCTGGAATGTAATTAGGATTACTAAGAATTAGATGAGTGTTAGAATGCGTGAGAAATTGAGGGTGGAATGAAAATGGGATCATGAAACATGAAAATGGTGGAAAAGAGATTTGGGATGAAAACTGTGGGAACGGAATAAGTTTGGTATTACAAATCGGGTCCAAAACGCTCAATCCAAACATGAATTTTGGATTACATTACAACCTAATTTCATTCCAAACCTGGCCTCCAAACAGCCCTTAGTGTTTAAAGTGTCCATAGTATAGAACTCAAAGAGATGGTTTGAACGCACTTTAAATCACTCAAATCATCAAATAAAGAAATTATGGTTGAAAGAAGATTTGAAAGAAAATCTTATATGTGGGAACGACGTGTCACAAGTAGACCAATGACGTAATAATAAGAGTGGAAGAGAGGGTACGTATAATCAAATCAAATTTAACGACCCTAGTGTGATAATTTGCACTATCTAAATATTCCTTTTTAAAATTTAAAGAATTTTTTTTTTAAAAGGATTGATAAAAAAGGAAAGAAAAAGAAAAAGTTTTTAATGACCAACTGTCATATGAGTTTTAAGTAAAAAGATTGAAATAAAGTGCTGTTGGCACTTTCCTTCTCCTCCTTCTTCTTTTTATTATTATTTAAATTATTATTATTTTCTTTTTAAATCCAACTTCAATTTTTATTTAAATCTCATATTCTCCTTTCATTTTAATCTCTCATCCCTCAATCTTATTGACAATTCTCCGTTATTGTTCATTCTTTTGAAACTTTTTTTTTATATATATATAAATTTACTTTTGTGAGAGTTATTTTTTAGAGATTATTTTGAATGTTTATAAACACTTTTTTACACTTATAAATTCTTATTTAAACATCCCTAAATTTGAATATCTATACTTTTGAGAATCTTTTTTTTTTTTTTGGATTTTCAATTTCACCACTTCAATTAGAATTTTGTATTAAGGTGTTGCTGTACATTGGATTTGAGCATAGTGGTTTAAGGTGTATTTGTTTTAACTTTTTAAATGTTTAGTTTTGAAAATAAGTCATTTTAAAAAAATTGAAGTATTTGACAACTACTCAAAATAGCTTTTGAAACACATTCAAAGTGTATTTTAAATATTTTTTTATTAAAAGAATTTAAATAAAAATATTTTTTTAAAAAATATTTTTTTCGCTAGTTAATCCAAACAAACCCTTAATCCTTAACCCAAAAAATTATTTGAGTGTAGTGTTTAATCCTAAACTCGAAAAAAAAAATTGTAGTGGTTTGATCTTGAACCGGTGAAAAAGATCAGAATAGGTTGGATCCTAAACCTACAAAAGGGTTGGTTGTGGTTTGATTCTTGAACCCGTAAAAAGAATAGGGAATCTGTTTGGTTCTCACCCGTAAGAGAATTATGGCAGTAAAATGCCTAAGAAGAAGTCTTGGAGAGTGAAGTAGAGATTCCGAACCACTATAAAAATTATCGATGCCATCTCATTATCTCCACTCTTTAATTTCTGAAATTTAGTTACTTTGAGTGGCTAATTATTTCATTGATTTAAGTTGGTTTTAAATTTCTTAAAAAAAATGTTTTATTTTTTTATCAAGCAACCCTATTCACCTCCCTTTAATGTTGCCACAAGCTCTTACAATTCCATCATATCTTAAATTTGATCCCTACTACTAGTTTATTATTGATTTTTCTATATATATATATATTGATCATTTTTATTATAAATTTTTAAAACATATTCACATCATGTATACTCTTGCAATAAAATTATTATTATTATTATCTAACTAACTTAGATTAAAAAATTTAACTTGAAATGACTAAATTTAATATTTATTAAAAATATATGGACTAAAATTAGACATTTAAAAATCAATTCACTAAATAGAACAAATTCAAAAGTATATGAATCAAAATGATATTTTAACCTATAATTTTTTTTTAACAAAGTACTAGGATTAGATAGGATCAGTATATAATTCATATCTCTCACCTACACAATTAAATGTCAATGTAAAAAAAGAAAAGAAAAAAAGGGTCAAAACCTACCTTTTTATGGAATGTAAATGTAGATGTAGACGATGTACTTGAAATTGTGGACCATCTATAATCAATTGTGACAAACTAGATTAAGTCGATCACTAATTTAGTATCAACCTAAAACATAGAGATCAAAAGACTGTGAGAGATATGAATAAGATTGTACGTCAAAATAATGAAATGCCAAAGCAACCATAGTTCAATTGACATTCGAGTGTATTAGTAACCATGAGGTCTGTGGTTCAAATCCTCCTCCCCCAAGTGTTGTATTAAAAAAAATAGACATTTTATTGGTTTGCAAGGTTCAAACTGAAAAATAAATCAAATTAAATATCTCAAACTTCTTTCTTTGAACAAAATAGGAGGGATGATTGGCATATATTCCTTTCCTTGATCTCGAAGTTCAAATCTCAATACTAAAAGGAAAAAAAAACGAACAATGAGTTGTGGTACTAAAAGCAAAGGCCAAGCCACAAAGTTGAACATTAAAAGGATTCAAGAAGAGAATACCATCACAAAGACCAGAAGTTATTGAACAAATAAAGAATATATGACCAAAATCACACTGATTTGTACCTTGAAAAAGAGGAAAGTTTTCTTTTTCCATGAAATATCTACCAACAAAAATGAGTACCAAAGATACTAGCAGAAAATAACTTCAAAATTAATTTATTGAGGTATGAATCGAATGAAAGATAATCAAATGTGAGATAAAACAAACAAAAAGTGATTGAACAGAAGAAATTGTGAAGAAACCCAACAGACAGGCAGATCCTTGGAAGTTTGAAATATCACATCCCTAACAATGGGGAGACCAGATGAGTTGATCTAACATCACCTTTTTAATAGCTTTAGCACGTCTCCCACCAGATGAAGCGATCCAGTGACAAGAACCTGAATCCAACACAAAATTTTCCAAGTAAACTACTATTTTTCAATAATTTTTTTCCCTTTTTAATTTTAGAAAAGAACTCATAATGAACTGAAGAACTCAACCAAGCACAAAGTAAAAAAGCTGATCATGGAGAAAGCTGCAGAAATATGATCAATGAAGAAAGAGAGAATGGAAGAGGAAAAGTTATGACTTAGATATCATCTATCACCCAATGACTGTCCCCAACTTTCATCTACCAATGGAAAGAACCAAACTATTCCCACCATCTAGTTCCACTTCAAAATTATTTAAGAGTCAAAAGGCCAAAAGATGATGTCAAGAAACAGAAATTTCACCGCCATTCAGAGTGAGACTTCACTATATGCTAATTCAGTGAAATATCTAACCTGTAATCTAATGGATGGGGATTCTCGAACGCAATCTCTCAACCATTTTATCGCCAATGGCAATGAAGGCATCACTGCACTGCCACTTAAGTTGTTATCCGAAAGACTTGAGAGTGAATCCTCATACAGAGCAGGCAAACCCCGCTCACTGTCTAGCTTAAGATCCTTTTCAAATATACCATCTGGTTCTCACAAGCAGATGAGATGACAACCATGTTTGTTCAAGATTCAAATAAAACAATTAAACCATAAATCATTAGTTAACTCATTATATTAAACCACCTGTTACAAAAAGAAAGCCGTCATGAATTTAGCATTTAAACTATCAAAAGCATCACAATGTGTTCATCCATAAAAAGTGTCAGACGAATTGCTAATGTGGAATGGAGTCATTTAGCGAACCATTACTTTGCTGCATCATCAAATATAAATATTGTTTTCTAAGTAACCAAGTATAATTCACTAGACTGTGACTTGCACCATTTTTATAGAAATACAAAACCTTGAAAGAGGTTTATCCGGTTATCATGCACAGCAAGCCATTACTTTGCGGCATCATCACACTTAGTCTGTGATTGCTTTTTGAAGTTGTAAGGTGTTTGTTTGGCTCGAAATAAATTGTTCTTATATAACAGAGGAGGAGGTTCCTTCATCTGTCATTTTGAGAGAAGGGTTGATCTTGTGGCAAGCTGGTTTTTTTGCTGTTTTGTAGGGCCTTTGGATTCAGAGAAATATTAGGGTTGTTAGAGCAATTGAGAAATCCTAGGAAGAGGTGTAATCTCTTGCCAGGTTTTAAGCTTCTCGCCAATGAGCGTTAGTCTCCAAGAACTTTTGTAATTATCCATTGTCACATATGCTAGCCCATTATTTTGTGTAGTTCAGTCTGGTTTGACTCCTTTTGTAGCGTTTTTTTTCTTTTTTTTCTTTTATCACTTTGTATTCTTTCATTTTTCCTTGATGAAAACATGATTTTCCATCTAAAAAAAATTCAAAGGAAATCATTTATTTTGTTAATTGGGAGGGAGACTTGTGTAAGTATATTTGGGGCCCAATTTTGTAGTAACATATAAAATAACATTCTGTTAAGTGAGGGCAGGGAATATTTAGGGACTTAAGGTGGGGATTTAAGGGTATTCTAACAAAGAGCATTTCGTTATAAAAGGTTCTGAAAGAGAAAAGTCCAACGTCCGAAGAGAATTCTCTATTCTTTTCCATTTTTGTGTTAATGCAATCAATACAGTGAAACCTGTAACTTCTATATTTTCCATCTTAAATTCAAGCTTTCCTGAACAAAGTTTTTCAATAAAACTTTAAAGCTGGAACGCAGATGAAAATGCAGGAATAACCACTGGTTGCTACAGTCTAAAACTTACCGTTCCCTTTCATCAATGGTTTATTTCATTTGAAGAACTAAGAGTTTAACATTCCCTCCATCAGTGGTACCTAATATTGGTTATTCATATTGCTGATCATTGTAACGATTTAATATATATTATATTCCACAGAAAGAATTCAAATAATTTCTATTAATCGCCTCTATTTTCAAAGAAAATATTAAAGCTGCAGCCAGATTGGAATTAAACAAACATTCACCACTTCCGTATAGAATGCATGACAGTTATAATTGCAGCATATAAAAAACAGGCAAAGAACTAACATAATATAACCAATTATTGTGCACATTTGAGAACAAGAAGAGAATGAATAAATACCCTTGCCATGCATAATCTTCTCCCAAAGTCTCTGAAGGTTGAGTTGCCATGACAAGTCCTTGCTTATAACATCTGATGAAGTCACTGAATTACCGGAAGTGACTTTGCTATATGTTGACATGCTAGGGACAAAAAGGGCTTTCGAAAAATGGACACCTACAGATAAAAGATCAAAGTCAGAAAAATGAGCTCCAAATCTTAAAACCCTGCAAAAACTGATTTGAAAGGAAGATCAATGAGAGCATGCCTATTAACCCTTTTTCATTGTATTTTTAAGCATTTATCTCTTTTCATTATATATACATATACATATACATATATACATATACATATATATATATACATGTAAATGTATATAGATATGTATATGCACATCTATATATACATCTATATATATATATAAAATAAAATAAAATAAAAAGACAAGGATACAAGCATAATACCTGAGGAAGCACATGTATTCACTAGTCGTGGAAGTAAGATATGTGGGTCTCTCACTTCCATGCAATTGAATAGGAGAATCTACAATCCAGGAAAAATAAAATTGAATGTCTTTTACATCATCCAAATTTAATAGGTTACCCAAATAAATCGAAGTAAAAACTGCAATAGGAGGGATTCATCAGTAATGCTGAAAAGAAAACCTCAAATGCCACAATACAATGTCAATTTTGGAAAATACCTGCTTTGATAACTTTGTGGACTCGGCTTCCTGCTGGACTTTTACAGGGTCATCATTTCCCAAATCTCCATCCACATTTTTATCCCTAAAACAATGTAACGACTTATGATTGCCCTTCACAACACTAGAGAACCAGTTAGAACAAGCCTCCATACTTTCTGGACTATGAGCACCATCCAAGTAGAACACTAAATCTCCATTTGAGTTGTCAGACTGCGTTGTTGAATTAAATGACGACGTATAACAATCATAAACTATCTGAGCTCTCCCTGGAATATTGGCAGTTGAAAGACCTCTAAGAAATGCAGCTGGTATTTTGGCCCCTTTGAAACCCTGATTTTTGCAAAAGACAGAGATAGTCACAAGTTTCAAAATATCTATGTTTTAAAATAAAATAATAACAATAAAAAGATCAACTCCTCCAGATTGATTAAGACACAAAATCCTTTAGTTCCCTAGATAAAATAGTTATCCCACAACACATTATATAATATCATCCAACATTTTGATAAATGAGGGATGCATATACATGCATGTACATATGCCAAGAGAACCACGTGCATGTGCGCATATACATGCATGTACATATGCCAAGAGAACCACATGCATTAGATACATGTCAACAGGGAGAGAGGAAGAACAGACCAACCAACCTAATACTTCCAGTCACAACTATCAATTCAAGAAAGAAACCATCAACAAAAACACCATAAAAAGCATAAAGTAAAATATGAAGATTAGACCAACATTTAGGAACATCCTTTCCCAGTTTCCAGTCCTCTGAAGCCAACATTTACAAAGGGAGACAGCAAGACCAGAATTAACTAACTGATGATCACCAGACATGCCAAGCTTCAATCCATCCAGCTTTTCATGGTCAAGCGGTTTAGCTACCTCTAATGGGATCTGCAATAGGTAAGCATAGGTCAATGTCCAGTGAAGTTTTGTTTTATGAGTCTTCACATCCCCATAAAATGTGCACATTTGCTATTCTAGACATTTCTATTAATAATTTTACAATATTGAGAGCTGAACTAATACCACCCCGAGTAGAATTTTAGCCTATCTCAATGAAATTCTCTTCAGCCATGTTTGGGCTTTATTTGTTTTCTGGGATAAGAGATGATTTCGTTGAATAAAACTATTAAAGAAATACAAAAGTATAAGGGGATACCAAAGAGTTACATAAAAGATCTCCAATTGGTATGCATGGAAAATCAAACATAATTACAAAATAACTTGGAGCTCACACATGATACCAATAATTAGAACCAGAAAGCATGGTAGAATCCAGTAACGTGCTAAAAGAGCATACCACAACTCCGCAAGCACTAACCTAAAGGACTTTCTTCTGGTAAAATCAAAGACATTTCAATAAGATGCTGATCAATGTGCCATTGCTCTACTAATACCAACAGACATTGATGCGAGGCTTTTATCACTGTTATATATCTATTTATATATATATATGTAAAATGTATGTGTGTGTGTGTGTGTGTGTTGACATAGAAACCCGCTTTTATCACTGCTTATAACATGAATCAAAACTCTTAACTACAAGATCCTTAAATTTTTTAAAAGAAAGGCCTACAAGCACTGCTTGCTCCAAAATGTTGTTGAAAAAGAAATCTATTACATGATTTCATTCATCAAAACTCTTAACTACAAGATCCTTAAATTTTTTAAAAGAAAGGCCTACAAGCACTGCTTGCTCCAAAATGTTGTTGAAAAAGAAATCTATTACATGATTTCATTCAAAGTTCACAAATATTAACATGCAAACTCGAGAAACATGAAGCTGCTTATAAGCCAAAGATTAGCTTGAGTTGCATCTACTCTTCTCGTGGGAAGAAGAAAATTACCATCAACTCACGTGCCTTCTTCTGGATAACATCCATTGCTTCCGGAAGCTGTGGTACTGTGAATGCAGGAACTTGAGGCTTTACATGGATACAAGATGTGAAGCTGACTCAGAATACGAGTGAAAATCAGGCATGGGGCGAAATATATTTATATTTGTTTCTTTAAAACTCTAATTTTGTATACTCAAAATAAAAATATTGTAGTGATTGACATATACATGCTCATCCGCTAGAGAAAAATAAGCAACAGTCATGCATAACAGTTGGTGCAATATTGCTGCATTTTATTCTTCAAAAATGCGATTAAAAAATCAGAGTAGAATACTACCCCGGGTGGTCATATTTAGAACAAAATTTAAAAAAAAAAAAATTTTAAAAATCATGTTATTGCAATTGCTAATATTGACCCTGTACCTTGAGAATTCCAGCCTTGTGCGAAGCAATCATCCCAAGCGAGTCTCCTGGAACATGTGCACTGTCAGAATCTGGTTTTAGCAACCAACCCTAAATTCACAGGTAATTCATTTTTTGTATCACATATGAATGCCCAAACCAGATTTATAGCAATTTGACCATTAATTTGTTTCAAGCATTCATACTGCAAGTCATCTCCATCTCAGGGCTTGAATGGTTTTCCCCGTAAAATGAACATGAAAGAATTTAAACCTAGAAAACTGAAGGTAGAAAAACTTGATGACAAGTAAGAAAGATATGCCTAATATCTCCATGTGGTCCATCCCAAGCGAAGTGATGCCACAGACTATAGGTTCTTCGATCTGCACAACAACCACTAATTGATCAATCGATTCTTATTAATTTTAAGATTACATAATTACTAGGCTTCAGTATCAAAAACTTTTGGAATAAACCTATTCTAATAGGCAGAGCATACCACATTTGTTGAATCATACGCTCCCCCAAGACCAACTTCAATAATTGCAACATCAACCTATTCAGATAAAATGGGGCATTAATTCCATAATGAAAAATAAGAATGGAAAAAGGAAAACAAGAAGGAAGATAAATCATGTAACTCTCCAATCCCAGTTACTAAAAATGAACATGTTTAGAAAAACTTATCCTCAAATTGATCAAGTTTAGAATGTTGTTAACTGGTTGGGAAAGAGCTTCTTTTGTAGGAAAAGAACAAGTAGATTCTACAAAAAATCATTAGTTGAGCAAAATGAATACAAGTTTAATACTTGATAACATGGGCTAAACACTTATTAAGCTCAATAAACAACATGTGTCGGACACTCATGAACATTTAGCAAACAATTATCAAACACATCTTTACTAGTTGAGAATCAATTTTGGACATATTTCCTCTTTATATAATTTAAAAATTACAAACTTGTCCCTAATAATGAAAGCTAATATTTTTATACATTTGATTACTTTCCTTAAAATTCAACTAGAATTAATATTCTAAACTTAAAATGAATCATTAAATCAAAGGCAAACTTTCATGAAGAAAATAATCAGGGAGTAACAAAAGGGATCTCCAACCGGTCAAAAGCATACTAAGAGAGTAGTTACAACTCTTTAAAGTTAAAGAGTCCAAAAAGACAAAGAGAACATAATATCATCTTAAAAGAGCTTCACGGATTTCTCCTTGTCTTTGAAAACACTATGATTTCTCTCTAACTAAACTATACACACATTCATCACAAAATACACTTCCGCACCTCAACGGAGAGGCCACAAAAGATCTTACAAGAGAAGCCCACGACAGATCCACTTTACATATTATTTCTTTTCCACGACAAAGAAGACCAAAGGCTTCAACAATTTTGTTCCACAGAGAGGTAGAGAAGGTGCAGTGACAAAACAAATATTTTTTGTTCTCTAGACCCCTCCTGCACATATTATTAAATAATAAAAAAAGACACACATTTCTTTTCCGTATGCCATGCTTGTCTGTTTTCAACATTGTATAAGAGGTGCTTTGAGCTTTCCCCTTATTTCATTCATTCAATGAGATGTTTCTTATCTTAAAAAACAAACATTGTATAAGTGAATGGAATTGAGCGATTCTATTAATTCTTCCCACTCCATGGTCCCTTTCTCAAGGAGAGAACTTAAGGAGATGGACCAGACTGAGGCCTCTTGGTTCCACATATCACACATTCTACAGTCGCTGTTGGCTGAAAAGTCTATAAAGTTCTGGCTGCAACCCACTGAAAATGCCTCTGCCACTCCAACAACCAAAACTGAGATTTACTATCATTCTTAATGTCAATAGAGGGGAAATGTACAACTTGGAAGGAGCGAAACAATCGATTCTTCAATGATAAGGGAAGCACTTTTGATAGCTACTTTGAACCTATTATCTTTCTTGCAATGACTTGGTGTAAATGTACAACTTTTACCACTCTTATAATCTTTCATCTCTTTTGACCAATAGGAGAAATATCGTGTAACTCCTTTGGTCACGAGCAGAACCTCTTCTTTTTAATTTCATATATCAATGAAATTTGTTTCTTAAAAAAAAAAATTTAAAAAAATAGTGGTGTAAATGCCACTGGCCTTGTTTATATTTTTTCTTCATTTTATTAATAGAAAAAAAGGAAAAATAAATAAATAAAAATAACAATAATAATAAAAGAAAGAAACAATAACAATAATGAAAACAACAATAAAAAGCCTAAAAATAATAAGGTAGTAAGATTTTTGCTGCCAAAAGATAATAATGTTTGTCCATATGAAGAAATAAGTTCTGAAACGAGATTTCCCTCTCCTTGCTGCCAAAAAACGATGGAAAAAGGCTAGGCGTGCCCAACTTTAAAAAAAAATAATAATAAATAAATAATGGACAGGTAATTTGGTGTGTCCAGACATATACGTGTCTGACATATACTTGACACAAACACTTTGTCCAAAATAGAGTGTCAGTACTTCATAACTAACTTTAGCAATCCTTTTCGGTAAGACGTTACTTCGAATGTATCTGAAAACTTTTTACACATGGCATTGTTTCCTAAATACTTATCATGAACTAAAACAAAATTTGAGCATGAGTTACCGTTTATATTTACTTATTCACACATCAAAGCGTTGATGATGAAAGAAGGAGAAGAAGTGAACATTAAAGATGGAAGATGACTAGATGGTGCATTGAAGAAGAAGAGGAAGATGACTCTTTTTGTATTATGAATGTTGATTTCAAATTCGTACATAACTATGGATAATCTATTTATGAACATAATTGTCATAACTTTTCTAACTTGACTCCAACAAAGAAGAAAGTCTAAACAGAGACGAAGAAAATATAATAAAATCCCACCTAAGACCAACTAAATCAATGAGTCGACCACCTTTAGAAAATAAGGCTTTCTTCCAAGACAAAGAAAGCTTTCACCAGACAACACTAGGCCATATTATTTTCTGGGAGGACAAAGGCTAAAAGGCTAAAAGGTTCAAAGATTCCTATTTAAGCTTGCAGAGGACTACTTCCCTGCCATCTCTATTATTTCAACATTCATAATAATATATTGAAAAGGAATAAAGAGGCTAGAAACAGAAAATTGTGAATTGTACGTAAGGTTATCATGCTATGACATTCAAAGTCCATGCCATTGAGGTTTTTAAATTGTTGACAAATCGTAAGTTCTTGCTGAAATGGAACAAGGGAATTTGACCAATTATTGCAACCACCCCTACTGTTTAAAATAGGAGCTATATTAACTGAAACTAAAGTGATTTACCTCTTCATCTATGAATATTTTAAAAGCCAACAGTGTTAGGAACTGAAATAGTGGAGGCATTATCAGATGCTCTGTAACGTTTTCCTGCAAATTAACATCCAAAATCACAAAATTGAAGGCTGTAGTTTGCAACTGGTGGAAGAGAAAAATTATGCACGTACACATTGTAGAATTGTAATTTGTACCCTTGAATTTTTTCTTTCTTTTCATCTATGAATGAAAAGTTTGTTTCTTGTCAAAAAAAAAAATTAGGAAAAAACCACTAGATCTGAAGCTCAAGCTAGAACATCAGCCATTATGAAATAAAATGTCAATTTATTATTCACACATGATTCAACCGAATTATTGAACTATTCAAATATTGGAATTTTCACAAACTCTGTTACCAACTATTACTCCAATGCACTCTTATCCAAAAAACTATTACTCCAATGCACTCCTAAATGCAAGAAGATTGGTATGTGTACATCTTCGCTCCCAAGTGAGTGACTCGTCAATTCCAAATAAACCCAACAATTTAGATGAATTTAATCTTAATGTTTTTGTATTGGAAACATCATCAAAAAAATTTCATCAATAATCAAGGAGGATACAAGAGATTATGAACTAGACCAACTGTATTTGGGTATTTATCAAGGTCGGTAAGTTGTGTTAATGCATATGTAAGTAGTGTTGTCATTCGATAATTTCCGTCCAGGTCTACAGTTGACTAAACCATCTGGACATGCTAATGACATATATACACATTGTAGTTCTTATAAATCATGACTGTGTGGGCATACAGATGGGAAATATTTTTGTGCTCTTGGAGGAAAAAGAAAAAGAGGGGAAAAAAGTTTAGCTAGGGTCTGCATCTAATGGCTTTCAAAAAGGATCAAATTGGAGTAAGGAATAACAATAATACCTTCAATCGTGTCCAGCAGGCCCAGAAGTACTGTAGAAATTTATCCTCTGATATATCCAATCTGATCAGTTCCATTCAAAGTTAGATTGTAAAAATAAAGCAAGAAACACAACTTCAATAAAGTTAATGAAGCATGAAAATAACAAGTAAACGTAGAGTTTCTTAATAATTTCTCTGTGTTCACGTGTACATGTTATCTGTGTATGATGTTTGTTTTTTATAATAGAAAGAAAGGGATGGGTAAGATATGCCACATTTTTGGTAAATACCAACATATATATTTCAACACTAACCCATTTATGCGAAATCTTTCTCGCACATCAATGAGATGAGGGGAAGTGAAGAGTCCAGTTCGAAGACCACATTCGCGTAAAATTGCTTCACAAAAGGTGCATGTGGAACCCTGAATTCATACAGATGAGATGAAGATGAAAAGAAGATCAAATAACATTGCAATACTGAGGTCATGCATATTCTTTAACCAGGTTTTGAGGTTACATTTTCTGCATCAGCAAGATATGAATGATGAACAATAATTTTTTATTTTACTTTGGATAGCCATTAGACCATCACAAGAGAGTTATCTTTTGGTCTACAAATTTTCTCTACATTCCTTTTTAGTTCACTCCATTATTCAACAAACTTATGTCAAAAATCGTTGCAAGAAAACTAGCCAACTCATTCATTGTAGTGTTAAGAAAAAAGAACGAATGCAAAATGAATGATGAATGGCATGTAACTTTTCTATAAAAGAAGATACTCCTCATTGATATAGTCAAAAGTTACCGACAAATTTAATGTCTCAGGAGGCATTAACAAAAAAAACACCCCAAGCTTTGAAGAGAATTTTTTGGGTAACATATATTTTGTATGAAATATTACCAAAATCCAACCCCCTAGCTTTAGAGGACTACAAAAAATTGTCTCGAAGGCTAGGAAGATCATTAAGAGACTAAAAGGTAAGAAGTTCTAAGTCCTTCACTCCTCCTGATACACATATTCCCATGAAGTCTAATTAATTGTGAGCGTGATTACATCAATAAAAACCATAACAAATTCACCTCCTTAATATCCTACTTTTCCTTACAGAAAGGCCATAGTGAAGCTATCACAATAGGCACCTTATTCCAATCAAATCTAAAAATTACCCTCTTGATTTCCTTCAAACTAAAAGGAGTCCCCAACCCACTTGTGGATTGTGAACTGTTAAGCTTCGAAAATCCATCCACATCACCATTCTTTACATCAAACATTAGTCATTTCCTAGTGGTGTTCTCTCTCTCCTTTACAACTTGCTTAATGACTCCACTCAACTCCCCCGCACCCAAAACCATCACATATCCAAGTTCACATCTTTCGCCTTCCCTCTACACCATCCAAAGACTCCGTGCATTCTAAATCCTATTGCTGCATCAACAATTGTGCCACCCCTTTAGCAAGCACCACAATGGTCCTTTATGATGTAGTAACGTTTTGTACCTTCCCGTCCTTTCCAATCAAGACTCAACTTATTAAATGAAGCAAAAAATAATTTTTTGTCCCTAGATTTTGGGTCTAGTTTCCATCTAGTCCCTAGCTTTCAAACATTTTTACACTTGAGTTTTGGGTTTTTCCATTTGGCCCCTAGAATTCAAGATTTATACTTTTATCTTTGATTTTTAACTGAACACCCACTTTCGGTCCTTAGTGTTGATGTCCACTAATTAATTTAATAGAACTAATTGTTCTAAATTAATTAACTAAACGTTAACCTCACAGACCAAAAGTGAGCGTTAATGAAAACTTGAGGGTAAAAGTGTAAAGTGTTGAAACCTAGGACCAAATGAAAATTAAACTCAAAATTCAAGGGAAAATGTAACATTTTGAAACCTAGGGGCAAAATGAAAATTAAACTCAAGTCTCACGGGTAAAAATATAACATTTTGAAATCTATGGACCAAATAGAAACTAGACTCAAAGCCTAAGGATCAAAAGAGTATTTTTATTTTCCCTTTAAATTAACAATAAATTGATATAAATTGTTCAAAGAAGTAAAACGAGGTAGCAATCCCTACCTATTTTCAGAAACTAGTCACTCCCTAGCCTTATGCTATTTTTTTATACATTCTTACTCTCGTTCCCCTTATGAGACCTATAGTTACATTATGCTATTGAAAGGATTTACACTAAAAATTGAAAAATTAAATTAAATTAAATAAATAAATAAGTCATCATGAGTTGGCCTAGTGGTAAATAAGGGGCATGACCTTGATAAAGAGCTAAGAGGTCACAGGTTCAATCCATGGTGGCCACCAACTTAGGATTTAATATCCAACGAGTTTCCTTGACACCCAGATGTTGTAGGGTCAGACGAGTTGTCCCGTGAGATTAGTTGAGGTGCACGTAAGTTGGCCAGAACTTATGGATATCAAAAATAAATAAATAAAAGAAAAAAAATCGTCATGTCGTTCATCTCAACTTACACTACTTCACTCCTTCCTTATCTTGTTCAGATAGCTCACTCCACTTTGAGCACAAGAAAAGCACACGAGAGGCTTATTGTTTCCAATCATCTCTCTCTCTTTCTTTCTTTAATTGACTCTTTTTGTTAGATTTTTCATTCATCTTTGATGATATTTTTTCCTTTCGATATTTGTAAACATTTAGGTGTCAAGAAAACTCATAGGATATTGAATTTTAAGTAGGTAGTCATCATGTATTGAACTCATTCCCTCTAAGTCCTTTATCATACCAATGGCCCTTAGTGACCACTAAGGCCAACTCATGATGGTTATCTTTTATTAAATTTTGTTTTTCATTCATTTATAAATACCTTTGAATTGAAATAAATAAATATCATAACATCTTATTTGATTGAGACACAAAGAGGTTATGAAATAAACGGTACTCCAGTGATCTTATAAACCAAGTGTTTTTCCTTAACTTCAATATATATAAGCAATGTTAAAAATATCAAATAGAATACCTTCCCCTTAGTTCCAGCCACGTGAATAATTTTGAGTTTCTTTAGACGTTCTTCTATGTCTAGAATCTGCAAAAGAAACATAAGCATTGTGATTTAATCAAGTATTATGATAGGCAAACTCAAATTATCATTTCCACCCTTCTCTATTGTGACAATAGTAAATATTAAAAAAGAGCAACAAAACTAAATAACTAACCCAAATAAATTTTTATCACATATTTATAATATCAGACCAGCACTGTTGAAACATTTTCTTTCATAGTTTCTTCATTAGAGACGGATTGCAGAAGTGTTACCTCAACGTACCCTCTCATTCTCTTTAATTTATCCTCGTTACAGATTACAGGAACCATTTCTCCACGTCTTTTCTGTGTTATCAAGGAGGAAAGTGCTTCCATAGCAGATTCATAGGAAGACGATTGAGGCAAATTGTTTCTCATTTTTTTCAAAGCAAAAGCCTCTTTACCTTTCTGAAACCTATCACGTCATTAAAAACAAATAAGATTTTCAGAATCTCAAACTCAATAAGCAAAAATCATATTGAGGAAGTGCCAAAGAAGATTCCAAATCTTTCCACAAACCAAGAGAGATGGAGATTTGAGAAGGAAAGAGATGGTTCTTTATTGAATATCCTCCAAGATATTATATTACGTCCAGTGTTATCAAAAACATAAAACACATTAGAGTGTAATAGTATTTCGAAACCTAAGAGCAAGATGCAAAAAAAGAAGTGCAAGCATCAGGGAGGCAAGACACACAGTATATTAAGAAAATAGTAATTAATAATATGAGAAGAAAAGTGTAGTATTTTGAAGTAGAAGAAAAGGAGAAACTAAAGAAATGAAGGCTTCACCAAAGGGATTGTTAGCCTTTGTTTCTAAACCCAATATCTTAAGAATGAAATGGTGTGAACTGTGAGGAGCAACTACAGAGCACCTTCCAATTATTCTAGAGACGAGTGATTTCAAGTGGGGTGTATCTAATGCTTTAAAATTCTAAACACGCCCATTAGATATCAATCAATATTGATAATATTAAGAACAAAAAGAAGAACAATCAGAGCTATTTGCACATAAGAAGAAGAAGAAAGAACATAATTCAAACTAAAATGTAGACATATACTCCAATCTCTCACCGGAAGACAAAGCATCGAGAGATAGAATAAGAACCCAGCACTTCCATTTCACTCAATTGTTTGTTCCCAGTCAGTTGAAAACAAGATTATGAAGCTAACATTGCATACACAGAATCACAGAACGAAGTGACAGAGTGAGAGAAAAGAAAAGTAAGAGTTATACGTACAGAGACAGAAAAATGGAAATCTGGTGTGAGGGCTGCAGTGAGATTGAGGAGACTTAGAAGAGAGAAGCCGCCATGCGCGAGTATCGAATCTGGGTGAGCTATGAGAATAGAATAAAAATTATAAAATATGTCCGTGCTTTTTGGCCGTTGAAACTGGTGTCAAAAGATGAAATTCCATATCTCAATTCTTACGGCTGTTTTTTCCTTTTTTTTTTCCTTTTGAGAAAGTATATTTTTGTTTGATTTTTTTTTACTAAATTACACGAAATATTTCTAAAATATTTTTGAAATTTTAAAAGTTTAAAAAATATCTTTAAACTTAAATATATATATATATATATATATGTTAAAAGATGCAATTAACGTTAGTTTTAGATGGGAATAGTTAGTGTTTGTTTCAAAAATACCTTTGAATTTTCAAAAAATTTAAAAATAAAAATTAAAAAAAATACATTTTTATTGTTAGTATATGAACACAAACTATTGGTATTTGTTTAGAAAATATTCTTGAACTTTTTAAAATTGCATTTAATACTTCTATAGGAAGAGTGTTTTGAACTTTTTTTTTTTTAAGGTAAGGGTAACTTTTGAAAGTTTAGAGGTATTTTGGAAACAAGTATCCTACAATAAGGGCATTTTTAAACTTTTCTTTTAAGTTTAAGAGTATTTTTGAAACTTTGAAAAGTTCAAGGGTATTTTTGAAACAAATGATTGTTTGTTTTTTGAGAATGTAGATGTAAATATCTTTAGCTAATCACGTTTGTTTTGTAGAAATATTTTTGTAGATATCTAGGAAAACTTTGATAACTATGTTTATTTCATAGGATTTATATTTGGAAATATCTTAAATTTACATTAGGTTTCAAGAATGATCTTACAACTATTTATTAATTTATATTTAATAATATAATTTCAACTTATATAACATATTTGTGTTTTTTTATTAATTTGAATTTCTTTTAAAATTAAGGAAAATTACTATAAACAGAAAAAATATCAAACTATTTACAGATATAGAAAAATTTCACAATCTATTAGTGATAGACCGCAATAGAATTCTATCACTTTCTATCGGTCAAGCAAATAAATTCTATCGCTTGAGCGATAGAAAGAGATAGAATTCTATCGTTTTCTATCGCTGATAGACTCTAAAATTTTTTTATATTTGTAAATAGTTTGACTCATTTTTCTATATTTGAAAACAACCGTAAAATTAATACAATTTATTTTATTTTTATATGTTATTTTTCTTGAGATGCCCTTCATATGGCATCCTAAGATGTCAAAGAATCTCTAGATGCCAAAGCATCTTACAATACCCAAAACAAACGCAATAATTCTTTTTTTAAGTGCATTTTTTAACATATGCACACTCTATGGAATCTAGAATGTCGGTAAAACAAACGACGTAAGAGTATTTTAAAACTATTTTTTAAAGTTTAAGGATATTTTTGAAAATTTTAAAAGTTAAGACATATTTTTTACACAAAGTGCAAAGTTCAAAAACATTTTTTATAATTTAATCTTTTTTTAATTACAAACAAGTGGATATTGAAATTTCAACCTAGTATTGATATAAATATTGATATATCAATTTAAGGTAAAATTAGAATAGGAAAATATTAGATATAATAATTTTTTTTTTAGATTTATACCTTTAAAAATGAATTGCAACTGCACTAAGAAATTTTTTATTAAAAAAGAAACTGCACTAAGAAATTTTACAATTAGTTTTTAAATTTTAAGTTAAAATACTATTTTCGCCAACATACTTAAATTAATCTTTATTTTATTATTAATATTTCTAAAATTAATTTTAAACAACTAAATTTAAAATTTATTGACAAAGGTTAAAATAGAATACCTAAAAACCCTTTACATAATACATAAACTAAAATTCAATAAATTTTAAAATATATGAATCAAAATACTATTTTAACCTAAAGTGGATGAAAATTTTGGTTTTGAGCTGAACTCAAATATTTAATGAATGACTTAATTTCAAAATGAGTATAAAAAAACCCATTTCTCTTTATATTTTAGCTTATTTTTTAAATCAATTTTTTTCAATATAAATTTAGTTTCTTAATTTTTTAATTTGTACTAATTTGATTGTGAACTTTTAAAATTATAAATTTAAATTCTAAGCTTCCAAACTTTTAAAAATTTATAGACTTTTCACATCATTAAAAATATAAAGTTCCGATAGAATAAGTTATTTGGATAGAAATACAAGTGTTTGGCAAACACTCCAAATAAATTTTGAAAGTCATTAGAGTCTTTATTTTAAAGAATTATTTTTAAATTAATCGTCCAAACGGGCCATACATCTAATAAAGCTTTCAAAATTTAAAAAACTCATGCACTTTTCACATTATTAAATATTAATTCTTACAAATTTCAAATTTGTTAAAAATCAATTAGATAAAATATTAAAAATTAATTGACGCTAACTCATGAATGTACCCAATTAATTAAACAACATTAAAAATTTCGTATGGATAAGTAAGATTCTAATTAAATTCAGTTATGATTTTGTATCTTATAATTAAGTTATGATACTTTCATGCATTGCATCTTGTTATCTTTTATTTATTTTCTTTATTTTTTTTTTCTTTCTTTTGAGTAAGGAGAATGAAAGACTCCCAATTCACATCAATTCATATAAAAATATATATATAATGAATAATATATGGATAATTAAAGTTTTTTCATCTGATCGTGTATATGTTTTTGGTTTTTGAAAATTAAGCTTATTTCCTCCCACTATTTTTAGAAGAATAAGAGTCATTTTTTAGTCCAATTTAAAAAACAAAAACAATTTTAAAAAATATTTTTTTAGTTTTCAAAATTTGACTTGATTTTTGAAAACGGATAAAAAGTAATAAGGAGAGGTGATTACAGGCTTAATGTTCAAAAACCAAAAAACTAAATAGTTATCAAACGATACGATCTAAATTGAACAAAAATAATTCTTCCATACACATCCAATCTCCATCACCAAAATTTAGTATATGTTTAAAATACCATAATTAAAAGTTTGCCCTAATCAACAAAAATAGGGAAAAAAGAAAGAATAATGTCAAGGGCAGTACTAATCAATGAGAGTGGATATATTATTAATCTTTACAATGTAATGAGGAGGAAGAATGAGAGATATGGAAGCAGAAGCTTGATCAGCAAACTTCATGTTATAATTTTTTCTCTGAGAATCAAAAGGAACAATTCCGGTGCCGGTGTCGGTGTTTGTCTGTTGTCATCGAGGAACAATGCCGACTTCGGTGTGGTGCCGATGCTTTCGAGGCTCTTAGCCGCTGGACGAGGATAGTGAAAGTCGGTAGGAAAGAAGTAGTAGGGTGCACCCGCCATAAAGAAAGCTTTCAAACCCTAATTCTAAACTTCTTAGAGATGTATTATTAATCTTTTTCAGTTAGGGTTAGGGTTTGTGTATTTATAATGGCCGGTTTGGTTCTACAATTCCTAAAGTAAGTTGGTTTTATGTTATTTTCGAAATGAAATTTTACTTTTTAAGTTTTATTAATTAACTTGGTTTGTAAAGTTAGTTACAATTAGTTTGCAATTTTAGATTTGGGTTAAAATATGACTCAACTTTAAAATATATTTAATAGAGATTAATTAACTTTCAAATTTTAATTTATACGTCCGAGTCTCATATCGGGCTAGTTTGGAATAACTTAGAAAAAAAATGTTATTCAAAAATTCATTTTCATTTAAGCATTTTTGATAAATAGTCTTTAAAATAAAAATACACATGTGTTTCGCAACTCAAAAAGTCCTTAAAATAAAAAATACACATGTTTGGGAACTTTTTCTAAAAAATGCTTTTATATACAAATTTGTTTGGTGTGTTATATTATATACTAAAGATGTTTTTAAATGTCAAATTAATATAAAAGAATAGGTTGACGGCGGTCGCCGGAGAATTGGTCGGAGGCTGTCACTAGAGGTTGTGGTTGAAGGTTGGTCGCCAATGGTGGTCGGAGGTTGACCGGCGGCAGCAATAGTCAAAGATGGTGGCTGGAGGTTGAGCGACAATGGTCTCCAGATGTTGGTTGACTACAGTAGCTGGAAGTGGTGATTGAAGTTGGTTAACAACAATCGCCGGAAGTGGTGACCGAAGTTTCTCATACAAATTAGGAAGAAACTAACCATTAAACACTCAAAAATCATTTTTTGTAAAAGTTGGTTTCAAGTGTTTATCCTAAACCAACTTAGAGCCCATTTAGATTGACATTTTAAATGTTTATAAATACTTGTTTGCACTTATAACCACTTAGAAAGTCAATCTAAATGGGTCCTTATTTTATAAACTCATTTTTTCAAAATTCATTTTGGGTGGTTACCAAACACTTAAATTTCTTTCAAAATGACTTGTTTTTTAAATGAATCACTTGAAAAAGTATTCCAAACACATTCATCATATTAGATATAAACACGTCATTAATTCATTTCAAAATCAATTGACAATTAGAGAAGTAATTCAGGTAGCTTATAAATGTAATTAAGTTACTTCATCTTTTTAATGATATAGCGTCTATTTGGACTTCTTATTTCATTTTCCAAATCCTCATACCCTATTAAAAAAGACAAAATAAAAAATTCGTTTTTCTTTTTTTTACATTTTTAAAATTTGATAAATTCATATATAAAATTTCAAGGATAAATGTGAAGTTTAACCTAACTCTAAAAAAACACTTTGAATTTCACTTCTTGCCTTGTGAGAAATACTGGGCACTTAGATTTGGCTTTTTTTTTTTTTTTTTTTTTTTTTTTTTTTTTAAGTAGATTTGGTTAGAGAGGGAGAAGAAAGAGGGAAGGAAGACAGAACAACAATTAAAAAAATTTAGGTTAAAGATTAATAAAAAATAAAGCTTAACAAAAAAGGACCAAAGTTACCAAACTCAAATTTTAAGAATTAAAATGTCGAGTTGAAAACTGAAGATCAAAATGCGAAAAAATGCTACCAAACTCAAACTTCTACGACCAAAAACATAATTTTTCTATTTATTTTTTTTTTTTTTTACTTTTTTAGATATGGTACCTAATTTCTTTATATTCATTTTCTTCTTGTTGACTGATTTAACCAAGTATGTCAATTGTATATTTTATATTCATTGATTTGTTCTTAATTCTAAATATTGTAATATTTTATAGGTAGTATTATATATATAAACTCAATTAATATACACTAAGTCAATATATTATTCTTCTTAAAAAAAGTTAATATATTATATCATTTATTTTTTTTGTTTGAACTGCATTGATCAAATATTAAAGATAGCATCACTTAGCGTAAGGTATATTTTGACTCATTTGAATGTTTTGTTTTTTATGAATTATATATCTCAAGTACAACGATGATATTCCAATTCCCTAATACATTATTATCATTATTATTAGATAAATTCCCTAATATATTATGGACACAAATAACTATTTATTTATTTTCTAATAAAGTATACAAACTACTTTAATTATTTGATTGGCTAGAAATTATTTTTAGGAAGTTTATGTTTTTTATATAGGAGAGTTTTTAAAAATAGAAAAATAAGGGAAACTATTTACACAAAATAGCAAATTTGTTAGATAGTTGTGATGGACGTTGATGTAGATACTGATAGAAGTCTATCAATGTTATTTTTTGCTATTTTCTGTAAATAGTTTGATATTTTTCGAAAATTTCTCTGTAGTAGTCCCAACTTATATACATATATAAAAAGTGATGCAGGGGGTTAAGGTATTAGGCCAAGTCTATGACCAAACAAGAGAAATTCATCCCTAATGATGAGAGAAACTTTCCACGAACAATATTCTATTTTAAATGAATTTTCAAAAGCTCCCTATTACAACGCTATTTATAGCTTTACAAGGAAATAACATAATTAACCAATTAACTCTAATTAAACACTAATTAATCTAAATTAACAACTAAACAAATATTAAACCTAAATATACTATTTATCCAATAATTCTCTTCATCAAAAAGATACTGCACAGCTTGAGCAATCATCTAGTTGCATTTATGGAGTAAAAATAGCATATAATTTCAAAATATATTCATTGATTTCCTGAATTAGTTAGAAATTATTTTTAGGAAGTTTATGCTTTTTATATACATGAAGCAGTCGCAACTTATATACATATATAAGAAGAGGAAGAAGAAGAAAAAGAAATTGTGGCCTCAATCAAGGTTACAAACTATAAGGCCTAGAGTAGAATCCACACCCTGGTGATGCAAATCAAGATCAAAGTAAAATATTGCTCTTTTTTCCTTAATAATTTTATAATAAGCTTTTACTACAAGCAAAGAATGATCAAAACAGTGAAACATACAACTCATCTGGTGCATCTACAAGCACTTATGCTACCCTTCATATTCACAATCCAACACTTCAATCTTTTGAAAATCACAAGAAATCTCACACTATATGAACCATGGAAGTAACCCTTTTCTCCAGCAGACCAAAAGAACAAATGAATATACAATAAAAGAACTAATAGGAAAAAAGATTGAGAAGATCTTTGGTCTTACAAGATGCAGCATAAAAAATGTGCAAATGAGTGCAAATTGCAGGATTGATGCTAAGGTTATTGTCACTTACTGATTGTTGGATTAACTGTCTCGAAAGCTTGTACGAGCAACTCGACTTTTCGCTTACGAGCAGGAGTGAGTTTGGCCACAGCCTGCTGAAGGGCGTAATCAAGCATCCATTCCTCTGCATTCTTTCTATCTTCTGTGTCTTGATGCCTCAGTTGAACTTTTTCTGATTCTGCATCTTGCACCATAGGCAAAAAATTTGGTTTTCTTGGGTTGAATTTCTTTACTTTCTCCATTGCTTTGACAAATCTCTTCAAAAGAATCACTTTTTTCAGATTGCTCCAATTCTTTAGAACTTGCTGATTGCGTTTGCTTCCCAACTTTGGCTCTTTTTCATCCTCCTGGCTGTTTAAATCCAAAGGCTTTGTCGATCCTTCCTCAATATTAGAATCGGTTGTACTGTATGCTTCTCCTTTTCTGTCTGTTATCTCGGAGGCATCTCGTTTCTCTTCTAGCAATAATGCTTTGTCTCTAATCAAGTTGGCGGAGCATGATTGATCTTGGGGTGAGGTGCTGTTTTCTGGAAGAGGAATTTCATCAATTGCTTCATTTACGAGCTTTACAGCTTCAATGCATTGGAGTTCCACATCTGGGTCATTCACAAACCTGTTTTCCATTTCCATTTTTTGTTTTCTTGAAGAAAATTCCTTTTCATCTTTGTCAGTCTCCTCACTGACAAGAGGCTTCAAACCATCTTCACCATCAATGCTTGAAGCCATGTGCTTGTATATCAAGGACCACATGCTTGCATTTTTCTTTCCCTCGAACCGTGTTTCATTTGCTTCACCAATGCCGGAAGCAGTATTGATTTGCTCTGGAGGAACAGAATTTTCTTGTGTGGAACCAGGTTTTGATTGAGCTGTCCGACTTCTATCGAATATAGCCGCCCTTGTTTTTTCTAGTAGTTCATAGGCTGAGGTGGAACTTTCAAAGCTATTGCCTTCAGTTGATTTCTCGTGTTCTTCGGAAGTGAGGCTTCTAGCTGCTGCTGATATCTCATATTCATCTGAAGAAATGCTTTTGGATGTATCAGATACTCCACCAGTTACACTGATCGAACTATCATTTTTGGATAGTTCTTGATCAGGCTCCAGATCTTCACTATGCAGTAGTTCAGTGTTTAAACGTGAAATTACCTTTTTAGAAATCTTTAGAAGTTTTCCATTCACTGAAACTTCTTGATAGCTAGTATCTTTAGGCTTCTTGGAGGTTTCACTGTTGGCATCTTTGACCTCTGGCAAGCACATATCAATCGACTCGGGATAGGATCCTTTAACAGTGACCTCTTTTTCTACCGCAATGTCCCCTACTCTCCACCCTCTACCAGTAGTTTCATGAACACCTTGATCTTGTTCTGCTTTCTCAAGATGTTCTAAGTTCGCATAATTTTTGTTAGAGAATGTCATCGAATTCCAGTTTTCGACCTTGGCAATATCATTTGCTTGGCCTGCAGACACTTTGACAATATTCTTCATGTTCAAAAGTTTACCAAGAAAGGTATTATAACCAGCATTTTGACTTTCACTTTCTTTATCAGTTCCATCAGAAGCTACTTTGGTCTTGATGTGAGCTTCGACTCCAGGCACTGGAAGAACTGTTTCAAAAGCTTCAACAAGCAGAGAAACTCTCTTCTTCTGAGCTGGTTGTAATTTTGAGATAACCTGTTGTAATGCATAATCAAGCATCCATTCCTCACTGTTTCTCCTTTCTTCAGTCGTTTGACGTTGAAGATGAACCTTCTCTCCTTCTGGGTCAGGTTTGAGAGGTAGAAAACGTGGCTTTTGTGGGTTAATCTTTTTCACTTTCTCCAAAGCCTTGACAAATCTCTTGAGAAGGATCAACTTTTTCAGGTTACTCCATCTCTTAGGTACCGACTGATTCCTGTTCTCAACTGGTATTGTTTTCTTTTCTTCCATAGGTATTGTATTGTCAACTTTAGTTTGCATTTCTTCTGCATCTTGTGCAAGATCCTCTCCTGTAGAATGAGTCCTGGAAGAAGACATTAAGAAGCTTGATCCTCTAACTTCAGCCGGAATCCTTTCCGACTTCTCTTCTGAATTCTTGTCATGAAGTAGAGATGATCGTTCTTGAATCTCTGGGAGAAGAATTCTATCAAAAGCTTCTTGCACTAGCTTAACAGCTTCGTTCTTGAAGAGCTCGAGTTTACTATACGCTACTGCATCAGGAGATGCATCTGCTCTTTCCTGATCGACATTGGAGACAAGCTTAAAGGAGCTGGAGTTCGTATCTACAAGCAATTTGTTGTCAACTTCCTTTGATGTTTCCTTCACCTGGAGAATAGGTAGTTCATTATCAACATTCCCAGAGTCACTGTCCACTACATTCTTATATACCAACTGCCACATTCTGATGTACTTTGGATTTATCTCCTGCACTTCTGCTGTAAAATTTAAGCTGATACTAGAGCTGGAGCTCGTACGCGATAGACTATCAATTTCCACTGCCAAATCTTCCTTTAGCTTTTCATCAGTTTCCCTTTGATGTTCCATTTGTTCATAACCAAAAGCAGAAGAGCCCAAACTGTCCTTCAAGTTGCATTCACCTGTATCGAATTTACATTTGCCTTTCGTATTGGATAATTCCCCTGTATCGATATCCCGAAGAACACTGGGATCAGATTCTTCCTCTACAGCAGATACTGACATGTCTGTGTTCATCATCTCATTAGCTACTGATCTTTCTCTGTTGACCATTTTGCTTGCTCGAATGCCTTTCTTCCTATTTCCAGATTGTTTGGCTCGAAAAGGCGATTCACTCTCACTCTTGTTCTTGTTAGCTCTCAAAGCACGTTTCCTGATGGACTTGAAACGCTTCAATGGAGGGGCATTTCCATGAGAATGACCATGGAGGGAACAGTAACTATAAGGACAAATCTTCTTTCCTGCAAGTTTTTCAGATTCTTTCTCTTCTCCTGGTTGGAGCTCAATGTCATCAGGAAACTTAGAACCCTTGAGGGCCGAAGAACAAGTGGCTTTTTCAACACACGATTCTGGATGTAACTCAGATATTTCCATATTCGAACATTTCTTGGATTTGGAAGCAGCCAATTTCGCTAACTTCCTCACAGGTTTCAGTGATGGCTTTCTAGTTAACATTATCCCCGAGATCATCGAATTTGATTTTGAATTAACTGAAGAAACATCCCTAATTTTTTGCCCATTGTTCTGATTCTCCAATTTAGATTTGCGGGAACTTACTGATTTTCGCTCATCGGAAGATTTTCTGATCAATGTTCTTTTGAATCTAGAACTTGACATTCTCGTCAAAGTTCTCGAAGGCTTTGAACCAGAGCGATTTGCCAGTGATTTCTGTTCCAACCAGTAGATTTAAAAATCTTACTACAATATCCACTCGCAATTACTTGAGAAACAAGAATTCGAAATCTGAGACAGACCTGATCGTAGTTCCTTCTCGCTTCCGAGCTGGTAGTGGTCTTCATGAAATTTGGGGACGAATCTAAAATTGAACTTGGAGTAGACTCATCAGAGCTTGATGAAGAAGAAGAAGAAGAAGAAGAAGACGACGACGAAATAATACCCAAACTAAAGTCAGATTTCACTTTTCTTGCCGCTGATTTCTTCAAGCTCGAGATTCCATCTTCATTTCTACAATCTTCTTCTGATTGCGAGTGATGATGATTATCCACGCCCATCATTCTCTCTGAATCTGGAAGAACAGAATCAGAAATCTGATTGGGTGAAAAAACAAGGAGCAAGTGATGAATTTTTTGATCTTCAAAGGAAAGTAATAATTCTGCGTTTGAAAATTAAGCAGAAAATGAAGAGGAAATTGGGAGTTTGTGGATGAGAAAATATGAAAGCAATAAATTTTGCAGTCAGATTTGAATGTGAATATAGAAAATGGTTTCTTGACTTGTACAAATGTACAAGCCTATGTCTTCCCTTTCAGTATTCTCTAATTGGGTTGACCAGACTCTCACAATGTTGACCAAAATAATCAATTTTTTTTTCTTTTTTTCTTTTTTTTTTTAAAAAAAAGAAAATATTTGTGATGGAGCTACATTCCTTACTTTTCTTTGAAACCTATCAAAACATGAAGTTTGACTAAGGAAAGTGTTGCAGAAAATCCTAAATTTAGTTGGATGAGTCAACAATTTTTTTAGCAATGCTTGTGGTAAGTGGAAAATTATTTCCATAATATTAATAAGTTTCTATCCAAAATTAATAACAATAATATAATTATTTATAGGACAGTTCTCAAATATAGAAAAATGAGTTAAACTGTTTACAAATATTGAAAAATTTTATTGTCTATCAACGATAGACGGTTGATAGACAGTGAAATTAAATAGTTTGATTTTTTTTATAATAATTTTCTTTATTTATATTTTTCAAATGTTATCTAAATTTTATTGACAGTGTTATTTGTCACTCGATTCATTCAATTATATTGGCTTTGTAAAATTTATGATTGTAACATATTAAAGTGAGATTAAATATTTACATTTTAAATGAAAAAATTATATATTATAAAATTAGAATAAGGAAAATTTTCACAGATAGAAAAAATGTCAAACTATTTAAAGAAAATAGCAAAAAAAAAACATTGATATACATTGAAAGACTTCTATCAGCATCTATTAATAATAGAATTCTATCATTTCTATCACTGATAGACCTTGATAGACTTTTATCGACGTCTATCACAACTATGTTAAAAATTTACTATTTTGTTTAAATAGTTTTCCTTATTTTTCTATTTTTTAAAATTTTCCTTAGAATAATATATAAATATACATATTGAAAATTTTTAAATTCAAATTAAAAAAATATATAAATATTTCTATTGAAAAGTTTGAAATTTAAAATTAAAATAAAATATAAATGTATATAAGGGATATTTTTAAAATTTAAAATAGTATATTAAATATAAAAGTAAAAATAAGAAAATACAGAAATAAAAATAACAAATGCGTTACAATTTAGAATTGAACCCAGAACCATTCATATCATATCATAGCCCATAAAGGCAACTAACCATTTTGAAATAAGAATTGAAGGAAACTACTTTTTGTAATTTTATTTTAGGCCTGTTTTCAAATATAGAAAAATGAGTCAAACTATTTATAAATATAGAAAAATTTTACAGTCTATTAATGATAGACCGCGATAGAATTCTATCGCTCAAGCGATAGAATTTATTTGCTTTAGCGATAGAAAGCGATAGAATTCTATCGTTGTCTATCATTGATAGACAGTGAAATTTTTCTATATTTTATTTCTTTCTGTTTATAGTAATTTTTCTTTATTTTATTTTGTAATTAAAAAAAAAAAAACACCTTGTTTCCGGGTTTTTCTCACCATCTCAGTGGGTGAGTTGTTACCATTTTGGTTTTCTACGTAAAAGACATTTACCCTCATGTACTCATTTCCATTAGTGAGAGTAATAAAAATATCTTATTAGAATTCTTTCCTTTTCTTTAAGATTTGTATCATATTTTATATAGTTGAAATGGATAGTCGGTCAAAAAAAAAAAAGAGAGAAAATTTTTATAAATAGAAAAAATGTTAAATTATTTACAAAAAATAGAAAAAAAAAATACTAATAGACATTGATAGATTTCTATCAGCATCTATTAGTGATAGACTTCTATCATTTCTATCACTGATAGATCCTAATAGACTTCTATCGGCATCTATCACAACTATCTAAAAATTTTGTTATTTTATGTAAATAATTTCTCTTATTTTTTCTATGTTTAAAAATTTCCCTAAAAAAAACTAAATAAAAAATGGTGAACTCAATAAAAGAGACACTCATCTTCAAATAGGCACCGTGTTGAAGGAATTATTGAGAATACCACATTGAAAAAATGAAGAAACTTCACCATCTTTATAATAAGATACATGAGTTTCTCATTTCGTTACTAATTGATTATAAGAAAAACTAAAAATAAAAAAAAAATTATAGTCCTTAGATTTTGGATTTAGTTTTCATTTAGTCCCTAAGTTTCAAAATGTCCCACTAATGTTTTAGGATTTACACTTTTAGCCTTGATTTTTCACTAAATACTTACCTTCAATCTTTAGTGCTATTATCTATTAATTAATTCAACTTTTAGTTAATTAAGTTTTAGTATTTTTCAACACTATTGAAATTAAATTTAAAATTTCACTTTATTATTATTTTAAATTAACTAATGGACATTACTGTCGATAAGTAAAAGTAAGTATTTAGTAAAACATCAAAGTTAAAACTGTAAATCTTGAAACTTAAGAACCACATAGAAACAAAATCTAAATCTCAAAAGTAAAATTATAACATATTGAAATTTATGGAGTAAATTGAAATTAAAATCAAAACTTAAAGACTAAAAGTGTAACATTTAAAATTTTTAAGAACCAAACGGAAACTAAACCTAAAATTATATTTCCCTCGATTTTAATATTAAACCTCATATTTATTTAATTTAAAAATAAAGTTAATTACAAATTACAATAGAATAATCTCACGGGTTACCAAAGGATTTCATAAGACAGACAATTAGGGTGGGGACAGCGGCCAACGACAAAAAAACAGAGCAACCCGTGAAAAAATAAAAGGTAATGTAAAAAAAAAAAAAAAAAAAAAAAGAATAAATAAAAATAAGAGGTAATTTGGGATAGCCTAATTGAAAGAAGCAAGATCCATTTTTTCTTCTCTTTTCAAGTCAACGGATCAAAAAAGCAAATCAAAATTGAAAATTAGGCTCTATTTCATTCCATTTGATGTATATAGTTAGCCTCCTTCTTCAACCTCGGAAGAAAAATTAAAAATACATTTTATAGATCTAATGTCAAAGGAGACGAAACCCAAAGTGGTGTGTTGTATTGGCGACATTCATGGATACTTCACCAAGCTTGAGAAGCTATGGCAAAACCTTGAGTTGACAATCGGGGTCTTCGAGTTCGCCTCTGCTACCGTCATCTTCTTGGGAGATTACTGTGATAGGGGGCCGAATTCTCGTGAAGTGATTGAGTTCCTAGTCTCATTGCCTTTCAGGTACTCAAAAATATCCCTAAACTTTGAAAAAGTTTCAAAAACAATTAAAACTATCGTCACCGTTAGCAAAACAAACAGAAAATGATGTGAACTGTTAAAAATTTAAAATTAAACTAGGTGGCATAAATGTCACGTATAAGCCACGTATAGGTCATGTAGAGGGTATTTTTGGAACAACAAATTTTTTTTTTTTTTAAACAAATTAAAACCCTAACCAAATCAGCTACATCTAAGCCACGCTTATGCCAGAGAGTATGATATTGAATTTTTAATGATCAACGCCAATTTTTCTTTATTTTGCTAATAGTGAGGGTACTTTTGAACCGTTTTTTAAACTTCAAAGGGTATTTTTAAAAAATTTCAAAATTCATGAGTATTTTTTACACAAAACTCAGAGTTCAAGAGTATTTTTTTTTTATACTTTAGTCTATTTTTTGTAGAATTGAAATATTTCGTATTAAAAGAAAAACAAAAAAGAGTTAGATTCATGTAAAATTTTCTCTCGCTTTGAAAGGTATCCAGAGCAAAAGCAAGTGTTCCTATCAGGGAATCACGAGTTCGGGTTAGCAGGGTTCTTGGGGCTCGTGGAAGCTCCATCGGATGGGTCGGGGTTCGGGGCGACGTGGGAGGGGTTCGAGGAGAGGGAGGAAGAAGAAGGATGGTACAAGGGGGAGGGGTATGAGAAAATGCATTTGCAAGCGAGGATGTGGGGTGGGACTACAAGGGAGAGATTTGATGCATATGGGATTGAGTTTATGGGATCAGTTTATGATGCTGCACCAACATTTGAGTCTTATGGTGTTCCTCATGGATCTCCTGGTAACCCATTTTTTTTTCTTTTTTTTTTTATTCCAATTATTTTTAATATATACTTGGATTTTATTCTATTATAATAAAACACTTAACTCATAAAAGTATTTCATAAACATACCTTTAATTTTGTTTGGTTAATTTATTTATTTTTTGTTTATTTCAAAATAATTTACATGATGATGTGTAAGAGTTTAATTTTATGTTCTCATTTGTCCTTATATATATAAATATTTAAATAGATGTAATGATGTATGCTAATTTCTCTTTTCTAATAGGCACCACATGGATTAGCATTTTGATTTTTTTTTTTTTTTTTTGAAAGATTAGCCTTTTGATTTTTCCATGGTTAGTTTTTTAGTGTGAATAAACTATAGCTTCTAATTACTTTATGTTTATATATATATATATGTGGTAATATTTAGATCCATTTCAATTTTTCCTAAACTTCTTTTTAATGTAATAATAAAGTGTGTTGAATATACATCTCTTTTATAAGAATGTAATTTTATTTGTATTTATACTTTACACAATTTTTTTTAAAAAAATTCTCATGTAATATATAGGTTTATCATAATTATAAAGAAATTTTTTTAAAATAAAAAAAATAAGGAAACTATTTACACAAAGTAGCAAAATTTTTAAATAGTTGTGATAGATGTTGATGAAGTCTATCCGGATCTATAAGAGAAATTGTAGAAGTCTATCACTGATAAATGTTGATAGAAATTTATCAATGTCTATCAGTATTTTTTTTTTTGTTATTTTCTGTAAATAGTTTGACATTTTTTCTATCGGTAAAAATTTCACTAATTATAATTGTAATTTTCTTTTCTTTCATTCTATTTTATTTTTTTTAATCTTGTTCCACCAAGACTTAATTTTTTTAAGGAAAGAAAATGTTATTTTAATATAATTAATCATACATTTTATTTTAATTTTTTAATAGTTCGTCCTCAATTAGATTAAACAGATTAGTTTTCAGGTTGCTTGCAAATATAGCAAGTTGGGTCAAAACAATTGTAAATATAACAAAAAAATTTAAAAAAATTACAAATAATATAGCAAAATATTAATCCAATCCATACAAAAAGTCCAAAAAGCCCACGCCGAACCGACGACCAGCTTTCATCCACAATTTCACACAAATTTCATCCATCCACGATTCCACTGATTCCATCGATCACTCCAAACTTTTGCCCTTAATTGCAAGATATCAAAATTCTACAAATCTTCTTCCTTTTACTAAAATTAGGGCACGTGACTTCATCAAGGTTTTTCCTAATATTTTATCACTAATTTTCTTTTTTCCAATTTATCAAATTTTCTTTCTTTTTTTCCTCATTTAGTGATATCTTTTTTGTAAATGGACGGACAATAAAAAATAAATAATAAAAAATTGATCAAAAAGAATATTCAAGTAATAAAAGATATAATTAAATAAGTTAACATATATCTTTATTATCAATGTACATAATTAAAGTAGTATATTTTTATCTTATCATTGATATTTAATATTGTCTATCCGTGATAGTCATTGATAGACAATAATAGATTATTATCATTATTCTCATTAAAAAATAGATTTTGTACTTTTAAATTTAAGAAGTTAATTTTAATTGAAAATTAAATTTTGTTTTTTAATATCTCACTATCGTAAACATTATTATTATTATACCTAAAACTTGTCTCCTCTTTAAAAAAAAAAAAAAAAAGAAAAAATCTAATTTATCCTTATCTTTCCAAAATTTTCATCTTTTCTCTCTCTTCAAAACCTATCTCTCACATTTCTCTTTTTTAAAAGTTAAATATTCTTTCCATGCTTTTTTTTTTTTTAAAATTTCTCTAACATATATATGTGGCCTTTAATTTTCTTTTTTCTTAAGTACTCCTTCTAAATGTTCTCTCACTATAGTTTTTCTCTCCTGTCTGCTTTATCTTTATATTCTTTTTTTTTTCTAACATAACCTTTAATTGTGTGTTAATTAATTTTACTTTTTTTTAAGCAAATTAATTTTACTTTCTTTCTAACTAAAATCTCTCTCTCTCTTTTTTTTTCCTCCAACTTTGATCTCCCAAACATTTCTTTTTTCTTTCTCTAATTAATATTCTCTCAAATATATCACTGGCTCTTTAACTTTACAGTATGAAAAAGAAATGAAAACATTTTTGCATTGATTTTATTGGCATAATTTGAATATGTTATCTGGTACTCGGAACGATCAAGTATTTAGTCTTGTTGTCCAGTCAGCTAATCGAGGTCCAAGGGCAACACACCCTGGTGGGTTGATGGGTGTTACTCACAAAACCTATGTAATCAGTTATTTTTTCTCTAACAACAAACTGCTCTTTTTTTCTACCAGTTGATGTAGTTAACACATTATCAGTGAACTACGTAAATCAATGTGTCGATTTTGTGCTGTTTACATTTTTCGTTTTCTTTATTTGTCGATTCCATAATAGATTTTGTTTCAAATATATAACTAATAATAATGTAAAGTATACTATATTAATGTTTCTCAGATTTGATGAAGGCAGTACCTGATGAACACAAGAAGTTCCTTTCCAATCTGGTTTGGGTTCATGAAGAAGTACTATTAATTTAGTCTCTCTCAAACCAACAAATATATATATATATATATATATATATATATATATTATATTATATGTCTGAAAATTGAGAAGAAATAGTTAATTAACAAATTAAAGTTTTGGATTTTCCAGGATGATGTGTGTTTGGAGACAAAAGATGGCATAAAAAACTGCAGACTGATAGCAGTTCATGCAGGTTTAGAGGAAGGGAAAGATATTGGAGAGCAACTCAAGTTTTTGAGATCCAAAGAAACCAAATTTCCCAAAATAATGGGTCTAAGTGGAAGGAAGAATGTTTGGAATATCCCAAAGGTCATATTATTTCTTACAAATTATTACTATTTCACTTTAAATTTCATGAAAAATGATGAATTAATCCACTAATAAGTTTATCAATTTAAACCTAAAATAATTTTCAAAAGGAAAAAAACTTGGGTGCGGGCTAGCACTCAATAGAAATGTGTCACGTGACATTTTTATTTTTTTTTTAAAAAAAATTCTTGGTGTGTAAAAGAGAGGAGGAGTATGAGATTAGGCTGCACTTAATCACTGTTGTGCTCCTTTTAGAATTGTATCTATTTAGACCTTTTTTTCAAATTTCGTTTAAATATATTGTGTGAGACTTATAATTATTTCAATTAAATCTCTAAATTGTCATAAAATCTTTATTAAAGAATACACATACATATAAAAATCGTCACAATGCATTACTTCTTATATAGTACGTGTATAATTTCTTCACAAATGTTGGCTAGGTTAACAAAATAAACCATTAGAATTCATGCAAGAAAATTTTAAATTAAGAGTCCAAATTAATTCACATTTAAAAGTTTGGGATTGATATTTTTGGAATAATAATTATAATTATGATGTTACAGGAACTATGTGAGAATAATGATGATGAAAAGGCAACAATTGTTGTAAGTGGACACCATGGAAAACTTCACATTGATGGCTTAAGACTCGTCATTGATGAAGGTGGCAGTGTGCCTGAGGTTAATCCTTTAGCTGCAATTTTGCTTCCTTCCATGAAAATTGTTCGTGATACTGATCACTTTTAAATTTTTCTTCATGTCTTTTTAATAATTATGGTTATGTTTTGGGATATTAATGAATAGTAATTTTAGGAATAATAACTAAGTATATAGCAATATTTTAAGAAAATTACAAATTTAGTAAAATTTATCGGTGATAGACTTCTATCGCTGATAGACTCTTATGGTCTATCCGTGATAGACCGCATAGACCATAAAAGTCTATCAGTGATGGAAGGCTTTACTATATTTGTAATTTTTTAAAAAAATTTACTATATATGTTAATACTTTGAATTTGATTGTTATATTTGCAATTGTCTCTAATTTCAACTGATGTGTGTTTTGGATTAAAGGTGTTATTTGTGTGGTTTTTGCTAGCTATTAGTCCTTGTACTAGAGAATGGATATGGTGGAAGTTATTGGAAGGGAGGTTCTAAACTTCCTAATAAAATTATATTACTGATATTGATATGTAACACGATCTTGATCAAACAATGATTTTGCGACGATGGTCTACTTTTGTGTTGTCTATGATTATTTGACCACTCAACTATATTTTGTTGGTTGCTAGACCATAATTAATATTTGTTGAGAATGACTTGGGCTTTTGGCCCATTGAAAAATGTTGTTAGAAAAGATCATTGTCCCATATATAATGATTTTAGCTTCTTAGTGAACTTGCAAAAATGTGGATGTAGTGATAACATAATCTTTTCTCACGTGCCAAAGTTAACATATTGTTAGCGACGATTGAGAGATCTATGGGTCAAATCCTTTTATTTTTATTGTACTAAAGTGCCACTATCATTGTTGGTCGAACAGGTGGGTTTAGGTTTGGGTAATCGTGCTCGTACCTAAAAAGAACTGATTTTGTACTACTTTTTCCTTCTGTTTTGTATCGTTCATACATTACCATTTTCTAAAAATATTTTCAATATTTTTGTCTGTTTTATATCGTTCCTACATTACCATTTGTTTAACACATTTTCATTTTTGTTATGCATCATAATTATTTCCAGATCTGACGTTTTTTCTTCAGAATTCTATATATTAAATTGAGGTCTTTCATATCAAAATCATCATCTTCTTGTCTTTTAGACTATTGTTTCTAAGCAAACTTTTCATTTGATTCCAATCATTTTCTAACGAATGCCCAATGAAACAGCGTAACATTCCGTGTATTGGTGTGATTTAGACATATGAAACATCGATCACAAACTAACAATTAAAAATATATTTAAACAAACAATCACATCATAATTTTCCCTTTAAAATTTCATAAACTCTTAATTTTTTTTTTTGTTTAAATACTACTTTGGTCTCTCTACTTTTGAGTTTGGTTCATTTTGGTCTCTGTACCTTTAAAATGTTCATTATGGTATTTATACTTTTAATTTTGGTTCATTTTGATCGTTGTAATTTCAAAATGTTTATTTTAGTCCTTAAACTTTTAACTTTGATTCATTTTGGTCCTTAAATTTTCAAAAAGTGACCATTTTGATGCTTTAAAAATGAAAGTGAAGAGATTATAATGGTCACTTTTTAAAAATACAAGGACCAAAATAAATATTATAAAATTTCAATAACTAAAATAAACCAAAACAAAAAATACAGAGACCAAAATCAACCGTATTTAGACCAAAATCAACCGTATTACCTTCCTTTTTTCTGGAAATAATTACAAGAGTCAAATAATATAAAACATTATTTATGCGATTTGTTAGTGAGATTTGCCGTGGGCAGTTCGTGTATATAGTTTCTGTGTGCACCATAATTTCCGCGTTCTAAGCGAAGTCGGTCCCATTGGCGGATTCATTTACGCCCCAAATTGTGGAATTTTCAAACCCTCAACTCTCACATTTATTTATTTATTTTTATTATTATTTTCCTTACACACATACTTCACACTTATCTTCATTTTATTTTAAAATACAATTCCTTTTATTTTGAAGGATAACAGATAATGACATCTCATTTCTTTTATAGTTAAATGTCAATTTTATTCAATATTATCTTTTCAAGTAAACTTAATCAAATTCATTTATTTGATAAGATTAGTATAAAAAAATAATAAGAATAAAAGATAAGACTTTTTACTCAGTTATATAATAAAAAATAAAAAAATCAAATCTATGATAATAAAATTAAATAAGAAAACAGTGATTCCACATTTAGGACGTGTTTTTTAATGACCAACAATGATTTACTATTTAAAACGTTTGTGTTTGTGCGTATGTTTTATTATTAAATATATTCACATTATTTCATTTGATTTTTTCTTAAACATTTGAATTGGCGCTATTCAAATATAACAAAGTTTATTTTCACTTTTTTTTTTTTTTTAAAAGCCAAGTTTATTTTGACTCATTATATATATATATATGATTATTTTAATTCTCATATTTTATATTTGTTCAATTTTAATTCATGTACTAATTTTAATTGAATCTAATTAAATCTTAAATTTGGTTCCGAAGACTACAAGACTAATTTAATGTTAATTTTTTTTAAAAAAAAATTGTTATTCATAACATTTTTATTACAAAATTTGAAAATATATTCACATATTTTATATTCTTACATGAAAATTATAATTATTATTTAATCAAAAATTAATTTTAAATAACTAAATTTAAAATTTATTGAAAGTACGGGAATTAAAATTAGAAAATTAAAAATATAGAGACTAAAATTGAACAAATTTAAAAAAATTATAAGGACTAAAATAATATTTTAACCCATAAAAAATGAGCGTGGATTCATTTTTAAAAGTTAAAACCATGAATTTTCTTAAATATTTAAGTGACAAATAGTCCTGGGAATGAAAAAAAGGGTATTTTTTTTTTGTAAGATTTCCCTAAAACATTATAGATATGAAATATTTTGTTTATATACTACATTTTTTGTCGCATTTTCTTTATTTAACTCGGGTCGGGTGAACATTTTAAATTGAATAGGATAAATTACAAATTGAACATTAGAAAAATGTGAGTTCACACATATTTAAAAATGTTTTTGCAATTAATTTATATATTTTAATAAGGTATAGTGTTTATATTATTCAACATCCCAAAGTTTAATTTTTGCACTCCATATATTGTTAAAAAAAACGGTGTTTGAGTAAAAACTTAATTAAAAACTCTCAATATATTAAAAGTAATATTACAAACTCTAAAATATGTTAAATTGTCGATTGACCCAAAAACTTGAACGGATTATGAGAAATTTTTTACCAATCACAAATTGCCACGTCATTTACGGCGAAATTATAAAATAATTAAATTTGGGACGAATTAAATGTTACATGTGTCCTAAATTGAAATTGAAGACGAAAAATTGGCAATCTCGATGGTGCCATGTGTTTCCGTCCTCATCGTTGGATCAAATTAATTATTTTTGGTTCAATTAATTATTAATGTTTGGGCTAAAATTTAATTAAGTCCAAAAGTAGACTTAATTTGGCCCAAATGACCCAAATGCCCAAATCCAATTAGTTGGACCCAATGGGCCAGGCCCATGGACTAGTCAAGCCCAAGCTCATAAAGCCCACCTGAGAACTCTATAAATAGAGAAGTTCTCTTCATTCACAGGATTTAGAAATTTTACACTCAGAGAGCCTAAGAGAGAATTCTCCCTATCCACGTGCATCCTCCGCTTCATACATCCATCCAAGACTCCAACTCCACGTGCATCCACTTCATACATCCACCGCTTCATACATCCATCCAAGACTCCAACTCCACGTGCATCCACTTCATACATCCATCCAAGACTCCAACTCCACGTGCATCCGCTTCATACATCCATCCAAGACTCCAACTCCACGTGAGACTCCAACTCCACGTGCATCCGCTTCATACATCCATCCAAGACTCCAACTCCACGTGGGACTCCAACTCCACGTGCATCCGCTTCATACATCCATCCAAGACTCCAACTCCACGTATCCAAGACTCCAACTCCACGTGCATCCACGCGCTTCGCTTCCATACATCAAGCGTACGTGTACAGTTAAGAGAATCAGAGGATCAAGTACTAGAGATCGAACTACATCCGCATCAAACTTATATAAACACAAGTTCAACTCCACGAAACACATTTCTCAGGAAACCTCGTGCGAACAATTACTATCTATCGATATCTGATGATGTCTATCACTAATAGACAATAACATTTAATTATATTTGAAAATATTTTCTACAATTTTGCCATTTAAAATAATTACCTATACTAAACATATGAATTTGTATTTTTCAAAAAAAAAAAGTACTAAAGAAAAAAACACATAATTATTCTTTCTCAACAAAATTGTACCAATAACAATCTGTTAGAATGATTTTATTCTAAATATTTTGGCCTTATTATTCGAAGGAATATTTCTAGAGAATTTGTTACAATTTTTAATCAATTATATTTTAGAATTCAACTATTTATTCATTAATTTTTTTTAATGAAAAAGAAAGTGTCTTTGCTGTCAATTTAAAAACATCTAAATTCAATGTACTGAAGAGAACAGTTATCTACCAAAGATTTTTAATTTAGTAATTTAATGTTTTGAATATTTCAAAAATGCATACAATGATTGGATATGACTGGAAGATCAAATGTTCTCATTCCCCGTTCCGCGTCGTAGGCGTGTGCAACCCATTCATTCAATTACTATAATATTAAATATCATAACTTTTATGAATAAATTATTTTAAAATAAAAAAAATAATTATACAAAAATAAATCAAATTTTACCTTAAGCTTTGTAAATTGTTTAAATCTTTTATCTTAAATTTCCAATTTCGTCCAAGTAAATCCTAGATTAAGATAGTTTAATTTAATTTTTTTGTTAAATCATTCACCACTTTTAACAAGAGGCAAAAAAAATTTTAAAAATCGCGTATAAAATAAAATAGAATTTTCCATAATATTATATTTGATTAAGGTTCAAAATATATCATTCAATAACTTTGTTAAAAGGACAATTTTCATATATATATATATATATAAATGAGTCAAATTATTTATAAATATAGAAAAAATTTATTGTCTATCAGCGATAAATTTTATCCCTTAAGCGATGGACAGCGATACAAGTCTATCGCGGTCTATCACTGATATACAGTAAAAAATTTCTATATTGGTAAATAGTTTGATATTTTTTTCTATTTATAGTAATTTCTCTTGTTAAAACTCACTAGATTGAAATTACAAGGACTAAAATGAGCATTTTGGAAGTACAATGACTAAAATAAACCAAAGTTGAAAGTATAAGGATCAAAATGAACATTTTAAAGGTATGAGAACCAAAATGAATTAAAACCATAAATACGGAGACCAAAGTAGTATTTAAACTTATTATTTGTGAGTATTTGTAATAAAAAGTGCCAAAGCAACTCAACGAGCATACTTCCCTTAAAAAATAAAAAAATAAAAACGAATATACTCGAGATAGTTGACACGTATTTTTTCTCTTATAATAATAAAACTATTATAAATGTAATATATAAATGTAGATATCCATAACCTATATAGGTTACAAAATATCATAAAACTCCCATTGAATTTGATATTGTAACATACCTCCCCATTGAATTCAATCTTGTAACATACACCATCTCATATCCTATAAATAGTGGTATATGTTACCTTTGTAATACACACCACAATTGAGTTCAATTGTCATTTCTACTTTCTTATTTCTCTCTACTTTACTACTTTTGTTCTTCCTTTGTTCATTGTATTGTTCTTATTTTATAATACGTTATCAGCACGACTCTACCACTTTCATTTGCAAAAGTTTTACCATGACAAGTCTTACCAAATTAGAGTTTTTAGCTCTTGATATCAATGGTAACAATTATTTATCATGGGTACTTGATGCTGAAATTCATTTGGATGCCATGAATCTTGGAGAAACAATTAAAGAAGGAAATACGACTTCTAGTCAAGAAAAGGCAAAAGCCTTGATTTTCCTTCGACATCATCTTCATGAGGGGCTAAAGACTGAATATCTTACAGTAAAAGATCCCTATGTTCTATGGCAAAGTTTAAAGGAAAGGTATGATCATCAAAAAACAGTAATTCTTCCTAAAGCTCGTTATGATTGGATGCACCTAAGGTTGCAAGATTTTAAATCAGTAAGTGATTATGAAATTAGTTCAAAATTGTTGTTATGCGGAGAAAAAATTACTGATGAAGATATGTTAGAGAAGACATTTTCTACATTTCATGTCTCGAATATGCTCCTGCAGCAGCAATATCGAGAAAGAGGTTTTAAAAAGTATTCTGAACTTATATCATGTCTTCTTGTGGCTGAACAAAATAATGAGCTATTAATGAAAAACCATGAGTCTCGACCAACTGGAGCAACACCATTCCCTGAAATGAATGCTATAATTTCAAATAATCATGGTCGAGGTCGAGGTCGTGGTCGTGGTCGAGGTCGTGACCGCGGTAGAGGAAGAAATAACTATTCTTTTCGTGGTAATAATTATTCAGATTTCAAGAAAATCACAAATACTGATGATCAAAGAAGAAAAACTCCACAAAATAAGAGCTTTAAAAGTGTTGAAAATCAATGCTTCCGATGTGGTATGAAGGGGCATTGGTCTCGTACCTGTCGTACGTCCAAACACTTAGTTGATCTCTATCAAGCCTCATTAAAGGAGAAAGGAAAAAATGTGGAAGCAAATTTTGCATATCAAGATGATGTATTTGACCCTTCCAACATGACGCATTTAGATGTTGCTGATTTTTTTGAGTCTCCTGAAGAGAAAATTGATGCTATTGAAGGAGTCGCAAATACTTCCTTTGATTATGATAATGTCCAAAAGTAGTTTTGTTTTAGTTTTCTTTTTCTTTTACATTTGCAAGCTAATTTTTGAATATTTATAGTAGTTTTGTCTTTAATTTTTAGAATTATTGTAATCCTTTTTTTTTATAATGAAGAATCATGGACATTTCTCATATTTTGGCTGACTCAAAGATGAATAATGAAGACTTATGCTTGGCAGATAGTGCAACTACACATACAATACTTAAAAATAGAAAATACTTTTCTAAATTGACAATGCTTGAAGCAAATGTCAATACAATATCAGGTTTTGCAAACTTGATTGAAGGTTTTGGAAAAGCAAACCTTATTTTACCTAGAGGAACAAAATTCACAATTAATAATGCTTTGTTCTCTAGTAAATCGAAAAGAAATCTATTGAGTTTCAAAGATATACGTCAAAATGGTTATCATGTTGAAACTAACAATAAAAATAATATAGAATATCTCTATATTACATCTATTGTTTCACATGGAAAACGTATATTGGAAACACTGCCTGCTTTTTCTTCTGGATTATATTATACACATATACGAGTAATTGAAACATACACAACAATGAACCTGAAGTTCATGAATCCAGATATATTCATCGTTTGGCATGATCGATTGGGTCATCCTGGATCAATAATGATGAGAAGAATTATCGAGAATTCTCATGGACATCCATTAAAGAACCAGAAGATTCTTCAATCTAATGAATTATCATGTGTTGCTTGCTCTCAAGGAAAATTAATAATTAGGCCATCACCAGCTAAAGTGGGAATTGAGTCACCTACATTTTTAGAACGAATTCATGGTGACATATGTGGACCTATTAATCCACCAAGTGGACCATTTAGATATTTCATGGTTTTAATTGACGCATCCAGTAGATGGTCACATGTGTGTTTATTATCAAGTCGAAACCTTGCATTTGCAAGATTACTTGCTCAAATAATCAAATTAAGGGCACAGTTCCCTGATTATACAATCAAAAGCATTCGACTTGATAATGCTGGTAAGTTTACATCCCAAGCATTTAATAATTATTGTATGTCAATTGGGATAAGTATTGAACATCCTGTAGCTCATGTTCATACACAAAATGGATTAGCAGAATCATTCATCAAACGTTTACAATTAATTGCTAGACCATTACTTATGAGAGCAAAACTTCCAATATCTGTATGGGGTCATGCTATTTTGCATGCAGCGTCACTTATACGCATAAGACCGACATCTTATCATAAGTACTCCCCAGTGCAATTAGCTTATGGTCAAGAGCCAAATATTTCCCATTTGCGAATTTTTGGTTGTGCAGTATATGTTCCAATTGCCCCACCACAACGTACTAAAATGGGACCTCAAAGGAGATTAGGAATATATGTCGGATTTGATTCCCCATCAATTATTAGATATCTTGAACCCCTGACGGGTGATGTATTTACTGCACGATTTGCTGATTGTCATTTTAATGAGACAACTTTTCCAACATTAGGGGGAGGAATTAAGAAGTTGGAAAATGAAATTGCCTGGAACGCATCGTTATTGTCTCATTTAGACCCTCGTACAAATCAATGCGAACTGGAAGTTCGAAAAATAATTCATTTACAAAACATAGCAAACAAAATGCCAGATGCTTTTACAAATGTTAAGAAAGTGACCAAGTCATATATTCCAGCTGTTAATGCTCCATCTAGAATTGAAATTCCAACTCAGCAAGTTGTTACAACTAATGAGTCAACGGTACGCCAGAAGCGTGGTAGACCAGTAGGTTCAAAAGATAAAAATCCTCGAAAAAGAAAAGTAATCAATAGTCAAAATGACTCAATTGAAAATGAGAAGATTCAAAAAGAATCTCCAGACATGACTATTGATAAAAATGTCGAACAGACTCAAGTATATGAAGATAACAGTGAGATCTCGATAAATTATGTAATGACAGGAAAAAGATGGAATAGAACTGATGTAGCCATAGACAACATTTTCACTTATACTGTTGCTCATGATATTATACATGAAAATGAGGATTGTGAACCTAGATCTGTTGAAGAATGTCGCCATAGAAAGGATTGGCTTAAGTGGAAAGAAGCCATCCAAGCAGAATTAAACTCACTTTCAAAACGTGAAGTTTTTGGACCTGTAGTCCATACACCTGAAGGTGTAAAACCTGTGGGATACAAATGGGTATTTGTACGTAAAAGAAATGAAAATAATGAGGTCACGAGATACAAAGCACGATTGGTTGCACAAGGATTTTCTCAAAGACCAGGTATTGATTATGAGGAAACATATTCACCTGTGGTGGACGCTATTACATTAAGATATTTAATTAGCCTGACTGTATATGAAAAACTTAACATGCATCTTATGGATGTAGTCACAGCATATCTATATGGATCTCTGGAAAATGAAATCTATATGAAAATCCCTGAAGGATTTAAGATACCTGAATCATATAATTCAAAATCTAGAGAATTATATTCAATCAAATTACAGAGATCATTGTATGGATTAAAACAATTAGGACGGATGTGGTACAATCGTCTAAGTGAATATTTATTGAAAGAAGGTTATCAAAATAATCCAATTTGTCCATGTGTGTTTATTAAGAAATCACAATCAGGATTTGCTATTATTGCTGTATATGTTGATGATTTAAATATAATTGGAACTCCTGAAGAGCTTTCAAAGGTAATAAACTATCTCAAAAAAGAATTTGAGATGAAAGACCTTGGAAAAACAAAATTTTGCCTTGGCTTGCAAATTGAACATTTAGCTGATGGAATTTTTATTCATCAAACGACATATACAGAAAAGATTTTAAAAAGGTTTTACATGGACAAAGCACACCCATTGAACATTCCAATGGTAGTTCGATCACTAGACGTGAAAAAGGATATCTTTCGACCTCGAGAAGATAATGAAGAACTACTTGGTCCTGAAGTACCATATCTTAGTGCAATAGGTGCACTAATGTATCTTGCTAACAACACAAGACCAGATATAGCATTCTCAGTGAATTTATTAGCAAGATACAATTCTTCTCCAACAAAAAGACATTGGAACGGAGTTAAACATGTACTCCGTTATCTTCGAGGAACGGTTGATATGGGTTTGTTTTATTCAAACAAATCAAATTTTGATCTAGTTGGTTATGCAGATGCTGGATATTTATCTGATCCACACAAAGCTAGATCTCAAACAGGTTATCTGTTTACATGTGGAGGAACTGTTATATCTTGGCGGTCTGTAAAACAGACCATTACAGCCACTTCCTCAAATCATGCAGAAATTCTTGCAATTCTTGAAGCTAGTAGAGAATGTGTATGGTTGAGGTCAATGACTCATCACATTCGAGGAACATGTGGCTTGTCTTCTGGAAATTTTTTACCAACAATATTATATGAAGACAATACAGCATGTATAACCCAAATCAAAGGAGGGTATATAAAAGGAGATAGAACAAAACATATCTCACCAAAACTCTTCTACACGCATGACCTCGAAGAAAATGGCGACATTAATGTTCAACAAATTTCTTCAAAAGATAACTTGGCAGACTTATTTACAAAGGCATTACCCACATCGACATTCGAAAAGTTGGTGCACAACATTGGAATGCGACGACTCAGAGAACTCAAGTGATATATTCATGAGGGGGAGTAGAATTACTGTACTCTTTTTCCCTTGGCTATGCTTTTTCCCATAGGGTTTTTGTAGCAAGGTTTTTTAATGAGGCAGGAAAGTATATAAAATAATGTACTCTTTTTCCTTCACTGGGATTTTTTTTCCCATTGGGTTTTTTCCTAGTAAGGTTTTAACGAGGCATTTATTTTATATAACATGGATATCTAAGGGGGAGTATTATAAATGTAATATATAAATGTAGATATCCATAACCTATATAGGTTACAAAATATCATAAAACTCCCATTGAATTTGATATTGTAACATACCTCCCCATTGAATTCAATCTTGTAACATACACCATCTCATATCCTATAAATAGTGGTATATGTTACCTTTGTAATACACACCACAATTGAGTTCAATTGTCATTTCTACTTTCTTATTTCTCTCTACTTTACTACTTTTGTTCTTCCTTTGTTCATTGTATTGTTCTTATTTTATAACAAAAACTAAAATAGTCCTTTGGGGACATCCGATAATAAAATTAAAATAATTGAAAATATAATAACGGATAATTCAAAATGTTAAAATTACCTAAATACCGGCCGAGTTTGGTCCAAAGTTTAAGGTTGAAAGGGTTTGCCGACCTGACTAATCCATGGTAATGGATGTTTTCGCTTTCGAATTAGGGTAAACCTCATGTGGATCATATTTAAAATGGGCCCATTAAATTAGACATGAGGGCTAATATGTAATTAACTTTTAGAATTTGGCATTAATATAATATTAAGAAAATATTTTATTTTAATTTTTGGACAAATTGCAAAAATCACTCCTAAAGTAGAGTGGTAGTTGTACTTATAACCTCAAATTTTCAATAGTAAAAATTGATCTCTTAAAATTACTAGTACTAAAGTTGGACACTCAAACTTACATAATGGTAAAAATTGTAATAATAGTATAAGTTTGAAATTTCAATTTTTATCATTTGAGGGTCTAATTTCTACTGTTGTGATAAGTCTGTAGGGTCCAATTTTAACATTGGTGTAAGTTTGAGGACTCAATTTTTACAATCAAAAGTTTGAGGGTGTATTTGTAACTACCACTATACTTTAGAGATATTTTTACAATGTGCCATTAATTTTTTTAATATAATTATTTTATTTAGTTTTAGTTTTTCAATTTCTCAATTTGCCACTTCTCTCAATTTTTTTTTGTCACGTCTCCAAATTTCTTTTACGTTTAAGCTATTGGTAACCATTATTTTCCTCGCTTTCTTTTCACTCTATATTTTACAGTCTACTTTTTTATTTTTATTTTTATTTTCATTTATTTAATATTTTTTGGATTAAATTATACAAAAACACCCCTAAATTTTGTGAAAGGTTTTAATTATACTTCAAACTTTTTTTTCTCATTAAACTTTAAATTTGTTTCAAAACAATTCTTCGATCAATTCTTCCATTAAAGTGAAGACAAAATGCATGCAACATGGTGACGCCTCGTTAATTAGTGTCATACATGGCATGGACGACAAGCTTCAATAATGCGCCTAAACTTTAGTGTACGTGTTTAGAGTCGGTGTACATTGTTAACTTTCATTTGCAATTGTTTCAAAACATCCATTTCATTAAACTTGTAGTCATACTTGGTGGTGGGCTTGTAGTCACATTTAAAATGGTCTAAACTCGAGAAATAGATTTACAAGATACGTATTGATAAAAATCAATAACCATTCTTAACCATAAAAAAATCAAATATTGAAACCGTCAAAAGAGTGAAATTTTAAAAGTGAAAGTTTAATTTTACGATAAAAACATAGAAAAAATTGACTAACAATAATAATAATAACTTTCCTAATCAAAAATAAAAAAATTTATTGTGAAATAACGTTTCCTAATTTCTATTATCTCGAATTTCTATTATCTCGAGTCTAATTTGTAACTTGAATTTGTAACTTGAATTTATTAGTTATTAAATGCACATGTCAGTTGGGGTTGAGAGTGAAATAAAGGAAAAGTAATATCTCCCAAATCCAAATAAAATAGTTTCAAGGGACAAACAATGAAGAATCTATGATTTACATATCTTAAAGAATCATAGTAGAATCCAATCATGGCTTGCCACTTGTACCAATCCTTGGAAAGAATCTTCAAATTATTTGAATAATTGTGATCTTTAATTCTTTAATTTAATTAGTAAAAAAGATGAACACCTTTGTCAGTACAAAAGCCACTTTCTTATACTGATTTTTGGTTTTCTAACATGGATGGCAACCCTACATTTTATATATATATATTTTGTGTGAATTATTATCAAAACTCATTTCATTTTGTTAGTCAATGAAAAAATCAACAACTAATTATTAAAGTAAAGCGATAAAGGCTTAAGTTTAAAGTGAACTATATCTTGCTAAAAGGTATGGAGATGTCGATTATCCCTAACAAATATATATATATATATATATATATATATATATATATATATATATATATCTAAGGCCATAGAGTTAAAGAAATTATTCGATTAATTGGTCCTTGAATTGAGTTGACCTAATAAAAAGATGGTGTGTGGTAGATAATGTATATATTGACGAGGATTATTGACCTTTTATTTCACTACCATTTATTCGTCATCCTTTTATAATCAAATTGCAGATGTCTCAAGATTAAGAGCTCAATGGTCATATGTGCTATCAAAAGCATTATTTTCCTCCCCGCATGTTTATTAAAAGTTAACTTTTGATCACCGTACTGATCAACTCAGGGATGATCAAATGTAGAGATTAAATCTAAACTTTTAGCAATCAAAACTTGATTGGTTTTGAACCATGAAGGATCAAATAATAACGAAAATAAATTTTAATTAAAAAAAATGTCATATTTTTTTTAAAAAAAAATTTAGGAATCAAATAAAAACCAAGTTCAAACCTCACAAAATAAAAAACATTAGTTTAAATTTTTTTGGGCCAAATAAAAATATATAAGTTAAAACTCCATAACCAAAGGTGTAATTCATTCTATTTATAATTATATCCCTTAACAAAATATTTTTTAAAATAGGATCAAGGAAGAATTTTAATTCTCAATTTTATCCTTATATATATTTTTTTAATCATTTTTATTTTGTCCTTCGCTCTAACTATTAGAATCGATGTGGTTACGCGATGAAGTGATGTATTTTTTTTTTATAGGGGTGTGATCTGGACTATAGAATAAAACATTCATGATTTAACGGTGGACATAAATAGTCACATTCTTTATCACATTACAACTATTCGAGTTGCAATGATGTATCTTTTCGTATATCGATATGATCTAGACCATAAATATGAAACATCACGACCTTAACGATGGAGATATGTTTGAACGAATTAGTCGCGTTAATTGCCCCATTATAACTATTCAAGTCAAAGTCGTTATTCAACGAAGAGGTATAACCTTTCGTACATAGGTGTGATCTATATCATTTATATGTAACATATCTAATGGTGGAGATATATTTAAATAGACAGTCAGGCCCTTTGTCCTTTAAAATTTTCATAAATTTCTATTTTATCTCTCTTCAAATAGTTACAATTATTAGAGTCAAACAATGTAAAAAATTATTTCATCAACTAAAATCACTATGTACTAAAATAAAACTATACTTGGCACAATGTTAACCTTTTTTAATTAAATAAATTATTATTTGTTTATTTTATTGAATCCAAATTTCTACTCAAGAGAAAAAAAAAAGAACAGAGAAAAAAGAATCCAAATGAGTTATAAACTAGTTTAAATTACAAGTTTAGTACTTGAATATCGAAGTTTGTGTCAATTTGGTCCATTTTCAAACGTGTCTAATAGATCTCTAAAATTTTCAATTTTAGTCTAATATGTTTGTAAACTTTCAATTAAATTTTTGTCTTTTTTTGTTTTTTCAATTCGATTAAAAATTACTTTCACAACTGATTTCTCTAAAAATGCAAATGCTTCGATATGTGTTTGAGAGAAAAGAAAGTTAGGTTGGACTTATGTAAAAAGTAACTCAATAACATATAATTTATAAAAGAAAAAAAGAAAAAATGAATGTGATATTTTTTTCATCTAGGTGAAAAGAGTAAAAAATGGATAAATTACTCGATGAGACTATCACTCTACTATGATGTAATGGATAATTTTATGTCATTAAATGCATGAGATGGAAACTACCAAAAAGACAAAAGTATTTCAATAATTATTATTATCATTATTTTTTATAGTACAACTACTTTGAATTATGAGACATATAAATTCATCCAACGATTTTTATAAGCAATATTGTAGTGGACTCATTTAAGAATTTTATAGAAAAATATGTAAAATTACAGAGAGTACCCATAATTGGAATGCGTAACACTTTTAGGACTTATAATTAAGTGTATAACAACAATTTTAAAGAATTGCAAATATAGCAATTTTCTCAAATCTCTTTATTTATTTTTTTTATTCATATTATACATTTTTTTCTTTATAAGTTCAACAACATTTAGTGATAGGAGATTCTATCTTGGTTTAGATTTGTTTTCCCAAATGATCTCTTATATTGTTTTTGTTCATCATTGTTTCTCTCTTTTTTTTTCTATTAACATTGAAAATTTTCATCTCAATTTTGTTATTTTTTTCCTTTCATTATTTCATGCTCAATTTGTACAATATTCTCCTTCTTTTAGTTATATCTCGTTTCATTGACTTTTCTTTTCTTTACAAGTTCTCTCCACTCCCCCTCCCCCTCCCCCTCCATCTTGTGATTTTGTTGGTGTTTATCATTATGTTTTTTTTTTCCTTTTTACTTTTTTAATCAAAAGTCTATGTTATATGTCAGTTGAACTATACTCGTGTTAGCTTTTATCGATGTAGCTTTTTTCATAGCTAGAAGTATAATGATAGACTATTTTTTTCATACTTGTAATTCAGAACCTAAATCTATTAATGATAGACTATTATGATTTATAGATTTCAATCAAAATGCACATTTAACATATATTCTATTTGCCAAATTAAGCATAGCTCAATTGACATATGAATGTGTTAATAACCACAAGGTTTGTGATTCGAATCCCCTTACACCCAATTGTACTAAAAAAAACATATTTTCTATATCAACAAATCTTTTCCTTTCTCTATTTTCTCACTTTCTTCTTCCAATTTTGTTTTTCTCCATCTCTTTCATTGATAATTCAACAAAATATTCATAGTAATTTGATGCAATCTCTTTTTTCAAAGCAACCAAAGAACTAGAAACAATTAAACTGCAACTAAACTATCTATGATTGAAGCTTAAAAGTACTAATAAAAGTCTTCTATATGAGTGATGGATTTCTATATGCTAAGTAAAATCTCTTATTAGCTATCGTTGATAGACTTCCAAAAAATATAAGTCTATAAGTCATAGACTTTAATCACACTAATAGAGTCTATCGATGATACCTCAAATCAATAATAGAGTCTACCTATGATATAATATTAGTGATAGACTATATTATTGGCACCAAACTATCAATGATATACTTCTATCGGTGATATAAGTCTCTCAGTAATAAAAGTCTATTAATACCGATAGCAAAATTTATCAATACACTTCTATCATCAATAGACTCTATCTGCTAATACTTTTGATTTAATTGTTATATTTACAACGGTCCATAACCTCATATACTCGTAGAATATAACTTAGCAGTCTTGTCAAGTAGGACAAACACATGGATTCTTAAAGTCATATTTAAAATAAAAACATCCCATTCTATAAATTTTACTTTTCTTTATATTTTATATATTGAAAGAGTATTACCGTTTCTTCCCACGAAAATAATAAAAATGAAAAAAAAAAAAAAAAAAGTATTGAAAGGAAGTTTCCGGGAAGTTGCATAAGGGGTAGTACAATTTCAGAGTTCTCCTTCTCTCCCACCATTTAACCCCCTTCACCTTCTTCACACTAATTGCCTCAATTTTCAGATTCCAAATCAAATTCATATTCAAATTCCCCACATTCTTCATTTTCCATTTCAAATCAATTCCCAAAATGAAGCTCCTCAAATCCCTCAATCCCAATCGTCTCTTCTCTTCCAAATCCCACCGCTCCAAACTCTCCCGATCCCAACCTCCTTCCTTCGGCTCCGCCTCCTCCTCTTCCTCCGCCGGCACCCCAACCAGCGTCTTGCCCTCCGCCGACTATTCCGACTTCTCCGACTCCACACTCTCTCGCAAGGAACTCGAGGCTTTACTCGGCCTAATCGGAGCCCAACCACCGAGTGAGGAAGAGCTCAAGATTATGATGGGCGAAATGGACCGGGTCGTACCGGCTTGCCACTCCGAGCTACGAGACACGTTTGAGATATTCGACGCTGACCACGACGGCAGAATTACGGCGGAGGAGCTTTTTAGTGTGTTCGCGGCTATGGGGGATGAGCAGTGCACGTTAGAGGATTGCCGGCGTATGATAGCCGGAGTGGACAAGAATGGGGATGGGTTCGTCTGCTTCGACGAGTTTGCGCGTATGATGGACTGCCAGAGATGAACCCAATCAACCCCGTTCATTTTTTTCGTTTAATTATTGATAATAATAATTATAAAAAAAAAAGAAAAATGGATCTTTGTGTTTGCGTTGGTGGTTGCAAAAGTATATAAAAACGGCACTAAGTCGTCGGATCGGACAACATTGGTCAAATCATCCCTTCTCCAATTTTTTTTTTCTTTCTTATTTTGCATGTTTATTTAATTACTTCTAATTAAATAATATTTTGGTCCAATTATGTAATTTTAAAGGTTCAAGTTTAATTTATATATTTTTCAATAAATCTAAAATTTGTCCTCAGGACTGGTTCGAGTGATTTAATTCCAAAAAAGACATTAGATTTAGATATTTGAAAATATAAAAATTATAATTTATTGAAGGAAGTTTAATTTTTTTTTAGTACAAGTAGATATTAAACTATAGACTACTTTTAAGAATTTTTATTTTGGAAAATGACATTTTAAAATTTATTGAAAATATATAAATTAGACTTAAACATTGACTTGAAAATATAAAAATTTAAATTGGGTCTAGGTATTAAAATATATTTTTTCACTTTATTATTATTTTAGAATGCCGCAAATAATTGAAATTGGGGAGCAAATGCAACATAAATCATAAGTGTAGAGATATGAATATTTTTTTTTTCCAAAACAAATTTATCTGAGAATTTTTTAATCAGTATGAAATTTTTTTAGAGTAATTATAATAAGTAGCAATTTTAGGGATAATAACCAAGTGTATAATAATATTTTTAAAAAATTATAAATACAACAAAGTTTATCAGTGATAGACCATCTAGACCATAAAAATTTATCAGCAGTAGAAGTCTATCACTAATAAACTTTGCTATATTTGCAATTTTTTTAAAATGTTGTTATATATGCTAATATTTTCAATCTGATTGCTATATTTGTAACGGTTTCATTTTTTTTATAAATGTCTTGAAGAATGATATAAAGTCTATAAAATAAATAATAAGAAAATTATATTTTTGATAACATTTTGGTCCTTGAGTTTTTAGATCTGAAATGAGTTTTTGTTGATTTTTTTTCTTTTTTTTTTTTTTTGAAAAATTAACGCATGGGAAACAGAAAAAGGAAGGAGAAGAAAAAAGAGAAATAAAAAGAGGTTGGTGGTGGCAATAATAACTACAAAGTAGCCATGGATGAGAGGAGAGTGAAAGAAGATAGAGAAAAAAAATAGTATTTTAATTAAAAAAAAGTGTCATAATTGTCTATTTCGTTAGCTACACATATGAAAAGTTGATAACATGGACTAAAATACTTTAAAATTTAAACTTCACAGACCAAAAGTATAGCATATCAATAATATAATATACACATGTAATGTTAAATCTTCTATAGTTTCAATTCTCATTTTATTAGTGAATGCAAGGAGAGGGGGAGAGGAGGCATTTCATTAAATTAAACCTTAATTTTAGGATAACTCGGCTGAGTTTTTCAATAAATTATTAGTTGAGTTATGTTTATTTTGGAAATTTATAAACTCATGATTTGGTCTATAATAAGGTTATCGATCTCTACATGTGCAAGAAATCTCAGCTAACAATATTTTACATAAAAACTAAATTATTATGAATTTTAAAATACCATAGACTAAATTGCTGGATCAAAATTAAATTGTTATAAAAGTAAAGAAAGACTAAATCATTTTAAATTATTATTAAACTTCAAAAACTAAATTCATACGTTCATAAAAGTTTAAGGACTAAAAAATCAAAATTAGGGCAGATCGCAAAAGAAACTATGAATGAATTTTTAAAAAAATAAAGGTTAAAAGACAAAATTTTCATTAAATAATCTCTAAACTATAAGTAAAATTACTAAGGACCTCATCCACTTAAGAGACAATTTTGTCACTTGATATAGTTGATAGTAAAATATTCATCTAGATTTGATTTTTGTCATTGGGTGAAAGAGGATTATTTAATTATATTTAACATAACTTTTTAATGATAGAATTAATGAGAGAGGAAGAAAATTTGGGAGGCAGCTGATAGTATAGAGAGATTAATGAGGGAGAGGAAGAAAATTTTGGGAGAATTAGGTGAAAGAATAGAGAGATTAATAAATAATAATGAGGAATTTTGCCTTCCCTCTTGGAAATTAGACTCTCATCTCTTTAATTTTTCTTTCATCATCAACATAAATATATTATAAAAGATAATTAATTATGAGGTTTTTTCTTTCCTTCGAATTTCGAATTAGGATGGATACTGAATTATCAACTTTTATATAATGATTATCAGTATTTTATCCACTCAATTATGCTTAAATTAGCTTTATGTAGTATTTATTTCAATTATACTCTTAAACTTTTAATTCGAATAATTACTTCCTAAACTTACAATTATATACACGACCGAATAAACTATTTGAAAATGGTTCAAATCACCTCTAAATTAAGCGTAGTATGTTATCAAATAAACCCTTCAAAATTTCAAATTACTTAGATGATTAAAATTAAACCCTTATAATTATTGCAAAACATGCAATTAGTAATTAATTTAAGTCCAACTATATATATATATATATAATAACACAGATATTATAAGAATAGAATGAGCTAAAAGTGTGCATGATTCGAAAATTTGGGGTGAAATGGAAAAGTGAAATTATATGAAGTTTCGAGGAAATTGAAGGGCGTGGTGGAAAATGGGTGGGAAGACGTGGAGTAAAAGGAAAAAAAGAACATGCTTTTCCAACCAAACTTCGATTCTAAAATTCTGTTTTTTTAAACAAAAAAAAAAAAAAACAACACAACAATAAACTATGTCTGTTTTTTTTTTTTTTTATATATATATATATTTCGAATGTTTAATTGAAATGAATATGTAATTTTCCTTCTCTTTTCTTCTCCTTAATGAAAGTCCAAATTAAACTTATTAATTTATTGCTTTAGAAGCTACCGTATGGCGTAGACTCAACTCAATGTTAGTCCAAATCAAATTATTATAAAAGAGTTAAATATATAATATATTTCGTTAGGTTAATGTGAATCTAACTCGACTAACATAAAATATGTAGTTGGAAAAAACCTCTAACTGGAGAAAAATTACGGCCCACCAAAAAGAAATCTAAAAATTATTACAATCACACAATTATATTCTTGATCCCTATAGGAAGAGCACACTTTCAAAATTTTTGTACTATTCACATCATTTTCTCTAATTTTGGATAAAATAATAAATAAAATAATGACTAGAATTTTCAAGTTCAAAGTGTTTCTATTTGAGACAACTTGAAAATAAAGTCATATAGACTCGTTTTATAGTGTTTGAAGCTCATTACTTCCTTGAATCTATTCGAGTGGAACTACTAATCTTCTAATATTTTGCCAAAATCCTACAATCTTGACCCAAGATGTCAAAGGTTCGAATCATCTAACTCCACATATTGTTGAATCATATGAAAAACACATAAAATACTTTCAAATTCAATTGATAAAATGTATTTCCCTCGTCGTTGAGCTATGCTTATGCTGACATTAAATTATTATCATTTTTGTGAAATTATTTAAATGCTTTATAACTTGAGAGAAACTAATAGCAATCATTTAAAAGATAAACAAAATTGAAAAATGATCCAAATATTAACCTTGATATACACACACCACCCCCTTGCGAGGAGGAGGAATAAAACATAAGAAGGGAAGACATCTTTTCAAAATCTAGATGAAACTATAAAAAAAGTGCACCTAAATTATGAGTAGTTTTGTTCTCCTCTCTAGAAATTAAATATAGAAAACATTCATAGAACTTGCAAGAAGAAGAGCTTATTAAAAAAAAAAAAAAAAAAAAAAATTCAATCAAATTAGAATTAATTTAGATCCCGTTTGAATTGACTTGAAAAAAAATATTTTTCAAAAAACTCATTTTTATTTAAATTATTTTGATAAAAATTGTTTAAAATACACTTCAAAAACTAATTTGAATGGTTGACAAACACTCTAATTTTTTTCCTTCTAAAATGAGTTGTTTTTTTAAATTAAACACTTGAAAATGTATTTTAAATACATCTTTGTCTCTTAACTTCACCACCGAGATTAAATATTAAAAAAAAAAACTTAAAAAAGACGTGATATGTCCAAACTTCAAAGTTATCTTATCATGTTGCATGATCATTAATAATAATATTTTTTTTTTTTGAGAATTTATTGTTGTAAAATTTGTGAGTTGGCCTTTCTTTTCTTAAGTTTCTTGGAAACTTCCTTGGGTGATGGGTGGGCAAGGACAAAAAACATAATTAGTTGTATATTTCTGTTTATGACTAAGACTAGACGCAAAGAGTCTCCAACTATGTGTCATTTTTATTTTCCCTTCTTCAAAGCCGGTGGATTTTTCTTATTTTCATTTCTTTATTACGTGTCTTGGGTCTTCTTTTTTATTTTATTTTTTTTTTTGTTTTGTATTCTTTTTAATAATGTTATCCTTTTGTGTGGTTCATAGAAAAAGTATCCGTGGTAGAAAAAAAAATTACTTTATCCGATTGTACATGAAATTTTTTTTTTATTGGGGATAGATTTTGCTATATTTGTTATATTTTAAAAAATGATGTTATATATCATAATACTTTGAATTTAATTGCTATATTTACAACTATCTCTTTAGAGAACGTTGAACTTGTATACGAATCGCTCCCTGTCTTATCCTAGACACGTGCGTAAAGTAAGCAGCGAACCGACCAAACTGTCGGTCTAAATGGTTTGGCCAGTTTTGTTCTTTTTATAATTTGCTTCAGTTTTGATTTTCCATTTTTTAACTGACTTTTCGGTATTTTGCACAATAACTATGTCGGAACAAACCACCTACATCCAGAAGACAAATATGTTAGAGACAACGATCCTCCACATATCTCTACAATGTTATGATATTGTCTATTTTGGGCATAAACTTTCATGATTTTGCTTTTGGTACCACTCAAAAGGTTTCATACTAATGAAGATAATTATCTACACTTATATATTCGTGATCATCATTTCCTTCTCTAACCAATGTAAAATTTTGTTTGCACTTCTAATAAAATGTTACTGTTCACTTTGTTGTGAGTTGAAATTTGAAAGGGATATTACTTATTAGCATTTCGTTTAAACAAAAACCGTTGAAATTTTCATTAACTCCTTTTAAAAATTATATTTTATTTGAATTCGTCTATGTTTATCCAAGTTACCCATTTTCATATTATTTTGTGTGTATATCCAATGACTACATTATTCTAGATGGTTCAACTGGATTTGACCTATCTTCTTGTATCAATCAATTTTTTTTTTTTATATGGCAATCTTGATGCATAATAGAGAAAAATCAATAGAGCCAAAATTCATATTTACTCTTCAATTATTTTAGTAATCTTTATAATATATATTTTTGATTATGAAACGTTCCATTTTAGAATCAATTTGAATTTGATTCAAAATTAAATAAAAATAACAAACAAAATAAATACCTTTCAAAATATGAAAATAACTATTTTTCTTGTATTGAACTCTAACAAGATCGAATCACTGCAAATCCTTCTTTGTTATGACACAAATGAAGGACAATGCTTGTGAAAACCTTTTCAAACAAAATTCACAAGAAATCCTCCGTTTTCTTAAAAAAAAATGCTCTTTGACTCAACCGAAGAACACAAGGAACTGGGTGCAATAATTATCAAATTCAAATGATATTTTATAATTTTTTATATTGGCAATATAAATACATTCTTACCACCTTCGATATATGTACTAGATACAACAAATATACGAATTTAGTATATGCCGAACCTAAACTTTATGCTCTTTATATATATATATATAACTAACAAAAAATGAATAACTTTAGCTACCTTAGTGGTAAAAGTGTCTCCTAACTCTCTTGAGACCCAAATTCGAATTCTAGTCTTTTCATTTATTTTTCAAATTTTCCTTCTTCTGAAAAGCTTTCATTTTCAAAAAAAAAAAAAAAAAAAAGAATTATACACTCATCCCTACCAAATATAACTGAAAATTAAGGAGGAAGTTATGTAAAGTGACTATTCAACTTCATTTTTAAATTACTTTTAGATTTCTTTTTGTTTATTTTTTTTTATAAAGCTTCAACTTCAATAAATCTTCAGTTTTTTTTTTATTCTTCAACTTCTTCTACTAGTTTATGAGGTAAATTTTTTAATTTATTTTTCTTCTTCTTTTTAAGTTTGTTATTTTATTTTTATGTATTTAGTTTTCATGTTTTAAATCATCTTTATTTTTTTGTTTCGGTTTCTTTATTTTATTAATTTTAAAATAATTAAGGATCTTAAATAAACATCTTAAACTGTGTTTATTGAGTTGTCTAAGTTATCATATAGTTGTTAGGAAAGAAAAATACCATTTTGATCCCTAAGTTTTTAGGAATATGTGTGTTTGGTTTCTAATGTTTCAAATTAGTCATTTTAATCCCTAAGTTTTCAAGAATAGGTTTAAAATGTTTTTCAAATAATAAATATATTAAATTTAAATGTTAAATTAATTAAAAAGGGGTTTTTTCATAAATAATAAAATAATAAAAATATTTATCTAACACAGTAAAATCACAAAAAGTTTACTCATCCCAATATGTTCTTTTTGCAATATTTGTAAATAGTTTCATTATTTGGTCATTTAAAATAATTTTTCTTAAAAAAATATGATGTGACAAGATGACTTGGAAAAAAATATTAATTTTTAATTTTTTTCAACTTCTCTCTCGTCTTTCTCTCACAAGAATTAGGAACCTTATCACACAGGGCTTCTTACCAATACCAAATGCTACGAATTATAAATTTTGGGACGAACGTGAACCCTAATTTACAAGAGAAATAGGTTCCCGTCTTTTCTTAGACCATTTTGAACAATCCAGTCTTTTCTTAGACAAGACAAAAATTGTATCAATCTGTTTATCTTAGTAATTCTTATGTTTTAACTAGCTTTTCTGCATTACAATGTCATCCTTGTTCCTAAGGAATATGTTGGGTGGGTTGTGTATAGCTTGCCTTTGTCTTCCCTAACGTAGATATTGGGTTTTCTTCGTCATTTATGGATTTCTAGCATAGTTGGTCGTGGTTACTAAGAAATTATGTTCGTTTTTTTCTTTGTATTATTATTTTTAATTTGAAGAAGAAGAAGGGGATGTGGTGAGTTTTTCCTTTTAAAGAGGGCGATAACAAGGGCATTAGAGATGGTGGGTGACGATGACAGTGGTAGAGGGATTGAAAGAGGAGAAGTCAAGAAGAAGGAGAGGGAAAAGGAAGAGTGAGTAGCGAGAAAAATAGGTGTAGATCGATGAAATGAGTAAAATTCAGTTTTTAATGAAATTAAATGTTTAGCGTTAAATTTAGTAGGAATGTTCCATGTGAAAGAAAAATCTATCCTTTACATTTAGGGAAAATTTTAAAAATAAAAAAAATAAGAGAAACTATTTACACAAGATAGCAAAATTTTTAGATGGTTGTGATAGACGATAATAGAAATCTATCAAGGTCTATCGGTGATAGAAATGATAGAAGTTTATCATTGATAGATGCTGATAGAAGTCTATCAATGTCAATCAATATTTTTTTTTTGTAAATGGTTTGATATTTTTTCTATCTATAAAAATTTCTCTTACGTTACGTTTAGGACAAATCGCGAAAACCACCCTTGAAATATAGCGTGGTGGTTGTAATTATACTATGAGACTATGAATTGTATAAATTGAACCTTTAAACTTGTATAAATGTTAAAATTGGACCCTCATACTTTCATAATTTTATAAATTGAATCTCCAAACATTTAGAATGTGTTTGGCTCAAGAAGTTGAGAAGTAGGAGTTGTGAACTCCACTCCATGTTTGGCTCAAAGAGTTTGTGGGTCTCACTACTAAAAAACATCGTGTTTATATCTTATCAACTCCTTACACGGTGGGTCCCAGGAGTTCACAACTCCATAAATTTAATTACTTCTTACTATTTCACTCTTTACCCCCAAACACCCTCTTAATGGTAAAAATTTGGTCTCTAAACTTGTATAAATTAGCTCTTACGGTCGTTGCCGCCATCCAGTCGACGTCGTTCTTCCTGTCGACAAGCCGCAATTTGTTCTTTCTTAGCTCCTCACTCTTGATCTCATCATCCATTTTCTTCTTCTTCTTCCCGTTCTTTTACCTGTTTTTCTAAACTACCTCCTTTTGATATGTTCATCAGGAAAATTTAGACATTTTTGTTTGGAGCATAAGATTTAATACACACTAACATGGACATATATGCATTAGTCTCACTTTTAAGTTTCATTGCAGATAGCACCATTGATTTGCAAATCAATTACTGTTCATAAATTAAGAAAGAATTTGTGTTCGTTGAAAAGTAAAAAAAGAAGTCAGCAACATTTCGGACAATTAGAACAAAGTCGATTCCACTATGCAGATCGCCATGGCTAGGTGTACGACTTTGATCGAGGCCATCCAAGTCTATGGCAGTGTAACCTTAACTATTATTTTAGCATAACCCAATTTTTATTTTCATAATTAAATGATTAAGGGTTAAATTTACCCGAGTTTACAAATTTAGGGATCCAATTTTAACAATCGTATAAGTTTGAGGGTTCAATTTTTACCATTGAATATTGGAGTAATTGTTTTAAATGGCAAAACTGCTCATTGTCTACTAGTGATAGACACTGATAATCAGATAATGACATTTTGCTATATTTGTAAATATTTTTGGCTCATTTTGCTATATTTGAAAACAACTCTTCAATATTTGAGGGTTTAATTTTTACAATTATGTAAATATAAAGGTCTAATTTTAACATTTATGCAAAGTTTATGAGCTCAATTTTTACATTTGAAAGTATAGATGTCTATTTTCTCCGTGGGAAGAGGCTCTACTCAGGCGGGAAATGCCTAACGGGACGAGGAATGGAAAAAAAAGTTTCCATAGGCTAAACGGAGATGGGGACGGGGAATGCCCCCGCTCCGTTAGTCCTTTTTTATTATTTATTATAATAGTTTAATGTTATGTTATTATTATTTGAAAATTATTTTAAAAAACAAAAATGCTGAAAATATTAAAGCTCATACTTTCATATGTCTATTGGTGATATATGATAGTAGTCTATTAGTGTCTACCACTAATAGACAGTAACATTTTGTTATATTTGTAAATATTTTAGTTCATTTTGCTATATTTATAAACGACCCATTATTATTATATAAATATAATATTTAAATTTTAAATTTTATTATTTAATGACTAAGATAATGAATATGTTTGATTCAAATATTTGAATTTAGATTTTATATATATATGACTAATTTGATTAATAATTATTTTCTTTTACTATAAAATTAGAATATTTTCTCTTTAAATTTGAATGGTCATGTGTAGAATCGTATAAAAAGATTGAGTGAGAAGTTAAATTATTTAATTAAAACTTTTTCACGGTAGTAAGTTAAGTTAAATTTATAATAAAAAATAGGATCCAAAACCACTTGGCAGTTGCAATTTGCCCTTAAATTTATAGTTGGAAAAAAAATAATGTGCAAGAAACTAGCAATATATATATAGATTGATGTATCGAGGTGTGATATTGATCTTCATCTTGTTTATAGCTTTTCTTACGGGACATTCCCTTCTGGCATTATGCAAGCTGCAAAGCTCTCTGCTAAATTGACTCGACAAGGTTTTTCTTGGCGCCATGCATATAATCTAACCATGGAATCTCCCAGCCGATTTCTTGTTTCAACATCGGCTACGCATGTAAGCGTCAACTCTATCAGAAGGCTTGGCATACAACGAGAAGTTGATAATTGCAGGTATGGACGAAATAATTCTTCTTCACAAAATCATAATCTAGTTTGTATGATTGCAATCATATGATCTGATTATAGGGAGAATTAATCATACGCTTTTGATTTTGAAGCTTTAGTTTTGTATTAAAGTACTTGATTGTCGTTGCGATATCATTCACTGAAAATGTGCAATAGAATTCTTTTAATCCTTTAGGGGTGAGTCGTGAAATATGGATCGTGAAATTAGGGCATTTTACTTTTACAATTTTACGATAAGAAATGTAATTCAATACTTTGTGGGCATCCTTTCATGAGTAATCCATACTTGTCGTTGGGTTTGGGTTTGGAAGAAACAACATATTATTCAAAGGAAGGGTAAATGATTGGAGAGAATAATTTGATTAATTTCAATTTTCTATTTCACTTTCAGTTTCTATACGTGGTGAATGTAGCAATTATTCCTTTGCATTTAATACAGATCAGGGCAGATCCTTATAAGCTCTGGTAGGGAGTATGGTCCCTCGTATGTGATACTTGGCTTGGTCTATTGGACTCCTTAACTTTTCACTGGCATAAAGATTGGTTCCAGATTCAAAAAGAGGAATACACACACACCAACAATCGATAACTGGTTGTGTATTTATTATTATGGAGTTCTTTAAGCTCTAGTAACAATACACAACTTTTGTAATAGAATCTAAAAGTAGTATAACTTGTCTAATGATGTATACATTTAAATTAATTGTGGACTTTGTAGTATCTATTCATGATTTTCTTTAAGCTCATACTTCAAGTTTGAATTTAACATTCCATTTCTTTCTCTCCAGTCAACAAGATGGAAGAGATGCAGTCCTTTCGAGAGAAAATAAGAGGGGATTGTCCCAGGTGATGTTCTAAAATGGATAGTTCCTAGTATGAGATGTAAATACCGAGAGCCAAGTAATCTTCATCACATCCTGCATTTACCGAATCGTTACTATAGCTCCAATAACTGTCAATTGTCTATGACAAACTGTGGACTTTGTAGTATCTATTCGTGATTTTCTTTAAGTCTCATACTTATGTTTGTGCTATCATTGGGTTCTGTTGCAGTCAAGATCTCTGTCCTCTTATTTGTACCCTTGTATGATATGATTTGAGACAAGATTTTAATCCCTCTTTTCTTTGGTACTGTAATCTTAATCTTAACTATTTGCAATATTGTTTTCAATTATAATGGTTATTTAAAATATTCACTAGTTTCCGTTTCTTATAAAAAGAAAAAAGAAAACGATCAATATATTTAATTGTTTGATGAAAGACTTTTTCTGCCTTTGCAGTATTTATGCCGTATTCCGCAATTTGTGAAGATTGTTGAAGTTGGTCCAAGAGATGGATTACAAAATGAGAAGCACATTGTACCTACTGCTGTTAAGGTTGAATTAATAAAGATGCTAGTCTCTTCTGGGTTGCCTGTTGTTGAAGCCACAAGTTTTGTTTCTCCAAAATGGGTACCACAGGTAACTTGGCTTGATATTCTATAAAAATGTTGGCTGGTATATTTTTCTGTTCCTCAAACAGTTCCTTTGTGTCATTCTTCATACTGCTGGCCTTCAACTTTTCATGTGCTCTGCCTTCATGTTTTAGTTTCTTGTACATATACTTATTAATCTCCTTTCCTCATATTTTCTTCAGTTAGCAGATGCAAATGATGTTATGGAGGGAATTCAAAATGTTAAAGGTGCTCGATTTCCTGTGTTGACCCCAAATCTGAAAGTATGAGCTTTAATACAGAAATACAAAACTAGGACTAATCTGGAATGCATTTTGTGATTATTGATGAGATTTTTGGACTTCGTTGTCTAGGGTTTTGAAGCAGCTGTAGCAGCTGGAGCAAAGGAAGTAGCCATCTTTGCTTCAGCGTCTGAATCCTTCTCGAAGTCAAATATCAATTGCAGCATAGAAGAAAGTCTTCATCGATACCGTGAAGTTGTTGATGCGGCAAGAAAGCACTCACTTCCAGTCCGTGGGTAGGTATTTGGACCAGAAAACTGAGTAATTTTAACAATTGGATATCTCATTTGATTTTACAATCTTTTAGTGTTAACATATCTACAAAATTTGAGGCTATAATACATCGACCCCTTTATATCTACAAAATAATACAGTTGATACATTCATAAGCCAACAAGCATATCATCTACAACAAGTCTACTTGGCATAAGAGCACTTTGGTTGTTGAAATGATCTGATCCAATCCCTTTTTAAATGGTTAGCAAGAATCTTTGAAATAATTTTGTAGATCATGTTACATAGACTTGTTGAATCATAGGCAGATTCAATTCATTAATATTGGGCTTAGGGAGTTTGATTGAAGGATCATGACGTTTTCCTTGAAATCAACACCTCTAGGAAAGCACCCTCCACTTAATTTTCAGAGCTTTTGACTGAACCTTCAGTAGGGCACATGTTACTATAATTGGAGGTTCCTTTCCATCGATCCAAATTGGTGTTGGTAATGCCTCTTTTTATTCGTAACCGAACTTTCGTTGGGAAGAAAATCGAAAGAATAAAAGAGGCATACAAAAAAACCAACCCAAAAAGGAGCTCCTAATGAAAATGATTCCAATAAAGTATGAATGAGAATACGTGATGGGTAACTAATTACAAAGTCCTTACACACTAAAGCCCAAAGGGAGGTACGGAACCTAGCAAGGAAGGATCCAACTTCCTCCTTAGATCTCTTAACTCCTTTGAGAACTCTATTGTTTCTCTTACCCTAAAGACCTCAAAACTTTTTCATCCAACTTGTAACTTTTTTAGGAACTCTTTTGTGTTTCAACAGCTTCTTCCTTCATTAGAAGATATTGAAAATCTTCTTGAACGTTTGAGTATAATTAACATCAATGCCAGCCTCCTCCCCACTTTTGATTAGATGCTCTGCTGTGAAATCAATCCCTTCGTTCCAAAATATTTTCAAGCTTCCTTAGGTGAAGGTGCTTTTGTTTAACGCCTGAAGTGTTCTTTGGAATGTGTGGTTGGAATGTATAGGAGATTTTTTAGAGATGAGGATAAATCAAGAGAGCAAATTTAGGAATAAGTTATTTACTTTTTTGTTGTTTTGGTTTCTAAATTCTAAGAACTTTTGTAATTATAGTCTTACATTGTTGACCTTTGTAGAGCTTTGTAGCAACTTTGGAGTTCTTTGTAGTTTCTCTTTCTTATTAAAAAAACGAAAAGAGATTTAATTGTAGTTGGATCGTTACTGCCAAAGTATTTTTTACTCTTTTAATTGCATCTGCCTTCTTTTAAATTAAAATGTAATTATGTAGAGATGATAATTATATGTTTATTTAAATTTAAAAATTTTGTAGGGGGAAGTGATATGATTTTCTTTTTATATTTTGAAAATGTCTTCTATAAACATGTTAGATATGTATCATGTGTTGTGGGCTGTCCCATTGAAGGAATGGTGCCCGCATCAAATGTAGCGTACGTTGCTAAGGAGCTCTACAGTATGGGATGCTCTGAGATTTCCCTTGGCGATACAATTGGTGTTGGTACTCCAGGTAACCTCTTGGAATAGCTGGTTTAAAATCCCAGTTGATATGAACATCTATCTTCTAAAGGCAATTGACAAACTGAAGAAATATTATATCAGAAGTTAAATTAGGTATCTGTCTGGTCTATGCCTCTCATTTTTAATTGGTTAACTGATATCATTCATAATTAGCATGATATAACTACTCCATTATTGGTCTTCATTTATTTCTTTTCTAATATTTGCTGTGTAATTATATGTATTTGGTATTAGAGCCCGGGCTATGGGTTTCATAGACTAGCTTACATTGTAAGTGTTAGGTGTCTCCATGGCCTTTTGTTGCTGCTAGGTAAAAGAAAGCATAGATACGTACACTTAATTGAATAAAACAAATTTCATGCAAGCACGTATATGTTGATTTTTCAAGCCTACATCTGGTACATTCGTTGATATTTATGTACGATCCTTGTGTTCATTCTTAAGCTATTGTACTTTTGGGGTAATGTTGGCAACCAATCTAAGAGAGTTTTTGTAACGCCTCAGGCCTAAGATTCGGAATAGGATTCGAAATTTGGATTCGACACCTAATTACCCTGAAATTCCCATGCATCCCCTGTGACCTGGCAACGTCATCCTTACTTGTCTTGAACTGCTTCTAAGAGTGAAGACTATCTCCACAAGCCAATACGGAGTCCTTTTAGCATACTTTGTCATCACTCACATGTTTCCTAGGAAAATTTCTAGGTCACTCAATATAGAATTGCTTTAAGCTAAACACGCTTAAGTGTAGAGTTCCTATGATTGAGCCACCAAAAAGGAAGGTGCACCTTGTTGGTATAGGTAGTAACTTTCAATTCTTTTAAGCCTTTCTTAACCATACTTTCATATCCTCAGGATCCCTCTCATTTGGATGTGATCTCGGTTAATTCATGTCCCCTTCCTAAATCCGGATCGTTACAGTTTTAGTGTAGTGACTTCTTAGCATGCCTCCAATAAGGAGAGGTTTTCATAATCGTGGTAAGGGTGGTAGTGGCTGAGGGCCTATGAGGTAGGGGACCCATCCTTAGTTCAGCCCGTGCACCTAGATGAGGAGGTACCAATGGGGCAGCCACTAGGGCCCACAATGACACCCCTACTGATGGAGTCTTTGCAGCCTCTCGTGCAGATGGGTCATCGGTCAGATGGCTCAGGTGGGTCAAGATACCAAAAGCATCACTTTGGAGACGAAGTACTTAAGGGACTTCAAAAAGTGAGACATGCATCCGTTTAATAGGTCGGTAGGAGATCCAACGGTAGCTGAGCTGTGGTTTTCCTTCGTTGAAACCATGTTCCATCGCATGAACAACCCTGGGCAGCATAAAGTCAATGTGCAACCTTCATGCTACGGGTGGATGCACTTATATGGTGGGAATTGATTGAGAGGTCCATTAATGTCAGCAACGAACTAGTTACCTAGACACAGTTTAGGGAGGCATTTTCAGGAAATACTTCCAGCTGTTACTCCCTACAGGAAATAGGCAGAGTTCCTGAACCTGAAGCTGGGAGACAATTAAGTGTAGGTATATATACTTATTCTTACTTAGCAGGGATAGAGAATTGCTACTTGGCCATGGAGACACCTAATGCTTACGATGTAAGCTAGTCTATAGAGCATTGCTTTATTTTTTATTTTTCATTTTATTTTTTTGTTAATTGGTTGGCTGTCTTTCTTCTATATGTATTTGATTTAAGAAAAAAGAGAGAAGGAATATACTAATTTTTCTTCCCAAAATTCTAGTTGGTATCAGAGCCTAGAAAACCTATTGGCAAAAAGCCTAGCCGTTGCTAATGTCGAAATCCTAGTTGCCGTTTCAAACGACACACTGTGCCTTTGACAACATCTCTTCATTAGCAGGTGGCATCTGAAGGGTAGGTTGTTGGCAGTTTCACCATGGGTGTATAGTGCTATCATCGATTGTTCTTGTTCACTTGGTCTAGATTGTTTGTGTTTGCCGTTCCTTTTTTCCTTGCATTTCCGTATGTAGATAGGTCGAGTTTTTTCGTGGCCGTTCGAGATTGTTCGTGTTCCACAACTTTGAGGTTATTATCAAGTTCGTGGTAAATTATGGCTACACTGCTTTTCATCTAACTGGGGTACTTAATAAAAACGACAATTCAATTTTATTGAGACACTTAACAAGCTTTTGAAAAAAAAAAGTCTGCTATGATGTTGGTACCTACCAGATTTTACACAGCCTTTTATATTGGAGACTGATGCGTCGGGAGTGGGAATTGAGACAGTTGATGCAACTTCAACGACCTATCACTTTCTTTGGCCAGGCTTTAGCGCCTACACATTGAAGGCAATTTATGACAGAATTAATTGCCATTTTTCTTGCTGTTCAAGTAGCATCATATCTCCTGGGTCGTCTATTCATGGTTTGTATGGACCAACGGAGCCTCAATTCTTGTTAGAACATTTTCTGGCCAGCGAGTACCAACGTTGGATTGTGAAATTATTGGGTTACAATTTCACCATTGAATTTTTATTTATTATTATTATTTTTTAAACATCTTTCATTGAGAAGAAATGAAAGAATACAAGGTCATACAAAAATACAAGCCCACGAAAATCCTATTAAAGAAAGGTGGTTGATTCCAATTTCACTGTTGAATATAAAACCTGGACTAGAAAACAAAGCCGCAGATGTTCTATTTGCTTACGAGTGACGTTTGAATTGAATGGGGGTGTTGAGGTGGTTAAAGGCCTGAATACAGGGCTTTTTAGACCCAAGTACCTGCCAATGTCGAGTTAGCAAAATTACGCCAGGATATCTGTGATGGCAAGGAAGCGCCAGTTGAGTATTCTGTATGTGTTAAGTTCCTGCTTTTTCGTGGAAATTTGGTTTTAGCCACTAGTTCCCCTACTATTCCTATGTTATTACATGAATTTCACATCACTCCTTCAGGTGGTCGTTGAGGGGTGCTGAAGACTTATCAGAGGTTGGCAAGTGAGGTTTATTGGAAAGGGCTGAACGGATGGGTTCTATGGATTTTCTGGAAGGGTTGTCTAAACCGGAGGGTTTTGACACTATTATTGTGGTTGTGGATAGATTGTCTAACTTTGCTCATTTTTTCCATTTAAAACATCCAGTTGTGTTCGTAGGAGGACTCTTTGTTTAGGAAGTTGTATAATATTAAGAAAATTGTATGGTTGCATAGATGTCCTTGGAGCATTGCTTCAGAACGGGACAAGATCTTTACGAGTTTATTTTGGGAAGAGTTATTTCATTGCATGGGCCCTCGACTTCAGTATTGGATGGTATACCACTCAGTAATCAGATGTTCAAACAGTGGTGGTGAATCATGGGTTGGAGTCTTCTCTCTGCCGTTTTATGACCACTCACTTATGGGTATGAGGGTTGGCGTGGGCAGAATATAGCTACAGCACCTCTTTTGATTTTTCCATTTATATGACACCATTAGAGGTTGTTTATGGGAGGATACCGCCATCCATTTTGTTTTATGAATATGACATTTCTGTGGTAGTTGAGGTGGACCGTCAATTAGGAGCTGGGGACTAGATGTTGGCTAAGTTAAAGGGCTAGTTACAGCAAACCCAACACTGCATGGTTGAAATTACTAATGAAAAAAGACGAGAGGTGTAATTGGAGGCTGATGATTGTGCTTATGTTAGGCTCTGTCCTTACTGCGAAGTTGGAACCACAGTTTATTGGGCCATTGTTCGCAGTAGGTTCAGTTTCTTATTGCCTTGCTTTACCTGAGGGCATTCATATTCAGCCGGTCTTCCATGTTTTTTTTTAACAGAAACATAACTTTTCATTGATGAAATGAAAAAAGACTAATGCTCAAAGTACAAGAAACATAAGAGCAAAGATACAATGTGAACCTATTTTTTTTTGTATAGAAACAACTGCTTTATTGAGAAAAAATGAAAGAATACAAGGGCATACAAAAAAACCAAGCTCACAAAACCTCTCAGAAGAAGGGATTCCAACTAACTAAGATATTGTCTAAGGAATAATTACTAAAAATCTCTGAAACCGAAACCCAAAGAGAAACATAAAACCTCGACCAAACCTCGCTAAAATCTCTCCACACCACGAAAAATTCTGTTGTTTCTCTCCCTCCAAATATCCCATAAAACTGTACACACACTCGCAACCCAAAAGAAAATGCCCCTGTTGGGTTGTTGGGCCTCTGTTATTCATCGTCAACAGAGGGAGGATTGGAAGTTTTAATTCATTTGTTAATGTTTCGTGCTTCCCTGAGCAAGCCACTTGGGAGGAAGCTTCCGTTCTGTCCTTTCTTCCCAATTCCCTGATTTTCACCTTGAGTACAGGGTAGAGCCGTTGTGGTTTGTGTGGTGGGTAATGACAGACCTCCATTAATGTTTTGTCAGGGCCATTTTCTGTTATGGGTGGGACCCGAAGATTATTAGTTTGTCATTTGTCTTTCTTCTATATCGGGTATGGTAAGAGTCTGGGACGATCATCTTTTAAGCATTTTTCTGTACTTTGCTCAGCGAGTGAGGTCAGGAGGGGCTGTCGAATCTCCATGGCTTGTACCATTTTTGGCATAATTTTGTTCATACTTTTTTAGAGAAAATTTCCCATGGAATACTTATATTCTATTCAATTCTTATAATCCTATTGAAAGCATCGAGTTATAAACTTGTAAAAAGTAATCATTATCCTTATCAGATATTGCATCGTAAATTTTTTTGGTCCAGAATATTGCTAGGCAATGCTTGCCTTCTTCTTCTTCTTAACTTCAGTTTTTTACCACTGCAGGAGCTGTGATTCCAATGCTTGAATCTGTAGTTAATGTTGTTCCAATTGAAAATCTTGCTGTTCATTTCCATGACACTTACGGGCAAGCTCTGTCCAATATCCTGATCTCACTCCAGGTAATCTCTTCTTTCCATCTTGGTTTTAATTGCTCGGAACCTACAACTACGAGTCCTCAAAAAATATATGCCAATGAGTTGGTATTTATTCTGCGAGTATCTGATAGAACCGCTATAGATATTCATAGAATTCAAAGCACAATTTAGGGAAATCAAAGAGTCCTTATCTCTCGTACGCTACCTTGCACTTAGCAAGAATCCTTGTACCCTCTATCTCTTTCTAACGCCCTATATACTCCTAGGCAACCCACTCACACAGCTAACTTATATCGGCCCACAAATTGAAATTTTGTGGTTGTTTTAGACACGAAATTCAATTTTATGTTTAACAAACCTCTTAATTTTTAAAAATGTCAAATAAAGAATGTTATATACAACTTTAAAGTTCAAGGACTAGATTTTTAAATACAACTTTAAAGTTTCACTGACTGATATATCAAACAATAAAGGAAAGGAGTAAGTACTACCACAGTACTAAAAATTTTCTCTTTCACTTGCTTCCTCTTGCATGTTGACTCATAAGGGCCTGTCATTATCTCTTGGCATCTAAAACTTTTTTTTTAATTTCATTAAGAGGAAGGATGTACATTGTACCTAATTGCAAATATCTTTATATATAATCTAGTTTGTCAACAAAAATGAAATACTTAGAAAAGAATTTCAACTTAGAGAGACAGACTTTTCATCCTAGAATCTCCGAACTTTGAACAACTAGATTTTCTTAAAGGGCTAAACTTCTAAGACTCTATTTGACTTTTGATTTTTGAAAGTTAAGCCAATAAACACTACTTCCCCACCTATGGGGTTTTTCCACACTATTACTATTTAATTGTGATCGAGGTAATGAAAATGAATCTGTTACATGGAATGAATACACTGATGTTGAAAAACAATACAAAAGATGAAGATGAAAAACATTTTATCTTATTACCAGATGGGGATTGGCACGGTTGATTCTTCGGTTTCGGGTCTTGGGGGTTGTCCATATGCTAAAGGTGCTTCTGGAAACGTTGCAACTGAAGATGTTGTGTATATGCTGAATGGAATTGGGGTGAAGACCAATGTAGATCTTGAAAAGCTCATGTTGGCTGGAGATTTCATCTGCAAGCACTTGGGGCGTCCTTCCGCTTCAAAAGTAGCAATTGCATTGCGGAAAGTTGCCTCCAACGCCAATAAATGCACAGCTACTGCATCCAAATTATGAGGTACTTTACCAAAGCTGTAGATGCATACTTCATTCTTTCTTCTTCTCTGATATTGTTCCTCAAGACCCATAATTTGTATACCCCTTTCAAGCTTTCTTCTAAGTTCTAGGTGCAAAAATATTTTATAGTGTATGTTGCTCTCATATAACTTGAAATGAAAGAATAAATTATGAGTACATGAATAACCGAACTTTCATCGAGAAAAAGAAAGGGAATGAATTGAGGGGATAGAAAAACAGAGAGCCACAAAAAGGAGGCAACCTACCAAAAAAGAAAAAAAAAACTTAGTTACAGATGCCCATAGAGACACGTTGAACTGAATACAAGACCAAACCTCACTCAAAGTCTCTCAAACCCTCTAAATGATGAGCATATTAGCCAATCATGTTGACACAACTTATCATTCTGTTTAGGTGAAAGGTACATCTCTTGTTTATCTAATCATGGACAATGTCTGTGAAGAAAATTCTTGCCTTCAATATTTTTTGACATTGTGAATGCGCAGAATTAAGTATTGAAGAGATACAATCTTGATGGCAAGAGGACATATGAAGAAATAATGGAGTCGGTTTAAGTTGGTCCATTTTAGTCATTGAATTTTTTGAACATCTATTTGTTATCTTTGAACTTGTAGAAAGTAACTATTTTGGTCCTCGTTTTTATGTTTATTTTTACACATTAATGACGTAGTTTGAGAATTTGTACTAACTTATTAATATGAATATGATTTCAAGTCACATGTACACGGACCAAAATGATTATTTTTGAAAAGTTGAAGAATTAATAGATATTTTGAAAGTTTTGAGAACAAAATAGAATAAATGGATTACATATAATTTTGACATTTTTAGGTGTGAAATTTTGTTTTTATCCATAGGTTAAAGTTGGTTAAATTGTAAAAATTACCCATGAACTATTTTGAGGTTGATTTCAATTATACCCTCGACGTTTTAAAATTTTTATTTTAACACTGAGAAGTTTGTTTTAAAACAACTATTGTAGGTTTTTGGACGGAAAGTTTGTATCAACTTATGTGAACAAATCTAAACACATTCATGAAAAAAAGTAAAGACACAATGTATCTGTGAATCATACATATTTTCTTTCTCCTTTCAACTTCATGCCCATAATTTATGTTTTTTCGCTTATGTTTTTTCACTAACTCTAACCCTCAAATCTATTTCTTGTGTGTGTTTAGATTTGTTCACTTAAACAATGCTGGAACAAGCATATACTTTTCTAACCATGAATTTTACGACCAAAGCGCTCAAGGGTTGTTTTAAGAAAATGTCAAACTTCAAAGGTCAAAATTAACCTTTTTAAAGTAGTATAATTGAAACAAACTCTATAGTTTAGGAGTATTTTTATCATTTAACCTTAAAATACATCAAAACACAAAAATAATTTGTAAATTTTTTGCTTGTGATTTGTAAAATTTCTCTCTCATCCATTGTAGTCTCCTCTCATTCAATTGTTCAATCATGTTCCACATACTATTAGAGTAATGTGATCACATTGCTTAGGATGTTGATCCTTGTACACAATAAGAGATTTGATTGCATACCACTATCGAATAAAATTGTGACCTCATTGTTAAGGAAGACGATCGTTAAACACGAGGAGCAATTACTGTTATAGATATTGTTACCGATTGACCTTAAGCGACAATGGTAATGTTAAGATTACGTTATTCATTCAATTACAAATATAAAGTAAACAACCTCAATCGTAATTAGACTACGTTTGCAAAATGCTCAATCATAATTAGACTACGTTTGCAAAATGCCTAAGTAAACGTGATAAAAACAATCTTATTATGTTTACAATTGAGAGCCATTACGATTGATCCATTAATAGAATCCCATTACGATTACATTAATTTTGATTACAGATTGGTAAACAACAAACATGACCTAACTTACGAATTATTTTCCATAAACAATTTGAAAGTTAAAAAGCAAAAAAAAAAAAAAAGACCTATTATAAAGTCAAGATAATTTATTTTAATTCAACCAAATTAAAAGGAAAATAATTCATTAGTCACACATAGGTGTAGCTCATCCACAATTGTCACACACTACACTTCTTGTCTTGAGATCGGAAGTTCAAAATTCAATACTTGCAATAACTGTTGCACTAAAAATGTTACTTTTTTTTCTGTTGACTTTGAAGTCATCACTCAACAAAAAAAAAACTCTCTAGTATTGTGATAATATGAATTTTATTATATTGTTTTGATGAAACCTTTTATAATATATGTTCAAATACTATTTTGGTCTCTATGCTTTGAAGTTTATTCAAATTTTTTTTTTGTATTTTTAATAAGTCTTAAATTTAGTCTACCGAAGTCAATTTTTATCGAAATTGATTAAATAATAATAATAATTTTCACGCAAAGAAATACAATATGTGAATTTTTAAAATTTATTATAAAAATGCTAATAGATAAAAGGGTTATTTTCAAATATAGGAAAATGAACGAAAATATTTATAAATATTGCAAAATTTTACCGTCTGTCTGCGAAGACCGCGATAGACTACTATCTTTGTCTATCTGTAATCTATCGCGATACAGATAGCAATCTATTGCAGCTTATCGTGGTCTATCATAGACAGACAATGAAATTTTGCTATATTTATAAATATTTTCAGCAGTTTTGTTATTTAAAATAATTTTTTTAGATAAAAAAAGATCTTTTAAAAAATAAATAATACACTAACAATGAAAATTAAATTTTAGATATAATAAAAATACATGAACTAAAATTAGACAATTGAAAATATATGATTAAAATTGATCGAATTTTAAAATACGTAAACTAAAATCATATTTAAATCGGTTAAAATGAGTTTAATTGAACGGTAACGGAGAGAAGTTCAATCCTCTCTTCCGTTGCACTAAAATATCATATATTTAAATAAAAGTATGTAGTATAGAACCTTTTCCCAAGTTCCAATGACCGGTACTCAAATTGCAAACGTGTCCGACGCGCGTCTTTATATCTCCATCACACGTTGCCTTCAGCGCACTCCACAAAGGATCGAAGCGGAGGTACGGCCATGAGAGATCGATAGCTTTGCTATGGAAGTTCATCGGAGCTCTTCACTTCCAGGTCTGTCCAAGACTCCTTCTCACCTCCCGCGTTTTGCTTCCATTGAGAAGCTTTCTAATTCGGTTGAAGATCAACGCGTTTGATTTTTCTTTTTTTATTTCGTTCTTCTTCTTAGTTCTGATTTTAATTTTTTTTCATCAAGTATCTTTCTGGTTCAATGTTGCGTCTCTGGATCTAAACCAGCTAGTCTTTTTTAAAGGATTCGATGGAACTGGTTTGTGCATTGTCAAATGCAAAATTTTCATAGAATTGTCGACATTTTCATTCAAGAGGTCAAGAACGATCTAGGAAAATCATCACAACTTCAGTATCTTGTACGTCAATATTTATCTTTTTTTTTTTTTTTTTGACACTAGATAAGAGAGAAGATTCTTCTGTGGTAGTTGAAAAAGGGGTTACAGAATCAGTTTCAAGCTCACCAAAAGATGTGCAAACTAACAGAGGTAGGGGAAATATCGTGAAGGCTGAACCTGCTCAACAGATTGATATGGCTAGAGAAATTAGCATGGAGGCCTCCATGTCGGCTGATGATGTTTTACGGGCTGGAGGGTTTGGTGCGAGGGATGATATTGGTAGTTTTCTTCCTGTTGCAAGTGATTCTACTGACTTCGAAGCTACAATTCTCAATGCTCGAGACTATGAAGGACCACAGGGGGAAATTTCTAGACCAGGTCTTGGGTGGAAAGAAGCTGCAAAAACTGAGTAGTTCCGCTTTGAGCATTTTGTTTGTGTCCAACTTCAGTCATTTGTAAGTACGGTTTGTTTACTAGGTCTGTACAGGATTATGTTTTGTGACATTAGGGAGATGCATTAGTTTGTTGTATCTTTGAATCAATATAGATCAGGACCCATTGCAATCCAATCATCAAGATAGATTTTGAGGACGAATCTTCCAAAATTATGCTTGATATGTCCTTTGGAATCAAAGGTAAGCTGATTTTTCTGTGATGCATTGGACATTTGATTGTGGTTTTAAATCATAAACCTCTCGAAGACACAACTCAAGATGTCCACAGTCTTTGTTCTGATTAATGGTATTATTATGATAGAATACACTTTTAATTTATTTTACCTTTATCATATCATTTTGGCATTCCCTTCCTCTAGGTTGCTCTGTTTGTGTTTTGTTTTGGATATAAGATGTTGTACAGGAGTGGCTTTCTGGAAGATTCTTTGTCCTGGTGCAAGGATTGACAATGGGTCATAGGTAGATTTCCTCTCCATCAGTGCCCGCCATTTGGAGCCAAAATGAGCTTGCCACTCGTCTTGGGAGCTATAATGAGGCAGATATTGCTTACATCCTGGAAGGGCGCTGGCACAGTAGTCCAGAATTATTTGATTTTGGGCTAAAATGTATTCTAAGCTCTCTTTTCCAGTTGAAGTTGGCAGTGCAGAAAATAAGAATCCCACTAGGTAGAAAATTTCTTCGTCTGGTGCGACCAATGATGTTTTATTGTTCCACCTGTATAACCCAAACTGATTTGTATTAGGATGGGAAAACAATAAGTGTCACAGTTTCTGGGACAAATCTAATGAAATAACTACTTGGATTTGTTGACCGGGTAGATTAGGATGGGACCACTGATAGAATCTGAAAGAATTTTGCCAAACACCTCTGCTGCAAAATCATGTATTTTGCTTCTTGGGATCATTAGATTCAGCCAAGGATGAGGTACCTCCCATAATCCTTTTGCCCTGAGTTTTTTCTCAGATATGTGCACTCTATCCAGAAACTCCACGTAAGGAACTTCCGATAGAAAGAGAGTGGCTGGAATGTAGCTCAATTGCGATAGCAGCTTCTGAACTCTCTGCATGACCACGTAGAGCTTAGAAATGACATTATATGGTGAACATTGCTCTTTTATCTTTATTATTTTTATTACTTTTTTTTGGGCTGTTTGACATGAGCATGATATCTGATAATGTTTATGGCAATGCTCACCTTGTTCATAGTTTCTTTCTCTTCGGAGTTGAAGTACATGGCCATTTCTAGACAATACAGAGTTGTCCTATCTGCGACGAATTGGCTGGCTTGAACTGGATCTTTGGGATCAAAGGAAGATCTCCAATAGTTGAGAATACCAGTTCTATTTATTAGAACAAAGCCTTCAATATAATCAAAGGAGTACTTGGAGGATATCAGATGCTCCTGGTCCTTGGAGAATATGGCGAAGTCTGAATACAAGGTTCTTATCCACTTTACCTGACGAAAAATGGTGGATTGTGTTATACATTACTAGATATCACTAAAAGGTTTATATTATATTACCTATTCTGATGGAATGCAGGGTATATTACCATTTTTGGTGCTGATTCTAAAGATATCCTCGCCCTTGTTATAATGCCAAACTGACCAAGGCCTCCAAGTACACTGTAAAACAGGTCTGCATTCTCCTGCTCTGAACAGGTAATTACCTCTCCCTTTCCTGCGCTCAATTGAAACTACATCGGTTTTGTTTACCTTCAAGGTTTAAATGTTGAAATGAGTTAAAGCTTGGCTTTCATTTGCTTTGGTGGGCTCTTTTTTATTTTATTTTATTTTATTTTAATTTTTTCCTGTAGTTTCTCTCTCAAATTCCCTCTTGATTTCTCCATTTGTTGGCGCTCTTGGCCCTTGTCCGCCTCTTGTCATTTCTTTTATTTCTTATAGAGATTTAGGTTATTTTCACAGTGCTTCCATTTCTCTCCTTTTCATCTTCAATATTGGGTTTGCATCCAGACTCAGACCTCATACCAACGTTTTTATTTTCCTTCCTTTTTTACCGAATAAGGAAAACTTGGGACAGAAAACCAGAAATGAAGATGAAGACAAAAAGCCTAGGGAGTTACTAGTACTTTATATTTTCCTTGTGAATGACAGCATTTAATTTGAAGGTATTAATTTCAGAGGGTTTGAAGAGTTATGGTCACTGATTTGAATGTTGTATTTTAATTATAGATCTTACATGATTGAGGGGTTGACTGAAATAAAAGTTTCGAGTAGGCAACAGTTTTCACTGTGAAAAGGAAATTACAAAAGCTCACGTTTTCTTTGATAACTTTGGTGACCTTTCTCGATTCTTAAGAAAGCTCATGCTTCAGGTGGATACGATTATCCATGTTTGCATAGAATTATAGGCAATAGTTGCTAAACTTCTTCTTCATTAATTTTTCATGAATGTAAGTCTAAATCTATTGAATATCATTGGTTTATCATGAAATAGGCTTAATTATTAATTTTTCTTTTATAGAAGAAATTTTTACAGTAATTGGAGATTGGGACTGACATATAATTACTGTTGGTGATTTAAATTACTTTCATTTTTCAACTTTCCATCAAATTTTATCAGGGACTATCCATGTTTTTCATATTTGGTTTATATCATTGTTGCCCTCAATTTTCTCAACAGTGAGATTATTCATCCAAGTAGAATAATAAACATATAGCATGAGCAATTTATAATGTTTTGAGTTAGGAGGGGAAGTTATTCTTCTTTCCAAAGAGGAATTACAGAGGACCCCCACAGCTAACAACACAAGTACTATTTAAGTTTTCTGCACTGTTACTTTGCCATGGAGCATATGGACCAAGCAGATATGAATGGATTACATATTTTTGTCCAGAGTGAAAAAAACCATCTCTAAATTATAGTGTTCTCTTAATAAATTAATCCTTCAAACTTACATAAGTGTAAAAATTATTCTCTTTGTTGTCTCATATTAAAGAATCTATTTGATGAGAAAAAAAAAAGTCTCTTTCTAAAGAAACATCTCTCTCAACTACTCTGCTCTAAAAAAGATATCTGCTTCTCTATCATACAATTCTCTCAAAAGATTTCTTTATTGCAGTCCTCTCCCTAATTTGTTTGATAGAGAAGTGTGGTAGGGGGATAAAAATAGTATTTAAAGTGGAATATGTGAGAGAGACGTTTTTGGATAGAGAAAAGTAGTTGTGAGAAAGATTGGGTAATAGAATTATCTATATTTTACACTTCAAAAATTTTGCAAGTCAAAGTTTTGAGGGCCACCCTAATTAAATTAGGGGGTTTGCACAATTTGCCTGGTGATCAAGTATAGCAGGAGGGTTCATCATTAATATCCAATATTGGTAATTGACCTGCATGGTAAATGACAAGCATTCCCTTCTTGAGCTTGAAAATTTAATCACCTATTTCCGTGATTATTATACTTAAAAAAAAAAAAAAATTTCAAATTTCCCTTTAGGAGTGTTTTTGTTTGTAATTTTAATATTTAATTAAGTTCTACGACACAGGTAAGTTGTAGGTGGGGGATTTAAACCTCTGATTTCTTGATTGAGACCGTGTAATTAAGTCACCTAACCCATGTCACAAGTATCATTTTAATTGTTATACTTAGGCCAACAAAGTTTATACCTAAATTTGGTGATAAAAAGAAATAGTTTAAAGAACTAGTTGAGCCATTCCATTACTATAAGAAGGTAAAGCGAGAAAATTTAATAGTGCAATGAGTAGGTGATCATTTTACAGTTATTACTCAGTGAGAGGAATTCTAAACAATATATGCATATTATAAAAAGCATATGAATAAGCCAAGGAATACCTGTGACAACTTCTAGCTGGTGAACGTTACTGATTTGAGGTCCATGTCTAAAAGCTTGCCCACTAATACCAGCATTTGATAGAGTACCACCCACGGAAAGATGAAGGTAGTCAGTCCAAGATTTTGGTGTTAAGCCATATTTAAGTGTTTCATGTAAGATGTTTATCCATAGCTCTCCTCCGGGGACGTCCACCCATGGCAGGTTTCCACAGTGAACCTGCATGGCTGGTTCCTTAAGGGACTCCATGTTGATAACTATGCCTTGCAAGGCTTGTGCCTGACCTTGAAGAGAATGGCCGTGGCCTCTTGCAGCAACTGTAAGTTCTGTTCCTGAACCCATTTGAAAAATATGCTTTAATGTAATTGAAATGTCACGAACCGATTGTGGATGTAGAACTGCTAAGGGTAGCATGTGATATCTATTGCCAAAATCTTTAGCTGCTTCTTGATTGTTTTTAAAGCTAAAGTATCCATCTAGGCTTATTGTTTCCAAGGATGAAAGCACTTTGGAAGAAGACTGTATAGAAGGGTCACCTGTTGGCTCCCCAAAACACTTGGTGAAACAAAGGTTGGGTCTATAAATTGCACAGTTCATGAATAGGATCATGGAAATTTTGAAGATTAAGATCTTTTTGTGGTTGAGGAAGCTAGAAAATGGTGACCCCATGTTTCTAAATATTGAGCTTCTCTTTGTTTTCCTTTATGAGGCAAAGAGAAAAGAAGTGGTGTAGAAGGGCTTAAGGTAATTGGAGTTGGAAGAAGAGAATTTAAAGAGCTTGTTTGTCCAATGAACAGTTTAGACTTTGGCACAGATGTTATTTACTTACTGTCTTGTCTTTGGGTGGGTAGGCGTCTTTATTAGCTCAGCTTGGGTTCTAATGTAAAGGCGGCATTTGGTTGAGAGAAAAGTTGCTGACGTCATTTATTTTTTTCCCCCTCTTAAGAACAATATGTTTAGAGTGACTTATTTCTTTCCCTGAATAGATGAATTTATTCATCCTTCTAAATGTTTTAACAGTGATTTCATCCCACGGTAGCATTAACATTGATAAGCTTTCACTCTTAATTTAAATACAGTAGAACAGAAACTGACTCAGAAGTTAGTTCGAACCTTTGAGTGAATTTAATACAAAAAAAATCTTGATGTCTCTATTAGGTATTTAAGCACCTTAGAGAACCACACTCCAAAAGCCAGCTATTGAGGTGGGAGAGTTAAACCACGTAAGTACCACATTAGTCATCTCATTGGGTAGCCCAAACTATCTTGGTGCCTAACCGTCTCCTAGGTTCAGGCCTTGGGGTGAGCATGGGTGCCCTCGGGTATTGGGGAGCAAAGCTTCGACTCCTAGTTATATGAAAAAGTAAAAAAGAAAAAACCGAAACTGTTCTGAAAATCATGTTTGGTTTCTTTAGGTTCTTTTGTTCTCTGACACATTAGGATATTTCATCTATGTTGTTTCCGTACAACTTATGGATTATATTATCACTTAGACTGATGCAAACATAAATAGCAAATTGGGTAAAGAATTCATAGTGCAGACTTGCTGTTGCTGAAAACAATATGTATAAACATGTATTAAAAGGAGAGGAGCTATAGATGTTGGAGATTGTCGGATGAGTCCTATTAAAAGCAATGTAAGTTGATTTGAATAGTATTGATTCTATTATTTTACTTGCTTTGAGAAAAGTCAGGTGACAAAGGGAAATGAACTGAAGCAAGTTAAAGGCACAGTGGTGAGTTGAAATGGACCATCTGGAATTCCTTGGGGATGTTGATGTATGGAAAATGGTCCAAAGTCTTAAAGGTATTTGATCATTGTAGGTAAGGTGTCATGCGGGTCCCTGAACATGTGATCACCACGAGGAGCCACTGGTACAACAATTTTCCTCACTCTCACCTTCACTCTCAATATTAAATTTTCAAGAAAATTCATAATTTGCATAGTTCCTAGTGGAACATGTTTATTTGTGTATTTTACATGCCTTAGAATATCTTAGCCAAACTCTCTCTCTCCTTCCTCGTGATACTCTACATTAAGAAGTTCGATTGGGAGAATAGTAACAAGGACAGTGGTTAGAATTTGGCTATGAAATTTTTGCATTCTCTCTGTATGTGCAGAGTTTTCTTCTTCAGTATATCATAATGCCATATGGGAGAGAAAATGGTTGGGAACAGATGGGTATGTGAGGCATATAAATTAATGAAGCACTAACAAAACATAGTACAATTATTGTAGTTGTTGTCTCTTCTAGAGAGGAGGGGTTGTTGCAGAAGCTTTAAAGAAACCTCCATGAAGACCTCGTGGTGGAAAGCAACTTGGTCGTCCTACCAAGTTCTATGGAGTGACATCCCTCTTTTCGCAAGCTGCATCGATGTCGATGTGCTTTGGCCTTTTGAACGATATATAATATATCACAATGACCTTTTGAATGACAATACCATTTCGAATAGACAATTTCATGAGATGATGACATGCTTAGAAATAGGTTTTCTTCTAAGAAGTTTAATTCCATAAGGGAGGGAGTTTTAATTATTTTAGGACAACATTTAATGCTTGCTGCTTTATATCTATTATTATTAATGTTTTTTTCCCCTTAGTCCCTACACCTTTGTAGAAAAAGATTCACTTTTAATATTGAATATCTCAGCCATTGGACTCTTGCCTCCATGGCCCTCCCTCAATAATGCTACCTTTGTCAATGAGTATCAAATCTTATTATGGGATAGATGCTTGTTCTTTATGACGCCATGAACCATGGCAAGGAATTACCTAAGGTATCTAAATAAAGGGCACGAGTTTGATAAAAGGCTAATAGGGGATGGGTTCAATCCATGGTGGTCACCTACTTAGGATTTTATATTCTACGAGTTTCCTAACACCAAAATATTGTAGAGTCAGACAAGTTATTCTGTGAGATTAGTCTAGGTGCACGTAAGCTGGTCAGAACCTTTACGGACATTAAAAAAAATTTACTTAACGTATCAAAATTCTTTGTTTTCTATTTATTTTATTATTGTTATAAATAATCATGAACTAAAGTAGATGTATGGAACTTCGTAGATTTCATATTCTATCCATTTATTCCCATGAACTCTCATAACTCTCCATGAGTTACAATTTCTTAATCATGTCCTTGGTTGATAGCTATGTATTTTTGTAACACCATAGGTTGTATAAGAACATTTATGGAGAATGTCACTTTCTTCTCTACTTTATATAATTGCTTCTATTGGATTTTCCTTGTTCTTTTCTTCTTATTTTTAATGTTTGATCAAGTAGTATTTATTTATTATCACGGTACTCCGTTTTAATTCAATATATTGTTTATGATTTGATATTTGAGTATAATATCCTTTTCCATTAGCATTGCTCAAATAATTACATATTGATTTTTCCCGAGGAGAAAATGGGTATTGTCATTAATTATTTGATCTTAAATTTTCGATAGTTGTGTTCAAAGTACCTGCTATTGTGTTCAAAGCAATGTTTAAAATATCGATGTCGATGGAAATATCGAGGTCTTAGTTTTACAGAAATTTCGATAGAAATTTCAATAAAATATCGATTTCGATGGATATTTCTGAAAAAATATAAAAACAAAAAATTTTAAAAATAAATTTAAATAGGTAAATATGACTTTGATTATTTTTAAATAAGTAAACATGTCCATTATTTATATTATGTTTATATTAGTGGCATTTTGATGCTTATTTTTTGTCTTTCGTGAATTTTTCTATGATATAATGGAAATATCGATTCATCCTTCATATTGATATCGAACTCATGGAAACGTGAAAATATCGATGGAAATATCGACATATCGATGGAAATTTAATATTATGGTTCAAAGTATGACTAAAATGTTCATTATGTGTTTAATGATAAGTTATTCCATTTTTGTTAAGTAAAGTTATAGGGTCAGGTGGGTTGTCCCGTGAGATTAGTCGAGATGTGCGTAAGTTAACTGGATACTCACGAATATAAAAAAAAAAAAATGCATACATACATTTAGAAAATTTTATTTGTTATATAGTCAGCATATGGTTTTGCCCATGGCCTATATACTTGTGTCTTATTGAGACTTGATATCTATTTATCCAAGCAGAAGACCATTTATATATTTTTTTGTCTTTGGCATTTAGAAGATCGTCACCATGTGCTTGCCATTATCAAGTCAAAACATAATATATTTACAAGATTTTGCTTAGATAATTAATTTAAAAGAATAATTTTTTAATTATGCAATTGAAAAGCTGTCTCAATAATGCTTGTGAATTTACTATCTTAAGGGTTAATTAATAAGTTCATGTTTAATTTATACCAAAAAAAAAAAATAATAATAATAATAGTGATGATTCGGCAAACTAATTTATGAGATTAAAGCCACCAAGAGGCCATGTTCATTTGTTATCCACTTTAAGTCGAGAAGTTTTGTAGTCAAATATATTTTATTTATGTACTTTTTAATGTTTATGTTAATCAAATTTAAAGTGGTTGACACAAGGGTATTAGAAACTTTGGTATGGAATTGTTTTCGCATTTTTGTCAGGTATGCTTAAATAAGTGATTCTAAGTTTAAAAAAAAAAATTTTAACACTTAAAAAGTAAATTCAAACATGTCAATATGTGTATATATATAAATATGTGTTTGAATTGATTTTTTAAGTGCTAATTAAATAAGTGATTTAGAAAGTAAATTAGAACACGTTATAATGTATATATAATGTTGGTGCATTAGTGACGTAGTGATTGTATGGGAAAAGTGTATAACGATGTCGGACGTGTGGAAAGGTATAGAATAAAATCTCAACCATACTTGTGAAATTGAAAATAGCATGGATAGATGAGTGTGTTAACAAAAGATCTAAGAGGCCAAAACGAGCATAGTTCAATTGGCATAATGCTTATACTATCAATTTCGAGGTCTGAGGTTTGATTCCCTATCCTACGTATTTAATCTAATACCTTTGCAAAAAAAAAAAAAAAAGAACAACAAAACAAAAGATATAAGAGAGTGAAAGGTGAAATTAAATAAGAAAAATATTTTGGTGCATATGTGCAAACCACTACATTATTTAACAATAGTTTATCATATCTTAAATTCGTCTTTTTTTTTTAAAATATAAATTTTTAATTTATTATTATTGTTTTTTAATTTTTTTTTTACTGTGAAACTGGAATGTATTCATAAAGATAGATATGGTTTAAAATGCATTCTAAAAAATTGCGTAGGAATGAGATATTAAAATATTGGTCCATAAAAGGTTGGTACAAGTTTATTTTTAGGTATGTTTAATAAATGAGGACAAAAATGTAACTTTACTATATGGCTTTTACATCATCAAGAACTTAGAAGTAATGCACGAATGATAAAAGTTTACTTGACTCAAATTATAAGTTTCACACAATATTAGTCAAATAAAATTTCGAAAAAGGTATAGATTAATACACTTACGAAAGTTCAAGTTTTGAATTGATACAATCTCGAAGTTTAGGAGTATAAATTGATATTTTCCTTATGTTTAAATAGTATATATTTTCTTTATTCTAAATATATATGTACAACTGCCTCTTTATTCATTTGGTACAAGAGTACTGTAAATTATATAGAAGATTTTAATTTAGATCCTTTAAAAAAAAAAAATTAAGCCATAAATAATGATTCTTAGGTCCTCCTATTGTATATGAAATCAGTGTTGTACGAAGCACATAAGATGTAGCATGGTCACAATGTCCTAAGTGGGAAGAAATTAATTAAAATCAGAATATATAGAGAAATGAGAGAGTACGGAGTTTATTTGTGTTAATTCTTATCATGTTTCCCAACTGACTTCCACTCTGTATCTTATTCTTATCATGTTCCCATATGCCTTCTTCATCTTTTTATATAGTACCATCTAAATCCTATTCATTGTGAAAGATTTTGCAGTCAAGGACAAGTGGTTGGTTGGTCACTGGGTTTTTCAACTAAAAGGGAATTCATAAATTATAAAACCCATTTCTTCATCCTATTCAAAGTTCTCAACATTTTTACTGGTGAATTGCTTATGAGAGTAAAGACTGATGTTTTTTTACTAAGGATGGGAAAAAGTCATCAATTTTACAAACCGTTAGATACAAGTAAGGTGATGTGGAAAGGGATGTAGGAGAATGTTGGCCGGGAGGTCAAAAACCTCAACATAGTGTTAAAAGATATATACGACGAGAATAAGTAGAGAAATTAAAAGAAAATACAGTGAAATTGAGGACAGGAAAATTAATTAACGTGGAAAAATTTAAACTTGAGAAAAAAATCTGCAGGACCTACGTAGTGTAGTGTCGGTCGCACATTCAAATAGCGTTCGGATTCATGTACCTTTCAGAACCAGGGGTCTTCGAGCCTGCTACGTACGATTAGCCAGCCTTGCGGCAGCAAAAGGAATAGACGTCCCCCCATGCTACAGTTCCCTGCGGCCCGAACCCGGTGCCGCATTAGGTTAGGGAGTTGGGCGATAATAGCTCCTTCGCATCCCAAAGCGTGCTGCCCTCCTAGGCGCGCAACACTAAGTGATCCAAGCCAACCCATATTATTGACTAACGGTGGATAATCATATTTCTTAGAGGTACTAAATACAACTCCATGAATGAGCAAAATGAAAGTTGCATTAATGAGAAAGATCTCTGGGGAAACCGCTAAAAAAAGATTGAACATGTGGGAGGATCCGAACGAATTCTGCTTTCATTTCCCCCGTATAGAGCACTGAGTTACTTACGTTACGGTCTTCAACAGGCAGGCTGCACTGACGACGGCGGCTAGGAGGGATCGCTAGACCAGCAGCCAGACCAACAATGAATGTGTAATGATTGTGATTCCACACCAAGCTCAATAAAGAATTTCATGTCGAAAGGGGATCCTAAACGAAAAAGGAGTCCATGACCCCGCGTATAAGGAGAGGTCGAATTCCAAACTTTTCTCTCGAGTATACCCATTACCAAAAAATGGACGTCACTTTGGGACACATGCGGATAGCCGCCGATCAAAAAAAAAATTTAGTTGTTATTATCACACAAAATAATTCTCTAATCGATCTCAACTAAAAGAATACTGCTTCAAAGATTTTGTACCATTCACACCATTTTTTCACTCTCGAACTAGCTAGAGAATTTAATTAAAGTTAGCACATTAAGCTTAATGCTACGAAATAAACAAATAAAGAATACAAAAAACGTAAAATAGAGGAGAATCGACACACAAATTTATGTAGTTCACTAACAGTATGTTAACTACGTCTACGGGGTAGAGGGAGAATAATTTATTAGAGAGAATGATATAAAACACAGAATAGTGGTGCCTCTAGAGTTAAAGAGTTTATATAGTGCACGTTTCTAAACTCTAGGGTCATAATCATAAATAAACATAAATATGCCAAACATGCCAAATATGAATTCTATTTAGGTGACAAATTCAAAGCATTTCAATTTTTAAAATGTTTTTAAGTCAAAACGATTTGAAGTTAAAGTCATAGGTTTCTTTTATAGTGCTTAAAACTCTCGGATAACAACTCTTCTAATATTTTGTCAAGGATCATCCTCATATGTCATATTCTAATATACATGTAGGTATCAAAGCATGTTGTTCTAAATTCAAAACCAAATGAATTATTGACCTATTCGAAGATTTTTAAAATTTACTTGGAGTTCTATCAAACTCAATTCTCTATTTAATATAGGATTCTTCTACCCTTTGACAGCTAGTTACTCTTTTATTCCCTCAACAAAATGAAATCAGAGTTGATTGGACTTGGACAACTGTTGTGGCAGCTTGTGGGTGGTTGTTGAAGCTAGACTCATTCAGCTGCTTTTAGTTAAATTTATGGGGTTTAGTTAAATTTATGTTTTTAACAAAGATCCAAGAGCTTGTGGGAATCTCCTAAAAGAAACTCTACAAAGTATTGAGAGAAGGGAAGTTCAAAAAATTCTCAAGCGGGAGAGAAGTGTGGAACGTTGAATTTGACTAGACAATTACATCCGGGTCAAAAGTCAGTTTTACCTCACTAATTAGGAGTGTTTAAATGATCCGACAACTCGAATAACTTAGACTATCTAACCCAAATTGTAAAGGATTGAGTTGGATTGGATTAAAGATCAATTTGGATTGACCCAATCCAAATTCCAACCCGAGTTATATATATATATTAATTAATATATATATATATATATATATATATATATATATATATATATATATATATTTCTCTTTGTTTAAAGTTTGATTACTTTTGATTGATTAATTTGTGAATTTTTAATATTTTTCTTTAAGAATTGTTATGATGTTTGTCTTTGTTTAAATTTTGTAATTCATATCATAGATATTTGATATTTTACATTTGAATTTAATAAGATTTTAGTTCTAGTCATATGTATTCAAATAAATTTACGTTTTAAATTTATAAAAAAAAAATTATAACTTGACAATCCAACTCAACTCAAATTTTAAGAGTTGGGTTGGGAACTTTATTCAAGTTTTTTGGGTTGCCAACCCAACCAATTTAAATTTAAATTTGGGTCCCAAAAACACACTCAACCCAACCCATGTACACTCCTATCAATAATCATATACATATTTTGTCTTAAATACCATTGATTTATTTTATAATAAACCATTAGTTTATGATCTAATCATAAGCTAAGTCACTTTCAGCTAGTGAGTGAGTGAGACCCTCATTATATTATTCAAGTCATGAAATCAACACTTAATTAGGAAACTACTCATTTTTATTTTCGAAATAATGAGTGAATTATTCTATATTATGAAATTTATGTTTCCAGCTCCCTATTTGGTATAGTTCTCAAGATATTAAGTGTATTATTGAATCGACTATAAAGGTCTCATCCATAAAAATTAAAGGACAATCCCCCAAAGACAAAAGTTCATAACTCACTCAAGATTTACTATTGAGGTCAAGTTGCATATAATATCTTGTAAAATATTGATCTTCTCAATAAACCGATTTATATAGAGATATAAAATATACATGGTCCATTCTTAAACAAACTCATTGTATTTTATACCTCTACTCAAGTTGTCTCTACATGAATGATTTACATCAAATAATTTGTAACTATTATAGTGTATGTTGTATGAATAGTATTACCATGATAAAAAAAAACTCAAGTTTATCCATATACTATAAACTCTTTAGGTTATTTGCTTGAATATGATTCTCCTATATATCAATCATATACTCTTAAGATTACACTATTAACCTTAAATTTTTCATGTAATTGATAATGTAATAATTGCAAGTAAACATTAATTAAAAATAATTGAATAATAAAATACTAATTACAAGATTTTAGAACAAAAATTCCAACACAAATTTTTAAATTATCATTCATAGATTAGATGTTAGATAAATTAGGAGCTAGACAAAACTTTTACTATTTCCTAAGTTCTTTCGAGATATATCTAAAACACTATTTTCCCTCGAGATCAAGAAAAAACAATTTCTTCACCTACATTGTTTTTGACACATTTGGTTTTAGGATAATATTTTTTAAATTTTGCTATTCACTAGCAACATTTTAAAGATGCATGATGAGTTCTTTATGATATAGTTGAGTCAATAATAGAAGTGTTCGTAGATTATTTCTTTATTTTTTTAGAATCCTTTCGTACTTATTTTACCATTTTTGGAAGGGGTTTTACAAAAATTTAGTGCTTAAACGAGAGAAATGTCACTTTATGTTAAGCAAAGCATAATTTTAGGGCACAAAAATTTAGTGCTTAAACGAGAGAAATGTCACTTTATGTTAAGCAAAGCATAATTTTAGGGCACAAAATTTGGAACATGCTTTGTTTTTTTACGAGGTTTAACTATGATTTTTTTTTTTTTCAATATCTCCAAACCCCTTTGCTCCCTCTTGGAAGTTAATTGAATAATCTTTGAGTTCAATGAGTGCATGTTTAACTCATTTCAACACCTTAATGATGCCTTCATGACTGCACCAATCATATCAACTCCTAATTTAAATGAACTCCTAATGAAAAACTATCATTTAAAGTGATGTGTGATACTAATGACTACGTAATAAGAGTTATTGGTTTACGCTTTTGAACGCCCAAAATTTTCTTAAAATGTCAAAATGTTTGTAAAAGTTGATCTTTGCCTTATTTTCCATATAAATACATATTTTCTGATTTTTTTTAGGAAGCCACTTTAGAAGAAAAAAAAATCCCTAAACTAAGGGCATGTTTGGGAGTGATTTTAAAATGACTAAAATCACTTTTGTCATTTTCAAAATCACTGTGAAATATGTTTTTAATTCTTCAAAACTAATTTTGATGATTGAAAACTGCAGTTAAAAGTGTAAAATTGAAAATTTAAATTAATTTTTAAGTGATTAAAATGTGTTTTTGAGTGATTTTAAAAATGACAAAAGTGATTTTAACGATTTTAAACTCACTCCCAGACATGCCCTAATTCTTACTGAATTAAGAGCCGGAGGATCGTTAGGACGATGTCGAAGAAGATTTTGGGAGGCGCAAGACCGTGGAAAAAAAAATCTCACACAGAAATTATTAGCATTTTTGTAGAACTTTTTGTCATGCATGTCTTTACAAAGTTACACATGATTGTTAGTTTTATAATTCAATGCTTGAGAATTAAACCTTATTCAAAAGAATTAAGTTTTGAATTTAGAAAAATCTTGGTTTATGAAACTTTAGCATAATCCATTGTTGTTCCTTCACTAATTAAATTTAATTTGCGTTCATTGGTAAGATCAATTCCCTGAGTTCTCTTTTTAGAGTTGTTTATTTTTAATTTAGGAGAATTTTTAGAAATAGAAAAATAAGGAAAATTATTTACACAAAATAGCAAAATTTTATATGGTTGTGACAGACGCTGATAGAAGTCTATTAGGGTCTATCAGTGATAGAAATGATAGAAGTCTATCACTAATAGATGCTGATAGAAGTCTAACAATGTCTATTAGTATTTTTTTTTGCTATTTTTTATAAATAGTTTGATATTTTTTCTATCTGTGAAAATTTTCCTTTAATTTATTTCATTATTTTCATAATTTCACATATCTCTCAATCTATTTCTCTAAATAAATTTTTGTGTTAGTATTCATGGTAGTCTTTTGAATTAGAAAATCAATCTTGTAGACAATGCTCTTACACTCAAAATCACTATAGTAAAACTTACCTATGCGGTCGAATTTTTTTACATCAATGCCCAACCTATATTCTTGATGTTGAGCCTATTTTGTGTTGGATACTTCATTTTGGTAGAGGTGAGTGGTTTGTTTTGTAATGGTAGGTATTAGGCTTAAATACAACAAAGTCTCAATCAAAAGAGAAAAGGTGATTGGCCAAGAAAAACTCATATAATTCATTCATTCAATGTCAATTTTGAAATTCACATCAAACAACATAAGGTGTGACTTTTCTTTCTGAAGAAAAGTAGGTTTATCATTTACTCAAATAAAAAGTTCGGATCGGTTTGGTAACCATTTTATTTTTTATTTTTTATTTTTTAAAATTAAGCACCTATTTCCTCTCATTTAATTCTTACAATAATTTGCATTTCTTAAGTATAAAAGTTGAATTTTCTTAGCCAAATTTCAAAAACAACAAGTTTTTAAAAGAAAAATTTTTACAGATAGAAAAAATGTCAAACTATTTACAGAAAATAGCAAAAAAAAAAAATTGATAGACTTCTATTAGCATCTATCACTGATATACTTCTATCATTTATATCACTAATAGACCCTGATAGACTTCTATCTTTGTCTATCATAACTATCTAAAAATTTTGCTATTTTGTGTAAGTATTTTTTTTTCTTTCTATTTTTAAAAATTTCACTTTCTAAAAACTACTTTATTATTATTATTTTCAAAATTTGACGTTGTTTTTTAAAATATTGGTAGAAAAACATATAACAAAGCAAGAAATTTAGAGTTGAGAAGAGTATTTATAGGCTTAATTTTCAAAAACTAAAAATAAAAAAATAAATGCTTTCCAAATCAGGTTTAGATAATAATTATGATCTAGAGCCTTCTTTTTAACATCTATAAAATAGAGGTGTTCTCCACCATTTGATAAGTAAGTAAGGCTCTAATTGAGCAAAGTGCAAAAAAAATTCAGATATTTAATATTCTCTTTAACTTGTACGTGAATAATATATTCATTGGCCTCAAATAACATTATCCAAAAAAATTTCAAAGATTGAAGTACCAACTACGAGATGGAAAGATTCGAACCTCTAACCTCTTAATATATATATACATATGCTTTAATTAGTTAAGATATGTTCGAGTTGCTAATGAATTTGAGGTTCCAAATAATTAATATATATAGAATTGTTTTTTCAATATAATAACCCCCATGACACTAATCTGAGTCAAACAATCATATTTATTTTTGTAATTTGTAAGTCAATGATAGATATCCGACAAAGTATGCCCCAAACACAAAGTCAAGAACAACTTAACCTCTAGAGTCATGCATATGTAGTAAATATGAAAGCAACATTTGAGTAAAATTTCTTTGCCACGTGAACAAGATTGACTAACTGACCTTAAATCTAAAGCCTAAAACAAAATAAATTACCATTATATATATATATATATATATATATATATATATATATCTTAGCTGCACCTATATGTTCAAGTTTATGTCAATTTCCATCTGTTTATTTAGCCCAACATTTGCATCTTTTTTCAAAGATATATGACATTCTTATCTCATTCTTGTCTCTAATTTGTTTGTTTTTTTCCCTACATTCTTAATTGCTCTACCATACTTTCAATTTGTTGGTGGGGTTCGGGGCAACGTCGTCTTTGAAACTTAAGTTGTATTCGTATTTGTTGTATTTACGTTATCTACAATTTTGACCTTAGGATTTAGAAAAATACACTATATAAATTCTCTCTATATATAAATTAAAGTAAATATTATTAGGTTATATAATCGTTATAATATAGAAATATGGAGCTTATATTATGTAACACTTTTTTTGTATGTATAAAAATATGAGGTAGATATTACACAACACAAATTCAAGGAAGGCACGGAAGCAACGGAACAATAATGGCGACCAAAAGGAGAAATAAAGAATAATGGTGAAGGAATATTGTTAAGAAGAATTGATTGAATAGAAGTAAAACAATAATTGAATAAAGTATAAAATATTTAATGCAATAAAATAATATCATAAAGAAACCATTTTTCCACTCAATAATTATTTGAAACAGTCTTCTATCAAATATAGATTAACTCAAATAAATGAAGAGTAATCTTATCTAAAAGAACGTTTTAAATGACAAGTTTTCAAGGAAAACTTAATCTGAGTTATGATTTAAAAGCCAAATATAAATCAAATTAATTATGAGTTGAAAATTCTATATATGGAAAAACGTTTTAAAAGAAAAAAAAAATCGAAAATAAAAAATAGGAAAAGTTTTAAAAACAGAAAAATAAGGTAAACTATTTACACAAAATAGCAAAAATTTTAAATAGTTGTGATAGACGCTGATAGAAGTCTATCAGGATCTATCAGCAATAGAAATGATAGAAGTCTATCACTGATAGAAGTCTATCAATGTCTATCAATATTTGTTTTTGCTATTTTATGTAAATAGTTTGACATTTTTTTTATTTGTAAAAATTTCCCTAAAAATATTATAATAAAGATTTTATTTATTTGTTTGTTTGTTTATTTATTTTGTTTTATTTATTTATTTTTAGAAATCAATACCTTAAATCTTATGAGTTATAAATAAGTTGTTTCAATAATAATAATAATAATAATAAATAAGTTTATATATGAAACAAATTTGAAATTAATTTCTTAAAAAAAAGTTGAAATTAAAACTAAAGTAGCCCATTTGGAACGATTTGATGTGATGTTAGCTTTGGGCTTGTCTCTATATGTCTACGGGCCTTATTTGCCTTCAGGCCCAGTTTAAGTAATTTATGTATTTTGGGTAATTGAGTGAATAGTTATTTTAGAATAATAATCGAGTGCATAGTAATATTTTTAAATAATTAAAAATATAGTAAAGTCTATTAGTGATAAACTTTTATCAATGATAGACTAGAGTCTATCAGTGATAGATCACCTAGACCATAGAAGTCTATCAGCGATAGAAATATATCACTGATTGATTTTGCTATATTTGTAATTTTTTTAAAATGTTGTTATATATACTAATACTTTGAATCTAATTGCTACATTTGTATCTGTTCCTATTTTTTGATGAAATATTTAGAGAATTAATCTGCTATATAATTAATATTAATTTTACAAATATCCTAAAATTTAGTAATATTTCTTAATTAGATTTTAGCGATGTTTGAGAATATTTTTAATTTTTTTTTATAAATTCTCTCATGTCTTTTAATTTCATAATATTTTAAAATAAAAAAATATCATTTTTAAATTTACTATTAATTATATAAATATTATTATTTTTTTTTTGAAATATCACTAATTACATTTACTATTAATAAACTTTCCTTACTTATTTATTTGAAGAAAAAAAAACTTAAACAATTGTGTAAATAGGTATAAGAAACTCTTTTTAGATTAACAATATGAACAGTAAAATTTAAAGGACAATGGCTAAAATTGAAGGGCGGTTTTAACTTTTAACAAATAGCTAATTGTTTTTTTTTTTTTTTTTTTTTTTTTTTTGTAAAAATAGCTAAATGAATAAATTTATTAATTTACTAAAATTTTGAATTATTTTCGAAAACACACTATTGTGTGTAGCCATTCCTCACGATTTTTCAAAATTACTGTATATATTGTTGAATTGGTTAAGAATTTAAATAACCTATTGGAGTAGATAAAAATCATTACAAATGAATCATGAAAAAACTACCCAATTTTGGCCTATAAAATAGTCAAGTTATATTACTCTTAGGTTGAATCCTACCAATCATTTGTTGTATCCTTAAAAAATTAATGATATTATCAATGAATTTACTAGCAAATAAAATAAAGAAGTTAAAAATAATCAAATGATACTATCCATTTTGGATCTGCACACATATTTTTCTTTTAAATCTATTCAAATACATAAATAAATAAAATAAATAAATAAAATTATTATAAATAGAAAAAATATCAAACTATTTACAAATATAAAATTTTTTTACTGTTTATAGCTGTCTATCGATAGACAGTAAAAATTTTCTATATTTGTAAATAATTTTGACTTATTTTTCTATATTTGGAACAGGAAAAAAAACAAAAAACCAAATTAGATCTTTACCACTTGTAATAGAACAAATCCATTCAAAAAAAAGGATAAACAAAATCAAATATTTTATCTATACCAAAGAAGAGGAAAGTAAACCAAAATAAAAAGCACACTGATATAAATAACACAAAAAGGAAGAAGAAGAAGAAGAAGAAGAAAGGGCATGGAGAGAAAGCAATTCTCAAACATGGTTAGAGATATTTCTTATAAAATCTCCATCATAAGATGACCAAAAAGAGACATCATTAAGAAATGAAAGCCTTTGCTTAGGAGTGCTGATTGATCTTGTCTTAGCCTTTGCAGACTCTGTTACAGCCATATATGTTGGAAAAACAGGGGAGCAGCTTGTTGCCATGGAAGAACTATTATCATCACCACCACCACCACCTGATGAGTTTTGTTTTAAATGGCAGAATGATCTTCTTGGGAATGTGTAATCTGAGCTCATATTCACATAATTTCCAACCTTTTTCCCATACATTTCTTGATGATCACTTACCAAATTTATGTGTACACTTGGCCTTAAACTTCTCCTTGGACTTTCTTCTGCCATTTGGATATTTCTTCCTTCCTGAAATAACAGGAAAAAAAAATATATATGTCCAAAACATAAGTTGAGTCCTGAAAATATCTGTTTCAGCTTAAGTTATTTCTAAAGTTTCTTACTTTACCCATAGCGTTTTGATAGAACTCGAATATATTGAACTATAAGGGAGTGTTTGGAGAGCTGGAATGTAATCAGGATTACTGAGAATTAGAGGAGTGTTGAAAAACGTGAGTAATCGAAGACAGAACGGAAATGAGTTTGGAGAACTAGAATGTAATCAGGATTACTGGGAATCAGAGGAGTGTTGAAAAGCATGAGTAATCGAAGACGGAACGGAAATGAGATTGTGAAGCATGAAAACGATGAGAAAAATGGTTGGATTGAAAACTATCGGAACGAAATGAGTTTTGTATTACAAATTGGACCCAAAACAGTCAACCCAAAAATGGATTTTGGATTACATTACATTCTCCTCGCATTACAGGTCACTAAACACCCCCTAAAAGATAACAGAAATACAAGATAAATCAAACGCGAGGTACTTGGACTCTCCCAATCTTGAGAATACTCTCAAACCCTTAATTCATTTCACCAAATATTGCCTTCCTTCCTCCTTTCATACTCTAATTAATTATTAATATGCCTTCCAATACTCTAACACTCTAATATCATTCCTATCACATTTGGCATATAGTTTCAAAGCATGTTTGGGAGTGATCTTGACATGACCAAAATCATTTTCATTTTAGAACCGTGATTGTTCCAAAATCACTGTAGATGATTAATTGGAGTGGAAGATTGCCAACATGAGCATAGCTCAGCAGTAATTGACAATATACTCCTTCTCTTGAAGTCAAGATTCAATCTCTATTTTCTACATTTGTTGAACAGAAGACCTCATGCTTGAACTTTTTTACACGTTATTTCCTTTTCAGTTAATATTAACGATTTTTAAGTCCACAAAGTTCAAAAGCTACCTTGCATGTATTTTTACTTGTTTGTTGTTATAAGCAACTGAAAATAATTAAGGGGAAATGAGAGAACTTACTCTGTGTGAAAATGAATATTTCAACATTCTTTCTCTTTTGATAATTGCCTCTTGCTTTCTCAACTGCAAGGCTTCAATGCCCTTTTTAGAAAGGCTGCTGCCATCCCAATTTCTCAGACTGTTCAAATCAAACTGACATATAATAACAAACAAAATTTTAAGGTTAAGTCTGAATTATACTTTATAAAGCTACTAATTTAGATAGAACTTCTTATGTTATTTCTTCTTTTGCATACCTTTAATTCATCTTCCTCAAACTCCTCTTTTGGTTGGATGAACACCTTCTTCCCACAGCTATTGCAACTTTTCTCTGGAATAAGATTTCTTTTCCCCAACATTTTTGAATTTCTTCTTTCCTCGATCATCATCGGTCGCTTCAAAAGGGCATCTATTCGACGTCTCACAGCTCGACCGCGAATTATTGCTTGAAGTCTCACTATTCCCTTTAGCGCTCTCAACGCCTTCTTTGCCTTCATTAAGATCGAGTGAGTTTGGAATGACTTTTCAGGAGGTGAAACACTTTTTTCATAAGCACCATAAAAGTACTTCTCACCATTCCAAGACTTTACTTGAGCACTATTCTCAAATTTGATGTAAAAGAAAGAAAAAAGAATAACAAAATCTCCTTGTTCAACAACAAGAGCAGTGCAAAAGAACTTACAAGATATCCCCTGAAATAACTTTGAATCTTAATGGCAGCCGAGATTCGATCTCGCTTCGAAAACGGACAGTAGGAGCCCGAGGTGACTGTAAGGCGGACGACCTCCGCCGCAGCATTGGCGGCTGCAACCGCAGCCTCGGCTGCAGCTGCTGTTGCAGCAGCAACACTCAAAGCCTGCCTCCTCCTTTCATCTGTTGCTTCACTAAGTGTTCTTTGTGGTGCTGCTGCAATGACTGGGCATTTCTTAATCTTGAATCTTTCAGTAACCCATCTCCACTTTCTAGATTTCTGAACATTAAAACCAAAGCCAACAAGAATTAGAAAATAATTCAAATCTGAAACCAAAATAATTGGCAATACAAAGAAAAAAAGTTACTGAATCCAACCTTTTGAGATTTAGTTTTGGGGTGATCAGAACTAAAAAACCTCTTGACCCAACCAAGCCAGCACATTGTCTTTGCCATTATGGATCAAACACCATTTTTCACTTCCTCACAATCCACCCCTGCATCAAAAGAAGAGACATCATTCATAAGATTTCGATTTCGGTATATCGATAACGTTCATACACCAACTCCTGATCGAGACATTAGTAACTTTTCTCGTAAGTTATAGGTTTGAATCTCGTCCTGAAAAAGAGTGAAGAAAAAGAAGGGGAATAATGCAATTGGAAACTGATTTACCTGTGGTTTATGGTTAATTAAGGGTGCATTAGAGTGAAGTTGAAGGGGCTTTTGTGGCCTTTTTTGCTACTTTATCTCTCCTTCCCAACTGTCAAATTCACAACTGCCATGGACTAGTTCAAAGTGTTTCTGTTTTGGTGGAAGTACTTAATTGACATCTATTGATCTATTTCTTTGTAATAAGTCCATATATATGTGGTTTCATTTTCCAAACTTTTGCATGTGAGACCAATCTTTCATGATGATGATGATGATGATTTATTTGGTCCCATTAGGTGGCTCATCTTTTGCAAATAATCTTGTTTATGTCAATATATATTTAAACTTTTCTCATTCCATGTATTTCTTTCTTTGTTTGTTTAATATATTCTTATGTCCATTTAATTTGAAGTTTTAAATTTAAAGTCATGTGAATTTAAATGATTAATCAATTCTTTTGTTTTGCTATTATTATGTGAAAGATTGTATTACAAATTTAGTCTTTTGATTTTGAAAATTTTATTTATAAATCTTTAATTTAATCTTTCGATTTTGAATATACTGAGACTTTATGTAGTTATTATAAACTAAATGATGTGCTAACGTTTTGATGAGAAAATTCTTAGTTTTATTTAGACTCTCGTTAAAGATATACAATGAAAAGTTGTAAATAATGAGATGTGAATGAAATAGCCTTTATGGATAGGGATGTACATAAAGGCACCAAACACCGATCCGATCGATTGAAACCGGCCGAATTAACCATGATGGGTCGAGGATGTCCCTAGGTCGTCAGTGGTCAGTTTTTTCACAAAAAAATCGACACCCCCGACCGACCGACCATAGTGTGCAATAGGTTTCTTTTTTTAGTTTATTAATTTATTTATTTTCCCTCCTCCCTTCCTCATATTCTTCTTCCATATCCACAAGTCCATGAACAAGGAAGTTCTAAAGATGTGAGGTTTTAAAAAAAACGGCAGGATAGATCGACCGTCGATCAAATATCACCCATTTTTCTAGTTGGTTTTCTATGTTGATTTTTGTCCAAAACCACCATCGACCTACCGATGTACGCTCCTATTTATGGATAGTGTCCATCTATTTTGCTAAAATATCTACTTTCTTCCATCAATATGTGTTGCATCATGTCAAATCAATCTACATGTATTAAACAGGCATGTCAAGTTCTTATTCAGTTAAATATCCATTAGAATCTATATTGAGTCAGAATACAAGGTTAAGAAACAATATTATAATATTATAAAACATAAACAACTAAACAAATTTGTAATTCAACCAAAATTAAAATAATAAAATGCACACATTTTTCCACTTTGGTAAGAGGGAAATTTCAAACCCTCTACCAAAAAGGCTTTGAAAGTACATAAAAGTTACATCACCAACCTTGTCAATTTTGGTACCACTTTAAATCCTTCTTTGACAATTAATATTTAGTTGTTTTTTTCTTTGTTAGAAGTATTCAACAAGCATGCTTCAAAAGGTCCAATTCATTCCTTTAAAAAGCTTTTTTATTTTTATATTTCTTAAATCATTCCCTTAGATTTCATGTTTTGATAATAATAAAATTTTCTCTAATGGGCCTTGGATTAACATATCAAGGCCCACCAAGTTGGTCCCAATTATCCATTGATCATGAGCCATGTGAACAGTTTATGACTGGTTCAAAAGAAATTGAGCCTTTTTAAATCTCTTGCCCTCCTAATTGTGGCCCATAAGAATGAGATCAAAGTGGCTTTTGAGCTGTTCCAATAACACCTAACCTACAAAAATAATAGGAACTTTAAAATAATAAGCTTAGATTACCATTCAAGTTCATGTACCAATTTTTTGAGCTGTTTCATTATTCAATCATTGTATTATTTTTTTAAATAAATATATATTATAAATTGTCAAAAATATATATGTAATGGAAATTAACATGATAGAACCACGAGGAAGTTGGCATTAGCTTGTATTACTATTTAATGGAATAATTCCTGTTCGAGACTAAACTAATAGAAAAAGAAATATTTTCTAAAAAAAAAATTAAAGCATCATTTAGTAACTATTTGGTTTTTTTTTATGTTTTGTTTTTTTAAAAAAACTAAGTCTATAAATACTCCTCCTGCTCTAAATTTCAACCAAATTTTAAAAAATAAAAAAGTTGTTAAAAATTTGTTGTTTTTTAAATTTGACTAAAAATTCAACCTTGTATTTAAGAAAAATACAAAACATTGTAAGAAATTGAGAGAAAATAGACTTGATTTTAAAAAAAAAAAAAAAAAAAAAAAAAAAAGCAAAAGCAAAAACAAAAACAAAAAATGGTTATTAAACACGGCTTTGGTTTTCTATTTTTTATTTTTTTTAAAATTAAGCTTATAAATACTTTTTTCACCTCTAAATTTTTTGTTTTGTTATTACTTTTTACCGTTGTTCTAAAAAATTAAGCTAAGTTTTGAAAACTAAAAAAAATAGTTTTTTTTTTAAAAAAAATTATTTTGACTAAGAATTCGTTACTTAAGAAAAATGCAAAGCATTGTAAAAAAATTGAGATAAAAGAAGTTTAATTTTTTGAAAATTAAAAATCAAATAGTTACCGAACTTACCTAAATTATTTTGGAAGGTGTTAGGAAATAAAGACTCATCTTCAATTTGGATGGTTCATGCTCATATTTAAATGTCTTGATAAAGGCCTCATGAGCTCGCATTGTTTCAATTGATTGCATGTTGATCATTCAAATGAGTCCCCCCATAACCCCATTCAATTCATAATTCAATTGCTTTTTCTTGCATTCTTTTATACCATTGCTTTCCATTAAATACTTTTATTCCCATTCCAAATTGGCTGCTATTTCTGATCAAGTGTTTTAATGATATCCAAATAATCATACTAATTAAGATTAATTTAATTAATTACTCAAAAACAACCCTACAAGTTTTAATCCTTATTTCCAGCTATATCCTCTACCTAATAAAATAAGGTATAATATCATTATAAATGCTTGAAAATCTATTGTCAACACTCTTACTTCTACTAGTGCACAATACTTGATTTAAAATAAATTTGAATTAAAAAAAAAAAAAAAAAAAAAAAAAAAAAAAAACTTAACTTTGTCCTTTGTTTTAAAAGTACCTCTATCTTTCAAAATTGAAATATTACCATATATAGACGCTTCAAAACTACCGTTAAAGTATAAATATTCATTTAGAGTTCTAGATGAAAATTGGGACTTGAAATGGTGTGGCAGTGACATATGATGAAAATTTGGATTGTGTCATCATTTTAAGTCATGTCATTCGAAATGACCTTGGGCTTTTGGCCCATAACAAAAGAAAAAGAGTTTTTAACCGTTTTATTACCGTTTATTTAAATTAATTCCAAAAATTAATTAGTAATTCTTCAATTAATTCTTAAATGGTTTTATTTAATTCTTCAATCATTTTTTTCCTTAAAAGTGTTCTTAGTTTTTGGAAGAAAAAAAACATATAAAACATTGGTCTTTCTTCTAATTCCTCCGATTTTTCAATCAAGATCAATTGTTTTCTGAGCAATATCCACCGATTTCAACCCGTTTTTCGACGAGTGCACGTCAGGGATAGGAGTTGTGTTAACCTTGGAGAGCAACCGGCTTTCGCAATTTAGCACCTAGGCCGTGCCGATCTTGCTTTCAAAGCAGTGAATTCATCCACGGTACAAGAATTGATTTGATAGACACTCCTATTTTACACACCGCACATTGGGTCTCAATGTCTGCAATTTTAAAAAGATTTCTACTTTTGAAATAGTTTCCAAACATTTATGAAAAATTAAAAACAACTTTTAAAATAATATGAATATAACTTTTGAAACAAAAGGACAAAATTCAGCACTAATACGAAATCTAATCTATGGAGTCAATATGATTTGACTATGTAATTGACCATCCTCCATCCTAATCCAAGATTTGAGAGAGAAGGGTTGGTGTGTGATTTGGATGATCCTAGCTCCTCTTGCCCAGTTGCCATAGCCACCATACCCACTATGCCTTGCAAAGCATAGCCAAAGTTTGTTTTTAGTCTTGTGAGGGCAGCACCAATCCAATCCATGGTTGTGTCCTACAAATACTGCCTACAAAAACACACCACATCCAAACCCTTATTTAATTAATTTCAACTTGCAATAACACTGTTTAAAAAAGAAAAATTACTATAAACAAAAAAAAAAAAAATACAAACTATTTATATAAAAAAATTTCACTGTCTATCCAGCGATAGATTGCGATAGAATCTATTATTTAGTGTCTATCAGCGATATTAGTAATAGACAGTTTATTTTTCTATATTTGTAAATAGTTTGGCTCATTTTTTCTATATTTAAAAATAATCTTTTAGAAAAAGAGAAATTTTGTTGTCTTTTTTAAAAATTAATGAATAATTGTAATGGGTAATAATTAAATTTATAGTAACATTTTTAAAGAATTATAAATATAGCAAAATCTATCAATGATAAGACTCTATAACTGATAGACTCCTAATGATAAACTTTTATAAACTATAAATTTTTTTTGCATTGTGTTATATCTGCTAATATTTTTTAGTATAATTGCTATATTGGTAACTGTCCCTTAATTAATTAAATTTTATTTATTTAATTTCTTCACTTTGATTATATGTAATATTTAATACCTTGACAGAAGGTCTTTGCTCAAGTAGACTCATAATGCCAAATTCAGCTTGTTGAGCAGCAACTTTCTCCTTGTTAATTGAACCAAAACAAGGCTTTTCTATGAAATTAGACGATGGAGCTACATCCTCAAATGCTCCACTTGGTATGTGCCAAAATACAATCTCTGGTACCCTGTTCTTTACAAATGCATTATACTATTGGATCACAAACCAAAACAATCCAAAGTTAATATAATATTGCCTATTTTAAACCTAAGTTTTTTGTCGTTATCGTTATCGATATATAAGTAGAGGTCAAGCATAGAAGAAGAAATAAGGATGGAAAATTTGCTACCCAATTTGGACCCCTAAACTTTGAGTGTTGTACCAATTGAAACTCTCAACTAATAATTGTATCAATTTAAATCCTAAACTTTCGTGAGTATCAATTTACACCCCCTTCAGATTTTGCTTGATAAATATCGTGTAAATTTGTATCAATTAAACTCCTACTTTTCCATAAGCTAATCAATTTAGACATTTCATTATGATTACCATCAAATGTTGGTTTTAAAAAAAATGGAGTATTAATATTGATATATAGACAGTTTCAAAGAAAATCCTAACTAAGAGTCTACATCGACACATCCATAAAGGTCTTCTAACAACCGACCTTCCACAATAGTATGATATAATCAATGTCGAAAATGGACAAGATGATCATACTATTATGGAGAATTTGTCATTCCTAACAATATTTCTAACTCTACCCTTTATACAATATCTTAATTGTAACCGATGTGAGACTGTATTTGCATTATTCGAGATTGAGAATCATCATATATCCATACCTAAAATGAGGATTGAGTTGTTGTGCTGTTTGCTGAAACCATTGTACTTGAGCAGTGGAAATTACTTGTGGATAAGAACCACCACCAGAGTCTAGGAAATACAAAATCATTACTGGTGATTCCAAATATTCTTGTAATGATGGAGAGATTTGAATGTAATAGTTGGATACACTAGGCCATAGATTCTTTGGACCATTTCTAGATTGTGATAACTTGCTATTCTCCACCTCATTTTTCATCAACTCCAAACGTTGTGTGCCTCTAAATTCACATTCTTCTTCTTCTTCTGATCCTTAATCAAAAAATAAGACACAAATAATACAATACTTTTAACAGAAACATCATCAATCTTTATGAATGTAGCAGTGAGACTATATGTATGTATATAATATCATGTTCGAATCACCAACTTTTTGAACTTTTTCGGTGGAATCTTGGCCAAAACGACGACGGCTAGTATTGAATAAAAAAAAAATTCAAAAGTTTTGGTCATTTGTTCTTGCATTCTGTTTGGTCAATTTTCCTTAGGAAATGAAGATGGTCTCCAATTTGGTTTCTAGTCGTTCACACTACATTTTCTTATTTCAAATTTTGACAAAAAAAAAAAAAAAATCTCATACTTATCTTTTGGCCAAAAATAAAATCTCAAAAACTTTCAAATCTCACTTAGAAAATCAAAACAATACAATCAACAAAAATTCTATTCCACAAAGTCTAATCTTGGTTCTCATCCTAGTCCTCGTCCTGGTCCTTATTCTGATCGATATTTTTACCAAGCACAAAATTGATGGTTTAGATATGCTACTTTAAAAGTTTTGTTTTGGTCTGAATATCAATCTCCAGTCAAAAAGAGTTTGATTTGTGAAATATGTAAATTTTTTTGTGCTATTTCTGACAATTATGTGTATATATTCTCACCTGAACATGAGCAAACATCATCCCGACACCGGCGTGGAGGAATTCCAGTGGAAGAAAACCAGTCGATTGGCCACGAAAACGGCGCGTCGTCGTGATTTCCAAACACACTGGCCCATGGAATGCCTCTGGCTTTTGTTGGAGAGGTTGCCTGATCCCAGTACAAACTTGCATTTGCTGTTGGTATGTTGTTTGCTGTAATCACATCTCCAAGGTATACTACCAAATCTATATATGATCACAATTTCACTTATTACTTGCTTTGTAAATCCAAATACATGAATTACAAATGTAAGTTTCAAATTGATCCAAGTTAAAACCATTCAACTATACTATATATTCAAATAATGTTGTTGGTTAATATTATTAAATTTTTCTAAATGATACGAAGACTAACTATTTTAGAAGCTTCTTGAAGTATCGATATAACATAAATACAGATATTTGATGCTAAATTTATGAAGATCGTAAATAAGTATCTCAAAATAAATGCTCTAGAATTATGTCAATTTCTTCAACAGTAAATCAAATTATCAATCTTTGAGATGGTAATTGATATACCTTGTCCTTTTAACTATGTTTAGATTGACTATTAATATTATTATTAATTAATACCTTATCATTTTAGATGTCGGTACCTCTATATTACAAGTTAAATTCACGCACCTGTTTCAATGAAACAAAAAGAAAACATATATCAAAACTCACTAATTGCAATTTTAAAGTTCTAGTCCAAATTTTAAGTTGCGTGGTTTAATTTATGTCAATTTAGTCTTTCAACTTTTAAAAATGTTTAATAAATTCTCTAAATTTTTAATTGTATGTAATAGAATCCTAAATTTTTAACTTTGATTGAACTCTAAAAACTCAATTTTTTTTAAAAAAATAATTGATCTATTAAATCTAAATTTGAATTTTATGTTTAATATAATTGATCCCTAAACCTTAAAGTTCGTGCATAGAAGATCTCTATAAATTTTTTTTAAAGAAAAATCAAAACCAAGAAAATAAATTTTATAACTGTGAAAGTTCGAGACTTTAATTAACACGTACCTCAAAGTTTTAGGAATTGAATTCATAATTTAACTTCAAAATAGTCTCACACACAAGTAATTAGTTCAAATACTACATACGATCTTGATCACTATTGAACAAATCTCCAACATAAAGCTCACGAGTTTCAACAAAAACTCAGATGTGAGGTTGTTTTTCTTCTAGTCTTAATAATTTAAAACTTGAACATAGTTCAACTCCCATAATGATCTATATTGTAAAAGAAAAGAATAACATACATAATCTAAGGTCAAATTTAAATGAAATTGCAAGTTAAACTGAAAAATGGAACCTGGGTTCTCATGGTGGAGGACAGTGGAAATGAGTCTAGAGGAATTGGCATCTTGAAGAGGACCCCAATCAGTCCAGGCATCCTCCCCAAAATGCAGGTCAGCAAAGAGAGCAATGTTGAAGCTCGGGGAGCCTGACCGGAACCGGAGAATGCTGCCCGGGGCCGAGGCAGTCAGGCACGTAATTATGGAGGTGAAGAAGCTGGCTAAGAATATTGTGATCCATTTGCCATTGAAGTTGGTTTGTATCATCTCCTGCTGCTCCTGTGGAGAGAGCTTAATTAGGTTCTTTCCTTTGTTGTATATTTTCCTTTTGTGAAATGGAAATTGAAGTTTCTTTCACCAAAGCTGTTTTTGTTGTAAGGACAATAAATAGAAGGGTCCCATCCTCTCACAACCATGTGTTTGTTTGGTTGCATCTGACACTTGGAATATTCTTTCAGCATCTCAGCCTATGAAGTAGACACTTTCTTTGTTTTTGGCAAAGGTTATGTATCAAACAGACACGTGTCAAATACGAATACATAACACGTGGCTGACACACTAAAAAGTGTCTTAAAACGGAGGAGGAGGCGGCGGTTGCAATGTGAATTGAGGCACAACGATGGTGGTGGCGATGAAGATAAGGGATGATCTGGAGTAGAAGTAAATCTACAACGAGATAAAAGTCTAGCAGCTAAATATGAAAAAACAATACTTGGGTTGGGTGCAGTCCATGCATGTTTGATTTATTTCCATGCATCCCTTTCAATTACAAAGAAAAAAAAATTACTATATGATAATTTGTGATTGAACACTTGGATGAGATGCATAAAGATGAGTGTAGTTCAGGACGCACAAATATGTTTAGAACGAAAAGGGGTGAAAAATTAAAAATAGAAAGAAAAATAAAAACTAGAAATTTAAAGGACTTTTCCCGATGCCAACTTGTTAGGAAATGATACTTTTAATGACGGTTGATCGTCATCATTTAATCAACAATGTATAAACATCATGTGAAACAATTTTCTTAATGTTAATGTCAAAAAGCATTAGAGAAAATGGGTGACTTTTTTCGAGAAATACTTAGGTGTTATTTGGGATGCATCTATCTTTATGTCGTCCAAGCAGCTGTCCAATAAAAAATTGTTATGTGGCAATTTTTTTTTTAAATGATTTTGTTTTGCGTGTAAAGGAAAGGGGAGCATGAGATTAGGTGCAACCTAATTGCTCGACTTTTTCGGATGGATTCAAAGGGCATTGTCCAATGATTTTATTGACGTCGAGAAAAAAACGTTGGCAATTCCTTATTTTTGTTGTAATCAAAGATTAAAGGAAAAATATCAATTTATACACCTAAACTTTGGGATTAATATCAATTAAACCTTGAACTAATAATTTGATTGATTTAAATCTCGAACTATTGTGAGTGTATCAACTTACACCTACCACTATATTTTGTTTGGAATAACATCGTGTAAGACTTGTAATTGTATCAATTGAACCCATAAAACTTTCATAAGTTAATCAATTTAGACTCTGCATTAATTTGAGAATTGTCCATGAATCAACTATAATCGTCCATTCTATAAAACCAACATTTGAATAAGTCTATACGCTTGTGACAATTGATGTAAATTATAAGTTCCACAAAAAAAAATTGTAGAATGGAATCTGGGAGAAAGTGTAAATTGATGCACTTACAAAAGTTTAGGGTTTAAATTATTACTATTAATAGTTCGTGATTTTAATTAATGCAACCCTCAAAGTTCATAGATACAAATTGATAGTTCGACATTGATAACAAGGATTAATCGATATCTTTAATATCTTTTACAAATCTCATAAAATATAAAAGATATCTTCTATAAATCTAGAATAAGAATACATACTCATCTATAATTTAGTTTTGAAGTAAAAATAACTTAGTTTTTAATTTAAATAATTTTATCTAAAAAAATATATGCCGATATTGATATATCCATTAAAGTAAAATATCGATGAATATGAATCCTCGCTTTAATTTATTTTACTTTTAGTAAATGTATGACATAGTTTCAAGTATGTGTGTATGATCCGTGTGTTAAGGTAGACGCCTTTTTTTTTTTATGGACGATGTGGGAAGGAGGTTCGAACCTATATTCTTTATATTAGTTGAGTTATGCTCATTTTGGTGTTAAGGTAGACACTTATTAAAGTCGTATAAATGGGATATTAGATGGAAAAAATAACAAGAAGAATGAACAACTATGTTATCAAAAAATATATGGACAAACATAAAAATTGATATTTGGAAGAAAAAAATAATTAAAGTAGACATTTTTGAAACTCCATTTCAATTGATAACGTTTTTATTTTAATTTTCTATTTTTTAAATCTATATTTGTTTTGTCCTAATATTTTAATTATGGTTTTCACATCTCTTGAAAAAACACTTGAACTCTTGCAAAGTTCTAAAATTAAAATCAAAATTTAGATTTTTTTTTTTTTTTTGAAATTTTGACTTAGTTTTTAAAAATATTGATAAAAAAAATATAATAAAATATAGAAACTTAGGGATAAAAGTAGATTTTATAACTTAAATTAATTTTCAAAAATCAAAATTTTAAAAACTAAGAGTCCATTTGGTAGCCATTTTTATTTTTAGTTTTATGTTTTTTAAAAACAACTATATATGTTTTGTACTGATTTTTGTTTCTATTCTAAAAACTACAACCTGTTTGGTAACTGGTTTTAGTTTTTCAATTTATTAACGAAAACATTATTTGATCATTGTTTTTTTTATTTTATTTTCTATAAAATGAATAACAATCTATATTTATAATCTTATTTCATCTAATATATGTACGAGCAAAATCTACTTAGGTTGTTTCAAATGTTGCATTATTGTAATGCTCCATCAACTGTAAGACAAATGTTACCTTATATATTTTTTAGTAATCACAAAAGTATAAAAGACAGCAAATAAAAAACAAATTTCATAATATCTATTCATATTATCAAGACCAATATTGATAATGTAACAAAAAAAACAAATTTTGTAAGAAAAATAATTAAAATAATATGTAATTTTACACTCAAAATAATATAATATTTAGGATTGTTTTCAAATATAAAAAAAATGAGTTAAACTATTTACGAATATAGAAAAATTTTACAGTTCTATAGTGATAAACTACGATAGAATTCTATCGCTTTCTATCACTTAAGTGATAGAATTTATTTGCTTGAGGTATAGAAAGTGATAGAATTCTATCGCGGTCTATCACAAATAGTCAGTCAAAATTTTCTGTATTTATAAATAGTTTGATATTTTTTTTGTTTAAAGTAGTTTTCCTAATATTTATTCATATAAACAATTAAAAATATATATTTTTTGGCACAGTATTTTCTTAATTTGATTAAGGATTGAGTCATCAAATTTTCGCTTTTAACAAATAAGATAGAATTTTAAAATTTGTATTTAAACTACTTATATTTATATTTATAGTATAACATTAAACATAAATTACATATAATTTAGTGGAAAAAAAAAAAAGAAATATTATTTATTTAGTTAAAAATATTACGATAATATGTAATTTCAAACTCAAGATAACATATTATACCTTAAAATAATTTCTGATATAAATATTTAAAAGATAAGTGTTGTAAGACTAGAATGACAAAATGAAAGCCTTTTTGTATACAATTAAGAATTTAATAATAATTAAAATAAAAAAAATAAAAATAAAAATAAAAAACAGATTTTGAAAATCATTATTTTTAGATTTTCTTCTTAAATTCACAAAATATTTTTTAAGTTTTAGAGATTATAAAATGAACCGGTTATTAAACAAACTTATTTTTAAAAAAATAAAGTGAACAAGGATTAATCGATATCTTTAATATCTTTTATAATTCTCACAAAACATAAAAGATATCTTCTATAAATTTAAAAGGCAAAGATATATACTAACCTATAATTTAGTTTTGAAGTAAAAATAACATAGTTTGTAATTTAATTAATTTTATCTAAAAAATATATGTCAATATTGATATATCTATAAAACTAAAATATCGATGGATATGGATCCTCACTTTATCTTACTTTTAGTAAATATATGATATAGTTTCAATTATGTGTGCATGAATAGTGTGCTAAGGTAGACTTTTTTTTTTTTTTTTTATAATGTGGGAAGGAGGTTCGAACCTATATTCTTTATATAAATTGAGCTATACTAATTTTGGTGTTAAGGTAGACACCTATTAAAGTCATATAAATGGGATATTAGATGGAAAAAATAACAACAAGAATGAACAATTATTTTTTCCAAAAAAAATATATGGAGAAACATAAAAATTGATATTTGGAAAAAAAAATAATTAAAGTAGACATTTTGAAACTCCATTCTAATGGATAACGATTTCGTTTTAATATTCTATTTTTTAAATCTATATTTGTTTTATCCTAATATTCTAATTAGTAATGGGTTGTTTTCAAATATAGAAAAATGAGTCCAACTATTTACAAATATAGAAAAATTCCACTGTCTATCAGTGATAAATCACGATAAACTTCTATCACAATCTATCGTGACTATCACGGATAGTTAGTGAAAATTGTATATATTTGTAAATAATTTAATATTTTTCTATTTATAATATTTTTTTCAAAAAAAGACTATATTAACATCTACATTTTCTTTGAATAGAGCCATAGCCTATGGTACATTTATACATTAATCCTTATAGATATGAATAATATGATCTGTGAGGAAAGGAAGCCTATTTCTCCACCGACAGAAATCGAGTTATTCTTCTTTCCAAATCAATCTGTATTTTGTATTTAATGAAGACTACAAACAACAATTGCTATTGTTATTATAAAATTACACAATGTTCTTCATTTCATTTCATCATTCATCTTCATGGATCGAATAATACCATTTTTTTTTCTTTTAATTTGACACATGTCGGACAAACAGACAACAGAAATTTTTTCTGTTTTCAGTTTTTTCCATCACCAGCAAACTTCCCCCATACTCGCTCGCAGCGATTCTGTAGAGATTAGAGATTACCCTTTTCCTTTTCTTTTCTTTTTCCTTCCCTTAGAGATCCCAGAAAGGGAAATGCCTTTGATGCCATTGCAGCTCAGATGAGAGCTTCCCTTCCAAATCCACCCACCCTTTGAACCATAATCCATAATCAAATTAGAAATTGAAGAAAACCCAATACAAAATGGCCTCCAATCAGCAGACCCTTTTCGTATTGTCCCTTGTAATCTTTTGGTATTCATCCAACATTGGCGTTCTTCTTCTGAACAAGTTTTTGCTCTCCAATTATGGCTTCAGATTCCCAATTTTCCTCACAATGTGCCATATGTCCGCCTGCGCCATTCTCAGCTACTTCTCCATTGTTGTTTTCAAGGTTGTGCCTATCCAGATGCTCAAGTCCAGGTCGCAATTCCTTAAAATCGCCACGCTCAGCCTTGTTTTTTGTGGCTCAGTCGTCGGTGGCAATGTTTCCCTTCGCTACCTTGCTGTATCCTTCAACCAAGCGGTCGGTGCGACGACGCCGTTTTTCACCGCTCTCTTTGCCTATTTGATGACCCTTAAGAGGGAGGCATGGGTCACTTATGCTGCTCTTATCCCTGTTGTTGCTGGGGTTGTCATCGCTAGTGGGGTATGTTTGAGTTTTTGTTGGATCACTTTTAATTCTCTTTTGTTTTTATCTATTTTGTGCATCTTTTTGGTTGCATATACGCAAAATAAATTAAGATTCCTTAGGATTAGCTTCGAATTTAGCAGGCCAGATCTGGAATAATGCTGGATGCAAAGCCTCAGATTATTTGGTGCACCGAATAATTTCAATATTTAGGAATGGGATCCCAAATCTTAAATGCCATCAGTACTCATTGATTGGTTCAAGTTATGATATTGTCTTCCACCTTCAAATGGGCTGTTTATGAATCATTGGTTATAAACAGATCAAAGTTAACGTTTATCAGGGCAGGCTCAAGTGTTACTAATCATTAACCTCAAAAGAAACAATCTGTGAAGTGTTCAAGTGCGATGGTAAAACAAATGAAGCCTGTAGAGTGTGTATGTGACTTTGAGGAGGATAGTTTATTGGATTTATTAGAGAAGAATAGAGGATCAGCCTTCAAATTAGCAGATTTCTGAGGCAAAGCCTTTGCCTGTTTGACTGTAGTAGTACGCATTTGAGAGTATTTTATTCAGATCACTGTGCCTAAATTGATTTTTTTTAACATGCGTGTATTATAATAATGCTTTTTGTGTCATATTTTCTTTATGGAGTTGTAAGACTTTGACGTTCTATGGTTAATGACAGGGTGAGCCAGGTTTTCACTTGTTTGGATTTATTATGTGCATAAGTGCAACTGCTGCAAGGGCATTCAAGTCTGTGCTTCAGGGTATCCTATTATCTTCTGAAGGGTAATTGTAATTGTCAGAAACTACATTTCTTTTGCCTCTCAATAAATTTTCTATGTCAAGCTATTGCCCCAATTTCATAGTACCATCTAGCAATTCAAAGCTTTGAAGAATCACTCTCCCACGTTTCATAATTAAATTAGATTGATGTTACATTTTTCTTGAGGAACATGTCAATGTGGAAGACTCAAGCTTGCATGGAATTGACTCATAAGTAAGAAAAAATGAAAAATGTGGAACGCTGATGTGCAATCGATGTAATAGACCAACATATTTCCTTGAGTAGTTTACGTGTTTATTATTTTAGTGTTGCATGTGCATAGTTATCACTTAAATGCTACAAATTCCCAAGTAGGATTGGATAAAATTTTCTCTATGTACAAAGCCCATGTCCTAAAAGGTCTACATCCTCCATCTTTATGGAGGTCGCTTTTGTTGCATCATAAAGATTCTGTTCCTTCTTCGGAACTTCGTCAATTCATCTAGCTGTTTCTTCACTCTCTGAGTGACAAAATTATATGCTTGCTGTCTGTTGATTGTTGGCAGGGAAAAGTTGAACTCAATGAATTTGCTGCTGTATATGTCCCCAATTGCAGTTCTAGCCTTGTTACCTGTAGCGCTTATTATGGAACCAAATGTTTGGGATGTTACCTTAGCACTTGGGAGGGACCATAAATTCATGTGGCTTCTTCTTTTATTAAATTCAGTCATGGCTTATTCAGCAAACCTGTTGAATTTCTTGGTTACTAAACATACCAGCGCACTGACACTCCAAGTAAGATATCTTCTTGATCTTCTTTTCTTGTTAAATGGTTCTAGGATATTACTGCCATAAGCCCATATTACTTCGTTTTCATTGCATCAATCCTCCCAGATATCCTTGAAGAGATTTCATTGGATTTGATTGATCATGTCACTTTTTAACTTTTATGTTCTTTTTTCCTTCCTTCAAAAAAAAAAATTAGAAACAACTTTTATTGTGGAGAGATTAGGGAGGTGGTTTTCTGGAAGGATAGGGACAATGCTCGTTGTTTGGAGGGTGGTTTTTTCTGTGATCCTTTCTCCAAGAGAGGCTAGCCAATGTTAAGGATGATAGTAAAGGGCTTTTGGGAATTTTCTTTTTCTTTTTCTTTTTTTTAATAATAATAAAACAGCCACTTTCATTGAGAAAAAAAATGAAGGGATACAAGGACATATAAAAAATCAAACCCACAAAACAGGAACCCCACTAGAGAAAAGGAATCTAATCAAGCAAAATGGTACTTTGAAAATTTGAATGGAACTTATAGATGTCTTATCTCTAAGGAGAGCAACATAAAGGATGACAGACTATAGCCCATATACTTGTCAGAAGATTTTTTTTATGAGTAATAAGAAATATTATTAAGACGGAAAAAAACCTCAGAAGATATGATGGCTTGCTGGAAAAATCTCTACAATATGTTGCAATAAGGCTCGCTTCCATAGAATTATTAAAGATTCTATTATCTGAATCTTCAATTCTTACCTTTTCTTAGAAAGGAAGCTTAGACATTTTTTCCTTCTGTGTTGGGTGTGTCATTGATATTTGAAAAGATCCAAATAGTGAAAAAGGTCATTCTCTCAACATGAGAAATTACAGATCCAAATTATTATTATGATTATTATTTTTATTCCATTTTTTAAATGAAAACAAAACTACCATTGATATTTGAAATATTACAATATGAGATAAGAAAAAGTTTCATATTCAATTTATGAAAAACTAAAACATTGTAAGAATGCCCACCAATTAAAAAAGTTCACATCAATGCCTCCTTTGGTATCTCTGGCAAGAGAGGAGTTAAATAATTTTGAGGGTTTGGATGGATCTTTTGCAGATTTTTAAGTAGGGATTTGTATAGATTCTATTTGATAACGATGTTGTTTTTTTATCTTCATTTCCTATTTGGCTTTGGAAAGAGCTTTGGAGAAATTATCGAAGTTTACAAGACGTGGAGGAGTTTAGGAGTAAACTCTTTCTTTTGTAAACGTCTGCCAATCTCAACTTGCTTTGTGTGGTGGACAGAATTTATGGGAAAGCTTGTGGTAGCTTAGTTTTTACCCATCATTTATGGTATTCCTTGTAGGAATCTTCAAATCCATTAGAACTCATGCTAATGACATTACTTCACATTTGCCATGAGCCATAGCTTTATATACAGTTTCAATCATGCTTCGCAAAGCAATTGATTTTTTCTTGCTTTGAAAAAGTATGCTCTTTTTTGGTGTAAAAATATAGAACCGCTCTCAAGTTATAGCTTAAATTTCCTTGTTTCTTTTTGGAGGAACCTTTTGTAATTCTCAACATGGACCCTTTTGACTCTTTGGATATTTCATTCATCAATGAAATTGTTTCTTAAAAATATAATTTAAATTTAAAAAAAAAAAAACCTCAAGTAACAATAGCCAAAAGTGGATATTCGATACGTTATAGATCCTACCCAATCAACATTAGAAAATAATCCAATACTTTTTGTGTATTCTTTTTGAAGAAGGTACCTTTACTTGGGTTATTTTTAGATATTTGATATTGTGTAGACAACATTCATATAAATGTTAGTAGGATTATTCATGAATAGACTTATACAGGGGCACTCAAAAGTGTCGTTGCCAACGGTCCTATCAATAGTGTCTGCAAGGCATCCAACCCCCTTCCTATTGATTCAAATCAAACATGAAAGTTAAAATCTCTCCCTATTGTGACCTCTCTTTTTTCTTTGCTTGAGGGTCACTTCTTTAGGCGTGATAGAATGGATGTAAGGGTCTAGAACGCCAATCCTTTAGAGAGGTTCTTTTGTAAGTCTTTCTTTCATAGTCAGGTTGATCCTCCCCCTCTAGAAGCGTCGATCTTTTCGGTTCTTTGGAGGATTAAGATTCCTAGGAAAATGAAGTTATTTACTTGGCAAGTTTTACATGGTCATGCTAACACGATAGATAGGCTTGTGAGGAAGTTGTCCTCGCTTGTTGGTCCTTTCTATTGTATTCTTTGTTGAAAGGCAGAGGAAGATCTGGACCATATTCTCTGGCGTTTGAGTTTGTGAGTTCTGTTTGGGATTTATTCTTCCAGTCGTTTGGCTCGATTAGAAGCTTCGGAGTGGAAGAATGTAGAAGTTTTTTTTGGAAGTTTGGTCCCTTGCTAGGTTCTATGTTTCTCCTTGGGTGTCATTGTAAATTTCTCATGTAATTATCATTTAGGTTTTATTTGGCTCGATTAGAAGCCCTTACTTTAGTGAGAGTCCCTTTTCTTTTCTCAATAACTGTATGGTTCACCAAAAAGACAATGGGCATGAGAAGGAGCATTGTTCTGTAGGAGATCCTTTACTACCTTTAGACAAACCTTGGGAATGCCACCTCTTCTTTGTTTTGCTTTTCTATCGAAGGCTCTTTTTAGTAGAATGAATTCGGCTAATGTGCACCCTCCTGTAAATCTTCTTTGGGAGATCGATGGTTAGAGGATATTGAAGAAAGGTGGGAGAGTATTATATTTATGATTAAACCTAAGTCCCTCAAACTGAAGCTGGAAAAGTGGAATGGGAGAATGTCTAGGGACCTAAGAATCCAAAAACAGGAAATCATTTCTAGGATCAGAGATTCCAAGATTCCAGGAGATTATCTTTAGGGACCTTAAAATCTAAAAAGAGGGCTCATCCATTCTCAATATTTCTAGGTCGATTAAGGTAAAATAGAAAACATCAAGATTCCAAGGTCAAGGAGGGAGGTGGATCTCATACTTTCATAATCTCATTTAGCAAATTGGAGTGTGGTGTTGGAACTCGTGGATCGTGGTCTGTGGATAGGAAATTCGGGCAGCAAAAATATGGACCTTCCCTTCAAATAGATGTGGTTCTCATCAGAACATCAACTTCAGGCTTTGTGGCATCAAGTTACTGTAAGTATGTGTTTCATTCCAATAGCCAAAATTCTTGTTTAGTTTCTAAGAGCACCTTAGGAACTTGTGGAAAATGATCCCTCTCTTCCTTTGCAACTCTGCTCATCTATCACCTTTACTACGGGAAATATAAGTCTAGTTCTGAGAGAATTTTTGGCTTCGTTTAGAGCCCCCTTCCTACTTCTCTGTTCTTTGCTCTCATCAAAAGACTTTTGGTCTTCCATTTGTTTGTAGGGAGAAACAACCTCTGTTGATTGTTGATCTAGCCTTTCCTTGAAGGAGAGATTAAGGAGTTAGCTTCTGCTTGTTTTTATTTTAGTGGATTGTTCTATTATTCTTTCTTTGGTATATAGGGATGACCAACATTTATGGTCTCTTGAGCCATTTGGATCTCTCTTCTAAGTCTTTATTTCCTTGGATTGGCTCCTTTTTTCACTTCTTCCCCTCCTTGTTTCTTCTCATTCAATTCTTTGCGTGGTTGGTCGCCTTAGGAAGAAGAATCAATGCCATTGACGTTCTACAGAAAGCCTTCTCTCATGTCTTGGGTTCAACTTGGTGTGTTCTGTGTAGAAATTGAGTAGAGAGGATCTCAATCATTTCAGTTGTGCCCTTTTACCATTAGTGTGGAGTTGATTGTGGGAGAGTTTTAGTTTAGCTTTAATGCCTATCGAGCAGTCACAAGATGATGAAGGATGATCTCCCTTTTTGCCGGAGGGGACATGCTCTCTACTATGCTGGGTTTATCAAATGTCATATGGTTCCTTTTGTTTATTCCTTCCCCAGGAAAGTCTCTAAAAAGCTTCTTCAAAGCATTGGAGAGCGACCATAGATGGAGAGATTGGAGAGGATAGCTTGTATAAGAGTGAGGTGCCCTCCTTTTCATATAAAAAGTTTTCCCTTGCAAGCTCATTGTCGGTTCTCTGAATAATATAGGAAGCCCAAGAAGAAGAGTGAATGTGGATTGTGTCATTAAAGGCAGCCTCTAGCTAGGCCAGAGTTTAAAGTGTGTTGTTCGATGTGAGTTCTCACATTTGATACCAATTATTTGGGTTTTCCATAATTGATACTGGGACAGAATGCTTCCTTAAAGATAGGGATAGTGTTTAAAACATTGTTTGTGTACTGCTTGTTAAGAAAGGAGAAAATAACAATGTCATGGATGATTGATATAGAGATTTACCTCCTTGATTGAAGCTCTTTATCAAGTCTAAATATTTTTGTAATTTGCAACAATAATGAAATAGAATGGTGGTTTTGGATTCCATTATTGAATTCCTAAAAGAGCTTGTATTTTGCGTTTTAAATTTGCCTTTGACAATAATGGAGAAAATAGCACTAGATGTACAAGCCCAAATCTACTCTCTACGGCCGGCCAAAGCCTTTGGCATGATGCACTCGTTTTAGTTTTTTGTGGAGTTTTAATTCTTCAACTAGTCATTTTAGCTAGATAGGATAAGCACACGTTAAATTATCGAATGTGTTCAACTTCCGCCGCGGGGGTGGGGGGGTTCAAAAATAGGTAATTATTTTTAGTTAATAAAAGGGAGAACTCAATGTTAAATGTGTATGCTACATGTAATTATTGAAAAGAATTAAAAATAATAATAATAGAAACAAAAACTATATTTTTTTGTTATTTTATTTTTTATTTTTTTGCCCGGAGTTCCATTAATGATTTGACATAAAATTAGTATTGCAAATTCAATGAACATCAGCTACATCACATTCCTTGATACTTGTTAGCATGTAAAACTATTCATTCAAAGCCATAAATCAGTTTTGATGAGAAACTTTCCGTGGAAGAAGTGTTTCTAACTGCTGCAATCTGTTGAGAATTCTTTGTGAAGTTTTAACAGTTGTTCATTCTCATATTATCTCCTTCTAAAAAAAAAACCTTTCTTATCAGGTGTTGGGGAATGCAAAAGGAGCAGTCGCCGTTGTTATCTCCATTCTTCTGTTTAGGAACCCCGTCACAGTCATCGGAATTGGTGGTTACACGATAACAGTTCTCGGAGTCGTTGCGTATGGAGAAGCCAAGCGGAGGTATAGATAATTGAATGTCTATGGAGAAGCCGAGGTATGGAATCATCACCTTGAAGATGGCACATTGTTATAATGTGATGATCAGAAAAATATGAAGAAGAGTTGGATTGTTTAGTAAAATCATAGAAAGACGGTTGAGTAATAATTCTTTTTGTTCTATTCATTTGTGTTCCACGTTATCTTTTGTAGAAGATATTGCTCCTTGTTCATTATCAAGTAAGCTGAGTTTTCATCACCCCATTAAGAAGAATATATAGTTCAGATTTGATTGATCTCTGTAGGGAGCTGTTGCTAATATCTCCTTATTTTTTATTTTCACCTTGTGTCTAATATCTGTCTACTCTTATTTTTCTTTTTCTTTTTTTCACTTTTTTCTTTTTTTTATAACTAAATTCCAATGTTTAAATTACTGTCAAATGGACATCCTAAACTAAGAAAAGGATGCAGCTCCCGTTTTGGTGGTCTTAAAATTTTTGTACTTGCTTAGAAATATTCCTAACATGTTTTTACCTTTTAACTCCAAATTTAGAGTGTTTGACTTAAAACAATTCTATGTTGGGTGATCTTGTAATTTGTCTATGAAGCATGTAGATGAGGACAAAACATGTTTAAAGGATTTTTATTTGTTTGTGGAGACAGATTTTATTTCGAACTAATTAAATAAAAAACAACTTCATATGAAAAGGAAACAATAAAAAAATAAAAAAAAATAAAAACAATGAGGAAACAATAAAAAAAAAAACAATATTCACCGTAATTGAAAAAAAAACATCCATCATACATAATAAATATCATGGTATATCAATTGGATAAATGATATAGTTTATATACTTATATATCAAATGTAAAGTATATCAAGTATAAAGTCTATCAAATATATCTACTAATACACAAATAAGAGTAAATTTAAAATGATAAAAGAACAAAAATCAAATTAAAAGTTTTTGCTGTATTTGCAAATTTAGAAAACCATTGTTTGATTTGTCAATACCCTTGCATCTTTTCCTACCCATTCCAATTTTCCTTCATTCAATAATTTGTGTGTATTTTAACATTATATCATTTTTTATTGAATTTTTACGTTTTGTGATAATAATTTCTAAATATTTTAATGCAATTGAAGATTTTAAAAGATCATGGAGGAAATTGAAAAAATATCCAAATATGAGAGACCAAAACATTATTTAGCCCATAAAGAATTAAAATCCCCCAAAATGTTGGAGGGATAATTTTTCTACACATACAGTATATAGCTCAGTTGGTCTTGAATTACTTACCTTCTTAAGGTGCTCTTGTTCCACTAAAAAAAAGGGTACCAAAAAAGGAAAAAACTTTTATTCTTTTTTTTTTTTCAAGTTGCAACAGTTGAGAGAGAGAAATTGTAATAATTAACAATATTCTTTTGTTAATGAGACAAAAATTTGTGATCACACCTCAAGCTTAAACAAAGTCCATTCTTTATCATACCCAATACAAATAAAAATGCCTTGCTTGGTAGTCTTGGAGCTGGGAATTTCAAGCCAGCTCTGGGCCAGAAGGGATTGGTTCATAGCCATCATGATGGGCTGTGAATGCTTCTTCTTTACGAACAGGGATGAGCTTCAACACAACTGCAACTGGCATGCTCACAAATCCAATCAACACACTCAGTCCCCACAGTTCCCAGCTCAGTGGTACAGTGCTTGCAAAAGCTCCCAAAAGTTCTATAATTATTATTTGAAACCCTACTGTGGATACCATTACTCCCAAAAATATCCAGCTGCTGAACATCCCTCGGAAGATGTTGATTTTTTCTATCTCACGGCTATTAATTTCGTTGAAAACCTGTAAATAACAACCATCCAAAAGGTAATGAGCGTACATTTGGGACATTAAGTTGGTTATTATAGTTTATGAGTTATAATAGTCTGTGTTTAGGGTTGTCTTTGGGATATAAATAGTCTGTGTTTGGGGTCCAAACTATTTTAGTATGGGTTATAAATGAAAAAATAGGGTGGTTACAAAATAATAAACACTATAGACAATGAAGGTTTTCAAATAGTTTTACTGTGGCTAAATGTGTGTTATAATAATTGAGAACTTCAACTATTATAATAGGTGACCTAAATATTGAGTAGGCTATAATAGCCCACTCCACCCAAGTCAAATTGGGAGTTCAAACACTCCCTAAGAGAATTAAGCTTAACGTAATTGTGGTGCACAGTGTTGCGCATAGCCATACCTGGCAGAACACAAATGAGTTGAATATCAAAGTGTTGAGAACTTTTGTGGAATCAGATCCATTAAGTCCAAGAAGTTGCTTTCCCTCAAAATTAAGAACTGCAAGAACAGCAAGTTGATAGATACTCTGACCAATGATGTTCCTCCACATGGCTTTGGTAATAAAGTTAACCCCCTTGGGAATTGGAGGTCTCTGCATAAGTCCATCATTTGGAGGCTCTGTGGCCAGTGCCAAAGCACCAAGAGTGTCCATAATCAAGTTCACCCAAAGCAACTGCACAGCCGTAAGAGGAGCAGATCCTGAAAGTCAGGTAGGCACAAAAATCCATCAATTTTTGTCATTTTCAAATGGTTCTACATAAAGGAGCAACTTCGTTGATGAATATACCTGAGAGGCAAGCAGAAACAAAATTGATCACTAGAGCAACAATGTTAACTGTTAGCTGAAACTGCACAAACTTTTGTATGTTAATGTACACCGCACGTCCCCATCTTGCAACATTTACAATAGTTGAAAAATTGTCATCCATTATGATGACATCAGCATTTTCTTTGGCCACCTGCAAGTCATCCAATGAAATGCCATATGAAACAAATAGTAACATTAACCAAAAAAATATAATAATGATAATAATTCTCTTCGTTAAACTCCTTCAATCACCGGGTGATTATAAAGATATCAGCAATCACCAGTAGTTGTGATTCTATTTTAAATTATTAAGATAATAGAAGTTTAGCTATCGAGCAATCAGTCTTCAGTACAAGGCTTAAGGAATGTTCTTCCCCACTTCATCAGCCCCAACCAGTCTGACATTTCTCATAGGGTGCAACATTGTTGATTTCCTTCCCTATCAGAAGATACTCAAGCGGCTATCATTTGCACAAGGGCCCTTTTTCTGTACGATCAAAGTTAATCTTCAAAAGGTGTATGACTCAAGCCATTGGGATATTATCATTGGCATTTTGTTTGTGACTCTGAGGTTACTTAACTAGATCAATTGTTGCATCACCTCCTCAATGTTCTCCTTTATTAATGGTGGGAGATTGTTCGTTTCCATGGGAAGGGCTTGAGGCAAGGTGCCCCCATCTTCCCCTATCTTTTTATCATGGATATGGTAATGCTGCCTTGGATGCTATATAATGTATGTAATTTAAAATTTCTATCCCAAGTGTAGTAAGTCCACTAAATAACCTTTAATTCATAGATGACTTGATGATCTCTTTTTTTTTCTTTTTCTTTTTTTTTTATAAGAAACAATTTCGTTGATTGAATGAAATAATTCGAAGGTATAAAAGAGACCTATCATGGGATTACAAAAGATGTTGCCAATTTGCAACAGGAAAATTTAAACTAAACCTGTTAAAGGGATGTGTATTTTTAGACCAAAAAAAATGGAAGATTGATAGATCTAATATTTCCTTGGAGGATCTAACTTTGCCTTAGAACAGAAGAGCATTCCTTTCATCCCATAATTTCCACAAAATGGCAATAGGACGATAACTCCTTAATCAAGCGCATTATGCACCAAAAACGGAAGTGGGCTTCCCACTCTTCCTTTTTGTTGAAATGCTCCAACTAATCAGGTCACTTCTCATGAGCTTCCATGTGTAATGCATTTATCCTGCCCATTAAAGTGACTTAGAAGATTGAATGTCTGCTTGGGAACTTTCTATGGGATGGGAGGACAATACTCTTGTAGGTACAAAAGCTTCTTAGGAAGATATTTGTTTTCCCCTTTTAGAAGGCAGCCTAGATATCAAATAGATTGCTTTGTGGAACCAAGCAGCCATCGTGAAGCTCCTCCTATGGGTGGCTTGGGTGTTGTGCTGGCATACATTCTAAAGGGAAAGCGTATTAGGCCTGTTCACCCAAAATTGTGCCTCGTGACGTTGGAGGAAAATTTTGAAGAGCATTACAAATTAGTTCAGGCACCAAATCAAGTACAGTAGTAATAGTGTCCTGCAATGTTTTGTTAAGCACGATCCTTTCCTACTGTGTGCAAACTTACATATGATCTATGGTGATAAGATTATCTATGATGTTACCAACATCCAAACAACCAAAGTGGCAGAGTTCATAGGGAGAGTGGACCTGACCTATGTTTCATCCGCTTCCTTCATGTTTGAGATATGTTATACACGAGTTAATTCTTTATCATGAGTGATATATGTATACTGTAGATTCATAGAATTAGAGTTGTCAGAGAGTCAAGAATTTTCTTTTGCAGCCATGTAGAAATCTTGTCTATGGTGTAGTTGAGGCAACTATGTGGAGAAGAAAAACAAAGTGATAAAAGATATCATACCAAGTTTGGGTTTTAGGAAGTATATTAATAGAAGTGGATTTCATTCTTTCATAAATTAATCAAACTTGACTTTTTTCGTTATGCCCACAAGTAGCCAACATATCATGCTCAGATATACAAATAAGGATAATTGATCACACCTTAGCACAACGATGTTATAGAGGAATGGAAAAAATCAGGAGTTATCAAAGACAAATGGCCATCGTTCAAGTTAATAGACTAAATTTAGATGGAGTCTGAAGACGAGAGATACTGCAGTATGAGTTCAATCAACTATGATTCGAATACAATGACTTTGAAGTAGAAATTCTTGGGAGGTAAACTAGTAGAAAACTCTGTTTTCAGTAGTTTGCTAAGTAGAATTTAAGTTGCTTCAAAAAAATTCTGAACACAGTACTGGAAAGAATGTTTCAGTCTGATTCTTTCTACCTTATAATTAATTATGCAAGCACAATAGGCATATAACAGAGGCAGAAAAGAAAAAGAAAATCTAAAGAACAATAAAAATGAGTTCATTTATAATCACAAATAAAACCCTGTATTCTAGCCAGTTGCAAGCAATTATACCACTATTATTTACTTAGCTCATGTACAGACCTCAGTCCCGGCAATGCCCATAGCTAGTCCAATATCTGACTCATGCAAAGCTGGAGCATCATTTGTCCCATCTCCAGTCACTGCAACGACCTCGCCCATACTCCGCAAATTGTTAACCAATGTGTATTTGTCCAGTGGCAAGGACCGAGCCATCACCTATATCCATCACAATTTATATAAAATACACAACCATTGATATTACAACAAGAAAAAATAGATAATGACTAAATTCAAGATTGAGAGAGAGAACCTGGAGTTTTGGTATAATTTGCTTCATCTGTTCTGGAGATAAATTACGGAAGTTTGGTCCTTCCATAGCTGAACCATCGTCTGTAAGTATACCACATTCTTTAGCAATAGCCTTCGCTGTATTAATATTGTCGCCAGTGACCATACGCACAGTTATTCCAGCTGCTAAACAAGTTTTAACAGCTTCCTTGACCCCTGGGCGTACAGGATCCTTGATCCCAACAATTGCAATTAATGTATATCCATCATCTGGAATAGATTTGTCACCAGAGTCCCCTATATCTTTGAAGGCCAAGCAAAGTGTCCTCAAAGCTTCATTGGCAAAACTATTGATAACATTTGTAGCATTATTTACCTTCTCTTCTGTTAAATCAATAGATTCTCCATTGGAATCAATATACTTGTCACACATACTTAGTATTATTTCAGATGCACCTTTGACAAAAGCTCTGACCCCACCATTAGGAAGCGCTACAAGTACAGACATCTTCTTCCTAACAGAATTGAAAGGCTCAACCTTAAGTATCCTATATTCTGTACGTTGGGCACGAAAATCCCCACCCAAATGGATGCCAAACTCTAATAGTGCTGATTCTGTTGGTGTTCCACCAACGATTGAGTTCTTCCCTTCTTTATCTTTAGTCACTTCGCAGCTAGTATTTTGAAATATGGACTGCAAAAGTATGCCTACAACGTCTTCAGAGATCTCTGATTTCAATTTGACTACACTCCCATGGTCTTTATTCTCCATAAAATTTTCGCATACCCATGCACGGCTAACTATCATATGGTTTGTGGTTAACGTCCCAGTCTTATCTGTGCAAATGCAACTGGCCGAACCCATTGTTTCACATGCAGAAAGATGCCTAACTAGTGCTCTTTCATCCATCAATTTCTTCATAGCAAAGGCAAGGCTTAATGTCACTGCCAGTGGTAAACCTTCAGGAACTGCGACAACTATTATGGTAACTGCAACGGCAAAGAAATCTAAGAGTTTTAGTGCATCACTTGAAGTCCACTTCGTAAATTGATGGTGAGCAGCTTTTTCTCCGAGAAACCTCCCTGTCATCACCAGGAATGTCAATACAGCAAAAGTCAAACCAATTTTACCGATAAGAGTTGCTACACCATTCAGCTTCACCTGCAGTGGAGTCTCATCTTCTCCTCCCTCGCTGAGAGTTTCCATCAATTTTCCCCATTCGGTTTTCATACCAACTGTTGTTACCATCATCTTTCCAGATCCATCTTGCACTTTTGTTCCTGATAGAAGAAATGGTTTCTCCTCATCTATGTTCACTGGTTCACTCTCACCTGATAAGCTGGATTCATCAATTAGTAAACTATATCCTGATATGAAAACCCCATCAGCGGGAACCTGATCTCCAATGGATAGATGAACAATATCACCAACAACCAAGTCATAAATCGAAACTTTTTTCCTCAGCCCATCCCTGGTGACATCAACATAAATTTTTTTCTTCTCCCTGTCAAGATCCTTGAATTGCAAAGACTGCTTATAATCACTAATAGAAGTAACCAAGACGACCAATAGTATACTGAGTAGAATTCCTAAACCATCATATGTTCCCTTCGGCCATCCTTCTGTGGCAATTCCAACACCTAAAGAAATTAGTGCACAAAATATTAGGATGATTAATGTCAAGTCGTGTAATGCTTCCCATACAAACACCCAAAAGGGTCTGGAAGGTTTCTCTGTGTAACGATTGTAACCATAAATCTCTTGTCTCTTGGATGTATCCTTTTCACTGACACCTGCATCTAGTGTGACAGCAACTTTCCTTGAAAGTCCTTCCACTCCACCATGGAATCTCAATGCCTTGTAATCATGGCTACGGACTATGGATGCAAGCTCATCTGGATGAATACTATAGCCAGCACTCCTAGTCTCATCTGACAGATGGTACTCATCCCGATTCACGGCTGCACAAGAGTACAAAATACATAAAGGAAAGGATAAAAATTTAACAATTGTGATACAATATCAAAGGATTGAGAGTAAGCATAAGCCATTACCATCAATAAACTGTAGTGCTGCCTTTTGAACATAAAGAGCAACTCGGATTTTTTCCTGGTAAAGAAAATTGAAGGAAAAAGATGAAAAGAAAAGGAGAAATAATCTTATGGATAAAGTAATTGCCGGAAAATTGTAGTACAGTTCCACGGAGAAATAAATCAGTGATATATTTAACTAAAGAAGATCACAGGCATTAAAGTCGTCCCTCCCTGTGTACGAGATTGAAAAGGCAATGGACAATGTATTCACATCACAGCCATCGAGATGTATGAAATAACCTATAGATTTAAAACTAGCCTCCAGCCCTAAGCAAGTCTTCAATTTGTGGAATCAATTTCCCACGGAAAGGTTGACATAGCAGAAAGGTCCTGGTGCAAAGCTAATGAGTTGTGAATAACTTAGTTGAAAGATAAACTTCAAAACTTTAAACTATTGTTTATCGAAAGATTATTACCAGCATCTATCAAAGAGAGGAAACAAAACTAGGAATGGCAGGAGAACATTCACTTCAGATGGACATCTTATGGTTGGATTCTGTTTGATCTACGCAATTAGCAACAGAAAAAAAAGGATGTAGAAGTGATTTTTGGGAATGTGGAATGAAGTGATGGAATTTATTATGCTATTTCCTGGTATAAAAGCTCTGATTTATTGGCATCTTACTCATATGCTTCCCTTCTAAGCAATTGGGAAAGTTGTTGTAATTTAATGGATTATATATCCTTTTTATAAATTTCATACATCAATGAAATTGTTTCTTGTCAAAATATAAATAAATAAAGTGATGGAATCAAAGGTTGTCTAATGATCAAAAGTAAAGGGAGGGAAGCACTGATAGAACTGGTTACTGGTTAGGCATAATTATTTATTGTGGAGCTCCTCAACTGCTTTTTGTAATTACTCCCTACATCTAATCAATCCAAGTTGTGGTAATCTTTTGTGAAGTCTAAGAGGGTAGACTAGATATAGAGAACTAGTGACGTACTTTAAATGGGAATTAGTTTGCATTCTAGTATACCTCTTTTGTGGCTGCAATTCGATGTACTCCCTACTGAATAAATAGAAAGTGCTTCTTGTTTCTAAAAAAAAGTCTCCCTTTTTTTTTTTATTAATGCACTAGATCGATATATAACCAAGATTCTTAAAGGTGTCTATTGAAAATTCTGGAGCTTATAGTAACCTTAACCTGCAAATGAATCAATGATCACTTAAAAACTCATGAATATACAATTTTTTATGAGAAACTAAGCTTTATATTATGGAAAAGGAAAGAATGCACACAATGAATACAAAAATGAATTAGCCTGCCATAAAAAACATCCAAAACAGAAAAGCAAAAAAGAGAAAATATCAACATAGAACTCCTTGGTCATAAACACTAAAGGAAGGTGTTTTCACTAGCCAACTAGCTGTATTGTACAATGTCCACCTCTCCAAGGGACTCCCAACCCGGTCAAAGAAGAGGTTCTAAACTTTTCCAAATAGAGTTTCTTCAAAACATCTATTACAAATAAGGAAATAATTTTATAGAAATCACATACATATAATTATATCTAATATGATACAGAAAGTTCAAAACAAAAACAGAAACTACAATTTAACTAGAAAGGAATAATCATAAGTCAAATGTTCTATGAGATAGCAAGAGAGGTAATCCTCCATTTAAACCCAAAACCTTTCTTCCCCAAAACCTTATTCAGGAAGTACCAATCCACCAATAGCCTTTCTCAAAATCAACTTTAAAAATGAAGCTGTCTTGCTTTCTCCTCCTATAATCTTCAATAGCCTCATTAACGATCAAAACGTAGTCCAAAATTTGATGCCCAATAAAGAAGGCTCTCTAATAGTCTAGAATCATAATCATATTAAGCAAACCCCTCCTCAACCTATTCGCTAACTCCCTCACAATGATCTGTTAAAGGTTCGTTTTCTCTCACCCACGATATCTTGTTTGTCGATTGTTCTTCTTTTGGTTCACATGCATACAAGCCCCTCTCCTTGACCCAATTAAGTAAGTTATTTTGGAAGGAGTCTGAAAACCTTGCGGCCTTCCCATTTTTCATTCATGGATTTCGAAAGGTGGCTTCTTCAATGTGGTTAGTGGTCTGGGGAGGAGGCCATTCTTCAGGAGCTCCTACTAAAAGTATGAAACTTTTCAACAAGTTAATTAAAGACGGTCTTGTTAAACTGCCATCTTAATGATGTTGAGTTTACTTGGACGAATATAAGAGTAAAACTCAACTTTTCCACATTAATAGAAATCCTGCAACTCAAAGTTGTTCCAAATTTGCTAAAAACCAAGTTTCTAGATTGAACAAAATCAAAATGGATCCCCTTCCCTATTATTTCTGAATAGAGAGACGAAATGAGGGTTCATCTTTGTCGAATTTTTAAAAACGTGATCATAAATTTTATGAATGGTTAAATCATCGACCTTATGAGAGATTTGAACACAGAACTTCTAACTACCAACTCTAATACTAAGTACAGAAAATAATATTAAGGAGTTTGAACTCAGAACTTCCAACTACTGACTCTAATACCAAGTACAGATTGATAAGCCAATTTGTGAAAGCAAATACTACTCATGTATTCCATGATAAGGAAAGTTTATTTTCCTTAGCATTTCATGTAGGTAGAACTATCGTGGCCTTAGGTTGGGTTGGATAGCATCATCGTAGAGTCTGGTTGAGAAGTTTTTGTTCAAAAAAAAAAAAGTTAAGAGACACTTTGAACTCAATCTAATTGTTTAAGTTATGATGTTACTTATTTCTTTTCCATCTCTAAATTTTCAAAAGTTTTGTTTTCATTTCTACATTCGGTGGAAAATCGCATTTTAATCCTTACAATTAATATTTAGTAAATTATCTAATATACACAGATATATCTGCAAAACTATTCATTTAGACAAATATTGAAATCTACCTCTAAAGTAGAATAATATTTAATGTATGTTTGAAAGTGATTGGTAGTGATTTTAGAATATGAGATTTAGATAAATTGATTTTGAAACATGTTTGTTTCGAACTTTTAAATGTGATTTTCAATTATTATGTTTGGATTTGAAAGTGATTTTAGAATGACTAAATTACTAAAAATGACATTTTTTATTTAGGAAAAAAATATCAAATTATTTACAAATATAGAAAAATTTCATTGTCTATTCACGATAGACTTCTATCACTCGCTGATAAACAGAGAAAATTTTTATATTTATAAATATTTTAGCTCATTTTTCTATATTTGAAAACCGTCTTTTTAAATAGTTTTTTTATTCTGAATTTGATTTTTAGATATTTAGTTATTTATTCTGGAATTATACGTAAATTGAAAAAAAAAAAAAAAAAAAAAAAAAAAGTAATTAGAAAAACATATTTCTTTTCTCCAGAGTCCAATTATTTCATCCTTGACACCATCTCCTAATTTTAACATGTTCTCTCTTTCACTCAAAAAAAATTAAAAAAAAAACAAAACAAAACATGTTCTGCCTTTAGTTTCACCCATCCATCCTCCTTTTCTCTCTCTAGACTTTATGTCTTTCTAATCTCTCTAAAAATAATCCTCTGTATTTTTTTCCACTAAAATTAATTTTTCTACCAAACTTTTCTATCCACTTTCGTATATTTAAGTCGTTTAGACACATACTTTAAATCTTCACTCTTTAAGAAAAAGAAATTCAAAGTCTTTATGACTTTTAAAACAATGGCTGGAGATTTTGTTTTTGGGAAAAAAAAACTAACTATTATATGAAATACATTAATGTGAATTAATTTTTCAAATATTAATCTGAAAAGGGAAGTTAGTAAATTAATATCGTGATTTCGTTAAAATTACTAAAATAAACATATTATTCAAAATATTTTAATAATGATATTATTAAAATTAACATACAGGAGTACTCAAATCCCTTTACAATCGCTTTTTAGATAATACGTTAAAGTGATTATTAGGAAGTTAATCCAAACATCCTATTATGTATCTAGCCTTAAGCCATTCTTCCTCTAAAACTTGTCTCTTCACTCTGATTTTTCTGCCTCTAAAATTCTCCAACCTAACTTTAATAACTTCCTCGCTTGCATATCAAAATATTTGTAACAAAATAGTAATTCAATGAATCTGAGTACAGGAGTAATTTTTAATTTACAAAATTAATTTTTTCATATTTAAAATTACTACAAAACCATCATTCAAAAGCAATTCAACAATTAATCTTACACTTTTATAAGTTTTATATTATTGATTTTAAATTATTAAAAGTATTTTTTAAGTGATTTAAAAAAAAAATATGATTTTAATCTTCAAAAATCACTCCCAAACATTAGGAGTGTCCTAGGTTGGATTAGGTTGAAGCACTTTGTAGACTCAACCCAATTGTTCGAGTTATACGTTTCTTCAACCCAAATAATCCTTGTTAAATAATCAACCCAACTATCAAACATTTGGATTGAGTTGGTTCAGGTTATTTGAGTCATTTATTTAAATTTTTATTCATAAAAAAGGTAAAACGTGATTATATAAATATTTTATTTAATTATTTTCATATTGAGTTAAAGATTAACAACTCAAATTTTCTTTCCAAAGTGTTAAAAAATTATGTTTAGGAATGGTTGGAGAATAAATTATCAAAAAACAAATCATGGCATTAAATAAAGATTAACAGCTCAAATTTTCTTTCCAAAGTGTTAAAAAATTATGTTTAGAAATGGTTGGAGAATAAATTATCAAAAAAAAATCATGGCATTAAATAAAAATAAATTAAATATATAGATATAGATATAATTGTATCATAAATAAAAAAAAAAAAAAACATATTTCTTAATATTAATACGGTTGGTTTGGGTTATTTTAAGTGAACCCATAAATCAATCAATTCCATAAGTTTTTCATTTATTTGAACCTAACTCAACTCAAATGAGTTGATAACCTAATCTAAATCGTACAAGTTGAATTACATTGATCGAATTTTTCGAGTCATCGAATTTTTTGAACAACTATACCAAACATGCCACAAATCCATTAGGCAAGTCTACGAAAATCACACGTACTCAAAAAGATGAGGAGTGGGGAGAATAAATAAAGATAACAATAATTATAAGGAGAATAAATTATATGCCAAAAAGCGTAGAAGACAAGGTGGATCCATTCTCATCCCCACACCCACACGAGAGGTTAAAAATTGCAACATGGTCCACAATTGCAATAACGTCCTCAAAGAAAGCCTATCCTTTTAGATATTTTTTTCTTTTTGGGAAACTAATATCCTTTTAAATTTTTTAATATACTGTAAACGAAACTTCCACGAAATTTCTCTCTTCACGCGCTTTTGCACGCTTGTCAATGAAAGCGGTTCCTATTTCCAACTACTTTTTCCTCCAATAACCTGACTTTTTTATTTATTTATTTATTTTTGCAAGAGGACTTTTTTTTAATTCTTTCTCCATATCTTTATTGTTTTCAAAATTTGTACCACTCCCCTAGAATTGTACTTACAAAAATTAATAAATAAATTTTGAATATAATTATACTTGCCTCATTTTTAGATGTTGCTGATATAACTTTGATAAATTGAAAGAGGAAGAATTGTCCATATTCTCATGGGGGTAGAGATTTTCTATGGCTGACCATTAAACCCAATTTCAATTTTCTCCCTTTCCTTGCCAGATAAAAACCTAATAAACCATATTTCTATAAATAAATTTAGAATTTTAATAGAAGGGTGAATATTCAACAAACGGGTGAAAAAATTATTGCCAGATAAATAGGATTTTTATTTCCATTATGTACTTAATAAAAACCTAATAAACCATATTTCACATGAGGTTGATTCTCTTTAAGAAGTAAAAATAAACAGTGGGGAGAAAGTCCTCCCTCTAAAACTAATTCCGCCGGCGTAAGCCTCGTTGAATAAGCATTTTTTTTCTGTCTCATTAACATATTTGAAAAATTAAATTCATATGAAAAAAGTAAAATATCTCACATTTCAAGGCTTTTTAAAAAGGCAATATTCTACAAAATACCATCTTTACAAAAAGCATTATTCTATTTAACGGCAGCTTTATAAGAAAAAGGTAAATTTATATGATGAAATATATTAAGAAGAATTAGTCAAAAAAATATTAAAAATAAAATAAATGAATTCGTTAGAAAAGTTTGGATGTTGTGTGTCACGTTCTAGTTGGCCAGATTGACGCCAGAAGGTCAACCATACAAATGGACGTCACATGCCGACCAATTACGAAAGGCCATCTTATTTTTCTTTTGAGCATTGAGATGGTGATGATTATCTTATAAGCAGAAATATATTTTGATTTGAGAATTATGAAACGTGAATTAAGAGTTGAAAACTTTTTGAAAGCTATTAATTATAAGCTAGCTAAAATATTTTTTAAAATAATATCAAAACACCAACTTGGCAATGCTCAATTAAAGATATCTACTTTCTCATCGAAGACTGGCCTTAACAAGACGAAGAATCCTTGTTTAGATAGAGAAATGGAAGGGAATGGAAGGAAAATCCTTTAAAACTAAACAAGGATAGGATAAACAATATATCTACACCCTCCTCTAGATTCTGTTAATATTGGGTGGATCTTATGATTTGAGTCAATTAAACTTCTAAATTTTTATAAATCAATCAATTTAGACCTTTAATTATACATTTGAAAATCATCTATGAATTGATACTCAAACATGTGTAGACTTCTTCAAATATCGATTTTACAAAATGTATTAATGCATAAACGATTTTAAAAGGAAATTCTTACTAAGAGTCTAAATTAATTTATTTATGAAAATGTAGAAATTAATTGATAAAATTATAAGTTTCACACGAAATTTTTTAAACAAAAGTGTAAATTGATACACTTATAAAAGCTCTAGACTTAAATTAATACAATCCTTAAAATTTAGAGATATAAATTAATATTTTTTTATATATTTAAAAAAAATAATCATTAATCAAGAGAGGATAACATAACAATAATTTGAACAAAAACAAACTAATTAAAGTACGTATTTTCAAAAAAAAAAAAGTTTAAATCTTTCCATCTACTTATCAAAGAAAAAAGAAAAATGCACTCTTGTCCTCAACCCTCCTTTCCAAGTCATTATGAGTAAATATGAGCTTTACTTTTCCTTCTTTTTTTTTTTTTTTTTTTGGGTAAAGCTTAACTTTATTAGTTAACTATATGACAACCACTAAAAAAATATCTCTTCCTTTGGTTGAACCCAAAAAATTTAAAAGTTCAAAAAATATCCAACTAAATTATGTCGACCACATTAAATTACCATAATCCGGCCCACCTGACTCAATTCAAATACAATGGGCCCACACTTTTATAGTCATTTATTTATTTTGGTAGGACCCACATAAATTTTTACCGATGCCGTTTGGCATCCGCATCGGCATTCCTCGTTGGCTGGAGATTTTCCTATCACAACGACCATCAATGGGCGAAATAAACACACCCTTCTTTCTCAAAGCTATTCCGTCAAGAAACCCTATCTTTACGTAATAAGGGAATGGAAGAAATCGAGGGGGAAAATGAACTCAAAATTCTAAAACCAATTCGAGTTTTGCCTGAATGAAACTTTTATGCATCGTTCACTGTTTAAACCTAATCTACTTTTCTAGCATTTTCTCGGTAGCCAAACAGGCAAGAAAAAGGAAAAAAAATAAATCCACATTGTGGAGATTGATCAGGAATATGAACATGAATCGTGAGATTCGAATAGCTTGAGAATATAGAGGATTAGGAAATCGAACCTGGATTTTGAGCTTCTTTTTCTCGGCCTCAGAGCGTTTGTCGAGATCTGCAACATTTCGGAACCTCCGTCGTCGATTTCTAACGATAGAGACGGCAGATCTCCATCTCCTCAAAGCTTCCTCTGAAGGACGTTTTGGCTCAACTTCGAAGTCCTTCAGAAGATACTGCTCCATGTTCATTGCCGCTCACTGTTAATAAGAGCGAAACAGAGAAGAGGAAAATGAAATGTTCTGTGATTTTTGTTTTCAATCGCCGTTGTTCCCAGAAGATCAGACAAAGTTGAAAAAGGAAGGAAAAAAGAACTTATTAGACAGACGGAGAGGCTCTTCCAGACCTGTAGTTTTGTACGGAGACCGCCAGATTGAGAGAGTGAACTTAAAATGAAGATATGTAGAGATAGTCTCCTCCCAAAAAATAGACTGCATCTATCTTTGTCCATTTCTTCAAATCCTAGTAAATTCTTCTTATTTATTTTTTATAATATTTTAATTATCTTTCTGTGTGAATGATGATAGTGAGATGCATAGAGATTTGTGTATCTTGGACACACCCAATTATTACTCATTTCTCTCCTCTTTCTCTCTTCATACATAATTTCCTTTCGTGCTTTACTTTTTCACTCGATGTTTTTTTTTTATTTTTTATTTAGAAAATTTGCAAAAACCACCACTAAAGTATGATGGTAATTGTAATTATACCTTCAACCTTTTAAGTGTAAAAATTGAACTCTTAACCTTATACAATTGTTCATATTTGACCGTTAAATTTACAATAATTATAGAATTTGACCCCAAAAATGGTAAAAACTTATTTGGGGTTCAATTTTTATCATTTGGGAGTGTAATTCTATAACTATTGTAAGTTTGAGAATCTGTATAAGTTTGAGAGTTCAATTTTAAAGTTTTGGGATGTAATTTTTGCAACTACCACCAAAATAGTAGAGGTAGTTTTTGCAATTTTGCCCTTTTTATTTTCTTCAATCTTATTTTCCTTTTCGTTTTTAATCATCGATACATTTTGTGTCATTGAGATTTTGGATGATCCTAAAGTTTTAAAATATTATACCTCTAAGAGTTTAGTTTCATTTGGTTCTACTTCTTCGTTTCAAAATGTTACATTTTTTTCTTTAACTTTCTAGTTTGTTACATTTTTTTCTTTGATTTCTAGTTTTTTTTAGTCCTTAATTCTCAAATTTATATTTTTAATCTTAATTTTTTACTAAATATTTCATTTGAGTCTATTGATTAATGAAAAAGTTGCACTTTTGGTCTTTGATTTAATTTGAACTTGGGTCCTGAATTTTTAAACTCAACAATTTTACTTTTGAAATTTGAGTTAGATAGTATTTTAGTCATCCATTCATTTTTTTTTAATTACATGACAATGATTTTTTATTAAAAGTATTTTTAAATAATTATATATTTTTTATTTTAATATATATATACTTTCACTCTTTTTTCTCTCTTTCCCTCTTTTCGTACCTCCTCTTTTCTATAATTATCTAACTATGCTAGCGACCATAGGTTTGAACGGAAGAAGGAAGGAGATGGAATCAGGAGAGGGAGAGAGATTTAAAAGAATCGTGAAAAAGATAAAATAAATAAAATATTTATATTCAATAATTAAAAATTTAAAAAAATAGTTTTTTTTTTTAATTAAATAGGTGTCATATCAGCTTTTTGGTTAACAATAAAATTAATGATGGACCAAGAATGCTACTAAAAGTATGTAGATTCGGCAACTAATGACACGCTTAAATTTTTATGATTGAGCCACTGAAAAGGAAAATGCACCTTGTTGGTACACGTAGTAACTTTGAATTATTTTAAGTATTTCTTAACCATACTTTTATATCTCCGTAATCTTTCATTTGGACGTGATCTCAGTTTATTCATGTCTCCCTTCCAAATTTAGGACGTTACATTATAAACTTATAGACTCAAATAAAACCTAAATGAAACCTCAATGACTAAAAGTATAACTTTTTTTCTTAATCAGTTGTAAATAATTATAATTAATTACATTTCATTAATTATAATTATCTTTCATTAATTTTTCATTATTATTAAAACTGATTTTAAAACTCTGTTTCATAATTATTTTAAATTAAATAACTAAAAATTAACGACAAAATCAAAGTGTAATTTGGGATAAAAGTGTAAAATAAAAAAAAATGTATAAACTAAATAAAAATTAAACTAAAAATTCAAAGGTAAAAATATAACATTTTAAAACTTAGATGTTAAATAAAGATTAAAGTCAAAATTTATGGTAAGAAAATTAACATTTTAAAACCTAAATACCAAATAGAAACTAAACTCAATTTGATATTTTTTTCCATCATGTTTTTTTTTTAAATAAACGTCATTAATAGTCTTTAATTATTATTTTGTATTCAAATCTCTACCATTTTTCCTTAACTGTAGTGTTTAATTTATTTATATTAGTAAATAAATTAATAAGATATTTCTTGTGTACCATCATTTATAAAAATAAAAAATATATATTCTCTCTATTTTAAAAATAATTGGATGTATGATTGATGAATGAAAAATACGTGCATTTAAAAATTAAAAAAAAAAATTATCATTGAATTCAAAGAACGTATGCATGCTCAATAATGGGATTAGGTGCTCAATTAAAGTTATCTAATAAAGAAATTGCAATCCACCCTACTTTTATAATAAGAATTAAATCTACCGCAACATTTTTAAAGATTTGTAAATATAGCTTTAAATTTTTTATATCTATAAATATTTTTACTATTATATCTACTAATACATTGAGTCTTATTATTATATTTGCAATGGTATGAAAAATACGTTAAAAGTATGGGCACTTTTAAAATTATTTACAAAAATAGTCAAATTTTCTCTTTACTGGGTTAGGTCTCTAAAAACAATTGGGCTGCGTTTGAGGCCCAACCAAATTTGTGAAGATTATTTTCTTTTCTTTTATTTCGTCTCTTCTAACCCTTTTATTTATTTATTCATTAACGTTGATATATTTAGATATAAGTATATGTTTAAACGATTATATTAAAATGCACGTAGGTTTGTTGTCTAAAATAGTCAATTTTAAGGTTTTTTTATTTTTTAATGTTGTTTGTAGAAAATTGTCAAAATTGTGTCAAAGATGCCACGACCCATTAGATGACATTATTAGGAGCAATTGGGAAGAGTCAACATTGCTTCTAAGGTGCATGCGCAACCTGATCTCATTACAATTTTCCAAATTTTTTTAGATTTGCAAAATCTTTTCTAAAATAAAATATTCATTATTTTCGTCATTGCTAACAAGGAAAGATCTGTAAGCTGATTTTGAGGGAACACCTAGCATGTGGAGGTTTATAAAAGGTGATTCTTGGTACTTTCGTTTATATTGGAATAGTTTTGTACTTTTTCAATTGTACGTTAATATGAGAGGAGGATCATGCCAATTACCACTAAGTCTAAGCTCATTTTGGCTTGTGTTATTTATTTTCCATTATGAACTAAACATTTTCATGGAATTCAAATAAGTGAAAAGGATGAAATAAAAGCTTTATATGTGTCATTTTATTTTCGCTCAACACTTATTATTTATTTGCTTTTATTACTTATTGTTAACTTGGCTTGATCGCCTCGATTAGCATTCCATGTCAAGTCTAATATCAAACGAGTTAGATTATATATGATTGTCATAAAAAGAATGAAGAAAAAAGTTTAGACATGGGATATCATTTGATCCCTACAAATATAATAATTAATGTCTTCAGAATCACTAGAATTATTACATGCTTAATTATCAAGTTTTAATTTAGCCATAAAAATATGTGTTTTATTGATTAGTCTCCTATATGTAGTTCTTAAATAGAGCTAAATAGGAGTTGAATTCAATTCAGGCTGGTAAGTGTCGGTTAGAGTAGATTGTGACCAATTTGATCGCATACTACTTTAACCCCTCACTTGAAAAAGAACGATACAGACGCATGTGGGTCGCATGTTATATTGTGCATGGGTTTAGTTGGAAAAAAAAAAGATGTCAGCGCAATTCCCTTAAAGGTAGAAGCAATTTTTTAATCTCTTTTTTCATTACATTATTGTTAGCTTTTTGGCTCTTAATTTCAAATTAATTAATTAGTGTTTTGACGATAACAAACCTAATTTTATTCACTAACAATATGAGTATTTTAAAATGTCCAATACATAGATCTCAAAATAACAAATCCAACACATTTTGAATCACTCATATCGAAACTCAAACAAAAAAGATTTAGTCGAAATAAGCTTAACGGAAAAATAGCTAAGGTGATGACGTGGTATCTTATTCATCAAATTTGACCCACTTAGAAGGTGACATGTGGAGCATTGAAAGAATGACACATGTGGATTTTTTTGTTGGGTTTTCAAAGAAAATTATATATATATATATATATATATATATGGGGTTTTTAAAAATAGAAAAATGAGGAAAACTATTTACACAAAGTATCAGGGTCTATCAGTGATAAAAATGATAGAAGTCTATCAATGTATTAGTGTTTTTTTTTTTGCTATTTTCTATAAATAGTTTGACATTTTTTCTATCTATGAAAATTTCCCTATATATATATATATACACACATTATATTTGTGTGTCTAACGAATAGTTGACTTCAAAATATGATGAGTTTTTTTTTTTTAAGTTTTTGGATCGATTTTAAAAATAAAATGAATTTAATATTATATATATTAATGTCTAACAACTAGTTTACTTAAAATTTTAAAAAAGAAAAAGAAAAGTGCATGTGGTTGATGGAGGTTACTTTTAAATTTAAAAAAATTATTATATTTATTTTTACTTTTAATTTCAATCATTAATTTTTATTTTACAAAAATCTAAAGGTCCAAATTAAATTTAGATTTCACGAACTTCCCTCTCTTTTTAAACTCCTCATCTTCTCCAAATTTCAATAATTTCTTTTTCATAATTTCCAATCCTTCATGAACACAAAAGCCTCTATTGTTACTCTCTTTGAGCTTCAATTTTCTTATTTTCCATCTTCTTCTTGAGGGAGATATGTTATGTTGTGAGGATCGATTTGTTGAGTGTTACAACTTGTGAATTAACTCTATCGAGAGAGTTATAAGTGTGTTTTTTAATTTTTTTTCAAGTTTTTGTAAGGGTTGATCTTGATCTCGTAAAAGAGTTGTTGTAATGGTTTGATTCTCAACCATAGAAAAGATAAGTTTGTTCTTGCGCCCGAGAAAGGAATATTGTAGCGATTCTACTATGAGCCGTGGAAAGAGTCGGGTTTGAGTGACATACCCAAGAAGAGCTTGGGAAGTGGATGTAGGTTGGGTTGTGTTGAACCACTATAAATTTTTGATGTCATTTTCTTTATCCCTCTCCTATTTAATTTTGTCATTAATTTATTATTATAGTTTAATACATAGAATTAATTGCAATATTTATTCTTGAAATTAATTGCTCATATTTTGCTTGGTAGTCCTTTATAAATATCTACATTTATCACTAATCTTGTTATTAAAGCCAATTTGGGTACTTAATTTTTTTTGTGTGTGTCAATTTCCTGATTATTTTCGGTTGAAATTATATGCTTGAAGTTCTTGTTTAAATTAATTGCTAGCAAAAAGTGTGTTAGTTTGTTTAATTGGGCCTACATTAATAAAGAAATTTCATTAGTTCGAGCATAGAAGGACAAAGTAGATGTTTTGGAAGGTAGATAAGAAAACAAAACATGTTGGTAATAAAATGAAAAAGGGCAAAGTAAATGTTGTAAAAATATAATGTTAGGCACACCCTAACATGTGGCTCATACTTTTTCAAGCATATAAGGGTTAAGCCGCATACAATTAAGTTGTATTTGCAATCTACGATAATCAATGTTTAACAACATTAATCAAATTCAACAACAATTCAACACGCTTTGATATATTTTTAGGACTCTATGCAATTAAAAACATACTTTTATCACTAATTTAGAACCTGGATAAATGAGCATGTTGTTCTAAAGATTATAAATGTTGTGCCCTGCGTCTAATATGAAAAATGAAATCCTATGCCTAGTTTTTTTTTTTTTACTTCTATATTGCTTTTATGAAATTGTGTTTTTTCCGACTCTTTTGATTATCTGATTCAACATAGGATGCTAACTTAAGTGACCAATTTAGATTAATAATAATTAGATCAATAAAAACAACTAAAACCAAGTGTTGAAAAAGTAGGTAGAATGTAAGTAAGGCTTTTATTTCTTTCTTAGGACATCAACATAAATTAGTTCACAAAAAAAGGACATAAATAAATTGATAGTGAAAGTAAAGCTTAAACATAAAGTCATATTTACAAAAACTTAAGACCAACATAAAAGTTTAAAGTAAACAAAAGAAAAGTAAAAGTCTCTTTACAGCTTGCTCATTTATCTAACTTGATCAAATACTTTTTAAGATGAATAAGCCTTCGTACTTGCTCTTTCAATACAATTGTCTGAATAAGGCTCGACAAGACGATAGAGAGAGGTGTAACAACAATTTTTTTTGAGGGACTCGATATGGAAGCGATAATTTTATGAGAATTACTCGAAAGAATTGAAGCTTGATGATTTCAAGAGTCTCGTGGAAGGATTTTCTCCTAAGTAGAGAATAAGGAAAATTTGATTTGATTGTAAAATCTGCAAATCATATGATTTATGCACTCTTTATCACTTAGGTGTAGTTATAATCACAAAGTTCATGGGTGCATTTGTTGTTTGTAGATTTCCTCAAAACTCTCTTCTTAGATTGTGGATATCCTATTTATGGCAAATTCAGGCAATTCACGCACAAAACGAAAAAACCTATCAAAACATTCCAAACTTAATTTTTTTTCACACTAAAACACATTTATTTGATAAATCAATATTAAAACATAGGCTTTTCATGTTTTTACTTAAATTTGTTCTAATTAATATGACTTTCGTCAATAAACTGGGGTATTCACCATAATAAACTTCGATTTTAGAGCTAAAAAGCTCGCATGTGTGAGTTATCACACTACTTATTTCCGTTACTACTGTAACAATTATTTTTATTTTTAATGTTGACTAGAAAATTATAAAATTAAAATAAAACCCTCCGTTTTTCATACATCTCTTGTCAATTTTCACCCAACTTATAGTCTCACCTCTACCTTGATTGTTGAAGGAGTTGGAGTTGGGAGAATGAAGTTGTTAACTCAACTTATTATTTAACTCAAAAGTTGTGAACCCACTACTAAAATGTATCAATTTCGTGATAAATAAAACTTTTTGTAAGATATTGAACTAACTTTTAAATTTAAAAGTCTTCCAACTAAGGGTACATTTGGATTTAGTTTTTTATTTATTTAGTTTTAAAAATAAAATATTCTAGAAAAAAATTAAAGTATTTGAGAACCATTCAAAATAATTATTCAAGTGTATTTTAACTAGATTTTATAAAAAAAATTTAAATAAAAACAATTTTTTTTGAAAAATATATTTTTTCTCTAGTGAAGCGAAACACCTCTAGACAATTTCACTCATGGTAGAATTTTCTCGCGGTATAATCTTCTAATCTCTCGTGTCTATTATTTAAAACTTCTTTTTCAAATTAAGTCATTTTTGTGAAGCCAACCTTTGTCATTTCAATTTAACACGCCTACGTTCTCTTATTTCTTTTTCTTTTTCCTTAAAACCCTTTCATCTTCGTCTCACTCGTTGCTCCACCGTCTCTTTCACTTTGGCCCCCTCTCTTTTAGCAGTTCAGTGCCGCCGCCGCCGTCGCCGCCGTCGCCGCCGCTTCTCTCCCGCTTAAGGGCATTAGGCCATTTAATTGCCCTTGCCTCTCATCACAACTCTTCCGGTGCCTCCTCTTGAGAGCCATGGCGAACGACCAAGACATGAGTGGCTGGACTGATCTGCTTCACTCTTCTACAAAGCTCCTCGAACAAGCTGCTCCATCAGCCCAATTCCCTCCTCTCCAGGTTTCATACTCTCTCTCCGCTTCTCTTTAGTTGCTTTGCTCAGATTCTGCTGGAAATTGAGGATTCTAATTTAATTATGTACCTGCATTTTAAAAAATTTCACCTCTAACTGGAATGAGCAAGTCTAATTGTATTGTCAATAGATTAAACTCTAAAGTGCCGTTTAAATATTTTGTTTATATCTGGAAATCTATGTATGATGCTTTATTATTATCATTCATTTTCTATTACTACTATTTTGTTCATTTCGAGGCAGTGAAAATCGGTATTCGTAAAAAAACAAACATTGAAGGTAACAAGAGGTTTGAGACTTTCTTAACTGTGCTCTCTCTTCGTAAACCCGTGCTACATCCACCCTAACCGAAAAGAAGAAGAAGAATTAATAATGGTTTAAATAAAATATTAACAATCGACGAAGAGGGAAGAAAAGATGCAGAAAACATGATGTTTTCTAATTTTAAAATAAAAAAATAAAAATAAAAGAAGAACGACCAAGAAACAAAATCTCTAGGTTCTTGTCTCCGCATCATGTCCCTGTTCTTATCTCTGAGTTTCATGATGTGTGATTGTTTCAGAGGAACTTAGATCAGTTAGAAGTGTTATCTAAAAAGCTCAAGGCGAAGACCCTGAGAACTGAGGCACCTACACAATCTATTGCTGCTACAAGGTAGTCCTATTCCTGCTACCCATATGCTCACCTATTCAATTCGGATTTTCTGTTACTGTACTATCTCTTTAGCAACCAAGAATTGAACGCATTTTACATTTCTGAATCTTTTACTTGTATTTGCATGCAATAAAGTCTTATACCCAATGGATCTTTGTAGTGAGTGTGGCATACATATGACATGCAGTTATATCTTTTAATGAGATGTTTGTAGGTTACTTGCGCGTGAGGGAATAAATGCAGAGCAACTTGCTCGAGATTTGAAGTCTTTTGAACTAAAGGTGAAGAGCTTTTCAATGTTCTCAATTGTATATAACCTTTCTTTATGATGTGTATAAAATATGAAATAGACCTTTCACTATTATAATGAAATATACTGAAAGGGGGAGTAGGGTCTCAACCCACAACTAATGGGGTCGCAAGAGAATTCTGCCTAAGTCCAACTGTTAGAAATAAAATAATTACAAATGGAATTACTAAGTCTATACGTAGAAGCAACAACAAAAATACATTATCGAGAAAGGAAAGCAGTTACTATTATAATTGTTATTTTGTTTTTTGTTTTTGTTTTTCAGGAGGAAATAACATTTGTCATTGATAAATGAAATATACAAAATGAAGGTAATACCCCAACCACCAAAGGTGGATTACTAAAAAGACCTCCAGTTACCAACTAAGTTAGAAAGGTGATTAGTTGTGGTGGGGGGGCATTTGCACCAAAATAAAGCAGTATCTGCAAAGAGAGCTAGATGTTATCAATTTTTGTGTACTTATCATTGAATATTCAGTTGTTTCTTTCCCCCAAAAGGTTCAAAAGAAAGCTTCAAGTGATGGCTAGACATAAAAGCTTCTTCTTTCCTTTGGATGGGTGTCCTATGAAGTCGAGAGCAAAAAGATACTGTATATTCCTGGCATCACGATCCTCCAATCAAAATCCATCAACATAGTAATCCATAGCTTTCTAGCAAAAGAGCAGAAAACAGAAAAAAGGTCTTGATCTTCTTTGGAAATGAGCCTTTCCAAATGACCTTGAGAAGAGGATGTTTGTTAAGACCCACCGAGCAAGAAGTATTCTCTATCAAAGGGCTGACAGTAAACTTTTTGGATGGTCAAGTGGCCATCACCACAAGCCTTTTGTCTCTAAATTAATCAAATTTAGGGAATGAAAGAGAGGTCCATTCCATAATCTCTTCATCTTTTAGACGCCTTATGAAATCCAAACTCCATGTGGCATTGTGTCACAGTCCCAAGTCGTGCTTTATCCAGCTATCTTTTTTATTGGAGAGGCTCGGGTAAATTCTAGCAATAGTGTCGCACCCAAGTTTGGTCATGCCAAAATAAAGTGCTCATATCGTTGCCCAAGTTGTGCTTCATGTGGCTCACAAGATGATTTAGTCTTGTGCTGGTTTTCCAAGGAGGTTTGGCTGTAGACTACTCAAGGGAAAAGGCTAAACTAAATACATGGAATTTGGGCCGTGCTTTGTTGTGATAACCTTGTGCCAAAGTGCTTTGGGCTCATGTAAAAATCTCCAAATCCATTCTGCTAGAAGGGCTTCATTTCTCATTTTATGTTGTCGATTCCTAGACCATCCAATGCTAGAGGAAGTTGTGTCTTCCCCTAATTAACGTTGTGCATTCCCTCATCAAGTCTAGGGCCTTCCTGAAAAAAATTTCTTTGAAGCTTCTGTAATATGTTGACGACCTTAATGGGCATTTTAAAGAGATATATAAAATGTTGGCATGTTTGGGAGGGTAGATTGAGTGAGGGTATTGTTCCTTCCTTAAAGATGAAGTGATACTTTTTGTAGTTTGCACTTAATTTTCTTGATTATGTGATCCTAAAAATACAAATTTCTAGGAGTATCCCTCAATGGAAGGCCAAGGTAACTTGTTGGCCAATAACCCATCTTGCACTCATGAGTATCAACATTGTATTGGAGGGACTTAGGAAGAATATTAATCCCCATCATTTTACTCTTGCCATAAGTTTTGTTAAGACCAAATGCCATTTGGATGATCTAGGTGTTATTAAAAAAATTCGTAATGTTCAATGGATCATGTGAAGAGAACACTAATGTGTCATTGACAAATTGGATGTGATTATCCATTAGAGTATATTTGTCTATGCCATTGGTGTTGAGGTTGAGGGTGCCCAAATTGATGCCATGATGGAGAAGTCTACTAAGGCAATACACTACAAGGATAAAGAGAGAAGGCGAGAGCAAGTCTCCTTGCCTTAACCCTCTTGTTGGGATGATTTTCCCTATTGGACAACATGATGATGGAGTAATTAGTTGTCGATATACTCTCCTTGATTCAACGCCTCCGTGTAAACTTGAACCCTTTAGCTTTTAGTATAGATCGAGAAAACTCCATTTTTTTCAGAAAAGGAAACGAGTCTCTTTTATTGATATAATGAATTGAGACAAATGCTCAAAGAACAAATAAGGATACAAGATCACAAAAATAAGAAAGGATCAGTGAGTGCACCCGGACATCTGAACTAGGTTGACACCCCCTTAGCACTCTCATCATATCCAATGAAGCTAAACCAAAACAATATGTCAAAACACCCCAAATACAATGGGGCCAACATAATCAACAGAAACAACATACCAAACTGAATCAAACTGAAGCCAAATGCAAAAAAATACCCCGGATACAGTGGGGCAAATAAGCAAGGAAATCCAAAAGCAAATTTTCCTTTTCTAGATCAAACTTGATCGCAGTGCCTTCTTGTGGGATTTCTAATCTTCTATCATCTCATTTGCTATTAAGGAAGCATTCAAAATTTGTCCATTTGCTACAAAAGCAAGCTGATTCTCTGCAATGGTGGCTTGGTAGGACCTTTTTTAGCCTATTTGAGGAAACTAAGGCAATGATTTTGTAGGCACATGGATGTACCGTGAACTATTTTGGCATTGATTTTTTGGAATATGACATATGTAGTTAGTTTAGAGCCGCATTAATGTGATGCCACTCGAAAAAAGATCATGTAACATCAACATGATGTCACGCGTGGTGATGGTCCATAGTCCATACTTTTTGAAAAAAGAAATTATAAGGAAAAAAACCATTTGGCTTCTGGCCTGAAAATTTATTTGTTCCCAACAATAAGACATCGGCACAAGTTTCCTCTTTTATGAAGGCAACCTTTAGTGACTAAGCTTAGGGCTAATTAGGGACAATCATGAATGGTGGGGGAAACAAGGATTTTTATCCTTTTTGTAGAGCAAGCCGTAGAAACCAAGGAACTCATCTTTGATCTCTTGGGGTTGTTCAATAAACTTCTCCCATCTCTGGATAGGATCTTAGCAATCACATTTTTCTTTTTTAAGGGTTTCCTCTTGTTACCAATCTTCTTTTTGAAGCTTTTAAGCTTATTCATCAAACCATGACCCAACCATCCTTGAAGGGAATTTTTAGACCACCACTCTTGACAGAACGACACGATGTTTACATTTTGCATCCACGAATTGTCGAATTGTAAAAGTGTCATTTCCCACCTTATTTCTCCACAGGTCAAGATAATTGGATAGTGACTTGATGTCACCCTATCCAACTGTTGAAGACAAACATCATTGAATTTTTTGAGGCAATTATTCATGATTAAAAAGCGATCAATGAGAGTCATTCTTGGATTTCTTGAAGCTTGACCAAGTGTGCTTGCCATTTTGAAAAATGTCCTTGAGGAGATAGTCTGAGGGACCCACTTGTTGAAAATTTTCATGCTTCTAATGGATCTTCTTCTCAAAGATTTTTTCCATGACCACCTGATAACATTAAAGTCGCCCTAAGGACCCGTTTAAACCACCCAACTTGACAACATTGTGGAGCTTCTGCTAGAACAAAGGCCAATATTTTCTTCTTATGGGCCCATAAATAGTCGATGGCCCGATGGCCAAAAAGAAAAACCGTTAGAGAGAAAAACATGTATGAGGATGGAGAACTGGCCTTTGATTACCTCTTGTTTGAGATAATTGGAATCAACCCACATGATAAGAATACCTTATTTTTTAGATATGAAAATGAGAAAATTCCTTCAACTCAAAATCTACTTCATTGTTTAAAAAATATCAAATATCACAATCGAAGAGGTAATAAATTAGTATTATAACAATGGGATATGAAAAATGACGAGCTCCTGGCCTGCTATAATATTTGAACTTTGGAAGAACACTAAACAATAGCATTGGCTGCACTTGCTATCCTAGGCCACAAATCTGCACACTCCTTTCCAATAGGACTAGCAATTGCATTATCTTTAAAGTACGTGAAAACCCCATCCTTTCGCTGCCATGGCTTGCGTTGCTTGACAATGACATTAGGGAGGACATTTTTCTTCATATCGGGCTTTCCCTTTTTTACAGTTTTCATTACCATGTATCCAACACAGGCCAATGGCAATCTGTTCAAACGCTCCTTGATATCCTGCACTGTGATGATGTACAAGTTCTTGGCTCCAGTGTTCTGGGCACAATATACCATCACCGCCACTGGTAGACCTAGTGACATCCTAAACTTGTTACATGTAGATCCTTCGTGCCCTCGCTTTGACATTTTCGCCGGTGGAAACGAGAAACTACATGATGAGAATACCTTCAACATCTTTCGTAAAATCCAAAGTAGCCCAAGCAATATTTGAAGAGCTCCAAACTAACTTAACAAATCTTTTGTCCATCTTACATCTCTTGGTTTCTTGGAGAAGGACGATGGGAGGTGATGGGTCAAGTGTTCTAGGTTGGGACAAAAGGGAAGGTAATGAGGTACAATCTAGAAAGGGGTTGGGGAGATATTCATCAGTATTAGAGCCCACTTGGGCTTGTTTAGTAAGTGAAGTTGATTCTTTAAAGCCCAAAGTGAGAGTGGGCCAGGCTTGTTTGGAGAAAAGTTTGAGAGGTATAAAGGGGAATGTGGGTGAGAAAGTATTTGCGTTTTCTTTGAAAGAAGAAGTAATATAGCTGTGAATTCTAGATGTGTGTTAGAGGGTTGTTCAAATCTTGTACTATCTGCTTTGTCCTTTTTCTTTGGGCGCACATGTATCTTTTAATTTTTTTCCTCAATGAAAGTTGTTTTCTAAAAAAAAAATTGCTTTGGCCTTTCTCAATGACTTTTGGGTGCCATTAATACTAATTGACTTCTCACCCGAGTGGTAATCATCCTTTGTAGCTTCAAAAGGCTTCCTTTGTTTGATTTTGGTTTGGCTATTGTCGTGGGCTTAATACCAGTTGGGTTTCCAACAGCTTTTATTGTAGTTTTTGGAGGTTGTTAGTGACTTTCAACATAGACGACAAAATCCCCCAAACCTGTGGTCGAATTTGGGTGCAAAATTTTAGATTTGATGAAGCCCCAATTATTGCTTTTAACCCTGATACCCCATAAAGGTCCAACCCTCTACAATTAATATTGATAATTTCTTTAAAACTACCATACCCGTCTCCTATGTTGGTGAAATGTAAGGGTTGGGAAGATTTTTAATCTTTAACAAACCTTATTTTTATTTTATTTTATTTTATTATTATTTTTTGATGAGAAACATTCAATCATAATTTCTTTGATAGTATGAAATTACAAAAGGGCAATAAGAGCCATGAGAGATTACATAATGCTATTCCAATGTGCTGTAAGAGAAGTAAGATTGTAATCACCAAAAAAAAGGAAGTGAATTTACACCATGACAGAGATGTGTACAAAAGACGATCTAAAAATTGAGTGAATTCTGTTTCTCTATCTTAAAGAATACGATGATTCCGCTCATTCCAAATGAGCCAAAAGAAGTCTTTGATTACGAAGTTCCACATGATCGCCTTCTCCTTCTTAAAAGGATGACCAATAAAAAGCATATTCAAGAGAATGAGGGGGTCATTTGGGAAGACCATGTGCTAGTTGAAACATGATAATATTATCCTCCAAAAAGAATGAGCGAATTCAGAAAAAACCAAGATGTGCATAATGATTCCATCATTTTGATGACAAAGGACACCAACTCGGAGCATACACCATCCATGGGGCCTTTTTGATAAAAGTTTCGGCTGTGTTAAAGCTATTATGTCTAACCTCCCATAGAAAAAACCGAATCTTCTTTGGGATAGGGCCCCTCCAAATATATTTATAAAGGATAGTGTTCTCAGTGTTACCACCGGATGCAAGAAATTGGGTGAGTGATTTAGTGGTAAATTGACTAGACTTTTCCAATTTCTATCTCCATATGAAACGATCATTGATTCCTCTCCATGCATTTTTTTAGACTCTAAAATATTCCACCTTCAATAGCCCTAACTCAGTCCATCCTTGGTTTTTCGAAATGTTTTCAACAAAATTGCTATAATAAAGAATTAAAGCTTTGTCAGCTGAGAAAGGATTGATAGGACATGTTCCATTGGTTGCAGTGATAATAGCTTCCTCAATAGCTATATCCGATATGAGGCATTGGACTATTAAAGTTTCATCCCAATTAAAGGAATTAATGGAGGGTAGTTGGGTGGAGGTCGATTGTGGGGCCTTCTGATTCTTAAGGGTGCATTGATGGTAGGTTGGTTTGACTTTGAACTCTTTGTCACTCCCTCCTGATTGTTTGGTGAAGTTCCGGGGTTATTGCTCCTCTTGACACAGTCCTTATAAGAAGGGGTTGCTTGCAAAACCAACTTGTGGGTCTGTTCCTTTTGTTTGTGTGCTTCGTCTCGGTAGTCTGATAAGAGAGAGTAAAAAAAGAAAACCATCCTTCTTTGTTTGAACCTGATGGGAGAGGAATCTGCGCTTTTGACCATTGTTGTCAAGTTGGTTGACCTCCACGTAATAACCCTGTTTTTTCCTTAGTTTCTCCACCCAAATAATGAGGTCAGCTTTTTTGCCTTCTTCTTAAGAGGGTGACAATGGCTTTTACCTCTACAGTTCAAAGGAGAATATGGCTCAAAATGAATATTGGCTTTTACCTATATAGTCCAAAGTATTTTTTTCTTTGAAGTTGTGTGTATATCTTTGCTGCCCTGATCTAATATACATTGCAAAATTTTATTCTGGTATTCTATTGCTCTCTAATCTTTTACGTTCCTGTTTATTTCTTCTTTTGAAGACTACATTTGAGGACGTGTTTCCTGCTGAGGCAACAAGTATTGAAGAATACTTGCAACAGGTATCCTTTATGCAATTTTTCCTGATATTGTGCAGTCTTGCCGATAAATTTTACTCAAGAAGCTATTGGCTGAAATATCTATTTCATACTTCTTTTTGCTAGAGGATCTTGCTGAATTAATGCTTTTACTAATTTGGTTATTCATACATTTATATATGGTAATCTTTGTAGATTGTAGTTCTTGGACTTGTTAAAACGTGTCTTTTGTTACTTCAGGTTTCTTTAGAAAAATTATTTCAGCGATTTTGTGGAACGTTTGTGAAGAACGAAACGCAAGAATGTTCCCAAACAAAGCCAAATCATCCAATGATGGTTTAGAGTCCGCTATTTTCAATGCTTTCTTTTGGTGTAAAAATATTCAGGCCATTAAGAACCATAGTTTCTTCTTTTTTTATTACATATTGGAAACATCTTTTGTATTTCCTTTGAATGGGCCCCTTTTGTACATCCTTGTATATTTCATTCAATCAAAAAATAATTTCTTATAAAAAAATGTTTCTTTTAAAAAGATTAAGTGTGAGTCTCATTATGCTGCATTTGTTATTGGGAACCTCAGCATCTGGGTGAGGCAAGACACAGCATTTGTACAGAAAATAATTAAAATATTATAGCATGGATTTTATTTTTATTTTTATTTTTAATTTTTTTTTTGAACAATGAAACAGAACTTTTGATTAAATTTATGAAAAATTATAAGAACTCCTAAAAGGAGAATGCACCACCATTGTGTTTGCGATAAATTCCCTGAAAGATACAATAAAGCCACAAATAAGAACCCCCAACCAGAAAAAAATGAAAGACCTAACATAACCTCCAAGGAGATATAGCAATCAACATCATAAAGACGGCCTGCAAGCAACTGCCATAGAAAATCCATCTTTTGGCAGCACCACTTTGAACAACTTTAACATTAGAGAGAGTCTTGCAAAGCCAAGTCCCAAAACTTGAATTGAAGGTAATTATGATGTCATTGATTCTTAAAAAAGGAAAAACAATGTCATTGATGCCATAAAAATCTGTCCTCCAAAGTATTTAAACCATCTGACTGAGTGGCTTTTAGGTAATAACAATTTCAGATTATCGTAGTCCCTCACACAAACATTTTCTTTTTGAAAAGGAAACGAGTCTCTTTCATTGATAAGAAACAGTTGATAAAAAAACAATCCTCAAACTGGAGCCATACAAATAACAAAAGACTTGAAAACAGCCCAAGAGAAAGAAGTGGAATGGATTGAAATGACCAAAAATCTTAATCTTGTAAAAGGCTGGAAGAAAGCAATGAACCTACACGTGCCATAGCCTATGAAAGAAACTGATAGACCTCCCATTCTATATACTTATAGTAGAAGGATAAGGCTGGATAACTTGACTGTTGGCTGTATTTTGTGTTCCTTCGGTTATTTTTAAGTCTGTTATGTATTAATGTATAAATATTTTTAATAAGAATTTATTTGTAGATAGTTAAATAATAACGAGCTTAGAGGGAATGGATTAAACCATGGCAGCCACCTACATGGGGTTTAAAATCGTACAAGTTACTTTGGCAACTAAATGTAGTAGGGCCAAGCCATTGTCCCATAGAATAGGTGACTAGCCGAGGTACACGCAAGGTGCACGCATGTTGCTCAAATCATCAAAGATATAAAAAAATTTGTTTAGACTGTTGGTAGTGACTTTGGCATTTGTTTTTGCTGCCCCCTCCGAGGGGCAATGCTAGCTAGACTAAAGTAGTGTCCCCATTTTCAATTTTCGTATTGAAGTTATTAGATGGTGTGAGATTATGCTAGTTGGATCACATTTGATTTGGGAGGAGGATTCTAGAGGAGGGCTAGACATTTTCAGGAATGCTTTCTCCAGAGTTTTTCACTTGGCTAATTCTCACTGACCCTATTTTTTGCTGCTAGTATGATTCTAAGTAGGGGTGGAATTTTGATTTTAAATGTTTCTTACCATGCTGAATTTGCTAATCTTCTGCTGCGTTTTCAAGGGACAACCATTTTTTTCCCCTCCAAACTATGGAAAATTTAACTCTGGGCTGTTATAGCTATCTTAAAGGAGAACTTAACTTGTTCTTACTCTGCCCCCTTGCTTTCAATTAATACTGTCTACTTAACTGAAAGGTTCAATTAGTTGGTTATAAGGCCCAAAATTCTAGTGTATTGGGAGCTCAAAATGAATTTATTATCCGTAGAAACACTTCAAAGTTGTTTTTCTGAATGATTTTCACAGGAACGATATAAGTCTCCTGTCTATTTTAAATGAATTCATAGAAACACTTGAACAAGATCTGTCTGTTCGGTTGGTTGCCCAACTGTGTATTTGAGTTCTAAGAAACACTTTTACGGCTTTTCTTAAAACGAATTTCTTAGGGACATTGTAATTTGGAGTTGAAAATCATGTATTCTTGGGTTCTGCTTTTGTTGGTTCTTTGGTTCTTTCTCCTTTATGGGTTCTTCCCTATTGTACTCTTTGGATATTTCATTCATCAATAAAATTGTTTCTTATCCAATTTTTTTTAAGAATATAAGCTCTTAAAAACTGCTCTGCTTGGTTTTTGTGTTGTGTTATTCATTTTACAGCTGGACAATTCTATTATTATTATTATTATGGAAAATATTCCAACTTTTCTGATGCTATCTTCCCATTTTATCCAGGACAATCATTAATGTTGATATGTCTGATCTTTGTGTGTTTTTTTGCATTCATCTTAGGTCCATGAAATGGCAATGATCTCGGCCATACAGGAGGCACAGAAGGACAATGTTAGAAGTTTTAATGATTACATGATGAAAGTTTTAGAGGTTAGCATGACTGGGTTGTTTTTGGAGGGTAAATCTTTTTCGCCAAATACCTTTCCTTTAATGTTATAAGCATAGTATGCAAACATTTCACTTTAATTATTGACTTCTTCCATTTTCTCTTGCTGTGTGTTTGATATTAGCATGTGAAAAGTCAAGTGGTAGAACAGATCTTTGATTGGAACTATTTCTGAATGTTTCAGAAAAGAGTTGGGCGTTCATGTTTTTGCATTTGAGGTTGAGCTTCGAAGTGATAACTGATGTATTTTGTTTTGCGCCTTCGGTTGCCCTCTAGTTATTGTTGATGAAATTTTTTCATTTGAGATTGAGCTTTGCAGTGATAACTGATGTATTTTGTTTTGCCCCTTCGGTTGCCCTCTTAATGTTATTGTTGATGAATATCTTTATTCTTTTCATGTGGCAATGGATTACTGGTTCTTGTTGTGGCTACTGTTCAAGAACTTTCATTGTTAACTATGGAAAAATTTGTGTTTTTCCATTCACATTATAGATGTTTAGTTTCTTATATTTTTCTTGGAAATTATAATAGGCATCCCTTTTGTGAGATTAAATTAAAATGATAACCATTAACCATAGGTAAGTTGATCGCTGTTTTGTCGATTTGAATTCGTCATGCTTTCAGCTACTTAAACTGATTGTAAAGAGGACTCGTTTCTGTAGAATAGTGAACATCTGCTGGGCTAATTCTTTACTAATTGCACATTTGTTTCTGAATTTTTATGGAATCAAATCTATGTCAGGAGGATTGGAAAAAGGAAAAACGTGATTTCCTTCAGAGTTTAAGCCGAATATCTACATTACCCAGGACTAATATGATTGATGATAAAAGTGGGGCTTCAAATACGGGTCAAATAGCCTCCTTTGTATCCAGTCCACATGTTTCGTCTGGTTTACCCAGCCTGGAGTCTGTATCTCTAGCCAACAAGCCTATTATTGAGAAAAAGGCATCAACATATGCTGAAGTAGTGAAGAAGATGAACGATGCAAGGGAACGTGGATTACCATTTAAAGTATGAGCTGGATCTTTCTTTACCTTTGACTTGTAGTCATTTTATCATATTACATCCCTATTGACGGTCCTCATAGCTTGTTAAATGGACCAATTTATTTCATCCCTATGGAAGGCCAGCTTTGATGTGTTTTCTTGGCTTTAATAGTTTGATCAATGTCAACCATTTTGGAGATGAATGATGCATACATATTTAATATATGATTTTTACTATTTGTTCTCCACTACTAGCCTGCTGTAGCTTTCAAAGGTGCTTATGAAAGTTTAGATCTGCATGCATCTGCTGGGAAGTCAGTTAACATGCAAAAGATTTGGCATCTTATTCAAGTAAGTAATCTTTTCTTTAATTGGTCTTCATTATGAATACCCAAGCATCTTCTCTGCCTCTCATTTCTTTATGATTTGATAAACTGTTGATATTTATTTATTTTTAAATGGTAGACATTAATGGGGGAGGACTCAACTTCCAAACGAAATGTTTCAAAAAAGATGTCACTAATACTTGGGGCAAGGCGCCATCTAGAGTGGGGACACGAGAAATATATAATGGATACAATACAAAGCCATCCTGCACAGGTATTGCTATTTTCTAGTATAATTCTGTTTACCATTTATTTGTTTGGAACAAGCACACTTGTTTTCAAAGAACTGACAAGGTGAGGAGTGTTCCAAAAATTTTACGTCCCATGAACAAATGACATCTCAAATTAGAAACGTATAGGAGTATCTAGTTAGTAACCTAACCTTTCTTGAAAAGGATACCACACTTATTGTTAAGGAAATGAGAAGAGAACAATGCTCCAAAATACGAAATCTTAAAGGAAACACAAAACAAAATTTACGAAAAGATACAAGAGAACAAACATAACAGGCTGATTCATAACAATTATAATGTGAATGAGAAGATCCCTGAAAGGTATGCTGATTTCTTTCCATCCATAACTTAGAAAGAAGGGATTTGACTGCATTTATCCACAAAAGATATGCATTTTAGGTCAACAAAGGTTCACTTATAAGCTACAACACATTGACCCTCAATCGATTCATAAATACCCACTTGAAGCCTTGCTATTGATGCAAACATCACATTTAGGGCCCGTCTGGATGCCTGTAATGGAATGGGATGGGAGTGGGTTTGGTTATAGGCCCACGTTTGGGGGCCCGTAATGGGTTGAGCATTACAAACCCTTTTCCATTCCAAACCCATTTCCATTCCCCCAACTGATTACATTCCCATTCCAAACCCTAATCCATTCCCCCATTGATTCCATGTGTCCCTCAATGCTCTCTCTGACCATACTAGCTTTGGCGGGTTCTCTTTCTTTGTCGAATTCGAGAGCGAAATCTCTGCCGTCTGGGACAACTTCGTCACCATCTCCGTCCTTTGAAACTCCATTGACCACACCAACGCCAACCGAATCTCCAACATCGCCTTACCCTGGAGCAAGCTCTCCGTTAGAGTCACGCATTTCGCCAACAGGCGCTGCAAATGACAGAACATCGTCACGACCTCGATCGTGCGCCGTAGCTTCAACTTTGTCAGTAATTTTGTTGGGTTCCATTACAGTCATGTTAAGCATGGTCATCAATGACGGAATGATTATGAACTTCAATTAAACGAAGAAGAAGAAAGAATAATCTCATTTTTATTTTTATTATTTAGGGTTTGTGAATAAAATTGGGAGGAATTTCTCCAATAAAATTAGAGGGAAATGGTAAATTTCATATTCTTTCATCAAAGTGCAATGGGAGTATATTTGTTGGATAGAACATTCACTGTCCTTTGAGCTATAAGTTCTTTAAGAAGACCAGATCTGGCCGTGGAACCTAATAGTGCAGAAAATATCAAATCAACATGCACAATCAGTAAATTTGGGTTGAGATTTTCCTTGGTGTATTATCTTTTTTGCCGTTGGAGATGAGGAATAGTTTCAAAGTGTTGCTTTGTTTGAAGAGGCTTGGTGGGAGTTGAATCTATTAATGGTCCTTGGAAAGGTTTCTCATTTACTAGGTTGCATGCGTGAAGAGTTGCTGGTTTTTTTGTTTTTGTTTTTGTTTTTTCTGTGTGTGTGTGTATGACTTTTCATTGATCAGAATATATTCATTGATTAGAATATAAAAGTGTTCCAATTCAAACAAATGTCTTGAATGGAATGATTAGATGCTGCAAATCTTCACCATGAGCTTAATGGCCGTAAAACGGGCTGCTTCCACACATTTTATCCCTTATATTATTGAGCTTAATGGCCATAGTGACTCATGGACATGGACGCTTGACACTAATGATTTCTCCACAAAATCATTATACACGTATGACTTCCAGTGGCCCACCCCACTACTACAAAGGAGTTGTACAAGAAGCTTTTGAGACGCCCCAAAATGTGTTAAATTCTTATTGTGGGAAGTCGCAAAGTCTTGCCTTAATACTATGGATTGACTACAGAAGCGCTGTCCTTGGTTCAAAATTTCTCCATCTTGGTGCTGCCTCTGCCAATCCAACAATGAATCCATTTTACACTTGTTCTTCAATTGTCCCTTCACTGCTGGGATTTGGTTGGAAATTTTTACGGCTTTCAGTTAGTCTGTGGTTCCCCCAAATGATACACAAAGTTGGCTCCATTTACTGTTGATGGATCTACCTTCAAAGCTACCAAATAACACTTATGGATTTGCATTAACTTCAATGGTTTTGTGGAAGATATGGGACAAAAGAAATGCTAGAATCTTCCCGGAGAAATATAAGACTACAAAAAACATTAATGACTCCACCGTATTTAATGCTTTTTTTGGTGTATAGATATACTGGCTATGTAAAGCCATAATTTTTTTTCGTTATTGCAAATTGGAAACATCTTTTGTATACCCTTTGAATCGGCCCCTTTTGTACCTTTGGATATCTTTGGATATTTTATTCAAGTAATGAAACTGTCTCTTATCCAAAAAAAAAAAAAATTGGTATGAAAAGACAGTGTATCAAGTGGCTAAAGGAGGCCTAGATATCCTAGGATTGTTTCAACATATGGTGGATGCTCTATCTCTGACACGATGGTGGATTCTGCTTGTAATCAGTTCTTGATGCTTGGCAATGTTTTTCTCTAGAGTTGAAGCATTTAATTCTGATTCGATGCTTTAGGCAGTGGTGGTTAAGAGTCCTTTATTGGTGATCCTAGACATGGCTACATCTTAATGGATCAATTATGGTTGGCCTTTTAAATTTCTCAAGCATCCAACCGCCTTGTGATGGTTCCTCTGTAAAGGATAAAATGTTTTTGAATTTTTCCTTAAATCTCTTTTCTTCGGCCACTTCATTTATGAAACCTCCCAAGGCTTTCTATGTCGAGTAAGCTGTTAGCTTCATCATTCTGATTGTTATGGCTAGTTTAGAAGATTCTACATTGATGGTTTTTTAGGGTGATCTTTGCTTCCTCAATTCGCATCAAGACACTTTGCTTCAACTTGGGTTCATTCCTCTTCACGTTTTTTTGGATTGATTTTATTTCTCTTTCTTAGTTATTTTCTTTTCTGTGTATTTGTTTTGGTACTTTTAGTAGTTTATGTTGGTTTCCTTGTCCTTTGAGCATTAGTCTCTTTTCATTTTATCCATGAAAGTTTTGTTTCCTTTTCAAATAAAGAAAAGAAAAGAAAGAGGAAAACGATGGAAGTTCTTTAGAATATTACAGTATTGAACTTCGATACTTAATTCATCTAAATTTGAGATGTGGGAAAAGTTAAAATTGCTACTTGTTAGAGATAATTGTGATTTAAAGGGATTACTGAAGCATAAAAAAAAAGGAAAAGAAGGGATTACTGATAGAAAGTCAGTGAGAACTAAGCCCAAGCCCCATTGCTAAAAGACTAGAAAGAAAGATGGGGCCGAGTGTTAAGATTTTGGGAAGGGTCTATTTAGTTGTACGACCTTACTTGAACAGGATATGTTCTATTCGTTGTCTAATTGTATCCTTGAGTTCGAATGTTGTTCACCTTTAACTGTATCCTTGAGTTCTAAAGTTGTTAGCTTTTGTTGTGTACTTTTTGTTTCTGGGTAGTAGGAGGGGGGGGGGGGGGGGGGGCGTGTTATGAGATGAGACTGAAATTAGAATTTCACTCCCCTCCGAAAGAAGTTCAACCAAAGCTTTTTAAAAACACATTTTAAGATTGGAAGGTCCTATGTACACTTGTTAATTTATGCATCTATAGTGTCCTATCAAGAAGTTCTAAAGTTGCTTTCCCATACACCATCTTTGAGTTCCAAACAACTTTTGTGGAAGGAAGACAAATTTTGGATAGTTCTCTTATTGCATCTCACTCTCCGGAGGACAAAGAAGTACAACCCAAGCTTTCCATTTTGATAAGAAAGATGGCAACTTAGAAACCAACAAAGAAGTCCAGCTTTAAGTGTTCAGTATTTACCATTTGCATTTAGGTCTAAATCCTAATGGGCTTTCATTCAATGTCAAAGCTAATATTAATTGAGTGGTAGGTCTCAAGATTAACCTCTCTCTCTCTCTCTCCTTTTTTATTTTTTAATTATTTTTTAAAATTTTTTTATTTTAAAGGAAGTTTCTATTTTTTTCCTTTTATAAATTAAAAAATCTATGTACACTTATTAATTTATGCATGTATAGTAGTTTGTGTTTGTGTACTTTTATGCTGAACATATTGTAGTTGCCATTAATTCTTACACGGCTCGTATGTTGAAGTCATCTCTATTTCCTTATAGGCTGCCCTTGGTGGTGTTGTTGGAAATCTGCAAAAAGTTTGGGCCTTCCTTCGGGTTCGTTTGGCACATGTGTTCAAAGAATTAGAAACTGTTGGAATACTATATCTCATCTTGCACTTCAGTTTTAAGTTCTTGTTATTTGCAGATTCGCTTGAGAGACTATGGAGTCCTAGATTTTGATGCCAATGATGCACGTAGACAGCCTCCTGTTGATACTACTTGGCAACAGGTGTTGATACCTTTTTGAAAGTTACAAGTATTCACATTGATATGTTTTCTCATTGAGAAAAAAGAAGTATTCACATTAGTACATTTAGCAGCAAATATGGTTGCTCATATTTAAGTTGCCTATTCTTGGGGCTAGCTCCTTCTGGGGTTGGTTCTTTTGTATGCCCCTTGTATTCTATATTCTTTCAGTTTATCCCAATGAAAGCTTAATTTTAATATTAAAAAATGCTAACCAAAATAAGACCTACATTTGCCTTATTCTTGCGGAGAAGAAGTCAAAATGGCAAAATGTCCATGCGTTTTGCCCTATCAGGCTAATACCTTGTGCTTCGCACAAGATTTGGAAAGTGTCCCATCCAAAAGATTTAAAGTTACTTTCCCATACACCATTTTAGATTTCCAAACTACTTTTGTGGAAGACAGATTTTGGATAGTTCTCTTATTGCAAATGAGTCATTGATGATTGGAAATTGATGGATGAATTTCATTCATGCTTACCTATGGTCTCATGGCTTGACCAGAACTACAATGCCTCCTCACTTCTATTATTTATCTCTAAATTGTTTCCAAATTCTCTACTTATCTCTAAATTAGTATAAATCGACCTCCTCTTTTTGTAATTATAGTTTATTTAATCTTATGACCAATTGGAGAAGTTTTTTGAATTCTACTAGATATGATCCCTTTTGTAATTTCATCTCATCACTGAAATTTTTGTTTCCTATTAAAAAAAGGGGTATTGACAATCTCAAGTTGAGAAATCAAGCTTTCTTAACCAAATGGATCCTTCGTTTTCCCTGAATGTCCTAAGTTGTATTTTTATTTCGAACAGATTTACTTTTGCTTGAGAACTGGATATTATGACGAGGCCAGAAACATTGCGCTCTCCTCTCGTGCTTCAAATCAGTTTGCCCCTCTGGTATAGGTTTCTTTTATTTGTTTGTAAATGTAACTGATGCCATATTCAACCCAAAGTCACTATTTTTTTCTTGACAGCTGACAGAGTGGATTAATACTGGGGGCATGGTACCAGTGGAGATAGCAAGTGTTGCATCAGAAGAATGCGAGAAGTTGTTAAGAATGGGAGATAGGATGGGCCGAGCTGCATATGATAAGAAAAAGTTGTTGTTATATGCTATTATTTCAGGTTCTCGCCGGCAAATTGACCGTTTGTTGAGAGATCTTCCAATGCTGTTCAATACGATAGAGGATTTTCTATGGTTTCAGTTGTCAGCTGTACGTAATGGCCATGGGGAATCCTCATCGATTGTTCTGAATGAAGGCTCGGTACCTTATACTTTGGATGATTTGCAGTTTTACCTCAATAAATTTGAACCGTCATATTATACAAAAAATGGAAAAGACCCCCTGGTATATCCATATGTTCTGCTTTTAAGTATCCAACTGCTGCCTGCGGTCTTGTATTTGTCAAAGGAAACAGGAGAAGAAGGATTAAATATTGATGCTGCTCACATATCAATTGTGCTTGCGGACCATGGAGTACTTTCAGAAGGATCAGGGGCTGGACAAAAATTAGGTGTGATGGATGCTTATGCTGAGGTAGCTAGCATAATCAGGCAGTATGGTTCTCTTTATTTAAGAATGGGTAATTTATCTATGGCACTGGAGTACTATGCCCAGGCTGCTGCAGCACTGGGCGGTGGACAGTTGTCGTGGTCTAGCAGGGGTAGTGTGGATCAGCAGAGGCAGAGAACTTTAATGCTGAAGCAACTTCTTACTGAGCTGTTGTTACGTGATGGAGGTATCTATCTCTTGCTTGGTGCAAGGGGTGCTGGGGAAGAAGGTGAATTACGGCGATTTATGACTGACATGAAATCAAGGCAACAATTTCTACTTGAAGCTGCTCGACAGTGTCAGGAAGCTGGACTTTATGACAAAGTAATAATTTGTCTTATCATACAATTCAAAATGTCTACGTCTCTAAAACTTGGTGGCGGTTGCAGCATGTTTGCATTTCATATGCAATATGCACAACTATCGTGGAATTATATATTTAACTAATCTCAATGTTTAAAAGGTTAAAGTTCGCCACAAGGGCGTTTTCAAGGAGAGGCAACAAGGGGTAAAGCATGAGACTGGATAAAGTTCCATTTCTTTTATATATTTGAATCAGTTAACCAATGGAAATAGATTTGGAACAATTATCAAGACACTGGATATCATAAAAATAAACCTACCAACTAAGCATTCCAGAAACCTTCAAATTTTTTATGTTTGTGTCTTGCTCTGAGATCTTTGTTTCCTCATTCTTTCTTATCTTTAATATCTACGAGAAATTGTCTTATTTATGATTGTGCCTTATCATTTGGTTGGCTTATCCTTCGTTGCATGCTTACCATTTTAAAATTTTGCATTTTACTTATCAGTCAATAGAGATCCACAAGAGAGTTGGGGCATTTTCCATGGCACTGGATACAATTAATAGGTGTCTCTCTGAAGCAATCTGTGCCCTGTCACGTGGTAGACTGGATGGGGAGAGCCGTACTACTGGCCTTATTCATTCAGGCAATGACATTTTGGAAACATACAAATATTATCCTGAAATCAGGTCATTCATTTATTTAATCGTTTATACACGTAGCCATTTTTAGTTGATGCTTTTAATTTATCAGCAATATGTTATAAATTGTTCCATGTAAATGTATATTTTTAACTGTTTGAGGTCGGGTGGTAATATTCTATTTGATTAGTCAGATTTTGATATCTAGAATCATAGAATTCATAAAAGAAGTTTTTCTCCCTTCTCTGATATGCTAAAAATGTTTTGAGCCATCAAGAACATTGTTTTTTATTGAATTTTTCCTATACTGGTGACTGGTGGGTTCAACAATACATTTGTAAACTAAGGAGCGACATAGTTTCTTTAACTCAAATTGGCTGGGTTGTAACATGCAGCCTTCAGGAAAGAGAATATGTCATGGAGCAACAAACCGTGTTAAGACAACTTGAGGCAGTTCTTTCAATCCACAAGTTGGCCAGATTGGGTCATCATCTAGATGCTCTAAGGGAGATTGCTCGAATTCCATTTCTTCCGTTGGACCCACGAGGACCCGATATGACTTCTGATGTGTTTCAAACCTTATCTCCTCACATTCAAGCTTGTGTCCCGGAACTTTTGAAGGTTGCACTTACATGTCTGGACAATGTGACAGATTCTGATGGATCTCTTCGTGCCTTGAGGGCCAAGGTATGCGAACAACACCCTTTAGTCGTGTTTTTATTGCAATGCTTGCAAAATTCTAAGGGGGCGTTTGGGGCGCTGCATTGGTTATAATAGTTGTTATAGTCTATGGATTATAATAGTATGTATATGGGGTGTGCAGACTATTTGTCTTGGTTATTGTGTGTGCCATACTGTTTTAGTCTGAATAGGAAATAGTAAACAGTGTAACAAAGAAGGAGAGAGATGATGAGTAGGAAATAGCAAACATTGTAACAAAGAGGAATTTCAAATAGTATTATTGATGTTAATTATAGGTTATAAATAGTTGTAAATACCATTGTTATATTTGGAACCCCAAACATGGAGTGGACTAGAATAGCTCACTCCACCAACTTCAAGTTGGGGCCCCAAATGCCCCTAACATTTTTTGGGTCAATCTACCCCTGATTCATGTTGGAATTCTTTTACTTTTGCAGATTGCGAACTTCATTGCAAACAATTTAAATAGGAATTGGCCTCGCGATCTGTATGAAAAAGTTGCTCAAACCTTGTGAAAGCATGTCGACTTCAGCATTAGAGGGGCTAACCACGAAAATGAAAACTGCAAAGATGGAGCAATGGGAAATGTAGCATACTTTTAGGCTTGTATCTTTGTGTAGAAGTGCAAAAGAAAAAGGAAAATGAAGTTGAGGAATGTTGGGTGAATGGTCTGTCGCTATGCGCGGTTTTTGTTTCCCCAATCGGAAAACTAATGGTAAGTTTACAAAATCATTCCCAAATGTTTTTTTTGTCCTTTCGTTTTCTTCCTTGCCCTTTTGCTGTGCTTGTTGGAAAAGCTAGAGCAAAAGAGATGGGAAAATGGTGCTAAATTTAGGGTTTATATTTGATCAGATGTGCTGTGGATCTGTATCTATCTTGGAATATTAAGAAAAGGACTGTTTTATTGATTGTATCATTGTATGTATAGAGTGCATATGGTAGATTTATTAACTCAATTTTTTTTAGAGTAAAATTTGAAGCAATCTATTGAAAAACATCGCATTAAAATCAGCAGGTACAAAGAAATATGGGTTTTTTTTGTCTAGTTGTTTGGATGCTCAAAATAAAATTTAAAAAAAAAACAGCAATTTCCTACTGTGCCCTTTATAATTATAAATATCCACGTCAAGGAGAAAAAGGACTATCAAATTCTTTCATTTCAGAGAGTGAAAAGAACCTCTTATTTGTTATTGAGTTAAAATTTATTATATATTAGAAAACAAGGATTAAAATATTGTTTTGCTTCATTTACTTTGGAGTTTTATTTTAGTTGCTGTATTTTTAAATATTAAATTTTAGTCTATGTATTTTTAAATGTTTAATTTTAATCTAAGTACTTTTAATACATCTTAAATTTAGTCTTTACTATTAGTTTACTGTTGTTTTAATTTTTTTTATTATCATTTATTAGCATTTTATTTAGAAGTTTGGAAACATATTCACATATTCTATTTTCGGTCATAAAATTTATCATTATTAATTATCCAATTACGATCAAAATTAATTTTGAAAAATTGAATTTCTTTTTTTCTTTTTTTACAAGTTGAGGAATTGAATTTAAGGTTTATTAAAAGTATAGAGAATTGGATATTTAAAAGCATATATATTAAAATTGAACAAACTTTAAAGTAAATGGACCAAAATAGTATTTTAACCCGATTTAATATAACCTCTCTCTATTTATTTCACCATGTATTTATTATATGTTTTGAAAATTACCATAATTAAATAGATAAATAAAATAGAGAAAATATCACTTTATACTAGAGTTGTATCAATAAGAATTCTGACCCTTGTATCAATTTAAATCATAAATTTTTCTAAATGTATTTGTTTTACAAATTTTATGTGAAACTTATAACTGGTATCAATTAAACTCTTAAATTTTTATAAGCGAATCAATTCAAACCTTGTTTTATGATTACATTTGAAATTTATTCATGTATTAATTGTTACATGTGTATAGATTTTTTAAAATGTCGGTTTTATAAAATAGTGGATGAGAGTTGATTCATGGATAATTATGAAGAAAAATTGTTAGAAATAGCTCTTTTTAAGTTTCTATCCCAAAACTAGCATACTTTTTTAAAATTTGTTAAAATAGTTTGTCAATTTTTTTTTTAACTTATTTTTTTCTTTTCTAAATCTCGGTGTTCGATCTGGAGGTGCTAGTTTTGAAGGAGAGTCTATTTCTCACAATTTATCTCAAAATTTCCCTCCCTTTTCTTTCTTCCTCCTCTCACCGGCATCACCGCAGTTCCGCGCACATCTTTAGCAGCCATTCCACTTTTCCCCCATATCTTCCAACTGCAACCCTTCTTCACCGGCACACCGCCGTTGACGCAACAGCACGCCGCACACATCATCACTTGTTTCTTTCTTCTCTCACTCTGTACTGCGCTGACCTCCGCCCGTTGCTCCTGTATTCTGTTACCGTCGGCGACTCCGCACTCGGTTTTTCGCAACCCTCCATTTGCTCGTACGTGAGTTCTCTAAGTTTTTTTTTCCCCTTCAGTTCAACCAGTTCCAGAACAGGGTGAAATTGGAATGTGGTCAAATTTGATCTAAAATCTTGCCAAATCCGACCTATTTTGGGAGGAAATGTTTCTGTAATCCAGAATTCCCCCGTTTTATTTGTAATTTCCTTTTCATTTTATTGTTAGTAATAGGCAATTTTCATGACTCAAATCTCTGAAAGCTTTTCCTCTCCTTATTCCAGAATAAAAAAGAGTAGGGTTTTTGTTGTTCAATAACCTGTTAGTAAATGAAATTTCCGAATTAGGCATCACGTCACATTACTATCTATCAATCTTATTAGTTTTCTCCATGTTTTTTTTTACATAGTATAGTGCCACGTCCGTTCCCTGAACGAGGAGTGTTGATATTTGATTCGGAGGTTTCTGATGGAGGCTACGGATTGGGAAAGCTCTTCAGGAGGAGCCAGTGGTGATGACGACAATTACGAGCAAGACATAAAAGATGAAGAAGAATGTCTCTGCGCATCTGGGTGCTTGCGCAAGTTGCAATTCAGGTTGAAAATTTCAAGAATTTGAACTCCCCCGAGTCCTTCAATAGGATACTGTTATTTGCTTATTATTAAGTGTGTGTTTCAATATTTTATCTGTCTCTAGGAAGCATGCTTCAACTGCTCGATGGAACGATCAAATGGGAATGGCAGAAGTTTTAGAGAACAAGGGCAGCCTTTGGACGACAACTGGCATTGTACGTTGTGGCAAGATTTATTGTTCCATTGAGGAAACTTTGTAGGTTAAGTTATGTTTGTTTTTTGTTTTAATTTATCCCTATTGTTTTTTATATTGGCCACTTCTCTTTCACATTGTCTTAACTTAATTTGATTACTTTAAAGTAGTAGGGTCATATCATGACAAAGAGAAGAAATTGAAAGTGTTTCCAAGCCAAGGCCAGGAAATGGCCTATGAGAGCCGCATTAGGTGCATCTTGGCAATTACCTTAGTCGCCTCTTGGTCAGTTCTTTATTTGCTTTTGGTTGTCTTTGGGGCTGTATTTAGAACATTACATTTTAAATAAAGGGAAGGAATTCAAACTAAAATTTTACAAGAAGAAGCACTAGTAGCCTTTTGGTGTCTTAGTAAAGATGGGAAGTTATCATTTTTTAAGTTCTTTTTTAACTATAGTTTTTTTTCCTAACATTATCTTTTTAAAATAAGTAAGAAATTTTATTAAGCTTAGTTGTGTCCAACTATATAATTCATTTTATGTATCACTTATTCTTCTTTTCTATTTACAATATATATACATCTACTAGTCTATTTCCAATAAATTTGCACATCTATTGTTTTACATTCACTTGAGCAATGTTCCTTTTTTTAATATTTTTACTGTGTCTCTTGTCTTAGGAAAGTTAGAAGCGTGTTGCCTTAAAGTGTATCTTGTACTTTGTAAATGTTGGTTGTAATATGAACTTGGCTCAAACGTAGAGTTGTACAAATTAAAGCAGAAAAATATTCTCTTTTTTGTTTTTTTTTTTGTTTTTTTTTTTGAACTCTATAAATAGAGATGTTAAGGTTCATAATCTCTTTTGAGACATTTGGATGACAATTTTTATGCACACTATCAAAACTTCTTTTCTATATTTTCAGATTTCTTATTGAAGTTGGGGCCTTAGATCTTTTGGATCATGATAATTCAAGTCTTTCTTTGAAAGATGTATATAAGAAGGTAGCTGAAGGAAAAAGTGGGTGTCTTTGGGAGCAGTTCGAGGTTTATAGGCACCTCAAATCTCTTGGTTTCATTGTTGGAAAGCATAAAGTTCCTTGGTCTCTGAAGAGTGTTAGGAATGACAGTGACGTTTCATCTCCAAGTTCTATTGAAAACAAAGGAGCATCTGATGTCAAATCAGAAGATGAGAGGTTGATCTCTGAACTATTAGATGGCATTCAGCTTGACGAAGTGACACCCATTTTTGATGTTTTCCTTCCGCATAACAAGTTTAAAAAGTCTTCTCCTGGTGACCCAAATTTTATGGTCTGCTTGACTAGGTAAGTTCACTTGTTATAATAAAATGACTTGCACCAGAATTGGAGAAGTGTGTTCTTTTATTCAATCACTTCTCACTATAAATACTAATTCTACGCTTAAAAATAGCTTACTTGATAACAAACTTTGGACTATTTCAGATACTAAAAGTAGACTTGCACTTGAGTTAAACTAACCTACTCCTCCTAACTCAAATGCTGCAAGCTCTCAAAAGCTTGAAATCGACTAACACTAAAAGGCTTAGTGAAGATATTTGCTATTTGCTCCTCTGAACGACAATGAACCAGTTGCAATTCTCCTTTCTTTTGCATATCTCTCAAAACATAATATTTTATCTTAAACTGTTTTGTTCTTCCATGAAAAATTGGATTCAAAGAAATAGTTAATGTGGCTTGATTATCCACAAACACCTTCACACTCTCTTCTTGCTTCAAATGTAAGTCATGTATCAACTTCTTCAACCAAACAACTTGGTTTATTGCTGCAACAAACTCATCTTCTGTAGTTGATTGAGCCATTATATTTTTTTTTTTTTTGAACACCATGAGAAACACCAGAGCCAAAAGTGAGATAATACTTGGAGGTGCTCTTCATATCATCCAATGATCCACTCACTTTCTGAGTAACCTTGCAACTCAAAACTTTCAACTTTGCTAAATTTGATCCTAAAAGACAATGTGCCTTTTAGATTCTTAGAACGCTTTTTGTAGCAACCATGTGATTTTTACTTGGACATTCTTATCTGTACTTCTGTACTTTGCTAAATTTGATCCCAAAAGACAATGTGCCTTTCAGATATCTTAGAGAGATATACAACTAGACTTCTGTACACATTCTCATCTGCAGGTTCCGCTCCACCAGCCTTTTGCAACTTATCCTTTTGAATCATTGGAGTGTTCACACCCTTACACTCCTCCATATTGAACTTCTTCAATATCTCTCTCATGTACTTCTTTTAACAAAGAAACACTTCATTTTGTATTTGTTGAATCTCCATACCTAGGAAGTAAGACCTAGATCAGTCATCTCAAATACCTTCATCATTTCTTGTTTGAACACCTCTATTTGAGCACCATCACTTCTTGTCACTAGCAAGTCATCTACAGAGATACAATCCCAATATCAATACATTCTTCACATATAGTGGGGATTCACTTAAACTCTTTACAAAACCCAAGTTGTGTTCATCCATCTTGCTATACCATGCCCTAAGAGCTTGCTTCAACCCGTAGAAAGTCTTCTTCAACAAATAAACCTTCTACTCTTGCCTTGATGTGATGAACCCATTTGGTTGCTCAATGTAGATCTCTTCTTCTAACACTCCATTCAGAAATGCTAACTTCACATCCAGTTGATACACCTTCCAACCATGTTGAGCTAACAGAACAAGCACTAATTTGATTATGTCCATCCTTGCAATAGGTGCAAAAGTATAAGAGAAATTAGCTCCCCAGACTTGTGCATACCATTTCACCACTAATCTAACCTTGAGCTTGTTCACAGAGCAATCGGGATTCAGTTTGGTCTTGAAAACCCAGTTAACCCCAATCACTTTCCTGTTTACAGGCTTCTCCACCAACTCTCATGTTTTGTTCTTCTCTAACATTCTCAACTCCTCTTTCATTGCCTCCATCCACTTCTGATCTTGTTTAGCTTCTTCATACCCTTCAGGCTCCAATATAGCTACACTACTTCTCTCATACACATCATTCAATAGTCTAGTCCCTCTAAGTGGTGCATCATCAACCAGTTCATCAGGATCTAGAGAGACTTCTTTATGCTTCACCTCCACTTCTTCTGTCCAGTCCCACTCCTCATGCTCCAAGAATTGAACATCCCTACTAACCATCTTCATTGTGTGAGGATGATAAATCTTGTAGGCTTTGAACACCATGTTATAGCCTACAAAGGTTCTTGGTTTTGCCTTTTCACTCAACTTGTCTCTCTTCACATGTGGATATGAGAAAAGCACAAACAACCAAACACCTTCAAATTTTTCAATCTTGGTTTAGTATTAAACCAAGCTTTGTAAGGTATCTTTTTCTCTAATGCCTTTGTTGGTAGTCTATTCAATAGAAAGACTAATGTGGTAGCTGCTTCAGCCCAAAACTCTTTTGACAAGTTCTTCTCATGCAACATGCATCTTCTCATCTCACTGCTCCATATACTCCACAACAAAACGGTGTAAGTGAGAGGAAGAATAGGAGTATTATGGAGATGAAAAGATGCATTGTAAAAGTAGATTTGCACTTAGTTAACTAACAACCTCACATGACTTTTTAATTGTTTTTTTTTAACCTTACATGACTTTTTAATTGTTTTTTTTAAATCTAAACAAGTTGATTATTCTTAACACCAACCCCAACTAGAGGACACACTTTGTCTGACCCTAAGATAGTGTGCATTATAACTTTTGTGTTCAAATTTTTGTAAACTACACTTGGTGTGCCTTTTGGAAAAGGCGTTTCAAGTGAAGCACATATAATGGAATCAGTTTTAGAAGAAAATTAGTTAAATGCGTCCTCTTTAAGTACTCTATGTACTTTTTACTAATTTTTAGAATTTCTCAAACTACTTTTGCTTATTGAAAACTTTTTAAAATGCTTTTAATTGGTCGAAAACACTTTTTACCACAACATTTTAATCAAATACTACCAGTCTCTAATTAAGTACTTTCAATCATCCACAAGGACTTTAAAAGGCATGTCAAAGACATTTAGATTAGTACTCAATTGTATGGTTGTGAAATTGTTTATGCAATGTATCAATTTCATTTTTAGCCATTATTGTAATCCAATATCGAATAATAGGCTTCAACTTGTGTCGTTTCTTTCTTCTGGAAAATTCTATACATTACTTAGAATTTATCTGATCCTTTAATTCCTGTGATGTAAATTATTTCTTTTACAGGGGATATCCACCTTCAAAAAAAGATATTGAAGTTCTTGAGAGAACATCCAGATGCATTCCAGTGAAATATTGTCATGTTGAACATGGACGTGTCTGTTTCTTTTCATTCGATAATGTGGAGCTCCCCATCTTACCTTGACATTATTGTGGATTGCTCTGCTATTTTATTTTTGATATGTTATTTGAATTCTATTTTATGTTAAAAAAGAGTGTTTGGTCTGGTGGGCAAATTGATAAGTTGAAAGTGTACTTATTTTTAAATCTGATTTTACAGTCCTCACAAACCCGTTTAATCTTTTGGCTTTCTGTCTCCAACTCGCACTTTCCTTTTTTACAAATTTTGTAAACTCGACCTTTAACGCTAGACTCTCCTGAAGAGAGTCAATAAGCCTCCTCCACCTCCTCCTTTATCATCAAGGTACTTGAGTCTCTTCTAGACCTCTTGCTTTACTTCTGAAATTTCTAAAAACCTCCCAATTTTAAGACTTCCATACCTCTTTAAGGACGCGTAACTTGCCTATTTGTTTAGAGCCTCAGCTCACCCTTGAGAATGAGGGTTCAAAGGAAGGGTGGAGCTATTCTTTGAGAATTGTGGCATGAGAGGAGTCAGAATTTTTTAGAACTCTTCATTCTCTGGTTTTGATTTAGCCTGTTATAAAGCGTCATCTTGGTGTGCTCTTTATCAAAGCTTTTCAATAGTTACTCAATTCAAGACATTTCATGTTGTCGGGACTCTTCTATTGTTTCTCATTTTTGAATTGTTTTATCTTATCTCTGTTTCTTAACAGGATTTTGTTTGGTTTTCTGCTTCTGTCTTTTCAGTTTGTTCTTTTGGTTCGTTTAATCAGTTGTATTTTAAGTATTAGTCTCTCTCAGCTCTTCCTTGTTCTCTTCTAAGACCATACACCTCAATCACCTATCTCTCAATCTCTCCAAAGAAAAGCAAGAAAACTGATAGAGTAGATTCCTCTAACAACCTCAAGAGGTTTAGCACTCACATCTTAATGATTCCCTCGGTGGCGCCCAGAACACTAAACATACCCACTCCGTTTTCCTTCTTCCTCCAAGGACTCTTCATTAGCTGCTTATGACAATTCCCTTGCTATTCCACCAAAATAACAATGCTTGGATTCTCCTGTGGAATAGCATCCTTAACCAATCTCCTCTTATCTCGTCCCAGAACATCTAACATTCCATGATACCCTAAGGCCCTAATACTTGTCTCAAGACTCATCGCATCGACCCTTGACCATTTATATCAAAGGCTTCGATGCCCTTCTACTGTTGGTGTATTTTTGATATTCACTTGTCTTTATCACAATACCAACCCTCGACCATTATACTTGAGGCTATGGTATTTTCCTTCCGTGTACAGCAAACTGAAGGTCTTCTGGCCGTTTTCACTATTTAATCTCACAATAACTCAAACATGTCCATCCTAAAAAGATTTAAATTTCTTTTAAATTTGAAGATAAAGACTTAAAATTAGATATTTCCAGACCTAGGAAGATTTAATTAAAAGTCTCTTTTTCTAAAATTAAATTTATCTAAACCAAAGGGACTTAATTTGGAATCCTAATTTTTTCAATTAGAACCCATAAACAAATAAGTTCAATTAATCTAAAATTAACGGACTAAACAAATTTTAAAGCACAAATTAACTCCAAAATAGTCTAATTTTGAAATGTAGTGTGTTATAAACTTATAATTATACACATACTAAATTTATAATTTAACCTTATACGATTTTGTTGCCCTTGGTATAGATATGATATAGATTCTAAAATCTGGTTACAGATTCAAAATATTTTACAATTATTTTTCTATCATATATCTAACCGTGTCAAATTACTAGGTAATTCTGGTAATCTCCCTGATCAATTAATAGTGCCTAAACTATTAGTCACAAAATTGCGATTTTCGAAGTCATTTCTTGCAGCCTAATCTTGTGACCAAATCACATGGTGCCACTTGGCAAACTGATTATTATTATTATAAAGTTTGTTTTTTCTAGTGTGATTGGGTTATGCTGTAAAAGGACAACTACAATGAACTATTTTTTGTCTATACATATATTATATATATGTGTGTTGGTCCACTTCTCCCTTTCATTATCCCACCGGCACCGTCTCTCTCTCTATCTCCTCCGCCGTGAAAAATGAAACAACGCCGCCACCTTGAGCTGAGTAGTCTGAGCAGATCCACCAGCTCCAAAGACACAGCCATTGTTCCCAAGTCAGCTTACTCAACCATCTCTTCTCACAGATCCTCCTCCCTCTTCCACTCCTTCCTCCACTCCCTCTCCCATTTCCTCCTCCACCGCCGCAACGCCCTCTCTCTTATCACTCTCCGCCGCAAGCTCACTGGCACCCTCTTCGGCCACCGCCATGGCCATGTCACCTTCTCCCTCCAACTCGACCCTCGTTCCGAACCCCTCACATTACTCCATCTCCACATCTCCACCACTGCTCTCCTTAAAGAGATGTCCTCCGGCGTCCTCCGGATCGCCCTCCACTCCCACAAGCTCCCCGGCCGAGCGAGACCTACAAAGCTCCTCCAGCACCCCTCCTGGACCATGTACTGCAATGGAACGGAATCTGGTCTCGCTCTCTCTCGCACGTGCGAGGCGTATGACCGGCACGTCCTCAACACCATTCGGAGTGTGTCCGTTGGAGCTGGCGTCATTCCGGTGCTCCACGATGGAACGAAAGCCACGGGCGTGTGCTCGGAACTGGGTGCATTGGTGTATATGAGAGCCGAGTTCGAACGAGTTGTTGGAAGTGCTGACTCGGAAGCTTTGTTTATGATTAACCCTGATGGAAATGCCGCCTCTGAACTCACTATTTTTTTGCTTAGAATATGAACCCCTAAATTTTCTCATAATTTATGATTAGACTTTTTTTTTTTTTTTTTTTTTTTTTTTTTTTGGGGGGGGGGGGGGGGGGGGGCATGCATGCATGCATGCAAAGGGTGAGAACTTTCTTTTTTGATAAAATAGTGAAATAAAATTGACCACTTTTATTATTTTGGTGTTCAAATAAACCTACATAATACTATCTTTTCTTTGTGTTAAAAAATTGAGATTAAAACATAAATTTTTGGAATAGTGTTGGCTATGCTTGTTTTATTATGTTTATTTTTATTTATTTATTCCTTTAGTTTTTACCCAAACACGATTGGTTTTTAAGATCGTTTTTTTTTATCCTTTTCTTAATACGAGAGTACCAGAAAGGACACACTTCTGAGCAAATTCCTTATGATACACTAGATCATGCTCTCCAAAATTTGTTCTTTGATCATTCAATAGCCTTAAAATAAGAAAAAAACACTTTAGAGCGCTAAACTTATTTCTCAACATAATAATAATAATAATAATAATAATAATAATAATAATAATAATAATAATAATAATAATAATAATAATACAATTTTGATTCAAATATTAATATTCTCTTTTCCAAGTAATTCTTTAGAAGTTACACCATATGGGTTATATTATATTACATGATATAAAGAATAAATCTATAAAATGAGATATTAATGTCGTCTAACCAACATTGGCAATAGTTATTTGTCATTTAACTTAAGAAAAAGCTACCATATCTTTCAAATTAACTTTATATCCAAATTATTCTCAAAATAACATCAAATCCATACCTAATACGATTGTTCTCATATAATATTACAAATTATTAGCTGCCCTTTTTCTTGTAAAGTAGATTAAAATATGTAATCTTTTTAAAATAGCATAAATAAAATATAGAACCAGCTGACGGCCAATAGCATTTCTCCAAATACTTTGAAATTAAAAAAAAAAAAAAAAAAAGAGTTATTGGATGCGTAATATATATAATTTCGAATTATTTTTTTCTTCTTCTTGTGGCTTTAAATGTGGACGCGATATATGGTTTTTTATTTTTCTATTTCTTTATTTTTCAATAATGGATTCTAATAATATAATCCCAAGTAGATCAGAAAATTTTGACGTATAGCCGCATGGGTGTTACTGGTCCGTGGATTCTGAACACGTTGCCATATGAGATATTTACTTGTTAAATTACAAACGTACCCTTGACAGAAATATTAAATATTAGTTTATAGCCACTCATGTTTAAATTTACAAAAGTATAAAATGAGAAAACAAATCACAGAATCCCAATCTAACTGTCCAACTTAATTAGCATTAATTCATATAATGAAATTTCAATAATGTGATTCATGGTTTTTTATTGTTGAATATAAACGCATCAAGTTAACATCTAGAGATTATCAAAGAGCATTTTTCAAATACACATCCAATAATTACCGTGTACTATGAAGCACCTACATTTTGAATTTTTTTTTTGTGACATAGGCTCGTACTTCTATCTATTAAATCGTCAATTGACCTAAAAACTTAAGCTAATGGATTGAGACATATTTATTTAATATCAGTAAACACTTCCCTCACTTGTGAGCTTGAAATATGATGAAGAGCCAAATAAGTGAAAATAATATTAATTGGGGAGGAAACAACGTTTGCAATGGTTGAACCCAAACCAACATGCTCTGATACCATCTTAAATCGTCAATTGACCCAAAAGTTTATGAGTGAAGACATATTTATTTAATATCATCTAACATTATCCATTTCTTTTCTACTACTTTTTAGTATGTTTTGTTTATTTGTCTTAGAAATGCTGTTTATTGATTTTTCCTATTTTCTAAAAAATATATGTATATGAATTTTTTTTTCATACAAAATAAATAATATAGAATCTTATCCATTTAAATCATGAACCATATTTTCCTTGAACACAACTAAAACTAAAGTCATATATATTATTTACCAAAAATCAAACCATACATAATATATGATCATAATCACTATTTCTTTACTTGAATATCATGTACAAAAATCTATATGATTAGCTTGGATGTAATTTTAAAACTATATTTAAAATGATTGAATCCATCAAACATAAAAAAATTAGATTTACTTATTTTGCCGTGACATCGATATTGATATAAAATTAAAGATTGACAATTTCAACATTGATTTCAAGTAAGTAGTTTGTGAAAAACAAATCTAATTATATTAAGAAGAGTTGAAAGAAAAAGGACAAATTAAATGTGCATAAAAAAAAAAAAGTTGGGCCCACCGATTAAGGAGTTGATAAGATAGAAAATTGATGTTTTTTAGTAGCGGGACCCACCAACTCCTTGGACCAAATAAAGAGTGTAGTTTACAACTTCACCCTTCTAACGCCTACTTCCTAACTCCTTGGGCCAAATACATCCTTACATATCAAATGCACTTATTCTTAAAAATTCAAAGACTAAAAAGATATATTTTAAATATTTATGGATCAAAATGCAAGAATTATTCAAAACTTAGCTAGATTAAAAGAGTTACTTTTCATTAAATTAAAGTGGAGAAACAAAAAACGTCGTTCTTTTTTAAAACAAAACGACAACACATAAATTTTGGATTTTCCAAGGGATTATTGATATGAAACAACGTGAGTACGCAGGTTTATATGCCTTGTTATTTATAAACAAAAGGAAAGAAAAGAGATTGTGAGAGAGAAAGATTCTGTTTGAACAAGAAAATGGGAACAAAAGTGCAGGATGTCCAACCTGCTTTAACTCTTCACACCAGGAAAGAACAATATTATTTTATTTATTTTTATAAGATAAGCTTATAAGAAATTCAAAAACAAAAATGTACAAGACAGGAATATATATATATATGGATTCTCAAAAATGGGAAAAAATTATATGTAGTAATGCTTATCAGACACATGTAAATTATCTAATAACCTATTATGAGTATATTGTCATGTTAGATTTAATTTAAATTTAATATTATTATTAATGTAACTCATACGGTTTACGTCCATTATTTTATTGGATAAATTAGGTAAAAGATAATTTGCTAATTTAACTTACTTTATTATCTACTTTTAACCGTGATGTTTTCGAAAATCAAATCAAAATTTGAAAATTAAAAAATTAGGTCCCATTTGGTAACCATTTCTTTTTTTTGATTTTTGGTTTTTGAAAATTAAACCTAAACACTTCTTCCACCTCTAAATCTCTTGCTTTGATATCTACTTTCCCTCGTGTTTTAAAAAATCAAGTCAAAATTTAAAAACTAAAAAAAGTAGTTTTTTAAAACTTGTTTTTGTTTTTGGAATTTGGCCAATAATGTAACTCTTCTACTTAAGATTGATACAAAGCATGGTAAGAAAATGAAAGAAAATAGACTTAATCTTCAAAAACTAAAAACTAAAAACGAAATGATTACCAAAGGGGACCCAAATAAATAAGATAAAAAATTAAGAGCAAGATACACACATCAAATAAAAAGAAACAAAAAAGCATTGCTTAATTGACATAAAAGGGGTATCTGAGACGCTCAATTAGTTATTATACTCTGTGAGTTATAATAGTATGTGTTTCAGGTGCAAACTATCTTAGTCTGGATAGGAAAATAGTAAACACCGTAACAAAAATGGAAAAAAATGATGAATAAGAAATAGTAAACACTATGACAAATAGAGATTTGAAATAGTAATATTTTAATTTAAATGTAAATTATAATAGTTAAAATCATCCATTATTATAATTGAAGTTTCAAATTACAGCCCACTCTACCTATTTGATATTAAGGTCCAAACACTCGAGAGAGTGTACGATAACTTCAAAGTTAGACTTGGAACTCCTTGTAAAAAATTTAAGAAAAAAAAAAAAAACTATGACATGGTTTGCTTTTACAATGAAAATAACGACAGCAATATTGATGCCATCAATTTAATATTACTATTTATAGATATCTCAGATGCTTTTGCAGTCTACTTGCCAGATACGAAGGAGGAGGATTATCGAGTCTTTCAATAAAGATAGTGTTTTAGATATTTTGTTTCTTGACCAAGGCATTTTAGATATTTATTTGGATTTTTTTTAAAAAAAAAATCTCTTAGAACAAAAATAGGTTAAATTAGTTTATATCTCGAGTTAGAATGATTCCCAATTTTCAATTATGTATAATTAAAAGGTTTTAATTGAGCTTGTTGATGTCAAAAAAAAGCCTGATCGACATCTAACATTTACGTGATACTAACAATGAATTTGTTTGAAATGAAAAAGAACATGGTTTGCAAAAGAAAAAAAGTACAAACTAGTTTGATGCTTGTCACACACACTCTAATGCTTAAACTAAATATTGAAAGAATGTGGAAGCTAGGGAGTTTAAAGGTACATAGAAATCTACCTCATATAAAGTTATCAAGTGGGTTGACCTAGGTCATCTCCTATTCCTTCTAAAAAATTTAGTTATCGTTTAATATGCAGTTTTATTGGACATGGGGCTACTGGACACACCCCGTATGATGATTGAGCTCCTCAACCTCAGAGGTGGAGGACGAGGTCGAGTCTTTGTTTTCGGTCTAACTTCCTTTTTCTCTTATTTATTAGATTTATTCTTTTAGTACAAAATTACTCCTAACACAATTCATTTAGTTTTTGTACCCTAAATTAAGATTAGTCAAATCTCAAAAGTATTTAAAAGAATCAACACACAATTTTTCGACAATGCAGTGCCAAAAAGTTGATATGTGCAAGTGCACACGTCAAGTAATCATTTAGTTAAAACAGTCAGGAGATCAAGTATCGTCCTGAAAAATTGGTTTGATAAACTTTTAGCTATTAAGAGATTTTTCTAATATTATCTGGGGATCATACTAGGATAAGAACTTAATTTAATCTACTCTTAAAAAGCAAATAAATGTGACATCCGGACAAAACTAGACAAAGACAAGCCCTAGGGTAATGACTTCGTTAAGTTCCTTCATCATCAATCTCTATTAATCTTCTATCACTTTCGTGTATAATTGATTAATAGTTTAGTGTGCTAGATCTAACCTAACACCCTCTCTCTCAAGCAAGACATTAAGTAATTATCATCCAAATAATGGCCATGTATTCAAAAAACAATAAACACAAGCATGCTAAAATAGTTTATGCATTCATCATATCTAAGAAACAATTATCAAAGTTTGCAACAATCCATAACTAAATCATAAACCCTAAGGACACAACTCAATCACTCATGGCTTGAGTACAAACATAAACCATTCAAAATGTACTAAATATAGAAAATCAAGGATTAAAGAGGAAAAAAGATCCAAGTCGAGCTTTTGACTATCGTCCTCGAGCTCGATATTGTCCTCCAACGATCTCTTTGCTCAACAACTTTTTTGAAGCACCAAGCTGCTGTCTCTACCCAAATTTAACACCCGAAGGAGGCCCTAAACAAACGCTAAGAAAACTTTAAAAATCAGCCTCCACTTTGATGGCAAAATAACTAATATTTATAAAAATAGACGCAACACCGTGACACTATCGAATTAAAACAATAACGCGCGTGGAAATATAACGTAGTGTCGCGGTGCCATAGGATAGCCAAACAGCCAAAAATTAATTTAATCTTCTTAGTTTTAGTTTCAATGTTTACTATTCATTTTTTCTTTTTTAAAATTCTATTGTATTTCAATGATTGTTTTCACTCTTCCTCTATTTTTCATTCTATAATATAAGCTTTCTTGTATTTGTTTTCCACAATATAAATTTACAGATACATAAAAATCTTTTTAACTTTTCTTAAGGTAATGGAATATAATAACCTTATAGTATTTACTTGGGTATTGTATTATTTAGAATTTAGGACACATATATAAAATAGATTATTAAAGACTTTTCAAATCAAATACAATGAAGAAAAAAGACATTGATGCAAGGTTTTATAAGTAAATTTTTAAAAAAGGGTTAACTAGAAAAGTTTTCTTCCCCGAAACAAGAGGATTCATTTAAAAAAAATATAAAATTTTGGCTTTTATTTGTTTTTTTTTCCTCTCCTAAATTCACTACCTTCGAAGAACTATAAAAGAATTATTCCATAAAATGATAATTGATATGTTATTATGTCACTTTTTTTATCAATCATATTCCGCAATTTTTATTTCAATTACACCATATATATTTTAATTTTATTTATCCATCCATCTTTTTTTTTTTTTGCCAAAAAAAAACATCCTTATTTTTATATATTTTTCTCTATTGTAGTTTTAAATTTCATGTCAACTATTTAAATTTTAAATTCAATAATAAGTATATTCATTCAAAAAGTTTATTTCCCTTCAAATATTGTCTAAAAATTTTTCAACAACATTCAAAGGTACCATATCTATTATAAATTAATTCAAAACAAAAAAGTATATAATTTTAGATACTATTTTAAAATTAATTCAAATATTTACTAATTAAACTCAATGAATATTGAATCAAAATTTTATGTCAAAAAAATTTTAAGCCAGGTAATTCATCGCACATATCTTCCAACTAGTTTTATAAACTGTAAAGAAATTCAGTCATCCCTTTGGAGCGGTATGATATTGTCTACTTTGAGCAACTTTGTTTTTTGTTTCATCTCAAATGGTCTCATACCAATGAAGATAGTTGTCATCACTTATATCTATGATCATCCTTTTATCTAACCGATGAGGGGACTTTAGTTGTATTCCCAACATATTCGCAACAATAAATTTACCACTGGAGGATAGAAGGAAAGATTTCAGATAAGTGTATGGCTCAAAGCACATGTCAACTGTTGAAGAATTCCCTGAGAAGAGATAAGTAAATCAGCATAATATTTTTTTTATTAGAATAAATCAAATTAAAGGCCAACACTTGCTATATATATATTTGCACATTTATATAAACTAATTAATAAACTTTTTTTTTTCATTTATTTTCCAAGGAAAAGAACATTCTCACCTTTCATGCCACACTCTTTAAAAAAATTATAGTCTAAAATAGAGATATTGAATCTTTCTTATTTTTATGTGATTAATGTAAATAATCATTCTTCTTCTGAATTATCTATATGGTTAGGGAGGCTTTTATTAAAGATTGCTTGGGTTATGATAGATGTTGATAAAGTATCCCTAACTCTTAGGCATGAGGAAAGAATTGAAACGTTTATGATTTTTGAGACCTCCACGACTACTTATCATGTGCTTTCTAGTTCTGTTCTTTTTCAGGATAGTGGTTAACCTCGTAAGTCGGGAGTGGGAGATAGCGACACGACGTTCACTTCTGAATATAGTTGATCGAGCCGAGTCTGGTTGAGCATAACGACCTTAAAAATTTGCACTACCTGGAGGCAGCCAGATTTCTTATTTTATTTGCTTTCGTAGTGTAGGTTTCCTTTCAGTCTATATCTATTAATACTTTAGGTCAAATTGCTATATTTGCAATTGTCTTATTATTAATTAACAATTTATTAAATCATTTTGTTCTCCAAACCTAAAATCAGTTTGTCATTTTTCCAAACAAATTTCTACAATTTGTCATTCCTCTAATCAGCTTGTTTCTAAGTAGGCTTTTGTATTGTAAGGTAAGGCGAGGGAGAGGTTCAATTCAAGGGTGTGGGCTTGATAAATGTGTCCAAGCCCATGAACGTAGTCCTATTGAAAAAGCCTAATCTCTATGTCGTTGTTGGTCAAATGTTACTTGAGAGATGAAAAGAGAGATTGAACCACTTTTACAAAGTACATATATTTTAGTATGATTGATACAACCTTTTAGTTAAAACAATCTTTTTTTATCCATCGTAAGACACTTCATTCTAATTGTATGTTGGCGCCAAAATTTAAACTGGAGAAAATGCATCTGATCTTCACGTGATAACAATGGTAAATTTGTAATTTGGAGAAAAGATGATCTGCAAAACAAACAAAAAAATGGCTATGATGTCAAAGTTAAAAAGAGATAACTGTAGAGAAGAAGTCAAAAGTTTAATTACCTCATATGAAGCTATAATGATATAATTATTTGAGATTTGATCTAGAGTCTAACTTAACCCTAATTAGGATTAAGATATGAGTTTTTCTTTATCTCAAACAAGCCAAATCAAATCTTATCTTATCTTAATTTTTAACTCTATTTTGTCAAGCCAAAATTCACCCTCAACAATGTGGATCAAGTGATCACGAAAAAGTACTTGAATTTAAAATGAGTAGGATGCATAAACATATTTTTACAAGAGAGTGATTCTCAAATAGGTAAACATCCAAGGAAAATGTAGAATTTCATTCTCATTCCCTTCAATGCCTAAATGATACATATTGTGTCTCTTCACATATTAGTTTTAATCGATAAAGAATATATTATCAATAAATATCACTAGGATATTGCCAAAGTGTGACTATAGCTCAACAGTAATTTGGTATATACTATCTCTTTTAAGGTTAAGAGATTTAAACTACGATATTTCAGTTGTTGTACTGAAAAAAAAAAATACCACTAGCATATCATTAAAATACATACAATTTTAGCTATTAAAATGAGTTTTTGAATAAAGAAGGCAATAGCCAAATAAATGCCATATACACAAACAATACATGGGAATAATACCTCCTCAGAAACCCTCATATGTAACGACCATAGCTTGATCAGCTCCAGCATGGTCATCATCACCCAGACAAACCTTACCATGGCCATTCTCATTTGCTCCTTCATTTTTTCCAACTTCAGTATGCTTTTTGTTAGTTTCTCCATCATGTTTTGCTCCAATTTGCCCAACACCAACATGACTATTCTTGTCATTAGCATCATCCTGTTTTGCTCCAACAGGTTGTTCATCACCAACATGACTATCATGTTCTGCTTTCAAAGGTTGTCCAGTTCCAACATGACTTTTACTGTCAGCTTCAAGATGATTATCATTCGTAGCTCGGTTGTGTTCTCCTCTTTCAGTTTGTCCGGCCCCAACACGACTGTCCTTGGCAGCTTTGCTATCGTGTCCGACTCCAGTTAATCCATGAATGTCAATATTATCATGTTTTGCTCCTTCAATTTGCCCAGCACCAACATGACTATCATCAGCAGCTCCATCCTTTTTTGCTTCTATATTTTGTTTAGCCCCACCATGACTCTCATCAGGGATTCCATCAAGTTTTAATCCTATAGTTTGTCCAACACCAACATGACTATGATTGTCATTAGCATCATCCTGTTTTGCTCTAACAGTTTGTTTATCACCAACATGACTATCATGATTAGCTTCATCATGTTCTGCTTTTAAAGGTTGTCCAGTCCCAGCATGACTTTCATTGTCAGCTTCAAGATGATTATCCTTCGTAGCTTGGTCATGTTCTCCTCGTCCAGTTTGTCCGGCCCCAACACGACTGTCCACAGCAGCTCTTAACCCAGGAATGTCAATATCATCATGTTTTGATTCAACTCCAGCATCAGTCTCATGATCATCATTATGCACTCCATGATCGGATTCTTCTTCAGTTTGTCCAGCTCCATGTTTATCTGTTGATACTACTCGTGGCTTGATCTTTTTGGAGTCCACATAAATGGTAGGGATGTGAGAGATATGCAGACTTTCATGATTGTTTTCCTTCATGCTGTTTATGCTCAAAAACCCACAAAATGTGATCCTCAACTCCTCCATTTTATCACAATAATATAGATCAGAAGGCATACAACGAGCCTCCAGCCTCGGGCAGTTGGAGATCCCAAGAATTCGAAGTTCCCAATAATTTGAAAGCCAGAAAGGTAATACTCTTAGCGTGGGAAACTCGCCAATTTCTAGCACTTCTAAATTTGCATCTAAACAGTACATCCACTTCGGCAAAGTCCCCACTGCTGTAAGTCCTCTGAGTATCAGTTTCCTAAGACGAAGTGATTCCAGTGAGAATGTCAATCTCAGCCGCTCACACCCCCATATTGCCATATTACATAACGAACTCAAGTTTTCCAAGCCTTTTGGCAGTGTTAGCAGTGATTTGCAATCATAAATGATCAGTGTTTGAAGGGAATTGAGTTTGTCGATGTCTTCAAACAAGTGAGTCAAGTTTTCACTCCCTCCGATGGCGAGAAAACGAAGCGATGTTAAGCTTCCTATGCCATCTTTTCCCAAGTTGGCTTGCTTTGTTTGTATCCATAAGAATCTTAGGCTGATCATGTTCTTTATGTTTCTAGGAAGCTCTTCGAGCTCAGAGCAGAATGCAAGAATCAGGGTCTGCAGGCTCTGTAGCTTGCAAATTGATTCTGGCAACCTCTTGAGTCGTTGATTCCCTCGCAAATCTAAATACCTTAAATGTTTCAGCGTGTCGATGGAGGTTGGAATTTCTTCCAGAGAGGAGTTGCACAAGTACAAAAACCTTAGCTGCCTGAACTTGGTGATGCATTTGAAAAGAGGGACTCCGTTGATCTTTGGCTCCACACCTCTTCCCACTGGAATGGAAAGAAAACGAATGTCATAGCTTGTCGACGGAGGCAAATTCTTGTTGTTGCAATCGACAAATGAAAACTGATGCAAATTTTCGAGGTTCTTCTGTTCCTTAGCCTGTTGGACTGCAAGATCATAGACAAGGTTATGGATTTTGAACCAATATCCAAGAGTGTGCTCCTCAACATCTTCGAGCAAACCACGAAGCCACAATTCATTGAAGTATTGCTCCCCAACAGCCTCAGGATCGTTGTTACCTGAATGAAGGATTCCTTGTGCCATCCATAACTGGATTAGCTCAAATGAGTAGAACACATTATCTTTTGGCAACAATGAAAAGCAAAGAAAACATGGTTTCAAATAAGATGGCATTAGATCAAAACTCAGTCTCAGTGCACTTAAAACGCAACCACCCTCGTTCACCTCTGCTTGTTTCCATTTCTCACTCAAGTCCTTGACATTCGGACACTCAACACCATCACTCGCTTTCGAAGAAAGCAATCCCGCCAAGCATTTGATTGCCAAAGGAGCTCCTCCACATTTTTGCACAAGTTCTTTGAGGTCCTCCCTTTTGTTTCCAAATGTATGCTCAAATAAAACCATGGAATTCTTCTCGTCGAGTTTTTCAATCTTGTGTGTTGTAGCATCATTTAGAGTTTTCTGGCTGCGAGTGGTGATCATGATCTTGCTGCCTTTAGCACCCATATTCGCTATTCTTTCCAGTTCCGGTACTCTATCGGGATCCAAAGCCCCAAAATCATCCAAAACAAGCAAGAATTTTTTGCCGACAAAGTTCCGTCGGAGCCGGATAAGTACGCGATGGTCGGTTAAGGCATCAGTAACCTTTTCTCCAGTTGCAGAACTGAGAATCTCCCTTCTGATTCTCTGAACATCAAACTCTTCAGAAACACATACCCACATTCTCTTGTCAAAATGATCAAACACTTGATGTGCATTGTAGACTAATTTGGCCAAAGCCGTCTTTCCCATCCCTCCATCTCCATGGATTGGAAGAATACGCGGAGATTTTTGTTTATCAACTTCATCCTTCACAAGTTCATCAACGATACTCTGTTTTGCTTCATCTCTACCAATAATGGAGTCCACATTATCAGAGAGAATCGCCTCTTTCCTCAAGTGCAGAAGCCTAGTGAAAGCTTGCGAACCAGTAATGGAGGTCCGCAAAGTCATTTCACCCTTCAAACGTTTGATATGTTCATTATCATCTTCAACCAAAGAGAATTTAGACATGGTTTCCTCAATCATATCTAAATTCTTTGTGATTCGGTTGATTTCAGCGGCGGTTTTAGATGGAGAAACGAGGAAATTGGACGGGAAACAAGAAGAGAACTGGCATCCCTTTTCATCAACCCCGTTCTTTCGATTCTGCACTCTCCACTTCAAATATTCGCATTCCAATTCCTCAATTAGACTGTCGGCCATTGAAAACGCATCTTTGAGTTGTTTAAGCAGATCATGGAGTTCATAATCGATAGCCTGCTTCTCCTCCGCGTCTCTGATTCCGGCCTTGAGATTCGACACAGCCGTTTCGAGGTTTCTTAGTTCGCTTCGGATATCACGAAACTCTGGTCGGCCGGCGGCTTCGGTTATCCTTCCAAGCAGATTTCCGGCCACACTATCGAGAAGGCCGGCCATTGTCAGAGTTCAATTTTGTCTGATTGAATCTCGTTATCTGTTTATTTTTCTTCGAAATGCATCGTTATCTAATCGTCCTATATTCCTTGCATTTGGAATCAAGTAAGAAACTGCTACTTTGCTCAATTTCTCGGCTACTGTATTCGTTTTCTTGGTAATCAAGCAAACAGCATTAAAAAAAAAAACTTTCATACCTTTTCTCTTTTGCTTTACAGAAGGAAACCAACTGAAACTGGTTTTGTCTTTGTTCTTGATGAACAGAATGTTCTTTGCCTCCCTAATGGAATGAATGTTATTCATCTTCCAATCCATGGATGCGTCTTTGAGTCCACCGTTTTGTGTTGCTTTTGAGTTTCTTCTTCCAAGAAATTCGGGAAAAATAAATCAATAAAAAGTGTAGAATCAGAGAGATACATCGCTTATCGGCCATGATTCATTCAACTTGTCGTTAAACTTTCTTTTGCATAACTAACGTTTAAAATCTTTTGGGGAATTTTTAAAAAGAGAAAAATAAGAAAACTATTTACACAAAATAACAAAATTTTTAGATAGTTGTGATAGATGCGGATAGAAGTCTATTAAGGTCTATCAATGATAGAAATGATAGAAGTCTATCAATACGGATAAAAGTCTATCAATGTCTTTTTTTTCTTCTATTTTTTGTAAATAGTTTGACATTTTTTCTATGTGTGAAAGATTTTTTTTTTTTTTTTTTTTTTTTTTTTTTTTTTTTAGGAATGTTGAGAAAAGAAATTATGAAAAAATGAAAAAGAAAAAAACATGGGGTGTTTGGGTATTGAGTTAAGTTATGAAGTTATTAGTTACAACAAATTTTTTTAGTACAATTAGGGGTAGGAATAATTCTATCGCCGTCTATCACAACTATCTAAAATTTTCCAATATTTGTAAATTGTTTGACTTATTTTTGTATATTTGAAAACAACCCTAATTTAATCCTTAATATTTGTGACATCTTTGAATTTCATTATAATTTTTCAAAAATTTTAATTTAATCATTTGATTTTTTTAAAAAAAATTAAATTGGAGTTTTTTTTTTTTACTAACTTTGACGGATGATATATAAATTAAAAACATACTTATTGTGAGACTTTATATGAGTATAACAATATTTTTAGCGAACCATTTTCTATAATAACAAGTGTTATGGCTAGATTTAAACTAGAGGACATAATCGACTTTAAGCGAATCCATAAATTAGGAAATAACGAAACTTGAGAAAAAAATCATACTCCAAACCATTTGGGTCTAAGGAAGAGGAGAGTTTGGGCCAAATGCCCAAGTGACCTGCTAGACCAAGGTCAAGTCTTCCCATTTGATGAATAAGACATTCATTTTGCATGCCTATCTGACACTGAAATCTACTATAGCAAAAAGACTAGGCATCGACGTGGCCAAGTAGCAACAATATGGGAAGGGAGAAGAACTGAACCTCTCACTTCAAAGTTGATGGTACATGTTTCATGTCAATTGAGTTAAGTTCGTTTTGAGAATTTCATTTGTTCTTTAAAGTTGCCTTTTTTTTTTTCTATTACCTATATATACTAATCATACCTATTAGATAACATAGGGTTCCATCTAAAAAATAATTGACTAAGAGAGGAGTAAGCCATGAAAAAAAATCTAGTACCGGGTAGTACATGTTACTTCCATTCATTATTTGACACGTCCCTTAGTGTTATATTAATTTATTATTTATTTATTTCATGGGTCTCATGTAATTCTTAAATGCTACTTTTATTGCAAGAAATGAATGGAGATAGTATGAAAAAAATTTCATACTACAATCATAATACTAAAAATTTTCTTAGTAAACCATTTATCTTATGAAAAATGTGAGATCCCTTAATTTTTGCAACGTGAGATTCTCAACGATACTTAACACCTTTTTAAATTAGGTTAGATGTCGATATGACATATTTAGGTCATATCAAGTTTTTAAAAATTACAGCTTTTACATTTGTGTCTAACAGACTACAAACTTCTAAAAGTGTTTAAATATGTAGTTGAATTGTTAATCTTATCTATTAGATCTCAATTTTAAAAATGTCAAATAGGTTCATGAACTTTCTACTTTTTTTTTCCATAGATTCTCAATATATTCAATATCTTTATAAAGCTAACAAATTTATTAGATGTAAAATTGAAAGCTCAAAAATTTATTCGACCAAAATTGAAAATTTAAGAATTTATTAAACATTTTTTTTATAGTTTAATGACTTATTAGACACACGATTAAAAGTTGACCACAGTCTATTAAACATTTTGTTTAATCTTTAAATTTTTGCTTAAATAAAAAAAGTGTATAAACACCAAATAATCAAGGTCTAAATCTTTTTAACTCTTTATTACAAGTTATTTTGCATAAAAAAGTGTATATTATATGAAAAGAAAAATACTTAGGTGTATCTCGGACAACATCTATCTTTATCCAATCTACCAAATTGTCCAATCATAATTTGTCAAATGACAAATTCTTCTTACTTCTTTTTCAAAATATTTTAATTTATTTTTTATGTGTACGATAATAGGGAGATGCATAGAAATAGGTGCATTTTGAGAAATAGAAAAAAAATAATAATAAAATAAAAAAAAGTAGTAAAAGGAGGGGTTGCCATGAATGGTGTGAGTTAGTATATATATATATAAGAAGTTTTATATAGTCTTAATGGGATATAAGTTTATGCAACCATTCCTTTCTTTCCTTTTCCCTTTGTAAAGAGAAAGAGGAAAAAAGGGGCTTGCATTTCTCATGAACTGTGGAGTTGTGTGGGGTTTCTATTGTTGGGGTTGGGAGTTCTTAACTGCCCTTCTTCTCTTCTCCTCCTAATTAAACTTCTAAATCCTTCTCATTATATTCTCTTTTATTTATATATAAATATATATTCGTTCTTGTGTTTCTAGAGGCTATTTTTCTCATGGAAGAGGCAACAGTAGGCCTAGGTAATGTGTGTGAGAAGGAGTATGTCGGTGCCGCCCGAAAGCCGAGTACTCCGCCCCCGTTCTTGGCCAAAACCTACATGCTTGTTGAGGATCCAACGACGGACGACGTCATATCGTGGAATTACGATGGAACAACGTTCGTCGTGTGGCGGCCACCGGAGTTCGCAACAGATCTCCTCCCAACCCTCTTCAAACACAACAACTTCTCTAGCTTTGTTCGCCAACTTAACACATATGTAAGTTGATTATTGTCGAGTTTATACATGTAATTTCACTCTATTCCATTTCTCAACTCTCATTTTCATATTTATTTCAATTTGTTTTGATGACGATTTATTTTAATCTTTTTGCAAAATTATATGCTGGTTTATTTTTCTTAAATTTTTAGGGCTCTTTTCATATATAGAAAAATGAGTCAAACTATTTATAAATGTAGAAAAAAAAAATTGTGTATCAGCAATAAATCGCAATAAAATTCCTCACTTGAGCGATAGATTGCGATAAAAGTCTAAGCGATAGAATCTTATCCCGGTCAATCACTGATAGACAGTAAAAAATTTCTATATTTATAAATAGTTTGATATTTTTTCTATTTACAATAATTTCCCAAATTTTTATCTAGATTACAAATTACTTTTGAAATTATAAAAAATATCAAAAAGACCTTAAAAAAAATCACTCAAAATTTTTTTGCACATCAGATTTGAAAAGTGAGAAAAGAATTTAGGTATAGGCAGATATTACAAACTTTAATTTAACTTGAGGGAACAAAATTGTTAATTTTAACTATGATTAAAAAAATCTTTTTTATGGTCAAAAAGCGTTTTCCACTCCAAATAATTATGTTTGACTATAACTTTTTTAAATTATTGTCAAACATTTTTCAAAATTATGCAACATTTTTCAAAATTAGATATGAAGATAGTTCAACAATAATGACATTACAACCCATCGCCAATGTATATAAAAGATTGAAATGTTTTGAGTTTCTACCCACTACTTGTAATACTATATTCTAAAATGAATAAAGAGGAAAAGTCTAAGATATATTTAAAAAAGCTTTCTAAAAAAATAATATATATATATATATATATATATATATAAAAGAAAAAATAAAAAACAATAAGCAATAATCTGTGATTTTAGTGCTAGTATATTGACCAAAACAACTTTTTTTTTTTTTAATTTTGATTTTTATTGGTCAAAATAGTTCAATGTTGATCTCTCATGAATTTTTGTTTATAATTAATTAAATCTCTCCACATACTTCTTCTCACCCACTTTTCTTTTTAACTTCTCTCTACCACATGCTTTTCACTAATTTCTAAATTCACACACTTTCATTACTTTTTTTTTTCTAGTTTGGTTGATCTAAATAAAAAGATAACCTTCAAATTAATCTAGATTTTTTAAAATATTTTTTATTAATTATTTATTTTAAAAAAAGAGAATTTTTAAAAATAGAAAAATAAGAAAAATTATTTACACAAAATAGCAAAATTTTTAGATAGATGTGATAGACGGTGATAGAAGTCTATCAGGGTCTATAAGTGATAGAAATAATAGAAGTCTATCACTGATATATGCTGATGGAAGTCTATCAATGTCTATCTATATTTTTTTACTATTTTTTGTAAATAATTTGACAATTTTTTTATCTGTGAAAATTTTCCTTTAAAAAAATACTTTTGACGATATAAATCATTCAATAAACTATACCGAACACAATAATTATGTATTGATATTATTTCAAATACATTTTTTCACAAGTTACTCTAAACATACTACTATACTACTTATTATATTATGTATTTGTGTTGATTTTTTTTTTCAATCCAAGTCAATGACGGTCAAATCATAAGATTGTGCAAAACATGATCTAAAAAATCGCTTAAAGTACACTATAATACATTTTTCAAATTTCAAATAAAATGTTGAGTCTGGAAATCTGAATTCGGTTTTATGTTTTTAGATTCACTAAGTTAAATGAATATGCATTTGGTAGGTAATATAATCTTATTTCTTAAAACAATTTTCAAATTATGTGATATTTATCAACATTAGTTTAAGAGAAAATAGAATCACATAGGTTCAAACAACATTACTTGTGCTAAATGTAAGTTTTTGAGTTTAGTGGTAAATTTCACATGGCATGAAAATTAATAACCAATCTTGCTGTGCCTAGTGTAACAAGTGTTCCATAACGATCGAACTCTCGCGCTCACTTATTGTGCATAGTGCCAATTTTTTAGAGTTCATAGACGTAGAAGATGTTGAAACATTTCGATATAAGATTAAATTTATTGTCACTTATTAGGTTAACTAAGTTTTTAAATTTTTGAGTTCAGTAGTGATTAGTTTGATGTTATACCTTGTGTGCAATGAAACTTCGATAGGGATTTCGCAAGATTGCAACAAGCAGATGGGAGTTTTACAATGACAAGTTTCAAAAGGGATGTAAAGAAAGACTATGCGAGATACGAAGGAGAAAAGCATGGAACAACAAGCGACAACGTAATAATAATACAAAAGCAATCCAAGCCACACATCAAGACGATCGCGATGAAGATCGACGGTCGTCGTCGATTACATCATCGTCCGATGATCAATACATGACGCTCGTTGATGAAAACAAGAGGTTGAAGAAGGAGAATGGAGTGTTGAGCTTTGAGCTAACAAACATGAAGAAGAAATGCAGAGAGCTTCTTGATTTGGTGGCTAAGTACGAATTCGACGTCATTAATGGCAACGAGGAGAAGGAAGATGAGATAATGATAAAGCCAAACTTGAAACTGTTTGGAGTCAAGTTGGAGGTTGAGGAAGAAGATGAAATGGTGATAAGGCAAAACAAGAGGAAGAGATCAATTTATCAAAATAAACCTTTTCTTCTTCACAATCATGCAAATGAAATTGCTTCCATCAAACTTTAAGTTGAAAGTATTGATCTATTGCGATTTTTGTTTTTAGTTTCATGTTTTTGGATTCTATTTTTAGTTTTCTGTTTGTAAAAAAGTATACTCGATCGTACACATTATAATTTCATTTCCTCATTTTGTAATGTCAAAATGCTAATTAGTGTAATTTTATAAAACTAAGTTTTATTTTTTTAAAAAATGAATTTGTTTCTTTGTTTCGAAATTTAGTTATAATTATTCACTCTTGATTTCATCTATCTTTCACTTAATTCAAATATAATGTATAATGATAGGAATGTTTTAAAAGATTTAATGAACCATTAAATGAAACCTTTAAACTAATAGGGATGAAATTGAAATTATAAGCTCCCACCATTTAGGAGCTAAAAAAGATAATTTAATCAATTTTATTTTGATTATGGACTTCCGTATTGGTTAAAAAATAGGTCTGTAATAATTATAACAATTTAGGCCCATTTAGTAACCATAAAATTAAGCTTATTTCCTCTCACTTTCTTATAATGGTTTATTTAAGTATAAGAGTTGCATTTTAGCCAAATTCCAAAAATAAAAACTAATTTTTTTAGTTTTCAAAATTTGACTTGGTTTTTGAAAATATGGATAAAAGGTAGATAACAAAACAAGAAATTTAGAGGTTGGAGAAATGATTATAGACTTAATTTTCAAAAGTCAAATGGTTATCAAATGGGACCTTAGTTTTGCACTTTCAAGTTTGTAACAATTTAGTCCGTAAACTTTGAAATGTAACAATCTAGTCCCTAAAATTTTAAATTTGTAACAATTTAGTCCTGATAAATATCACCAAAATTAAGCATCAATTTCTACAGCTTTCTTTATAGTACTATCGATCTTGTATAAAAAAATTCATTATATCTTAATAATATTTATCACGATGAAGACTAAATTGTTACAATCTGTAAACTACACAGATCAAAAGTCTGTCTTTTTCTTCAAGAGAACTAATTTGGACATGAGAGTAGTTCTTTTCAATGTGTCATGCGTTCAAACTTAGATATTTCAGCTGCAAAATCCAAACAGAACTCTCTCTCTATATATTATATAGATGGTAAAATATATATAAATATAGATGGTAAAAAAAAAAAGTTAGATAAGATAGGCCCACTTGGTGGAATATTCCAACAGATTTGGCAAAGCTAATATAACTAATTTAAAGGTTCTTAAGTTGTACAATTTTGAAAAATATTGGATGCTCATCTTCTGACATATTCATGTCAAAGATGTTACCTACCCCTTTATGAGCGCAGAAGCATTTTTATTATTATTATTATTATTATTATTATTATTATTATTATTATTATTATTTTGAAGGATGAGGGCAGAAGGATTTTTCTCTTCCCTCTCTCTTTTACAATGTACCTTTTGACTAGGGAGTTGATAGCATGAACACATTTCAGGTTATTCAAATGATTCTTTAATTTTATTATTAACCTAAATATAAACATAATTATTTGTTTATTCTCTTTTCAATCTACCATTAGAAGAGCAATTTGGTCTCTTGTTTTATTAATAATTATAGAATGTTAATAGGGTAAACGAAGGAGCCAATCACCATAAAAATATTGAAAAGTTGCATAGACATGGTCAAAGAAAATAAACCATTTTTAGAAAGTGGGTGGAGATGATGCAAAACCTAATTTAAAACCAAAAGACAATTAAAAAAAGATATCCTTTGATTTGATTCTGGACATTTAAGGCCCTTCTTCTTATTATTATTTCAATGTCCATTCTTCTTATTATTATTTCTTCTTTTTTTTTACAATCCATGAGTGTCCCACACCTCAAATTAATCTTGAGGGATAATCCATCTAACCCTTGAAATATTTAGATCAAAGAAACCCATAAGACCTCTTTGTCATTTATCAAATTCATGGCCCCTATTTACCACTAGGTCAAACTATCCATAATAGTTGGCTCCTTATAATGTTTTTGTTTTCCGCTGCTTTTATTTAAGTGGGAATCGAAACCAAGACCTCGGACAAAATTCTATTCTCTGCACATGTTCACACCCAATGGAGCAACATCTGATTTTATTTCATTAATGGAAAATATATAATAATAATAATAAATTAAAAACAAATAAAGAAATTACTTTTTATGAATTTTAAAATTTAAGTCCAATCTTAAAAACATTTTTCAAATTTTAGATCTAAGAAACGAGATGGATTATCAAACATGTGTGTTTCTTATAAAAAAAAATGAAAATTTTATCAAACAAACCCTAATAAAATGGATACCACGTACATGACATATGTAGTCCATATACTTTTATGAAAATAATGATCTAGTAACCTAGAAAAATAGTTCCAATAAATTGATCTAGCTACGGTCCTCACCTAAAGGAGGAAGGAAATAGAGAATTTGGAATAGCATTCTTGTTGTTTAACTTAAATAAATGAAATAAAGTTTTTGAAACCCTAACAATAAAATAAGATATTCAAGCAACTTAGAAGAAACTCAATTTGAAATCTACCAATTATATTATATGATTAATTCTACCCCTCCTATGACTAATATTTGAATATTTTCTATCGCAAATTTGGCTCAGAACAATCACCTAATCTACCATTTAAATGAGGAAAAAGAGATAAATAGTACCGGTTAGCCAAACACACTCCAAGGTCCAAGGTCAAAGTTAGATGGAGTTTGTGTTAACATAGCAAGAAACAAGGATTGTATAACACACTCCTATGAATCCCTCTATTTAGATCAAATTTGACCTAAGATTTATGGTCCACACTATAGGTTGTGAATGCATATTTGAAAGTAATTTTAAAATTGTGAAAATTACTTCTGTCATGCTCAAAATCGTTATGAAACACATCCTTAATCACTCAAAATTGATTTAATATTTAATTTCACTTTTAAATGCAATTTTCATATCTTCAAAATTGGTTTTGAATGATTAAAAACATATTTCATACTGATTTTGAAAATGACAAAAGTGATTTCAACCGTCTCAAGACTCTCAAACCTTTAGGTGCAAGTCAAACCATCCCAAACATGAACCGGATTGGCCTCATGGGCACGACCAAGGGCCTTTTTGCTCACTTGGGTTGTTGGACCCTCTTAAGTTAGCTTGCCGAACAGGCTTGGCCCTGGCCGAGGGGGCTCGACTTCGGCCATGGTTAACCTTGGCTCTAACTGGCAGCTACATTTGGGGCTTAATTTTACACGAAAATGGCCCCCACTCCCAAATGGGAGCTCATGATTCTGTTGTTCCTATTTTTGTTTTTTCATTGTTTTGGTAAACAAATGATGCATAAAGTCTACAAGCATTCGGTACAAGTAACCACCAAACTAAGAAGTGGCTTTTGAAGCAACCCAAGCCTATTCTTTAGGTTTAACTTATTTGCAGGTAAACAAATACCGTAGAAGAAGTCAGCAAAGCTGAAATCCCAAAGTGGACGTCATTCATTTTGATTAGAGAAAACTTACCTTCCCTTCTGGGGGGAACAGCAGGACAATGTCATCCAAATGCAAGCTGCCAGCCATTCCTATCCTTCCAACTATGTTCACCAGATAACTGGGTGTAAAACACTGAAATTTGGTTAAAAGAAATAGAATGATTATAAAACAATCCTCGTCTCAGTCCAAGGAGCAAAGTGGGAAACAGCAGCGAGATCTTGATATAGATAACCGGATATAAATATCACCGAGTAATATGTATTCAAACTTATATGACTATAACTATCAGATAGAGATACATATGCATAATATAAAACAGACGTGTGATATTCTAAGACTTGATATTTTCCTTTCTTCTTCGACTGTATGGGATTCCTTTCATGACCATATTTATCGCCTCTTGCATTTTAGAAATATTGAGAGAGGCCTCTGGTGATGGTATGTACAATGTGTAACGTGTTCTTGAGCGTAATGTGATTTAAGTAAAGCTTTATTCCTTAAAGCTTGTTTTCATGTAGAGATGCTGCAATATCAGCACAGAAACCCAGTCCAACTGAGTTCAACTCAAAAGTCATTGTAGGGGTATGCAAGAAATTCCTTGAACTTTATTCCTCAGGCCGAAACAAAGTGTAAGTCGAAGAGGTTTCAGTTTTCGTAACCTGCATTATAGAACCAAAGGTAATATAAGAAGGCAATAACAGTTCTCAACGTGCCTATGAATTTAAAGGAACATAATATATTTTACTAAAATTATATCTTCATCTTCTTCCGCTAGGGTTACTTTAGTTCAGGTCAATGCAGACTGAATCATTAACATTTACTATGAGTGAAACTGGAATTTACTTTGAGAATAGAATAGCCTATAAAATCATTTTCGGACAAAACAATAATCAAATGTTTATTTCCAAAATGGTCTGTTTTTAGATTGTTTTAAAAATTTCAGAAAATCACCTCTTAAGATGTAACCAAACACATCAAATTTTCTTTTACTAAAAGTACCTTTCATCCTTCTAAAAGACGTCTCAAATTCACCCTGAAAAATAAGGACAGTATATATGCTAACCTCGGCTGTACGAGAAAGTCCAGTAGGAAGAACAGAGACGAGAGATGTCCAGTGAATCGGATCTCCCAAGGGATCAACAGTGTTGTAACTGCTAAGAAGAGGTGCTGTTAAGAATGGAGTCAAGGGGAACATATTTCTCTGAAGTGGCAATCCACCACTTGTTTCGAAAGCAGCCCCGTATCTCTCGCTGGGATCACCACCATGACTTGTATGTGTTTCAACCACTTTCCCATGATCTATCTTGTTAACAGTGTTTTTATTTTCGTTCTCATCATTCTCGTTGTTAATTTCCTGTAATTTCAAAGCTTTCTCCTGCAAACTCTTGTAGGCTGCCGACCGTGACAAAATGCTTAAAGCAGAGACCTTGGAAGCAGCCTTCTTTACTCCATGTACTGTACCCAAACAAGGCATCTCATACGGCTCCGTAGGACGGGTGGTCTGTCCCAGAGCTTTGAGTTCACTGCCAACTTCTCCAGCACAACTATTTTTGTCTTCTTCTGATGACTTTGAGCCAGCACTGACCGTTCGAGTTTTGTTGGGCCCCCACCACTTAATGTGACTTGTTAAGTCAATCTTCCTTTCAATGCAGAAGCTGTGGACGAATTCACTTTCAGTTGCTTGATCATTTCCAGCACCTTAAAATTAAAATGCAGGGTAGGCACTGTTTATTATCCATTTGGGAAAATTTCTTGTCCCTTTTAAGTAAACTCAGCCATCAAAGAAATCCAACGAGAGAACTATCATTGAAGCTAGAGACATGATATAATAATAATTTAAGACAACTTACCATAATTTATGCTGTTAACATAATCAGGGCCTGGCATACGACCAAATGAAGGCTCCCATCGACTAGTTTACAAAAGCAGCAACAATAGTTAACACAGACCAACAAAATGAAGGCTTCAAGTGTGCATCATGTCTATTAAGAATTTATTTGAAACCACAATAATAATGTAAATATTACACTCTAAATCAAAATTTCCAACTATACAAAGAGCATTAGCAAGTGGTAGTGAAAAGGGGAAATTGAAAAGAAAGAAAATGATAGACGGATTCAACGATTTTATTCTACCTCAAAGGACTCTAAAGAAATGGCATCAGTTGCAGGATAGTAAATAAGCAGTATATTAATTTGCAGGAAGCATGGTGAAACTATACAGATGATTATGATAGAGAACCACAATCGAAAGACGTACAGAAAGTAAAATATTTCTTAAAGAAATGAAAAACCAACCAATTTCACAAATGATATGAAAGAACAAAAAAGGGGATGAAAGCCAAGCCCTTTCCAAGGAACATGACAAAAACAAAAAACCTCTTCCAATTGGAGCTAAGAAAATTTAAACTATAATGGTTGATAGGAGTATGGAATTTACATTAAGCAAGACTCACAAAGGAAATGGTGTGTAAAAAGAAAGTATTAAACGCATTTTCTAAGTTGTTGAAGGTCTAATGTCCCCTTTGCACTAAAGGTGGTTCCAAAAGAGAGCTCTAATAAATTGAAGGCAAATGTCCTTTCTGCGAGGTTATCCAAGCATGACATATAATCAACTTTACATATAACAAATGGTCCAATTGTAACATCAAAACTAGGTTCCCCTTCGATACACAGCAACATATTGTTGCATGAACTATCTTAACTGAAGAGCGTGACACAGTGCAAGTCTTCCTGAGTCATAGCCAATACAATCTAGGTCTGGTCAATAAAGTGCAAGTTTATCCATTTTAGAAATTTTTCGTACAGTACTTAGATCATATCAAACTCTACCAAGTTTTTGAACCACACCAATCATGTTTCCCAAAAACTTTCAATTTGAGCAACTTGACTAGCTATTCGCTTTTCCTTAAAAAGAATATTAAAATCATCTCCTCTAAATCATTCTATCATTAGTACGCTAACAAACCCTAAAATCTAAATTGAATTGTCACTATTTACTCCATGGTTGCACTTGTGCAATGTACCAACACATTCCACATGTCTGACTTTAAACCTCCAGCCACTTCTATAAAAAGAATCAAAGATTTAGAATTTCAAAATAAGATGTGTTTTTTAATGATAACCGAACTTTTCCGAAAAATGAAAGAATAAAAGAGCATAAAAAAAGGAAAAACCACAAAAAAATGCCTGTGCCTAATGTGATGTTTTTTATGGCTCCTTTGGATCAGCTGTCTTCTTGCATGTATTAATTGTATTCTTTCAACTTTTCTTGATGGAAGCTCAGTTTACATATATTAATTTTTTTATTTTAAAAAAAAAAAAAAGAAGAAGAAGAAGAAGAAGAAAGAAAAGAATTGCATAATATAATAACAGTTTTAATCATGAGACATTACAATTATAAAATCATAACCTACATATGTATGAATTATCATGAGGACACAGAAGAGGTCAACACTCTTTTATCATGTAATTTTTAACATATACCTCACAAACAAATAATTCTTCAAGCAGTAGATAAGGTACAATTAACATTATAACGTGGGAAAAAAAAATACTTGAGAGACCACGATATTTGGATATTCCCCTGGAGAAACCACTGCTCTTTCTGAAAAGTATAGAATTGTATGAGCAGCAGCTGATTGTATCACAATAGATGTTTCAACAGTTTCTACTTACCTCCTTAGAGATGCAAGGTATTCCTCTCTTGAAACATTCTGCATTTCTTCAAGGTCCCTTGTATAATCAGTCACCTGTAAAATGCAGTTGTTCCGTTTCTTATTACACAGAGAAAAGTCAAGCAGAACAAAGCATAGAAGTAGGATACTGAAGATACTTCTCTAGATAATATAATACTTTTTCCAAAACTCTGTAAGGTAGTAGTATTCTAGAACATCCATGTTTAATACACTTTTTCAAAAGCTAGAAAGTGTCGCACAATTTAAATTAGAACATCCATGTTTAATACACTTTTTCAAAAGCTAGAAAGAATCACACATGCTTCAAAGTATACATAAAAATAATTATTGAGACACTAAGGTCATGAAAGAATTAATTTCTATCTGGCATTTTTCCTTTTTCTGAAAGGGAAGGGGACTAAACGACATCTCACTGGAAAATTAATAAGAGTCCCAGGACCCCAGTATTTTAAGGCAGCCAAATCGTATGCCCTAGCAGCAGCCTCTTCTTCATCATATGCTCCTGTAAATTCACGTTATTAATGATTAAAGTAAGTATAAAGGGAAAATTAATCCACTATTAGTCAATGTTAAAAACAATATAAAGGAAAATAGATTAGAATACTAACTTACCCAGATACACTGGAATGATCAATCATATGCCAGAAGTTCCATGCACATTTAAATAGAAAATAAAAGATAAAAATGGTGTCAGTACTCAGTACTTCGAAGAAAATCGGTGATTGGTTTCACACCGATATTTGTGTGTGCAAGTGTCTGCGCGTATGTGTGTGTGTGTGTGTGTGTGAGAGAGAGAGAGAGACCTTGCTTTCCCTTCTTGTTCTGGTTCTGGTTCCAAGTACTTTTATCCCAAAGATGAGCTTCATAACGACCAGTCCATCTATGCCTAATATCATCAAACCATTCACAGGCGCTAGTCAGCAGAGAAGAAGGTAAAGATAAAGAACAGGCGTACATTACAAGCAATGTCAGGTAATTAATTCTCGCTAGATAAACAATAAGAAAGAAATTTTTTAGTAAAAAAAACAATTGATCATCTTATGGTAATAACATGTCTTGACGCATCTATTGACTTGATACGATACCTAATGAGGTGGGCGACTTCAACAGATTGATGATTACAATGCGCAATAAGTAAACATTTTGTAATCTTATTTCTAATGCACAAAAACAGCCCTGCCTCACCTCAGGAACTCAATAATTATGGTCCTATATACCACACCTGCGGACAGATCAACATTATCCGAAAAATTCCTCTTATGTCCATCTCTACTTAAGATGCCGTTAATCATTAAGCCATTTCAGTACTCTCTCTTTCACCAACGTGAGAATTTTCGGGTTCAGGCTCTGTTTTCGTGCGTAAGTAAGGCGTGATGGTATGAAATAAACTGCAGTAGCCATTAGCTCAAGTTACTAATACACCCATGCAAAGAGTCACTTGATCGTATCCTTGTCCCATCGTATCAAAATTTCCCTATATGAACAAATACTCAACTCTTTTCCGATTGAGGAACAGCAAATTCTTCACACAGTATCAAATTTGGCTGCGAGCAGTGAGCAAGAATTCTACACTTTTCCGATTAATTTTTCGATAATCTGTAAGCTAATTAAACTCAATCACTTCCAAACAAAAATAAAAGAAAGAAAAAACGAACTCTCCATTTTATCAGCAATCAAACGCACCACAAACTACGAAGCCGTTTGATGTCAGAATTACCTAGTGACTCCGCGGTATATCGAGCTTCTTTTTCCAGCAGCACACGGAGGCATTTTACTGATGCGTTCTTTGGCAGTGCAACCTCTCTCTTTCTTCGCTTTCTTCAACCCTCTGTACAGTAAAAGCTGATCATTCGCCATTACAACCTCGGAAGCTTCCGCCGTTCCTCTTCCGGCGGCAGCAGCAGCGCTACAGGCACCGGGTTCGTGTTTGAAGCCAGGATCAGAGGACGAAGAAGCCATGGAAACTGCAACCAAAACCTAAACCCTAGGAAGGAGAATCTCAGCGAAACAAGGGGAGAGAGAGAGAGAGAGAGAGAGAGTTTCAGTGAGAGTGTGAGTGTGAGTGAGGAAAAAAAAGCTTCAATTTGGTGGATTTTGATTGACCACGGAAGGGGGCAAAACTACAGTCGGGAGAGAGAGAAGAGAGGGAAAAGGGGTCACGAAATTACTATTTTGTCCTCCGAAATTTGGAATGCGTGGGAGGGTACCATCGCATGCCACTACAGCGGGAAAAAAAGGGGTTGCAACGGCTAGCATGGCGAGGAGGGTAAATTGGAAGAGTTTGAAAGTGCGCGTGATGATCACGTGATGGCCCAACACCACTTGTCTGCTGTTGGAAAAGCCAGGTTGCTACCTGTGGGCGTAACATGCTATGTTTGTGGACGTTAATTCCATTATTTCTCCATTATTCAAAACAATTACTAAGGTTGTAAATGCTCTCTTTCTTTCTTTCTTTCTTTCTTTCTTTTTTTTTTTTTTTTCTCTTAATTGACTTCAAATTGTTGCCAAAGTTGGTATCCATGCCGACGAAAATATTGAAGCAAAAATTTCGATGAAAATATTGAAAAAATATTTATTTCAAAGAAAATTTTAAAATTTTTAAAAATAAATTTAAATTAATAAATATAAAAGTTTATTATTTATATTATATTTATATTAGTGACATTTTTTTAATGTTTCATAGATTTTTTACAATATAATGAAAATATTGATTCACTCCTCTATGTTTGTGTATTATATATTATCCTCTCTAATAATAAAATTGTTCTCCTTCTAACCATGGACATAGCAAAAGCTTAAGCTAATAAATGAAGGTAAATTTAATATAATGTCTAACACTTCCCCTCACTTGCGGGCTTGAAATATGAAGAAGAGCCAAACAAGTGGAAATCAATATTAAATTGGGAGGAAACAACATTTATTGAACCTAGGACATCCTAAAACAACTTGCTCTGTTACCATCTTAAGTTCTCGATTGACCTAAACGCTTAATCGGATAGGTGAAAATAAATTTAATATAATATCTAACTGGTAATACACCGTTAGTGAACCACGTAAAATCTTTGTGTTAATAGTCTACTACTTTACGTTTCTCTCTTTTCTTTGTTTGTTGATTACAGTTGGGATTGATTTTGCACGAATTTGAAGTGATTATGTATAAATTTTAATGGTTGACTAATTATAAGAGAATTAAAAACATATCACCTTTTCAATTTTGTTGGTTGCTAAAATTTAGATGAGTAGCTTTTGAGATTATTTTTCTACAAAATCCAATAACTACTACCAACTAACTATTCAGATTTCTATTTTAATTCTATTCAATAACACTTTTTTAGGCTCTTAAGTTTACCAAGCTCTTATTTTAAAAGCTAAATAATCCATTATTTATGGATTCCAATTCAATGATTTTTTTTTATTCTATAATACTTTTTTAAGTTTAAAAGGTCGATTGTTTTTTTTTATGTAGATTGATGTAAATTTTGGGACAAGAGAAACACACCTGACCCTCCATCTGTAAAACAGAGAAAAAGTACTCTGATACCTAAGTCAGTAAAGAATTATAAAATAGGGAAGAAGTCAGAAGTTTTAGGTTACCTTTGATGGAGTATGATGGTTTAATTATAGGGATTGGACCTAGTGTTTTATTATGATCCTACTAGGGTTAAGATATAAGTTTTCTAATACCAAGCTAGGATCAAATCTCACTTGGGTCTCCTTCCCACATGCAGCTCCCATTCGGAAAGATTTGGTTGGCTATGCTCGGCTCGACTTTGGGCCAAGCCTGCGGTTTGAGCTTCTAGCTCAAGCCACCTTCCTTTAGTCCTGGTCTTGGCTTTTACCTACTTGCCTATGGTCTAAAATCACCTTCAACAATGTAGATATCCAAAATCTTTAGTGGTATTTGTTTCAAGGATTGAGATTGGATGAGTTAGGCATCCTAAGCCCAACCCTTGTTTGGGGGAACGATCTAGGAAGTCTTGGCTTCCCACATCTTTTTCCATGATGGGTTACTTTTTTTTTTCTGACTTAATTTAGGAATTTTGCTAGCCAACTTTCAGACATCATCTCCAGTGATCGTCACCGACCAACTCTAACTGCCACCTCCAGCGACCGCTGCCAGCTAGTTTCCAGCAACTCCCTCTCTCTCCCCCTCTCTCGCCAAGATTTATAAACTAATCTAAAATCTAACAACTTATTAAATATAAGAAAATATTTCACAAACTCAATATTTATAAATGTGTATTTTATTCACAGGTTTTTAAGTCTGCACTTTAAATACAGGTTTCTTAAAATCAAACTTCCAAAATCTGCACTCAAAAAACCTCTCAACTTTAACTTCAGGATAATCATTCACAAGGTAAAGATTCCAAACATGCCGGGTCAAATGCGTCTAAAAGTTATTACAAATTTGGCAAAATAAAATTTGATTTATCCTTTATGTCGAATCTTCGATTATGCCCTCCCACCTCCTGCCAATCTTCAGCCAGAAACTAGGCTTAGACTGAAATGAAACTCAGCTTCCTCACTCATCTCCTTCAATTGATGAGGGCTATAGATTTTCGTGTTTTGAATGTGAGAATACAGAGAAATCATTATTGGAAAAGAGAATCATTGATCACAACCATTGACCATTCCTTGAATTCGATTTTCTAGTGTTGGGATGAAGAAGGGAACTGGTAGGAATTTAATGAAAGAAAGTTTTCCCATTCGAAAATCAATTTGGATTCATCACCTGCTACTAAACCTCCGACTCAATTACTGTTTTGACATAGAGAATTGGAGCAAATGAGAGCAAATAAAAGACTTTGGGGTGTGTTCTTGCAACAAATCAAAGAGGAAGGAACTCAAGCATGAAGTTCCAATTGGGGCTTTTGGTGTACTCTATCCATTAAGACTAAATGACAGGAGTAGCCAACTTCAAATCCAAATCCCCCTTGTAAATTACCAACAAGTCTACACATTTGAGATATTAATATATAAATATTTTAACAAAGAAAAAGTGGATCCACTTTCCATTAAACTGGTAAGTATTTATGAGTGATAGAATTTCATCACTAATATACTTCTTCATTCTAACAATTCTATTGTCGACAAACTTTTATTTATTACATGAAATCTATGAGTGATAATAGCTTATAGAGTTAAAATAAATAAAAAAAAAGTGAAAGACTTCTATTTCACATTATTAGAGTCTATTAGTGATATATATATATATATATATACACACACACATACATACGTCTTTTACTTGTAATCTTCTTCGTGATACTTTATTATATTTTTCTCATGATCTATCAACCTAGTGATAGTCTTCTATCACTGATAACAGATTCTATCAATAATGTAAAAAACACAACTATTAAACTATTATGCTAAAGTCAATTATGATAGAAGACTATATGTGTCTCAATGATGGACAATGATAGCAGACTATCATTGATAAACAATGACCATAAATGGGAGAAGCAAGCAACATAGTTTTTTAAATTCATTGACTAAATTAATATTTCTACGAAAGTTTTGGACCAAAAGTATTTTTTAGGGAAATTTTCACCGATAGAAAAAATGTCAAACTATTTACAGAAAATAGCAAAAAAAAAAATATCGATACACATTTGATACACTTCTATCAACATCTATCACAACTATCTAAAAATTTTACTATTTTAGGTAAATAGTTTCATTTATCTTTCTATTTTTAAACATTCCCCTATTTTTTAACTAATAATTTATTTTTATATATAATTAAGCGTTTTTAAAATATAATAATTGTACTAGTCGCTTGGCTCATCCATTTCAGTTCTGATGCTCTCCCTCCCTCTCTAATCCATGGCGTCACTGCCACCACACTGCCATTACCGCTCCTCTCACCACCACAAAATCTCCTATCCGGCCGATTTGACCGGTCGGAGCTCGACTTCCACTCTTCCTAAAAACCTCATCATTTGCAAAAATTCGAAAAACGAGTCGGCGTTCGAAGAGAGAAAGCAAGTTTTGGTAGACTACGACAATGGCAAGCACGAATTTCGGACTCTCGTTAACGGGCTCAGAAAACTCGATATTCCCAGGCGGTACCAGTTGCGAGTTGAGGGCGAACGATTCCAGAAGGACTGGACGGTCACTGAGGTCGTACAAAGGATTCTGAAGCTACAACGCCATGGTGATGTCGAGGCTTTGTTAAATTGCTGGGTTGGACGATTTTCTCGAAAGAATTACCCTGCTCTTATGAAGGTATCGCCCTTCCTCTCTGTCTCCTTTTAACAGCTTATTGTGCAATGGTTGAACTCTAATTATTCGACTGATGTGATTTTACAAGCTTGGTGTAAGGTAATGAAACCATCCTAAAGGAGTTCCATTTACGTTACGAAGACTTGAGTTAACAAGCTTTTTGTTCTCTACTTCAAGAGTTTTCTTTCCCGGGAAATATATATCCAATAGAAAAAATTTCAATTCTCAACTCAACCGTTCTTTCCTCTTGTATAGGAGTTGACTCAAAATGGGTCCATTGAACACTGTGTTCAAGTATTTGATTGGATGAAGAACCAGCGGAACTATTGTGCCCGTAACGATATCTACAATATGATGATAAGGCTGCATGCCAGACATAACCGAATAGATCAAGCTCGTGGTTTGTTTTTTGAAATGCAAAAATGGAGGTAGGTCTTAGATTCGCCATGTATTATTGAAGTATCGAATAATGTTTCTTATATGGTCCTGCGAAAGTTTTCTTGTTGCTTTACTTGTTGTGGTGACGCCATTTTGATCTCTGTTCAAATATTGTTAATTGAACAATGTTCTTTTAGATGCAAACCTGATGTCGAGACCTACAATGCCCTAATCAATGCACATGGTAGAGCAGGCCAATGGCGTTGGGCGATGAATATAATGGAAGACATGCTACGTGCTGCTGTGTGTATTTATATACTTCCCTTAAGATCTTAGTGCCTCTGACTGACTGTGAGCAACCTTCTTGTCTTTGATTGATCAAGTATATATATATAAGTAACACGCCCATATGCATGCATGCATCTGTATGCCCATATGCATGCATGCATCTGTATGCCCATAATCCATCACCCTTCAATGTTCAAGAATATGAAGAACTAGGAATATACCTTCAAGATCAACACCTCAGGAACTATAAAGTTTTGCATTTGTACCATTGTGTTCAGCTCTTGGATTTATACTGAAGTGTGAGATAGTTATTTATTTATTTGGACATCAAGTTCATCTCCTGTTGGTGTTGAGCAACCTTTGTAGCTTATTTTTATTTTTGCACGTTTGATTCTTTTAGCTGCATTACTTTTTGCTTCTTGAACCGATACTTTCTAGCATGTTTTAGTGATTAGGGTAGGTTGCCTAATTTCTTAGTGAAGTTCAGCCTCTTGGCTCTGGCTTCTTTCGGTTGATAGTCCATTCCTCAACGTATAAGAGGGCGGGGTGTGAGGAGGGGGAGGGCTCTTTAAGGGGAGGATTGGGGGAGTTGAAGAATTTTCGATTCTGTTATTTGCAATTGGAAGCATATCAAAAAGAAAAAAAATTTATTGATTTGAGTCCCTTTAGCTTTTGCACAAGTCCATGCCCAGGCCACCATGAATAAGGTTGTTCTTCAATCTTCCCCAACTCTCCCTCTGTCACTTCAAAGGAATGGTGATAGAGCCATATGTTAGCAAATTTGATCGAGGATGTCCCCATCTTTCAGCACCCAATGTAAGTATAATAATAACCTCAGTGATGTTCTTCAGTGTGGTTTGGTGTGTCTCGTTGGTAGTCTGTGTGTAGAAAAGAACAATTGAAAAACAATATCAAACTACACACCATCTCTTAGTTGAAGAGGTTTCCTTAATACCTAAAAACAGTAGGAAGGACAGTCTTGAATGGAAGAAAAGCATGGGGAGGGAAGATTTTGTGGAAAGTTAGAAGAGAAAAAAGAGGTTTTTTGAGAGGGAAGTATGCACATTGTAAAGAAATGATAGAGAAATTTATTATCGGGGTGTGTCAGGGATTGAGAATTATTGGGTTGATGGACTGACATGCATCAAAAGCTGCAATGTTCTACATGGGAGAGGTAGATGCATAGTTTTCTATTTGCTTGGATGATATAAGTCCTCTTTTCCTAGTTTTATCCTTTTTACGTTTTTTTGGCAGGTCTCTGTCCCTTTTGTATAAAAACCCAAACATAGGTGCAATATTTAACATTAAATAACCAACTTAGTTACAAGATTTTTAAAACTGTTCAGTTTCTCTGATTTCTTCTTGTTTATTTATACATATAGATAACTATTGAGTACAACAAATGTGGAGATGGGGAATTGATCCTCCGACCTTTAGGGAGGAGGACCATGCTAATTACCATTGAGCTAAGCTCACTTTGGTTACATATAGATAACTATTAATGATAAAGATGATAAATAATGAAGAAAGTTATAGAAAAATACTGTGAATTTCAAAGCGATGTTAATGAATTTATGTGAAAATTAATTTTTAAATTTTAATTTATCAATATAGATATTGTATTATGAAAATTATTATTTCCTTATTGATGCAGATCCCTCCTAGTCGATCAACATTCAATAATTTGATAAATGCATGTGGATCTTGTGGAAATTGGAGAGAAGCTTTGAGAGTTTGCAAGAAAATGACAGACAATGGGGTTGGTCCTGATCTTGTGACCCACAATATTGTTCTATCTGCATACAAAAGTGGGGCTCAGTATTCAAAAGCTTTGTCATATTTTGAATTGATGAAAGGCACAAACATCCGACCTGACACAACTACACTTAATATTGTGATTCATTGTTTGATAAAGAACAAACAATATGGACAAGCCATTGAAATCTTTAATTCCATGCGGGAGAAGAGGGCTGAATGTCATCCTGACGTTGTGACATTCACAAGCATCATTCATCTTTATTCTGTTCGCGGGCAGATTGAAGATTGTAAAGCTGTATTTAGTACAATGCTGGGGGAAGGCATAAAACCTAACATTGTTTCTTATAATGCTTTGATAAGTGCATATGCATCCCATGGGATGGATAAAGAAGCTTTTTCAGTTTTTGATGAAATGAAAAGGAGTGGTTTTCGCCCGGATGTTATATCTTATACATCTTTACTTAGTTCATTTGGAAGATCTCAGCAGCCTGCTAGGGCTAGAGAAGTGTTTGATATGATGAAGAGAAACAAATGTAAGCCAAATCTTGTTAGCTACAATGCACTTATAGATGCATATGGATCTAATGGCTACTTACCTCAAGCTGTTGACATCTTACGTGAGATGGAACAAGATGGAATTCATCCAAATGTTGTTTCAATATGCACCCTCCTGGCTGCTTGTGGACGATTTGGTCAAAAGGTGAATATAGATTCTGTACTTTCAGCTGCCGAGCTTCGGGGAATTCATTTGAACACTATTGCATATAATTCAGCTATTGGGAGCTATCTGAATATTGGTGAATATGAAAAGGCAATTAATTTGTATAGATCAATGAAGAATAAGAACACTAAACCAGACTCTGTCACATATACTATCTTGATAAGTAGTTGTTGTAGGATGTCAAAATATGAGGAGGCACTCTGCTTTTTCGAAGAAATGGTAGATTTAAGGATTCCTTTGTCCAAAGAGATCTACTCTTCTATGATCTGTGCCTATAGTAAGCAGGTGAGTACTCTAGCAAGAGAAGACATTTCCCTCCTTTAAACTACCTGTCATTTTTTTTTTTTTTAAAATGGAAACTCAGACTACCCGCCAATTGAGATAAATCTTTTATTGACCGTTTAATTTTCATACATTTCAGGGTCAACTTGTGAAAGCAGAATCTTTGTTCAATTCATTGAAGGGGAATGGTTGTTGTCCTGATTTAGTTACATATACAGCAATGATAAATGCATATAGTGTATCTGGTAGGTTTTTTCAGTTCATTGATCTGATTTGACATATTGATAAAGATTATTTGATTCTGAATTTTTGTAATTTAATTTTCATATCAGAGACGTGGGAAAAAGCTTGCGCCTTATATCATGAAATGGAAACAAATAACATTCAACTAGATTCTATAGCATGCTCTGCTTTGATGAAAGCATTTAATAAGGGAAACCAGGCTTCCAACGTTCTTATTCTGGCAGAAATTATGAAGGAGAAGGGAATTCCTTTCAACGATGCCAATTTCTTTGAAATGTTGTCAGCTTGTAGCATGTAAGATTTTACATGTATATATATTACCTATTTTCTTTACACACAGTTCACTAGAATATTTGTATGAGAAGGAGGGTTACTTCACTGCCCTTCGGTAGAAAAATTTACTGAGCATTTAGTTTGGTTGAACAAGTAGACTCACCTTGATCCTTCCTAGATTGTTTGGCTGGATGAAATGATCTGACTGGGTGGTATAGCTGTGAATGTTTACTAAGTTGAATGTTTCAAGAATTCAGGCATTTAAGAGGCTTGTTCTCTTCTTAACTCTTTTAACATTTTTCTTAGGTTTTCCTACTCTACCTCGCGTACATGTATCAACTGCCAATCCACTCATTTAACTTCCCAATGAAGTCTTGACTTGTAAACAACCCTCTTAACTGACACCCACGGCTATAACAGTTAATGTCTAGCAACTACTCTTCCTTTGTTTTCAATTGTATGGGCCCCCTAGTATGCCCATCAATACTTTGCCCAGACTCTTTACTTCGTTAGTAATGGCTTCTAGTTAATATGCATATTGTTGAGAGTCTAGCTATTGCCCTTGGTATAAATCACAACTGGCCCATTCCTTGTTTTGCAATTATCAGTTAAGTATAGTTATTTTGGGTTGGAGTTCTTTCCTTAGTGTAAGACTCTTTTCTAGTCGGGCTGTTATTTTTATTTTATTATTTTGTTATTATTATTAATGCTTGTGTATTTTCTTTCATACTGATACAACTATACTCCTGCAAATGCGTCCCCTCCTTCATCACCAACCCAACACACACCGCCCGATTCACCATGTACTATAATCTCCATCATTGGTAATGCCGGTTCATCAACTATGTGTCATGCAATGAAATAGAAGGTTGCCCCATAATCCATCATGACAAATGACTTTCTTGTAATGATCCTTCTTGTTTCATTGTGTGGCAAAGTCAATTCTACCATGGAATACAGGTGCTCCCGACTACAACTTTTATATCTTGCTCTTTGTTTTCACTTCCCTCCTACACTACCAATTGCCCTTTCAGCTCCCTGTTCCTGTTATGCATTGGAAAATACAGGCCCTTCTCTTTCCTCTGTTGCTGTTTAGCATAAGAAAGTTGTCAGAAAGGAGCTTCCACACGTGGGGATCTATCACCTTGAATCTTGAATTCTAAACCTTGACATTGAGTTTGCAAACCCCATCTGATTTCACGCATTTGAGAGGCCTATTCTCTCTGACTCCCATTATTTTGACTATATTCCCTACTCTGCCTCCTGTACACATAACGATTGCCAGTCCCCTCGGTTTAGTTTCCTGACTGACAGAATTTACTAACAATCTCTCAACTTACATCAACCAGCCATAAAAGGCAGTACCTACCTAACTATTCTCCCCTCCACTATGTCCAGCATTATCGGTTTATAGGCGACATAATTTTCCCATCATCTACATTTTTAATATGATTACCACTTACAATTACAGTTGTATAGAATCATTACAATTTTGTTGAAGCATCCCACTTTGCTTTGTATCATTTGGGCACATAAGGTTTTCAGGTTTTACTTATTGTGTTCGTTCTTTCACTAAGAAACTATTTACTGAACTGTATATGCAGACTACGAGATTGGAGGAAAGCAACAGACTTAATAAATCTTATGGAGCCCTCTTTTCATCTTGTTTCACTTGGAACTATTAACCATCTTCTGCAGTTTCTGGGAAAAAGTGGAAAGACGGAGATTATGATGAAGGTAATTGGAAAATAGAAGTATATGTATATATTATTTTTATTGGCTAATGTTGGGAATTTAGCACATTTTTCTACAAATTCTTTCACTTCAATTTTCTCTTTCCCTTCCGGATCTTTTAAAGTATGATATCTATGAACATGATTTACATATGCGGATATGCCGGCTGCTTGTATCCTTGTAATGTGTAGAACTCAGATATTTCCCCAAATACAGATGTTCTACAGATTCGTGGCATTGGGATCCAGTGTCAATATTAGTACTTACTCAGTCTTGTTGAAGAACCTTTTGTCTGCTGGAAAGTGGAGAAAATACATTGAGGTACACTTTATATTTCGATGACATGACATTTCAAAGCCCTTAAAGCTGTTCATACTAATATATATCCACGACTACCGACTATAGGAGTCATATATTAATTGGTGACATTAGTTGTCCCGTGTATTTTTTTCCTGATATCTCAGTACCACTACCTAGCAACTTGTGTATTTTCTTTTCTGGAAACGTCTTTCGGCATAAAGTCTTTTGAAATACTGTTTACTCTTAGGAAGTGTCTGTTTGTCATTCATGTTTCGATATGAACTAGGGTTTATTTATCAATCAAGATACTGAGTCAAGGGAAGAATTGGAGAGCTTCCCCCCTCTCCTAAGTAGTAGTTTCTCTCAGACTGACTATTGCAAAAATGTGCCCTCCAGCTCATTTTCTCACTACGCATATCACTCCATCCACAGCCCACTTCCTGCTATATTCTCGTGGGCCCACTCATCTAACTTATTTCTAACAGCCTCTTATTCCCCACTACCCTTGTGTGCCTCCTTTTATACACCTGCTTAATAGGGGTCTACGTCTACCAAGTCTTAGGTTCATTGGTTCTCAGCTTGTTGATTTGGGGCTCAGTTCTGTTTTTCTCCCTGATGGTCTTTCCTTTTGGTTGAGACTCAGCTTATACAAAGCCTTTTGTTTCTCAGTGTTTTTTGTTGTGGAAGTTTCTTTTTTCTATTTTGTATTTTGTTCTCTTTTAATTCTCTAGAGTAGTTCGTTTGTGTCTTTTCAGTTCTATTTTTCACTCTTTTGTGGAGTTTGCATATTTGAGCATTAGTCTCTCTTTATTTATTTAATGAAAGCTTTGTTTCTTGTTTCTTTTAAAAAAGAAATCCAAACAATGTAACTGTTTTTTAGTCTGTGGACTTTGGTACGATTTGGTTAGTACTTTCACCCTTCTATTAAAATTTGAATTGCTTTGTATTAAAAAATAGATAGAGAATCGCAGAACTTTCCAACATTTGATTCTGCTGAATAACATGACACGATTTTTAAGTTTTCTCATCATATTCCCATCTAGGAATATAGAAATTTAAACAAACTTATGTACAGGTATTGCAATGGATGAATGATGCTGGAATTCAACCCTCTAATGCGATGTACAATGACATACTTTACTTTGCACAAAATTGTGGTGGTGCTGAGTGTGCTGCTGTCATCAAAGAAAGAGTTGGTATGCGGTTGTGTATTTCTGCAATTAGTGTTGTTATTTTAACGAGAAACCATACTTTCATAGAATGAATTAAAAAATATACAAGTTATTGTCTATTTTCTGTTTGAATTTTTGAGCATTAGTCTCTTTTCATCCGTTAATGAAGAGCTTTTTCCTTTTAAAAAAAAAAAAAGGAAAAACACAGTAGAAACCAAAAATATTATAAAGTTGTTGAGGATAATAAACAAAGGATAGGTGTTGAACCTACCCGTAGTCCAAACCTCCCCGATACATCTCTACCCCCACCAAAAATCTTCTTTCTTTTCTGAAGCTAAATGTTCCAGACTAGCGAAAAGGTTGTCCTCTGCAAGGTGATTCCTATAACTAACCATACAAAGGCTAAACTTATGAATTAAAATAACTTTTGGTGAACTTATGATGGAGCAGGAGGATGTTACCCTACGAAATTTAAAGTAGAGATATGATAAGACAAATAGCTATATAATTTTCAGTCATTTCAGGTTGGGTTGAGTTGAGTTGTCACCATCCTTACACGTGTAATTGGTTATTAATAATGGAAAGCTTCATTAAGTTTCATTATATTGTTATCATTTCTCGATCTTGTAGTGATCTTTTGCCCCACAAAATCAAATGCAGAATCTCTTAAAAGATAGCCTGGAGCAAAGTCTATTCATATCCTTCCAGTTTGTCCAGACAAGGTGTTAATATGTGTCTGCCCTCTTTGCGAATGCAGCACTTTGCTTGAAAGTCTTGTTGAGAGATACAATAGGTGATTTGGCAACCAAAGTTTCTATGTATATAGCTGGAATTTGTCTGCATTTACAAGGATGGCACAGTCTTAACACTTCTTATGTAGCTGCAGTGGTGCTTCATGTCTTTTTCTTTTTGACAATATATAGAGTAGCAAAGTTGAATTTTTGAGCTCAAAGTTGATAGTACAAGTTCTATGTCAGTTGAGTTAATGTTCGTTTCAGCAATGTCTCATGTCTAGCTCAAGTTGTTAGGGATTGGTGCTCTCTCTCAGTAGTTCAAATCCTCATTATTTGTAATGGTAACCCTTTCAATAAAAAAGTTAGGATTGGTCTATATCAGATGGTTGTAATGCAAGCTTCTATATTTCAATAAGAAATAATGTTTTAATGCTAGAGCGATGTCTCTTATAATGACTTCTAAATGAGCTCATGCTTCACTTGGTGAAGTCTATGGTTTTGGGAAGGGATTTCTTTTCTTATCCAATCTTCTGCTTGATGTGACAAAAATTTATAATAGCTTCACATAAAATAAATGGTGACACTAGTTAAAATAAAGAGGGTGGTATTATTGGTTTGCAGTTTTGAAGTATTTTCCTGTTTCAACGTGCTAGCTTAATCGATATCGAAGAAGGAACTCTTCACATTCAATTTCTTGAATTATTATTTTCTTTCACAGTTTTGATATGGACTTTGTTTACAGTAGACTAAAAAAAAGGTAAAAATAAAAATAATTAAAAATAAAAGGTTAAATTATAAATTTAGTTTATGAACTTTGAAGTTTGTGTTGATTTAGTTCTTAAATTTCTAAAATTATAAATTACTTTCTAAATGTTTAAAATATAACTTAGGTTCAAATTTACATTCAATAGTTCAATAAAGTTAAAATTTTAAAGTTTTTATTTTATAGGGTCGAGTTAGGAATAAAATTGAAATTTTTAGGATCTATAAGACATAAAAGTAAAAGTTTAGGTACCTATTAGATATACTTAAAAGTTTAAACCTAAATAGATATAAATTTCAAAGTTCAAGGGCTAACCTTATAATTTAATCAAAATAAATAGTTGTGAAGAGTTGAATAAGTGATCAAGAGAACTGAACTCATGCAATGCAAACGATGATTGTTAGAGCCATAGTATTAATTTTTTGTCGACATGTCGATATTTCCATCGATGTTTTCATGGGTTCGATATTTCTATTATATCATAGAAAAATTTACGAAACATAAAAAATAAATAAAAAATGTCATTAATGTAAATATAATATAAATAATAGACATGTTAACTTGTTTAAAAACCATAAAATGTTTATTTACTAATTTATTTTTGAATTTTGATTTTTTGTTTTTATAATTTTTCTAAAAAAATCTATCGAAATCGACATTTTATTGATATTTTCATCAGACATTTCTGTAAAATTAAAACCTCAATATTTCTGTCGACAACATTTTAAAGATTAGTTAAAACTTTTGATTCTGTTAATATTAATGTCAAAATAGTCATTCTTTTAGATTTTATCAAATGATTGACTTGCTAAAAATCTTTCTTTTTTCTTTTCACTAATTGTTGTTCAACATAATATTTGTCAAAGAAATAAATAACACATAACCGACTTATAATACAAACTGATAGTCAATTATAACAAGGTTAAAAAATATTTTTGATTCGTGAACTTTTGTGAAAGTAACAATTTAGTTTATAAACTTTAGTTGGTAACGATTTAGTCCTTCTACATTGAAATTTTAACAATTTCATATCTAAACTTCAATAAGTAACAATTTCGTCTCTGTACTTTATAATTTGTAATGATTTAGTCCCTATTGTGAAAGTTTTTTATTATCAAAATTAATCTTTATAGTTTATAAATAAATTTAATTTTTGACCAATTTATCAATATAAACATGTATAAATGTTATTAAATCATACTAATATTTTTCTCGATAAAAATTAACTCGTTACAAATTGTAAAATACAAGAACTAAATCATTACTTACTAAAGTTTAAGAACCAAATTGTTACAAATTTAAAAATAGACTAAATTATTAATTTTATGAAAATTTTTTAACGGATTAAAATCATGGTACTTAACAAGTTGACCGTAGCAGTCATTTATTATGCCCACAAGGATAATTATGTAAAGGAAAAAAGAAACAATATTGAATCATTTTTTAACATCAAATAGATAAATATTTTGTTTGAATAGGATTTCATGCAATAGTTTACTTTTATTTTTCTTTCATCAAAATAGACTGTTCCATGGATTCAAATTTGAAAGTCGAACCAATCCCTTGTGTCGTTTTAATATTTTATTTGAACTGAAATCTCCAAAGCTGCTACCCTGTAGAACCAATCTGTACTATAGAGAACATATTTATAGGACAATATTTATTGATAACCAATTAAATTAAAGACCAAGCAATTTTACACCTTAAAATGCACTTACAATATAAGTAAACTAACCTCACGCTTCTTGAACATGATTAAACAAGACATGTATATTTTTCTATTTTGAAGTGAGGGTTTTGAATTCTCACCTATCACTTGTGATGTAATAATTTAAAAAGAAAAGAGTAGCCTCAGAGTGGCATCACGCTGTTAAGCTGATCAATTCGCTGCTGCCGGCGCCACCACCACTACCACCATCAAGACATTTAGAGGTTGGCATTGAAGTTCCTTCTTGTAAATAATCGTAGGAAAAGGACCTGCTTTGCTCGTATTCGTTTCCATTGTGTTCCCAGTTGCATCTTCCTGAAAACAGAGGAACATCCAGGTGACTTCAACAAGCAATGCACGGGCTTGTGCGAAGTGGGTCTTCTAGCTTGCAAGAACAGTTGTTTTCCCTGGTAAAGATACCCAACTAATATGATTCCCAATCATCTACTAGAGGAGTTCTTGTGATTAGATTTTGAAGCCTTAAAAGGCTTACGAACTCCAAATCTTTCTTTCTGATGCTTGCTTCCATGTTCGATCCCTCTCTTTCCATCTTTTCTAGGAGCACCACGCCTTGAAAAATTTGTTCTGCGACCGTCTCCTAAACCACTCTTACTATTGGAGGTCGCAGCTCTTTTTCTCATCTTAGATCTACCACCATCCTCAGTGAATGCACCATCAGTTTTGCTCCTGATGAAACCAGAAGGTTTTTCCCACTTCCTTTTCCTGTGATAACCTGATTCACTTTTCTTGGGAAGAGAATCCAGCCCATCCTGTTGCTTATCCCTTGCCCTGACAATTGAAAAGTAAGAATGAATGTAATAAGTACGTGTATTTACAACATACCGAAAACAAGTTGGCTTGAAACAAATGATATAGACCCATTAGTAGATGAATCTGCAACATCTGTATTAGCATCACCAGCATCCTTGGAACTGGTCTTGTTATGCCGTTTCTGCAATTAGACGAAGCATGGATAAAAGAAGTTTAGGAGTAATTCTGAAGTTCTGTTTTACTTCTCCCTTCGAAAAAAAATACATTTAGCAGGCAAATACTTGCGATCATTTTTGTAATTGTATCCTACAAAATTTTTATTTATGGAGTGAACTATTCAAGTATGAAATGATTGGAACATGTTACAGTTTCAATTACAAATATTAGACACTGAATAGGTGACCAACAACAAGGGATTATCCAACGATGCTCATGAATCCAATAAGCAGAACTTTTATTCAGATTAAAACTGCAGTTATTGAAAGTCTAGTCAGTAAAACTATAGAAGACTCAAGAAATTCACCTCCCCAAGAGGTTTGATGAAACCCTTGTATTTTTCAGGAGTAACATCCTCAATTGCAGCATAACCACATTTTCGTATGAGAATCTCCAAAATCACTGTGACCTTTAAGCAAAATGAACATGTATATGAAGATATTGTGAGGATAATTAACAACAATTACGAGTGTCTAGAGAGGGGAAAATAATAAAAAGGGAAATTGATAGAACCATATACGGTATAGTTATTCATACAAATATTTATTCCAAAAGTTTCTATTGCTATATTTGAAGGTTACCTTCGATCTAAAATGATGCTTTGAGACAGACGACCAAGGTAGAGCCGCTATAAGAATATCAGAAATGATGCTCTGAAGATGCTTAGCTTGCAAGGAAGACACTAAAACTTTCACAAACCCTAGCACTGCCTATTTAATGAATAAGGTCAACTTGTTATCTCCGAGATTAAAATGAAATAACAATTAGAACACAAAGTTAAGATGCATACTTTTATAACTTCTATAGCCTTTCCTCGTAGCAAAGATAAGAGGGAAGGCACAAGATCAGGGATTGAAAGACATATATCTGCGTCTTCATAGACCAGAACTGAGAGTGCAGAGATTGCTCCACTCTTTACGTGAGGAGATGCACCAGATAGATAGCCCAATATCTGAATATTGTAAAGTCGCCAGCACATGAGCAAGGAAAGCATTGGAATGAAACAGACTTACAGTGACAGAACCAATGATAAAAGAACTTGTCATAATCATTAAACCGAAGTCTTAAACCATAAAGATTCCATTAGAAGATCAGAAACAAGACTATTAATTTAATGAGAAAATATAATACGCAACAAAAGACCATGAGGTGACAAAAGATTTTCAATTGGTCCTCGAAATAGAAACTGAATTATAAGGAAGATTTAGGGTTCGTTTGGATTGACTTTCTAAGTGCTTAAATTAGTGTTTACAAGTGCTTTATTTAAAACCTAAGAAAGTCAATCCAAACGGACCCTTAGACTTTAGACGCTAAGAGGACTAACATACAGTAACATCCTAATTTTCTCCTCATCCCATCCCCCAAAAAAAACACATATTTGGCATTGATATCTAAATGGATTCCATAAATAAATAAATTAATTAAAATCCTAAAGAAAGATTATATGCACTTACCATGGCCACAAATTTTTTATGTGCATCAGAATTTGTATGTGACAAATCTTTTAGGCTGCAACTGATACAATGAAGAATGTCATAAGCTGCTTTCCTGCTGCCTTCTTCTGCCTACGTCACAACATAAATGACATCCAGCATATTAACATGTCAAATATCTCTCAAGATATTACATGAGCACATAAGAGAATACAAAAAGTGCACATATGAACTCAAAACTTCATCCTGTGAGATATTAGATTAAAAATGAGTTCATGACAATGCTACAATTTAGTATAACAACAAACGAAAAGTAATAGTAACAAAGCTGAAGAAGACACTAAAAAGGAGAAATAAAAACATTCCAGCTTCGACAAATATCTTGCATTGAAAACCGCCAAATAGCATCGAAAGAGAACACCAACTAGAAGCTTTAAGACGAGTTGAATTCAATCTCTCGTGATAAGGAAGATAAGAATTTTGGAATACTCTCTATTCTTTCAAAACGAGTCTTTTTGATAAGGTGGTGGTTGAGTTTTAACTCCATATCATTTATCATTTTCTTATTCAAACAAGGGGAAAAATAATCTTAAATTAATATTTGCATAATGTTTTGTGTAAGATAACCCACACACAAGTTTCTTTTTTGGTAAAAGAACAATTCATTCAGTGCCATAAAAACTGCATGCCTTAGAGTCCCATTCCAAATTTAATAGCAAAATAGAAGCATTTTCGAAAGTAGCTCTTACACTTTTTAATCCAACTATGATCTCGTTGAGCATAAGAAAAGCCTTGTTGCTCTCCTCTACCGAGCTAACCTACATAAAGTACCAATAGTAAGTAAAAGTTAGGTCACAGCAAAATATGGAGAAACAGAAATCCACGTTCTCATATATTGTGAAAAAATGCACAAAAAATACAAGAGTGCTCCATAGGCTTTTTACTTCTTCCTCCAAGAGTCGACACCATGGCTCAAATATGAAAATAACCCATGCTAACCCATGGTGATGATTTTTACATGTTCCGAAGTTTTTTAAGTTACCAAAAATACACAGAGCAATGCCAACATGGGTTTTCGGATAATGATAGAAAAGATGTAAAATCAAGGGTTGGCAATTTTCTGTTAGTCAAGGTAGATGCATGCATATCCAGACTTATAAATTGTATTTTAAAATTTCATTATAATTGTTACTCTTTTTTATGGAAAACTTCAAAATTTATAATACATGCAAAAGCCATAAACCAACAATTATTATTATTACTTCTAAAAGTAGAGGGGTAGCTCCTTTAGAAGGTCAAATAGGGCAGCACACTTTTAGGATAGTACTGTAATTTTTATGGGATGGGAGAATACTGCAGTAGTCAGAAGCATAAATAGGCTAAACACTTTTATCCAAGATAACAAATAGTGAGCGAGTGACGAACATAGTCATCTGCTTTCGTTCTTTCTTTCTTTTTTCCTGTTTTTTTGGATAAGAAACTAAGACAATTTATTCATTAAAAAATCATGCACAAAAGGGAGATGAGATATCCTCAAAGAACCAAAGGATTACAAGAACTCAAGAAGGATTCCCAATTGGCTAACACATGAGTAGAGTAAGATCATAAACACAGAATCTCTTCAGAAAGAAGGCACAAAGAAGAGTTCTTATGAACTTTGGTAAGGTCCCGGATAAACATAACCATCAGCTTGAAATTATTTTATTTAATGAGAACCATCACACATTTCCATCAGCTACCCTTAAATAGTAAGCTTAGATCTTCAACTTTTTGGGCTCCTACTGTGGAAAAGGTGGAAAAGAGACTTCTTTCATGAGGATCATCACACATTTCTTAAAGAGGTAGGCTCAACCTTATTCAAGCTAATTTTGGAAAGCTATCTATTTATTATTTATCTCTATTTTTCACATTTCATCCAATGTGGTTGCATCAACTGAGAAAACTATACAGAATTTCTTATGGAAAGGAAACAAAGGGGAAAAAAAGGTATTCATCTTGTTAAATGGGCTACTGTCAATCCTTTTGAACATTAGTCACCTTTCATTTCTTCAATGAAAAATTTTGTTTCTTGTTAAAAGAAAATGACTACTGTTAAATACCCACTGAAAGAGGGAGGTTCAGGGATCTGTGGAATTAAAGAGAAGACCAAAAACTTATTGGCAAAGTGCATATGGCGCTATCATAACGGGAAAAAAAGCCCTCTGGAGGAAGGTAATTGCCACAAAGTTTTGTCCTATTCACAATGATCTGAACCCGGGTACAATTCTCTATGTAAATATGGAACCTTATCTTCTTAGATATTCCTAGACATCTTTTTCCTTTTAACAAGAAACAATTTTTCATTGATAGACGAGAGGATGCAAAATGTTCAAGGAAACAACCACAAAAAAGAACAAAAGCCAACCGAAAACAAAAGTAAGCCAAAAGCAAAACAGCAGCCTCCAAAAATGAATTACAACTATAAAACTCAAAGAAAACAAAAAAAAAAAAAACCAACAACAAAGCTTAACGCAACAAAGAACCAAAAAACCAAAGAAAACGTCAACATAAAAAACCAAATACATAATTTAAAAGGAAAAAATGCATAAAATCTTTCAAAGATTTTGGACCTTCAATGAATGAACCAGAAGAATGTGGAAGCAAGCAAACCGACTTCTTTGAGATGAAGTATCAACAGGAGATTGCAGATCAATTAACATATCTACCAGGTCAGGAAATCTAGAAGAAGCAAACCAAGCATGTTCCTGCATCATTTCATGAGTTATTAGACTTAAATATAGTTGTAACATAGAGTTTATTACCAGAATACAGAAAGACAAATCAACTAGTATTCATGAGGACCGACACTGCATATATGAAGCAAAGCTGGATGTTTATTTTTATCATCACTTAATGTGTCAGTAATAGCTTCTAACAGAGTAACTTGTAATCTCAAGGCTTAGCAAGAGGCTGGTTGGTTTACACGGTTTTCATTGTCAGTAATCTGTTAATTTCAAATTGTCATTGAGTTGTTATGCTTAACTGCCAATGGCAGTTGGCTCCAGGTTACAATATGCCAATACCAGGAACAAACAAGCAAACATTTATAGCATTACCCTGTAACATCTACCTTATCAAGAGTAAGTTGAGATTCCGCATGAGAGAAAAATATGAAAAAATCTAGAATGAAAAATTTGCAGGAGATAGTTTAAAACAAAACTAAAAGAAAATCATTTCTTGCTCAACTTAGCAGGTCTATAATTCAGGTTACAAAACTTTCCATTAAACCCCTGAAATAAATTTCTTAAATCAATATGAGGTGAAGCAATTGTTAACTGATCAAATTCAAAAGACAATAGTTAATTTAGTATTGACATTACTCATCATTATTTTGAATAGTTCAACCTTGAAGTTTCATATACTACCAAAACAGGATACTACATATCCTAAGTTTTTTTTCTTTAAAAAAAAAAAAGAATAAAAAAACCAAGTCACGGTATAGAATTGAAGGATTGATATCAACGAGAGTGCTGTTTGGATTAAATGTTGTCAGCGGCCTGTTAATTTCAAACTATCATTTAGTTGGTGCTCTTAACTGCAAATAGTAGCACACTTCATGTACTGAAAAAACTGATTTTCAAAGCAAGGACTACGAATTGATTACATGAGTTATCCTAAGTTGAATATCCAAGTAGCATGGTGTGCCTAACCTCCAAAATTCTGCTCAGAGTTTGATATACTTCGTGATGGCTCAACCCATAAGATCCCTAAAAACAAAAATTCGAAAACAATAATCAATTTAAATAAACATATGAAATTTTGAAATAAATAATAAGTTATCATAGTGTAAGACAAAGTCTAATTCTCTAATTTATCATTCCCTCTCATTAAAAGATAGCCAGGTGCAATAAATTGAGTAAGATCTTATATTCATTTTGTTACAGCCAATTGGAAAATCTTTCTGAAATCTCTGGCTTTGATAAGTAGGAGGATATGACATGTTCCCCTCAGCTCATTCATCTTAGAATCCTTAGTTTTATGTTTCTCATCCTTTTTAAAAAATTGAAACTTTTATCTGAAAGGAAACTAAATTAAAAGTTGGACTTGTACGATGAGAATTGGAAGTTTGATGATTCACGTATTCACTATCATCCTAAGTCCAAATTTAACAACTACTAGTCTATAAATTCAGATTTGTCCGAAACTTAAGACTACCAGTCTATATATTAATTTAATACTCTGACAGAAGCATCTAAACTTTCATTATTAATAATAATTCAACGCCCAAAAGATTAAACTCAATCAATCTTGTTATAAAAACCATAAGTATTTGGCGCTTGAGGTTATGAAAAAGAAGAGAAGAGAAGAGAAGAGAAGAGAAGATACCTGGAAAGAGAACTTAACAAATTTATAGATTAGATCAATTAGATCTTCATCAGCTCCCCTGATGATAGCTGAAGCTAGCTCCAACATTACACATCTACCCAAAGAAATATATAATTTAATAATATTTTGCAATGCACTTCAATAAATAAATAAATAATAGATAATAAGACCCACGATAATATTATCTAGGGAACATTAAAACCCATTTGACATGGGTTTTTTAATACCCTCCATACTTTTGGAATTTTTATACCTGAGAGATGAGTAGAATCTGATTAATTAATAAATTAATATCAATAAATCATTAATATTAATTTTAATTAATTATTAAATATAAATATATTATTTAGACTTAATAAGTATCAACTAATACATTTACCATTGATATTTTATGTTACCTTAACTATTTAATATAAGATTTTATCATTAATTATTAATATTCCAATTAATTTATATTTATTTAATTATTTTTATTATTAAATAAAATAATTTAAATCATGTTTAATTAAAAAAATATATTCATTTATTGATATTTCAAGTGATTGAATAATTAAATTTATCGTGATTACATTACTTGTTCTCTAATTATTTAGTTTTGGTTTCTATATACAAAATTGATAAATCAAACACATTAATTTAACTTCCAGACATTAATTATCCTGCATATCCAAACACAGACATTAATTATCTCAGACTTTTGAATTCTAGACATTTAATATCCATACCCATGAAACAATATCTGCGATTCAAACGGCGCCTAGGGCAATCACAAAAAGCTTTACATATAGAGGCCAAATGAGAGGTGAGAATTCTAACAAACGACCACGCCTCACCCTAAAGAGCTCTCATGCCCTCTAAAATTTAATTGTTTCTTTCCCTCCAAAACCCCATAAAATAGCACAAAAGCTAGCAAACCACAAAAAAACAACCATTTCCATGGAAGGGTGAATGAAAAAGAAGCTCTTCTACAATGGAGTTTGTTTAGGTTTAGGCAAAGTTGAAGCCAAATGTCTAAAAAAACAACTCCACACCAATCTAGAAAAACCTCAAGACCACTGGATCATATCCTCGACTAGTGACTACTCCCCTGCAGAGGATACAACACTAGCACGCTATCAGATGGGTCGTGTTCCTCTTAATACAATCCTTGGTATTAACTCTGCCACGGAGGAGCTATCATACAAAATATTCTGCCTTCTTTGGGATTTTAATCTTTCAAAATGAGAAGAAGATGGGAGACTTACCCATCTTTCTTCATCTATTCCAGGAGAAGAGACATTCCGAAATCTTTTTCACCACAAGATCCCCCAATTTCATATATACAGACACACACACACTATGACTGAGGAGACAACAACCATTGAACTTTTATCTTCATTTTTGGCAGACACTCATAAAAAACAAAGAATGATTGATGTTGGTAGATTCAAGGGCAAGGGTAAAAACAGAATATAGAATTGTTATGTATTTAATATTGTAGATTTAGTTGTTATAATATTTAGGAATATCTTTTGTATCTAAATCTTTTAGGTAGTTTGTTATTATATAGATTTTATTCCTAGTTTATAGCTAACCCTAAATTGTATCTTTAAAAAGGCCATATGACTCTTGGAAAGATATAAGAATTTATTATTCTCATTAGGAACCTGAGACTATCTCGCCTCCTGTTAGCCAAGAGTCTAAAACAAGATCAGAAAACACACCAGGTAAGATTACTAACTCTGATCTTGATGTTCCTATAGCATTACGAAAAGGAAAGTGTTCATCTGTAAAATACCAAATTACGTATCTCACTCAAAACTCTCAAAATCTTTTTCTGCCTTTACATCTAATATCACAAATATTCAAATACCCAAAAGTATTCAGGAGGCTTTAAATGTTCCAGGATGGAGGAAGGTTGTAATGAGGAGATGAGTGCTCTTGAGAAGAATCAAACGTGGAGGAAGGAAGAACTACCAAAAGGAAAACCGATTGTTGGATGCAGGTGGATATTCACTCCTACGTCCAATGTTGATGGAACTCTTGAACGATACAAGGCTCACTTAGTGGTGAAAGGATATATGCAGACATATGGAATTAACTACATGGAAACATTTGCACCAGTTGCTAAACTTAACACTGTTAGAACTTTGTTGTCTATTGCAGCGAACCTAGATTGACCATTAAATCAGTTTGATGCCAAAATTGCATTCTTAAACGGTCACCTTGAAGAAGAAGTATACATGGAACCTCCCCCAGGATTTGAGGAAAAATTTGGATCAAAAGTGTGCAGACTAGAAAAAGCTTTGTACGGCCTCAAGCAATCTTCATGAGCTTGGTTCGAAAGATTTACTAATGTTGTTAAAAAACAAGGGTATTCACAAGCTCATGCTGATCACACATTATTTATTAGATTCTTAAGGAATGGAAAGGTCGCTTTTTTTATTGTCTATGTAGATGATATTCTTATAACAGATGATGACCAGGAAGTAATAATCGCATTAAAAGACAAACTCTCCGAAGAGTTTGAAGTTAAGGATCTAGGAGAAATGAAATATTTCCTTGCCATGGAAGTAGCAAGATCCAAACAAGGAATTGTTTCTTAAGGATATAGGTACAAGTAGTTGTCGGCCAACAGAAACTCCAATTGATGCAAATAAAATACTTGGAGATACTTCTCAAGGTTCTCATGTCGACGTTCAAAGGTATAAATAGTTAGTCATACGACTAAATTATCTATCTCACACTCGACCTGACATAGCTTTTGCAGTAAGTATGGTAAGCCAGTTTATGCATAAACCTTGTGAAAAACATCTTGAGGTAGTATATTGGGTCCTCAGATATCTTAAAGGTTGTCCTGGTCGAGGTCTTTACTTTAGAAAGATAGACATTCAATCTGTAGAAGGTTTTACTAATGTTGATTAGGCTGGATCTGCGACTAATCAAAAGTCAACTTCAGGATATTGTAACTATGTATGGGGAAATTTGGTGACATGGCAGAGTAAAAAGCAGAATGCTGTGGCTCGAAGTAGTGCTGAGGAAGAGAATAGAGCCATGGCTAATGGAGTGTGTGAGATGTTGTGAATTAGTCGTGTTCTCAAAGAACTAAGGTTGGAGATTAGTTTACCAATGAAGCTCATCTATGACAACAAAGTCGCAATAAGTATTGCTCAAAACCCAGTCCAACATGATCGTACAAAACCTATAGAGGTTGATCGACACTTCATTAGAATCTGGAGGAAGTAGTAGTTTGCATCCCTTTTGTTCCTTCCAAAGATCAGACTACAGATATTTTCACCAAGGGATTGTTTAAACCAATGTTTGAAGATCTTGTGAACAAGTTAGGAATGCATGACATCTATGCACCAACTAGAGGAGGACTATAGAATCGTTATGTATTTAATATTGTAGATTTAGTTGTTAAACTTGTCATAATATTAGGAATATCTTTTGTATCTAAATCTTTTATGTAGTTTTAGTTGTTATAATATTTAGGCATATCTTTTATATCTATCTTTTAGGTAGTTTGTTATTATTTAGATTTATTCCTAGTTTATAGCTAACCCCTAAATTGTATCTTTTAAAAAGGCCATATGGCTCTTGGGAAAATATAAGCTTTTATTATTCTCAACCTTTACAGAACAATAACAAATTTGATGAAATAAATGTTATGAGGGGTTCACCGTCCAGGGGAGGGAAAGCAAGTAGTCAATTATTGAAGAAGAGAGAACATAAAATAAAATGAAATTATCATTGAAGGGGCAAAAAAGAGAATAGATACTAGAGACTTCTCAGATGTTGCTCAAGAAAGAAAAGTGGTTGACATTAATTGAAGTGTGGATCAAAGGCAAGGTGCTACAATTGTGTCTCAAGCAAGAAAGAAATCGAAGGCTAAAGTCAAAGAAGGGAGAAGAAGCGAGGAATGAGAATGACAAAGAAAGAAGTCACTGACTGACTGAGCAAAAATTGATAGTTAAAGTTGAAGAAGAAAGAAGTGAGGATGAAAGAAAGAAGAAGAAAGAAATTGTTAAACTAAAATACAAGGCTAGAGTCCAAGACAGGATTAAAGAAATTGTTGGGATCGTCATTTTTAAAGCCACAAAAAAACAAGTGGTTAAGCTTGCTTCATGCTAAGTTAGTCTGCACCTCTATCTTTTATTTGAAACGGAAACAAGACTTTTTCATTGAATTAATTAAATGAGTGTAATGCTCAAAGTACAATGAAACAAACAAAGAAAAGAGAAAATATAACATAAAAAATAGAGCAACACGAACAAAATGAAAGATAAAGGAGACCAGTCCTTAATACAACTCCCAATAAACAAAAATTTTCAATCTGCCAATCTTCTAACAAAGTGCAAGACTTGAGAGTTGAATGCCATAAAGCTTTGAAAGCAGAGAAAACTTGAAAAGGAGCTCAAAACCAGATTGACTTGCAAAGCAATATCCTTCTTGCTAAAATGTGAGTGGTTAAATTTGGTGTTTGTTCTCTCTCTCTCCTTTTTTTTTTATAACTAGGAGTCCAAGCTTTCTCCCCTATACTCAGGAGCACCCGTGCTCGCCCCAAAGCTCGAACCCAAGAAATATCAAGGGTTTTTGGTATTAGGCTCACTCGAAGGTTCGGACTTGGAAGCTTTAAGTTGGTATGACCAAGAAACCTCAAACCCTTCCAAACGGGGCCAGCCCTTAGGGTGGTTAAATTGAGTAAATAAAAGAAGAAAATAGATAAAAAGTTGTTGGTTCTCCTTCTCATAAGACATTAGCCTAACAAGATAAAAGAAGGTACATGGGGCAATAAGGCTAACGATGGGAAGATGGGTATGAAAACCTATTTAGTCATGGCGAGCCGTAAATTTCAAGTGTTTGCAATGTGATTTTGTTGTATACTTTTATGGTCTTGTACTCTCTCTTTCTAATTAAAGATTGTCTTCCTACAATAGTCAATCCCACACTTTCTCAATCTTATTCTTCAAGTTGATATTTTGTTCATACAACCATCATGGGTTGGCCTAGAGGTAAAATAGAGGGCATGACTTTGACAAAGAGCTAAGAGGTCACGGGTTCAATCCTTGGTGGCCACCTACCTAGGATTTAATATCCTACGAGTTTCCTTGATACACAAATGTTGTAGGATCAGGTAGGTTGTCCCATGAGATTAGTCGAGGTGCATGTTAGCTGGCTCCGACACTCACGGATACCAATAAAAAATAATATATATATATACACACACACATATACATATATGTGTATATATATTCATACAAGCATATATAAACTATGCACTTCATTTCACTCAAGCCCCCTTTTTTCACCCCTGGTTATACTTATGCCCTAAATAGTTATCTTAAAAAAATCCATTCGGTCTTAGTGACTTTGGTCATATTGGCTTAGAAGTCCCAAGTTCGAACCTTCAACTGAGCTTGATGACTATCGAGTTTAGGCCTTGGGGCGGGCACGGGTGCCCCGATCATAGGGGAGCAAAGCTTCATCTCCTAGTTATCAAATTTATTTTTCTAAAAAAAAAACCTTCATGCAAGCAAGCGCTTGAATTGCCTTTAACATGGCATAAAAAAATGCATTTCGATATATATCATGATTGGTCAAATTTATCCCAAGGCCCGAAAGCATCAAAAAAATGATAAATTGCAAAAATTAATTGATATTCTCAACACATATCTTGAACTTTATTTAATTTCAACCAACAACGTCCTAAAAACCGTAGGTTTACCTTTGAAGATCAATCTCTCTTGTCCCAGAATTTCCTTCAGCATTCTGAGCTTGTTCATCAGCATTGGCTCCTGGCTCCTCAAACTCACCCTTAGTATTTAGAAACTGAAACCTCTCAAGAAATGACATAAAACCTTTTTGGTCATCCTGGAGTCCATGATTGAAGCCAAACATCCAATGGCATCCTAATAAGTAAGATAGAATTTGTTTTTACTAAAGATATTTTCCACAGCCCAAATATAAGACCTTCTGAATATCCAAACACATGAGGAACACAAATATCAATTTGCAACACAGCAAAGCTACGTGTAATCACAAACATGCATTAGAAAAGGAAACATTCACAAACAACAGAAAGAGGCTGCTCATTGTCATGATTGAAAGCATCACACTCGACTGGATGTTCTAGTTTCTTGATGTGTTTAAATACATCAATTTTACTGGACAACCCACTTGACTCTACAATATTTTGTGCCAATAAAACTCGTATGATATTAAATCCTAAGTAGGTAGCCACCATGGGTTGAACTCATTCCCTCTATGTCTTCTATTAAACTCAAGGCCCTTATTGACCACTAGGTAAATCCACGATAGTTAAGGACCAGTTTCTTTTTCTAACCAAAAACGAAAATTTTCATTGAAAAATGAAAAGAGACCAGTACTCAAAAGACACAAACTCTTGTGAAGAGTGAGGAAAAAATAAAAATCACATCCAAGAGAAAAATAAAAGCTTCCCAATTCAACCAAATGTCTTCCTACCAAAAATATTAAAAGAGAACACCATAAAGAGCCTTTTAGCCCACAAAAGATTTAAAGCTTTGGCTCCACTGACAAAAGAGGGTGAGCTATTGGTGGCAACTGGCAAGATGAAGGACCAAATTTAGAACTATCTAAAAGGTCAGGGGCCATTTAGTAAATTTAGCTAAAAGTTAAAAACTTCGTATTACTATATTGTACACTTTCTTTAGTGACATTAAATAGCATTTTGGTATAAATTAATTAAGTTTGAGGTACACATAATTTAATTAAAACTAATCTGTCTAATGTTTTAATTTAAATAAATGAAAAAGATCAAAGAATTAACTTAACTTGGTTTACCAATTTTTAATTGCTACTTTGTTCCACATCTTACAAACTGGTTTGGTTTCTTTCAAAGTCGACAAAAAAAATTGGCATTTTAATTTTCTAATAAAAGAAAATTTCCTTCAAAGTAATTGAGATTTAATTACTTTTTCAGTGAAAGGGATCTCAGGATGGTTGATAATGGGCATTACTAATCTGAATAAGGTAGTAGATGAGAGGCAGGTCAAAGGGAACAAAAGCTTGTGTAAGGCATCCCATTTATCACACATACAAGAGGAGGGTAAGAAAGAGATTTCACATGGACAGACGGAGGAGGCTTGTGAAGTTAGTTATTTAGGGAGTGAGGACCAAGGCTGAGTGAGGAGGGGTTATGTAGGGGTTATGCTTGTTGTTTTGGGGTGTGGCCTTAGTGAGGGAGAGAACCAGCACTCTAGAATTTGCTGGAGTATCTTTGTTATTTCCTTATTTCCTTCTTGGTATTGCTTTGATATTGTGCTGAACTATTGGCTTGTTCTTGCCATTTTGTGAATATATAAATCAGGAGAGTTGTTCCCCTGTTTTTGGGATATTTTGTTGGGTGTTTTCTGTTTGCAGGTGTTTGGATACCTAACAGCTTGATCTTCAAGTTAGCTTTTGGAGTAATGTAATTGGGGTGTAATGGAAGAGGGAGGGGTCGAGGGAGTAGTGGTGGCAATCTTGTGGCCGTGGAAGAGGAAGATGCAACGGACTGCAATGATTTACAGCAAGATGGAGGATACTACCAAGACTTATGGTCAAGCCCCTGGACGTCAACATGAAAGAGGTGGATATCGTGGAAGGGACCTTGGTTTCAGAACTAATGGAGGACCGATCCAAGTCACTGCATGAGGTGCTGAAAGCTTAAAATCCTAAGTTTATTCAATATGATGGATGAGTCCATTAATGTACCATTAAGATTTTCTCTTCTTTTAGTTGCCAATTGCAAGGGACAACTATATTTTTTTTAAAATGGAAACGAGCCTCATTCATTGAATTGATGAAAAGAGACTAATGCTCAAAGTACAATAGGAAAATGGAGCAACAAGAACAAAAAACAACCATAAAGAAAGATAAAATAGCCCAATCTAATACAAATAACGCCAAAAGAGCAAGCTTAGAACAAGACAACTGAGAGCCAAAAGATTTGAAAGCAGAGAGGGCTTGAGGATGAATTCATAACTAGACTGACTTGCAAGCTGCCAACTCCAGGAACACTACCTAACCAAAATAATAAAAAGGCTCATCGACGGAAACTACCCATAAAAATAAAACTTCACCCAGCAAAACTCTAAGAGCACCGCCACAGACCAACAAAACAACCTTGCAAACAATGAAAGGCCTCAAGACAACAACCACAACTCTTCTATGACACTTGAAACAAAGTTGCGACCGAGAGCTTCCATTAGGAAAAGATGGACTATCTACCCAAAAATCAAATCATCAATCAAGGAGGCGAACTTCAACAAGCAAGGCTTCTGATTAGAAAATTTCTTAGCCGGACTTTGGAAGAGGGATGCAGCATCTTTAAGAATCTTTTTGTGTCTAGGAAGCTTTTGTAGAAGAAGAAAAAGGCACTTCCTTAATGAACTTCACCTTTGAATCTGGAAAGGAAATAATAGTTTTAGAGGGAACAATAGATGGTGGTTGAGAATTTGAGGAGTTTTTTTTTTTTTTTTTTGAAAAGGAAACGAGTCTCTTCATTGATATAATGAAATGAGACTAATGCTCAAGATACAGAATTTGAAGAGTTTGAATTTGCCTTTTTAGATGTCAAAGATGGAACTTGCATAACTCTTATAACACTCTGAATTATCCTTGGTTGTTAATGACTTAAGAGTGAGTCTCTTCTTTTTGGAGAAATGCTTTGGGAATGGCTTCAATAATCTCTTGAATTTCTTAGGAACAGGTTATTTCCGAATTTGGAATAGGTACTTGGCTTTTCTTTCTTTTTTTGTTTTTGGAATCATAATTAGATAGAAGTGTTTGAAAGAGCCGCTATGTGAGGGTGGAAACTCCTTTTCTTGTAGATTTAGGTAAGCCACTTGACATTTGTATTTTATTTTTAAAAAATTTCTTGGTCGGGCAGTGTATTCTTTTTTAAAAATTTAAAAAAGAGCTTTTAGGATATCCTTTCAAAGGAGTTTTTAAATTACGATCTAGTGGACATCACTGCCAACTGGAGCTCTTTTTTGTAATTTAGTGGCTTATGGGGATAGCACATTTCTGAGGCTTTTTTTATCAATATAGTATTGTTTCTTTCTTCTTTCTTTTTTTCTTTTTTCCTTTTTTTTCCCCCTTAGAAAATGAAGATTAGCTCTTGATAGCATTAACTGGGATCCTCTGGATAACATCTTTGAAGCTAAAGGCCTTGATATTACTTGGTAAAAATGGACCAACGGATATGTCTTCAATACAACTTATTCTATCATCAATAATGAGCGGCCTTGAGGTAAAATTCAAACTTCAAAGGATCTTCATCAAAATGATCCCTTCAATCCTGTCATAATCCTGTCATAATCTTATTGGTAACAAACTATCTTAGTTGTATCTTGAGTTGACGCAAAGAAGATGGGTTGATAGAAGGATTTAAGGCTAGCATAGATGAAAGTCACACCCGGATGTAACATGTAAGTACTGCAAGCATCACTAAAACCACATCTCCTTGTTAGATCTTTCTCTATCTAAACACCCTCATATTTCTAAGAACTAAGAGGTTTGTTTCTTGTTTCAAAAAAATATTTCTAAGACCTAAAGTAATGATTGCAATAATCTTAGACATTAAAATGCAATTTTTTCATGCTCAAACATAAAAAGGTATAATTTAATACTTCATTATGTTCAAACAGTAATTGCTAAGGCACTAAAAGAAAACCTTCAAATGTGAGCGCTTTGTTGGTACAGAATCAACAAATAACTCAGCTAGAGGCTGAAGCAACTTAGTTGAACATGATACCAACGCCTTCATGTTCTTGCTCTTCGTTTTCTTTGAATAAGCAGATACATCATTGAAATTTGGTACAACTGCGTTCTGATTCACAAGGACCTACACCAATCCAAACAAATTAAAAGAAGAAAACAACTTTATTTAAATAAAATAAAAAAAAATAATTATTTAATTATTAAAAAAAACGTTACACTTGAGAGGATGAGAGATCAAACCATTGACTTTTAGGATAGTAATTGGTTCCTTATCCAATGAGCTATACTCGGATTGGCATAACTTTATAAAAATATTAAATATTAAAATAAAACAAAAAGGGAAAAAAATAGTACAATATATAATAGCACTAAAAATATTAAATATTAAAATAAAACAACATTATTGTGTGACCTGTAAGGCAACAGCAATATCTTCATGCATAAAGGAGTCTTCTTTAAGAAGTGTAATTAAAAGTTCAGATAGCATTCCAATTCTTCGGTGCATATCACTAGGATGACGGCAAAAAGCAGGTAGTAATCTCCACAAATTACAGGCACATGTCTGTAGATTTTTACATGTCGCAACCTTCTTAACTGTGACACAATGGAGTCATTAAATTGAATTCAACAACAAACCCAAAATATTTATTTAAAATTTTTGAAGAGAATATATGCTTAAAGTAAAATATGAGAGAGAAAAAAAAATAATGGCAACATTATCCACTCCTCCAACCTTACATAACCACAAAATTCAAGATCAACCAAATATGGACCAAAGAATCACCTTTACAACTCTCGTCCTGAAAAGATTTTGCAAGGGGCACAATATATTCCAGATAATACCCAAGTGATGCTCCAACAACATGACTCTGTAGAACTGGTATCAACCACATGTTCTCCACAGTTAAGTCGCCAGGATTAATGGATATAGGAATAAGAGTTAGAATCTTCTCGGGTCCCATAGCAGTTACAGCAGATCCAATACAGCTCTGAAGCTGCAAAGTAAAAGTCAGCATTTATTAAGATAAGAAAGTATTTTTTAATAAAAATAAATAAATAAATATGTCAAGGAGACATTAAAAATGTTTTAAAAATGGTTCCAATTGACAAAGATAAGGAAAAGAGATCGTAGAACTCTTTGGACAGAAAACACCACTAGGAGAAAAAAGTATACATTACTTTTCCAAAAACCACTGATCCCTTTTATTTTAGAACAGCTGTATTATAAACAAAAATGAAGAGAAAACAGCCTAAGGCCGAGGGATAAGAAGGCCACTGCCAACAACACTAAACCATCAAACCCTTCCAATCGTTAATAATCATTGTAGGCTATTAGTATGTTAGATGATATGATATTAAATTTTCCTTCACCCTTTAACTTAAGCTTTTAGGTCAATTAGTGATTTAAGAAAGTACAATAAAAAATTTTGTGGTTCGGAAACCACCAAGAAGTTGTAAAATTAGCAGAGAACCACACTACTTGCACAACCCCACAAAGAAACTTGGCAGCAGTGCAGTGGATAAAGATATGATCTAAAGTCTCAGACTCCTTCCAGCAGAGGCAACAATCAGAAGGTGACATAGCCCCAAGATCACCGATCTCTTCGTCCTATCTTCCAATGTTCTATTTCTATCCAACTAAATGATTCAAATCCAGGATTTCAAAACACCGATCAAAGAATCTTTTTTCTTCTAAAAGGATGGCTAAACTGAAGCTGGGCCATTATCTCTTGCACACTCTGGGGAGGAACCAAATAAATTCCAGATAGTACACCATCCAGTGATAGGAGTAGTGGTAACGCAAAGAAAGGTGCCCCAAGTTTTCCTAATACACCAGTTGAGAGGAAGAGAATAACTGGGAAGTTGTTTGTATTCTTTCATGGATGTTAATGTCCCCCATGGCCCACAGACCGGAGGGGAAAAATAAATTATCTGAGACTCTGATTAGCTTTCCTCTTCCAATAATGTTGGAAATATCTGTAGGAGTAACCCAATAGTACACAATCAGCTTTCTTAGAAAGGATTTCAGATAGAAGTTTCCTGGCACCAAAAGCCTAACAAGTATGCTCAGCATGACTAGCCCAGCATCAAAGACACGCTCATTACCAACCTCTGAGAACGATGCTCCATTAACCCATTCCAAGATAACAAAGCATCAATTCATTGCAACGATCAAAATTTAGCAGCTAGCATTTGCCACAACAAGTATTGGGTGTTGATCGGCAACTATAAGTTAAAATTTCATCCAATGAATACTAGCAAATAAGGGAACGAATGATCAACCCCTTGGAGGATGGACTGGAATACTTCACCTTCCCATTAAAATTTGGACAGACAACATCCTTGGATTCATCAGAGATACATGTGGGGGATTTGAAGTAACAGCCAATCTTACATCTAGAAAAATCAGCCTCATAGAAGCCTTATTCAAAGTCAAACCAACTTCAATTAGTTTCATCCCATCCATGAAGTATTACCTATTTCACTCCATGGAGAAGATGCCATTACAATGCTCCAAACCATATATTGCCCTGCCTTGATGCTACAAACCATAAATAGCCCCTATGATGCTCCATCGTAGATGCCTCATATGGTCAACACTGAAAAGTTTTTTTATTGAGGCATGGTGTTCAAACACTCTCCCTCAAGCCCTGTTAACTCTTCAAGTTCCAACAGAAAGAGTTTTTCTGCAACTCCCATTAATTCCAGTTGAGACTTTCCTTCATCTTTCATAATTTGTTATATAAAAAAATTGTCACTTAAAAAAATTAAAATTAATTAGCACTTACATGATCGACATTAGATATAAGTCACCATGTTTGAGAAACTTATGGGATATTAACAATTGGTTTCAATTTGCAGGTACATGATATGCAAATGTTAATTTGTAAAGGTAACGAACATGTTGATGTTTGGATCTGGCCATTGGAAATCTCTGAATGGGCTATCTTATCTCATCATCTCACATCTGTTAGACACCAGCCTACTGTTGATGTTTGGATCTGGCCATTAGACTCATCTTTGTGTTTTACCGTTAATTCTCTTATGGTTGATCTGGTTGATCTATTGACCCCCATTAGAAGGACCTTTACTCAATTATTTGAAAGGATAATTTTCCAAAGAAATTAAAGTTTTCTTATGGGACTCAGTCTTGGAACCATTAACATAGTGGATCGTTTACAACGTCGTATGCCTTATATGTTCCTTTCCTCTTCTTGGTGTTCCATGTGTTGTCATAGCTCTGAACCCCCAACTCATTTGTTTGCTCACTGCTCTTGTGCGAAGCATTTTTTGGAATATTGTTTTGGAAGCCTTTGGTTGGTCTTTTGCCTTCCCGAATTCCATTTTTTTTTATCTCCTGGCAACTTTGTTTATGGGGCATCCTTTTAGTGGTACAAGGCATATTATTTGGTTGGCTATTGTGCAGGGGTTCTTTTGGACTCTTTGGAGAGAATGTAATGGGTGACTCTTCAAAGACACTCCTCTACTCTTGATAGATTTTTGGATTCGGTTCTTACTCATGTTTTTAATTTGCGTAAATCTAAGTCTCCATTTACTTATTATAGTTTATTGTTTTTTCTTCCCCATTGGAGAGATTTCTTGTAATCACTTAATAGGTGTTGGGGCTTTCCCTATTTTATTCATTCAATGAAATGTTTCTCTATTCTTAAAAAAAAAGGGACATGTAGGTGTTAACACTTAATGTTGATTACACTTACATTATCAACGTTAGTTATATTCCCTGCGATATTCATCAAATCAGCAAGCTTGAGCAAAATATGTTTCAGATAGATGAAAGAAGTTGTTCCTACAATGAAAATGAAAAATACTTATTAGATCAAACAGTAACTTCACAACATATTAAAAGCTGTAGCAAATCAAAGTATAAACTACAGCAGCACAACCAAAACTAACACCAATTAAATAAAGTAAAAGCAAGGAGAAAGTAACACAATTGATTATAACGGTTCCAACACAACCTTGGTCCCCCTTACGAGATAAGGGTAGCAGGCTTTGGTGTGTGTCTTTGTGCTATTTTGTGGGGGCTTTGGGAAAATGAAAGAATAGAATTTTTAGAAGGGTTGAAATATTATGGGGGAGTTCTGATCCCTTATCAGATTTCATGTTCTCTAGGTTTTTTTTTTTTTATAAGAACAACTTTCATTGAGAAGAAAATAAAAGAAATTCAAAAAAAATGTTCTCTAGGTTTTTTTTTTTTATATCCGTGAGTGTCCGGGCCAGCTTACGCGCACCTCGACTAATCTCACGGAACAACCCATCTGACCCTACAACATTTGGGTGTCAAGGAAACTCGTAGGAAATTAATTCCTAGGTAGGTGGCCACCATGGATTGAACCCTCATGACCTCTTAGCCAATTATGAGACTTTGTCTCCTTTTTTACCACTAGGTCAACCCATGATGGTTTGTTCTCTAGGTTAATTGTGCTCTTCTTAGGGAGTTCTCTTTTGTACTCCATGTTTGACTCAAACTGTGTGGAAACAACAATAATAAATTTTAATTTTAATTCTTTTCAATAATTACATTTGATGAATTACAACTAGATCTTACTTTAAAGCAACTTGGTAACCAAATCACAAAAGATATAAATTCTAAAATAAGATTTATAATCTATTATGTCATATTGGTGACCTACCTAATTTGAGAAACAAAGCAGATATGACATCCAAAATATATTTCCCAAGATCTCCATCATAATTATTAAGGACATCCTCAAAAATGGCACACGTTGATTTAATGGCTTGTACTTCAATGTTCTCTATGTTGCAATCTTCTAGACGTGAATCTCTATCAATCAAGCATTCCTGATCTACATAATCCTGTATTAACTCTTTCAATACACTAGAAGCATGTAAAGCCTTACTCGCATCAGAAGTCAAAAGACCTGCATCAATAAGTTAACAATCCCAATACATAAAGATGTGTCTGACAACACCACAGGTAGTGAATATATCATACATAAAACTGACAAACTCCATCTGTCAACAAAAGTAATCCACAAAGCAATGATTACAAGCCTTAGTCGTAAGTATGTAGGACAAGGACAACTTTTAGCTTACACATCATCGAAATTGAAACCAATTAAAATTCAAAGGACTTTTGGCGTGCATAATTAAGTTAGGTTGAGTTGGTTTAATATGTTGGTGGAGTTAATGTGTCTATGGAGTCAAGTCAATATTTTTGTGTTTGAGATGCAAAGTTAAGTTCGTCAAACAAGTCTATATTAAGTCGGGAGTATCTGGTGCAGTTTTTTAACCTAAAGAAGTTTGTTTTTTGAGTGCATGTTTTTGTTTGCTTAACTTTTTTTTTTATCCATTCAATTACACATTTTCTAACATTTTAAACACTCAATTGATATATCAACTTCAAAACTTTACATATCTTACAATTTTCTACATGTAACCATTATACTTCTTTAAAAAGGAAAAAAAACATTCATTTAGCTGCTGATTGCCTTCTAACATGGTTTTCTGCATATATTATGGGGTTAAAAAAATAGGGAATGTTTTTTTTTGGTAAAGGAAACGTTTATTGATAATTAATGGGGGTTTATGATTAACCCCAAAGAATACAGATTATAGGAGGGATAGCTAATTACTGACTAAAAAGGATAAACTATAATGAGTAAAAGGATGTTGCGTTTTACACCAAGAAAAGACAGTAAGTAAAACAAGTTCCAAAAAGTGTTGATAAGAGGAGAGAGAATCCTGAAAGAGTAGTCTATTCCTTTCCCCCCAGAGTGTCCAAAGGAAAGCTCGAATGAGAGCCAACCAAATTGTTTTCTTAGTACCACCAAAAGGATGTCCCACCAACAAAGATGACAGAGCGTCTGAGATATTATTAAGGCATGTGTATGACCATCCAAAAGTAGGCAAGACAGTATTCCAAAATCTGTTAGCAAAGGAACAATGTAAAAAAAGATGGGTCGGCGTTTCGTTTTGTTTACAACACAAGTGGCACCAAGATGGAGATAAATGCCAGTGAGGAAAGCGGCGTTGCAAGCGATCAGCAGTATTTATAGCACCCCAATTGAGCTCCCATAGAAAGATTTTAATCTTTTTTGGATATTTGTCTTTCCAAATCACAAGAATAAAGGTCAGTAGGAGCCCCATACAATGCGCCCACTAAATCAGTCATTAGAGATTTGACAGTGAAATTGGAGGTAGGGTCAAGAGGCCACAGCCAGATGTCAGAAGAGTTTCGCAATCTGATGGAGGCCAAGTAAGAAGATAGAGAGGCCCATTCCAATATCTCTAACTCAGTATGGTTTCAGCGTAAATTTAAATTTCATGCACCAGTAGAGGGGACCCAGACATTTGCAACTGTGATTTCTGGATGTTCGGTGATGCGATAAAGTCGTGGATATTATGTCGCAAGAATACCACAACTAAGCCAAGAATCATGCCAAAATGACGTAGAAGCACCATCACCCAAATGACGAACTATACGGTTGACAACCAAATCAATATACTGACTGATGGACCGCCATGGAGATTTTGCTGAACCTCGGGGAATTGAAGTAGGCCATGTGCAGTCAGGAGGATAATACTTGGCCACAATAAGTTTCCTCCATAGGGCGGATCGCTCAGTTAGGAAACGCCACGCCCATTTGGCAAGAAGAGCAGAATTACGATGCTTAAAGTTCCCAATACCGAGCCCTCCCAGATGCTGAGGACGCTGAGAGATTGCCCAATTAACATTGTGCATGCCTCCATCACCTCGAATACCTTCCCAAAAGAAATCACGAACCATCTTATCAAGGCAATTATTGACTGTGGCAGGGGCTCTGAACAAAGACAAATAATATGTAGGGAGACTAGAGAGAGTAGCCTGTATGAGCGTATGTCTACCCCCTTTTGAAATATAAGCGTACTTCCAATTATGAAGTTTATGCTGAAAACGTTCCACCACCGGTTGCCAAAAGTTGACAGAATTTGAATTGCCACCCAATGGTAAGCCCAGATAGGTAGTCGGCCAAGAGCCCTTTTTACATCCAAAAGCACACAACAATCCTTCCAAATCATCCTCTGTAACGTGAATTCCAAGGAGCTCACTCTTTGATAAATTAATTTTAAGACCAGATGCACATTCAAAAATTCTGACAACATCAAATAGATTTTGTATGGTAGAGCGTTCAGCAATAGAAAACAGCAAAGTGTCATCAGCAAACTGTAAATGATTCAGAGAAACAACTGAAAGACCAATGGGATGAGCAATCGTGAGACCCAAAGAGGAACTATGATCGAGGAGACGACTCAGGCAGTCAGCGACTAAAATGAATAAAAAGGGAGAAAGAGGGTCTCCCTGCCTTATACCTCGAGATGGAATAGTCTTGCCACGAGGACGACCATTTAGGATAATGGAGTAGTTGGCACTAGTAAGACAACCTCGTATCCATGTGCGCCAGAGTTGGCCAAAGCCTTTAGCCTTGAGAACTGAATCAAGAAAAGCCCAATCCACCATGTCGAAAGCCTTCTCAAGATCAAGCTTCAGAACAATCCCAGCCTTACGCGAAGAGGTCCAGTCGTCTATGAGCTCATTAGCCATCAAAGAAGCATCAAGAATTTGCCTGTTGGCAACAAAAGCCAGTTGATTGTCAGCGATGGTAAAAGGAAGGACCATCTTAAGTCGGTTTGAGAGAACACGAGCAATAATCTTGTATGCACATGGGATGAGACTTATCGGTCTATAATCAGAGACTGATTTAGAGTCCAGTTTCTTTGGAATCAGGCAGATATAGGTCTCATTTAGTTTAACATTGATGACCCCAGAATTAAAGAAATCATTAATCAATAGCATGAAATCATCTTTAATAATGGCCCAGAAAAACTTGAAGAATTCAGCTGTTAAACCATCAGGGCCAGGAGATTTGCAAGCACCAAGAGAGGATACTGCCGCAAAGACCTCATTTTCTGTGAAGGGTCGCTCTAGCTCGGATGATTGAGTAGAGGATATAGGACTCCAGTCTAGATTGGTGGGAAGGAAGCGTTGATTACCATCTTTTGTGAAGAGGGACGAGTAGAAAGCCAAGAATTCATTCTCAATAGCTTGTGCCGTCAACAGACTTGTGCCATCCCGCGATAAAATTTCAGAAATGGAGTTTTTACGGCGGCGGGCAGCGACAATTCGATGAAAAAAACTGGTATTTTCATCCCCTTCGAGAAGCCATTTAAGCTTGCATCGCTGTTGCCAATGAATATGTTCTTAAACTGTCAAGTTTTCAATCTGTTCTCAAAGCAAATGACGTCTGTTAATCTGATCTATCGTGAGAGTGCCTCTATCTTCCAAGTCATCTAGATGCTTAGCTGATTCACTAGAGAAGGAAGCTTAGAAGCTTCCATTCGTTGATTTGTATTCCATTCTCGGATAGCAAGTTTCAATCCTTTCAATTTCATCATAAAACCATGTCCCGGCCAATCAGTAATAGGATGCTGTCTCCACCAGTCCTCAACCAGATTGCGAAATGAAGGAACTTGTAACCATGCATTCTCAAATCTGAAAGGACAGGGACCCCAAACAATATTTCCAGATGATAATGCCAATGGAAAATGATCAGATGTTGTTCTATCCAGACGTTTAAGGGAAACTGAGCCAAATTTACGAAGGCAGTTGTCCGTAATTAAAAACCGATCGAGGAGAGACAAATACTGTATAGGACCGGAACTGGACCAAGTAAAACAGCCATTTGTTAGTGGGATATCACACAAATGATGGTTGGTAATCCATTGATCAAAGGCGCGCATACTGGATGAAATTGTTCTGTCGTGTGATTTTTCCCAGAACCATCTAGTAACATTAAAATCTCCACCAATAACCCAATTATCGCCACCCAATCCAGCCAAATCATCGAGCTCTTGCCAGAAATCAGCTCTATACAAATTATCAGAGGGGCCATAAACTGCTGTGATCCAAAATGAGTAACCATCTGTCAACGCTACATTAATTGAAACAGAAAAATGTCCCTGAATAACCTCTAGTACAGTGTAATCCGGCTCACTCCGTAGAATAAGAATACCCCCTGATGAGTCAATGGCATCTAATGTTGTCCAGCCAATATAAGCGAAGCTCCAAATGGATTTGATTAAGGAAGAATCCACTAAAGAAAGTTTTGTTTCCTGCAAAAGAACAATACCTGGATTATGTTGCTGGATGAGCTTTTTAACCAAAGTACGTTTCCTCCAGGAATTGAGTCCCCGAACGTTCCAAGAAATGAATTTCATTGATCTTCCGAAGAGCCCTCCCGAATGGCCAATGTTGCTGTCTTATCGTAGTGAATCGATGAGTGAAGGCCAAGAAGTTCTCTTGGTAGCTTGGGTTTTTTACCTGTAGTAGTGTTGGGTTTTTTTGGCTTGGCAGGTGGAAGGGAGTTTGGAATGGCCATAACACATAATCCGTGGTTGGATAAGAGAGAGGTTAAGTCTCGAAGGTTGAAAGGCAAGTTTGTTGTGCTTGGCTGGTGGCTAAATGGGGCTGGTTGTTCTTGTTGAGAGCTAATGTCAGGTGGAAGTGGGGGAAGGGAGCATATTGGTAGACTGTGGGATTCATCTGGATCATCACCAAATATGGTCTCGTCTATGGGAAGGGAGGCAAATTCAACATCTTTTGCAGGGCTGGAGAGATAGCCTTCGGTGTCAGATCTGGCAAAAGGGAGATTTTGGTTGTTGGTTGATGTGGAAAAAGTGTTGCCACGATGGAGAGAAGTGGGCCCCTCCCGAAAAGTTACCGTGGAGAATGAAGGCTGTGAAAACGATGGTGAAGCCGAATTATTGGGGCTCGAATTTAGGTTTTGGAAATTGAAGGAATGCGTTGGTGAATCCGGGTTTGTAGGGCTCAATAATTGAATTTGGGAGTTGTGGTCGGTCAGATTATCATGGCAGTTGACTGAGTAAAGGCTGGGATTAGTTGTTGTTGGTGGGCTGGGAATAGAATGTGCTGTTGGGCCGAGGGTTGCAATTGGGCTTGGGTTTATGACTGAGCTGGGATTTGTAGTTGGGCTAGGGTTTAAGACTGAGCTAGGATTTTCGGATGGCCTAGGATTTAAAATTGGGCTGAGATTGGCAGATGGGCTAGGGTTTATGACCGTGCAAGGGCTTGCTGATGGGCTAGGGCAAGCGGTTGGCCTGTGGTGTGTGTTTTGACTAAGGTTTTCGGTGGAAGAAAAAATTAAATCTTGTGTGGGGTCTACAAGATTTGTTGAGGGAGGCAGCCGGTTTTGATTTCCCCTAAAAGTTGGAGATTCCTCCGCATGATTAAAGTAGGGAGAGAGAGAGGGAGAGTCGGATTCGGCTTCTAAATATGGGGAGAGAGAGGAAGTTGACTCAAAATCTTTAGATTTACCTTTTACAGAATCCAAGAGATTTCCTTTTCAGCAATTTCTTTTATGACGTTTTCTTTCATCTGTAACGCCTCTCTCTGCCAGCCCTAGCCTCCGATAGGTGCTGCCTGAATAGTAATGGTTGAAACTACTCCGACCAGCTCTTCTGGAAGCCGCAGTTGACATGGAACGAAGCCCCGACTGTTGTCTTGTACCTTTATGCGGGCAAAGGAAAGGTTTAAACCTCGTTCTGGTTGGAGGGATGTAGATATCCCCCACACTTATCCCCTATATATCTGAATGTTGCATCTGTCCATGAGGTAATTGGTAGGTGGTAGATGTCGATCCATCCTCCCTTTGTTGCTATCATTTGTTGCTGGAATGATGATGGATTGGTTGGTGAGAGAAATTTGAGTTTCCTCTGTTCTATGATTGTCCAATCTAACTTTTTGCACAAGTCTTGAGCTAATTCCTTGTTGTATACATGGAGCAATGCTTTGTCGTCCGAGATGGGATTAATAGTACAACGGGTTGAGAGGGAAATTTGAAGCGCTGCACGAATATCCGGCCATGTATCGATGCTCGAGAACTGCTGGACAATTATCATAGCCTTCCAATCGAGTTGAGGGAGGATTGGTGAAGAGCTTGATATAATCTGTTCGGATTGTTGGTTGATGGCTTGTGGTTTAACAACTTGACTGTATGATTTTGGGTTGGTGGTTTGTGGTGTGATGGAGGAGCTGGATGAGGTGGTCTTCCCGGGGTAGTCTGATATCAAAGAGAAGAAAGAGAACCAACCTCTTTTTTCCTCCATGGCAGGGATGAGGATATTTGTACGGCGGCCTGACTGTTCCAGCAAGGAAATCTCTGCAAAAAAGCCATACTTGTTGCTGCGCTTTTCTATCCAAAAAGTGTCTCCCTGATCGTTTAACTTCTTGAAAAAATTTTGGTTGCACGGTTCTTTGAAGAGAGAGTTGAATGAGGAGGCAAGCCATTCAAGAGAATTCCTTGAAACAAAAATCTGAGTGTATGTTGGAGTGACTTTGTTCCGATAGTTTGAAATGTTTTCTATTGTTTGTTGCTAGCGGGAATAAGGAGAAGAGTTTTCTGTCTATATGGATGGATCGGATAGTGGAAGGAGTGGTGGTCGTCAGTGGCTGAGGCATGGTAGTCGGAGTTAGAAAAGGAAAGATATGGGCTGAGAGGGGGGAACGGGAGAGGAGAGAGGAGAGAGCATTTTTTAGGTTTCAATCTTCTTTTTTCTTTCTTCCTATTAAAAAAAATATATATATATATATAGGGAATGTTAATGTTCTTTCTTAACATGTAATTATCTTCTTTTAACATTTATAAAATAAATAAATAAATATATATATATATATATATATATATATTAAAAAAATAAATTTAAGAAGAAAGAACCCTTTGGATCAGAGCTTGTTTGGATTGTCTAGGGCAAAAAGTTTTTTTCAAAAAGTCATTTTCATCCTCATGTGTGTTAGTTACTACATAGTATCTTGCACTTGCTATAGATCATTTCGAAGCAGCAAAGGCCTTGATTTCAGAATTATCAGATCTTTGAAGACATACATTGTTCTTGGTTAGATCGCTTAGACTAAGCTCATCTCCAAGCTTCTCTTTGGTGTTCTTGTGTTCTCCTTCACACTCTTTTGATGGTTTCTTTCTTCAAAATACTAATTTAAACTGGAATGCTATCAATTTTCATTTATCCTTTGTAATCACTTCCTGATGAGAGATTTCCTTTATCTTTGATTCTTTGTTTTTCTTGCTTCTTTTTATTTCACTCGTTTTGGAGATTGTATCTTTTCATTTTTTCAATGAAAAGTTTGGTTACTTATTTTTTAGAGAGAAAAATAAAATAAAATAAAGATTCAAGTTCACAATTAACCAAGGAAAGTCTTGGCTTACCTGCCATATAACCGCAAACTACAGGAAGATTTTTTTTCGCTATGCTTGAACCTCCTGCATCCATGGCACATTTCAATAGCGTAGTAGCAGAAAGCAACGTGTCCAAGGGGTTCTTATCGCCCAAAGAAAGGTATGAGCCAATTGGAACAATAATGCTTTCCACCTCCAAAGCGATAACTCCAGCTTTTGAAGATTTAAGAATAAGTTCCATAGCTTTGAAACTATGCCCTGTAACTACGGAAAACTGAGGATTTACAAGTTTAATTAATTCTTTAAGCATTTTCAGACGAACTTTTTTTGATAGTAGTGGAATAGCAAGAATGATAACATTCAGTATGTGCAAGACATCAAGATGTTGACCATGTGATTCTTTATCTTCCTCACGCCCATCAACAGGGGTGATGGTACTTAATTTAATTGCCGAGGGCATACAGCTTTTCAGGAGAGAAAAAACCAGATTGCTGGCCTCTTTCTTAATAGCAGAATGCTTCAAAGAGTTCAAAAACGTAATAAGAGCATCTTGGGCACAACGTCGAACCTGCATTTAAGAATGTTCATATCAAATCAAGGCTATCAACCCCTGAGATACATTAAACAACTGATCACAATAATTTGTTCTACCAACTTTGAACTTTTGAGAAACAGCTTTGCTGAGCAGCCATTCATGGCCAATTTGAAAAACAATTTCGCATGAAATACAAATCAAATGCATACCTTGGGACGCCGGTCAACCGAAAACTTTAACAGAGTATCGAATCCTAACTGTACCGATGCCCAATCCTCCAAATTACAAAATCCTAACAAAATCCCCAAGCACTTCACCGCAGCCCTCACGGTGGACACAGTCAAGCTCTTCATCCCAAATAGTACCACCAGTACGCCCACCGCTTCGGTCGCATTTGGAGCAGAAATTCCCCCAGGCGGAACCAAGGGAAGCGTAATGGCTAAAAAGGACAACAAAGCAGACAAGGCAGTGGGGTCCAGGGTATCGGAAGCGGAAGCATTATCAACGGCGGATATAGCGGCGGCAAAGTATGCGGCAGGGGTGAGGGGGAGGGACTCTGACTGGAGAATGGAGCGCATGGCGACGGCGGAAGCGAGGAGATGGCGGTGCTGTGGAGCGGAGGACTTGGCATAACGCTCCACGAGTTGGGCGCATATGTCTGAAGCATCAGTGAGAGCTACAGCTTCAGCATCATCTTTCTCCGGTTCTTGTAGCTGCTGATTGGCTTCTGACATGGTTCTGATCGCTTCTTTCTGGGATTAATTTCAAAGCAGCAAAATTTGATGGAGAAGGCAGCTAGAGGAACAAGAACAGAAGGAAGAATAAGGGTTTTGGGTTTTAGGCTAGTTGTGAAGACTGCAGAGTAGGGCCAGTTCTCTCTCTCTTTTTCTTTTTCTTTTTCTTTTTTTTTTTTAAATTCTCTTATATAAAGTTTAGCTTACTACTTACTGTTTTATGCCAAATATACAAAATATTTATATGCCTAAATTTTCGTTTAGGTAATTCTCAAACTTATCCTTGTTTCAAAAAAAAAAAAAAAAAAAAAAAGTCTTATCCCTTGTTTATCAAAAGTCTCAAATTAATTTTTCTATAGAAAATAAATTATAATTAGTTAAAAAATTAAAATCATTATTCAAATATTAGTATACTAACGCATTGGGAGGTACGTATCAAAAAAATAATAAATTGAGGAAATATTTTCTTAGAATTTTAAAGAAATGTTTTGGAGTAATTTTAAAATCGTTAAAACTACTTTTGTCATTTTTAAAATCACAAAAAAATATATATTTTAATTACTCAAAATTAATTTAATTTTAAATTTTACACTTTTAAATGCAATTTTTCAATTATCAAAATTAGTTTTGAATTATTAAAAACGTATTTTATAGTCATTTTAAAAATGACAAAAGTGACTTTAGTCATTTTAAAATAACCTTCAAACATACTCTAAGTCTAGTAATTCAACTAATAATTCTGTTGGTGCGGTTTGATTCACAGTTTTGAAAGTTGGGAATACAAATGATTTTCTTTTTTTTTTTTTTTGTTCAAAACATATATGAAGTGATAAATTCAAATAATTTTTTTTTTGTCAAACATATCTTTTTATCCCATTTAACTATGTTGAGATTGGCATGGACTAGCTTGGCTAAACTTGCATTTAGTTGGCAATTTTATAATCAAAAAGTAACCAAACTTTTTGATTGATAGTACACCATATATGTCAAACTATGCTTACCTTAACCATTGGTTTAGTTTGTTAGAACCATACTTGTTAGTTGTTAATTAGTTTATTTTTAATTGGTTTAGTGGTCAGATCACTTTTCTTTTTAAAATCCTTGACGTTAGATGAGAAATTTCAACTAATCACAATTCGACACTTCATTGTTTTAAATCAATGATAAGGTTGCGTTTATTAATCTTGAGACTAGTTTCAAGTTACAAATATTCCTAAATTACAATTTAAAGATAAAACATGACATATCAAATACATGACATATCAAATAAATGTCACACATCTTCACTATGATCCAGGTCACACCAGTCAAATTGGGGTCATATGGCAATGGGACCCGAAATCAAATAGCCCAAAAATTCATTAAATAACAGTTCGGCCCAAAGCCCAATCCAAATGGTTGGACTTCAAGATAATTTGAGTTCAAGCCCACAAAACGCGTTCATAAAAAGCACTAAAAAAAGTCTTCATTTTAATTCATTCAAACGCTAGAGAGAAGATTTAGAGCCATAATTTTAAGGATTCGATGAAAACTTTGAAGGTCATAGTACTTAGAATACCAAAACCTCATTTGGAGACCCGAAGACTTTGAAGACAAGTTGAAAGTGTCTAAAATGTAAGAAAAAAAAACCACCAAGCTAAAAGTCAATCCGAGAAGATCAATGAGCCAAGAGTGATCCAAGAAGATCAACCATCCAAAGATTGAGACCATCTAAGAGGATAAACAGATTCAAGATTGATCTAATATAACAAGAACAAGAAGCAAATGGGTGATCATCGCATTGGAATTTATGTCATAAAGTCTATTAAATAAAAATTTATTATAACAATTAATTGATTAGTTTGTCTGCATTTAAAATTATCTAGTCAATGAAAAATCCTAAGTTATTTGTGCAGTCTTTTAAGATATATGGTATATAATCGATACACGTGATGATCATGTTCAAGATATAACCCAAAAACTCAAAATGTTCGTGCATAAATGACAAAACGAAATAAGAAATTGATAAGCAATGAGACTACAAAATCTGAACAAATCAGCTAATGAGGGCAGACAAATGTATAAGTCCATCTTAAAAATACTAAGTTCAGACAACTTTATGGAGCACCAATCAGACTTGATACAAAACTCAGTCAAGAAAGAAAAACAGTATTCAACTTTCGCTAGTCAATCTAATTGTTCTAGGATATTACTATACAAACTTCACCTTGAAGTTGTTGGCTATTTACAGCCGCCTTTGCTAGTTTCCTCTTGCCTTTTCCAAGTCAGGGAGATCTGTCAAGGAGTCAATAAGAAGCAGAACATTAGAACCCATTAGATAACCATTATGCTTTTACGGGACAACAAACTTATTTACTGACAATTCCTTTGTATCGTTGTCTACTTTTTAAGAAAAATTTGAAAAACAAGCCAAAATTTCCAGGGTGTTCTTTGAGAAATATGAAAAAGAGAGATAAAAGAAATGGTGAGAAAACAAGTAGTTTTAAAAAACTGGAAATTAAAAACAGAATCATTTAAACAGAGGTTAATGCAATCAAAGCATCTATGTAGGGTTATAGTTTGAAAGACATCAAAGCAAAGGATTTCTTTAGGAAGAAGTATAATCCTTTTCGTGTAATTCCTATTGAAATGCTGTAACTTTTTTGGTTGTATTTGTATCCTTTCAAATCATCAACGAAAAGAATTTTTTGGTTAAAAAAAGGAAGACTTGAAATGGTGACTGTGACTGACTTAAATCAGCTCGGGATTTTCATATTTCATATTCTCCCAAATGATTTAACAATCATTCACATGTTGAACAAGGAAGGAAACAAGAACCCTGCAAGAACTTATACCACGCAAGTTCGAAGGGTGTGTTTGGTATACCTTCTAGTTTAAGCACTTTTTCTTAAAATATTTTTAATAAAAATGTTTTTACATTTTTTTAAAAGTGATTAAAATAATAGATGTGTATGATTGGGCTACATTCACATTCAAAAATGATTCTAATAATTATAACTTTTTGTTTCTTACTACATATTTTGAAGATTTTTTTTAATCACTTCGAAGTCATTTTTGGATAATATATCTCTCATGTGTTTCTTAAAAAAAAGTTTTAAATTAATCAAATTTTTTTACATGCTTTTTATTTATTAAGATTTAAAAACCACAGTAGATTATATTAAACACACTTAAAATTATTAACTTTTTTAAATATACTTTAAAAAAAAGTAATGTAATTTGAAATGCATTTTTTTCACAAGGTATTCCAAACACACTATAAGATTCATAAGAAACAACATATGGTTAAAGATAAAATTGGACTCACAGAGCATTCCTCCATCCTCGCCGCTTCCATCATCTTGGCCCATATCCTATAGAAAATTATTTACGTAGCTTGTGTAAGCAGACTTGAACTTTTGGCTAAACTAGAGCAAATAGGAAACAAATAGAAATTGGAATCAACTTACTCCAAGGTCGTCATCAGAAGTCAAAGCGGCTGCAAAATCAGTTATACTGTTAGAAATAGGCAATGCAAGATCAAAGTTCTACTTCTAAGAATTTTGAAGCTACCAGCGCTGAGTTACAATTGACAAATAGCATAGCCAATCGGTAATGGAATAGCTTGGATGACAGCTTCATATATAAGTAAACAGAAGCGGAGTCAAAGCTGATAAGATTTCCAATGTAAGGGTTGGGAGTAAGAAAATAAGACTGAAAATGAAGTTGTATGATCATGGAAAAGAAAAAATATACCAGTATAGGTTTTCAGGAGCACTGTCTCTCTCCCACAGAAACTAATCTTCAAAATTCTGCCTACCCAAACCCAACTTCATCTATTAATAACTTTCAACACAAACCAATATCTTAAGTACTTATAAATATGTCACCTTGCCATTGCTAATATTCCTAACAATATTCCCACTATTTTCCTACCAACACTTGTGCACTTCCATCATAAACCAATACCATACAATTATTTCAAGGCCCTATGATAGTTTTCAACACAGGATGTCTGCGACAAAAAGTTGGAAAATTCAAGTAGTTAAACTTTCCATAAAGCAGTGGCAAATAAGGCCAGAGAAAATGTCAGCGATATTCTTTTCCTTTTAAGAAGTAGGTTGGAAAACTCAAATTGTTGAATAGAAAAAAGAGAAGCTCAGTATGGATCCTTTCCTCTCAATGCCATCCTTTCAACAAAAGAAACGGAGAACCTGTTCAGCTTCTTCTGTCATTTCACAAATTATATTCCGATGAACTTTCGGGTAATTGGAAAGCTCTAATGTAACTTCAGGTTCTCTCCTTTTCGTATATTCCACCTACATTTTCTAAGGTGTTTGCATTTTACATACTAACAGAGAATCTACGATACAAGTAAGAACTTACAATCTGACTCATCCTCATCACACCATTTGTTCCAGTCAACCTTCAAGTATGGAGCAGGTTTTTCTTCTGTTTTCAAGAGCCTTTTCCACCAACCTTTCTGTTCTTTTTGGATGGAGCAAATTATGTTCCTCAAGCCAACCTTAGTTTTACAGCCCTGTATCAAGAAAATAGGGAGCTACCGCATAAATAATATTAAGCCATCAGATTAAGAGAGTTACTTAAGTTTCTACTCTGCCGTTTCTATTCTGCCCTATTTAGCTTAATGTTTAAATCTGATTGTTTTTCTTGCTGTTAAATGTTAGTCAATGACTGTAGTAGCCAACCTTAGTTTTACAGCCCTGTATCAAACAAATAGAGAGCTATCACATAAATAATATTAAGCCATCAAATTAAGAGAGTTACTTAAGTTTGTACTCTGCCTTATTTAGCTTAATGTTTATATCTGATTGTTATTCTTGCTGTTAAATGTTAAATCAATGAATGTAGTAGCTATAGCTATTTATTGCTTGCCCCTTTTTTTAGATCCTTCAATACATTGAGCAATATCAGAAAATATTCTCCTTTCTCCTCAATTTTCTCCTCTCTTTTCTCTGATTTTCAGAAAAGATCCTACGTTTTAAGCAAAAGGATTTCCAAAAACAATCACAGCATTGATGCCATTTTTCCAAACATTTAAAGTTCAACTTCCAACTTCCGCTCATATAGTCCTCCTTCCACACATAGGAGAATAAGAAACCACTGGATATGCAACACGATCAATAATGGACACGTCAAGGTCAGTCTAAACATGGTCTAAACAGAAGAAATAAGTGCATCAAAAGTTAGTCAATAGCTCACCTCAGGCACAATGGAGCCAAAGAGTTCCAAAGTGAAGTCAAAAGATGAGTCTTGCAACCCCTTTGCAGAGAAGCTAAATATCCCGTGAGTTTCACACTTCACAGAAATATCCTTGGCATCAGGTAAAGAAACGGTCAGATAAACCTTATCCGAACGCTGAGCCCATAGAACCTCCGGATTACGACTACTGCACACACGAGAAAAAACTATGGTGATTACTTACTTGACTATTAGCTTCATCTATCAGGGCGATCAAAACCCCAACTCTATCCATGCTGATCCACATTTACCAGCCTTGCACTCATTCAAACAGATTACAGACAACATCTTCCACCAGCAATCAATCCAAGAAACAAAATAAAACCAATTTATCCGAAAAATTAAAAGAAAAATCCAGGTTAAAAAGCTAGAAATTTTCACATTCTTCTATCTCAAAGAAGTTGAAGAAAACGAGAGAAAAAAATGGCGTGATTTAGCGACAATGCAGGAAGGTAAAAGGGGCGAATAATCAGAATCAGAAATAGCTAAAAACGCCACAATAAAAGCTAGATAATCAAATACAACTACTGAAACATGTGAAGAAACGATAAAATTAACAGAAGATACCTCATTCTGGGGAGGAAGGAGGCGATTGATCGGAAGGGATGTTGAAGAGAATCGAGAGAAACCCTTCTCGGCTAACTCTGGGAGGAGTAGGAGTCTGAATTTAAAAATGAAGGCCACTCTGGGGCTTCGTGCGTAACCGTTTAAACCCATTTTTGCTCAAGGAGGAAGATTTGATTAAAGTAACTTCAACTTTCAAGTTCGAGTGAAGCTAAATAATATACTTTTTTTTAGACACTATACACTTCCTCTGTTCTATATCCATTATCATATCATATCAATCAATTTCATATTTCTTCCCTAAAAAATTTTTTTTAAAAAAAATGATTTAAGAGCAATGGTTAAGTGCATGATGCACTTAACCACTATCCTCTCCTCTCATTTATCACATAAATAAAAAATATATTTTTTTTAAAAAAAAAAAGTGTCATGTGTCACGCAAAAGATGGGTGCAACTCAGCTGAATCTAAGTTTTTCTCGCGATCTAATATGCTTCAATCTCAGCATGGACCTAATGGGGGATTCAGTTTTGCTTGCAGGTGGCTTAGTTTATTGTTGTTGGATCAGTCTCAATTTCATTGTTGTTGAGTTGATTTTTCTAGTTGGTTTTGTCTTTTAGTTGAGACAGATTTAACTTCGACGTCTTATTCTTTTTTTTAAAAAAAAAGTTTCAATCTACTAGTACTATCAATCAATTTTAAAGTTTGAGATTTGATTTCTCACATCATATGATATCAAAATAATAGTAATAATAATAATAAATAACTTTGAACCTGGAAGAAACAAAATCTTTAATCCATCAAGTGTCATATAGTCACAATTTATTTCGTATAAATTGAAAAAGTGATTGATTTGCTTAATTTTTATCTAAATAAGGTTGTTCTTCTAATAAGCCAAGAACAACGTTAGCCATTAAAAAAAAACAAAAATAATAATAATAATATTGACAACTTAAATTATTATTTTTGAACAAAATATCAGCAAATTAAATTATACACTAACTTTAATGTTTCAAAAATGTACTTTTTAAATAAGTATAGTTTAAGTTATAACATATACAATTGGACTTTGCTATTTGTTGCAAAAACACTTTATAACTTTTCAAACATTGCAATATTATACTTGAACTTTCATAAATATTTCAAAACTATCATTTGAATAAAAATTCTTTAAAATTTTGAATAGAAATCGAAATTTAAAATTGTGTGGCGATGACTTGAAATGATGTACTGATCTGAATTTTCTTTCTAGATCATGACCACACCATTCATATCTCAATTTTCATCTAAAATTTTAAATAATTTCTAATCCAAATGTATTTTTGAAACATTTGTGAAAATTAGAGGATATTATTGCTACTTTTAAAAGTATAATAATATTCTTGAAACAAATGACAAAGTTCAAAGGCATTCTTTATAATTTAAAATAAAACATAATATGTGTACTATGTGGCAATAGTAAATGGATATCATATAGGAAGTTCAACAAAATAGAATTAATAAATAAATGACAGAATTTTCTTTTTAAAACAAGTATTTAATCACAATTTAAATTTTATTTTATTACACATTAAAATAAAGAAAATTATTATATAAACTATTTAACATTTAAAAAGGTATTTTGAAATACCTCAAATTTTATGCATAATCTATCTCTCTTTCTCTCTCTCACCAACTTTTCTTCGAACTTGTGACCTCCAGATTTAGGCAAATCCATGAAGCCAACCAAGCAACAAAGAAAGTCGGTACGTTGTATGCGCATTCTATTTATTTGTCTAAATAGTTAATTTTCAACTTTTTCCCCACCAAATTTAATTTGAAGTTAAATTATAAATTTAATATATATAGGCCCGTTTGATAACGTTCTCGTTTCCTGTTTCTTGTTTCTGTTTCTCATTTTTTAAGAAACTGACTTGTTTGATAACCGTTCCCGTTTCTTGTTTCTAGAATTTGAGAAACGTTTCTTAAAATGAGACCAAATTTGAGAAACAACAAAAAGTAGTTTCTCCTTATTTCATTTTTATTTTATATCATACTGTTTCCTTTATGTATTAATACTTATGTTTGGCTTGGTGGTAGTTGTGCATGCCCATTATAACATTTTACCTCCTGTTGTGTGATCAACTCCCAAAATGGACATTTTTCTTTAGTTTTTTTTCCTTTTATATTTTTTTATAATTTCTTTATTAATTTTGTTATTTGCAAAATTAATTCTATTATATTTATATTTTAATTTAATTTTAAAATTTTCCAATATTTATATTTAAATATTATTTTAATTTTTAATATGTTTATTAATTTTTTTTACATTTCAAATTTCACTCCAAAGATGAGCACTTTGATTTTTTTTTGTTTTATATTTATTTTCATCTTTTATATTTTATTTATTAATTTTTCTATTTACAAAAATAATTTTTCTATATTTATATTTTATTTTAATTTTGAATTTTAAAATTCTCCAATAATTAGATTTATATATTATTTTAATTTTCAATTTATATATTAATTTGTTTTTATATTTCAACTTTTGAGTATTAAAATTTTCAATAGGCATGTTTATATATTATTTTAATTCTAATATTTTTAGTATATATGAAATCTAATAGAATTTTACATTATATAAATTTTGCTGACTAAGACACTCATTGAGCTTTACTTTAATATTTTACAATCACGAAATTTACATAATAATATAAATAAGTTGGATTTGACTCAACATCACTTAAGACAAATAATTCGAATTAGAGATGACAACGCCTATCAAACTTGGGTAATATATATGAAGAATAGGATACAACTTTGTTATTATATTTAGTTGTCATCGAGACTTCTTGTATTAGATGATACAAACTTTTGATAATATATTTTTCAATGTTTAATGTATGACATATTTTTTTTTATATTATATAGTTATAAAAAAAACAAGAAACAAGAAATAGTTATCAAACAAATTTTTGTTTCTGTTTCTTTTTTTTTTTTCAAGAAACAGGAAACAGGAAACATAAATAGTTATCAAACATGTCCCTGTTTCTTGTTATAAAAAAAGAAGAAACAGGAAACAAGAAACAGTAAACGGAAACGTTATCAAACGGGCCCTTAGTGCCTAAATTTGAATACATATACTCACTCCAAAAATATATGATGTATCTTACTTCTATTTTTTTTAAGTACAATTAGAGAATTATCTGAACCATAAGATTTTTGGTCGATAATATATTCATATGTCAGTTGAGCTACACTCACTTTGGTCCATTCTTTCTTGATTGCATCAAACTTAATTTAACATTTATTTATTTATTATTATTTTTGGATAATACTAAATTGCCATCGTTGTTTACTTTTTAGATAATATCTTAATTATTTTTATTTTTAAATTAGACGAACTAATTAAATAAATGCCATGGAGCCTCTTCTTTCACTTGTCCCACACACATTGCATCAATGATAACCATTATATTATGAGACAGTTGCATCAACAGTAAGTTTGACATGATTTCTAATTTTACCTTTATTGGTGTATCAACATGTATATCAATAGTATAGATGATATACTTTATACTCGATATATCAATTGACTAATATACAAATTATAAAATATATAAGTTGTACAATTGATATACCAAATTTATCATTTATATACTATATTTTTCAATCAATAAGTGTTTGTATGTTTGCTATTATTTGTGGATTTAATTTGAATCTCTATTAATTTGTTTTAGAGTATTATTTTTCTAGTTCATTATCATCAACTTATAATGGTTTAATCATGTTGATAATCATTTTGAATGAATGTTGATAAATTATTGATACACCAATATTATACTAAAATTGAATTTTGAACATGTGTTGATATATTAATGATATACTTGAACATTTTTTTTTTTGAAGAAATACTGATATACTAATAATTCACTAATGTTATACTTGAAATGAAATTTGTTAATGTTTAAATGATACTGAAACACCAACATTATACTTGAAATTTTATTTAGAAGGAATATTCATATACTATTAATACACTAACGATATAATTGAAATTAGTTTTTAATGAGTAATGATACAATATTAATACACTAATTTATACTTTAAATGAATTTTGAACGAGTGTTTATAAACCACTCATGCACTAATAATATACTTGAAATTGAATTTTGTATTGTGCTAATATATTACTAATAAACTATTAATATATTTGAATAACATTTTGAATATTGAGTATTGATATACTATTGATACACTAATATTATACTTGAAATGGATTTAGAATGAGTGTTGCTACACTATTCATACACTACTGATGTAATTGAAATAAATTTTTAATGACTACTGACATACTATCGGTACATCAATGTTTTATTTTAAATGAGTGTTGATAAACTATTGATACACCAATGTTAGTGTTGTAATTTGAACTAGTTATGATATACTGTTGATACACTAATGATCTACTTAAAATTCATTTTGAATTAGTCTAATATACAATTGAAATACTCATGTGATATTTTAAGTATCATAATGAATGTTATACTTCATATTTGACATATCAACAATATCATTTATATGTTTATCTCTCTCTAAATCATGTATATCAATAAACCGATAATATGATATATAAAATATATTTGTTATACAATTAATATACCAAATTAAATGTAACTTATGTACCATCAAAGTCATATAAAAAATTTGAAAATATAACAAATCGGTTGATATAATTTATATTTCGAATATCAGTTGAAAAAATTAATGCAATTAAGATATACCATCAAAATCAATTTTGAAAACATAACACAACTGACGCCAAAATCTAAACCAGATCATCAAAATTGAATTAATCAAATCAAAATAAGTCTATATCAAAACAAAACAAAATATATTAATCATAATCGGACAAACAACATCTACCATAACATAATTAAAGTTATGGTATATAAGTTGTATATATAATATACTTTATGTAAAAGTATATCAACTGATTGATATACCAAATATAAAGTATATTTGTCGACTTATATACCAAATATAAAGTATACTGTTGATTCACAAATGAGGTTGAAATTGGGATAATAAAAAGATGAAACTCAAGTTTAATTTTTTTTGCTATATTTGCAATTTTAGAAAATTATTGCTAAAATTGCAAATACCTTTAAGTTTTTTTTTTTTTTTTTTTTTTTGCTACCCATTATAATATACTTTATATAAAGTATATCAGCTGACTGATATACCAAATATAAAGTATACCTGTCGACTTATATAACAAACTATAAAGTATACTTGCCGACTTATATAACAAAATATAAAGTATATTAGATATACTGTTGATTCACAAATGAGGTTAAAATTGGGATAATAAAAAGATGAAACTCAAGTTTAATTTTTTTTTGCTATATTTGCAATTTTAGAAAACCATTGCTAAAATTGCAAATACCTTTATGTTTTTTTTTTTACCAATTACAATTTTCTTTATATTATCTCCATTTAAAATTATTAAAAGTTGAGTTAAATATATAAATATTTAAAATTATTAATGTTATAAAGGGGATGTAGCTCAGATGGTAGAGCGCTTGCTTAGCATGCGAGAGGTACAGGGATCGATACCCTGCATCTCCAATTGTTATATTAATAAACACTCGTTTAATATTTCAGAATTTTTTAAATTAAGCTTGTAAAAAATACTTTATTTTATTTTTCATCATATTTGAACTATTAATATTATAATGGGGATGTAGCTTAGATGGTAGAGCACTCGCTTAGCATGTGAGAGGTATGGGGATCGATACCCTGCATCTCCACTTTTAAAGTATGTTTGTTCTTGATTTTATATATAATCATTAATACCTATTTGTTTAATATATTTTGAAAATTAAGTTAGTAAATACTACTTTAACTTGGTTTATTTTTTGTTTGTAAGAAACACATTGTATGATTGATGTCATGATGGGGATGTAGCTTAGATGTTAGAGCGCTCGCTTAGCATGCAAGAGGTATGGAGATTGATACCCTGCATCTCCAATTCCCCACCCCTCTTGAATTTTGGCTAAAAACTCAAATATTTTCCGATGCCCCATCCCAATTTCTCTATTATGGTTTTCAACTATCTTAATGAAACATTTGAATTCCACCAATAAAAAATACTAATCTTGGACTTGTATCATGCTAATGCACCATTGAACAAGTCTTTCTAAACTCATAAATTTCAAGTGGTGTATTCCAATGTCGTGTTCATATGTTATATTATAGAGGTGTTTGAGTTGAAGATATGAATTGCTATGAGTTGAGATATGAACTCAACTTAGAGGGTGTTTGGGGTGAGGAGATGAGTTTAATTGAGATATGAACTCAACTTATTGTTTAGGAGGCCAATTTCGTATGACACCAACATTTTATACCATGTCCATCAATAATGTACTCAGCTCTCATCACCACCGATGCCTGGTTGTTCAACTGTGATGACTACCTCCGACGACCAAACCAATTTCGTATGACACCAACATTTTATACCATGTCCATCAATAATGTACTCAGCTCTCATCACTACCGATGTCTCGTTGTTCAACTCTGATGACTACCTCCGACGACCAAATCCAGAGATCACCTTCGACAGCAACGCCTGCGGCCAACTTCGGCAACATCTAACCACCACTGTTGATAACCAACTCCGACGGCCACTCCACCAACTCCAATGACCATTATTTTAAATTATGACTACTACAAATTTGGGTTTTGTTAACACACGAGTTTTTTTGTTTGTTGACGCTCATGACATAAAACCATCAATAAAACTTTAATTTAAAGCTTAAAAATAACTATTAATTTAAAAATATATAAAATATTAATAAATATGTATATTTAGGTTGGCGCACAAAATTGTCAATAAAAGCATATTTGTTGACACAAAAGTACCTAAGTTTTGTCAAAACGTTGAATTCTCGATTTTTTTTATTATTCATAATATTTTATAGTCGTTCTTTATAGTAATTTAACATTAATAAAATCACTTTTATGAGGTAAGAAATCAAACAAACTTATATGTAAAAACACCTTTAAAAAAAATTGTTAGACACATGAAGGTTTTTATTTTAAAAAGCTTTTATCAAAAGTGTTAAGATACAAATAACTTAACTGACAATGTCACATGCACAAATTGCAAAATGATTGCTTAAATTAAAAAAAAAAACAATTGAAATGCATGATCATTTTCCAAAACTTCCAACAATATATGTGTGCTTAAAAAACATTAAAATAAAGTACAATGTATAGTTTATTGAAAAAATATATGTAGAATTATTGAATAAAAAAGTTTCCAAACAAAAATAATCATCATAAAAACATATTATTTATGTAAAAAATTGTACCAGATACCCCTGACATACGAACTCAGCACCACAAACACCCAAAACACAAACATATGAACTTCACAAACATCATATCTCAACTCAGCGTCTCAAACAACCCTTTAATGTTTTGAGGGCCAATTTTGTATGTCACCGATATTTTATACCTATATCCACCAACAATGCACTTAGCCTTCATCTCTATCGATGTTCCCGTTGTCCAACTCTGCCGATTATCGCTACTGGCCATCTCTAGCCACATCCGACCACCATCATCGATGACCAAAAATTATGGTAATTAAAAAAATTATGTCTCTCTCTTCACCCTCTTTCACTTTTTTTTCTCTTTAAGGTAAGTTTCTATCTTTTCTTTTTCTATTAAGTATTTTTTTTTTGGGAAATTACGTCAAACTATTTGATAAACGGTGAAAATACTTTGATTTTTTTTTCTGTTTATAGTAATTTTTCTAAAAAAAAATTGTGTTTAATTTTTAATCTGCACTTTTATTTATTTATTTATCTATATAATTGAACGTATAGCCATCTGATGGTGTGGCATCGCCAAATGCAGCGGGCCGTATCAAAAAAATGCTTGAAAACCAGTGAAACCGAAGAAGGAGAAGAACATTTAAATTCTGGTCTCCTTCACTGTGCTCACCTCGTCCTTCCATGGCTGACCTTCCTCGAGCTTTCAAACATCTCTCTCTCCTGCAAATCCCTCAATGCCACATCCAAATCCATCACTCTTCGCCGGATTCTCGACGCTTCCAGATCCCTCGAGAAAATTCCCATCCCATTCCATAATCCAATCGACGATCGCCCCTACGCCTTCTTCCTCTACACCCCCACGGCCATTATCCCCAACCACCATTTCGAGCGCCAATGCTGGGGCTCAATTTCCGATTCCCAATCGGGCCATGTCGAGAGCGAATCGATGAATTTGGTAGATGATTGGGTCGGCGGTGTATTTGGATGCGATTGTGAAAATTGCGGGGAGTTTGAGTTCCAATGCCCCTGTTCGAGCTTGGATGGGTTGGTGGATGTTGCTAGCGAGTGCGGACCGCGATGTTCTTGTGGGCTTGAGTGTGAAAATCGATTGACCCAGAGAGGAATTTCTGTTCGACTGAAGATTTTGAGAGACGAGAAGAAAGGATGGGGTTTGTACGCGGATGAGTTGATTCAAGAAGGGGCGTTTATTTGTGAGTATGCAGGTAATCTAGCGCTTTGATGTTCATGATGTGGAATTTGTTATGATTTTGTATAGTTGTTCAGCTCATTCTGCCTTAATCTGGTTGAGTGGCTGAATTTATTTTAAATATTACAGTTAAAGATTGTATGCCTTCAATTCTACTTAGCCTAAGTAAGAACTAAATTCTCTTATACCAATATAAGGGCAAGACCTCATTGTTGAAGTCCTGAACTAATGCTCATAGAAATACGCATTTACTTTGCATATATTGAAGAAGTGAATTTCATTTTGGAAGACTTTTCTTACGTTCCATTGGTTTTTTAGTGAACCAGTGTTCTTGGTTCAAGTATGAACTGAACTAAATAAATCTCTCTTAAGCTAATAAAAAAATCAGGTCTCATCGTTTGAATCTTGAACCAATATTTAAGAAAACTACTCATTTACCTTGTGTGTACATGGAATAAGTTAACTTCATTTTGTAAAATATGTTCAAGTTCTTACTTCGTGAAGGCCCAGAATAGAAAGCATACTGAGTGTACAAACTCCAGTGATTCTGAAATAAATGCATTTTCAGTAATGATTGATAAAAACCATATAAGATTTGTGGAGAAGCATGCGTGATGGCTTTCAAAATCCATCGATTTGTTTATGAGGGTAATCACTCAAGGGCAAACAAATAGATGAAAACTATTTACTTCTGGGAAAAATATGTAGATGATGTTTGTTGGTCAGTATATCAGATTTGTGGTTCATGTAAATGAGTAGGTGTTTATATGAAGGGTATTTTATGACTGAAAAAAGTACAAGATAAATATAGTGTTTAAGGTCTTAGAGTACACTCAATGTAATTGAAATTATGTTCTTTATGTGTTGAAGATCTCTAAACTTGATGTTACTGAATTTTACATCCAAAAGGTGAACTTTTGACCACCGGAGAAGCAAGAAGGCGGCAGAAAATATATGATGCACGTGCTAAAGACGGGCAGTTTGCTTCATCTCTTCTCGTTGTGAGAGAGCATCTTCCATCTGGAAATGCATGTTTGCGAATTAACATTGATGCGACCTGGATTGGGAATGTGGCACGGTTCATAAATCACTCTTGTGATGGAGGTAATCTAGTAACGAGACTGGTGAGAAGCACAGGTGTTATGTTGCCTCGCCTTTGTTTCTATGCTTCAAGAAGCATATCAAACGATGAAGAGCTTACCTTTAGTTATGGTGATATCAGATTAAAGCATGAAGGTTTGAAATGCTTCTGTGGTAGCTCCTGCTGTTTGGGAACTTTGCCTTCAGAAAATACATAATTTCACGAGTGAGAATAGAATGGGAATGGGAACTAAAGGAATTGATAGTAGTTTGTATAATTTCTTCTCCTATTTTATACTTCATTTTAGAATGGATGAATGCGACAAATAACAATTTTGTTTATTTGACTAATTATGTCTGGTAATTATTTGCAAATTTGAGCATAACTCAGTAGATAGAGATATCAATTACCATCCAAAAAGTTGATGGTTCGATCCCTACCTTCACAATCTGGAGTTGGTCGAAATCGATGATATGTATCCAAATTGAACTGATCAATACTGTTTAGTTTTATACTTTATAAAACTGAATCTGTCTGATTGACAATGATACTTCAAAGCAATTGGATTGACTAGGCTAATTAGTTTTTATCTTTTTTTCCTTCCTATTTCATACTTTGCACGGTTGCATCCCTACTGTTAAAAGTTGAAAATTTTGATTCTATTGGTTTTCTGTTCCTCCCACATTGATTCTGTCTTATAGTTAGCAGGAAAACTGATGGAAAATCACTTCAATGTGTTATTCTTCTCCAACCCTGATTCTACAAGCATTGGGTTTTCAATTGAAAACGAACGTAACAGGGTCTTAATCGGCGAAGATGGCTGGCAACTGGCTATTTTCCTCGTCTTCCTCATCTTCGATCGGTCGGTGGGGGAGGTGAAGAGGCTCTAGGTGATGGGGAGACGGGGCAGTCTTGGTCGGAAGATCATAATTGGAAGCAAAACTACTAAGATTGATTGCATTATGAGCGGAGGTAGAGGCGGAGACAGAGATGGAGGAGTTGTTAGAGTAAGCTGGCTGCAGCACTCCGACTTGGGATGGCTGTGAGTTTTGAATTGCAGCTGCAAATGCCAACCTGCTGCTTATCAATTGAGTTTGAACCGCCGCAAGCTCCGCCTGCAGAGATGCCACCTGAAATTTATAAACCAATGTTACAAACGCAGGTGATTATCATTGAGAAAGTATTTATAATTCTGAAATTTGATGATTTTGTTATTTGATCTCTAAAATTTTACGAAGTTTTAGTTTTTAACTAAAATGGTGTGATATTAGAAAAATAGGGTGTAATTCATTTATCTTTTAAGGGTTGTGAGGCTTTCACTAGTTAGAATACCTACATTTATTTTATTTTAAAGTTAAATGTTTTATTTATTTATTTATTTTTATGTGGGGGTGGGGAACAAAATTTTTATCCTCGAATATAAGCTTAATTCATGTTGGCTAAATTTGAAGGTTTACCCAAAGATTGAATTAGTAACTTAAAGGAATTTATTGCAGTAAATATAAATACAACAAACATACTCTTTAATCCTATCTACCATCTAGTAGGTTATTATTATTATTTTTTTTTTACTTTTTAAATCAACAATAATTAGATGATAATTGATGCATTTATTTGTGGAAAACTAGCTATTCCTTAGATTAAACTATCTAGTATGTTATCTGTTGAGCTTTAACTCAGTTAGTGCTTTCAACCTCGAGGTTAAAGGTTTGATTTGTAATCAAAAGAGAGAAAGTTCATTATCAATAGTTTTTCTAGTATAAAATATATTTTGAATAGTTATTAAATGTATTTTGATCAATAAAATATTAAATTGTGTTTAATACTTCGTAATCAAAATTGGTGTAATCATAATTGGTTTTCATTGATGTGTCAATCATGATAGGTCTTAATCACAAATGTAATTGAATTGCTTTTGATCATGTTTACTTAGACATTTTGCAAACATAATTTGATTATGATTGTGGTTGTTTACTTTGTATTATCTTGTATTATTGTCTTTTTACCGTTATTGTTACCATTATTATTTAAGGTTAGTATAATGGTATCTAACAATAATTGTGACATAACCACGATTCTCTTAAAATGATATTTAGAACGTTAACCGTACTTGAGGGTAAAATTGAAAAATAGTTCAAAAGTATATAGAAAAAAACTAGTGGATCTCACATAATTTTTTAAAGATTTAGCTGGATCTCACATAATTTTTTTAAGGATTTAGCTGTGGCTCCACATTTCATTAGGAGGTTAGAGAATACAACAAATAAAGACCTACTTTTTAGATTGTCATCTTACTTATGAGAATCAACATTGCCTTAGATCTTAATATATAAAAATCTTTAATTAAATTTCCTACTTCTCCTTACCTTGAAAGTGTTGAAGAATTAAATGTTGTGATTTATCATGTTAATAATAATTTGATTAATATTTTGTTTTAAAATTGTTAGAAACATATATTAATTGAGGAGCATTAATTGATTACCAAAAAGTATTAAATAAGATTTTCAATCTTATAAATCATATATAGCTACATATTAAAAAATGGTTTTATAATCATTTTCCTTCCTAATTTTATAATTTAGTACAATATTGGATTCTGTAAATAAGTTCATAAGTAATTTTTTAATATTCTATTACCTGAATAATAATAATTAGTAAAATTCAAATATGAAAATAAACATTTTACTGAAAACTAATAGTTTGCATTTAAAAAAAAAAAAACTAATTATAGTTTGATATCCTACTTAAGTTTGTAAATGGTTAGAAACATTTTTTTTTTTTTTGTTTTTTTGGGTTTTGAAGAGGTAAATAGTTAGAAACTTAAATCTATATTATTTGATTTCTAAGAGCTATTTCAAAATTCTTAGGGGTTGTTTAGGTGGTTGGAATGTAATCAGAATTGCTGGGAATCAGAAGAGTGTTGGAATATGTGAGGTATTGAGGGCGGAACGAAAAAGCGATTGTGAAACATGAAAACAGTGGGAAAGAGAGTTTGGTTAAAAATTGTCGGAGTTTAATATTATAAATTGGGCCTAAAAACGCTCAATCCAAACATAGATTTTGGATTACATTACAATCCAAACCCATTCTGATGCGAGTCCTAAACAGTCCCTAAAAGTTTTTGCTTCGTTTCGTAACCATTTCATTTTTTGTTTTTGGTTTTTAAAAATTAAATCTATTACCTTTCATTTTCTTACCATGGTTTGTATCAATCTTAAGTAGAATAGTTACATTCTTAGCCAAATTCCAAAAATAAAAACAGATTTTTAAAAACTATTTTTTTTAGTTTTCAAATTTTGTCTTAATTTTTGAAAACATGAGTAAAAAGTCAATATCAAAGCAAGAGGTTTATAAGCTTAATTTTCAAAAAATGAAATGGTTACCAGGGCCAAAATTCAATAATTAGGAAATAGAAAAATCCATATGAGGTAATGTAAAAAGGAAAAAAGAAAAATGGAAATATATATAGGAAAATTTTCACATATAGAAAAAAAAAATTCACATATAGAAAAAATGTCAAACTATTTACAGAAAATAACAAAGAAAATATTGATAGACATTGATAGACTTCTATCAGTATCTATCAGTGACAAACTTCTATCATTTCTATCATTGACAGACCCTGATAGACTTCTATCAGCATCTATCACAATTATTTAAAAATTTTGCTATTTTGTGTAAATAGTTTTCCTTATTTTTCTATTTTTAAAAATCCCCTATATATATATATATATATATATATATATATGGCCCTAGCTTTTCTTTTTGTTATTAGGTTTTCTTTAAAAGTTTTTTTTTTCTTTTGTTTGAAGTTCAATAGATCCTATTAGTGAAACTAAAAAACATCAATATTTAGCCCTAACTTTCCTTTATGCTATTAAAACTACACCTTAAAATCCTTTGTTAAAAAATATATATCTATTTCCCAACCAATAAAATTTGTTAAAAAAAAACTACAAATTGAAATATAAGAAGCAAAGAAAAGGAAAAAACCTGTTGTTGTAGGGCAAGGACAGTAGAGACACAGCCATAGACAGGGTCGGATAGTCTGGCTTGAGCCTCATAAGAAATGGTAACGACAGCGTCGTTTCGACGGCTGACCGGAATATGCAGCAGCAGCTTCGATACATTGCTGGCTCCGAAGACCTTATGCACGGCAGCGAATCGGGCGGCGCCTTGATCGGAGGTAAAATGTGGTGCAAAGATACATCCATTGACACATTTTCTTCTGAGAAACTTGCATGCGCCACAAGGAGCCGGGGCGGTGGTGGTGGCGGAGTCCGGGTCTCTATTGGCGGCGGAGGCACGTTTATTCCCAAGGGGTTTCCGGCGAGGTAATTGGTCGGCGTCGGCCATGTCATGTGCATGGAAGGGAAAAAGGGGTATAGGGGAATTATATTATATTGGTTGAAATTATTAATAATAATAATAATAATAAGGTTAAAGAGAGAAATAATGAAAATTAAAGCGAAGAGAGAAAGAGAAGGGACAGCATTAGTCTCGTGAGAGAGGTTGGCGAAAATGAGGAAGGTTTCTTTCAATAATAATTCAGCTTCTAGAGGGAGATAGAGACGTTATGAATTATGAAAGGGTTGGTGAAAGGTGGTGTGAGATGCACGTGCAAAGGGAGTGACTTTCTTTCTAGGTTTAGTTTCCTCAAAAGGCAATGGTGATGATGAAATGAACCACAATATTTGTGCCGTCCTTGACGTGTGGGATCATCGACTTTGTGGTTTTTCCCCCTCGGCTCAACAAACGTATAGAGATCATGAATTAAAGAACTCCAACCTCTAATCCTTTAGAGTTTTTGTACGAAATACTAATGTCATTTACTCTGGTTTTTTAAAATAATGAAGGATGGTCAGAGTGCAACAACAACGACATGTTAATTATCTATACTGCTCCCTCGTGTACTATTAATGAAGGTTAGAGTAGCAAACACGAGTGTAAGGAGGACGTGAAGAGCATGAGTGAGAGATCAAAAAGGAGTGCACAAATGCGGGGAAATGAGAGTGAACATGGAGGAGTAAAGGAGAAAGAACTCTAGCGTGTGAGAACACTATTGTATAATTAGATTAGTTGAATGCAAGCGCAAGTGCAAGAGGGTAAGGATTAACATGAGGGATCGAGGGAGAGGAAGAGCCTCTTACACGTGAGAGCACTATTGTACAAATGACCTTAATTTCACATTCACTAAAATCACGAGGGGTAGTATGAATTATTAACACACTCTAAGTGCATGCGTTATGATGATAGTCGAGAGTGATACTTCATTATTTAATAAATTTTCCATATTTACGACCATGAATTTAAGGTTGTTTGTACAAGAAAAATCCCAAATCTCTTAGGCGAGGTATAATCAAACATGGGACATTGCTCAGTGGTAATTGATTGACAGTATGCATCCCTTTCTTTGAAGTCGAATGTTCAAGTTTTGATATCCTACATTTGTTTAATTTGTACTAAAAAATCTTGGTGAAGGGCATATATATCTTTAAAGTTTAAACCAACTGAGCCACACTCAAATCGATATGAATTTGGTGCTCAATGGTAATTGACAATAAGTATTCTAGGATGTCCAGACATCTCCAGATGTTTAAGCATCTTACATTACCACAAAATAAACGTGGTAATTGTTGGATTTCCACGAAACAAATGACTTTTAAAGTGGAAATATTGTTTGCTGCTTTGAATATTTTCTAAAAGTATTTGATGGATTCAATATAATAAAGCTATTTAGATATGTCAATTTGTTTGTTTCAAAGATTTTAGGCCTATTTGTGTAGAGGCCTAATTTGGAATGGATAAAAAATTGTTCCAAATGAAACTTATATGTGGAAAGTAATATTTGTAGTTTGACATTCTTTTGAAACGAAGATGGACTACTCTCGTTATGCATCATTCCACTTTTCTTGGTGGAAGACACATACTTTGTACCCGTAAAGAGATAGAAGATGCATATAATCGATCAACGAAAATTCATTCTCTAATTCCCACGCAATCAACAATTTTACTATGCAATATATTCACAAAAATAATTAATTAAAGAAAATTAAATAGGAGAGAGATAAAACCAATAATGTTTATAATGGTATATATGAACATTTCTACTCCACTTCTTAGGATTCATTCTTAGATTTTTTTACTACAATTACTCTTATGGGAGAAAACCAAATAGCTCGAAAAATATTTTCTTAGAATTAAGGGTGTATTTGTAATACATTTTAAAATGTTTAATTTAAAAAATAAGTCATTTAAAAAAAATTGGAGTGTTTGACAATCATTCAAAATAAATTTTGAAGTGTATTTTAAACTATTTTTATCAAAAAAGTTTAAATAAAAATGAGTTTTTTTTGAAAAATATTTCTTTTCTTACGTCAATTCAAACGGATTCTAAGAGTCAAACCTTATAACCCACGCAATAGAAAAGACCAATTTTAGGTCCCGCAGTGTAGTTATCTTAAGAAACTTTGGACCCAGATGAAAATTAAATCAAAATGGAAAAGACCTATTAGCCCAGCCCACAAAAAAAAAAAAGAGAGAGAAAAAACGGAAAAATAGAAATACATGTTAACCCGTCAGGTTCAGTCACTTAATTCCAGCCGCCCCACCTCCAACTCTCGCTCTCATTTCACTCCAACCGCGACGGCGACGGCAGCGGCAGCCGGCGGCCAAATTTCTGTCCCTTCAACCTCTCCGGTTTCCTTCCTCCGGAAACCTCACCGGAGACAGCTTGAATGAATTGACCAAAAATCGGTCAAATACTCCTTTAAAAGTCTGAACTAAAACCCTCCCTTAACCCCTTCCGATCATCCTTCTCCGCCCAATGCTACGCTTCTACCACTCCCCCACTCTATCCCGCGTCCTCCTCCTCCGGCGGTTCTCCTCCGCCGCCACCGCCCCCGTTCTCGATTCCGATTCCGACCCTCCATTTTCGTACTTGGAGGGTCTTCCAAAGCCAGATCCCAAGTACGCCGAGACAATCCTCGCCATTCCTCGCTCCATCTCCGGCAAGAACATTTCCGCTAAAGAACGCAAGGTTGGCCGTACTCCAAGCATCGTATTCGAGCAAGAGGACGGCCAGCACGGTGGTAATAAGCGTCTCATATCTGTACGGACTAATCAGATTAGGAAGCTTGTTAATCATCTCGGTCGCTCCTTCTTCCTCTCCAGGCTTTTCGATCTTGAGGTTCGGTCTGAGTTCGAGTCCGGGGATATTGTCGAGAAGGTTCGGGTTTTACCTCGGAAGGTACTCTATTCTATTACCGTGTTTGTAAGACGGACTAGTTCCTTTTCTTCCCATTTTAGATACGATTTCGGTAAATTTCTTTTAGGAAGTTATATGATATTTTCAACTTACTGAGTTTGGGAGGTGATTTACGAGAAGTATTGAAATAATGCTGATTGTTTCATGGGTGGAAGAACTAAATTGAGGGAGAAAGATTATGTTTTGTACTTTGGAATTCAAAGTTTTGTACCGTAAGATATTTCATATGCTTAAATGAGGAACTCATCTATTTATCCTTTTGCTTTGAGCTGAGAGAATTATGCCCCTACTTTCGAAACTCTAATGTCTTGATCATTATTTATCATCTTTATGTTCCGATGATCATTATTTATCATCTGTATGTTTTGATTAATCACCTTGTGAGAATATATATTTGACTTAGATAATAGCCATTCTGAACTTGCACCATTCATGTTTGTTCAGATTCATCTTCATTCGGGAACAGATGCTCCACTTAACGTTACTTTCATAAGGGCACCTTCACACGCTTTATTAAAAGTTGATGTACCTCTTGTGTTCAGAGGGGAAGATGTATGTCCTGGACTGCGGAAAGGTACTACTACAAGACTACGTTCTTTTTATTTGATTTTCTGTAGAGTCTGCAACAATTATGTAGTAATAGTATAATAAGTGACCTGTTTAAAAAAAAAAAAAAGTATAATAAGTGAGGTAAATTTGGAAGAAAGATTTGTAGATATAATAGTTTATGGGTGGGTGGAGTTTGCATTGAAACTATCATCGATGTGGGATTGTTGAATTCGCTAGCTATATGGGGACACGGATTTAAATGTGTAAACATTCTCAGAATAGCTAGTATTAGATTGGAACATCAAGTTTTTTTCCTGTTAGATTGAGTTGAAAAAATATAGTTTCTGTTTCTGCAACGTACTTAAATCTTTCCAAAGAAGAATAAAATCGCTTCTGAAAAGAAAGGATTGGTTGTATTTTTTTGTATTCAGCTTTAAACTCTTCATTTGTACTTTTTGAGAAGTTTCTGATCTACTTAAAAATATTTTGTGTTCCAATAAAAAAATGACAGGATGCTATCCTGATATGTAGTTTGGAAAGGAATTTACTCCTTTGATGACCATTTTTTCTAATGTTTCACAAATTCTACAGGATGTTATTTGAATACAATTAAGAGGACTGTTAAATACCTTTGCCCTGCTGATATTGTTCCTCCATATATCGATGTCGATCTGAGTGAGTTAGACGTTGGCCAAAAGTTGGTTATGGGTGACCTCAAGGTTCATCCGGCGTTAAAGCTTCTTCAGTCAAAGGACGAGCCTGTTTGTAAGATTGCAGGGGCCAGGGCTTCTGATCAACAAAGGAAATCGAAATAATGTCCACTGGATTATCGATCTCTTAGTTGATTCATCATTAAAGCTTCTTTTGTTAAGGATGACGAGCTTGTTTGTAAGATTAAGGGAGCCAGGATTTTCTGACCAGCCAAAGAAATCTTAAATAAAACCCTCCAGATTTTGATAGCCTTTAATTTAATTTTTTTCTCCCAATATTTTAGCAGTTGCTTGGCAAGGACATTGTTTTTTGATGGTTCATCAGCATTTATTTGATCTCTTTGTTCATGGAATGCTTGAACTCTGCTAAGTAACGAAATATTGTCTCATTTTTTTTTGAGGCAGGGAGTGTCTACTTTATTATTGAAAGAAGCATATGTAACATATTATACATCTTCTCCTTGCCTTGTATAATGTTTTTCAGGGTGCAATGGAAGATTTGGGAAAAAAAGATTCGAGAGATGCCTAGTTTCTTATAAACAAACAGAAAATACAAGGAGACGGAGGAAAGAAAATTTGCCAACAAGTTTTGGTTTGTCTTATGTACACAGTTTTAAGGATAATGGAGCTTGGTTGGTGATGGATTAAAATAAGGGATAGTTGCTAATATAACAATCCGATTTAAAGTATTAGTATACATAGCAACATTTTAAAAAAATTGTAGATATAGTAAAATCGACTTCTATCGCTGATAGATTTTTATGGTCTAAGTGGTTTATCTCTACTGATAGATTTTGTTATATTTGCAATTTTTCTTAAAATTGTTATTCATTACAATTATCCTTAAATTAATATTCATGTTTATTATTTGGGCTTTACAAATTTAAAACCCAGTGAATCATTTTTCATGAATAAAAGAACACTCTCTGCTATGAGGTGAATCTTCATTTTCCAATTTATGATTACTTCTTAATATCCTCTTAGCACTTTTGTGTTAATTTCAGTAGTCAGTATGGTTTGAGCACCATTTTAATTTAATTCATATGATTTTAGAAGTTAATTTCAATTTGATCCTTAAAAACGTCTCATTTTTGTTTAGTACAATAAGGGTAGAGAATTACTTACTAGCACATTATATGTTGGTATGCTAGCCTTGGCATGACAGTTTAATTCAATGCATACTTCCATTTTTTATACCAATAAAATATCATTAATGTGGATTTAGTATTATTAATAAATAATTTAATTTAATTTAAAACTCAGAAGGGCTTACTTGTTAATTTAATTTTTTCTTTATTTGATTGATATCTGATCTAAATGACATTTTCATCTACCATACAAATATTGGTTCTTTCTTCCTTTCTATAGCCAAAGTCCTAAAGATCCACGAACATGATCAAAATAAGTTTTGTTTGCCAATAATTTAATTTGAGTATGAATCGAATATTTAATATGTTATCAAAATTTTCATAAACATGCTGAGACTTCTAAAGAAAAAAGAATATATCCTAATAACTTCGGATATAAAAAACAAATCGGAACCTCCAAGAACATAAGGGATTCATTTCCATTGGTCACATGTATTCCATTAAGAGAGCTCTATCAAAGAGCCGAATGTACATGGGAGTGATCTTCATATGAATAAATATCTCCCCTGCACTTGAGACCAAAAAAATGGGAGTTCTGGGACGATATTCCTTCTACTCTGCAGCAGGTTTCCGATGTTTTGCTCCTGCTACAGTTGCATTTCTGGACATTTGTATCGAGGATTCATTGGGAAAAAAACCATAATTTTCGTTTTCCTGTTAGAATTTTCAATCAGCCAAATAAGTTTTGAGAAATAGTATGAACTAAACTACAAAGTTGTGGACCATATGTAAGATTTACAATTGTTTTGCTAAGAACTTGGTAGCACATGTAGTAAGAAAGAAACATACGAAGGACAAGAGGATCTACCTTGGTAATCTTCAAGTTCTGAGGCGGCACTTGTATCACTAATCCTCTTGCTGCAGAATGAACGGTAATATACAGTTTTGTGTATAACACAAATAATAAACGAATCTGAATTCATCCTTTTCATTCACTGAAGTTTGGTGTTGGAGATACTACTAATCACTCAACTGCTTGTGCTTTTTGTCTGTTCTTTGCTTATGGGTCTTTCTTTGGTCGCGGTTACTCCTTTCCGTATAAATTTCTTCTGCAGTTTTGCAGCATCCTCCAATGAACTACCCATTGGTGCAGCAACACCTTTCTGCACATTAGTTTGTTCCATGTTCTCCTTACCAGCTTTCTTAGATGTACCTTTATCAGTGCCCTTCTGCGTTGCAGTCTTGTTTCTAGAGGGGTTGCCTGTATTCTCCTTTGAACTGGAATCCGGATCGGCATCTGGAAGCAATGCACGACGGCTAAGGCGGAGCTGGCCCTTTTCATTTACCTGTATCATTGTGAAAATAACTAAATAGGTAAAATATCATGTGACATTTACTCCAAATGTGGGACCAGATTATGGACATTCTCGACTACTTTCATTCTTCCTTGTACGTCTTTCTAAATGTTTCTAATAGCAGATGTCAAATACTGAAAGCTGCAAGAGAAATAAGTTGACGAGAAGTATTCCACAGCAAGTACATCATAAAGCCTATAAAATAAGGTTGTACAGTTGTGCAATTGCAGTTAGGAATATTGTCAATGTAGTAGGTAACATTTTGTTTCTAGCTTCTCGATTAGGCTCTTTATCTAAAAATTACCGCAACTATTCTTCCTTTCTAATGCTCATTTATTGGTGAAGGCTCTTGAAATCTAGGAACACTCAATGAATTATTCATAGAAGATGTCAACTCTGAACTAACTAAAAACCAATTACAACGAAACAACAAAGTAACATAGAAACTAATCCAACTACTGAAACCAATTAACAACGAACAATTAAGACACTCAAAAACAAAAATTACAAGATTATCTCCAATTCTACTGCATCAGTCATCAGTGAAACATTCTTTTGAAAAATTAAAACTAGTGGGAGCCCATAAAAGTTAGAACTTGCAAACAATCAATATTTATACAATCTCAAGACAACAAGAGCACGTAATCTAACCTCAATGAGTTTGACATCGATTTTGTCTCCAACTTTAAAAGCCTGCCACAGAAAAAGCTTTTTTTTTTTTTATCTAAAGAGTAAAAAAGCAACAGTTTATTAAGAATTTACAAAAGGGTAGTAAAAATGCAACGGTTTATTAAGAAATTACAAAAGGGTCGAACCCAAAAAAAAAAAAAAAAGAAGAAGAAAAGAGAAGAATGTACTTACATCTTCTGCCTTTGCCAACCAATCTGAGCTCAACTCACTAATATGGCAAAGTCCCTATAGGAAAACTTACAATAGGCAAAAGTCAAGGGGCCATCTAGGGTCGCATAAAATGGTTTTACGGAAGTTAAGGAAACCAAAACACAACACGAAAGGAAATGCGAAATAAGGCTTTTAAAGTCAACAATTATGTATGATTTAAAATAGCAAGTACCGGGATGTTTTAAACAAATTGCTAATTTTAAAAACAAGAAAAAGATTTATAAATCTTTTTTTCTTTTTTTATTTGACCTTGTTACTGGACATTGTTTTCTGTGTTCTGTTTTTGGTTGTTTTTTTTTTTGTTCTTTGTATTTTGGAGCATTAATCTCTTTTCATTAATGAAAAGTGTAGTATCCTTTAAAAAAAAAATAAAAAATTAACAGCATTACCATTGAAACTAAGAATTAGAAAACTCCAAGGAAATTTGACATAGATCTAAGGCAAGATATAAATTTATGTAAAGTGGGCTGAATCAAAATATGATACTAGATGGAATTGAGTATATGTATTTTCGAGATATTGAACAAAAGTAGAATGGTACATGCTAGGGTATCTTGTGTACGAACACACATGGCAAGTTTACTAAAACAATAGTGATAGAAATGCTTTCAGGAATATTATTAGGGTGGATTAGTAATTAGCTAGAGAAGTTATGATGATTTGTCATAAATAGAGTGGATGTGAAGGGTTGAAGATATAGATTGATTCAGTTGGTTTATGTTTGAATAATAAAAATTAAGAGAGGGAGGGTCCAAATATCAATTAATAAGCTAAAATCTTTAGTGAATTTATGTTGATGTGACATGTTTTCATGTGATTTATTATGAAATTATGAATGTTTTGTCGTGATGACTTATATGCTTAGTATGACGGGTGATTATGTGACTTTACGCAGGACCTCATGCATGTGTGACTATACGTTACATAAAATTATGAATTTGATTTGCAATCTCCTTTCCTTCCCACAGTATTTGACTGCACGAAAATGGTGCATGCCCAAGGGCTGTAGTGCATGAAAGTGATGTTCTACGGTCGATATGTATGAAAGTGATACATACCTAGAGAGGCCTATGATGAATGAAAGTGATGCATGCCCAGTGGATTATGTGTACACGAAAGTGGTGTATACATAACTGTGTACGAAAGTGGTGCGCATCCCGACATACCTAGAGAGACTTGGGGTGTAAGAAAGTGATGCATACCCAATGGGTTCCATGTATATGCAAGTGGTGTACACCCGACATTATGTGAACAAAGTGGGTCAGGAATGAAAAATCTTTAGGTCCTACTAGCATGAAGTTTCCAGCTCATATTTTGCATGCGATTGCATAGCCTGACCCCAATAGTGAGGTTACTTAATGAGTATTTAAAATACTCATTATTTTCTAAAAATGATTTTCAAGGGAAAGAATGTATCGGGCTCTTGATGAGAAGATTTGTTGGCAGTGTCATGGGACTAGTGAAAATACTTTTGTTTAGTGTCATTTTTTAAAGATGTTTTGAATGTTTTAATGAGGACTATTGAGTTTACTAGTTTTAAATTTAAATATTTATTTTTCATTAAAGTTTTAGAGATCCCGAATTCAAGATTTGTTTTGGCTTTTTATCAAATAGTCTTGACAATGTTTTATTTATTAAGAAAATTTTATTTGAAGTTTAAATGGTAAACTAGTTTTGATTTTGAAACTGCATGCATGTAATAATAATCCTATTTAGAGATCTTGAAAAATCGGGTCGTTACATCTTGTTCTTTTATCTTTATTATTGCAGTATATTTCAGTTGTTTGGATTCTATCAAACTAAAAATTGCAAAATTACTACTTGTTACCGTATATCATAATGCCACACATACATAAAACAGTTTAAGTTTCTGCCAGGCGTATGCCATTATACCTCTCGTCCAGGTGCTATCTCAACAAATACACCATAAGCAGCAATCGTCTTGATCTCACAGTTCCTGAAAGGAAAAAGAACGAGAAAGTCTGAGGTCATACTCCAATAGTTTTGTTAGAAGAAACTAAGCAAATGTAAAATACAGAGGAGAGAGGACAATGCAGCAATTGACATCTTTATTAAGATGAAGCTCTATATATAAGACCTTTGAAAAGCAAGAGATCTGCAGAAGCAGTGTTCCAGGGGAGCATATGATTTCCAATTTTATTTTTATAAAATTTTCATTAAGCTCTCAAGTCAAAATTATCATTTGGACAGATAAGTAAATAAATTGAAGTTCTGTTAACTTCATTATCATTTGGATATTTTACTATCTACCACATCAACATTTTGTTTTATACATTTGAAGTGTATTCACTTGTTTTTGGAACCTTAACCCTCCAAAAAAGCTTAACTAAATAGCGCCAACTAGAGCATACGTTAAACTGGTTAAAGCATTTCAACCTCGACTGAGATTCAAGTTCCTACATTACAAATTGTTGAACTCAAAAAAAGAAAGAAAGAAAAAGCGCTTAACTAAAGGGGAACATAACTTCAAAGGCATAGGCATAACTATAAGCTTAAGAAAACTTAACTTCGAAAACTTTCTTGAAGAATCAAAGGTCTAAAAGGCCCTGTCGTGGGTCTTGCCAATTGAATGAATTCTATTTTCTCACTAAGGCCTATTTAGCTCCCAGCTCCCTATTGAACAACCTCTCTCACCCCCAAATCCCGAACCAGCTGATCATTCACCCATCAACATGAAATAGGCCCCTTTCAAATTAGAGTGCACAAATATTAGGAAATAACGTTGAAAGCAGGGCCAAGAGGTGGATTCTTTCACCGTTCTCAACTTTGAACTTTAGAAAACGACAAAAGGTGGCATTACCTTTCGTAATGTTGAATCTCAACCTTTGATGGACTTGTTGGCCCAACCCATCGGCTCAATACTTCGAATGGAGACAATAACTCTCCTCCACAAAGCCAAATCCTCCTACGTCAATCTCCATAACCATTTCAGTAGGAGGGCATTCTTCCTTTTTGCTTGAACGAACCAACCCCAAGGCCCCCAGAATAGGGGAAGACAGGTCCACTGCCAGCTCACCAAGTTAGATTCCAGATTATAGACTCCATTCCAAATAAAGTCTCTAATCAAATATCTCGACGAGCTTGAGGACTTTGATTGGAGGAAAAAGAGGGGAGAAGTATGAAATAGGTAAGTTGGAATTTTTTTTTCACCCTCGTTTTTTTGTTTTTTGTTTTATTTATATCCGTGAGTTTCCAGTCAATTTACACACATCTCAACTAATCTCATGGGACAATCTGCCTGAACTAAATAGGCAAGTAACTACTTCAGCCACCATCAATCTACATCCCTTAGAACGCATGACTTTCTTGGTCTAACTTCACTTTAAACATACCAACCACGAGATTCCAAAAAGTACAGGCCTGATAGTTCCCACCAAAGGGAAAGCCTAGATGATACGAGGACTCTAGTGAATTGGTCTAAGAACCCATGGTTATGCAATGCACATGAGTGGTTATTTTACCTCTTTCTTATGCTTTCTTGGTCTTGGCTTGATGCTTATATGATCGCATTACCAGATATGAGAAAGGCAATCCCAACTTTCTACAACCCAAATGAGCAGCCACATTACCCGCCTCTTGGCCACATATGTTGACCCCGATAAGAAGTGTTTCAGAAAGAATTTTGGGACAATTCTGATCCAAGAAGGACGAGGTTCAACACAGACGACCAAGCTAGAACACTAATTTATAATGGATGCTGAAAAAAAAGCATGTTTTCCACCTAGTAAAGATAAGTAACTTCCATAAATAGGCCTCCCACTGCAAAGAACTCTCATGCCCATTAACAGCAGTACTTATTTTTTTGTATTTTTAATTGTTTAAATTTGTTGTTACACAAAATCAGAGAGAACCTATTGTTATCGACTAGATATTTTTGGAATTCTGTTCTATGTATTAAGTTAATAAAAGAAGACTCAATTTACCTTTCTTCATTGACAAATTCAATTTACCTTTTCTGATCATAAATAATATATCTTATATTTACTATTATAGTTATTTATTTGATATGAAACAATTATATCGATGAAATTCTTCTGAGAGCCAAAAAGTTACAAAAAGACACTTCAAAACGCACTTATCAGAAAAGAAGAATAATTAGAAAAACAATTGCAACACTTGGCATAAAAACGTACAAAATTGACAAATAAGACTAAAAAAATAAGTGCTTATCAAATTTCAATAATTGACAACTACTCATTCTCTTATAAATATAACTTCATATAACAATGAAAACATCAATGAAATTAATTTTTTTTTTATAAAAAAAAGATTAAAAAAAATTGACATAAATAGATGCAGTGAGTTAGTTTTAATAGTTTTGGTTGAGTTCATTTATATATATATATATTGAAAAGGAAACTAGAATTTTCATTGAGAAAATGAAAAGAGACTAATGCTTTGTGATACAAGAAGAAACCAGTAACATAATCATAAACCAACATACTTAACATACTTATAGATAGTTTGTCAATCATTTGTAGTGAACTCATTTGAATCATAATAAACTCCGTTCATTCGACTTCATATAGAATTCTCTCCACCAAAAATAGTAATGCATTGCAAGATAAAATGAAATCATGTGTAGCCTAAGTCAACTGAAGCAAACCATCCCAACTAGAAGTCCTTCCTTTCATATGGCACCTTCCTCGAAAGGAAAATGATGTAAAAAATTTAATTGGAGAAGTAATTACCTATAGATATCACCAATACTTGGAACCATTGTCAGATTGCTAATAATAGCTTTAGATTTTTCCAAGCTTGACAAATCCTTTGCAGTAATTTTAACCTACAAAAGCAAAAGATATCAAAATTGCAGTCAAAGAGTCACAGCTGGCTAAGTTGGCTAATTGAAATTCCTCTGAACATACTATCCCATCATCTCGAGTGTCAATAGCCTCAACTCCTGTTTCCTCTATAATGCTCTTCACCTTTTTTCCACCAGTACCAATGATTAGATTTATTTTTTCAGGTTGAACCTATCAAAAAATCAGAAAATGAGAGCTGTAAATTTCAAGTTTTATTATCAAAGATTATGCCAATCTACAACATTTGACTTGAACTTTGAGAAGAGGAATGAAATTATTGTATTCTTCTTATATTTCTAAAACAAATACAAGGTCCAGAAAGGCCATCAATCAATACAGGAAGAAATATTACAAAAATAAATAATAAATATACACATAATACACAATCAATATTACAAAAGATGTGAAGGAAATCCAACAATTTGAGGTGGGCATCGACAAACCTTCATGACATGAATCAATGGAGCATACTGTGAAAGCCTTTTTGAAGGAGGAGGAGAAGAATTCAACATTTCAGCTGTCAGTTGAAAACATACTATAGGTAAGATCATAAAACTTCAAGAAAATAACAGAACTTTACTTACCAAATAAAAAGTAGTAGTTAAATAAAAGATTATTTTACAAAAACTATTTAAAATAAAAAACAGCACTAACTAAGAGTTAGAATTAGTAATACTACCACATGGCTGTTTTACTACCAGATGACAGTGAAGCATGCATGTGAGAGTGCTACTACTTGCTCTACACAAGTACTTCTACAGTACTACATGAAAATGCTAAAAAATGGGAAAGACCTAGGAGAGGTTGAAGCTTGCATGCACACAGGTTCTGTAATTTTTTTTTTTTATCTTTTTTTTAATCTTCAAATCTTAATTCTTCTTCCTCTTCGATTTTTCTTCATCATCAGCTTTGATTCTTGAACCCAAAAAACTAAAAAACTATTACTAAATGCAAGCTTTCACGCATGGTGAAGGTGCAGAAAGGCAACCAAAGGTGCCACAAGGCAAGCATCCGGTTGAAGGAGCTCAACTTGTCTACCTTCAAGGCGCAATGAACCCAGGTTGCTTGCCATAGGCATGCACCTGGGGTCACCTATAAAGATTGGCAGTAAATCATTCGATCGGCCAATGTTAACCTCCTTTGATAATAACCTTTGTGTTAATTATAATGACTGAGTCGCACAGTAATGCCGCTCATTTCGATGAATAATTCTCCTAGTTCTAAGACTTGTATACCAAGCATCCCTTGTTTGTCTGCTATAGAATCTAATTAGTTTTTTGAACTCCTTTGTGCTGCCAATTACAAGTCACGAGATGAATAGACATAGTTACTTATAACGGTCAGAGCCTGTACTCGTGTTTATTTGTGGGAAGGGCAAATATGATGTCCTGGTCCTAGAAACAACATAACCAGTTACTACTGGTTCTACTTGCATGATTGAGAAAGTAGAAAATAGTGTAGTAAGGTCTTGGTCGATAAGTTTTATGACTACCAAGATATCAAGTATTCATAAAGCATTACTAGAACTAAATGGTTTGTATCCTTCGGTGATGATCATGCTAGACTCACGTGGATCTTCCTAATGACAGAGGAAACAGAAGTCACTAGGATATTCCCAAATCATTACAATATTATCAGAATTCATTCCAACGCTAGTTCAAATAGTGTCTGTTATTTATTTACTAATGTGCACCTCCCTTTTGTTTGCCTCTCACCTTGATTCTTTCAGAAGAGTTGTTGTCTTAGAGTGTGACTTGTGCTTAACACTATTGTGTACTAGTATTTTCATTAGTGAGGAGTTAAAGCAATGACCAACTTACAATGTATATTTAACATTGAAATTAGAGGTAATCCTTGCAAAACCGAAAATCTTAAAGTTAATCTTCTCTATCAAGGAAAACCCACTTTTGCTAACTGCCAAAATTTCTCTTTGATAGAAAGTAATGAATATAGACAGCTGCCAACTAATTAAACTTCTCCCTCAGAAACAAATTCACAATCATAAGCAAGTTCTAAAAAAGGAGTACCAAAGCAGGTTTACTAACCAAGAATATGCTTACGGCCATCCTTTGCTTGCAGGAGTGCCTCTCTCATAATGGGTATAGTAATGCCTCCCACCTATCATATTGAGACAGATCCTTATCTTCGCGAGGACTTTTGAAGCATAACAAGTAAAGATATTTATAGAAAATGACATAATTATTACCAAATCTGTAAGATACTGGGATACAGTCTACGAATAGCATACCTTTATGTCCATCTGAAATGCTGTTATGCCCATTTCGTTACCAGCTAACTGTAAAACACCAATTTTATGCATAATATTTGGAGCTAGAAGCCACAGTTCCAACAACTTCGTAGATATGGGAATCTTGTTTGAGTAAAAAATCAATTAAAGCTTTAAAATAATACCTTAAAATCCATATCTCCCGAAGCATCCTCAGATCCTGTTATGTCAGACAGAATAAGTGGAGTTCCATCTCCCCCAAATTCCTTTGTATCAAGAACCAACCCCATTGCTATACCAGCAATTGGACACTTAATTGGAACTCCAGCATCCTGCAATGCCAATGAACCCCCACAAACGGATGCCATGCTAACATGAAAGAACTAGAAAATATTAAAAAGTGAATAAATCTTTAGAAGAGTTTTCAAAATTATTGACAGTATAATGAACAAAGATACCATAGTTAAGATGTTTTGAAAGCATTAAACTAAAACTAAAAAAAAAAAAAAAAACTTTTTGAAAGCATAAAAACATATGAATCCTTAGTCAACTAACCTTGAGGAGCCATTGCTTTCAGTGATTGTACTCTCAACACGAATGGTGTATGGAAAATCATCTTCAGAAGGTAAAGATGGTTCCAGTGCTCTCTCTGCAAGCATACCATGACCAATTTCCCTTCGACTAGGTGCACCAATACGCCCAGCTTCTCCAACACACGATGGGGGAAATGAGTACTGAATATGGATATCAGTTATTAGTAACAATCACCCTACATTATCAGAACTCAACACCATCTTAATGAGGTATTTAAAACAAATACCATCAGGCAATTCGTCATAATAAACACACACAAATAAAATTGGAGGGGATTATTTTGTGGAGAGGGAAAATATATGCTTATTTATTTTACCTTATTTTGAATACAGCTGCCTCTTGGTGCAAGCTAGATAAATCCTTCTATAATCATTCTTAGTGATACATGTGCCAATTGGAGGGGATTTTCATAACACCTCCATTAGCCTGGGAGGTTTTCCTCCCGTTTGTAATTTCATTACATTTTTTTTATGAGAAACCAAACTTTCATCAAGGAAAAAAAAAACGAAAGAATACAAGGGCATACAAAAAAAAAATCCCACAAAAGAGAGCCCCATCAAAGAAGATACAATCAAGTAAAATAAGATCTAATGAATAATTACAAAAAAAAAAAAAAATGTTACCAATGTCCAAAAGGAAGCATAGAACCTAGCAAGGGACCAAACATCACAACGTCCCCTCTCAACTCCTCTAAAGGTTTCATTGTTCCTCTCCCCCAAAGATCCCACAACAATGCACACACCTATATGTGCCACAAGGACCTCCCCTTCTTACTGACTCCTTGCATTTCTCAATCATCTCATTAAAAAATTATGTCTGGACTACCTAAAAGCCAAACACCTCAAAAAAATAATTCTAAACATACTAAACAAAGTCACAACTCCAAAGGATATGGTCTAGGTCTTCTTCTACCATCCGACAAAGATTGCATCAAAATGACCCTACTAAAGAAGAAAACTTTGTTGAAAGTCAATGAAAAATGTTAATGTTGAAGATCCCACATTAGAAAAATCAAAGGCCTCACGTCTTTATAAGATAGATGGGTTGCTCCTCTCATGGACAATTAGTTTTAAGATGGAATCTCATGTTATCTAATATGGTATTAGAGCCCATAAAGCCCCAACGGGTATTCGGTCCAATAAAAAAAAATTGGGATCCGATCAAGAATGGTGAACTCAAAAGAGGCACCATCTTGAGGGGGCATATTGAGGATCCACATTGGAAAAATCAAGGGACCCCACACTCTTCATAAGACAGATGGGCTACTTCTCTCATGGCCAATTGGTTTTGAGATGGAACTTCATGATATCTAATATGGTATCAGAGCCCATAAAGCCCTAACTATATTCGATCCAATAAAAAGAAATTGGGATCCAATCAAGAATGGTGAACCCAAAAGAGACACCATCTTGAGGGGGCATGTTGAAGATCCCACAAAAAATCAAGGAACCTCACACTTTTTATAAGATAGATAAGCTACTCTTCTCATAGCCAATTGGTTTTGAGATGGAACCTTATGTTATCTAATAGCCAATTAAATCACCGATTGATCCAAAAGCTTAAGCTGCGGGTGAAGGTAAATTTAATATCATATCAACAATTTAACACTCCACCTCACTTGTGAGTTTGGAAATTTGTAGAGGACCCAACAAGTGGAAATCAATATTAGTTGGGGAGGAAATAATATTGCAAGGGTTTGAACACAGGACTTCCTAGACCTCTTGCTCTGATACCACGTTAAATCACTGATTGACCCAAAAGCCTAAGCTGATGTGTGAAGGTAAAGTTAATATTATATCAACAATTTAACATGAACTCTTCCGGTAATAACTTGCCAAATGAAGAATTTAACCTTCTTTCGAATTTTCACCTTCCACATAAAAAAAACAAACTCCCTAAAGAGAAGGGTCCAACAAGCAATGAAAGAACTAGCTATAGGAAAAGCCCTCAATAGGGTTTAGGCTTCAATGATGAACATCTCTTCTACCTAGTTTAAGCTCAAGCCCCAATCAAAGATAAGAGATCCATGACATCTATTGTTTCCCTATAAAAAAATAGATAACAAAAACCAACCAAAAAAGAGGAAGAAGCTCCTAGAACGATCCAAGACAACACCATAAAACGATTTCTCATAGGGGACAAATGATATAAATGTGGAATAGTATAGAGGGTTTATCCCCACCCACTACATACACAATATTTCTTTTAACATCCATATATGATGATGATGATGATACATGCGCTAGTTAGACAACAGCCTAGGAGGTTCATCCCTTTCGTAATTTGATTACATTAGTGAAACTATATTTCTCTTAATATACATATATATATCCCTCAACTGTGTCTACAACCTGATTCCTATAAAATGTCTTGTGCCTTTTTAGCAGGAAGAATATTATAAAATGAAATGACACTACACCTGATTGGATAATTTGGAACAAGAAAACAATTATTTATGATGATTAAAGCAATGAAGAACATTGATCCTTCCCCCCCCCACAAAAGAAAAAAAAAAAAACACATACAAAAGAGAAAGGAAAGCAGGGAAAGTCATATAGATATAAAAGTTTCATCACTATAATTGAATAGGTTGAAAACTTGAAACCTATAAAAGAAGAAGAAGAAGGAAAAAAAAAAAAGAATTAAGCAACCTGAAGGTAGAACCTTTTCAACTCATCTACATCAACAAGGTTGTCCACTCTTTGTGCCATTTGCCTATCCCCGAGCGTAACCACTGCAAGTGACTGACAAAAAAAGAAGCATATAAATATTAAAATTTGATGCTATTACATCTGAACATTTTTCCGCCCACTAAATCAGACATGGCAAACCAAGGGGCAGAGGAAGAATTACTTGCGTTTAACATCTTTTCATTTGACATTTTTAGACATTTTCTTCATTCAAAAGGAAGATAAGATTATTCCCAATCTAATTTTGATTTTGGATTCCTATATTGATAAGGATTCCTCAATTGAATGGGATAAGGATCAAAGTACTATGAAAAGGCATCCCCACTTCATTCCAAACCGAGCTCAATTAGAAAGAGAACAGTCCTCATTTGGTTTCTACATGATTTGAAGGCTAGGGAGACATTCTTGCGAGCTAAGGAAGGAATTCAAAGCTCGGGATCATGAACTTCACGGTGGAAATGAGTGTGGCACACGTCTGTCCAAAGTTTTCTCTTTCCTTTATTTTTTTTCTAGTAGATTTCTAACTTGAATAGTATGGAGTTTCAGTTTTGTGGTGATTTGAGTAGCAGAACTCCGTTCTTTGAATTTTGATACAATATTTGGATTTTTTTTCTTGATTTAATTAAGAGACTTCTATATTGCAACTATTCATTCATGTGTTTGTGTACATAGTGCTTTAAGTCTTTTGATCAAAGATTAGGGTTTAGGGTGTTTTAGCTTGAGATAGTAAAATTTAGATTAGAATAGTAAATGCATGATTGTTAGTAGAATCTTGCACGAGAGCCGAGATTTTACAATAAATGTTGTTGATTACTTTACCAAGGGGGTCCTGAGCTCCTGTAGTGACAGACAAGAACGGTCTACCTATAGTGACAGACGGGAAAAATTAAGGATACTTTTAGAAGTAATTAACAGAAGATTTGTAATGTCTTGCAAATGTAGGAAATAGACTTTGAGGTTGATTTTACAAACTAGTCGAAGAATTAACAGAGCTTGGGAGAGGAAGTCAATAACAATAGTATCTTCTTGGCTTATGTTTATTGCATGATAAAAGTAATTTGTTGATTGATTGAGTTTATTGTCCAATGCATGAAATCACTTTTTAAAGACATCTCTCTAATTGTCGTCTCCACCTAGGAGTAAGAGTAGGAGTAGTTTAAAATTAAAATCAATTTTAGCTATTAGGTTCCTTAGATAAAATAAGGTAGAAATAGCTATGATAATTAAATTAATGGCCCAATCTTGTGGACGATACTCGAACTTGATGTAAGTAGAAAGGGGTTAAATTGGGTAATTGGATAAAAGTATAGGTTAATTCCCTTTTTACCCTCACTTGTATTAAAACTCTATAAATAGGAGTCTTGCCCCCATGTATGGACAATTAATGAATAAAGATTTCTCTTCAAGAATTCTCCAAGATTCGTAGTCTACATAAAGTGGTATCAGAGCACCTCGTGAAAGGGATCTGATGGGCGGGAAAAACCCCAAAAATACCGAACCAACTCTCTCAGATGCGGAAGCATCTTTCTCCCCACCAGCGGTCGAGCAGCGGCTTAAGGCATTAGAAAATGCTGTGAGTGGAATAAACAACATAATTTCTGGGATACAGCAAGCCATTGAGACACTACAGCCGAAATTGGAAGAGCTTTTGCAGTCCACAACAAAGGAAAAGGCAAAGAAATCGACTACGACAATCAAGAAAATCCAAGAATGCAAGAAATTGCAAGAAGTCCACCTAGAAGACAAATTTCAGAATTTCAACCAACAATCAATTGCCAAAATCATCCGGTAGGTATTATTCCTCAACAATAAAGACCGATTCCACACAATATGATGGGATATGATTTGGATTCTTCAAACGATGAAGGTTGTTCACAATTCCACCAAAATTATTTTTCAAGGTACCCTCCTAACCCTTTGTATCAAGAAAACCATCTTCAAGCCCAAGAACCATACCAAGAACACAGAAATTATGGTCATAATGGCCTTGTTTTCTATCAAGAGAAGAATTATGGTCGACATTTTCAATAAAGAGCAAGAAGTCCACCAAGATCCTTCATCCAAATAAATCAAACGGGTATGAACAATTATAATTCAGTTTTTGAACAACACCATCCTCCTCATAGACCTTTTCTTCAAAATGTGGTTGGGTTTAATTTTGAAACATCAAAAGAAGAAGAAGTTGGTTGGCAAGGTTTTTCTCGATTTTCATATGAAAATCATGAGCAACAACACCAATTCAAGAATGTCAAAGAATGGGTTCAAGAATTGTTTCAAGATCAAATGGGCATTCAATCAAATGTTCAAGAACATGTTGCTATCCTTCAAGAACATCAAGGCAACCCATATCGAGTCCAAAATCAAGTGGTCTGCTGCAAGAACATCAAGATAGGAGTACAAATCTTAATGTTTTAGGTTGTTATTTGACTATGCTCCCAATGGAACCAATTTTGACCGTTGTTGCCCGTCTTAATGTGAGAGACTCTTTTCTAACACCACTTTAGAAGAAGGATGCTTTACAACCAGTGAAGGCTATTGATTCACTAAGGAAAGTTGTTGAGAAGAACTTTGGTGGATATGACATCTATTGGAAGAACTTTCTTTCTGTACAATCAGTGAAAGCTATTGATTCACTAAGGAAAGAGTTCTTTTCTTTGCTTAAAGATATTGGCTTGGTCAATGGGTATTTGAACACCTACAACGCTTGGAGTCTTGATGAACTTGATGAAAATTTTATGTCTTGGAGTGTTTTTCATAATATTTTTATTCAAAATGTAGGAGTTTGGTTTGGTCATACTCCGTTGTACAAGTTTATTTTATTTCTTAATTGTTTCATTTTATTTCTTCTTTTTAAAACTCGAGGACGAGTTTTCTTTTTGGAGAGGTAGAATGATGTAAGTAGAAAGGGGTTAAATTGGGTAATTGGATAAAAGTATAGGTTAATTCCCTTTTTACCCTCACTTGTATTAGAACTCTATAAATAGCAGTCTTGCCCCCATGTATGGACAATTAATTAATAAAGATTTCTCTTCAAGAATTCTCCAAGATTCGTAGTCTACATCAGAACTCATTCACTATATTAAACTTGACACCGTACACTTGCGAGTTTGCATAGTGTAAAATACGCAACAAGAGGAAGCAAATCCAAAGAAGTTACAAAAATGACCTTTTATTGGTTTGTGTTAGTCACAAATAGGTGTGTACATTCACGGCAATTTGCTACAAGATAAGCATAGTATAATATGGAAATAGGTAACACACACATGCAATAATGATTGTCACAACCTGAGTTTCGCCACGAGTGAAAAGTGTGCTACCATGTGCCCGAGGAAGTAACCCACATCTTGAGTTAATTGGACGTATCTCAACCGGTGTCCTCCCATCACTTCTTCTTCCCCCCTAGCAGTAACAAGCATAAAGAATATGAAACAATGTCATATGATGAGGGCGCTAAGGTTGTGTCAACCTAGTTGAGATAACTAGGTGCGCCCGCTGATCCCTCGTTCTTATTTGTTACTATTGTATCTTGATCATTAGTCTCTTTTCATTACATCAATGAAAAATTTTGTTTCCGTTTAAAAAAAAAAGACGTTTATTTTCTTAAAATATGTGAGTGTTTGGGCTTACTTGCACACACCTAAAAAATTCTCATAGGACAACCATCTAGCCCTACTATATTTGATGGCTAAGGACATTTGTAGGATATTAAATCCCTAGGCATGTGATATGACCACCATGTCTTGAACTACATTGACCCTTATTAACCATTAAGCAAACTCATGTTGATTGACATGGACATAGTTTTAGTTAATGAATTGATCAAACTACGTTGTTTGAGCTACAAAATCACCTTTTGATACGAAACAATGACTTTCATTAGAGTAAGAAGATATTGTTTCTTAACAAGGAACTAGAGTTTCTATATAAAGAGCATCACAATTGTATAAAAGCCCTCAATTATGAAAAATATCATTGAATGTGTAATTAACAAACAAGGGAGATGATTCAAAGTCAGCAAATTCTATACATTCATTCTACATTGCAACACTATTGTCCAAATTGCAGACCATGAATCGAATGAAAACTGAAAAGAACTATCTACAATGGTTGAAATCCATTCTACACTTCATCAATGGAAAATGAAGATCATTATTTACTTGGCAGTACAAAGCAACCAACCACTCATTCCAAAATTTCAAGCAGGGAAAGTCGACAATAATAGCCTGGAATTGTCCCGGTTAATTATTTCAATACATACTTTCATTGGGAAAAAAATCTCTCCCGGGCCCAACACAGAAAATCAGGGGCAATGCTAAGGCATTTTTTTTTTCTAATCTAAAAAATTCTGAAATACTCTTTGAAATTGAAAGAAAATTATATGATCAGAACAAGAGCTAGCTATCAGTTGTACTTTTTACACAGTTATGGCAACAAGACATGCATGAATTCTATGATTGAGAATGTGGAACTAATGGCAACCTCTACCAGAATATTTTGTACAAAAACAAATCTAAAAAATTTATGTTGGCACAACAAAAATTTGGATCAAATTAGATGTATAATCCTATCCATTAAAGCCTTACCCTTCTATTCACAAGGCATATGCTAACGTACGAGAGAGGAAGATTACATTGTGGAAAACATAGAATATAGAGCAATCATACCTCCACAATGCGTCTCCGGAGAAACTTGGATGTAACTTCTTTAAATACTAACTTTACGTCTACCTCAGAATAGAGCTGTAAAAAATAGAATGATATGATGTTAAATAAAACAACATACCATATGACGAAAGAATGCAAATAACAAAAGATAATTCTTCCGAAACAGGGAAACCACATGAAGACATTTTCTCAATAAGAGCACTTAATAATAATAATAGTAATTATTTTTTTTTTTTTTAAAGATTATTATTATTTTTTTTTTTATTATTGAATTGTTTATTTTTATGAAACATCAAACTTTCATTAATCGATGAAGGAATACAAAGGCCATCCAAAAAAGCTCCAAAAACAAGCCCAAAAGGTAGAGCCAAACTAAAACAAAAGGGACTCCAATCTAATGAAGAGCACATCATAATAAATACAAATACAAATATATACGACAGTGAAGGAAAACCTGAGTAGGTCCTCCTCAAGTTAGTGATAAAGACAATTAAAAGTACAATTAAATAGGAAAAATATCAAAATTTACCCTGAACTTGACAAAGCGAGTCAATCTTTATCCTATACTTTCAATTTCATCAAATTGGATCTTAGCTATGATAAATGCAGCAATTTGGCTGTAAATCTTATCTCATTCCTTATGGATGTTTGTAATTCTGAACCTTCTTCTTCCTTTCGTCATTCATGAAAAGTTTGTTTCATTTGAAAAAGAAAATGTAGCAATTGCCACATTTTTTACTTGAAGAATCACTAAAAAGTTATTCTCAGGTTCATTTCAATAGATTACAAACGAAGGTTTTGTATGAAATTGATGAAGTAGAAAGAAGACACTAGGACAGGAATTTTGTTGAAATAGGAAATTTGTAAGAGATTTATTCCGTGGTTGATATAGATCATTGATTTGCAAGAGCTTGATTTTGTGTATTGATTTGTTGGGGTTGATCTCCATTGAAATTAGTAGATTTTGGGAGATTTCAATGTTGTTTTTATTAAAATTATCAGGCTAATGTAACGGAAGCCTGACATAATGTAAAACTTGTCATAGTTATCCTAGTGCAAGAACCAATTGTGGGCGCAAAGGTGGGCCAATTCCATGTGGGCAGAAGCTCTACTTTGAATCCCCTTCTTGTTATTTGATTTCTTATTTCATCTTTTGCTATTGTTTTAATTTACTATTTTCACAACCAATCCAACATACTTTTATCGGTTACCTTTCGATTACTTGCCTAATTCAATTTGCATTCAAACCGATTGGGAAATTTTGTGAACTGATCCATTGGGGTCGATACTTGGACTACTCTCTTTTATATTACTTGATGATAGTGTATACTTGCACTTAAAACAAGACATCAGCCGTGAATCACCATCAATAGTCTTATGGTGTCTAATAGGTTCAAGTTCAAGAATTTTAAAAGATTTCAAATAAGAAATAGACTGATCAAACACTACAAAATGAAAAGTTCATACATTAGACCTTTTTTAAACTTTAGAGACTAATTAGACTCAAAGCATAAAAGTTCAAAAACTATACTTGTATTTTAACTAAAGATATACTATCAAATAACAAAATGAGGCAGTATGACACTGAACATCGGACAACATCCATATAATATCAAATAAGAATAAACACACACAGCTTCATCTTCAAATATATATATAACTAGATAAAAAAAAGTGAGGCAGTACTTAACAGTTACTGGAAGTAATCAAGTTTTGTTCTGCTATCTGAGGTGTAAAAATTAAAATTTATCCAAAATACGTTTTTATATTTATCAAGTAGAAACCTGAAATGTACTTATTAAAATAGATAGTTGAAATTACCCTAAAAAAGCTAATATGTCATATCCTACATAGGTGGCTGGAAGGAGCTTTAGATTAAAAACCACGGTTAACATACAGAAAAACATTTTTCTAATTTGATTCATATTTGAGGTTTGAGCCAATTCACTCCTCACGCAAACATTTTACTAATATACTCATTGATGCATGGGGTGATCTAGGATTATAAATATTACTGGGGCAATGATGGTTATTTTATAATCATATATCATATCCAGATTACTGTTGGAACAGGAGAAAACTAGAAGAAGTCACAAAATACTATCCAAACAAATGAATATAACTAAGGTAAAAGGAGCTGAGGATTACCGTTGGAATAGGCTTGCGTGTAGTTGGTTTAATATGGACATCACCTTCATCAACTTCACCATCCACCACCACTTCATCATCCTCATCTTCATCCTCCACCAAATCAGGTATGGGTTCGAGACCCCCTGAAGTGGTATCTAAACTTACGTAACCTTCTTCTGTCAATATGGTAATAACTTTTTCTTCCAATGATGAGAGAGCCTTTCGTCGGGGAATTTTGTTTCTAATTTGCAGGACTTTTTCTAACTCATTTCCAGCAATTTCCTAGAAAAATATTATTTTAGCTATCATCCAAGCATATGAATAAAGGGAATTGTACAAAACAAACGGACGTTGAGATCATTGAAATGCCTTCATTTAAAACCATAATAAATTAGATTTGCGAGATTCTGAGGGCCTAGACTTCGAAGCTCCAATATTGGGAGCAAACATAGTGTGTACTGACACTGTAACATTACCATCATGTGGTGTGCTCTCTTTTTTCTTTTTTCTTTTTTCTTTTCTTTTCTTTTTGAAAGAAAGTTACAGTCGTGGAAATTATCATTAACATGAAAATTCCATAAAAATACCAAGTTATTAGCAGTAGTATCTCTCTCAAACCCATATGCAATATACACAATGAACATAATTCTTTTAGGAAGGCAAAGAAGATTGCCAATACCTTGTTCAGTGAGAGAGAGAAGCAAAATACTTACTTCAACATGTTTGTATAGCTGAGGAGGAGGAAGCTTAATGGCATCGAGCATTTTTGGTTTCCCACGCTTCCTTACCAAAGAATCCACCTCTTTGCAAATTGCTGTTACAGCATTCTGATGTCAAGAAAGAGTTTTGTATTGTTATTCTGGGTAACTAGATAAACTACCTCATCAAAGATACGCAGAACTTAGGAAGATGGTAACTAATGTAAAACATTTTAAAATGAACTGCAGCTAATAAAAGATAAAAATATCATAATTTCATACAAATTCTTCCACTTACCCAACTACACGTATACATGGTCATTATCCCAGTCCAAAAAAATTGAGTGCACAAGTTCAACAAAAGCTCAATACTATGCAGAAGGTCAAATATAAATAGGGATTACATGTTCCACATATACATCCTCTTTTGTCTAAAACGTTTTTTTAATTAACAAAAGAACTCTTAATGATTTTAAATATAGACGTTGTTAAGCTTGGACGAATATCCAACCCTAAGATATCAACTTATGAGACAAGTTACTGGAGTGTAACTAGAACATGATACTGTTTACTAATAGTTCACAATCAAACTGCTTTGAGGACATTATGATAAGTTAAAGAACAATCATACGCTCGGCGAAACTGTAAGTACTGTTGTCCCATAGTGCACCAAAAAGTGTTTTTTTATCTTTTAGATAGATAACTTCATTCATATGAATTAAATTACAAAGGGACTATTATCAGAAGTTATAACCAGACTCCAATTGACATGTATACTTGTTAGTGAATAATTAGAGAGTAGAAAAAGAAAAACATACAAACAATCAAACTAAATAAACCAAGGGGAGGCCGAAGGACAACAGAATCCGAGATTTGAGAAGATTCTTGACAAGACAGAAAATTGGGGAACTTCGACTGCATAACGCATTCCACCAAATTGAAATAAATAACAAGAAATACACCAAGTGTGCAAACAAATTCTAAAAAAATTTAGAAATTAACTTAAAATACATCAGTAATAAGCCACATACTTAAATTAAGTAAACAACCTGCCCAATTTCTACAGCTTGGAGCAACATCTCTTCTGATAGAAAATTACAATACCCCTGCAAGGATATTTTAAAAACATTTGTTACTCTGAGCACAATGAAAACACAAATGCAAACTCCGAAGTCACAACATATAAAATAATTTACTAATTAGAAAGATATACAGGAAGAACTCTAAAATGAGACTTTAAAAAGAGAATCTATTTCGGAGAAATTTGAAGGGGGGATAATTTCAAAACTCCTTCGTACAAGAGCTCCAAAGGGAGTCAACAAAAATTATCAAAGATCATGCACCTATGTTTGGTTTGGTTTATGTTGTATCAGTGGCACAATATAAAACAAGAACTAGTGGATAGAAGCAGAATTCAAAGCAATGGATGATAATATTTATTTATTTTTAATAAGAAACTGAGCTATCATTAAGTGAAATGAAAGCATGTACAAGAGGGCATAAAAAAAAGCTCGCAAAAGGAGTCTTCAACTACCTCCAAGAACAGACTCCAGTCCAAAAAAATAAACCCAACTAATTACAAGAAATTCAATTCACGGACACCCATAAAAAGCCATTAAACTAAACACACTTCCTCCAAAGACTCTCTACTCCTCTAAAAATCCCTTCTATTTCTCTCAAGCCACACACCCCACAAAATAGCAAAGCGGCAAATCACCAATAAACACAAACGTTTAAGCTAATGGAATATAATAAATTTAATTATATCAATACTTCAACACTCCCTTCACTTGCGGGCTTAAAAATTTGCAGAAGACCTAACAAGTAGAAAAGGACATCAATATTAATGGAGAAGGAAACAACATTACAAGGGGTTTGAACAACAAACCTCCTTTTTTGATACCATGTCAAATCACCAATCAACTACTAGGCATTAAACCTAGCCTCCTCCCTAGAGATTATTATCATCATACTCCTATTTAATCAAAGTAAATTGGCTAATTATAAGCTCCTTTGGCACCAAGTGGAGCTTATTTACCATTTTTTGAAATTTTCCTAGATGAATTATGTCATATCGAAAACTATTAGAAATAAAACATAAAGAACACAGGTGCATAATAATTGTTTGTAAAAACAACATTCCGTATGAAATGTAAATTGTACTGAGATGAAGGGAGCACAAAGAGTAGGAACACAAAGATCACTCTTTCAGAGAGCTTAAAAGTTGGACTTGCCTCTATCATCAATATTGCAGTGTCTGTGCCAGCAAGTACTAAATCAAGCTCAGAGTCTTCCATCTCTTTAGTAGTTGGATTAACAATAAACTTGTCACCGACAAGACCAATTCGAACTCCAGCAACTGCTTTTGAATTAGGAACTTCTGAGAGCGCACTGTACATTTTGAACCATGATGATTTAGAAAATGAAAGACAGATGAAAATGTATGTGCAACATAAATGTTTGCAGAAAAAGTGATAAAACAACATTCTTCAGTTACTTGGGGGCCCTCTATTCTCTTTAAAGTCTCATCTACTTTGGGTAAATGCAGTTAAAGCTCTCCTGTCTAGCTTGTGGATGGAAAGGAACATGGAAATTTTTTAAGATAAATATAGCTCTTGTGTGGATGTCTTTGAATCAACTTGCCTCAATGCCTTACTTTGGTTACTCTCTTCAAGATATCAACTTAAATTGGGCTGCCTTTACTGTTGCTTGATAGGGTCTTGTTATATCTTTTTACATCTTTTTCTATCATTTTGGGGCTGATTGGGGCATTGAGTTGTTTTTGTTATATCCGTGAGCATCCGAGCAGCTTACGCGCATCTCGACTAATCTCATGAGACAAGCCGCCTGGCCCTACAACATTTGAGTGTCAAGGAAACCCGTAGGATATTAAAGTCAGTGGTTATAATAATTAGTGATTATTAAAGTCAGTGGTTATTATAGTATGTGGGTTATAATAGTTTGTGTTTGGTTTGCATACTATTTTAGTTTGGGTTATAATAGTCCATATTTGGAGTGTAAACTATTTTAGTTTGGGTTACAAATGAGGAGAGAGGATGGTTACAAAATAGTAAATACCGTATACAATGAGGGTTTTCAAATAGCTTTACTTTAGCTAAGTGTGGGTTATAATAATTGGGAATTTCAACTATTATAATGGAATGTCCGATCATTGAGTGGGCTATAATAGCCCACTCCACCCAAGGCAAGAGTTGGGGGCCCAAACGCCCCCTTTATGTTCAAGTTTGTTTTCGTTTTACTTGTTTTTTTATGTTAGTTTTTTACTCCCTTGTGGAGTTTGTATCCTTTGAGCATTAGTCTCTCTTCATTTCATCAACGAAAAATTTTGTCTCTTACAAAAATAAAATAATAAAAAAATAAAATAAAAGGGTGATAAGACAAATAGATGACAGACTTACACTGCTATTCCAGCTGCTGTAATTGCCAAACAATCAGGGGTGTGCAGACCATCATAACTCAAAACCTGTAAGAATACGTAAAAACCAACTGTTCTTGTTGATGAAAAAAACCCAATATGATAGACACTTTAGCTTTTTCTCAGATGAGAGATGATTTCATTATATAAAAATAATATAAAAGGAAGCCAAGGAAGTTGTAAAAAAGTTCTCCAATTGAAATGCATAACTAGGAGAAAAAGTCTTGAAATTGCACTAAATATCTCATTCCAGATTATCTCTCGTATCAGATATGGTTAAATATTCATAAAGCTATAGTTTTCACTTCGTGGACAACTAACTTGTTTCTCCCAAGGAATACACAAAATGTATTAGATGATCCAAATTAGAAGCTAAATGCTTTGAGATGGAGTGGAAAGTAATAAACTTATCAAGCAAATAATGAAATGTGGATAAGTAGTTATCATAAGATGTAATATTAATGGTAATGTTGGGAGATTAAAGTCAAACTAGCAATAAAATGCTTTACCCAAACATATGGGATTGATTATCAACATACGTTTGCTAAAATTAACTCTATTTGAAGCCCAAATCTCTGATCACTAATTTAGATCAACCTAAATATTTTTATCAATTGTGATCTAGAAGAAGAGGTTTGATGAATACCACCAAGATTCAATGTGGAACTTGAAAATAATAAAGCCTGTAGCCATTGGCATCAACAATGTCCTAAGCTACGCTCTCATTAGCCACCCATTTTCTGATGGGAAGAGAATCCTGGATGAATCTCATTTGGGCTTTTTTGTGAATAACATGGAAGGAACGAAACAACCGCATTTTTCAAGATTAGGAAAACTCTAATGAGCATTACTTTGAACTTATTATTTTCCATGCTATGAGTTGGTGTAAAGGCAACAACACATACTTTAGATCTTACTCTCTCACCTCTCTTTTGACCAATTGTAACTCCATTGGTTCGGGCATGAGCCCTTCTTTTGTAAATTTCATACATCAATAAAATTTTGTTTCTTATAATAATCTTTTTTTTTCTAAAAAATCTATATATGATCTCAAACAATCTCCAAGATCACGGTCTGAACATTATCTTTCAGGGAGAAGAAAAACAAAGCTGGTAGTATCTGGAATTTTACTTCTAGAGGCCTTCTTTTGGAGTCTGCGGTTGGAGAGGAAGAGGAGAATTTTTTAAGATAAGTCTTCCTCTTTTGAGTTATTTTGGGATTGCTTTAAGTTAAACACTTCTTGGTGGTGTCAGGGTTATAGTAAATTATTTTGTAATATTCCTATATCCTTGATTCTTCTTGACTGGCAAGCTCTTTGTAAGTAGTTCCTTGGGGGGGATCTCTAGGCCTTTTTTAATGATACTTTTGTTGTTTCTTATCAAAAAATTAAAAAAAGAAAAGAAAAAAAAAAAGAAGAAGGAAATATGTATATATTGCCAGCATTCTATAAATTTCTAAGGTCATAACTGAGGGGAGTGTTGAAGTATTGATATAAGGCCATGTTTATTTTCCTAAAAATGTAATCCATCAACAATAATCTGAAAAGTGGGTCCCATTTGATTATGTTGGTTGTTGTTTACCTGTGTTCTGTAATCATAATGAAATGTGGGGTCCGCAGCCAAATCCGCAATCAACAAACGCAATCTAATTGCGAACCAAGGGTGATCAATCCGATCGCGTTTAAAAACTACATTGAACCCACTAGCTTTTTCATATACTTTTGAATGATTTTTCAATTTTGCCCCTCAAATACCGTTACTGTTACCGTTACCGTTACCGTTACTATTACTGTTACAGTAGAAGAATTATGAATCTGTTACAATCATTGTTACCGTTACAGATATTATTACCGATTGACCCTAAACGGTAACAGTAAGAAGACAATGGAAAGCAAACACTGCAAAGTAAACAACCTCAATCGTAATCAGATTTAGTTTGCAAAATGCCTAAATAAATGTGATTAAAAGCAATCCAATTATGTTTGCTATTGAGACCCATTACAATTGATCTATCAATAGAATCTCATTGCAATTACACCAATTTTGATTATGAATTGGTAAACGTGGCCTAATTGAATTTACTGTAACCCATCAACTTAAGCTTTTGAGTTGATTGGTGATTTAACATATTCTTTCATTTTCTCCAGGGAAGTCTAGTTTTTCATAAACTAAAAAACAAAAACAAATGAAATTTGATAGCATCATTAAGCTTAAACTCATACCCAAGATAATATTTGGGTTTCATGGTAAAAACCTTTGAGCATAGTTGGGCGTATCGGCCTATCAATCAATCTACAAATGAGAACCTGAAAAGAAAACAAGAAAACAATAATATAATAACAGAATGATGAGAAGAAAATAGCTTCTTTTTATGACAAACAGAGCAATTGGTCAAATGAAATTTGCAATGTAAGAAGCCAACAAAGATATGAGGGTTACAAGGGCCACCCCGATAACTACAAATGGAAGAGACTCATAGTTACCATAAGCCCTATCAGAGAGCCCAAAAGAGAGCCTCAAGGACCTAACTATGCCAAAATCACTAATCTTTTTCACAACTATTCAAGAACAGACTCTGTCCAATCAATCAAGCAAAAAATTATACAAAATCTACCAAGATATTTGCCAGGGATCAATATCAGTGGAAAGCCTACACAATGAAGTTATCAATTAAACGCAAAAAATAATTTGGAAGGGACATATTCACAGCAGGTGGCACAATACATCCATGAACTGAACAAAGAAATACAAGACTCATCGACTTATTGCTATGCTCAGTTGCTATGTCTCAATTGCTATGGTCAAACACGGTTAAAGCTTTACTTGCTGGATTATAGTTTGAAAGGAATCAAAGGATTTTTCAAGATAAGTCTTTTGCATGGTTAGACCGTTTTCAGATTAATCATATTAATGTATCCACTTGGTGTTCTCTATCAAAGCAATATGCCGACTTCTCCATCCAAGATTTAAGTTTAAATTGGAATTCTTTTTCTTTTCCGGCCTAGATATTATGTATTTTGTCTAGCATTTGTTGACTTCTTCATTTTGTTTTGTTTTGCTTGTTTCATTGTATTTTGAGCATTAGTCTTTTTTCATTATTTCAATGAAAAGTTTTGTTTCATTTTCCAAAAAATAAAAATAAAAGTAAAAACAAAATCGACTTATTGCCCTGGGAGAAATAAACGAAAGAATCTCCAATGACAATGGGTTGAAAACGACTAAAGAAGAAGGTTAATAAGGGCAAAAGATTGAGGACGAGCTAAGAATAAATTTAGTCGATCAAACTTGAGTTAAAAAACAATCGATTGAAGAGAAGGGTAGATAGAGTGTGGAAGATGAACTTTAACACTCCAGCTTCTTCAACTTTTAATAAATAAAAAGGAACCATACTCCTACAATTAACACAACTTGGGGTTGGTTTTTGTAAGTTCCATATAGGAGTTTGTCATGCATGTAACATTTGGTATAGTGAACATTATCAAGTAATCTATCACCACTCACTAAGAAGTTTATTTCTGGTTTAAAAATGTATAAACATGCACCGACACACATTCCTGTTGTGCTTATTTTTACAACTCCTTTTGCCTCAAATATGTGCTTCTTATATTCTGCATCTTATCATGATGAAAATAGCTCAAATGTAGCCCATGATTAACCTACATTGCCAACCTCATCACAAAAAAATTTAAACTAGAATACGATGTTCTTATTTAAAACAATGTTTCTTTTGAAACTGAAAAAATTAAATAAATACATACAGCATATAGAATACCTCATGATCTCTTGCTCTTCCTTCTCGTTTGAAGAATCCTCCACTGAGCCAATGGTATAAATGAGGTTATATATCAAACTGAAAAAAAAAATATATATATATATACATACATATATATAACTATAGGAAACAAGTAGGAAGGATGCAAGGCAGACCTAGTCCGACCTGCTGCAGAAAAACGTTCTTGATAATTAACAGAAAGAGGAAAGAAATCTGAAGGCTCACTCGGTGTATCAGCCAAACAAACAGTTGTATATACAATCTGAAGATATAGAATTCAAATGAGTTAGTTTGACCTAATCAACTAGTTTGCAGAAAGTAAAAATAAAATTAGTTCCTTGTCCGTGTGGGAAATCTAAGACTTTTTAAATGAAAGGAACGAAAATAAGAGAATATACAAGGGATACATAAATAACGAAAAGAGCAAAGAAACTAAAGACAAACAAACTATAAAACCACAAGAAGGTTCCAAGTCAATTAATAAATCCAAAGAGAGGCATTGAACCTAGCCAAAGCTCAAACCTCCTCCCAAGACCTCCAAATCACTAAAAACCTCCTATTTCAATCAAGCCAAATATTCCATAAAACTCCAAAGAAAGTAGCACGCCACTGAGTCGACCCTATCTCGGAAAGGCAAATGAAAGAGCACCTCCTTCATCCTAGACCCTATGCAAACTATCATGAGCCAACTACTGAACTATACTCCAAATATCACCAAAATGCTATCCCAAATTGCACCTCCAAATTGACAATCCCATAAAAATATATATATGTAGAATTATTGAATAAAAATGTTTACAAACAAAAATAATCATCATAAAAACAGATTATTTATGTAAAAAAAACTGCACTAGATACCTCTGACATATGAACTCTGCGCTCCAAACACCCAAAACAAAGACATACGAGCTCCACAGACATCATATCTCCAAACATCATATCTCAACTTAGCACCCCAAATAGCCCCTAAGAGTACTCAAAAGTTGCTACCTTATCAGGATATAAATCAGGAAGATGCTCAAAAGCTGTACTGTCAGTTCTAAGTACTGTAAGAATGGTTTCCTTTCTACTAAGGGCATCTGCTACCTTATTTTCTTTCCCCGATTGATGTTTTATTACAAAATTAAATCTTTGGAGAAAAGAGATCCATCTACAATGCATTCGGCTTATATTCTTTTGGGATTGAATGAATTTAAAAGAGAAATGATTTGTTAGTAAAATAAATTCTTTATAGAGAAGGTAATGTTCCCATTGTTTGAGGGCTCTTATTAAAGCATATAATTCAAGCTCATAGGTACTCCAATTTACTTTTGATTCACCAGTTTTTTCACTGAAAAATTCAATAGGGTGTTTATTTTGAGATAGGGAGGCATCAACAGCTACTTCAAAAGGGATTAAAAAGTCTGGTAATTGTAGGACAGGGCTCTCGGATAGAACCTTTTTTAAATTTTGAGAACTACTATCTTGAAGTTGTGTCCATTGAAATGCTCCCTTTTTTAGGCAATCAATGAGTGGTGACGCTAAGGAACTAAAATTTTTAATGAATTTTCTGTGGAATGATCCTAGACCTAGAAAGGATTGGACTTGTTTTATGGAATTAGGAGTAGGCCAATCTGTGACAGCTTTAATTTTAATAGGGTCTACTTTAATACCAGATTCCCCAATAATAAAACCCAAAAAAGATATTTCTTTGACCAAAAATAGGCATTTTGTAGGGTTGATGAATAGTTGGTTATTTTCTAAGCTAGTGAAAACTGATTTTAGGTGTTCAAGATGTTCTTTGGTTTTACTATAGATAAGAATATCATCGCAATATACCACTACAAATTTATTGAGAAAGGGTAGAAGAACCTGATTCATCAATCTCATGAAGGTGCTTGGAACGTTGGATAGTCCAAATGGCATAACTAGCCATTCAAAAAGTCCTTCATTTGTTTTGAATGCGGTTTTCCATTCATCTCCAGGTCGAATCCTTAGATATCCACTTTTTAAATCTCTTTGAAAACATGTTGGCTCTTCCCAATTGATCTAACAAATCACCAATTCGTGGTATTGGAAATCGATATTTGATGGTGATCTTGTTAATTGCTCTGCTATCTACACACATCCTCCAATTTCCATCTTTCTTAGGAGTTAGCAATGCTTGAACTGCAGAAGGACTAATACTTGGTTCAATATGTCCTTTTTGGAGAAGTTCTTACTTGTTCATGGAGAACTTGATACTCTTTTGGGCTCATTTTGTAGTGAGGAAGGTGAGGCAAGCTTGCTCCTGGAACAAAATCAATTTGATGTTGTATGTCCCGTAGTGGTGGAAGATCCTCTGGTGATTTCATCAAGGATGGATGCTCTTTCATTAACTTTTCCACCTCCTTGGGTACACAGACTGAATTATTTGTCTCACTAGTTCCTTTCACTATAAGGCCCCAAATATTTTTCTCAGATTGCTTAATAAACTCTTTCCCTCTCAACAATGTGAATAGGCTTCCCCGGTTATCAACGTTGTTAAACTTTTTTGAAGGCGCTTTACTGTTTAGTGGAAGGACAATTTTCTTGCCCATCCATGAGAACTCATAGGTGTTGTCCCGACCCTTATGCACTGTTTGAAGGTCATACTGCCTTGGGCGTCCAAGGAGAATGTCGCATGCATCCATGTCCAAAACATCACATATTATTTGATCTTTGTAGCAATTGCCAATGACAATTGAACCGTGCATATGTCGTTGATTGTTGCCTCTCATCCTTTTTTAATCCAGCTTACTTTATATGGATTTGGATGTGGCTCTGCTTTGAGGTTCAATGTCGTTGCTTCCACTATCGATAATCACACTACAAATCTTGCCATTGATGGTGCATCTTGTCTTAAACAAGGAATGTCTTTGTAATTGTTGTTCTGTTTTAGGAGCCAGTAGTAATCTTTGCACAACACAAGATAATTGTGCTCCCTCATCACCCTCAATGTAGTTTACTCCTTCTTCCTCTGATTCATCTGAGTCCTCTTCTTCAAAAGGTGTTTCTTCTTCTCGAATTGTTAATGTCTTTCTTGATATGCAATTGTTGGAGAGATGTCCTATTAGCCCGCATCTAAAGCATTTTCCCATGTTCGGCCGGTTGTATGGATTTACTGGAGTTTTCTTGGTGGTTGTCACTATAGGCTTCTCTGTAGTTGCTAATTGTTCTGTTTCTTTGCCCTTTGATGTAGTTGCTTGTTGTGAAGAAATATTCTTTGAGGCTACCGTTGTGTTTTTGAATCCCATAAAGGAATTTACCCAAAATGGTCTTCTTGCAAATTTTCTTGATTGTTCTTGATGCATTTTTTCTATAGTTTCAGCCAAAGAAATTGAGAGGATGAATTTTTACCTTTTCTTTGATATCCGAACAAAGACCTCCCACCAATCGAGTTATCAAATGGTTTTCACTTTCCGCCAATTTTGTCCTTCCTCCTAGGCGGTGGAATTTTTCTGTGTACTCAGCCACATTTCTTGATCTTTGCCGGCAGTTTTGGTATTGATTATAAAGTATTTGTTTATAATGAGCTGGTAGGAAACATTCTCTCATCATTCTCTTCATTCTTTCCCAAGTCTTGATAGGTTCTTTACCACACCTCGTACGATTTTCTTCAATTTGCTCCCACCACGTAGCAGCTCCTCCCTTCAACTTGAATGTCACTAAACTGACTTTCTTATTGTTTGCTATGTTAGCATATTTGAAGAAGTTCTCCACGCCTTTGATCCATTCAAGAAATGCTCCAATGTCTCTTTTGCCATAGAAATTAGGTAGATCAAGCTTCAGTTTGTAGTCACTTGATTCTCCCATCTGAAATTGAGGCCTACGAATTCTTCTCTCCCAAGCCAATTCCTGCCTTTCTTCCTCTTCTTCTTCTTCACTCGAAAAATCCATATCTTGTTTCTGTCTTCTATGGAAAGTCCTCTGTCTCGGTTGTTCTTGAATGTTTAAAAAAGGTTCTTGGACGTTTAAGAGAGTTTCTTGGACATATTTGATGATGCTGGATGTTATGGAGCCTTTCTTGGAATCCCAGACCTTGTTCCCTTCCAACTTCTTGCGGTTGCTTCAAATGTTCTTGAAGTTGTTTTTGTCCTTCTGCTAATTGATCAAGTCGGGCAGACATGCTCTCAAGTAAACCCATGATACCATCGATTGATCTTTCGACCGACTGCAAGCATTTAGCCAAAGATTTCGGTGATAGAGCGGTGGGTGACTCCACTTCTTTGTTTTGGGAAGTTTCTGTTGTGGAAGGCTTCTTTCCCGCCATCAAGACCAATTGATCTTGATGATCTGATACCAATTAGTGTAGACTAAGAGTGGATTTTATTAATTGTGTTCAAAATGTAAACAAAGGTTCCCTTTAAATAGGCCCAAAGAGAAATGGCTTTGTCACACCTAACTAACTAACTAACTATCCTAACTAATCCTAAACCCCTTTAAATTAGACCGAAAGGGGAAGGGTGGTTTCATACCTATTCTAAAAATTAAAAATAATAAAAGAAAGGAAAATTACAAATGACTTTTTACAAAGAATGACTATAAAAGCCTGAACTGTTGTTGTCATTGGCTCCCTCCTCCACCTTCTTCTATGTTTTCCTAGTAAAAGTGACTAGCGTAGTAAAGAAGAATTACAACTACGGAAGGAGGGATCTCTAAATTTGTAGATTATTTGCTCAACTCTCGCTGTTACTACGCAAGCCTATCCTTCATTTCTCTTAACTCCCTCTAATTATAACTATTTTATCCTTAAGTAATTAGTATCTACTTAATCCTTTTATGGATGATAAGCCCTCATGACTTTGTTTTTGGTTTTACCTAAAAGGTCTTATACTAGTGGAGATATTGTTCCACTTATATGGCCATGATCTTCCTCCTATCTAGCCAATGTGTGTTTTATTCTTCTAGCTCTCAAATCCTTGCGAACAAAGTACCACCAAGCCTCTCCTCAAATAATCACTTATCCGTCTAGCTCTTATCCACGCCAACTCCTCTTCTTTAGGGCACACCACCAATCCGATAGAGCTCAACCACAAAACTCCACCATGACTGCTCAACCAAAATTGAAGTTAAAAGGAATATTTGTGGCTTTGTTCCCACCGTACATATTTTAAAAAAAAAAAAATGGAAACAGAGTGTTTGGCTTGAAAGACATAGTAGTATCCTTAAAAGGGTTGATCAATCTTTGAATGTTTTTTGGAAAAATATTTAGTTTGATACCTCCTTGTGGGCGATGGCTCCTGACGCCTTTTGTAATGTTGAAATGAAATGCTTTGAACATGGTATCTGGCGTTTCAAATAACCAAGCACGGGGCTCATGGCGCCCCCCCAAAACCTAAGTTATATGGAGATTATTATTCAATTTCGTTTTGAGCTTTTATTTTAGGCTTATTCTATTTAGGGTTTAAGAGTGGTGCTATATATAATTCTCTAGCCCTTACCTGCACACATCTCTATATTATATACTCTAGTGCTCCTTAAGATAATAAAACAACTCCCCCCTACTCGTGGATGTAGCTAACACACCGTTAGTGAACCACGTAAATTTGTACATCGATTCTTCTTACTTGATTCTTTGCTTGTCGATTGTTTTTGTCATAACATGTAATATTCTATTCGTCTATTCTTATGGACTGAGACCTTTTTGTTTATGTAAGCTTGGACTCTGCCTGTGTGGGCTATCTTCATGTATGTCCTCGTATATCCTTTCATATTTCTCAATGAAAGTCCAATAGAAGGAGAAGTAAAAATAAAAATTAAAGGGAGGAAAAAAGACAGATACTGTCATTAAAGAGGAAAAGAAGTTCGTGGATGCCAGTATTATCATTTGTGTAGAATGGGCGCCAAACCCCAGTTTAATTTGCTGTTGGCAAGCAAAAGAATTATGCAAATTTAAAATTCATCTTACAGTTTCTCCATCAGTTACTGTAACAGCACTACTAGCTTGTCTCCCAATATGGCCCGTCTCAACCAAAATCTGAAAGAATCAGTATGTAGAATAAAAGCTCCAGTAAAGACGCACATATATGTTGAACATGCTCGTTCAGACAATCAGATAAAAGCTACAATCATGGATACAGACAAATAAACTAAAGCAGATTACATTTACAATAAAAGCTAAGTGGTTCTTAGGTAGGTCACACTCATTGGAATGACCGGCTTCCCTCCATTAACATATATTAACCGAACAAAGCAAATTACATAGAGCTCAGAGTAAAATTAAGAAGAACCCCCCCCCACAAACCCTCGAATTTTCAAGTTTGCTCTCTCACAAGCCACACCCACAAGCTTCTTTCTCCACTCAGTAGTTCTACTTTCTCTCAAGCTTCTTTAGCCTACAGCTCCATATAACCCGGTGGCAGAATTTATATATTTTCGCGACAACTCTCACTCCCTCACTGGCCTTAACTTGAATTTATTCTTCTTATTTTTTTACATAGGCAACTGGCTTACACAATGCTTGAACAACAAAAATTTTCCTTTTGGCAACACATACACATCGATTTATAATCTTTTCCATACAGTCTAAATAATAAAACAATACAAATTAACCCACGAGAAAAATCGCCGAAAGTAAATTTTCTCAGACTTACATGTCTATCCCCAACAGGAATCTTGACAGAGTAAGGCTGCAAAGAACCGGGTGCCCCATCGCTCGCCGCAGCCGAGTCGGGTACTGCAGACTCCGAAAGAGCCTTGGTGACCAATCCCTTACCGTTTTTTCTACTGCGAAGAAGCGACAGAGAAGAGAACTTGGATTTCGTGGAACCATGGAAGCGAGGGCAATAAGAAGATAAAGAGATTTTGCATGTCCCAAAATGAGAGAATTCAGATGTGTGGGAATAGCATGGTCGGAAATGGAGGCCGCAAGGGTTTGCTAACATTGTTAATCTGCAGTTGCAGCTGCCCTGTGTTCGAGAAGCAGAGGGAGAAGAAGGGGAAGAGAGAAATGAAGAATGTACGGATTTTATCCACTCCCTCTAATTGACGGCTCGCCAAAATTGCCTTTTCGATTTTTTTATGCAACATTTTTGGAGGGAATATCTAATCCTTTCAAATGCTTGAAGAGAATAAGGTTTAATTTCGTTAAATTAAAATTAGTTCTTCAGCTTTAAATTTTTGTAGTATAATATAACTGTAATTCTTGTAGGTTGATTATATACGAATTTAGTTAATATACTTCAAAAATTGTAACATTTAATGTGGTCAGAAAAGTTTTCATTGGGATTAATTCTCAATTTTTTAACCGTCATGGTTTAATGGAAATTTTTCATTAGCGGAAAGAATGTCGATGAGTTTCTATGTCGGTGCGTTGAGTGTACACACTTCGACGGCGTTACCTGCTGCCGCCGATGATGAGGTTTGGATTGTGACAAGAAAAAGCACCGACGAACCAGGGTGGCTACTTGGTGTTGTGCTAAGCTCTGCCACCTTTTTTTGGATCTTGGTTCCACTTTAAGGTTGTCTTTGATTTCCTTCAAAAAGAGAAATCTCGAAGCAAGATATTCTTAAAATTATTAATTATTTGGAGTACTTAAATATTTGCAATATTTTTCGGTGGGATATTTTATCGAATGGGAGATTGGTGCAGGAAATGGGGCACATAGCCCCTGACCACCACTCCGCAAATTGTGTCTTCTTGCTTCGTGTCAGTCAGAGAGAGTAACCGGCGGCCCAAGCAATCTTCGACAAAATCCTCTTTTTTCAATCAGGTGCCCCTCTTTACATAATTAGGGATTTGTGAATATTTTCCTTCCAATTACTATTAGTTTCCCTTGTATAGAGTTCTTGAGAACCTTGTTGATCTACTCTTTGGGATTGAAGTTTCAGCTCCTCTATTTTAATAGTTGATACGATGGTTATCATTCTTATGTGTATATAGTTACAGATTATTTAGGATTACGAAAGCTTTATTCTTAATTTGTCCCCAATGTTCTTGAATTTAGCCAGACAAATCTTTTAATAAAAAATGTTTTTAGAAAATTTAATGAAGCATTCATCTTATATGCAATTAATTTATCCCTAAAATAAGCATTGTTATGAGTGAAAAATCTTTCAAATTTGTCCAAATCTTAAAGGTAGTTTGTTCATCGATAATTATGTGTCTAAAAGCACATATCACTTAGATTTAGTATAAAGTATAGTACCATAAACCACTTTAAGATTTATTCATCAATTCTTTATCTTCTTGATCAAGAGATTCAACACCAATATTACTAAACTTGGATACAAGTCTAGTGATGAGTTTTCTAGTATATGTTTAATGTTCCTAAAAGATTTTTTCTCGATGTTTCAATTATCTGGAATAATAGCAATAGTGTTATAACTATATAAAGCCTAAAACAAAAAGAATAATGTAAACTCTATGTTATTTAATGGCAGAGCAAAAGATATAAATATAAAATACAAGTATTGAAGAAATGCTAGAAGGAGAGCTTGAACCTTCGACCTTGTGGTTGTTAACAGCTCTAATGAGCTATTCAGTAATTTTGAAAATAATAGCAATAGTGTTATAACCATATAAAGCCTAAAACAAAAAGAATAATGGTAATTACGCTAGAAGGAGGGCTTGAACCTCCGACCTTGTGGTTAACAGCCACACGCTCTAGCCAACTGAGCTATTCCATCTTGATGTTTACATAATTGGTCGAGCAAAGTGATATTACAATAATAAGACCAAAGACAAAAAGTTGAGGACATTTTTAGGAACAAAATACTTAGCTTAAAAGGAATTATGGAACATTGATAAGCCAATAAAGGTCTTAAATGGAACCAATGTTAAATCTTTTAGATTTGTGTTGTGCCTAAACTTTAAAAAATATTTAATAGATTCTTAAGTTTTTTTATCTAATAGTTTTTAAAAAATTAATTTTGTATAATATTAAGTGTTACATATTTGAAAATTTTTAAAAAATAAATATAATATAATAATATTTAATTTTGTATATAATAGGCCTTCTTGAACATTTTTTCTAAAATCAATGAATCTTATTAGTTACAAAATTGAAATTTTAAGGTTTAGTTAGATACAAAATTATAATTTATGTCTAATAAAATTATTATTTTTTAAAATTTAGATATGTCCAAAACTTATTACACACGGTTGGAATGTGTTGAATCCTAAACCTAATTAGAATTGATATTTGATATATTTAATTATTTAATTATTTTTCTTCTCCATTCAGGATTTAGAGAGAAGTGCACTATAGACACTCTCTAACTTTATAGACATTATTCATTATGTAATCATGTAATATTCTCTCTAATAAAATTGTTCTCCTATGGACGTATTTAACTCATTGTTAGTGAACCACATAAATTTGTATGTCGATCTTCTCTATTTCTATTTTTTACGTTCTTTTGTATTATTTAATAGTTGATTTCATAACAAACTTGTATTAGAGCCTAATCGTTAGGATTTCAAAATTTCGCATTTGTTTGACAATTAAAGATTAGTTGGCATGAACATAAAAGTCGACAAATTCATGGGAGGAACAATTTCGGTCTGCTACTGATGAGATCATTAAGGTTTTTGTCTCATTGAACTCTAACCGCCAAGCTCTTTTCATTCTCTGCCTTCCTCGATTGGTCGACGAAGGCAGACCCGTTACCCGCACAAAGGTTTTTTGTCCACGTAGTCGTCGCTGTGTTGAAGGTTTGATGTCGTTGTGGTTCCTTTTTGAAACTCGTAAAACCTTTGTTTTCATGGAATCTCTATTTTCTGTCGTGGGTGTTCGCTGGTGTCGTTGGTGACTCCTAATCGTCGTTCATTTTCTTGTTCGTGGTTCATGGTTGCCATTTGTTAATCGTGGTGTTTGTGATTCATCTAGGGCTTCACACAGATCTGAAAATCAAATCTACTCAACATTTGTGTTTGTTGGTGCCGCTCGTGGTTCAACGCCTCAGATCTGTCATGGAAGTCACCACCTAGTACAGATCCATACCCAAACCACCTCGAGACTCCACATACTAGTGACTTTTTCAGTCTGCCCAAATTCGACTATTCGCGACCAAGTCTGTCTAGATCGATTGAGCTCCACGCCGTTCAAATCTACCAGCACATCAATCTTTACTTTGTGGGTTTCATTTGCGAGATCAGATACATTTACCACCGTTCAGATCAGATCTCGACCAGATCTGAAAGGTTCGTTCATGTTGAAATAGCGTCGCCGCCTAGAACTTTGTTTACAGATCAGATAACTAGATGCCCTTCACTAACTAGACGTCTGCCACCCCTTGCCTACCAAACATTCGCCGCTGCCATTGCTAATCTCAGCTCGCTGCCATGGGTTCGTCTCCACTCAGATTTTCTCCACACCACCATTCACATGGTCTATGCTCAGACGAAAAATGAAAAATATTGCTCACTTCGCATTCGTGGGTTTCAATTTTCACATTCAGTTCCTAATCTGTTTGATCGAAATCGATCTGAAAGTTCACTTCAATCAAGCTGGTTCCTGTCTGATTTTGGTTTAGTGAGACCAGTTTGGTTCGATTCAGTTTTGCCAGACCAGTTTGGTATTGGTTTGGTCTGACTTTATTTGGTTCAGTTCAATTTGGTTTGGTTCACTCAGTTTGATTTTGGTTAAAGTTGGTCCAATTTGGTTTATTGCAATTATGGCAAAGCTTCATTGCACAAACTTTTGTGGGTCTTTGTTTCGTTTTCAAACCATTTATTCGTGGATTTTGTTTTAGATCTCTCTATGAGGATCTTTGTTTCTAGCCCAAAATTGGTTCTTGTTTCCGTTATTCACTGGTTTTTTTCTTTAGCCCAGAAGTTATTGTTTCTGTTCTTCATGAGTCTCTGTCTTCAACCTAGAAGTTCTTCGTATTTCCATTCTTCATGGGTTTTTGTTTCCATCTCAGATCTGCTGATTTGATTCAAAAAAAAATTCTTCGCAAACTCAAGTTGCTATTCATTCTACCACCTTAAATTTGAGGGAGAAGTCTGAGTACGTCTAGTAACATGTTTCATTGTTTGGACTCGCTAAATGTTCTGAATTGTTAGTGGTCAACACTCTGAAGCATGAGGGAGAAGTCTGGGTACGTCTGACAATGTTGTTTATGTTGCATTTGGTACATTTGTTATCTGTGAGAAAATTCAAATCAATATGGAGATTTGTTGGAATGCCTTGAGTCCTAAACCTAATTAGAATTGATATTTGGTAGATTTAATTATTTAATTCTTTTCCTTCTCCACTTAGGGTTTAGAAGAGTGTACTATATAAATTCTCTAACCCTATAGGCATTATTCATTCTGTAATCTTGTAACGTTATCTCTAATAAAATTGTTCTCTCTCTATCTCGTGGACATAGCAAAAACATTGTTAATGAACCACGTAAATTTTTGTGTCGATCTTCTTTATTTTTCTTTACTTTCTTTTGTATTCTTTAATTGTCGATTTCGTAACATACGCAAAATTGAAAGTTGATATGAACATGTTAATACATTTTTAAAAAGGACTTGGTAGACACAAAATTAAAAGTTTATAAACTTATTAGACATAAAATTTTAAAAATTTAGAGACTGAATTTTTTAAATCAACCACTAGTGCAACAATTATTCTTTAGCTTGTCCCTTATAGGATATAATAATCCAATCATGTTGAAAACGTTATGTAGCTCAAACTCTCTATATTGAAAGGTTAAACTCAAACCTCCACAAAAAAAAGAATAACACCCCCTTTGGTCAACTACTTTTAAAATAGCAAATGAGATAAATGTAAGAAAGTAGAGAGAATAGAAAATTGAAATGTTGTACATGTTGTTGTAATTTTGAAAGTAAGGTAAGAGATGTATTTATAGGAGAATTTTAGATCTAGAAAATTTGTTATACAATTGTTAACATCTCTTCACATATGTTTTTTTACACTTTTCATACAAGTAAACTAACACACATTTATTAACTCATTTAAAAGTTTAAACCTTTAGAATTAATATTAAAATGTAACAACACTCAGAAAAGAGAGAGAGAAAGAAATTGAGGAAAAAAAAAGAAGAAAAGAAAATAAAAGGGAGATGAGGGAGAGATAAACAACAACCGTGGAGAAGATTATTATTATTATTATTTTTTTAATAGTGGCAGAGAAGAAAGTTTAAAACTATAGGTACTTTTAAATCAGCCCATGGTTTTCACGCTTCACGTGGGTAGTGGGTTACATATTTTTTTGTAAAGAGAAATGTTTGGAAAAAAATTTGGAAAATTATTTACATAAAAGTAAAATTTTTAGATAATTGTGATAGACGATAATAGAAGTCTATCTGAGTCTATTAGTGATAGACTTCTGGTCTATAAGTGAAAGAAATAATACAAATCTATGTGATAGAAGTCTATCCATGTCTTTTCATATTTTTTTTTTGTTATTTTCTATAAATAGTTTGACATTCTTTTATAGGTAAGAATTTTCCAATTATTTATAATTGCCATATTATTGGCTCTTAAAATAAAGGATAGTGGGAAGAAGTTGGGTGGCTTTCAATTATTGTGAGAGGGAAAGTTCCTCGAAAGATCATAATTTGGACCAGGACCAAATTGTAAAGATCCAAATAAGAGTGCATTATGGTTTAATTTCTAATACTTTTGAATTTTCTCTTCTTCTCATCTTTTGAAATTGAGAGCTGAAAAACAGAGTGCATTATGGCTGAATTTCTATGGACTTTTGCTGTTCAGGAAGTTTTGAAGAAGATTATGAAATTTGGAGCAGAGCAAATTGGTTTGGCATGGGGCTTGGAGAAGGAGGCGTCCCAGTTGAAACAGCAGTTACAAAATGTTGAAGCAATCTTAGCAGACATTAACAGAAAGAAATCACACCATGATTCTGTGAGGCTATGGGTGGAAGATCTTCAAGATATTGTCTATGAAGCCGATGATCTACTGGATGAGCTTCTTTATGAACATCTTCGACGAACTGTGGAACAAACTGCGAAATTCAAGAAGGTATGTGATTCCTTCTCACCATCCAAAAATTCCTTTTTGTTTCGTCTCAAGATGGCCAAGAAAATGAAGAACATTACTCAAAGTTTAGACAAACATTATTTTAAGGCAATTCCTTTAGGACTTGTTGGTCAGGAATCCACAACAGAAACAGAGGTTGCTCTTAAGCAGAATCGAGAGACAATCTCAATTCTTGATTTCCAAGTTGAAGGAAGGGAAGCTGAAGTTTTAGAGCTACTGAAATTGGTGATTGACTCTACCAATGAACATCATATATCTGTGATATCCATTGTTGGAATGGGTGGTCTTGGAAAAACAACTCTGGCCAAGATGGTTTTCAATCATGATGCCATTAAAGGACATTTTGATAAAACTATATGGGTTTGTGTGTCTAAACCATTTATTGTCATGAAAATTTTGGAACAAATCTTTCAAGGCTTAACGAAAACTAGTAGTGGTTTGATCTCTAAGGAGGCCTTGCTTCAGAGGCTCCGAGAGGAGATGCAAGGGAAAAAGTATTTTCTTGTGCTTGATGATGTTTGGGAGGATAAGGAGAATGGGTTGTGGGATGAGCTTAGTGGCTGTTTGAAACATATTGCTGGAAAATCTGGAAATAGTATTATGGTAACCACAAGGAATGTAGAAGTGGCAACCATGGTGGAGACAGTTTCCATTCATCATTTAAAAAAATTATCTGATGATCAATGTTGGGTGTTATTCAAAAAAAGTGCAAATGCAAATCAGCTACAAATGAATTCGAAGTTGGAGAATATGAAAAATGTGTTGGTTAGAAAAATGGGTGGTGTACCACTGGTTGCAAAAGTTTTAGGAGGGGCAGTCAAATTTGAAGGAGGAGATTATGAGAGTTGGATGACAAAAGTTGAAAGCATTGCAAGAAACATTATTTCAATGGAGAACAAAGATTTTGTTTTGTCCACATTAAAATTAAGTGTGGATTCTCTACCACATCCTGTGTTGAAGCAATGTTTTGCTTACTGCTCAAATTTTCCTCAAGATTATAAATTTGAGAAAGATGAACTAATTAAAATGTGGATAGCACAAGGATTTATTCAACCTCAACAAGAAAGAGAGAACTTGTTAATGGAGAATATAGGAGAAAAGTATTTCAACTTTTTATTGTCTCGCTCCTTATTTCAAGATTTCTGTAAAGATGAATATAGGAGAAGTGTTATTGTTAAGATGCATGATCTAATACATGATATTGCTTGTGCAATGTCAAATCATCATAACATGGAATCAAATGATCCTAATAATTGGAGTGAAAGAAGTGCAAGAAAGTTGCGCACATTGATTTGCGATGATGAAGAGATTCATTATAAGATTCAGACTGATTTTATTTGTTTGCGTGTTTTGGTACTGGATAGCTTTTGGACAACTAATTACTTGTCGATTTCAATGGACAAGTTGATACATTTGAGATATCTTGATATTTCAAAATGTTATGAAAACAAGCCTCCTCCAGAATCTCTTTCTCTACTTTATAATTTGCAGACTCTGAAGCTTGGAAATATAAATAATGGTACGTTGAAGAATAATTTGAGAAAATTGGTTAATTTGAGACATTTAGAATTTTCCAAAATTCTTGATGTCAAACCAATGCCTTCACATATGGGCAATTTAATTCATCTTCAAACATTGTCAGAGTTTGCAGTTGGGTTGGAGAAGGGTTGTAAAATAGAAGAACTTGGACCATTGAAAAACCTCAAAGGTACACTAGTTCTTTCAAATCTGAAGAAAGTGCAAAATAAAGAGGAAGCCATGACGGCAAAATTGGTGGAAAAGAAGAATTTACGTCATCTAATCTTTCTATGGTCTTTCTATTATCAAGGAGGAGAAGGTGATGATGAAGACAATAACGCACAAGTATTGGAAGGACTTCAACCACACAAAAATCTTCAATCATTGAAAATCAGTTTCTTTCAAGGGAAAGTTTTGCCTAATAGTATTTTTGTTGAAAATTTAGCTGAGATACGTTTGGTTGATTGTAGAAGATGTGAAGTGCTTCCAATGCTTGGTCAGTTGCCCAACTTAAAGAAACTTGACATTATTTCAATGAATAGTGTGAGAAGTATAGGGAATGAGTTCTATGGAATTGACTCCAACCAGAGAAATTCTTTTGCATTTCCCAAGTTGAACGAACTTCATATTAATGGGATGGTGAAGCTAGAGATATGGGACGAACCAACGACGGTTATTGCATCAAATCTCTTTGGAAGTCTTAAAAAACTTCATATTTCTGGATGTGATGAATTGGCAAAATTGCCAAGTGGGTTAGAAGGTTGCCACTCCATTGAATATTTGAAAATTTGGTGTCCTAATTTGATGCTAAATGTGCAAAATTTGCACAACTTATATCATTTAGACATTAATGGGTTGAAAAGATTGCCAGAGGGATTAGGTGAGGTGAGTAACTTGAAAGAGTTGATAATTAGGGGATGCATGCAGAATTATGAGTTTAGTTCCTTCATACACTTGTCTTCTCACCTTATTGAACTTGAGTTGACTGATGATGGGTCAAGTGATAATAATGCAACAACCCAACTTCCCCAACAACTTCAGCACCTCACTAACTTGAAAGTTTTAAGGATAGCAAATTTTAATGGGATTGAAACTCTACCAGAATGGTTGGGAAACCTTACATCTTTGGAAACATTGTCGTGCTGCCTTTGCCTGAATTTAAAACAATTACCTTCGAGAGAGGCCAGACTATGCCTAACCACATTAAAGTATTTTCACATTAATCATTGTCCAAAACTACAAGTTTGGGAAGCCGAAGAGGAGTGGGCTAAACTTGTCCCCAGATTCTGTGTGTGTTAGTATGTACAACTAAGTAAGGCCTTTATTGTTATTATTTTTTGTTTTTCTTGTTTTTCCTTATCCATTTCTAAGTCCATCTTACAACTACTTTGGGATTATCAACAATTTTATCTAATGTTTTGTATAATTGATTAGGAATGTTGTTACTTTTATATGCTTAATTATCAACCCAAAAAAAAAAAAAAACCATAGACTTTGCCACTCTTCCAAGGAAGTTTTACTGTTGCTTTTTTTTAGGTCAAATTATAAAAAATGCCCCTGAACTATGCAATTTGTGTCAAAAATACCCTGAACTTTCAAAAGTTTCAAAAATACCCTTAAAATTTCAAAAATAGTTCAAAAATACACCTACAGTTAGTTTTGGATGGAAACCGTTAAAGTTTTGTTTCAAAAATACCCCTGAACTTTTTAAAAGTTTCAAAAATACCCTTAACTAAAAAAAAAAATTCAAAAATACATTTACCGTAAGTATATGAATATAAACTATTAATACCTCGTTGCAAAAATAACTTTAAAATTAAGAAGAAAAAAGTTTATAATTGCTCCTAAGGTTAATGTAGTGATCAATTTGTTTGAAGTTTTCCTAAGTTTGAAAAGAATAAATTTTAAAATAAATTATATAAATATTCTCCTTTTTCTCATATAGATACTTTTACTTTCTATTAATTTTCCAATTGTTAACTTATACTAATTTTTTCACCAACCAAAATTTTAAGTTAAAACATAAAATCTCACAAAATTCTAAAATCAAAATCTCCCCTTAACATGAAAAAATGATTAAAAAAAATGTTAGTAGTTGAGTGTGTATTAATAACCGATTACATTTTTTTTTATTTGACTATTTATCATTTTGGTACGTTTAACGGGATATTTTGATTTTAGAATTTTGTCAGATTTTATGTTTTAACTTAAAATTTTAGTTGGTAAGAAAATTGGTATAAACTAATAATTGAAAAATTGAGAGGAAAATGAGAGTATCTATATGAAAAAAATGAGTATATTTTTATAATTTGTTTTAAAGTTCATTATTTTCGAATTTAAGAAAATTTCAAATAAATTGATCATTATATTAATGTTAGGAGCAATTTTTAACTTTTTTTTTTTTTTTAAATTTTAAAGTTATTTGTGCAACAAGGTATTAACAGTTTTTATTCATAAACTTACGGTAAGGTATTTTTTTAACTTTTTTTTGAGTTAAGGGTATTTTTGAAACTTTTAAAAAGTTCAAGGGTATTTTTAAAACAAAATTTTAATGGTTTCTATCCAAAACTAATGGTAGGGGTAACTTTGAACTTTTTTTGAAAGTTTAAGGGTATTTTTGACACAAATTGCATAGTTCAAGGCATTTTTTTTTTTTTTATATATAATTTAACCTTTTTTTTATAGATGTAAAAAATGTCTATCCGTTGATAGGTGGGGCCTAACAGTTACAATGTAGTTTCCAATTTTGTCCTTTCTAATTTTGACAACGCATCTCTTCACCATCCCAAAAAATCTCAAAACTGCATCTAAGTAACATCCCTAAAAATCTCTCAATTTGTATGCTTTAATTTAAATTCAATATTTACATTTCAAAGATTTTTTTCCCATTCTCTCTTAAATTCTAAATTGATTTCCATCGAAGAAACAATGCATTGATCATGAAAAAAAAACTATAATCCTCAAGAAAGCAACATTATCAAAGGAGTCGATCGAAGACAGAAAAATGAAAGAAACAAAACTGAAATGAGAAGTTCTCAATACACGCTATTGTCTATCATCCACTTCAACTTAAATTCAGTTTCGAGAGCTTTTTATTAGATTTTGTCCACTTGGATTGTTTCGTCGAGTTTGCAAATCAACACTAGTGCAATTGAAGAATACAAGGTATTTCTGCATAATTTTATTTTTCAACCATTATTTTTTAAAGTGTGCCAATTATTTTCAAGAGCGCGTACAAAGTTGTTCTTAGAAAATCTTATTCTCACCAAAACGTCTAGTACAAAATATTTTGTGTGGCTCAATCAATATTTTAATTTTCTAGTATACAGTATTCGCAGATAGTATTTGCATATTCATTTTGATGAAAAGATGTTATAAGGTATTTGTATGGCCTAGTGTATTTGTGAGGATAAGGCGGGAGACCTTGTTTGATAGTGATTTTAAATATAAGGTATTTGTTTATTTAATGTCTAAATTTTAGTTATTATCATTAAATATTTGGAAAAATTTAGCAATTAATATTCAAGCACGAATGATCTGATTAATGAGAGGAAATTTTTTTGTATAGGTGCGGAGGGAGGAGGCAACGTGGGATTGGAGAGAGATTATAAAAGAGGGTAATGAAACAAAGGGTAAGTTGGACATTATATAAAAAAAATAAGAGTAAAATTGTCCAAAAAAGTTTATTTTGTATATATTATAGGTAAATTATAGACTACTTTAAAAACATCAAAGAATAGCAATATACATATATTATAGACTACTTTAAAAACATCAAAGAATAACAACAAATTACTTTGTATATTGTTGTGGGTGAATTTGGACCAAATGAAAATGGCGAAAAATTAATTTGGATAAAATGAAATAGACGAAAAATTAGGAAAAGATAAGAGAAGATAAATACAAGATAGAGTGTACTTGGTTCAAATAAGTTCAAGTGTGAGCAAATCATTTATCAAATCAATCTAATCATATATTGGATAAAAAAAAGATCATACATCATTATAACTTGGGCTATTTTCAACTTATCAAAGATCTTAAAGGAGACATAGATTGTTGGTGAAAAATAATTGAAAAAGTGAGTTTTAAAAATAAAAGAAAAAAATTAGTTTTGGAAAGATGAGAATCCACCTTGTTTAGTTTAGCTCTAGTATTGAGCTTAGGCCCAAAGAGTACCCATGTTTTGAGAGGGGTGGGGAGATAAATAATAGTGGGCTTGGTGGCTTCTCCGTTATAAAACCTTTTAACTTTTTCTCCATTCTAGATTTTTCAAATACGACATTTTGCTATATTTTCAACAATTTTGTCATTTAAAATAAATTTCCATACAATAAAATAAAAAAACTCAATGAAGACTGGCGTTTCGAAAGGAGAATTTATATCAAGAATCTTTTTGACATCCAGAGCATCGATTCGACTGTAATAGGGGGAATATGGTTGAAAAAAATGGTCTGTTCAAAGCATCTTCCTTCTTGTCAAAGCATCTTCCTTCTTCCTATCCTTGGATGCTACATGATTTTAAAATGTTCTTAAAACTTCTGAGTTTTCCTCTTCTTCTCATCTTTTGAAATTGAGAGCTGAAAAACAGAGTGCATTATGGCTGAATTTCTTTGGACTTTTGCTGTTCAGGAAGTTTTGAAGAAGATTGTGAAATTTGGAGCAGAGCAAATTGGTTTGGCATGGGGCTTGGAGAAGGAGGCGTCCCAGTTGAAACAGCAGTTACAAAATGTTGAAGCAATCTTAGCAGACATTAACAGAAAGAAATCACACCATGATTCTGTGAGGCTATGGGTGGAAGATCTTCAAGATATTGTCTATGAAGCCGATGATCTACTGGATGAGCTTCTTTATGAACATCTTCGACGAACTGTGGAACAAACTGCGAAATTCAAGAAGGTATGTGATTCCTTCTCACCATCCAAAAATTCCTTTTTGTTTCGTCTCAAGATGGCCAAGAAAATGAAGAACATTACTCAAAGTTTAGACAAACATTATTTTAAGGCAATTCCTTTAGGACTTGTTGGTCAGGAATCCACAACAGAAACAGAGGTTGCTCTTAAGCAGATTCGAGAGACAACCTCAATTCTTGACTTCAAAGTTGAAGGAAGGGAAGCTGAAGTTTTAGAGCTACTGAAATTGGTGATTGACTCTACCAATGAACATGATATATCAGTGATATCCATTGTTGGAATGGGTGGTCTTGGGAAAACAACTCTGGCCAAGATGCTCTTTAATCATGATGCCATTGAAAGACATTTTGATCAAACTATATGGGTTTGTGGTCTAAACCATTTATTGTCACGAAAATTTTGGAAGAAATCTTTCAAGGCTTAACGAGTACTAGTAGTGGTTTGAACTCTAAGGAGGCCTTGCTTCAGAAGCTCCGAGTGGAGATGCAAGGCAAAACGTATTTTCTTGTGCTTGACGATGTTTGGGAGGATAAGGAGAATGGGTTGTGGGATGAGTTGAGTGGCTGTTTGAAACATATTGCTGGAAAATCTGGAAGTAGTATTATGGTGACGACGAGGAGAGTAGAAGTGGCAACTCTGGTGAAGAGTGTTTCCATTCATCATCTAGAATAATTACCAGATGATGAATGTTGGGCGTTGTTCAAAGAAAGTGCAAATGCAAATCAGCTACAAATGAATTCGAAGAAGTTGGAGAATATGAAAATTGAGTTGTTTAGAAAAATGGGTGGTGTACCACTTGTTGCAAAAGTCTTAGGAGGGGCAGCAAAATTTGAAGGAGGAGATTATGAGAGCTAGATGGCAAAAGTTGAAAGCAATGCAGGAAACATTTCAACAAAGGACAAAGATTTCATTATGTCCATATTAAAATTAAGTGTGGATTCTCTACCACATCCTGTATTGAAGCAATGTTTTGTCTACTGGTCAAAATTTTTCTCAGGATTATAAATTTCATAAAGTTAAACTAATTTAAATGTGGATAGCACAAGGATTTATTCAACCCCAACAAGAAAGAGAGAACTTGACAATGGAGGATATAGGAGAAGAGTACTTCAACTTCTTATTGTCTCGTTCCTTATTTCAAGATATTCAAAAGAATGAGAATGGAAGAATTGTTGGGTTTAAGATACATGATCTAATACATGATATTGTTTCAAATCATCAAAAGAAGGAATCAAATCCTAATAATTGGAGCGGAAAAATTGCAAGAAAGTTGCGCACATTATTTTGTGATAATGAAGAGACTCTTCATAATAAGATTCGGGCCGACAATATTTGTTTGCGTGCTTTAGTATTGAATTTTATTGGGACTAATAATTTGTCGATTATTATGGGCAAATTGATACATTTGAGATACCTTGACATTTCAAGATGTCAAAAAAACAAACTTCTTCAAGAATCTCTTTCTCTACTTTATAATTTACAAACGCTAAAGAGCTTGGTTCTATCGTAAGAGATCTATCGAAGAATTTGAGAAAATTGGTTAATTTGAGACATTTAGAATTTCAGATTGATTTTGATATGAAACAAATGCCTTCACATATGAGCAAATTGATTCATCTTCAAACATTTTGTCTGAGTTTGTAGTTTGGTTGGAGAAGGGTTGTAAAATAGAAGAGCTTGGTTCGTTGAAAAACCTCAAAGGTACACTAACTCTTACAAATCTGCAGAAAGTGCAAAATAAAGAGGAAGCTATGGCTGCAAAATTGGTGGAAAACAAGAATTTACATCATCTAATGTTTCAATGGTTTTCTCCCCTTTATGAAAGAGAAGAATATGATGAAGATGATAACGTACAAGTGTTGGAAGGACTTCAACCACACAAAAATCTACAATCATTGGAAATCAGAGGCTTTCAAGGGAAAGTTTTGCCTAATTGTATTTTTGTTGAAAATTTAGTTGAGATATATTTTGGTGATTGTAAAAGATGTGAAGTGCTTCCAATGCTTGGACAGTTGCCCAACTTAAAGAAACTTGAGATTATTTTAATGAATAGTGTGAGAAGTATAGGGAATGAGTTCTATGGCATTGACTCAAACCAGAGAAATTCTTTTGCTTTTCCCCAGTTGAACGAACTTCATATTGTTGCAATGAAGAAGCTAGAGCAATGGGATGATGCGACGGTTATTGCATCGAATCTCTTTGGATGTCTAAAAAGACTTAGTATTTGTGCATGTGATGAATTGACAAAATTGGGAAGTGGGTTAGAAGGTTGCGACTCCATTGAACATTTGTTCATCGATGGGTGTCCTAATTTGATGCTAAATGTGAAAAATTTGCACAACTTATATCATTTAGAGATTAATGGGTTGAAAAGATTGCCAGAGGGATTAGCTGAGCTCGCTAAATTGAAAAAATTGATAATTGGTGGATGCATGCAGAAGTATGAGTCAAGTGATAATAATGCAACAACCCAACTTCCTCAACAACTTCAGCACCTCAAGAACTTGGAGTTTTAAATATTGTAGAATTTGATGGTATTGAAACTCTACCAGAATGGTTGGGAAACCTTACATCTTTGAGATCATTGGAGCTCATTGATTGTAAAAATTTGAAAGAATTACCTTCAACAGAGGCCATACTACGTCTAACCAAATTAAAGAAATTGATGGTTCATCGATGTCCAAAACTACTAGTTGGGGAAGGTGAGCAGGAGGGGGCTAAACTTTCCTATCTCCCATCAGAATTTGTTTGTATGATTGGGTAAGGCCCTTATTGTTATTATTATATATATATCTATATATATATATATTTATTATTATTTGTTTGTCTTGTTTTTCATTATCCATTATTTCTAAGTCCATCTTACAACTACCTTAGGATTCTAAAAAATTTTATCTAATGTTTTGTATCATTTAATAGGAATGTTGTTTGTGTTATATGCTCAATTATCAAAAAAAAAAAAAAAAAAAAAAAAAAAAAAAAAAAAAAAAAAAAAAAAAACCCCTAAACTTTGCTACACTTTCAAAGGAGTTTTATTACACGTTTCTCTTTAGTCTTTTGAATTTTGATATCATCGTCAAACTTTATTACAGAGTTAAAACTATGATCAATCTCAACAAAGAAGACTTTATTTCTTGTCATGTAATTAGTATTACTGCAGCTAATATCCACATACCAAATACTTTAGGATTCACTTTGGTCAATTATTATATATAAGAAAATAATTGCTCTCATTTGTCTTTAATTTTTTGTCAAATTTGCCTTAATCTTTTTTAGAATATAATTTGGAAATTGAATTAATGCATCTAAAATAACAATCTTTAATTTTAGAATTACCTAACTTTTTCCTATGCTGGTTTTGTGTATCTTTTTTTATCATGTTTCTCCTCTTTATTTTGCTGGATTCCGCTGTATTTTATAATTAGACTCTCTAGTCTTCTTTTCTACCAAATTTGTTTTGGTGTGAAAATTGGTTTCGTATTCTTCATGAGTTTCAAGTGAACTCATAAATTTTGAAATTGTCCATTTATAGACACATTGATAGCTCCATAAACTAGTCCTCTTTCATGACCTAAATCATGATAGTTCTTAAGCTTTTACACTTAAATGTGCTTTATTGCAGCTAATCGAGCTTGAGAAGCCTTTGGGACCTCTTGGGTGAATTTTGGGCTTAAATTGGAGCACTTCTGGGTCAAATGAAGCAACTAGGGTAAAGAAGATAGCAAAATGACCAAAACGTCCTTGAAGGATTAGCGTTACAACGCTACAGGGCAAACTTGCAAGGAAGTAGTGCAACATCGCGATGCTATCGAGAAAGAATAACACCTGAAGTCGCTAAACGCTACAAGGTGCTAGGGTCAATGCGGGCACCATCACAACACTCTTGCATTTCTATTATATAAGATTCTTTTCATTATAGGTTAAGGGAGACAGGTTTCCACCCCAAGTTTAAACCTTTTTTTTTTTTTTTTTTTTTTTTTTTTTTTAAAAAAAAAAAGACATTGTTCTTGTCTTTCTGTTTCTTCTATTTTTGGGTTGTAATTGATTTGGATAATCTCTAATCTCGATCGCATTGTCGTGATGACATGTTGGAATTGTTTTCTAATTTAAGACTAGGAAATCCAATTTAAATTTGTTAGAACTGAACTTTAATGGAATACATTTGATTTCTTTCATTTTTTATCTTTGTTTTCACTCTTTAGCTTGTGTTGTGAATGAATTGACATACACTCTAATCCCTTATGCATGTCTAATAGCTAAAAGACATTGCTTAATTTGTCATTTTTGTGTTTCAATTGCCAAGTAGTAAGAATTGAATCCATGTATGTGCCTCTTGGCTATTCTAAAACTCATAGGTACATGGCCAATTTAACATTAAAGAGAAATCAACTAATTAAAATTTTCTATCCAATTTAATAATTATCACCGTAGAACCCTTAAGCGTAATGCAAATGTTTAGGACTACATGAGGAACATTATCATACTCAGTAGGATGACATTTAGTTTAACGTGCACATTCTTTTGCTATTTTAGTGGTTATCCTTAAATAATATAGAAAAAAGTATTAAATATTATTTCAATGGCTATTCTTTATGTTGTTTGAGCTAGACTCATTTTGATATCAATTTAGAAAAGTTATGATTATAACTTTAAAAACGTCAAAGAATAGCAACACATTACTTTGTATATCATCAAATAAAAGGTTATAATGGATGAGGTGGCTGAAAAATAGATATTGAGTGAGGAAATTTTGATTTGTAAAATAATAAACAAATATCAAAACAATTGGTTACTTTGAAACTAAAACTAAATATTTTAAAATTTAACTAAAATCATTATTATTATTTGTTTTTACAATCTAAACTAAATAAAGTGTGTTTGTACAATGTAGTATAGCTCTTTTTGTTATTATCATTATTTGTTTTTCTTCTTTCCATCCAAGTGTTACCTTATTCCATTCTTCTTTCAGTTTATTTTCAGTCTTCTATGATTGAATTATTAAATTTTTCATCTGATGTTTGTATAGTTGAATAAGAATAATGTTGTTAATTTTATGTTAAGTTAACCAAAAAAAAGGACCCAAAACTTTGCCAAATGACCACTCATTTGTTTGGCTCATATCTCCTTCGAACAACTCCGTTTTACCTAAATGACCACTCATTTTATAGATTTTTCGTGTTCTTTGGTACTTATATTGGGATTAATCCGAATAAAAAAAAGTGGAAAGATCAAGAAAATTATTGAAGGTGTGGATACTTTTTAACGTGGGCTTTCTTAATCCTTTTGATTATAATATTTTCATGGGTTGTTTTCAAATATAGCAAAATGAGCCAAAATATTTACAAATATAGAGAAATTTCACTGTCTATTAGCGAAAGATTGTGATAGACTTCTATCGCTCGGTGATAGAATGAAAATCTTCTATATTTATAAATAGTTTGATATTTTTTTTATTTATAATAATTTTCATAATATCTTCGACAAAACAATTAAACGCTTGAATCTTTACCCACACATTTTGAATTCATAAGAGAAGGAAAAAAAAAAAAACGCGTGGGCCTATTAATCACATGACCATTTTTTTCTTTTTAATTTTCCATTCAAGGAAGAGTGTATTCTTAAGATATGGCCCACTATACTTTGAAAGCTACCCGACATAATTTACAATAAATTGACGCAATCAATAATGTTAAAAATTAATTAGGTAAATTATTTTAACAATATCATTGACGTAGTCAATGATATTAAAAATTAATTGTGTAAATTATTTTAACGATATCTATTGAGATGAAATATATAGCAACAATAATTATAATCTTATAGAGTTAGTAAAAAATATTATCTTCTAATTTTTGAACATGAGCTATGTTGTCAATATTTTTTTCCTCCTTTTTTTTTTATTGAAAACAATATATTTTTTTCAGGAATTTCAAATTTCAATGTAAAAAATGAATATTTAAAAGACATAAACGAAAGTAGCCAAAGTTCAAAGATTTCTTGTATAATTTAACCCAAAAAAATTCACAAAAATATTATTGGCTGTTAAAATTAAGGATAGAGAGAAGTGGGGTGCCTTTCAATTAATATGAGAGGGAAGGTTCCTCAAAAGATCAAAGTAAAAAATGTTGTTAATCTTATTCCAAGTTCAAAAAAAAAAACCGAAGGAGTATTATTCTGGATTTGCTTTAGTACAATAACAGCTGAGGATGTCGAATTTGAGTTGCCTTAATTATTTTATTTTCTTTAGTCTTTACAGTGTAGTCCATGTAAGGTTGGTAGATGAACTCACCTCCTCGATCTGATCTATTATTTTTTTCCCACTGAGATTTTCTATCACAGCCTTGAATTTCAGAAAAATAGGAAATAATATAAGATAATTGTAATGAGTAACAATTTTAGAAATAATAACCAAGTACAAAGCAATATTTTAAAAAAAATTACAAATATAGCAAAGTTTAGTCTATCACCTACACCATAAAAATCTATCGATCTATCAGCGATAGAAATTTATCATTGATAGACTTTGCTATATTTGCAGTTTTTTTTAAAATGTTGCTATATATGCTAATACTTTGAATCTAATTGCTATATTTGGAACTGTCCCGTTTGAGATAATTTGGAAGAGAGATTTGAGAAAGAGACTACTTGCTTTATTGATCACTTCTTTCTTCTTCTTTTTTTTTTTTTTTTTTTTTTTTGGGTTGATACAAATGCTAGGACATCTCTCCTATTTATACTAGTTGACACCTCTAAATCCGTTGCTAGGATTTTTACAACACATTAATGGTCTAATGGCTACAAATATTTATCTAGATCATTGTTTACAATTACACAATTTTCTCATATGTTTTTGAGAATTCTATAATAATGTTGTAAGTATCTCCCACAAGTAATTTCTCTAAAATATTCTAATAATTAATGCTTCTAAAAATTGGCCTTTTGTTTGGACTAGGCCCAAATACTTCTAGTCAAAAATCAAGTTTATATTTCAACACGCACAATGAGAGAGGTAATAGGATCGCGTAGACTAAAGATGCTTAGGAAAAGTTTAGTGCTTCAACTCATTCAACAAGGTATTATTAAGTCTATTATTCCTCAAATTGGTATAGAAAAAAAACTAAAGATGCTTAGGAAAAGTTTTGCAGAAAGAATTTGAGGAATCTAAAAACAATCTCCATCAAGTGGAAATTTTTTGTGGAGAGATTTTGAATTGTTGAAATTATCATTCCAAAAAACAATTAAATGAAAATTATGTTAATCTAAAGATTATTATTTTAGATGCACTTGTTATGAAAATCAACAAATCAAAGAAAATATTTAAAGTAAACATTAGAAAAATTAACATTGATAATGTGTTAGCTACATCCACGGACTAGGGAGTTATCTCATATTTTATTAAAGAAAAAAAACAAATAATACAAATTGTATAAGCTTTAGTATAGTTAGAGTGTTTATATATAGCACATCCTTCTCAATCAAATAAAGAATTTCTTCATCGTTGCAAATTAACCCTTGCAAAGTTCTTTTACTTTTTTTTTTGGTAATCCAATTATTAGGATTTGATTCCATCTTTTGATTATTTTAAAATTGCAGAAGCAATATCATGTAGTGCTTTAACGCAACGAATGATGGACAATCCATGTAAGGAATGTTAGAGCAACAATATTTAATTTAATATGGACAAAACGAAATCTTTGTCCTCCTCGTAAATATTACAACTTTTGTCATCCAACAGCTTCCTTTGATGCTACGTCATTTTAAAATTCTCTTACTTTTCTGTGAATACACATTTTTGTGGAAAGAAATTTGGTCTTTTCCAAGCAACTTCCATTCCATTGACGCTACATCGCATCATTTAAAACCCTCTTAGACGTTTGAATTTCCTCGTAATCCTATCATTTGCAATTGAGGTGTTCAAAAATAGAGAGAAAATAATATGGCTGAATTTCTTTGGACTTTTGCTGTTCAGGAAGTCTTGAAGAATATTGTGAAATTTGGAGCAGAGCAAATCAGGCTGGCATGGGGGATGGAGAAGGAGCTGTCCCAGTTGACACAGCAGTTAGAAAATGCTGCTGCAATCTTAGCAGACATTAACAGAAAGAAACCACACCCTGATTCTGTGAGGCTATGGGTGGAAGAACTTCAAGATATTGTTTATGAAGCTGATGATCTATTGGATGAGCTTGTTTATGAAGATCTCCGACGAACTGTAGGACAAACAGGAAAATTTAGAAAGGTACGCGATTACATCTCACTATCCAAAAATCCCTGCTTGTTTCGTTCCAACAAGGCAAAGAAAATGAAGAACATTACTCAAACTTTAGACAAACATTATTTTAAGGCAATTCCTTTAGGACTTGTTGGTCAGGAATTCACAACAGAAACAGAGGTTGCTCTTAAGCAGATTCGAGAGACAACCTCAATTCTTGACTTCCAAGTTGAAGGAAGGGAAGCTGAAGTTTTGGAGCTACTGAAATTGGTGATTGACTCTACCAATGAACATAATATGTCTGTGATATCCATTGTTGGAATGGGTGGTCTTGGGAAAACAACTCTGGCCAAGATGGTTTTCAATCATGAGGCCATTAAAAGACATTTTGATAAAACTATATGGGTTTGTGTGTCTAAACCATTTATTGTCATGAAAATTTTGGAACAAATCTTTCAAAGCTTAACGAAAACTGGCAGTGGCTTGGACTCCAAGGACGTCTTACTTCAGAGACTACGAGAGGAGATGGGAGGCAAAAAGTATTTTCTTGTGCTTGACGATGTTTGGGAGGATAAGGAGAATGGCTTGTGGGATGATTTGAGTGGCTGTTTGAAACATATTGCTGGAAAATCTGGAAGTAGTATTATGGTGACCACAAGGAGTGTAGAAGTGGCAACTATGGTGAAGAGTGTTTCCATTCATCATCTAAAAGGATTATCAGATGATCAATGTTGGGCGTTGTTCAAAGAAAGTGCAAATGCAAATCAGCTACAAATGAATTCGAAGAAGTTGGAGAATATGAAAATTGAGTTGCTTAGAAAAATGGGAGGTGTACCACTCGTTGCAAAAGTCTTAGGAGGGGCAGCAAAATTTGAAGAAGGAGATTATGAGAGCTGGATGGCAAAAGTTGAAAGCATTGCGACAAACATTTCAACTGAGGACAAAGATTTCGTTATGTCCATATTAAAACTAAGTGTAGATTCTCTACCACGTGCTGTGTTAAAGCAATGTTTTGCCTACTGCTCAAATTTTCCCCAAGATTATGACTTTCGACCGGATGAACTAATTCAAATGTGGATAGCACAAGGATTTATTCAACCGCAACAAGAAAGAGAGAACTTGATAATGGAGGATATAGGAGAAGAGTACTTCAACTTCTTATTGTCTCGTTCCTTATTTCAAGATGTTCAAAAGAATAAGAATGGAAGAATTGTTGGGTTTAAGATGCATGATCTAATACATGATATTGCTTGTATGGCTTCAAAACATCAAAAGAAGGAATCAAATCCTAATAACTTGAGCGGGAAAAGTGCAAGAAAGTTGCGCACATTGATTTTCGATGATGATGTGTTTCGTTCTAAGGTTTTGGACGATGACCTTGTTTGTTTCCGCTTCTTAAAACTGCATTTGTATTCGATTTATAACTTGCAGATTGTTTCACTGAACAAGATGATACATTTGAGATATCTTGACTTTTCAAGATCAGGTAGGTACGGATCCGTTGTTTATATAGAACCTATTTCTGTACTTTATAATTTGCAGACACTGAAGTTGGGAAGATTTTGCTTTAGTCTACCAAAGAATTTGAGAAAATTGGTTAATCTGAGACATTTATCATTTGATAAGATTTTCAGTATGGAGCAAATGCCTTCACATATGGGCAACTTGATTCATCTTCAAACATTGTCTGAGTTTTCAGTTGGGTTGAAGAAGGGTTGTAAACTAGAAGAACTTGGACCGTTGAAAAACCTCAAAGGGACACTAAAACTTAGAAATATGGAGAAAGTGCAAAGTAAAGAGGAAGCTATGGCTGCAAAATTGGTGGAAAAGAAGAATTTGAGTTGGCTCATCTTTGAATGGTCTGATGGAGAATATGTTGAAGACAATAACGTACAAGTGTTGGAAGGACTTCAACCACACAAAAATCTTAATGCATTGGGAATTATTGGGTTTCAAGGGAAAGCTTTGGCTAATAGTATTTTTGTTGAAAATTTAGTTAGCATACGCTTGGATGGTTGTGAAAGATGTGAAGTGCTTCCAATGCTTGGACAGTTGCCCAACTTAAAGCGCATTGACATTGATAGAATGAATAGTGTGAGAAGTATAGGGAATGAGTTTTATGGAATTGACACGAGCAAGAGAAATTCTTTTGCTTTTCCCCGGTTGGAGATACTTGAAATTGCTAACATGAAGAAGCTAGAGCAATGGGATGAAGCATCGATTATTGCATCAAATCTTTATGGATGTCTAAGAACTCTTTATATTTATGGATGTGATGAATTGGCAAAGTTGCCAAGGGGGTTAGAAGGTAGTCACTCCCTTGAATATTTGCACATCCACCGGTGTCCTAATTTGATGCTAAATGTGCAAAATTTGTACAACGTATATGATTTAGAAATTGATGGGATGAAAAGATTGCCAGAGGGATTAGGTGAGATGAGTAACTTGAAAAAGTTGAAAATTTGGGGATGCATGCAGAATTATGAGTTTAGTTCCTTCATACACTTGTCTTCTCACCTTATTGAACTTGTGTTGATTAATGATGGGTCAAGTGATAATAATGCAACAACCCAACTTCCCCAACAACTTCAGCACCTCACTAACTTGAAAGTCTTGGCGATTTTGAATTTTGATGGGATTGAAGCTCTTCCAGAATGGTTGGGAAACTTTACATCTTTGACAACACTGAACTTCTCTAATTGCAGAAATTTAAAAAAATTACCATCGAAAGAGGCCATGCTACGCCTAACCAAATTAGAGAAATTGGAGTATAAAGGGTGTCCAAAACTTTTACTTGGGAAGGGCGACCAGGAGCGGGATAAACTTTCCCATCTCCCATCAAAGTGTCTTCGTGAAATTTAGTAAGCCAGCCCCTTATTATTATTATTATTTTTGTTTTTCTTGTTTTTCCTTATCCCATTTCTAACTCCATCTTACAACTACTTTGAGATTCTAAGCTCTTTTTTTTTTTTTATTTTTTATTTTATTTTATTTTTATTTTTCTATCGTCAAACTTTATTTGAGACTTAAAACTACCATCAAATTTGACAAAGTAGACTAATTTATTTCTTGTCATGTAATTTTGGTACTGCAAATTAAAATAATTGTATAAGAAAATAATTGCTCTCATTTGTTAGTTATTAAGATTTTACATTTAAATGTACTTTATTGCAGTTAATTGAGCTCGTGAATCCTAGGGACATCTTCGGTGAATTTTGAGAGGTCAAATGAAGAAATCAAGCTAAAGAAGATAACACAATGACCAAAACACCTCTAGAGGATAGCGATTGCTACCCTAGGCAATGTTATATGGCAACGTTGCAAGGCAGTAATGCAGCTTTGTGACACAATCCTGCAGCGTTGTCAAGTCGCAATGTTTTCTTCTTTTCTTTATGTTTCTTCTAATGTTTTGTTCTATTCTTGTGTTTCGATTGTCAAGTCGCAAGAATTAAATCTATGTATGTATGTGTTGGACGTTTCAGAACTCATAGGTGCATGACCAATTTAAGATTAAACAGAAATCAACTCATTATATTTGGCTATCCAATTTTTTTAATCGTTCCAATAAAACCCTTAAGCATAATGCAAATTTTTAAGACTACATGAAACATTATCATACCCGGTAAGACGAGTGCTATTTCAATGGCTATCTTTAAAAGATATAATATAGAAAAAAGTAGTAAATATTATTTCAATGACTATTCTTTATGTCATTTGAGAAAGTCTCATTTTGATATCAACTTTGAAAAGTTATGACTATGACTTTAAAAACGTCAAAGAATAACAACAAATTACTTTGTATATCATCAAAGAAAAGATTATAATAGAAAGTTAGCATTGATTTTACCTTATGGAAAAATAAACTAAGATTTAATATGTATTAGTGGCTGAAAAATAGATATTAAGTGAGGAAATTTTGAGTTGTAAAATAACAAACAAATATCGAAACAATTGGTTTACTTTTAAAACTAATCTAAAAATTCATTTGGATTCACTTTCAAAACGTTTATAAATAAATTAACTTAGCCAAATGAGATAGAAATATGAGAAACAGACAATTTCAACTTTACTTTTCTTAAGATGATATGTCAATTCTTATCTTCACACAGTTTGGTCGGCAGTCAAATTTCTTATACCAAGAAAAGAAATTACTACATAATTTTCTGTAGAGAACTAAGGCCCTTTTTGGCAAAAGTTATAAGTACAAAAGTTCATCATACAATTATATTATACATCTAATTTCTCTTGAGCTTCAATAAATTTGGTCGATGTCGATTGGATTTTTGATACAGAACATCAGACCTTACGAAAGTCTAAATTATTACAAAAATTGAATAAGTAGAATTAATTTACACAAAACTAATTAATTGCATCATCAACATTAGAAAACACAATTACTTGTTCTTTTCTTCTTTTTTTTTCCAAATGTTTTCAAGTTGATAGAAGGGAGTAGTAAGAGTGAATGTCAAATGGTTCTAATGGGAATAACCAAAAGCTTGCAAAAGCCTTAAGAGCAAAGAGGTTAAATAGATAGCCAGAAGGCCTCCTCCCAAGACAGCATCAAGCCTCATCTCTCTCCTCGGCAAAGCCACAAGTGCCCAAAGCAATCCTCCTACCAACAGCATGTTGGCCTTTGGGTTTGGTTCATCTACAGATTCTATTCTTGGACCCAACTAATTAGATTTGGACATTTGTTGATTTTTGTCCCAAATTAAGTCTATTTTTTTTACTCAATTAAATTTTAGCTCAAATATTAATAATTAATTGAACCAAGAATAATTAATTTGATCCAACAGTGAGGACAAAAACACGTTTCATCATCGGAATTTGTCAATTTACATCTTCAATTTTAATTTAGGACACATGTAACCTTTAATTTGTCCCAAATTTAATTATTTCTAATTTCGCCATTAATTTGAGAAATGACATGACAACGTGTGATTGTCCCAAAATTTCTCATTCAACAGAAGTCTTCAAAGGAATCAAAACACCATTGAACCTTCAAGGAATGGAAACTAACGTGCGTAAAAAATCAAAATCTTCAAGAAGTCAATGTTCAAGAAACACTGTCAAACACTTCAAAATTACCCCTCAAAGAATTAAAACTGATAGTAGAAAAACATGCAAGAAAAGGAAATAAAATAGGGAAATTTTTAAAAATAGAAAAATAAGGGAAACTATTTACACAAAATAGCAAAATTTTGTGATAGACGTTGATTAAAGTCTATCAGGGTCTATCAATCATAGAAATGATAGAAGTCTATCATGGATAGATGTGGGTAGAAGTCTATTAATGTCTATCAGTAATTTTTTACTATTTTCTATAAATAGTTTGACATTTTCTCTATCTATTGAAATTTCTTAATAAAATACCCTAATTTTAATTGAGGAGTAATTTTAGAATAAGAAAAAAAATTTAAATTAGAAACCTATTAATAAAATCACAAACGTGAAAATGTTTCCATATTTGCAAAATTTCAAAAGTTGAAGACATGGTTGCCAAACCATATTTATATATATTTTGCTACCGATTACAATTTTTCTATTTTTTTTTCTTTTCTATAATTTGAGATTTTAATTTTACTAATTAAACAAGTGCATGAACTATGAAATTTGTTATTGATTTTGTTTGAATGTAACTTAGTAAAAAATGGAGACATTGATTTAGATGTTTGATCCAAATGTAAAATAGTTCATGTTATTCACAGCATATTGTTCAACCCAACAAATGGAAAAAAGGAAAACCATTATTTTGAAAACATCAGAGAGGATACAAAATGATCAAAAGGAGTTTAAGAAGAATTAAACAGCATAATGCCTTCAAGAAGGTATTAATAAGTCCATTATTCCTCAAATTGGAATTAAAAAAGTTAAAAGATTCATAAAAAAAACAAGTCAAAGGGCTAACGAGTTGTGGATTCAATCGATGGTAGCCACCTACCTAGGATTTAATATCCTACGGGTAAGTTGACAGCCGACCTGTCGTAGGATCGGTGGATTGTCCCGTGAAATTAGTTGAGGTGTGCGTAAACTGGTCCAGATACTTACGGATGTAAAAAAAAAAAGTTAAAGATGCATAGGATGTTTTGTAGAAATTAGAATTTGAGGAATCTAAAAGGTAATTAATCTCTATCAAGTGGCAACTTTTTGTGGAGAGGTTTGACATGTTTGGAAGTGATTTTAAAATCGTTAAAATCACTTCTGTCATTTTTAAAATCACTCAAAAACACACTTTAATCACTTAAAATTATTTTAATTTTCAATTTTACACTTTTAGATGAAATTTTCAATTATCAAAATTAGTTTTGAATGATTAAAAATATATTTCACGGTGATTTTAAAAATGATAAGAGTGATTTTAATCATTTTAACAATTTTGAAAACTTGAATGAAAGCAAAGTGAAGCCCATTTCGAAATTCTTTTCTTGAGTTGTTGAAATTATAAACTAAACGAAGTGCTATTGGAGAGGCTAGTCGAGAAAGACAAATATTAGTAAATGGAAAGGTAAATCTAAAGATTATTATTTTAGATGCACTTGTTATGAAATCGACAAATAAAAAAAACGTTTAAAACAACCTTCATGGGTTGGTCTAGTGGTAGTATAAACATAAAATAAAATAAAAAAAAAAAAAAAACCAAAAAGATAAAGGGTTGTGGATTCAATCTAACAATGTGTTAGCTACACCCACAGATAAAGGAGAAATCATATTTTATTAGAGAGAAAAACAGAAGGGTCCTTCTAAACCCTTGGACCAAGATCTTATATAACGTAAATAATCCCTTCATCATTGCAAATTAATGTGTGCAAATTTCTTGCATTTTTTTTTTCAATCCAATTATAAAGATTTGAATCCATCTTTTGATGACTTTTTAAATTGCAGAGGCAATATCATGTATAAGATCATGCATCTTAATTAAAGGCCGCAATTCTCCCATTCTCATCCTTAATGATATCTTGAAATAAGGAATGAGACGATAAGAAGTTGAATAATACTCTTCTTCTTTTGAGAAATCAAAGAAACTCTAATACCACATTTGAAAAAATGAAGCTGCTTTGATACCATTGTTGAACAAATGAAGGTGAAAATAAATAAATAAATATTTGTAGAAGCAAATCAATGCCTCAATGATCGTTAAGCAAAGAATTCGACACCCTTCGATAAGGCAACCATTGATCCTTAACAACAACGATTTTTTTTAATCTTCTAAAAAGTTGATAATAGAAAAAGATGTAGTGTTGATAAACTTAATTTTTAAAGACCAAAAATAACGTTAAATCAAATGATTATTATACCAAGCTTAGCCTTGACATTGACTCAGTGAGTTTTTGTTGTTCGTGAGCTTTAGTCAATGCTAATATAAAATCGGAGTTGAATTAAAGCGATTAAATATGAAACCATTTTTCTGGAGAAAAAATAAAATACGAAATAAAAATTGTGGATGTTGCCTTGCTGGAGGAGAGTAGGAAGGAGACGACTTTATATAAAATTTTAAATCGAAAAATTGACTAACCAACAAACCTTTAGTTTTTTACACAATATTTTAATTTTATTTTTTATTACTAAAAAGAGCTTTTTTTAGTTTGCTAAATTTTATAAGGTTAAGTTACAATTAGCCACTGTAAGGAAAAAAAAAAAACCAAAATTAGACTCCAAAAGTTGAGGCTTGTTATAAGGTTAAATTATAAAATTAGCTTATAAATTTGAGGAGTTTTATAGAAAATTAAGGAAAATTATTTACACAAAATAGCAAAATTTTTAAATAGTCAACTGTTGTGATAGATGCTGATTGAAGTCTATCTAGGTCTATCAATGATAGAAATGATAAAAGTCTATCGCTGATAGATGTGGATGAAAGTCTATCAATGTCTATGAGTGTAATTTTTTTTTTTTTGCTATTTTTTGTGGCTATGGGTGGAAGACCTTCAAGATATGGTCTATGAAGCTGATGATCTATTGGATGAGCTTCTTTATGAACATCTTCGACGAACTGTGGAACAAACTGGGAAATTCAGAAAGGTACGTGATTCCATCTCACCATCCAAAAATCCCTTCTTGTTTCGTTACAAGATGGCCAAGAAAATGAAAAACATTACTCAAACTTTATACAAACATTATTGTGAGGCAATTCCTTTAGGACTTGTTGGTCAGGAATCCACAACAGAAACAGAGGTTGCTCTTAAGCAGAATCGAGAGACAATCTCAATTCTTGATTTCCAAGTTGAAGGAAGGGAAGCTGAAGTTTTAGAGCTACTGAAATTGGTGATTGACTCTACCAATGAACATCATATATCTGTGATATCCATTGTTGGAATGGGTGGTCTTGGAAAAACAACTCTGGCCAAGATGGTTTTCAATCATGATGCCATTAAAGGACATTTTGATAAAACTATATGGGTTTGTGTGTCTAAACCATTTATTGTCATGAAAATTTTGGAACAAATCTTTCAAGGATTAACGAATACTTGTAGTGGTTTGGAATCTAATAAGGAGGCATTGCTTGGGAGGGTTCGAAAGGAGATGCAAGACAAAAAGTATTTTCTTGTGCTTGACAATGTTTGGGATAAAGAGAAAGGCTTGTGGGATGAGCTTAGTAACTGTTTGAAACATACTGCTGGAAAATCTAGAAATAATATTATGGTGACCACAAGGAATGTAGAAGTGGCAAACATGGTGGAGTCGATTTCAATTCATCATCTAAAAAAATTATCCGGTGATCAATGTTGGGCGTTGTTTAACGAAAGTGCAAGTGTAAATCAGCTGCCAATGAATTAAAAGTTGGAGATTATGAAAAATGAGTTGGTTAGAAAAATGGGTGGTGTACCACTGGTTGCAAGAGTTTTAGGAGGGGCTGTCAAGTTTGAAGAACAAGATTTTGAAGAAAATCATGAGAGTTGGATAACAAAAGTTGAAAGCATGGCAAGAAACATTTCAATAGAGGACAAAGATTATGTTTCGTCCATATTAAAATTAAGTGTGGATTCTCTACCACATCCTGTATTGAAGCAATGTTTTGTCTACTGGTCAAAATTTTTCTCAGGATTATAAATTTCATAAAGTTAAACTAATTTAAATGTGGATAGCACAAGGATTTATTCAACCCCAACAAGAAAGAGAGAACTTGACAATGGAGGATATAGGAGAAGAGTACTTCAACTTCTTATTGTCTCGTTCCTTATTTCAAGATATTCAAAAGAATGAGAATGGAAGAATTGTTGGGTTTAAGATACATGATCTAATACATGATATTGTTTCAAATCATCAAAAGAAGGAATCAAATCCTAATAATTGGAGCGGAAAAATTGCAAGAAAGTTGCGCACATTATTTTGTGATAATGAAGAGACTCTTCATAATAAGATTCGGGCCGACAATATTTGTTTGCGTGCTTTAGTATTGAATTTTATTGGGACTAATAATTTGTCGATTATTATGGGCAAATTGATACATTTGAGATACCTTGACATTTCAAGATGTCAAAAAAACAAACTTCTTCAAGAATCTCTTTCTCTACTTTATAATTTACAAACGCTAAAGAGCTTGGTTCTATCGTAAGAGATCTATCGAAGAATTTGAGAAAATTGGTTAATTTGAGACATTTAGAATTTCAGATTGATTTTGATATGAAACAAATGCCTTCACATATGAGCAAATTGATTCATCTTCAAACATTTTGTCTGAGTTTGTAGTTTGGTTGGAGAAGGGTTGTAAAATAGAAGAGCTTGGTTCGTTGAAAAACCTCAAAGGTACACTAACTCTTACAAATCTGCAGAAAGTGCAAAATAAAGAGGAAGCTATGGCTGCAAAATTGGTGGAAAACAAGAATTTACATCATCTAATGTTTCAATGGTTTTCCTCCTCAACAACTTCACAGCACCTCAATAAGTTGAAAATTTTGAGAATTGGTGGATGCATGCAGAATTATGAGTTTTGTTCATTCATACACTTGCCTTCTCAACTTGTTGAACTTGAGTTGATTGATGATGAGTCAAGTGATAATGCAACAACCCAACTTCCTCAGCTTCAGCACCTCACTAACTTGAATGTTTTGAGAATTACCTTCTCGAGAGGCTATATTACGCTTAACCAAATTAGAGGATTTGTTGGTTAATAGATGTCCAAAACTACTAGTTGGGGAAGGCGACCAGGAGGGGGCTAAACTTTCCCATCTCCCATCAAATTGTGTTCGTAAATTTGAGTAAGCCCCTTATTATTGTTGTTATTGTTATTATTATTATTATTATTATTATTATTATTATTATTATTATTATTATTATTATTATTATTATTATTATTATTATTAGGAGAATTTTTAAAAATAGAAAAATAAGAGAAATTATTTACAGAAAATAGTAAATTTTTTAGATAGTTGTGATAAACGCCGATAGAAGTCTATCAGAGTCTATCAAGGATAGAAATGATGGAAGTCTATCAATGTTTTTTTAGTGATAGAAATGATGGAAGTCTATCAATGTCTATCAATATTTTTTTTATTATTTTTTTGTAAATAGTTTGACATTTTTTTATTGGTAAAAATTTTCCTTATTATTATTTGTTTTTCGTATTTTTCCTTATCCATTTCTAACTCCATCTTCAACTACTCTGGAATTCTGGGCTTTTTTTTTTTTTTTCCTATCGTCAAATTTTATTTGAGAGTTAAAACTACGATCAAATTTGACAAAGGAGACTAATTTATTTCTTGTCAATGTAATTTTGGTACTGCAACCACTGTCCTCATGCCAAATAATTTGTGATTTACATTGGTCAATTATTGTATAAGAAAATAATTGCTTTCATTAGTTTTCTTTTGTCAAATTTGCTTTTTTTTTTTTAAAAAAAAAAATTATTTAGGAACCATCAATCTTTTTTAAAATAATTTGGAATAATACGAATTAGTGCATCTAAAATAACAATCTTTTAGAATTACATAACTTTTTCCTATGCTAGTTTTGTGTGTCTTTAATTTTATCATGTTTTTCCTCTTTATTTTGCTTTGGATTCCACTATATCTATAATCCGACTCTTTAGTCTTCTTTTCTACCAAAAAAAAAAAAAAAAAGTTTTGGTATGAAAAGTCTGCTCCACAAATTGGCTTCATACTTGTTCAATCTTTCTGTGCTTGTAGCGAACCTATAATTTTAAAATAGCACCATAAACAAGTCATCTTTCTCTGTCTAAATCTTGTTAGTTCTTAAAATTTTACATTTAAATGTGCTTTATTGCAGTTAATCTAGCTCGTGAAGCCTTGGGACATCTTGGGTCAATTTTGAGCTTGATTTGAGCACTAAGGGGTCAAATGAAGAAATCAAATTAAAGAAGATAACAAAATGACCAAAACACCCTTAGAGGACAGCGGTTGCAACCCTTGCTATATGGCAATGCTGCAAGGTAGTAGTGTAGCTTCGCGACACTATCCTACAGTGTTGCAACGTGTGGATGAAGAACAACATCTGGTGTAACTCAACGCTGCAAGGTGCTAGGGTTACATGCTGGCAGCGTTGCAACACTCTTGCACTTCCATTATATAATATTTATTTCATTATAGGGTTAAAAAGAGTGGGGCTCCCACCCAAAGTTTAGAACCCTTTTTTGTATTTTCTTCTTTTCTTTCTGTTTCTTCTAGGTTTTGTTCTATTTTTGGATTGTAATTGATTTGGATGATGTCTCAATATCACATCGTCCCTCCGACACGTTGAAGTTAGTTTTCTAATTTATGAGTAGGAAATCTGATGTAAATTTGTTAGAACTAAACTTTAATGGAATACATTTGGTTTCTTACATATCTTTGATCTTTGTTTTCACTCTTAGCTTGTGTTTGTGAGTGAATTATGTTATATCACTTATGCATGTCTAATAGCTAAAAATCATTGCATAATTTGTAATTCTTGTGTTTTGATTGCCAAATAGCAAGAATTGAATCTATGTATGTGTGTGTTGGATGTTCCAGAACTCATAGGTGCATGACCAAATTTAAGATTAAAGAAAAATCAACTAATTATATTTGGCTATCCAAATTTTTAATCGTCCCAGTAAAACCCTTAAGCATATATAATGCTAATGTTTAGGACTACATGGAACATTATTTATGCTCAGTAGGACGATATTTAGTTTAATGTGCACATTCTTTTGCTATGTCAATGACTATACTTAAATAATATGGAAAATAGTAGTAAATATTGTTTCAACGACTATTTTTTATGTCATTTGAGCTAGCTAGATTCATTTTCATATCACTTTAGAAAAGTTATGACTATCACTTTAAAAACGTCAAAGAATAGCAACAAATTATTTTGTGTACGTATCATCAAAGAAAAGATTATAATAGATGAAAGTTAGCATTGTGATTACCTTATGGACAAATAATAGATCTTAAGAATTAAAATAACCTTGAATATGTATTGGTGGCTGGAAAGTAGATATTGAGTGAGGAAATTTTGAGTTGTAAAATAATAAATAAATATCAAAACAATTGGTTAGTTTTAAAAGCTTCGAAACTAAACTAAATATTTTAAAATTTAACGAAAATCATAAATAAAAAAAATAATAAAGGAAATAAACATATTTCTACCCAAATAATGCACGTTGAGAAATTGTGGAAATAAGTCCATATAACAGACAGTGTCAACGACTTTAGCCAAGAGAATCGAACCTCTAACTTGGAGATTGATAATACAAACGTTACGCCAGTTGGGCTATCTCACTTTAGCAAAATTAGAGTTGAATTAAAGTGATGGAAACCAAACTAATAATTGTTCAACTAATTAAAGAATATAATATCTTCGACCAAAAGATTCAATGTTTGAATTATTACCCACACATATTGAATTCATAAGATGAAAAACGTGTGGGCCTGTCAATCATGTCACAATTTTGTTTTTCTTTTTAATTTTCCATTCAAGGAAGGGGGTATTCTTACATATGACTTGTTATACTTTGAAAGCTACTTAACATCATTTACAACTAATTGACATAGTCATTGATGTTAAAAATTAATTATGTAACTTATTTTGACGATATTTTTTTAAATGAAATAAATGATAACAACGATTCTAATATTCTATAATGTACTTTTTGAACATAACGAAAAAGATATATATATATATATATATATATATATTTTTTTTTTTTTGTAGAATTTCCAAGGTAAAAAATGAACTTTTTAAAAGTTTAGAGACTTAATAGAAACTATCCGAAGTTCGGAGATTTTTAAAATAATTTAACCCAGAAAGAACGGCAAAAATATTATTGGCTGTTAAAATTAAGGATAGAGAAATTAATGTGAGAGGGAAAGTTCCTCCAAAGATCAAAATTGGTTGTGTGTGTGTGGAGGAGCAGGAACAAATTGTAAAGATCCAAATCCATTTAGACTTTTGAATTTCCTTTTCTTCTTATGTTCTGCAATTGAGGCTTGGGAAATTAACAGAGTGCATTATGGCTGAATTTCTATGGACTTTTGCTGTTGAGGAAGTTTTGAAGAAGCTTGTGAAATTTGGAGCAGAGCAAATTGGTGTGGCATGGAACTTGGAGAAAGAACTGTCCCAGTTGAAAAAGTGGTTACTCAAGGCTCAAACAATCTTAGCAGACATTAATAGAAAGAAATTACACCATGATTCTGTGAGGCTATGGGTGGAAGATCTTCAAGATATTGTCTATGAAGCTGATGATATACTGGATGAGCTTGTTTATGAACATCTTCGACGATCTGTGGAACAAACAAGAATATCGAGAAAGGTATGTGATTCCATCTCACCATCCAAAAATCCCTTTTTGTTTCGTCTCAAGATGGCCAAGAAAATGAAAAACATAACTAAAACTTTATACAAACATTATTGTGAGGCAAGTCCTCTAGGACTAGTTGGTGAAGAATTCGCCACAGAAACAGAGGTTGTTCTTAAGCAGATTCGAGAGACAACCTCAATTCTTGACTTCCAAGTTGTAGGAAGGGAAGCTGAAGTTTTAGAGATATTGAAATTGGTGATTGACTCTACCAATGAACATCATATGTCAGTGATATCCATTGTTGGAATGGGTGGTCTTGGGAAAACAACTCTGGCCAAGATGCTCTTCAATCATGATGCCATTAAAGGACATTTTGATAAAACTATATGGGTTTGTGTGTCTAAACCATTTATTGTCATGAAAATTTTGGAAGGAATCCTTCAAGGCTTAACAAATACTAGTAGTGGTTTGAACTCTAAGGAGGCCTTGCTTCATAGGCTCCGAGAGGAAATGCAAGGCAAAAAGTATTTTCTTGTGCTTGACGATGTTTGGGATAAAGAGAATGGCTTGTGGGATGAGCTTATTAGCTGTTTGAAACATATTGCTGCAAAATCTGGAAATAGTATTATGGTGACCACAAGGAATGTAGACGTTGCAACCATGGTGGAGTCGATTTCCATTCATTATCTAAAAAAATTATCCGATGATCAATGTTGGTCCTTGTTCGAAAAAAGTGCAAATGCAAATCAACTGCCAATGAATTTGAAGTTGGAGACTATGAAAAATGCATTGGTTAGAAAAATGGGTGGTGTACCACTTGTTGCAAAAGTTTTAGGAGGGGCCATCAAATTTGATGGAGGAGATTATGAAAGTTGGACGACAAAAGTTGAAAGCATTACAAGAAACATTTCAATAGAGGACAAAGATTTTGTTTTGTCCATATTAAAATTAAGTGTGGATTTTCTACCACTGGCTGCGTTGAAGCAATGTTTTGCCTACTGTTCAAATTTTCCTCAAGATTTTGAATTTGATAAAGATGAACTAATTCAAATGTGGATAGCACAAGGATTTATTCAACCCCAGCAAGAAAGAGAGAACTTGATAATGGAGGATATAGGAGAAGAGTACTTCAACGTCTTATTGTCACGCTCCTTATTTCAAGATGTCATTAAATATGAGGATGGGAGAATTGTCGCGTTTAAGATGCATGATCTAATACATGATATTACTTGTGCAATTTCAAATCATCATGACATGGAATCAAATTCTAATAATTGGAGTGGAAAAAGTGCAAGAAAGTTGCACACGTTGATTTGCGATAACGAAGAGACTTTTTATAAGATTGGGACCGACATTATTTGTTTGCGTGTTTTAGCATTAAAATGGTTTGACACTAATAACTTGTCCATTGCTATGGGCAAGTTGATACATTTGAGATATCTTGATATTTCAAAATGTTATTTAAACAAGCTTCTTCAAGAATCTCTTTCTCTACTTTATAATTTACAAACGCTAAAGCTTGGTAATATTCAAAGTGATCTGCCTAAGAATTTGAGAAAATTGGTTAATCTCAGACATTTAGAATTTAAGAAATTTTTTGATATGAAACAAATGCCTTCACATATGGGCAACTTGATTCATCTTCAAACATTGCCAGAGTTTGCAGTTGGGTTGGAGAAGGGTTGTAAAATAGAAGAACTTGGACTGTTGAAAAACCTCAAAGGGACACTAACTCTTACAAATCTGGAGAAAGTGCAAAATAAAGAGGAGGCTATGGCTGCAAAATTGGTGGAAAAGAAGAATTTGTGTCATCTATTCTTTCATTGGTCTTTCCAGTATGAAGGAGGAGAATATGTTGAAGACAATAACGTACAAGTGTTGGAAGGACTTCAACCACACAAAAATCTTCAATCATTGGAAATTAGTGGCTTTCAAGGGAAAGTTTTGGCTAATAGTATTTTCGTTGAAAATTTAGTTGAGATACGTTTGGTTGGTTGTGAAAGATGTGAAGTGCTTCCAATGCTTGGACAGTTGCTCAACTTAAAGAAACTTAAGATTATTTCAATGAACAGTGTGAGAAGTATAGGAATTGAGTTCTATGGAATTGACTCAAACCAGAGAAATTCTGTTGCTTTTCCCCAGTTGAACGAACTTCATATTGTTGGAATGAAGAAGCTAGAGCAATGGGATGAAGCAACGGTTGCATCAAATCTCTTTGGATGTCTAAAAAAACTTATTATTTCTGGATGTAATCAATTGGCAAAATTGGCAAGTGCGTTAGAAGGTTGTCACTCCATTGAATATTTGGTCATCGATGGGTGTCCTAATTTGATGCTAAATGTGCAAAATTTGCACAACTTATATCATTTAGAGATTCGTGGGTTGAAAAGATTGGCAGAGGGATTAGATGAGCTGACTAAGTTGAAAATTTTGAAAATTGGTGGATGCATGCAGAATTATGAGTTTAGTTCCTTCATACACTTGTCTTCTCACCTTATTGAACTTGTGTTGACTGATGATGGGTCAAGTGATAATGCAACAACTCAACTTCCCCAACAACTTCAGCACCTCACTAACTTGAAAGTTTTAAAGATTGCAGATTTTGATGACATTGAAGCTATACCAGAATGGTTGGGAAACCTTACATGTTTGAGAACGTTGGGTTTCTTCGAATGCAACAATTTGAAAGAGTTACCTTCGAGAGAGGCCATACTACGGCTAAACAAATTAGATGATTTGTTGGTTGATGGATGTCCGAAACTACTAGTTGGGGAAGGTGACCAGGAGGGGGCTAAACTTTCCCATCTCCCATTAAAATGTGTTGTTCACTACAATAATTATGGCTTTAGATGTCACTTATGAACTGACATTGTAGACGTATGATGACAGATTACAAACCATCATTGTATTCCGTGTCATCGTAGAGTACAATGATGGATTCTCTTTGATTGTTGTTTTGAACCATCATCAAATCTTTCGACAACGTATATGATAGCACCAAAAATATGTTATCTTGTTCCACTTAATTCGAGGTTGTTCCTGTATTTTACGTGTTTATTTTGTAATTTTGTAGGTTTCGAGCAATTAAAGGGTAGAATGGGCCGTTTATGATGAAATAAAGTTAAAGCAGGCCAAAACAGAGCTTAATTGCTTCAACCGGAAAAGAGAAGGTCAAAATGACCAATTTGCCTCGAAGGAGAGCGTCGCAGCGCTCAGCTTTACGTTAAGCCCAACGCTACAAGGCAGAAACGGCCTTTTTCATGAAATTTACATAGCGCCGCGACACTCTAAAGTTTATCGCCGGCGTAATTGCGACAGCACCACGGCGCTGTCCCTAGCTCTGTGGCGGTGTCGCAATTTTATAAATAGAAATTTTGGTTTTTAGGTCAATAGCTCGGATTCCATCTGCTCTTCTCTGATTTTTTCTCATCTTTTCCCTCTATTCTTGTTCTATCATTGTATCAAAACTCATTCTTGTTGTCCATAATGAAGATTATGGGCTAAGGTAACTTCTTCTAGCTTGAGTTTAGAGTTTTATTCTCTTTTTTCATGTACTCTTGAGGATTCGAACTTGAATTTTTGTACTCGTTGGATTCGATTCCGTTTTAATTGAATATTTTTCATATTGTCAAATGCTTGGAGACTGTTATCAATCCATCTTACAACTACCTTAGGATTCTCAACAATTTTATCTAAATGTTTTGCATAGCTGGGGATATACACTACTTTAAAAGAAGAAAAACTTTCGTAACTGACATAACAACTTCCACAACTATTAGATTTTTTTTTAATCTAGAATAATACATTTGTTATCCTCAAAATGAACTGCATAACCTTTTTTTAAGCAAATAGACAAACACTCAAAAAAAAAAAAAAAAAAAGGGTTATGCCAAGAACATAAAGACATGAGATATAACTTGAATCTCCTTTCTTTGTGTGAACAACAATTACAAATTTTCCTTCCGCTTCTTTCATTTTACTATTGCCAAACTTTATTTGAGAGTACTTAAAACTTTATTTAAGTGACCAAGTAAAATGGTCAAAATGCCCCTTGAGTAGGCAACACTACATGGCAACGCTGCAAGGCAATAGTGCAACGTCACGACACTGTCCTACAATATTGCAACATTATTGAGGAAGAAAACACTTGACATCACTCGACGCTGCAAGGTGCTAGAGGTCGATCTTGGCAGTGTCGTCAGACTCTTGCATTTCCATTATATAAGATTCTTTTCATTCTATGGTTGAGGGAGATGTGCTTCCACCCAAAGTTTAGAACTTTTTTTTTATAGTTTTTGTATTTTCTTCTTTTCTTCTTGTGTCTTCCAGTTTTTTGTTCTATTTTTGGGATGACATCGTCCCGACGTCACATTGAGGTTAGTTTTCTAATCTAGAGTACGAAATCAGATGAATATTTGTTAGAACTTAACTTTAATGGAATACGTTTGATTTCTTGTATCTTTGATCTTTTTTTTCACTCTTTAGCTTGTATTTGTGAATAAATGGATGTACGCTCTAATCATTTATGCATGTCGAATAACTAAAAATCTTTGCATAATTTGTAATTCTTGTGTTTCGATTGCCGAGTAGCAAGAATTGAATCTATGCATATGTGTGTTGGTTGTTCCAAAAATTATAGGTGCATGGCAAATTTAACATTAAAGAGAAATCAATTAACTATATTTGGCTATCCAATTTATTAATCATTGTAGTAGAACTCTTAAAGCGTAATACAAATTTTTAGGACAACATGAAACATTATTGTGCCCAATAGGACAACATTTAGTTCAATGTGCATATTCTTTTTCTATTTCAATGGCTATTCTTAAATAATAAAGAAAAAAGTAGTAAATAATAAATAGAGTCGTAATAGCATGCATGATTGTGAAAAAAGTTAGAGATTTTCTCCTACAATTAACGTAAAAATGTTGTTGAACTCCTAACTTTGAAGTTAATAGTACATGTTATATTTCATTTGAGCTAAACTCATTTTGATATCAACTTAGAAAAATTATGACCATGACTTTAAAAACGTCAAAGAATTGCAACAAATTACTTTGTATATCATCAGAGAAAAGATTATGATAGCTGAAAGTTAGCATTGGTTTTACCTTATGGACAAATAAGCTAAGATTTAATATGTATTGGTGGCTGAAAAATAGATATTAAGTGAGGAAAATTTGAGTTGTAAAATAACAAATAAATATAGAAACAATTGGTTACTCTTAAAAGCTTTAAAACTAACTTAAATAAAGGAAGTAACATATTTCTTGCCAAATGCACATTAACTCCTAGAAATAAGTCCAAAACAGACAGTTTCAACTTTACTTGTCTTTAAGATGATATGTCCGCTAGTCAACAATTCTTATCTTCACACAATTTGGTCAGCAGTCAAATTTCTTTGACCAAGAAAAGAAACTACATAAATTTCTGCAGAGAACTAAGGCCCTTTTTGGCAAAAGTTATAAGTACAAAAGTTCATCATACAATTATATTATACATCTAATTTCTCTTGAGCTTAGATAATTTTAGTCGATGTCGATTTTTGATACAGACCATCCGACCTTAAGAAAGTCTAAATTATTACAAAAATTGAATAAGTAGAATTAATTTACACAAAACTAACTAATTGCATCATCAACATTAGAAAAACACAATTACTTGTTCTTTTCTTCTTTTTTGTTTCTCAAATATTTTCAAGTTGATAGAAGGGAGTAGTAAGAGTGAGTGTCAAATGGTTCTAATGGGAAGAACCAAAAGCTTGCAAAAGCCTTAAGAGCAAAGAGGTTAAATAGATAGCCAGAAGACCTCCTCCCAAGACAGCATCAAGCCTCATCTCTCTCCTTGGCAAAGCCACAAGTGCCCAAAGCAATCCTCCTACCAACAGCCCTAATGTCTCCATGACATAAGGGTCCGGAGGGATGGCGACCGGCTGCGGATACTTCTTCCACGAAGCGCCAACAAGAGACATCCCGAGGCCGAACAGAGTGTTGAAGATGGGGCCAGCGTAGCAGCCGGAGATGGCAATTTGGGCACCTCGCTGCCCGCCGTTCAAGGCCATGGTCACATTGGCAACCAAATCCCCTAGAGAGTTTCCCCAAGCCAGGAAGGTAAGTCCTAGGATTGAAGGGCTTATGCCCATTATGTAGCCAAGTGAAACTAATAGGCCTACCAGTTCCTGAGCTACAATATAACTCCATGTTAAACTCATGGTGAAGCCAGCTGCAAGCCAAGGGAATAGGCACTTCTTTGGTGGGCTTGAATTCTCCGTCGTCGCAAATGCAACAATTCCAAAACTAACTCCGAGCAACGAAGCAATGACACAGATGATCAGGTTCGACTGCGACGGCTCACCCTGGTGGTGAAACGCCCATAGAAGAGATAAGAGAAGGGGGGCCAATGTCACTGAAGCAACTGCAAATGGTCTAGACCAGTTTTCTTCAGCTATGGCTGGAATTGTCAATCTTCTAGGCATGTAAAGAGGAATCTCAAGAATGCGAAGGAAAAAAAGACAAGAAGGTGATAATCTTGGACAAAAACAGAGATCATATACATCGATTCTAACATCATCATTGTCACCGTTGTCCCGTGGTTCATTTTGATCCTCAAATTCATCCTTCGGTGGTTCTTTCAAAAGGGGTTCGCAAAATTCACTTCTAAAACTCAACCATTGGGCATGGGAGACATAAACAACCAAAACATAAACAATATACATGGAAGAAAAGCCAATGGAACCCCACAGATTGATATGACCATGAAGCAATATCAAGAAAACAGACAAAAGAACCAAGAGGAAGAACAAAACATCTCTAATGAAGGCAGACCTATTCACCTTAATCTGTCGACGACGCAGCAAAATGCTAATGATTCCGACGACGACGCAGGTAACAAACGAGGCTCCGCCAAGAACAGTATTCAAGCCAATATCACTAGTCCCATCCCCCATGAAAGCAACAAGGCTGGCAAAAACATCAGGTGCCCCATTGCCAAGAGAAAGCAGAGTAACACCAGCAATAGTTGGGGATAGATTCAACAATTTTGACAAGCTCTCAAGGGAAGAGCAAAAGTATTCAGAAGCAGTGTTACCCAAAAGATAGAACAACACAAGAAGCCACAAAAACAACAGCGTGTAGCCCAGGATGCTAAAACTTCCATACTGACAATAGAAAATGTAAAGATAATCTATGTATCCTTGTGTGTTACAGGGATTGTTGGATTTAAGAACAGAGCACTTAGCTTCAAACTCAGTTAAACTAAGAAAACTCTGGCAATCTTCCTGAGGGTTGCCATGGATTCTTCTCGAGCTTTTGTTAATGACATGGAAATGGGATTCTGGGGAGTGAAACCGATTCGCCAAAAAAGCACAACCCACTAAGAGAAACGAGAGATTCAAGAAAATGATAAAACCCCTCTGTTTGGAGAGAGATGATAAGAAACCCATTCAAGAAAACCAACCAACAAGCTCTTTCTCTCCCTCTCTCTCTATCTATCTATCTCAAGAACTGAGAAAGTGAGAATAATGGTTCATGATTTCACGATCTGGGAAGTGAGTAATTGGCAGATACATCAAGAACACGACAGAATTCTTCGCCAAAATCAAAGAGGGGCGAATCAAAATTAAAATTAAAAAAAAAGGGGTGTGATTAAAAATCAAAGAACTAACTCATTCCATTTCCAATCCAAAGATGTGGGTGGTTTTTGTCGTCTAAGCCAGAATGAAAGCGTAATGGAATTGAGTAGACGGACCTGTTTTATCCATATGCGGAACAGTTTGCGGTGTTGATTTCTGTGTCGCCATTCGATCAAAATCAAAAAGAAAAAAAAAAGATTAAGCAGTAGAAATTGGGAAGATGAAGGTAAAAATCAAAGTAATAAAACTAAAATCAGAAAAAGAAAAAAAAAAATAGAGATGGCGTCGGCAAGAAGAACCCACCTGTCAGACGTTCGCATTAGCTCCTCGAGAAGAGAAAGCGTAATCCAAAACGAAGAATCGGATCCTTTTCGCCTGATTGGGGATTATGCGTTTTCAGATTCCCAAAACGTGTATTTGGGGGAGAAGATGGCTTAATTGCAACGAAACAGAATATTTGTCAATGAATTTCACTACAATGTGTGTAAACAAGACTTCTTTTAAATCTGTAGGGTATTAACTTTTTTTACTTTTTAAATTTTTTAGTTTATTTTAGTTTTGATCCAATTACAAATTTAAAATACACCTTTTGTAAAATTCAATTAAAGTACCAGACATTATACATCACATGGAAATTGAAGATGAAACAATATAATAATATTATAAAGACTTGAATACTATTTTCGGATTTATATTTTTTAAAATATTACATAAATAAATCAAAATTGTAGATACAACCTTTTTTTTTTTCTTTTGACAATATGTAGGATGGAAAATCAAATCTCAGACCTCAAAGTTAATAGTACAAGTTCATGTATAGTCAGTTTGACAAAACTAAAATAGTATTTAATATTATTATAGGTTTAAATACTACTTTGGTCTCTGTACTTTTGGATTTTGTTCATATATTTCTAAAATGTCCATTCTCATTCTTATACTTTCAACTTGGGTTCATGTTGGTTCCTATACTTTCAAAAGGTGCATTTTGGTCATTGAACTTTCAATTTTTGTTTATTTTGGTGCTTACCTTTCAAAAAATGATCATTTTGATTCTTTAAAAATGAAAATAAATGGACAAAAATGGTCACTTTTTTAAAGTACAAGAACCAAAATGAACATTACGAAAGTACATGAACCAAAATGAAACAAAGTTAAAAATATAAAGACTAAAATAAACATTTTAAAAGTATAAGGACCAAAATGTACTAAAATTAGAAGTACAATTACTAAAATAATATTTAAACACATTATTATAATACGAATGATACTTTATTTTAGGATGGAGAGAGAAAAATTTAAGGTTAGGAAAGCAAAAGCGTGGGATGGTAGGAGGTGGGGTTACAAGTCTCAATCATAGGGATTCAAATGCATCACGATTTTACAAAATTAGTTTAATTATATATATATATATATATATATATATTGGAAGAAAATAATTTAATTATATATAGTTTGGTTTTGGTCTTGTTCAATCAGAATTGACAACTTGGTACAATAACCATCTCTCATACTTTGCATTTCAATCCCTTTCTCTCAATTATTTTTGTCCTTCATTTTGTTTGCTTTTGTAGTTTTGGCCCCTCTCTTTTTCTTTTTCTTTTTCTTTTTTCCTTTTTTTTTTAGGGTTTCATGAGTTAGACAAGGGAACACGTTTGTGATATGTCCACATTCCATTTCAATTATATTTTCAATTATGATATTATATAATTTATCATATGATCAAATTTTTGGCATATTTATTGCATTATGTGGTACTATTTTCTACTATGATTTTTTGTTACATCCCTTCTATTTTATGGAAAGCATATGGTTAAACATTTTGGTGAGTATTTGTGTTGTTAAGTGGATTTTCAAAGAAATGATTGGTATTGAAACCCTAATTGATATAGCTATATTCGAGAACGGCTACTTTTCTAGTTCGAGAATAAATTTATGATAGGATTTACTTTTCTACTCTTTTAATTGCTCGAAAAAGATATCGATATTTATTAGAATATTACGGGTGTGTTTGAAATACCTTTTCAATTGTTTAATTTAAAAAATAAGTCATTTTGAAAAATATATAAGTGTTTGACAACTACTCAAAATAAAATTTGAAAGTCATTAATGTATTTATTTTAGACGGTTCTTATCAAAAGTGTGCAAATGAAAATGATTCTTTTAAAAACGTTTATTTTGTAAGTTAATCCAAACGGGCCCTACACTTTTAGAGAGAAGAGATTATAACTTATATCTTTAATGTGAAAATAAAGATGTATTTAATTAACTCCTATTTTAGGATTATTATATTTGTACAGAATGTAGTTCATCATGTATGAAATAATTGAATTTTATTATTTTATATATACATCCTACATTTAAACTGAAAAAATGAAAATAAATAAACAGAGACACACTTTTATTGAAATAATTGCAATATTTATTTATTTATTTATAATTTTTTTTAGTTGAATAATATTCGAGGGAAGATTCGAAATTCTAAGTCTGTGATCGATACTATATATTTTATGTCAGTTGAACTATATTCAAATTGGCGAAACAATTGGATTAGGTCCAATCTTAATTTTAGCCTCTCATTTGATCATTATAATTTAATTTTTAAATTACAACAATATTAATTATGAGCATTGACAAAGTTAAAATGTGATCTAGTTTAATTTATATCCTTAACAAATTATTTTTTAGTACAACAAATAGAAGTATTAAGAATTTGAACCTCTAACTTTAAAGAAAAAAATTACATTGTCAATTACTTCAGTTTGTTTCTGCTCACTTTGGCATATCATTATCCATGATAATAGAATATAATTTTATTATTTTAAAAAATTGTTAAAATATTATTTTGGTTCTTATACTTTGAAACTTGTTTAATTTTAATCTTTGTACTTTCAATGGTTCAAATTTAGCCTCTCTACTTTCAATAAATCTTAAATTTACTCACCATAAATTTTGAAAACATATTTAAATAAAAATTATTCTTATTATTTAACTAATTTTTATATAAATGGACTAAGTTTGAATAAATTTCAAAACTATAATCAACATAATGATGTTTAGAAAAAAAAACAAAAAAGCAAAAAAAACAAAAAGACAAAACATGAATATGCATGGGTAGACAAATGGGTCATGGCTAAGCCATTTTAGTCTATTCATTTTTTTATTTAATTTATCTATAACTTTTCTCGAAATAATGAAATATATAGTGAAAATTTAAGAAAATGATTCTATTGTTGTTGATATTGAATGAAATCTCGTTACAACAGTTTATAATAATATTTAGAAACTACTAATCAACGATTATAACAGTTGAATAAATTATTTCTAAACAAAATGAGAAACTTATAACACTAATCAAATTATCTATGGGCTAATAATATTTAATTGGGATTTCTCCATAAATAAATTAAAATAAGACTCAATACTACATAAATATTAAAACTTCAATATTTACAAATATGTCTTGCATAAATAATTAGAGATTTTAGATAATATGTCAATTACTATAATAATCTTTCCATATTGGACATTTAAAAAATAATACAAAAATACTAAAATGTAATTACTGTGGTAGCCTTTTTTTTTAATGAAAAAAATCTATGTATGTAATTGATGGTTTAAAAACAAAATTTGAAAAGGAAATGACCTGTAAGTAAATAAATTTGAAAAATAAAACTTTTCAAAATATGAAAAATAAAAAACCAAAAGAAATTCACGTGTGACAGAAAATTTTATTTTATAGTTTTTATTTATTTTAAAAACAACAAAATTAACAAAAAAAAAAAAAAAAAATTGTTTCCCACAAAAAATAAAATCGGAAAAAAAAAAATAATATGGTTGAAAATTTTCAACTGATTTTATTTTTTAAAACCTTCCTTGCTTCTCAAACCTATCAAATTCAAAATAAATTACGTAATAAAAACATTCAAAATTTCTAACCTAATAATAAAAGAAATAATAATAACTATTTGTCATTAGGGTATTTTTTAAGATAAAAATAAGAAGAAAAAAAATATGAAAACCATAAATAAAAAATAAAGTTATTTGAGACATTCTTTTTAATATATCTTAAAATTGAATATATGTGACACAATTTCTCATATTTATTTAAGAGGCCAAAATGTGTATAGCTCGAATGACTTAGTGTTTGTATTGTTAAGCTCGAAGTCTAAGGTTTGATTTTTCTATCCTACGTACTGTCTAAATATATAATATTTATTTATTTAGGAAGACATTCACTTAAATATTTTGTTAATGATTTAATTAAAGAAATGAAATATAATCTAATTCAAAGTTAAAAACATAATTGGCAAAATTAAATATCACGCTATTTATGAAAATTGAAAGTGGCAAAAGTTAATATATAATATTTAACTGTTTTTTAGAAAGATATAATATTTAACTTAATAGTAGAAGAATTAAATAAATAAATAAAGGTACATGATGAATGAAGCTATGTTTAGGAGTAATTTTAAAATGACAAAAATCAATTTTGACATGTCTAAAATCACTTCCTTCTAAAATTATGATGTTTGACATTAATGAAAAAGTGATTTTGTACGTAAACATCGAAAATTACAGTAATTAATTCTTTATTAATCACTTGGGAGGTGATTCGCAAATGATTTTTGCTGGGTAATTGTGAATTTGGGAGTGATTTCTTTTTCTTTCTCTTTTTTATCATTTTAAACTTTATTTCTCATTAATTTTTACCCCTTTCTAATTATCTCTCTAAAAGTTTTATAATGTTTATCTCTAATTTTATTCTATTTACAAATGCCCCGTTTGGGTTGACTGTCTTAGTGTTTAAATAAGTATTTATAAGTGAAAAAATGTTTATAAACACTTAGAAAGTCAAGCCAAACGAGTTCAAAATTGTTCGCTTTTATCTCTTTTTCTTTCCCACATGGTTTTTAACTCTCTTTGATTATTCTCTCTAATTTTTCATTTTTTTTTCTAACTTCTTGCTCTTGAAATTTATTGTTTCTCACTCTTAAGTTTTTCTCTCTCTTTAAAGTTATTCTCCATAAATTTTTGTCATTCTCTCCCCAAAAAAATATATAATGTCTCTTTAACTTTATTTTCTATCTTCGAATTCTCGTCATCTCTATATTAATTTTTTTTCTCTAAATTTTTTCTCCCTCTCTAAATTTCTCTTTTGCAACATTTTTTTCTCATTGAAAATTTTCTTTACCTCTCTATTTTTTTTCTCTTAAATTGTTATTTCACTCTATAAAATATTTTTATATTAACATGATTTATAACACATTTACAAAACTAATTATAATTAAATAATTTAGCTTAAACACTTTTTCTAAAATTCAATACACAAACATGCCCTTAAATTATTGAAAATCACTTTTAAAAATGTAGAACCAAATTTTAAAATGATTGTATGAAAATCAATTTCAACAAATCAAATCACTATCAAACATGTCTTTAGTTTGACCTAAGAATATCAAATTTTTATTGAAGCTCCAATCATTTCAACTATTTTTTAATATAAGAATTGCAAGATGAAAGATCGACCTCTCATTTCAATGAGAGAAATTACGTATTAATTACTATTGAACTAAACTCATTTTGTTAGACTTATAATTAACCTATTTATAACATAATGAGTTAAATATGTTTTGAAATAATAATAAATTATTTTCTCAAACAGGGACAAATCAAATGAATATTCGATCGAATAACTATCGTTTTATTTTATTATTGCACAAAATGACAAGTTGGCTTTGCATTGGTGGGGATATTTTATGGGTCTTCATTGGACAGTGGGGCATCCAAATTAATATTCAATTCTTCAAATCGATGAGAACAGAATAATAATATTATTGTTTTATAAAAAAAAACAAAAAAAACCTTAGCCACCAGATCATTTTACGGAAAATTTGTTTGTCTGTTTTATACTTAAAAAAAAATTAATGTATCAAAATTTTGAATTTAATTTTTTTTTCCTTTTGAGTACAATAATTATATAGGGATGGAGATACAATTTTCAACTTCTAAAGTAGAAAGTTATGTCAATTATTATTAAGTTAAACTGACACGAATGTAAAATTTTAAATATATAATAATATCATTATTTTCAAATGCCTAATAAATATTTTATTATACGGTAATCTCAAAAAAGTGAGTTTGATTTAGTTTAAACTTTTATAATAGTATTATTATATTGGGTAAAATATCTTTTTGGTGTTGAGTTTAAGGTTAAATTTTTATTTGATCATAAGCTTAAACGACCTAATCTTTAGAAAATGTGTAAAAGCGTTTAGTTGACTGACAAAAATATGATATTATTTTTTTGGTTGAAAATTGTTATAGTTTTATTAAAATTAAAACTTATATGATATTTCTCCCTTTCTTCTCTATCTTCTTCTTCCCTCCTTTTATGTTTTCCCCACAAAATGGTATCTCCATCTATATTAAATTAAGTAAATCTTGGATTTTGGCAAAATATTACAATATTCTTTTTTCTATGTTGAAAAGTTTGAAGGAAGTGATGGACTCCAAAAGGAGCCTATAGTTTTGGTTTTAAATCTTCTACCGTCAGAAACATTATAAGCTTGAGTGTACTAACTTTTATATTTTCTAATTTAGAGTGAGAAAAAGTTGTGAGTAGTACACAAAAAATTATGCTTCTCCCAACAGAATTACTCTTAACATACAAAAAAACGTTGGGAAAAACAATATAGGTCGATGTTTATAAAGTTGTCGAGAGAAGAAAAACTTATCTCGATGTCTTCTGCATGTCATCGTTTATTTGTCTTTTTTATGCTTTTTGGCATCGTAATAGACTCGATATTTTGTAGTAGTACAAAAACTTTGAAAGAGTGCTCTCGTAATAGGGATTAGGGAGAGAATTTTGTATGATTGTAATAATTTTTCACGTAATGAATTTATTTCTGGTATAGGGTCATGGTTTTTCATGTAAATTTTCTTGTGTATTCTTATTTTTGTTGGTTTATTTTAATTTCTCAATTACTTTCTGCTTATTACTGAGCAGTAGAAGTGAAATGTTTTTCCTAACACATTAGGAATGTTGTGTTTTATATAAAACAACCAATTATTTCTTTTTTTAAGTTCCAAAGTTGATAATTAAAACCCAAAAGACTAACAAGTCATTCATAAATCTACTAGCTAGAGAAATCAATAAAGAAATTTGTGGGTTCAACATTAACATTGATGTTTTATTGAAAACTCCAATATCTTGTAAATTTATTCATTGAAACATAAAAAAATCATCCATTAGTTGTCAATATTAAACATGAATGTAATTATAACAAGATCTTTAGAAGTTAAGAACTTGGTGATTATCATTCATCAAAATATTTTTCATTATTTTTTTTATTCACAAGAAGATTCAAAAACGATATCGAAATTTTATGGACATATTAATGAAATGAACATAGCTCACAGTTCTTTGATTCCTTTTAAACATTGTTTTTATAAATGGGTTAATTTGAAGTCAGTTAACTTTAAACATTTTTGCCTAGTGCCTTTACAAATTCATTTAATGAATAAATTTTACTTTTAATTTTTTTTATTTGTATATTCTCAATCTAATCACATGTATATAATATTTTTCTAAGAAATATTTATTAATAAGCATTTTTAATTTATAAATAATTCAGTAACTTAAATTATGGTAATTAATTTACTTCTATTCTATATGATAATCACGAATATATAGTTGTTTATTACATTTTCAAAAAAAATTGTTTAATTTGATTAACTATAATAATAATAATCGTTTAGAGTTTTATAAACATTAGGTTGGAATAATTCAATTGGTTGGAGCATGTGGCTCTTAATCACAAGGTCAGATGTTCAAGCCCTCTTTCTAGCGAGATTTTTAACTTTTGATATCTCTCTTGAGATCTCAAGTATATGTCGAAAATATATTACACAAAATAGCAAAATTTTATATAGTTGTGATAGACGCCGATAGAAATCGGCTATTTTCTATAAATAGTTTGATATTTTTTCTATTCATGAAAATTTCTCGAAAATATATTCCAAATATACTGGTTTAAATTTTAATTTAATCTATTGGTTGAACCGTGTTGAAAAGAAAGACCGCGGATGCGAAAGGCCAGCGTTGGGTTGGCGGTGGTGGAGCCATTTAAAGGTTGGAAATAAATCAGAAGTTGAAGCATCCATTCGAGTATATAATTCCACGTTTCCATGTTTTGAGGTTGACATATAAATCATACAAATCCATTCAAATAATGTTTAATTACATACAATAATGAATCAATATTTCAAAATCCGCTTAGTTCAGCGGAAATTGACATATACTCTCTCTTTTAAGGTTTGAAGTTCAATCTCCTATTCTTGTTACTATAGTAATTAAATAAAAATCAATACTTAATTGAGTTGTCTAAGAAATTACAAGTTCAAATCTTTGTATTTCTACATATTAGTTGGATAAAAAATGAATTTTTTTTTTTAATAATTAATCAAATTTAATTCATTAAAATAAAGGGTAATTGTTTTAAATAGAAAACTACTGGAAATATTTTCAAATATAGTAGTATGTCACTGTCTATCCGTGATAGATGGTGATAGACTACTAAAAGACATCAATCAATGTCTATCACTGATAGACAGTAATAGATGATAGTAGTTTATGAGTATTTATTGGTGTCTATCACTAATAGACAGTGACATTTTGCTATATTTGATAACAACCCTAAAATAAATTCTTAGATGGATTAGGATATTAATAGTGACAATAAATAAAAATATTTATTTAATTTAAAGTGAGCGTAGCTCAACCAGCATATATACGAATATATTAGCAACCAAGAAATCTATTGTTCGAATTTCATACATCTGTTATACTTAAAAAAAAAAAAAAAAAAAAAAAAAAAAGCATTGTATATAAACTTGGTGTAGTATTCGTCATTATTTTTTTCATAATTATTTAACAAAAAATTGGCATGATTAAACGTATATTTTATTTAAGGACACATATTATAGTCAAGAAGTTTTAAAAAAATGATGTTAGAATAGATAGTTGCATTTTCCAAAATATTTGTAAAAATGTACTTTTATAAATTTGCAAATGTAACATTTTTTTTCAAAATTTCAAATTAATATTTGTTAAAACCAACTAATCATTGAATATTTTTAATTAATAATAATAATTTTAATACTTTTATTTGATGTGATAGTAGTTATCAAGTTACACAAATCAATGACTAACTTTGATATTGATTATTCACAATCAAAAGAAGCTTAGTTCTACCGTAATTGACATGACATTTTTTTTAAGGTTAAAAAAAAATCACAATAGTAACAAATCACTATTTAACTTACAAAGTGATCATATATGTGTAATTTTTCTATATTTAGATTTTTTCTTTCAAAAATATTATTTAATGCTATATTTGCAATTTTTTTTCTATATTTGGAGTTGTTGTTCCTCAATAAAAACTCAACAACTAAAGTTGAGATCTTCAAAAATGTGGAGACTACCTGAGGAAGCCATTGTGAATCATCTCCAAAAATACTTTTCATTTCTATTAAAAAAAGTTCTTTGATATTTAATATTTATATTATTTATTTGGTATGATTGTTAAAAAAGATTTGTTACTTACATGTTTTTTTTAATAAAAATTTTAATTTTTTAGTACAATAAAGATGAGGAATGAAAATTTATAAATTACTTCTAACGAAAAAATACAGGTTAATTACTATTAAGATATATATATATATATATATATATAGATATATATATATTAATTAGTATTTGATGATGATAGAACTAATCTAAATTTTGGAATAAAAACAACACGTATAGGATGGTATGGTGCATATATCATCCACACTTTGACTGTCAAGTAGGACATACAAATGATGAAATGTGTCACAACTTATTCCTATTGATTATATAAGCACAAAGTTTTGATTATATTGTATAAAAGTGACAGTTTGATCAAAATCTTCATTTAATTTTCATAACTAAACCAGTGATTGATAACAAATAGCTGGTCACATCATTTATATGAAATGACAAAATTGGGGATATATACATTAATGTAGCAATTATCTCAAAAGAAAATAACATGCAAAATGATAGAATTTCAATTTGCATATACTTTTTGACAGGAACGAGATAAGATAATGATGAGATTTTTGATAAATCCTGCCATATAAAAAGAAATAATGAAACCCCTCTTCATTTATTTATTTATTTATTATTATTATTTAAAAAAAAAACATTTATGAAATCTTCCCTATTTGATCCCTAATCTCTAACTTGGATAATTTTTAGAGTAAATGTAAGTATATACCCTAACTTCTATTCGTGAAGAATGTTAGGTAATTAGCATTTAAGAAAAAAAATGTAGAACTGGAACTCTAAACTCCTATATCATTTAAAATTATTAAATAAAGATTTTGAAAACCTTCCAACATTTAAGAAAAGTGTTGAGTATCTAAGACATATACATCCTATAACTTTTTCTTTCGATGATCTCCGTCTACATCTCCTTCTCGCTCTATATTTATCTGAACTTTGTCTTCATCTTTACATATCTTTGATAAAAAATCATAAAATAAATTTTGTGTATCTTTGTGATACTTTGTCTAAGGAATGCATGGTTTACTAATGACTACTTAGAGATAATTGAGATTCTAGATGAACTTCGGATTTCTGATAGATTTTTTTTGGTTTAACTACAATTTCAAAAAGAAATGTATATTTTGTATTTAAATCTTTAATTCCACACAAATATTTTAGAAATTTTAAAATTTAAATTGAAAATGTTGAAAAATCATTTAATACAATTAAAATATAGAGAATAATATTTAGATTTAAAAAATATTATATGTATTTACAAGCAAATCTAAATGATATATGAAAAATCATAATCTTATGACTAAATATTATTAAATGCAACTATAATATTGAAGGTAACTATTAAATGTAAGAATTAGTACATGCATTTACAAATAAATATAAATGATATTTGAAAAAAATCATGATCTCATGTATCTTACAATTATAAATCGTTAAATGTAACTAAAAAAATCAAAATATAGAAAAATGATGGGTGGTAAGAAAATATAAAACATATATTTTTTTGTTTGAAAAATTACTATAAACAGAGAAAATATCAACCTATTTACAAATATAAATTTTTTTACAGTCTATCACCGCAATAGAATTCTATCACTTCTATCGCTCAAACAAATAAATTATATCGCGATCTATTATTGATAGATGGTAAATTTTTCTATATTTGTAAATAGTTTGGTTCATTTTTCTATATTTGAAAAAAACCCTATTTGTTTTTTATTTTTTTAAAAACATCAATATTTTGTTGGGTCTGTAAATGGAAAGAGAACTCTTACATGCGATAATTTCTTAATAAAAAATCACACGAAATTTATGGAATAATTAAAAACAAATTGAAACAATTAGAAACAACTAATTAAAAACAAATCGGAGAACTAAATCTAAAATAAATCAAAACACAAAAACAAAAGCAAGAAAAATCAATTTGAATTCAAAATAGAGGGCTAGTAAGATATACTATTTTGTTTTTTTCTTTCCAAAATTGGGAATGCAAAAATAACAAAGATTTGAATAACAACAAGAACAATAATAATTAGGATCTTATGTTAAAAAATATTTAGTCGAAAATATTTAATTTGTAATTCCTTTCTTAGCCTTCTGCCAATAGCTTCTTAAAACTCCTATACAACAACATTCAAAAACTAAGGACTATTCATCCTCTCACACATATCTTAAGACTTAATTAAGTCATTTTTCTACTAATAACCTTTTTGATATATACCAAATTTTAATAGGCAAACCTCTAATTATTGAAGAAGTCGAATGCATTCATGTCTACTTTTTTAATTTTACACTCAGGACTCTAAGTTGTGTAACTTGGAATTGGCAAAAAAAAAAAAAAAAAAAAAAAAAAAAAAAAAAAAAAAAAAAAACAATTAAATTAATTTAGATAACATGAGGTTCTATTTTAAAGTTGGTGATATTTTAATGAAATCTTCAACGGAGTTAGAATAATTAATAATTTACTAAACTTTAGTCAAACAAAAATTTACCAACGAGTCGAATATCCTCCTAGAGTTTGTTGATGGTCAAATCAATGAGTTTGAATCCATAATTCACAAGCTTAACAATGAATCTAGTCACCAATCCTTGATCAAATAGCAAGAAATCTATTATATATACACCAAATGTTGCTGCTTTAATTGCACAATTAAACTCACTATCATAAGTTTTGTGTTCGTTCAATTATTTGTTGTACACCAAATCGAACTCTATCACTTCATAATGTCAATAAATCCTCATTCCATCCACTTGTCCACTAGAAATCTTCAAGAAATTTGTTTGTATATAAAATTTCAAAAGTTTTGAAATTGAATTTTGGATTAAAAAAAAATGAATAGATGAGATTTGAAAAGATTTAGTTGAAATTGTAACCTATAAACTAAAAGTTTAAGTCCCATAACTATTTTTTTTTAGTTTTTAGTTTGTTATTATTAATGTTTAAAAAATCAATTCAAAACTTTTAAAAATCGAAAAAGTAGTTTTTAAATTTTTTTTTTTTTTTTTTTTAGAATTTGGTTAAATATTCAATTCTTTTATTTAAAGATGTAAATCATTGTAATAAATTGAGAGGAAATAGGCTTAATTTTCAAAAACTAAAAACCAAAAATCAAATAATGGTTACGAAACATAACTTTAAGGGCAAGGAAATATGAGAGTTGAAAATTAGAACCTATTTGAATTGACTTAGAAAAAAGATGATTTTAAAAATTTTATTTCATTTAAACACTTTTGAAATAAAAAAAAACTCTTGTTTTTGGCAAAATTTTCTCAAAAATGTTTTTATATATAAGTTTGTTTGCTTTGTTATATATTAAAAGTATTTTTATTAATGTTAAATTAGTATAGAGACCGACTATAAAATACTACGAACTATTAATTTAAAATAATAGTCACCGAAGTTGGTCGTCTGGATGGTCGCCACTGAAATTGGTAGTGGTGGTTGCTGGAGGTAGCCGCCAGTGGCAATGGTCCGTGGAGGGTGGTGGTAGCCATGATAACATAGTAGTGAGATAGATGACTTTTGAGGTACTTTTTTAGTAATTTTAAGAATTATACAAAATTAGGAAGGGATTAACTATTACACACTTAAAAGTCATTTTTCTAAAAGTTTATTTCAAGTGTTTATTCTAAATCAACTTATTTCATGAACTAATTTTTTTAAAATCTATTTTGAGTGGTTGCAAAAAAAACTTGATCTTTTTTCAATTTTTTTTTAAATTTTCAATTAAACGCAGGAAAAGATATTCCAAACACATCTTTAATGTCCATATTTAGCCATATTTTAAAGGACATATTTTGTTACTTTTTTCATAGAAATGCTACTGATTTTCTAGAAGAAAAAACAGACCAATTGATTCTTCTAGATTCACTGTGGACATCTTTTTTGGGCCATTTTTCAGAATGAGTGTTTAAATATGCTCATTCATTCCAATTTTCCTTTATATAGTTTTTGGCCCAATTGTGTGTTTAATTGGCCCAATTGATAAACTTCCACTTGTAACTAGACATAATATTTTAATTTGGCTAATTTAGGGCTTACTTTAGTTTCGCGGAGATGAAGATCGAACTTTTGACTTCTAAAGATGAAGACTATGTTAGTTACTATTGAGCTAAGTTCACTTCTAACAATTTGCTTTAATTACTTCTAATTGTTTTACTTGACCAAGCATATGAGGCTATTTAAAGTCTTCATTTGTGTAAATGTAAGAGGTTAAACATTTTAGTGAAATGAAAATTTGGAGAGGCCCCTCTCTTTGTTCCAAACTGAGAGCATGTTGCATCCTATAGTTTAGGTTGCACATCCCTAATAAACATTTTAAAATCTTGATTACTCATCAATTTTGTATTATGTGTATTCTTACCAGATACTCGAAGTTGAATCTAGTACATTGTATGTCTTAAAATACACTTAGTAAATTGAAAGAATTGATCGGTTGAAATCTCTAACATTCTCATTTGATTACTCAACAATAGACTCCACATATAATTCTTTAAAATGAAGAGTTGAAGTCAAATGAAGAAACTCAACTAACATATAACATTTGTTAGTAGTTAAGAGGTATATAGCTCAAATCCTGTCACTCCTGTTGCAGTAAAAATGAATAGTTGAGGATTTGAGGGGAAGAAAAGACAGGCAAATCCAAAAGGCCACGTGGCAGTTTTAGAAGACCAACCAAATGAAAAAATGGATAAGCTTACCATCAACCATGCCAATCGCCACCAACAACAGTCCAAGAAAATAGGAAACTCAGCAATGAGTGTCGCCGTCGCAACATCTCTGCTTTCTTACTCCGTCCATTCCCCCCGTCGCCTCCGATTATTCAAGCCTCAACCATCCTCCTCCATTTCCCTTTCCCTTTCCCCTCCTAAACCCACCCAAACCGGCGTCATCGTCATCGGAGCCGGCCTGGCCGGCCTGGCCGCCGCCACCCACCTCCGCTCCAAAAGCATCCCATTCCTCCTCCTCGAAGCCTCCGACGGCGTCGGTGGCCGTGTCCGCACCGACCTAGTCGACGGCTTCCTCCTCGACCGCGGCTTCCAAATCTTCATCACCGCGTACCCTGAAGCCCAATCCCTCCTCAATTACCAATCTCTCCGCCTCCAAAAATTCTACTCCGGCGCCCTTGTCTATTACGACCGCCAATTCCACACCGTCGCAGACCCTTTGCGCCATTTCATTGATTCTCTCGGTTCTCTATCCAATCCAATTGGCTCTGTTTTTGACAAATTGCTCATTGGGCTTACCAGAGCCAGAGTCCTTGCCAAGTCTGATGAGGAAATTTTCACTGCCGATGAGGCTTCCACCATGGATTTTCTGAGGGAAATTGGATTTTCTGATTCTATAATTTCCCGTTTCTTCCGGCCGTTTTTTGGTGGGATTTTCTTCGATACCCAATTGGAAACTTCCTCCCGATTGTTTAATTTCATTTTCAAATGTCTTGCTCTAGGCGATAATACTCTTCCAGCCAACGGAATCGGTGCAATCCCTCAACAATTGGCGGCGAATCTCCCGCCGGAGACTATTTTACTGAATTCCAGAGTGGTTTCTGTCGATTTCGACGAGTACTCGAAGTCGAAATCGCCGATTGTGAAGTTACAGAGTGGGGAAATTATAAGGAGCGAAATGGGGGTGATTGTGGCGGTGGAGGAACCGGAGGCGGAAAGATTGCTGGCTGGAAGACGGGAAATCGGGAGCCGGAAACCGCCGAGGAGCACGGTGTGTGTGTATTTCACGGCGGATCGAGACAGGATTCCGGTGAAAGAACCGGTTCTGTTTCTGAATGGATCGGGGAAGGGGATCGTGAACAATATGTTTTTTGCGACGAATGTGGCGCCGACGTACGGGCCGCCGGAGAAGGTGCTGGTGTCGGTGTCGTTGATCGGGAAATTTGAGGGTGTTGGAGATGAGGATCTGACGGCTGAGGTTGTTCGGGAGATGTCGGATTGGTTTGGGGAATCGACGGTTGAGGGGTGGAAGCATTTGAGGACGTATAGGATTGGGTTTGCGCAGCCGAATCAATCTCCACCGTCGGATTTGATGAAAGATCCAACGGTGGAGAGTGGGTTGTATGTGTGCGGTGATTATTTGACTTCTGCCACATTCGACGGTGCTTTGGTCTCCGGGAGGAAGGCGGTTGAAGCTTTGGTCAGGGACAGGGCTGTCATTTACGTATGAGTTTTTAAAAGAGATCAATTTTTTTTTTTTTTTATGTTTTATTTTAGACTATAAATTGTGTATAAAGCATCATTTTTTTTTTGGGAAAAATTGTTTATAATGTATAAATTGAAACTCTAAACTAATATTGATATCAATTTAAACTATAAACTTTAAGGGGTATCAATTTACAAAAATTTAGATTTAGATTGATAAAATTATAACATTTTAGTTTAAATTGATACAATTTTGTTAGTACAAATCATACAGTTATAACCATATCAATTTAGATTCTTAAATTATCATAAGTGAATTAGTTTAGATTTTATTTGAATAACATCGTCTAAGTCTTCAGTATTTAAATCTTCAGAATAGTTACTCTATAGAAAGAGCTTTTAGTCTTCTAATCATCAAAGTTTCAAGAGAGTTATGTTCTTCAGAGTTTCAATCTTCAGAGCTTCAAGGCTTCGGAGTTTTTAGTCTTCAAAGCTTTAAGAGTAGAGCTTGAGAACTTCAGAACTTCGGTGTTTAGTTATTCCAATCTTCGAAAAAGTGAAGGGTAAAACCTCTATTTATAAGTTTTCATGGTCTTAGGTGGGCTTGTGCTTGATTGTATTTTGGGCCCAACAATTGGATTGGACTTGGGCTTGGGTCAATCTTTTATTTGCCCAATTTCCCACCATGGGCTTAAATTGGGGTGGACTTTGTCTCCGAGCTACTTTAATTACTCGGTCCGATCCAATTTACAATTCGAAGCCCAATCATACCACTAGCCAAGTTTATTGATTGTGGTCCACTTTTTAATCACTATTCAATAAGCCTATCGTTGTATCAGACGATTAGAAAGAAGACATATAACATTTTTTAGTTTGTCATTTATTTGTCTCCAAGATTTAATTTAGGGACATAATCAATTTTAATTGATCCTAAATTTAATAAGATTGTATTTTATGTGTGATGACGTTACTTCTTGTAATTGTCCAAAACTTTTCATTCATCGGGACTTATAATGGTTTCAATTAAACTTTTAAATTATCACGCGAATCAGTTTAGATCCTTATTACGATTATATTCTACACTCATTCATGCACCAATCTTATACATAGTGTAGACTTCTTCAAATATCAGGATTAATGTATGGATGATTTGTAAAGACAATTCAAATTGAGAAGTCTAAATTGACTTGATTAAATTATAAGTTTCACTGGTCTTTTATACGAACAGAACAAAATTATTTTTTAGTTCAAAATTTTAATTATAAACCCCCAAAATTTAGGAGTACAAGAAAATAGTTTCATTGGGAATGCAACAACGAAAACAACAATCTAATAAATTTACATTGTTTTTTTAAGACAATTTTGTTTTCTCTATGGTACTCAATATGTCATGAATAATCGTCTCACACTTCAATCACATGATTTGACAAACACTTCAGTATGCAAGGAATGATATTAACTGTCTATAAAAGAAAAGAGAATTGGGGTAACCATTTTTATGTTTTGTGCGTGTTTTAAAATTGATAAGAAAATCTCATATTTAAAAACTATTAGGTGTAATTCAAATAATCACATTTTTTTTTGTTAGAAAAATATATATTATCCTGTTAAGATTGTGTGCTTCACAAATAAAAAACCATAATCTTATAGAGAGGTGTGGTTTTCTAAATTTTAAAATAATAATAATAATAATAATTTAATTTCTCATATTTCCCTACCATTTCAACTTTGAATTTTAAAAAATACTTTTGAAAAAAATATCTTTAAAATATTCTTGTTAAAAAAAATGAGAATTGATGTGTGCAAATGAAGTTTATAACAAGAAAATATTTTGAACATTATTTTTCAATTAATTTCATGTGAAAATTATTAAAAAGTGGAGCATGAAGAGGCACATTTATTTCTTACAATCATAAACGGTTATTAAAAACGATTTTTTTTTTCATTTTCAAAATTCCTTAACAATTTTAAAAACATTTTTAAAATATATATATATATATATAGAAAAGAATTCCTTTTTCAAAAACTAAAAACAACAAACTAATTGATTATCAAAATTACTCTTAAAAACTACATATTTATTTTTTAAAACTTGCACCAATTTTAAAAATATTGACATCAAAACATTGAAATTCATAGGTAGAAATAGTGTTTATAAGCTTAATTATTAAAACAAAAATGCATGAATTTTTTTTTTTAATAAAAAAAAAACTTGTAAGGGATTTTGAAAATATTGCTTTTTGTTTTTTGTTTTGAAGAAAAAAAAGCTTAAATAGTTATCGATGGGGTTCTTTATGTGTTAAATTTCAATTAAGAGTATTAATAGTTTGGTACAGTTCAATTTGAGAGCCAAATTAAAATGGAGTAAAAAAATTAAAAAATAATAATAAAAAAATTGAACTGAACCGAACTGTATTTTCAAGTTTAATAGATTCAATTTCCTTGGGGTGTTGGCCAATTTTTCAAAGACTAAAGAGTGACATTCATCCTCGCTACAATTGTCATTATACAAACAATTATCTATCTCTTTAATCAGCTCCTTATCTCTCATCTACAAAATAAAAAGAAAACAGAAATTCATCTATCCATGCATGAACTTCTTATCGAATACAAGCTCGTATTATACGAATCACCATTTGAACTTTTTTTTTTCTCGCTCTTATGCTTATTCTTGTTCACTTTTTGGTTCGCTTAATGTTTGAAAAAACTCCATATGTTGCCATTGACTATTGCACGTTATCAAAGGCAGGAGAAACAATTATGCTTTCAATATCGTTGTTGCTATTGTCGAAAGCGAAATATAGGTTACAGAGCGTTGTTGTTAGGAGACGAAATATAATATAGAAAAAGATCTAAAAAATGAAGACAAAGGGAGAGATTCAGAAACAATTATAGAACTAGAGTTGAGAGACAGAAGAAGAAAAAGAAATATTAAAAAAGTATGACAAAAAACATTTCGACCCAATTTTTTTTAGATCAATCTATCAAACAATCTAACTTGTCTCGACCTTTTTCCATCGGAGACCACTACTTTCTAGTTTCTATTGCCTTGAAGTTTTTTTTTTTTTTTTTTTTTGAGACCTTGAGCTGGTCCATTGAGGGAATGCTTTTGGGAAGGATTTAGATCTTAGCTTCCACGTTATCTACACATATTCTAAAAAACGAGTAATTGGTGTGGTCACAATCTTAATTGGGAGAGAAAATTGATATGATTGGTGTAGAACCAAGTAATCAACACAATTTTTTTTTTTTTAGTACAATTGAAGGTGAGGAGATTCGAACCATAAACGTCTTGTTACAAACGATATATGTCAATTGAGCTATACTCGTTTTGACACAATTCTAAATGAATAGAAAGCGACATACATATAAGCAGAAAATATGCTCATAACTAATGTCCAAAACAAATTCCCTTTGAATTTTCTGCTCATAACTAATGTCCAAAACAAATTCCCTTTGAATTATCCATTGTTGTTAAAGAAAGGATCCTAATGGTGACAGTGAAATTTGTCTGTCCAATTTTACTTGTGAATAGCACTCGTCTTCTTCCAATTTTAATTTGTTGAAGAAGAACGTGGCCGAGATTTTTTTTTTCAAGAGTATATCTTAAAAACATTTTTTTTTTTTTTTAAGTCTAGGACTAATTTGAAATAAACTTCCAAACACATCATCCAAATCTTAAATAATTTTGAACAATTAAGTCAAAATTGTGGTTTCTCATTTTTTAACTTTTTTTCTCCCCAACTTCCAAAACACATCATCCAAATCTCACCTTCAGCGTTGTATTAAAAAAGATTGCTCAATTTTGAATTCTACGGATCAATTTAAAATGATAATTTTCATTTCAAACGAAGAAAAAAATTTAAAATCCTTACTCGATATTGAAATCACACTCATTTAGAATTATTTCTTTAACTTTTTTTAATCCAAATAGATGTCCTTTTCAACTTTAATAAAAAGAATTTGTGGATATCCAAATATATAAAATTCGAATTCAATACTATAGCACTTTTTAAGAAAAGAAAAAAAAAAAAAAAAAAAGGTACGCAAAAGTAAATACTTATCTTCAAAATCAGTAAAAAAAATTATGTATAAACTTCTTTTTCCTGGGTATTAGCTTTCTAAAAAGAAAATACAGGAAATTAGAAAAGTATAACTTAAAAAGCGTTTGATATGCAGGTTTAGAATCTTAATTTGGAAATGTTAATCTTAGAGGTTTAAGATGTGGGTTTAGATAGCATGAGTTTATGAAAATGGAGTGGAGACTTATGAAAGCTGTAAGTGAAGTGCAGATTCTTGAGTTTTTTTTAATATTTTATTGTATTTAATCCTTGATTAGATTTTAGAGTAGTTTAAATTTGACATATTAATTATTTTAATATAGTTAAGTTTAAAAGAAACTAATTTTTATATTTTTCAAATATAACTAAACTTAAACTTAAAATTGTATTTCTTATGTTTTTGTTATTTTAAAATTGACTGACTTATATAGCATAAAAAATGGACTAACTTAAATATGTAACCAAAAAAAAAAAAAAAAGACTAATGTAAACAAAATATCTTGGGTATTTTTTTTTAAATGACTATGTAAAAGGTGAAATATGTATATATATATATATATATATATATATATATATATATATATATTTTTAAATAACTAAGATCAAATTGAACATCATATATATATTTATATCCTGAATAAATTTAATTTGTCAATTAAATACTTTTTTTTAATATGAATAATCTAAAATTAAATATTATTTATTTCTAACATTAATTTATAATTCAAATTCAACTCAATTCAATTAAAAAAGATAGAAGAATATTTGTTGTTTTTTAATTTTGAATAGAGATTTGAGTAAAATTAAATAAAATTATAATTTTATTTTACTTATTGTTTTAATAATTTGATTTCAATTTTAGTAGGTTTTGTAGTAAAATTTTATAGACTTTTTTCATTTTAATCTCCATCTCCACATCTCCGTCCCGTTCTCTTTTATTTATTTATTATAATATTTTAATATTACGTTATTATTACTATATAAATACTTATATCTAAACTTAAAGTTTTATTGTTTAATGGTTAGGAGATATTAATTAATATGTTTGAATTTAATCTTTAAATTTAGATTATATTTGGTTTTTTTTTTCTTCTAGATTTTTTTTTATTAATTTTTCTTAAATTCAAATTATTCATGTGAAACTAATCATATTACAAATTACTGAGAAATTTAACTATTCAATTAAAATTTGTCCAATATAGTCATTTTAAGCTAATTGATTTTTTTTTCACAAAAAAGGACAATAAAATCAAACGGGCAAAAATTTGCTGGGGAACTCGATTCCCTCAGATTCTCCGTGGGAAATCCCCACCCCGATCCCCGTGAAAAATTTCATAGGGATCGAAAATGAAATAGGAAATGGAGAGCGAGGAGAGAGGAACGGGGAAGCCATCCAAAAATGTGTAGGAAACTAAGCTTCCTAGACCTTTGCCCCAAACAACATTATTGTAAAGTGTTTTTTTAAAGAGGTCAAAAGTCTACAATTTTCCTTTGACAGCATACATCCCCAGTTTAAGAGGTCAGAAGTTTGAATACTCATCCTGTATATTGTTACATAAATAATTAAAAAGTCTAAAATTTTCTATTAAAAAAAGCTCTTAAATTCAAGACGTCTATATTGTTACATTATGGATGATTTTCCCTTCTTATTAGAAAAGTCACAGAAAATTCAAAGACCAAACATAGTCCTCCCTGAAATTGGAACTTAAGAACAAAGAATGAGAAATAATGGAAAATAGTGTAGGGGAAAATTATATTTTGTTTCTTTTAATTTTCCTTATAAAATCTTCCATTATTGAGGAAAACTTATAGTTTTATATAGATGAGATGAATTTAAACCATTTAGGTGAAATAATAATATTCAATTTTCAAAACACAATAAATTTTGTAGAGAAACATTGTCATATTTTATCTTCTTTTTCCATCTTTTTATAAATATTTCATCATTGTGGAAAATTTAACTTCATAAAGAAGATGCCAATTTAAACAATTTTGGTCAAATAAAAACCTCTAATTTTCATAAGAGAATAAATTTAAAATGAACTTTGCCCGCTTTACTTTAAGACATGGGAATATGATGCCAGAATAAAAAGATGAGAATATAAATACTCGAACAGTTTCCTAAAATATAGGAATGAAATCAATTCATCGAATTTGAGAACGGAGGATTTTTTTTAAAAAAAATAATAAAATAAGGAAAACTATTTATACAAAATAGTAAAATTTTTAAATAGTTGTGATAAACGCCGATAGAAGTCTATCAGTGATAGAAATGATAAAAGTCTATCAACGTCTGTAAGAGTTTTTTTTTCTATCTTTTGTAAATAGTTTGACATTTTTTCTATGGGTGAAAATTCTTCTTTTTTAAAATTTCCTTTTGAGAATTCCTAATCACTTTTATATTACTTACTTTAGGAAAGAAAAAAAAAAATACTTTTTTAGTTTCTAAAGTTTTGGTATTTTGGATATAGTTTCACATTTGGTCCCTAGAGTTCAAAATGTTACACTTTTAGTTCTTAAATTTTAAGTTTGATTTCAATTTAGTCCCTAGATTTTGAAATGTTACCACTTTACCCTTGAGATTTTAGTTTTGTTTCAATTTTTAGTCCTTAAATTTTCATATTCACACTTTCAATATTGATTTTTCACTAAACACTCACTTCTAGTTTTCAGCATTAAGCTGCAATTCTGGTGAATTTTGACTTTCTTATTTCAATAATGGTTAAACTAAAGTTTAGTATATGAACTTTAATGTTTTTATATACTTTTGATTTTTAAACTTATGAAATTAGTACGCAATAATTAAATCGTTACTTTCAATTTTATGTAGTTTAATAAGTTTCTAAATTTGTAATTGTATAGGTATATTTCATTGACAAATTCAAAAAATTCAAAATCTAAATAATTTATTAGATGTAGATTTAGATTTTATGTCTAATATAACTTTAAATTTTTAATGGTGTTTATTATATTCGTAACTTTTTTTTTTTTATGAATATCAAATTTTAGAATTTTAGACATGGAATGAACACAAAACACAAAAATGAAAATTAGGGCTAATTTAATCTTCAATAACTTAAAAAAAAAGTGTAGCCCTGATATAAAACAGCATTGTCAGCCAAGAGTTGACAGATCAACGAAAACAAAGACGAACCATAAATTATATTTGGATACATTTTAGGTTAAAATACTATTTTGTTTTCTATACTTGAAAATTATTTAATTTTAATCTCTGTATTTTATGTTCAATTTTAATTTTCTGACTTTAATATTTGTACTTTTAATAATATTCTCCAATGCTAATCTATTGTGGATTTTTTTTGTTATTTAATAATATTTGTACTACCAAATTTGAAATTATATTCACATATTGAATTTTCTTGCATTAAAGTTATCATTTAAGATCTATTAAAAGTATGGGGACTAAAATTAGATAATTGAAAGTATATGGATTAAAAGTATATCGTTTTTGGACTGGAGTGTGATGCGCGTGTTAAGAATGTGTCAACCTAGTTGAGATATCTGGGTGCACCTACTGACCCCTCGACCTCTAGTATCTTGTTAAAAAAGAAAGTATATGGACTAAAATTGAACAAATTTCAAAATATGAAGACTAAAATGATATTGGGAATGGTCCACTTCCCAATGATGGTGAAAGCAAAGTGATAATCAACCACTTATTATGTAATATAATAGTAGCACCCATGTTTCAAACGAGAGAGAAACGGTCCAACCATGTTACATATCAACTCGAGCATGGTTTAACTAGATAAGTCGGGTTAAAAAAAAAAAAGAAAACACAATATTTAAGTAATTAAATTGAAAATATTAATTTATACTCCTAATAATCCTGTCAATTTAAAACCTGAACTTTATAATTGTATTAATTTATATCTCTAATTAATTTAAAACCTAGTCTTCTTCCAAATAATTATAATTAATTAAGTTTCACTATATTTTCATCATTATTAAAATTAATTTTAAAATTTCACTACATAATTTTTCTATATTTGTAAATAGTTTGACTCATGGGTTGACCTAGTAGTAGTGAGAACAAAAAAAAATAAATAAATAAATAAAAAAAAAATAAAAAATAAAAAGCTAAGGAGTTGTGATTTAATAAGTTGACATCCCGCCTGTTGTAGGGTCGGGTGGACTAAAGCAAGCTAATATAGAGATACAAAAGCTACTTTACTCTCATCTCTCTAAATAGAAAAAGAGATAAAATTAAGGTTAGTGTTCTATAAAAAAATTGGTTCTCCTTTTGCCTCAGGATAAGAAGAATAACATTACTCTATGGATTCTGCAGGTTAGATAACTTCTCTCTATTGATTTTTATCAATGAATATAAATTTCAAAACTTTACTAATTTCTTTAAGTTGTTCTTCTTTTCCATTATTTAATAGTCAAGAGAAGCTGCTTTCCTAGAGATTTTGTATTTGGCACAGCATCTTCTGCTTACCAGGTGAAGAAATAAAGTTATTGTATTGTTTTGATTTAGTACAAAGTTTCAAATTCAAAGGAAAGAAAGAAAAAAAAAAATTGAGCTTTGATTTGTTTGATGATTATGATTTTGTGTTTAGATTGAAGGTGGTGCTTTTGAGGATGGGAAAGGACCAAGTATCTGGGATACATTCACTCACAAACACCCAGGTTTCTCTCTCTTCTGTTGAGTCTTAAATTGAATAATTATTATCATTCAATATTTTATATAATTAAGTATTATTATATATTTGTGAAATTGTAGAGAAAATTGAGGATGGCAATAATGGAGATGTAGCTGCTGATTCGTACCATCTTTATAAGGTTTGTGAAATTAATATCAACAATAATAAGATTTTTTAAGGGTTGGAGTAGGTTGGATTTGGATCTTTGAGTTTTAGAACTTAACAAACTTACCTTAATATTTGTATTTGGTAGCATTTTTCGTCTATCTATGTGTTATCCAATTTTCTTTAAAGTTATTATTTTTTAGGGAAAAAAATATTATCAAATGCAAACTTCACAAGTAATGTTGAGTTTGAAAATTTAAGGACCCAAATGCAACCAAGCTTTAAGGATTAAAAATGTAATTTCGTTTTTAAAAAGAAATAAGAAATAAAAAAGGAATAGAATGTTGGGCTGACCCCATACTTTTCTCAATGTCAAATTAACATAAAACTAGATGAACTAATTAATGGATCCCCAAGAAGTTTCTTTTTCCTTCCTTTTAAATCTTTGACATGAAATATAAAAATATAGAAATATAGAAAGAAACTAAAAACTCTATAATGCTTCATTTATAAATAACAAAAACCTTTAATTTTTTTTATCTTTTCTTGAAAAACGTTAATCTCTTATAAAAAAATTATTTCTTTGACATTTTGAAAATGAAATTTGGATATAAAAAATTGTTTGTATTTTATTTATTCTATGAAATGGTGTGTATAATTTTTATGAAATGGTATGCATGAGTTCAAAATTGAAAAACTAATATTATACTAAAAAACGAGATACAAAAATCAAAATTGAAAAAAAAAAAAAAAAGATAAAATGAAAAGTTGAAATTTACAGCAATTTGTTTATGTTATTGTGTTTGTCCATAAAATTGGAAAAGAAAAGTTAAAAAGATCAAGAAAAAAAATCAAATGCTACAAATAAAATTGAATGTATTTTGGGCTTACTTTTTCTCTCTCTTCTCTCCTCCCCACCTTTACCCGCTATAAAGGGCAAAATGGAGAGAGAAAGATTCTTCCCCATATAACACATTTTGATATGGTATAGACTAACCATCATGGGTTGACCGGTTGATCTAGTAATAGTGTGAACATCCAAAAAGGCTAAGGGGTTGTAGGCCCAATCCATACATAGTCGTCAGCTAGTACAGGTAAATAGTTAATAGGGATATTTACCTAACTTGAACTTATTATAAATTATTTTTACATATTAACATCTTATTTTTTAAAAAGTTGTGTTTAAAAAGTGTTTCAACCCAACCTAATTCAATCCATGCCAACATCCAAGTACTTAATAAAGTCGGATGATTTTAGGAAGGAGAGTACCTAAACTTACTACTACCATGTTAAGACATATATCGGACAAAAAAAAAATTGAAGTTCAAATCTCTACCTTGCACATTAAATTTCCGCCTACTCTAATTAGTTTGGCTTTACCGTGGAAAAAAAAAACAAGAGAGAAATTTACCTCACACGTTAAGTCCACCGTTGACTTCAACTTTTTACCATAAATTTAATTTGTAGCTCTAATTTTTAATTAGCTTCAGGATATGTATGTTTATAATATGGTGCAAATATTGATTAATTCTTCGTAATGCAGGAAGATGTAGCCATTATGAAACAATTAGGTTTTAATGCTTATAGATTCTCAATCGCTTGGTCGAGAATTTTGCCAAGTAAGGAGTTAAAAGAACTATATGTTTTTCTCACTTTGAATTAGAGATAGTATAGTTAATTAAAATAATAAACCACTTCATTTGAGAGAAAAAAGACTATCAATTTTATTAGAATATGCTTTAATTATTTTACTATTATTTGTAGATGGAAAGCTTAATGGGGGTGTGAACGAGAAAGGAATCGAGTACTATAACAATCTCATCAATGAACTGATTGCAAATGGTAGATGTTATTCCAATATTTGATTAATTATCTAGTGTTAACTAATTTTTTGTAAGGGAAATTTTTAAAAATAAAAAGATAAGGAAAACTATTTTCACAAAACAGCAAAATCTTTAAATAGTTGTGATAGATGCTGATAGATGTCTATTAGGGTCTATCACTGATAAAAGTCTATCACAGATAGATGCTAATAGAAGTTTATCAATGTCTATCAGTATTTTTTTTTTTTTTTTGCTATTTTCTATAAATAGTTTGACATTTTTTCTATCTATGAAAATTTTTCTTTTTATAATCAATTATTGAATAACAAAATAATGTGGTAGGTATCCAACCCTTTGTCACACTTTTCCATTGGGATCTTCCCCAATCTTTACAAGATGAATATCAAGGGTTCATGAGTCATGAAATAATGTAAGTAAATTTCTATAATAATTGTCATAATCGCATTGTAATATCCTTGGCTTGTTATTTGTTATTTCAAGACGTACTATTTAATGTACGGTAAATAATAATTATTAAGGGATGGGTGGACTCCAATAATTAAAGTATATGTTAAATATATTTAACAATTATTCATAATAATGTAATGCATTAAATAAATAATTAGACCGGATTTGATCACCATTTTGATCTCTTCATTTTTATAAAATAGTTTTTATTTTTATTAAACAAATATTTGAATCATTAGCCAATACATTTATTTATATTTTAAAAAAAGAATGAAAACTTTTAAAAACTATGTTTTTCTAATTTTTAAAATGCGGGCTAGATTTTTAAAACTTTTGTGAAACATACATAATAGAACAAAAGAAATTTATACATAGGTGAAAGTAAAGTAGTATTTTTATTTTTTATTTTTTTGAAAAGAAAAGTAGTCTTTAACTATAAACTTAATTTTAAATAATAAGAGATTAAATTATTATAACTATCGATTCAATTTTTCTTATTGTTGATTAATAAAAAATTAATATATATCATTATGATCATTTATTTTTTGAAAACCCATCATTGGTCATTTATTTAATAGGTACTACCTTATCTATTTCTTACCATTACTTCTTTTCTTTTCTTTTCTTTTCTTTTATTAAATTGGCTGATAATAAATAATGAAAAAAATTATTTTTCTTTTTTTAAAAAAGAAGAAGAAGCAACCATTTCTTTCTAGTATAACCCAACATCGATCTTAAAATACTAAATGACTTTTCAAACAAAATATAAAAGTTACTTTTAAGGATTTGCAAATGTGTCTACGATTAGTAAGTATTTTAAAATGATAAAATAAAACCCATAAATTATTGTTAATGACAATAAATCTCTACAAATATTCACAATGGCATAATTATATTGTATACTTTAGGCATAAGTCATTATGACTTTATTTTTGGTTTCACTCTATCTCACATTGGAGATAATTATCCTTACTTATATTTCTTTGATGTTCACTTTTCATAGTCAATGTGAGACTTCGGTTGCACTCTAAAAATTATTAATATACAACAATATTTAAAAAAATAATTGATAAAAGGTTAAAATTAATGGCAAATTATAACTAAAATATAATGTTTGGAAGAAATTGATATAATTGTAAAAATTGTTTGTAGAAATGATTTTGTAGACTATGCGGAGGTTTGCTTCAAGGAATTTGGAGATAGAGTGAAGCATTGGATAACCCTAAACGAACCATACATATTCATTACTAGGAGTTGTGTGAGAGAAGAATTTGCACCATGCAAGTGTTGTTCTCAACATTCATTTGATTCATTTAAAGGAGATTGTGGGACTGAACCATACATTGTTGGTCACAACCAACTTCTTACTCATGCAGCTTGCGTTGAGGTCTACAAGACAAAATATCAGGTTTTTTTTCTATCTGCAACAACATTATATATATTAATAAAAATAGTTTGTAAATGAGACAAACTATTTACAAATATAGAAAAATTTACCGCGATCGACAGCTGACAGTAAAATTTTTCTATATTTTTAAATAGTTTGATAATTTTTTATTTATAATAATTTTTCAAATAAAAATAACAAGACCTTAATTATTTTGTATAATTTCATACCACAATTGTCACGTGAAATTTTCAGGCACAACAAAAGGGTGTAATTGGAATGACATTTCTGGCAGAATGGTATGTTCCATATTCAAATAGTGAAGCAGATGAAAGGGCAGCAAGTCGAGCTCTAGATTTTTCTCTTGGTTGGTTAGTAAATTAATTATAATATTAACACTCTCGTTTAACAATCATTTTTTTCCCTGTTTTATAATTATTTAATTTTTTTAATGGATAATTAAACTTATAAATACTACTTCTATTAATGATTTTTTTCTTTTGATTTGTGCCCCATTCTTTATTAATATTTTCAAAACTCAAGCTAAGTTTTGAAAACTAAAAAATATTCATTGTCTATCTACTATAGACCGCAATAGATTGTAATAGACTATTATATGTGTCTATCTGTAGTCTATTACGACATAGATAGTAGTCTATCACAGATAAACAGTGAAATTTAGCTATATTTATAAATATTTTCAGCATTTTGTCATTTAAAATAATTTTCCTTTTTTAAATACAATGATATTTCATCTTTGTTAAAGTTTTAATATTTTACTAAATATTCACATGTTTGTTTTAAAAAAATATGAAAATTATACTAAACAAATATGAATTTCATTAAAAAAGAATTTTAAAAATGTTATTCACAGATAAACAAAATGTCAAACTATTTATAGAAAATAGCAAAAAAAAAATATTGATAGACATTGATAGACTTTTATCAGCATCTATCTGTTATAGATTTCTATCATTTCTATAACTAATAGACCATGATAGACTTCTATCAACATCTATCACAACTATCTAAAAATTTTATTATTTTATGTAAATAGTTTCTCTTATTTTTCTATTTTTAAAAATTTTCCTAAAATTATTTTGATTAATTATTGTTCAAAAAATGTGCGTGGCATAGGTTCTTGCATCCACTAATCTATGGAGATTATCCTCCTATTATGAGAGATCTTGTGAAGGAAAGATTGCCCAAATTCACAGAAGAAGAGGCCATTTTGATAATAGAATCCTTTGATTTTCTTGGAATAAATTACTATACAGCTAAATATGCAAAGGACAACTCCAGTGAAGCCATTCCAAAACCAAGCTATTCCACTGATTTCTGTGCAACTCTTACAAGTATGTGTATAATTTCAAAATTATATTGTTAATTTAAACTAATCATGCAATGATATGTTTGATTATATGTTCAAAAAGTTTGGTGAAACTTTTTTAATATAATAACTTAAAGCTAATTACTATTACTCTCCAAAACATATATTTAATAAAAAAAAAAAAATTAATTAATTCTTAATATTCTCTATACTTTGGCTTTGAATAAAATATTTGAGTTATTCGTTGCAGATGAACGTGATGGAATCCCAATTGGTCCAAAGGTAATCAATGTATAAACTGTACCTTTACTAATGCATGTTGTTTTAATATATAATGTGATAATTATGTTGTCTTTTGAAACTTAAATTAGTTTTATGAAATATTTTCTTTTGATTAAGATATATGTTAACAATAATATAGGCGGACGCATCATCGTGGCTTGCAACTTATCCACAAGGATTAGAAGATGTGTTGATATATATAAAGAACTATTACAAAAATCCAATTATCTACGTTACAGAAAATGGTATTCAAAAATTCACTTTTTATATAGAAAAATTTTCATATATAGAAAAAATGTCAAACTATTTATAGAAAATAGCAAAAAAAAAATACTGATAAACATTGATAGACCTCTATCAGCATCTATCACATAAACTTTTATCATTTCTATTACAGACAGACTCTGATAGATTTTTATCAGCATCTATCACAACTATCTAAAAATTTTGCTATTTTGTATAAATAGTTTTCCTTATTTTTCTATTTTTAAAAATTTCCTCTTATATTTAATGTTTTATCATTTAATGACATTTTACCTTTGTAGGATGTCTTGATTACGATAGCTCTCAAATGTGCGAATTAATAAACGACAAGGATAGAATCAAATACTATCACGATCATCTCTATAATCTTAACGAATCAATCAAGTGAGTTCAAGTTTCTTTTTATCGCATTTTTTTCTTAAATCTTAATGCTAACTTGAGATATTAGTTTATATTATGTTTGTAGTTGACTATGAAAAATATTGTAGGACTGGAGTACAAGTAAAAGGATATTTTGCATGGTCATTGCTAGACAATTTTGAATGGCCAAGGGGATATACCGAACGTTTTGGTCTCACATACATTGATTTCAAGAACAATTTGGAAAGAATCCCGAAAGACTCAGCAAAATGGTTCCATAATTTCCTCACGACTTAAATGATAATTTACAAAGGCATGATTTATATGTATTTGCTCCATTAATATATAGTTTTTATTATTGTAATCGTCTAAGAGAATACCTAACAAAATAATTGTTGAGATCTTCCAACAATTGCAGGTCAAATTTTTCATAAAATATCCAATTTTACCATTAAACTATTCAACAATTTTTGCCCAAATCTCACTTGTTGGGCATTTAAATTCTTATAATTAAATTTTTTTTTTAAAAAAAGTTACAATTTCAATTTTGTATTTTCAATTGTTGCTAATTTGACGATTGGATGAATATATACTGCCCATTACAGTTTATATTACATATAAGTTGTATATTTTATTCTTTTAGAAATATTAGGATATAAAATCATTTTTAGGTATAAATACTATATGGTTATATTATATGTGTTTTGGTGTAGAAAAACATAGCACAATATTTTAAATACATTAATTAGCTAATTATTACTCGGGTCTGGAGACAAAATCTGAGGTTTAAACCTTTGGAGGAATCAATTGGCTTGTTTGATAACGTTTTTTTATTTTTTTTCTATGCTTTTAAATTTTTGTTTTTTATTTTTATTCTTTTTCGTATCAAGTATTTAATTTTTTTTTTATGCCTGGAGGGCCATTTTTTTTTTTTACTAAATTGAGTTTCGTACTAAACTAAAATATATATATATATATATATATCATTACTAGAACGTGAAAATTTTGTATTTATTTGAAAAGTAACACAATCTAAGCTCATTTTTCTTCCAGTTAGTTATATCTAAGAGTTTGAGATTAATTAAAAAAGTTAAAATTCATACGTTTCATTTCTTGTGTTCAAATTTTGGAAAATATTCTGTTTAGAATAGAGTAAATTTAATACTTAAAATATAGAAAACTAAAAATCTAAATTCTTATGAAAAAAAAAAAACTTAAACTTAGTTATATATATTTTACATACAATCTAGTTTCAAGAAATTAATACAATTTAATTTTCTTCTCATAATGACAATAAATAAGTATTTCTCAAAAAGCAATTCCACCATTAATATATATTTTATATAAAAGAAAAGGTTTGCATTTAGGAGCTTTTGCACTATAAATTGATATTTCAATATTTTTATTGCAAAAAAAAGATTAAAAAGGAAGCCCGTGATAATACTCCATTTGGTAGTGTTTGCCTCCTCATACACACATAAACCAATAATATTACCTAAGATACTAAGTACACCCACCCACTTAACTTTCCAACTGTGCTCAAATTTTCAAATTTTGCTCATTTTTTCTTTCATATATTCATTCTTTTACACTACTAAGAGACACGTATCACTCACGTTTTTAATTAGGTTAAAATTATAAAATTTTGGAATTTAAAGTTATGGCTCGACAACCTCATGTTTCTTGACATTTTCTTGCATCTTTGGCGATCTTAAAACGTCATTCTTACTTATCTTAAACTATTTATTTCCACAAACTAACATGATTTTTTAGCATGTTTTATCTTCATTCACAACAAAATTTTCAAGAGGGTCACTTAACATAGAATTGCTCCAAACTAAACATACTTAACTTTTAAGTTTCTATGATTGAGACACACCGAAAAAGAAAGTGCGCATCTATTTGGTATAGATAATAGCTATCAATTATTTTTAAAAATTCCTTAATGTTGCAACTTTAGCGTCTCAGTTCATTTATATACCCCTCTTAAACTCGACCGCTTTATATAGCTTGAATTGTATACCATGTATTTCGTTAATAGACTTTCATGTAAAAGTGTAACGACCCGAGTTTAGGAGGGCACATGAATGTACCAAAACCACATCCGAATGAGAGAGATCTTGAGGACATGAAAGTATAGTTAAGAAATGCTTAAAAGAATTGAAAATTACTGCCTATACCAACAATATGCACATTCCTTTTCAGTGGCTCAATCATAAGAACTTATGTTGGATGACCTCTTGGAAAGCATTCGAGTGAGCATAAAACATGTAGAAAGGATCCGTGTTGGTTTGTCCCATAGAGTATACAAATTTTAATTGTGAAATAAAATGTATCGTTTGTGTATATAATTCATACAATTAATTAACAAATTTACATCATACATAGACCCAACTTCTATTGTTACAAGGGTTTTAACTCTATTCAAATCATTATAGAACTTGTTGAATTTTTTTCTCTCTTCATTCTTGTGAAGTAAGAATTGACATGTTAAGAAATAGGACTCTCTTTTCCAATATCACTTTGAAAAAAATAATTAAGGTATGTTATCTCACAATTGGCCCCATCCTTGGTTATCCAATAGGGGCCATCAAAACCCTCAACAAGTTGGTTTCTTTATTCTATTTGTTTCCTTTATATGTATTATATGGATCCATCACAAAAATTTAAAATCTTAGCCATTGTGATCTTAAAGATCCCACATGTTCCCCACAATCTTGATAAATTTGCATAGTGCCTATATACATGCTTTGCTCCCTAGCTCTTAGCTAATTTAAAAAGAATGGACAACCAAACAAATTCCACAAATACATGAGAAGAGAAGATAAGTTTAATATAAGAAAGGAAAAATAATAGTCAATTAAAAAGTACTAAAGATTGCCTCAATAATCCATTTTTTAGAATCACAAAAGAGATCTATAGTTATCCATGGGATAAAATACCACACTTCCACGATAGTCTAGATCCTGTTTGATAAAAATTCGTATATTTTTTTTTTTTTTGAAATTTATGTTTATTTATTCTCAATTTTCTTCACTTTAAAGTAAAATTAAAAAAATTCAAAACATAACTTTGATTTTGAAAACATTTTGATAAAAAAAGGAGTATTTTTAAAAATAGAAAAATAAAAAAAATTATTTACACAAAATAGCAAAATTTTTAGATAGTTGTGTTAGATGCTAATAGAAGTCTATCAGGGTCTATCAGTGATAGAAATGATAGAAGTCTATCACTGATAGATGCTTATAGAAGTCTATCAATGTCTATCAGTGTTTTTTTTTTTTTGCTATATTCTGTAAATAGTTTGACATTTTTTTCTATCGGTAAAAGTTTTCCAATTAAAAATAAAAAAACAAAGGTCACATTTGATAACCATTAAGTTTTGAGTTTTTGGTTTTTTAAAAATAATTCTATAAGCACTTTTTTTCACCCACAAGTTTTTACATTTTGTTATCCAGGTTCTATTAATGTTTTAGAAAACCAAGCCAAATTCAAAAAATTAGGAGGGAAAAAAGCTTTCTAGTATTTGTTTTTAGAATTTGGCTCGGAATATAAGTGTTACGTAAATAAAGGTGAAAATCATAATTAAAAAGTAGAAGGAAACAAGCTTAAAATTTTAGTAATAGAAAATTTAAAATGAAATCATTATCAAACGAGACCTAAATGATTGTTACATGGGACGTAATTATCGGTTTAATATTTCAATATGTAAATTATGTTATATCTCTGTCTAAATCAAGACAAGAAATGAAGAGTATCTCCATGAATAAACGAGATTTTGTGGGCTGATTCGATCAACTAATTCATGGAGTGCATGTGGTCAGTTTATTGTATTTTAGATGAGTAAATAAGACTAATTTAAATATTAGTTGCATATAGAATATTGTAATAATTATAAAAACTACTTAAAAATGATTATTTTGATCAAATTAAAACTCATTCCATTTGCTAAATCATATTGAAGTTGACAGAAAAAATGGTATACTTAACAACTTGATTTCATCTTTCCAATTGTCAACCCCTAATGGAATAATGCCATAAAAAGTTCTTTTTAATTTCATGATGTTGAAATTTGCCTAATCTTTGTGGCTTTGTGCAACTTATCCTAAAGGGATCTCACATATCATAATATATATCAACACAATTATGTCACACACCACTTTTAGTTAGGTTTGTTTACTCTAGTTCAAGAAAAAAAAAGTTGTCTTTAATATTGGTTTTTATAACAATTTAGTACCCCACTTTTAGAAACGTGAAAACGTTAAATTTTGTGTTATTTGTAAGAACAAATTGTAGGTGTGTAAATGGTAAAAAATCATGTTTCATTTGGAATAGAAGTCAAGTTCATTCATTTCAATTTTTTTTCCAGCATCCATATACGTCATTCACTTGGTTTTTAATTCAATCAGGAAGGGCTAGAGATTTGAATCCTCGGACCTTTTTCTTGATAAAATTTGTCTTAATTAAGTTTGACTTTGCTGATTATGTGGTCATGATCTTTCACTTAATCTATTTTTACGCTTAGATTGACTATATTCTATTTTTTATGAAATGTTTAATGTAAAGGGTCCAACTATTACATTTGTGTACCTACAAAAATGTTAAATCACAATTGAGAAAAATCATCTTTGTTTTCTTATGAATCATTTACCATGTTTTTTCATCTTTCCTAACTAAACACTTGAATTATTAGCCAAATTCCAAAAATAAAAAATAAATTCTTAAAAAGTATGGCTATATTTGGTAACCATTTGGTTTTTAGTTTTTGATTTCTAAAGATTATATCTATATATAAACACTCCTTCCATCTCTAAGTTTCTTTGTTTTGTTCTCTACTTTCTACCGATATATATCTTCAAAAATCAAGAAGTCAAGTTTTAAAATTTTGAAAAGGTAATTTTTAAAAAGCTATTTTTGTTTTTGAAATTTGGCTAAGAATTCAATTATTTTACTTAAGAAAGACGACAATCATGGTAAAATTTTGAGAAGAAATAGACTTAATTTTCAAATACCAAAAATAAAATATTTACCAAATGAGACCTACACTATTTTTCGTTTATAAAACTTTACATGGTTTCTTTTTATTTTTTGAAACAAAATTTCAGTAGATCAAGCAAAATTAGGTACAATAAAGCTCCTCATTAAAAGCAGAGGAGAACCACTCATGGTAATTACAATTCCAAAAAACAATTTATCTTTCTCCAAATTGGAGAAAGAAAGTTGTCAAAAAGGAGAAATTAATCACTACCCCTAGCAAGGAGACGAGTCAAACTGTAGATAATAAAACAAAGAAATCAAAAAATGAAAGTAGTATTTTTAAGCTTAACTTTAAAAAAAGTAAATAATTATCCTACGAACATAAAATATTAAATTATATACTTTCATAAAAATTTAGTATTTATATTATTCACACCATTTAAAATAATCAATACTTACCTCATAAAAACATAATAATAATCAATACTTACGAATATTTAATAGAAAAAGTGATGGACGTGTAAAATATTTAAACTAACATATAAGTATTTCACCATTGCAAAATAAGTTAAAATTTCTAATATTAATATATGTCTACATTGAAAAATACTTTATGTTAAAAGCCAAATTTATATAATCATCTAGCAATAAAACGTCATTTCAATTGTTTTTCCAACGAGAAATGAAATATTTCAATTCATTAATGAGTTTAAAGTTTGTTTTTCAAACAAGTTTTATTATTTTTCATCACATTATTCATAATTTTTATAGTATAGAAATAAAAACCAGATAATCAAACCAAACCGAACTTATCTATATTAGAATTTATTATTATTGCCAAAATTTAATAAGGGGAAAGCTTTATATTGACAAATGTAAATGGGAAATCAAAATACGTCTCTTTTCTAAAGTCAAAAGGGAAAATTAGCTACACTTTCTATGGTTGTAAATGAACATTCTTGAATTGACTTCCAATGCAAAATGAAGTGGAAACACAAACATTTATGACAATGAAAGTTGTATTGTCAAATTATAGTGGGGTTGTGATTTTTGCATTTTCTAAGATTCTCTTTTGTGTAATCATAACTTACTAGGGATATATGTTCATTTGTCAACTTTCATGGTAAAATCTTATTCAAACTCGTTTTAAATTAGATTATCTATTATCCAACTTCATATATATTTTAGTATATTTTAGATTGCACTCAATCGTTTTCAATCTTCCTCAAACCACATAGTTAGAAGAACATGAAAAATATTTTTTTTAAAAAAAATGGAAGAAGAGTTTGCTACATTGCAAATAAGAGTTGATTAACACAAGTGAGTTGAAAAAAGATTGATGTAAGGTCGAGGATATACCTAAGAGTTTTTCTTTATATATTATTAACAAAAGAATACTTTTAAAATGTTAGGTATTAATATCTTTAAAAGCAATAACTTGAATGCAACTATCTCTGTGTGGTGCATCTCACTCTAATCACACACAAAAAAATTCAAAAATATTTTTAAAAAGAAGTAAGAAGAATTTGTCACGTGGCATAATATGATTGGATGATTGGGTAGATATGTGTAGCCTATGATGAACCTAAGTTTTTTTTTTCTTTTTGTTTTTAATGTGCTCCTTAAATTTTTGAAATCTCACCCCTTAATTCTTGAGAGATTTCATAAAATTTAAATTAAAAAGTCATTAATTAATCTAGGTAGAGTTTTGTAGAAGAAGAAGATTAAAAATAAAATAAAATAGATGGGAAATTACTATAAACATAAAAAATATCAAACTATTTACAAATATAGAAAAATTTCACTGTCTATCACTGATAGACCGCGATAGAATTCAATCGTTTTCTGGTCTATCACTGATAGACGGTAAAAATTTTCTATATTTGTAAATAGTTTTACTTATTTTTCTATATTTGAAAAGAACCCAAAATAGATTACTAGAACTCAGGATTTAAAATATTGATGTAGATGGAAATATCGAGGTCTTAATTTTACCGAAATTTCAATGGAAACATCGATAAAATATCGATTTCGATGGATATTTCTAGAAAATTTATAAAAAAAAAATTCAAAAATTAAATTTAAATAACTAAATAAACATTTTATTATTTTCAAATAAGTAAATTAAGTCTATTTTTTATATTATATTCATATTAGTAGCATTTTTATGTTTATTTTTTGTGTTTCGTAGATTTTTTTATGGTATAATAGAAATATCGATTCACACTCCATATCGATATTAAACCTATAAAAACGTGAAAATATCAATCTAGAACTCGATAAAATAAAAAAGAAAGAGATAAGAAAGGTTATAAGGAAGGGTGTAGTGGACGCCGCCCCCACCGTCGTCCCCACGGAGGATTTTAATTCTTATCCCCCACTTTATTCCCATTTTTGGGCCATTGGGACGAGTTCTTGAATGCTTTCTCCTATTTTTTTCTCCTTCTTTCATTTATTGATTTACTTAAATGTCAAAATAACAATAGAGTCAAGGAAGTTCTAATTTTATGAAAATATGGATGAAAATATTAATGTCAATACAAATTTCGGAAAATTTTATGTAAATGAATGGTAATTAGTAGAAATGGTTATAATTAGTTAATGAAACTTTTATTGTAGTTTAATTAGACTGTAATGGACAATTTTTAATTATCATTTCTATAAAGTACTATAAAATTTAGATATGTATTGTAAATGTCTATGTAAATGTTGATGCGAAAATAGAAATTTAAAAAAGAAATGAAAAAATAATTACAAAATAATATAAAGTTTAGGAATATTTTGAAGTGAAATGATGTGAAAATGAAAGTTTGGGGTGGTAAAAGAAACAAAACTCATATAAATTCAATTTTGAGGTGAAATGATATAAAAATTTAATGGAAACCATTTGAATGAAGTTAAAGAATAAATATAGGTATTTTTGTGGTTTTTTTTTTAAACTTAATTTCTTTGGAAACGAAAGTTTTGGATTGGAGATAAAGTTGAAAATTGAGAAAAGTTGGAAATTAAAAAAAAAAAAGTAGTACATTGTAAAAAACTTCATCCTTCGTCAGAAACGACATTGGCCCGTGAAACTATACAATTGTATGTAATCAATACCATAAAACTAAGAAGAAAAAAAATTAAACTGAGCTAACATAGCAAATTTCTCCAAGATAAAATTGAAATTTCTTGAAATTTTAGAATTAAAATTTCCTCAAAATGGGAGAAAACGAAATTCTCCCTACCAAAATTTCAAGGTCATCGAAATCTCGAAATTTTCAACCATGAATAGAATACACATTTTTAATTTAACATTTAGAGTAATTTAAATTTAATTTATTTATTGTTTTTTAATTATTTTATATAAAATATTAATTTTCTAATCATAAATATTTAATAAATTTCATTAAAAAATAATACTTGGTGCACTATGCAGCATAAGTGCTCCCGCCTCTACTCGAACATTATATGATCACAATATTTTGTTTAATTGGTTCAAAATTTGAATTAATATATTTTGAATTTTGAATTCTCATTTAAATTTGAATCATAATCCAAATCGTAGACCAGATCAAGCACAAACACATCCCATGAGGGATTTTAGTTCTTGTCCCAGCCTTCATCTTTATTATTTGGGAAATCTGAGCAAAGTTCTTCCAACATTCCTACAACAAGAAAATTCTTACTGCTTAACCATTTCTTGATTTCTTTTTTTTCTTTTTTTTTTTAAAAAAATAAATGCTAAATGATAGGAAGAATGAAGATACACATTTTTTAAGTTAAAATTCAGAGTAAATTAATTTATTATATTACTATTGTTTCAATATCATTAATATTATACAAATATTTGACCAATTTTATTGGTTTAAATTACAAATTTAATACTTAAAAGAACTTTTTTTCAAATTGTGTGTAATTGGTCATAATTAACTTTAGAAATTAGAAGGTGTTTATTAGGTCGTCAAACTTTTAACTTTATGTTGAATTAGAATTTAAACCTTAAATCATGACTATAGGTTGTCTAGACTTTTAATTTGATTTTTAATAAGGCTCTATACTTTTGATTCTGTATGTAATAAATTTTGATGTGTTTGACACTTTTTCATAAGCCTGTTAGATATAAAATTGGGTTTTATTAAACACAAAATTCAATTTTATGCTAATAGATTCATTCATTTTATAAAATATTAAATATGTCAATGACGTAGTAGATAGAAAATTGAAAGTTCGCATACTTTTCTTTCTAACTTCAACAATATGTGAAGGTAGAAAAATTTTAACCATCTGGTCTAACGATATATATGCTTTAACTAGTTAAGTTGTGTTTTGTTAGTTCATTAACTTAATTATTAGATATTTTTATTTAGGACCCTTAATTTTAAGCACAAAATTAAAGTTTACGAATCGAGTTATTATATTTATTTTAATGTACAGACACTGATTATGCATTGTTGAGGGTTGCTCTAGGCAAGGCCTAAAGTCCACAGATAGGCCCAAACCCAAGAAAAATTAATGGGGGAGTCGTCATGAAGAAATTACACGCGTCTCGAAAGAAAAAAGTTAGAGTCTCAGGTTTTGGGTCGACCAGTCGAACCATCAAATATATACCAATTGTAAAATAACTGAGTTGCGCTTGATCTAGCGCCCTGTAGTTTCGAGCGTCGTAAACTACCTTAATATCGCTAGAGATACACGTAACCACAGACGATTGTGAGAGGAAGAACATTATAAATAGTCTCATTCGACGACCCCAAGGGGAAAAAGTAAGTAATCTACAAAAAAAAAAAATTTTGACCATACTTCTGTGTGTTTAGCTATGAACTATACACTTCTTGTACTATTTTAGGCATTAAAGTCTGGTAGGCTCGACACCACACTGGTGCAAGGATCTTTCATGTAGGTCAATTCGAAAAGCAAGACTGGATTAAGAGAAGCGAGCTGGAGATCAAATTCACGAAAAACCACTATGATGACGAACTCGTACAAGATCGAAGTGCTAACAAACATAAACATAAAATTTCAACTACTGAATTTATTATTTAACTAAGAAATACTAACGTAAAAGTTGGTACATATTCTTTATGTTATAACTAACTCACAAAAAAAAAAAAAAAAAATTAATGGAACTATTGTATACCATTGTTTTATTTTGTCAACTTCCTAATATATATTTCTTCATTATATTTTTGAATCGTGTCATTTTAAATCAACTAATATTTATCTACTAAATACATCATCACACCACGACTTAGTTAACAGGACTAACAATATATATTATATAAAATGACATTTCAAAATTCAATGATGAATAATTAGTATTTTTTTTTTCTAAAAAAATATAATGATTAAAGGAAATTCTATCATCAAGATTGAATAATTAAATTAAATGAAGAAGTAAAGAAAATGCCAATTTTGTTGAAATATATATAATATTTGGCACGAGATAAAGCAACTAGTTTTTGGCATATAGTTTTGCCTTTATGTGATTTCAAGAGACTTTCGTCAAAGATAGAAGGAATTTTATTGAGATGTATTTTATAAAGTACATAAAAATCAAATACATTTTTCTTTTGTAGGAGAAATTGTGATTAAATATGAGTTTAATAAACAAGTGGAATATGAAATATACTTCTTTAATTAGTCTAAGAAAGCAACATATTCTTTAATAACATTTATGTAAGCATATTTTACAGGTCATTTATTTAACCCGCACGTGTGAAAGCTAAGAGCTGTGAAGACAAAAGCCTTTAATGATCTGATAAGCAAAATAGAGGTAGAGAGAAGGAGAAAATTTAGCATTAATGAATGTGAAGTGAAGTCAACTTCTAGGGTTAGACAGCCAGCCCTTTACTTTGGGATTAACCCAAAGGACAAATTTGTAGTTTCCCTCTCTTTCAATGTACCACAACTTCAAATGTAAAAAACTTTCTCCATAAATAAAAAAAAAAAAAAAGAAAAAAACATTTAAGACTCAGTTTGATAATAATTTATATTGGTTTGATTTTATTTAATTTATAAATATGTGATATAGTGGCTAGTCTCCCGAGTGATTCTTGATTTAGTCCTTTTAATTTTTTAAAAATTTTCCATTTCTATCCTTAATGCTTTAAAAATTATTGATGATGTCATCTAAAATAAAATATATATTAAAATATAACTTTAGAGAAATAAATGTTAGTTGATAGACAAGTCAAATTCTTTTCATATGCAAATTGAATTTAAAATGTCATGTAATTCCAGTGGCATGTTCATGTACGAACCTAAGGATAAACACAACTGGGTAAGGTATATACTTGCAATCCAAAAGGTTATGGATTTGAATTTCCTCCTACCTTTACATATGTTGAACTAATAAAAATGGCACGTGCATGTGTTTAAATATGTTTATATAATAATAGTTTGATAAATCATTAATAACTTCTAGTTTATAAATTAGTTGATCCTTTGAAGTTTCATAAGCGACATATTTAGTCTTAGAGATTTGAATTGAGTGTTAATTGGTTTCTGAAGTTTGAAATTAGTATATGAATGGTCATCAGGTAGAATTGGACAACTAATTGATATAACGAAACAACATGACAGTTAAAATATGTTGACTAACTAGACTTAGCTAATATATATATTTGGTTAAAATATCATTTTGGTCCCTATACTTTTAGACTTGTGTCCAGAATTGAAACTTTCTTCCGATACCCAAAACTATGGAAAATAGCCTAAAAAACGTTTGTAATATTGTCCTTTGAACATCATTAGGAGAAGGTTTTGCCTATGCAAAATTAAATTGGCATCGACAGATATCCAATGTCCCCATGCTATACATAATATTATTGACAAATGGGGCTTTTGTCAACAACATTACACAAGCTATTTTGATAAACATTATTTGAAATACACTTCAAAATCTATTTTGAGTCTTTGCCAAATACTCCAATTTTTTCTAAAAATGACTTATTTTTTAAATTAAACATTTGAAAATCTATTTCAAACACACCCTAAATCTAAAAAAAAAAAAAAAAAAAAATTAAACAAAATCTCATTTTAAATCTCAATTGCCAAAAGTGTGAATTTTAAAATGCTAAATAGAAATTATGTTCAAACCCAAATGCATTTTCCTCAAAATAATATTTTATGTTATAAGAAGTTTCTAGTTTTAAATGTGTATATATTTCCCATATATATATAAACAAACAAACAAAAAAAATTGATACTATCAAAGTATGAGTTTAACTGCTATTAATGGATTGTCACATCATCCTATGGGATGGATCTAATAATATTAAATAATTTTTTTAATTAAATTATAAAAAATACCATTAAATTTTCTCATTTATTTAAAACAATTTCTGTAGTTTTTAAAATTACAATATTATCTTTCGACTGTGCTAGACGTTTTAAATATGTCTTTGTAATAGAAATCTTTTAAGATTTTGAAGAGAAAGGAAGACTTAGAATTATGTGACAATGACCTAAAATGATAAAGTGATTCAAATTTTTGTTCTAACTCGGCCACTATTACACCATTTTATATTTTTAGAATATTTTTGAAATATTTATGAAAGTCTATGGATATTATTGTTAGTTCTGAAATTATAGGAGTATTTTTTTAAATAAATGGTAAAATTAAAAAGTATTTTTTATAATTTTTTTTTGTAATAAAAAGAATAATTTTAATACGAACACAAGGACGAAAATACGTGGATTTTCACGAAACAATATATAATATTGTGGAGAGAGAGAGAGAGAGAGAGAGAGAGAGAGGTTGGGGTCCAGAGCTTCGAAAGTATTCAAACCAAACGACAAACAGAACTTAATCACTATCTCACGGACACCTCTTTGCCTGATCTCACACGATACCATATTCTCATTTCCCCACATTTATGATTTTTCATATTAAAAAAAAATTAATTTTAAAATTTAGCTAAAAATTCAACACATTATTGTGAAAAATTGAAAGGAGAAATAGGTTTAATTTTTAAAAACTAAAAATAAAAAATAAACGAAATGGTTAATTACCAAATAGGACCTAAATTTTTTGTTTTTGAAAATTAAACTTATAAACCATACTTTCAAATATAAGTTGATGTGTTTTGTTATCCAATTTCTACTCATATTTTTAAAATCCAAGTTAAATTTCATCAACTCGGATAAAACATGCATTATTATAAAATTAAAAAAAAATAGTAGTTTTCAAAAATTTATTTTTGTTTTTGCTTTTAGAATTTGATTTGGAATTCAAATGTTTTTTTAACAAAGATGAAAGTGATAATTCAAAAAAATGAGAAACAATAGTAATATAATAAATTGTTACTAAACGAGGTTTTAGTGTTTGAACTTTAGTCGATATATTTTAAAATTTTGTAATAATTTAGTGTTCTTATTGGAAGAATTTTGATTAAAATTAATTATCCATTTTTATTACGTAAAGACTAAATCTTTAAAGTTTATAAACAAATTTAATTTCAATTTACAAGAAGATTTATTAATTCTTAATCATGGATGATAGGGACAAAATAATTACCAATAATAAAGTATAAGATTAAATTGTCAACTTATTAAAATTCAATACTAAATTCTTACTAATTTAAAGTATAAAAATTAATGGGCTATTAACTAAAGTTTGAGACTGGATGGTGAAGTCCATGAACTAAAAGTGTCATTTTTTTTTTTTTGTATTTATTATATTTTGAAGTTTAGAACGTAAAGTTTAGTAAAACTTGATAATAATTTTACCATTGATATTTTCATTGATTTTTTTTTTTATATAAAATTAAGACGTCGATATTTTTGTTAACATCAACATTTTAAATTTTGATTAAAACACTTTTAGTCCCTAAAATTTATAGATGTAATAATTTAAATTTTAAACTTTAATTGGTAACGATTTAATTACTGTACTTTTAAAATTCGTAACAATTTGGTCCCTAAAATTTAATAAGTAACAATATAGTATCTATCATGAAAATTTTTTTGATCAAATTTAAGTGTCAACTTTTATTATGTAACAATGTAATCTTTATAGTTTATAAAATAATGATTTATGATCAATTTATCGATCAGAAAATTTCATTAAATCTTAATAATATTTTTTTACAATAAGATCCTAACAAATTATAAAGTATAACGGCTAAATTGTTACTTATTAAAATTCACAAATTAGATTGTTACAGATTTAAAAGTAAAGGACTGAATTGTTACTAACTCATTAAAGTTTAAAGACCAAAACGTTACTTTCATAATAATACACGGATGAAAAGTATTTTCTAACCATTTTTTTTAATTCTTTGCGTGCTTTGATGTATCGGAGCTTTATAGGTTGCAAAACATTAGTATAGATTGTGAAAAATAATTGATAGATCCGAGCTTAGAGATTAACGCTGCTAAGACTAATTTTTTTATTGAGATTAATTAATTTAATTTAAGAGAATTGTTTAATCATAAATCATCTTATCCATTAGTTTACTATAGTGTAATTTTATAAATTGACTTGCTAGGATTTGATTTTCACTAAAACTAATGTATTTTACATGTATATTTAATGTTTTTTTTTCTAATTAATGGGTGGGTGTTTTTTTTTTTAATGTTATTAGAAGTAAAAAAAATTCAAACCACAGACTTTATAGTTACTAATACACTTATATGTCAGTTGACTTAAGCTCTTATTTTTAGTTTATGAAAATTAAACTTATAAACAATACTTACAAACATAAGTTGATGTGTTTTGTTATCTAATTTCTACTCATATTTTTCAAAATACAAGTTAAGTTTCATCAACTCGGAGAAAATATAAAAATTAGTAGTTTTCATTTTTTTTAAGTAAGAGAGTCAAATTCTTATCTATAAATGAAAATAGGTTTTTAAAAAATTAAGTCAATAAATACTCCTAAAGATATAAAAAATAAAAAACTAAATAATTATCAAACGAGCTTAATTTTTAAAAAATATTGACTAGAAGTATATAACAAAATAAGAAATTTAGTTACAAAACCGACACCAAATTAAAACTTGAGACCCACACATTTATCCTTTTTAATTTTCAAGATCTATTAGGTATAAATTTTAGCACATATATATATATAAAATGAAGTTGACTTTGGTAGAAGGCAATTATTATAATTTTTCAAATGGGAAAAAACTAAAAGAGTGGTTTTCTCTTTCTGTGACACCTTTTTTGTTTATATAAATAATGTCTCTCACATGGATATTTCTTGCCAAACCACTCTACTTTTCCCTTCCCCTCCCTTTGTGAAGAAGATCTATTGTGTTTGTTTCCCAAGAAAACATGGGTTCCCTCAAGTTCTTCCTTCTCTTTCTGGCTCTCTCCTTTCTTCTTTCTTCTTCTGCTGTTCCCACCACAAGTAAGCCCTTAATTTCTCTCTCTCTCTCTCTCTTAATTCACTTTCCTTTTCCCCTTTTCATCTTTCTCTCTCCTCTTTCCTTTTTCCTTTCAATTTCTACTAATTTTCTCTAATTAATTTTCTTGCTTACCAGGAATCCTCAAATCAACTTTTGATCACCCATCTGCCCAAGATTTCGTTTTTCAGGTTTTTTTTTTTGTTTTTTTTTTTTTTTTTTGAAATTTTCTCAGCAACCAAACAGGTTTGATGGTGGAAATTGAAGTGTATATTTTCTTTTTTAATTAATTTGTGTAGGATGTGAGAGATTTGGAGATAAATGATGGAGATTCATTCGAAAGATTGTTCGAAGGAAGATTGATTTTGGAGAATAATGATTATCCTGGAACAGGGGCAAACAATCACCATGATCCAAAATCTCCTGCAAAACCATAATTTTTATTTTTAGTTTTATTTTTATTTTTTATTTTATTTTATAAAGTGTTTAAATGTTAAATATATATATATATATGTATTTTTGAATCATAACCAAAGTTTATAAATAAAGGGGTTAATTATTCTTTTTATTTCTATAAACTTTGGTTACGATTTCAAACAAAAGAATTGTTATGTGATGATGCCTTTGTAGAGATAAAAAAATAGGTAAGAAGTAAGAAGTTTATTAGAAAATTTAAGGAATGGAAAAGAAAAGAAAAGAAAAGAAAGAGAAAGAGAAAGGACAATTCTGTCTTTTTACTTAGTTTCTTTTAGTCTCTTAATAAATGAGTGGAATGGTTTACTTTTGTGCAGAAAAAACAGTACTTGATTTGGACTTTTTTTTTCTTTTGTAATATATATACAAGTTTATTGGCTTAATTATTGTTTATCCTATTCAAATTCACTAGTTTTGTGTTATAACATTTATTTTTTTAAAGACAAGTTTGTGTTCCAACTTCCTTTAGTAATATATATATATATATATATATATATATATATATATATATATATATACATTTTTTAATTATAATTTTAATCCCTATTCTTATACCTTAGTTTCATTTTTAGTCCATTTTCCTAAGTTTGATTATTTATTCCTATATATGCTAAAGTTCTTACTATTGATAAGAGTAATAAAAAATTCAATATTGCAAATTATTTGTAAAGATCTAGTAAATGAACTTTATGATGCAATATTTTAATTTAATAACATAAATATCACACAAGACATATTAGTTCCGTATAAGAACTTGAGAGACTAAATTTTGACAATTTGTATTTATTGAAAGTTAGAAATGAATATGGATATTATTTATGTTTTACAAAAAGAATCAACAAGCTGTTTACATTCAAAGAGTAGCAACTTCCTGATCAAGAAAGAATTGGGAGTCGAAATCCTCCTTTTTTTTAACCCATTTATGGGCCTATTCTCGAACAGCCACCTAGATCAACCCCATGGTTATATTCATAATATTTCGACTCACCAGTCATTATGAATCATGGCATGGCGAGACAAAAGGAGGGAGGGACAAAAGGAGGGAGGGAGAACTATGAAGCTACATAGACTCAAAAAACAATGCTCCATAAAAATACAATATAAAGAATTTTTTTAAACTTCTTAGCTTAATTTAGTAACCATTTTTTTTTTCTTTTTTGGTTTTTAAAAATTGTTCTGTTTTCTGACAATTTCTCAACCATGGTTTTTATCTTTTGTTGAAGTAGAAGCAACAATAATTATTTTAGAAGCTTCTTGAAGTATGTATAATAGACTTTTCTAGAATTATGTCGGAGTATGTAGATAAATATCTCAAAGAAAGGATCTAGAAATACCCTGGGCTTTCTTTAGGCTTCAGAGAGTTCTTGATAATTCGTTTAGATATGGATAAACTTCATAAAAATATCTAGAATAGTTTAGATCCTAAAAAAGCCTAGAAAATTTTTTTTTAGCTTAAGGTCAAGGATCTCATGCCTATAAATAGGAGTCTATCCTCATTTGTATAGAGCAAGTAAGCAAGTAAAGAAAGAAAAGAAAAATAACAGAGTTAGAGAGAAACTTAGAGTGAAAAATGAGTAAGTGTGTTTGAAAGAGTGAAAAAATAATCTCTCGGAAGTATTTACCTTTGTACATTCTCAATAAAAGTTTCTTTCTTCTGACTGTCTCTCTTACTTTTGTGCCAATTTGTTCAATATCTTTTATAAGTAAATACTTGAATTTTCGAGCCAAATTTCAAAAACAAAATTAACAAGTTTTTAAAAACTATTTTTGTAGTTTTTAAAATTTAGTTTGGATTTTAAAAATGCTGTTAAAAATATTACAAAAATACATATAAACTAATTTTAAAAAAAAAATCAAGAATATGGGCAAAACTGTCGGAAGTTTTAATCAATTGATACAGAAATAATAGAACTTTTCAAAATGGCATAGGAATTACATAATTTAAATTTAAACTCAGAATATAAGATATAAATATGCAATTTAACATAATCTATTCCTAGTGAAAAATCATTAAACTATATATTTTTTTTTTTAAAAAAAGGTAGCTTTTACTTTTTGGTTTCTTTAAAGTTTTACAGTTTCACTAGTATAGATTTGAACACTAAATAAATGCTCTCCATACTTTTATTTTATTTTTATTTTTTTTTGTAAAGAAACAGTTTTTTTTTCTAGTTCAAAAGATACTTGTTAGGTAATTTCTGGAAATAATTTTCCGTATTAATTAATTAAATTGTACAGTTCTCTAAACTAAATTATGAACCAACAAATTGACCCTTTTTTTTAGTACAACAATAGATTATGGAGATGAGGCTAAAATCTCTAACTTAGAGAGAAGACATGCCAATTATTATTGAGCTAAATTTATTTTAGACAATATAAGTTGAACAACATTTTTTTTTTTAGTTCAACAAATAAGATGGATTTGATCAACCTTCCAAATTTTCATTTTTGCTGTATTGATAACATATTTATGGACTATTTTATGACTTATTTATTTAATATCATTAAAGCAACATTTAACGAGAAAAGAAATAAATGATAATAATATTATTTAAGTCTTCTAAAAAAATAATAATAAGTAAGTTACATTAAAGATAAATATGATTTAAAATATTATGATGCTAATGAAGTTGATTAATGAAAAATATTTATTCATTAAGTATAAAATAATAATAATAATAATAATAATAATATAACCAATTAAATGGCTAGCCTTTACTAAATAAAATTTATTTCGGGTTCTATTTAAAAATTGCAACCTTATCAATCATTAATTCCAATATATTCGAACCATTCAAGGATTATATATTTTAATATAAGATAACAGCAATAATAACAATAAAATAAAATGTCTAGACAATATGATGGTTTGTTTAATATTATAAGATTAAATTAAAGAATTTAATCAGTAGTCATAATCATTCACTCCTTCGCGTGAAGGATTTAAACATATATTATGTATATATTATTACAACTTTGATCATCATTTTAAAATTAATGAATATTATCAGATTTAGTTTGGATTGCTCTAGCTAACTAGTAGTTAGAAAAATGGTTTTGTAAAGTGTGGTTTTAGAAAAATCGGCGATCACGTGAAGTAAAGTAGTGTTTGGATAAATTTTAATCTTTGTTGAGATGTTGATATGGACAACGTAAGTTGATGATGTTTCGTCCAACGTAGATCTTAGGTCTCAACAATAGAACATTGACTTGTCACAAAACTTTTGCATTAAGAGTTAGGACTTTATTCGAAGTGGTATCTAGGACTAGAATACAGAAACTGCGTATTGTTGTAAATGATTTTTCTTTGCCTTTTATAGATTAGTACGTGTTATATCTCTGTTGCCAAAGTTGTTAGTTCATGCATGCTCAGTGACGAACATGTTTCTTTTTTCTTTTTGGATTTTTTTAAGTTTTAAGAGAAAAAGAACATCATAAAATGTAGTAAAAAAGAGATATGCCCTACATTAGAGCCCAAGTGATTTTTGAGGCGCTGAGTTGATTAATATTGTTTAGGATAATAATAATTTGTAAGATTATAATAGTATGTGTTTGAGGTGCAAACTATTTTAGTTTAAGTTATAATAATTGTGTTTGAGGTGCATACTAAAATAGTTTGGGTTATAATAGTTTGAGTTTGAGGTGCAAACTATTTTGGTTTTGATTATAATAGTACGAATTTAGAATGTAGGTTATTTTAGTCCGTGTTTAGTTTTTTTTCTAGTGCTTTTTCAATTTTTTTTTTTTTTTTGTAATTACATTTTTTTTACTTTAATTTAACAGAGAAATTTGATTACATTTTTTTATGCTTTCATTTTTTATAACTATCCCAAAACTCTCTCTATATATAAAAGTCACCGTTGAAATTTTTTCAATTTTTTTTATAATTACATTTTTTATGCTTTAATTTAAAAAATAAATTTGATTATGTTTTTTATGCTTTATAACTATAATAAAATTACTAAAAACGTTTGCCAACGTTGAAATTTTTTCAAATTTTTTATCATACATTTTTTATACTTTAATTTAAGAAAGGAATTGGAATTTATTTTTTTTTATAATTATACTAAAACTACTATAAAAAGAAAGTCAAAGTTGAAACTTGTTCAATTTTTTTTTTTTTTTGAAATTACATTTTTTTGTACTTTAATTTAAGAAAACATTATTTTATAAGTTAGTGGTTCTACATTATTTTATATTTAAGTGAGAATAGAAAAACCATTCAAAATTATGTGAACATATTTCTATGTAATTGAACATACAAAAACCTAACAAAAATTATACAAGTATTTATCATGCAAAAGAATATTCATTATATGTGTTCATTGTAGCTAATTGTAGATTTGTTATAGTTAAAGAGAGTTTTTAAATAGTATTTATTGTAATTAATGGTGGGTTAAAACAATTGTGATTTGAGCTATATAATAGCTAGCTTATGCCACCCAACTTAACTTGGGGCCCAAATGCCCTCTAAAATCTAATACTGAAATTATATGAATTCTCTAAGATTGTAGCCTCGAACAAACATCTTCGATTATATGATTCTCGAGCAGACACTAACCGTAACTAAAGATCACTCATACATATACTTGAATGTGAATACAAAGAAAAAAAAAAATCTGTGAGTGACAGATAACTAAGTTACAAGGAGAACTAGTTATCAAATGCCGTAAATACCATAGAGGATAATCCTCAAACCACACAGCGGAATGTTGAAAACTATGAGTATCGAATGCTAAAACATGAGCAACAGAATTATTATTGTTGTGTGAGCTTACAGAAAACCATGGATATCTTCAAATTAAAACCTAGAAAAGATGGCCTATACCTGCAACAAACCCTTGAATTGCGCAAAGTTATGTAGAATCTACGCAAAAAGCTAATAAAATGTAACTTAAAATAACATTGGGCCAAGAAATGATGGACTTAAGCCCATACAACAATGGCCCAAACTAAAGCCCAAATCCAAATTGGAAAATTTTTGGGTAAGAAGAATAGCAATATTTAAATAGTTTAGTGCTTGAAAAATGAGAAAAACATAATGTTCTCAAACAAAAGTGGCTAAATCTATATTTTAATAGAATTTATTATATTAGTTGTATTGTAACGAAAATATTCTACTAAGATTTTGCTAACCTTTCCCTATAAAATAAGGAATAGATATTTAAAAAATTGTAAATAAATAAAACGCAAAAAAAAAAAAAAAAGAAAAAAAAAAGTATGGCAATCGTTATTGTTTCTCAACTACTCAATTGCTAAAATGTGTTTCCATGCTTTTTAAATTAATTTTTACAAGCTATCTTTATCATGCATTTATATATACATATTATTACAAGTAAAATAATTAAAATATTTTTCTAAATGTGGTTGTAAGTAGGATAATCGATTGTAAAAAGTTTAAAAGTAAAAACGTGGGAAGTTTAGTTGATTCTAACCTAACTTGAGAATAGTTTAGCTGTAATTACACCTATATTTTACGGATATAAATGAGATGAAATAAAATCATTCCACACTCTTCCCCTAACTTGAGAATCTAAATGATATATTTTTTTTAATAAAAAAATAATTTTAATTGGGATATAAGTTTGATTGAAAATAAATAGATATATCACCGTTCTAAATGAACATAAATATTTTTACTTTCTTCCCTATAATTTTAATATATATATTTTACAAACTCATAATCACTTTAGGTCCAGTTTAGATTAACTTTCTAAGGGTTTAAATAAGTGTTTATAAGTGTAAAAAAAATCACATTTTCCTAAAAATTTAAAGTCTTTCAATATAAAATCATAAATAGTAGACGCAAAAAATATAAAATGACTTTGACATTCCTATCTTATCTCTTTAATATAAAGCAACGTTGCTCACTCTTCTTTTATTTTACTTCGATCATCCTTGTACGAACATATACTAAAGTAATTTTTAATGATTGATCATAACTTGAAAGTGTTGGAGATCAAAGCTTCCTTGTTTGTCTCTTGAATAAAATTTTGAATGTTATGGTGGGCATATTGTATAATCACATCAATCTATAATTTAAACAATTGATAGGGTAGAAAATTAAAATGGTAGAAGATTCACTTCATTTATTTAGAAATTTTTTATAGGATATTTTAGGTTGAAAATGATCTTATAAACTTTGTTAATACTATATCGAAAAAGCAAAGACAAGATTTTATCTAGTGTTTTCTACATTTTGAGAGATTCTAATATGGTTGCATATATTCTTACCATTCATGTAAGACGATGTTGTCTCACCCAGACGCAATTACCTAATTTTTTTAAAAAGAAATAATAACACATAGCCCACTGAAATCAACTCCAGAACCGTCTATACACAAGTTTTTCTAAAAAAAAAAATACATAACTAAAATGGTAATTTTTTAATATTTAGTAATTAATATAGATTTTTTATAATATTAAAATAGATATTTTAAAATGAAATAAATTTGAAAAATCAACATTGTTTTAGCACAATAATTATGGAGTAGAAATGAAATGTAAGAATGAGATAAAGATAGTCCAAAACGTGATAAACAAAAGTGCTTTCAACTAAGGCAAAAGTCCAAAAGTAAAAAGTTGGAAATATGGCATTTCTTTTAGAAGCAAAAAGAACTTTATTTCACTTTGTTTCTTTTATTATTGTTATTATTGTTACATTTAGATGAATAGCTTAGCAATATGTTAATTTAATAAAGGTAATTGTAAATATAGCATATCTTTTTTTAAAAGAAGAAAAGAAAAGAAAAAGTTAGCTTTAGCTTTTTAAACATTGGTTAAAATACAAGTTAGCCTTATAATTTGGGTTAAAGCTTCAATTTAGTTTTATAATTTATTCCTACCATTATGATTTAGTTTAGATTAACCTCATAGATTATTTCTATCTTTAATTCAAATATTTTTATATTCAAATTAATTTTGTAATTAATATTTTATAATATTTATCTAAATAACATTAGATTTTTTTAATAAAAAAAATTAGTTCAACTACTTGTGAGAGTGAAGATTCACATCATTGATCTTTTGATCGAAATTAAAATATCTTGACCAATTAACCTATATTTAAATTGACTAAATAATGTTGGATCTACAACCGTCATTTAAGTGAAAAATTTAAAGAAATAATATTTGTTTGGAAGCCAAAGAAAAAGATGACTTTATTTCCTTTCATTTTTTTTTTTTTATTATTATTTGAAAGATTTAGAAAATTAACCTACTTCACAGAAAATATTTCACAAATATTTTTAGTATATTCCATACTAAATTTATGCATAAATTTGGCACAACTTTAACCTTTTAATACAATCTCTCATATTTAATTTTCATATTATTTTATAATTAAAATAATAAAAAAATCAATTTGAATATAGTATAATTCTTTATAAATTTTATTATATTTTTAATAAACATTAATTACACTATATATCATCATTAAAATCGGGTTGTCATTTAATGACATATTATTTTATTTATAAACTAATATGGTATATATTTCTCGAATTAAGGAATACGACATGATAGCTACATTTTTTCCTTGCGTACAAAATTTGATTTCTTCTTTTGCATTAAGAGTAAAAAATATATGATTGATGGTCTGATACCATTATATTATATTATGATTTATTCGTCATACTTTTATAATATTACACTATTTGAACGGAAGTTTGATTATGAACCAGAATTAAAAGAATATTTAATATATTACAATGTATATGATTATTGGTCTTGTAAATTTTATTATATACTATGATTAATTCGCCATATATAATACGATATATTATATGATATATTCAAACGACAGAATCATTCATTCAATTGAGAAACCTCTATTTATTGTATTACAATATATATTACACATGATGTTGGATGTTTTATTATATACCATGTGTTTATTTGGCCAAGAATGCTGGAACTTTCCTTTCGTGGCTATGTTTGGAAAAAAACTATTTTGAAAAGAAAAAAAAACCTTAAGGCGTGTGTGTGTTTTTTTTTTCTTTCTATAGGTAGCTTTTCGTATTTCATTTTTTCTATTAAAAAAATCAGAATTATGCATGAGTGTAGTGGACTTTCGAGCCTAATTTTTATGTAATATCTCAACACATTAAGTTATTCATAAAAAATAAATGGTACGTGACATTCTTGTAATTGAACCTATTTAATTAAACTATTATGGTAAAAATTTTCTTATTATTTAAAGTTATAAAAAGGAATGAATTTTGGAGTGGGGGTGGGATCCATCCCACAAAAGGAGACATCTAACCACTCACCCATTTTAGGGTTATCTTTATATCTGGTGTGTTGTGAGATGAAGAAAAAGATGAGGATGGAGATTGGTGTTGCAATTGGGAGCATAAACAAATCAAATAGGATCATTTTCTTCATTCTCCAACTCTCTTAAATTGGCCACAAATTTTCTTTTTATTTGGAGGTCCCATTTGTGCTTTTTGGATGTTGGGCCACCTTCAATTAGGTGTGGTTGTAAAATAATTCATTTTTCTCCCTTTTTGTGTTCTATTTTATAAAGATTTAAGCAACTTAGCCTACGCTATAACTAATATTTCAAAAATGTCTTAAAATTTAGTAATATGAATCGATATATAGATTTTAGTAATATTTTGAAACATTTTTAACCTTTTGATATTCTCTCCCATCTTTTAATTTCATAATATTTTAAAATAAAAATATTTCATTTCTAAATTTACTATTAATTATATAAGGATTTTATTTTTTTTTTAAAATATCATATTATTAATTACATTATCTTTCATTAATAAATTTTGAAAATATTTAGGTCTCGTTTTGGAACCATTTCATTTTTTATTTTTTATTAATCAAATATATGTCGAATTACTGGTAATATATTGAAAAATGTAAATATACATCGCATATACTGTTTGGTATATAAGACGATATATTGTACAAATTGTCTTATTTATGCACTTATCAAACATACCCTGATTTATTTCTCGAAAATTCAAATATATATTGTTGTATGTATCAAAATATATCTTGTTTTCTCCTTCAAAGTTTTTTTTTTTTTTTTTTTGTCTATTCTTGCTTTTATTTATAAAGATAACAATTTTCAAATTTTTTTTGATAAACTTTCCTTACTTGTATAGGTTTTGAAAAAAAAAATCCTTTTGAAAAGTTCATAACAACAAGAAACTTTCCTTTTATATATATTAATACAAAATATATATATATATATATATATATATATATATATATATATATATATATTGTATTAATACTATTGTATATATATATGAATAATAAGAAGGGTTGAAAAAGTAAATTGAACTACGCTTTTGTGTGAAATAATAGTTCATTAGGCTATTCATGTAAAAAAAGAAAAAAGTTTAGACAATTATATGTAACTATACTTATTTATTTATGTTAAAAATGTAAAAAGCCCTTTATTTTATGTGGATAGGTCTTTCTCGATATATATATATATTTTTTTTTCTTTTCTCAACCAAAATATATATAGTGGAAGATTCGAATTATTAACCTGTAAACCATTGTCTTAATTAGTAAAGATATCTATTTTGGCATAGAATTAGGTAGAATTATTAATAATATCTTTTGTTTCTTGTACTTTTATATATAGTTTTTTAAGGAAAAAATGGCATTGCTTTTAGTTTCTTGATTTCTTAATAGAAAAAGAAAAAGAAGAATAATTTCTAGAACCTTTGCGAAAAAAAAAATCTAGAAATTATCATTTTCTTATCTGTTTTCTTGAGGAAATTAAAATAAAATTACATTTTTACTAGAAAATCATTTCAAAAATAAAACATTCATGACTATTATGCAATATATATAGTTAATACATTTTATAAATTTTTTTTTAAAAAAAAAAAAAAAAACTTTCAAAACTCTTTTAACTTTTAACAAAATTTAAGTCCTAACAGCAATATACAAAATTAAGCCTGTGCAAATCAATGTAACATATCAATTTGAATTCACATAAACCAAATAGAAATCGATTAACCACAAATTTCAAAAGACGACTAAAGTGTAATTTGTACGTGTTTGCACAAGATCTAAACCCAAAAAAAAAATGTAAAATGAGCTTAATTTTGTATTGATTATGTATGACTGGAGTATAATATAAAAATTAATGTATGATGTTTTAATTCTTCTTTTTAGACGTATACTTGACTCGAGTGTTAGAATGCCTATTTTCGAAGTTGAATTTTTAAATTGTCTTCAAAGTCTCTTTGTGCCTTCCATTAAGATTTTATGTCTTCAAAGCCTTCTAATTATCTTCATCAAAGTCTTCTGGTCTTGAACTGGTCTTGAAGTCTTATGATGTTCAAGTGTCTTTGGTCATCCAATAGTCTTCAATCTTCAACAATTTTACAGAGTTTTAAGGCTTCAAGAGCTTCAGAATTTTCTAATTTTTTTCTTGAATTCTTTGAATTTTGAATTTTATGGACCTTCCAAATAAACAAGAGCTCTTCAATTTATATAGCTTTTCATGGGTATTGTGTGGACTTGAGCTTTGATGGCTTTTGTCTTAACTATTTGAATTCAGACATTATCGAATATGAGAATGTAGTTCGTTGGCTTTGGATCTAACCCTTTTGATTTAGATTTTGGACCAAAAACAGTTTTGAGCTCACTTGATCTTGGACCTAATATCTGTATCACTTAATTTTCAAAAATCAAACATTACCAAAAGGACTTAGTCTTCTTAAATTTAATTTGGAACACGTGTTAATTCATAATTGGTCACAAATGTAATTTGACAATTGGTCCCAATCATTTCTTGACTATTTTAATCATTTATCAAATCTTAAATTTACAATATTATCCTTTGTTTTTTAAGATAAACCTAAATTATTCTTATTAAATTATTTTAGAATTTTAAAGAAGTAGATATTTAGAAGGAAAAAAAACTACCCACCCATGAGTTTATATATATATATATATTCTTAGAATTATTTTATTATTTATTATTATTCAATTAATGTACAAAACAAAATTAAATATAAATATCATCATATAGTTCAACTAATATAAAACTTGTACTAATTAGGTTAGATGTTCGATTCGCTCATCCCACATAATATAAGAATATGACAAGTTTATTGATTTATTGCTATAATTTAATTTCTAAAATTTAAGAGTTTTCTTTAAGTATATTTAATGATAAGATTTCAAACGTTTTGTAAGTTTTATTTGCTAAGAATTCTCCTCAATTTTTGTTTTTAAAAAAAATTTACAAACATTTGAACATTCTATTCTACTTTGGTTTACCTTTTTTTCTTTATATTCACACTCTAACTTTCTTTGCCCTATAACTTCTATTATAACACGAATGATTTGAGTTTTTCTTTCTTTTTTGGTCCTAGAATGATTTGAGTTAAATATAAAAAGTTATTCTCTTCTTTAAATAATAATATTAATTAATATAAAATCTATAATTAAAATGAAAATTTATAAGTTATATGACTTTTTTTTTAATTTAATTTAATTTATAGTAGATAATATATTCACTAATTTTTCACAAAATTACGATTTTATCTCACTATTTTACAATTTTATATAGTTATCGAAGTGAGCTTAGCATAATTGACATAAACTTCCATATTCTAGAGATTGAAGGTTCGATTCATCATCCCACAATCATTGTATTAAAAAAATCTTAAAAAATTTTTTTAACTAGAGAATTATTTTCTTAACTATTTTATCCTAGATGTAAATTATAATTTTATAATCTCCAATATATCCCTTACTTAATTATTATTCTTTATTATATATAAAATAAAATTTTATCCCACATCCTAAATTAATAAAAAGAGTATGGAATTTGAAAACTGGTTCCAAATTATAACGTAGGTGGTGGTTACATAACGATGTAATTACGTTTTGGTGGCTCTTCATTATTTATTATTTATATAGATATATAATTGTAATTAATTAACTTAACTATTTCTCTTCCCCTTCCAAATATTTACTCTATAATAATTATAATATACTAATAAGTAGATATAAATTTATAATAAAATATCTTTATTGATCTTTTCAAATTTCGTATCCATAAAGTAAATCTTTTATTGTAATAACATACATCTTGCATTCCCATAAATAGTTGAACATTTGAGATGTAATTGCTAAGTAAAGAATATGGTTCTTTTCATTTCTTTTTTTTTTTTTTTTGTGTCAAATTGAAAATCGTTTGATTTTAGGAATACGTCATCATTTAATATTTTTTTAATTCGATTGTTGGTTTTATTTTATAATAATTCAGACGGTTATATTCCTTTTTTTTTTTATTTGCTGGCCACACATTTCTTATTTTGAATGTTTTAAATGTTTCTATTTTTTTTTTCAAAAATACTTATTGCAGTGTAATTTTTTTCTTTAAATATTATTATATATTTTATACGAATATATACAAAAAGTTACGTATACTTTCAAATTGTTTTTTAATTATAAATTTTTAAAATATATTCAATTTAAAGATAGAAATATATGTCTATTAATCGGATTATTTTCTCTCTAATTACTCATCTTTTTTATCTAGTCTTACTCCATGCCAAAATGAGTGTTGTTTAACTAGAATAAATATAAGCTTTACTCTTTTTTTTTTTTTCTAGTCTTACTCCATGCCAAAATGAGTGTTGTTTAACTGGAATAAATATAAGCTAACGACTAAGAGGTCTGTGGTTCAAATTCTCCACCATATTGTACTAATTTTTTTATATATATATTCAACCCCAAAACACACATAAACATATGCCTTTTTATCGAATGGACATTTTTTTTATTACAATAGGGTATGGAGAGATTTGAATCAGAGACCTCGTGGTCACCAACGGATACTATATATGAGTTGAGTTATGCTCATTTTGACAAATTTGACATTTCTTTTATCTCTTCAACTTAATTTTCCTCCCTAATAACTTATCTCTCTCTTAACACATAAATACTTCTCTAAAATACTTATATCTATCTAAATTTATATTTTGTTTCTATCATTAAATGCCATATATCATAATTTGATTGTTACTCAAATATTATTAAAAAAAAATTATTATCAAATTCTAAGAAAGAAAAAAATATTATAAAACAAGATGTGGCTTTCAAAAATTAATCATAAATTGAAAACTATGAGATAAAATTCAAAATAGATCACTATCAAACAAATTTATTTTAAAATGCATTAAATTGCAAGAAAAGAATGAGACATCACAACCTCAAGATCAAAACACAAAATAAAACACAACACTGCAAAAGTCATAACAAAGATAAAAGAAAACAATCAAATTCACATAAAAGACTAAAAAAACACAACTTAAAAGAAAACATATTCCAAAAAGAAGAACCTACCTGAATCCTTTAGAGACAACCCTAAGTCACGTAGAACAACAAATTATATATTTTTTTAATAAATAGACTAAAATACCTAAAATTATTTTTTAACATTAAAATAATAGAAAAAAAAAAAGAGAAAGGCAACCAACATGAACCTAATTCAATTAGTTGTGGGTTTAAACTTATACTCCATTATTCAATGTAATGTTCTAAAAACCAAATACTTAAAGTATCATCAAATAACACCGATATTAACATAATTTAGTAGATAAAATATCGATTATCATCTAAAAGACCGATAATTGTGTGAATTAACCTTGTAATATTGAGCTAAAAAAATATCATCTAGATTCTAGCATGCTAAAGAATATAATATAAAATATTTTTTAGTACTAAGAAAATAATATTAGTGAATAATTTGGATTAATCCATGTGACACGCAAGGAAGGGATTTAATAGAATTATGCATATAGTTTCTTTAAAAAACAATAATAATAATAAAAAGGAAAAACAACGGAAAAGGCATTAAAGGCGGCGTAGAAAGCGATCCACGCACAAGTCCGCATCACTTTCCCGAATGGGACCCACACGCTATTATCCCCTTTATTTATTTATTTATTTCTTTTTTCCTTTTTTGTTTTCTTTTATAATTTTTGGTTTAAGATTTGTCTTTTGCTTACGTCATCTCCCCCTGTCCTTGGTCAATCTTGTAAATTGCAACATTTTTCTTACCCTCTCTAGTCCCTCTCACCAAAAATTCAAATAATATATTGTTTTTTTTGGTTAATTTCAAATAATATTTAGTAAAATTATTATAAACATGAAAAATATCAATATATAAAATTTTTACTCTATCAACGATAGAATTCTATTGCAATTTATTACTAGTAGACAGTAAATATTTTCTATATTTATAAATAGTTTGGTTCATTTTTCTATATTTGAAAATATTCCTAATATTTAATCTATATGAAATAAATAAATAAATATCAAACTAGTTGCATAAATTAAATGGAAAAAGGAGGAAAATACAATTTTGACTTTAAACTTGTCATGTTATATCAATTTTAACTATAAACTTTTATGTTGTATCATTTTACTCTTTATATTACTTGAATTTGAATATAATTTAACTTATTAATCTATCCTATAAATTAGACATTTTATTAAAAGATATTTTAATATACTATTGTAGCATTAGATCTAATAAATTAAATCATAACTTATGTTTTGATAATTGTACTCATTTAATTTTAAACTTTAATCACGCGTCTTTAAATTTTGAATTGTGATTTATTTAGTTCAATAACGGTGTTAAAAACCCAATTGAGCCAAAAAAAAAAAATCACTACCTTTTGAAATGGTAATTATAAGTATCTAATCTATTAAATTATATTTAGATGAGTTTGATAATGTGACATTTATATTAGATAAATGTTGGCTCATTTTGGTATAATGTATCGACAAATAATAGAAGAAAATTGATAATTCGACAAAATTATAGAAAAAAGAGTAAAATGTTATGCATGTCATTTTATTTTGTCTAACTTATTAAATTTCTTCTTTATCTAAGAATGTTGTCTTAACATGTCATGTCATTAGTAATAGACAACACTATGAATTAAACATAATCATATTTTAACTTCAAACATGTAATTGAAAACCTTTTAACATTTAGAACTAAATAAATATCATAGTCAAAGTTAAAATGATAAAGTTGTAATTTTTTCTTATCTTTTTTATTCAATTATTAAAACATATCATACCCATTTTATATAACTTGGCTTTCATACCTTTTGTCATTACACTTTTTTAGGTAATAATTTAGTATGCCTTACATTTAAAAAAATGTAACAAATAAGTCTCATTATACAACATAATTACATTAAATAAATTAAGTGTATAAATAAACGGTTCATTTTGCTCTAAATTTGAAAAGTAGTTTAGAATAAAGTTTCGATAACACCGAACTTTTGTAAATATATGTTTAATAACTTACCTATACGAACTATATACTAAATTGGATTGAAAAAATCACTTAGTAAATTTTCATTTAGTTATGGAACTTCAAAATTTAGGTTGTTAAAAATCAAATCGAAATTTGAAAAGAAATAATTGCGAAAATGCTTTGTTATTGTTATTTTTTAAAGTTGGTTGTTTTGTAATTAACTATTTTATTATATTAACCAAATTCAAGAAAATGTAGAAATGTTGGTGAAAATGTCGACATGTCAAAGAAAATTTAATACCATCGATGATCATGGACTACGATAGAAGATGTCTTTTTTCAGTTTAACCAATTAGAAAATTTCTCTCTCTAATACAGTTGGTCCATTTTTCAAAATCGCCGTTACAATATTTTAAATTAATGTATATCTTTCTTATTTAAAGTTATTACGTACCAATCGAATATGTCAAAGCAACCATAACTCAACTAATATATAATATGTGTTAGCGACTATGAAATTCGTAGTTCAAATCTTTCACTATATTGTACTAAAAAAACCAATTGAATATTATCATTATCTATATGCAAATTTTTGAATTGAAGTTGGGCATATAAGACAAGTCATCACTAACAAATATTCTTCAAGAGTTTTAGGCTGATTTTATACTTCAATTATTATAGAGTTATCTCGAACTAAACAAAATTTATGATTGTACACTTCTTTATTAACGTGTTTTGGCCGTCAATAAAGGTAAAAAATGTAGTTGTGTGTGATGATTGCCCTATTGATATTTCATTGCGTTTTTCACATAACGACCTCAAAAATTCAATAAAAGCATATCGAGATTGTCGATGCTTAGCCCATAGTCAGACATATCCAGTAGTCTAACTTAGTTCATTTGACACGGAGGACATCCCTCTAAGACTAGTTCAACTCATTCTCATCTCATTGCTCCAACTTTAGCCTATGAAAGTTAAGTCGGTTTGACGTGGATAAAACTTCCATAGTCAATTTAGAACATGTTATATTTGTAGGGCATGTTTTTTCATGGCTAGACTATTTGACCTATGACAATCATATTAGAATATTTCTTTTGATGTTGTTAATGATATTTTTAAATGTAAAATTAAAAAATAATTTGATATAATATTTATATCTTATTATTGTGAATGCATTAATATTTTTTTAATTAATTAGTATGAATATGCTTTTTCAAATTATTAAACATTGTATTCCAAAACCCTCTCATATCGGTTTGTGTAATATTTAAAAAATGGTATAAATGTTGAAGCAACTTAATTATATTATTTAAAATATAATATGATCATGTTATTAAAACAATAATATAAATTGTAGATGATTTAATTGCATAATGCAATTAACAATTTCAACATTGATTCCTCTATGATGGTATAATAAGCATCTTAATGATTATGGAGAGGGAAAAAATGCACTCTAGAATGCAATTGGATCATAAGAAACAATTAAACATCTTTATTCTCATTATTCATTCCTATTTTATAATAGTCTTCAATTTATTTATATATTATCTATAAAATTTCATATATTTACTACCCAAATTCGTTATTTTATTAAAAAGAAAACATTTGTTTAAAAAAAATTAATTTGGCTAAGATTATAAACTAAAGAAATAGTAAAAAAAAAAAAAAAAAAAAAAAAAAAGTCCAATTTTGAATGAGGAAAAAAAAACAAAAGAATTTAAAACAAAACTTAAAATACATGTTTAAATTATCTAAAATGTAAGAAAGAAAGAAAAAAAAAGGGTACATAACACTTTATTTAGTCAAAAAGAAATTCTTTATTTAAAAGGTAATACGTAACAAAGAAGCAAATGAGAAACTGCTATTATGAATATCTATTAAATTTAGGAAAATTTTTACTGATAGAAAAAATGTCAAACTATTTACAAAAAATAACAAAAAAAAACACTAATAGATATTGATAGACTTCTATCGGCAACTATCAGTGATAGACTTCTATCATTTCTATCACTGATAGACCCTGATAGACTTTTATCAACATCTATCACAACTATCTAAAATTTTGTTATTTTGTGTAAATAGTTTTTCTTATTTTCTTATTTTTAAAACTTTCCCTTAAATTTATATCGATAAATTTATCTTTAGTAATGAATCAGGTGGTAAGTTCATCAAAATTTCATTAATCACATTAGTAATACGTATTTTTATTTAATAAAATGCCACATTAATAGTGAAGAGAAGAAAATTAAACCTATGTTCGTGGGAGAAAAGAATAGAGACTAATAATTGATTACTTGAGGTATATTTAGTTCAACATAAAACCTCAAACATATATAAAAAAAAATAAAATCATTTTATTCTAAACTATGCATGTGAGATCGGAACAAATAAAACTTAAAATTAGTAAATAATTAGATTTGCGTAAGTTCGTCAAAATCTACCTTACCAAAATTTCATTAATCACATTAGTAATACATATATTATTTTTATTTAATAAAATGCAACACTTTAAAGACTAACAATTAACTACTTGAGTTATATTCAGGTCAACATAAAACCTCAAATATATATATAACAATTATTTTATTTTAAATTATGAGGTGAGGATGGAAGAAATACAACTTAAAATAAATAAATAATTAGACCTTGTATCGACTACAATGTGATTTTTTGTTTTAAAAATTAAGTTTATAAACACTACTTCTACTATTGATTTTATAAAATATAATATATAACAAATAAGCAACTAATACATAAAACTTTATATCCATAATTTTGCTCTCTTTTTTTGAGGTGGGAAAGAATTGAACCTCTTTGACCATGAGGTCGATAGTGCGAGCTCATGTCAGTTGAGCTATGATTATAGTGGTAAGTTCATCAAAATCACTTTCATCTTTCTTTTTTTTTCTTTTTAATAAAATATCAATGAGAATAAAATTTAAATATGTTAGGGAAAAAAAATTCTACAATATGTGAATAAAAACTAATGGTTGATTACTTGAATTAACTTCAAGTCAACATTAAATTTCAAAAAAAAAAAAAATTGTTCTAAACAAAAATACAAGGGAACTAAAAGGATTTAATATAACATACAACTAATAAAGATTTAGTCTTTTTGTTTGTGGAACTTTTTCTTTTAAAAAAAAAACATTTGAAGAATTATTGTTGGTGTAGATAAAATTAGGTTACTTAATTAATAGACAAAAATGGTGTCCCATTGATCAAGCTTCCTTTTCATAAATGGTGTAAAAAGAAAGTGAAAAAGGAAAAAAGAAAAAGGAAAAGTAAAAGAAAAAGAAAAAGAAAGACATTTTAAAAAGTGAAAAAAGAAAAGAGAAAAAAGAGAGAGAGAGAGAGAGAGAGAGGAAAAAAAAAGTGAGTTTTATTTAGGAAAAATGTAAAGAAGGAAGGAAGTAAATGGGTACTTTGATGCCTCATGTTCTTTGTGCTTTTAGGCTTTTAGCTCCAACTTTTAAAGTTCCTTTTTTTATTTTCTTTTTTCCCCCTTTTTCCTTTCCTTTCTAATTTCCCCCCTCTTTAAATTAATAAATTAATAATAAAAAAAAAAAAAAAAAAAAAAAAGGATGTCTGTTTTGTGTCTCTTTATTTTGAGGGTGTTGAAAAGGTTTCAGGTTCTTCTTTTTTTTTTTCTTCTTCTTCTTCTTCCTCTCATAAGCTCTATATTTGAATGGGTCTTCCATTGATTTTCACCTCCAAAACTTCCCACTCTCAGAATCCAAAAACTTTCCATTAACAACCCATCATTCAAAATGACTAGTTCTACTACAGAGGATGTCGTCTCCGCCCCACATTTCAAGGATCTCGCCATTAAACTCTTCGGCCGGACTATCCCTTTGCCGGAATCCCAGATTTCCGCTGCCCCTCTTCAAAATCTGGTAACTCTTTCATTTCCCCTTTCCTTGATTCTCTCTCCATTTTCATGGGTTCTTTCTTTCTGGGTTTAATCTGAAAGATCCCTTTACTGTGTGTGTTTTGTGGGACATCGGAAAATTATTGAAATGCCCATTTCACTGTCTTATTCATATTCTTCTTCTTCCATTGAGTTGTCTCTGTCCCCTTTTCTACTCTCATTTCAACTGTTCTTTTCATTGTGTGTGTGTGTTTCTTTTTGGTTCTCTAAGTATTTCTGTTGGGGCCCTTATTGGGGCTTAACTTCAATTGCATGATTTTGTTTAGATTTATTCATGTAATGTTTTTGTGGCCTTGGTTGACTTTACTGTTCCCTTCTCAACTTTGTGTTTTTGGAGGAAGTTCATTAGGAGAAGTGTTTTTAGCCAAATTAGAATATGGAATTCAGATGGGTTTTTGGTTTAGTTTGTAGTAGATCCATTGATGGTTAAGTGAAGTTCTCTTTTGAACATTTGGAGCTGCTGAAAATGTTTGATGAAGACTGATTCCTTAATGAAAGAGTTATGTTCATTTATCTCCTGTTTCCTTTTATCTTTTCCTTTATGTTGCATATTGTACTGTCTTTCTTACTTGAATGAATGCAATTCTTACCTTATTTGGAAAGGGTTGTGAAGTCTTGTTTTGTGAAGTCCTTCCTTCAAGTAGGATTTTGATGCATTTCTTGGCTTCTTTTTTGATGTACAATGAATGCGTCGCTCTCTACTACGTCTGTTGTTAGAGTGTCAATTTGTTGAATATTGTTTTCAGGATGCTTGCAACAATATGAAAAAAGCTGAGCAGTCTGTCTTGGGTGCAGAAGACTCTTGCCCGTCGGAGAGGTCTTCGGTTTTGGTAGGGGATAATGAAGAAAACCAAGCTTCGAACATGACGTCGAACAAAGGAGAATTGGAACTGCATTTGAAAGAAGAGCAGGCGGACGGTAATGGCACGGATCAAGAAAGAGTTTTTAAGAAGCCAGACAAAATCATTCCTTGTCCTAGATGTAATAGTTTGGACACAAAATTCTGTTACTTCAATAACTACAATGTCAATCAACCTAGGCACTTCTGCAAGAACTGCCAAAGATATTGGACTGCTGGTGGGACGATGAGAAACGTTCCTATCGGTGCTGGACGGCGAAGAAACAAGCAGTTGGCATCTCAATACCGACAGATAATAGTATCCTCTGAGGGAGTTGCGACAACCCGATTGGAAACTTCGGATACGACTAATCACCATCAACTACTCTCAGGCATTGAGTCTCCTCCTGGTTTGAGGCCTTCCACTGGAAATAGTACTGTCCTAAAGTTTGGACCCGAAGCACCACTTTGCGAATCGATGGAGACTGTGTTGAGTCTTGGAGATCAGAAGAGATCCATTGAGATTGGCTCTGCATATTGTGGTGACAGTCCTGAAGAACCATCCTCGTGCGGATCTTCTATGACAACTACTAGCATTCGTGGAAACGAATTGCCTAAAACCGTTGTCGAGAGGCCGGAGGCAGTCAGATTGTCTAACTCTAGTAGCGATATCGCTGCATCGAATACGGTTCATTGTTACCCCGTTCCACAATTGGTTTTTCCATTGAATCAAGGCAGCAACGGGCTAATTTCATCAGCAATGGCACAGAGTTCAGATAGCACAAGTGTAGCAAATACTAGCAGTCACCCCAATCCACCAGTTCAATGGCTCCCTGCAACAATGCTGGCAGTTCCAGGCTTTTGCACTCCAAGTCTTCCATTACAATTCGTGCCAGCTTCATGTTGGGGTTGTACGCCCGTATGGACCGCTACCGGTGCTGGGAATTTAACCGTTGTTCCTTCTGATGTCTGTGCATCTCAAACATCCCCAACCACCATTGGTAGCTGCCCCACGAGCTCGTCGCCTACTCTCGGAAAGCATTTGAGAGATGCAAACAGCTTAGCAGAGGACGAGAAGTCAGAGAAATGCATTGTTGTTCCAAAGACATTACGAGTCGATAACCCGAGCGAGGCTTCGAGGAGTCCTATATGGACGACATTTGGAATTCGTCCATATTCAAAGGAAACCATTTCCAATGGTAGTGTTTTTGAAACTTCAGAAACTACTAATGCAGATAGCAAAGGCCATTTTAGGGATGCTCCTCATATCTTGGAAGCAAAAACTGGAAGCTTTTACTCTCTTTTATAGATTTTCCATCAGAGCACATAAAATGTATTTTTTGTTTTGTTTTTTTGTTTTTTTGGTTTTTTTTTTTTTTTTTTTACTGACTGTCTTAAAAGCTGTTTATAAATCTCTGAAAGCTTTGCAGAAATTTGGTACATAGGCTTATTATATGTTTTTTTGTTCCACAGTTTAGTATCAATCTTTTCCATTCTTCCATTGCCTCTGCCATTAACTCAGAACAGTCATTTTTCTTTGATATTTTGTAATGAGGGTTTCTATTTTCAACTGGGTTTATTCTATTTGTTGATGAAATTTCGAAATTTCAAAAATAGTTAAAATCATTTTATTTGAAACTTGTATTTATTAATTGAATATTAATTTCATGTTTGATTTAACACTTTTAAACGTTGTTTTTATTATATCATAATTGATTTTGAATTATTGAAAATATGTTTTAGGTAATTTTAACCATTTTAGTTTTAATATATTTGGTAAAGCATACACATAATTAAAACATGTCATTAATATGCTAATAATTTATGACAAAATAATTACTAAATTAGTTTTTTAAGAAAAATAAATAAATCTTAAACTAAAATAGACATTTTAGAGTGTAGAAATAGATCGTGAAACCTAAACCTTGTTTTAAAAAAATATTTTGATTTAATCCCTCAACTTTCATGAATTTTCATTTGAACCCTTTATATTAATTAATATGATAATGCTATTTCTAAAATTTGTAGAAGAGAGTTAATATCATGGTTTATTAAATAAATAGAAGGAAGAAACTCAAGTGGAAAAGAGAAAATGTTTTTTATATGTAAATTCGAAGAAGGAAAACAGAATATTTAAAAATAAAAGAATGAAAATGATATAAATACATAGAAAAGTTAAGATAATATACTATCTATGAGAAAGTGACATTACATTGAAATGAAAAGCTTTGTTTGAAAAGAAAAAAATAATATAATAAAGAAAAATCATGTAATGAAGCTAAAATTTAAACGAAAGAAGGAGTGTCCCCTTTGGAATGGCATCATTAAATATTTATAAGAGTTGCCAACCAAGCAAAGGATTGTAAGATCTTATCCCTCATTTAATTTTCAAGTAGGCTTTGTAAGTGGGGATGTTGGGAAGATAGCACAAGAATCAAGACATTAAAAAAAAATTTTAATGAAACACCAAACAAATAATAGGAAAACTAAAAAATCACTAAAGGCAATTTTAATTTTATTCATTTAAATTTAATAATTGAAATTAAACTTGAAGATGTGTTTGGATTGACTTTTTAAGTGTAATAACACTTAGAAAATCAATCCAAACCGGCCATAATTTTATATATTATTATTTTTTTATCACTTTGAATGCTTTTTTTACTAGTTAAAATATGGTTTGGTTTGTAAGTTGAATTTGGTGTAATATATTAATTAATCAAGTTTTGTTGATATTAGAATTTTGTACCAACTGTGAATTTGTAATTTTTGGGAGGAATCCGATGATCTCTTTGCACAATAGAAGGAAAATTCGCACCGGTATGGTGCTTGGCCACCGATACTCGGACAATCAAGTCAATAATGGTTAGAGAGCTAGAGAGTAGAGAATTTAGGGTGTATTTTGGCGTATCTTAAATGTCATGAGTCCTCTCGATTATATAGAAATAGGTTAGTAACGATTATTCTCTAATTAACTTTTCGGGTAATTAATCAGGTCGTTACTAATCGTTGTGAATCAGATTTATTTTACTAGTGACCAAACATATGCAAAAAGTACAATACTTAGACATAATTTTCGCTTTCATAAGGTCAGGTCTCCTCAAGCTCTATGGCCATCCCTATCGGTTGACTTTCATATTCAAGCATTATGGCTTGATGCTAACCCTATGGGTCGGTCTCCATACTTAACCAAATAAACTTATGGCTTGATGACCAGCCCTGTGGGTCAATTTTCATATTTAGCCAAATAAACTTATAGTTTGATGGCCGACCTTATGAGTCGGTCTCCATACTTAACTAAATAAATCTATGATTTGGTGGCTAACCCTATCTATCAGTCTCCATACTTAGTCAAATAAGTATTTACTTTTTCACCCACAAGAAGTTTAATTTTGAAGATGCTTAATTTCACTACTTATTTAAATTTAGAGATGAACTCGATAATATTGAAACTTTGTAATCAAAATGGACATGTCGAACTAAGTATAAAGATAAAAATACATATATATTTTTCCAAACAAAGATGTTTCATATTAATATATGAAGAAACACCATAAAATTTTAGAATCATATTAAATGTGAGAAAGTAGGGTAGGGATGAAAGCAAGTTAATCTTTTATTTTTCCTTTTTTTTAAAAAAAAAAACAAAATTAATGCACACACACACAAAAAAAAGGTATATATATTTTTTTCTTTGTAATTCTTTTTTCTTTTCTCCTTGAAACAATAGAAAAAGGTAAACAAAAAGCTAAATAAAAGCTTGTTACCCTTCCCCAAAATTTCCATGATGAGAATACTTCCTTTTGATGAGAAGTGACTCAAATCTCCTCTAAATTAGTGGGCCAAAAAGTAATTGCAATATCTTTAATAACCTTAGAAAAAGTTTACAAAAAAAGGAGGTCAAAAGTTTTGCCTTTTTCTTTTTAATTTTGCTTTGTAAAAGTCACATGAAGGATTCTTAGATAACAATCTTCAATGGGTTTAAACATGTAATCTATATAATGTTTATGACCTTAACATGCCAATCACTTTGTTTTATTTTTTCACAAAAGGTATCGATTCAATTAAGATTAAAATATCATTTTGGTCTCTCTATTTCAATTTTTTTTCAATTTTAGTTCCTGTATGTATAGTTCTTAAATCTAACCTTCAAAGTTAATCATAATAATTTTCATGCAAAGAAACACTATATGAATGGCATTTAGAAAATTTATAGTGAAAATACTAATAAAAAAATAAAAAGTAATAAAAAAATCTACAATAAACTAGTAATAGGGACTAAATTTAAGATTTATTGAAAGTTTAGGGACTAAAATTCGACATTTGAAAGTATAAAGACTAAAATTGAACAAACTCCAAAGTATAAAGACCAAAATGATATTTTAATCTTAAATTAATTATTCACTTCATATCGGAAACTTTATATCCATAGATCCTTTTAGTAATGTTATCCCTTTTTCTTTTTTCAAAAGTTAACAATTTAGTAAGAATTTGAATAATAGAGTTTAGATCCGTACATAATTCTTTTTTTCCCTTCCTTTTCGTATTTTAGAAAATAAATGGTAATTGTTTTTTTTTTTTCCTTTCTTTCAATGAAAAAAATTTATAAGTGGATGCATAATAAATTTTTGTTTCTCATCTCTAGAGTGTTCAAATAAAAAAGATGAAAGTTTTTACTCGAAACTTATGTTTTAAAAATAAAATATTCTTTTTATATTATTGACAAAAAAAAAAATGCATACTCCATTTTGTTAGTAAAAAAGTGATAAATAAGGAATTTATAAAAAAAATTTAGAAATAAAAAAGGGAGCCATAAACCTAAATTATTTACAGAAAATAGTAAAAAAATACTAATAGATATTGATAGACTTCTATCAGCATCTATCAGTAATAGACTTCAATCATTTTTATCACTGATAGACCCTGATAGTCTTCTATGAGTGTATATCACAACTATCTAAAAATTTTGTTGTTTTGTGTAAATAGTTTCCCTTATTTTTCTATTTTTAAATATTCTCCTAAACTTATGTCTAGTTTAGTTTAGTGACGTTTCATTGTTTCCTTGTTTTTTATTATCCTGTTTTTCGTTAAAAAAAAAAAAAAAAAAAGGTTTGACAATTACTTCTAGTTTTCTATTAACTAAAAAAAAACTATCATTTTAGTACAACAAATGAAGTTTGATAAATTTGAACATTAAATCTAAATCTTTTGCGTAGAATCAAGAAAGTTCAATAAATGATTTAAAATCTAAGAAACGATCAATTTAAATTTTTTACTTTGTTTGAAATGAAATAAATGTGTTTAAAACTTCGTGTTTTGATGGTAACTAAAAAATAATAATTTAATTTATCAATTAAAAATTAGAATATGACAAGATTGAATAAATAATTTACCTCTAAATTCTATAAACTCCTACGAAATCAGACTATTTTAGTCCGAAATCTTTTTATATAAAAAGAATTTGAAATTTTTACATATTTTAGATCATTCTTTTTCTTTCGATAATAAATAACAAAATTTGTTTAAAACGATTAGAATTTAAATTCTCTCAAAACCATGAGGTTCTAAATAGAGTATAATGAAGGTAGCACATGTTAGTTTCTTATAAGTTATGATCACTTTAACTAGAAATAAAAAATAATTTTATAGACCAATAATTATAAATTTTTTATTTCATTTTTTAGATAGAAAAGTTTTTTTTTTTTTTTTAAACTCAAAAGTACTGTTTTCAAACTTAAAAATATATTCATATTTTATAAACTATTAGAAAGGTAAGAAATATTCTAAAGAGAGAGAGAAAAAAATATATACAAATAAGAAATAACAATCATAGAGAAACCGAAATTATGGAGAAAGAAAAAGAGGGTTTAATGACATAGTAAATGGTGTATGTTTTTTTAGTCCATTCTCAAACTTTTGTCCTTAAATTTTCAATTTTACCCTTTATGAATTAAAATATTAAAATATGCTGTTATATATATATATATATATATATATATAAGAAATAGAAAAAAGATATTGTTAAAATTTATTAACAAAAAAAGTTGACATATTTTGACACGTGAACATATTATTTGGACACTACTTGACATTTGACACATAAAATAAAAGCCAACTCACCCACTAACGATTCATTGATTAATATATTTTTTTTTTTCAGTAACATATCCATGTGGCGTGCCAACATGTCCAAATATATTTATGGGTAGGAATGTATACTTTATCCTACAACACCATTGATTATCTTTGAATTATTTGAGAATCAAACACAAGTCCCGTCTGGATTGGATTTCTAAGTATTTATAAATATTTTTTTTGTATTTATAAATATTATTTAAACACGTGGTAAGTCAATCCAAACGGGTCCATAGACATGCAAGGTTAAACAAACTTGTATTAAATATGGTGATATTTTTAGCAAATTTTGAATCTTTGTGTGCTCCAATTCGAACGAGGTTGAATCTCAATTTTTACTAAATCTTTCTCACTATGACCCTACAAGACCAAGATTCACTACAAAAAAAACCACTGTAAAACGCCACTGAAAGTATTAGCAACGCGGAGACCCGCGTCACTAGGAGTGCCACTGTATCCACGTAGCTAGCTAAAGGTTTTAGTGATGCGTTTATTTTGCACCGCTAAAAGTGTACTTTTACTGACACGTACGTGTTACTAAATTCACACTTTTAGCAACACATTATTTGTCACTATTTCGTTTATATAGTGACGTTTAAAAATGCATCTCTGAAAGTTAAGTTTTATATGGATGTGTGGTCATTACAAGTATCTTTTTGCAACACATTTAAACGTCGGTAAAATTAATATATTTGCCACTATACATTTGAAGTTGCTTTTTTAAAATCTCGAATTTACTAACGTGATAGAAAACATCGATAAAAATATTTTATAATTAAAAAAAATAATATTCTTGTTTAATATATAAACCTTTAATAAAATTTAAAATATATTAATCTTTTGAACAAATTAAAAGTCAACTTATCCATTTATATTTAAATAAAAAATTACAAGTGAAGATACACATTTCCAACACTATCATTGAAACAAAGTGAAATAATATCAACTTGGCCACATGTTTACATGACAAAATTATATCAACAAACTTTGATAATTTTGTAATAAGTGAGTTCAAGTAATATGAAGCAAAGTTATAATTATCAAGTTTACATCAAGTAAACGATGAACAAAATTAGTACCAACACTAGGTATGACTAGTTTACATAACAAATATTCCTACAGATCTTTGAAGTATGAAACTTCATTTTGAAACAAAAATATAAAATACCTACCCAAACTCTTTCCATTTCCATCCAAATTCAACTTTAAATCTTGTATTGAAGACCATCGATACATCATATTTGACAAATAAAGAAGTGAAATATATAAGCACATTAGGATAAATAATTGAACGCCTATATACTAGAACAAACACCATTATTTCAGAACAAACACCAAAACCATGGGGGGACAAATACTAAAACCATGCTCGACATTTGAATTTCAAGAAAACTCATCAACATAGTAATGACCTCAAATAAAACAAAACAAAACTCATCAACAAAAAACATCAAATTAACTGAAACAAAGCAAAACCTTGAGCAAAGACCTCTTAGTTTCATACTAAAGGGACCTTCAACAAGTATCCTAAATACAATGAGGAGGGGGTGGGGGGATCAAAAGCACAACAATATTAGAGAACAAACACCAAAACCATGCTAAACATAATTTGAAATTCAAGAAAACTCATGAACATAGCAATGACCTCAAATGAAACAAAACAAAACTCTTAAACAAAAAGCATCAAATTAACTCAAACAAAGCAAAACCTTGAGCAATGACCTCTTAATTTCGTACTAACGGGACTGTCAAACAAGTATCCTAAATACAATGAGGAGGAGAGGGAGAGTCAAAAGCACAACCATATTCTATAACAAACACCAAAACCATACTAAACATAATTTGAAATTCAAGAAACCCCATCAACATAGCAATGACCTCAAATGAAACAAAACAAAACTCTTGGACAAAAAGCATCAAATATATGACCACCATAAGTGCAGGATAGTCATAGCAATAACATCAAATTAACTCATCAATAGAAACCTTCAACAATAACATAGCAAAACTAATCTATGACTACCATAACTGCAGGATAGTCATAGCAATTCCTTATATTAAGTTTGCATATACTAATCTAATTTAACACTTGATATCAAACTAGAGTTTTAAGCAGAACACTTATTTGAGTTGTAAAAATTACCTATTGATTGTCATTAGATTGTTCTGAACTCCTTTCCATGTTAGATGTAACTTCTTGACTTGCCATCCTTCTTAAAATTTCTTCAATTGTAGGTTGTTGCGATGCAACATACTTTGCAAATGTGCAATCTCTGCTTTTGTTTCTTTTGCATTTTGGTAACTTGCTTCATTTCTAACACCAAAATCAAAATGAACAAACACTTGAAATCCAACCCCTTACGAAGAATATGAAAATCATGCTCAACATAGCAAACTAGAATTATGTTATTTTCAAATAACTTTATAGACAAAAAAAGCACAATCAACTCAATTTATATAAAGAAATAAACAATAAACAACTCAATAGAAAATTACTTATAAATTCAAGCAACTAAATGGAAGACAACTTTATCAATTCAAGCAAGACTATCAAACTAAGAGAAAAGTCTAACAAAAATTCTGTCACTCAAGTTAATGGATACTTCAATAATAATTTTATCTCAAACAAGTAATTGTTTTAAGAAGTAGTGATGAGTTTCTAAACAGCTATAGCTTTGAATTAATGTCAACAATTTTTGCAAAAAAGTGAAAGTGAACACTCACCGAGGGATGGTAGTGAGCTAAACAACCTCGATAGCGACTGTAGCGGCAATGGCAACAAAGTAAGCATGTTTGCTCTGTTCATTCTCTAGTTTCACCTCTTCAATTGGTAGAATAGATACACCCAATGAAGCTTGGCTCTACAGTCGCCTCTGTTTCTAATTTCTTTTGCTTCCCAAACCATCTTTTCTTTGATTTGTTGGTTTTCTAGCCATGAAAATCAATAGCAAACTCTCAATTTAGGATCTAAAGAAAATCAAAATATAGAGAAAAGAAAAACTTATAGAAATTAAAACCCAACCCATAAGAACAGGTATTTCTTTTCCTTAGATTCAGGAGCAAATGTTTTCTTCACAAAAGAAAACAACTAAACTTATCAAAAGAAATTATAAACTCAACAAGATAATAAAAATCATGAACTTAAAATATTACCTTATGAAGAAGGTGCCATGGTAATTCAAACTCTACTTACTTACAATGGTCCTAAAACAATTACAATATTTTTCGTAAACAAAATGAATAAAGTTTTAGAGGCCAAACTTTAGTTCAAAAATCTTATAAACATCTAAACACAAACAATTCAACTTAACAAAAGAAATAAACCAATAAGGTAACAAAAAAAGACTAATAGAAACCGACTTCATTGGACAAATTGCATAAACATAAACCAAACAACTTATAAACAACTAATTGCAAATAATTCAACTTATTAAAAAAAAAATAAACTCAATAAGGTAACAAAAGAAAAACTGATAGAAATCGACTTCATTGGGACAAAATGCATAAACATAAACTAAAAAGCTTATAAACAATTACACACAAACAACTCAACTTATCAAAAGAAATAAACTCAATGAGTTAACAAAACTCATGAACAAAAATGAAACCAATATAAACTGCAAGCAACTCAATGAAAAACAACTTATCAATTCAAACAAGTTAGCCTATCAAACTAAGATAAATAACCACTTTCATTCAACAAAATGTATATATATATATATATATATATAAAACTTATAAACTTTTAACATAAGAAATTCATTGAAAACAAAAAACAAATTTATGAACCCAATCATGTAAACTTATCAAAACTAGAAGAAAAGAATAATAGCAACCTAATTCACTTATGAACTCCATTACTTACTATGCTCCTAAAGAAAATTGTAAGATTTTCTAGACAACATGAATACAATTTTAGAGGCCAAACTTTAGTTGAAAAATCTTAATAGAATTACAATAATGTTTATGGGGATGTTCTTACCTTAACAAAACCTTAAAAATTAATTTGAACACTTTTAATTAGTTTCAAACTACAAACATAAACTTCTTAGATATTATAAACTAATATTCAACAAAGTTCTCAAAGATTATAAACTAATATTCAACACCTTAATTGAACTCGGAAAGACTTAAACAAAGTTTTAAAACATAAAATTTACCGGAAAATATTTGAGCCCTAGCTTAAAAGTGCGTGAAGGAGTTCGAAAATAATTCAAAGCCACAAATAGAAGCTTTGAGTGTTAGAGAGAACTATAATGCACCATAAAAAGAGTTCAAATGGATCTAAGTAAAAACAAATGCTTGCTGAAAAATGTAAGAAATGATTCAAACCTTGCAAATATACCTCCTTGTGCTATGGGTAATCCAAAACGAGGTAGATCGAGGTGTGGGTCAAGAGTCCAAGTCGATTGGAGAGCCGATTTTGAGCGTGGGCTCGTCATACCTTTGTCGAAAACAACCAAACACTGTCGTTCCGTTCGCGTGGAAGGAAGGAGGTTGCAGCTCGCGTTCGTTGAAGTTCGTAGCAGATTCTGGTCCGTTGGAGCCGGCGTTCGTCGCAACCAGCGTTCGTCGCAGCTGCCATTCGTCACAACCACCGTTCGTCCCAACCGAGGTCGGTCGCAGCCGCATCTATCGTTGCAGCCAAGGTTCGTCGCAGCCGAGGTCCGTCGCCGTCGCCTTCGTGAGTGTAGTTTTGTGGGTGTGGGAAAAGTTGGAATATGGAGAGATGGGAGAAGAAGGGTTTTTGGGTGATTAAAATTATTTATTTTGTAGTGGGGGAAAAGTTAAAGTTGTAAACTAAATGGGGGAAAGAAGGAGGGAAACCAAAAGTGGCTAAAATTTTTCCTTTTTTAAAAAATATTATATATTTAGTGACACTTTAATATGTTGCTAAAAGTATTCAATTTTTAGTGGCGCTGGTGAATACGTTGCTAATTCTTTTAGTAACGTTGATTTAAGATTCGTTGCTAATAGTGATCTTTTTGTGACAGAATTTTAAAACGTTGCTATAAATTGACTTTTAGTGACAAAAATTAAACGCGCGGCTAAAAATTTGTCACTAAATAATCAATTTCTAGTAGTGATTTGATAGAGTCTCTTATTAGGAGAGGAGAAGTCAAGAGGGAATTCTAGATACAATTTCTCGAGAAGATGTGTAAAGATGTATTTAATGGTCGACCACGAATCCTATTTATAAAAACCTAAGATAAATCTTGGACCTAAATTAAAATTTTATATCTTAATATTTAAGATGTTAAGATGTATATTATATTTATTTGAATCTCATTCAAAATTTCTATAATATATATTAATGTATTTGAATCTCATTTAATTTTTAAATATATATTTTTTTCTTAATGCATCAAATGTACATCAATTATTTTCGGATTCAATGCATGTCCAATACAATAAATATGTTTTTCTATTTTAAAATTAATTTGATTGTTTCAAATTTTCTTTCAACGAAATTGATCTTTTATTGTTCTTATGAGCTAATAAGGAAACTTTATGGACCTGCAGATTATGAATTATAACGATACAAAAGTAATAAATTAATTTTCATTCGTTAACTCTTGGTCGCTCCATTATAAATTTAGAGTTTGATTCTTACGCCATGTAGGATAAGTTGTGTCCATGGATATAACCATTACATGCAAGGTGATTCTTCACGTGATTTTCATAATTATAATTGAATAAGAAGTTTGTTTTATTCCTATAATTACATCTTATAATATAAGTACCATTGATTATCTAATGAATAATCAGTTTATGATCTAATTATAAACCAAGTCTCTTTCGGTCAATGATAATAGGGTGGGGCTTCATTGTTCAAGTTTTAGAATCATCACTTGAGGGAATTACTCATCTACTTACTAAATGTGGAAAAGAGTAAATTCAATCGTACGCGATTATGTTCACACCTCCCTATTTGATTAAGTCTCAAAAAATAATAAGCTTATTAAATGGGCTACAAAAACCACGCTCACACCATATAAATTAAAGAATAAGCCTTCATGTAGAAATTCATAATTCTTTTCGCTTAACAAATTTACATAGAGAGATAATATATTTGTGGTCTATTCTCATACAAATTTATTATATATAATAACTTTACTCACATATTTTCACATGAACGATTTGGATCAAATTATTTGTAACTATTATAAAATGGATCATATTCAATAGTGTTATCAAGATAATCTATCCCAACTTTAGTCATATGCTATATAGATTATTTAGATTATTACAGTTTGAGCATATTGTCATATATGTTGACCACATATTGTTCAAAGATTGCACTAATAATCTTAGACTTTTTCTGTAATGGATAATTTAATATTACAAATAAAATTATTAAATAATAAATTAATTACAAAATTTTAGGGAAGAAACTCCAATAATTATAACATTAAACAATGATTTAATGGCAAATTAGCTTCACCTTAACCAATTTTACCAAAAAAAATTTCTTTTTTTTTTATGGAAGCACCTAAATAAAAAATTTCAATACAACAAGGGTACATTTAAGAAATTTAAAAGATGTAAGTACTAAATTTGAAAAAGATCTAAATAATTAAGGATCATTGGGTATATTTAGCAAAGAAAAAAGAAGTTACTTTAGTTTCCATGTGAAGAGAACGAAAAGCAAGCAGGTCCGAAGGGGCCGATGAAAATTCAAAAGCCCATAAAGATGGGCTTGTTTGAATGGGCCGAATGGGCCTTCCCACGAATACACTTCAACTTGTTCAAGCTACAGCCGTCATCGGCTGTTCATCACTGGCAACCGACTCAATAAGTACTTGGAAGTTCACGTTACACATTTTTTATGGTTCAAAATTAATTCAATGTTAAATTTTATACTTTTAAATATAATTTTTTATCATCAAAATTAATTTTAAAGAATTAAAAATATATTATATAGAAGTTGTTTGGGATACTGAATTGAATTCATAAGTCCGTAGAGTTTATAAGTTGTGTTTCGATGTCACGAGTATCTGTGTAGTTTTTTATGGCATAAATAATCTATTTTGATGGTTATTATTTTATTTGAAAATCTTTTTATTCAATAATTCTACATTTTTTTTTTAAATAAACTATGGATTGCACTTTTTTTATTTTTTTTTCTTTTAAAGTATACGTATAATGTTGGGAGTTTTGCAAAATGAGATTTTAGGGTTTAGTTTTGGATTAAACATTTCATTTTAAAAAAAAAAAATTAAGTAAAATCATTTTACAAATTTATGCATGTGACATTTATAGTTAAGTTAGATAAAATTATATTAGATTCATTGGTACACAACAAATTTGGATTTATATTGTAAGTGAAATATCCTCAAAATGCAATTGTACTATAATGAACCTTGTCAATGGTCATACATGGGGTTGGCACGAAACATATGTAACAAATGACCATATTTTTCAGCCCAATTATATGATACAAAAAAAAAATTATATATGATATGGACCAACACATGACCAAGTTCCTATGCAAAAAACAAATTTATAGAAACGTCTATCCAAAATCCTCTATCTGATAGATATGTTCGACAACTTCCTTTCGCCTTCCAAACTCCAGTTGATACTTATCTTCTTGCCATGATACAAGCTTCTAGAAGGATTAACTTGGAAAAAAATATTTTTCAAAAAGTCATTTTCATTAAAACACTTTTGATAGAAACTGTTAAAAAAAAACATTTATATATATTTGGAAACTCTTTCTCAAAAGTGTTTTTATATTTATGTTTTGTTTGTTATATTCTAAAAGTGTTTTTATTAATGTCAAATTACTATAAAGGATAACTATAAAATATTATGAACTAATAATTTAAAACAATGGTCGTCGGAGGTGGCCGTCGGAGTTAGCCGCTAGAAGTGGTGGCTGGAGTGACAACAGCGACATCAGGGATAAAAAAAAAAAAGTGAAATATAATTAAAAAAAAGAGTTCAAAGTAAAAAATTTTGGTGAAAAAAATCAATAATTGTTATTATTATTTTTACTTTTCAATTTCTCTCTCCTTTCCTTTCCTTTCCTTTCCATCCACTCTTTCTTCCCCTTCAAGTTTTCTCTCGAGAAAGCTCAATGGAGAAATGATGATGGAGAAGAAAGAGAGGATGAGAGGGGAAGGATTGAGAAATTGAAAAGTAAAAATAATAATAATTGATTTTTTCACCCAAAATTTTTACTTTGAAATTTTCTTTTTATCATATTTCACTTTTTTTTTTTTTTTTTGTCAACTCACCTCATTTTTTATTCAAATTTAAGAGGCATGGACCATTTAAAAGTTTTATTGAAAGTACAAAGATTAAAATTAAACATTTAAAAGTATAGGAACCAAAATAAAACAACCATAGACCAAAATGATATTTTAACTTTGATTTTTTCTCATATTAAGGAGATTGAATTTCATTTCATTTATTTAGTTTACAAGTGCTAGGAAATTGGTTGACTTAAAAATTAAAATAAGTTTGGTGAACTTTGGGTCTTGTGTTAAAGTAGTACTATGGCTAAATTAACTAATTTTCAAATACTAAAATATTTGTTATGTGGACCCTTTAGTTGTGATGTGATATGAAATCCTAGTGATTTGAAATTAAGAAACACTTTTGGTGATGTGAATTCTTAATTCACAAATTCTAAAGTTAGCACAAATAAATTATTCAATTTTAATTTTAAGGGAAGGATTAAGTAAAGATTACCTTGATAAAAGCTAAGATAGAGGCAAAGATAACTAATTTCTCAATCAAGATTTGAACACTTTTCCAAATAAATTACGGTGATCGTAATTAAGCTTACTTGAATGGTCAAGCATTCAACTCTAGTTTAAGAAATTGTAAAGTGGTGATGAAATGAAACTCGGTCTATAATTAAAATACAATAAGAGTGTCTTTGGATTACATTTTTAAATGCTTAATTTAGAAAAGAAGTCATTTTGAAAAGAAAAAAAATAGAGTGTTTGGCAACTACTCAAAATAGTTTTTAAAGTATATTTTAAATATTTTTTTTTATCAAAAGAATTTAAATAAAAATGAGTTTTTTTTTAAAAAAAAAAACATATTTTTCTCAAGTCAATAAAAACGGTCTCTAAAACTTATTTAAAAAACAATCTATTGTGTGTATTGTGTCAATCACATAATTTAAGCATAAACTCGAATAACTAAAAATACAAAACAAAATAAGAATCTAATTAGAGACATATCAACGACCCATACGTAAACACCTAAAATAAATATTGATGGTAAAAATTACAAATCATATTAATTTAAATATCAACATTTATTTTAAACTAAGTCCATGTTTCTGAGTAATTTTAAAATCATCAAAATCATTTTTTTATTTTAAAATAACTTTAAAGTACGCTTTTAATTATGAATGCAATATGAAAATGAAAAATCGAAAAACGACCAAACCAATCCAAATTGATCGAATGGTTTAGTTAGATTCTGTTGTATAAAATTGAACGTATTGGTTTGTATTTGGAGAAAACCAAAAAGTATTGGTTCAGATCGGTTTTTTATTTGAAAAACCAATGAAAATCGAACCGAACCGAGGGTATATATATACCCTTAAAAATAAACTCTAATATTAAGTATCTTTTAATATTTGAAGTATTATGGTACATATTTATTGTTTAGAAAAAAGATAAATTATTATGAGGCTAGTATATTTTTTATTTAAAAAAGTGCCAAAAAAAAAACAAAAATATAAAATTTCAATCTAAGAAATAAATAAATAGACTAGATTTTAATTAAAAATTAGTTAAAAAAACCAATTCAAAACAAAAAGGGAAAATAAAAATAAAAATTTGGAAGAAAAAACAAACCAAAAATCGAGAACCAAACCCCCAACCAAATAAAAACCAATCAATTGGTTATGTTCTCTATCTAATGTGATTTGGATCCCTTCTTTGTAAAATCACAGGTTTTGTTTGGTTCTTTCTTGACACCAAAATAAAAAAAATCGAACTGACTATCGCCCTAGTTTTAATTACCCATAATTTATTTAATATTAAATGTTACATATTCAAATTCAATTTTTATATCATTAAAATTAGTTTGGAAGGATTAAAAATATATTTTAGAGTGATTTTGAAAATAATAAAAAATAATTTTAACAATTTTAAAATCACTACATGAAAAGTGATAAGGTTAAGAAGTTACCCAAAATGAAGTTTAGTGACTAAGGAAAAGGAAAAAGAAGAAAAGAGTACTGGAAAAAGGAAAAGAAAGAAAAAAAGTTTGGTGGTAAAATATTGAAGAGGAATCCTTAATATAGTAATATCGTGAAAATGAAGCAAAATAAACAATATAAAGCCATCAAATAATCAATGACCCCTTCTTGAAGCTGCATAAGTTCAACAATATATTAATTACAAAGTGTGAAATGTTGGAAGCCTACTTTCCACATCTCTATGGAAAAATAAAAATCCAAATGAGATAAAAATCAGAAATTTTTTCACAAATTGAAAAAAATATCAAGCTATTTATAAAAATAGTAAAAAAAAAATACCGATAAACATTGATAGACTTCTATCAGCATCTATCAGTGATAGACTTCTATCATTTCTATCACTGATAAACTTTGATAGACTTCTATCACCGTCTATCATAACTATCTAGAAATTTTGCTATTTTTTGTAAATAGTTTTCCTTATTTTTCTATTTTTAAAATTTTCTCTAAAAATCATTGTCTAAAAACAAATTTTACTATGTAAAAAATTATGAAAATTATACAGATTTCTCTCACCGACTCTAATTACTAAAAAGATATAAATAAACAATCTCTTTTTATTAGAATAACTCTGAGAAAATCATAAAAAAAATTTGACCATTAAAAAAAATAGTATATTACGTGAAAAGTTATTACATCACATATAATACTCTCGAAATTTTAGTTTATGTTACTCACACAACTAGAATTAGTACATGAGACTTAAAGTATTTCTAGTTGGAATGATTTGGAGGTTCAATTATCTAAAATGAATTTCTTAATCAATAGACTTATGAAGGCTAAGTTCGTTAAATATATATATATCTTAAACGTTTAAGATGTGATATTGCTCTCCTATAATATTTTGTCAAAAATTCAACATGAATGACATTAGAATATATAAATCAATGTTCACATTTGGTCAGATCCGTTGTACCTAAAAAGTAATATTAAAAGATTAGATGGATCTTGAATTTGAAGATTGAGTGAATAAGAGTAAAAGGCTTGTTCAAGAATATATCGACCACGAATTAGATACTCATCCTTCCAATTATATTGTTTGTATTTTCTCACCTCTATCACTATAAGAAAAAATTAAAAAAAAAATTCTTAAAACAATTTTTTCGTTTTTAGTCAAGATTTTATTTTTGGTCATAACGTTTTAAACAAAAATATTGCCACAAAAAATAACTCAATGCCTTTTTTTTTTTTGTTTTTTCTTTAGAATTTCATACTATAATTTTCACTTTTTTTTTTTTTTAAGAAACACTTGACTTTTTAGTCAAATTCTTAAAATAAAAATAAATTTTGAAAAACTATTTTTAATTTAAAAACTTTAGCTTAATTTTTAATAACATTAGTGTGTAAAGTGGCTAACAAAACAAAACATAGGCAGAAGTAGTGTTTATTAGCTTAATTTTCAAAAATAAAAAATTAAATGGTTTTCAAATAGGGCTTTAATAAATAATGAATACATTTGGGTATAATCAAGGTTTAAAATGTTGATATCGATAGAAATTTCAATATCTCTTAATTTTATGAAAATGTTGATGGAAATATTGGTAAAATATCGATATTTCTAAAAAAAATTATAAAAAATAAATTTAAATTAGTAAATAAACATTTTATGACTTTTAAACAAGTTAACACATCTATTATTATATTGCATTTACATTAGTGACATTTTGTTAGGGTTGTTTTTAAATATAGAAAAATGAGTCAAACTATTTACAAATATAGAAAAATTTTACTGTCTATCGTGATAGGCCAGGATAGAATTCTATCGATATAGAAAAATGAGCCAAACTATTTACAAATATAGAAAAATTTTACTGTCTATCAACGATAGACCAGGATAGAATTCGAATCAATAGACAACGATAGAATTTTATCTCAGTTTATCTGTGATAGACTGTAATATTTTTCGATATCTGTAAACAATTTGATATTTTTTCTGTTTATAGTAATTTCTCATTTCGTTACCTATTTTTTTTTTTTTATAGATTTTTTGACGATATAATGGAAATATCAATTCACCATTTATGTCAATATCAAATTCATGAAAACATAAAAATATCGAAGAAAATATTGCGAGACAGATATTTAATACTATGAGTATAATGTGATTTCCAAATTTCTAAAGAGGGATAAGGAAATATATATTAAAATTTTCCTTCTTTTGTTTAATTATGCAAAACATCTCAAAATTTTTGGATAAATATCAATTATGATCTTGACAATTGACAATGATTATTTTTTAAATTTGAAAATTAATTTTTTTCAGAAGACACTCGTTAGAGAATTTATCGTTAAAATATATTACTTGAAAAATTGAAGTGACGACAAATGTTTAAAAATTAGAATACATACGATACATCATTAACAATACAATTTGCATAAATTGACATTGACATTATGTGTATAAATTAATTATATACATAATTTTAACAAAAACTTTGGAAACGAAATTAATTGTAATAATGATCATAAATTTATGTGTCATATTTTAAGTCTTTCAGAGGGAAGTTAACCTCGGATTACTAGTAAAGTATACCAAATAAATTTGTACATAAAAAAAATAGGACTCAAATGGACTTTTATCATTTTTATCACTTATAGATCTTAATAGACTTCTATCAGCATCTATTACAATTATGTAAAATTTGACTATTTTGTGTAAATAGTTTCCTTTATTTTTCTATTTTAAAATATTTCCATATATATTTTTATAAATTAAAATCAATTAATAATTGAGGAATTCACTTTCTAAAATAAGTTATGGTCTTATTGTTAGTATTAATATTTATATTAAACATTAATTTCAAAATCATTTCCAATTCCAACCCTTAATTTACGGATATTTTAATAATTAATTTTAACCATATTTATATTTAGATATTAAGAACGTTTTCAGTGAAGAAAAAATAGAAACCCAAGTGGCAGATTTGCGCTACACGACAAAAAATAAAGAAGATTCACTGCACGTGGATGCTCAACTTATTGACACGTGGCATTTTCTTTGCCGACCATTTTTAAATGTCGGCCAACTCGGGGACCTGTATTAAAAAACAATAAATTATTGTGTGGTCCTCTCCCTTCCCAAAATGTCGGCAATGAATCTTATCCACGTGGCAAGCAAGGAGTGGACAATAAATAATTACAATCAACTCTCATTTTTTTATTTTTTTCCTTGTCTTTTAATTCTGGTCGACGTAATTGAGAGAAATGTGGCATTCCATACTTCTCTAATTCTTTTAATAATCCATAATTCATAATATCCATTCTAATCTTCTAAAAGGTGTCAAATTTACTTTTTAATATATTAATATTTTTTAATTAGGTATTTCTTTTAAAAAATTTGTGATGAAAAAGTTGTTAAATCATCATGTCGTACGTGTTATATTTGAACACTATTTTTTACAATAAATTCTATATGTTAATTTGTACTAAAAAAAAATGCAATATATTAATTCATTAAAGCTAGTACATCACGTTAAATTTTTTTTTTTATTATTCAATTTTAATAGACACTCACTTTTATAAGAGAGATTATTTAAAGAATGAGACCGACAAAATGAAGATGGAAATTTGTTGCCTTTTTAAATATGAAAGAGGAACTGTAAGACTAATAAATATTTTATCGAATAGTTTTTTGAGTTATACAATTTTAGGATATGATTTTTTTTTTTCTAATTTTGCAGAATTTTAATTGAAATATCTTGAATTCAATAAAAAATTTAAGATAAAAATTTAAATACTACTAAATTTTTGTAAAAGTAGATAGATTAGAATATAATTAATACATACCAACACGTACTAGCTCAATTAATATGAAATTATAATATCGACTTTGAAGTTTGAGGTTCGATTTCCTACTATACATACGGTAAAAAAATATAATCAATATATAAAATTAAAAAGATAAAATCATGATTTAAATTGGTAGTAGTTCTAGCGCTCATCAGTGAACGCATTTACTTTTTTCCTTAAAGTTATAAGTTCTCAAATTCCAATCACTCACATTTATTGTATTAAACAAAGTTTCAAAAAGTTCTTAAAAATTAGAAAAATATAAAATTTTAAAAGCTAGAAAAAATGTCAAACTATTTACAGAAAATAACAAAAAAAAAAAAAAAACACAGATAAACATTGATAGACTAGACCCCGATAGATTTCTATCAGCGTCTATCACAACTATCTAAAAATTTTACTATTTTGAGTAAATAATTTATCTTATTCTTTTATTTTTAAAAATTCTCCAAAATTTTGATAAAAAAAATTGTTAAACTACAAAAGTAAAAAATTTTAAAAATACCTTTAAATTTTTTATTAGTTTGAAAATATTCATACTCTTTTCAAAATTTCAATGTTATTATCTTAACTTATTGAGACGTGATGAGTAAAGACTTAAAACAATATAGTCGGTGGACGTGTTTTAATTAAAAAAAATTATTTCAACCAAGTGGAAACTTTTTTTTAGATCCCAGTGTCTAGATTCATTGAACTTTGACCATTGATAATTCACTTTAGTGCGAGAATTAGGGCTCCTCCAATCCAACATCTTATTTTTCATTTGTTTTTTTAATTTCAAATTAATTTCATTTTCGCCCTTCAAATTGTTAGTTTTACATATTTTCCCCTGAAATTATTTAGTTTAGTTAGTTTTTAAAGTCTAAAATGCTAACCATATTGTCCTTGCCAATATTAAGGTTTTAACAAATTAAAAGGCATATATGATCGTGCATTAAAACACAATAAATTGTCAGTTATTGAAGTTATCTCATAAATTATGTTCAAATGACAATTAATTTAAAATCATTATAAACATATAATTAATTTCGATTCACGTCAATTATTATTTAGTATATTATTACGAGTTGGATGAGTATATATAATTATTTCATTTTATTCACATCTACCCAGAACTTCATATTTTATGTTTGTATTTCAAACAGTGTTTAAAAAAAATTGTGGCTTGAAAAAACTATTGTAATTTTTCCTAAACTCGGATCTCTAGACATAAACTCATCTCTTCGATGAATAAGTACATTTTTTTATAACTTTATTATATTATTGTAGGGTTATTAAATTTGCATCACATATCAACATTTTTATATGTATGGATTCAACATTTTTATTATATAAAGTTTAATTGTTGATACCCAAATTCGGACATGGAGAAAATGTTAACTATTTGTAATTAAAAAAAAGTGACTTACAAAATAGGAAAATCTGCACACTGGAGTGGTGTTTTCCATGAGCACTTTGATGCTTAAGCCTGAGAGTAAATAAGTGCACCAAATTGAGAACTTGAGAGTGGGGAATGAATTTACATTTCATATAGCTATATAAACAATGTATTTATATAATAAGTAGATGATGACCTAAGTTATTCCAAATAAAGTTTCAAAGTTGCATTAAGATAACCCTTCAACTCATCGAGCGGAGACATATGATGGATGTGCCTTATTCGTCATTTTGCTAGGCTTGTTCGAGCACCTTCTTCCTATGCAGATTTTGGTTATAGGATGATGGTTTTGGTCAAGGCATAGGCCGAGCATGCCACTTCAGGTACTTTTTCAGACTAGGCTTCCACTTTAACCCCTTCTCTTAGGTCTATTTTAGTCTTAATAAGATGTTATTTTTGGTCTGGATCTTGTTATTTTCTTTATTTTTTTTTTTTATGTATTTTGCCAATTAAGTCTTTTCGTCAAAACTTACCGTTTAAAATAATTGAAATAACAACGAAATGGCACTAATCTAAACATAATATTAATGGTAAGTATTTTAAAATATTTAGAAGTTAATTTTTTTTTAATGATTTTTTATAAATATATTCATCAGCATGGGTACACACTGCACAGTGAGGCCTTATCATTTAATTTTACCTGGGTATTCTAAACATTAATTGTGTTATGGGTCCATCGTATTAAGTGAAAAATTAAAATGAATTAATTTTGGTAGATTTCATTTGGGTGAATGCTTTTATGATAGAGACATCAAATTAATTCCAATATTCCAAACTTAAAAAGACTTTTTCACTCATGGAAAAAAAGCATAAATTATTTCGAATATTTTCGAAAATATTAAATAAATCCCTTAAACATTAGAAAAAAGTATCTAATATGGAAAATAAAATGGAATAAAAAGGTGTCTAATAGGCCTATTATTATTAATTTAATTTTATCCTATACATATTTAAAGTGTTGAAAAAAATTGAAAGCATTCAGATCCATTAGATACTAAATTTCTAAAATGTATTAAATATTTTTCAAAGTTTAGACATCTATTAGTTACGATGTTAATATTTCTATCTTTTATTCAATTTTATTTGATTCACTCACTAATTTTAATAAAAAAAACAATGTTAAATTCTACATAAACTCACTCATTTTAATAAAGTTTTTAAACTTTGAAAGTTGTGTTTATTAATTCTTCATTAAACTTTCAAATTTAAGCAATATTTGGTGCATCCCAAAATCCAACAATCTTTATGCATCTCAATCTCATCACATGCATAAAAAAAATTAAAAAAATATATTAAAAAAAAAAGTAAGAAGAATTTTTTATTTGAGAAATTATGAACAAACCGTTTGGCTTTGAAGCTTGTTCAATTTTAGTCTATATGTTTTAAATTGTCCAATTTTTTTTTTTTACTATTTTAATCATTTTTACTATAAATTTTGAAAACATATTCACACATTTTATTTTCTTGCATGAAAAAGTTATTTAATTAATTTAAGCAAAAATTAACTTTGAATGAATAAATTTAAATTTTATTGAAAGTATAGAAATTAAAATTAGACAATTGAGAAAAAAGTAAAATTATTTATAAATGAAGAAAATATAAAACTATTTACAAATATAGAAAAATCTCATTGTGTATTAGCGACAGATTACAATACACCGCCATAGACTTCTATCACTAAAATATAGAAGTTTATCGTGGTCTATGGCCCAATGATAAACAACAAATTTTTTTATATTTATAATTATTTTAGCTCATTTTTCTATATTTAAATATAAAAACTAAAATTCAGATACCAAAATGATATTTTATTTAAAAAAAAAGAAAAGACGTGGAGGGTACACATCGTGAGAGGTTCTCACACGCGGTGTTGCCGCGTAAACGAATCAGAAAAAGGGAGAAAAAAAAAGAAAAAGAAGAAAACGCAATTATTAAAGCAATGAGATACCATCAATCAAAATCACGGAAATATTGGATAAGTGAATTTATTCGTTCAACACTCTGTTTCCTGGATCTATAAATTGGGTTCCTTCCTTACCCATTTTTCCCAAACACAATCTCATAAATCCATTCCAATCCAACCAAATTCATCATCAACAAAACAATATGTCAGGATTCATCGAGAAAATTGGTGAGAAGCTCCATATTGGAGGAGATCACAACAAAGCCGAGCATAAAGGTGAGCATCACGATGCCCACAAAGGCGACCATCACGATGAACACAAGAAGCACGGCAAATCGGAGGAGCACCATGGAGAAGGCCATAAGGAAGGGCTGATTGACAAGATCAAGGACAAGATCCATGGCGATCATGATGAGAAAGGTGAGAAAGCCGAGAAGAAGAAGAAGAAGGAGAAGAAGAAGGGTGAGCACCACCACCACGACGGCGGCCATAGCAGCAGCGATAGCGACAGCGACTGATCGGAATCATTGGATCATCCGATCTAGATTGATCGTGTGCTGTGTGTGTGTTTAATAAACTCACTCTTGCTTTAATCCTCTGTTTCTGTCTCTCTGTTTTTCTATCTCAGTTTTCCTTTTTTCATCTCCTTTTTTTTTACCTTTGATGTAAGATCCTATGTGGTGTATAATAAAGATTAAGGGATGTTATCTTTACTAATTTACTTTCCATAATATATATATAATTTATTAAATATTAAGTGATAAAATGTTTCGATAGTTTAATTTTGGAAAAAAAAATATTTTAATGATTTGTATGGTGATTAGCAACCACTTAAAATGATTTTAAAAAATGAATTTGATAAATAAGTGATGTTGAGTAGAATACTTGAATCAAAATTCTTGAAAAAACATGTTTAATTATTTATCTTTCTTGAATCTCATATTTAATATTTTTTTAAAAACAAATTACATAAAGATTAAATTGACATTCTTAATATAAACATAAAAAAATAATAAGTAACAACTTGTTTCGATGGTTTAATTTTGGAGAAAAAAAACATTTTCATAAGATTTGTATCGTGATTGGCAACCGCTCCAATTGTTTTAGAAAATAAATTTAATAAATACGTGATGTTGAGTAGAATACTTAGTCAAAATTCTTGAAATGTTCAACTGGGAATTCATTCTAAATTTTCATGATATATAAAATGACTGAAATATCCCTGCGCGACTTTTATGCCAGTCAACTAAAAGTTTAAGCATAGATAATCATTTTCTCGTGGGAGTTCCCAATTTAGGAGGGAACGAGTGGTATCCAAGATATATTAGTTTAATATTATAATTGCACAAAAATACATATTTTTTAGATAATTGCATAAAAATTACATGGAAACATACAAAATTTCGATACCTAGAAACACATAAAAAATGCATAAAAATTACTATCATGAGAAGAAAAGAACCAAGAGATATACATTATAAAAAAATAAACGAAGAAGTCATTTGTCCAACTCTAGAAAAAATCATCTAAATAGTTTATTAGTTTAATCATTCACAATTTTTTTTCAAAAAAAAATTGTCTCACTTAATGGGGATAGAAATTTGTTTCACCAAAATTTAAATTTAACAAGAATGGATAAATTTTTAAAAAGGAAAAAGAAAAAAAAAAGAATCTTATTGAGTGAGTAATCTTTTAAAGATATTTTGTTTTATATGTACAGTAGTTAAGCCAGAAGAAACATTCAATTATGTATGATAGGCTCAGTAGATAGACCATATCCAAATGGAAAAAGTGGATCATAGTGCGAATCTCCAAAGTTCATTGGCAATTGATCAACAGTCTTGAACCATGTTTGTGAAAGCTTGCCAGTAAAACCATAGTCTCCAAATAACACATCAGCAATGTCTTTGCCTTCAGTTCCTGGAAGCCAAGCCACAACAATTGCATCTATTGAAGCAATATAAGGCTCGACTACTACTGGTCGTCCTGAGATTATTATGACTACACATTTCATGGCTCCACAAACATTTGTGATGGTGCTTGGACCAGGGTCGGGAATTGTCAAATTCAAGCTATCGCCATTGGTTTCTGCATATGGATATTCTCCCACTACAACAATGCCATAAGAAAATTTGTGCGTTTGGAGAAATCCCTCATTTGGATTCTCCTTGAATAAAACTTCAGTTTTAGGATCAACAGTTTCTTTTATAGCTTCAAGCACAGTTGTACCTAAAAAAGGAGATTGATATAAATATTACATTAGATCATGATGTTAAATCTATAAGGAATAAATACTAATTTAAAAGAAAATATTAATGTACTACTTTTCATACCACTAATAAGGTTGTTGCCACTAAGTCCTTGCCATTCCATAGTCCAACCACCACATTGATATCCAAGATTGTTTGCATGGCTACCAGCGACAAGTACTTTGTGTGCCTTCTTTTGAAGGGGAAGCAATTTTTCAACAGTTGATTTTCCATTCTTTAATAATACTGATGATTTTCTTACTGCTTCTCTAGCTAGTTCTCTGTGCTCCTATATATTGTGAGGAAAAACAACAAAGTTAGAGTTTTTTGTTTTTATTTTCATAATTTCAAAAAAAATATACATTTAATTACCTTTTTACCAAGCTCATTAACCAAGGTTAGGTCAGCTAATGGATTCTCAAATAAACCCATAACAAATTTGACTCGTAATATTCATTTCACGGCATCATCAATTCGACTAATAGGAATTATATTATTTTTTACTAAGTAGGTAAGACCATCGATGAACTCGGTGTAGTTGTACGGTACCATTATCTGTAGCGAAAGGTTAAATAAGCAATATTGTTTGTTGAAAACATTTAAACTATTCAGCATGATAAACTAACCGTCAACACCCGCAGTAACACTTGCTAAAATAGAATATGTATAATTTGCCTGTGGTGGGGTGGTAATCTTATCAATACCCTACCAATCTGAGATGACGAAACCCTAAAAAAACAGACAAAATATATATTCAAGCCACTCTTTAGTAAATATTTTCACAAATGATCAAAATATTAGGTAATAGAGTGACACCCTCAATATACAAATAAGAAAGTCATATTACCTTAAAACGAAGAGTGTTTTTAAGAAAGTCGGTAACAAGATTTTTGTTAGCATGTATCTTCTGGCATGTGGATGCTAAGTAAGCATAACGGTTGCAACCCCTTTAATGATTGAGTTATAGTAACCTGGCATGTGGATGCTAAGTAAGCCATGTTTATCTATTACTGTGTTGTTCTCGTTGATACCTTTAGTTGTTCCACCATCGCCCACAAAGTGCTTTGCACAAGCTGCCACGTTTTTTCTATATAAAAAATTTAAAAGAAAAATTTGTCTCATTAGTAACTTCATTAGTTACTTTAACCAAATGTGACACCTCAAATTAATCATATGTGAAAGACTATCTTTTAAGTTTCAAAACATCATTTGATCAGCAACAAGTAGTTTGATTTAGTGATCAACACATATAGAGATAAAGAAAGGATAAACGTTGAAAATCTCAACCGATCTTAACCTAGATTTTATGCAATTGCAAAATTCAATATAATTATTGCCAAGTAAAAATTTATATATTTTTGGTCTAATAACTATATATTTATTTTTCAATATTATTTTCTCGACTTAAATTTGTCCATATGTTGAACCCGTGGAAAAGAAGAAGAAGGAATCGATATGATGTCTAAATAGATTAAATGCTTTATTTTTTTTTTAAAGACTCACTTTCCAGCGACATAAGGAACACCTTTGCGAAAATTAGGTGGTACATCTCCTTGTAAACCTGGTATAATCTCAGTCATCTCTTGCACAATTTTAGGATCTTCACTATAGCTTTCATAACACCGACCCCATCGTGGATCTATACATACCTAATGAAACAAATCGTCAAAAGAAATCACGTCACATAATAAACAAACAAATACTAATATAATATAACATGACCACTGGAAAGGTTAGGATATTCTTTATCAATTGAAAGAGAAATTTAACTACCGCTACACAAGGTGCAAAAGCATGAGGAATGCCAGTAGCTCTGATTTCAAGTGCAGTAGTAGCTCCAATTTTCTTCACAAATTGAGGATCCCTGTATAATTGATAGAAACATTCACACATATTTATATTTATATCAAATTTTAGTAATAATATAAGTTTCATAAAGAAGCTAACTATATATATCTTGCCTGGTAGCTCCAAGCCCAATATTGTGGGGGAAGATCGTTGCATTATAGACATTGTTGTGACCATATACTGCATCAATTCCATATATCATTGGAATTCCAAGCCTAGTCGACAAAGCCCCTTTTGAATTTTATTGACCATGTGAATCCAATTCTTAGCATAAGCCTTTTTTTGATGGAGCGCTACCTCCACCACTCAATACACCCCCTATACTATAAGAATATTATTCATTTATGACAATTTTTTCAATAAGAGATATGCTTTTGAATACTCTTAAATTAAAGTAAAGAGAGAATTAAAGTTGAAGAGTACGAGATTTACCAATGAAATATTTTTTCATAACGTCAATTGAAGCATTAACACGTTCGATTTGCACCAAAGTCATCCGGCCAAGTAGGTCATTGATTCGTTTATTTAATGGTTGTGTTTGATCTTTGTATTTCAAGTATTCAGCTTTTGCCCAAAGTTCCAGAGAAACAAATGAGTAAAAGTCCCAGTAAAATGATGAGGATTTTAGCCATCTTGCATCCTTAACCAAAGCAGTTTAAAAAAAAAAAAAATTGTAAAACGTAAGTTTAATTCAGCTTTTGTACTAATATAAATTGTAACTAAATATAAAAACTTGAGTTTGAGATCAAGTCCATTATGCCTTTTTAGTTTGGAGAGAAAATAATGAAATAGTGATATTTGGCTGTATTTAAAAATATTTTAAAAATAATTACCTTAAAAAAATGAATAATGTAAAAGAAAAAAACTTACCAAGACAGAAGAAAATGAGAATTGTAAACAAGAAATACCTACTCTCTTAAAATCTCAGAGTGAGATCCAAGAAGAATTGGTTAATGCATATTTAATTTTTGAGTTATTTATACAAGAAAAATTATTAAGGTTTTACTATTTTGAACCTTTCTAATTTTTTTTTTGTTAATAAAAAGTTGTTGTAATTTTTACTATTTTTTGGTATTTTCTTATCTCAAAATAAGTCAATTGCATTATCACACAACCGATCACAATGCATACTTTGATGAAATTCGGTTGCACACATTCTTTATTGAGTACTCTTATATTTATCCATATAAATACTTTCTCTTTTTTTTTTTTTTTTAGTAAGTATTATATCTATAATTTTCTTTATATTTTATTGTTTTAAACTATTTGAGTTCAAATATTATGTGGCCATCCATTCAAACATGTGCCTTTTTTTTAAGTTAAGGATACATGCCTTAGCAAGTTAGATGCTAATTGTACAATAATACCAATAATGTTAAAATAAACAAAGGAAAATTTTTTAAAATAGAAAATTAAGGAAATTATTTACCCAAAATAATAAAATTTTTAGATAGTTGTAATAGACGCTGATAGAAGTCTATCAATGTCTATCAATGATGGAAATGATAGAAATCTATTACGGATAGATGCTCTTAATTAGAAGTCTATCAATGTCTATTAGTGCTTTTTTTTCTATTTTTTGTAAATAGTTTGACATTTTTTCTATCTGTGAAAATTTCTCATAAACAAATTATTTTTTTTACCTAATTTACTTATTTTATGAGAAAAATACAATTTTATTCCATGAGATTTTGGTTAGGTTTGCATTTAAGTTCATGGGTTTTCAAACTCAAGAATTCTACTCTTAAGGTTTGCTTTTAGTAGCACCACATTTCTCTATAAATCATGGTTTGATTGAGGAATGTAGCCTGATTGGATATGTTATATTAATGCAGAGAATTACCTAAGTGAAAGGCCTGAAGAGTGGCTTGGTGTATTGTCACCTATCATCTTTGACGAGAGCATAATTAACTTTAATTTTATATCCATGGTGTTACCTCGTGCTCCTAATTAATGTGTTCATTAATTGTTCTATATAGTTTTTGTCTTTTAGTTTATTGTGTATTAATTTTAAAAATAAAGTAGGAGAAAATATTAAAAGGTTATTATAGTAATAGACAAAAAATTATATAAAAAAGTACTAATTAATTCGTGTTAGATAGGTTTGTAAATAATGAAAGTTTTTAACATTTGTGTAAAATTACTAATTTGATCTATTGATGAAGAAACTCCTTCTAGAAATGACAAAAGTAATCTTAATTTTTCTATATTTGTAAATAGTTTGATATTTTTTCTATTTATAGTAATTTTTCGAATAAAAATTGATTTAAGAGTGTAAAATAAAATATTTTAATAATTTTGAAGGATTAAATTCATATTTAAGTGGAATTTGAACATGACATAACTATTTATATTCATTTCGAAATTACTCCCAAACATACTTTAAATGTCCTCGAGCCAGGTACTGAAAGGGAGAAATATTATTGTTATACGTCCCAAAATATAAAGCGAATTGTTGATAATACTTACCAAAAAAAGGAAAAAAAAAAAAGAAAATTAAGGTTATATATATCTATAAATATAATAGGACTAAATAAAGAAATAAAAATTATAGCAATTTTTTTATCAATTAAAATGTTGACATGTTAGACAAAATATGGATAGAAATGTTGACATGTTTGACGAAAAATTAATATGCACCTCATGACTACTTAAAGTTGTTCAAATTAGAACTTAGAATCAATGAAATGATTTTTTTTTTTTTTTTATTTAGAAAATGTCTGAAATAGTTTTAAAGACCATAATATGTAGGAATTTTATAAAAGTTAATAAATAAACGTAGACTTAAGACATTTTTTTTATGGTTAAAAAAATTGTATTGTGACATTAGTTTCATAATTTGGAGAGGTATTTGATTATTTTGGGAGAGATAATTATTATTTATTTCTTAATAAGAATGATTGTGTATTAAGTTTGGGTTGTTTTTTTATTGTTTAACTTGCATTGCATAATGATTAGACAAATTATTTTAAACGACAAAATGCTGAAAATATTTATATATATAGTAAAAATTTCATTGTTTATCTGCGATAGATCGGGATAGACTGCGATAGATACTATATGTGTCGCGATAGACTGCAGATAGACACAGATAGTAGTCTATAGCGGTCTATCGCAAATAGACAATAAAATTTTGCTATATTTGTAAATATTTTGCTTCATTTTCTTATATTTGAAAACAACCCTTTTTATTCCATGGTTTTTAGAATGATTTTAAACATGAAAAAAAATGATTTTAACCATCTTAAAATTACTCCCAAAGATGCCCTTACTTTATAATTGAATCAGAAATATATTGTTTATTGGAGAATCATTAATACTCAGATAGAAATGAAATTAATTAAGAGACAAATTAGACATTTTCACAGCCAACTGTAATTATGAACGACATACTCGTGAAAGATTGACTTGTAAGTAATGATTATATCTATGGATATAACTTATTCTAAAGTGCATAAGAGTTGCAATTCTAGACATATAGTGGAGTAGTGTTGAGGTGAGGTAATAAATGAAAATTAACTAGTTAATGAGTTTAATTTATTTTGATTTAACAAATATAAAAGTTGGTATATGGGATTTTCAAAATTCTACGTTAATTTTTTTTAGTACAATAATTACAGAACTGAGGATTAAACCTCCTATCTTGAGAGAAGGAGTGCACGTTAGTGACTCTATTCTTATCTTATTTCATTTTAAAACTTTGGAGAACTAAATAATAAAAGTTTGGAAAACAAAATAAAACAAATTTGAAAATTCAAAAACTATAATAGATATTTTGAAAGTTCATTGACCAAAATAAAACAAACTTGAAGGTTTAAGGATCAAAATAGATATTTTGAAAGTTTGTAGAAAATCAAAATTAAATTAAAAATTAAATAGTAATCAAATGAGGCTTTAGGAATAAAAATAAAATAAACTAATGTTGACCAAATATGACCTTAAAAAAATAGTTTTCAATTTTTATTTTTGTTAATTTTTAGAATTGGACTAAAAATTCCAAATATTGTTTTTAAGTTATGTGAAAATGTTTTAATAACAAAATTTTAAAAAAGAAAAACAAACATAAATTTCAAGGAAGAAATATTCAAATATTAAGAATTAACACATTTATTTAGCCAATAAAGAAAAGGTGATATTCTATTTAAACCGAAGGCCGCCCCTAGTTCTTAACACTGATATTTTCATCTATTTTTATATTCTATTTAATTATAAATTTATCAAATTATATTACAAAATGAAAATTATTTGGTTAGGTAAGAATCAGATTTAAATTTATTTTTAACTACACAAATTTTAAAATAAATATAACATCAAAGTTAATTTTTATATATATAAGCGTTCAACTTCAAGTCTATCAATATATAATCATCGAGCTTCCAAAATAAATTATTTGTATGTCATTCAACCATTCATTGAAATTAAAAATTAATGAAGTTAGAATGGAAAGAAAAGCTAAAGATGAATATTATTGGATCAAACCAGCAAACAAATTAAGAAAGAAATATTTATAGTGGCAAAAGATTAAAAATAAAAAGAGAAAAATATTTTTTTGGTCCACAGGTTTTGGGTTTAACTTCCATTTGGTGCCTTAGTTTCAAAATGTGACTTTTAATCCTTAAGTTTGATTTAAATTTAGTCCTTGAAGTTTGAATTTTGTTTAAATTTGATCCCTTGGTTTCAAGACTTACACTTTTGCGATGTTACTACAATGCAAAGAACATCAAGGATAAACACAAGAAATTAAAATCAGAACATAATGTAGAGTCTAATAACCCCATGTTTGGAGGGTAGTGTGCCAAAAAAAAATTATATTTTCATAAATAGAAAGTTAAACAATCACAATAATGTACTTATCTACAAATAAATGTCGATTAAGTATGAGACTTTCTCTCAACGTAACTTAAGCTTCTCCTAACTAGAAGACTCCTTCTTCAACGGTTATCTTTCCAAACTTAAATGAAGAATACTTCACTTAAAACATCTTAAGCTCTCCCTAAGCGTATGAATCTATTCGCAACATTAATTTGCATGATTTCAACAAGATCTCAACATCGGCTTAAGATCACGAAATGCAACAACCAACTAATTCTTATGCTTCGGATCACAAACCACATTACAGAACACGACAAAACCTTTTCTTCTTGTCAAACGGCTAACCCTAAAACAGCAAACCCCATGCTCTTAAAATGGCCAGATATTCAAGGAGGGAGAAGACGAAAATATTCCATAAACAAGCATGAACAGGAAAGAAAAACATCTTTAGTAATAACTCCCAAAAAAAATGGCAACAACAACTGATTCAATTAAAGTGAGAAGAAGTCAACAACAGAATCAAACAACAACAAAATCAGACAAAACAATTTCAAACTTATCTCCACATTTCCTAGCATTAGAAAAAGAAAGAACTGCACAAAAACCCATCAGACAAAAGACACAACCAACCAAAACCCATCACGGATCAGCACCAACAACAGCAGTTCGAGAAGCAGACAGTCTTACTAATTAATTAAGATTCACATATAGCTTAAAATGAAAGGGTAGAATTAATTGCCACATTAAGTTTTTCTATACTCTATATTATAATTAATTTTTAGTCCTAATAAATTAAAAAGATTTGTTTGAAAATTGAGCCTATCTTTCGTTAGTTGTTCAGGTAAGTACAACTATTGCGAGAATAGGAGATTGGACCTTCCATATTTCAATTGTTATTCAGGTAAGCTCATTTTGATACGTTTATTAATAGGTTCTTTAAACTTTTAAGTTTATGATAGAAAATTCAAGGACTAAAAGGGTAATTTTTTTATTAATTAAATAGAACAAATAATGTTGTAAAATAAACACAATTATTTATTATCCATATTAATTATCATACCTAGTCAAATAAGATATATATCTAATACTTTTACACATTTAAACTTTTAACATTCAACTACTAGATATTTAAATTTCATACTCACCAAATAAAAGCAACGATTTGAAAGGGTTGTGGGTATTTATTATGAAAAGCATATTACTATTATGGTAGTACTTAATTCTAGTCTTCTTTCTAGCATAAAATACTATTTTAATTCATATATAAACTCATTTTATTTTAATTAGGATCGGCTTAGATTGCCTAGAAAAAAAAATACTCATATGTTTGATTATGTGTTTTCATAATAGTGTATTTATATGCATGTTTGTTTGGTTTACTACACTCCAAATGTTTCTATTAATATCAAATTATTATAAAGAACGACTATTAAACACTATAAATAAATAATTTTAAATTTGAATTTGAAAATACCATCATGACCAACTTTTTTTTTTAATATATATCGATCAAGTTGGTTATTAGAGTTAGTCCTTAAAATCGGTCGTTAGAGAGGATAGATGCAATTGGTTGATAAAGTTGGTCACTGGAACTAGTTGTCAAAAGGTGATTGGTGTCCAAATTGAGAGTCAAAATTGGTCGTCGAAGGTGGTCACTGAAGTTAATCGCGCTGGAGTTGGTTGCTAGAGATGATCGTTGTAGTCGTCAGAGGTGGATGTCGAAATTTCTATCGAAGTGATCGTTGAAGCTGGGATTGTCATCAAAGTTGGTAATCGTAGGTGGTTGCTGACGATGATTGGTACTAGAGTTAATGATGGTTGTCATCGTGTAGGTTGTTGGCGGTGGTTGTGTCATGGGACTTGTGTTCTAGTTTCATGTTTTTTAAATTTGTTTTAATGTTTAATGTGAACAATTGAGTTAGCAATGCTAAATTTAAATGTGTTCTCTTTTATTGACATTCTTAGGGATCCCATACTGAACTTTGATTAATTAGTATTCTTAAAACAATTTTAGAGAACTTTTATTTATTTAAACAAATATTTATTTTAAGTTAAAATGGTTGATTAGTTTTGGTTTTGAAATTTCATACATATAATAATGACCCTAATTAAAGATCTTAAAAAGTTGAATCATTGATCTTTAAAAAATTCTAAGAGAAAAAATTTATAAAGACTAATTTATTATTTAAAAAATTAATCATAAACTAACAAAGAACTAAAGTTAAGATTTACCGAAAAATATGCTAAAATAAAATAAATTCCAAAATATAAAACCAAAATGATATATATATTTTTTTAACGATTTATTATTTGTAGTTTAGCATCATCTAAAAATGATGTGAAATTCAATAATAATAAAACATTACGGCCACATTTGGTAACCATTTAGATTTTAGTTTTTTATATTTAAAAATTAAGTCCATAAATACCACTTTCATCTATTATTTTTTATATTTTATTGTCTACATTTAGGAGTGTTTTAATAATCAAAGCCAAATTTTGAAAACTAAAAAAAATATTTTAATTTTCAAAAACTTATTTTTGTTTTTGAAAATTGACTTAGAATAACTTTAATGTCTACATATGAACTATGGAAATAAACCACAATAAGAAATTATGAAAAAATCTAACACAATTTTTAAAAACTAAATAGTTGTCAAACCTAACTTTAAAGTATCGATTTATATCATAAACAGTAAAATCATATTCATTAAACTCTAAATTAACATTTGTATCAATTTAAATCTCAATTTATATGTTGAATTTTTTAAAGTTTCGAGACATAAAATTAATATTGATGGAAAGACTTAACTTGTAATTTAAGCTTGAAATAATTACAAAATTTCAATTATTATAATATTGTTTAAACTTTAAACAAACAAGTGATGGAAAATCTACAGGTATAATCCATCTCATCGCTTGACATTCCAATACATAAATACATACACACATATATATATAAGACTCAAATATTTGTTATCAAAATCCTTTGTTCACAATTTTCACACTACTGACAATGCAACTGACTTGTCAAAGTCCGTACTCCGCAAACCCCTAATTCTCCCTCTGCTCTTACTCTGTTGTTTCTTCTTCGTCAACCCCCACGACGCCGTTCGCGGCGGTGGCACATCGTTGTCTTTACCACCGCTATCGTGCATCAAAATCTTCATAATCCTCGAGTATTGCATCGACTGAGCAATCTGCATTGCACTCATTCCTTTATTCGTCAACGCCTCAATGTCAGCGCCTCTCTCGACGAGCAGCTGGACTGCGTCGTCGTGAGCAGCCTCGACGGCGCAGTGAAGTGCGGTGTAACCGTCGTCGTCCTTAGCATCGATATCGATACCGATGTCGATCAGGGCTCTGGCGGCGTCGGTTTGGCCCTTGAAGGCGGCCCTGTGGAGTGCGGTCCAACCGTTTTGGTCGCGACCATTGATAGCGGCGCCGCTGTCGAGGAGGAGTTGGATTGAGCGGACGTCGCCCTTTCGTGCGGCGGTGGCAAGCTTGTCAGCGAGGCGGAGGACGTCGAAGAGGCGGGTGTGGGAGTGGTCGAAAGCGACGTCGTATGGCCGCTTTCCGGCCCAGTTTCGGATGTCTTTGTTGGCTCCCTTTTGAATTAAAAGCTTCACGATTTGCTCGTCGCCGATTCTCGCCGCCATGTGCAGCGCCGTATCTCCTGTTGTAAATAACAACCATCCTTTCAGTTACAAAGAATATTCGCTTTTCAAACAACAACATTTTGCACTTAATTGCGAATATACCCTCCATTGTTAATCTATTTTTTATTTTCTCTAAACCAATCTAAGTTGATCATGGGAAAATTAATAAATAAAGAGCAATGACTCATCTTAGGCTATATCTCGTCATAGTAGCGAATTACAAGCTATCACGCGACGAATTTTTCTTTTCTTAAAAAAATATTTTTTATTTTTTCCTTTGTGATCGAAAGAGGTGCATAAATATAGGGTTTAGCCCGACTGCATCTAAATATTGATCTATCACTAAAACTATGGTTGAACTACGAAGTGAGATGTGAAAATTGAGTGAAGTGCAGGACCCATCCAAATATTTTTTTTATAAATAATTAATGTCATATTTTTTAAAAAAACAAAATAAGCTCATAAATAATACTTACACTTATTAATCTCAATTAATATTTCTAAAATTCAAGAAAATTAAAGAAAATAGTTTCTTGTTTGTCTGTCTACCCTTAGTCAACTAAACTAGCCATTCGATATTTAGTTAATGGTGTAAACGATGGGGATTTATTTGGATCCATATTATAAATTCAAGTTGGTAATTGACACTTCCTAAGATTAATGATTAAATAAAAACTGTATTTGTGGGGCCAAATAATTTAAAAAGAAAAAGAAAAGTTTTGTAATCATATGGATGAACTCCGTTAGGTTATAATTTTATAAGGTTAAATTACATATTAAATTTGGACATATGATTTCAATTACATTTTGTTGGTATTTTGTTATTTTGTGTAAATAGTTTTTTTTAATTTTTAATTTTTAAAAATTCATTTATTTATTAACTAATATTGAAACAAATTGCAAAATTTTCAACAATTTTTTATAAGTTATCCTTTTTAACTAAAAAAAAAATAGAATGTGAGAAATGTGGGAAAGTCCACCTTGTCCAGCATTACGAACATCAGGTTTGGCGCCGTTAGCGAGAAGCAGCCGAGCACAGTCACGGCGGCGCTCTTGGACAGCGAGATGCAGCGCCGTATCGCCTTCTTTAGACAGAGCATCGACACAAGCTCCTTTCACTAAAAGCAGCCTCAAAACTTCCACATGCCCTCCCGCCGCCGCCAAATGAACCGCCCCAAACACTGACCCTTCCCCCCGCTCCGTACTAGCCTTCCTCGCCAATAATAGCTCCACAATCAACGCATGCCCAGCCCCCGCCGCCGCCTCCACCGCCGTCATCCCACACTGCCCCACTGCTCCCACATCCGGATTAAACTCCAACAACAACTGCACCAAATCCGCCCTCCCCTGCCCAATCGCCAAGTGAAGCAGAGTCCTCCCCTGTTCGTCCACAGAGTCCACCGCCCTCCAGCTCGGATCGCTTCTCTCCAGCACCTCTCTGATCTGATCCATAGCCCTATCAGCCACTAGTCTCGCCACCACAGCCGACCCCACGAACATAACTTTAATCCCACTATCGATGAAGACCTGTTTCTTTCTAGTGGTGAACCAGTCGGAAGGAACAGAGTCGAAGCTGGAGGAAGAGTCTCTGATAGCAGCGCCGGGGACGACGACGCTGTGGAGGAGGAAAGAGTCATCGGAATACGGGAAGGAATCGGGGAGATTGAAGCCTGGTGGAAGATGGTAAAGGATTTCGATTGTTAAAGTAGCGAGTGGAGGAATGATGCCAGATTGGGGCTTGAAGGTGTAACGGGATTTGATGAGAGGCTGCAGCCGGAAGGCGACGGGCATGGTGTACATGACGTTCCGGAGGGTAAGCTCGCCAGAGCATTTTTGGCCCGGTTCGATTCTGATTGGGATGAGGCTGGAGGGCTCGACGGTGATGAGACGATCCATTTTTGGGTGGATGAAAGGGCAGAAACAGAGGTTTTAAAAAAACAGAGGCTTAAAAACAGAGGAAGGCCGGCGGTGGATGATAAGAGATTGCCAAGTGTGGATGTGAAAAACAATGGGAGACTTGTTCTATTAGGCCTCTCTCTAACAATTTTGTTGTCATTTTCCTTATTTTTTTTTTACTTTACAAGATACGCATTACAAACAAGGAGGAGCTTTGTGGGATTTTCTTTTTTTAATTTAATGTTTTCTATTTTAATAGTGATTTAATAAATTAGGTGTTTCTTTGGAAATGTTTTTTTTTTAACAACATTGTGGGATATGATAGCAGATCCAACTTTAAATCTCGAAGTTGATAATACAAATTCAATACTCATATTGACTTCGTTAGAAATATTTTGAGGGAATTCAATTATGTTGTTTTCGGTTATATGGTGGGTTAGGTAATGTTTTAGGTCATAATTTCAAATTTTCACATTGGATTAAAGATAGAGGTACCTTATAAATTTTTTTAAAAATACATGTCTACTCTTTTTATTGTCAATTAATTTTGAGATAGAAATCATGTTTATCCAATCAGATTCAAAGTATTAGCTATATTTGCAATTTTTTTAAAAATGTTGTTATACACTTGATTATTATCTCTAAAATTACTATTCATTACCATTACCTTTTTTTTAATAGTAGAATAATTTTTAGGAGTAATATTAAATCTTTTTTTGAATGATTTTTAATGACAATAAAGAAAATAAATTCATGCATCTTTTTCACCTATTTTTTTTCAATCTAATCATCCAATCATAATTGTTATGTGACAATTTTTTTTTTTTTAATATCTATAAAATTTTTCTATTATGTAATTGAGTTGAACGACAGGAAGAATGGTAAAGCCTAAAATATACACAATATTACTCAACCATACTAATCTTTTTTTTTATTATTATTATTATTATTATTATTATTATAGCATTACAAATAAATGGAGTGGAATTGAACTTTTCAGCTTTCAAGTTGGTAAATTCATCCAATGTTCTTTTTTATTACTTTTATTTATTTTTTAAATAATCTACTTTTCTTGTTTGGAAAAGCCAATTTATTATTATTATTTTATATAAAATAAAGATCCTATTACAAAGTCAAGTTTGGCTTTTGTGTGTTTTGGGAAATAGAAAAGAGAAGGGTTTGGACTTGGTTCTTCACCAATTTTTAATCCTCAATACCAAACGTCATATGTTATGACAACTATTTATTCAATTTGATATTTCTATAAATTAATCGTTTTATAAATTGGATTATTTTTTCTTATAATTTAAGAAAGAGTAGGTGAGAACTTGAAATTGAAATGAAACTCTAATTTGAAATAAAAAGTTGATAGGAGAAACTAAAATGTTACAAACCCAAAATTTTAAGAGTGGAATTTAAAATTTTAAGGACCAAAAATTTAAATTTTTTTCTTAAGTAAATATAAATTCGAAGCTCAATTTGATAACCAATTATTTTTCTAAATTTGGTTTTTAAAAATTAAGTTAATAAATGCTATCTCACTTTATAAGTTTAATTGTTTTGTTTTTACAAATATTATTAAAATATAAGCTAAGTTAAGAACACTACAAAAAAAAAAAATAGTCTTTAAAATCTTGTTTTAAGAATCTACTCAGAATTTAAATGTTTTTTTACAGCAAAGATTAAAAAATGGTAAAAAAAAATATGTGAAACTAAGCACAATTTTCGAAAATAAAAAACTAAAACAAAATAGTTATCAAACCCGCCTAAAATTAACAAAAAATAATTTATATCCTAACGTGCTCGTAGATTGAATTGAATTGGTTAGTTTTCTCCAAGTCTCAACGTTTTTTTGTTTTAGATGCAATGCTATGAAAAGTATTAGATAGTTAAAAAAATTAAGATAGAGAAAACCAGACCAAGATTAAGATTTCCTGTGTAGACAACGTTGTCTATATCAATTTAATTTAAAGGGCAAAAGTTATAGAATTATAAAATTTTGGTATTAAAGCAGTTAAATAATCTTAAATTAAAAGTCGCTTTCTATGAGTCTAAAATCTCAACAGGGATGAAAACGACTTTTTCTTTTTCTATTTTTCTTTTTATATTATTTTAGTTCAACAACAATTAGAATGGACGTTTTTAACCTCTAACATTCTTGTTGAAGGTATTTTTTTAGAGAAATTGCAAGGATAGCAAAAAAAAAAATAATAATAAGGATATTTACAAATCTAGTAATAATTTTCAAAAGTCTAAATTATAAAAAAATATCTTTGAACTTTGTAATTTGTAATAAAAATACCATTACCTTTTAGTTTTGAATGGAAACCTTTAAAATTTTGTTTCAAAATATCTTTGGACTTTTAAAAGTTTCAAAAATACCTTTAAACTATTTTTAAAAACAAGTTAAAAATTACTATAATTGTTAGTATATGAACAAAAACCTTTCATACCACATTGCAAAAATAGTTCTAAAATTTCAACAAAAAAAGTTTAAAAATTCTCTTACGATTTGTATGATGATCAATTTATTTGAAGTTTTATTAAATTCGAAAAGAACTAATTTTAAAATAAATTATATAGATATAGATACGCTTATTTTTCCTATATTTTTTTTTAATTCTTATGTCAATTTTCTTAGCAATCAAAATAAAAAATAAATTTTTAAGTTGAAACATAAAATACCACAAAGTCTCACAAAATTCCAAAATCACAATCTCTTCTTAAAACATACCAAAATGATAAATAGTCAAATAAAAAAATTATTTGGCTATTATCACACACTCAACTACTAACCCACAACTTTGTTAAAATATTTGAATCCTAAATTTTTTTGTTGCTTCCATTATTCTCTTTTTTCTTATATAGTTCATATACTTTAATTAAAGTATGTAGTTTTGTTTATTTATTTATTTATTTTTAGACAAACAAATGTTAAACAATTAAAAAATAGTAAGAGGGTATTGGAGAAGAGAGGGAGGAGAAAAAAGAAAATAAAGAAGTGACATCAATGATTTCTATTCAATATAACAGTAAGGTATTTTTTTTTAATTTCTTCTTAATTTAATGATATTTTTTAAACTTTTGAAAATTAATGATTTTTTTTTTTTTTTTTTACACAGAACATTAATCGCTTAGTGATACTTAAAACTTTTTTTTTTAAAGAAAAATCAAAGTTGAATTTTTTTTTTTTTTTGTAACTACATTTTTTATACTTTAATTTAAAGAAAGAAATTTGAATACATTTTTTTTATAACTATACTAAAGCAACCATAAAAAAAATGTCAAAACATATTTTAGCATTTGATTATACATTGTTTTAAAAAAATGACGAAACACCAAACTTGAGCATTGGTCGTTGTATCAATCGTTCTAATAATAATGCCAACACGAGTATAGTTCAATTGACATTTGATAGTGTTGGAGATTAAAAGATCTATAGTTCGAATCCCATAATCTTATTATACTTAAAAAGAACCGTTCTAATAATGTGTTAATATGATGTATTGAATTATTAGATAATCAATATATTTTAGTTAACATTTCTTTAGTTGTTAATTTAGATTCATTAGTATTTAAGTTGATATGAACGGAGGAACCTAAATTATGGCATATGAACATCAAGAAAGACACCAAGAATACTTATATGATGTCCAAATTCACAATGAAGAAAACTTGCATTTATGTGAAGTCAAGTGGAATATATGAAGAATCAAGTTTCATTTATGGAACAAAGACTTCAAGTGGAGCTTCACAACTCAAGAGATGGTTACAAATTGATGGGTTGTTGATTACAAAGAAATATTTTTGAATTTATTGTAATAATTAAATGTAATTTTCAATTTTAAGTCATTTTATGTGGTTTTATGTTACATTTAGATCATGTATAATAATGGTCATCAATTGGTGTATCGAGATTCGAATATAAATTATTTCAAATTTAAGAATTTTCAAAGCAAAAAATGATTTCAAATTACTATTGGTGTTTGGAATCAAAGTAATTTGAAATAACTAAAATTTCTTATTTGGATTTCCATTAGGAATAAAAATAAAGCCTTATCATTTCAATCTTTTGTACTTATAATGTTGCAAGAACCTATTTAATTATTATCAATTTATTTTAATATCAAACAATAATTTCAATTCAAACGCATATAATTAGAAAGCATATTTTGACTATAAGAAAATTAACTTTTTTTTCACTTAAAACTTACAAATGTCATGATTATAGTCAAAGATTAACAACAAATTAAAAGAAAAAAAAAGTCTAAATTCAAAATAATCCCAAAAAGAACAAAAACAATTGGATCGAAACAAATTTATAAAAAAAAAAATTAAATATTGATATAAAAAAAATACATAAATAAGAACATGAAGAAAGAAACAAAGCAAGAGTAAAAAAATCATATTACTCTTACCAAATCAATTATTAAAAAGAATATATGTTTTAGATGAAAAAAAAAAAAACTCACTTCTAGTTTGATTGGGTTTAAAAGAAAAATATGTTGGAATAAAAAAGCAGCATTCAAAATAGTGACATTATTACCATGAGATAAAAAATAAAAAAAAATCTACGTGGGATAAAATTGAAAACAATTTTTTTCCTTAAGTTTAAAATTATTTGAAAACCAATTCAATTTGGTACGAAAAAAAATTGGGTTGTTTTCAAATATAGAAAAATGAGTCAAGCTATTTATAAATATAAAAAAATTTCGGACAGTGAATTTTTTTTATATTTATAAATAGTTTGATATTTTTTCTATTTATAATAATTTTTTTAAAAAAAAATTCTAAAAAACATGTTTCAAATCCTGAATTTAAAATCTTTATGCCCCGTTGGTTAATGATTTCCTTTTTTTTGTTTTTTTTTTTTTTTAAATTAAGTCTATTTTCTCTACTTTTTTTTTACCATGGTTTACATTTTTTTAAGTACAAAAACTGAATTCTTAGCCAAATTTCAAAAATAAAAATAAGTTTTTAAAAACTACTTTTTAAAATTTTAAAATTTTGACTTAATTTTTTAAAAAATATTGATAGAAGATAACAAAACAAAAAATTTAGAAATAAAATATGAGTTATAGAGTTGATTTTCAAAAACTAAAAACTAACCATTACAAAAAAAAAAAAAAAAAAAAAAAAAATTAAACCATCCAAACAAAAGAAATGATTTCAAAACTTAAACTTTGACTTTGAAAATTTTCCAAATTCTTAGATTCCAAAACAGGGGTTATCAACTTCTCTGGTTTTTTACCATGTATTGGCCTACTACCTTCAATCCACAGCATCACAATATACTTAAAAAGATGTTAATTAATTAATGTCACCTAAAATAAATATAATTTTTAATAAAATGATACATCTATCTTTTGTACAAATAAAATTACAACATTTTTTTACGAAATAATTAATTAAAATATTTTATTTAATACATTAACAGTAAAAAGAAAAATTACCTTTTTAGTTTCCAAATTTTAAAAAATATATGTGCCTAGTCCCTAAGTTTTTTAAACATACCTTTTTAGTTTCTAATTTTTTAGAGTAAGGACATTTGATCTCTAGATTTTCAAAATGTACCTTTTTAATTCCGAAAATTTTAAGAATAGATTTAAAATGTCATTGAAGTACCTTTTTTTATTATTTTAAATAATTATATGACATTTTGAATTTGAAAAAAAAAATTTTAATAATTTTAAAGAGAAGATATAACTTTTTAAAGAGAGAGGGTGCCACTCAACTTTAAGGTATATTTTCAAAAAGCGTTGTTCTCAAATATAGCATAATGAGTCAAAATATTTAAAAATATAACAAAATATCATTGTGGACAGTGACATTTTGCTATATTTAAAAATATTTTAAACAATTTTGTCATTTAAAACAATTATCCTTTCAAAAATATTTCAAATAACTTTATTTTTTTTTTACCAAAATACCTTTATAATAATTAGTTATTATCGTTTTTTACTATTAGTTTGAAAGTTTTGAATGTTTTTATTATGGAGTTTTATTTTAAATTTGACAGGTTTGAGAAGCAGCATATAACGGTTTAACGGTTGGAAAAGTTCAAACATATTATTTCCTTTTCAAATTTTATTTTTCGATGAGAAAATGACAAAACCATCAATTTTTTTGTTAAACATTTTTTAACATTCAGCATACATGGATTTTTTTTAAAAAAAAAAAGATATCATACATGAAGTTTCTTTTTCTTTTTTCTTTTTGTTTTTTATTTTTCATTCAAGTAAAGACAATTTTTATTTTCAGATCAAACTCTCTCTAAGTTTCATATAAAATTTAGGAGACTAAAACTTCTCTTTCAAGTTCTTGAAAATTTCGAAGTTGAAGTTCTAAAATACTAAAATAAATACAAATCTACCTATGCTTATCGTGTTAGTAGCATGACCATTTCTTATAGTTACTCTTTGATTTGAAATGATGTTTTTTTTGAGATAACAGTTTTGTGGTGTTTTTGCCGTTGGTTTGTTGCCTAATTCAATTGTTTTTTTTTTTATAATTGTTCTTTAAAAGAAAACAAAAATACCGGCGGAGAAAACTAAAGTACTAAACAGCGGGAAGGCGGCCATTGTTTTGTTTCTAATCATAAACCCATTGGAAAAAAAAAAATCAAAAACAAAAACAAAAAATCAAAACCAAAATCGGTGGGCAAAAATGGCATTAAATTCCCCATTTCCCCTTTCATCTGTTTCCTTTCTTATTAATAAATCATCCAACTCTTTCGTCACTCTCATTCAATTCCAACAAATTTCCTTCAGATCTACCAAAATTCACAATTCTCTTTCCATTTCCATCAATGGCGTCTCTCGTTCTTCTCCTCTCCGAACTCCTCCGCCACCACGACACCAATCCCGATTACTGGCTCACTATTCCTCTTCCGCCGCTGCCACCGCCGACGTCTTCTTCTGCCGACGGAAAGTTGCTGCTGCCGAGTGAGTTCTGCTACAGCAATAAGAGCCGGATCTGTGCCGATGAGACTGTAATCGATGAGCTTCTCAAGGAATCTAGGGTTTGTGTTGATTTGGTTTGGCCCTAATTTCATTTTCAAATTGCTACTGGATTTTGCTTCCTTCTTCTTCTTATTTGTGTAATTCTCGATTTCGAGTTCTCTTTGTGACTGAAAGAGGAAGACATTTCAATGTATCTGTAAAGATAATGGGTGAAACAGAGTGCGATTATCTCAATGCTATGCTCTGCAAAATGTACAAACTGTAAACAACTATTCCAGTTTTAATTTTTTTTTTTTTTTTTTTTTTAAATGTCGATGTTCACCAAAAATGTCGAGTTTGGATAGAAAAATTATAAAACAAACTATTAAAAAATATATTTAAATTAGTAAATAAATATTATACGTTCTTGCATGTTGAAAAACAATATTATACGTTTTTGTAAACAAACTTGCTTACAGTACTCTGTTGTGCTAAAAAAAAAAAAAAAAAAAATAGACATTTTGACCTTTTTTACATTTCATGACATTCTTTTTTTAATGATATAATAGAAATGTGGGTTCAATCTAAAAAAATATCAATCCATGAAAATTTAACCCACCATAGATGTTCAATTTTCATTAAGTCCATGAAAATTTAATACCTTGAAATGTGGGTTACGGATCTTTTCACCCCATATATTATTTTAAAAGTTGGTTTCAAATTCGTGCCAAAATGAACCTATGCCACGTTTATCGTGAAACCCACTTTTAAATTTGTAAAAGTGCAATTTGATTGACGAGCAGATGGTGATCAATCCAATTGCATTTGAAAATTACGTTAATGTTATCATTATCATTACTATTACTATTATTATTACTATTACTGTTATCGTTAGTGTTAGAAGTATGAATCTTTCACATTTATTGTTATCTTTATTGTTTGACTTTAAATGATAAGGATAATAAATGTGACAAATTCATAATTCTAAATAAATGTGATCAAAAGCAATTCAATTACGTTTGTGATTATGACTCATTACGATTGGTCTATCAATGGAATCTCATTACGATTACACCAATTTTTGTTACGAATTGGTAAACGTGACCCTAATTCAACTTATTTTATTGTTGACTAGAAGATTAGAGGTTTATTTTTCTTACCTACATAGAGTAAATAATAATAATAACATCCAAAAAATTTTTTAGTTAAAACTAATTTGTTCATTTTTTCTATCTAATTTAAAAGTTTGAACTAAAAAAAAAAAAAAAAATACACCATGACCATCTGGTGCCATGAGTTAATTCAATCAATTGATGATAATATACCAAATTCACTTTGAACTTTGAAGGCTAAGTTGAAGATATTTGAAGCATACAAGATTTTAAACCTTTTAATTATTTTTGGAAGATCAACAAACTAAAAAGTGATCGACCGATCTAATAAAATCAAGTTAGAGAGTCATTCTAAGTATATTAACAAACTAAAAGGCTGATACAAATATATCAACATATTGCCATAGTCCGATCAAAGAAAATCAACAAGCTCAAGCCTAATCCAACATACTAACCATATTAACAAGGTAGACTTAATCCAATCATATGAATAATTTAGAAGATCAATTAGAAAAGATTAACAAGTTCGAGGAATGAAATTTACATATCAAATAATAATAGAAACTATATAAACTTCAAATTTAATAAATTATATTTTAGTCTGTGAATTAATCTCTTTTTGAAATATCTCGTGACATTTCCAAATATTGAAAGTCTTATATTTATTTTTTAAAACTTTTAAATGTTTAATTTCAAATATTCAATTTTCTATATAAATAATTTAACTCCTCGATATGTTTAAAGTGTTACAATCGTTGATTAGGAGTGACTTGGTTGTTGATTATGTTGTTTTTCAACAAGTTGATTTGCTTACTTAAGGAATATTGTAATTAGTTGAGTTTATTAATTAGTCAGTTTAGATTAGTTGTGATAACATCGAGGTTGTTATTACACTGAGAGTTTGTAATTTGTATCAAACACTATAAATACGGCCTCATTTAAAAAAAAAAAAAAATTAGTTCAACAATTGTACGAGTGAAAAAACGAAACAAATATTGACCTTTGGATCGATAATTATTATTGTTATCATATTCACTAAACTATGCTCATATTAAAAAATATATGGTCTTATATTATTAAATTAATTTAATATGAGTTTAGTTCAACAACTAAGACATCTTTACTTCTTGAACTAAATGACATCTCGGTGATTTGTAATTCAAAAGAAGACTATATGAGAAAGATTTAATAGAAAAGAGAAGCATTTTTAAAATAATAGGAAAAGCCAATTGATAATTGTAAGGAAAATTTTTGCTTGTGTACAATATTAGTTTAACTGAAAAAAAAAAATCAATATTTATTATAATTGTATTAATATTTTATAACATTATCATTATTTTGGTAAGGTTTGGTAGACTTTGGTTGGAAAATTAAACATCACCGATCATAACACGTTTTTTTTTAAAAAATTTTTTTTTTGTCTTCTCTCTATCCTCTTAGTATTACAAATAAAAAGTGAGGATTTAGAATGTTTAAAATATTAAAATTAAAACATATATAAATTCCTATTTATTTGGCTGTGCCAGTACCGTAGTACTTATACAGTTATACTTTAAAGAAAAAAATATAAGATTTAAATGAAAACAATATAAAATAAAATATTCTCCACGAAATAAGACGATTTTTTTTTCTTTACATCCAACAAGTTTGATTTCTAATATTAGGAACTGTGTGTGTGTGTTTTTTTTTTTTTCCAGTTTTTTTAAAGACTATCATTACTAATGTGTAGTAGAGAATTAAAATTTCAAACTACAAATTAAGACTCATTTGATTATTGGTTGTTTTTTATTTTTGAAAATTAAGCTTATAAACACTTCTTCTACCATTGATTTCTTTGTTTTGTTATATAGTGTTTTAAAAAATTAAGCTAATATTTAAAAACTAAAAAAAAATAATTTTTTAAAATTTCGTTTTTGTTTTTGAAATTTGACTAATAATTCAAATGTTTAGTTACGAAAAATAAAAACCAAGGTAAAGAAATTGTAAGGAAACCAACGTAAATTTTAAAAATTAAAAACAAAAAATCAAATGATTATCAAATAGGGCCTAAATTATTATAAAGAAATTGCAATGGGTACCAGAAAAACATAAGAATATTTGCAAATATAGCAATAATTTTCTAAAATTGTAAATATAGCCATGGTTTTCTAATTAAAATTGCAAATATAGCAAAAAATTAAAACCATTCCTAATTTTTTTTTTATGTTTACAATTTTACCCTCATTTGTGATCAGCAAGTATATCTGATATATTTTATATTTTGATATATCAGTCAATTGATATATTTTATATTTGGTATATCAATCATATCAATCAATTGATATACTTTATTTGAAGAATATCATTTATACAAACATATAAGTAAAGAAGAGTGATATATATATATATATATATATATATATAAGGGCTCTTTTCAAATATAGAAAAATTAGTCAAATTATTTACAAATATAGAAAACTTTTACAGTATATCACTGATAGACCGCGATAGAATTCTATCGCTCAGGCGATAGAATTTATTTACTTGAGCGATAGAAAGCGATAGAATTCTATCGCGGTCTATCACATATAGACAGTGAAATTTTTCTATATTTGTAAATAGTTTGATATTTTTTCTGTTTATAGTAATTTTCCTATATATAATGAAGAATAAAAAAGTAAAAAGAGGATGCCCTCATCATGGAAATTAAAAAAAACTCATATTTCAGGAGGGCATCCAAAACTCTCGAGATGCTCTTCGTAAAGACATCCTAGGATGCTCAAGAGTATCTAGATGCCAGAACATCTTACGTTATCGCAAAATAAATGTGGTAATCTAAATGCCACCACTCCATGAGAATCTTGGATTCCCACGAAACAAACGACCACTTTAGAAAAGAGAATGTGGAAGGCCCTTCAAGGATATAAAGACAAATTTTTATTAGCATAAAGGGGCGAGGAGGTACAATTCCAACCTATATGATGTGTTAATCAAGACGATGATGTACACATGCCATTTCAACCTAAATGATGCGTTGTTTCCATTTCTCTATTGCCTCTTTGTCATGTTATGAACTTAATTCTCTTTGCGCCCTTTTTTTCTGGGATTCTTATAACGATGACACGAAAATTCATTTGAGAAGTTAGAAAAAAAAAATTATCAATAAAACCTTTGGAGTCTTGGGTTTAAAGATTTGCATGTATTCATCGTTTATGAAATTTCCATTAATTAAAGTATAAAATTTTTCGTCAAAAGAAACGTTTTTCCAAAATCAACATCATAGAGTCAATCTATCATCGTCTATAAAATGTCAACTGACATTTAAAGCCAAAATTATTGTAGTAACAAGCTTTATTGCACTTTCTTTCATGCTTTCTGGGCTAGAATCTAAAGAGAGTTATTATAACCACAACAATTTTTTTTTTATAAAACTACAATGGAAAGAATGTGATTTTACCGAGGTATCTCTGTTCATTGTCGCTTATGTTGATGATTTACCTATTAAAAGAGGAGTTGTTTTAAATAGGCCTTCTAAACTTTTAGTTTTGTTTCCAACGTATCCATGAACCTTATAAAATATCTAACACGTCCTTAAACTTTCAAATTTGTATCCAAAAAATCTTTGAATTTTAATTTTGTGTCTAATAAACCCTTGACCTATTCAATATTTTTTTAAATTCACTGATCTAGTAAACAAAAAATTGAAAGTTCAGCATTATGTTAACATGCAATTCAAATTTATATTTAATAAATCAATTATATTTTCAAATTTTCAATTATTTGAAAGTCTATGGAACTACTAATCACAAAATTGAAAGTTCATAGATTTATTAAATACTTTTAAAACTTTAAAAATCAAATCAACACAAACTTTAAAGTTTAGAGACTAAATCTATAATTTAATTATATATATTTTAACTAAAATTATATTTTAGATGCTCTTTAAAAAGATCACAAAATTTAACTCCTAAAATTAGCAATTGAAAAATGTGATAGATCTCCAACCAAATGGGAAATATATGAGTTGTTTTGGGTCACATTCACCACCAATCCCCCAATCAATTTCAACCACCAAATTCCTTTGCTTCCTTTTTCCAATTTTTTTTTCCTAATTTTTTTAATATGACATTTTTTTTTCTATTAATCCTAGCAAAAAAGTCTTCCAAAAATTACAATTATTTTATACATAAGCGCATGTTATGGCAATTTCCTATTCTTATGCCACGCGTTCTACCAGCGCGTGCAGATCAGTTGTCCCCGTCGGCGTTGTCCTTTTAATTATACTTACTTATATATATATATATATATATATATATTGGGAGTTAAATTATCAATTTTGTATATAGCTTTATTTTATTTTATTCTTTTAAATTTTTTAGTAGGAGGGGAAGTATGAAAATTTTGAAGCTCCGAGTATATGTAGAGATGTTTACATGGCGAGATAGGGTTGGGATGGCTTCTCCGTCCTTGTTTCCTATTTCATTCTTCATTTCTACTAAATTTTCCATTTAATTTCGTGGAGATCAGTTTCGGTAGAGAATTTTTCTTTATTCTATTCTTTAAAAAATATTTAACTTAAAAAACTACTAGTGAAATGTTTAAAATTAAATATTTAAACTTCTCACTAATTTTTTAATATAATTAATTCCAAACAAATTGAATTTTTTTAAAAAAAATTACTCAAAATTTTTAATATAAAGAAATAATTACCTTACAATCTAAAATTAAATATTCAATTCAAACATATTCATTATCTTAATCATTAAACAATAAAAACTCAAAATTTAAATATGATATTTATATAAGAATAATATAACATAACAATAATTATTATAATAAATTAAACAAGAGTAAAACGAGGCGAAGATAGGGAACGGGGGCAAATGATAAATTCTCTGTCTCGCCCCTATTTAGCTTTTAGGGAAAAAAATTTCTACGCTCCTTCCCTCATTCTTTACTTGAATGGAGAATCTCCACTCTGTTAGGTGTGAGTCCCTGCATGACCCTATTTTTGCGAAGAAAAAAAAATATCTCTAAGTATAAATCAATATTTTGTTGAACTATGTTCACTTTAACGTTTTAAAATACAGAGTAGTATTGTATATTGTTTTATAATTTAATATTTCATTGAATGTTTTTTTTTTTGTTGAACTAAAAAACTTGCTAAGCTCAAGTGGTAGTTTATGATAAATAAAACTCACGAAAAAAGTGGTGATGCATCAATTCCTCGTATTTATATAGGTTATTGTACGGTTAGATTCACCCATATTATAAAATGTAACTTTTTTTTATGAAAAGCTTTTTTTTAGATTTTTCAATTGAGAAGGGAGGCGTGTCAACCTCTATTGGGTAGAGTCAGACTTGATGATATCATTTGGACCCTAAACGATCCGAACGTTGATCTTTTTGAAACAAAAAACGTGGTTGATGTGCCACTGTTACGCTTGCCAAGCATTTTAGTGAGGTTTCCTTTGGTTACTATAATCGTTCTTGTCATTTTGTCACCCATTCTTTGGCATGGACTGTTGTGAACCTTTTTTTATCCATATTTTCTAAGGTCTTTTCTTTGAGGAGGAAGGTTCTATTGCCTGTTGGGAAAACGTTTACCCTAGTTGGGTGTCCTCTATTCTTTATGAGAACTTTTCTTGTGGTTAGTTTCTAGTTTTAGTTAAGTGTATTTTCAAAAAAAAAAAAAACTTATTATATTGTCATGTAAATAGTAAATGTGTCGTATTTTTAGTGGATATGTTTGAAAGTAATAATTGAAATAGTGATTTTAGGCGATTGATGTTGTAAAATTAATGTTCATACAATCATGTTTATGTTTTGTTCTAAACTTTTAAAAGTGGTTTTCATATATTTGGAAGTGATTTTGAATTATCATGTTTGGTTTATAAAATGATTTTAGAATTATCAAATTACTAAAAAGGACATTTTTTATTTCAAAAATTATTTAACTAAATAACTATGATAAAATTTTGGTAGCCTTCATGTACAACTCTTTACCTTCAACAATCCTAGGTAAGCTTATTGTAGATATAACATAAGTTATTAAGTATGTTTAATGTGTGACATTTGTGTCTATGACAATACAATTTTAATTTGTGTTTAATAGATCTATGATTTTATTTTTTATTTTTTTAAAAAAAGTTGAATAAGTCAAAATCCTAGCTATTAGATACGAAGGAGCTGAGAATTTAATAAAAAACCTGAAAATTTAAACATCAAACTTGTAATTTAACTTTAAATATATATTAAAGTTCTTATTAAATGATTAATTAAGAAAATCATGATAAGGATTAAAACTAATTCCTTTATCTAAATTTAGCATAACAAAGATAGATGGTGAGAATTTGAATATCTCACCTATGAAGAAGTATTATATGCTTATTGAATTAATGATTTGTTAACATCAATTAAAACATGGCAATTAAAAGTATAAAACCAAAACAAAATGACAAATTTTAGCATAACTTATGCTATCTATATTTTAATTTTGGAAAAATATCTTTTTTAAGTTCCTAAGTTTTGAGTATAAGTGTTCATTTTTTCCCTAAATTTCAAAATATTATATCATTTTTACTCCTAAATTTTGAGTTTAGTTTCCATTTAATCCCTAAATTTTTTGAGTTTACACTTTTATCCTTGAATAACTAATGCTCACTTTTAGTTCTTAATGTCAAATTTTATTCAATCATTTAAGGGTATATTTAAAATATATTTTCAAGTGTTTAATTTTAAAAACAAGTTATTTTGGAAAAAAATGGAGTGTTGGCAACCACTCAAAATAAATTTTGAAGTGTATTTTAAACAGTTTTTATCAAAATAGTTTAAATAAAAATGAGTTTTTTGAAAAATACTTTTTTCTCAAGTCAATCCAAACGGGCTCTAAAAATAATTATGATGTCAATTTTTCAATTAATTTTAATAGTGACAAAAAATTAACATAAAATAATTTATTTTAATTATTTTATAGAAAATTAGCACAAAAGTGAGCATTTCTAAAAACTAAAAGGTAAATCTTAAAGCTTACAAATCCAATGAAAACTAAATTCATAACTTAAAAATAAAAATATAACATTTTCAAATCTAGAAATCAAATAAAAACTAAATTTAAAACTCAAGAATAAATGTGTAGAGATAAAATCGAAATAATGCTCAAAATTTAAGGACAAAAATGTAATTTTTTTTCCTTCTAAGTATTAACATAAGAAAATCTAGACTTAATGATAGGAGTATAAAGTAGGATTTAAATCTTAAATAGTAATTATTGATTGGAAATTTATGTTAATGAGTTGAATAAATTGAAATGTGGAGTTAAATTAATTAGAACTAAAATTACAATGAGATGCCACGTCAAGTCAAAGTGTTCAGATTCAGACAAACCACCGCACTTCTCTCCGACACACACAGAAAAACGAAATCGTCGTGGCCACTCACTCCTCGCTTCCACATTACGCCTCTCTCCTTAAATCCTCCTCCCACGCGCCACCTTCGCGCGTGTAAATCTTCTCCTGCTTCACTTCTAAATTACAAATATAACCTTTCAACATCAATTTTTTATTTTTGTTTTTGTCTATTTAATTCTTGAAATTTCAAAATATTTATTAGGTTTTTAAACTTTCAATTTATGTCTAATAGATCCTCAAGCTTTCAATTTTGCGTCTAATAAATCTAAGAAAATTTTCAATTTTATGTCCTTTTTTAGAATCAATTTTATGTCTAATAGGTCATTTAACTATTCGATATTTTTATAAGAAAAAAATTACAAATATATGAAACATAAAATTGAAATGTATATCCAATAGATCAATTAATTTTTTTTAACAATTTTGAATATATCAAAGATTTATTACACACAATGTTAAAATTTGAAGGATCTATTATACACTTTTTAAACTTCATGGATTTATTAGATATAAAATTTAAAATTCAAAGACTTAATAGACAGTTTTGAAATAAACAAAAACTTCAAACTTCGAGGACAAATTGTAAAAAATATTTTTGATCTTTATATTTTCATAAAAGTAACCATTTAATTCTTAAACTTTAGTTGGTAACGATGTAGTCCCGATACTTTCAAATTTGTAACAATTTAGTTCATATACTTTGAAATTTATAACATTTTAGTTCATGACATGAATTTTGAAAATTAAGTGCCAACTTTTATTAATTTGTGATCAACTATTGATCTATAATTTAAAGGACTAATCTCGTCATTTGAGGATCTTAATAGTTAAGACTATTACTATACCTCACCAACTCAGATTTTCTCGCTCTACCACTAAAACAAATAAAAATAATAATATTGTTTAAAAAAAATAAATGAATTAAATAAATGAAATACACATTGGTTGTCTGTCACCGGCTACCATCCAATCTCCGGCTGTGACTTTCCGATATCCCAGATCTGCCACGTCATCATTCCTGAGATCTATAAATAAGCTTGATTCCCATTTCTTCCAACTCGCGCCTTCTCTCTTCTTTGTGGCTCCCCCATTATCGTCTCTCTCCCTATCTCTTATCTCTCGCATTCCTTTCTGTTTTTCAAGGGAAGCCTCTGTCGGTGTTCCACTTCCTCAAGGTTCGCTCCATTTTCTCTCTTTTCCCTTACCCAATTAATTCCCATGCTTTCCCATTGCTCTGTTTCCCTGAATTTCACTTTTTGTCAATGTATTGTTGGCATTACTGTCATTTGGGATTCAGATCCACTGTTTTATGAACTCGTGTTTCTACTGAGGCCTGAACCCATTTTTTATTTGATCTTCCAGTTGCTGTTTAAGGATTGTTGGGAATTTACTTGCTTACTCTGTTTTGTGTGTCTATTTTAGTATTGTGGTATAGATCTGGTGGGATTTTTGTTTTGTTGAAGACGTGTGTTTCTAGATCTGATGTATTTTAATGGGGTATTTTCTATTCTAAGTATTAGATCTATCTAGGTCTGAATTGTTGGCTTATGTGAACTTTACTCATTGGATCTTTACTGCGTATATTACCAACCCTTTGTTCTTAAGTCATTGGCTTGAATTTCGCATCACTCCATTAATTTAACATGGTGTTAGTAGTTTCTGTTGCTTATTGATTCTCGGATTTGGTCTTTGAGATAAGAATAGTGTTGAGGATCTAATCGAATTAGTTTACGTCTGCAATCTCTTGAGCAGAACAATGGCATCGCACATCGTTGGATATCCTCGTATGGGCCCCAAGAGGGAGCTCAAGTTTGCTCTTGAATCATTTTGGGATGGGAAGAGCACAGCAGAGGATTTGAAGAAGGTGGCTGCAGATCTGAGGTCTTCCATCTGGAAACAGATGTCTGATGCAGGGATCAAATACATCCCCAGCAACACTTTTTCATACTATGATCAGGTGCTTGACACCACTGCATTGCTTGGGGCTGTTCCTCCTAGATATGGCTGGACTGGTGGTGAGATTGGGTTTGATACCTACTTCTCAATGGCTAGAGGAAATGCATCTGTACCAGCTATGGAAATGACCAAGTGGTTTGACACAAACTAGTAAGTAACCACCTGACCTTTTACTTTTGGAAGGAAGATTCATTATTACTTTATTAGTATGCAATAACTTATGAGACTAGTATAATTAATCTTGCCAATGCTATGATGCAGCCACTTCATTGTCCCTGAGTTGGGACCAGAGGTGAAGTTCTCTTATGCTTCCCATAAGGCAGTGGATGAATACAAAGAAGCCAAAGCTGTAAGTTGCTGTTCTAATTATTTGCGTTGATTGTGCTTAAATTTCATAACATAAGGTATATAATACATTGGAAAATGGAAACTGAAGATTTGATTGAGAATAGCAATTAAATAATTAAAGTTATTGGAAATAGGCCTTGAATCCCTGTCACATGGAGTGGAGTTTTGGTATATCATTTCCATAAACAGATTGCATTGTATTATGTATGTATCGACATGCTTCAATGGCTTAAAGAAGCCTATACCTTATATAACTATATACATTTAGAAATCTGATTTAGGCATATAAGAACCTAATAATTGAGATAACATGTGTTTTTTATTATGCAGCTTGGAGTAGACACTGTTCCAGTTCTTGTTGGTCCCGTGTCGTACTTGTTGCTCTCTAAACCTGCAAAGGGTGTTGACAAGACCTTCTCCCTTCTCTCCCTTCTTGACAAGATCCTTCCTATCTACAAGTAAAGAATCGTCACTCAATCAAGATATACCAAAGTGTTCCTGTAATGATTCTCTTTTTCACATATTAATGGTGGATAACTTTTCAGGGAGGTTATTTCTGATCTTAAAGCGGCAGGCGCTACATGGATTCAGTTTGATGAGCCTACATTAGTGTTGGACCTTGATTCTGACAAATTGAAGGCCTTCTCTGATGCATATGCTGAACTAGAATCAACTCTCTCTGGCTTGAATGTTCTTGTTGAGACATACTTTGCTGATGTCCCTGCTGAGGCATACAAGACCCTTACTTCTTTGAAGGGTGTCACTGCCTATGGATTCGATTTGGTGCGTGGAACTAAGACACTTGATTTGATTAAGGGTGATTTCCCCAAGGGAAAACACCTTTTTGCTGGGCTAGTTGATGGAAGGAACATTTGGGCCAATGATCTTGCTGCTTCAGTTAGCACATTGGAGGAACTGGCTGCCATTGTGGGTAAAGGTGATATTCTTTTGTTTACATTTGTATTACTATTTTGGGTCGTGGTGCTTAATTTTATTATTACTATTTGAGAGTGCATTCTTACTCATTCCATCTTCGTCCAAAAAAAATATGCAGATAATCTTGTCGTCTCCACCTCCAGCTCACTTCTTCACACTGCTGTTGACCTTGTCAATGAAACCAAGTTGGACAAGGAAATCAAATCATGGCTAGCTTTTGCTGCTCAAAAGATTGTTGAAGTTAATGCCTTGGCAAAGGCCTTGGCTGGTCAAAAGGATGAGGTATATTCTTGATTCTGACGAAATTCATTTATGGAGGTGTAATCTATGTGTTTAGGCCTTTATCTAACCTTTTTTCTTGTGGTTTGTCAATTATAATCAGCCAATAATTTGTAATTGTTCAAATCCATATTATGATTAAAATACTATTTCCCAGTAAAGTGATCTTAAGTCTAAGCAAATCCACAATGTTGTGGCCATTAAGGTTGCTTACGTAGATTATTTCTTGAACGTTCTACCCTTGGTACTACTTTTTGAAATTGATGAGCACTAACTCATAAGCTTGTTGATTTCCTTTTCAGGCATTCTTTGCTGCTAACGCTGAAGCTCATGCTTCAAGGAAGTCGTCCCCAAGGGTGACCAATGAGGCTGTTCAGAAAGCGGTCTGTACACATCCATTTCGTATCTTTAAGGTGTTTTACTGTCTGTTTGCAGGGATTGCATTAACTGATAAACTGCTTTTTGATTGTTCAGGCTGCTGCTTTGAAGGGCTCTGATCACCGCCGTGCTACAAATGTTAGCGCAAGACTTGATGCTCAACAGAAGAAGCTTAATCTTCCAATCCTTCCAACCACCACCATTGGCTCTTTCCCTCAAACTGTTGAACTCAGGAGGGTTCGTCGTGAATACAAAGCTAACAAGTGAGTAAAATTAATACCAGCTTTCCTTGAAGTTCAAAAATACTTTAATCCTGTTTCTAATGTTTGCATGTTTTTTACCATTCTTTAGGATCTCTGAGGAGGAATATGTGAAGGCTATCAAGGAGGAAATTAGCAAGGTTGTCAAGCTCCAAGAAGAACTCGACATCGATGTCCTGGTTCATGGAGAGCCTGAGGTGAGTTATATGGAGCCTGTTGAGGAGAAAATCAAGAGCACTGTTTTTGTTGAGGGAAGTTTGTAGTACCCTTTCTCTCATTTTGCCCCTCTAACGTGAATTTCATCCTCACTGCAGAGAAACGATATGGTTGAATACTTTGGGGAGCAGTTGTCAGGTTTTGCGTTCACCGTCAATGGTTGGGTGCAATCATATGGATCTCGTTGCGTGAAGCCTCCAATCATCTACGGTGACGTGAGCCGCCCGAAAGCCATGACTGTCTTCTGGTCTACCCTGGCTCAGAGCATGACCGCCCGCCCAATGAAGGGAATGCTTACCGGCCCTGTCACAATTCTCAACTGGTCCTTTGTTAGAGTTGACCAGCCGAGGTAATAGAAGATAATGTTTCCACACACTAAGCTGAAAGAAACTACTGTAGTTGGCTTTTCTCCTTTATACCATACTTTATGCCTAATGCTTCTTGTGTATATTATCGTCTTCTAGGTTTGAAACATGCTATCAGATTGCTTTGGCCATCAAGGACGAGGTTGAGGATCTCGAGAAGGCTGGCATTAATGTCATCCAAATTGATGAGGCTGCTTTAAGAGAAGGATTACCTCTTAGGAAGTCTGAGCATGCTTTCTACTTGGATTGGTCTGTTCACTCTTTCCGTATCACAAACTGTGGTGTCCAAGACACAACTCAGGTTTACTTCACTAACCACTGGGATTTTCATTACCTTTTAACAGTTCATAATATGTTCAATTCGCCTAATATTCCATTACATGACAGATTCACACTCACATGTGCTACTCCAACTTCAACGACATCATCCAATCCATCATCGATATGGATGCCGATGTGATCACAATTGAGAACTCTCGCTCCGACGAGAAGCTCTTGTCAGTTTTCCGAGAGGGAGTGAAGTATGGTGCTGGAATTGGCCCTGGTGTGTACGACATTCACTCCCCTAGAATACCATCAACCGAAGAGATCGCAGACCGGATCAACAAGATGCTTGCAGTGCTCGAGACCAACATCTTATGGGTCAATCCAGATTGTGGTCTCAAAACTCGCAAGTACGCCGAGGTGAATCCTGCTCTCAAGAACATGGTTGCTGCTGCAAAGCTCCTCCGAACTCAACTTGCCAGTGCCAACTGAATCAATTGCTGAGTTTTATGAAAGATTGAAACACCTTTTATCCTTCCCCTTAATCCAGATATCCAGGAAGAAATATGTCTGTTTGTTCTCCAATAACTGAGTAGCCGACATATTTAGTAGCTGTAGTTCCTCTTTTGAGCATTTTTTCTTCAAAGATTTGCTTTCGATATTGGTTTTATTTGAAGTTGTAGTAAGCTTTGTTCGTTCTTTTTTCAAGAGGCACCAAACTGAAATCTGTATCCAAGTGAAATGAAAAAGAAGACAGCATTCCCAGTTTGTGCAACTTTGTTTGCTAAAATCATATGAAATTTTATGCTAATTCTCCCTCGGTTGTAATACAATTCTTAATTTTGATTGTTGAAATTTGTTGCTTTTTTCTTTTCTCTCGCTCATTGAAGAAGAATTCTCAGTCTCATTATTTTACTAACTCAGCCTCTCCCTGTTTCAATTACAATATAGAATTCTTAGTTTTTAGGAATAATTGCACAGGTGACATATTTTAAAGGCCCAAAAATGAAAAATGTTCCAACTGTTACCTTATGCGGATGTCATAGACAAGTGACGTTATGAATTTGTCTTTCAAAATTTTCTTTCTTTTCCTCTTTCCTTCTTCTTCGGTGTGACCACAACTTCTCCAGTGGACCAACTTCCACGAAACTCTCTTTTTCTTCTTCCTTCTTCTTTAGCGGACCAATTTCAGTAATACTCTTTTCTCTTTTTTTTCTCTTTCCTCCTTCGACACGACCAACTTTGGCAAAACCACGCACCTGCTCCAGCTATGAGAGAGGAGAGTGATATGTGAGTGAGGAAAGGAAGAGAGAGATAGAGAGTGAGAGAGCGAGAGTGATCTGTGAATGAGGAAAGGAAGAGAAAGATAGAGCGGAGTGGGCTTTTCTACGTGCGCGAGTACATTTTGGTAATTTCACCCAAATTTGACATCAGCAAAGAGTAAAAATCCTCGTTTTCAAAAAGCGGGGCACATTTCCTTTTTCCTCCAAAATTTAGGTCATTCGTACAAAAGCTCCTAGTTTTTATGGCTAAAATTTGTTGCTAACATCGTAATCAAATTCTTAATTTAAATTTGAAACAAATTATATTTTTAGATATAGGTTGTGTCTAGTTTTCATTTGGTCCATATGTTTCAAAAGGTTACATTTTTACCCGTGAGTTTTGTTCCATGATTTTCGTTAAATGTTCAATTTTGGTTATTAGTGTAGAGTGTTATTCTCTATTGATTAATTTTAAATCATTATATTTAATTAGTTTTTCCTAATTTTCCATCACGGTTATACTTAATTTTAAATTTTCACTTCATAATTGTTTTAATTAATTAACTAAAAGTTAACGCTAAAGACCGAAGTAAACATTATCGAGAAAATCCAAGGAGAAAAGTGTGTTGAAATTTGGGAACTAAATGAAAACTAAACTCAAAATGCAAGGGTAAAAATGTAACATGTTAGAACTTAGGAGGACCATGCTAAAATCAAGCTAAAAACTTAGAGGATAAAAATTTAACATTTCAAAACTTAAGGACAAAGAAATTAGACTTAAAATTTAGAGACCAAAAAAGTATTTTTCCTTTAAATTTTGATTGATAAAATATGTTCATTCAACTTAATTCTTTTTTTTTTTTTTCCCTTTTTTAAGTACAACAAGATATGAGGATTTAAACTTTTAAACTCTGAGAGGACAATATATCAATTGTATTCTGGCAATGCAATGTAGTTGGACTCTCATGTCGATATGAATGAATCATCCTTTCCAAGGAGGTAAAATCTTTGCTTGCTAGGCAAGAGAATAGCAAGTTACAAATTCTGTCGCGGTAGGACATGTATTTCAATTACTGTGAAATTCATAAATGAAGTAGTTAATGGTGGGGTTACCATTATCCTTTTTGCAATGACGAATCTTGTATGTGTAACGAAAAATCCTGTGAAAAACACGATCGTCTCCAGTGGAAGGCTTTCTGCGTTCAATCAATCTATGCAGAGTGAATCGGTCCCTAAGGAACCCCCGAAAGGGCTGCCATCTAATGGGTACACGAAAGTAACAAAGTTGCTTTGACTACTGTTTGTTGGAGCGAATAGGATGATCGGGCCGAGGGCAACCCCCTCTTCCCCTCACTCTCCTTTCCCTAATATGAACCTTGAGTCATCAAAGCTTTTCATCTCGATCAATTTCACATTGATCGGGGGGCGTTCGAATCTCCAGACAACTTTCTTCATCTGCCCCTGTTCCCAAAATCCTGCTTTGGTGGGCTTCCCTCACGGTGACACCAAAGGTCTACCTCCTTTAGTAGCTCGGCAAAGGAGGTGATTCGGTAAAAAAAAATGAATTGTTGTTTTAAGTAATCCTCAAAATAACAATTCAATTCAATTCGAATCGACTAATCCAGTATATTTTCCACATTGATAGGAGTATGTTTATGTTTCTGCTTTATGAATATGATATTTTCTAGGTATTTCTAATAATATCAAGTGTTATTATTATTTTAGCTAAACCTTGAAAATCTTGGTGCCATAATGCCTTTCAAATCCTCTAGTCATTATCCGACTGCAATAATTCTTGCTAAGAACGTCCATGTTGTGGCAATTCCACCCATAAGGCAATGGGTGACTCCTATAGCACGTCCTTGTACAATGCTTAAGGCTCTAGGTTGAGTAGCAGGAGCAACTTTTAATTTATTATGAGCCCAATTGATGGATTCAATAAGTTCTTAATTACCACTAAACTTCCATTATTATCAAAATTAGCCAGTTTTAGCAAGGATAGTGCAAAGGAAAACATGGTCAATTTGAGTAGAGATCAGATTAGCCAGTTATGCAGGTTTTAACTTCCATTTGAAGAAGATGCAGCAACGCTCACTTGAACAGACAGATTTCCAGATTGCCTGCACTCTAGAACGAAACGTCATGCTAATATATATGAAGCATATCATATACAAACTCCAGCAGCATCGATAAGGCATAGAAAAATGTCATCTACATCACACAAGAAGTCCATTATTATCCATTATACAAAGGAGTGGACTGCAGAGGGTTGAACTATTTTCATCATGCTAAATAACAATCACAAACTCGTGTGCAAATAAGTTTCGTTGATGCTAGTCGAAAGGCCATCCGTAATACCCTGTTTGGTGTTGGTTACTCTCATGTAGAGCTGGTGAGCTGCTTCCTGTGGTAGCACCATGGTTAGAGTTTGAACTTGACGCTCGGAATGGCCAAAGACTTGTAAATGGATTCCTCCTTCCTTGAGTCATCCTACTATTCTCCCTGTCTCGGCTGTTTCGACTAGAATTGTTGCTTCCAGACGAGCTATGGCTACTACCCGACCCTTGTGCAGGCAGTTCTTGGCGGCAAACAGGGCAGGAGTTGTGCTGAACTAGCCAGGGAACAATACAATCTGAATGATACATATGGTCACATGGCATTTGCCTCGCTTCAGACCCTAATTCAAATTTATCTTGGCAAACAGGACAGTGTGAATTCGAACGGATGTGTCTTTGCGTGATTTTAACAACAGGCATTGCATCAATCGAAGATCTAGATGCTGGTGGTGGCCCTCGCCGATCGTTTGCTGAAAGCTGTTCAAACAATTCTTCAAGTCCAGGACCAATGAAATAATCACCACCATTGCTCCTACTCACACCAATTCCAGGAACCCCATTAAAAAACGCTTCAAACCCACCATGTCCAGACAATCTAACAGGAATTTGGCCACCAAAGATCAACCAAGGACCAAATCCTGGACCATGATCTGGAACTGATTCCAACCTTCCCCTGACATCATTTCTGTCTACCAATCGTTGCCTCATAAAGTTTGAGAAAATCTCCAAGAGTCCAAGCCTGCGATTTTGGTATTCATTACCACTGGCTTCAAATAAATCAAAGGGACTTCTTTCCATCATTTCATCGAGTTCTTGAACAAATCCTCCATTACAGCTAGCGCAAATCATGTCTTGCCCACGAAGTCGAACTGGCTGTTCGCATCTGTAACACCAATGGGTGTTTCCTGTCGACATCCTTCCTCTCTTCCCTGCAAGTCTCAACCGTGAAATACCTGATTCTTTAAGTATTGAACCCTTAGCTCGTTACATATAGATATCTCGTCATTGTCAAGTTTAATAATCTCAAGGCTGGGTTATGTACTCAGCTGACTAAGAAAACACAATAGTCTTGAGTAACTTTTGTCTTTTTATATCTGGATTTAACTAATCAGCAGAAAATAAGTACTATCATATCACATGCATGTTTCATTTATCACAAGATGCAAGAAGATTGGGAAATCTGATCTGAAATAACAATTTCCAAATTAGATCAATGTAGAATAGATCAAATTATGAAGTGCATACACAAGTTTCGAACTCCTAACTATTGAGTCCAAAGGTGCTCCCTGTACCCCGTCTAACCAACAAACCAAAGATTTATTCCTAGAATACAATCAAACTAGCAATGAGTACAACCAAAATATTGTAACGGCTTTAGTGAACCTTTCCATACCACCTTCTAGAATACCGGTTTAGGCCATGTAGGAATTTCCTAAGTTCACAGAATTTAGGTGTAAGTTTCTGCTTTAAGGCTGCCCTCTTTTTGCATCTAGTTGATGGAAATCCCAATCTGGGGTTATAGCCTTATAGTTATAGGAATATATGAATGGTATTTCATTCAGGTAGAAGGCCAAATGTTTCTTCATAAAATCAGTTACGATGATTTCTGCATCTAAATATATGAACACTCTCTTGATCAATAATTTAAGGTCCTGAAAACTAGTCACTATTATTCTCTCCTTGAGCATCAGTGCTATTGAAAAAGTTGTTTTTCAGAGAATGTGAAATCCATGGCTATATAACATTTCCTCATTGTTGCACTTGTAGCTCTTTTGGTTGTTAGCATAGTCAAAAGGGATGAAATTTAAAAATCTCGAATCCAAATTGCTTCTATTTTAATCGTGAATATGTAAAGGATGATGTATATCCACATATCTTGGGACGAATATTAGTAAGAGTATATTTTCGGGTTAAAATTTTAGAAGGGCTTGAAGAAGCATTTGGATGTTCAATTTGTGAGAGATCCTATTGATTGGATAGGCTAGTGTAAGAACAACTTCACCTCAAAAATGTTTGGAAACGTTGGAGTAATAGTCCATAATACAATCGAGCTCTAGCAAATATCCAAATTTCCATTCGGTAATTCCAAGGAGTATTAAAACAAATGAATAACAAAATCACCTAAGTAGATATTGAAACAATCTCGAGCATTATCATTTTGGATCTTAGTTGTTAAATCACTAATAAATCCAAAAGCTTTAAGTTGATTGTTTTTAATTATATCAATACTTCAACACTTTTCCACTTGCGTTTGAAAATTTTGTAGAAAACCCAACTAGTGAAAATCTATATTAATGGAGAAGAAAATGACATTCATCAATCCAAAGGCTTAAGCTGATGGGTTATGTTAAATTTAATTATATCAATACTTCAACATTAGTATAGAACTGGGTTTGTACCATATGAGATACAGATCCATCCTAGATCCAGTGACATTGTTCAAGTATGGAAACATCACTATCAAACTAAAAAAGCGGAACCAACTTCAGGAATCAATTTTCCCACTTGAACAACGTATAAATAAGTCAATTCTGCGAGTCAATGAAGTTAGATGACACAACATCAAGTCAAATAAAAGAAGAAAAAAGAATAAAAATCAGAAATTAACAGGAAATTCAACTTAAATTCGCAAGCATTGGCGACGGTTAGAGAACAATGAAATGAAAATATAGAACAAAATGACACCCATCAGATAAAACGTTGAAAAGGGGCAATGAAGAATCGGGAAAACAGGAAAAGAGAAGCAGAGAAAGCAGGAAATGGAATGGTAGAAAAAAGGGAAAATAGAGCGCACCTTGTGAATGTGAAGTGAAGGGTAAAGAGAAGGAATTGAGTGAAGGAATTAGCGGAGAAGAAGATGGGAAGGGAACCCTAAAGATGGGGATGGAGCTGGAAGAAGCGAGTGGGTGAGACTGAAATAATGGAATTTATTCCCAAACTTTTTGTTTCCTTTTGGTGTACAGAAGCACGAAGCTGGACTTTCAGTAAACCCAACTCTTTTCTATTTGAACGACACGTTTTTTCATTACAAGAAGTGTTGGAACTTAGAATGTTAAATAACTATTTTGTTCTTTAAATTTATTCTTACTTTTTGTTCTTTTAAATTTTATATTATGGTTCTCACCTTTTTTTTTTTAAATCAAAATAAAAAAATAAAAAAAATTATTTACACAAAATAACAAAAATTTTAAATAGTTATGATAGATGTTGATAGAAGTCTATCAGGATCTATCAGTGATAGAAATTATAGAAGTCTATCCGTTTTTTTTTTTTTTGCTATTAGTTTGAAATTTTTTCTAGGGAAATTTTCACATATAGAAAAAAATGTCAAACTATTTACAGAAAATAACAAAAAAAAAAAAAAACATTGATAGACATTGATAAACTTCTATCAGCATCTATCAGTGATAGACTTCTATTATTTCTATCACTGATAGACTTATATCAGCGTCTATCACAACTATCTAAAAATTTTGCTATTTTGTGTAAATAGTTTCTCTTATTTTTCTATTTTTAAAAATCTCCCTTTTTTTCTATCTAAGAAAATTTCTCCACTTCTTTTCTAAAAAAATAATTGAATTTTTAATCAAATTTTAAATCAAAAATAAGTTTTTTAAAAAATAGTTTTAGAAATTTGGATAGGATTTCTTAAAATATTATTGAAAGTGAATAACAAAACGAAGAAGTTTATATGTGAAAGTAGTGTTTAAGAATTAATTTAATAAAATAGCAGGGTTTTAGATTTTTTTTTCCTTTCAATTTTCAATGGCTAGATTATAGAGAATACTCAAAGACTTTATGCTTTGTTTCAAAAGTATTCTTGAACTTTCAAAAGAAAAATTCAAAATTACTCCTATTGTTAGTTTTTTATAGAAACTGTTAGTATTTTAAAAGGTTAAGAGTATTTTTAAAAATAAAGTACGGACAGATTCCATAAAAAAAAAAACAAAAAAAAAAAACAATTAGCACATTTTCAATTTTTTTTTTTTAGTTTTAAAGGGTGTTAATAAAACTTTTAGAAGTTCACGGATATTTTTGAATTAAAGTAGAAAGAGTTTAAAGGTATTTTCTATAATTTAACATTTTCAATTTCTTATTGATCATTACATCACTAATTTTGTTTAGTATAACAAATTTAGGGTATGAGTACGAGAATTTGAACTTCTAACTTCATGGGAAAGAGAACATGTCAAGTTTATGAAAATGTCAATCAAACGTTGATGTCAATGGATCTTTTTGAAAAATCTTAAAATAAAAAAATAAAAAGTAAATAAACATTTACACTTTTTAAATTAGAAAAAATGTAAAATTATTGACATTTTTTTTACTATCCTTCTTTAATATTTCATCAATTTTTTAACATTATAATAGAACCGTTGATTCAACTTTATGTTAATATTGGACCTACACGTAAAGATGTCAAATATATCGATAGAAATTTAATACTCTACCTATAATCATATCAATCAATTATCAAACCAAACTTCATATATATATATATATATATATATATATATATCAAACCAAAGTATTATTGACTTCATCGTGTTCGACCTTTTATCATATTTACATTTTTAATTGAGTATCGCTAAATATATTAAAAAAATCATTACCAATGGAAATAAGGTGGAGATGGTATAAAGAAATATTATTCTCTATTCCTATCCCTTAGATTAGACTAAAACAATAATGTCATCATGACACAATTCTATGAGTTGTCTGATTTTTGGGTTGCATGTTCAAGGCAGTATTTTTTTCATTAATTAATTTGTTTATTTTATAGATTGATGTTGATTGATCTCATGGCTATGTAAATGAGAAGTTTTTTTTTTTTCCTTCAAAATTTGTGACTTCATAAAAATACTTTAGGCTAACTTTTTTTTTATTAAAAAAACTTAAAATTTAGGAATTTATTAGATGCAAAGTTAAAGTTAAAAAAAAATTATTATTAAAAGCTTTTAAAATTTTAAGAATCAATAGACACAGACATGAAAGTGGCTGTGAAAAACAAAAGCCTGGAAATGAACAACTTGGAAATTTGCATAGGGTAGGTGAAATCCATATTTGAGGTAAAATACCAAAGTTGAATCTTTATGACAATTCAAAGTGACCTATTCTCCTTTAATAAAAGAGATAGGAATGGAATTACAATAAACTATCTTGTAATCACATGCCAAAGTAAACAGACAGATCAGGACCCATATAATCACATGCCATCATATAGGGGAAAGAAGACTGTAGTTTTTATTTCTATTTGAAATATGGATTCTCCATCAAGATTCAACAAATAATGTCATCCCACCAGGATAAAGTCACAAGGAAACCATCCAAAAGCAACCCAACAAGGCAGTGTTTATAAGTTTTAGAATTGATGACCTCAAGTTGGAATAACACTGTTTAACTAGTGAAACTATAATGTATAAAAGTAAAAATGCAGTATAAAAGGTAAGTTGTGATTAAAAAGTGAAAAAAATGTGGTATGAAAGATAAGCTTTGAGTTTACAGTAAGATTAACAAACTCCTAATCTGAGATAGGCAAACTAACATACTCAACATAAGCAACTCTTTGAACTTATTAAAGAAACAGATACAGTTGGACAGTGAAGTTATATGAGCAACGGTAATTATAACGTTTGAACTAAATTGTCAGATGAGAGAAGTAAAAGAAACAAGAAATGTACAATAGATTCAAATTTTCTATTCTTGTCTAGTAATCGCATCTGTCACTACATATGGGAAGGTTGAAATTTCTTTCAGTGATCGTGTTGTCCATGAGTCAAGTTTTCCATATAGAAGTATATATACAAGAAGAGGCCGTCAAGAAAACAAAGGAACTCATAAATAGAATACCTCAAAATGACCCATTAATTCCCAATTGAATATACGACGGCGATGCTCCCTCCAGAAAGTGAGGCGTGCATTTGATCCATAACTTCAGGTAAAGGTATAAGGTCAAAGATACTTGTCGAATCTCAAGTGAAAAGTGCATTTCTATGCTACATAAGGGATTGCTGTATCGTCGAACCTTAAAAAAGTAGGAGAGATCAGTCAGCGTCACCAAGGCCATCACTTCCATCACCTCTCTTGGAAATAGGTGCATACTGAGAGCTTCCCTTCTTGGTCTGTGAAGCAATTTCAGCATTCTTCCTTAGAACAGCTCCAGGTGATGGGTATGGCCGCTGTTGAAAGAGAGGACCCTGCCATTCACCATGGACGAGAGGAATCATTTATTATCCAATTGGAAGTATTTCCATCAAATAAGAAAAATTAAAAAACTGGGATCCAACACAATGAGGATTGGATTGAAGAACAAGAAAGCAACCCATGTTGTAGCCAGTGTCTAGAGTTCACTGCAAACGCTAGAGTCAGAACAATACATCAAACAGACTCAAACCAAGGCCCATTGAGAAGGAAATGTTTTATGATTGGCAGAAAAAGAACCCAAAAATGTTGGTGGCTGGGAAAAATCTCTCGGAAATGGACATGGAGAAAGTATGATTACTGTCAGGCAGTTTATGTTTTCAATTATTTTCACTTCCATATGCAATTTGTATTTTGGGAAATGTACAGCCATTCTGAAACATAAATGTTCAGCATTAAATTGTATATGTGAAACTACATCACATGGCCATACATGAAACGACAATTGCGTTATTAGAAGGTGAAACAGTTGCAACAACAGACAGCTAAAAGACTAAAATCATAATTCATCTCAATCTTAATCATTCTTCGAAGTAAAAAGATTTAACAAAATGATTAGTTACTACTTACTGTAGCAGTAGTATCTGCTGCTCGAGGTTGCACACCTTTTAGACCCACGACCCTGAAAAGTAATAAAAACAAACAATTAAATATCACTCTACTTCTTGGACAGATTTTATGAGGCCCCATCTTGATAACCATTTGATTTTTAATTCTTAAAAATTAAGGTTATAAAAACTACTTCCAACTTATGAGTTTCTTTGTTTTGTTATCTATTTTTTAAGGATGATTTCAAAATTCAAACCAAATCTTGAAAACTAAAAAAAAAGTAGTTTTAAAAACTTGTTTATGCTTTTGGAATTTGATTAAAAATTTAAATATTTCCTTTGGAAAGATGAAAACCATTATAAACAAAATAGGAGAAAATAGAAGAAAATAAGCACAATTTTCAAAAACCAAAACCTTTGTCAAACGGAGCCTAAATAATCAATCAGTATTGAACCCATAAAGCTAATTTTTTAAGACCTACCAGCCACCACGAGGCGCATCTGAATAAGAGCTAGGATCCATTGGATCCAATTCATCATCTTCACTATAGGAACGCTTCCTACTTTCTCGTTTTCCACCTTTCCCAATTGGAGGTTTCCATTTGGACCTGGCAACCCATATTCATTAGCTTAATAATTTAATCCTCCCCCTATTTCTTGATAGAGTAATGCATCCCCAACTCCGGAAAAACAAGCAGTGGAAACTTTACATTACACAGACTATGATGAAGAAAAGAAAACAGAACGTGTAAAGAGCACCAAATAGTTTGACGAAGTATTTTGAATTATAAACACCAACCACAGTATCATGTCCGCATAGACAATTGTGTCTGCATATCAAGTCGTGAAAATATAATGATACTAGAATTAAGATCATTCCAACTGTTGTAATGATTAAAATTAAATGTTGCAAAATGTAGAAGACATAAGATGGATCTCCAAGGAGGCCACACAAGAGCTGAGGAAAAATAATATTTGAGAATTGGGATCAAGAAGTCAAAGTTCGGGGACAAGTAGACCAAATACTGACACTGGAGAAAACTAGTTAGACGCAGGTTGTTCTACACCATAGTTAGCAAGAATAAGAACAACTGTGGTCAAGGTTATAAAGGATGAAGTTACTCTGTACGTAAAATTATTATTCATTCCCAACCCATAATTTTCAACACGACTTTAGTTGATTTTAAAAATAGGTTGGTAAAATAAATTAAGAGAAAATAACTTCTTGAAAACCATTATCCACAAATATTTTTGGACTGTTTTCAAATATAAAAAAATGAGTCAAACTATTTACAAATATAGAAAAATTTTACTCATCAGTGATAGTGATGGAATTCTATCGCTTGAGCAATAGACAGCGATAAACGATAGAATTATATTGCGGTCTATCGTTGATAAACAGTGAAATTTTTCTATATTTGTTGATATTTTTTCTTTTATAGTAATTTTCCAATATTTTTACTAATATTTATTTATTTATTTAAAAAAATAAAAAAGAAAAAAGAAGTTTATGCTCAACTAACAAACAACTCTAAATACTGCAAAATCAGTACTGTATGTCATATTAATATTATATAAAGAAAAACAGATTTAAAACTAACTTAGTCTAAAGTCAGAGACTGTTCCATTACCTATCCGTCGCAGATTTTTTAATGGAGGGATCAGTGCTATGCTTGACATTCTCTGTCTTCTGCTGATTACTAATATTGCTGGTTGGCAAGTACTGACACTGGGGGAGGCCGAGAATTCTGAAAGTCATTGTGAGTAAATTTAGAAAAGAAAAAAAAAAGTAAAACAATAGCAGTATGTATTACGTATACGTAATCCATGAGGAAAACCAAAATATTTCTACGAATTTATCAAGAGTTTGGGCTGAAAAACTGTATACAGGTCATAGAAACATCTAAGATTGAAAATTAAAATAATTGCATCTGCGGTATGCCTCATCAATGGATAGATTAATGTTAAAGTAAAATTCCAAAGTTCCGAAACAGTCACCTGTATATACCCAAACAAACAATGAATAATAATACAACTGACACCTCAATTACAAGGACATATTGCAACAAACGTTAACTTCATTTTTCTTTAAGATATGAAACAAACTTCTCAATTCAGAGAAAGGTACTGGCAGAATCCAGACAGAGAACCAATTCTCGATAAATCTATTATGAGAGAAGAGAAGATGCCTTTAAAAATAGGCAAATCTGGATGTTAAGAGCTGGATAACAAAAGAGGATATCCACGTTGACAGAACAGGTAAACAGCCTAGCTCTATCTCAGTTCAATTCAGTTCTAGGGCAAGCCAAGCAAACACCGAAGGCCTCAAAAAATTAGTTCAAGTTCTAAACTAAAGAATCAAACTAGCAGCTCCACAAGATATGATCAAGGTTCTCTACTTGCCTATACAACCGATCAAAAAGGACATAAGCCTTGAAATACGATCCAAAGTATTAACATTATCGTGTAAGACCTAACATGCAAAGAATGATGTATGCCACAAAATATAATCTAGTGTTACCATGTAAGACTTGCTGCACAAAGAATTTGACCTTCTTAGGCATATTAACCTTCTCCAACAAAGAAAAATTGGGACAAGTGGAGGAAAAAAGGGGAGGGGTCCACCAAAGAAAGAAAAAAGGATTTGCAAAGAAAAACCTTTAGGAGGACTTGGGACCCAAAGATGTATTTTTGCCCAAACTAATGAAATTCACTACCAAAGAGAAAACAGTTGTAATATCCATCGGACGACAAAATTCTAGAGCAAGAAAGAGGAAGAGTTGCCCAAAGAAGAAAAGGCTCAAGCCACCAACATATGATATAAGCGAGGGAAACATCACAACCACGAGCCTCATTTTTGCACCCTAAATTACCAACAGCTAGACCAAAATAGCTTAATAAAGTGTTTTGAAAAGAAAATTGATAAAAAACCAAAAAATGTGTCCCTAACATGTCCTCAATTTACCAATTTTGAAAACCAATTGCTAAACCTACTTTTTGCATGTCAGACACATGTTTGAAGTATGTTTGCAAATCTGTGTCCAACACGGACAAATGTTTGTGCTTCTTAACTCAAGATTCATGGACCACATCTTTTAACTCCAAAATTTCCTTGTGAATTGTTCTCCTCATGTATTTAAGGTGACTGAAAAAAACTCATCCTATTTTTAACATTAATAAATCAACAATATATTATACAATTACTAACTACAAAAATAAAAATTCTAATGTGCAAACTTAGAACTTACAAGTACAAAATGATTGAAGAATAGTATTAAGTACAACCATTAGAACACACACTCCAACTATTGGCTAATTGACTCTTCAGACACTTATAAAGAACACCTGATACAAATAAGAACTTGCACAAATGAAATATGAAGGATCGGGGTTCTAGCTAATGAACTTCCAACCCTACCTATCATCATCCACATATCATTTTTTTTTAATACAACTGCGAGAATGAGGGATCAAACCTCAACCTTTGGAAAGGAAGGTCATATCAATTACCATTGAGATAAGCTTACTTTAGCATCATCCACAAATCAGTTCATACATAGTTACAAATAATCATACCAAATACAATCATATGCTACATAATAGTGCCAAATGATATAAGTTTTTTTTTAGAGAAGAAACATTTCATTGATAGAATGAAATAAGGGGAAAAACCCCAAAGCACCAAAAGGTGTTACATGAATGATTTCCAATTGGAAACTAAAAATGAAAGACTGTAGTTCTTAAAAGGGTGCCTATTTTTGCACCAAAACATGGCAGTAGATAACACTAAATCCATAAAAAGATCAAAACTACATAAGTGATCAACATACCGTGTACAATGATTACAGTAACCCCAAGTTTGCACAAGGCCTAGTCCCCAGCCACCGCATCCCATGCATTTATTTTGCTCAGACGATTGATCCTGCCACTTCCCATTGGTTGAACTCGTAGAAACCCCACTAATGAATTTAGACCCAAAACCATCACAATGAAGAACGAAGTGTGAGAATTTATATAAATAAAATTGCAGTAAGATAGATAACAGTTAGCGGGTGCCCATCTTGTTGATCAGCAGATTAGTATCATGTATGAAAGGAAGTGTGCGGAGAAGGGAGGCGGATCTACTTAATGGATGAGTAAGATGTATATGTGGGCTCTTAGTCAGAATCTAAAAGAGGCTAATAAGTAGTATAGCATGTAGTAGAGAGACGGAGGGGGAATTCACGTTTTTGCTTGGACTAGAGTCGTTTAGCAGAATGAGAGAGCTAATGGACTCTCGGATTTTCCCAAGTATATCTCCATATCTCTTTCGATCTAAGTGCATTTGCAGCTAACTATAGTTCCATTGACTTTTCATTAACCCAATGACTCAAGAAAGACCATTTTGCACGGACAGAAGGCAACAGCAGCCCTTCATAAGTTGAAATCTACGATGATGTCGGAGCCCAAGGTTCTTGGGCTTCTCAACTTCTCCCAACCGTTCATTTTGGAGATTGATGCATCTGGGGATGGTGTTGAGGCTGTGCTCATGCAAAAACAACGTCTAATTACATATTCTAGTCCAGCTTTATCAACACATCAACTTAGACCTCTTTACGAAAGTTGTGAACTAATGGGATACCTTTTTTTTTTTTAAGAAAATATAGTTTTTCACTGATCCAATGAAAAATAATTACTGTTGCAAATTGTTTCTAATATGCAAAAATGGAGGGCTTTAGGACTTTATTGTGAAATTAATCAAAAAAAAGCTTGAAAAGCCACAAGTTGCTGGGGAAAATAAAAAATGGATCACGAAATTGATTGGCAACAATTTCAAGACCAAATTAGCCTTTCTTCAGCTAATTTGCCTCGTGTGCAATCACCATATCTTCAAGGATAAACTATTGAAGCTCATCTTTTATTTAACACCTTATTTATACTTCTCTATATTGGTATAAATTAGCCCCATACTTTTGTGATTATAGGCTTATAGCATTACCTCTCTTACTGCTCATTGGTCTAGCTTTTTGTAACACACATGGCCCTCACTGCCCCGAGCTCAGCCTAGAGAACAACAAAAGTAATGCACTTTTGAGAATGCCTCATAAGTTGGAATCTAGCATTTGGTGAATCTGCTCAAAACACTTCCTATCGTGGAAAGAAAGAAAAAAAGAAAAACCATGGGACCATGAGCTTCGGGGCATTAAGCAAGCTATACAGCAGGAAGACGCAACCCGGTAGGCTACTCTTTCAAGGTGAGTCACTATATTATTGTGGGAGGTTGGTTTTATCACCAAATTCTCCCGTCATTCTACATTTTTTGTTAAAAGAAGATATAAATTTTTTATTGATAAAATGAAAAATACAAATAGAAGTTTATTCTTTTTGTCTTTTTTTCCCTTTTTAACAACAAACCAAATGAAAGATTGAAATTTGAAAAGTTACAATGAAAAGTGGTTCTGGTCTTCCATGTCCAGCAAACACAAGGGGCCAAACCAAGGGGGATCATACCATGAAAGCAAGCTTTCTCTGAAATCCAACCATAAAAAAATAATAATAATAACAAAAAGCTGATTTTCGAAGAAATTTCAGATTTCTGAACAGCTTTAAACAAGGAAGAGGGCATTGGGATTTCCAAACAGGTTATGAATTAGGGATTTGATTGAGGACTCCGTAGGGACAAGCAACAGTACTTTTTTTTCATCCCTAAAGCTTATATGAACCTCTTCCAATAGTAACTAGATCAGTAAAGTGCATAATCTCATTATCCTTAAAATTTCTCCTCAATATAACTTTTCCAAGAATGGTTCAATTGATCCCCAAACCAGAAATTAAGCTGTTTGGACTAGAAGCAACTCTGAAAATTGAAGAAATCCGATCAAGGAAGAAGAGCCCATCCAAGCATCTTTCTAGAAATCAGTTATGTTACCGCAGCCTCATTTGAAGGCAGAAGAATGTTTTGCTTACTAATGCTCACCAAGGACTCCTTACATTGGTAGCTTTTATGACATTAGAAGAACAACCCAGCTTCAGATTTTACATGAATACTAACAATCGCCTTATTCCATAATGCAGAGGATGCGTGATAAAAATGCCAAACTCATTTGCCTAACAAAGATGTATCTCCCTCCACCTATATTAGAGTAGTCAAGTAGGAGGGGAGAGCTGGGGGACTCTCAAGTTTCCCTAAATGTATCTCAATATCTCTTTTGATCCAGTGTGCTCACTCATATGCATCCTCTCTTGTATTTTCCAGTTTCTTAATGAAAAGACCTTCATTTTTTTAGCATAGATATATCGAGATCTCATTTACCTTGTACAACCGTTGCAGTATCTTGAACCCTGCACGAGGGTCATTCCACTTCCACATGTGATGCATTTACTTTGCTCCAAACTTTGGTCGTTCCAAGACCCAGGAACATTATCATTCAAGCGTGTCAAAGTTGTCTGATGACATGCAACTGGCGGCTCCCACTGGGTTACCTGGGTTCTCATATTGTAGTAGTATTTGAGGCCTGCAATCATATGAAAAGTTGTCAATGGGAACAAAACTGCAAATTATATTATCCAGCAACATTTTTCTGAACACTTTTCCATTGAAGTTAGGAAAACCACCAATTACATCAAGAACATAATAGTAAAGGCACGACATAAGCATCCCTCAATGGATAACTCCCTTTTCAAGCCTTGCAAACTTCGTAAAGAAGATTCGTGAGATGCCAAATAAGCAAGTTTCCACACAATTCAAGCTGATTAGTCAAGCCTTCAACATCTAGACTCTCCACATCAATGACTCGTCAAAAAGGTAGGGATGCAGGACAGAACTAAACTTGAAGGCACTCCATGGTGTGCTGAGTTACCACTTCATGGTGTTCTGCTTTAATTTTAGGATTTTTACTGTATAAGTTTGCTTCATGAAGTGGTAATTTTAGGATTTTGACTGTACAAGTTTGAAAGTTTCCTGATAGCTGCGATACAGCAATTCCAAACTAGAAACTTGGAACTGAAGGCCACTCAGTCTAAACTTTACAGATATGTCATTCCTATTTTTAGGGGGAACCAGAAATGTATACATGCATTGAGAAAAAGTATGGTAAAGCTGAAACGACAAGGATTATGGTGCTTAATTCCTCCAGATTTCTTAGCTTTTCTCCTCCAAATTATGCATGGAAGGAGGTATATCAGCAACATAAATACATCAAATCTCTCACCAACCTGCTGTTTGATCGAGTGCCTCCATCCAATCTTCTGGAAGGGATACAGCTGATGATAGTTGCGTATCAGAAGAAGATTCAGAGGGCCTTTCCCATTGACTCTTCCCACTACTTTCATTATAATAATATGAAACACCACTGCCAGGGTCTTTAGCCTCCACCTATGAAGTAGAAACATACAAGTTTATAAAGAACAAACTTCCAAAAAACAATATCCCAACACATCTTCATACTTCTTAGAAATGAAAGAACCATCTCCTTTAGACCAGTCAATACTCCCTCTCACGCTTTTTTTTTTCTCCCTTCTTTTTTTGGTAAAACATACTTTTGGTCCCTGGATACTAAGTTTCTGTTTGGTCAATGGGTTTTTAAAGCTAATACTTATAATCCTTGGTATTTGAATTTAGTTTGTATTTGGTCTTTGAGGTTTCAAAAGCAATATATTTGATTCCGGCTCCTAAATGGTACCTAAATAAAATTGTCCACTAGTTGATATAACAGAATGATATCATTTCAGTTACAATATGTTGACTAGGCATTAGGCATTGCTGGAATCATTTTTTATTTTTTATTTTCTATACTTAGATAATAGAAACCAATTTCAACTTTAGGGACCAACTATAAATCAAATTTAGATCTCAAAAACTAGACAAGTCACTTTTAAAATCTCAAGGATCAAATAAAAACTAAATTACCAAAAGTATTAGTTTCGAAAACTCAGACATCAAATAAAGATTATGTTCAAATTTGAGGGACCTAACAGTATATTTTAACCTTAAATTTTCTTCTAAAATAAAGATCGTGTTCAAATTTGAGGGACCTAACAGTATATTTTAACCTTAATTTTTCTTCTAAAAGAAAGTACAATATTCCCATCCAAAGTTGATAATGTTTCTACTACCCAAAATCCTAAGAGGTTACCAACAACTTTATATGATACAAAGAATTACAAAAATAAAACCCCCAAAGTTCCTAACACAGTAATGGCCGCTTCAACTCCATAATAAAGTCCCCTAGACGCTACTCACTCACACTTGGGAAACCGACCTGTAATTTTTCTGTCAAAAGTCATTCACTTCACAAACTATAACTGTTTTAGCAAACACCAGACTAGTAATATATAAATTGTATGATATATTATAATTAAGTAGATTTAGAATACTTATTGATCAGGTACTTCATAGGGAAAAATGGTTTAACAAACATTACCCAATAGAATAAATAGTTAAGCATGTTAGATTCCTACTTATTGGAAATATTTAAAAAATAAAGTAAATTAAGGCCACCTAAGTCAGCTATCAAACAAAAGTAACCTAACTCGCAAGTTGCAATAGGCGATTCTAACATAAGTTTGGACAGTGAAACAGGACACTGCATACAATTGGTAAAGAAATTGCAAACGGTACACACCCATCCATGAGGCAGCTTTTCTCCTTGCAACGTTTGATTTGAAATAGCATCAGAATTTGTCTGTAATTTAAGGTTCAGTTATTGTTCTCATAAATGATTAAGAGAGAAGCAATAAAATAAAGAATATGAGAAGGACCATTGAACTATAATTGCTACCAGAAGTACACAAATACTATAAATCCCAAACATGATACAAAAGAATATTTATAAATCTGAACGAAATTCGGGTGCATAAGCTTTTCATTGTAAATCTGCTTTTTAAAGATAAGAGAGGAGAAAAAATTGAAGTATTTCCTCATCAGGGAGAAAGGGTAAATATTGGTTTAACTGGGTCAAATTGGTCTGTGGCTAAATAATAAGACTAAGACGTAGCTGTCAAGGCATGTTTTAGGAAGTTTGCGACATTAGTCCTTACAGAATTGCTATGTTCTGCATCTTCTTTAAGAATACCCCTAGCTCTTAGCTTCTGCTTGAGGTACTCGGGCAATGCTTTGGCAACAGAACTTTGTTCGGCTTCCCTAACCTGTCCCTGGATTTTCTGGCCAATCGCGTTATTTCCTGAAAGCAGGACTACGTTAAGGGAACCAAATGGAAGGTCAACATCGAAATCAAGCAAAAGGAAAAGGTTTTTACCATTGGCAACAATTCCAGGCTTTGAAGCACCATAGAAAGCACATCCACCAGGTACGCCATATCCATTTCCAATTTCCAAGTTCCCTGACATGACAACAAGATGTCATTCTCCTTGAAAGGGAAAAAGAAGATTATATGATTGCGTTTGTTGGTAACTCCAATATGGAATAACAATGTATCACACTATCAGTCAGAGAAGAATGTATCACACATATCTGCTGATTTTATTAATTATTTCAAACTGGTCTCTGAACTACGAAAAGTTTAATGTGAAAGGCCATAAAATATTTTGTTTTAGATATAAGCCAAGTTGTTTGATATTATTGAAATTACATGAAAAAGCCAAGAAAGTTAGAAAAAAGATATCCAGTTGCCGTTTATAGTAGTTAAAGTATGATTATAATTACAAGGAAGTTACAAAAGAACAAGAATAAGATCTGGCAAAAGAAAAAACAAGTGAAATCCTAATTTGCATTAAACAATATAATGGGAATATTTTGAACAAGAGAAGTTGAAACCCAAGAGGAGGAACTCAAGCATGCAACATTGCAATCATTTTCCAACTGTATCCATCTGTCCTAAAAACGTTTCATGTACACTTGAGTCGATTGTTATGGAAGGTCAATAGTTCAACATGAGGGTGGGGGATTCGAACCTTTGACATTAAGGTTGATACAACATATTTTATGTCGGTTGAGTTGTGCTCACTTTGGCCTGTTATAGAAGGTCTACGAGAAATTGACCGACCAAACAACTCTCTCCCATGTTTGAAAAAGAAAGTGGTTTGCAAAGAACGGATTCAACCCAGTGTTGTTGATGCAACCCCAAGCGGGACCTAAGGCGAGAGGAACCTAAGGCGAGAGGCAATGCACTTGGGGGCCTTTGCACCTCATATGCAGTTGGAGCAAGCGATTTCAATCAGGTGCTCGCCCCGCGCGCCTTTGGTCATCTTGCTTAGTCCAAGGCGTGCACCTGATTAAAATAACATGTTGTTCTTTTTTAAAAAAAAAAAACAAATATGCTTTTGACGTTAAAACCCACCATCTAAGCCCACAAAAAAGGGCCAACGAAGCCATGCAACCAAAATACTTGTTTATTCATCCTTAGATTTATATGGGGAGGATGATGTTGATTTTAACATTTGATGATGTTTTACTTTTATTTTTTGTTCATTCTTATTGACTTGATTATTATTTGAATATTTTTGACATTTGGATGTTTTTACCATTTAGTATTAATCTTTAAGGCTTTGACATTTTCTGTGACCATATATATATAAACTTAGGCTCTCTATATATCATTTATTTATTTATCTATTCATTGCGTCCTGCTTCACTCAGACATGGCCTTTGTTTCGCCTCTTGCCTTGAGGTGATCAAGGGGCTTGTCGCCTTGAGGTGCGCCCCACGCTTTGAAAACAATTAACATTGCAAGGCTTTGATTCTTAAAGAAAATAAAAATAATAATAATCAACCCAACCTTAATGATGATGAATATTATAATCATAACCTAACTCAATGTAATGGCCATCACATTTCAAAATCAGAAGTTCACTTACATGTGTGCTCTTTGTTGGCAAGATAGGGAGGATAAGAACCATCTTTCTTTATTTGTTCTCATGCACAGAATTGTCGGCATCTTCCATAACCAAATATAAATCTAAAAGTTTTAATACAATTTGGTTTTTTTTCCTAAAGAACTTTAATTGAGAAAGGATGAAAGAATATAAGGGCATCCAAAAAGGAGAGACTACAAAAGGGAGGAACTTTAATTAAGTACAATGAGACCTAACGTATAATTACAATACAATTTGGATTAAGAAATTCTAAAACAATATTTTGAAAAAAAAATTAGTTATCCGATGGGTCAACCCAAGCCCAATTCAAATTTTGATCGAATAAGTCAAGCTTATAAGCAGGGCCCTCAATTAGGCTATTGGAAGTTGGGCCAATCTTGGGCCTTACTTTCCTCAGTCAGGCCGACCCGACTTGGCCCAATGAGGTTTACGAAGAGGTAAAGGGCCTTGTGAAGGAACTTAAGGACTTTAAGGCAAGGTTTCAAATCCCAAAGTGGCCACTTACCTAAGATTAAAGAAAAGATCCTAGTGTCTCTAAAAGATTGTATGGTGTAGGGACAGAATCTGTCCTATGAGACTAGTTCATACTTATAAGTTGATCCAAATACTCTAAAAGGAAATCTCTTCCTTGCATACGCCAAAACACTTCCATACATCAATATCTCTAACAATGTGCAATCCTCCTATAAACCCTTCTCATCCAACAATTGATATCTTTACCTAAAAGTACTTAAGCATCTAGTATTGCATCACAAGAAGAGCAAGTGAAGGGAAGAACTTCAATAGGAAGAGGAAGCCACATCACAAAGTACCAAACTTCTTCTGGAAGATTCAGCTTTGTCTCTAAAAGAATGTATGGTGTAGGGACAGAATCTGTCCTGTGAGAATAGTTCATACTTATAAGTTGACCCAAATACTCTAAAAGGAAATCTCTTCCTTGCATACGCCAAAACACTTCCATACATCAATATCTCTAACAATGTGCAATAGTCCTATAAACCCTTCTCATCCAACAATTGATATCTTTACCTAAAAGTACTTAAGCATCTAGTATTGCATCACAAGAAGAGCAAGTGAAGGGAAGAACTTCAATAGGAAGAGGAAGCCACATCACAAAGTACCAACCTTCTTCTGGAAGATTCAGCTTTCCCCTTTTCATAGCCATTTCTGCACGATGTTCAGAAGTAATCTTCAAAAGATGCTCCTGAAATTACATTTATAAAGGAACGATTAAAGCTACAAAACACGATAACAAATAATAAGCCTTTGTGTGTAATGTGTGTAACAGTGTCAAGCAATAACAACACAAACGAAAGAGTCCAAAGAAGATATCAATGCCTCTCACAATGGGTAATTAGGAACGATTCTGATGTGAGGTATTAGGGAGGATTTAAATAATTTCTTCTCAGCATATTTTATTGTTTTTCATTTTTGGCTCATCGTTCCCGGAATTACCTCCCCTTTTATAATGATAATTACAGTAACTTCCCTTATTTCTTTGGATAAGAACATTTTATTGATGAGATGAAATTATAAAAAAGGGGAAGGATCTCATCCAAAAGAAAAATTAGAAAAAGTTTTTGAGCTACAAGAGAATAGATAGTATCAGAAAAGGTGGGTGCTAATTTACACCGTGTGAGAGCTAAGAAAAGATAGAGAATCAAAAACGTTGTGTCATCATCCTTAAAGATTCAAGAACTATGTGTGTTCCTCCATAGAGACCCATAAAAAGGCTCTAGAAAATTTGAGCTAAATGATCTTTTTCTCCCTCCTTGAATGGGCAACCGAAAAATATCAGGGCAATCAGAATGAATGGATCTCCAAGCAATGCAAGGGACCAGCCAAAGGTTGAACATATCACACCTCCAGCGGGTTGAGGCATAGGATCTATCATAGAAAAGATTGTGGATTCAAATGGTTACTCTACCAAACCCACTAGTCTAGGAATAGGAAAGCGGTAGTTGATGGTGATTTTTCTAATGGCAGGACTGTCGTGTCAACATACATGAACATGATGTAGGGACTTCTTTGTAAACTAGCCGTTAATAGCTAGTTAAACTTTACGGTCATTCGCCGGAGGAATAGTCCTTATGTTTTAGGTTGTTAGTTAGTTAGATCATGTTTGTTGCTCTTCAAAACAAAGAATGTTTTCTAACATGCATTAATGCTTAAGAAATTTCGATAATTCCTAAAAGGTGCTATCTCGCTCCACCTAACTCGGACTCGTTCCATAATTTTACACGTTTATTTCATAATTTTATAGATCTCGAACATCAAAACAGTAGAATTGACCATTGGGGCGGAAACAGGGCTAAAACATTGCAAAACAAAGCCCTAAAGCATCAACCAAGGAAAATAGGCCATAATTACAAAAAATTGTGTCGCACAACACTAAAGCACTGTGCATGGTGCATGGTGCCAAGGACAGAGGAGTGCCAAGACGAGAGCGCCGCAGTGCCCCTCAACGCTAGCGCACGATGCTTTTTCCAAAGGTCCAGACAAGGACAGCACTACGACGCTACAGCGTCATCATGGGGAAGACATGTGTGCGCAACTGCAGCGCTGCGGAAGCAAGGCCACAGAGATGCAGTGTTGTCAGCAGCGCTAGCCCAATTGCTATATATATCACTTCTGGCCCCCTAGGTCAAGCAGTCCGAATTTCTTCAGCCTCCTTACCTCTTTTGCACTTGCAACTTTCCCCTTTCATCACTTATTTCTTTGTATTGAAGATTGAACCTCTAATTTCTCATTCCAACAATATGTCCAGCTAAGATAGGCCATTTCCATTTGGGGATAGGACTTAGGTTGATCTTTCTTTTGAGGATTTGAACTTACATTTTGGGATTTTTCTGCTATAAAGGTTCTTCATCTTCGTTCTTTCTCAATGAACAAACATTCTTGATTGAACTGACACTCCGAATTGAATGTTTGTTGTTTTGCTATGTTTTTCCTTGCAATATGTATACGTCGCAACAAAACACCTGATTGCATGTTCAATTGGTAGGCTATCCACCTAATTAAATATGCTTGATCTAATTAAGATTTAGAATTAAATCGTATGTTAGACTTGGCTATCTGAGTGTCTCATACATCGAGGCAAATTACTCATCGTTCTTAATGCAAACTAGGATAATCTTTATAGACGCTATCGAACCCAATTGATTTGAATAGTTTAGTTTGATTAGGAGCATTCTTAATTAATGAATTTGGAACACTTGTAGAGCAATCTACAAGTGGTCGTATGTTTGCATGCTAATTTCCATCATCCTTAGATTCCTATGATAAAGAAAGGCAGCCAAACTCGATCCTATCCCTGAATCGATCTCTCTAATTGAATTTTCCCCAAATCTACTTTTAAACGTTTAAATTCTTGCAACTTTAGTTTCGTGCAAATTTTTTTTTTTTTTTGATAATTTAGTTAACACCAAACCAACCCTTCCCCCCCCCCCCCCCCCCCCCAATTGTTACCATCAAATTCAAGTCTTAGTTTAAGAAAATTATTTGATTTTCTGTGGAGATGACTCGTTCCTACTAGCAGTACAAGCTCGTAAGAGTTCAGAAATTACATCTGAGTCAGGCCTCGACAAGCTCAATTAAAATTTTTTTGGTAAGATTGATGCTTAAGAAGTAAACGACCAGTATCACTTAAGAGTATCCTATTGCCCACATGATCCAAGCTGATCTTGATTCAGAAACTAAAATCTTAAAGGCAAGTTTCACTCAAGAAGAAGGCAATTGAGGAAGGCTAGTAGTTAGCTACTACACTAGAATAGTTCTTCTGTCATGTGGGTATTCTGTTTGCTTTCTGTTTGGTTAGTTAATTAAGATTGATGCTTAAGAAGTAGGCTAGTTCAACAACTAACTGCCTTAACCAACGTAATTTTTGCTTCAAGTTTTTATACACATGGGCTAGTTGAAATCAAAATGGATGTGTAATAATGTTCTTGAATTGAAATACACAACCCTAGTTCACCTTGTTGTACATTCATACACTCAATACAAGACATTTGTCTCTCAAGAAAGTAAATAAATAGGGACCATGGTGGCAGTGATTACATACAGCTTACTCTAGTGATGGGTGTAGCTATTCTACATTCTAAAGAAAATTTATGAATGAAAGTTGTATGAAGGTAGAAAATCACATACTTTAATAGTACTCGGGTCATAACGTTCTAAAAAGATATCTGATCGCTCAACAGGAAGTCCATCTGCACCCACAGAGTCTCTGGGAAAGAAAACATCTTTAGTTTCCATTATCAATTTGAACTGTAATAATTAAATAACAAATGAAGAACCATCACCTTTGACTACGAATAATATTTTGGGTAGCAAGTTCCTGTTAGGGGAAAAAAACTAATTAAAGCATTTGAAAAACTAAAATGATTTATCTAGATAGATAAGAAACAGTGTCTTGCATATGAATTAAATTACAAACGGAGAGCTAAAGAAATTTCAAGAAATAAAATAAATATATAATTCTCTCCAATTGACATGTATGGGAGACTTGAGGCACATGAGGAAGCTGAAAGAGAACCAATATCCCCAAATCTTAGGTGCAGCTTTCCTCCTCGTATCGAATACTCTCGTTTCTCTCCAACAGAATCTACCAATCAGAAAGCATAAACGTGGACACCAAATACAAATACATGGGAGTTTCTTCGTAGGCAATCACAACTCTCCACTTCGTAGATGAAGCACCAAAGCCATTTAAGGAGCATGGCATTGTTCCTTTGCTGCAGACAGCCCACACCAAGACCCCCATTTTGAAAAGGCAGAGAAGTTCAGCTCCATTTAACCAAATGACTGCCCGTCTGAAAGGCTGCTCCCTTCCAAAAGAAATTCCTCACGATTCTTTCCATATCATTTATCACCATAATAGGGGCTTAGAGATTGAGAAACTTTAAAAATGTCCAAATTTATTCTGTACTCCAGAAAAACCATAAAGGTAAACCCCATCAAAACGGAGGTAATGACAGGGGAGCGCTGTCGAAAATAGGTGGAAAAAAAAAAGCTTAAAAGACGATTAACTAAGACTTCCATTAGAGGTGAAACAGAACATGAGGGCTAAACGGAAAGCAAAAAGAGTCGGGCTGAACGGGGAGAGAGCGTCATCACACCACAGTATTCAAAACTAAGCTGACAAAATTTTGAGGAATTTGAAAAACTGAAATATATTCGTACATACCTGTTCCCTCAACACAGCATCCTGAACAGCACTGTCAATGTCTCTGGTATCGTCAACATGTGACCTAAATTTGCTAGAAGATGAGACAGCAACGTTGAACACACCATCATGAGGAACAATGTTCTGATCATTCCGAAAACTTCGGTTTGTCTCTTGAGAACCTTGAGCTTCTCCCGGTTGGCAAGGATAAATTTGTTTGCCAAGCTTTTCAAGTTCTTGAACTGCATTTTGGGCATGATAATCTTGAGATTGAGCAGCAGCTGATTCCTTGAGGGATTTATCTTCAACACTAGAACCAATTGTAGTTTTGGACGAGTCTCCTGAACCTGCAATTGCTGCAGTAGAAGTCGGCATCCCTGGAGAAGAGTTTCAATTTTGAAAGCTTTGCTGTACTTGACCAACTACTTGTCAGAATTCGAGACAAATTTGTTTGAATATGGCGGAATCGGCGATGCGAAGAGATGCTTCGAGTCGAAATGAAGGATGTATCAAAGCAACGAATTGGAAAAACCTCGTTGTATTTCTGATGGGTTATATCGGAACAATCCGAGAAACCAACCGACCAACTGAATCCGCCGCGCTCTCCTGTCCTCTGGCCCCGTCTCCTTCTGCCACCGCCGTCCCCTCTGCCCAAACACGCTGGAGAAATATCTTACAAGTTATTCCACTTTACAAGCAAGTATACATGTGTGTAACTAATCTGTTTTTTTTTTTTTTTTATTAAAGTGTAAATAATATTTTTTAAGGCCTTTCAATGTTATTCCTAATTTTGGTTTTATATACGTTTTGATTTATATTATGATTTTTTTAGGGCTTTTTCAAATATAAAAGAATAAGCCAAATTATTTATAAATATAGAAAAATTTTACTATCTATATGTGATAGACTACGACAGACTTCTATCGCTAGCGATAAACTGGTGATAGAACGGTGATTATGTAACGACCCGAGTTCAGGAGGGGGACATGAATGAACCGAGATCACATCCGAATGAGAGGGATCCTGAGGACATGAAAGCATGATTAAGAAAGGCTTAAAAGAAATGAAAGTTACTACCTATACCAACAAAGTGCACCTTCCTTTTCGGTAGCTCAATCATAAGAACTCCACAGTTAAGCGTGCTTAGTTTGGAGCAATCCATCCAACTCCTGGGGCACTTAACTTGGAGCAATCCTATGTTGGGTGACCTCCCAGCTCCAAGTTCATGACCATTTGGTAGTGTAGTAGTTTGGATCATTTTGAGTGGTTGAAAGGTTATTCTAATAACTCTTATACTGAGTGTAAATACTGTGTAGTTATTTATGCATGTCATAATGATATAAGATGAGTGAAGATTCACTTAAAAGATTTGTAATGAATGTGCTTACCAAAGAATAAAAAATTCATCTCAAAGAACATCGATGTTTAATCTTAAAGAAGCTAATCCTGAATTTGATCCAAAACTTATATGTGAAACATTTGATTTGGAGAGTTGTACCTTGGGTTGAAATGCTAATTTTATATGAATCGTCCTTTAAGTTCGTGGAGGGCGAAGGTTTTAGGGAGATTTGTCAATAAATCAGCAAATTCGCTTGAACCTAAGTTTGTTGTTCTATCTATATTTACTATGGCTAAGGGATGTTCTTGAGATATATATTTTAGTGAGAAAAAAAAAACCTATGAAAGACGTATTTGTGAATATATAAGAAACATAAAGCCCCTCTCAATTGTTGAACTTCATGACATAACATAAAATATATGATATTTTGACTCATTTCATTGATTCTTATTGGAAATTACATAAAAAAAATTCTTAGCTTTTGTCCGGTTGAGAATCGTAGAAGCTATGCTATTGGTAAGACCGTTGAAAAGAATATGAACTACAGTATTGAAAATGTCATGATGTTGACTATTAATACTATTAAAATGATACTGTGTAGTTGCTTATCTCATCAATATATTATGTAAAGGATTGATTTTTAATGGTGAATTTATGCATGCTAGATGTTGTGCACACATATTAAATTTTATTGTCTGTGATGTTTTAAAAAACAGTGAGTGCATTAGTAAGATTCTTAATGTTGTAAGATTTGCAAAGTCTTCTTATTTCATGTTCTATAGAATTTAAAAAGTATCTTGAGAGTGGAAATATTTCTTGTAAACGTTATGTGTGTCTTGATGTTGCCACTAAATAAAACCTAATTACGTATATAATACTTGAGGTAGCTATAAAATTTGAGAAAGCTTTTTGAGAGATACAAGGATAAATAACCGGATTATATGAATGAATTACCACCTATTAAAGAGGATTGGGTGAATGTTAGGATGTTTAGATTTTTTAAAGTATTTTGTAACGTCATGTTGAAAATTGCATGCTCTTTTTTATACTACTTAGCTTTCTGATTAGTGTTTCTTAGTGTAAATAAAATGTTTTGTAGTGTGACCAACTGCATGATGGCTAAATTGGATAAGTATTGGAGAAATAATAAGAATAAGTGTAATATCTCTCCACTATTTTTATTTTCCCTTATTAATAATAAAAAATTATTATAATAACAAAACTATTAAATATCATTTTTAACTATCTAGAATAATAAATTTTACCAAACACAAATTAATCTTTTCTCGCATTTTCAAATTCACAACCAAACACAAAATTTTAATTTGGAACCAAACGTGTTTTCAGATATAGTAAAAAAAAGGAGAATTCGTTCTTGTTTTCTATTAATTCTTTGTTTTCAAAAACAAATTCTTTCTTGTTTTTTACTGATTCTTTATTTTCGAAAACAAATTTTCAGATTACAAATCAAAGGGGGCTAAATGTATGTAAGAGAGACTGTTTTTTTAGAAGAAAAAAATCTCTAAAGTAAATAAAAAAAGTTCTTCATTTTTCCTTTATTCTATGTCCACCACAATAACTACTAATATTAAAGTCAAATTCGTGATGTTTTATGCTGGTAAATAAATTGAGACAACCTTTTTCAAATAAAAGAAAGAGTGTATCAAACGTTTGATATAAATAATTGAAGGAAAACATGAGTGAATTGGTTGCACATCTAACATTAATCAACAAATACTTGAAGTAAGATATGAGTATACTCTTTATAGATTTTTTTTGTTTGTTAAAATTCTATAAATACATAAAATTTCTCCCAAAAATTCTAAATTTGAAATTATTTTCCTAAACTTAATAATTTGGATTTCAACCATCAATAACCATTTTAAATTAAAAGTTGGATTGAATAATGTTCTCTTTTTGAACTTTATTAAGTTTCTAAAAAACATGAAAAATTTCACCTAACACCGACGAAGAAGATTATAAATATCAAGGTTAGATGTTCCAATATTCTTGAGGTAAAAGAATTTTTTTTGGGAAATCAAAATAAATTTTATTTTTCTTAATGGCTCTTTAATTAATTTGTTATTGAAATAATAAAAGATGAAATTTGGTATCCATTTTCGCAGGTGTCGTAGGGTGTTAATACCTCTCCTATACACGATTCCCAAACTTAAATCTGAATTTATGTAGACTAATACTTTTAATTAGGTGACCAATCACATCTTTGAGTAGTGGCAGACTCCAAAACTTTATATTTTAATAGACCCTTAAAAGAGTACGTCAACGCTTCGTGATCATATAATGAGATTGTGTAATGATATTAGATAAAATGAGTGTATTTTTTTTTTAAAAAAAACAACTTATCATTTAATGTGAATTGAATGAGTTTTTAGATAACCTGAGATTTTTATGGCCTATTTGATAAAGAATTTGAAAACAAGAGATTAAATGACAACAAAGTTGTATTTTATGTTTTCAGATATGTGTTTGATAGTAGATTCAGAAATTGAATTTTAATTTAAATAGTTGTTGTAGTTACCACTAATATATAGTTGACAATAAGCTATTATTAATATATTTATGAATATGATTTATTTTAAAAAATTTATATATTTAATATTTTGTAATATTATATAATACATATTATATTGAGTTATAATCTGATATATTGTATTTCTAAATAATTTTATTTTTATTTAATATAATTCTTCATTTTAAAATTTACCAAATATATATTTACTGAAGTAAGTGAATCCGACAAATAAAATAAAATCCGAAGTCTGTAACAAACTAGCCTAAAAAAAGAAGAAAAAAAAAAGTTGATTTTCATATAAAATTGAAATATCGATTTCATCCTTAAAAAATTAATGGAAAAAAAAACCGAGAAAAACAAGAGAAATAGAAAAGGACAATAAAAACGAAAAAAGAATCTCAAATTAGAAGAAGAAGATTTGTGAAAGCGAGGGAGCTTTACTTTCAATAGAGAAATCTTCGAATCGAAACTGAACGTATTCTTCCTCAAATCTCGGCATTAGGCTCCAAATTACTTTCACATTCATTGCTATTCGTACTCCGATCTCTCTCTCAAATGGTAAAGCCATTTGGGTCTTGAAGAATTTCTCAAGTTTCCAAGACACAGCTCGTTTCCGAGATCCAAGCTCTGTGGAGGAAGAAGACAATGGGCGGCGCCTATGGGTTGGGTTATTTTTTTGCTTTACAGTCATGGCAGATGATAATGCTCGCTCTGTTACTTATGGTTGGATCTTTCTATTTTGGCACTCTTTTCGGCAACAATGTTCCTATTTATGTTTCTCACCTTCCTTCCAATTCCACTTCTTCATCATTACTTGGTACTTTCATCTCTCTATGTTATTTATTCGAATAGAAAATTCAATTTTAGTAACTTTTTTGCTTTTAAGTTCTTTATCTCTACGCAATTAATGCTCGAGTTTTTGCTTTGGATCTTGTATTGTTCTTTCTGCCCTGCTGGATTTCTGCGTTCTGGATTGGGTTTGTTGATGTCTTGTTTTATTTATTTTTTCCTCCTTTGTAGAACCATTTTCTTGATTGTTTAACTAGTGTAGAGATTAAGAGAAAAAGTAAGCATATCTGGGGTGTTGCCTTGTTTCTGGCAGCGATGCTTTACTTCTTTAAGCAAGGTCACCATCAGTTGGGACAGGAAAATGTCACTTGGAAGGGAGATGCTTAGTGAAGAAATCATCTACATGGGGACTAAGATTAGTATTACCACTATCCTTTTTTCCTACTTAGAGGAAGAGGAATCAAACTCAAACTTCATCCACTTCAACCTTTTGAATTAGTCTAGCGAGTGAATGAAATTAAGCTCACGTTCAAGAATTTTTATGATAAATACATAAAAAAAAAAAAAATTAAAATTAAAAGGCACTATTCCTCTTTGAAATGTGGGAGATATGGTTACAATTTCACATTAAAATTGGTCTTCAGACGATCTTTCCTTCTGATGGAGTTTAGTTGATTTTATTTCAAGTCAACGATGTGGCCTAAGAAATGTAAAACACATTTATAAAGCAATCTCTGACTTGTTCTTTGTATATCCTTCATCTTCCACACACTCTCCTTTTCAGATGAATATGTGTGCACCTTCTAGGTTTGTGACATAGTCTCGAGTTTGTAGGGAACTTCAAAGGTCTGTTATTATCGTTGCAATCAATTCCTTGACTCAAAGTTTTTCACTTATACTGCAGGAAATTCTACAATTCCAAACCAAGTTTCAATCACTTACAGGAAGGTACCACTTTCAATTCCAGAGAATGGTGTGGATGTATGTCCATTAAAATACACCGAGTATATTCCTTGCCACGATGTTTCTTACATAAAAGAATTGCTTCCAACGTTGGATCTTTCAAGAAAAGAAGAACTTGAGAGGCATTGCCCTCCACTTGAAAACCGCTTGTTTTGTTTGGTACCTCCACCAGAAGACTACAAGATCCCAGTAAAGTGGCCAACCAGTCGGGATTATGTGTGGCGAAGCAATGTGAATCATACACGCCTTGCTGAAGTTAAAGGAGGACAAAATTGGGTCCATGAGAAGGACCAACTATGGTGGTTTCCTGGAGGTGGTACTCATTTCAAACATGGGGCGCCTGAGTACATCCAAAGGTTGCATTGTTGGCTTATTGAATTTTTCCCTTTTCCTCTTTTGTTTATTTCCTTATTGGGATGTGAATATACTCATACCCTTTAATCTGTGGGTTCATATTAATCCGTCCAGCTGTTTTGATTTAATTTTCAGTTTGGGAATTGATATTAAAAAAGATTCCTCATATTTATGTCAATCTGAATAACTGATTAGATTTTCTTTTCAGACTGTTCTATTTATGAAATTTTATGCTAATGCAGATTAGGAAACATGACTACAAATGAAACGGGCACTTTGAGCTCTGCTGGAGTATTTCAGGTTTTAGATGTTGGTTGTGGCGTTGCCAGTTTCTCAGCTTATCTTCTTCCCTTGGACATTCAAACGATGTCCTTTGCTCCCAAGGATGGGCATGAGAATCAGATTCAATTTGCACTAGAGAGAGGTATCGATGCAATGATTTCTGCCTTGGCAACAAAACAATTGCCATATCCCACAAGTTCCTTTGAGATGGTCCACTGCTCTAGGTGCCGTGTTGATTGGCATGAAAATGGTATTTCTGTACTTTTTATGCACAAATGCAGTCGTTATTCATTATCTGTTATTTGTCACTTGCTACTTTAAGGTCTCATCTTGGAGATTGTAGCTTTTGAGCATTGGTCTTTTCATCTCTTCAACGAAGTTTTGTCACTTGTCTCAAAAAGAAAAAAAAAGGTCTATCTGCTAAATATGAGAAAAATGACTAATAATGTTAAGAAACTTCAAGAGCAGTAGTAAGATAAAGGAAAACCACGATGCCATTATCCATGTCCACGTTTATCATTACCAACTGTAAGAAAGTTGCTACTTGTTTACTTTGCTAGCGCTGAGCAAGTTCAGATTCTGTTTCGGATGATGATGTGATGCAAAGCACTGAATTTTCTTTTTTTGGTCAATTTGACTCTTTAGATGTATACTTGGAAGTCATTAAAGTTACACTTTGTCTTTCTTCTCCACAGATGGTATTTTACTCAAAGAAGTTGATCGGATTCTGCGGCCAAATGGATATTTTGTTTATTCAGCTCCCCCTGCTTATAGGAAAGATAAAGATTACCCAATGATATGGGAGAAACTGGTAAATCTGACGACAGCAATGTGCTGGAAGCTCATTGCCAGAAAGGTTCAGACTGCAATCTGGATCAAACAGGAAAATCCATCATGCCTCATTATCAATGCGGAGAATAAAATTGTGGAAATATGTGATGCTGTGGATGATTCTAAACCATCATGGAAAATACCTTTAAGAAACTGTATTCATGTAGCTGATCAGTCATATTCTCAGAAGTTACCTCCTAGACCAGAGCGCCTTTCAGTATATTCAAGGAGTCTCAGGAAAATAGGTAACTCTTTTCTCTCTAGAGAAATCCTCCTAGTTGTTTCTGGTTCTTCAGTTCACCAAGCTCCCAAGCTCTCATTCAAAACCAGGAATCAATCAACTTAGACAACATTATGTCAATAAAAAAAAAAACTTAACAATATGTGTATTTCGTGGCTTATGTGTGTAATTTCTGAATGCTTTTCTTTTGAATAATAAATTTCATAACTTTATGTAGTTATTTTTACTTTAAATAACTGTTTGGAATGGTAACTTATTTATTTATTAATATATCACTAATTAAAGCTATAAGGGATTTAAAGACTATTTATTATTGAGCCGCAACTGTTAATTCAAAATAAAATGAAAAGAATATCTGACAAATATTAGTAATACTTCTTATCATTAATTGTTCCTTTCCTTTTTCTTTTCCCCTCCAATTGAACTTTTATTATGAAATATTAGAATTCTACATAATTGGTTAACTATTTATTTTTAATTTGTTATTATTTGTTGAATCAAATAAATTGTTACGATATATTTCATTGCTATTTATTTACAATGAATAAATTAAATTTTTTTTTAACAAATGTTCTTCTATTACAAAATTTCCACTGGCATTTGTTTTGAACTTTTCATTAATATATTTTTAATTGGTTGGTGTATTGAAGGAATATTTCGGTAATTATAATGCCTTATTCCTATTTCTAATGCAATAAATGGCATGCACAGGCTTCTAATTCTATCATGGACTATAGTTACTTTCAAGTAAACAACATCATAGGATTACCTATGTCAAAATGGAAAACTTGTAGGATTATCGCTTCTATTCCCATTGATTTTCCTTCCAATTATTTCTTATTCTCAATCTTAAGTAAATAGATCTTTGTTTATTAGCCGTAACAGTTAACACCATTGGGTTAGCAAATTGTACGAGGTGAACCTTTGTAGTAACTTTCCCAAGAAGTTTCTTGATTATTCTAAGTTTGGACTATTTTCTCTTACCTAGAAAATTTGATTGCTGTGATATATGATGAAATCGCTGTCTTCACTTACAGGTGTTAATCAAGAGGAATTTGATTTGGATACCTTATTTTGGAAAGATCAAGTTAACCAGTACTGGAAATTGATGAATGTCAGTAAAACAGATATTCGAAATGTCATGGACATGAATGCTCTCTATGGTGGATTTGCAGTGGCATTGAGTAATTTTCCTGTCTGGGTTATGAATGTAGTTCCTGTAAAGATGCAAAACACGCTCTCCGCTATATACGACCGAGGCCTGGTTGGTGCCTTTCATGATTGGTAAGTTATTTGTTCTCCAACATCTTCCAAATATTAGAAGTATTATACTTTTTGGCATGCAACACTTTTACTACTTCGGGGAAAAAAAAAACTTTTGGGGGCTGTCTTGGGAGAGGTGTGAGCCATGATCAGCTTTCATGCTTTCTCTTGGGTTCGTGTCTTATGGATTTATGAAAATATTATCAGCGTTGTTTGGCTTCCAACTCCTGCGAATAGAAAAACCCAACAATTCCACAAAACAGGGGAAATATGGTCCTCCCTGTGATATATATTCCGAAATATATGAAAAGTATTATGAAATACTCGAGAGTTCCAAGGAAATAACAAGAAGATAAGAGGATAGCAAAGAACACTAAGAAGAACAAGCAAAATAGGTAAAACGTCCCAAGCGTATTGGAGAGAGCCTGAATTCCTCTCCAAGCATCAGCTTCCACACCAAAATGTCCACACCCCTACCTTCTTTCTTACATAGCCCTTCATAAACCCTTCAATTGCCCAACCTCCCTACGTAACAACCTCCTGCGTCTCATGCCTCTTTTACCCCTCCTCTTGAAAGTATACTTAATAAGAGGTCATACAAGTGTCTTTTATGTATAGGATCTTTTTTTGTTCATTTATTTTTGTTTTCGTGTACTGCCCGTTTGTTTTCATTCATTTGTCTTAATGAAAGTTTGGTTTTCAAATATCTCGTGTAATGTAGGTGTGAACCATTTTCAACTTATCCACGCACATACGATTTGTTGCATGCATACCATCTATTTTCTCAGTATAAAAGTGGTGGAGAAGGTTGCTTGCTGGAGGATATAATGTTGGAAATGGACCGCATTGTACGACCTCAGGTAATATTTTTGGTTCCTGTAATTTTTCAAGCTTGTACCCACATGAAGAAACAAATACTGGGGAAATTACTTTTGGGCCTTTGGCAGATATTAATGCAATGCTTGAGACCTCCATTTTTCTGGTCTAAACGTTGTGAACGTTGCTTGCATAGACACATCTTCTCTTGCCTCTGTGTTTAGCATTATAAAAGTTTTGATTAGAAGTTGAGTCTGTTTACCTTTCTTTTTTGTCGTTTCTCAATTTTTGGTTTTTGGTTTCCAAATTTTTAAAAATAAAGACAAAAATGCATTTTTTTTTAAGAAATAGAAATATGTTTTTAAATTCGTTTTTTCTTACTTTGAATTAATAGAACATTTTATTTGCTTCTCTCTCTCTCTCTCTCTCTCTTTTAATATTCAAATAGTCAAAATAATCTTCATTTTAATGATTATTTTTTATATCCATTTATTATGGATTATGTGAGTGAAAATTGATATGACAATACTTCTAACTACAATTTTTATACCATGGGAAATAGAGAAGTAATCAAATCTTTAGCCGTGTCTTTTATTTTAAAAAATTGTATGGAATATTTCTTAAAAACAAGAAACTAGAGACATGTAACAATTGACCCTGTGCTCGGCCTTGAGGCTGTTCTTGTCCTTTTTCCGGAATCCACTCTTGATGTTTCTTAGAACATAAAAAGGAACAATCAACCTTGAAAAAAAAGAGAGAAATAGAACAATTACCAAACACATGTTTCTCAACAATCGGAAACAATCACAAGAAACAAAAAGGACATCACAAGACGACCCTTGAGCATTTGTTGAACTAAATAAGATTGCTAAGAAGCATGGACACTTCGATTTAGGTAATGTGCATGTGTCTTTGTCCGATCAACACTAACTCTTATTGGACTTACTTCTTAAGCATGATAAACATGAGTTTGGCACTCATTGAGAAAAATTAAATGAGTCTAAAACTTATTGGACACAAATTGAACACTAAGTATAATAAAGATAAACACACTTCGAACTATTGAAATTATGACCCCCCAACCAAAGAAAAACAAACAAACAAATGACCTAAAGTATTTAGACTTATATCTATTTTATTTATTTATTTATTTATAAAAAACACATACATGAACAAATATTAGGATGAAAATAATAAGGCTAAATTAAAATTTATAAGTTTAGTCCTTGAACTTTTAGTTGTGTCTAATAAATCTCTGAACTTTAAAAAGTGCTAATAGGTTCATACACTTTCAATTTTGTGACTAACAAGTATTTGAACTTTAAAACTGTCATATAGATCTCTCAATTTTTAATTTTATGTCTAGAATTTTGTGTAATAGGTTAGTGACTTTAAAAATGTTTAATATATCAATGATAAGATAAAAAATTGAAAGTTGGACTTAAACATTTATGAAGTTAAGGGATGTATTAAATACAAAATTAAAAGTTTTGAGATCTGTTGCAGGCGTTTGGGGCCAGGAGTGAAGTTGTTTAGTCTGGGGAGTTGTTAAATCCGGAGAGTTGTTTAGTTGTGGGGCCCACAAACTCTTTGGGTTAAACAAGGAGTGAAGTCTACTCCACTCCCCTAAACTCATACTATTTAGGCCAAACATGCCCTTAAAGGGGCGTTTGACCCACTAACTTTATAAGTCGGTGTTAAATAACTCAACCCCATCAACTTTAATAGTGTTCACTATTGAAGTTTGCACATTTATCGAGAAACTCAATTTTTTCCCTCTTTCTCTCTTTTGCACATTTATCAAGGAACTCCATCTTTACAACTCTGCACCCCAAACACAGTCTTCTTAACTCCAGATTTCATAACTCAATTCAGCGCCCCAAACATCCCCTAAGAGACTTTAAAATTTAGAGATCCTTTAAATACATCCCTAAAAGTTTAGGGACTAAACTTTTCGTCTACCTGAATAATAAATATAGAGTGAAATAAATCGGACACTTTTTTATAAGCACATATAAATGCTTATTGACACTCTAAATTTCAACAAAAATATTAGTTGGTTTGGATGAACGTTTGAAAAGTTTGATACAAGTCATTGTATCACTAGAAATAGTTAACTAGTTTCTCCAGACTCTTCAAGTATTGCATATATCATTGCTTCTTTTACATTATCTCTGGCATGAAAATATCGCAAGTTATAAAAGTTTCAGGCTTTCAGCATGGGAATTATTAACAAATATAAAAAGAATGTATATTTAAAAAGGCATATTCTAATTAACATGTCTTGCCATGTTTGTCTTAGATTTTTAGGAAATAATGTCACCATACTAGTGTCTGATGTATCCATGTCTTCGTTCTTATAAGATTTCATGGGCGTGACATTGCTGTTGTCGAAGTGCTTTGTAATGAAGATCTCTTGCTATATTGTTAATTTGTAGAAACGGCAAAGCACAAGCTTAATCTGCCAACTATGGCATTTATCTGCTACTGTTGCTGATTTACGCTTCAAATTGTCTTTGAATAACTTTCATGTACAGGGATACATAATCATCAGAGATGAGCCTTCGATAACATCAAGAATACAAGAAATTGCTTCCAAATATCTATGGCACGTTGAAATGCAGACACTGCAAACTAAAGAAAACAACCCAGAATCTGTGCTGATCTGTAGAAAGAAGTTTTGGGCAATTACCTAAGTTCTTGGCTGTTGTACAGATGTTCTCTTCAACAGGTTATTCCTCAAACTTGTGCTCAGATGAAATCACAGGCTTTAAAAATTCTCATCATTTATAACTTACATGCATAGGAACACTTATTAAAGAAGTCCTAACAACTTCCCCTCCTATTTTTCAATTTTCCCATGTACATATGTTCTTTCCTAGCTTGGCCTTTTACTTCCCCTGCTCCTATGTTTCTTTCCTGATCAGTAATACAAGCTTTCTCTTCATTGTAATCAGTGTTACCATTAGTACAAAAACTTGAAAACGTAGACCCATTTTGGTAACCATTTTGTTTTTTATTTTTGGTTTTTGAAAATTAAGCTTATTTTCTCTCATTTTCTTACAATAGTTTGCATTAAGTACAAGAGTTGAGTTCTTAGCCAAATTTAAAAAACGAGAACTAGTTTTTAAAACCTATATTTTTTAGTTTTCAAAATTTAACTTGGTTTTTTGAAAACATTGGTAAAAAATTATCATGGATTGACTTTGTGGTAAATAGGGGGACATGACCTTGATAAAGGGCTAAGAGATCATGAGTTCAATCCATGGTAGTTACCTACTTAACATTTAATATCCTACAAGTTTCCTTGACACCCAAATGTTGTAGGGTCAGACGAGTTGTCTGTGAGATTAGTCGAGGTTCGCATAAGCTAGCTTGGACACTCATGGATATAAAAGATAACAAAGCAAGAAATTTAGAGGTAAAATGAGTATTTTTTATGGTAAAAGAATCAATTCATTAAAATAAAACCAGGGGAAAACCCCATGTAAAATGGGTGTTTGTTTATAGACTTTATTTTCGAAAACTAAAACCAAAAAGTCAAATAGTTACCAAATAGGCCTTAATATTTGACTCACACACGGTTCAAATAGTTTATGTAAATATCTAGTGTTTAGTTTCACATTTTGATCGCCCCTTGAGCCATATTAAAAACTTGATTGGCATTTGAATGGCAGGACTTGAGGATCAATATGCTATGTTTCAAAAAGAAGACTGTCCAAGAGAAGGCTGAATGAATGGGAGTTTTGGCTAATTTTTGAGCTTCCCTCCAAGTAAACAAGGCTGCACCTCTCAAATGGATTGTCAAAAGAAAGCCCCAGTGACTAACTGCCCTTTCCTTGTTACCATTTCTTAGAATTATGTCTAAAAATTAGAATATTTACATTAGTAGTATCTAATGTGTAGTTGAGAAACAAGTAGAGGTTAATAAACCCATCTTTTAAGAATCACTTTATTGTTATTTATTTATTTATTTATTTATTTTTTTAGAATATATATGTTTTTAATTTGATATTTTGGAGATTTGTATCATATAATTGAGAAAAACATAGCCCAATCGACATGTAGTATGTGTTAGTAATTAACAAGTCTATGATTTGAATCTATCAATTCCTTATTGTACTAAAAAAAGGAAAAAAAAAAAAGCATTAGTATGAGGATGGGTTGAAACATACCATATTCAAAGACACTAATAAAATCACAATTCCTAGTTTGAATTTAGAGCAAAAAGTGCTTTGTTTTTAATTGTTTGGAAAGTCATTATTCCAAACATGCCTTAAATTCTAATGTTGATATTAAGGTATTAGAAAATCAAATGGGTTTGGACAGTCATTTGAGAGTAATCTCACTTTTAAAAGTATCATTAAGTTCATTTCCATTTCTTATTTTGTGAATCGACAATTTATTAATTATTTTACAATTTTATACTCTCATATCTATCTTTGGGCAAATAAGTTAGTAAAAAAAAAAAATTCGTATTGTCTAATATAGTTGGAGCTAGAGACTAGTGATTATATCAAGACTTCCAAATAGTGTCGAAAGTTTGTCTAAAAGACTAAGATGTGCGATGATAAACACAAACCGTTACTTTCTCCTAGAGAACTCATACGAGGTGATCTATGACTCAACATAAAATCTTTAAAGAAGAGAAATGATATTTTGGGGAGATAATTATTTTGATTAATATTGTTGTTTAGCTATTATAATGTCCATAAGTATAATTTGATTTGAATTGGTTTGGTTTGGTTTGCTACCCCACCAAATTTATTAAAAAGTGTTCTTGCCAACATTAGCATATGCTTGTCTATCAACTTGCTAATTTGTGTTTGTTCAATATCTTTATATATTCCATAACATCAAAAAAGTCAATGTCCCAACTTCCATTTTAAGACCAAAGTTTTGTGCTTTGTGAAAGCAAAGACAAAGAATAATTAATCTCCCAAAACCATACAACTAACTAAAGCTAAAACTATGCAAAAAGATGGTTTAAAGTTTTTTTGTTCTTTCTTTAAAAAAAAAAAAAAAAAAACCCTATTAATTATTTGATTAGATTTTTTTTTTTTTTTTTTTTTTTTTTTTTTTTTTTTTTTTTTTTTTTGATAATGAATTATTTGATTAGATTTTGAGCATTATATATTCAATGAATCCTACTAGTCAAATATATATATAACTAATCAAACTTATAATAACGTTTTAAATGTTAGTTGTTCATGCATTAGATTAATAAATTAATGATGCAAAGTTTCGTTTTTTTGACTTAAAATTAACACTCGGACCTATTTATTAAGTTCTTAAAATTTTGAATTAATATAGTCATTACTCTTAATTAAATGATAATGAGATATCTAACTTTAAGAACACCCAAATATATCAGAGCATGCCTTTTAATTAATAGATTGGAAAAATGGAAAGAGATTACTAGATTAAAATTAGTGCAAACAAATAAGAATCCAAATAGATCAGGGAATGCTTGTAATTAATAATTCAACAACTTTAATTTATGCATGTAAAGGTTCATCATGTTCAAGTCTCTAAACACTTAGTCCAATCTGAGTACATTACACACGCTATGTTTACACCAGGAAAAAAAAGTAATAAATGAATGGTAATTTAAAAAGTGGACTCCAATAAATTACGTTGGTTATTGTTTACTCTATGTTTCGTACTTGTACTGACATGTGGGGCCCACTGCCCAATTTCTAATAAAAAAAACACAAACTGATTTACAAACAGAAGGTGAACAATATGTTTGTCTTTCGACATTATGTTACCGTTACCGTTAGTGTACTGTTACAGTATGAAAAGTATGAATCTGTCACATTTATTGTTACTGTTACCGTTTAGGATCTAACGCTAACAGTAAATGCGAAAAATTTATAATTATAAGTAAATTTGACAAAAAAACAATCCAAGTACGTTTGCAATTTTGACCAATTACGATTGATCTATCAATGGAATCCCATTATGATCTATTAATGGAATCCCATTATGATCATACCAATTTTCATTATGGATTGGTAAACGTGACCATAGTACAACAAAAATGGGCAAAGTTCAAAATGTCGATGTTGATGAAAATGTCTAGGTCTCAGTTCAATAATTACAAGATGAACAGTCAATTAAAACGTCGAGCTTTTGCAAATTAAAATTCGTGTTCTATCCACTAAGCTATGCTTGGAGTGACCATTTTTTTTTTTCAAAGTACAATAAATGTGGGATATGAGAATTTAAATCTCATGCTTCAAAGAAAAGTATGTAGGACAATTACCACTGAACTATACTGAGAATGACGAAATTGAAAGTGAATATTTAATTAGTTTAAAAAACGAGATTAAAAGTACAAATATTGAAACTCAATTACCAAATTGAAACAAAACTCAAACTTCAAGTATAAAATTGTAACATTTTGAAACGATTAACTTAAAATTTAAAGACTAAAAATTTAACATTTTAAAATTTAGGGACCAAATCAAAATAGCTTTACTCGTTTTATTTATATTCGAAGGCTTTCCAATAAGATTACAAAGCTTAGGCCCACTAACGCGTAATTTTTTTTTGTTTTCATTAATCTTAAGCATATCTTTTGAGATTTTACCTCTTATGATTTATCTAACAAACCATAATGGAAATGGGTTAATATCACCTTTTTGATCTCATCCTTAACTTAGAGATGAATTTTCCAAGATTCAACATTAGTTAAGTAAATAAAATAAATAAATAAATAGTGGTTAAATTATAAGTTTAGTCCTTAAATTTTGAGATTTTGATCTATTTAATTCCTAAACTTTCGAAAGTGTCTAATAGGTATATAAATGACTTTCAATTTTAAGTCTAATAGATTCCTGCAAAATCTGAAATTTCTTAAAATTAATTGATCTATTAGATTTAAATTTAAATTTTATGTCTAATAAAACTCTAAACTTTCAATTTTTTTTTTTTGAAAAAGTATTTAACCTAAGTGAATATCATTTTTTTTTTTTTTTATGAAAAGTTAAACTTCTGACTTCAAATTACACACCTTTTATATTTTAAAACTAAGAAAATATATTGTGCATTTATGGGTCTAAGCCATCAATAATTTACTTTTAAAACTATATATATGAAGATCAATTTGAAACATCTAATATTAGAGAGAGATATATCATATATTAAAAGAAATGGTCATTAACATTCCACTTCAAATTTGTATGGGAAAGGGAAAAAAAATTAACTTTTACATTTGTTAATTATGTTGTAAAAGCAATATTAGACACATGCTGTTCAGAAAATTGGCTCCAAATTTTTCCAACTTATTATCAAAGATGTTTGGCATGGAAGCTAGCAAGACTATTCACTCTTGATGATGAACGTTAAAATATACTTTACCATATAACAATTTCTTTAATGTCTTGTTGTTAATGAAATCTATTTTAATTTTTATAGTATAATATAGAGTATGAAGATTTAAACTTATCTAGAAAAAAAAAGTATATGTTAATTACTGCCGGATTTCACTCAAGTTGGTAACTATATAACTTAGAAAGAGAAACAAAATTTTCTTCCCACCTATACTCAAAAAGAAAATGTTTAAAAATTACATTTTGGACTCTCTACTTTGAATTTATTTTATTTTAGTTCTTATACTTTCAATCTTTAAATAAGTTATTGTATTTTCAATACATCTTAAAATTACTCTTATCATCACTTTAAAAGTTAATTTTTCTCAAATTTTCATAATTTGTAGAAAAGGAAGATATTATAACCCACTTTTGATTTCAAATTCTAAAGAATTTATCTTAACACTTCAATTTAACACATGAATAAAAATGTGGAAAAAAAAACTCTCTTTGGAAAGAGATAATTCGTTAATAAGGAGACAAAAGGGTATTACAGACGAAATGCTCGAAAAAAAACCTTCCAATTTAGAGATAGTAAAAATATCATAATTGCAAAATAGCTTAAATTTAGTATACCATGAAGCTGCAATAGTGACAATGTCCTCCCATAATTGAGGATGGTCTTAGCAACATCTTTATATATTCATAAATTATATCAAAACGTACAAAAGCATACAAATTAAAGTTGACTTATACACAATCAGAACATCAATAATGTCTCTTTTTAAGTGCTAAACATATTGAAGTCATTAATTTTAATATATTTTGAAAAATATAAGAACCAAAGGATTATATATTTCTAACTAACAAAGGATGCAAATCAAAGTTCTCAATTGAACAAAATATCAATTTTTTTTTTAAAGATTAGATGTTGATCAAATCCTCACTCCATATGATTGAATTGCAATACTAAAAGATTAAAAAAAAAAAAAAAGTATATAAGGACTTAAAATATACTTAAACCAAGTAAAACTATCTTCTTTTTCCCCTAATTAAATGCTCTCACCAAAGCAATTAAATCTTCCAAAACTTTTGGTACTTACAAAGGACAAAATAGGTAAAAAAAAAACCTTACCTGGGTTGGCAGCAAATTATTATGTGCTGTTTAGGTTCAATGAATTACTGTTAGGGAAGCTGAAACATAATTAGGATTACTAGAAATCAGACGAGTGTTGGAATGCATGAGATATCGAGGGCGGAACAGAAATGAAATTATGAAACATGAAAACGGTGGGAAAGAGAATTTGGTTAAAAACTGTCGAAACGGAATGAGTTTAGTATTATAAATCGGACCGAAAACTCTCAATCCAAACATAAATTTTAGATTACATTACAATTCAAACTCATTTATTACGGGCCGCAAATAGCATTACAATTTACAACAACAACCAAACCTAAACATAACATGTAGAATAAAAAGACAAAGTTAGGGTTTTGAAAAGCAAAGCAAATAGAGTATTTAGAGGAAGAAGGGAATCCATCTTTAGATATATTTAATAACTCCAATCAATGTTTTGGGCCACATTCAATGTTGCACTCATGCATGACAGCCACAATTTCCCTTCTCTGTTCACAAATTCTTAATAACCTAATTAGAATTATAATATTATATAATATCATTATTTTTCATAAAAAAATAAAATAAACACACATATATAAATATAATTAGTCAAGGTCATACCCAATTGAGTTTGTCCATAACCCAACATGGATGATGTTAATATCACTAAAATCAAATACATCTCTCCCAAAAAGTTTAATAAAGCAGAGAACTTTTAGTCAAAATATGCCCTATCTCATCTAGACATATGTGCCAAATTTTTTGACAATTATGTCTTTTTACTGCCTTAAGAAATGACATTTTTAAATTGAATTTTAAAAATATCTCATATCATCAAATAATGTAAATTAATTGAATTGAATTGAAATCTAAACAACATATCCTAATTTTGAATATCTAGTTGGCATCAAAAATACTAATCAATCAATAAATTAATTGATATCCGATATACTTGTCTATCAATGAGCTAATCATAGTCTTTTCAATTGACTAAATAAATTAAAACCAATCATACATTTCAAATTACATTAAAAAAATAAAAATAAAATATCATATTTCTTAAATTGTAAATATAAAACTACCCATTATAAATTTGATATACTAAACCGTCCTTGGTACATATGAACAGTAGTAAAAACTTAATATTGGGGGAAAATCAAAATCTTTATTTATAAATGCCAAATTATTCTTTCCCACTCCCATTTCTCTTCTAAGTTGCTTTGTCTCTTAATTCATGAATCTAATATACAAAATATAATAGATTCATCTTTGCCGCCTTAATCTCTATACAGTCCCTTCAATCACACAATAAATTAAAGAAAAATAAAAATAAAAAAGTTAAATCACGTGATAAACTAGAGTTAGACAACATCAAATTTTTTTTTTTAAAAAATATTAATGACATAAAGAGGAAAGTTAAAGAAAGATAGAGATAAAGATCCCCATTGTATATAAAACCAAAAATGGTAGCATTCACTAATTTGTATTATGGAGGGCAGGTGGGAGACACAATTATATTAAGAAGTGGGAAAATGAAATAACAAAGGGCCCAAAATGATATAAACTAATTTTAATTTATTAAATTTATTATTATAATCCACAAAAGTTTTGAATATAATATTGTATTTGTAAATATAAACAATTTAGGGTAAAGAGATAATGTTAATTAATAGGAAGAAGTATATGAGAAAGGACCAAAAGGGATCGAAAAGATTGACCTGAGAGAGACTGTGTGTGTTCCAATCAGAAGAAGCAGAAGAAATTTTAAAGGAAATAATGTCAGATTCTTTCACTTGTCTCATCTCATTTCTCATAATATTTTGAGTACTTCTCTACTTCATAACTTGATCACTGAACTGAAAATCCCTACAAAAAAAAAAAAAAAAAAAAAAAAAAAAAAAGATCCACACAAAGCAAAGAGAGAGAGAGAGAGAAATAAAAACTGAATTAATTAAAGAAAAAAAAAAAAAAAAAGAAGAAGAACTGACATATGGTAAACATATAATTGATCCAATGATAATTGATTCCCAAGAGACCATCTGATGATTTTGGCTACCTTTTCAATCAACATTTTGTTTTCCCTTTCCCCTTTTTTTCTCTTCTGAATTCTAATTTAGATGATATTTGTGAAATTTTATATGATAAGATATTTTGATGAGATTTGCTTAATTTTCATCAAAAGTCATGGGAATGGTGGTACATTGTTGGGACACATCCTCCTCCTTGTGATCCATGTCGGTTGTCGTCTTCTCCATCCATTCTAGAACCTCCCATTCGTCCTGATGTTGATGCCCCGAGATTCAGGTAAACTAATCTCGAATCGAGATTGAGATTACCGATGTTGTTGTTGCTGTTGCTGCTATTGTTGTGATGATCCTCGTTCATCGGAGGGTAAATTGGAGACGATGAAACATTGATGCTTGTATTGGCATTGGCATTGGCGTTGGCGTTTCCTTCTTCGCGGGAGAGAACCAATGCAGCGGATTGGACAAGCTCGAGGCAGAGTCTAAGCTTGTTCGGTTCGATGTGGGTTAATCCTGGGACCGCGCCTTTGAAGAGGAAGTCGGAAGTTAGGGTTCTTAAGACATCCAAAGGTGTGACACCGTCGACGGTTCGGACATTCGGATCAGCATGGTGATCGAGGAGGACAGCAACCATGTCGGGCGACACCATTTCCGCCGCCATGTGAAGTGGGGTTTTCCCCGCCGGGCCAGCGGGGTAGTTAACGTCAGCAGCACCGAGCTCAAGCAAAGCTTTAACAACTTCACGACTACAATTCTCAACAGCATAATGTAAGGCTAAAGCTTCGTCAAGATTCAAACCTTCACCCATCACCATGAGTTTAACAAGCTCAACGTCGGAGGAGTCTAAAGCCCTTCTCATACGACGAATCTTTTGATCTTCCAGGTCGGCAGCAACCGAGAGGTCGTGATGGTGGTGGTGGTGATGATGAGGCATTAGGGAACGACGCGCTAAAGAAGACTTTAGACGAAGTTCTTCTATTTTAGCAACGATATCGATCGGAAGGTGTTTGGCAAGTACCTCCGGTGGGAGACCGGATTTAGCAACAAGATGAGAACAAGTAGACCAAAGTTGATGCATGTCTTGTTTTCTTGAAGCTAATAAAACTTTCATTACATCTTCAATGGAGGCCTTCTCCACCATACTTGCCAATTGCTTCTGTATAAATTAAAACAAAAAGTATAAATCAAATAATAGGTTATCTTATTGATCATTCAATAGAGAAATTAAAATTCAAACACCAAAATAAACACATGATCATGATAAAATTAAAAAAAAAATATTTTCCTTTTTCTATCTAAAAAAGAAAGTATTAACTAATTCAGAAATTTCCTTTATATAATATAGCTTCTAATTAAAAAATTTCATTTCCAACAAAAACCCAAATGAGGAAAGTGAAAATTTTCAAAAACAAGATGAGTAGGACTAAAATATACAACATACCCTCCAAGAAAAATCCCAATTTAGAAAGTGTTTTCTTAAACTAAGAAATTAACCCTATTAAAAAAAAAAAAAAAAAAAAAAAAACCCAAAAAATTCCACAAATTCATCCACATAAATTTTCTTTAAAAAAATCCCAATTTAGAGAGTGTTTTATTAAACAAAGAAATTAAATTAGCCAGATAACTGGAAAAAATCCAGAAAATTCCACAAGTTTATCAAAATAAAAAAAAGATTTAAAAAAGAAAAACCCACATGAGATAATAGGAATAAAAAAGAAAAAGAAAAAAAGAAAAAAATGAGACCTGAGTGAGCAATGCGAGGTGTTCAACGCCGAAGGATCTAGCGGCGGAGAGAGTATGAAGAGCAAGATCCACGGCGGAGGTGCAATGTGTATGCCAACAAGCTCTATCACCACAATTAGGCCTTGGCTCTTGTTTTTGTGGCACAATAGAAACTTGTCCACTATACAAAAATTGCAACAGCAACAAAAACACTTCATACCCCACCGAATTTACCGGAATCACTTGTGGACTATTACTCGACGACGACGGCGTACACGGCGATCCCACCGGACTCAACCCACTCGACGACGCTGCCTCCGTCGTCGTCCCACAAAAAAATTTCCTAAAAAACAAACTCCTCGCCGCCAAGATGCATCTATGCGCGTGAACAAGACGCCCCTCCACGCTGAACGTCACGTCGCTAAAAGCTTGACCGTTGATCAGAAGATTAAGATAGTCCAAAGAAAGAGATCTTAGAGACTCTTCAAGATGGCTCATCGCGGCGTCGGTGGTACCGGAATTTTCTTTACTTCCTCTTCTTCTTAAGATCAACGAGAAAAAGGGTTTTCAATTTCATTTGATTTTTGGGGTTTTTTTCTCGGAATCTTTGAGATGTGAGAGAGAAGTTTTTGTGTGGTTGTGTGTGTTTTTTTTTTTTGGTGGGGGGGGGGGAGAATGGGAGAAATGGAAAATGGATGGCTCCTTTGGGCGGCTGTGGTATTATAATGGGGATTTAATTATAAAACAAACAAATCATTTTTTTAGAAAAGTAATATATGTTAGTTTGTATAAAATATAAATATAACCATTACATCATCATCATTATTATAATTGTTATAATACTCATTTTTTGTGTTGACAAAAATTTATTTAAAAAAAAGAAAAGAAAAGAAAGGAGGATGGGTAAAAAGTTTCCATTTCTTCGTCATATATATATATATATATATGATTTTGCTTCATGGGGAATAATGTTAAATTATTAATGGATTAAAATACTATTTTTGTTCCTATATTTTGAGATTTGTTTAATTTTAGTCCATATATTTATAATAAATCAAGTTAAGTTTTTTAGAAAAATTATTATAAATAGAAAAAATTTCAAAATATTTACAAATATAGAAAAATTTCACTATCTATCCGCGATAGAGCTCGATAAACCGCGATAGACTTATATTGCTCTAGTGATAAAAGTCTATCGCAGTCTATCACATTTTTTTAATTTGAAAACATCTTTTTTTTTTTTTTTTTTAAATTGGCTACATAATAATAATAATTTTTATGCAAGAAAATATCATATGTAAATATGTTTTAAAATTTATAATGAAAATGTTAATTTATAATAAAAAATTTTTTGAAAAAAACAACAATAAACAAGCATATAAAAGAGACTAGCTATATGATTTATTAAAAGTATAGAGATTAAAATTGGACGAAAGTAGAGATATTAAAATTGAATAAATTTTAAAGCACATGAATAAAAATTATATTTTAATCTTATAAATATTTTAATTCGGAGGATTGAGCATATTAAAAAAAAAAAGAAAAAAGTAGCGATGTTTTAACTAATGGATTGTGTTCATGTTAGTTAAGATATTTTATTTTTGCCTATGTTGCGTTGTTTAATTTACTTGATATTGGCTGATTTTTGGATGTGAGGCATAAAAAAAAAAAGTGTCGTGTAAGAAATTTTTTAATGGAACTCAGAGGATGAAAATAAAAATTTAAATTATAAGAGATTAAAATAAAATTAAACCCAAATTACATAAATATATAGTGATTTTATCCTGATAATTTTGGAATAATTACTTATATTGAATTAAACTTCAAAAGAATTAATATGTTTACTTAATTATATAATGAAAAAGCTATACCATTTATACATACACAAAATTTCATGTATTGGTGATTTTTTTTGTCTTTTTTGTTTAGATATTCATTAATGTGTACATTAAATATGTGTAACATTAATTTTATCAAATAAAATTTTACTCTAAGATTTTCAAATTAGTGATGATGTAAACCTATGATCTCCAATTCTATATTCAGGGTATTATTGAAATAATTAGTGTGTTGACCAGCTTTGATGGACATGTCTTAACCTCATGGCTTATACTGCAAAGTTTTCTACCTTTTTTTACTGCTGAATGCTAACAACAAATATAATTAATGGCTGGGAGTAAAATCAGTAATACATAATTTCAATAGTGATTTTTCTAAAAAAGAAATTGCTTTTTAAACCTTTATCTTGAAAATATTATAGCTTTTAAAATTATTGTTCGTAACTTTGCTTTTGAAACAATTCGTTGTAATTTGAAGCCAACAAGAGCTTAGCTAAATTGACATCTGTATGTTGCATTCCACCTATAAAAAATCATGAGATATATTTTAATTACGTGATATTGAAAATAAAATAAATCATAATTTTAAAGGACAGAATTGAAAAATTAAAAATTTATTACAAAGTGACATCTAATTCTACTATAGCTAGAATCTAAAAACTAGTAGGAAATTGATTTTTAAAGTATTGTGAAATGAAGATGTATTTTTAAAAGTGATCTTGGATGGATTTATAATCACAATATATTTTACCGAACACAAGAAAAGATTAAGATTCTAAACCTTATGTTTTTAAACTTTAGAGATTATATCTATTAACACTCCAAGATATGATTTAAACCCTAATCTTTTTCAGCTGAAAATCAAGTTAAACCCTCCATTAAAATTAATTAATTTAAAAATTGTTAATCATGCATAACTTTCACACCCGTAAAGGACAACTTCAATGCAAGAATGTAAATTAGAGAAAAATGCGAGAATCAAATAGATAAATTAGTTTTTATTAAACATGAGTGATTTTCATCTACTTGTATTTCTCTAATTATTCTTTACTTATTTAAAAAGAATTACATAAAAAAAATTCTTTCCACTTTAATGAAAATTTAAGAGAATAATAATTTTATTGGAATGATTATGAAGAAAAATAAATAGTTTAGATTGGTTCATATGTTTATTTAAAACTAATTGAAAAGAATTTAGTTGCTGAAATTTTTAATATAAGATTTTAATTGATACAATCAAAACGATTTTGGTATAAATTAATATTTAATTTTCTCCTTTTAATTTACAAAAATAGAATCGTTATATACAAGTTTCAAAGTGAATGAAGTCTAAGTTTGAAAAAAGAACATTACTTTATATTATTTGATTCAAATATAATGGGTGAAACTTTTTTCTTTTGTTAAAAAAAGAAAAAAATTAAAAAAAAAAAAGTGGGAAATAATAAAAAGGGGCATGGAGAAGAGTGTTGGATGGGTCCTAAGGGTTCAAAGCTTCCACAAACAGCCCTAAAAGTTTAATTTCATTTTGAAATAGGAAGATGTGCACGTGGGAACTTCTTTGGCACGTGCAAAAGCTTTTTTTTTTTAATTTTAATATATATGTAATAAAAGATAGATATTTTGAAATATTTGTATTTACTACTTTCTTATTCCAATGTTTCAAGATTTAAAATATTAATGTTGAAGAAAATATCATGGTCTCAATTTTATTAAAATGTTTCAAAATGAACATAACTCTATCGATATAGTGTACTATCAATGCCATAAAATGTCATGACATTGATGAATATTTTTGGAAAAATAAAATAAAAAAATAAATATTAGGGAAATTATTATAAATTGAAAAAAATATCCAATTATTTACAAATATAGAAAAATTTCATTGTCTATCAGCGATGGATTGCAATAGTATTGCAGTTTATCGTGATAGATAGTAAAATTTTTCTATAATTGTAAATAGTTAAGACTCATTTTGCTATATTTAAAAACAATTCTACTTTCTTTTACAGAAGTTAAATATTTATTACTTATATTATATTTACATTAGTAACATTTTGTTGCCTATTTTTTTTTTTCGTGTTTCATCACTTTTTTCACGATATAATAAAAATGTCAATTCACTTCTTCTATCGATATCAAGCAAACTCATAAAAATATATATATCGACGTGTCGAAATAAATTTAATACAGTAGTAAATAAAAAAGGGACTGTTATTTTGCCCTCTCCAAAATGAAAGGAAAAAAAAAAAAAAAGAGTAGAGAGAGAGAGAAAGGAAGGAAGGGAAATGAAATCCATTGGATTGACAGCACATCCCACTGACTGTCTTATGATATCAAAGACCATAGATTTGACATTTGACTTGTCTTTTCACTCTGTCTCCTCTCTTCTCCTAAACCCCACCCCTCTCTTTTTATTCCCTCTCTCTGTTCACCTCTTTTAGTGCATTTTACTTGTACACAACTTTCCCTCATTTCCATTCAAATCCCTCCCCTCTCTTTAATTACTTTTCTTACCACCTTCTTCCATTTCCCCCTATTTTCTTCTATATTTACTCCCACTACCACCAAAAACCATTTATAATTCCCTTTACCTCTCTCCCGGAAGTAGCTCAATGGATAAAATACTAATAACTTTCGGTTTTTTAAATTGTTCTATAGTCGATTACTTGTTTAGCAAATGAACTACGTGAATTTTGAGTATGTGTATCAATATGTTGATTTGAGGATAAAGAGAAATAATATGCGTTGGTTAAGATGGGTTTTGGCTTCAAATGCATGTTATGTTGGGCGTTTTGAAGAAACCTATAGTTGACTTAAAGTGGATATTGAGTGATGCAAAAATTGATGGAGAAAAAAAAATTACAATCTTTTAATGTTGTTGAGGATTGAAAATGATTGATTTAAAAGATTAAACACTAAAATAAAATTGTTTTAAAAGTTTCTATTTCGTTTAGTAATTATTTGGTTTTTCGTCTTTCGTTTTTTAAAATTAAAGCAACTTTCTTTTAATTTATTACAATGTTTTTCATTTATCTTAAGTAAAAGAGTTTAATTCTAAATCAAATTTCAAAACACAAAAACAAATTAGTTTTCAAATTTTGGCTTGATTTTTTAAAGTATTGGTAGGATGTAGATAATAAAACAAGAAATTTAAAAGTGAAATTGATGTTTCTAAGTTTAATTTTCAAAAATTAAAAAAAAAAAAAAATTACCAAATGGAGCGTTAATGATCAAAATGGGGTTACTTTTTAAAATTTTGTTTTTGTTTTCTTTATACAATTTTTTTAATTTTATTTTAGTAATGTCTTGACCTAGTTGATCAATTTGTTAAAGTTATTAATTAGTGGCCTAGTTTTTATATTGTGGGTTCGAATTTTGATTGTTCTTATTTAAATGGTAATTATATCCTTAAAAACAATTCCATACATAGACGAATGGGTTTAATACACATATAATAAGGACACCTTTTTGGCTTTATCCAATAGAAATTTAGTTTTTTTTTTTTTTTAATGAAAATAAAAGCGGTTTAAGAACCAACATAGGTTTTTAGCATCTGTTTAAATGTAATTTAGTATATAAACTTTAATTTTAATTTTAGTCTTTAAACTTAGAAAAAAAATTCATACTTCAATAATAATATATACCATCGATTTGAGAATTATTATAATATTTTTATAATTAAAATTGAATATGAAATTGAATAAAAGTTGGATAACTAACAATGAAAAATAAAACAGTAAAACGAGCATAGTTCAATTGACATATGACTAGCTATCAAGAGGTCTGAAAAATTATTATGCATAATAGTAGATCAAACACGAGCTTAACTGATCAGTAATAGTGTCATATACTCTACTTCTTAAGGTCGAAGTATATGGCAATCTGCTCCTAAACTCTGATATTTGTTGTACTAAAAAATATGTATGTTTTAGAATAATTTTGAATATCACGTAAGTAATTTTTAACTATTTCAAAACCCCTCCCAAATATATTCTTATTTTACCTATAAAATTTAGTATGACCAAACTGTTTTAAGTTAAAAATTGAGTCGGCAGAGAGTAATTAAAATTATTACTTAATTTAAAAATATTTTATTGAAAAAAAAAAAAAAAAAAAAATTTGTCTCGCGACTAACAATAGTTTGAATACCAAATTGGGTGGTAAGAATGAGTGCCGCGTAAAATGCATTCAAATAATTTTCAAATAATAAATTATCTAACGACAAATCAAATTTTGAATGGATGAAATATTTCGTATTACAAATCTTTTTTAATTTTAAAAAAATAATAAAAATTCATGCAATGGAAAAAGTCTTCAGAGATCACTTTCTAGGCAGAGAATAATAAAACATACTTTTGTTTCCAGAGGCTGTCCCTTTGAACATTTTTTCTCAGGCAATAATTCCTAAAAAAACAAACACAAATTAAAGTTTTTTTTTTTTTTTTTTTTTTTTTTATATGTGTAATATAAAAATTGCATTTTCTTTTTTGGCTCGTTTGTTTGTTTGTGTTCAAAATTGAAACGATTAATCTCATTTGTTCCTTTTTTTAAAAAAAACTCATTTTATTGCTTTTTGTATTATTAAAGATATAAATTTTATTTTGGTTATTGAACATATTATAAAATTAATTTCTATCTTTAATTCTTTGTACTTTAAAAAGGAAATCTTATTTTAACTCTACTATTAGTATGTTATTTATTATTCAACAAATAAATAACTCGATGTCTATTAGTATGCTATTTTTTATCATACATAAATATATTAGAGTTGCATGAGTAAAGAGGGAGTGGATATAGAAAAAAAATGGTTATTTTTAATAACGTTTATGAAATAACCAATAGAGATGTTTTAAAATTTTAAATCTTAATACTAAAATGAGTTTAAAATTGTATATTTGCAAAAATTACTTTCTAACCTTTTGTAACGATGATCAAAATCTATGTATTTTAGATTTGATGTAGGTACTTTCAATTATCATGCTTTCAATAGATTTTAAAATTCATTTATATACTTTTTATAGATCTTAAATTTAGTCTTCTATTTAGAGTGAGTTTTTAATAAGTTAGGCACATGTTTATTTTCTTTCCTTTTATCGGTTAGGTTGGGCGAGTTATTGGAATTAGAGCGAATTTAAATGAGTTAGACACTTTTTTTTTTTGATTTTTTTTTCCTTTTAAGCCTTTAAGGTGAATTTTAGCAAGTTAGGCACATGTATTTTTGGCATTTAAGGGTTAATTTGGATAAGCTTTGGCATTATATATATATATATATATATATATATATATATATATCTTAGGCATATGTTGGAGTTACTTGTATGAGTTTAATTCATAAATGCAAAGTAAAGAATTATATTGTTTTTTATGTACATATGCATGTAACTCTATAGTTATATGGTCTAATATTCATAACAAAGCTAAAAAAACAAAAATCCAAGGCCAAATATATATAGGAACATTTAGGATTTAGTGCATACAATTAGGATTTGGAGTCTTAAATCCCCGATTGGCAACAAAACAATGATGGAAGAAAGAAAATTTAATATTATATTATCTAAAACTCCCTTTCACTTGTAGATTTGAAATATGAAACAGATCCAACAAGTGAAAATCAATATTAATTGAGGAGAAAATTACATCGCAGGAGTTTGACCAGAGAACTTCTTTAGACCAACTATACTCTGATATCATCTTAAATCACTGAATGACTCAAAAGCTTAACTTGATGGGAGAAAGCCAAATTTAATATTATATCATCGAACATAGATAATATTCTAGAGTGGTTGATTTGTATTGTTGTTTTCAAATCTTTCCCTAAAAAATGAAATTAAAAAAAAAAAAACATAAGGATTAAAATATGACACCTAAACTAAAAAGGTAATAATACAAATTTGATCAGATGGCTATAGAAATATGATCCGGACAACATCATTCAAAATATGTTGTCTTTTCATGACAAGGTCAAGGTGTCATGGCAAAGGTAATTTTTTCAATAGAAGAGTTGACAATATTTTACATTCTATATTTGCGTACGTACAATCTTTCCATTTCCATTTCCATTCTAAAAAGAGGTTCAAATTAAAGATTTTGTCTTTTTGAATTTTGAATTTTGAATCTTTTCATAGAATATTGATAATTAGTATGTAAAAATCAAACGTTGTCTTTGAAAATAAAAATGTCTCTCACTTTATATTCAAGTTATATACATTTTTTTTTTACTAATCTTTATTAAATTTTCGATTGTAATCTTCTTGTTCATGTTATCAATTTTCATTAGTGATGTTAAAATTTAGAACTTATGGACCTTATATAACGAAGTTGTAAAATTTAAGGACTAATAGTAGAGATGTGTCCACGGAATAGAGTGCAGCTGAAAATGGTTTCACTATTCCTGTTCCCCGTTTAATTTTGTAGGGATCAGGGTGAAGATTCCTCCAAGAAGAATTCGTAGGATCAAAGTTCTTTGGTGAATTTTTTTTTTCTTTTTTCATTTTAAAAATCAATAAAATTAAATAATTATAATATTGAAAAGTTTTATTGAGATAGTTAAATTCCTCACTAATTTTTTTATACGATTAATTCTAACTTGATATTTTGAATTTAAATAGAAACTATTCAAATTTTCGAGTAGAATGAAATAATTGTCTACTAACTTATTCATATATATATAATCTAAATTTAAATGTTCAGTTCAAACATATTCATCTAATCTTAATCATTAAACAATAAAACTTGAAATTTAAATATAATATTTATATAATAATTATAATAAATTTAAAAAGTAACAAAACGGGGCGAGAACGGGGACAAAATATATTCCGTCTCCGTTTAGCTTATGAAGAATATTTTCTCTCACTCTCTCCTCCATTAAACAATGCAGGGTTTGTATTCAAATTTGAGTACATATATATGATTTTGATTTTGATTGTGATTTCCAACCTTGCCTTTTGGAGAGACTCAGAAGGAATTTGGATGAGAATCAAGGGTAGAAACTGAGCCAATGGAATGATGTAAATTTTATTTTATTTTTTTTTTTACCAAAGGATAAGTTAATTATTGCATCGAAAAATGGCACGAGAGTGGTTTCTACAGTAAAAAAACTGCACAAACACAGAAGAAATTTTGTATTTTATTTCATGAAGCAGTGGTGAGAGTCAAAGGAATTTGGATGAGAATCAAGGGTAGAAACTGAGCCAATGGAATGATGTAAATTTTATTTTATTTTTTTTTTTACCAAAGGATAAGTTAATTATTGCATCGAAAAATGGCACGAGAGTGGGTTCTACAGTAAAAAAACTGCACAAACACAGAAGAAATTTTGTATTTTATTTCATGAAGCAGTGGTGGGTCCAGAAGAAGTAAAAATGAATTGAAATAGTAAAATTATGGATATTTACATTTCATATCAGATCAAAAGTTACACACATTTTGATAATATGAAAAATTGTAAGTATCTCTCTCGACGAAAATTTTAAAATAATTAAATGTTTCTTTCTCATTAAAACCTTGAAATTGAAAGAATATTTATTCTTGAAAAAATTACACTTTTGTTCTTAATGTTTGAACTTCATAATATTTTGGTCCGTGAATCTTCAAATTCAACATTTAACTTGAGGTTTGATTTAGGTCATCTTCGTCAATTTTCTTTTAATTACAAATAGAAATTAAAATTGAATTCTATCATCAAAGAGTGAAATAAAATTTTTCTAAAATATAAGGATGAAAAAGGAACTCAAGAACGACTAATTTATAAAGGGTTAGAGTTTCACGAAAGGGAATCTAGATAATTGAAAGTTATGAAGGTATTCGTCGCTGATCAGAAAATTAAAAATAAACAGAATTATATAATTGAAAACAATGGATTCAATAAAAAAATAGAATTATATTTCATATTTTAAATATATTTTTGGTGGCAAATTTAGGAATTAGGTCTCAATTTAAAAAATTATTCAATAAAATGTATTTGATCATATATTTATAAACAAAAAGGTAAGTATAGTTACCAACCATGTACTAGGTTCCATCTCAACTATTATTAATTATTTTATCAGCATGTTTTAATGCTACAGATCTTGTATATTTACCGTTTTACAATATTAAATAATTTTTTGAGTACTTAAGTGTATTATATAATTTATAATGTATTATGTAATATATATTCTAATTTAACAAAAATGAAATAAATTTATATTATTTGAAATATTATATTTATCAATGTTCTTATATTTTATTTCGTAATTTTGATACCAAAATATATTAATATGCCAATTTTTTTTTAAAAAAAATATTATAATTCCTATATTGAATGTTTAATGGAATCAACCACAAAGAAACATCCAAATGAAAAACATTGTTGAAGGCATCTTGTTGTCATATATGTGGAGAGATTTTTTAAAACAATTATTTGAGGTGTTTTTAAATATAGAAAAATAAGTCAAAATTATTATAAATATAAAAAAAATTTATAAAGTGATAAAATTCTATCGTGGTCTATCGTTGATCGACAGTAAATAAATTTATATTTGTAAATAGTTTAATATTTTTTCCTGTTTATAGTAATTTGCTTAACTATTTTAGTTTTAGTCCATTCATGTTTTTTTATTATATTATTTTTTAAATAAAAAAGTTTATTTTTTTAATTGATTTCATTTTCATGAAGTAATTTCTTTTTACAACAATTAGAATAAGAATTCGAATTAAGCGTGTATACTTTATATACTAGTTGAGCTATGTTCCTATTACCTTTTAATATAGTGTAAACTCATTTGATAACACATACTTTTGAATATCACGCTTGCGGGTTTTCCTTTTTTAAACTTGTTTATGGTATTTATTTCATTTGCTAAATTCTAAACAATTACTGAAATTTTTTATAAAAAAAAAAAGCATAAAACTAGAACGAAGGTATTATTTAGGAGGTTAATGAATAAAAAAAATGGATTTAAATATTATTTAGGAGGTTAATGAATAAGCTCAAATTCTAAATTGCAAATTACAAATATTTTCTCCCAAAATTTCCCTGTCTAATAATATTTAGATTTTTTTTTAAAAATTTATATCAATCAATGCAGTGATCATTATGAGGCATAAATATGATATTATTACAAAAATGTAATGATGTTGAATGTCTCCAAGATTGTAATTTAATAATGAATTTCTCCAAACATATATCATTACTTCATGGAAACTTAATCACGTACGGACCCCACAACAATGGAGGAAGCAATATCCTCTAATTTCTACCGAATCAAAAATATAATTGTAAATATTTAAATTCTAGTTTCGTTTTTATCTTTAAATTTTTAACGAAAAAAAGAAAAATAAATTTCAAATTTTAAAGTAATTATTTCTGAAACTTTGAAAGCGAATTTAGTTCAATAAAAATTAATATGTACTCGTTATTATGGACTTGGAAGTTGATCAATCTCCAATTTCCGAAATTTTTGTAGTAAAAAAAAAAAAAAATCAATTCTCAAAATGGTAAGCTTTATAAACCATGTGGGCAATGCATGTGTTAATATTAAAAGTGACAATCATATTTATTATTATTATTATTATTTTACTATTTTGTCTATTCATAAATTTCTAAATTACTACGAATGCCGTTAATTACCACTCATTGTTAATTAAATTAATTATTTAAATCTTAAATTTTTATCCCGTTAATTACTATCATAGGTTGACTTAATAATAAATAGGAGACATGACCTTGATAAAAGGCTCACGATAGTAGGATTTAATATCTTATAGGTTTCTTTGACATCTAAATGTTGGTCAAACAGGTTATCTTGTGAGATTAGTCGAGGTGCACATAAGCGGGCTCGAACACTCACAAATAGCAAAAAATATATATAATCCATACTTCACCATTATTGTTACTTTTGGACTATTTCATACTAAATCTTAATCTTAATATTTTTTGTTTCAAATTTTAGGAAAATTTGCACACATAGAAAAAATGTCAAACTATTTACAGAAAATAGTAAAAAAAAACACTGATAGACATTAATAAACTTTTATCAACATCTATCAGTGATAGACTTCTATTTTCTATCACTGATAGACCTTAATAAACTTCTAGCAGTGTCTATCATAATTATCTAAAAAAAATATATATATTTTGTGTAAATAGTTTTCATTATTTTTCTATATTTAAAAATTTCCTCAAATTTTTTATTTTATGTAAATTTTAAGGGGTTGTTTATTTGTTTAAATATAACCTAATGGTAGATGTGGGACATATAGAATGATTTATGATTTTCTCCATTTCCAATAAGTATATTAAAAAAAAAATTAAACAATATTTCATATCATTCTAATAATTAAGTATATTTACAATCTTAAGAGAACTCAATTTTTTTATTTTTAAAATAATCCTACATATGGATGGAGAATAGCCAGTAATGTAGAGCGTTATTATTATTGATTTTTTTTCCTTACAAAATAGAGGGTATTTGAAAAAAAGTAATATATAGGGTAGAAGTTCAATAGGTTAATAAATTCTTAAAGTTAAAAAGGAGTTTTTTTTTTTTTTTTTTTTTAATCTAATTGATTACTAGACATTCTATTTTGTGTTAATAAGTTTCTCTCATATATTATTTTTAAAATATATATACCTATAACATACTAAATTGAAATTTGTATTTTTAAAACGATGAAATTTCAATTCTTTTTCTAATAGATCTGAAATTTTTAAAAATAAAATATTGAATATGAAGTTGGAGATATATACTAGACAAAAATTCAAAATTCAAAAAACCTACCAAATACTTGTTAAACTTAAAAGTTTTTTTTTTTTAAACACAATATTCAAAGATTGGGGATTAAATTGGTTCTTTATTGAAAAAATTTATAACATTATATTTGGTTATGCAACTTTCTTTTAAACTATTTTTATCTAAACGATTTAAATAAAAATAATTTTTTTAAAGAATATTTTTTTCCTCTACTTAATCTAAACAGACCCTAAATAATCCTTTATTTCATTATTATTATGAAAACCACTTCATTTGTGTTTCTTCAAATCTTAAAATTTATTCATAGAAACCATTCCAAAAATTAATTAGACTTTTAATATGCTAAGGTTCAATGAAAAATGCTATATTTTATTAGGTTAATTAGGTTATTCGAAAGTGACATATTTATAATTTGAATTTTCAGATTTTATTAGTGTTGGCTTTTTGGCCCTTAATCTCAAATTAATTAATTTTAATTAATTAATTAATATTTTGATGATAACGAACCTGTTTTTTATCAACAATTTAGTGTTTTTAAAGTGTCCATTGTATAGAGCTTGGAACAACGGTTCCAACGCAATTTGAATCACTCAAATCGGAGTTCAAACGAAGAAGATATGGCTAGAAGAAGCTTAAGGAAAAAATACCCGATGTCGATCACGTGTCGACCAAATCATCAAAGTTGACCTACTAGAAGATGACAATTGGGGCAATAGATAAGTGACACATGGAGCTTTGATTTTTGTTGGTTTTAAAAAGAATGATTTTAAAAACAAAATGAATTTAAAAAGAAAATGAATTTAATATTATTATATATGTTTGTGTCTAACGGCTAGTTGCATTTAAAAAAAATGAATTTTATATTATATTATGTGTGTGTTTAACGGCTAGTTAAATTTAAATCTCCACCATTCAATTTTCTTTTACCAACATCTAAGGGCTCAAAATAAATTTAGTTTTTACCTACCCCATCTCTTTTTAAACACTTCATCTTCTCCAAAATTTCAATAACAATTTCACATCTTTTTACAATCCTTCATAATTCATTAAGCTTCCATTGTTGCTCTCTCTCAAAACTTCCATTTTATTCTTTTCATCTAATTCTTGAGAGAGATTTATTGTATTGTGAGGATTGATTTATTGAGTGTTTCAAATTTGTAAATTTACTCTTTGAGAGAGTTTTCTCATATTGCTCTTCATTTCCAAATCCATTGTAAGGGTTGCTCTTGATCCCTAAAAAGAGTGGTTTTAACGGTTTGATCCTCAACCGTGGAAAGGATCGGGTTTGTTCTTGCGCCCGAAAAAGGAACGTTGTAACGGTTCGACTCTAAGCCGTGGAAAGAGTCAAGTTCGTAGTGACATAACCAAGAGGAGCTTGGGAAGTGGATGTAGGCCGGTTGTGTCGAACCACTATAAATTTTCGGTGTTATTTTCTCTATCTCTCTCCTATTTATTTTTGCAATTAATTTTTGTTATTATATTTCATTGCATGAAATTAATTGCAGTTTTTAATTCTTGAAATCAATTGCTCATAATTATTTATTGAGATTGATAGTTCTTAAAATTCCATATCATATACATTCTTGTTGAAATTAAATAGGATGTTATAAAGTGTTACTTTTAATTTCTTGGTTACTTTGGGTTGAATTTATTTGCATGAAATTATTGTTTGAATTACTTATTAGCAAAAAGCGTATTGACTTGGTTAATTGGGCCCACATTAAGAAAAAGTTTTCATTAGCTTAAAGAAACCCTATTCATCCCCTCTAGGGTTGTCATACCGGTCCAACAATTAGAATATCATATTTTAAATGGCATGACTCTCATACCATAATTACATAGAAAATACATTATTTTAATTTTTTTTTGGGAGACTATTTTAAGAGTAGTCTTCTTTCTTTTATTTACATATCAAATAATAGAACAAAATACAAAGTTACATAAAAAATATATATAAATATGTAATAAAGATAGTATTTTCTCTTATAAACCCGATCTATTTTTGTTAATTAATTAAAAATGCATATTATATAATATATTATAAATTCGATGATGTATATTATACAAAATAATAATTATAGTAATAATTTAACATAAAACATATTTCATAAATTAATTGAAAATAGTTTATATATTTAGCTTAATATTTTAGTTGATAACTACCCTTAATTTTATGGTTTATAAATATATTATCAAATACATTTCAAACCATTGTTTAAATTGAAATAAATTTATGAATTTACTATCTAACATATGTTTGAAAACATCAAATATAATTACGTTGTCATTGAATCTTTTGTTTCCATGTTGCTTACCAAACAAGCCATAATTACTAAAATATATATATTTGTGTTTCTTAATATTGAGTTTATATATATATATATATAATTTTTGAGTCTCGTTGAGGCGATAGCTTTTCATGGCAGTATTACTACTGCAAGTAAGGTCGAAATCCATCCCATAGTTTGAACAAAAACTGACTCTTTGATTCTCTGAAATCTCTTAATAGGCAAAGATGACTGCTTTGTGAATCAAATTTAAGCATTTGTAGATGAAATGCTCGATCTTCAAAATCTCTGATTCATCATCCATGGTTTTTTTTCCCACTAATCGTCTATGTAATTCTCCATGATTTAGCTTGTCATGTCCGTAGATCCAAGTCTTCACATATTTGATTTGGAGGATCACATACCATGAGCTATCACTTCAATTCTCTCTGATCTCCCAATTATGTAAAAAGAAAAAATCTTTTGTTTTCATTTTGGTCCAAAAAAACAAATTCCTTATTAATATTTTTGATAGAACAAACCTAGAATCGAGATTTAAATCTCAAACTTTGAAAAGAAAAAAAAAGTCAATTATCATTTAGTTATATTCACGATGTCATTTTTAATGTTATTATACATTTATACCAACAAACTCGTAGTACTTTATTAGTAATAATAACTAAGATACTCATTAAAAAAAAAACGTTCTTTTAACTTCTCTATTTGATTGTTGAGGTTCCAAGTGGAATGTTTGGTCTTCAAAATTTGATTTCCTATTCGTCTCTAAATTTTAAATTAGTTTATAAATATTATTTGAATAGAGTTAATCATTAATTGATTTAAGGAAATGAATGATGTGTGGGCAATTAAATATCAATATTCAAACATTTATGACCACACATGTCACTTTGAAGACATAAACAATCAAATAATTGACACTAAATTCAAATCTTAAGGATCAATATATTAATTTTAAAAATCTAGGAACAAATTAAAGATTAAGGAATAAATTATACATTTGAATGCAAGAGTGTGACTGTTGAAAAGGGTTGAATGCCTTTTAGCAATCAATCACATTCACAGTTACATATATATGTATAATCAATTGAAGTATGTGTTGTTTTTGTCAAAAAAAAAAATTGTATTATTAATATATGTCCTCTTTTCTCTTAAAAAATTAAGGATTAAAATATCATTGTTGATATTAATATCGACATTTTAATTTTACAGATGTATTGACAAAATATCGATATCAATAGATATTTATGTAAATCACGAATTTTATAAAATTTATTTAGATTAATAATTAAGTTGTTTTTACTTCCAAATTAAATTATGGATATTATTATTAATATTTATGTTTATATTGGACTAAATAGATGACATTTTATGTTTTACCAGCATTAATAAAAAAATGTTAGAGATATTTATAGATATTTGATATCAATATTAAATCATTCAATTTACAGAAATATTGACGAATATATAGACAGGTTAATGAATATTTTCAACCGAGTCAAAAACTACATGTATAGCTTTTCAAAAGAAAAAAAAAAACATAGAGATAGAAACATAAAGACAAGACATATTTTGATATTTATTAGGTTTAGTTTCTTCCAACTAGATCATGTCTGTTAATTGGTTACAATCATCAGATTTTATTGACTTTTGACTAAGATTGATTCTCTTAGGTCTCCCCATTATCATTATTTGTTCCTCTCTCTCTCTCCATTATCTTTGTTTGTGTTCCTCTCTCCATTATGATTGTTGTTTGTTCCTTTCTCTCTCCATCATCATTATTTTTTCTTATTTCTCTTTGTGATGCCAAAATTAGGGTGAGTTGGTAATTAGATGTAATGTTAATGGAAATGGAAAAGACAATTCTATAAATGGGAAATGAATGAGAATCCCATCAATTAAATTTTATTATTATTATTTTTTTTAAGAATGATAAAAGATATATATATATATATATATATATTTGTATAAATTTTGTGGAGGAAAATGTAGTCAACATAATCAAAATTTCCATTTCTAATGGTGCAACAAAATTTTGGAGTCAATTCAAATCCTTTCCTAGCTTCCATTAGCTAGGTATAGCTCCCATTTCAACCTCAAAATATACATCAATATCAACAAATATATGTTAGTGTGCTAAATCAAATTTTATTATATCACAATATTTATTATTATTTTATCAAAACGAATATAATTTAACTGGCATCAAGCATGTATTATTAATTTCGAGGTTAAAAGTTTGATCCCTCACCTTGCATATTGTAAAAAAAAAAAAAAAAAAAAAAAAAACTTAAATCCTTTTAAAAATTCAAACTATTCTAAGAGTTAATTTAACCAATAGAATTTTCATATTTTCAATTCAACAAGTTGTGAGTAGATATTTTTATGATTGGACATCAATATTATTTTTCTAGTTCAATGTGTTTGTGTAGGAGAGATTTCGTTGGTGATCACTACCAAAAAAAAAAAAAAAAATTAGTGCCTACAAAAAAGAAATGATTAGTTGCAGCCTAGGCTGCATCTAATCCCGAAAATTTTCTTAGTACTAGGGGAGTATCATACTCCATGTGTTCACACTATAAATCTGCTTCCATAAATATTAGTGGACCTGACATTAATGTTAGTGGATCTCACCATATTCTTAAAAGTAAGTTGACGTGACACACAACAAATTGAGGAAGTATAGAAAATTTTCCCTAATCCCATGCTCCCCTTTCCTTTACACATACAAAAAAAAAAAAAATAATGTTTTTATCATTTTCAATAAAAAAAAATCTAAATTTTCACACAATTTTTTATTAAGTAGAACAAGAGCTGCATAATAGATGGTTCCACTCAAATTTTTCTAAAAAATTAGTCTCATCTATTTAAAAAATAGTGTTCATGACGAGTCACCATTATAATTATGATTTTTTAATAAAAAAGAAAGAAGGATGAGAACTCAAGTAATTGAATGTACTTGATTTTAACCTTGTACTTGTACGTAAAAAAACATGCATATTTATGTACCGTTAATGTAGGGTGTGTATTAATTTACTTCGGTTATTTCAAAAAAAAAATAAAATTACTTTGGTATTCTTTGGTAATTAATCGTTTGATTTTTTGTTTTTGAAAACTAAATCTATTTTCTATGAATTTCTTATATTGGTTTTATCTTTTTTTTTTTAATTTTAAAATTTGGTTTGATTTTTAAAAATATTGGTAAAAAAAAGATAACAAAAAAAATCATGCACTAAATTAAACCAAAAATGGAGATGAAACAAAATTTCCGAAAACATATAAATTGGGATTCAAATTTTTTTTATCTCTTAAATAAATTAAGAAGTAATTACAACAACAAATAATTATGATTATTATAAAATTAAAAATAATATTACATGACAAATTGTATGATAAACCTAAGTATTTTTCTAATTGAAGAAATGCAACCACACAAAACCATAGATTATATTATTGAAAGTTTGACTATATTGCCCTTTCTCTCTAGAATTCAAGGGGGAATGGAAGTGTTGGGGCAGTTTTGACCTTAGGATTGAAAATGATTGCCCTAAAGGTGAGAGACATATGCATGTAGACACTAATGAGATTTGACCAAATATTTTTCAACCAAATTGTAATCTCTCTCCAACACTAAAAAATTTATACACTCAATGTTCCCCTTTTGCCCAAATCATGCAACCTTTGACACACACCCATGCATCCCTTCCCTATTTTCAACTCCTTTTTTTTCTTTTTTCCAACTAATTAATCTTATTTTCAATGTTCATCTTTCTTTTTTTTCTTAAAAAAATGTTGAGCATATAAAAGGTTGTTTGAAGGTCCGTAATGGAATAGATTTGAATTGTAATGTAATCCAAAACTCATATTTGAATTGAGTATTTTGGGTCTAATTTGTAATATTAAACTCATTTCGTTCCGACAATTTTTAACCAAACTCTCTTTTCCACCGTTTTCATGTTTCACGATCCTATTTCCATTTCACCCTCAATACCTCACACATTCCAACACTCTTCTGATTCCCAGTAATCACATTCCAGCCTCCCAAACAACCCTTAATTGGTTTCCAAAAGGGAGATTATTATAAATGGAAAAATATCAAACTATTTACAAATATAGAAAATTTTTACTGTCGTCTATCAACGATAGACCGCGATAAATTTCTATCACTGAGCGATAGAAGTAGATCGCGGTCTATCACCTAGTGATAGAAGTCTATTGCGGTCTATCGCTGATAGACAGTGAAATTTCTTTATATTTATAAATATTTTGACTCATTTTTTTTTTTTTATATTTGAAAACAACCCTTAAACGTATAAGATAAAAGATTTAAATTCAATTTTGATATCTAGACTTCCAAAATTTCTAAATTCAATCATGAAATATATGATCTTATACATATATCTTTTTTTTTTTTTTTTTCATCATTTAACATAGAATATATGTGTTTAACACATATATATTGGACATCAACATGTATGGAAGTCATATATAGAGGCTGATGAAGAAAGGTATTGTGTGGAGCAAAATATTGATGGTAATTAAATTAAGTAATTCATGGACTAGTTATAAAGACATTTATTTAAGAAAGAAAAAAGTTTGGAAGCTAAAATGAAATCTAAAATTATTAGTGGGAAAATTGTAAAAGGCAGAAAATATTGGGTTTGAACTTTGAATTAGATATGGAAAATGGAATTTCCAAAAGCATTAATATTAGTGAGGTTGATGCAACTTTAAAGTAGAATCCAAGAAATAACACATCCACTTTCAAATATATATATATATATATTCTTCCCTTTGACCTTCCACTAATAGAGAGCTTAAATTTAGAATCATCACAATGCCATACAATTTGCAATATATAATTTGAGTGGAAACTACATAACTCTTTGTCTCTCTCTCTCAACCATATGTACCTAGCTTCCATTATTTCCTATTTACCTTTTTCACATTATTCACTGATTTCTTCACTTTGACTTAACATTATTTTGTGTATGTTTGATAGTTGGGAATTAGAAGGCTTAGACTTCCACTAGGGTTCTAGAAAAAGAGTGGTTGGTGGAGATATAAAGAATGTGAATCAACTACCCCAAAAGTCAATCTACCTCAAGTCATGACTACCTAGCTAATAATTTACGTCTTGTTTTTATAACAATTTTGTTTTTAGTTTTCTATTTTAGAAATTTATGTTTGTTTTCTCTTTATATTCTTATTTTAATTTTTACGTTTCGAGACGTATCTTAATTTTGAAAATATAAGTGAAAAGTGGATAACAAAATAAAGAAACTTACCATTGGACGTAGTAATTGTAAACTTAATCTTTAATAATTAGAAGCAAAAAAAAAAAACTAATTGAAAAGTTATCAAACAAAATACAAAATTATTAATAATAATAAAAAAAAACTAATTTCTAAATATTCATAGTTGTTTACATTAACATAAAGAATGAATTGGCAGAATGAACATGATTCAACTAACATCAAGTATGAACTATTAACTTTGAGGTCGAATGTTCAATCCCCCACCCCCACATATTGTTAAAAAAATTAATATTCATTTTTAACTTCATTATAAAGTGAAAAATGTTAATTTATTAATTTAAATATTTTTTATATATTTTTTATATTTTTCTGAATATCCATCAACATAGATATTTCATTGATAGTTCCCTCACTATTTCTATAAAATAATTGAGAACTCAACATTTTTGTTGACATCCGCGTTTTACGCTTTGATTATAGGTTTAAATATTATTTTGGTGCATACATGTAAGTTTTTGTTCATTTTGGTCTCTATACTTTTAAAACATCAATTTGGTCCTTATACTTTCAACTATAGTTTATTTTAACTCTTATACTTCCGAAACATCGATATTTTGGCCCATGTACTTTGAAAAAATGGTTATTTGTATTTAACAATTTACGTTGCATATAAAATTTGTATTAAAGTTTTGCAAATAATAGAAATCAAAATGAATACTTTTTAAAAGTATAGGAATCAAGTCTAAGTCGTTATATAATAAAAATTGACACTTAATTTTGATGAGAGATTTTTATGATAGAGACTAAATTGTTATGCATTAAAGTATGTGGACTTTACATTGTTATAAATTTGAAAGTATAAGAACTAAATCGTTACTAACTAATTAAGTTGAAAAACTAAATTGTTATTTCTGTGAAGGTTAGGGACCATATATATTTTTTAAACTTATTTTAATATAATATAAAGGAGAATAAAAATATATTCAATTAAGCCTTAAAAGCTTGAACAACTCTGTTTAAAGAGATGTAACAACGTTTACCAAAAAAAAAAAATTGTACTGTGGGTCGATCCAAAAAGATGGATTCAAATGTCATTCAAAAGTTAGTTCAATCCAATTGGTTAATTTAAACTTTAATCTAAGCTTAACTCTTAAAATAGTACTTTAGACATGTTGAATCTAGATCAAGTTCGAACCCTTTTTTTTTATTATTATTTATTTTATTCTCAAAGGCAAACAAATGATTTTTAGTACCGTAGAAGGTGAGAGATTCGAATTATAGACAATTTGGTCGTTAAAATATTGTACGACAGTTGTGCTATGCTCGTTTTAGCGCAAATTAATAGCATTAAAGATAATAACTCAACATATATTATACATGCCTTGGGATTGTTCTTTTTTCCTTTCTTTTTGACAATATTTAAGATGGAGAATCAAACGTTTGATCTCGAAATCAGCTTTACAAACTTTATACTAGTTGAGACGTGATGCTCATGTTTTTATCGTTGCTTCATGTTTTTAGTCAAATAATGCTTATTTCTATGTTTTTATTATCAATTTTTAAATGGAATCAAATAAAAATAACTATAAGTCACTACAAGTATGGTTGATTCACTTATAAAAATTTAAAATGTAAATTGATACAGTTATTTTATAATAATTCAATATCATATGGTAAGAAAACAACATGATGTGGTTAATAAGAAGACAAAGGAAGTATAATGTTGAGAAGATGTGTGAATTATCCAATGTTAAAATTAAAAAGCTAATTAAAGAGTGTTTATATAGGAAGAAAAAGTTGAAATGGGACAGAGAAACTGTGGACTTTACAACGGATTTTGGCCTCTCAACATGTGATAAAAAGGCTTTTATAAGGGTATCTTTTTGGGAAAGGCTGCCCCCATTTACCTTGTTGAAGCACTTATATATATATATATATATATATTATTATTATTATTATTAAATGTATGTGCTTTCATATCCTTTTGCTTTTACTTTCACGTTTGAAATTGAAATTGAAATTGAAATTGAAAGTGCATTGATTTTCATGTCACAGTAAAATTCAGTTGGGTTTGGCACATTTAATATATATACAAAAATACTTCTTCTAATTGTTAAGTATATAAGTGACTTTGATTGACTGTTTTGATGGAACTTTTAATGCTTTTATTAAATACAACTAATTTTTCACCTTTCTTTTCAACCAAACACATTAGCTAAAAAAGTCCATTCCAATCTTAAAATAATTCTTTAGCTTAATAAAGCCTAGCTTTTAACTCCTATTTTTTTTAAATATTGAAGTCTTAATTCTAGAGAAATTTCGATAAATATTTTTTTTTTAAAAAAATTTAATTTTAAATTTTAAAAATAAATTCAAAAGAAAATTTTTAAAAATAGAAAAATAAGAGAAACTATTTACACAAAATAATAAAATGTTTGGATAGTTATGATAGACGTTGATAGAAGTCTATCAGAGTCTATCAGTGATAGAAATGATAAAAGTTTATTAGTGATAGATGTTGAAAGAAGTCTATCAATGTCTATCAATGGTTTTTTTTTTTTTTTTTTTTTTTTTGCTCTTTTTTTCAAATAGTTTTACATTTTTTCTATCTGTGAAAATTTTCCTAAATCCAAATTAGTAAATAAATATTTTATATTTTCAAATAAATAAACATGTTTATTATTTATATTATATTTATAATAGTGACATTTTTATGCTTATTTTTTATGTTTCATGGATTTTTTAATAATATAATGGAAATATTGATTTACCCCTCATATCGATATCGAATTCACAGGAACGTAGAGATATCGATAAAAATATTGACATATCTAATTTAACACTATGATTAGAATTGGAAATTTGTCAAACTTCTACGTTAATATTTGGCTTTTTAATTTATTTTTAATTCTTCAATTTTGATATCCTTTAATCTTCTAAACTACTCAATTAGATCCTTCTAAAACAAAAAGGTTGGCATATCATAAAATTATGGTTTTACTCAAATGATGTGTGACACATGCAACCCAAATTCTTCTATGAACCAAATATTACTTGCTTATAAAAATTCTTTATTTCAAGCAATATGTGTGGTATGCCCATATATGGAAATTGTTAGCTTACTATTATATTATAAATTTAGTTCCTAATTTTTACTAGTGTTTAAGTATTTTGGTTACTTTTATATCTTTTTATGATCTCTCTTGCAAGTATTTCAAAGAAATTGAATAAATGAATAAGGAAACTAAACAATATTGATAATAAATAAATAAAAGTATTCCTACTTTCATTTGTTCAAGGGCATCCATCATAAATGCACTTGTTTTCTTAAAGGGAGATTAATAAAAGCACACTGATCCCTAATTTAATTCCCAACTATCCAGCTTAATTAAGAATGCTCTATAACCATCATGGGTTGGCCTAGTAACAGTGGGTACATCCAAAAAAAAGTCAAAGGGCTAAGAGGTTGTAGATTCAATCTATGGTGACTACCTACCTAAGATTTAATATCCTACGCGTAAGCTGGCCCGAACATTCACGGGGTATCAAAAAAAAAATTAAGAATGTTCTATCACAAAATTATATCAACCCAATATTACCTTTTTGAAAAAAAATATACTTTTTTAGTCTTCAAATTTTGTAGATTAGGTCATGCTTGGTCCTTGAATTTTTAAAATATATTTTTTTAGTTTTCAAATTTTTAATTATTATAGTTGGTTGGAGCAAAATAAAAATAATGTTAATTCTTTGATGGAAGAAAGTTAACAAATGGTTTGTGAAATTTAATCATGAAGTTTTTTTTTTTAGTCAATTTAATCACGAAGTTGAATAAAGCTATAGGAACCAAATTATCAACATAAACTATTAGAATAAATATAAAGAGACTAAATTAAACCTTTTAAAATTAATTAAACCAAAATTAGAACAATATAAATTAGAGGAAACTTAATTAATAATCTAACCAACGACTATATTATTGATCCTAAAACCACAAATGAATAAATATTAACTTCCATTTGCAATAATACAATAGTGATTAAAATATTATTTTTGGTCTCTATACTTCGAAATTTGTTTAATTTTAGTCTTTATACTTTTAAATGTCCAATTTTAGTCCATATATTTTTAATAAATCTTAATTTTAATCCATACTGCTAGTTTATTGTGGATTTTTCATTACTTTTTATTTGCTACTAAAATTTTCAATGTAAATTTTGAAAACATATTCACATATTGTGTTTCTTTACATAAAAAATTATTATGATTATTTAATCAATTTTAATAAAAATAATAAATAACTCCGTACCACTAAATTTAAGTTTACTATGTGTCTAAAATTGGACAATTAAAAATACCAAAACTAAAATTGAATAAATTTTAAAATATAGAGACTAAAATAATATTTTGAGTAGTAAAAATTGAAAAGGAATATATAAATATAAATATATAAATATTGGGCTGTGAGTTAAAAGTTAAAAGAAGGGTAAGGAAGGGAGAGATTGGATTGGAAGTGATTTGACAAGACCATAAGAAAGAATTGTATAGTGCCATCAAAAGAGGTAATCAGATTAAGACATTTGATCTGACCTTTCAACCCCAAATAACACACAACAAACCAAACCAAACCAAAGAAAAATATTTTCTTTTTTTCTTTTTTTCTTTAATAATAATAATAATAAATAAATAAATAAATAAACAGACCATCCATAATACAAAACTCTGAAAACTGTCCCCAAAAACCCCAACTCTACACAAACAAAACAAAACCCCCTCTGTCTCTCTCTCTGCAATTCCAAGAAGGGTAAAATCATTATAATTCTAGGGTTAAAAACTTTTTTTTTTCTTTAGGGTTATTTGTATTATTGTTAGAAGTAGTAGGAGTGACAGGTTGATATAATCGACAAGCAAGGAATCAAACAAGAAAATCGACATATAGATTTACGTTGTTTCATTAACGATGTGTTAGCTATATACATGAACAAGGAGAGAAATTGTTTTATTATTTTGAGGAGCAATAAATAGTACATAATATAACAAAGATATAAATACGCAACTAGACCATATGTTTAGTCATTCGAAGTACTAGAGGTAACAGATTCAAGATATTTTAACATAAGATAAATTACAAGTTTAGTTATGTGAATATTTAACTTTGTGTCAAAAAGTTCCTGAATTTTTAAAAACATCTAATATGTTTTGTCGAATAGATATCTAAACTTTTAACAAGTTTTATAAGTCTATAAACTTTCAATTTTGCGTCTAATAGATTTTTGTCATATTCATATTAGATAAATAAAATAAATTTTGAGATAGAACTCCATTTTTATCGAATGTGATATCAAAGCCCATAAAGCTTAAGCGATTATTCAATTAAAAAAAAAAGTTAAAATATCATTTTGGTCCTTATACTTTGGAGTTTGTTCAATTTTAGCCTTTATACTCTCAAATGTCCAATTTTAATCAATGTACTTTCAATAAATCTTAAATCTAGTCCCTATTACTAGTTTATTATGAATTTTTTTCATTTTTTTTTTATTTTTTATTAACATTTTTCACTATAAATTTTAAAAACATATTCACATATTGTGTTTCTGTGCATGAAAAAAATTATGATTATTTAATCAATTTTGATAAAAATTAACTTCAATGGACTAAATTTAAAATTTAGTGAAAGTATAGAGACTAAAATTAAACATTTAAAAGTACAATGACTAAAATTGAACAAATTTCAAAATATAAGAATCAAATCGTTATTTTAACCAACTCGAGAATGGTAACTTAAAGAGACACATTTTAAAAAGCATACACTAAAGAACCCACGTCGAAAAGATAAAAAAGCCCCACAATCTTTATAACATATACGTAACTTACTCATCTAATTACTTATTTATCTCATATATCTATGAGACACAAATTTCTAGGTTTGTGGAATTAAATTTATTAATTGATTAATATGATTATAATATATGTGAAAAAAGGCACTGATTCTCACAAGGGTAATTAAAGGGTGTGACCCAACCACCATCCCCTTCTGACTAAGACAGAGTTTTGTGTGTTTTGGTAAAGATGTTGAGAGTACAGAAAGCCAACACAGTTGCTGATTGTAATGGGACTCTTCATTAAAAACAACACACACACAGTTTTTTTCTTTCTTTCTTTCTTTTTTATTTTCAAAACTCTCATCTCTCTTTCAGGGTTTTGTTTTGTTTTCATTCCTTTTGCTGCCTTTTTGGTTCCCTCTGGATTTGTCTGTCATTGTATCTTCTCTGTTATTTCTTATGGCCTCAGCTCAGCTCTGTGTTTTGTGCAATCTTCACTACTACACTCTGTTAACTGCAGTTTAACACCTTCAATCCTCCATTGGTTTCTTCTATTATATCTTAAACAGACACTCTTAATTAAATGCTTTTTGATTTCTCTTTGCTTTTAATTTTTGCTTTTTTGCTTTTTTGAAGTACTTTGTTTTGTGTGAAAAGTGTGCAATTAGTCCATTGTGTATTTGTATGACGATTATTGGGTCATTTTAAGTGGAGCTAGTTTTGTTTTGTTGGAATTCAAAACATTTTTGTTGGTTGCTTGATGATGAAATTACTTCATCAAGTGGCTCTAATTTAGCTGGCAGTTTTTGCGTTAATCTATATATATATATGAGAGAGAGAGAAGTATTTTGAATTTATATGCGATGATTATTAAGGAACATGCAAATTTTCAAATCTACATCAAGTGATTACGTCATTGAATAATTTTTTCTCCTTACGGGACTCTTGATATAGTTGATCTCCAGTTAATTAGGGTTAGTTTTTCATTTCGGTGACTTAACTTTTTATGGGCTTTTGTCTCTCTACTTGCGACGTCAATTATCAAATTCAATATACTTTAAAGGAGTTTTCTATTAGCTAACATGAACATAGTTCAACTTATATAAAATTATAGTATTGATCTTGAAGTGAGAAGTTCGACTCTCTCATCCCACATATTGTAAATGAAAAAAATAAAAATAAAAATTATTTATTGACAAATAAGTCATATTTAATTCCCTTAAATGAGATTAGCAATGAGACTTAAGTAGATTACTCCAACAAAGATTTAATAAGAACATAGTGTCTTACCAACAAAAGATAACACCATGTTGTTAGTAACAAGCAACAAGTCAAATGCTTTAGAACCAAAATAAATGGGGTTTCATGGAATCCTTTGGACATTAAGCCTAACCTTATGTGTCGGGATGTAGATGGTAGGAATTCGAAGTTCGGATCTCTTAACCGAAAATATATGACTTAATCAATTAACCTATACTTATCCGGTTATTTATTTTGTTATTAATGATTCATCTACATTTCTTCTCATTTTATAGACCCATTTAATTTCCAAATAAATAAATGTTTAGTAGTATTATTATTTTTCTTTAAAGAAATTATGAGTCCATTGATCTTCTTTTATAATATAGTTCCATTTAGATTTCAAACTAAATCTGCACTTATATTAATAAAAGGAAAACTTACACTTTTTATCCTTGTGATTTGATTTAAGTTTCATTTGGGCTCCTAAATTTTCCTCTTTAATTCCCCCCCTCTTTCATTCCTTATTCTTTTCGTGCTAAAAACTAAAATGTATAGAAGTATTTGAAATGTGAAAACTAAAGATACCTTAGAAAATTAATCTCCAAATTCATGACTTCTTGAAATTGCTGCCAATAATTAGACTCAAGAGACGGGAAATGTATGTGCAAAAAAATTGATAACAAGTTTCTTTTAGGTTCATAACATTACTAATGGTTTGTATAAAAATAATAGTGGTAATAGTGGCGGCGTGATGAAATTATAAATAATAACATAGATTTTAAAAAGGGTTATTTTCAAATATAGAAAAATGAGCTAAACCATTTATAAATATAGAAAAATTTTACTGTCTATCAGCGATAGGCCGCGATAAAATTCTATCGCGATCTAGGGAAAATTTTCTATATTTTTAAATAGTTTGATATTTTTTCTATTTATAGTAATTTTTCTTTTAAAAAAAGGCAAATTTGAATATCTCACATTAGTATACATATTTTTCCCTTTTTTTTCCTTCAATTGGCAGGTTTATATAAAACAAGTTTATAATTTTTTGGAAGTAAAAAGTTCGTTGTAATTTTACACATTTTTGTGGTCATTATCCGAGTCCAAACGAAACTACATTTTCAACAATAATGAAGCTTTCTTTAACGTTATTAAAATTTTGCCAAGGCCTCGATCGAGATATGTACAAACAACATTTGAGAGACTCTCAAACTCATAGAGAAAAAAATTTATGGATGAAATTACATACGCAGTATTTATTCAATTATTGAGGAAAAAATCAATATACCGTATTGGCTTTGTCCCAATAACGAGAGATTGTAATCATTTGATTCCATCCCTACTCTTATATGGAGCATTGTTCATGAGAACAATGTCGATTCTCTTAGACGAAAATAGAAATACAACACTCTAGTTTTAAGAGTAATGGTTGATTTTTGTAATTTTATTGACCAACACTCGATTTGTAAAGGCTTCAGCCCATTCTACCAACTTAGCCCTAAACCCCTTAGGGAAAATGGAGTGTCAAATTGAAAAATAACCAAAATTAGGAAAGTATGATTTTTAGCATGATTTTAAAATGACATTGTGTTTATTTATTATTATTTTTTTTATTTTTATTTTTATTTTTGACATGATGTGCAGTAGAAGGATCAAACGTCTTATTTCGAGGTTAATAGTACTTGAATTATGCTCATTTTGACATATTAAACAATCACTACATTCAAAAACTTGAGTTGACTAGTTATTTAATCTTTGGTAGTCTAATTTTTCTGCACCTCGAGAAAGTCATCTATCCGTTTCACTTAGGTTTATTTTCTTCCCCAAGACCTATATTTGGTTTTCTAAGAGAAATTTCTGTGGGCATTATAAGCAAAAACTGCTACCTTATTTCCATGGCAAAGTCTTCTAGAATATGGTATTTATTGGTAAAGCAAAAACCAAGTGTGTTTGAATGGTTTGATTTCTAAAGAATCTATGGTTTGATTTCTAAAGAATCTAAAGCTTTAAATGGATTTCAATGTGAGGCGAATCAGTTGAAGTTAAGCTGGCCGTCAGTATCAGAATCATATTCCTAAGCTTTGTTCTCACGTAACTGTACTAGCTTTACTGAAGAGAGGATCGATATATATATAGGTCATTGGCAAATGGCAAACACTAATCTACTTCCAAGCTTCAAAGATGCCCGTATCAGAAGCAAAACAAGACCATCAGCCACCAGGTTCTTTCTACCTTCCTCTCCAACTCTCAAAATTTTCACTTTTGTCTCTCTATTTAATTGTTCTAAACTATAGGGTACCCGACCAAGGATGTCGGGACAGGGAAGAAACGGTTCTGGGGCGCTACAAAGAAACGAGGAGATAGAAGTTTTATTGAAGGATGGTGGGTGTTTTCACTCCTATTCTTTTTTATCATTTTATCACTGAGGAAGAACCAAATCTTACCTTATAAACTTGTGGATTGGATGCAGCCTTTTTGCCTTGTGTTGCTGTTGGCTTTGTGAAGCATGCTGCTGATTCTCCTGGATGATTGTCCTGTTTATTGTAATTAGTGTTATATATGTTCCATCAATATCAGCCACTGATCTAGTGTATTGTATAAATCAACTTTATAATCTTTGAGATAGAGACTTTTGCTTGAACTTGCCTATGATTTTCTTGAGCATATACAAGTTCTAGATTTGATTCTAACCAAATCCTTATTCCTTTGTACCAAAAAGGTCCATCTTCCTAACACTACATGGTGGATAAGGAAAATATGTATACCTTCAAACCCCAAAAAGGTTAAATAACATAGATTGTAATTGTAAAGTTTTTGGTCACTGCCATATTCAACTCACCTTCCTTGGCTTGTGAATTCTCTGCTTATTCTTCTTCCAATGAACTGGGTGATCAGTCTGGCTCCTAAATTGTACAGGGTCTTCTTCATTTCAACTCTGTTTTTAAATTATGTCTCTTGGTCCTTCCTCCTTCAGTCCAAGAAAATTCACTCCTAAAATAATCCAAAACCAAAAAAATATCATCTAACAAAGAACATGAATAATTTACATAAACAGAGTGAAGGAAAATAGATATCCAAGGAATTTTCAAGTTTGTCAGATACTTACAGCCCTGAATCCATATTCTCAAGACCTGTTACATCAAATCCTGTTATCAGAGTCAAAACATAGATTTGGTAATTTGAAAGGCCATTGTGATTTTGTGATGGATAATGTATTGTAATGCAATCATACTACAAAATTATCCATAAACCACATTTCTTGAATTTTCTTGCCACTTGCCATGTAGAAAAACGCAGCCGATTGAAACAGGAAATTCAAATGTCCCAATCTCAATGTGAATAATCTTGATGAGTTTACTTGCCATGTACGTACTTTTCTCTAAGAGCAATACTTACTCTAGAAGTATCTTCTAGAATTCCTATAGTTTTATAAAAATTTTGAAAAATGCTTGTAATAAGCTAAAAGAGGATAATTTTACCCACGACCTTACTCAACAGAATCGTTCTATAGGTTGTACTACCTTTTCAAAAATCATATCAACTCACCCTAAATACACCTTAGGGTGAATAGACGCAAGGTCCATAATATCTCTTTACGTTATATGACGCAAGCAAGATCATTTCAGTGAGGGGGGAAAATTACAAGCAAGGTTTAATAAGAAACACGACCATAAAGACAAGACCTATACAGTACAACAGCAGTAATCCTTCTCATCTAAAATCTCTAATGATCTAAGCAAGTGCAATGATGCATAGCATAAGATGTTGAATAAGCTATCAACTACAACCATACTGGAGAACACAAGAGCCCACTTTCAAACATCGGTAGCTTATCATAAATAGCATTCCCTTTAGTTTACAAGCAACACTAAAGACGTTACTAATACAAGCTACACAACACAGCACAATCAGAATGTACAAGTATTTTATTGTTTAGCCATGGCTCGTGTTAATTGCTCTTGCTCATAAGCCTTGGAGTTGCCTAAGATCAAATACAACTTCTTTAACCAAGCTTACTAGGTCATGTACTGCCTTGACATCCATCTCTCCTCATATCTCCCATAGGAGTTGGCAGAATAAGGTGCCTCAGTGACGTTGAGGGAATCAGGTTCTATGCCGTAATCTGTCAGGGGTCTGTGTTCAAGAACTTCATCGTGACTTTTCACAAAATCAGGAATATCAACCTCTCCCTTTTTTATATCTTCTGAAAGATACTGAAGGCGGCTCACATACTTGATTTTCCAGTACAATCTACCAAAAGAGAATAAATCTTATCAAACAAATTACACAAAATGTGAAGCGTCAATTATTTGAGATATATGTTAATATAGCATTAGAGGAAACAGATAGCACAAAATTTCAAGGTTGCAAACAACCATAATCAGTCGTACCACTGGTTCTTCCCACTACTAAAGACTATTTTCTAGTAAGCTGCTTTTAAGAATTGGGGGGAAGAAAACTTTTCAAAGACTACTAATTTCTCAGGGTGTTGATTACATCCCTACAAAGAAGAATGGTTTTCTGTTTCTTCCCTTTCTATTTTCTTAAAGAATACATCAATACTAAGAGAGAGAGAGAGGGAAGTTAACAAAACATTCGATATTATGACTAATGAGCAATGCAGTTTTGGCATAGTGAGATGAACTATCAAAAAGTACTCCTGTTCAAGGATCAACCATAGTAATTTTTGTGCACCGTACCAGGCAAGAAGTTAACACCAGAAGTGCTACTACTAAAATAACTAAACTAGGCATGAGAACGTTCCTCCCATAAATAATTAAAAAGAAAAAAGAAAAAAAAGTAGTATATGTATATACAGTATGATGGAGTGGTTGTAGAAGTGTTGACTAAAAATTATGAAATTTTCTGCTACAAAAGAAAATGATAATAATATTGCAAAAGCAATAGTAAAATTCTTAAAGTTTGTGAAATCCAAAAGAAGAAAAACAATTTCTAACTAAAGCATTTATAAGAAGATGAATCCTATCCATCAACCTAAAACTGAAAAGTTATAAAGAAACAGTTTCAATAATGTTAAACCTTAATTTAATTAAAGAAAAATAATCAAATCTCATCAACAAATTCAACATGTTCGTTACATTTGAAAACCAGTAAAGTGAAACACTCACCCGCCACTTAAGAAAAAACGGCCAAAAGTCGCCAAGACAAGCCTCGAACGGAGACCAGGATGTACAAAATAGAGAACTTGAAGTCTATCCTTGTAATCAGATGGAAGTTCTTCATAAATCCACCTCAAGATGGTCAAGCCTGGACAATTATCATCCTTCTGGGCGGTAGTATGAAAGTACACAATGCAAAATGGACCCTCCGACAATTCGCTCTGGAATTTATGGAAGATATATTTCTTCAACCGCTCTCCACTTACAACCACAGCTGTGTTAGAAGAAATTTCGTATTTAGAAAACAACTTGGAGTTATCTGAATACTTATACAAGAAAAATACTATACCATATTTCTAAACAGAAGTTTGTGCTATAACCATTAGACCTATCTATTTTTGGTGATGTCAAGAGAAGATCTGGCCATGAATTATTCTTCAATAAATTAAGAAGATAGATACTAAGAACACTACTATTAAGAAGAGGTTAACTTAACTAGTCCAACTTCCAATTCAGTTTCCAATGAGTCAAAAAATTGTTAAACTGAAATAGTTAACTAAGATGATTTATTAGATACAAAATTGGAAGTTTTCAGTGCCTAAATAGAAATTTACTTCGCTAAATAGATACAAGAATGAAAATTCCAAGGACCTATTAAATTTTATTTAAAAAATTGCAGGATTAAATAGACTAAAAGATTATGAAACTTGTAAGAACATCAAAATTATCCTCTGGAAGCTTTACTCAGGAGGGATTAATAGTGAAGTAGCAATTATTAACGCATTAAAATGAAATTAAAATCTTTCTCAATTATTGAAAGGCAATCCCGACCAAATAATTAGGCTGAATTATATACTGTCTAGTGAAGCAAAAGAGTGCAACGTATAGAAGAACTAATGAATGAAAACGTAATCGTTCAATCAACTTCAATTACAGCAAAAGTCAATAGTAATAAAGAATAGCTTCTTTACCAGGGAAGTACTTTCCGACGACGCGGAGGATGCGATTCCCAGCCTTGTCGGAGCCCTCAAGACGGACAAACTGCAAGAGATCGAGATCAGAGAAGTCCTCATCGGAGGAAAGGTTTTGAGAGCAATCGTGCCAATTGTCAGCCTCTTCAGACTCTTTGTCTTTGTCAGACAAAAGTGGCCGCGAATCGATGCCGCCATCGGAAGGGAGGATGACGACTGAGAAATCGTTTGGGGTGCTGCCCATCTCTGCTTCGATCTTCTTCTCTGACTTTTCTCTGATTCGTTTCGCGCTATTATAGCTGGGATGGAGTTCAGAAGCAACAAATATCTCGCATTCGTGAAATTATTGAAAGAAAGTTACGTGAGTGGACGGGATGATGTTGAGATCGCCATTGTTGGAGCTTTGATTCGAGGAGAGTTGTATTCATTGTTAGGGTTTACGGTATCAGAATTTTAGGCGATAAAATCTCTCTCATTGTGACGTCAAGATTACTAAGATGATAAGATCGACATGTATTTTTCGACTTAAATTGATAATTAAATGTGTTAAATTACAACTTTAAAAGACTAGTTATTAAACTTTATGAAGAAAGTGAAGTTTTTAAAAGTATATGTATATCTAACAAATACTTAACTTAACTATCAATTTTATATTTAAAAGGTCACTTAATTATAAAATTCTAGTAGCTTTCCAAATTTTAATTTTATGTTTAAAGGATCATTAACATATTTAATTTTTTTAAAACTAATCATATATTAAATTTAAATTTAAAATTTATATCTAGTAGAAGTAAACTATCCAGGCATCTAAGAGTAGGTTTATTTAAGTAGGAGGTTTCAAATGAAAATATAAGAAATTTTGGGGGAGAAAAATCCTATTGGATTGAAGAAAAGATGCACAAATAATTCTTTATTGATTCAATTTTAATTGCAACATTTAATTAAGTGCGAGGTCGAATTTATCATGACAGAAATTAATACAACACAATAAATTTAATGGTAAAAGTTAAAATTTGTATTTATGTATGATTAATATATCTATTAATACGTCTAGACATCCGCAATCGAAAGGTTTGATATCGATATTAATAATTAATCGATATCTTTTATAAATACCTAAAAAAATATTTTAAAGATATATCATTTATTAATCTCAATATGATGATAACATTAAGAAAAAGTCTAATATGCTATTTTTTATAATTTGTTTTTAGCAAGAGATTTAAACCTTTGACCTACTAGTTGAGTTTAAATTAGTTTTTAATTTTTTTTAGTTCAAATCGTGTAGATGATAGATCGAATATCGATCTTTAGAATGATAATTGATATTTTATCCACTAAACCATGCTTGAATTGATATCATGTTATTATATTTATAAATTGAAACATAAATAGCATTAGAGAACCCAATAAATTTTTATGGAAAATAAAAAAGAAAAGGAAAAAGAAATCAATAAGAATAAAAATCCGTTAACATAAGCAGAGTTGAGGAGTAATTAGCAAATACTCATCTCACTGATGTTGGAGTTTCAAACCCTCATACAATATTTTTGTACTAATACAAAGATAAATAAAAACACAAAAGGCAATAGACATTTAAAACATATAATAAATTCGTAGAATTCAATTAACACTATAACTTAATTAAATTTTAACATGAAAATAAATATAGAGTCAATTCAAACATAACTCAGTGACTTTTAAAACCAATAAACAATAAAATTATTAATTGTGTATGAGATTATAATTACAAATTTTTATGCCAATATCTAAATTTTACTTTATTTTTTATTTTTTTGAAAACGAATGATTGGAAATTTTCATTTAGATTCAATATTGAGCTGACCTCACAGGCCCCACGAAGAAAATTTTGTCAGCATTAATTTAACATTTTTAAGGTTGTTTTTAAATATTGAAAAATGAGTCAAACTATTTAAAAATATAAAAAAAAATTCGATAGACCTATAGACTGGGATAGACTTCTATTAAAAAATTTCTATATTTATAAATAGTTTGATATTTTTTTCTATTTATAGTAATTTTCCTTTCTAAAAAGTAAAGCAAACAAACTACACGTAAGATAGCTTATTTTCCTAAGTAGAAAAAACAATAACAAAATGGTTGTCGAATACAAACAAAGCCTAAAATTGATGGTTCTTTCACTTTTCATATATATAAATCAATAATATCGCCTAAGGCTATGACGACAATTTTCATATATATTAAAACAAAATGGTTATCAAATACAAACAGGGTCGAAAAAAGATATCTTTCACTTTTCATATTTATTATGAAGGAAATATGATTCTGAATGATTAAAGGTTCTATGGAAGTAAATTCATTATAATTCTTCATTTCTTTAGTAAAAATACTTCTATTCTTAATTTTCAATTTTGGGTGTTTCTCTTCTTTTCCAAGCATTTTCTCTTGCCATCCAAAAGAAAAATTGGTAAAAATTATCATAATCCAACTGGCCATACTCTAACCCCAAATCTATTCCTTCACAAGTTAAGAGTAAAGATTAGGGATTGTTTTGTCTCTCACACGTGAAGGAGTGAAAAAGATACAAATACATCTCCTACAACTAGCTTCAGTCCTTTGCTTTCATACACAACTTGCATATTTCAAAATATTCAGGGACAGTGGAAGGAGGGGGTTACAAGTACCTTGTACGTATGTCTGCAGTAATTGTGGATACAGATTTCTTGCAGAAGCCCATAATCATGAAATTTGCACTGGAAACCTAGTAAATACAAGAAGTTCTGGAACATATATGTTTAAGACAAAACTAATCAAGTTCTAGGGGGAAAAGAAATTCAAAAGATGTTTGGCGAAACCTGCGTTTATAGGCCATCACCAAACACAACGATAAGTTACATGCGAACTAGTCATATCGCCATCGTAAGTCACTTTCACAACCTGCCCTTTCTCAAGTCCATAATATCGAGCAATAGCATCCGTACGTAACATACGAGGAAGCTGCATTATATCAAAAGTAGGCATAAAGACTTGAAGCAACTGTTGGTACTAGTTTAGAAACAGAGTCCATGAGAATTCAAGAAGCAATTGCAAATAGCAGAAATGGGTGTATTACTTTGGTTCATTTGTATACCGGTATTATATTTTTCACAATTCCTATTTTCCAAACAGGAAGACTGGAACCGTTAACGACTTCAAAAGAATATTAAGCTCCTACCTGTGATCTCGTATGGACAAATTGATCCAAAAGGCTAAGGTAATGTAATGTAATAGAGAAATGCAACTGTTTTTGTGCTTCAACGCAGTAACTCTTGTTACTTAAGTCATAAAAGCTGAGGGAAAGAGCTCCTTAAAGTTCAATTTATTCATTCGTTCATTTTTCCCTCTATAAAAAGAAAAAATCAATATACTCCCTCCTCTACCATACACAAATTATTAATTCTTAGTTTTTATCTGAAGCAAGGTACAACGGGCTGGGTCACTTTTTCTTTTTTGATGGGATGGGATGGGCTGAGTCACTTGAACCCTTAAAACCTGATCTTTAAGACTTCCCGATCATTCATTCCATAGAACCTAAAGGGGTGTTTGGTGCGTATGTTTAGCCAGAAGCTACACCACATTTAGAGAGAAGCTGCCAAAACCAGGTTTAATAGAAAAAACTAATAGGCCTGAACAGTAACTCACTATTTAACCTCCCACAGTTTACCTAAACTGAAGCTTTCTACTTGCACTGCAGACAGTTTTATAATTCAAGCTTCTTAAACCCTTTGCCTAAGCCCATAGATTTAAGATACAAAACAAAACCCTAGGTTGGGCTTGGGGTGGGCTTCACTTTCTAACCCAAACCACATTTGGAAGAGAAGTTCCTAAGCTCAGGATTAATTGGAGACATCAACCGGCTTGAATAGTAGAACATTATTTATTCGCCCCATATAGTTTTCCTAAACCTGCACCTCATATACAGTTTTCCTAAATCCTCTCATATACAATTTTCCTAGGCCCAAACTTCCGAACCCTCGGGTTATTGCACCCAAGCTTAAGGTGCCAAGCCAGCAATCCAAACGTCCCCTAATAGAACTTAATGATTTGGAGGACAAAATAAGTCCATATAGTGTCGCACTTTGGATGAGTTTTGCCAAAACAAAATATAGTCTAAATGAGCACTATATGCCATTTGCTAACCCAAAGTCCCAATTGTAGTATGCTGAAAATACTGGAGGATGTTCGTTGAGATGACTCTTATCAGCATTTAGCATAAATATTGAAAAGAAGAAAATGCTGTTCATTCAAGGAAAGCATGTGTAACATGAGAAAGAGTTTAATCTACAGGCAATCATGTGGAAGGAAATAAAACTCACAATTAAGTAATCACGAATGCAAGATTATAATATTGAAAAATAGACTGTCAAAATATTGTTTATGGTACTTTTCAATATCTTACCTGTTTTTCCTCTATACTGTATTGTTTCAAAAGCTTTTGTTTTTCTTCCTCCGCTAGTACTTGATGGTTTGGCTTTAACACATGCTTTGTGATATTGACGAGCAAGTCAGTAATCTGGTAACAGACAAAAATAATAGTGCATAAAAGTCCTACGAGGAAATATAGAATAATGTCTCAAAATTTGATAAATCATCAGATAAAATTATTAGGGGAAAAAAATGAGCAACATATAATTCAACATATGAACTATCATTTTTATATCTTTTTTTTTCTAAAGAAACAGCGCTTTCATCATGAAAGAATATACAAAGACAAAAATGCAAAGAACAAGCCCATCAAAAAACAGGGAAAGGGTCTGACACTAGCTACAGAAATGGATTTCAATTCAAAAGAACTAAGAACAAGACTAAGCTCATAATTACAAAAGGGTTAGACTCAAAAAAAAATATTACAAAAGGGTTCAGTAACCGAAGCCCATATGGAGGTGATAAACCTGGCCACCTTCCAAACACTCCTGCTCGATCTCTCAACCTTTCTAAGAATTCTATTATTCCGCTAACTCCAAATGTCCCACAAAGGTAGCAAAAAGACTACTCTGCCACAAAACTTTACCCTTCTCCCTAAAGTAAGATGATCGATAACCCTTCAACTTAATTTTGATTCTAAAATCCACTAGCATAATAACTATAGTATTGATTCCAAAATCCAATTTTCATTACGTAATATAGGTTTGAAGTACAACAAGAAGCAAAGAAATTTGACATATTTCACATCTAATGCCGTTCCTCCCTTATTTGCTCCCCATGGCAACACATTAAAGAAATGGCCGAACTTCTCTATGGTTCTATGCATGTAAGAAAATATATCGACTTTAATCTCTAGTGATTAAACTTGACCTTGTTTAAGGATTGCTAGAATGTAGGAAGCTATTAGAGAAACATGGATTTCATCTCATTACCGATTGGCAATGGGAGGACTAGCTCTAGCTCATATATCTTTTAAAGATTGTGAGGTCTCCCTATCTTTCCGATGTGGGATCCTCAACAGAAATGACTATATCTTTTAAAAATTATGAGGTCTCCCTATCTTTAAAATGTGGGATACTCAACATGCCCCCTCAAGATGGTGCCTCTTTGAGTTCATCATTCTCGGGTCGAATCTTGATCGAATACCCATTTGGAGTTCATAAACTTTGATACCATATTAGAGAAACATGGCTTTCATCTCAAAACTGATTGGCAATGGGAGGAGTAGCTCATGTATCTTTTAAATATTGTGAGGTCTCCCTATCTTTACAATGTGGGATCCTCAACAGAAAAGACTATATTTTTACATTCATAGTCCACATGAAGTAGAGATTGAAGGCTTATTTCCCTTTAACCATGATCGTATTTTCTTACTTCTCATCAACCTCGTTCAGGAAAAAAAAAAAGGTTTGGAACCATTCCCCTACTTCTGCATTCCGTTCTTGTCAGGGTCACCTTGTCCCAATACCCGAGACCTCTAGTTCTTTAAGTTATTTCTCTTTTCTATGATGGCAACTTTTGTTCCCTCACTGGGGCTCCCCATGTCGATGCCAACTTCATGGAATGTGATTGATGCAGTCGATGTTTAATTTAACCAGCTTCTGCTGTTATTATACTCAGATAACAACTTCAGCAGTGTCCATTGTGAAGAATGCACCAAAAACTGAAGTATGAAGAAAATACTAAAAACACAGCATGACAACAAATAAATGACTCGTTGGAACCAAGTATTTGCCAAGATGCTACTCTCCGTTTATCAACTAAAAAAAAAAAAAAAAAAAAAAAAAAAGCATATGCAGCTTCAAGAAACAAACCTGGAATATTTCAACCTTGAACGAGAAAAGCTCAACTGCTTTCATGGCTTGGTTTGTAATTTGATTTTGCACAATTAGAATGAGACCATGCAAAGTGTCCTTATTAGCAATTTGGCCAGCAATATTGCGAATAGCATTAACTTTTACTGCACCAGTCCCACAGAATATTACAAGGACCTGCAAAATCAACGATCAGATCTGAAGTAACACATAAAGATGTAAGACTACTTACAGTCTTACATAACTACAATAAAATATCATGAATAATATCTATATTTATATTGTTAGCCTTTCAAATATTTCTCAATAATTTCTATGTTTCTTTCATCCACGCTTAGAAAAATATTCCTCTCAGTAATACATCCTAGAAACTTACTCCATGATGACAATTCGCAATAACCATTTCTGTAAGCCACCATAAATCGTAAACTAGTAGAGAAGGGTATTCTAGTAGCAACCCGTTCCAGTTCATTCCAACGATAATAGAAAAAGAAAACACGCACCATTATCCTCGGAACAAAATCTAAAAGAAATGTATAGAATGAATCAACACTCTTTCTGTACTCACATTGTCCACCCTAATTTGACTAAGAGAAACAAGACCCTGGAAGGAATTAACAATGCAAGAAGCGGTGGAGCCTTACTCTTTTGGAGGGATCGGAGCGATGAACGGCGGATAGTTTAAGGCGATCAACGTCGGGGGATTGGCCGTAAATTTCTCGGAATTGTTGAAGAGAGAGGTCGATATCAGAGGAGTTGATAGTGTAACCTCGGTCCCTGAGCATCTCCAAGACTGTTCTGCGAGAAAGAAAGTATCTGTGGCTCTCAGTGGTGCCATTGTCGATGTAGCTACTCAAGCAAGTGCCAAACTCCACTTGACTCGGCTCTCCCTCAAACCCATCTTCCTCCATTTTCGCTCTCTCTCTCCGCGAATAGAGCGTAGCGTTTCCTTTTTCTTGGTTAAGAAATGGGAAAAAGTTCAAAAAAATTCAAGGTTAAATGAACCCAAAAAAAAAAAAAAAACCCTAAACAATAGGATTGATTTCAATTTTTTTTTTTTTAAGCAATAATATAAAACTCGAAAAACCAACAACCAAAGTCCTATCCCTTCTCGAGAGTGAGGAAAATAACAACAAGAACATGCCTCTATCCAAAAACTAGAAGATTCTGAAGATGGGCAGCTTTGTTCTCCTCTCTATGAATTTTACAAAAGGAAGAAACATTTACAAGCCTAGTTAAAGACAAAGCCTCCTCTACAAAAAATTAAATCTTAGACAAGTCATAATCTTTACAATTCAAAAGATTGATGACTTCCAAATAGTCAACTTAACCACTAACGGGGGGTTTTGGTCATTCAACGTCTCTCTTACTTTTATCATGCCTTCAACAATGGCCTTAGCTTCTAACATTTTTACTGACCAATTGGAAGTGAATTTGGGGTTAGGTTAATTTTTGTGATTAAATTCATGGACAAAAGTTTATGTTAGTTATTGTATGTACTTAAATGAACAAATCTAAAAATATATGTTACAAGTAAATTTGGAGTTGGGTTAACAAAAAGAAAACATAAATGGAAGAAAATAAAATTGTGGCAATTTGTTTATAAACTTAACGACAAAAGCCTATGATGTTATTTTGAAATAAGCTTCATATTTCGAGGTTAAAATCTTCACCATACACTTTTAATTTGATCAAATTATATGTTTTTTTTTAATACAATAATTGTGGAGATGTAATATTGAGCCTTTGACCTCAAAAGAGGGATTGCATGTCAATTACCGTTGAGGCATACTCACTTTGGCTATCGAATTAGACCTAAATTTAGATATTTTTTATTTTCAATTCAATTTCCTTTTGTTCATTAATTTTCATCAAAAGAATTATGTAAAAAAACTATGTAAACTTATCAATTTCAATAACATCAAGCTTTGCACAAATATAAGTTTGATTGACAAGCGAACTAACTATTCAATAACATTGACAAAACTCGTAAAATTCGACAAAAGATTAACTTCCATGTTGATTTTCATTTGTCAATTTTGTACTCTATATATATTTTATAATTCATTAAACGCAAATGAGAATTTATTTTTCTTTATCGAATATTCGAATGAAAATTTATGAAAAGGTAAAAATCACAACATCTTTTTCCGTGTAAGGTTAAGATTGTAACACATGCCTTGAGTTTGAGGTGCAATTTGATGAAATTAAAAGTGTTTCGAATAATAATGGATACAATTTAACCGTTTAAAGATCAAACTTGATTCAAACTTGATTTTTTTTTTCTCCTCTTAAAATTAAAACTCTAAACTATTAATGAGTGAATACAAGTTTACAACTTTGAACTTGTTTCAATCCATACCTTTTGTTAAATTTGGTTAGAAGACGATAATCTTGGCTGCCAATTTATATTTTATGTTACAAAAGAAAAAGAAAAGTCAAAAACAAAAACAAAAACAAAACATTGTAGTCTTACAAGTGTAAAATTAAACTTCAACTTTATTGCATTCGTCATTTATCGTGTTTTCTCTTAGTACAACTGTGGTTAGGTTTCACTTTAACATGGCAATATGTAGAACAATGACTAGGTTGCATTTAACCATCATACTCCTCTCTTTTTTACCACACAAATAAAAAAAATTAAAATTGTCACGTGCCAATATTTCATTGGGTGAAACATAGGATGCATAGAAGATGGGTGCATCCCAGCTACACCCAAATTTTTTCCCAATATATACCTATCGTCTCCTCCTCTCTTTTCAAATATAGTTTAAGGTTCCAAAGAAAAAGAAAAAAAGGAAAAAAAAAACTATGGGAATTTGATAGTTTTAAATTTGATCATCCTAAAAAATGGCCTTTCCCCTAAAGTTGTTCGCAAACAACCATTTTTCATTATGAAAAATGCTCCAACGTTGGAGCTTAGAATAGAAGGTAGATAATCAAAATCTTTGGATGCTTAAAATCGTAGATGTCCAACATTTTTTTATAACCATAAAAACTAAATTCTAACTTTTTTTCAAATCATATGGATCAAATTTGTAGTTAAAACTTAAAACCTAAATTAAATAAATTCTAAAAAAACTAATTTTATAGTCAACTTTCTTTTAAATGGTTAATTCTCCTAGAGATCATATTTACATAGCTTAAATGTTGAATCAGTCATTAAACAATAAATTTGAAATTTATCTATGTATGTATGTATATATAATAATAATATTATTAGAGAAATTTTGACAAATAAAAAAAATGTCAAACTATTTATAGAAAATAGTAAAAAAAAAACACTGATAAACATTGATAGACTTCTATATTTTCTATTATTGGTAGATCCTAATAGACACAACTATCTAAAAATTTGTTATTTTGTGTAAATAGTTTTCTTTATTTTTTTTATTTTCCCTTATTATTATATAAAAGGAAAAAAAGCAAATGGGGTAGGAACAGGGGATGGGAGGGGGCAAACTGTTCTGCTCAAAGATGATTTTTTTTTTACCCCAAAACAACTTTGCTGAATTATATCAAGAAAAGAGTATGATATCCATGGAATGTTCAAATCAAATGCTTTCATTTCAAGCGCCTCCCCTCCCCCAAGATAACTTTGCTGAAGAATTAAGCCTGAATTGTGACTTCTGAGTGAGTCCTTTCCATAATTTTCTTAGGTGTTCAGCTACATAGTATAAAGTAATTTTGAAAAGTCTAAAGGTATCTCAAAAGACTTTAAAAGAAAATACTAAAAGTAAGCTTGACCTGACTTTTAAAAGTAGCGTTTTCAAATGAAATACTTTTACAAAAGCACAAGACAAGTGTTTTATCTAAATTGTCTTAAAATCACTTTCAAATATGAAACCAAATACTACAAAAAAATGTGTTTTTTTTCCTATCATCTAGTTTCACATATCGAACTCATTCTTAAGGTGCGTTTGGATTGACTTTTAAGTGTTTATAAGTGTGAAAAAAATGTTATAAACACTTAGAAAGTCAATTCAAACAGGCCTTTAGTACTACTCTCAAAAGTGTTTGTTTGCCTTCCCAAACTCAGTCTAAATTGTCTAAACACCCTTCTTAAAAGCCTTCCCAAACACCCTTGAAGTCATGGATCAAACTATGGAGGTAAGTTGTAACCTATGTAGGACATTCACAGTTTTCCTGCGTTTTGCATCCAAGTCCTTACAAGATGAAACATTTCCACAGTGCTTCATATAAGAGTTGATAAAATGTCAAAGCAGAACTCAAACAACTTTATCAATGTGATACCTATTTCAGAAACCAATTCTAAGATGAATATCTTCAATATCAAACTAATCATTGCATGGTTGCTTTCTTCTTATAACTGTTTTTATTAATCTACAGTGTAGAAATAATCTGCTTAACTGTCCATCACATGACTCTGTTCAGCCTTTTTTCTTTTTCTAATGGGAAACCAACTTTCAATGAGATAAACAAAAGAACCAAAAGAAGAAGAAGAAGAAGAAGAAGAAGAAGAAAGAACCACCAAAAGAAAGGCCTAGCAAAAAAGATGAGTGCAAAAGCAGACAAAAAAGAAACCCAACTTTTCCAACAAATGATGATTACATATAAAATTTGAATTAAAAGCCAAAAGAAGAGCATTGAAATGTGAAAAACTACAAAATAAAGCGCTTCAAGCATGTTTAGGCATGTATGGAGCAAACTACAAGACCTGATGAAAAGCTTGAGAGAGAAGCTAACCTTTTAAGTTTTAAGAGAAATATGAAAATAGTTTGTCAAAAGATAAGTCATAAACTAGACGCACATTGAGAACTATGGTAACCACCTATCTAAGATATTCAAAGTTTCCCGTGTCTTACATTATGGTCCTCAAAGATGTGACAATGACATATATAGAACATGCTTCATATAAGTGCTAATAAAATGGTATGTCAAGAAAAAAGGGAGAGGTCGAAAATCAGTAGTTTCTCCTTTTTATGAAAATCAAACTTTCATTGAGAAAAAAAAATGAAATAATTGAAGAGCATCCAAAAAGTTAAACGGAGCCCCATTAGAGAAAGAGACTCAAATCAAGAAGAATAAGACCTAACGAATAATTACAAAAAGACTTGTCACTGACATCCAAAGAGAAACATAGTATAACCAGGGACTAAAGAGAAATATGTCAAACATCAGAAACTCACACTAATTGAGAAAACAGTTTCAAGATATGAACATCTTTAATAGCAAACATAACAACATTGAGAATGCAAGTCCAACAATCTTCCATATAACATGTTTAGAAGACCATCCCAACTCAGAATAACGCCAAGTCTATACTACATAACTCAATATATGTTGAAGAACACATGAAAACATCATCTTCTTCTCCTTTTTTTTTCCTTTTTTTTTTTTCCTGATAATGATTATACACTGTTCATGGAAAATGAACAAATAAATCCTACAAGTACAAAGCAGCAGCAAAGAAGCATTTTGATTTCATCATTGTAGGAATAAATGATTGAGTAAATACCTAAAATATTTGCATTCAGAAGCAGCAATCTGGGCACTTTATCAAGCCATTTTCATTGCAATCAGGGCATCTTCTCAACTCTCCTTCATCTTCTTCAAACACCTTCCGGCTGCCATAGCAATTAGGGCATGGCAGAAACCTTGCTTCCCCACATCTTTCACACTCAGTTTTCACATCCCAAACTGGAAATCCCACCAAAAGCTTCGCCAATTCGCCATACTCGTTTAGCTGTTTGATTTCTTCAGCACCACCTATGTACTTTCCCCTTATGAACACTTGCGGCAAACACACTGTCTTCCCTCCAATTGCACTCTGCAACTCTTTCCTGTAAGATGAATCCATGGAAATGTCCCGTTCATCCACTGGAACTCTGAAACCTCTGAAGATTGTGCGAATCGAACAACAATCCTCGTAGGTTTTTCGGATTCCTCTCAAGCTCGTGAAGTAGATAACTACTTTGTCTTCTCCGCCGGGGAGACGGACCCAATTATTGGAGAATGAAGAACAAATAGGACTCGAACCGACTGATTTTACGTTTTTTCGGTAGCCATTGGAGCCTAATTGCCGGGAGGAGAGAGCTCGTCGGTAACTGAAAACGACATTAGGGTCTAATTTCGCGAGCAGAGCTTCTTCGGACAAATGCTGCCAAAGCGGCTTAACCAAGGAAGACGGCGCAGCAGAATCCACCGATTTCTCCAAGAAATTCCCCGATCCGATGAGCTTGAAAGGGGTTTTCTCAATCGCTAGGTCGGGGTTAGGAATGGCGTCGGAACTGAAATCAAAGGCGTCATCAAGGCCGTCCATCAGTTCCCATGTATTGATGACGGAATCCGGCGACAATGCGTGGTCGGAATCAGCCGAGTTCGGCGAATGAGAGTCGTCGGCGTTTTGTTCGCCGGAGAATTTCAAGGGATTCGTCTTGGGACGGTCGATAAGAAGGAGAGAACCGTAGGTGGTTGAAGTGAGAGTAACGAGATGGTGAGTGTCGCCGTCTCTGATGGGGGGATGGTGAATGAGAGGTGTAGGAAGAGAGAAAGCTCTGGGAACAGGCGGAGAGGAAGAAGAAGCAGTTTCAGGGTTAGTGGAGGGGAAAGTGATGGGTCTGGAAGCAGAACAGCCCATAGAGAAAGAATGGAAGAATTGGGTTTAGTTGGTTATCTATCACTCTGTAAGTGTAAACTAAAAAGCTTCGTTTCTTCTTCTTCTTCTTCTTCTTGTTCTACTGGTTCTGGTTGTTCAAAGTTCATGCTCTGGTAGAGAAAAATGGTGGGTAAAGGAATGAGAGTACTGAGAAAGTGCTGAATTGGGCGAAGAAGATGAAGGAAGAAGAAGAAGATGAAAGCAAATCTCTCTCTCTTCTTAGTCACGGAAAAAGACCAGAAGAGACGCGGTTGGGACTTGGAAATGCCTTTTATTTTTTCTTTTTGAATTTATTTTAGCTTTTAGATTTTTTTTTTCTGAAAAAAAAAACCACTCTTTTGCAAAAATAGCATCTTTCCATTTTGAAGTTTGGATAAATAGTTCTCCTTCATCGTTCTTTTGGATAAATTACAAAAATTACCTCTAAAACATAGTGATAGTTGTAATTATATTTTCAAACTTTCAATTGTAAAAATTAAAACCTCATATTTATACAAATATTAAAATTAGCCTTTCAAACTTGCATAATTGTAGAAATTGTTACAATTATATAAGTTGAGGGTTCAATTTTTATCATTGAGTTCAATTTTTACCACTATTTTAAGTTTGAAGATCCATTTTTAACACTTGTAAAAATATGAGGGTATAATTGCAACTACCACCAAACTTCAAAATAATTTTTACCATTTATTATTTTTTTCATATATTAATATATACCTCTAAATTAAACTTTGAAAATCGTATTAATTAATTCATGCCACAAACAAAATTGTAATAATTAATACTCAAACATTTATATGGGATAATTATTTTATTTAAATTGTAAGCTCCGTTTAGTAACTAATTTGATTTTCATTTTTCATTTTTAAAAATTAAAAAACGTGTCCGAACAATCTTTTAAAGATTGTGAGGTCTCCTCGTCGATCCACGTGTGATCCTCAGCATGCCTCTCTCTGTGTTTTTTTTTTTATACAATTTCGTAAAATTTCTATTCAAAAGAAGGCAAAAGTCTAATATACCCTTATGTGTGTGTATATACAATCCTAAAAAAAATAAAAATAGGATAAGAAATGGCAGTCTAATTTAGACTTGGGATATTATGAAAATAGAATTTTATACGTCATGTCTGATAACTATTTGGTTTTTTGTTTTTAATTTTTGAAAATTAAGTCTACAAATACTCATTTAACTCCTAAATGTCTTGTTTTATTATCTTTAAAACAAGTCGAATTTTGAAAACTAAAAAAAATAGTTTTTAATAACTTGTTTTTTTTAGAGTTGGACTAAAAATTCAAATATTGTACTCAAGATGTAAATCATTGTAAAATAATGTGAGAAAATAGATTTAATTTTCAAAAAAAAAAATAGTTACCAAGCCAACATAATTTTTCTTTCACCAAAATAGAATTTTAAGTATGAACCAAAAGAACATAATTTTTCTTTTACCAAAATAGAATTTTAAGTATGAACTTATACTTGGGCTATCAGCCTAATACTATAGACATTCTAAAATTGTTTGAGAATATCTAAAAAGGTTTTCTTCTTTCTTGACAAAAACCACTAACAAAACACATTAAAAATAATTCCTTTTTAAAAGTTACTTTTAAAATTTTCTATAGACAGTGCTTTTTAATATGAAAAGTTGTTTAAATTTTTCTATAGATGGTGTTTTTTAGTATGAAAAGTTGTGCTCTCATTCAAAATATAGGTTTCTTGTCATTCTAAATATAATAACTTTATTTTCACGCGTCACTATATTTTTTTTTTCCTAATATACTATAGTCTTAATTTTTACCAATTACTTAAAAGTTATTATCTTAAAAATAAGAGAAATTTTCACAAATAGAAAAAATGTCAAACTATTTACAGAAAATAGCAAAAAAAAAATACTGATAAACATTGATAGACTTCTATCAGCATCTATTAGTGATAGACTGCTATCATTTCTATCACTGATAGACTTCTATCAGCATCTATCACAACTATCTAAAAATTTTGCTATTTTGTATAAATGGTTTTCCTCATTTTTCTATTTTTAAAAACTCTCCTAAAAACAATTATAAAGACAGGTAAAAAAAAAAAAGTTATAATCTATATTCCCAAATAAATTAAATATTGTCTCCCTGTATTTTTTGGCATATATTAGCTGAATTTCAGTTATATGCACATATTTTGATTTTCAAAATTGAAGCCACACCAAATCCCAATGCTTTCAATGGAGTATTTTATTAATAATTGATGCCAACTAAGAAAATAAAACAAATGGTAAATTTTGACTTTCTATAATATTTTTATATATCACATTTGCTTCAATAGTTTTATTTTGAAGGACCGTATTGAAATGAATTTGGATTATAATATAATCCAAAACTCATGTTTGCATTGAACGTTTTGGAGCCCGATTTATAATACTAAACTCATTCTGTTCCAACAGTTTTTAACCAAACTCTCTTTCCCACCATTTTCACGTTTCACGATCCCTTTTCGTTTCGCACTCGATAATTCACGCATTGCAACATTCCTCTAATTCCCAATAATCCTAATAACATTTCAGTCTCTTAAACCGTCCCTAATAGTTTAAGCTCACCCTTTTGAAGTATGCCATGATTGAATTTAATTTAGAATCTTTTGGCTAAATTTGTTATAACATACTCTATGGCTCAATAACTTAAGTCAATGTATCTAAAGGGTATTAACGTATTACCATTATCAAGGATATTTTTACATGCTTATTGACATACGGAGTTAATTACATTTTTAATCACAATTTTAAATTATTTGAAAGTGTGAAATGTTTATGTATCAATTTAATTATTTGTCAATATTTTTATCAACACTTTTATGAAATTGAGACATTGACATTTTTGTTGACATCGATATTTTCAACTTTTGAAAATTTCAAATTCTCGTCACATGACATAGGAAAAAAATTGTAGGATACAAAACCGATTTTGTGCTTGTAATAACATAATATATTTTAGCCCCAAATGTTCAAGTGTTTTAGTCAAGTTAGTTCTACAAGCTTATTATTTAAAATTTTCGATTTAGGTCCTTATATTTTTAACATTTTTCAATTTTGTCATTTCCATGTTTGGGTGAATATTAAAATTGGCCGACATGATTAACTTAACTTGACGAATCTGTAAAAGTTTCACAACAGATGAAAAATTTATTTTAAATTCTTAGAAATTTAGGTTAGAAATAATTAAACCATTTGAAAGAAGAATTTTTCTAATTCCCCGAACATTTATAAAAAAGTTGACAAACAATTTTATTCATTCACAAGTGGTCTAGTTTTCTTTTTTTTTTTTTTTTTTTGTCTAAAATAAATAAATACTTAGGAGATTAAAGCACATGTGTTTAGCTTGAGCCTTATAAATTATTTCAATCATATTTATTAAATAATTTTGAATATATATATATATATATATGAAGGTTTTGGAAGCAGTTGCTCAAATAAAGCCATTTTTTCTAATTCTAGTTTGAAGTTAGAGACACAGACATTTGAGGGAAACAAAATAGAAAAACTATTCCTACTGACAAGTTTCTGTATTCTTACAGTCAAAAAATAACCCAAAATCTGAATAAGACAATAAAAACAATTAATGAGCAAAAATCTCTCTCCTAATTTTGTTGGTTGTTCGGTTTCAATTTTTTTTTTTTTTTTTTTTTTTAAATTTGTTGAGACTATTTCCTTTGTTTTTTTCTTCCATCTGTACCCCCAATAAATATATATATAATTTTTATATTCTTATTTTGTCCTTAAAATTTATCATAGTTATTGTTTCGTGATTCATTATGATTATTCGGATCAAAGTAGTTATATGTGAAGTGGTGTATTTTTTTTTCCATATAGGTGTGATTTAGACTATAGATATAAAACATTACGATATAATAGTGGAGATATGTTTGAACGGACAATCACGTTATTTGCCTCTTTAAACTATTTGAGTCGAAACGGTTTATACGATGAAGTGATAAATCTATTCTTGTATGGGTGTAATGTAAACCATAGATATGAAAAATATGATCTAACGTTGAGATATGTTTGTACGGATAGTCATGCATTTTATCCCATTACAACTATTTGGATCGAAGTGATGCATAATGAAATGATATATCCTTTCATGTATGAGTGTACTTTAGAGCTTAGATATGAAATATCACGATTTAATTGTGAAGATATATTTGAATGTACAATCACGTCTTTTGCTTTTCAATATTTCTTAAATTTCTATTTTGTATTTCTCTTCAAATAATTATAGCTATTTAGGTCAAACAATGTAATAACTACTTAATATATTAATTATATTCTTTTAAAGCCTTTTTTTATGTACTAAATTAAAAGTATAATAAAACTATACATTTTATGTGCATATACCTTTTAGACCAACATATGGTAGGTTTTCTTACATTAAAAAAAAAAAAAAAAAAAAAAAAAAACTCAACTTAAAAAAACAACAAAGAAATAGTGGGCTTAAACTCATTAATTTCAATAAATATTTATATATTTATTTATTTGAGAAAAACACCCACAAGCAATTACAAAGGTGAAGAGGTTAAATCTACCTCAATCAACCCATTAAGCTAAATAGTGAAATCATCCCACCAACAATGAGATTTAACACTATTCACAGTCTAACAAGTTGTATCATCTACCACTAAATTTTGTGATCGTCTAATGTGATAAAACTTGATCTGTCGCTGCGCACCCGAGTCCATAATATCTTATACCATTGATTTTTACTAGGGTCAATACATCTTCATCTCTTGTTAATAAACGCACTGCTGTCAAACCATCTGACTCCACCAAAGACATATTCACAGCTTCAAGCGCCTCCTGTAAACCAACCACTATCGCTCGTACCTCCACCATAAGTACATCAAAAGATCCCCAAATCGCCCGTCTACCAACAACAATAAGTGTGCGCCCCTATTATCTTGAAGCACCCAACGAATACCTCCCTTATATGTACCCATGTCCCAAGCATAATCACATGACAACGCTAACCACCGGTTAGTGGGACAAACCCACCCAATCCGAGCACTGTGGCCTTGCATCCCCCCTCTAACAAGTCCCACTTGTCATCAACTCGGCCCTGCCTTCACTTATCTTTTGTCAAAACTTTATTAGGAACCCCTAAATTGAGGAAATCAAGAATCTCACTAAACTGTCTCCTCGGCAAAAGACTACTCGGCTACAGACCTCTCCCATATGCGCCACAACACCATGAGGAATGTCTCAGCTCATCCTGTTTCTCACTCTTTCGAAACACACACGAAATGATCTAGTCGGTCTGTCCAACTATTCCTGCCATACATAAATGACACAATATTAGGTGAGAAAAAATTATGTCAAATTGCCTTAGTCACACAACATTTCTAGAATAAATGGATTGTCGTCTTCAGCTCACTGTGACATAAAAAGACACCTAGTATCCAACTCAATGCCCTTGGATGCGAGGTTCGTCCTCGTGGGGGTGATGTCGTTGAGATCTTCCAACATCAAATTTAATTTCAATAGCATTAAGTGTTGCACATATTTTAGTTCAATAATATAAGTGTTTAACAAATTGCGATAAAAATAGGATAAAAAAATAAAATTAAGGGCCAAAATTATCAACAAAATTTAAAAGTATAATAACTAAAATAGATGTTTTAAAAGTACCAAACCAAAAATAAAATAAATGGTAAAAGTATAAAAATCAAAATAAAACATTTAAAGAGTGCAACGACTAAAATGGATAAAAGCTTAAAGTGCAGACGTGATAGTAACATGAAGTGGCAATGTTCGAGTCCTAAATTTCTTTTTAAGGTCACATTCCATGTTTGGGGCCCCAATTATAATAGTTGGTGTTTCTAACCATTATAATCTATAATTAATATTACTATTTCAAATCTCTCTTTGTTTGGGCGTTTACTATTTCTTATTATTCTCAATTTTTTTTTCTCTTTTTTACATTATTTACTATTTTTTATCCAAACTAAAATAGTATGCACTCCAAACACAAACTATTATAACTCACATACTATAATAACCGCTAACTATAATAATCAATTCAGCGGTCTAAATATTAAAAAAAAAAATGTGAATATTTTTATAGTTTGAACTTTTTGCAATTTAGCCAGGAATGACATATCAGAAACTGCACTATTACAAAATTTTCAAAAAGTATTTTTTAAAAAAATTATTCTATATATCGTTAAAGCTATTTAATTCATCGCTGTCTTACCACCCACCCTTGGCCCAACTATTAATATTTAATTCACAGGTCATTTTCAAAATTAATGCCTCCTTCACTATTCAATTCTTACTAAGAATCTACCTGGGTAACTTTTGTCATTTTCATTCATATAAAAAAAAATTTAAATACTTCTTTGATTTTTATATTTTTTATTTTGATTTATTTTGGTCACTATACTTTCAAAATATTCATTTTAGTCATTATCCTTTCAATTTCAGTTTATTTTGGTCTCTATACTCTCAAATGTTCATTTTAATCCTTATCCTTTCAACTTCAGTTCATTTTGCCCTAAGCAGCTCAATAACTTTTCAAACTAAGCAACTCTATCCTTGCCTTAAATACCTCTAATAAAATTTCTAACAATGACTTTTTGTGATTAACCTTTTGTTTGCTTTTGTATATATATGATGTTAGGGAAAATGATATATAAGAACTAAATACACTAGCAAACTAATCACACCTCAACTAGATATAGTACATATCACACTGAAAAATAAACAAATGGTATAACAAGGCTTATGAATTAAAATAACTAAAAACCTCAAGATATGTTGAAGACGCCAATAGGTAGTCGAGACACGCTTCTGATAAGTATTGTCCTGAAGGCAATTATTCGCTCTGTAGGGGTTGCAAGCAGACTACAACAATTGTCTCAACAAAATATAACAACTAACTTCAATAGACCTACAACAGCGAACTACTTAAATCTGGCAGAATTCTTGGATACTTGCTCTCAACTCAACTCAAGACTAAAAGAAATAAAGAAATGAGAGAATTCTTCAATTTGAAGTGGGATTCTAGAATGAAGAAACAAGTTGTTATTTTAGGCTAGCAACTTCATAATTCTCTAAAATACAAAATAAAATCAAATAAATTGAAAAATTGAAACATTTGTAAAATTTAATTAATTTGAGTTGTTACTTAACCAAAATCAAACATAACTTATTCAAAATGAAGAAACTACAAATTTAACTCTCATAAATGTTAAATTTGTACATGAAACATTATCTTAATTTGATGGTTTCAATCCAATGTGAAGTTTCTAATAATGAATTTAATCTACACAATTAAATCTATTCTTATGTTTCAAATATTCCCAACATTTTCACTTTCTTTCACTATAAATATCCAACATATAACCTGTTATTATTGAAAATTTTGATATAAGATATCAAATGACCTTTAAGAATGAATCTTTTGGACAACCACCCACAAACCAATGTGGGTCATATGGTTATGTCTTTTGATTATAATGAGTACCAAAGATGAGACCATTTCTTTCTAGATGACATTTTGCTCATTAAATATTTGATATCTATGTTTTACCAAAATTTAGTAGCCAATGGGAATTGGGCATTTATGGAAGGTTTGTCTTGTTTTGTTGTCCCATTTAGGACCCAAAGAAATGAGTTGCTAAGTGCTTGGAGTCTTCTAAACTTACATTTTGCTTGTCATCCATTTATGAGTAATTCTTTTGTTTATTTTTCACATAAGGACTTTTTTTTAATTAAAAAAATGTTGCAATTTGAATTTTGATTTTCTTTTAGTTATTGGAATAACCTCTATGTTTAAATTCTCAATTGAGTCTATGTGGGATGGAGGTGATATTTTAAATGGAAAAGGAAAGAAGATAGAAAAGGGGAAGAAACAAAAAGAGAACATTTTTTTTTCTAAATTATATTTTCTAATTAAAACATCATATTATTATTTAAAAAAGATCAATTTTAGTAAGAAAATTTATAGTAGTGCAGCTTACAAGCCCTATTCATAATTCGACATGTTATCTTATATAGTACTTTATCATTCATTTATTTTGGTGAGCTCCATATAATTCTTAAATAGAAGTAGCATAGAAAAGATTACACGGGTTTTCCATTTTAAAACTAATTTTAAAAATTAAAAATTAAAAAAAGGTATATCTTGAAATGTACTAAATTCTTCAAAGTTCGAGACTAAAAGTTTAGAAAAAAAGATCAATTTTACTCCAAACTTGCTAGCTTGTATCAATTTGAACCCTAAACTCGTATAAGTGTCACAACTTTAACCTTAAACTTTAAAATATGTTGCAATTTTAACCCTCCAATGAGTTTTTATTCTAAATATTGTTAAAAAAAGTTTCTTCTGATGTATTTAATGAAATATAAAACATCATAATTTGATAATTTTTTAAGAGAAAGAAAACATTGGGCTATTTTCTTTTGTAATTTGTGGATTTTGAAAATGTTATTCAATCGTTCATTTATATGCATAGGTCAGACTAAAATTAGTATGTGAATTAGAGAAAATTAAACCAATATTTAAAATTGATGGATCACACAAGTTAGGGTCAAAATCGATATTTTCCTAGAAAATGTAACATTACCAAAAATGATGGAACATCTCCCTCTTTCACGAGTCACGGCACAAACAGTCACCTATTTTTTTCTTCAATCTTCTTCTCCGGCGAGCCTTAGGCGGCGGGGATAGACCAGTAAGTGGATAACAATGTCTTTATTGTATCAGATATCAGTTAGGGAAATACATGCTAAAGATACAACCAGAATTCTTCTTTCTAGCTTTGTTAGATATGCGCGCGTCTTGTGCAATTTGCATAACTCCATCTTATCGTCACAGTTTTCTACCTATCAGGTTGTACCCAAAGTCTCATCACTAGTTAGAGATTACAGTGCCAATTCGAATGTTGCACGTACTAACTGGCTGATCACAAAGCTAGGCAAAGAAGGAAAAATTGGAGAGGCACGTAGGGTGTTTGAGGAAATGCCTGATCGAGATGTGGTCTCATGGACTGCAGTGATTACAGGGTATATCAAATGTGGAATGATTGAGGAAGCCCAGAAGCTATTTGATAGAATTGATGCTATAAAGAATGTTGTTACTTGGACAGCATTGGTTAGTGGATATGTAAGATTGAACCGGATTGAGAAGGCTAGAAGCTTGTTTGATGCCATGCCCGTTAAGAATGTTGTGTCGTGGAACACTATGATTGAAGGGTATGCGCGAAAGGGTTGGGTCAATCAGGCTTTTGATTTGTTTGATAGAATGCCTGAGAGGAATGTTGTTTCTTGGAATACTGTTATTACGGCATTGATGCAATGTAGGAGGGTAGATGAAGCTCAGGAGCTCTTTAATCAGATGCCGGAGAGAGATGTGATTTCTTGGACGGCAATGGTGGCTGGTTTGTCGAAAAATGGGAGAATTGATGACGCCCGATTACTGTTTGATAAAATGCGGAAGCGGAATGTGGTTTCCTGGAATGCAATGATTACTGGGTATGCTCAGAATATGCGGCTTGATGAGGCATTTGAACTGTTTGAGCAAATGCCAGAGAGGGATTTGCCTTCATGGAACACTATGATTACAGGGCTCATTCAAAACGGTAAACTAGAAAGGGCAGTGGATTTATTCTATAAAATGCCCAACAAAAATGTTGTCACTTGGACGGCAATGATTTCTGGACATGTTCAAGATGGGCAAAGTGAAGAAGCATTGAAGATCTTTTCAGAAATGCAAGCAGCAAACAATGTAAAACCAAATGAAGGAACTTTTGTCAGTGTGTTGGGTGCTTGTAGTAACTTAGCTGGTCTTTGTGAGGGACAACAAATTCACCAGATAATAAGTAAGTCGATATACCAAGAAGTTGCAGATGTGGTGTCAGCTTTAATAAACATGTATTCAAAATGTGGGGAGTTGGATATGGCTCGCAAGATATTTGATGATGGATCAATGAGCCACAGAGATGTGGTTTCTTGGAATGGTATGATTGCAGCTTATGCTCATCATGGCCATGGCCGCAAAGCAATTTGTTTATTTGATGAAATGCAGGCATCAGGATTTCGTCCTGATAATGTCACCTATATTGCATTGCTCTCTGCTTGTAGTCATTCTGGCCTTGTGGATGAGGGGTTGAAATACTTTGGAAACCTTGAAAGAGACGGGTCTATAGAACTAAGAGAAGATCATTTCACATGCTTGGTCGATCTTTTTGGTCGAGCTGGACGACTCCAAGAGGCATTTGATTTCATTAAGGGGCTTGAGGTTAAGCCTTCGGCAGCTGTTTGGGCAGCTCTTCTTGCCGGATGTAATGTTCATGGGAATATAGATCTAGGTAAGTTAACGGCAGAAAAACTTTTAGAAACAGAACCAGAGAATGCAGGAACCTTTTTGCTATTATCTAACATATATGCCTCAACTGGAAAATGGAGAGAAGCTGCCAAAGTAAGGTTGAAAATGAAGGACAAAGGATTGAAGAAGCAGCCTGGTTGCAGTTGGATAGAAGTTGGAAATGCAGTGCATGTGTTTGTAGTGGGTGGCGATTCTCATTCCCAATCTGAAAGTATTTATCTTTTACTTCATGATCTACATATGAAAATGAAGAAGGTTGGTCATACGTTGCATGAAGATTTAACAATGGATTTCAATTTAGTGATGGCATGAGCCTGGAACTGGTAGCAAATTTGCATGGCCAACCATATGTTCTTCAATGATGCTAAATGTGTTGCAATATGATGGGGCAAGAATATAAGGGAAAATCCTTTATTTGCTTTATGGTCAGCTAACTAATTCCTTCTTATGGGGATTATCATGAAAGATTTTGCATGTGTCGATGAGACGAGGTGTCCACAGTGGCACTATGGGTAGGGAACTCTGTTGGATCATGGTCCTGGTTCGATTATGTGTATCACAAGTTTTTAACAGAATATTAACATCACAGTAACAATGAAATGTAAATCTTCTTGGCCTTCCAGTTGGCTTTCAAAACTGGGATGCAGCTGTTACGATGATTAAAACCAAAGCAAGACAACAACCCTTTTTTTATCCTTTCTCAGCAGCAAGAACTAGTAGCAATGGATTGCTTGTGGTTTCTGAGATCTTCACAAATAGAGTTCTCTTTATACGTTCCTACACTACACCCAGAGGTTGGTTCAATTCCTATGTCCATGATACAAGAACTATCCAACAACACATTATTCATGGACTGCACATTATTGATTGTTTCAATAATAGCAATTTCACTTGATTTGCTTCCTAGTTGCCTTTTCTGATGAATATCATAATTTGACTTGTGAATTTTGAGTTCTAAACTGAGTGAATTGAGACTACAGTAGTTTCCTTTTATTCTAGAGTTGATTGAATCTCTCCTTGATCTGCTAAATATGAACCCCCTCTGTCAACTATTCTTCTATAATTATAAAAGTAAAAGAGGATTTATTGTTAGAATTCTACTTTATTATTTTAAATATATTTAAGACCTGAAATGTTTTAAGGATGTTAGATCTAGAAAACTAGGTTATTAATTACTTTTACTTGTTAGATTTGTTTACTCAGTGGTTAATTACATTTTCAAATGAGAAGTTCCATGAATTTGTAGTTTTCTTGGTTGTAGAGATTTTCAGTAGTGGGTTCTTATTTTCTTATAATTAAACCAGGAAATCAAGAGAAAAAAGTGGAGAAATGTCAAACAAACATAAAATTTGCTTCTGGAGATGGAAAATCTTGTTTGGTAGTCCAAGGCTCCAAGCTCTCTTCAATGAGTCTGCTGTATGTTTCATTCTTAGTTTATGTAAGATCATATAATATTTGCAAGCAGACAGTTCACAATTAATCTTTAGAGTCATAGAAATTTGTTAAAATCACATTTGATTTGTAATTTGGTATGTTTATAACTTTGTATTATTGCTTCCTTATAACAGCAAATTTCCTGTTATTAATATCCACTCCATCTCTCTTGCCAGCCATATTCACAGGCAAATGGAAAACAGGGAAGCAAACTTGTACGGATGAGATTACTTCCACCATCAACAACTAAGCTAAATTTCTGTCCTCTGTTACAGGTCTGTCTTCTTTTAGTCTATAAACTATGTTATTTAGAAAAGGGATTATAGTGCGAAGCAATCGAACTATCGATTTCAATAAGCTTACTTTTGTGCTTTGGCAACTGGAACAGTATCCATTTTTTGCTTCTTTTTGTGCTTTTTAACTTTTGATTTTAAGTTATTTCAACAAAACAAATGGGTATGATGAAGTAGTAATCGAAGTTATCAGTTTAAAGCATTTACTTTTTAGCATTATTTACCATTTATTTTTATATAATAAAATAGGAACTATTATTATAGAATGGAAAGTAAATACCACAAGGTAGTTTCAATATTCAACAGCATGCATGTTTTTAAAAACCAAAACCCATTTTTTTAAAATTTTCTCAACAGTTTTGAAAACATATTTAAAATTGAAAAAAAAAAAACTTAATTACTTTTCCGTTTGGTAATCATTTCATTTTTTATTTTTCGTTTTTGAAAATTAAGCCTATAAACACCTCTTTAACTTCTAAATCACTTGCTTTGATATCTATTTTTTACCCATGTTTTCAAAAACCAAGTCAAAATTTGATAAACGAAAAAAGATAGTTTTTAAAAAATTATTTTTATTTTTGGAATTTGGCTAAGAATACAACTCTTCTACTTGAGATTGATACAAACCATGGTAAGACAATGAAAGAAAATAAGTTTAATTTTTAAAAACAAAAAATAAAAAACAAAATGGTTACCAAATGGGTTATCAAACAGATTCGTTTTTTAAAATCTAAAAATCAAAAACAAAAAATTAAATGGTTGTCAAACGACTCCTTAATTATCTAGGTTCAATTGATTGAAAAAAGAAAAAGAAAAAGAAAGTGAACCTGATTTAGAATGTAAATATAATATGAGCAATAATGTTGTGGGTGCATTATTGAAGGCAATTGCATCGTGAAGAAAAATACAATTGAATTATTTGATGTTCATATAGAATAGTCATTGTGGGATGGAACTTACTCTTAATAAATACATTGGGCGAAGTTATAATAAATATGAGCATTAATATGTTTAATGTCAAAATGACGTACATAAATTAGCATAAAACTTATACTATCAATCTCAAAATTAGTTGTTCGATTTTAGAGATGGAGTCGGGAAGTCATCTATGGCTTCAGTTTGTCCTATGAATATCACTAGTCAAAAGTATGTGTTTTTTTCTCAAGGAGTTATTTTAAAATTGATTTTTTTAACCTACTTTTTTATTTCTAGGTTTAAGGTCTAGTTTCTATTTAGTTCTTTAAGTTTCAAAATGTTACACTTTTTAAGTTTTGAGATGGATTTCAATTTAGTCCATAAGTATCAAAATATATATTACATTTTTAAGCTTTGGGTTTTGAGTTTTGTCTCAATGTGGTCCCTAGATTTCAAATTTTATATTTTTAACCTTGATTTTTCATTAAATAATCACTTTTTGACATTAATTTTTATTAATTAATTTAAAATAATTATGAAGTGAAATTTTAAAATTAATTTTAATTTTGATGGCAAAAATAGTAAAATTTAATTAATTATAATTCTTTCGAAGGAAATTTTCACAAATAGAAAAAATGTCAAAATATTTACAGAAAATAGCAAAAAAAAAAAAAACATTGATAGACATTGATAGACTTCTATTAGCATCTATGAGTGATAGACTTTGATACACTTCTATCCGTGTCTATCACAACTATTTAAAAATTTTGCTATTTTGTATAAATAGTTTCCATTATTTTTCTATTTTTTAAAAATTTCCCTTCTTTTAATTCCTTCAAGTTAATTAACATATATTAACACTAGACACTAAAAGTGAGTATTTAGTAGAAAATCGAGCTTAAGAAGTAAAAATTTTGAAATCTATGGACCAAATTGTAATAAAATTTAAATTTTAATAGTAAAATTATTATATTTTTTAAATTAAATGACTAAATTGAAATCAACCTCAAAACTTTAAAACCAAACCTAAACCAAAAACTTATTTTACATTTTTTTTCTTAAAAAACATTTTTCCTATAATAAAATAATCTGAAAAAGGAAATCCAATCCTGGTCAAATCGGCTTTAGCTACACGCTACGGGAAGTAACATTTCTTCAAGCTTGCAGCTTTATCTACTCCGCTCAATTCTCTCCAGCTCTCTTCTCCAATGGCTTCCTCTAACTCTAAGCTCTCAATTCCTTCTATGAATTCCCTCTGAAACTTCCAACCTACGGTTTTTCCCCCAACAACACGCAGCGAAGGCCATGACATTACCATTGCACTTGGCATTCTGGATCGCCGACATGGTTTGGGTAGCCTTTAGCGGCTGTATTTCTTCTTGTTTGTCCTTCGCCGACGAGGTCGCCGGCTCCATTAGAACTGGCGATATTGGCGCTTTCCACATTGGCTGACCGGAGATTCTTCGATTTCATCAATTTGTAGTCCTCTGGTTTGTATTGTAACCTCGAATTTTTTCCGTTTTGTTCTAACTTCTGAAGTTTGAATGTTTGTTTTGTCTAGTAATTCTGTTTCTAACCTAATTCATGTCCACGCAAGAGCAACCTTGTGATTTTCCAATCTTGAATTTCTGCTAATTATGCTCTCCATGTGCTTGATGATATTGATAGGGTTTCAAGAGTCGGTTGGGTTCATCTTTTTTTTTTCCCCCCTTCTCTCTCTCAATCATTTGAACCGTGATTTGGAATGCCATTGCGCAACAATTGATTTGTAGAGTCTTTTGTTTTTCAAGGAATTGAAGAGGTTGCAATTTGAGTGTGTTATTATTGTTTATTTCTTGCTTTCTTATACAAAGAAATTATAGCTGCCTAAAATGGGAACTACAGGAATTGATTTCCTCTTCATTGATTCAACTGACATTGTCAAGTTCATCCCCCAGTTACTGTGAAGTTCTTTACGGGGCTATGCTTTTTCTCACTAGATCTACTCTTTCACTATGCAATACATTGTCAGTTATCTTCTTTATTTTATTGATTCATTTCAATTGGACATTCTCCTACTTTTCAAGAGTATACTACAACAATGGGTTGAATACTAATTGACATCTTAACTATATGTCATCATCTGATATTTCCTACTGTCTTATGATGATTGAAAATTGCCTGGAAAGAATGTTTGTTTGGGATCTATTCTTCAATAGGGTGTCTCTGTAACTAGGAGCCACTCAAGATATTCTTTAGTTTTCTGAAATTCCAACTGGAAACTAGAAAAGGATGGCTGATTCTGATCTGTTTTTATAGATCTATTAAGAATACCACTTGGGAAATTGGTAGAGAAATATTAGAAGAGCATATTTGTCATTATTAGGAATTGGTTAGTGAAAGGAGTTTATAAAGAGGGTGAAGTTCTTTTGGGGTTGGGCATTGTAATTTTTCCTCTTATATCTTGTCATATAATTTCACTGTCATTTTCTTCTTTCTATTCTCAAGATTGGGGTTTTATAACTATGAAACTTCTCAGAGATGGTGGCTTGGCTTGGGCGCTTAGATGGATCTTGAGGTTGAAGACTTACCTATAACTATGAAGACTATTCACCTTAAGCTATGGATGTCAAACATCCCCTAACTGAGAAATTAGTTTGTGAGGCTCCCATATCGCCGACAGTTTTACACCGTTAAATGTATGAGAGAAATTGCAAAAGTACTTTGAAGTCTATCTAGTGGTGGTTAGATAGGTAATACAGATTGAAGATTCATTCAACGGTTATTATGAGATACTCGGATTTTGACATCGTTATTTAATGGTTTTTCTTAATACATTAGATATGGAGCAACTGTAGAGTTAACGAGCTAAAGCTTCCCTACCTTGCAAGTTTATATTTGTATGCGACTCAAGATAGCACTTTGTGTTAATATCATTTAATTCACTGTTTTCCAATACCTATTTTCATATAATTGACTTAACACATGATAGAAATATGGAAGCTTTTTTTTTCTTCGAGGAATGAATGGGTTTTAAACACATTTTAAGAACAATTTTTAGTTATTTGAAACCCAAACTGTTAAAAAACAATTATTCAAAGAGTTTTCATTAATCACTTTAAAATATTAATTTTAATGTTTTCTTTAAATGAAAATTGTATTTGGGAATGACCCATTTAAACCTAGAAAGTTTTGAATATTCTATTTAGTTGAGAATGAATTATAAAATTGTTAAGATGAAAACAAATGAAGATTTCATATGGAAAACTCGATGAGGATATTTTGTGAGAATGGAGATTGAAATAGAGAATATAGAAACCTTTCCTGTCTTGGCGTGCTTGTAAATATCTCTAGTCACTCAACTATATGTAGTGAGTGTATATGTCTAGATTTTGCTTCTATATTGGCTCTATAAAATCCGTCACTTTCCCAATGTTCTTAGTATTGAGTTAAACTTATATTCAAATATGTCGATTAGATTCACAATGATCATGAAAATTCAATAAAACTAAGCAACACATTGGTAAGTCAATAACCACGTGAGTTTATAATTTGTGTTTAAAGGTTCTTAACATTTTCAAGGTAGTATAACACAAAAGGTTCTTAACATTTTCAAGGTAGTATTTTTTAAAATTCACAAATCTATTAGACATAAAATTAAATTTCGTATATAGAAAGATATTGAACTTTCAACTTTTTCTCTAATAGGTTGGTCATTTTTTAGTAAACTGTCGAATAGGTCAAGATCCTATTAGACACAAATTGAAAGTTCATTGACTTATTAGAAACAAAATAAAATTTTATGTACTTATTACACAATTTTCAAAAATAGAAAGTTCAACGACTTTTAACACAAGTCTGAAAGTTCGAGCTTATAGTTTAACATAAAAAATTTCAATTAGCTCATTTGGTAAAATATTTTATTAAAAATTTATTTATTTTTCTTGAGTTCAACAACTACAAAAAAAGAGATTGAAAATTCATTGACTTTTGATATGATAATTAGTGTCTTGTCTACTAAACTATACTTGAGCTGACTTTTTATTAAATTTTTTAAAATAAAAAGTTGATGTATTATTAAATTACTGTTTAATTAATTTATTTGGACATGACATAATAACATTCAAATGTTAATATACTATTTTTATTGTAGAATTTAAACGTTGTATTTATTAAAGTAATAAAGAAGCGAACTGCGACCCGACCCGACCCGACCGTGCCTTCCCGCTCATTGAAAAGCCCTTTCAATTTGAATTTGGACTCTCAACATTCATCTGAGCTATTCTGAAGCTTCTTCTTCTCTCTCCAATGGCTTCCCACTTCGTCTTCCCCCAAACCCTTCGATCTCTCGAACAAGACTACGAAGACAACCGCCTCTGCGTTCAGAATCCCACTGAAATCGCCTCTCTTCCTCCAACTCAACTCGAAGAATTCGTCAAAGGTTCGTCCCCTTCCACTGTTTCACTATTTTTTTCCATTTCAAAACACATATCATACCACCCTTAATTTCCCATTTACATTCTTCATTTCCTTGAATTTCAATAGACATTTCCTTTGATCTTTCCGATAAGGACCTCTTCTGCGTCGAAGAGCAGGATACTTTCGATCGTGTGTACTCTTTGATTCGAGACTACAAACACCTCTCTCCCTCCTGTAAGTTGAATATTGTTGAGAGTCTTCGCTCCAATTTCAGTGTTCTTCTTCCCAACATTGATTCGCTTGCACGTGCTTCCCCAAGTAATGATGGCGACGCTCCGGTGCTCGATCAGATTGCGTCGCATCGTAATGCTTTTAAAATCTATACGTTTTTCCTCCTCAATATCGTCACGAATGAAGAATCTAGTACTAGTAGTAGCAACAATTCAAAGGTTTTCTACTAAGTCCTCTACGCTGGTTATTATTTTCTTTCGAAATAGTTTAATAAATTTTGTGGGTATGTTAGTTTGATTTGAATTTCACCCGAGCTCTTTCAATTATGCCTTTAGGTGACCGCTAGTACTCGGAAGAAAATGCCTAGAAGTTCGTGGAATTGGGAACTGCAGAGGGGCCGTATATTAAACTTGATTGCTAATTCACTGGAGATCAATATCTCGTTGCTCTTTGGTTCATCAGACCCAGATGAGAACTATCTGTCTTTTATTGCAAAGTACGTACTATTACTTACCTTAGTGAAAACAACTCCCTTGTGTATTTACTTGTAATTTGAACATTTTTAACCTGGGTTTTCTTTAGAAACGTGTTCTCAATGTTCGAGAATTCAGTCCTTTTGAAGGACGTTGACACAAAGGATGCTCTGTGTCGTATAATTGGCGCTTGTTCTACAAAATATCACTTTACGACCCAATCATGTGCCTCAATTATGCACCTTATTCATAAGTATGATTACGTTGTGACCCACATGGCTGATGCTGTTGCTGGGGCAGAGAAGAAATATTCTGATGGAATCCTGGCAATCTCTCTTATTAGAGACGTTGGAAGGACTAACCCGAAAGAATATGTTAAAGATACAGCTGGGGCTGAAAACATAGGGCGATTCCTAGTAGAGCTTGCTGACAGGCTCCCAAAGTTGTTCTCAACCAACATTGGACTTCTGATCCCACATTTTGGTGGTGAATCCTATAAAATAAGAAATGCTCTGGTGGGGGTTCTTGGTAAGTTGACTGTTAAAGCGTTTTGCGACATTGAAGGTGAACAGAGTTGTAAATCAGTTCGTCTTCGGAGCAAGCAGGCAATGCTAGAAATCTTGCTTGAACGTTGTCGGGATGTTTCAGCTTACACTAGGAGTCGAGTTCTTCAGGTTTGGGCTGAACTATGTGAAGAACATTCTGTTTCTATCGGTTTGTGGAATGAAGTAGCAGCAGTTGCTGCTGGAAGGTTGGAGGATAAGAGTGCAATTGTCAGAAAATCTGCGTTGCAATTGCTCATCACTATGTTGCAGCATAACCCATTTGGTCCACAGCTGCGAGTAGTTTCATTTGAAGCAACTCTAGAGCAGTATAAGAAGAAATTAGACGAGCTTGAACCAAACAAGTCCTCAGAAAATGTGGAGGGTGGCTCGCCATTTGATGACAATATCTTTAATGGTGATGGTGAAGTTGATAATGGCCATATAGAAGGTGGGGGAGGGAACCAGCAGGATAGTCTAACTGATAGTTATCCTCCTCAAATGGAAGAAGAGGTTGTTCAGGACAATTTGATTTTGGATGTTGGAAACATGGAGCAGATCAGGGCTTTGGTTGCATCTCTGGAGGCTGGTCTGAGGTTTTCGACATGTATATCAGAAGTAATGCCAATACTAGTTCAGTTAATGGCTTCTTCTTCTGCCACTGACGTTGAGAATACAATTCTTTTGTTGATGAGGTGCAGACAATTCCAAATAGATGGCTCAGAGGCTTGTCTCCGTAAAATGTTGCCATTGGTATTCTCTAACTTTTTATCAGGGCTTAACGTTGTCAATTTTTATTTTCCCATTTTCTAGAATCGTTGATCATTAATTCGAACAGTTCTTTTGTAGAATAAATTTTTTATTCTTTTATATTTCTTTATTTTGTAGGCATTTTCTCAAGATAAATCTATATATGAAGCTGTTGAGAATGCCTTCGTAACAATATATATAACAAAGAACCCAATTGAAACTGCTAAAAACCTTCTACATCTTGCCATTGATTCAAATATTGGAGATCTTGCCTCTCTGGAGTTTATGATTGATGCCTTGGTATCGAAAGGTGATATATCTAGTAGCACGGTATGCCTCGCTTTATATCTCTGTTAACTTTGTTTCTTACCAAGTTAACAACTTCTGGAAAGTTTGGCCTGACAATCGTGTATTTTTTTTTTTTTTTTTGAAGTGAAAATACACCCGACAATCGTGTATTATGACAGTGAAAATTTTAAAGCGAATAGTTCTCTGGTCGTTTTGCGAGAAAAAGGACTTTCATAGCTCTCCATTGAGAGTTATAGCCCAGTTAATTTTAAAACATTTTCTAATGTTAAAAAAATAGCAAAGAAGTTTGAGGAGCTTAGTCGATAAAAATCCATTTCGTATTATATTTTATAGTCTGTGGCATTTAAATGAGTTGAGTACCAAGTTAATTACTAGCAAATGAATTGATTTCTATGATATTCACTGCATTGACTGAAAACTGACGTAGAACTGATTCACTTATTTTTTGGAACATTTTTAACTTTAGACTGGCATGCAGCTATGTACTACTACATCAATTTTTAAAATATGTACATTATTAGAATCAAATATGGATAAATGTATCTTCAATTACTTGAAGTTAACAGATGTTACTACTTAGATCGACATGCCTATATTGAGGTACAAAGTAAGTTCGGTTGTCATATGATGACATCTGAAAAGCTTGTATGTTAATTGTTAACTGTTCTGATTTTACTGAGCTATACTTATTAATTGCGCTATCTTCACCATTATGCATGGTTTGTCGGTTTCTACCATGGAATGTATAAGAACTTAAAATAGTTTATTTTTATTTCTTTTTTCCAGATATCAGCTTTATGGGATTTCTTTTGCTTTAATGTTGGTGGAACCACAGCAGAGCAAAGCCGGGGTGCATTATCTGTTCTTTGCATGGCATCAAAATCATCTGCTGGTATTGTTGGCTCTCATATACAGGACATTATCGACATCGGGTTTGGTCGATGGTCTAAGGTGGACCCTTTACTTGCCAGGACCGCGTGCATTGCCATCCAGAGACTGTCTGAAAATGACAAAAAAGAGTTGTTGGCTGCTAATGGCAGCCGGGTGTTCGATAAGCTGGAAAGCTTGATTACTGGTCCTTGGCTTCCAGAGAAGATATGGTATGCTGCTGCTGATAAAGCCATAGCAGCTGTATATTCAATTCATCCGTCCCCTGAAATCTTAGCAGCAAATTTGGTTAAAAATTCTCTTACTTCTGTTTTTAATGGTAACAAGGAAGATGAACTGCAAGCTGACATTGAAGGTGGAAATGGTGACATATTAACTACTGTCCACATAGAGAAACTTAGTAGATACTTATTTATCGCAAGTCATGTAGCCATGAACCAATTAGTATATATCGAATCGTGTACCCGAAAGATCCAGAAACAAAAAATGAAGGATAAAATGGTTGTTGATGGTCAGACTGTACACGGTAATGGTGCAACAGTAGCTAATGGCGAGAAGGTGAGTTATCCTTTTGTATAATGAATCGATTATGGGATCAGGTTAAATTTACGTCTTAACTGTTGTTTTATTACATCTTTTAATATCTATAATTTTTTTTAATAATATAAAATGTGACATTTGAATTCCTGCAGGAAGATGGCATCAATGCTGAGCTAGGCCTTGCTGCTTCTGAAGATGCAATTGTTGATTCTCTTTCAGAGAAGGCAGAAAAAGAAATTGTTTTTGGTAATTCAGGAGGGAAAAATTTAATAGGATACTGTGCACCGTTTCTTTCCAAGCTTTGCAGAAATTTTAGCCTGATGCATAAGGTGAATGTTTGTGATCCCTTTTATATCTATAGTATGGATGAATTGTTTTATTCATTAATTTGTTCGACACTTAGCTGGTGTTTTCGGCCACAGTGGACTGAGACACGGCCAGGATTCACCATATCGTGGGAATCCTCATTTGTTTCTCTTTGGTTGTGATGTTTTTCCAAGTGAACTCTTACATTACGTTTATTCCTTTGACATTCGAATATGTCCTAGTAATTGCAAAAATACAGAGCTTTAGATTCATTTGATTTGTATAGAAAGTACTTATAACATGTTACTGGCATACTATTTTTGTGCATTGTATATATATATTTCAGACACTAAAACCAGTGTTCTTTCTAGTTTTTCTATCTGAATGTTGAAAATTTAATTTTGAATTGTTCATATTGTCTATTATTTCCATCTGCAGTTCCCAGATCTACAAGCATCTGCAATGCTTGCTTTATGTCGTTTAATGATCATTGATGCAGATTTTTGGTGAGGCCCCCCATCTCTCTCTCTCTCTCTCGCTACTCTTTATGTGTGATAATCAATGTAATGAATTCCTAACTCTCAAGTACATGAATTTTCAGCCATGCAAATCTTCAACTTCTTTTCACGGTTGTAGAAACTGCACGATCAGATATTGTTCGTTCCAATTGTACTATTGCTTTAGGAGATTTGGCTGTCCGTTTCCCTAATCTCTTGGAACCATGGACTGAGAATATGTATGCGAGGTTGAAGGATCCTTCGAATTCTGTTAGGAAGAATGCTGTATTGGTGCTTTCTCATCTCATTTTAAATGATATGATGAAGGTTTGATGCAATCCTGTTAGTTTGCTTAATTTGTTTTATCATATTTGAAGGAGACTAATTTGATATTTGTGCTTAGGTAAAAGGTTATATAAATGAAATGACTCTACGTTTAGAAGATGAGGATGAGAGAATATCAAATCTGGCCAAACTATTTTTTCATGAGTTGTCTAAGAAAGGTATTGTTTTATAACATCAATGACCTTTTTATCACATTTTGGTTTCACTACATGAACTGGATTTTGCTCATACAAAATTCTTATTCTAATCCCCTTATCTACAGGAGCAAATCCTATATACAATCTACTACCAGATATATTAGGAAAGCTTTGTAATCAAAATCTACAGAGAGAGTCCTTTTGTAACATCATGCAATTCTTGATTGGCTCCATCAAGAGGGTAATGAAAATTCAATTGAAGTAATCTAACTAATCTTAACTTATATTTCTAAAACTAACTACATATTATGTTTTCCTAGGATAAACAAATGGAGTCACTCGTCGAAAAGCTTTGCAATAGGTTTAGTGGAGTTTCAGGTATTAATTTTAAACTCTTCACTCCGAACGCATTTTGTCCAATTTATAATTTCCCACTATAATACTAGCTAAGTTTTGATTTTTGTACTTGCTTACGTGATGCTCTCTCGGTTTGACTTCTATTATTAACGCAACAAATTATCTAATATAGAATTATTAATACCCTATACTTTCTTATTGTTGATGTAATTTTTAATTTGTTTAATTGCACTCAAGTCCTTTTAGTAGTAGTAGTAGTTGTAGTTGGGGTAACTTTCACATGCTATGTGGTCATTGTGGTGGTTAAATTGTCACAATCACATACCATTCACTTATGAAAGAGAGGACAAATATAGTTGACGATTTAACTTTATAGTTTTGTGATGCATTATTTATTAAAGTTGTTCCATTGGTAAACTGAGTAACTGTTGGAGAAAGATATTTCATTTAGAAAGTCCATAGATTAAAGATACTTCTTTCAAAACTCATTTCAAGCTCACCCTAAGTAGAAGTTAGTAATTATTGTGAGATGACTTGAAGTTCAAGATCCAATCGGAACGAGATCACTCAAGATATATGAGGAGCTTGCTGGAAAATGGAATCTTGCGAAAAAGAAGAAAAATAGAGAATGAGGAAAAGGTTGCAATGCACGAAGCTGAATCCCCTTTGCATTCTTCTTGCTCATGATAGTACAGCCTGGTGCACAAGGAAGCAAGCATCTTTGCAAATATAAAAGAATGTATGTGGAGATAGGATATAATCTTGGAGAAAACGAGAAAAAAAAAATTGAAGCAACCTAGGATTGGAATTCTGCAAGAATACTGAAAAATATTGGTTCAATTTATTTAATTATGAATACAAAGATCTTTTTGTATATTGCCGTCTAATCAACTAAACCAGTCAAGAAACAAACAGCTATAACAACAAACTTATAAACCAACAACTACCAACTAAACCAGTCATGAGGCGTAATTACATGGCTACTCAGCTGTAAATTCACTACTTCAATAACACCCAAGGATTTGGATGAAAATATAGGTTTACTTTCCCCTTGATATTCTCTCCCTCTCAGTTTGTGTCAAACTCTGACAAGAGCCATCTTCAAATTTAACTCAAGTTTAATTTAAGCTAAAATCCCGTGTTAATTGGACTATATTGCTGGTTTCAAACCCCTGAAAAGTATCCATTGTAAATTCATGGCATTGATACTATTTCCCCTTTGATTGACGAGCATAGCTTTAGTAATTGTTTTATTAAGTAAGATTCCTCGACGTGCTCAAACTTTGGACTGCTGGTGTGGTGATAGCACTTGAAAGAAGTCCACCCCCCGCGTTTAGTATGATTCATTAAGTCAACTGAACCTTAAAAATTTGAAGGTTTACACTATTGGACAATTATTCCTTGAGTTATGGACTGCATTCTACCATCTTTAGATATAAGCCATCTCTTTATCTTCTCTGTTTAACCAATCATAATTGGCTATATTCTTACTTTTTGGTATATAGTATCAAGTTTTCAAACTTACCGTATGACAATGTTTCAAAGCTTATGACTATTATTCGTTTGCAGATGTTAGACAGTGGGAATATATTTCATATTGCCTTTCTCAGCTTGGCTTCACCGAAAAGGGAATGAAAAAGTTGATAGATTCATTCAAGACATATGAACACGTTGTTTTGGAGGACTCTGTAATGGAACATTTCAAAAGCATTATAAACAAGGTACGAGCTTAGTGGCTAGAACTCACACACCCTAACATTAAATGGGAAAGTTCTCACGTCTTCATATTTTATTTCAGAGTAAAAAATTTGCTAAACCAGAACTCAAGTTGTGCATTGAAGAATTCGAAGAAAAGCTTAACAAGACTCATATGGAAAGGAAGGAGCAGGAAGTTATTGCTAGAAATGCCGAAGTCCATCAACAGAGAATTGATAATATTGAAGCTTCTTTTGTGGCAGTGAAAAATGAAGACGCTCCAGAGTCTGAAATCGTTGAAGGTTGGTTCAAGCCGCCTACTCATTTCTATTGTTCTTTTTCCACTGTTTCCCTCAGTTCCTTGGCTCTAAATACGTATGAGGATATATGAAGCATTAAAGTTGGCATATTATTGTTGTCATGTCTAATTTTTTGAGTGTTTAGGTACGACGAATACTGCAAAATATACAGTCTAATTTCTGAGTAGTCTAATACCATCATTGGTAGGACCTTTTACATTTAAAGATCGTTCTTGCAGATGAAAACACTGAATCATCTGAAGATGCTGAATCTATAAATGACAATTCAGAACCTAAGTTCGTTGAGTCGGAAGATTCTGGTACTTCCAGTGAGCTGACAGAGTCAGAAACATGCAGTACTGAAGTTCAATCACCCCAAGTTAAGAATGAAGGTATTATGAGCTCAAGAAATTGATTGTTTTTATCTTTTTAAGATATCAAGAATCAAGAATTTCCATTGATACATTTCCGACCATTTTGCAGGGACCTCCAAATTGCGAGTTAATAGAAGAAGCTCACGTAGAAGAGGCATTTCTGCGTGAACTTAATGTTGTCTTTTGTAAGTTGATTTCTGCCTCTTGTGGTTAAAAACTAAACTGTCTACTTACGAGTTTCGACCTCATAATATGCCTTCTGTTGTCACGACAACATCTTGACTATGCAACAAATTTAGTGAATTATTTTCCTTTAAAACATCATATAGCTGAATGTTCTTCCAAACATTTATATAAAAAATGGTTTCTGAATCTAAAACCCATGAGAAGAGACACTAACATTGAATCTCTTAAACTACATTGATTTCAAGACTTAAGTTAAGTATGCATCATCTTTAGTACACTTGATAACCAACTATGTATAGTTAGATTGCCTTTACGAAAACAAACTTTGAGTGAAGCTTAAGTGATAGAGTATTTATGCCTTCCTGGGAACTCTTATAGGTTCTATTATTATTATTATTAATATTATTATTATTATGATAAATACAGATTGTATTTTAAGTTTGAATATAATCTTATTTGTTATATAATACTGTTGAAAAAAAAAAACCTTTGCGGAAGGTGATGTGTAGTTGACTAATCTTTCCGGTTCTGCAGTTGCAAGGAATGTGAGAAGCAATTAATGAAATCAAGTCTTGTGGATTCTGTGAAATATGAAGTAAGGTTGATGTTATACTTTTATAATTTATTAAAGAACTCCTGAAGTACAATAGAAAATAGAACCAAATATTAATGTATTTTTATATATATAATATCAAATGATTTTGTGAAGCGGAAACGTGCTGTTATGTATTACTGTGTGCTTGCATTATAGGTACGAATGAAGAACAAAAAATCAACATTGTCAATTTAGGTCTTCCCACCATTACATGAACTCTAAAAAAATATTAAAATTTAATGGACAGTTCTAGGTTTTAAAATATCAGCGTGATAATGATATTATTATTTATTTACATGTGAAAGTCATGAACTATTATTTTTTCGTTGATTTTTCAAGTAGGGACCTTATCAATTTATGCCCGAGATAAGCACGACTTTTTATTTATTTATTTAAGAAAGTCAACTCAAAGTAAGGGAAGAACATTGTAAATGCAATTCTCTCATCCAAGGCTTTTCTTTTGCAAGCGAGTGCCAAAACATTATGAGCCCTACGAACGTGAGAAAAGGTAACATTCCCCAAACTTGTGCCACGTTTTTTAACCCCATCAATAACAAAAAGGTAACTTTAGTGATATCAACCCCAATTCCATTTTTTAGTTTGATCACCTCGACAGTTAGATACTAGAATTAGACGTAAATTGGTTGTCATGACTCCAACAAGTCCATCACAAATTGCCTGTACCTCAAGAACTTTGACATTCTTACAACTGAAAATATGCTGCAAACCAGAAAGACGAATGTGCCCTAGATAATCTCAAACTACCCATCCTAACCTCCTAAAATGATTGTTGGAATTCCAAGCAGGATCAATATTCAACTTCCAAATAGATCTTGCTCCATCCATTAATTTTTATTGTATCAAATTGTGTTGTTGGATAATTTCACAATTTTATCTTTTGCTAGGTTTTTTTTTTTAAAAAAAAATTACGTTAAAAACGTTAGAAAGAGTATCCACTTGTGCTTTTAATGAATTTAGTACTAATGGGTTTTCAAATAACAAAGCCATTATTTATTTTTTCTATTACCATATCATATATAAATTTTAAAGTTATTTTCCTTGATGGTTGAATATTTTTTTCAATGCTGGTAGAAAAAAATTGGACATAAAAGTGAAAAATGAACATCATAAATTGAAATCTCGATTTATATGTAAAATGGAAATCTCAAACGCTACTAGAATCGAGCTCGTGCAATCTGCAAAAGCAAAGCAAAAAGAACTAATATATAAAATAATTGAGACTCCAGATTTAAAAGTATTTCTCTAACTTCTGCGTTCTGCCCATAAATGAATTACTGGCTATTAAAGATAACTTGAAATCAAAAGAAAGGACACCAAGCTATTTGCTTCATTCAAATCCTAAACTAAACAAAACAAACGAAAATGTCTAATATAAGATACTTTGGATACAATTTCATCTAAATATTGTTACATTTAATTTCGGCCAAAGATTTAAAAAACAAAATTAAAAAAAAGAAAAAAAAAGAAAAGAAACAAGCCAGCTACAAATCCTATAAAAAGATAATTAATTGAGACCAAAACGAAGCTTGAGAGAAAGAAAACGATGACTTTACATACATTTCCGAAGTCGACCCAAAGCTTTACCACTACATATTATGATGTCAGTATAATCTGAAGCTTCTGTTTTTCTTCTTCTTCTTCTTCTTTTTTTTTTTTTTTTTTTTTTTTTTTTTTTTTTTTAAAAAAAAAAAGAAAACCCAAATCTGATGCATTTCCAGTTTGAAACTGCCAAACATTATTAGTCAACCCCACCTTTCCTCCAAAAAAGAAAATAAAGACCTGCATTAGTAATTAAAGCATCAGCAGAGAAATTCAAAACTAAGAAAATAGGTTAAAATCCTATTTTTGTTCAGCATTAAATTTCTTCTACTGCAAAGATTTTCCTTTCAACCTAAGGTGATTTTGTACTAAAAGCTATTTGTGATAAGTTGTGAACTAAAAAACAGAAAATTTGAAAATGACTGATGGAATAAGCAGGAAATTTCAGAGAGATAAAATAGAGTTAAAAAAAAGTACCTTAATCTAACCAAACAGAGAATATGATGACTCATGAGTCACTTCCAAAGTCCTCATAACTCAAGCCTTCTGATATGGTATCCAACGACCTTTTATTGTCTTCTAAGAGTACAAAAGAAGATGGAGTCAGTAATTCTATCAAACGAAGTGTAAATTTGGTATATACAAATAATTCGCACCTTGATGTTCTCTTTCGCGAATATCCATGAAGTTTTCAGTTTCTGTTGCGAGAAAAGGAGATCTAGCATAGCTCTCCAGTATATCTGATGATGATAAAGGCAAGATATAGATATCAAGCAGTATCTAAAAAAATTCAATTAAAAACACTTGAAGTCCTAAGCTGAATACACCATCAAACAAGTTATACCCTCTATTGTTTATAATGCTAAATCAGATTTATGAACAGACAATTGCCAGCTTCGATATAAGAACAGGAAGAAAACACTACAGACCTGAACTCTGTGAAAAGTCTGCTGTTAGATCTGATAGGCTGAAATTCCGAGGAATCTGACCAAGAAATCCAAATGAGGAAGTGTCCGGTTCCAGGAGTGGTTCATTCATGGGTTGAGCACTAGACTCCATGCCAGTGAATGGTGCCACCGATACATCCCCCATTGTTTGGCGTGCTTCCACTACATTGCCATCGACACCACCAAACATATAAGAGGAATTGCCTGAATATCCAGCTTCAGATTTTATTGTCCTACCGTTCAACCCTATGTTTGAGCTTTGGGTTGGTAGTATAGACGGTGGTGCTTCGATCCTACTTGCATGTGCAGACATGTCAACCGTTGGATGCATTCTTGAATGCAATGACACAGTACCATTGAGAAATGCATTGTTGGGCATGCTGTTACCAAAAGGATGCTGCACATTATTCTGCTTCAGTGAAGATACTGAATATGTTGGATTCTGGTGCACTGTTCAAAGATGGAATGTCAACAACTATTGTTCAAGGTAGAAAAACAATCCATACAAGGAGTAAAATCGGTCCCTAAGGGCTTGTGGAAACTTAATAAGATGTTTAGAAAATCTGAACCATTAACTTGATAGATAAGTCTTTGCTTAATTTGTATCAGATCTCTAATGGATAGGGCATATGGCATTATCTGTTAAGTATAAAATCTCAGATCAAAATATCACAACTTGATAAAATAGAGGTGCTCTTAATATCAACAACAAAACTACATTTCTACTACCAATCCTGTCAGCAGAAATAGTGATTTTTGCCAGCAATTAACTATTCACGTCACTAAGTTAAGCAAGGTTACACCAAGATCTTCTCTTCAAGTATGTTTACTATTTAATATTTACTTGCTGAACAAGAGTCCATAGTAAAAGAAGTCATGGCCCCATTCCTTGGCTGATATGTTTTATATCTGAATTGGGTAGGGGGAAGAAAATATTAATTTTCCATTTCAAGCTGACACCAACTATCTGAAGAACCCACAGTTTAGGGATCAGAAAAGCAAGAGAGTACAAGATATCATGAAATAGGAATGGGTAACCATTTCTTCCCTTGCCTCATTCTGTTTTTCATTGGATAAAATAAACGAGATAAATTGCAACCATTTTTTGATATTTTTTAGAACAAGTGTGCAATAAAACTTAGAATGAATTACTTACACAAGACATTTTGATAAAAACCATAAGAAGCTTAACAAAAGAATGGGAAAAAAAAAGGCAATTTCCTACAGAGAAAAGAAAGGGGAAAAAAAGGCAAAAGAAGCGAGATAATTGTATAGCAGACTCACTTTGTTGGACAAGGGATCCATTGGAGGTAGGCAATGGAGTAACTCCAGTTTCCCGTATTTGCATCATCCGAACTTGTTGCTCAAGCAACCTGTTGAATTCAACTATCTGACGTTTCACCATTAATCTCAGATAATACTCCCTGAAGAATTCACGATTCTCTTCTTCAAGTTTTTGCCAAACTAGAGCGCAGGAAATTCATTAAATTGCTGTAAGACAATAGGAATATCTACTGTGGAAAATGACTAATCCAGAACTATCAACTGTCTTCAAGTTAAGTGACAAAGCAAATATAACATTGAACTAACAAATTTGTTAGCCTGGCATGAGCATTAGGGTCATATTGCTATTACAAAAAAACCAGGAAAGCAGTATTATGGTTATTAGTTCTGATATAATAATCCTCTCATCTAAATCTCTCACAATTTCAATTGTTATTAACTGTATATGCAAGGGTGCAAAAAGGCTACAAGAAATATGAAGTCAATGTTACCAAGTTCTGTAAAACCAGGCTCGATTTTCGCTTGATTCAGCAGTGTCTCCACAACTTCCTTTTGGTTCATGTATAGCTGAAGGCATCGTTCAATAAGATTTTGCACCTAGCACAGACAGATTGGAAATAATGTCGCACACCGTTATCTCATAGAAGGAAAGTTGGACAGTCAAACAAAAGTGTCTTTATAATGATTCAGAACATAACTGCAGAAGACTATAATTTCTTTTATCATAAAAATGAGCCTAAAAGAAATGGAGAAACCAAAATTATCTTTTGCTTTAGTGTTTTTGTTAAGCATTGGCATATAGCTCATCGTGTATATTTATTTTGTGAAGATTAGTTTTTCAACCAATTTTGACGCCTAAAAATAAGAGTGAGTAAGAGATAGAGAGAAGATAAGTGTTGGACCAAGAACACTTCAGCTTACCAACTGAATATCTTGGCGTGAGACTCTTCTCATTGATCCACTCGACATTTTCAAAGACTATCCAGCACGGTTCCTCCACTACAGGTTCTGAATTCAAATTACTGAAGATGGATAGTATGGGACTAAGGCAGGCAGTTCAGTGCATCAAATACAAGTAGACTGACAAAACCAGATAACTTTCGGATGCAAGGAGCATTATGCGCTGCAGAAGCAAATATAATCTTCATGTCAAAAAGTCTAAAATAAGTAGTTGTTATACAAAAGAACAAATCTATCATGTCATGCAATTTGACATATTCTTCACTCAACAGGAATACTGTAGAAAAGAGGAACTGTGGGAATAAATTTTAAGTTAAAAATTAAATAATTTTTTGGTAAAAGATATCTTCTGGAAGAAGGTAAAACACTTGTCCTGTGTGGTATACTATATGGAATCAAGATATAATTTACATGTTCCAGAAATTTCTTGCATTGCTACTTAACTTTTCATTTCTATTCTCTCTCATTTCCACACTGTCTGCATAGGGGCATCATCTTTCATTCTTTCTTTCTTTCTTTTTTATTTTTTTTACTTTTGTATTTTACTTATTCTTTAGGTTTCTTTTTTATTTTTTTATTTTACTTTTTCTTTGGGTTAGAAACCGAACATGCATTGGATAAAAAAATGAAAGAATAACAAGGGCATACAAAAATCAAGCCCAACAAAAGGGAGTTCAAGAACTATCTACAGAGACGAACACAGATCCTATAAAATCTAACAAATATTATAGTTACAAGAAAGCCTAAGCAACGAAGCCCACAAAGACGCATTAAACCTCAACACATGACCTCTCAACCTCTCAGAAAATCATATTATTACACTCAAGTCAAATCCTCCTATTACTGCATAGGTGCATCCATGAGAAATATTCTTGAAGACAACTTTTTTGGTAACAGAGGAATGATATAATGGCTTGCGTTAAACTAGATGTAATATGAACAGATGTTGAAACAACAAAATTTTAGATAGATTTTTTTTTTTTAAAAGGCACAGAGCTTGGTAACAATTAGTCTGGTTAAAACTTTATGTAGAGATTCACTGGAATAGGTTACAATAATGCCAAACTGCCTTAATGAACACAATCCACTCCAACATTGCAAACCAATAATGAGAAATCATTGAGTTTGGTAACAAAAACAATACCAAACAAAATAAAAACAACCACCATTCAGAACGACCTTAAACCAAGATCATAAGGCTCTCAAGACACCAAATTACACCAAACCCTGTCATTTTTGTTGACCATCTGACCCTATCAAATAATGATTTGGACATACAATATCCTTTTTTTTCTTTTCTTAACATTAACCCTTGACCTATAACGGTGATGCACAAGCTTTGCAGTTAATTCTGCATGCGTGAACATTCTTCCAGTGGTCTAAAAATCCCCTCCCCAAATATGATCACAATAAAAATCCACAACGCAAATAATAAAAAATCTTTAAAAAAAAAACAAGAATAACGATTAACAAACAACGAAAACTTCCAGTCAACAGAATAAGCTATCACGAAGGTCATTAGCCGAGAGATCACGCAGTATCTCAATGATTCCACCGCAATGACCGCCAACAACCATAAACCATAAAACAGGGGGAGAAAAAAAACCCTAAAATAGCTTCAAAGTAGGAAAAAAAAAACAGTAGAAATGAAGAGAAAAGCGGCGGTGAAAGGCAGAAACGGAGAAAAAATCGGAAGAACAAGAAGAACAAGAAAAAATCTAATAAAAGATTCGAAGGAAATAGAGGGATGGAGTTGCAGAGTGGGTGGATCATACCTGAATCGGATTGAAGAAGGAAAGAAAAAATTGGAGGGAAGGTTGATAAGAGGAAGAAATTGAGGGAAAATGAAGAAGAGAATTTTGATTTGGAGTTGTAAAGAAGAAGGTTTTGTGTTGATCAATGAAGAAAGGCTTTGTTTTTTTGCTTCTTTTTTGTGTGTGTTTGATCGGCTGTTCGTCAGGTTCCGATTCGATTATGCGGTAAAATAGTTTTCATATTTTTGCTTTTTGTGTGTGTTTAATATTTTTTCTTTTCTTTTTATTTATTTATTTATTTATTTATTACCAGTTGTATTTTTAAATGTTCCAAAATGGAAAATGGAAAAACTTTGCCACGTGGAAAACAGGAAAAACGGGCCCACTGAAGAGCGAGTTGGATGAAGCAATGGCTGGGGCCTTGGGATTTGTCTGGGTCATAGCTAGGGAAGGTTGAAGAAAATTTTGAGGAAAAACGGGCCCACTAAATAGCGAGTTGGGTGAAGGTAGTATGAAAATTTTTTCATAATTGATGTGTTCAAGTTTGCTCGTCCTTATTTTGCCTCGAAAATATGATAAATGTTAACAATTATGGGTTGGCTTAGTGGTATTGAATTCTTATGCTTTAGTTCATCTAATTATTACAGAGATGAACCTAAGTCGGAATATGAACCATAAAAGAAAATACGGACTAAACCGATCACAGGAATACCAGTTACAGTACCTATTATTCAAAGAGGAATCCTTTCATCTCTCAATAAATAGCTAAGAGGTCATGGGTTCAATCCATGTAAGTGTTGTATTTTTAATTTTTCTCTCTCCTTCATGCAAGAATACTTTGCAGCTGTCCTCTTAAAAGTTAAATGCATCCAAGAAAAAAACCAAATTCCCTCATGCATATGCAAAGGAAACTCAACATTTCTCTCTAATTCATTGTACATTCTACTCTCTCTCTCCGTCATGCAAGGCTACTCTTTCTCCAACATGCAAAGACTCATTGTCCATTAGCCATCTGTCACCTTCCACCAACTTACGGTTTTTAGTACTACCGCAATATCAACTCTATATAATACAACTTTTGTCTCCAAATTTTATAGTGAAATTGCAAATTTAATTCTTATGATTTTGAAAAAAATTAGAATTTAGTCTATCGTTTGATAAAATCTTTATAAGTGGCGAATCTAGTATTTCACGTTAGGGAGCACAACTTTATATAAGGTTAATATTTTAGCCCACAAACTTCTAAATTTATGTCATATATAGTTCGTGAACTTCAATAAAATACATATATGTAAAACACACGATGTGAGGGGGCACTTTCATAGATCCGCTCATGAATAGTCCCTACCATAAGGACCTTTTATGAGGATTTTATCAAACCATAGAGACTATTTATAAGATTTTATCAAATCCATAAGTACTACATTCTAACTTTTAAAACTATAGGGACTAAACTCTAATTTTATCCAAACCATAGGGATTAGATTTATATTTTAACCAAAAAAATTTAAGGATGTTTTCAAATATAGAAAAATGAGCAAAACTATTTACAAATATAGAGAAATTTTACTGTCTATCACGGTCTACCATAGATAGATAGTGAAATTTTTCTGTATTTGTAAATAGTTTGATATTTTTTTTGTTTATAGTAATTTTCCAAAAAGTTATGTTTGTGTCTATTATGTTTTGAACTTTTAAGATTACAAATTTAGTCTTTGATTTTTTGTTTTCTTAAAGTATTTATTAATCTACTAGACCAAAAGTGAAAGTTCAGGATTTCAGAATTAGACACAAACTCAAATTTATACCTAGTAGATTTATTAATTATTTTTTTAATTTAATTTGTTAGGAACTTATTAGATACAAATTTAAAGTTTTGAACCCTTTTGGATATTTTTGAAAGTTCAAGAATAAAAAATAGACATAAATCTCAAAGTTTAGGAATTAAAATTGTAACTAATTAAACAAAAAAATTGTTGAAAATTGAAATTCACATTTGGTCGTTGAAAATTAAATTTAGTTTATATTTAGCCACAAAAATTTTAAAACTAAATTCTTGTAGTTCTTGAGATTTGAATTTAGTTTCTATTTTGGTTCATGAGGCTTCAAAAGTAATATGTTTGGTCCTTTAATTTAAAGTTTAAAAATAAAAACAATTTAAATTTTATTTTAAACTCTAAACTTTTAACCTTATTATATTCTATTTTAATCCTTGACTCTTTAAACTTTTAAAATGTCTATTCAATTTATGAACTTTCAAATCCTAATAACAATTTTAACAAATTCACACTATTGTAGTTTCAAGCATGCGTACTAGTATATGTTTATACTCATTGTTTCAAGTCCGTAAAAAAGTTAGAGGTAAATATTGAGCAAGGCAAATTTAAGGCTCCATAAATAAGTTAGAAGCAAATAAATCGAGCCAAAACCAAAACGACAACATTTTAAAAGTTTAGGGACTAAAATAAAACAAACTTGAAAGTTAAAAGTGCTTAAATGAAATTTTGACCTAAAAATAAAATTAACCCATTAAAATAATACTATGTTAATTGTCACATCATCATTTTGTTAAGCCAACCAACAATTGATTCTACCCAATAACTCAATAAGAAACAAATTTCAAACTCTAGTGACCCATCAGTAGTAATCAAATTCAAGTTTTAAAGACCAAACATGTCACTTTTGATATTTATAATATTAGATAAACCAAATTAAAATCTAAGGACCAATATAAACTAAGTTGAAATTATAGGACGAAAAGTATTACCCAAAATTTTTTATTCTTCTTTCATTCATTTTCTTGATTGCCCCATTAACAACATTTAAGAAATTAACAATAGGTTCTCAATAATTAGGCCAAATTGTTGATAATAGTTAAGTAATCTTGGTTATGTTGTTGAGAGCGTTACTTCCATTTAGTTTTAAAACAACTTTTTGTTAGAACATCTTCTACTACGTATAATGATATGTTGCTTAATGTTAATATGTAATGCCAAAATGTGATGTGCACAATTTAATTATGATAATGTACCAAAGTTGGTGCATAAAACATAGTGTATCAAAAATATTTGTGCCTATTTGGTCTTTTTTCTAAATTATACATGTACAAAAATGATCGTGCGTAGTCTGTTCTTTTTCTAAACAACAAATATACATACACCATAATCATTAAAATATTAAAAGAGACCTACGGTTAGAATTTATTTTAAGGGTATGTATATACCATTGGTTCGATTCGGTTTTGATTGGGGTTTTCAATAAAAAAAATTGATTCGAACCAATAATTTTTTGTTTTCTACAAATATAAACAAAGATGTCTAATTTTATACTAAAAAACCAAACCAAACCAAACCAAATCGATTGGTTTGGTTTGATTTTTTAATTTTTTAAATTTTTTTTTTTGTTGTACTCCCAATTAAAAGATCTATTAGGCAAACCTTAAAGTTTAAAGTACCTATTGGAGTTAAAATACTTAATTAACTTTTTAAAGTTTACTACAAATAGACACGATAAGGACTAAATTTCTATTTTTATCCTTTTAAAAAGTAAACAAAGTAAAATGACTTGAAAAATTTTAGGACAAAATAAACTTCTTGTCTTAGAGTGTAGAGTCCATGCCTAATGTCTATACGATTCTTACAATTTCAAAACGTACTTTTAATTTTTGAAATTTTAATAATAGTTTTGATTTGATTGTTAATCAAATTCTTCTTCTCGATCAAACTAACTTACCATTTAGAACTATTTTCTAAATTTTTAAGACTAAAAAAAGGTACTTTTCAAAATCTCATGGACCAAAAGTCCATTTTTCCAAATTTTTTTAAAAAATTAATAATGTGTATAAAAGAAAAAATTATAATTTCCAAAGGGGAAAAAATCAAATATAACCTTTTTATTTGTTTTTTTGGTTGTTGCTAATTCGAGAGAGGAGAGTTTGTTATTCAGTTTTGAAATGGAAAAAACAAAAATTGAATTGTATAACAAAACAAATATTCCATTGTAAGAAACGAATCACGAACTTCCTCTAATTTTCATAAACTTCTCTCTATATACAATTCCTCTAATGGCGCCGCCTTATCGTTAATCAAATTATTCAAATCACAGTCGCGACGCCATTGTTATCGAATCTTCTTCTTCTTCGTCTCTCCTCCTTCACACTTTCTTCATCCATACCTCCCTTTCTCTTCTTACTCTTCATCTCAAACTCAAACTCTTCTTCTTCTTCTTCTTCTTCTACCGATTCCAATTCGATCTCTGTTGTTTCTTCTTCTTCTTCTTCTTGATTTTGATCTTCCTTCAATTTCGTCTTCATCATATGCGGTTTCAGTTTATTCACATCGCACAATCGAACTGGCTTCAGGAAGAACTCTTCCGCGCCTTCTTCCAAACATCTGCTTCCCAAATCAATCCAATCCAATTCCATCAGTTTCCGATCGTGCGATACCACAGATCGACCTAATCGATCCATTCAACAACAAATTGCAAATCGTTACCTGTTGATTCTCGAAGGTACGTTTTCTGATGACATTATCACCACTGGTATGTTTCTAAGCGATGTTGATTCCTGCAATTTCACACAAATTTCTTCATTTACGTTCTGTTTGTTTCTCGAGAAAAACAGATTTTCCAGGAAAGTTTCATAAATAGTAAGATTAGCGAAATTCCTAATTAGTTACAGAGGAAAACAGACTTTTCCAGATCTAATTGATTAGAAAGGAAACAGAAATTAAAGTTAGGTGAGAAAATATTCTATGAGATTTTTCATCAAACAAGTGGTGTGCGAAAGAAGACGACAAACGCATTCTTCAGAAAAATTCAAAAAAATAGAACTAAGAAACACTATAGAATTTCTTTCTTTGCCTTTTTACCTTAACTTTCTTGAGCAAATCGAAGCCAGTCATTCCAGGCATGCAGTAATCAGTGATGATAAGATTCACTTCCACTTCCTAGAAACACAAAAACACAAAACTCACAAAATTTCAGAAACAGAGGAAGGGATTGGAATGAGAAAGAATGAATCCAAATCTAAAATTGAATAACCTGATGATGATTGTTGGAGGAGGAAAAAGAAGTAGAATTAGAAGGGGATTTGAAGTTTGTATGTTGATGTTCTTGAATCAAACCTAGAAATTCCAAGGCCTTGCTACCAGAATCAACCGTAGTAACTAAAGAAAACAAATCAAATCAGGAAAAAAAAAAAAGAATGAACAGAAATTGGGTTTTTGTATTATTATATATATAAATTATATAAAAAAAGTTTAAAAAGAAAATTAAAATACCTTGATAGGAGGAGGTTTTGAGAAGCCTTTCGATGAGTTTTCTATCTATGAGGCTATCATCGACGGCAAGAACATGGAATTGAGAATCGGCAGCCATAACCATTTTGCTCCAAATTCAGAATCACAGAAAAGAAAGAGAGAGGGGGGAGGAAATTGGTGGGTTTGCGTTGGTTTTAAGAGGAAGGGGAAAAATTATATATATAAAAAAAAGAAAAGGAAAAAAAAGACCCACCACGATAAACATCACACGAAGCAAGATCCGACCGGGTTTTGTTGCAAATCTTCCGAATTTTTTTTTCTAACTTCATATGTATTTTTTTATTTTATTTAAAAAAAAAATTTAAATACCACTTTGGTCTCCATATTTTACTTTTGGTTTTTATATTTTCCTAATGTTTATTTTAGTTCTGAAACTTTCTAGCGTCGATTTATTTTGCTTTATATAATTTTAAACTATTTATTTTAGTTCTTATATTTCTAACTTTAGTTCATTTTGGTTTTTGAACTAAAAAAAAAAGAGTATTTTGACCTTCAAAAAGTGAAATGAAAATGAATAGATCAAAATAGTCAATTTTTAAAAGTATAAAAACCAAAATGAACAAAAATTGATAATATAAAGACCAAAATGAAGTGTTTAAAGATAGAAAACAAAATGAACCAAAGTAGTACTTAAATTTTTTTTAAAATTAACTTTCTATTAAAGAGTGGTTAGCAATAATTACTTTTGATTCTTAAATTTCAAAATATACCCCTCTAAACTTGATTTTTTAGATTAAGTTTAAAAGGTTAGTGGGTATTTTTTATTACTATTTTAAATGTTGATATTACATTTTAAATCTAAAACAATAATTAAAGAAGAAGAACAAATAATGGTGGAAGAGGAAGGAAAGGGATTAATTATACTTTGAAAACTTTAAAATTATGATGAAAAAAAATAGTTAGGGACCTTTTAAACTTATTAATAAAAACTAAAAAAAATATATATGTTAAAATTTTAAGAAACTATTACACCTGTTGCTAAAAATTAATGGCATAACTCAATTAACATAAATTAAATGTAGAATATTCAAATTTAATGAAAATGAACTCATATTTTTAGTAAAAAAACACATTTTAGATTTTTTTTTTTTATAACTACTATTTGGTCATTTCATAGAAGGATAATATTGACATTTTTTTAATCTATATTATTGGTACCATTGATCTTGTATTATTGAGTTTAAGATCAAATGTTTGATTCTCCCACTTCATTAAGAGTAAAAAAAATTATTTCCTATATATATATATATATTATTTGAATGGAAAGGCAAGCGATTTAGAAATTTTAAAAAATAAAGAAAGGGGGAGAATAATATTTTATTGTTTATATATGAGACGAATCGTCCCCAATATCTTCCCAAGTGATCGGGAAGTGGGACATGCTTCTTTCAATTATTATTATTTTTTTATATAATGGACACAAGAATTGGGATTTGTTTCCAAGATTTCCTTTCTATAACTTTTAAAAAAATTTGTTTTCATCCAATGGTTGTTTCTTTTCTGTTAAATTACAATTGGATCCATATTGGTTCATAAACTTAAGTAATAATTTTGTATCTATACTTTGGTAAGAATTTAGTTAGTATACACTTTCATTGTAATAATTTATAGGATTGAATTCAATATTAAAAAAATATATAAAAAGAATTTAGTTTATATATTTTGAAATTTGTAACGATTTAATCAATATTATTAAATAATAAGCTTGGTTGTTCTTAAAATTACAAAGGTGTATTAAAAAATAGAGCAAATATCAATTAGTACAACAAATAGAAGTAAAGAAATTTGAACATTTCAGAGTACATCTTAATTAGCTCATTTTGACTAGTTATAAAGTGATTTAGTATTTAGAGTTTAAAATTTAATTGTAACATTTTTTTAATTAGGAAGTTTCATTGTAACAACTTCCGCAGTTTATGGTAGTAATTTTTTTTTTTTTTTTTTTTTAATCCAAAGTTCAAACTTGGACTTAGAATTAACATCACTTCATAATTAAAGTCTTTATACTTTTTTTTCTTTCTAAAATCTCATTGGTTGAAACTTACCTAGTTGTAAAACAGAAGGCTTATGTTAAAAGTGAAAGAATGATTAACTTAGGAAAAATATGAAAATATCAAGATGAATATAGCATTGCTATGGTTTGGAAAGTCTTTTCAATGGATTAAACTTTGAAGGGGATTTTTTTCCCATCTATTATTTGTTTTTTATAAATTTTTTTTAATCCACTCATCTCTTTTTCTTCACTATTCAATTTATTTTCTCTTTTATTTCTTCTTTTTACAGGCATTTTAAATTTTATTGCACATTTTACACTCCTCTATATTTTCCCCCTTTTTTCTTTTATTTATTTTGGTATTTTCTTTCTATTTGTAACTTTATTTTCAAATAATTAATTCTTTTTCAGGTTGATCAATATTGTAGTAGTGGTTAATTAGAATTAGTTTTCCAAACATAAAATAAAGAGATATAATCATTATTAGGAATAATTTGGAGACCACCCAAAATGACCTAAAGTTGATCCAAACCAATGAAAATTAATAACCAATCAAATTTTTAAAAATTAGAATTCCTTTAGCAATAGTCACATTTTCATGTCCAATATTGATAAAAGTTTTCAAGAACATGATATTTCATTTTTGTTTCAAGTTTGGTTGCTGTTTTGTTTTATTTTAAAGAAATATTTGTTGGTGTCTAGATTTTAGGTTTAATTAGTTTTCTTTCGGTCCCTAAATTTTAAAAGATTGACACTTTTAGTTTTTAAGGTTTGAATTTAATTTAATTTAGTCCATAAGTTTTAAAATGTGATAATTTTATTATTGGAATTTGAATTTTGTTTCAATTTGGTCCCTTATAAGTTTCAAGATTTATACTTTAACCTCGATTTTTTTTTTTGTTAAATACTCAATTTAGTTTTTGACGTTAGTGTCTATTAATTAATTTTAAATAATAATGAAGTGGAGCTTTAACATTAACTTAATTTAATTATTTTTAATTTTTTAAAATTAATTAATAGACATTAGCACTAACTACTGAAAGTGATAAATTAATAAAAGGTCGAGGTTAAAAGTGGCTAAAATCTCAAGAGTAAAATTTTAACATTTAAAACTTGGAGACTAAATTGAAATCAAACTCAAAACTTAAGGTATGAAATTGTAACATTTTCAAATCCAAGAACCAAATCGAAACAAACCGAAAACTTAAGGACTAAAAGAGTATTTTTCTTTTTTCAAAAAAAAAAAAAAAAAAAAAAAACATATAAAGAGATACACTGTTCTAAAAAACTTTTGCTTGTAAAATGTATGATAAGTATTTAAAAATTAAAGAATAAAATAATTTTGATGTGTTATTGAAAAATTTGAATGAGTAGTTTCATTTTTCAAAAGCCATGTACATATGTATTTTTATATGAAAAAATTATATATAAAGAAAAGAAAGCAAATATACAAATTTAAGATATTTTTTAAGTATTGATTAACTTTAACAATGGATGTTTATATAATTTATCAATTAATTATGCTAGATTTTTTAAATCTAATTAATTATGCTTGTAAAGTGGTGATCAGGATGGCTTTGAGAATTTGGATTTTTTTTTTTTTTTTTTTTTTTTAATGTTGGGAATTTGGCTTTGAATTAATATAGCATCGTTTCACTCACAAAAAAAAAAAAAAAAAAGTCCTTCATGCAGTAGTCATTGATCTGTATAAATCGTTTATTAATTAAGTACTGACTATCTATAAACTTGGCAATCACTAATTGATCTACATATTCATTAATCATTATAAATAATTGAGATAGGTTCCAATTTTTGCTATAAATTATAATTATTTTTAGCTACTATTTGTTTTTAAAATAATTGAATATTTATATGATTTACTAATTAATTATGCTAGATTTTTAAAATCTAATTGTATGTGTTTTTCTCACTCCTAATTATACCCTGGGAAAGGAGAAAGAAATCTTTTGTTTTTGTTTCTTTACCTAAAAAAAAAAAAAAGTGAGCAAATATCAATTTATACTCCAGAATCTTGAGTTGTATTAATTAAAACCTCAAACTAATAATTATATTGATTTAAATTCTAAACTTTCGTAACTATATTAATTTACACCCTCTTCCAAATTTTGACTAATATCGTATGAAACTTATGATTTGAGCTAATTAAACTCTAAAATTCTCATAAGTCAATCCATTTAGACTTTTTATTACAATTATCTTTGAAAATAATTCATGCATTGATTCTCAAACGTGTGTAGGCTTTTTCAAATGTTGGTTTTACAAAATGGACAATTTAAACAAATGTACGTACGATTATGAAATTTTGACTAAGACTGTAAATTGATTTATTTATGAAATTTGAAAGATTTAATTGATATAATTATAAGTTTCACACGAGGTTTTTTCTAAACTAAAAGTGATTGAGAGTGTAAATTGATACAGTTACAAAAGTTAAAGTTTTAAATTGATACAATTCTTAGTTTAAAGTTTAAATTGATACAACCATAAAGTTTAGAGATATAACTATAAATTGATATTTTTCTTAAAATATATATATTACTAAATGGGCTCTCTTAATAGGTGGAGTAAGAATTTAGGCCTTTGGTCTTCTTTTTTTTTTTTTTTTTTTTTTTTTTTTTGTCAAAGATATATAGTTTTAAATTAATTAAGACACGCTTATCTCATATGAAAAGTTATAATGTAAAAAGTGGGTCTAGTTGATTATGTTTGTTGTTGTCTACCTATGTTTTATATTTTGTAATGAATTATGAGTCCCGCCTTTAAATCTATAATCAAAACGCACAATCTAATTGAGAAATGAAAGGTGCTCAATCTAATTATACTTGAAAATTACGTGGACCAGTTACCTTTACTGTTATTGTTATAGATATTGTTGTTGTAACAATATGAGAATTATGAATCTTGCACATTTATTATTAAATTTACCGTTACTGTTATCGTTACCACTAAGGTCAAACAGTAACAGTAATGCTAACAATAAATGTGTTAGATGCGTTATTTTAAGTAAACGCAATAAAAAAACAATCCAATTACGTTTACAATTCAAGTTTATTATAGATTTATGGTTGATTATACCAATTTTCATTACAGTTTGATAAATGTGGCCTAAGTAATAACTAGTTTCAAACCGATTGAAATTTTAATAAATTAAGTTTAAATATCTACGTTGGTAATTTTACATTTATGGGAAAAAACAAGACCTTATTTATCACCAAATCAAAACAAAGAGGAGAAAAGAAAAATATACAAATCAATTTGACAAGGACTTAGGTTTCAAATCAAGATTTCTAAATTAACTTCCTTTTGGAGTTTAAAGTCATCTTATTCACATATAAGTAGGACCCACACAAGATTCACCCATTAAAGATGAAAGATTTGAAAATTGTGACATTTAACTGTTACACACATTATAACCAAATTAAACAATCTAATAATATAATTATTATAAAAACATTATCACAATATTTTATTTTTCTTAACAAACATAACGCTCCATTATTGTTGGATCATTTTCAAATAATAAAATTGTTTCAATAAACTTTTTAATCATATTGAATAAAGTAGCAAAGATGAAATGTCACTATAATGTATCTTCAGCTTGTGAATAAAGTATATAAATTATATTCTTTTTAGTTAATAAGTATGAAAACTGTTAATTAAACAAATAATTTTAACAGTAAATGTATATAATTATTATTTTAAAAGTCGATTGTTCGATTACCTTACTGTAATAGATGAAATGTATTAATATGATACGTTAATAATTTGACAAAATAATAAATTCTTATAGACCATTAATAACATATATTTGCTATTACTAAATAATTATAACTTTTTACATTTTTTAGCAAATTTTATAATTTGATTTCTAATATAAAATTAGAGCAAAAATTAGAACCCATGAGAGAAGATGGAGAGAGAGAAAGTAAAGAGAAGAAGTTAGATAGAATAAATATTATTTCTATTATAACCAATATAAATAGGAGACGTACAACTAATTTGAATATTATTAACAATTTCAAAAGAAAAAAAGGAGGATTTTTAAAAATAGAAAAATAAGGAAAACTATTTACATAAAATAGCAAAATTTTTAGATAGTTGTGATAGACGCTAATAGAAGTCTATCAGGGTCTATCAGTAATAGAAATAATAGAAGTCTATCACTGATAGATGCTGATAGAAGTCTATCAATGTCAATTAATCTTTTTTTTTTTGCTATTTTCTGTAAATAGTTTGAAATTTTTTCTATTTGTGAAAATTTTCTAGAAAAAACCATTCTCATCTCTATACATTTCTTTTTTGAAAAAAAAAAATTTCAAATTTATATATTTATTATTTTCCAAAGTCCCCAACAAATGTAAATGAGGAAGGAAAAAAGTTAATGCATTAATTTAAGAAGACATATCATTTGTGAATTTTGAGTTTATTTTATTTTAATTGAATTATTTTTTCTGGCTATCTGTCTTTTAACAAATAATTTCTTTTTTTTTTTTTTTTTTTTTTTTGATAATTTTTAAGAAATAAGTTTTGAGGTCTGGTCAAGTCATGTAAAGTAAAAAGAAAATTTTCTTTTGATAAGTCAACACGTCCTTTCTATTTAATTTAAAATCAATGTATTTATTTGCTAAAAAAATGTGGTTTGATGTCAGTCACATATTAATTTTGCCAATAAATTTAACGTTTTATTACAATTAAGTATTTGAAAAATATTCAGATTCAAATTGAGTTGAGTAGAAAAAAAAGTTGAAGAAGATTTTTTTTTTTTTTTTTTTTTTAGATTTAAATTATGTAGGAAATATGAAGGCCTCAATTTTATCAAAAGTTCGATAGAAATATGAATAAAATATTTTATACTTTTTAAATAAATTAAAATTATTATTATTTATATTATACTTACACTAATGATATGTTGTTGTGTTCTCCTTTATGGTTCTATCTTTTTTTTTTACGGTATAATAAAAATGAAGATCTACTCTTTATGTTGAAGTTGAAATTTTATTTTTTTTAATAAATAAATATGACAATTATCTATTTAATGACTGATATTTAATGTCATTTATTGGCGACATTGAAAAATTTTCATAAATTTTCAAAACCGAATAATCTCCATTTTTTTCATTTTTTTGTTTTTATGACACTTTCTTTTCTTTTTTATGTTGTAGAAAGTTATTTTTCTTGTAGTAATATAAACATATAAATAGAAATATCGACATGTCAATGAGCCTTAATTTCACCCAATTTGTTTTTATAATACAATTAATTTATACAAAACACTACTTGGAAGACTAGAGAGAGGTGGGAAAAAAATAATTACATGAAGAAAAAGAAAAAGAAAGTAGCTTAAAATCTTGGGTTCTTTTTTTTTTTTTTTTGTGATTTGTTTCCGTATTTTCCGCTTTGATTTGATGGCATTATGCGATAATTTCTTTGGGGAATCAATTTCAAATATGTGAAAATGCCTTTATTTTTGGTCAATGCGTTCCTACATTGTTTTCAATTTTTTCTTCCCCATTAATAAACCATCCACTTACATTTATTGGAAAAAAATTGTCTCCATAACACAAGAAACACTTTTTATTTACCATTTTAATGTAATTTATTTTTAGTCTATTTGAGTTCGTGTTTGAAATATCTTTTAAGTGTTTAATTCGAAAGAAATACAAGTGTTTGGTTCTTTATTTTAAACACTTCTTATCAAAAGTGTTTAAATAGAAATGAGTTTTTGAAAAATATTTATTTTTTAAATTAAACCAAACGGGTCTTTATTGGATAAGATTAGAGTTTTTTTTTTTTTTTTTCACAGAGATGAGGTCTATTAAGACTTTTCTCATTAAATGAAATTTTTTAATTGTAAACTAACCATTTAAAAAGGAAAAAAATATTTATTTAATCAAGATTAAAAAAGTATCAATAAAACCACATTTATGTTTCACCCACCTCAAAAATATCTACATATAAGACATCTATTCTACTGTCATTTTAAAGGTTGATTGTTTAACCTTTAATTTTTCATTTTGAAATTGTTAGAATTTAAAAATGTTAGTAAAATTTATTTATTTATCAAATACGATATAATATACATAAATTTGGCTTCATTTTTTCTTACATGTTCCAAATTATTTTTGAAGATTAAAATTAAATATAACTTTCTTTTTTGTACTATAGGTTTAATGAGATAAATCTGTCATATTTACTATTGGAAGTTCCTTAAATTATTTTTGATGAGTTGAAATAAAGGGTGAAGATTCCAAGTATAGCTCAACAAAATTTAAATCAGATGTGCGAATCCCACCTTCGTTCAAATGTTCTATCTAAAGAAAAAGTAATTTTTAAAGTTTCATAACCAAACTTACAAATTAAATTGGGTTAAAATGTGTAAGAGAATACAAAATTATTTATGAGAAAATAATATAAATAATTTCTATCTAGATAAAGTAAAAAAAAAAAAAAAAAAAAAATTCTATCGAAAAGGAAGATACCACAAATTTGTAGGATTAATGTTGATAAGATGTTGCACCATTTAATAATTAATGGTATATTCATATTCCTTTATATATTTAATGATAAAAAAAACTCTTCACTAATAAAATTAATAAGAAATACAATTTATAGATAGAAGCAGACTTCTCAACTCTGAAGAAAAAATTTATAATATCAATTTGTAATTTGTATAGTTTGACATAAATGTGTTAAGTATATTTTGTCTTCATAATTTTAGAAAACAAAAAAAACGACAATTTATTGTTTTGAAAATGAGCTATTTTAAGTGTTGTTTTTTAAAATAAGTATACCAAACACGTTTTAATTATTTTCTTTGTATTTTTTGTTTTTGGAAACATAAATTTGAAAATGAATCACGAACCCTTGGTCTTAGGATACATGCCTAAATCAGTTCAACTACTCAAGTGACTAAACTTGTAATTTAACCTTTATATGAATATATCTTTAAATGTATTGATAATTTTTTTTGAAGATTAATTAATATTAATATTAATAAAAAAAATTAGGTTAAAATACCATTTTGGTTCCCATATTTTCAAGTTTGTTCAATTTTAGTCCTTACACTTTCAATTGTCTAATTTTAGTCCATGTACTTTTAATAAATCTTAAATTTAGTAGTTTATTCTAAATTTTTCATTACTTTTTTATTTTTTATTAGCATTTTCACTATAAAATTTATAAACGTATTCACATATTGTATTTCTTTGCATGAAAATTATTATGATTATTTAATCAATTTTGATAAAAATTAACTTTGAGGGACTAAATTTAAATTTTATGAATTAAAATTGGACATTTGAAAGTATAAAGACTAAAATTGGACAAATTTCAAAATACTGGAACTAAAATAATATTTTAATAAAAAAAATTATAGAATTATCCATCAAAACATATAAGAGGAAAGTTTCGAAATATTTATCCCAAGGTTTAAAAAATAGAGAATTGAGTTTTTCTTTTTTATGCAATTAATTATGCTTTTTTTTTTACCACTCGATACGGTTTATCAAGCAAGTTGGAAGGTTCAAGGTGAATAATATCAAAGTAATTGTTGGTAATCTCTTTTATTTAAAATAACTTCGCCAATTTTTCTTAACTAATCTAACTTGCTTTAAAATTTAATATACTATTGGATGTTCTGATTAGAAAAAGTATTTCAATTTGATGTTTGGTTAATTAGAAATTGAACTGGTTTAGATTTGTGATTAATTATGAAATTTTAGTTTGTACCATATTTCAGTATGAGACTTCAAAGAGCTTTATTTTATTTGGGTTGGGATTAAACGTTATTTTCAACAAGAATTTTTATAATAAAGAGATACTTGAATGTTGCATTATTTGGAGAAAACAAACGAGTGAGAAAGAGAATAGAAATTGAACAAAAATTTTCCTTTTATTTTTTGGTGAAGGAAATAAGGAGATTCTTGAATCTTATCAATTAAAAAATTTTCTCGTTTCTTTAAGATTTAATTTTTATAAAGTATATATGTGTGTTTCAAAACAATTTTTCAACGTTTAGGAGGTCCGGATTCAGATCTAATTTTCTAAAAAAAAAAAAAAAGACATAAACAAGATCAAAGATTGTCAAATAATGATAAAAATTTCTAGATAAATGACAGTGTTAATGATTAAGGAACCTTTTTCACAAGTGATAGTAAAAAACTAATTGGTTAAAAAAAATTTAAAATTCAAAAGAAATATTTGCATGTAATTGATGAAAATAATTAACACTATTATTCAACTTTAATTTATCAGGTGGAACAAAAATGAAAAAAAAAAAAAAAAAAAACTCTCTTTTTAGAGTAGTAGGATGTGATAAGTTAGATAAACTATTTAAAATTCTAAAGCTTTTAAAACTCTATTATGAATTATAATTATAAAAAAAAAAACCTAAGAAAAGAAAAGAAAAGAAAAGAAAAGAAGATGTAATTGGGTGATTGAGTTGGAAGAAGTGAAGCTAATTGGGAGGAGGGAAGAAGATGGCATGAGAAGACCTTTTGGAAGAGAAGTTCTTCACCAAATTAGCATCTACGTTGAAGGCTGCCTGAAGAACTTCCGGCGACATAGCTTTCCAAACGCCGATGCTGCCGGCCAAGTGAGTGAAAACAGGAGTGGGAGTGTTAATAATGGAAAACCACTCCATTCCTTCAGGATCTCCGATCTTTGATACCACGAAGAACCTTGGTACTATGAACAAATTTCCAGCTTTTACTCTCGTTTCTAGAACCTTCTTTCCATTCACTCCAACAACCTCCGCTCTTCCGCTTCCTTTCACAATGTACGTAACTTGTAGTGCCGAATCACAAGAGAATCCAGGCGAGCACATCGCGCTTCCGTCCAATCGGACTAGATCTGCTCCCAATCCTACCTCTCCTACCAATGGAAGATTCTTCGTGTTCAGAACCACAACTCGTCCTCCGTCCTTCACGTCCACATCCAGCGGCGCTTCCTCACAATTCAACACCATTCTGTTTCGATGCTCCTTCTTCGCATCTGGCATCTTTGTAACTTCCTTCAACTTTACAATTCCGGTTCCGGTTTGGTTTTTCACCATAGATTTTACTGATGCCTTGTCCATATCCCAAGCTCGCCCAACGAGGCCAGTAAATATTCTGTTGGCGCCCGTTAGGAAAAAGTCCTAACTCTCCTAATTTGTGAGCCTTTGATGTATCACCTAAAAATAGAACCACCACCAAATGGAAGAGCAATCACATCTCCTTTCTTGATTGCAATCACCTTCTCGTCTGATTCTGGCAAAATGATTCCAGCTACTCCATTACCTATAACAATTTGCACATCGATTAGATTCATACCAAAAATAAACTTTGAAATAGAGTAGAGAACAAAAGAAATAAACACCAAAATTGAAATTCACACAAAACTAAACCGCATAATAAGATTAAAAAAAAAACTTAAATAACAAAATAATACCTTGAAGAACATAAGCAACATTGGCAGAATCAGAGTAGCAAGGGAGAGCGAAGCCATTCTTCTCAAGAACGAACTTGGAGGCACTGATGTTTCCTTCACGAAGCATAGGAAGCTCCTTAGGAGACCACGAATAATAAGAGCCTCCGTCGCCGCCGTAGACCTTCTTTGATAATTGAGGAGTCAAATCGATGTCCATAGCTATGAGAAAAAAAAATTAAAAGAAAAGGTTTAATGCGTTGAGAGATTAATGATGATGGGAAGTGAGTGATTTGTGAAATCTCAACTCTCAGACTCAACAATTTATAGAGAAGAGATTGAAGGAATTTGGATAAACACCTAATTCCTATAGAATTAGGAAACTAATTGTTACGATTATTCCTTGTTTATCTTTAAAAAGAGGTGGAACATAATTCACACTCCTACTAATTTTAGGAAAATTATATATATACCATTTAAAATGAAAGTTAGTATTATTATATTTTTATTTATTTAAATAAATAGAAATTTTTAGCATTGACGGTGAAAAAAAAAAGCCAAATAATAAAATACATAATATTGTAATGTTTACATTATTAATATTGTTTAAATTCTCCGTTAAAATGAAGTTCGTAACTTTAAAATTTTGATTAAAGATTATATATTTATCTTTATCCAAAAAAGGTTATTACTTTTTTCGAGATATAATAAATTAAATAAAAACAAATAATTAGAATAAGATATTAAATTAGAGGAAAAGGAAACATAACATAATTTTATCACGGTTAATAATTTTAAACTAAAACAATTTACAATGTTTAAAAGATATTATAACTATTTTTTTAAAACAAAAAGATAAAAAAAATTTAATGTTTTATTATAAATTTAATATAAAAAGTTAGTAAAATATAGGATAAATTATATATTAAAAAAAGCTATTGAAAATTGTTGTTTGTGTCAAAAATACCTTAAACTTTAAAAAAATTTCAAAAATACCCTATAAACTTTTTTTTAATAATCTTACGATTAGTTTGGATGAAAATCATTAAAATTTTGTTTAAAAGACTAGACGCTCTTTTAACATATTCAAAAATACATTTAAAGTTTAAAAAAGTTCAAAAATATTTTTATTGTTAGTATATGAATAATAGAAACTGTTAATACTTTCTTACAAAAATACTTCAAATTAAACTTTCAAAAGTTGATAGTAATCTTACCTTATGGTATCATATGCATGATACAACTTGTCGCCGAAAATCATATTTATACGGCATATAGATATAGCTTTTCAACCTCTTTTTGCAACCCACCTTCCTTTTTTTTCTTCTTAAAGCCTAAAAATTAGGTTTTAAAGAACACTTTCGATTCTAATTAAAGTCTCTAAACTTTACATAGTAATTAATTAACTAACATGATGTACTATTAACTTTTGTAATAAATTAGTCCTTATACAATAAGATTATAACGAATGATATGATTTTATATACTATGTAAAGTCTAGACAGTAAGCATAAGCGCAACGAGAATACTAAAAAAATATCAATTAGGCGAGATAGCTAAACTTGAACAACTTCGTTTTTATCCTAGAGTCTATCATGCAAGTTATGTAGTTAGTGACGAATCCAAAACTTCATATCAGAGGCAAAAATGTATATAAAGTTAGAAGTTTAGCTCATTAGCTTAGATTTGTGTTTATATATAGTTTCTAAACTTCAGTCCATAAAATCTCAATTTTTATGTTTAATAGATCTCTTCATATTTGAAAATGTTAACAATTAAATGTTATATTAGAGATTAAATTGAACTTTGTATTTAATAGATATGTATGATTAGACATCTTTTTAAAATTAATTTATCTATTAATGACAAATTTTAAAATTTAAGGTTCTAGACACAAAGTATTTTTTTTTTTTGTCTAATAAAACTGTTAATATTTAAACATTTTTAATATTCCATGAGATCTATTAGATATAAAATTGAAGTTTATAGACTTATTAGACATTTTTAGGGAATAGAATCAAAATTGAAAGCTTAGGAATTTATTAATAACAATTTTCAAAACTAAGAGAGTAAACTTATAATTTAATTTTCATATAAATGTAATTTTAAATACATTGGTATATAATATCTAGATTAAGTAATTAAAAAATTATTATAAATTTGTATAGAATTATTCACCTAAATATATAAGCAAAAACAATTCAATCAATTTTGGTAAAATAATTTTATAAAGATACAAAAATATATATATATTTTTATATGTGTATGTGAGAACTAAAAGGAAATTAAGTTTCCAAACCTATTTCAAGTGTACAAAAAATTAAAATATTATATATTTTTAAAAAATTTAAAACTCTTAAGTCGCTTTAATTTGTATTTATTTTTATATAAGCTAAGGGCACTAGTTTTCATACATCCATCGTAGAGACTCGTACCCAGAATATTAACTTAATGGGTGGCTTAAATGAATATAAAAATTGTAATTCTTTTTACTCCTAATCATGCAACACATTATTGGTTTACTTTGTCACTTTTCAAATTTGGCTATATATGAGCTAGAGAGAATGATTTTTACGTTTTATTTTCTAAAATTTAGAGTGTTAGACTATGTAGGATTAATAAATATAAGAATGAAGAAATATAGAAATAAGTGTCAATTTAAATTTAAATATAAATAAGTAGATAAGATAAAAATTATCATTTTAAAGGCATTTATTTAAAATATATAAAAGGGAAAAAAGAAGAAATGGAGAAGGGTTGTATTAAATAATAAAATAATAATGAAAAAAATATTGTATCATAAAATTGAATAATTGATTGAGAGTGTTTCAAAAAAAAAAAAATTGATTGAGAAAAACTTGAGTGCAACTCCACTAATTTATTGTACAGCCCTTACTACACCCAATAAAAAGATTATGGGTTGGGTTGAAACATTTTTTATACCGAATCCAACCATTCGAGTTATAAGTTTCTTTAACCTAAATAACTCATATGACATAATAAATTCAAACCAAACCAACGATGAAATATTTTAGTTGAGGTAGTTCGTATTATTCATGTCAGCTATTTAAATTTTGTTTTAAAAATAAGTAAAATCTTAATATGCAAAATTTTATTTAATTACTTTTATATATTAAATTAATATTAATGACTTAATTATCAAGAAAAATTACTATAAATAGAAAAATATCAAACTATTTATAAATATAGAAAAATTTCAATGTCTATTAGCGATAAATTGCGATAGAATTCTCAGCGATAGATAAACTTCTATTGTTGTCTATCACTTAAACGATGACATTCTATCGCGATTTATCGTTGATAGACAGTAAATTTTTTCTATATTTGTAAATAGTTTGACTCCTTTTTCTATATGTAATAACAACCCTAATATCAATCTATATCATAAATTTGTTAACTTCTAAAATATTGTTTTTAGAATTTATTAGAGAATAAATTATTTAAAAAAATATATTAAATTAAAATATTATTCTCCAAAAAATTATTAAATTAAAATATTATACTTGCACCTAATTATTGCACAAATTGATTTGGGCAAAGGGAAAGCATGAGAAGCATGACGTAAAAGACGTGACATTTATCCACTCCCGCCCGCCCAGGCATCTCTCACGCTCCCCCCACATGCTTTTCTCATTCTTTCCTTTTTTAAAAAAATCTTTTTTTTTTTTATTTGAAAAGAAAAACCATATATTATTTTCCAAAATTTTAAATAATTAAAAAAAGAAAAGACCAACGTTTTGAATAGTCAATGTCGATATGGACGAAAATGTCAACATCTCAATCTCTGATATTAATGTCGATAAAAATTGCTAGAATAAAGAAGCAAAGAATTTGTAAAAAAAAAATAATAATAATAATAATTAACAAATAAGCATTATTTCACTCTTTTTTTAACAACTTTATTTTTTTTTATATAAATATTAGGTTCACTATATGATATAAAAAATTAAAAATTTCAATTTACTCTCCATGTTAATGTCGAATTCATTAATATTTAAAAATTGTTGACATGTTAGACTAAAATTTATTGCTCTAGTTACAAGTATAAACCAAGTTTCAACCATTACAAAATAGTAATAATGAGTATGAGCATAATTCTTAAAGCTAAGACCTCGTTTGATAATCATTTGTTATTTTGTTTTTGAAAATTAATCTCATTTTCTTACGACTTCACTAGCATAGTTTTCATATTTCATAATAAACATATGAATTCTTAGCTAAATTTCGGAAACAAAAACTACTTTTAAAAATACAATTTTTTTAGTTTTCAAAACTTGACTTAGTTTTTAAAAATATTGTTAAAAAGTAAATAACAAACAAATAAATCAATAAGTAGAATTAGTGTTTATAAGCTTATTTAAAAAAATGAAATAGTTATTAAATAGGGTTTAAGTTACATAATTTAACGATTAAAAAGTTAGGCCTATTTGGTAGACAATTGAATTCTATTCTATGTCTTCAGATTCATTTCTTCAAACAGAACAAATTATGAACAACATCTCTATGTAGTCAGATTTTAAATTTAAAATTTTAAAATGCAGAATTAAATTAAAAAAGATATATATATATATATATATATATAGTATTTTATTTTGTAGATGCAATTCATTTCTATTTTAAATTAAATTATGTATTATGTAATGTAATACAAATTATATGAAACTTAATAATAACTATACAATTTTTTTTAACATAAAAAATGTTCGTAGATTAATTCATTACCGTTTATATTCAACATGATATTTAATGGTAACTACAACTTTTTTATGGTTTATAAATATATCGTCCAGTTACATTTTAAATTGTTTAAATTCGGATACAATTTTTACCAAAATACATATTTAAAAATATAAAAATATAACTTTATTTTTATTAATTTTATTATTTTCAAATCACATTTTCAATCTGGGCCTATGCATTATTTCTAATTCAAAACTCAACTTTTCACATTCTTTGGTTAACACCTTTGATTCCTCTTCTAATTCCATACTATTTTAATGTGATTTGCCCTTTTTCTCAAACATGGCTCTCACAACTCAAGCAGCTAATCAATTCTTTTTTAAAAAAAAAATAATAATTAAAATGTCAGATTTTTATATAAATAAAAAAGTTGGACCATAATCAGAAGCAGACCTAAAAGAAATTCTATAGAAAGAAACAAAATTATTAGTTGATTTATATAAAAAAACAGGTTAAATTATTTATAAATATAAAAATAAATTTACTATCGCGGTGTAGACAGTAAATTTTTTTTATATTTATAAAGAATTGAATACTTTTTCTGTTTATGAAAAATTATTCACCATAAAATCAAGGAGTATCAAAGTTTCTAATGACCCATGAATAAAATCAGGTTAATTCCCAATTATCACATGGTTTTAAATACAATTAGCATACTGTGTATTATATTATATATAATGTACAACTGATGGAAAAGCTTTTCTCTAGGTTGTTTTATTTTAATTGTTTGATTAAATAATAAAAACAAAAGTCTAAGGCTTTCACATGGCAAGTTAAAATGTATTTCTCTAAAGTCCACATCCATTAAATAATCATATCTTGACCTTGTATTTTAAGGTGTTACTATTTTTAAGAAAAGCATAGTTTTAGCCTCTTACTTTTAACCTTATATTATTATTTTTTTTTTAATGTTAAAAGGATATACTTTAATTATTATTTGTGTTCTTAAAGTTTTAAATTTCTTTATCAGATATCCGAAAGATCAATACGATTTTTTCTTCAACTACTTTTCAGCATGTGTCTCGTATTCATAATTATGCGGCTCATTCGCTTGCCGAGTTGTGTTTTTCTAGTTCAAGTACCATGTGGCTTCGCCAGGCTCCATTTGGGGTATCATCTTTGTATTTGAATGATTTTAACTTTATCTCGGGTCATTGGGCTTTGTAGTCTTTTTTTTTTTTTTGTCTGTTTAAAAAAAAGTTTCTTTATCGGTTTGTTTCTCAACCAAATGGTTGAGTTTCCTCGTCTTTTTTACTTTCTTGCTTTGCTTTGCTTTGAAGAATAACCTACCCTTCCATCATTTTAAAATATAATCACTTTTTCTTCAAGAACATTGAAATATAATTGGTAATTTTCGAAAATTAATTAAGTTTTGTTCACCAGAAAAACCTACTTGAAAAAATTATGGAGAAGTAGGGTGAGACTAAAAATACTTAGTAAGCAATTCAGGAACATAATTGCAGCATACACATAACATAATTCATAACATCATAAAACATGCCGGACCTAAAGCTTCTTTAACCATCAAAACTTTTAGCCAAAGGAACAATCAAGCCATACCCAAAAATTTGGTTGCCAACTCCATTAAAGATGTTAGGTATGTTTCAATGTGTGAGACCCAAAACTAATTCAATTGATGATAGGTGTGGTTGTGGGTAATTGCTCACCATTCTTTTTGTTGAAAACATATTCATGAAAGCATATATGTGATCACATGGCATGAGGTTCCATAAAATAAGTATGAATTTTGACACGTTGCAATAATATAGATAACGTACATTTATCAATTGGATCTAAAATATAATTCATTGATTCAACATATACTTTATAATCTCTGAAAATTTTAAGATTAAGAATCGATATTACTAACTAAAAATTAATTAAGAAAGGATACACACTTATAATTTTATAAGGGAAGGTTTAGTTGGATTATAATGTATTATTCTTTTATTTTATAAGTAGGTATGAAATCATGAAAGTCATCTACAACTAGTTCTTTTTCCTATAGTCAAAGCTTCTACCACACCATATCCCTTTTATCCGTATGGTTTGATAGAACTTTCATAAATAGTCGCTACAATAAAAGACTATTTATAAGAATTTTATCAAACTATAAGGATAGAATTTTTGTAATTTAACGTATATTAGACATTAAAATATGTAATTATAACTCATATAAATATCATTCATATCCCATAAAATATATATTTAACATATATTTTTTTCACTTTAGTGTACTTTAATAATAAATGTATGCATCTTCTATCAAATATATTAAATACTGATTTAAACATTTCAATCTTAATTTTTTTTTAACAAAATTGATCCCTTTAATGTTCTTTTAAGCTAGGAAGGGGATGTTATAGACTTTAAGCTCCAATGATACAAAATTAATTAATAAAAATTTATTAAATTAATTTTCATTCATAAAGCAAGTTCGTTTCACTATTATACACTTTAAAGCAAGTTGTATCCAAACATATGACCACTACTCGATCTTTAAAAAAAAAAAAAGTAAATATCAATTTATATCCCTAAACTTTGGGGGTTGTATCAATTTAAACCTTAAACTTTTACAAGTGTATCAATTTAAACCTTAAACTTTCATAAGTATATCAATTCAAACTCTGAACTTTCATAAGTGTATCCAAATAAAACATATGAGGGGTTTAAATTGATACACTCATGAAAGTTCAGGATTTAAATTGATACACTTATTAGTTTGGGGTTTATATTGATACATTTATGAAAGTTTAAAGTTTGAATTTATACAATTATTAGTTTATGGTTTAAATTGATACAACTCCCAAAATTTAAGGATATAAATTGATATTCACCTACATAATTACATCTTATACTTTAAGTACACCGAGGTAGAGAGAGTACATGCTAAACTTAGTTCCAAAAAGAACTTCTAAATAGATAACTTAACCTAACTTTTAAAATCAACTCATTAATTAATTAGGTATATGAAATATGAAACTAGTTGTCTCTAAATATCTATATATATATATATATATTATTTGTTCTAATCTCTAGTTGTAGCTGACACCATGAAATCAAGGAGTATCAAATTTTTTTAATTAATGACCCATGAACAAAATCAGGTCAATTTCCAATCCCATGTTTTTAAATACAACTATCATATTAAAATTTTAATTATTCAAGTAATGGAGAAGCTTTTCTCTAAGTTGTTAATTTATTATTTTAAATGTTCATTAAATAATTAAAAGGAGAAGTCTAATGCTTTCACATGGAAAGTTAAAAAAGTATTTCTTTAAAGAGTGCACGTCATTAGATAATGATTTCTATTTTTTTTTTTTTTTTGGTTAAAAGATTATGATATCTTGACCTTATATTTTAAGATGGTTATTTTTTTATAATACAAATTATAATTTTAGTCTTTTTACTTTAACTTTAATTGCAAATTGGTCCCTAAAATACGAGGACAAATTGCAAAAGTTACTCCTTCACATCAACCCAATGTAAATATTAGAATTGAAATACCATTTTGGTCCCTATACTTTAAAATTTGTTCGTTTTAGTTTTGATATTTTCAATTATCTAATTTTCGTCCATGTACTTTTAATAGATCTTAAATTTAGTCGTGCTAGTTTATTGTTGATTTTTTTTTAAAAAAAAATGTTATCTATTATCATATGTATACTATAAATTTTGAAAACATATTCACATGTTGTATTTTCTTGCATTAAAATTATTATTATTATTTAACTAATTTTAATAAAAATTAATTTTGAGAGAATAAATTTAAGATTTGTTGAAATTACATGAACTAAAATATTTTAAAGTACTAATATGAATAGAAAAATTAAAATAAATAGTTAAAATGTATAACTCTACAAAATACAAAGGTTTTTTTTTAAACAAAATACAAAGGTTTTTTTTTAAAAAAAACAAAATAGAAAGAATGTTTTTTTAAACATTTTATGCATATAAATTAAAAGAAAATTACTATAAACAAAAAAAATATCAAACTATTTACAAATATAGAAAAATCTCACTGTTTATCAGCCATAGACCACGATAGACTTAAAAAAAATTTATATTTGTAAATAGTTTGACTCATTTTTTTATATTTGAAAAGCGTCCTAAATTAAATTTATGGGATAAAAATAAAAATGATGAAGAATTAGAGGGCCCTCAAATAAAGAGCGTGAAAGGGACCCATATATAAGAATTATAGTCCAATAGTAATTCATTCCAAGCTTTGTTTCCCAATATCCCCTCAAACCCATCTTTTAACCAACATTCATGGATGCCTTTGCTTTGTCCTTTCTTTTTCCTCCCAATCAAAACCAACATTCTTTCTCCATTTTCTTTCATTTCCCCCTCAATAATGGATGCCTTTCCTAATTTCCCTCCATTTTTCTTATCCTTGGGACCCTCCTATTATTCCCATCATCAATTTTCACTTCATTTTTCTCCATCAATTTTAAATTTTTATTATTTTTTTAATAAATTTCTAATACTTACGACATCATTAAATGATATATTAATTAATTTCATAAGTTATATTACTATGAAATTATAACCAGCAATGAATGAAAACTTTGGATATTTAGGTTAGACAAAAATTGAGGAAACCTCCATTTGGATTAAAAATCTATTCAAAACAGGTTTGAATTAGAGATAAAAAAAAAAAAAATAATAAAATTAATTAATTGTTCTCATATTGACTCCATTCTTGACTTGACTTATCTAATTTTTGTCGATTAATTTTTAAAGGGGAATTTTCAAAAATAGAAAAATAAGGAAAATTATTTACACAAAATAGCAAATTTTATAGATAGTTGTAATAGACGCTGATAGAAGTCTATCCGGATCTATCAGGGATAGAAATAATAGAAGTCTATCACTGATAGATGCTGATAGAAGTCTATCAATGTCTATCAGTATTTTTTTTTTTTTTGCTATTTTTTTTAAATAATTTGATATTTTTTCTATCTGTAAAATTTTTTCATTTTTAAACACTAATTACTTAAACAATAAATAATTCAGATAATAATTTTTTAAATGAAATTTTATAATTGAGATATATTCGTTCATATCTAATTAGTTTCCATTAAAAAAAAATTGAAAGTAAAATAATAGAAAATTTGGATTGTTCTAGGAAACTTCAATCCTTGAATCAAGATTTTGTGTACTTGGTCGAATTTCTTGAATGGAGGAATGTGATGAAGAAGGTATTAAATAAAATTCCCCATGTGGTGGGTGACGTCATATATATATATATATATTTACCTTAATTCTTATAAATTTGAAATAATAATGCAAAAACTAAAATGACCTACAATTCCTTTTTAATGATAATCACAATGTACTCTTTAAGAAAAATATTTTCTAACATTTTTTAATCTGTAATTTACATTTTTGTTTTTACAATTTGTTGTAGGAAATCTAACTTTCAACTATAAGTTTGAATAGACTTGTTATATTATTTTATTAATGTATATTTTTTAAATGGCCAAATTTTAAACCCAAAGCTATTATATATATATATATATACCCTTTTAAACAAAAGTACCTTCAAAAAGTTTTCTAAGAGTTGTAAATTAGTGTCATTTGCTGATAATTTTAGTCTTGTTTTAGTAATCATATGATTTTTTAAAAATATTAAATTCTTTTTTTAGTTTTTAAATTTTATATTTGATTTTAAAAACACTCCTAACAGGTAGACAACAAAAAAAAAATAGTAACTAATGGATAGAAATGGTGTTTATAGACTTGGTTTTCAAAAGCCAAAAACTAAATGGTTACCAAACGGGATATTTGTCTTCAGTTTTTCATTTCTACAAATTAGGATGGTTTCTTAACCATTTTTAATTTACGTTTAAAAGTATTTCTTAAATCCTAGCAAGACTTTTTAATTAAAAAGTGTAGTTTTTTTTTTCTTCCTTTTTTCTTAAAAAAATGAAGTTGGCTATGATTTAAAAATATATATATTTGAAAAGTGTAAAAAAAAACATTGGTATTACTTTTTTAACTAAACTATTACCAAATGAATCATAAAAAAAAAATTAATTTTCTTTTAAAAAAAAAAGTCGTTAATATTTCAAAAAGAAAAATCTAGAACAAAAGAAAAACCTAATAAATTGGAGTATATAATTAGTTATTAACTACAACAATTTTTAACACATATATATAAAAACAAAATGAAACTTTTTTTTTCTGGTAATAACTGAAATAAAAGTTACATTCGCGAGCAAATTATAATTTCATATTCTAATGGTTGTTTTTAAATATAACAAAATAAGTCAACTTATTTATAAATATAGTAAAATGTCACTGTCTATCAGTGATAGATAATAATATAGACATCTATCAATGTCTATCATTGATGGATGATAATAGTCTATCATTGTTTATCACTGATAAACAGTGACATTTTGTTATATTTAAAAATATTTTCAATAATTTTATCCTTTCGCTATACAAGTTTTAAGATACTTTTTAACTCATTTCTTGCCTTTTAGTTTCTAAACTTTCCAATATTCTATTTTCCTTCTTAAAACCTTGCATAAAGTTAGTTATAAATTTGTTATTGATATAAAATTTTAATTAATTAAAATTCGATATAAAAATGTAACAATCACAAAAATAAATAATTTTGTAAAGTTAAAAAATTAGAAGGTTAGAGTCCAAAATAAATTATATAAGAAAATTTAGGCACTAATATAATATTTAAAACTTTTTTCTTTAAGAAATTATATAGTACTAATTATGGTATCAAATTAAAGTTTTCTTTTAATCAAACCTTGAATTCTCTCTCAATATCCTCCTTTATGATCTATTTTAAGTACGGACATTTTTAAGATTGGGATCAGAAACTAATTGAGAAGCCAACCATTTTCATCATTATATATACCCAAATAAATAAATAAAATCTTTCAAATCCATTGCAAATGACTATAGAATTATGGGTTTATGAGAACACAGCTCTAAAGGGCAAAATATAATATTCCCAAATACCCTTTGGAAACCCTTGGAGTCACCAAATCAATCTCAAAATTCCAACTTTGCTTTATAATCACATGCTAATTAAGTATTAATTATTCAACAAGAATATGTGACCTAATATTTGCTTGCATTTATATTCAAAATTAACAATAGTTTTATTGCCTTTGTATTATACAAATTTAATGACTTCTTTAATGTATATATAAAGCAATGTTTGGGGATATTATATATATTTTAATAATCTTTTCAAATGAAATAAATTTTTAGATATTAGAAAAATGTTATAGTTTGAGTGAATGTTTGAAGAAATCCCGTATTTAATATTTGATTTTAATGCATTTTTTAATTAAACTTTGTGTTAAAGATATACGTTTTCAACAGATATTAAAAACATGACATGATCGTCTCTTAGGAAAAAGGAATTTTAAAATGGTCTCTTGAAAATGACTTTGAAATTCTTATTTTAGAAATCGATATAGACTATTAATTTTTGAAGCAAACGAAGAAGCTATCGAACTTTAAAAATATCTTTAAAAAAGCAATGATAGTTTGAAAAAAAATGGTCTCATATGTACATTAAATACATTATCATGTGTTACACGTGTGAAGATTATAATGTTATTTTATTTTTTAAAACTAAAATATAATAAAGATTGTCAATTTCAGAAAATATATATTTTTAAGGATAAATGTTGATTATAATGCATGAGGCAACGTAAAATAGATGAGAATGGGAGTTGGAGGAATCCAACTCTGCACTCCAAACACAAGCTTCAACATTTTTAGTAAACTCGATTTTAGATAATAAATTAAACTTTTATCGTAATTAGATTTTTAGTAGTCTTGATTCCAAACTAGCGTCCAAGCACTTCATTGACTAAACAATGGAAGAAAATTATTTTCAAATATAACCAAATGAGCTAACTTATCTATAAATATACCAAAATGTATTGATAGACACAGATGTCTATCAATGTCTATCTTAGGATAAAAAAAAGTTGTTTTCAAATATAGCCAAATGAGTCGACTTATTTATAAAGATAGCAAAATGTATTGATAAACATTGATAGATGTCTATCAATGTCTATCACTGATAAACAATGATATTTTGCTATATTTGAAAATATTTCCAACAGTTTTGCATTACCATAAAAAAAAAAAAAAAATTCTTTTTTTCTTTTACAAAATAAAAATATTTTAAATAATAAAATAGTAAAAGTTAATTAGGGGCACATTTTAAATAAGAATTAACATTTAGATAAAATAGTCTAAAAATAATTCTCTAGATTAGCCACCTTTTAAAATAGTAAGATAAGATAAAAGATAAGATAAGATATGCTAAGTATATATTAAATTGAGATTAGTGCATATTTAGTAGACAAGTTTTGTAAAATTGTATCATTTTTAAAATGTGCTGTTATGCATTGTTGCTTCATTTTCCAAAATATTTGTAAATATATATTTTATAAAGATAATAAATTTAGTGTTTAAAAATTAAGTTGAAAGTTGTCAATTTAGTTTTTGTGGCTTAGGGCAGATTCAATCTGATTTTTATGATTTTGTGACCTAAGAATATGGTTATATAATTTCAAAAGTTTCAATTCAGTGGTAATTTGGTTGAAATTCTACAAATAGTAACACTTAGTAACGGTGAGAATAATTTATTAAGTTAATTTAACCAAACCATAAATTAAAAAAAAAAAAAAAATTGAAACTTTTGAAATTATTGAAATAAATTAAAATTAAATTTGAATTATAAAGGTTAAGTAGAAATTTTTAAGTTAAAGTGAGCATAACTCAACTGACATATATATGTGTTGGCGATCAAAAAGCCTATTATTCGAGTTTCCCTACCTCTATTGTACTTCAAAAAAGTAAAAAAAAACAAATCGAAACTTTTAAAACATTAAGAATGAAAATGAAAAGAGGTTAAATTTATAATTTAGTCATATAATTTGATCCAAAGTTTTTGCAAATGTACAATTATAATTTAAAAAAAGAAAAATTGTCAAACGTGTTAACTTTAAGACATATAGTTAATATGTTTAATGTTAAAATTTGTTGCTGCTGGAATGGCTTTTGAAAGGTTCAGGCCCCTCAAAAGGCTAAAATTTATTGCTGCAAGATTTTTCATGATATTATCTTTATCAAGACTGATTTGGAAAAGAAATGAATCCATTATGATCTTTTGTGTGTGCTGTGCAAGGATCACTTAGAGATTGCAGTTCATCTCATTTGGAAATGTGAGGTTACGAAAGGAGTCTAATCCTGTTTTCTCCCCTATAATGTTTATTCAATTTGTGATGTCTGAAAAAGGTGGAGTAATCAGGATTATTGGGCGTATTTCTTCTGAGGAGTTGAATAAAGTGGTGATCATTGTGTGCCAAATTTGAGAAGAAATAAGCTCTTGCTTCGAAATGTTCTTATCAACTTTGACATTTTCATCGATGTTATTAAAAAGCAGTTTCAGGTTGAGATGGTGCTTCAAGTTTGGATGTTAAAGGAACATAAATTGTGGGAGCTTATGTTGTCCCCCACCATATTTCTCGTGCTGTTTGGTACTGTCCTTCGATGGATAGGTGGAAGCTGAATGCCGATGGGGGTTGGAGTTTGTCTAGTCATGCAGGAGGTCTAGGGTGGGTGCTTCAGGACCACTTGAGCCATGTTCGGTTGGTTGGTTATGAGTTCGTTCCTACGTGCAATGTGATCAAGATTTTAGAAGCAAGGACCATTTGTGATGGTCTTCATAGTCTTACTCTCTTCAATAGCCACCATGTTATGGTTGAGTCTAGCTCTCTAAAGGTGTTCAATTTACTTAAGGCGGTTTTGGTGGACCTTATGGAAGTCTCCTTCTTCATTGATGAGGCTTTGTCCCTTGCACGTGAGATGTTCGATGTTTCACTCTCTCATGTGAGTCACAATCACAATGTGTGTGTGTATTTTGTTTTATAAAATATTCATTAGTTAGCATACATTGATGATTAACTTTAAATTAAATTATAGGTTTAGTCTATAAACTTTCATATTTGTGTCTAATATGTTCCTAAACTTTAAAAATATTAAAAGGAACAACTTTCAAATATGTGTCTAATAGGTCATTCTTGCATATTCAATATTTTTTAAAAGAAAAAAATGAATGGATCTATTATATGTAAAGTTGTATTTCGTGTCTAATAGAACATTATACTTTCACTTTTTGTGTATAATAGGTTCATTAATTTAGAAAATTTTAAATACGTCAATAATGTATTAGACATAAGATCAAAAAGTTTAAAATGTTACTATACAAAAAATTAGAAGTTTTAAGCCAAAGTAAGCTTAGCTAATTGACATGAACTTCCTCTCTAAAGGTTGGAAATTCGATCCTCCATCTCCATAATTGTTGTACTAAAAATAATTGAAAATAAAAATAAAATAGAAGTTTTAAGATTACTTAGACATCTTTCCAAGAAAAATATGCACCCCCTTTTTTGGGCTTTGAATGGTGGCCCATATCCAAATTTTCATTTTCTTTTGAAAGCCCATACTAAAGTTGAAGGACTATTATAAGGACAACTTTTTTAGTTTTTAATAGAGAATTCTTAAAATTTAGTAGCCAGTCATTAAAATCCCTCATATTATGTATGGCAAATTACAACAAATCAAAATATTAGATGAAGGGAAAAAAACTAAATAATTAAAGAGAAAATTCAATTTTTAACTTAAATTTAACATGTCCATCAAATTATGCCTTAAACTATTTTTTTCCTTTAATTTTAAAAAAGTGTTGTAATTTTTACCTTAGAGATAACTTTACTTTTAGTTAAACTTTTGAAAACATAAATCTAAAAATAATTTTATTTAATTTCTAAAATTTTAATTAAAATTTGCACTATCCTCATTTTTTTTCCTCCTACCCTATAATTTAATTTAGAGGATAATTATAATTTTGTTAGCTATTTTTTTAGTTGAACATTACTAAGATTGTAGTATTTTTTTTTTTTATAAAAGAAATGGTGTTTTAATTAAAAAAAAGTAAGTAATTGCATCGTAGTTTTGGTAGCGTGGTATTCGACATGGCAAAATAATGTCTTCAAGTTTAAGACATAACTTCGGTTTTATTTAATAACTATTTCATTTGTTATTTTTATTTTTTTAAAATTCTACTTGTTCTTCCTATTTTCTTTATTATAGTTTTTATCTTTTAAAAAAAAATAATCAAATTCTTAGTTAAATTTTTTTAAGGAAAATTGTTGTGTATAGAAAAAAAAAAACAAAACTAATTACACATATAGAAAAAAGTGCATCACATGCTTTTGTATTTCCTACTTTTTTTTCTATATGTGTAATTAGTTTTGTTTTTTTTTCTATTTGTGAAAAGACCCCTTTTTTATTTTCATTTTTTTTAGAATTTGACTAAGAATTCAATTGTTTTTTTTTTTAAAAAAAATGTAAAAATCACATCAAAGAAATAATGAGTAAATAAGAATAAATTTCAAAAATTAAAATTAAAAATAAAATCATACCAACCCTAGTGTCATTGAAATCTCAAAATTTCAAGTATGGCATCAAAATTTCATAAGGGAGAATTTCATTTGTCCCCATTACCACGAAATTTCAAGAAATATCAAAATTTCGAGAATATTTTGAATTTTCAACTTTATTCTATTTTGTTAATTTACAACTTTTCTCAATTTCAACTTTATTTTCAATCTAAAACTTTCATTCCCAAATAAATTGAATTTGAAAAAAAAAAAAAAAAACCACAAAAAAAGAACCTATATTTATTTTTAACTACATTCAAACTTTTTCCATTAAATTTTCACATTATTTTACCTTAAAATTAAATTGATATGAATCTTGTTTCCTTTACCATCTAAAACTTTCATTTTCATATAATTTTACCTAAAAAATATTCCTAAACTTTATATTATTTTGTAATTATTTTTCAATTACTTTTTTAAATTTCTACTTCCATATTGATATTTACACAAACATTTACAATATAATTCTAATTATTGTCTTACGTTATAGAAATGATGATTAAAAATGATCGATTATAATCTAATTAAGCCACCATTAAAGTTTCATTAAATAATTATAACAATTTTCATTAATTTCCCTAAAGTTTTTTGAAATTTCTATTGACATCGATATTTTCATAAAATCGAAACCTCAATATTTCTATTGACATCGATATTTCGAACCTTGTTATTTGCTTTGAATTTTGGTTTTCTTTTTTAACGTTATATTTTTTTAAAAAAAAGTTTTTATGAAAATTTATTATTTTGAAACAATATTTTTAAAGTGGGACACTCGTCTATTTTTATGATTAATTTTAAGGGAAATTTTCACGGATAGAAAAAATGTCAAACTATTTACAGAAAATAGTAAAAAATAATTCTGATAGACATTGATAAGCTTCTATAAGCATTTATCAATGATAGACTTTTATTATTTCTATCACTAATAGACCCTCTGCTATCAGCGTCTGTCACAACTATCTAAAAATTTTGTTATTTCGTGTAAATAGCTTCCCTTAATTTTCTATTTTTAAAAAATTTCCTAATTTTAATTTTTTTTTTTTGCTTTTTTCCTTTAAAAAAATATATTTTTTTTGTTTTTTTTTACAAATAGTGAGCATTCGGTCATACTAAGGGGTGATTTCGACCTTTTGAAAAGGAAAAATAGCTGTGATTTGGAAAGTTCACAAAAGGTTGATGTGATGCAAAAGTAGAAGGAAATAAATAAAATTAAAAAAAAACACACACACATATACATATATATATATATATATATATATATATTTCTTTTTAAGCGTCTAAGACACACCTTCTTTTTTAATTAATTTGTTTGAAGAAAGCCCTCTAACAAAAGTTAACAATAACAATAACAACCCTGCACCAATTTCAAACTAACTTTACATTGCAAAACCAAACTTAAATGTGATTTTCATTTTCGCAACTAAATGCAATTTTTTTCCTGTTTTGTTGCATAAACTTTTAAATTTTTTATTTTGGTCCTCCAACTTTTGTTCCATTTACATTTTTGTTCTTTAATTTAAAATGTCAATTCTAACTTTCAAACTATATATATATGTATCAGCTTCTTTTCTTCTTCTTTAGGGTGATAAAGGGTTATATCGCCTTTTATGGTAAGAAATAAATGTAGACTTTATAAAAATTAGAGCTCTAAGTGGAAAAGTAGAAAATTATAAGGAGTTAAATCAAACATTAAAAGGTTGTATTGCCCCAGACGTATGCTAAAATTGGCCCAAAATTATCTCGAAGCATCTAACCAAACTACCTATACGTCGTTCTCCTTCAGAAATGTTACATCATAGGAAATGCCAACGTATCCGTCCAGTGGGGGAGCCCAACAAACAACTCCTGTATATTCTGACTCCATATTAATTAGATTACATGAATCTGACATCTTTGTGAATCCCCTAAATGTCCCATAAACTCTTGAATGGACTCCACTAAGCACCAACGAGATGGATCCCATGGAAAACCACATTATTTTGCAATGCCTAGAATCACCACAATGCCACATGAAGCATGGCCACATCCTCTTAGCTCTCAATCTCACATAATCAAATGTAGGGATCTAGTGACGATTAGGATTTCCTAACATATAACACAAAAATAAATATTAGGCTCAACAAGACGACTCCAAAACTCTTTCATCACTTTGCATATATAGAATAAGTGGGTTGTTGTCTCTAGAACTTTCCAACATAAAAGACAAGAAAGGTCAGAAGAAGCCCCTTTATGTTCTAAACCAATATCATTTAGAATCTAACATTAAAAGTGCAGTTGTCTCACATTGGTTTTTGGCAAAATATTAAAAGTGCAGTTGTCTCACATTGGTTAAATTAAAGAATGAGGATGAACTCCAAGCCTATAAAAGAAGCTTATGTCTCTAGTTTCAGGTCGTCCCAGTTAGAAACACTTTAAGTTTAGTGTGCTAAATCTAGTTAAATTCCCCTTATGTATTCTCTAATTTGAGAATGGAAAAAGGTGTGACTAACATAAAAGTTTTGAGAGAATGATCTTGTAATTGTGATTGGGAGAGAGAATTATTCTGTGTGGTTCTAACAATTTTTCACATAGTGGATTTTTTTTCTGGATCATGGTTTTTCTCCGAGTTTGAAGTTTTCCACGTTAATTCTTGTGTTTCCAATTTTACTGCCTTCTTTTAATTTTTCTATTATTTTTCTGTTTATTCCTACGGTAGAAGTGGGAGGTCTTTTCCAACACTATTTTAGACCTTACCTGAAAACTCTGTGCTCGTATAAATTATAAATCATTATATTCTCAACAAAGAAAATATTATAAATTTTAAATTTCACTCTTACATGGAATTGGATTTCCTTGAAAAAAGATTAAAATTTAAAGGAAAAAAATCCATGGGAGAACAAAGCATTATAATATTACTTCTTGGTTGTAAAAAAAGTATTGGAAATAATTTTAAATTTAAATTTAGCCACGAATGCATATTATGCATTTTAATTTATTTTCATATAGATAAAATTTTATAAAAGTAAACTTTATTAAATGAAATAATGCAAAAGCATTCGCATCAAATTATCTTTATTTACTCATAAAATCAAAATAAAGTGATATATACCAAACCTCAAAAGGTTCTAAAACTTTGCTGATTGGCCCATCAACAAAATCTAATCCAATGACAAATCTTTTAACCTTTTTTTTTTTTTTTTTTGTCCCTTTAAAGAACCAAACATAAAATTTTCATTACATTGGAAATTTAATATAAGATTTTTAAAATATCAATAATCATAAGAATTATCTAAATAAGGCTATTTCGAATTTTAAACCTGATTTTTAAGTAGAATAATTAAATTAGTGGGTTTAAAAGTCTAAAGATTAAAATATCATAAATTTGAAAATGGGAGATCAAAATGGAGGTTTAAATAATACTGTAGTCTTTTTTTTTTCAAAAAATAATAAAATAAAAAACTACTTTAATCTATATACTTTCAGCTTTTTTAGTTTCTATACTTTGAAAATGTTTAATTTAATCTCTATACTTTAAACTTTTGTTCATTTTGATCCTTGTATTTTAAAAAAGTTGTCATTTTGGTTCTTTAATTTTTGTTTGTTCATTTTTAAGAAACCAAAATGATCACTTTTAAAAGTTCCAAAGACCAAAATGAATTAGAGTTTGAAAGTACAAGAACCAAAATGAACAAAGGTTGAACATACAGAGATCAAAATGAACTAAGTCAAAAGTATAATAACCAAAGTAATATTTAAACCCAGAATGTAATTTTCAAATTTAAAAACTAGAAGTACGACCTTGTTTAATAACCATTTGGTTTTTAGTTTTTATTTTCTAAAAATTAAGACCCTTTCATTTAAACTTCTGGTTGTTTTATCTATTTTTTACCAATGTTTTTAAAAAATCAAGACAATTTTGAAAAATCTACAAAAAAAAAAAAAAAAAAAAAAAAAATAGTTTTTTTAAAAACTTGTTTTTGTTTTCGAAATTTAGTTAAAAATCTAACTGATATACTTAAGAAAAATGAAAAGTCATGGTAAGAAATCGGGATGAAATAGACTTAATTTTTAAAAATAAAAAATAAAGAACTAAATAGTTATCAAATTGAGCTACAATCAATTTAAGCATAACTCAATAATCTTTCAATATTAATTAGCAAAATGTTAGAGATTGAGATTACTGGAAGAAAACTCAGTGTATTAGTTACTCTTTCAAAGATCAATAGTTGGATCTCGAAACCCGAGAATGGTTGCACTAAATAATACCAAACCAATGTAGGGTTGAAAATAGAATAAAGGTAGTTAGAAATTAGAACACTAAAATAGAATTTTGGGAAAGCAATTTTTGACCTTTTGCTTTGAAAGACATTGTAAAGTCCGTCTTTCCACTCCACTCATTCCCATTTCTACCGGATCCACTCACCATCTTCATTTCCCATTCCTCCAACACACAAAAAAGACAAGATCAAACTCAAGGAATTGAAGCTATGAATTCGATGCTTGCATTGACTGTGGCGACGGTTGCAGCCGTCGTTGCTATCATCTTCTCGCTCCAAACCCCTTTTCTCAAGCTCGATCAGGCCTTTGCGCCGCCGCAGATTCCCGGAACTCACGACTATCTCCATTCCGCCACCGTTATTTCTGTTCCCGGAGCAATCGGACCGGAGAGCCTGATTTTTGATCCGAATGGTGAAGGTCCGTACACTGGTGTTGCCGATGGCCGGATTCTCAAGTGGCAAGGCGATGGCCGTGGCTGGACTGATTTCGCTGTTACTAGCTCTCAGAGGTACAATCTTATCTTTATCTTGTTGTGTTGATTTTGTTTTTGGGAGATGTTTGAACGAATTGTTTATTGATTAGTACGTGGATTTTGAATTTTTATCAAAATTGTTTTAGGAGAGGGATTTTTTAGTCCTTTTTTTAGCTAAATATTCTGTAGTATGATCATGGAATGGTGCTGTTTTGACTGCAACTTGATTTTTTTTAAAAAAATTAATCAGGATCATTGTTGAATTATTGTTATTATATTAAATATTTTGGAGATGGCTGATTAATCACATGTTTTTCCTTTAAAAATGGTGAATATATATTTATATATAGATATATATGGAAGATGTTTTGGTTGGATTTTTGAACGATTTATGTATGTTTGGTTAAAATCATTTTGTCAAGTTCGAAATCACTCCAAACACATGTCTTGAATCATTCAAAATTAATTTAATGTTTGATCTTACACTTTGAAACATGATTTTCATACCATTAGAATTGATTTTGAATCATTTAAAATTTAAAACCATGCATCGGAGTGATTATAAAAATGACTAAAGTGATTTTAACTGTTTTAAAATCACTCTTAAACATGCCCCACACACGCAATATATATAGATAGATAGATATAAATATATATAAAGAGATATAGATGGAAGATGTTTTGGTTGGACTTTTTAATGTATGGTTGTAAGATATGCTTGGTTTGGAGAATTGATTATCAAATTCTCCTGCCTGGACCTGGTCCTTGTTTTCTTCTTGTTCTTTGCCATAAAGCCCATTTGAGGAGTTGGGGGCAGGGTCAACTATCTTTGGTGCCCTTATGATTGGATATCAAGTTGGTGAGGAATCATTTCAAGGCCTTGTCTTTCGTGTGTGTCTGGATGAGTTGCTCTGGTCTTGAAAAAGCGGTATAATTTGAAACGAACTATCATGGTTCAAATCCCTCTTCTCATTTTGCCCAATGAATAGATTTTTTCCTTTCATAGGATTTTCCTGGCTTAGTATCGTGAAAGGGCTGGCTTGACTATCCCACCTACCAAGCCAAAACTCAGGTTCTTGGAGTTGATACATCTTGTCTATTGTTATTTGTTCTTGACAACTGCTAGACTTAGTAAGCTTCTCTTTGCTGTCTCATGATTGCTTGAATAAGGTATCTCCTGGGGATTAGAGCTGGATTGACACTAGGAAAGGACACATAAAAACCATCTCTTAGGCCTAAGAAAACACATTCATGCTCTCTATAGAATTTGAGCCAACAACGTCGGGTTTTGAAGTACTTCACTTTTCTGTCTTATAAGTTATAAATTTCACTTTACTGTTCATATTGCTACTTTTGGAATGTCTGTTTTAGTCTTTAGATGTGCATGTTTGTGTTTTGCTCCTTGGAAACAGGGCTGTGCATATGATTGTTTGGCAAATATTATTCATTTTTCAGGTTTGATTCATTTCGTTTTATGTTCTTGAAGGAGTGAGTGTGTTCGCCCATTTGCACCTGAATTGGAGCATGTTTGTGGGAGGCCATTAGGCCTGCGTTTCGATAAGACAACTGGAGATCTCTACATCGCCGATGCCTATCTCGGTCTTCATGTAGTGGGACCTACTGGAGGTTTGGCAACAAAACTTGTGAGTGAATTCGAAGGCAAGCCACTTGGCTTCACAAATGATCTTGATATTGATGAAGACAACGATATTATTTACTTTACCGATAGCAGTACAGTTTTCCAAAGAAGGTAATTCAGACTCAAAAGCATATGTTCATGCCTCATTTTAGCAACTGATCTTTAAAGAAGAAAACTCTAATGAAACAATCTGAAAGTTCTGGTTTCTGAATTTTAATTTCTTTGTTATGTTCAACTGAATTTATATGTTTCTAATGTAATTGGTTATCTCTGTTTTAACACAACACTTCATTAAGTTTGAAACTGGAACTGCTTATAGTACTAAAGTTACCACGGTCTGAAATTATTGTTAAACTTTGGTTTCGGTGATTGTTTTATACTTGCAGACAGTTCATGGCGTCGATATTGAGCGGAGATAGTACAGGAAGGTTATTTAAGTACCACCGAGCTAGTAAACAAGTTACAGTTTTATTACAAGGCCTTGCTTTTGCCAATGGTGTTGCATTAAGCAAAGACTATTCATATGTGCTTGTGGTTGAGTCCACCTCTGGCAGGATCCTCAGATTTTGGCTTCAAGGCTCTGAAGCAGGAAATTTCGATGTTCTTGCAAAGCTTCCGGGCTTTCCCGACAATATTAGAAGGAATCCAAAAGGCGAATATTGGGTTGCTTTGCATTCAAAAAAGGGAATTATTGGGAACTTGGTTACTTCAACATCTTGGTTTGGGAAGCTACTGTTGAAGCTTCCTGTTAACTTCAAGCAATTGCATGGGTTGTTGGTGGGAGGGAAGCCCCATGCAACTGCTGTTAGGTTGAGTGAGGAAGGAGAGATTTTGGAGATTTTAGAAGATTGTGAAGGGAAAACTTTGAAGTTCATTAGTGAAGTTGAAGAGAAGAATGGAAAGCTGTGGTTCGGGTCGGTTCTAATGCCGTTTGTCGGCGTTTATGAACTGAAATAGGCTCATCCTAAGCTATTTCTCGAAACACGATTCGAGTAGATAGTTCACTCTTGCTTCTTCTTGTAATTTTAGTTTTCCTTTTTGAAATAGAGCAACTTTCTTGTAGAAGATCATAAAAAAGGCTTTGGAAGAAAGCTGAAGCTCTTGTTGATCTAACTTTTGGTTAATATATTCGGATTTTGAAACTTTCTTCATTTTTGTCTTTTGTTTAAGAGATTATGGTTTAGATTTTAATATATTGTTTCACTTTTAGGATCGTTGTGAAGTTTGAATAAGTTTGTCCCTTTTTTTTTTCCTTTTTTGTAAAATTTTTGTTTTGTATTTATGGTTATTGAATATTAAAATTAAAATATATCAAGTTGCAAACCTTCAAAAACTTTTTTTTTATTGAAAAATTCTTTAAAATCTATTGTTACTAACAGAAAAGTAAGCTAGTAGTAACATTATTGTTCAAATAGGTTTGGTTTATAAAAATCATAAATTTATTTTATAAGAACTATATATATATATATATATATGTATGTATATTTGGTTCATTTCACTTTAATCACATACAAAAAATAATTAACATATTATTAAAAGAAGTCAAAAAATGATGACGTAGCCTAGAATGCACTAACTACTCTAACGTTCATTTGCGTATCAAATAATAGTCTTGTCATATTCAAAGGTTTTTTTAAAAAGAATAAAAATAAAACTAAAGAAAATTTTCATAGATTGAAAAAATGTCAAACTATTTATAGAAAATAACAAAAAAAAAAAACACTAATAAAAATTGATAGACTTCATAGACTTGTGTTAGCTTCTATCACAATTATCTGAAAATTTTGCTATTTTATGTAAATAATTTCTATTATTTTTCTATTTTTAAAATTTTTCCCAAAACTAAATGACATAAATTTGCTCCTTTTTCTTTTTCTTTTTCATTTTCTTTTTTTCTTTTTGGCTTCATAAAAATTTAAATTTTAAGATTCGTATTTAGTAAGTTTGTGAATTTTAAAAACCGATTGATGATCTATTAACAAACTCACCTATTATAAAATTGAAAGTGGTTAGATATTTTTAAAAATTTAAAAATTTATTAATTTATTGACACAAAATTGAAAGTTAAAAGAGAAATATTAAACACTTTTTATTTTAACAATGGGAACCTCAAATCTCAAAAATTGAACTTTTGGAAAGGCATAGGTTTTTCCTTTCTTTTTTTAATTTTAAACTTCATTAATTAATTATTATTATTATTTTGAGAATGAGTGGTTTATTTAATTATTTGAGAGGTTTTCTTATCAAGGAAACTGCATAAAAAGCATTGCAAATTGAGCACAAAGATGATTAATCTGCCTAATTTTCTTCCAAATTAATTCAATACAGAAATTAAAGAGCATTCTTTCTAATTAATTTTTGTTTCCTATTCAAGGTATAGACGTACGAAGTATGTCGTAAACCAACTAAACGATAATGATATTGATATATGCATTTTTTTTACCATGCTTCCATTCTTTTAATTAAATTGCTATACAGAGATAGAGATATTTTGCTTAATAACACACTATAAGTGATAATTTAATATGTCATTAAGTCATCTACTAGTATTTAAAAGTACTATGCTTGTCTTAAATTTCTCATTACATATATATATAAGAGAATCATGTTAAAACTCTTGCAAGAAGCAAATTGATAACAAATCCTAATTCTTTCTCATTATTCGTCTAATTTAGAAAAGAAAGCATCAAAGCACCTTAATAATGATGCATAATATAATTTTAAAGTAGAATGTCATATTCTTTATAATATTATATTCGATGCAATATTTAGTGTTTAAATCCATGGAAATGAATTTTTTTAAAATACTATTTTGGTCTTTCAATTATCTAATTTTCATCTCTGTACATTTTATAAACCTTAAATTTAATCCTTCAAAGTTATTTTTTACTTAAATTGATTAAATAATAATAATTAGGAGTGTTCAAAAAATCTAATCCGTATGGTTTGGGTTGGGTTGAGTTTAAATAAATGAAAAATTTTATGAATTGGGTTTCTTGGTGAGTTCACCTAAAATAACCAAAACCAACTCGAATTTCTTAATATTTTTAAAAAATATGTCTTTTTACTTATGATGATATAATTATATATACATATTTTATTTAATTTCATGTACCTTTGATTATTAATTCTCCAGTAGTAACTCCTAAAATAATTTTAAGCATATTGGAAAGAAAAAAAATTTATAATATAAATTGAAATTGAGTTCTTGATCTTAATTCAATATATGAAAATAATTAAATAAAATTTTTACATATTAATATTTTACTTATTGTTAGACTAAAATTTTAATAAATGACTCGAGTAACTTGAACCAACCCAACCCAAATGTTTCCATAGTTGGGTTGTGTTGGGTTTTATTGTTTATAATAAGAGTTATTTGGGTTAAAGAAACTTACAACCCGAACAATTAGGTGTAAAAGTACTTCAACTTAACTCAACCCAACTCATGAACACCCCTAATAATAATCTTCATGTAAGAAAATAAAATATGTGAATATGTTTTCAAAGTTTATAGTAAAAATGCTATAGATAGCAAAAAGTTTTTTAAAACATCGACAATAAACTAGCATTAGAGACTAAATTTAAAATTTATTGAAAATACATAGATTAAAATTGAATAAACTTCAAAGTATTGGACCAAAATTATATTTTAACCTGGGATTAATTAATTAACCTACTTTCACCTAAGTACAGGGGTGAAAAGAACCCTCTCTATTCTGAGGAAAGAAATTGGGTTCATATCATTATCTTTTATCCTTGCATGTCAAAGAGAGTGACTCACCTACCCAATGCATAAGGGTTTAAAATAAAATTTTAATAAAATAAAGAAAGATGAGTTTTATCACGCAGTAAAACGACTACGTGGAAAAATTAAAAAATATTTAACAAAACATAAGAATTTATCACATGACAAATTGTGTGGTTGAACGACCGAATGTGGGTTGAAAAATTATTAGTACATCAGTCATGGGTTGGTCTAGTGGTAGTCGGAACATAAAAAAAAAGGTCAAAGGACCAAGAGGTTATGAGTTCAATCCATAGTGACTATCTACCTAAAATTTAATATCCGAATTGTCACGTGAGATTAGTTGAGGTGCGTGTAAGCTGAGTAAGTTATAAGAAACTACAATTTAAATAAGTAAATACTTAAAAACTGAATAAATAGTTAGGAATTATCTTGTTATATATAAATAAATATATATATATATATATAGGTGAAAGACCAAAATAACCCCATCTCAAATTGAGGCCAAACCCAATCCCAACATTTAAAAATGACAAAACTGCCACTCACTGGCCTTCAAAACAAAATTCACACATCTCATAGTTCTCTTCAAATTCTGTTCTCTCTCTCTCTCTGTCTGTCTCTCTCAGTGCAAAAGCCATGAACTCCAACCTCTGCCTCAGCGCAACCGCAGTCGCCGCCGTCTTCGCCCTACTCGCCATCAACACCACCAGATTTTCTCCGCCGCCGGAGACTTTCGATCATCGGAAAACGGAATATGTAGCAATCGACGGTGGAGTTGGGCCGGAGAGCTTCGCCTTCGACAGTGCCGGTGGCGGACCTTACACCGGAATCTCCGACGGCCGGATTATCAAATGGCTGCCGGAACAACGAAGCTGGATCGATTTCGCCTTTACTTCTCCAAATAGGTAATTTCAACTTGTGCTTTTATTTTTTATAATTATTTAATCAAATGCACGTTGAGTTGAGTTTATATATATATATATGTGGAGGTGGAGGTGGATGGTAATATCGAGGTTCACATTTTATGGAAATATCAAATAGATAAAAATTTTGGAAAAAATTATGAGAATGGATGGAAATTTATAGAAATTGTTATAATTAATTAATGAAACTTTGATTGTGGCTTAATTAGACTATAACTAACTATTTTTAATCACAATTTCTATAGAGTAAGACAATATTTAGATGTCTATTGTAAATATTTGATTTACTAATGATACGAGAGCAACAAATTTAAAAAGAAATAAAAAATAATTACAAAATAATAAAGAATTTATGAATATTTTGAGGAAAAATGACGTGAAAATTATGAAAATTTTGAATGGTAAAAGAAAAAATTCACATCAATTCAATTTTAAGGTGAAACTATGTGAAAATTTAATGAAAAAAGTTTGATTCAACTTAAAAATAAATATAGATTTTTTTTTGTGATTTTTTCAAATTCAATTTTTTTATAAATAAAAATTTGGAGTCGAAAATAAAGCTAAAAGTTGAGAAAAGTTGGAAATTAAAAAATGTAGCACCTAAAAAATGCTTAATCTTTAGTGGAAAATGACATTGGCGGGTGAAACTATAGAATTGTGTATAGTCACGACTATAAAATTGAAAATTTTGAACTAAGCTAACAAAGTTAATAAAAAAAATTAAAATTTTCTCAAAATGTCAAAAGTTCTCCGAAATGAGGGAATCAGAATATTCTCTAAATTTCGAGATCTCGAAATTTTGTGGAAATTGGGAGAAAAACGAAATTTCTCCAATCAAAATTTCAAGACTCTCGAAATTTCGAGATTTCGATGGAAATTTTTCACTATAATTACCATTAAGTTATATATATATTTAACAAAATCAATAAATTAAAGTAGATATACATAAAATTAAAATAATTCCTACCTTGGATTGTATCAAAATTTAATTCTGGATGAACTTTTATAATTAAGCGTTTCAATATATACGTTAGGAAAAATATAGTATTAGACTTATAATTATATTGATTAAATTTCTAAAATTTTATAAGGAATCAATTTAGATATTTAAGAATCGTTCATTTTGTAAAACGAATATTTGATGAAGTTTACATAAATTGATGTCTAAATAATTTTTAAATGTAATTGTAACGAAGAGTCTAAATTGATTTGCTTAGAGAAATTTTATGAGTTTAATTAATATAAATTATAAGTTTACATGATATTTGTCAATTAAAATATAGAGAGTGTAAATTGATATATTTACCAACGTTCAAAATTTAAATTGATATGAATATTTTTTTTTCTTTCTAAAATTTATTATATGAGGATAATATTATCAAGTGAATTATTGATTTCAATATTAATAATTTTGTCGAGTACTTTTGAAAAATAAAATGTGAGAGAGAGAAAAGGATGATAATAAGACTATTGATTGGGATAGGATTTTGATGCATTTTATGTACAAATGTGGCTATTGTCTTTTGCTACAACCAGCCATGATTTATAAATTTTCTCCAAAAGAAAAAAAAAAAGGTTGGAAATTGAAAGTTTTTTTTAATTATTATTTTATTAAAATTAAAGGAGCTTGGTTTTATTTTTATTTTTTTAGAAATGATTTTTTTTTTTTTTTTAATGAAGCTGTGCTTTTAATTATTTATTGTTATATCTATTTTATTAGGCTGAAATGTCAAAGAAGAAACAACTTCAAAAGGATAGTAAAGGAATCTCACATTAAATTTGATTAGTGGAAAAAATTAACAAGTAAGGGATGAATTTAAGGACTTTTGTTTTCTTCCTCTTTAATTATTTTTTTTCATTTTTTATTATTTTATACTTGTAATTAGGCCGCACTTAATATATATATATATAAAATTACTATAAACAGTTAAAATATCAAACTAAATATATAAATTTTTTACTGTTTATCAGAGATAGACTACGATAGAATTTTATTGCAGTCTATCGCTATAAACGATAAAATTTTTCTATATTTATAAATAGTTTCGTTTATTTTTCTATATTGGAAAACATCTACACATATATAAAAGTTTAGAGAGATTCTTAAAAATAAAAATAAAAAAATTATTTACATAAAATAGTAAAATTTTTAGATAGAAAATTATTTACATAAAATAGTAAAATTTTTAGATAGGTGTGATAGACTGCATCTAATATTTATGTAAATGGTTTGACATTTTAAAACAATACCTAAATATTTCTTTTTCTAATTAATATTAAACACTCACTAAGAGTTGCTTGAGTGATAGAATGTATCAGTGATAAACTGTAAAAATTTTATAAATAGTTTGATATTTTTTGTGTTTAGAGTAATTTTCCTAGAAAGAAACCTAAATATTTCTTTTTCTAATTAATATTAAACATTCTCTAAGAGTCGAAAGAAAAGGAAAGCTTTACTTTTGTTATTACGATTTTGCCCCCGGTTCTGGGTTGGTTTTGCATGAGCTCCACGTGTAAGTTGGGGTCAGCTGTTTGTCATTTTTCTTGGTTCATCACACATTTTTATGTGGTGATATTTCCTAGATTGGTGGGTTCTGTTATATGAAAATTCATAAAATTACAAATTTAGTCTATTTAATTTGTTGTTGATATGTATAATTTTCAAAAACTTTAATGCATACACTAACGATTTCATCAATTTGTATCCATTTAAATTTTAAATTTTAAATTTCATTAAAATCTTAAACTTTAAAAGGATTTCAATTTTAACTTTTTAGTAAGATCTCGTTTCAAATTTGGTAAAACAATTTACTCTTTTGCGATTAATGATATAGTTTAATTTTTTTGTTTTTTTCTTTAAATTTTTGGATTTTAATCTTCTAATGGTTAATTTGTTAATTGATCAAACTTATTTATTAAAATACTATTTTATTGAAAACATGAGTTTATAAAAAATTTTACATTATTATTTTTTGCCAAGTGAAATTCGAAGTGAGAGTTAAAATTTCAGGTAAGTTCAGAGTCAAAATTGTTGAAATTAAAAGTCTAACGTCCAAATTAAAATAATTGAATAAACTATGTCATAAATTTATTAGATAGATTAATTAGCTAATTTTGAGTCAAGAATGTATTTATCAGTTTGGATGCTATTTAATTATTTTTTTAAAAAAATAAACTTGTAATTCGATGGCTAATAAAATTGAATGAAAAATGAAAAAAAAACAGAACAGGTTGTGAAGAGAGAGAAAAAGGGGAGGAGAGAGAAGAGAGATGTGGGCGGCCATTAGGGCTCAGATTCAAAGACGGCGGCGGCGACGGTGATGATCTGTACATCGCCGACGCGTATATGGGATTGCTTCGCGTCGGCGGCAATGGGGGTTTGGCCGAAAAGCTTGATTTCGAAAGGCAGGAAGATGAAGTTTGGGAGTTTGGTTCTTTAACATTTGCCAATGGTTTGGACATTGATCAACTCTCTGGAGTTATCTATTTCACTGATAGCTCTTCTCACTATCAAAGAAGGTCATTTTCTCTCACTAATTTCATTCCAACTCAAAATGTTTTTTCTTTAAAAAAAAATTAATTCAACTTAAAATATCTATTTTAATCTCTAAACAAATCATCAAATCTTTGTCATCTCGAAGGTTAATGGTTGTTAAATTATATATTTAGTTTTTTGAACTTTTATATTTGTGTTAATGGGCTCGAAAAAATTGAATCTATTAGACATAAAATTGAGTTTTGTGTACAAATAATTTTAGAGAATGTTGAATAGATGGAAGACTTAAAGTTTAAGGTTTTATTATATGTTTTTTAAGTTTAAATAACTATTAAACAAGAAAGTTTGGAAGTTAAATTTATGTTGGATAACTATTTTGGTTTTTTTTTTAAAATAAAAAATTAAACGGTAGAATTTGTTATTTAATTTTTGAAAATTAACCTTATAAATAAATATTACCTTTGCCCTTTTTTTTTATCTATTTTTTAAATTTGTTTTCAAAATCCATGAATTTCTCGTATAATAACTATTTAATTTTTTATTTTTAAAAATTATTTATTTTTAAAAATTATATTTGTGTTCTCACATTTTTTAATTATGACTTTCTTTCCATCTTTCTTAAATAAATATTTGAATTTTTAACCCAATTTTAAATTCTTAAAAGCTATATATTTTTTTTAATTTTCAAAACCAAAGATTTGTAAGTTTAATTTTAATTAAAAATTAAAAACTAAATAGGTATCAAACTAGAACATAAAAACATATTTTGTTTTAAAAAATTGGCTATATCAATCTAAAAAAGTTAGAAAGAAACAAACATATTTTTTAAAAATAAAAATAAATATAAAATCATAAAAAATATTATAAATAGAAAAATATAAAATTATTTACAAATGTACACTTAGTAATAGTAGTTTATCGTTATTTATCTCTAATAAATAATAAAAGATTTCTATATTTATAAATATTTTGACTTATTTTTCTGTATTAAAAAATAACTCTAAAATCATACTGTGGCACAACTGTAATATATATATATATACACATGACCACCATGACCAAACCATTAAAAAAATGCTCTTTTTTGTGTAGGAACTTTGCATCTGCAATATTAAGTGGAGACAATTCAGGAAGGCTAATGAAATATGATCCAAAAACCAAACAACTAAGCCTTCTCTTAGGAAACCTCTCATTTCCAAATGGAGTTTCACTAAGCAAAAATAGCGACTTCCTTCTACTCGCCGAGACGACCAAGTGTAGGATTCTCAAGTACTGGCTAAAAACCGCGAAAGCCGGGAGCTATGACGTAATCGCCGAGCTCCCTGGCTTCCCAGACAACATAAAAACGAGTCGTCGAGGCGGGTTCTGGGTTGGAATTCACTCGAGAAAACGAGGATTGTCAAAGTTGATATTGGCTCATCCTTGGATAGGGAAGGGCTTATTGAAGCTTCCTTTGAATATAGAGAGAGTTCATTCATGTTTGGGAAAATGGATAGGGAATGGTGGGATTGGAATGAGAGTTAGTGAAGAAGGTGAAGTAATGGAGATTATTGAAGGTAAAGGAGAGTTGAAATGGAAGTCATTTTCTGAAGTGGAAGAGAGGGAGGATGGTGTTGTTTGGATCGGGTCCATTAATACTCCTTTTGCAGCAAAGATTAAGATGTGAAAAATAATTAATTAAACAATAATGATTCACTATTTCCTTCTCACACTTTCCAAAATATTTTCCCTTTTCTTACCATTTCATTTTTCATATATCATTTTTTTTTTATATATATATAGCATGTGGGTGGGATGAAACTTTTAATTTTGAAGTTGGTAATATAAGTTTATGTCAGTTGAGCTATTGATTTTTTTAGCCTATATCTCCATGCATCTTACTCTCATCTCTCACACACAAAAAAAAAAAAAATAATTAAATTTTTTAAAAAAAGATGTAAGAAGAATATACCACGTGACAGACAAATTGGTAGAATGCACAAAAATTGAATTTAGCGTGAGATGCATCTAATCAAGTAAAGTAATTATTATAACATAATGTCAAAATTATAATTTTTTTTCCCTTTGTCTAGGTAAATCTTTTGATATTAAAGAAAACTATTATTTATTTATTTATTTTGAAAATAGAAAATTAATATTTATTGAAATGATGAGGTACTTTGAAAAGTTGATATATTTCTAAAACTTTCCCTTTTGTGACACTTCTGTTTGTCAATTGAAAAAAGAACATTGATTTTCTATGAAAACAAAACGAAAAAAGAAAAGAAAGAAAAAATGAAAAAACAACAGCAAAGCAAGAACACATTTTGGAACTAAAAAACGAAAGATAACTAATAAGCCGATTAAAATGTAATTGACGTATCAGAAACTTAAATAAATTACCAAACTTGACGGATGTTTCCAACTTCCATTTAGCCAAAAAGAAAGACGGAACTTTTTTTTTTTTTTTCTTTTTTTAATGTTCAAATTAACCAACCATTTAAACAAAAGAAAGTTTCTAACTTTCCATTATGGGAGAGTTATAATATGTATTATTATTGTTGTTATGGAGCAATTACAAATATAGTAAAATTTAAATCCAGCTCTCAGAATCTATCAGTGATTGTATTGTTGGTGAGAGTTTATCATTGATAGATTTTGTTATATTTACAATTCACAATTATTTGAGCTCAAATGAGACAAAAGATAAAATTTGAGATTGATATACCTGCCTCAAGGCTCAAATAGACATTTGCTAGGTGAGCTACAAGCTTGAGGCCCCATGAGAGCCTTTGTCATGGACGGGATGAGGAGGGTGGCCAATTCGGCCCAAAGGGTGTGCAATATATATAATTCACACTCCCCCACCTCTGTATAGGAGGTCGATTCTCATCCAAATTCTTGCTACTAAAAATGTTAAATTTTTCTGTAGGAATCCACCCCTAACGGGGTGGAGATTCCTCATTTAGGTAGGGAATGAGAGAGAGAGCGGAGCAAAAATATTCCTTGTAAGCTAAATGAGGAACGTTCCCCGCTCCCGACCCTATTTGCCTCTTTTTTAATTTATTATTATAATTATTATTATGTTGTTATTATTATCATATATATAATTCAGGAAAGAGAGAATCTACAAAGAAAAAAAAATTCAATGCCTAAGTGAGTATGAGAATTATAAAATGGAGAAGAAGTCAGAAGTTTTTAGATGAAGTTCCAAATTTCTAATCAAGTTCAAGATACTTCATATGATGTATTTATAAGGAGAATGAGATGGAGATTACCTTTTTCTCATAGGATTGGATGAGATGGATATTTCCTTATCCTCACTAGATAGGATTAAATCTGATTGAATAAATGATTTGCTGACACTTGGACTTATTTGTACCAAATACACTTTATCTTGTATTTATCTTCTTTTATCTTTCCTTGATTTTTTATTTCTTTCGGTCCAAATTCACCCAAAATAAGTAATTTGATATATTTTTTAACTTTCAAATCCTTTAGGTACAATTAATCATTTAAATGAAAATTTCTAATGATAAATTAACTATTTAATTAAAAAATTTCAATAGTAATTATTTAAGTTAATTGATTGGAGTTTCGAAGGGATGGTAAATGAAATATAGGGACAGTTAAAAACACAACTTTACATGCTACAATTAAAAAAAAAAAAAAAAAAAACTCCTATTGAGTGTTGGGGGCAAGTATGTCTAAATTTTTATTTTTTATTTTATAATTATTATTATTATTATTTAAAATAAAGTCTTTCCTAATTCACCATTGAGTGTAATAGTTACAAATTCACGATACCAAACAACCCCTAAAAAACACGTTTTAATTAAAAATAAAGTAAACTAGTTTTCTTCAACACAAAAAAAAAAAAAAAAAATCAATAGAGAGAAATATCAATATTACCATTTAATAATTTTATAAGATATATAATATATGCATATCCTAAGCATTAGCTTTTTTGTAATTTACTTTTTTTTTTTTTTTTAAGAAGAAACAAGTTTAAATTATAAAGAAAAACTTGACCATTATATATCGTTAGGTATATATATATTCAATGTAATTAAAAGAGTGAGAAAAACCAACTCTAATTTTCCCTATTCCCTTTTTCTCTTCCTTATAGGGAAAAACGAACTTTTCAAAGGAAACTTTCCTATATAAACAATATCCCATCTCTCCCTTACATATACACTAAATCCAGCAGCCATGGCCGGAATGCAATACAACTTCTTTCCTACAGATTTCTACTACCCTCGTCCACCGTCGCCGCTGCCTAATTCCGTTCAAATCTCCACCAAGCCACCACTGTCTACAGTTGCTCCTCTGCCGAGCAAAACAGTTGAAGACGATCGAGAAGCTGACCGGTCACTCGACAAACCGAAAGCATTGTCGTCGTTGTCGTCGTCTGTGACCATGGACAAGAAGGAGGTTGGAGCTTCTACTTCCATGGCGTTTCATCCTCCTCCCTCTTATATCCTCAAACAATGAAACCGTCACCATTATTTTTCCCTCTCTCCCTTAGATTTGAATAAAGTATTTTGTCATGTTGGAAAATTGCTCTTGGTTTGTATTTAATGAATTATATATAAACATATGCTTGTAAATGAAAGTGATACTTGACATAAATTTCTAATCACTCGTTTGATAACTATTTTGTTTTTATTTTTTATTTGGACTATAGTTTTATAAATTAATATACTTTTATAAAAATGTTGGACTCACTTTATCATATTTTTAAATATATTATTTGAGATTGGTACTAATTTAATAGTTCAATAAATCAAATTGTTAATGGTCAAATTCGAATGAAAAAAGAATAATTGAGCGGTAAGTAATAATATGGTCCTGAAGCTAGTGCATCTTTGGGTTCACTAATCTTTGGATCAATTTTTTTTTCTTTTTTGGATCAAATGCCCGTTTGGGCTTTTTGAATTTTGATACCATATTAGATTGACAGTGAGAGAGGTAATCTGTCTAAGATTGTGAAGTCCCTAATTTTTCAACCCAAAATTGTCAATAGCATACCATTATTCATGCATAGCTTTTGCTTTCTATTGTTCTTATTTAGGACAATGAAAAAGAATTAAATCATAAGATATTTTCATAACTTTGTCCTAACTTAAATGAATTTTATTTAAAGCCAAAAGACATAAGGTTCTCAACAAGAACAAATACAACTTTATCGAATGAAATAGAGAAAAAAAGTATTTATATAGATTAAATTGGTTATGAAGTGAAAATTTAAATTAATTTTAATAATGATAAAAGAATAGTGAAAATTAATTAATAGACATTAACATAAAGATTGTACATGAATATTTGGTAAAAAATCGAGGCTAAAAGCGTAAGTCTTGAATTTGAGAGACTAAAGTGTAACATTTTGAAATTTAAAGACCAAATAAAAATTAAGTCAAATTTTTTTTAGACAATATATGAGATAGGAGATTGAACCTCTAATTTCAAAGTTGATGGTAAGTTATGCTTTTTTTTTTTTTTTTTTTTTGGACAGGTAAACCAAAAACTTACGAATAAGAAATCACATATTAAATGTTTATATGATGAACCATGAAACAAACGAGCCCTCATTCCATTATTATTATTTTTTATTATTTTTTTTTAAGAACGAAAACTCAGCCCAATTTGTAAAATAAATAATAATAATAAATATAATTATAGAAAGAGGCAAAACCCTAACCTCCATCATCGTCCTCTCCCTCTCACGTGCTCCACGACACCTTCTTCTTCTTCTTCACTCTGTTTCCTCCTTCCTTTCAGCACTTAGTGCCGCCGCCGACTCTCTCCCGTTCCGTGCCGCCGCCGCCGCCGTTTTTCCTCTGCTTGTGCCGCCCCAGCCTCTCTCCTAACCGGTTTGCACTGATTGTCTAATATCTTGTTTTACTGGTATCGTCCCAATCTCCATCTATGTCTATCATCTCAGTTGAACAACATAAATTAGGGCTTGTCTAATGAAAGAATGGAGGAGTTATTTTCATTTTATTTTTAAATTTTTAAAAATATCCGAAAAGAACAGCAACGAGTAACCAAAAAAAAGCTTGCGGCAAATTGGTACTTCTCGCCTATTGATTTGTAACATTTACATACATCTGTCAATAAAGGCTTTAATCATCTGTTTATCTCTTTGGTTTATGCTGAAAATTGCCTTGTTTCTCCGACCACGAATTAGTTCTAGCATCTCCTTTCTTTATTTATCAGAGGATTAGGCTGAATAATCTATCCTATTATAAAATTCTCTTTTAATCCTTAGTTTGTAGTATTAATTTTTATTTACATTTATCTAACAAATTCAACCAATTTATTCTTGTATATTTGTAGATTATAGTTGGGGAGAAGACAATGAGTTGAAAATATTCATAGTAAAATAAAATACCTTAAATTTGGATGGCTTAAATGGCACCTAAAGACTCTTCCTTTTAGTTTTAGCCACTTCTAGACTTGTAATTTTCATGGGAATATTATGAAGGAACAAAAATGTTTTATGGAGAAATTAAGTGCTTTTTTTTTTTTTTTTTAATAATTATTATTATTATTTTTTAAACTAACAAGTAACACAGTAGACATCTCTATTTTCCCCCTCAGGGATCCTTAGAATTACCCCCTGCTTAGCTTTCAATTTGTCTTTTGACCATCAAATGAGGTGTGAATAACCCGTCCTCCTCTCTTTGAAATATGGGACCCTTTTGTACTGTCGGGTGCTCAAAACAATTTAGTCTTCTCTATATTTCTATCTCTAGAGTCAATAATTTTATATGTGAAGTGAACTCAATATATGTTAACATGTATGGTATGCATGAGTTTTGTGGAAATTGGTGCAAATATATTACTTTTTGATTGTCCTGTTGAGATTTTGGGATTCATATAAATGATTATAAGTTGTTTCCTCGTTACCAAACATTGCAGACAGTGAACAAATCCTCCTCTAAGCATCAAAACATTGAAATTGCATCTGAGAAGAGCGAGAGAGAATTTAGACAGCCATTTGGTGGCACAACTTCAATTATTCTTTTTCCTTCAATCAACGAGATGGGGAGGGCGAAGAAAGGACCCAAATTTGCAGTCATGAAGAAGATGGTCACCTCTAAAGCAATTAAGAGGTATGCCTTCCGTTTCTTTTAATTGATAACTTTATCCAACTCTTTTTTTAAAAAAATATTTTTTGCTTATGTTCATTTTGTTTTGCTATTTATCTTAGCTATAAGGAAGAGGTCTTGAATCCAAAAAGAAAAGATCTTACAAAAGAAAGTCTCCCAAGAAATGTGTAAGGAACTTCTTGAGCTGACTATTTTCTACTTTATCTTTCCATAACATTTTCTAAGTTTATTGTCGAACATAAAAATTTGTTTTCTACTGTTGGTGTTGTCTACGTCAAATTCATACTTATATTGCTGTTAATTCAGTCCAAATGTTCCTTCGGCACTTTTCTTCAAGTATAACACTGCATTGGGGCCACCTTATCGGGTTTTGGTGGATACAAACTTCATCAATTTCTCCATTCAAAACAAAGTGAGTGCTTCACATTTTTAATGAGACTATATTATATTATAACTGTGTGATTCCTATGGAAATGTAAATCCCATTTTATTATGAATATGTTTGTGAATGATTTGAAAAGCATATGTAATTTTTTTGAAAACTGGTGGAATTTTTCTCGTCAAATTTCATAATGATGAGAAAGCACTACATCATGCAACTTGCAAGTGAAAATAAGGATAAAATTTATTTTTACTTGATGATTGAAGTGGTTTTTTTTTTTTTTTTTTTTCTTTTTCTTTCCCCTTTTCTATTGCAGTTGGACTTGGAAAAGGGAATGATGGACTGTCTATATGCAAAATGTAAGTTGCACATTTATAGAAATTTTTTGTAATTTTGGTAGAATTCAAAATATGAGAAGTGATATTCTTTGTGGACATGGATACTTATCTATGATCATGTTATAGGCACTCCTTGTATAACAGACTGCGTGATGGCTGAGCTTGAGCGATTAGGTCAGAAGTATCGTGTTGCTCTTAGGTAAGTACGTGTTTCATTTGTGATGTTTTGGAAGATGAATTCTCTATGCTCTCTCATTTTCTGGTACTATACACATGTCACATGTGTGTTCACATTCAGATGCTTTTGAAGTTGGGCTGGAGTTGGTTGATATTGTGTGCACGAGTTTGTGTTTTTCTTTACCTGTTCATCTTCAATTTTGTTGTTGGGGGAAATTCAACAACTCATAATAATTTGGAATGATCTTATCCAAAAAATAATAATTTGGAATGCCAGCACTAATCAAATAGTAGGTTAAAAGAAAAATCTATGAAAAATTTAGTATTATGATTGGAAAGAAATAATATAGGCTTTTAATATACTTTCCGAAATATGATTTTTTGGGAACAATACCATATTGTATGTTTCTCTTTGGTGTTCTCTTTCTTGTTAGTTTTGTGAATATATATATTATATATATATTTTAAACATTACTGCTTGTTTCCTTCTTTTGCATCTCTCTTGTTTGTATTGTTTACTATTTTTGGGCTTGAGCAGAATAGCTAAGGACCCTCGATTTGAGAGACTACCCTGTACTCATAAAGGAACCTATGCTGATGATTGCCTTGTTGAAAGGGTGACTCAGGTGAGAACTGAAGGCTTCTTGCTTATTATACTGTTCGTTGACTATGGGTGTTCCAATTTCATATTTCATTTCTTTTTAATTTCTACTACATTTATCTAGATATCTACTTCTTAGATGGTTGACATTCTCAATACTTAAAAGATATGTATATTTTATATAAGGGAAGTTGGGAGTAACTTGTAACCTAGGAAGTATTTATTACGTAGCTTGGTTCATTTAAATTTTCTTGGATATATGCTGGATCATGGCTCACTTTCAGATACTGCTTTATGTTTGTCCACTTGTATTAGAATTTAGGACATTAGAGTTACTATTGTTTCCAAAAAAACAACTATTTTTCCATAGTAATTTTTGACACTATGGACATGTGCGAAACTTACTTGGGCCAGTTGTCATATTTGCACGCATTGTAGACGCACTGGAGCATGTGAATGCAGGTGAAAAGAGGAAAACTAACATGTTTATTCAGCATTAAATATAGAGTACATAGTAAACCAGTGTAAATTATAGTTCTCTTCTTTCAACTGATGTTCATAATGAAACTAACATATATTTAGTTACAGACTTACAGTATGGTTTATTATATAAATATTTTTAGCTATTAAATACAACAAGGATAACCAACATTGTATTAAGTTATCAGAAAAAAGGGGAACCAAGATCTCACGTTGTATCAGATAAAGATGATAAGAAAAAAGGATGAATTAGTGTTGTGAAGTTGAAGTAGAGATAGTGAGCTACATGCTGCTTTTTCACTGTTTTGGTATGTTTTTAACAGAAGCTTTCTTTTCGTGCAGCATAAGTGTTATATCGTTGCTACTTGTGATAGAGATTTGAAGCGTAGGATTCGCAAGGTATAATCAGACCGTAATAGTTGGCAACACAGGATGTTGGATTTAGATGTAGTAACTCGCCTATTTTCTTGCAGATTCCTGGTGTACCAATCATGTACATAACTCGGCATCAGTATTCAATTGAGCGGTTGCCTGAAGCAACAATTGGAGGAGGTAGGCTTAACATTTCTAGTCCATATAATAAATATTATCGTTTAGAACATAATGCCCTGAATTGTTGCCCTTTATTGATGTATTATTCTCAATTTTATTGAACTTTTGACTTATGAAGGTTTAGTCTATAACAGTTATTCTCAAATTTACTATGCATTTTTTCATACGCCTCACCCAAAAGAAAAAACTTTTTTCTGTGCCGGGCACTTAAGCCCCAAAAGACTATTGCGCCTTGAGCTTTCCAAAACCACCCCGGGGTTCTGGTGTGTTTGGAGAGAGGAATAATAGTATGTGTTGATAGGGACTCAATGATGTTTGATCTTTTGTTGGATTCTTTGTTTTTAAATCTTATTTTACTTAACTAGAGTGAGCCTCTTTCCTAGTCTTTTTTTTGTTTGGCTCTGTTTTTGTGGCCTTGATTTTCTTGTATGCTGTTATATTCTTTTTCTTCTTTCCCGACAAAAATCAATTATTCATTAATTTTTTTTTTCTTGATCAAATAATTGGTGATGCTACCACAAGTGTTCTTATTTTTGACACTTTGACTATTAAGTACATTCTTTAGGTGATGTTCATTATTGATGGTATAATTTTTTATTTTTTATTTTTTAAAAAATGGAGAAATCCCATGAAAAACGTTGAGTAGTAATATTTGACGTTTGTTTTTAATTTTTATTTTATTGTTGATGCAGCTCCAAGGATGTAATTGTGGCACTTTGCAATGATGGATTAAAGAAAGAATTCTTAAAGAGGTTTTTCCCCCACACCTCCAACCAACTTTCCCAAGAAAATATTAAATTTAAAGAAAATATTAGAAGGCCTTGGTATCATGTAAATTACTTTTGGCTTTGTGATCTGTTTTGTTGTCTCTGATGTCCACAATTATTTGCTTTTCTTTTTACATCAAGTTTATGTACTCCCACCCCCTAAAGAGAGGGAAAAAAAAAGTGGTTCTCCAAGCTGTTTAAAAGGTTATGGATGCGTATGAGCATAGCGTGACATTTACTTTGTTCAAATCTCTACCTCGAGTGAAATTTTCAATAGTAATTATTTATGTTGATTCGAATTGGACTGAATTGGTTTGATTTATGTCAATTTTATTAAAATTAGAATTAGAATCAAAGGAGTTCGGTTTGATTTGGTTTGGTTCCCAATTATCCTAACTGAATCCCTAACCTATATTAGGGTTTTCTATTAGACTAACGACTCTCTCAGAATTTCCAAATGGATGAAGAATAAAATCGGAGCTTACTTCACTGAATCCACTTTAGACTTTGAAGGAATTGAGTTGGGTTGGTCAATTTAAAAGAAATCGATATGAGACGTGAATTAACATTTAAAAGTCTCATTAATTAAACATAAACAAACAAGTAAAATATTATAATATAATTTGTTTAAAATCACCGGATGTATACTTTTTTTTTTCGTTTTTATAATTTCTTTTAGAAATATTTATCAATATTGATATTTATTTTTTCTATTGATATTTTTGTAAAATTGAGTCTTTTTTACATTTATAATATATGATGGCATGATTTTTTGTTTTTCAAATGGATATTTTAAACATTTATCTATCTTAAAAAAAAATTAAAAATTAAAAGTTTACAGAAAATGCTTTCATTCTATGAACTACCCTATAAGTTTCTAGTAGTTAAACAAGTACTTTTGATAGGTCCCTTTTGAATTATTAATATTTCTCAAATTACCAAAATGAGGTTTAACCAGGAAATGAGATTAGTTTTATGTAACAAACTTAAATTTATCTTGAAAATAAGTAAAACATTAATAATTATAAATAAAACAATGAGATCTATAATTACACAATGAGATCCTTTTTATGGAGTAGATTCTCAAATTAATGGTAGATCTCACCAATTGATTCAATTCTTGCATTTTAATAAACACTATCATTGACAATAAAAATTTTGATTCGAATTCTCTTGAAATAGATAGGACCTAAGAGATGCAATAAAAAGTTGATTTATTAATGAAGGTGTGTGTATTTATTTTCACATGAAAGATATAAAATCGATACACCCTTTAGAGCGACACTATTACTAGAGTCTATACTATTTAAATTCACGTTATACCATATAGTTTAATTCAATTAATCATATGTAACCTAACATGACGCGGTTGTTTGAATGAATCTCAATTAGTACATGTAATATTAGCTCCTTCACAGAAGTTAAAAGTTTCACAAGATTACAATTCAATGTGAATATGCTTAAAAGTCAAAACTAATGTGTTTAGAAAATAATTTTCATGGTCCCAAAATAAACCTTGGACAATGTCAAAGTATTTAGCTTATAAAGAAAAAATAGTACTGTAGCTATGTTGTTGGGTTGTTACTTGTGGCTCTCATCCCACCAAATTCATCAACATGAATATAACTTTATAAAGTAGCCACCTAGATGAAGGTTGAGTGTCATGTTCTCATATCTCAATTTTTTGGTATCATAATTTTACCCTAAATCATATTTTCAAGTTTCCATAAAAATTAATTATCTTTTAGTTGATAAACCTAAATTAAATATCTATATATGAGAATCCTTTTTGCACATAATGATTAGGAGTGTTGGGAATATACATGCTAACTCATACTTGTATTTTATCTCTATTATGATTTTTACTCAAATTGTCTTTTACTTTCAATCAAGTTTTAACTCTTAACTTTACATGTAGAGTAGGTCAAAACTATTTGAAAGCTTTGTCCCAACCATTTCAACCACTATTGTTTATCGCTTCATGGTTATCTTGCTCAATGCTCATACACCAAGTTCAAACTTCTTTAAGAGTGATTTTGAAATGATTGAAATCACTTTTATCATATTCAATAACACTCAACACATGTCTTCAATCATTCAAAATCAATTTTAAAATCATGTTTAAAAGTGTATAACCAAACATTAAATTGATTTTGAATTATTATACAGTTGACCTATTTTAGAGACTCAAAATGTAAAATGACCCATTATTTGGAAAAAAAAATGACAAATGACCTTTTGCTGATGTGATGATCGAGTGAAGTTACGAGTTTGCCCTTGATTTCTTTCTTCCTCATTCCTTCTTCTTCCCTGGTGCAACCACAACTTCTCCGGTGGACCAACCTCGACGAAACTCTTTTTTCTCTCTCTCTTTCATACTTTTTCTTCTTCTTTTTCGACGGACCAACTTCGACGAAAACTCTTCTCTTTTTCTTTTTTGTTTCCTCTTTCCTCCTTCTTCTTCTTGTTCTCCGGCACGACCAACTTTGGCGAAATTGTTTCTTTTTTTCTTTTTCTTTCCCTCTTTTCTTATTCTTCTTCTTTTCCGGCACAACCAACTTCGGCGAAAAACCACGCACCAGTTCCGACTGTGAGAAACGAGAGCAATTTTTGAGTGAGGAAAAGAAGTGCGAGAGCAAGAGCAAGAGGAGAGTGATTTGTGAGTGAGGAAAGGAAGAGCGAGAGCGAGATGGATTTTTTCACGTGCGTGCGAATGTGATGTCAATAGAAGGTTATTTGACATTTTTTTAAAATGGGTCATTTGCCATTTTGGACTAAAATTTTGGGTCATATGTACAAAATTTTCAAACTTCTTTGAGGTGAGTTTAGTCACACAACCAAGTCAAAGACTCACTTAAATTATAAATGATTTTAGATCATCTATTAAATCATGTTTTGAGAATGATTTTGAAACGATGAAAATCACTTTTGTCATATTTAATATCACTCCAACACATGCGACATTAAATTGATTTAGAATGATTATATATATATACTATATTGTAGAGTTTAAACGTGATAAAAGTAACGTTTAATTATTTTAAAATCACTCTCAAACATATCCTTAATAAATCCGGATCAAATTTAATACCCAAACTACAAATGATATTAGAAATGGGAGGTGTAGATGAAAGCAAAAGGATATGTCATTATGTGGCCACAAATGTATATGAAAATCTTTATCTCAAAAACCTTACTAATTTCAAAGTAAAAGTGGGTCCAATTGAAGTTGTGCTCATAAAACATTTGAGGCCCATTGGATTTCATAAGTTGTCTGTTTCTTGTGTTAGTTGGTGACTTTTATGAAAGTTTTTTGATGAAGAGAATTGTAAATGCTTTATAGCCTCTTCTCTCTCTCTCTCTCTCTCTCTCTCTCTCTCTCTCTCTCTCTCTCTCTCTCTCTCTCTCTCTCTCTCTCTCTCTCTCTCTCTTTTTAAATTAATTATATATATATATATATATTATTTTCCTTTACATCTTTGCTTAGCCACAAATTTCTTTTTCTTTGTGATTGCTATTTCGTCCTTCTTTTCTTTCAAATTTAAATCCCATGGCCACATTTTATCTGCCGGTTGCCATTTTCAATTGGCTCATACTTCACTATCTATTCAACTTTATTTATTTTCTTTTCCTTCTTTTTTTTTTCTTTATTTCAAAATCCAAAAAAGAAAAAGAAAAAGATAAGAATGAGGATAAAAGTGTGTAGTAAGGGCAAATTTGTCCTTTTGACCTGTTTATTTAGAAAAAGAAAAGAGGTTATTTTGATTTCTATATTTTACTTCCAATAAATCTTAAATTTAGTGTTTCAAAGTTGACTTTTATTGAAATTGATAAATTAATAATAATACTTTTATATAAGAAAATATGTTTCCATATTTATAATGAAAATATTAATATATAGTAAAAAAAAATTAAAATCAACAAAAAAAACTAGCAATAAGAGCTAAATTTAAGATTCGTTGAAAGTATGATAATTAAAACTGAACTACTTATAATGTATTTAAAAAAAAAGCATTTAAAAAAATTTAGTCATTTTTCGCAACGCTTTTGTAATCATTGAAGGTATTTTTTTTGTTCTTTTCATTGTCATCCAAAGAAATCTATGTTTCTTTTAGTAAAAAAAAATTGTGTTCTTATAAAAATCGAAAGTACAATTCTTTTTAGAAAAAGGGACCTAAGCGAGAGTAGTCTAAGTTGGTTTTGTAATTGTTTTGATTTTCTTACCTTATTTGCAAATATGTTTTCAGAGTATTTCGTATGGTTTTAGATGTAGGAGTTATTTTTACGATTCGTTTGGATTGCAGATATTGTTTTATGGATATGTACATTAAATATATAGAATTTAAATGTCTAAGATAATTATTGTCTGAGTTTGGATAGGTAGGATAATTAATGTCGGTAAGTTAAATATATGCGTTTGATTTAAATAAAATTAAATAATTATGTATTTAAATATAAGAGAACAATTAATGTAGTCATAAATTCAATTTAACATTATTTAATATATTATTATATTAATTATTTACTTAATCACTTAAAAAACTAAATGAGTATTTTTACATTAATAAAACATTTATTTAATGAATAATTTAATTAAATAAATATAAATTAATTTGAATATTAGTAATTAAAAATAAATTGTTATATTAAATGGTTAAGATAAGATAAAAAAAATTATTAAATAATATATTAATAATTAACTAAGATTAATTAATCAATTAACCAGGCTATATTTTTACTTTTCATCTCTCAGGTATAAAAATTCACATGCATTAAGAGTATTAGAAAACCCATGTCAGTTACATGTGAAATTCTATGAAACAAACAAGAATATTAAATGTCTGTCTAAAATTTCATGGCAAAAACCGTGAAACAAACGGGCCTTAATGCTTATTTCTTTTTATATCTTTTTTTTTTCTTTGGGGGTATATTGAATAATTTAATATATTTTTAATTAATTATATATTTTTCTATTACAAAAATTGCAAGAGATGGGTTGAAACCAAATATTAAAGGAAAAAATACATGTCTGTTAGTATTCCGTTGACATAAATTCACTTTGACATATTTTGAATTATTATTTTTTTTTTAAAATAACGTTTTAGATGAAATTTGATTACTTAATTTATTAATCAATAATTAGTTGAATTATGTTAATGCTAGCTTCTTAATTAATTATTTTAATGTGGTTAATAGGTTAAATTACATTTATAGTAAAAAAGTCTACATTAGAATTACTGGATAATAATGTATTAAATTTAAATAATCATTCCATGATAATAAAATAATAACAAATGAATCCATCAATTATTTATAGGATTAGTTTCATAAAATAAATACGAACACATCGTTTGTGTTCTCATTAAGAGGTGATTTCTTTAATGGAAATAGATTTTCATGGATGATCATTTGGATGATGATGAATAATTTTAGAAGAATTATATATAAAAAAAAATATAAAGTAATATTTAAATTAATAAATAAATATGTTACAATCATTTATCAACGTCGTACTCATAAATATATAAAAATATCGGCATAACGACAAAAATTTAAATATGATTAAATGTCAAATTCTGGGATGTTACACATAAATAATTCCAAAATTATACAATACATTATACGGAAGACTGAAGAGTGAGAAAGAGAGCTAAGGAATAAAATATAACATCTATTGTTACGATGGTATTTTGAAGACTTTCACATTGATGAGTTTACTTTTACGAGGTGTAACGGTAATACGGCCGGTACCCTCATTTTATTAATGTTTCTATTACGTCACCCTATCATATAATAAAACCTAATTACACAGTTGGTATATATATATATAAATCACATAAAATTTTTATTATCAATTTTGAAATTAGAAATTTGATTTTTTTCATCTCAAATAATGTAAATATATATATATATATATATATAACAGAGAATTTAACCTACTAACGACGAGGATATTTTTTTATTTCTTATTATTTCATGGGGTCTTTTCACAAATAGAAAAAAAAATAGGAAATACAAAAGCATGTGGTGCACTTTTTTCTATATGTGTAATTACTTTTTTTTTTCTATACACAACAATTTCCCTTATTTCATTCCATATACTTATATTCTTCTAGAGTTTGTTGTTTTACAAATTTTGTCCTAAGTTTCAAGCAGACATTATTATTATTATATTCATAATGATTATTTAGACTCAATAAATTTAAGTTACTACATTTACAATTAATTTTTTTTATTGGTATAAAACTTCATTAAATTTAAATACCGTCTAGCGGATTACAAAAATGAGCATCAAGCTCAACAAAATGACCAAACCATCCAAGAACTACAATAGACCATTAAAATTTTATGTTGTCATAGCTGCTTCATATAAAATTTATTACCTAATTGGAAAATTACTATACAAAATATCAAACTATTTACAAATATAGAAAAATTTCACTATCTATCAGTGATAGATCACAATAGACTTCTATCACGGTCTATCGCTCAAGCGATAGAATTTTATCACGGTCTATCACTGATAGATAGTGAAATTTTTCTATAATTGTAAATAGTTTGACTCATTTTCTATATTTGAAAACAACTCTTACTAATTATTAATATATTATTTTGTTGTTTAGTAATTAAATTACATATTTTAATTAATCTTAATTCATATTTAACTTAAAATTATTAATTTATTTTTATTGTAAATAAACAATATATTAAATAATAATAAATTTAATTCATGACTACCTTAATTATTTTCTTAGATTACTTTAATTAAGTAACTATATATTTTTTCAAAAATTAAGTAATTATTTAATTTAGTTTTTATACACAAAATTAGTAAAACAAATACATATATATTTAACTTTCAGACATTAATTATCATACATATTCAAATAGAAAGATTAATTATCTCAAATATTTAAATTTTATATATTTAAATTTTAAATATTTAATATCCATACCTATAAATGAAATATTAATTTAGGATTCGAACAAATCATAATTAGTTTTTCTTTGTAAAAAAAAAAGTATATTTGTTTTTTTCTCCAAACTTCGTTGGTAAAAAAGTCAAGTCTTTTGGTTTGAAATTTTATGATAATTTCGTGTGCAAGGATTTAATTTCTACCTTGAAAATTATTCCTAAGATGCACAGTTTAATATAATCATTGGCTAATAAATTAGAAAATTTTCACATATAGAAAAAATATCATACTATTTATAGAAAATAGTAATAAAAAAAAACACGGATAAACATTAAATAGACTTCTTTCAGCATCTATCACTGATAGACTTTTATCATTTTTATCACTAATAGGTTCTGGTAGACTCCTATCAGCCTCTATCACAACTATCTAAAAATTTTATTATTTTGTGTAAATTATTTTATTTATTTTTCTAATTTTAAAAATTACCCTATTAAATTTAAAAAATTAAATCATTATAAATTAGATCAAATAAGACATCATTATCATTTAGCTAAAGAGAGTTTAGTTTAACCATAATTGATATGACTTTCTTCTTTTAAACGTTGGAAGATTCCATCACCATTATCATAATTCTTTTAGTATTTATTATTTTATTATCGTGAAAAATATCTTTAAAGATCACGACCTTTACAATAATTTCATATACATATGCCCGTATTTATTCTATACATTTATATATTACTCTCAATTTTTAATTAAATAAACTTGACAAACTCACATGGATGGAGAGAAGTAAGGATTTTTTTTATTAATATTATAACTTTTAGAACTTTTAAGTAAAATATAGTTTTTTCGAAACTTATAATATTATTATTGTATTTTTAATTTCCAAGAGTACATGCATCACACGACAAAATGTGACATGGCAAAAATTTGTCGACTTAGATGTGGTCGGTATTCATTAGTGCCTAATTGTTAACAAGTAATTATTGACACACTACTATCGTCTATTACTGATACATACATATAGATATATATTAGTGTCTATCATGTATCACTAATAAACGGTGACATTTTGCTATATTTGTAAATATTTTCAACAATATCGTAAATGAATTATGAGGGAAATGATGACGTGGGATTCAACAGCCCACATGGGCTGCCACGTCAATGGGTGTGTCTGTGGAATAGATTAACTTAAAGGACACGATTTTGGCAATAATTACAAACGTACCTTTTCATTCCCCCATTTCTTGAGTGAATGAGACGTTCATAAATCATAATCAATGAGAATGGGGATGAAAATGCCTACACTCTTCTTCTATCCATTTGTCTCTTTCAATAGAATCAATACTTTTTTTTCGTCTTTAAATTAAATTTTCATTTTCATTGTCAGAGTCATTTTGATTTTGACTTTAATATCTTAAGATGTATACTTTACTCTTTTAATTTTAGAAAACATCTATGAAAGATTTATATTTGCTTTAACAGTTTTACAATTTTTTTTTTTTTTTTTAAAAAAAAGATAATAAGAAACAAATCAAAGACCTAACACCCTGAAAAATAAACGGTAGATAAACTACATCTAACTAAAGAATGTCAAACTGAATTCTAGTCTTGATGCATAAAACGAAAGGAAATAGACTGAAATAAAGAAGCCAACTGCTATATTTCTACAAGAAGATCCCGAACATCAAGAATTGGATCCAAGAGACGATCTACAAATCTAGATATATTGGTAGTGACCTGATAATCATTTCATTTTTTTTGTTTTTAGATTTTGAAAATTACGCTATAAACAATCATTCCACCTCTAAATTTCTTGATTTGTTATCTACATCTTACTAATGTTTAAATATAAAACAAAACAAAATTTTAAAAAAAAATTATTTTGTTATTTTTCTTTCTTTTGAATGTAGCTAATAATCCAACTCTTCTATTTAAGAAAGATGGAAGTCATTCTAAGAAATTGTGAGGAAATAGGTTTAATTAATTTTCAAAAATAAAAAATTATATAGTTGCCAAACGGAGCATTAGAAGTCAAAGTTTAATTTTTGAGATAGTTTAGATACTACCAAACACGTCTGGATTATTGATAATTTAGGCCGTTTGGTAACCAATAATTTTGAGTTTTTAATTTTTTAAAATTAAGTTTATAAACTCATCTTTCACTTCTAAATGTCTTGTTACTTTATTATCTATTTTCTATTAATATTGTAAAAAATTAAGTTAAATTTTGAAAATTGAAAAAAAAAATAGTTTTTAAAAATTTGTTTTTGTTTCAAAAATTTAGCTAGAGAATCCTACTCTAATGAAAATCATTATAAAAAATTGAGAGAAAATAAATTTAATTTTAAAAAAATTAAATGATTGTCAAACTAACATTAGAACACAAATTATATATATATATATATATATATATATATATATATATTTTAAGTTATGTTATGTCTATTTCGTTTATAAGTTTTAAAAAGCTGTCAATAGACTTCCGTACTTTCATGTTAAGATGACTTCTAATTTGTCTTTGTAATTTGAAAGTATTTCAATGAGTTATATTTAACTTTCAATTTTGGCCTTTTTTTAATATTGTAATTTTAGCTTTATTATTACAATTATATTTATTGTTTGAAGAACTTTTAAATTTAAATTATAATTATTATTTTGGTCTACCTAGACTTAAAATTCAAATTTGACCTCTATCATTTTGAAATTTTAAATTTGATTTTTTTTCCTTTTATTAGAATTTAATTTTGATTTGATTCCTACACACTGCCATAAATATGAAATTTTATAACTCTAGAAAATGATCATAACTACATTTTATGATTCTTTATTTTACTTTTTAAATCAACCACGAAGAAAACAATATCTATGACACTTACAAAAAAAACTATTATAATTGAATGTCAAATGTTTGATGTCGTTGACAACAAGCAACTACTTACATTAATAGATTTTCACTATAAAATTTTCTATGATATATAATCGTTGTTAATAAATTACTCAAAAATTTGACTCTCTCTCTTTTTTTTTTTGGGTCAAAATAGAGATATTAACGACAGTAAAACTCATCAACAAAAAATTTTATATTGACATTGTGTTATTGTCACAAAAATATAAGTAATGTCATATTTTTAGTGCCAATTTTTGTGTCGCATATTTTCTTTGGACGATTATATATTTTAATGTCAACAAAGGTTCATAAAATGAAAATTATATATCATCATAGAAGTTCGACTAATGAAATTATTACATTGTTAAACAAATACATCTCATGACTGTTTTATTAAATGTCAAACAAATATATACTTATAATGATGAATAATTATTTGTTTAATACTTGCTATTATATATTTGATTACAAAATAAATTACTTCAAATTTAACACAAAATAAATATAAAAACACAAAGATAATTGCAGAAGGTAGCACTTTTATGGCTAATAGTTAAGGGTATAGCAACATTTTTAAAAAATTGCATCTGTGATAGACTCTATCGCTCATATACTCTTATTAGCGATATAGTCTCTCACTTATAGACTCTGAGAGTAGGATCTAAATTTTGTTATATCTAAAAAAAAAAAAAATTTATATTGTGTTATATACTTTGAGGCTGATTGCCATATTTGCAACTATCCCTAAACATAAATAAGAATTTTCATATATAACTATAAAATTTGTAACATTTATATAATGAAACTAAATACAACGTAACTAATAGTCAAACTTGATAAAATTTTCAAAGGAATTAAGTACATCAAATGTTGCCACGTGTAGTTTACAACAAATTTTGTCACTAACACAATAAAAACGCTCATCCTTAAATCCCAATAATAAGTGACAATCTTGAAACATAGTTAATTTTAAAAAATTAAAATACAAGAAATGAATGACACCATCAAAATTTGGAGGTTAAACTTATAATTATAGTTTTAACTATTTATAATTTAGCCCCAATATTTAATAAATTTATGTGGACAGAACACTGTGTGACTCGTAGAAGAATCTTGAGATGTGCCAAGAAATAATGGACCTATTTAAAATTCTTGTGGCCAAGCTTGTTTCTTATTTTATTTTATTTTTGTTCCCTTCAAATAAATTTACTTAATAACATGACCCAAAAATGTCCATTTCAGTAGAAAAGTCAATTATATATATATATTTTTTAATCAAAATCAATTATTTAACAAACATATTAATATAATTACAAAGATATCTTTTACATGCTGATGGCTACCCCCACTTTTCTAGCTTTTATTAAATCGTGGCTATTACTTTATTACCAAGATGTATAATTAAAAAAAATATATATATTATTTAGATTTATTTATTAATCTGTAACTTACTAAATAGAAATTTCAATTTCTTAACCATGTAAATAGCTCCTCCTTTGTCTTTCAATATCTTTGTTTTTTCTTTTGACCTTCATATTTAAGCACAAGTTTTAAACAATTTGAAATAGTTTTTCATATTCATATTTTCAATAATAATAATAATAATAAACCTTATTCATGTTATTAGCATTCATTTTTCACATATTTTATATGTCTTCTTTTTTAAAATTCAAAAGTTGTTTTGTGAGAAAATTCAACCAATTATAGAAAACTAAATAAAAACTTTTCAAAGGATGAAAATAAATTTGAAAGTTAAACATAAGGAACTAAACTGACAAATTAACCAATAATTTAGCGGGAAATCAATTTTTATTCCTAAGTTTGTCCATTATCAAAATCTACCCTAAATTTCTAATTTCATCAAAATGAATTTCCAAATTTAAATTTTATCTCATGTTTTCTCACTAAATTTATTCCAAAATTTAACTAAAAAGTAAAGTAAAGATCTGTTAAAGTCTTGATATAATTAAATTTATCATAACTCATCAGCTTAAGTTTTTGGTCAGTTGACAATGATTTAACATGATATTATAGTAGGATATCGTGTCATGACTCATTTTTTTAAGCAAAGATTTATACTTTATTCTAGATTTTGAAATAATGTAAACAACATTATGTAATGGGAACATTTAGTTTTTCAATAAAATCATAATCTCAATAAAAAAAATATTTTATATTAAGATTACTTTTTTTGAAAAAGAAAAAACTACATCCAAATTGGAAATTAAATTAAGTGAGTGACTATTTCGTCTTTTTAACACCTTATATAATTTTATCTTAATTTAGATATTCAAACTTTGAATAATTAAATAAAAAGTTTAACTAATATAGAATTTGGATAAATAAATAAAAACTTTAACCATTATAAAAATATGAATAAGTAATTTTTTTTTAAATAGCATATTCTTTATATAACACATTTTAATTGATTATAAATATATAAAAAGAAACTAAGCATCCATATTTCATCCAAATTCCAAATGTCATTAATGGATTTTTTTTAATTACAATTTTTAGAAAAATTACTATAAATAAAAAAATATCAAACTATTTACAAATATAGAAAATTTTCATCGCAGTCTATCACAATAAAATTTTCTATATTTATAAATAATTTGACTCATTTTTCTATATTTGAAAAGAGCCCTTAAAATAACATAATTTCCATTTCAATTAATTTTCATATTCATTATAATTTCAACTAATTTCTATTTCAAACCTAGTATGAGTGTCTTATACAATAAAGTATGATTAAATTAAATATTAAAACTAAACTTATACGCAAAAGTAGACATGTCACATATGACATTATATCCCCCACTTATCAAAGTGTCCATAACGGCCTAGGAATCAGAATCAGGGGTATTATCGGTAATAACAATAAAGTTGAAGGGTAAATTGGGAAACTCCGCATAAGAAGGATCATAGTTTCCTTCTTTGGCAGGCTTCTATTTAAAGCCACTCTTAAGAACTCCCAAAAAACATTTTCCATTTTCCAGCCGAAGGAATCGCGAAGAAGAAAAAGAGAGCTCTGTCTGTGAAAGCTTGCACTCAAATGAAGTTCGCCAATGGCGCTAATTGCCACTAGAACCAAGATCTCAAGGATCCTCTCCTCTTTCTCTCCTAAGACCTTGTATTCTAGACCTCCATTTTCCTCTAATGGCGTCCAGGCGGCTGCTCGGCTCCACCCCTTGGGAGGATTCGGGCCTTCATTTGCATCCTCTGCTGTTGCTTCCATGGAACCCGAAGCCCTAGGTTCCAGAGCTATTGGCTTCGAAATCTTGGGCGTTAAGGATTATGAGGACTACCGGAGGTCTCTCTATGGCGAAATCACTCACAAGGCTTTGCTCGTTGATGCCGTTGGCACTCTTGTTGTTCCTTCTCAGCCCATGGCTCAGGTCTGTCTCTCTTTCTCTTTCTCTCTATTTACAATTTTTTTTTCAAGTCTCGATTCGTTTAATTTCTGTGTTGCAGTTTGTTAAATGGTTTACGATATGTTTTTGTGGATTTTGTTGCAGATATATAAGGAAATAGGTGAGAAATATGGTGTGAACTACTCGGAAGGGGAGATTCTAAGTAGATACAGAAGGGCGTACGAGAAGCCTTGGGGTAGATCTCGCCTCAGGTCGAATTTTGCTCATTCCATTCACTGGGTTTTTTTTTTTTTTTTTCTTTCTTTCTTTCTTTTGGACCGCCTTCGAATTTCAGTTTACCATGACTAATTTTGCATTTATTATCCTTAATGTTGTCGTCTGGATCTCGTAGACCTTGTGTTCTGTGAAAGAAAAGTCTCATGCACCCACTTCCATTGTTCGAAAGACCGTTGAATTGTTGACTAGATCAACCTGAATGTATAATTTAAGAAGAATTTATTTATGTTGTCTTTTAGGTGAATAGCTGTTCATCAAAGTGCATGTGCTATTTGGATTTGTAGTTTGGCATAAAATTAGTTGGCTTAATGAGTATGGTTTGAAGGAAATTATGACAAATTTAATGAATTTTTTTCACAGGGTTAGGTCACTGGCCATTATAATTCTAGCTTTATGCTTGTGGCCACCCAATATCCTAGTCAGTTTTGTGAAGTGTTTTTGTCAGAATTAAGTGGACCCGAACCTTTAATAAATATTATTAAGTGATATTGTTGTATTTTAGTTAATTTGCTTTAACCATGGCCTGTATTTTCTTGGTCAGTCCGAAGATTAAAGTGGTCTAAATATCTTTAATAATGGTAATTCAGCCTAGAAACACAACCTTTTTTCTTCTATTCTTTTTTGTTGGAGCAATTGCTTGCTCGTTAATGATCTAATGAGATCCTGCTCCTGGTTACTGTATGCATAACATGAAGGATTTTGTTTTATCCAAGGTTGAAATGATTAAGAAACCTTTCCCATGAAAAAAAGGGCTCTTTGTATCAGTTTGAATGGCAGTAGTATCTGGAATTTTAATGGTAGAATATCAACTAAATACCATCAGAGTAAAAAGATATTTGTTTATGTGGCTATCCTCCCATCGTCTTTAATCCGAACTTGATTTCTTTATTCATCAATTGATCTTTTGAGGACTGTATTGTCTGACTAATCCAGAGACTACGAGAAGTTTTTTTTCAATTCCTCTCCAATTCCTTCTTAATTAATGGCGTGATGAAAGTAATTGATTTTATGGAACTCTGCAGATATGTGAGTGACGGGAAACCCTTTTGGCAATATATTGTCAGTTCTTCCACAGGCTGTTCTGATTCTCAGTATTTTGAAGAACTCTACAACTATTATACGACTAACAAGGTTAGCTTTTTTGGCAGCCGCTTTTTCCTCCGGCAATTCTACTGTTTTGTGTTGTCTTTTATTATTATTGTAACGATCTTTCTTGCTGATAAATCTCTTGCAGGCTTGGCACCTTTGTGATCCTGATGCTGAGAGAGTCTTTAAAGCTCTTAGACAAGCAGGTGTAAAGATAGCCATTGTGTCAAACTTCGACACTCGGTTAAGACCTCTTTTGCGGGCTTTGAATTGTGATCACTGGTTTGACGCTGTAGCAGTGTCAGCTGAAGTGAGTTATTCATCCATTTTCATGTCTTTTGCTGCTTGCTCTTCTCTTTTTTTCATGTGTATTTCATGAGCTAGGTTTCATAGCTACTGGGACATGATTTGGTTACAAACTGCTTTACTTTGTCTTTGACATGTACATATGAATTAACATCAGTTGTTTTTCCTAACCCGATCTCAAACAGGTTGAAGCCGAGAAGCCTAATCCGACGATATTCCTAAAAGCCTGTGAATTGTTGGGAGTGAGACCTGAGGATGCCTTACACATTGGGGATGATCGTAGGAACGATTTATGGGGCGCTAGAGATGCCGGCTGTGATGCATGGCTTTGGGGAAGTGATGTACACTCCTTTAAAGAGGTATGCTTCAATCCAAATCACTTACTCTACCATGTGATGTAGTTTACTTCCATCTATCTGTCTCGAATCGATTCTTCCATGGCTCTGTCGATACCGAAGTTGACATGCTGGTATTTTCTTTTGTTGATGCAGGTTGCAGAGAGGATTGGAGTGAAAGTGTGAAAGAGGTTATGACTTTTGGTAAAAGCATTGAACTTGTTGGATTTCCATGGAAGCTCTCTGGATGTACAGGGTTTTTACCAGTGAGAGCAGCTGAGTGTATATATATTGTGTGCTGTGTTTGTAGTTTCCTATCTGAATGTTTTTGCTACCAAGCACACTAAATAAAAAGAACTCTTTTTCTTGTTTGTGTTCCTGGAGTGGTAAATTGCAGATCTTAGTGGTAAAAAAATGCATGGTTTAATAACAGATTTAGAAGGAATGGTTGCCACTTACTAAGGATTTAATATCCAATGAACTTTTTTAGCACTCAAATGTTGTAGGGTCAAGCAATTTGTTTTGTGAAATTAGTAGAGATGCGCTTTAAGTTTGGTCCACACATTTGTAACGAATATACAATTGCTGATAATATTATTTTGAGGCATGGAGTCTTCGTTCAATTAAAAATAAGCAAGTAGTATTTCATTGTTGAAGTGGACTTTAATGCATCTTGGATTTGTTTTATGTTGTTAGATCACGAAATCAATTATAGGTTTTGGAAGAAAGTATCAATGAATATGAAATAGTAATCTTGACATCGCTGAATAATGAATGGGGTAGTCAAATTCACTATTTAATATGTATGTAAGAAGTTACACATTTGAAATGGAACATACTGGTCATTGAAACACATCGGTAATGTTTTTGAAAATCGAAAAAGAAGTAAATTTGATTACATATCTTTGAACTTACTTTAAAGTTTAAGAACTATGTGTTAGTGTATTGACTTAATATTTGAATTAATTGCATCATCTATCTTGCCGTCGTCAATGACACAAATATTACTAGAAAATATCATTTGAAAAAAATAGAGAAATAGATGTATTCCCATCTTCGATAATTATAATAACGTTTGATTTATTTGACCCATTCTTGTACATGTCAATTGAGAGATAATGTGATTACCGTTAAGGTGAAATTTATTATTGATGCACTTGGTGAGTTGTTCTAGGTTAGAGTCAGTTGAACCTTGTATGTCGACCATCTTGAAATCGTGATATTGCTCGTTATCATTTCAACTTCAATCCTCGATACCGTAATATGTTTGATATCTCCACTGAGAATAATTTGAAAATAGTCATATTATTAAATGTAGTTGATCAAAGAAATTTGAAAATTGGACAAATCAATAAAAGCGGTTATGTTCAAAATCTTAATATTTTAAAAATAATTTTGTGGTAAAATTCATGATGAAAGGTAATTCCAAGATACCTAAAAATTCAACAACCAAAAATATAAAATTTTTTCAAATATAGAAAAATAAGTCAAACTACTTATAATTATAGAAAATTTTTATCATAGTGAAATTTGTTATCGTGACAGTGAAGTTTTATCGCTGATAGACAGTAAAAGATGGATTCTACTATTCTATCGCGGTCTATCACCAATAGACAGTGAAATTTTTCTATATTCGTAAATAGCTTGATATTTTTTCTGTTTATAGTAATTTCCCAAAAATATAATTTTAAAATCAAATATATGAAAACCGAAAAGTGGAAAAGAAAATCCTAGAAAATATTAGACTATTTTTCAGTTTGGGTGTGGATTATGGGCCCAATTTCGGAGCCCAATAAGAAAAATGATAGAGCCCAGCCCATAAACTAGTGGCTGCTGCGCGCTTTCGAAAGGTTTTCAACCATTTCCATTCCCATTTCAAGGGTTTTAGCGCTAAGCTTCGGCTACTGTCAAGGAAGTTTCAGGCCGAACGAACCATGGTTCGACCATTTGCGGCGAAGGGGAAGAAGAGAAAGAAGGCGGAGAAGTACGACAGAGACGAAGATGGCGGAGAATCAACCGTTCCGGCCAAGAAGCCTATGTTGGAGAACGAACCTGATGAAGAACCACCCAAGGAAGACTTCCACGAGCTTGAAGGTATTCCTATTGTTCCAAAGGACCCCAACAGTGCTAACAATGCTGGTGTCATTTTCGTCCTCGAAAGAGCTTCTCTCGAGGTTGCCAAAGTTGGGAAGGTAGGTATCGTTTTTCGCTTGCTGCTTTGGAGTTCTAGGATTTCTTTCAATTCAGGCGTTTAACTGAGTTTTCTTATGCTTTTTATGTAGTTTAAGCTAACTATTGATTTTCCATTATTTAAAACTGGATTTCAATGTTTCGTGCTTGTAGAATTACCAGCTGTTGAATTCTGATGACCACTCCAATTTTTTGCGGCGAAATAACAGAAATCCAGGGGATTACAGACCAGATATCTTGCATCAAGTAAGTAGCTGTAGCTCATTGTTGTTTTTCCAATTGGATAGGGAATTGTTTTATGGAAAGGAGATAGGGAATATTGTATGTTGATTATTTGGGTTTCAGAAGTGAGATTAAATTTAAATGATTCAGGCTCTTTTGGCGATTTTCGATAGCCGAATTGCAAAGGCTGGGAGGTTGAAAGTTGTTTATGTGAAAACTGAGAAAGGTTTATTAATTGAAATTAAACCACACGTTCGTCTTCCAAGGACGCAGAAACGATTTTATGGAGTTATGTGTAAGTGGATTTGCTTGTTCTAATTTGGCTACACATCTCTGCTATTGGGGTGTGCTGTGATCAATGGATTTGTTTTATAATCCTTTTCATTGACCTGTTGCTAAATACTTTGCAGTGCAATTGCTACAAAAGTTAAGCATCACAGCTGCAGGTAAGCGTGAGAAACTTTTCCGGGTGATAAAGAACCCTGTAACTCAGTACTTACCTGCCAATTCTCGTAAAATGGGTAAGCCTCCATATGCTCTTTCCCTCATTGTGAGTTTTGGTAGAAACTTTTCATACTGTTTTCTTGCACATCAGGTTTCTCGCATAGTTCAGACAAGTTGGTCAAGGTGCGAAATTATTTGGATGCTGTCAAAGATGATGTAGACCTTGTTTTTGTGGTATCTTTAAAACTCCTAACTGGAAATTCCACTTCTGAATGCTTCATTTTTATGTATATAACATATGACAACTTTCTTTTGCTGCAATGTGTTAGGTGGGTGCAATGGCTCATGGGAAAATTGAGACCGATTACACTGATGATCTTTTAGCAAGTAAGTTTGTTTTCTTTTGTGTGTCTATTTTGAGTAATTATATGGGAGGAAATGACTACATTAGTACATTTACTTTTAACTCAAGAATTTTTTTGAGTACTTGTGGTGTAGCGATTCATTTGCAGTATGAGATAGAAATCTCTGTGTAGAAAATGGGCGCGAATAGAGATTAGCGAGAAAATGTGTGCATAGAGGTTTAGGGGGACAAAGTGTATAAAGAGAAGTCAGTGGAAAAGTGTGTAGAAAGTAATTGGCAATAGAGTGTGGGTAGAAAGTAATGACGAAAAGTATCGCAAGAAATTAAGGATGAAGTGTATAAAAAAAAAGGTTGAAGGTTACATATCAAATATCAATAGCTTCTTACTTCTTTGAAATGCACTTCTAAATTATTTTGGCCTTTTAAAGGATGCCTCCCCAAATTGTAGCCAAACATAAGCATTGAGGTTGAAGGGCTAAGAGTGATATAGCCATTATATTTGTAGAACTGTGACTAGTTGGCAAATTGCTTAAACTTTTACTGTTGTTCTTGGGCAGTATAAAATTCTAATGAAGTTAAATCCATTATCTTGGCCGTGGAATCAGTGACGACTTTTCCTGTTATATTTGTGCAGTTTCTGAATATCCTCTCAGTGCTAGTTGCTGTATTGCGGATATTTGCAAAGATTTGGCAGATAGATGGAATGTAGGGTGAACCCTGCTTACAACTTTGCATCCAGTTAAGTTTAAAAATCAGTGCTTCAACGATCTTGTTCCATATATTTAGTTATTATTTCAGAAAATATGATGCAGCAGAGTTTTTAGGTTTATTGGTATAACCATAATAGAAGATTCCATTTTTTTTCTACCTGCTTCAAAGAGATGGGTTGTAGAGATGAATTAAGCCTTACCATAGCTATTTTTGTGTAGCTAATGCTTAATCAATTAAAATAGAATACCTCTTCTAAATTGAAAATTTGATAAGAAGTGATTGTAGTGGAATTTTAGTGCATTGCGTTTGAGTTCTTTGCTGTGCGTTAGAATATCACTTGTGAGAGGTAAAAATTTCCACTTATTTGTGTTGATTCAATTGGATGAAATTGAAATTGAGGGTACGTAAAAATTGATCCACGTTTTTTTTTTTCTCTGCAATACTTATAGATTAGTTGTATATCAACCGTAAACCCTCAATGAAGTTGTTTGCTTTTAATTTAAACTTTGTTTGAATCGCTCGTGGTAGTTAAATTTTAAATTTAGTTCTCGAAAGGTAAGTATGTCCTCAAATTTAGGAGAATGTTTTTACTTAATTCTTCCCATTAATAATGCTATGTGTTGTAAATATTGATTGATTTGTTATGATATGATGTAAGAGATAGCCAATTAGGCACAAGTGGAGAACAAGACTAGTTTGTCTAACAGGCATGAAAAATTAGTATTTCATTGCTAATGGTAATGATTGGGACTAGATGAATATACAAATTTGATCTATAGTTCAGAGAAGGTTAAAATTTAGTCTATGGTTTAAAAGTTGGAATTTATCTCCATAGTTCTATAAATAGTTTTTATTGAAGGGGCTATTTTATGAAGTTGAAATTTTAAGTTTTGAAATTTCAGATTAATTTCTTTAAACCATAGAGGTCAAAATTTGTAATAACTTTGGATTAATTTAACTTTTTGAACCTAGGAATGTATGAGGCACCATGCTTAAAGTTTTAAGATCCAACTATCTATCCATTGCCAATTACATTTATTTTCCAAAGTTATCTTTAATGAGTGCTCGCCAAGTTGATGGTGAAGAGTTTCATAATTTTTGTTCTAATTTATAACAAGGATGAATTTCAAGATTGAGAAATTATGGTTGAAAATAATGATTTTAAGTTAACACATTCTTTATACACATTAGACCAACAATACAATCCCTTTGGAGAACTAGGCAGTGTCAAGATTTTGCCACTAAGCAATTTTTATTTGAATGGAAAAAAAGGTCAAACTGTAAAGAAGCCAATTTTCTCCCAATATTCTAATTGAAAATATTATCTTTGAAAGATGAATATTTTTTAAACAAGGACAATGTTCAAGGGTTTAACAAAAGGAGTATATGCAATAATCTTGAAAAAAAAAAAAAACAAAACCTACCATAGCCTACAATAACAAAAACTAATGACATTGACTGATATAAACTGTCAATGAAGTTACAACCTAGTCAAAAAAATAGTTTTAGTTGATGTCAGAAACATTTACAAACAAGATGATGCATTGATGGATCTATGAATGACGAATTAGACCTGAGCTAAAGGGTTAGCACAATTTAATATTATGGATACACATGAATAAGTATTTACCTTCATAGTCCTTGTACAGAAGCAAGCTGCTTCTTCAGATTAAGGTTCTGTTTACATTCAGAAGCCAACTTTTTCTTCAATTCCTTGGTAGCCTCCTCATACTTTCTATCCATGAGATCAGACTCATCCAGTGCTTCCTGATATCTAATGCGGAACGCATCCAACTTTGCTTGAGTTCCTCGTAGCCTCATTCGAAGTTTCGCCTTTTCTTTGTCATTCTGAACCTTGTCCTGTTGACAAACATGCTAGATTCTTGAACAAGATAAGATAATAACTCTAGATGCATATGCTTTCTTATTTGTGCTTACAGAAGTAGAGTAGAAGCAAAAGGAAATCAATCAGCATGTAATATGTGTGTTAGATTCAGGAAAATAGCGGCAAGATACAAATATTCCACTCTTGTTTTTTTCCTATATGTAACAAATGCTATTCATTTCCAACGGTAACATTAGCAAACTACACTTTGATGAGATATATGTAAACTCTTACCACCTTCCAACGTCTTCATTATGCTTAATTTGGAAACTTCTTAAAAAAAAATCTCTCGACAACTTGGTACTTGAGAACTATTTAACATCTTGGGTAGCCTCTACATATTTAAATTTACAAGCTCTTGGGTAATGGTTTTCCCAGAAATTTATAAATTCCTAGAAAATCTTAAAGCTAAAGGTACTATGTAATCTTGCCATTGCCTACCCTAATTAAAGAGAATCTTTCAAAGATGGCCTAATAATGTACTGACAGAGGCTTCTTGAACAGCACGGTTTCTTTGATTACATGAACCAATTAAATTTCCTATTGTTCTTCCCATATATGCAAACACCATTTTATATCATAGTTCATTGGATTCACAAGAAAGCATTCATCAACTTTCCTCATGATCTTCTACGAAATAGGATTACAAAACTCTATTTCTTGGGATTTCCCCAAAGGAATCTGTAAATAGGAAAAGGGAAGAGTTTCACATTTACAACCCACTTTTAGGGCTAGTTCCAGCAATCTTGAAGTCCTTAAATTAACAACAATGACTAAAGACTTGGCCAATTCACCTTTAATCCTAAAAGGGGTCTCAAAGAATTTAATCATCTTGAATAAATTATCAATCTTCATTCCATCATCTCAAAGAATTTAATCAGACTGCAACTGCAACAATAAATGTGAAAGGTATTTTTGTCTTTGGCCACCAAGAACCGATCATTTTGGACAGAACCCCTTTTTAGTAGAACTTAGAAGCAGGCTTAACACCATAGATCTAGCATCTAGTTTTTTGGTACTTCCTATCCAGCGATACCAGTAACACCACACATGTTCAGAACAAATAAATATAATCTCTGAAATGTACCAACCTCTTAAATTCTTGAAACCTATTTAAAATATTCAATATAGTCAAGAACTTACATCATGCATCTTAACTTCCAAGCTGGAAATTCTCGAGGCCAATTTTTCCGCTTGAAGTTTTGCCCTGATTAACTGCATTAAAATCATCAATATAGCATGTTTACTATTCAGAAAACTTGGTTCAACAAAATAAGGAATAAAAAACAGACAAGTTTTGTCGTCACCATCTCACTGGTATTATTTTTTAGCAATTCTAATTCGATCGAATGAGTTTGCAGATCTTGAATCTGAATCATCAAATTATCTCTTTCCTTCGTTACAAGAAGCAGCTGGTTTCTAATATTCTGAAAGAGAAAAGACGTGTGATTAAATACAAATATTATCTCACCCGAAACCTAAAGTTCACACAATTCCACCAAAGTTGAGGCATAAATTATGTTTTGTTCATATTGGTTCTTCAAACGTATGGTTGTAGCTTTATCAATGAAGCTTCACGTGTACCATTAATTAGAGATCTCCAAACCTAACTGAACAAAACTAGAATGATTCCAATCTTTTTCATTTTGTTTAAATGAGTTAGTTGGTTAGATATTTTGTTTGATTCTATATATATTTGGTTTTATTCTTCGTAGATAACAACTTTAATTGAGAACATATGAAAGAATTTACGATAACATTATAGAAAAGAAACTAAGAAAGGAAGGTCAAGAACAAAAGAAGCCAAAAAAGTGAACAAAAAGATTCTTGAAAAAGTAAGCAAACAAAACCATAGAAAGGGACTACGAATGAAAAGAATAACACATGAAAGATAATCACTAAAATCCATAGCTTTCGCAATTATTCTATAGGTTCTATTTTGTACAATTGGAACCCTTTCCCTCATGAGGGTATACTTTTGAGGCCTTTTACTTTTGTATGCCCTTGTATTCTTTCATTCATTCTCAATGAAAGTTCTATTTTAAAAACAAAACACAAAATAGAAAAACCAAAAAAACCAAAATATCAAAAAAAGAAAAAAAAAAGGGGGGGGGGGGGGGGGGGGAAAGAAAAACCCTCCCTTCAAGAACTTTCCTTTTGATTTTGAGCTAACCAAAATTTTCAAGAAAGTACAATGTAATGTCCCAGGCCCAAGATTCGGCACCTAATGGCCCTAGCATTTCCATGCATCCCCTACGACCTGACAACGTCATCCTTGCTTGTCTTGAACTACTTCTAAGAGTGAAAACTACCCCACAAACCAACACAGGTCCATTCGGCATGTCTTATCTTCACTCACATGGTTCCTAGGAAAATTTCTAGGAAGTCACCCAACATAGGAGCGCTCCAAGCTAAGCACGCTTAATTTTGGATTTCTTATGATTGAACCATCGAAAAGGAAGGTGCACCTTGTTGGTATAGGTAGTAACTTTCAATTCTTTTAAATCTTTCTTGACCTACCTTTTGTGAACTATTCAATATTGAGAACATGTAGATGCCCCACCAAGAGAGTGACACTCAACCGGAAAAAGGTAGAAAAGTGGAAGTAGGGTGGGGCATCTACATGTTCTCAAATCGAAAGGGGTAGGACCCTAAGGAATGGGAACGGAGTTTTGATGTTTGGTCCCTTGTGAGATTTAATGTCTATTTGGAGCATCGATCATGAGCTTCTTTTGTAATTATTTGCTTGGTCATATTTTGCTTGATTGGAGAATGAAGACCCTTTTTTAGGGTGCTCCCTTTTGTGGGCTTATTTTGTTTGTATGCCTTGTCTTTTTTTTTCTTCCTCGATGAAAGTTGGTCTTTTATATTATAAAAAAATAGGTCAAGAAAATATTCATTTGAACTATTGTATCATCTCGTATCACATCCATAAAAGTGCTGAAAGTAATAGACTTACTTGCTGAGTGGCTTCATTTTCAACCTCAGCTATATTTTTCTCATTTTTTAGGCTCTCTATGACATCTAGCTTCTCCTGACTGCAACAAAATATACAAAATTATCAAAATAAAAATAAACATACTCCACATGTTCTTCAACTACATACAATATGGTAGATAATACGAGCCTAAAAAGCACGGACACAAATATAATGTGACACAGATGCTCCAGTATATTATTGCCTAAGAAATTAAAACAAAAACAGAACAAGGAAGCATTCAATTAACAAATTTAAAGTAAATTATACTAAATCAGATCCACAACTTAAGCTTAATGAAATTCTCATACATCTGAACTAGACCAATTTGGATTTGTAATAACAATGGAAAGGTAACATATATAAGTTATAGCAGTACATGATACAAATGCTAAAAAGAACCTAAGTGTCTTTATTAGTATAGTTATATATTTTTGAACTAGAAACAAGGTTTTCATTGTTAAAATAACTACATATATTATTAAACGACGTAACAGATTAGACCATCTTTAATTTTGACGCCTCAATTAATATATGTAAAAAAGAGATGCATGATCAACCAAACCCTCTGAAGATACAACTGAGAAGAAAGTCTAGAAAAAAACCTGCACTCTTTTTCCCGTCTCTCATTCTCCTCTGAACTTCTCAATCTTTGTTTAAGTACCTCACATTCTTCACGACAAGACTCCAAATCATTCATCACCTGCATCACAAAGTTAAAATCTATAACCATCATTGCAACCATCATAAACAAGAAAGCACTGCACATTTTATACATTCAAATGCATAAAGATTGTAAAAACATCCGACAAGTAAGAAAGAGAGACGAACAATGTCGTCAATGTATAATATAAAATAAAATGGACTAACCATCTTGTCTTCACATTCCATCTTTGGATTACCGGTAACTGGTAAGAATTTATTCACGGAACAGTTTGATGACTATTTATGCCTATGTCTAAACCTTTATTAGATAGCTCAAATTCTTACAAGGTATAATAACTTGATGTAAAATTAGCTCTTCATTTTCAGCTTTAAAGTCCATATATAGCTCGTTATATTTGCTCCAAAACTACTATAGCAAGGCTTCTGTGTGCTTGTGACCCATAATGACATCGTTTTTGGTAATGTTGGTAACCCAGAGATTCAAGGGAAGAAAATAAAGTGCAATTGCATGTTAGCAATATTTTCCCAGAGATAAAAAATCCACATTTGTGAACAATAAAACCTATCTATAGGCTTTGATTTTAAGCAATGTACGACCATTCAAACACCAATAAATCATTCAAACTTTTCACGTGAACTGTCTCCCTTATGCATTATGAAGATTGAAGAATATATTTTCATAGCATATGGTGATTAAAACTACTTTTTTATGGTAATATTTGACTTAAATATAAATAGAAGAATTTCCATTAGGGTGGAAGCTACTCCTATTTTTTAGGATGCCACTTTATTTGTTGCTTCTTGTAGGAGGGCTTATAGGTTACACAGAAAGAACTTTATATTTGGGAGTACTTAGCACAATAACAGTAAATTTCATATCTGGTGGCGTAGTTCTTAGTCCAGCAGCAGTAACATGTTATTTGGGAGAACTTAGACCTTAGACCTGAAGAACTACTAAAGAAGTATTAGAAATACTTAAAAACTTCTAAATTCCAAATCTTTTCACTAAAGAATAGGCCCTTTTTTTCTTTTTGAGTTCAACATGTAGGGGTAGTGATTCAAACCTCTAACCTTTAGAATAAACTTAATTTAGGGAATGAAATTTAAATGTTCCAACATTAATTTAGTTTAAAAAAATACAAACATTAAACATAACATACATTAAATAAAAAGCCTTAAGTTGAACTAATAAATGGCTCGTGTATTTGCTTTGTTTAGAGAATTATATGTCATTTAGAAATGCTAATGAAACGAAAGTGCTTTAGAATTTTAAAAAGTTTGCTTTGCTTATTCCTTATACTATCACTAAACAAATCAGCACAAAATATATTTTTTTATATTAAAAAAATACCAAAACGGAATATTAGTACTGATAGATTGGTTTACAAAATTACTACGCAATCTCCCATCCAATCTTTAATAACGCAAGGATTACTCTATTAGCTATCCACCGGCATTTTGAAAATATAATTATTACCTCCAAGGCTCCAACTAAAATGAATGAAATATATGCTAGGAAAATTCAATCGGTGCTGCCAAGACAGAGTGGAAAAAAATAAACAAGGAAACTAGTTTTCGATAAAACTATGGACTCATAAAGAGCCAAAACTTCAAACTGAAAGAAAACAAAGAAACCATTTATAACAAGCAAGCTGCTACAGCGGATTCTTGACAAGTTGACTCATAAAGTTCATACCTTAGATATTTCTTTTGATGCGGAAGCCACCTTCAGATCGTGTAAATTTACTTTCTCTTCTATTGCTTCAATATAAGTTTTCTCCTTCGATAACCATACAGCTCTTTCCTCCTCCATTTCCAGAAGGGCTTCTGTGAGTTGCTACAAAACCAGTGGAAATGCACCAAGAAGTTCAAACATGAAACACAGCAGCAAATGTTTTATGAATAACTCAACAAATATTATTTTAGGTTAAATTACAAGTTTAGTTCCTGAGATTTGTGTCTATCTGGTCCATAAACTTTCAATTTTGTGCTTAATAGATTCTTGAACTTCTAAAAATGTATAGTCTTAAACTTTCAATTTTGTATCTAGTAGTTCTCTGTATTTAAAATTTTGTGTCTAATAGGCCCTTGACCTATTTGATATGTTTTAAAATTCACAGATCTACTAAATATAAAATTGAAAGTTTATATCTAATAGATCGATTAATTTTTAAAATCTTCAAATATGTCAAGAATCTATTAGACATAAAAATGTAAAAAAAAAAAAAAAAAAAAAAAAAAAAAAAAAAAAAAAAAAAAAAAAAAAAACCTCAAAGCTTAGAGACTAAACTTGTAATTTAACCCTATTACTTTATCATAGACAGACAGGTGAAGGTAAAATCACAAATTACCATGGCCAATTCTTCTTTTTGTTCTTCCAGAAGTCCTATGGAGCCTTCCAAGTTTTTCTGCTTAAATGTAGCCTCTTCTAAGCTTTGTTTCTGGAGAGATATACAATATCATGTTTCAGAAAGAAAAGAGAAGTCCTCAGAGAAGCAATATCCGATTATTGAAATAAAAGCATAAGCTTACAAGTTCGGTGACATCCTGTACAGCAGTCAGTTGTATGTTTGCTATTCCCAGTTTTTCAGTTAAAGTTTCTAATTCTGAAAGTAAGCATTCATTTCTAAATATTGCCTCTTCTTTCTCAATGTATGTGGCCCTTAATTGGTCTTCCAGAGAAGCAATCTTCGCCTCTAACTCAAAGGCAAAAACTTCCAACTTCTTCTGATCTTCCTAATAAACATTCAAAAGAATTCAGATGTCTGACTCTCCTAAAGTGGACCAGTCCACCTTTTAGAAGAATTTAATTGGGCTACATCATTTTTCAAAATATTTGCAAAGATAAATATAAATTATGGAGAACATATTTTATATATTTGAAAATATGAATTTCGATTGAAGTAATTGAAAATATAACATATATAAAAATTGAGTATGACTTTTTTGTTTTTTTGTAACCTACCCATGATTAATTAACTAATAGAAGTAATCAATATGTTTCTTAACACCAATAGTGTTACTGTTACCTCCGGTATTTGTTCATATGGAAGTACAAAGGACTTCGCTCTGTCTGGATCAAGCCCCTTTGAACTCTTATCAATTATGGAATCACGCCGTCTACCGGAAATGGAGTCACGCTTATTGATGTCACGCTTATTGATATCACGCTTAAGAAGAGAATTTTGTCCACCTAGCCGTTTTATCTCTCGTTCTGCTGCAGCTTTCTCACCCTGGAAGTGTGAAAATGTTATTAAATTGATGGCCCATATTTGAAGTTATTCGGAGAAAAATGGAGAAAAACAGAAAGAGGTTATCAAACCTCAAGTTTTGTTCTCTCTTGCAAAGCATTCTTGAGCTTAACTTCAGACTCTTTCAACTTTCCTTTTGTTTTTTCAAGATCTTTTCTCAGGCTTTCCTTCTCCCTTGCAAGTGAACTAGATGACAAACATGTCATTTCCTTTTGAAGAGTTTGGATTTGAGCAAGATATTCAGCTTGTTCCATATTCCGATGATCAAGAGCCTGCAGGAGCAACAAACACGCAAGCGCGCATCATTTAGAGGGATTGCAAAGCATACATCTAATAAAAAAAATATAAAAGAATATTTACCATCGATAGCTCCTCACAATTTTGAAATTGCTGTTTCAGTAACTCTATCTGATTCAGGAGATCATCCGAGTAATTTTGAAGAAGCAGCTGCACATCCAGAGAAAAATAATTAAAACTGGCCTACAAGATGCAGAAGGATTAGAACCACATACATAAAAAATACACACCTTCTCATTTTCAATTTTGGAAACTTTCTGCATCATTTGGGAGTTCAACTCTTCATGATCACTAATAATTAGTTTCTGTTGCACAGAACATTGATGGATCATAGTCTTCAAATCCTGCATTTTGTCACAACTAATGAGATCTGGAGGACAGTCATTGAGCTGGACAAGAGTATGAGAACACTAGTCTCCAAGAGCTGCTCCAAGAATACTTACAAGCAACATGTCAGATAGAGCAGAAAAACACTGAGATGTATCATTAATGAGTAAAGAAACACTCGAAGAAATTTGTTCAGAGTTTTCAATTTCTGTAATCACTTCTTGGAGTTCCATTGAAAGTATTGACAATAAGTCAAAATTTTCTTCCTGAAAGAAGCATATTGGCAGAAAGATGGTTACAAATTACTTTATCTATTAACTGATTAACTCCTAACGTATTAAAAAAGACGTACACACAGGAAATTAGATAAAAGGCAAGACCAAATGATACAAAATCATAATTGTAGATGAAAGCTCTATGGATGTATTCTTACAGATTCAGGGGAATTAAGCTTCTCGCGAGCTACCCTGGCTTCTTCACGTGCATTATGCAGCTCTTCAGATAGCTATAAAAGTTTAAGATCTTACGAGAACTCAACTTCACAATATTACATAATAACAAAGCCATATATAATAAACCCAACTCAAAAACCATGAATGACTACTATCAATATGAACACGGAACTATGGGGAGAAACTTTCTATATCCATCGTAAAAAATAATAACAATAATAGATAAAATGTTACAATAAAAGGTAAAGTTTATGTTTCCATTTTCTGTATTCACTCAATCGCTATTTTTTTGCCTCTTAGTTTTCTAACTTAGAAATCTTATTTCAGTAAACTAAGTGATAATTTCAATAAAGAATTCCTTTTCTATTTTCTAATGACTGTCTCCAAAATTAGACAAGTTTTTTGGTTATACAACATAGTTGCCAATATTTGTAAGGTTAACAATACTTTTGGTTCTTAAACTTTCATGAAAATCGAATTTTAGTCCATGAACTTTAGCTTGCTTGGAGTGGGGTCGAAAATGTATTTTTTTTCCAATTATATATTAGTTCCCTATTTAAATAAGCTATTGTAGTTTTATTAAGAAAATCACAATTTCTAAAAGTTTATGTGATGTCTATTATATTTCCAGAAATATCAATTAATATATCATAATATGAGTTATGAATATCAACTTTCATATTGACATCAATATTTTAAACCTTGCATAGCATCCACAAGGATATTTGTTGTAAGTTAAGATAGCAAAACAAAGTAAGATGGGGCAGTTGAACTGTACTTACCTCATCGAACTTTTCCCTAGCACATATATTTTGCTCTGTTGCAAGCTCCACAACATTATCAAGATTTTGCTGACTTGAAGATTTCTCCATTTCCAAAGTCATTATCTGTGAAATAAATAATAAAATATAAAGGGCGAAAATGAAAAAACAAAAGGCACTTCCAACATAAGAGAATAATGTAGATATATCATATATTAGCAAGTGAACCGTGACATAAAATAATTGAGGATCAAAACACCCGTTCTTGAAGTCGCTTGATAACAAGAATAGCCTCTGATTCCCGTAAACTTATATGTTTGTCCCCATTAAAGTCGCCTCTTTTGACATGATAGTGATCATCAATTTCAGCAAGCTTCCTTGTTAAGCAATCAATTTTTATGTCACTCATAGTTTTCTACAAAAAAATAATAATAAATAATAAATAAATAAGGATTAAAAAGAAAGAACTATCAGGAGAGGGGAGAGATCATACTAATATTGTGGTTAGAGAGACTAAATACTACCTCACTTTCAAACCTTAACAACAAATCTTCATATGCTGCTTGCACATCTATTACATCAGTGTCCTGCCAAATTTATATCAATGTTAATGCCGTAATTACAATTTAAAAACTTTAGAGCAATAGACAAGTGGCATTACTCCCGGTAAGCTTTTCTTCTTCGATACCACTTTTCTCCTATTGGTAACATGCAATAATGCACAGGGATCTGGGAAAGCACACCCTTCTAATACATTCTTTTGATCGCTCTCACCCCTTTTGCAAGTTTCCTCCTTAGAAACTTCAGTGTCGTCCACCAGTTCTTCGAATGGAAGAAGTGGTCCCATTTCACGATCAGCTCTTACAGGTTTCACAGCGGAAGACATAGATTGGATGGTTGGATACACCTAAATTTGCAAAAACATTTCACAAATGAGCGCGAGTACAGAAAATGTACGGCAAAAATTCGGTAGAGATATCCGCTTTAATTTAACTCAAAATAAAGGCAAGACGAATATAAGATGCAATTTGGGGAGTTTTCAGGAGACTCCTCAGCTCTCCCATTAATATCTACAGTACAGCTTCAAAACAACTTTTCCCTATATTTCCACATTTATTCTTCTCTCCCTAGTTGGTTTCCCTTCTAACCAACTTCCATCTTGTGTACTCTGCCTTAACCATCCTAGCTTCTTACATCATTGGATTATCTCTGGCAATCATTAGGTAAGCAACCAAAAACAAATACTATCTCAAAATCTACTAAACTTCTTGGAAAACATAAAATAGGACAGTTTCATTAGCGTTCAAATAATAGGGAGTCACGACACATGATATAAACCATGTGGTAAAACAATAAGACGACAATTTTACCTCTCTAAGGGGCTTCCGTGAAATATTTCCTGGACACCATGTATCCCTTCTCTTATCCTACAATACAAAAGAGTACAATTTTTATGTCCAAAAAAATTATTGAGAAAAAAGAAAAAAGAGTACAATTTTTTGTAAAGAAACTCTGTATAGATGTAATAAGAAGACTAATCAGAAACAAAGAATAGTAGCAAAGAACTAGATACAATGGTCAGATAGAAAAAAATAAAGCAGTATAACAAAAATGAGATGGGACATGTACAGACAAAAAGAAGTCAGAAAAACATAGAAATGCAAACCATTTTCTTTTTTATTAGAAACGAGATTTATATTAATAAAAAATAAAAAATAAAAAAAAAATAAAAAGAAAAAAGAAAAAAAGAATGAGAGATATCCCCAGAGGCCAAGGAGATTACAAAAAAGCCTCCCAGTTGGCATAAATCTGAAAGTTGTAATTACAAAACCATAATAATTGCAATACATTTTTATTTTGTGAACCTTTTTAACTCCATCATGGTTCTCATCTCTTTTCGAATAAAGCACCATCGAACTCAAATTTTCTATTTTCTTAGCTTGCTCCTGCACCCTCTTCTCCCATTCGGACTGCACTTTCTTTTCCTCCTCCAACTCCAAAGCCATTCGTTCCCTCTCCAGTTCAATCTGACATGCAAATAGAAACTTTCAGGATAAGTCCGTGCACCCTCAAAAATAAATCATCATATTAATGTTTCTTGCAGACCTTTAATAATGTATTTCTCAAGTTGAGGATCTCCTCCCCTAAATGCTCTGAATGGGAACCCTGAAACATAGAACAAAACAAAAGATAGTATGACCTTTTTATCAGGAGGGGGAAAAAAAAGGAAGAAAACAAAAAGAATATATGGTCTGACCTGCAATTTGGCTCGAAGCTCCTCAATCTCTCTTTTCTGACGCTTTAACAGAGCAGCATCTGTTAATATCTACAATAAAAAAATTAAGTTTTAAACTGGATGCAAGTGGATAAGCACGATGACTAAGAGCAAATGTGGGCCGAGAAATATTAGCTTCCTCAGAGAGAAGCATAAATATTTGAGTTAAAACGAGGGGAAGAAGAAATGAAACCAAAGTATAGATCAAAACCTCATTCACGTGAGCACAGTTAGTGACACGTAATGCTCTACTAGCAAACTGGAGGGTGCTTTTAGTCTCATCTGCATGAATCTGTCACCAAATCATGGAACTTAAAAATCAGGATGAAGTACTTGATATGCAAACTTCCTTCAAACACACATAATGAAGCAATCAAGTACTCGAGAGAGTGCTAAATTCTAGGAAGTCTATAACCAAATCGAGGCACTTCAATAAGAGAAAAAATAATAGATACACACCTTTTGCATTTGCAAATACACGATCAAGTAATTACATTTTAAGTTTTGAAGGGCCATTGAGCTAAAAACACAATATAAACCCAAAATGGTAACGAGATTTTTTATAAAATTCTTTAATATATTGTAAAACAAACACAGAAACAGACTTTTTATTGATTTAAAGAAAGGTACCAAATTTCATAAGATTCTAGCACCTAACTCAAAAATAAATGCAGAGAAGTAATTCTCTAAAATTTCCCCGATTACAATCCTCTCTACCCAACTAAACGGATATCTCTACGCACACATAGTAAAGCTTCATTTTTTTTTTTTTAAATGGAAACAAGACTATCCATTGATAAAGCCTCATTTTTCTGAATGATAACGTGATATTGAACCTTTACCACTTCACAGAAGTCTATGTAATAAAGTATCACTACTTAAAACTTAAGGAACACAAATGAAAACCTCTCTGGTGACAAAAGATGATACCTGTGCTAAAGTGATATTGCATATAATTGCTGTGTTTGCATTTCCACCGAGTGCAGGTTGCAAAATGCGAGTAAGTTTGCTGTCACGATAGGGGACATGGCTCCTGCAACATATATCAAATGAGAACCATGCATCCAGGAACAGTCCTTTTATGCAGCAAAGAAGTGGGGAGGAGGGGGGGAGGGAACACACACACACCTACCCTTGACTCTCAGCACCTTCACTTAATTTTTTAATCACAGTTCCCAGTGTCATCAAGCTTTTATTAATGTGGGAACCCTCTTTAAGGCGAATTCCCTCGGCACCAGTTTTTGCAGCACGCTCCGAACCAGCAAGGTCCACTAAATTCTGCAATCACTTGGCACAATTATGAAGAATAAGGAACGCCTATGAAAGAAATTTCAGAAAATAGAATTTAAAGATGATTTTTTATACTTTGTGAATTCAGATTTGAAATTTAAAATTATAAAATGCAAGGCTACATTAAATACATAATTATGATATTGTAACATGATAAAATTTATAGTTTATATTCAACCAAGTTGGTAATTACAATTATTTTTCATTTATAAATATATTACCAAATATATTTCTAACAACTTTTAAACTAAGTCCCAATATCTAAATCTGCTAGCAAACATATATGTGATATCACTAAAAACATGAAATACAACTCTAATTTTCATCAAAACCATTGTTTATACATTTATGTTTTTAGATCACTAACCTAATTCATGCTTGACTTTTTGTTGATATGGTGAGAAGTTACAAAATACCAAAACTATGATGCTAACATCCAACCCAAAGGCTCCTGAAATGACAATCCACTCGAGCCAACAAAATCATGTAGAAAAATTTCTCCACGAGAAATTACAGAACGTGAATACCCCCCCCCCCCCCCCCCCCCCCCCAACTCTACCACCTCCACCTAATCCCTAGAAGCCCTATTTGTTGACGAAGAAACAAAAGTTTTTATTGATTAAATGAAAAGTTACACAGAGCAAAGTATTACAAACAAAACAAATGCTCAATTTCATTTATCTGCTAAGTGGTTTCATATTAGATGGTTATCGGTAGTTTTGCACTGACCAATTTTATTTATCTACTCTACAGAATTAGTTCTTGGTCAAATATGATACCATGTTGGTGAAGTTAGGGAAGGAGAGTGTCAAACCTCTCAAATGTCTAGCTAGGGTTTGTCTCTTACAAATTCAGTGAGTTCTTCATTTGGGCATCTTAGCAAATGTCATCTCAACATTTAAGGGATTCACCATCAAGTCGTCACAGATTATATTTTCAATTCTTATAAACTATCAAACCAACAGTCATTGAAAAAAACATATGGTAGTAACAACTGTTTTCCATCTAATCATATTGAGACATTGCTTCTCCTACTCTTTCTTCAAAAAACTATTCCTCCTTTACTCAACCTCAATCTCATCACCAACCTACACAAGATGATATTCCTTTTTCCACAATTCTTTCTTAGTCTAATCATCTTACTCCACCCAATCCCTCAAAACCCCTACTTTTCATTTATCTGTTATCACTATAAGTTTGTTCTATGTATCCTCCGTTTTACTACATTATCAAACTTTCCAAAAGCCCTTTCTCTTTAAAAGAAAAACTGCTCGCTGCTTTCTTCAAAATCTTTCGACCCTGCATAGGTAAATATACTTCCTTCCAGAATGAGAATTATTTCTTTGCCCTATTTGAAATGATTCTACACACCTCCACCACTGCACTTTTACTGATGACCTTCTCCGTTCACAGCACACAATCATCACAACTTTAATTGCTGATAAAGGAAATTATTCACAAGTTTATATTGCCATTTCCTAACCAGCCTGCAATTTCGAGCTAAATGAATAAAGAGGAGAGCATCTTTCCACACTCCTTTATCAACTATACTTCCCTTATATCAAATGAAATCCAAAAAGTTGTGCGTTAAACTTAAAGGAAGTGCCCCATAGTTCCAATCGGTTCTTTCTTTCACAATTCTTTGAATGAGAGAGAGGGAGAGAGGGAGGGAGGGAGGGAGAAAGAGAGATAAGCCAACAAGAGGAGATGATGGGTCCGTCATCTAATCACAATAATAAAGTAATTGCTAAATGAATAATGGAAGCAAAAGCATGTAGAAATAATTGATTATTATAGGAACCACAAACCAGAACTGAAACGCGAACAGCATCACAAGAATTTCCAGTGTCTCCATCTTCAACTTTATCCCGACTCTCAATTATCTATTTGATTATTAGGTAAGATAGAGAGGGAAAAATAAAACAATAGCTGAATGACTTGCAGAATTGGAAGAATGTTGAGTTTACCATGCGGAAAATAGTGTGGGATCTACTACTGTACAAATTCATATTTGTCTCTCCAATATGACGATGAGCTGAACATATGAACAAGTTATTAAATTACTTTCAATCACTAACATATATAAGAACAGGCAGTCAAAGCCTAAAAAAACCAGAGGTGTCGATTTCTAAGAGTCAAAACAGAAATGACATTGAAATCATTTCAAGAGGTAAATAATTCATAATGCTCCCTATTGAACTTTTCAGTCTCAGAATCAGAAGTTTAGGATTATTAACCCAAGGGCTATGAAAAATAAAAGAAATTTGGAAACAAAATAGAATTCCATTGAGATCTTTAAGGAGGAAGCAACAAACTGTATTCTTTTGAAAATTAAATTACATTCTCCAAATTCCATAAGATCGAGAACTTGCTCAGAAGAAGCAACAATCTCTTCTCGCAAACCAGCAACATAGATTCCCCGCTGCAAATATGGAGGAAAAACTAACATCAACAAAAGTACATAGAACTTTGGACATGGAACAATAAGTTGCACCAAGTTGAAAATTAAGCACCACCTCTAAACTTTCATGAATCTGCAGTTTTCGATGCTCAGGAACCAATAAATCATTAATTTCCTCGTTGTAGATTTCCATGTAGGACATTCGCAGAAGAAACTCTCTATCTGCATCCTTTGAACAAGAAGATTTCACTTAGACATATATAGCAGTTCAACATATTAGATGAGCAAAGAATTGGATCAAACTCAAGCACGATGCTTCATTTGATTGACCATTGTTTTTTTTTTTTTTCTCCCGGCTAAACAATATACAGTTTGAATTTTCGTTTAAACAGTCCAAATAAGGTAAAACCCAAATTCCATGTTTTCCATTTGAATTTTAAACAAGCTCCACGAGTCTAGTGGTTTCCTCGTATACTTTAAAATGCAAGCACCAAAACAAAAGTAAGAACAAGAAGAGGAGGATGCTCTTCGTGTAGCCTAGCCGTGGCCAAGGATGGCAATTGAGTAATTTTAGAAATACCTGATGTATAACATCAAACAAATTGTTCACAGCAAGAGGAATGATCCCAGGTTCAGTGGGTGAGCCTCGCATTGTATGAGTTTTCCCACTGTTAGTTTGCCCGTAAGCAAAAACAGTCCCTAAATTATGAACAACAACAACACAAAAGAGTGATACTCGAGTACTCAGCCAAATATTACTAGCACATAAATCAATCCAAAACATCAACTATTTCCATCGATAATACCATTGAATCCACGCACAGCGGAGGCAACAATGTCTTTGGTGCGAGCTTGATAGACTTCGAAAGTCTTACAATCTTCACCGAAAACTCGGTCTGCAAACGAGAAAGAAAGCAAAATTGGAAGAGAAGGGAAGTAAGAAAAACACCTAGGAGGGCAAAATTAGGGAGAAATACAGAACTGTAAAGAAGAGAAATGAGTAGAAACATGCCAAATTCGAACTTGTTAGGGTAATTAGGAATGAAAATGGAGTTGCCAGAGATTTTCCATGGGCTCGTATTGGCGTCCGCCGGTGAGAGTGGCCTTGCTCGGACGGTTACATGAATCCTCTCCATTTTTGGTTCTCCTTCACTCTGGATTTCAGAGAGAGATGAAGAGAAGAGGTTGGGTTTTTTCTTCGAAGCTCAGCTGTGGCTCTTTTTCCTTCTTGGGTTTTTGTTTTCCCGCCCTCCTCGTTGTACAAAATTAAAATATAATTGCTTTTCCTTCTATTTTATTCATTTTACTTTAAATCTTAAATTTTGTCCTTCAAAATTAATTTTCTCAAATTTGATTGAATAATAATAATATTTTATATATAAATAAATAAATAAAAAAGACATGGTGTAAATATTATTTTCAAATTTTACAGGTTAAAATAAAACTTAGTTTTATTGAAATTGGTTAAATAGCAAGGTAATTGTTTAAAATGATAAAACTGGTGTAAATATTTTCAAATAATAGCTCATTTTGTTATGTTTGAGAACCCATAATAATAGTAATAATTTTCATGCAATGAAATACGATATGTAAATATGTTTTAAAAATTTATAGCAAAAATACTAATGGATAACAAAAGGATTTTTAAAAAACTCAACAATAAACTAGCGACTAAATTTTAGATTTATTGCATGGACTAAATTTGGACATTTGAAAATCCAATTACTAAAATCGAACAAACTTCAAGTTATTGGGATTAAAATGGTATTTTAACCAATTTTATAAAATAAATATTAACAGAGGTTACATTTTTTTAATGATGAAATCAGCAGTAAACTAACTATAATAAATAAATTTATGATTTATAGAAAGTAAAAATACTAAAACTTGATATTTGAAAATATAAATACTGATATGAAACACAAACAGGTCTATGGTTTTTTAACCAAATTAGAGTGCCTTCAAAAGTGGAGTTAACAAAAGAATGCTACCACTCTTTAAGACTAATATTAAGGATATGGCAACATTTTTAAAAATTATAAATATAGTAAAATCTATAAGTGATATTAGACTCTAATAGTTGAATCTAAATTTTGCTATATCTTCAAATTCTTTTGCATTGTGTTATATCTACTAATACTTTGGCCTAATGGCTATATTTGCAACTGCCCCTTAACGAACTGATTAAATTACAAGTATACTCCTTGAAGTTCGTGTTTATTTCATTTTGAACTTTCAAAAGTGTCTAGTAGGTATTTGAACTTTTGACTTTATGTCGAATAGGCCTTGAACTTTAAAGACCGTCTACTAGATTATTAAATTTTCAATTTTATGTCTATTAAGTTCTTCCACTTTAAAAAAATGTTTAATAGGTTCTTAAACTTCCAATTTTGTATCCATCCCTATAATTTTGAATTTTGTTTCTAATATGTTCTTAACCTATTTGATATATTTGTTTAAATTCACGTAAACATAAATTAAATTTAAATTTGAGAGTTCCACTAGACGCAAAATTCGATTTTGTATCTAATAAATGACATAGATACATTTTTATTATATTTGTATAGTATATCAACGATAGACCTAATAGTAATTGAGCTTGCAAACAAACATCGATGGTAAAGAAAAATTAAATACCATAGATTTACCGCGTTTAGTATGTTGATATAGTAAATTGAGGACGAACTCGATAACGGAATAATGAACATGCGTTTATCATTGGTAGAAAACAATTCAACTATCACTTATATAACGTTTTTAAATATTGATGTGATCACATATCAACGTTCGATTGATTATTATGACGTGTTTGAATTGACTTTTTAAGTGTTTATTTATTTTTTTACACGTTTTATAAGCACTTAGAAAATCAGTTCAAACAGGCTCTAACAATCATGCTAGCAATTATGGATAGAAAATTAATGTTAAATACTACCTATATACTACACATGTATTCTCTTGACAAGATATATCAATAATAGAGTTAGAGAAATACTTAGGTGCATCCCGGTCAATGATGAAAATATCCGTCGATATGTCCATAAAATGAAGGGTTCGACGTCGATATTAAATATCCACGGGTATGTCCAATATCTTTTATAAATGCTCGTAAAACATAAAAAATGACATATATTTAGTCCAATATAACTAGGATAACAATAACAATATCAATAACTTAGCTGGAGAGTAAAAACAACTTAATTATCAATCTAAATAAATTTTGTGACTTATAGAAGTATCCATCAATATCAATATTTTATCAATATATTCATAAAATTGAAACTTCAATATCGATATTGACATTGATATTTTAATCATTGATCCTGGGCAGCACATATCTTTGTGCATCATACCAAATAGTCCAATCATAATTTGTCGTGTATCAAATTATTATTTTTTAGTATAAGTGATGAGAAGTGATGCATAAAGGATGCATCCCAGTATTACCTAAATATCTACCAAGCAATGAGCATGCGATAAGTATTGGTTGAAAAGCAAATAAAAATCACTCAAGCACCCTTCATTTTTATTACATTGATATGGTATATCGGCAATAAATTTAATTGCAAACAACTACAGATGGAAGCAAGAGTTATATATCACAGATTTACTCTTTTTTTTTTTTTTTTTTTTTTTTAATTTATTACTATGGTGAATCAATGATAAACATAACACCCAATGAAAATGGACAATCGTTGGTATAAAACAATTTCAAATATCATAGGTTTTTAATTTAATAAACACAATACATCGATAATAATATTAACAGTAAATGAACATGTAAACAATCATCAAAATAGAAATTTAAATTTAAATATTCACTTCTATGTTACTATTTTTGGAAAAGGGTGTTTATTTAATCTCTATAGGATAAAAAAAATTTACTAAAAATGAGAGACAACGAGACAAATCATTCCAACTTATGTCATAAGTTGTTTCTTGATTTGCAAAATTAAGTCCATTGACTAAGAACCGCTAACAACTATATTTTGTATTTTTCTAAAATTACTTATTCACATTACGATAAATTCTTAAAGTGATTTTGCTAATAAAAAAAAAGTGTTTTAACCCCATTTTTTTGTAATTCCAACTTTATTTAAAAATTACAAAATTTGTAAAGCATAAAAAACTTTCAAATTCAGACCATATAATATTCATTGGATGTATACACTAGAAAATTATATGTATATATATATAAAAATAACCCAATCAAAGGCTTAATTTGATAGCACAAATATATTAATTGTTTGAGCTGACTTTAGAGTGAACCATCAACTTTAATTTATTTAATTTGCATCACGTCTGCCATCTTTTTCTTTACAAACTTGACCCTTGGATTTGAAGTCTCGTTTTTTTCAAAGTACTTTAAGACAGAAATATTTGGAATCTCCTCGAGACCTTGTGAACCCAAAAGGAACTACAGCTTCAGCCTTGTTAAATGAAAAACATATAATTGATTGATCAAGAATGGATAGAAATAAGAACTTGTCTTTATTAAAAGATTCCTTTTCAATAGTTTGCTTTGTGGAGACACTCCAAACACATAGTTAAAATTATATTTATCAAAGTAATGATCAGGCTGCATCTAACTACTTATAGTCTCTTCTACATAAAAAAATAATAAAAACAAAATTTGAGAGATGACACATTTTTATTGGGCAACTGCTTGCAAGTAGTTGTAGCCACCCAAATTTTCATCTATTTATTATATATATATATATATATATATATATATTTTGTTTGTTAGATGTATATTTTTTACCTTATAATTTCAATTTTACCATACGTATTATGACTTTTATAAAAAAAGGTACAAGAGTTGGATTTGTGTTGAAAAAGTATTAGCTGTATTAAAAATTTGTGTTCTAGAGTGATCTTCTGCATTAATTGATATTTTTTTCTAGTTGAAATTATTGAATTATTGATTTTTGTTGGAATTAGTAGGTGAACTTAGTTGAAAATGAACTCAAGTACTAATTTATAAAATATGTTAGGGTGCATGTATTTCATTAATAGTCTAGAAATAAAATTTTAAAAATATGAAATTTAAGGAGAATCATAATTGTATTTTATATTTTTCATGATTTTCGTATATGTGTTTTGGTAAAAAAAATTGAAACTAAATCTCAATAATTAAAAAGTAGTTCAAAATGTGTTGATTATTAAAGAAAATTGTAACTGTTTTATTATTTTAAAAAAATTGCAACTCTTTTGTTAAAAAAATAAATTTGTTCAATAATAACAATAACTTAAATAGTATATGGTTTTAATTAATGTGAATGATGTAATGACATATTTGCAAATTGGCTAAAAGTTAAAAAAGGTAAAATATTGTGTATGATTATAGATTATAGGATAAATATAATTTTTATAAAGACTATTTTCAAATATAAAAAAAAAAAAATCAAACTATTGAAACATTTTACTATATCGACAGTTGTAGTTGAAATAAAATATTTGTCTGTTAACATTCTAATTGAATAAATGTATAAACCATTGAGCATGCATTCATAGGGAAGTTGTAATTGAAATTCGAGGATGTCTTATCTTATAGTGGCTTACGGTCGTTTGGATTGACTTGAAATTTTTTTTAAAAAAAAATTCAATTTTATTTAAATACTTTTGATAAAAATTTATTAAAATATATTTAAGAAGCTATTCTGAGTGATTGTCAAACACTCTAATTTCTTTTAAAATGATTTATTTTTTAAATTAAACACTTTAAAATGTATTTCAAACGCATCTTTAGTGTATTTTGATCTTAGTTTCTTTTTTTTCCCTATTTTACTTTTATAAGCGAGTTCTACAGATAGTATTTTACTTCTATATTTTATTTATTTTTGTTAAATGTTGAAATTGGATAAATGAAGATTATGAAGATAATGAAATGAGGATAAACTATTTGATTCAAAACATATAAAACAAAATTCATATTCATACCAAAGGGACTCTAGGACAAAATTCAAAATTAATGTTGAATTTTGAACTATTGACAAAAATAGGGTACATAGTAAAGAAATCCTAAAAATAGAGTGGTTGAAGAAAATATTGACAAAAATAGGGTTGTAAAATCGTGTACCCCGTACACGATTTCCACATGGTTGGTCAATGAGACCAAAATCGTGTACGGGGTACACGATTTCCATTTTTTTTTTAATCAACAATTACATTTCTTAATATTGTTATTTTATAGCACACTCATATAAATGCGTCTGAAGATTAGAAATTCATAAAAACTTAAACTTTAAATTACACATGAGTCATGTGCCACATGGTGGACGTCTTCGTTGACGGTGCGGACGACGAGGTACATGCACTTCAAAGTGTTGCTGTTGATGAATTAATTCATCAATATCCTCTTGGGTGACGACGGATGGATGTTCATAATACTCTTGTTGATTGCCAGAACCCGGATCTATGATGCGAAATCACTGAAAAATAAATAAAGATACACCTAATTTTGAGATTATTTTCCCATCTACTCTATTTTTGTCATATATTATTAAATTAACATTATTTTTTAAAAAAAAAATCCCAAACTCATGTAATCCGAAAACAAAATTATAAAATCAAATCTAATGGTCAAAAAATACTAAATCTTATACAAAATAAATAAATATTCAATATTAATCAACAAACAAGCTTCACACTCTAGATTTAGTGAATATTAACCAAAACAAACTTCATAACAAGTTTTGTGTTTTAAAAAAAAAAAAAATTACCGGCGGCGGTGGCGGAGACGGCGGCAGCACGGTGGTGGGCGACGGACCACGGCAGCGGCGAGAGGAATTTGGGCGGCAGAAGAAGAAATGAGTGAAGAAGAGAAGGAGTGAAGAAGAAGAGGGGCGGTTGAAAATCGTGGACCCGGTCCATGATTTCACTACGTGGCAGGTGCGTGACAGCGGCGCGGCAACGAGAATCTTTGACCTGCAGATGTGGCAGGTAACTCGTGGACCGGGTACACGATTTTACAACCCCATTTTTGACATTATTTTCCCATCTATCCTATTTTTGTCATATATTATTAAATTAACATTATTTTAAAAAAAATTCCCTACATAATTTAGTTTGTAAATTTTTGGGACTTTTAAATTTATATTCTCCTTTTTTGAGAAGAAAATTCTCTTTAATTTTTAGTACTTTGTCTTTTTACTCTTTTAAAATATTTGGTTTTAATATTTATTTAGTTCGATTTTAAAATATAAAAAAATAAGTTAAATTATTTACAAATATAGAGAAAATTTATTGTCTATCAGCGATACACTGGAATAGAATTCTATCGCTTGAACGATAGACAATAAAAATTTTTATATTTATAAATAGATTGGTATTTTTTTTGTTTATAGTAATTTTTCTATTATTTATGTATTTAATTTCATTGAAAAATACAACTATATGTACGTGTGTATGTATATATATTTCATTATTTATCGAAAAAGCAAGTCTCTCTCTATATCTATGATTTTAGAAAGTATATATTTTTTTAAAAAGTTACAAACTTTTTTTTTTTTTTTTTTTTTTTTTTTTTTTTTTTTTTTTTTAGTTAAACAAGCTATTATTACGTAAAAAGATTAAACTTCTAATCTCTAAAACGAAAATATACGACTTAATGCATCGAGCAGTGTTAAAATTGGATAGAAGCTGTTTAAACAGGTAGGATGCGAAAGAAATAGTCGAATTTGTGGGGAGACTTGAGCCAACATTTTACCTAAATTTTACCATCCATGATCAGCAAATGTCATTAATGGCATTGAATGCACACCAATTAAATTGAAGTATTTATTGATTTCACATTTTTCAAATAAATATGAAACTTAACATCTTTAAATCATTTGGCTGTCAAAATGGACATAGTTCAACTAACATATAATGTATTATAATATGTTTGAGAATAATTCTAAAATGGTTAAAATCACTTTTGTCAATTTTATATCACTCAAAAAAATACTTTAAAACAATTTTAATAATATGAAAAATGCGTTTAATAGTGTAAATTTAAATATTGAATTGATTTTGAGTGATAAAGATGTGCTTTTAGGTGATTATAAACACGACAAAAGTAATTTTAACAATTTCATAATCACTCTCAAACATGGATGAACTTAATAACTAAAAAGTATATGGTTCGAATTCTCTACCCAACTTACTTTACTAAGGGTCCGTTTGAGTTGACTTTTTAAATGTTTATAAACACTTTTTTATACTTATAAACACTTACAAAGTAAATCCAAACTAACCCTAAAAAAAATATCATTATTGGTTGGTGCTTAACAGATAAAAATGGTTCTTTTTTCAATAATAATAATAATAATATAAATTATGAAAACTGTTTTCTGGTTCAATAGCTTAAATGTTTTTGTATTTAGGTTTGCCAAAAAAAAAAAAAGGACATGTATAGGTAGCTTTTATGACAGTCCAATTACACATTAAATGTCTATTATTAGACTTGTTTTTTCTTCTCAAAATAGTGTCCCTTAAGAATCTAAAGGGACATATAATGAAGTTTACAATATTACTCCTAATAAATGACAAAAGATATTTATTTTATTTTTTTAATTTATTCTGTAGTTAATAATAACGTGCGTAATAGGAATAATTTGAACCTATCTCTTAATCCATGGTATATATTTTATTTTAATCTCTATTTTTTTCTTCATTGAAATACAGCTACTGATATTTTAAAACAATCAGCTACCACCCAAATTTCTAAAAATTATTTAAAAAACGAAATACATATATAGTTACTAATATTTTAAAAAAATCTAGATATGCCATCCAAATTTCTTTAATTCTTTCAAATAGTTTCTATGAATAACAAGATTTTGAACCATTAATAATAACTTTAATTTGTCTAATGTGATGGATTGGTCTTTTTTTAATATGTGCCGTTTCCATGTTCAAAATTTATACTAAAAGAATTTAAATTATATTTTTGCCAAAAAAAAGAAAAATCATATTTGGTTTAAGAAAAATTTTAAAAATAGAAAAATAAGAAAAACTATTTTTTAAAAAAACCATAGTTGTGATAGACGTTGATATAAGTCTATTATGGTCTATGAATGATAAAAATGATAGAAGTCTATTATTATAGATGCTAATAGAAGTCTATCAATGTCTATCTTTTTTTACTTTTTGTAAATAGTTTGACATTTTTTTTATCTGTGAAAATTTCTCTTTCGTTTATTTGATCTTAAACTTTCAAAGATATTGTTTTTTTTTCAACGATTCTTTTTAAAATTAAGTATATAAATACTACTCGTGCTTATAGTTTTAAGCCATTGTCATTTACTTTGAAATTATTTTAAAACATAAGTCTAAAATTTGAAAATTAAACAAAATAGTTTTTAATAAAAAAATTAACTTGAGTTTTGTTTTTTCCCATAAATTTAAAAAATAAACAAAAATAAAATAAAATGATTATCAAAATAGTATATAATGGAAAAAAAAACAGATTTTGAAACATATATAATAATGACTTTTTATCTCTGAAGAGACTAAAAGAAGACTTTTAAATAAAAAAAAGAAAAGAAAAGAAAAAAGAAATATGCTAAAAGTTGAATAGCACATTGAATCATTACTAATTAGTATTATTCATTTCAAATAGGGATGAGATTAAGTTGAATTAGATGAATCAAGACATTTTGAGAGGCTTAGTGGGTTATGAATTGACTCATTCCTATGAAGAAAAATGAAGACAAAATGTTTATATATTTCCAAACCTCCAACCCCACCTACCTAATCAATTGATTCCTTTGCTTTCACCCCCTTCAACTTCATGTTTCCTTTTGCATACCCAAATTAAAATAAAGACCAAAAAAAAGAACTTTGAATGGCTGCAACAATGGCGGATCTCGGCCAGTTGTGACAACAGAGTTAGCCACGGGCAGTGGTTTGGTTCTTTTCCTTTTCTCTTAACTGGATGGTGCAAACGATCGAGAGTGCGAAACGCTGTTTTTTCAGACGTTTCCACTCTTGTCGTTCTTTTAGCGAATAAATTTTGTTCAAGATTTTCTTCGGTAACATAAGGTTAAATTGTAAAAAGAATCATACAGTTAATTCTCGTCTCTTCTTCAAAATTTCGATACCTTCTTTTTGTTGTTAGATCTTTCCACGACGGTTGTTGACGACATAAAAAGCAAGAGAACCCTATGATCTATATTTGATGGTCAATTATTGCAGCCTAAGTTCAGTGATGGTTTTACTTGTGTGGACAGCTTCTTTGCTTCTGTTGCCTCTGGTGGTGCCGCCGCTTCCTCCGCCGCCGTTGGCGGTTCTCGGTTTGCCGGTTATGATATTGGTTGTTTTGTTGTTCTTGGCTTTCTCTTCTTCTCGTCGGATCCCTAACACTGCCATGATTATTTGCTGCTGAGGTGATGTAATCCGTAAATTTTGAATATACAATGTTGATATATTATATTAACCATGCAGAGAGAAGAACTATTGTACGTATCTTCAAAAGTTTCTCTCTCTCTTTTTAATATGTTTGTGTTTTTGTATATAAAATTTCAAAAATTTGGATGAATAGCTTCATTTTGGGGTATAATATCTGACTATGTTAGATCTGACAATTTTTTTTTTGAAATTTATGTTAGTTTTCTTTAAATTCAATACAATGATTTTGAAATAAATTGAATTTTTAGTCAAATTCTAAAAAATATTTAAAAAAACTTATTGTAGTAGTATTTATAAGTTTGATTTTTTTTTTTTAGTACGGGTACATTGTGGTTATTAGTACACTCTATGTCAATTGAGCTATGTTATTTGCTTGCTTTGACTATAAGATTTTTAAAACTCATAATTCAAACATGAAATATATGGTTACCAAATGGAGTTTTAGATATTGATTTTTTTTTTTTAATAAAAAACTTATATATTGATTAGAGTACACGTGCACAATCTTACCCAAGAATTAAACTTGGACTTTGTTTAACAATCCATTAGATTTTTTGGTTTTTAGTTTTTAACAATTAAGCTTATAAACACTATATTTCTTTACGTTGTTTTGTTTTTTTATTTACTTTTAAAAATGTATTCAAAATTAAAGTCAAAGTTAAAAACAAGTAGTTTTAGAAACTTAATTTTTATGGTTGAAATTTGACTATAAATTCAAATAATTATTATTGCTTAGATATTGAGATTGTGGGTCAAACAAGAACGATTAATTATTAGTGGTTAGGTACAAATGTGTTTATATGGGATTTAGTTTGATTCTCCATCTTTTATTTGTGAGAAAAATTGTTTTAGAGATTAGAAGAATGTAATTGGCGGTTTTATATGGTGGGTTCAGAGAATATAATTTCAAAACTTATTTTTCCATTATTAAACAAACCTAACTCGATTGATATATAATATTGTGTTAATAATTAAGAAATTTGTGATTCGAAGTCCATACTTTTATTATACCATATGTAACGATAATATTTAATAAATAAATAATAATAATTTTAAGTTACAGATGATTTAGAACACGCTCAGTTGTGGCAGTTTTTATTCAGCAATTTGTTTGTTTTTAATGCGATGTTCTAGAAAAAATTGAATGTTGATTAATTATAATTACTAATTTATGTGGGGGTTCTAATTGTCATCATATTGTAATTGTATTTTTTGACTACTATTTTTTTTATATATAAATTAGTTTAAAGTACTTTAGTTTTTTTTTTCTTTAGTTCAACAATAATAGAATAAGATCGAAGATTCAAATATTGACCTCGTAATGAAGTATTAATAGGTTTTTTTCAAACACAAACACCACATAATATTGTTTAATGAATATATGATATTAAATTAAATGTCTTGAACATCCAAAGTAAGCTTGGTTCAATTGGTATTGACATATGCTCTGTCCCTAGAGATTGAAGGTAGTTCAATCTCCCATCCCGTAGTTGATGTAAAAGTTCTTCCAATAGAACCAAGCATCTCAACCCAACAAAGAAGGGAAAGCTAACTTCCAAGTATAGGAAGAAGAAGAAACACGAGAGCCCAAAGTATGGGCCGCCCTATTACAACTTCTCGGAGCAAAAGAAAAGTCCATAACTCTCGGCCTACACAATAAAGCATAAGCTTCAACAAAGATAACACCATAAGGGGAGAGAGAAAAAGATAATGAATGGAATTGCTTCACCACCCCTAGGCAGCCGATGACAGGCCCGACTGCCTCCTGACAACCACGCCCTACAATCAACAATAGGGCAAAAACGGGTTAACTTGTTTCGGCCTAAATTGCCTAACAAGTAACACCAAATTGCAGCAAATCAATTAATTAATTGAATTATATTTTTATGAAAAACTCATTTTAGCTAAACCTAGAACGCATGTTCCAAATTTGAAGAGAATATTACAACAATAACATATTTTCATGACTTTAAAAAATTGTCATAAGCATAATTATGACACATATGAAATTAGTCATGGTTGGATGTTTCGTAACTTTTCAATATTAATAAGCATTTATTATGTCATAGTAACATTTTTTTTTGTTCTACGACAATTTATCATTGCATTGTCAATAAATGACTCAAAAATTGATTTTTTTTATCAATTATACTATTACGATGACACTAAAAATCTATCACAAAAACTGTTATAATGTCACTTTTACTATATTATTATTGCTTTAATCGTGACACTTTTTAGACGTCATTGAATTACCAGCATTGACACTTATTTATAAATATTGAACTTCGACAATATTCCAAAGTGAAATACATACCGCTCATGACATTATGAAATGTCAAAGAAATGCTTCTAATGATAGATAATTATTTGTTTATACCTGTCATTACAATTTACACTTATGTTTTCTCCAATTTTGACACAGATAAAAACTATCATGGAGCCTAACAGAGAGAAACAAACCGTCGACGAAAGGAAGCAGCGTGGATGAACAGAGGCTGTGCAGTGGCCGGCGGTGGACGTTGACGCAATATTCCGGTGGCTGCGATAACGGAAACAAAAGAGAGAACTGATACCCTTCTACTTAGTGGACGAGGAGAGGGAAAAGAAAGTTTAAAGAAATCAAAAAAACCTTAAACCTTTTATATTATGCATAATCTTAACCCTAATTAAATAATTATATTCCTTCTTAAAAACAAATCTTTCAAATATTCTCAATCTTTCATTAAAATCTAAATGGAAATCAATTACTTTTTCCCAATTATCTCAATCTCAACTTCAAAGACTAAAATTAAAAGTAATAGAATTTTTTTTTAAAAAAATTATATTCAAATTAGAAACCCTAAACTGATGAGTTCAAAGGCATAGTTCACTCCCAAAAATCTTAATTTTGTAACGTAGGGAATTACAAGTATGGAGACGATTTTGGAGATATAAAAAATTTAGGAAAAACATATATAAAACTATCTAAAAAGTGGATAATTCTTCAAATTTAAAAGATGGCAAGAAAATGAGGATTAAACTTGACATTTTTAAAATATCAAGTTTTGTATTAGCATAAAAAAAAAATCTGAAAACTTCCCTTACCTCTACTCTTTTTAATTTTTTTTAAGCTTTTCTTAAACATCAAAATAGTATATCATATTAAATAAAAAATACTTATGAATTAATTATTTCTATTTGATGGACGTTAATTGTAGTAGATTGATAATGCTGGTTTTGGTACGGTTAAGAATGATTTAAAAAAAAAATTTAACAGTTAAAATTGGGACTAAATTCTAATTTTCTTCAAATTATAAGGACCAAATTTATAATTTAAACCCAAATTTTTATATCCATGTGATAATGATGAAGATGCATGAATAACTTTCTTTATATGTCAAATTTAGACTGTTTCGTAAGAGTGGGAGACAACATCTTTATAAATTCAGAACACATCTTTTTTTTTAAAAAAAGATACTTTGGGTCAGGGGGTGCTCCCGATCATCTCCACTAGGTGGACACCATCTTAACACCCTCATCATATCCCATTCATTGATATTCAATAAGCGCAGATAGGGAGTACAAAGGAGGGCTAGAGGAAAGCCCAATGCAAATTAATTGTTACAAAAAGCCTAAATATTTAAAGCAATAGTGGATGGGCTGTATTTTTTGAAGAGAGTGGCTCTTTAGGACCAGCATCCCATAAGGGAGCAAATATCTTCCCATAGATTTGATATGTTCCTGCTGGTATCGTTAAAGATACGATTGTTTATTTCAGTCCATATAGTCCATAAAGTAGCTGTCATTATATTGAAGAGAATTATCCATTTCTAGGAGTTTTGCTTGATATTGAAGATATAACGACACATCTCATTGATGGAGTTGAAAGATCCAAGGCTTCCAATTTTTGTTGTCAGCAGATTCCATAAGGCAGTAGCTGTATTATATGTAGTGAATAGGTGTTCCATATTTTCACCCTGTATTTTGCAAAGGGGGCACCAGTTTGGATTGAGCGCGAGTTTAGGCATCTTCCTTTGAAGAGTATCCACAGTATTTAAGCTTTGATGAGATAAAGTCCAGAGAAAAAACTTACATTTTTTGGAATGTAAGATTTCCATAATCTTCTATACATGGCCTGTTCAAATCTGGGAGCATCATTAACCGATTGAACATATAAGGCCTCTTTTACCGAAGAAATATTAAAAGTACCATCTGTGGATAGCTTCCAGATGATTCTGTCTCTTCCTCTGCTGTTGCAAGGGGGAGTTAAATTTCTCTTGACAGAATTCCACAACTCGATTTCTCTATCACGAAGAGGTCTTCTCGGGCGAAAGTCCCAATCAGAGTCATTTGTATTCCAAACATCTTTGACAGATCCATTTGGTATCTGTGAGAGAGCAAATAATCTGGGAAGGCGGACAGCTAACGGGCCCTGAGAGAACCACCTACTCCTCCAGAACGATAACATTTCTCCATCGTTAACTTTCCAACTCACATTAGCCAAAAACCAGTCATATTCTTTTATAATTGATCTCCATGGGGATTTTGTGCTGCTGTATTTGCTGACAGTTGGTATGTCCCCATATTTTGTGGTTTGGTATTTAGCCTGGATTACCTTTTTCCAAAGGGGATTATCTTCTGCGAAGAAACGCCAAAGCCATTTACAAAGAAGAGAGAAATTAGTTGTTTCCATACTGTTAATTCCCAAACCGCCTTGATTTTTGGGGGCCGTGACAATTGACCACTTAACAAGATGAGCACAGAAGCCACCATTTTTGTCCTTCCACAGAAAATTTCTCCACTGTCTCTCAGCTTTTTTGTAAATAGATTTGGGGGCTTTGAAAACAGTCAACATGTAAGTAGGGGTGCTAGTCAGAGAATCTTGTATAAGAGTATACCTTCCCCCTTTGGATATGTGAGAGTATTTCCAGCTGTTGAGTTTCTTTTGGATTTTTTTCGTGGTTTGGTCCCAGAAAGCAGTCGAATTTGGCCTGCCACCAAGTGGAACACCCAAGTAGCTAATGGGAAGGAAGTGGTGATTTATACCCCATCTATGAGTGACTTCTTGAGCTTTGTTTTGACTGACATTTATGACAGATATCGTGGATTTGTGAAGATTTATGTTGAGCCCTGTTGCAATTTCAAACGTCTTGATAATGTTCATGATATTCCCCATGTTTTCGTCGATGTCTTCTACAAATAACAGAATATCATCGGCAAACAATAGGTGCGATAAGTGACAGTCTCCGGAGAAGAGAACTCCCTTTATACTCCCGTTGTGTTCAAGCTTTTGGATAAGCCTGCTTAAATAATCCATGACAATGACAAAAATGAAAGGAGAAAGAGGATCACCTTGTCTTATTCCTCTACTCGGCTTTATACGGCCTCTAAGCTTGCCATTGATAAGAATCGAGTAATGTACGCTGTTTATGCAGGCTTTAATCCAGTCTCTCCATTTGTCCGGAAAACCCTTTTTCATCATCATAAAGTCAATAAATTTCCAGCTGATTTTGTCAAAAGCCTTTTCAATATCAAGTTTGACAATAAATCCTTTGACTTTTTTAGTGCGCTAGAAGTCAATTGCATCATTAGCCATTAAAATGGCATCAGTAATTTGTCTTCCTTTCACAAAAGCTAATTGATTTTCAGAAATAGTGGTTGGCAGAGTTTGTTTGAGTCTTTCAGCAAGAGTCTTTGCAATAATCTTGTACAGAGAGGTGGTGAGGCTTATAGGTCTGTAATTCAGAACACAACTTTAAATAATGAAATTCTAAAGAAAACATATATTCCATAACACTTCCATTTTGAGAATGACTTTTAAGGCTGCAGTGAGCAATTATAAAGGATACATTTCCTAGTTAATCCTAGATTATTTCATATGATATAACAATTTTCTATTATCTAACGAGAACATAGTTCAACAGGCATAAAACAACATATACCTTCGATTTAAAAGATCAAAAGTCTATATCTCTACCTTACATATTATAAAATTTAGACGAAGATAACTAACGTAATTATTTCACAACTAGTGGCAAATAGGGATGTTGGTTTGGAAATTATTTGATTTTTGATTTTTTGAAAATTAAGCATATAACCTCTTCTTCCTTCCGGTTTCTTTGCTTTGGTATCTACTTTTCTACCAATATTTTAAAAAATCAAGCCAAGTTTTGAAAACTGAAAAACGTAGAGTTTTTAAAAACTTGTTTTGTTTTTAGAATTTGGCTAAGAATTCAAGTTTTGTTTACTTAAGAAAAATGAAAATCATGGTAAGAAATCAAAAGACAATAGACTTAATTTTAAAAACCAAATTATATTGTTATCAAACGGAACCATATATATAGTAATAAAAACTTATTATGGTTTATAGATTTTGATTAAAAATTAAAATATTTCTTTAAAAAATTAAGTGAAAAATATAGTACGAAAATGGAAAGAAAATAAGTAAGAATTTCAAAAACTAAAAATTAGAAAAGAAATAGTCATTAAAGGTTAAAGTAGCTGTCAAAACACATTCTAGTTTATAATATATATATATATATATATATATATATATATATAAACAACATGAACAAATGATATTTGAGACGACTATCTGATAATAATTCTTGAAAATATTCGAGATAATAAGCATTTACAAGAAAGAAAGGTGTGTGATTGTCCTCACATTGATTAGATAACATGCTTTATTCTTCCTTTAGTACCAAAAAAAGACTTGCAAAGAAGACCATGTAATGATGCTTATAAAAGTTGTGAAAGTTGCATCATTTTGCACTTAGGAATGTGTATTTAGATCCATTAGTGGTGGAAGTGAACTATTTTTGTCCGCATTAGAAGCGTTTTGGGTCAAATTTGAAATAGGTTTAATAGATTATATATAATAGCCTACTCTAATGTTTGGAGTGTGCATTAAGAAAATGAGAATAAGGATTATTTTAACCTATCGTGTTTTGCTAAAGTAGCACTATTTTACTATTCAATGGTTAAAATAATAAACTTTTCTTCTATCTAATGTTTCCAATGACTCCACTCGTCGGCGACCAACTCTGATAACTATGCCTCTAATGACCATCTTTAGCGACCAACTCCAGCGAAAACCATCTCCTGATGCCTGATTTCGACGACGATCGATCACCTCCAGTGATTAGCTTCAACTACTACTTTTGGGCGGCCAACTCCAACGATCACTTTAGGGAACCACCTATGCAACCAACTCCAGCGACTAGTTCACAGTGTTGAATAGTTATTTTTTATAATAATTTGATAGTAGTAGAAACATTTTGGGTCATATAGCAAAAACTAGACAAATTTGTGTATAAAAACACTTTTGAAAAAATGTAACACACACGTGATTTTTTTTTTTTTTTTTTTTTATAAAAGTGTTTAAATTAAGATGATTTTTTGAAAAATATTTTTTTTCTAGTTAGTCTGAACATGCTCAAATATATAACTTGTTTCATGATCCCATCAAAAATTTAAAGAAAGAAAACTGTGTATATATATGAAAAAAATTAATTCATAAAATTAAACTAGAGAATAAGATAAGAATCTTTCAAGGAATCTTTACATGGATCTATACATTTTAATTCATAATATAATAACTTATTTTAATTTTCTAAAAAAAATACTTATTTTAGTATTGGGAGCTCATTCTCGAAAAGCACATTTGATCAACCGTTCCTCTTAAACTACTTTTGAATGATAACCTACTACCATTTTTTTGGAATCATGTATCTAAGTTGACAATATGTTTTGTCTCTCATCTTTGTTATGACTTATACTTGACTACCGCTCCTATATATACATTATTTTTGTACAATATTAGTGAGTTAGAGAATTGGTTGCTTTTGTACATCTATAAATATGGAGTTTTCTTACTTGATCAATAATATGAACAAATGGACAAAGAATAACTTAACTTAAAATGTAACAAGTTGTTAAAAATGGGTAGGACCAATATTTTATTTCTATTTACAAAATATGATATTAAGGTACTATATTACTTGTATAATACCATAAAAAAAATAAAAAACAACCATTAACCCTAAACCCATAAAAAACTCTATGTTAAATGCAAATCAGGAACCCAAACATATAAACCCTAAACTCATACTAAAATAATATGCCCTACCCTAAACACAGACTCCTCGAACTCATACTAAAATAGTTTGCACTCCAAACAAAAACTATCGAAACTTATAAAGATATAGTATGCACCCCCAAACATATGCTATTCAACTATTATAATTCCACATATTATTATAACCAACTATATACTATTATAATTCCACATATTATTATAACCAACCTATGCCTCAAACAACGTTTAAGATTTTAGCCTAAGAGGGATTTTATTACCTAAATTTCGAAACATACTTTAAACATGTAATGTTTTATTTAAAATCTAACCATATTATTTATTTTATTAAATTGATAATTAATTGTGTATAAGGGTTTGTTTGTGCACAATATTTTGTTTAATTTATCTGCTTTTTAATACATCTAAAAAGCTAACCTATTTATAATTAGAAGGGAAAGAGTTTAAAATTAAGTAATCTTTTTTTTATTTTTTATTTTTTTATTTTTTGGTTTGGTTTTGTTTCTTCTTTTTAGTACAAGTAATAATTTTTGTTAGCGTATCAAATGGTGTCATAATAATTATGATAATGATGAGTTCATGATATAGATGCATGAATACCTTCTCTTTTGTATCAAAATCAATGCCTTTTTCTTCTTCTTTTTTCCTTGGGAGTGGAAGACAATGTGTGGGAGACAAGATTTGTACAAAATATAGAAATAATCTAAAGCATAAGGAGCTAAAGGAAAACAAACTACCTTCTTTTTTTGGAATATTCTTCTTGTTAGGGCTAATAATTAACAACCAATGGCTTCAAAAAAAATACCTATTACAAGATATAGCCAAGAAAATAGGAAAGTAACAGATATTTAAGTCACTTTTATTTAGGGTTTGGAATATGGATCCAACACTAAATTAATAGCTTCCACATTTTTCCACAACTTAACAACATTATTCTTATTTATTTTAAACTACTTTTAAGATCAACGAACATTTTAATTATTTATTGGTCGTTACGATAGTTAAAAATATAAAATCAATAAATATCACGCAATCATAAAAGACACAACACAAGGTATTTTTCAAATATATACATGGCTCGATTTCCAACCTATCTTATGAAACCATGTCTAAAGAGATTAGAGATTAATCAATCAAAGGACTAGTATAAAATTATAGTCATTTGTTTATTATCATTCCAAAAGTCGACGGTTTGATTTCTCACCCTATAATATATTATAGAACTAAAAAATCCTTATCGTTAAAAAAAAAAAAAAAAAACATTTGTTTTACAAATATAAAAAGTAATTTAAAAATTTTCATCCAATGCACCGTTCTATAAAATCAAACTTCAACATCGACGCATTCACTTCTCGAACCTTGTCTAAATATTACTCTCAAACCATTATGAAATATTTGAACATTCTCCCACCCTAAAACTTGCAATTGAGTTTTCAACAACTTGAGTTATTATACTGTGTACGAAAAAAAGAAAAAGAAAAAGAAAAATAAGATGAGCAATGAACCACAAAACCAACAATTCGATTCTTTAACCTAATTAATAGGATTTCAAAGATCCCCTCTCATCATTTGGAAAATCCCTTTGTGAAGAACCATATAAAATTTCAGTAAACATATAATAATGTTATTGTGGGGTTGAGATTATTAATTATTATTCTAGTAATTAAGCATCATTATTTATTATTAATTAACTCCATTATATATAATCATCACACCCATTAGCTCAATACGACATCATCATGGTTTGGATAGGAAGACTCTTGAAAGGGCATGACTACTGCCATCTTCTTCATGACTTTCATCAACCTAGTTTCAACATTTTCTTTAGTACAACAATTTCAAGGATTTAAAGATTAAACTGTTAATTACCGTTAAGTTAAGATCACTTTGATATATCTAAATTGAACATTAACAACGTGCCTTATGTCTTTATCTTGTGAGAGACAACCATCTCGATTAAATCTAATGGTATAGACTATTACCTTTTTAACTTCAAGTAGGAGTTACACAATTTTTTCTAGCCGTCTTCGTAGATTCAAATTACAAATTTAGTCGTTGAACTTTTATATTTTTGTCTAATAGATTTATAAGCTTTTACAAAATATATTTGATAAGTCCCTTTTTTTTGTGTTTTTTCTAGTTCAACAATAAGTGAGAGTGGAGAGATTTGAACCTTTGGCCTTTTAGTTGAATATACATGTTTTAACCAGTTGAGTTATAATAATCAAGTTAGTTTATCTAATAATTAAATCATTTTATATTCAAACTTGTCCCTATAGTAGATGTTTAAACTTTTCATTTTGTGTTTAATTAGGTCACAGTTGACATATTATTTGACATTTTTGCTATTGAATAAACGGATCTATTTGACATAAAATTGAAATTTGTGTCTAATAAGACCTAAATTTTCAAATATTTTTGTGCTAATAGGTTAATGAATTTTCAAAATGGTCGAATATGTCAAAATCCAATAAGACACAAAATTATGACACCGTTTGATAACTATTTCATTTTTAGTTTTCTATTTTTGAACTTTTATGTTTATTTCCTCCAAGTTTCCTTGCTATAATGTTCACATTTCTTGTAGAAACATTTGTATTCTTGATTCAAATTATAAGATGGTCTACATGTATTTTTTTAGTTTTTTTCAAAAAATTTGTCTTGATTTTTGAAAATATTAGTAAAAAGTGAATAATTACAAAGAAATTCATAGATAGAAATAATGTAAAAGAAATAAATTGTTATCAAACGAGCCGAAAATACTAAGGGCATGTTTATTGTTTAGTAGGAAATATGAAAACAATGTTATATTTTATATTTTCATATATGTGTTTAACAGTAAATTTAGAAACTAAATTATAATTTAAATAATTGTTTGATACCATATTTATCAACCATAAAACTAATTGTAATTACCTACTAAATATTATGTTAACTATAAATTATTATTAATTTATTTATCAATTTTGTTTTATGTTAAAAAAATTTATATAAATTATTATTTTGTAGTAATATATAGTTTATGATACGTTACACAAATACATATTTTAATTTAAATAGGTGTCATGATAAAGTATATTGAAGACATTAATATTTTGAACTTTGGTTATCAGTTTATCCATTCTATGATATCGCACATTAGATGTTAATTGTGGCTAATGTTACCAATTATGTTTTAACGATAATACAACCTAGAATTAAATAATTCAAATTTATGTGCTTGTTATGGCAACCACTTTCTATCTTTCGTATTAATCTCTCTTTTTCAGTTTCTTTTATATTTGATTTAAAAGTAGAAAATATCCGTTAAAGGTATTTTTTTCATCCCACTACGTTAAAATTATTGTTTAGCTATTTAAAATTAAATCTCTAATTAATTAGCAATTTTTCGAATCACATTACTTAATTTTAGTCATTTAAAGAGTATTTGAGGTGCTGGTTATTATACTGAATATTGAATAATTTAGAGAGAAAAAAAAAGAGGTGAGTGAAAATAATAAATATCGTGACAAATAGATTTTAAAATAGTATTTACTATACTAATTGTAGGATAAAAATATTCATATACACCATTATTATAAATGGGTACCTCAAACATGAGGTAGGCTATAATAACCCACTTCACTAACTTTTAGTTGGTGTCACAAACGGTTCCTTATAATTTTATCTTTTGAGATTTTTTTTTTAAATTACAATTTTTTATGAAATTACTATAAACAGAGAAAATATCAAACTATCTATAAATATAGAAATTTTTTACTATTTATCAACGATATATCACGATAGAATTCTATCACTTGAATGATAAATCGCGATAGACTTCCATCACTCGAGCAATAAAAGTCTAAATAAAAGTCTATCGTTGTCTATTTTCCTATATTTATAAATAGTTTGACTAAATTTTTTATATTTGAAAACAAACCCATTCTTTAGTAGTAAGGGTCAAATTAATGTTAAAATAGAGGGGCATTTAGGACTTTACACAAAGAGGGTCATTTTTGTAAATAGTGATCTTCTTTCGTTCTGGGTTGACTCGTGAAACCCAGGGCGACTGTGAGATAGAGAAAATTTTCTCAGCCACCGTGGGAAGGAAGAAGATGCCGTCGGGTTCTTTGAAGTCTCGATTATCAGAGGCCGTTCGTCTCCGTGGGTCTCCGATTTTCAGGTGACTTCGGCGATTTTTCGGGGCTGTTTCCGGCGACTGGGTCTGGGTTTCAGAGGCTATAGTCGGCGCGGGTGTTGGCGGTGGTAAATTCGGTTGTCGGCGAAGATTGCTCAAGCAATTCGGTATCGGTCAAGTGGTGGCTTTCATTTCTAAATTACCTGTTAAATGAGCTGAATACAAACGATTGGGTTTTTTTTTATTTCATCATAACTCTGCATTATAACACTATATATGTTGGTGTTCTTGTTCTCCAAATTGCTTTCTGTTTTGGGCATAGTAGAGTTCCCTTTTTCTGTATGAACCCTAATACAATCCATTGAAGCACACAACAATATGCTTCAGCATCAAATTGTTCAGTCCCCAGCTAGATTGGGGTTGACAAATCCCAATTCTCCCTCTATTCAAAACCCTACCCCTCCCAAATTGCCCCCTTCCCAACAGTCCCACCACCAAAATCAACCCAATCTCTCTTCTCCCACTCCCTCCTCCAGCCTTCTCCCTCTCCTTCCTCCTCTTCCTAGAGCTCAAGCTCTTCTCCTGCAAATGGCTTCATTAGCTTCCAAGCTCTTTGAAGTCTCCCCCAATCGCTCCCTTTGGCTCACTGCATTTCGGGGTTCTCTTCCCACTTTTCTTACTTCTCAAACCCACTCCTCGCCCTCTACTGCTCTTGATTCTACTCCCTCTACTTCCAAAGAAATTTTGTCATTGTTTAATGTTCTGCAGACCCAGTTGTTTGAAGCTGTTGCCGAGCTTCAGGAGATTCTTGATTTGCAAGACTCTAAGCAGAAGATTGCTTATGACATACGGGCTAAAGATGCTGCTCTTCGTGCTTTTGCCAATAAGCTCAAGGATGCTGAGCAGGTTCTTGATGTTTTGTTCGATGATTATGCGGATTATCAGCGTCCTCGACGGGTTAAAACAAAGGATGATGCTGAAAATGAGTCATTCTGTTCGACTACAACTACAGTTGCATCCCAGTTGAGATTATCTGATATATTGTCGTATGCTCATAGGATAAGCTATACTACTTTTGCACCACCTGAATTTGGTGCTGGACAAGCTCCATTACGTGGGGCACTTCCCCCTGCTCCGCAGGACGAGCAAATGCGTGCGTCGCAGTTGTATAATTTTGCAAACCTTGATGTTGGCTTGCCTAAAGCAGTTGAAAGCACTGAGAAAACTATTGAGCCAATGATTGAGCCTCCACCAGATGCTAATCCTCTTTCTAATATGGCTGCTATTCAGGGTCTGCTTCCTCCAAATATTACTGTCCCATCTGGTTGGAAACCTGGAATGCCTGTTGAATTACCTAGAGATTTACCAATGCCCCCTCCTGGATGGAAGCCTGGGGACCCTGTGCCATTACCCCCAATGGACTCTCTTCCTGTTACTAGAGTTGATGAGCCACAATTGAGGCCTAGTGCTCTTCCAGGATTGCACAAACCTCCTGAGCCAATTCAAGTTAGGCATGTTCAGTTGGATATTCTCGATCAAGACGACGATAGTAGTGATTACACTAGTGATGAAGGAAGCTCTGAAGATGATGATTGAGTGGAACGGCCGCCCTAAATGTCCTCTTGTTGACAAAAGAGGTGAAGGTTTGCCTAGAAGCAGCAACTCTTAAAGAGTGTATAATACTTCACTTATGACTATATATGCAATGAGGCTAAGCAATCTGCAGGGAGGAAGGTTACATTTCATACTTCCAAACTTACATGGTACTGATGATGTGTTTCGCATTCACAAGCAACTTGAAACACACAAATCTTTTCAACTTTTTAATTTGAAAAGCTATAACTCTCTTGACTTAACTTCTTTAACTCATGTTTCATACGTTTTTGAATGTGAGCTTTAATCAAACTCTCTTAGGGTACCGGATGCATTTTAAACCTGAGTAAACAGTCTTGTAACTTTTATACCATGTGCAGTATATAAGCTTCCTATTCTTGAATCAATTATTGACTCAGTATTATGATTTGAAGGAAACCGGTTAGATTATTTTATGTTGGTGCCAATCAGAGTTGAATATTGTGTATTCCAAGTTCTGATCAGATCGTGTATGCTATGACTACTTATGAAAGAGAGTGTTCTGAAATGAAGATTGTTGTTGTGGAAACTTTTTCTCCTCCTGTGGTGATGAATATGAAGATTTCAAAATTTTTTAAAAAGCTATAGTGCCTGGTATCTTCTATGACGTCCTTGGGCTATTTTAGAAGCTTCAGATTCTGAAGTCTTGAAGCAGCTGATGGGGATTTGTGAATTTTAATCTGTTATGAGGTTCATTTATTAAATGTAAGAATTTATTACTCTTGAAGATGGTTGAAGAACATCTTATGGTCTCTTTTAGACTAATTTCGAGTACCTATTTGTGTAGGCACGAGATTATTAGCTATTGCAGCCTGCATTTTTTTCTAAAAAAATTAAATTTCAGAAGTGCTTATGGGAATATGGCAATAATTGTCATAAGCTTGTGTTTTGTAGGGGCCTTCTATTTATTTATTTTAATTTTTTAAAAAATATTATTTTTCCTTTTATTTTGGATTCAAGAACAAGGGTAAGATTAAGATTTGAACCTTTGAATTTTTTGGATGAGTACCCTAACTAGCTAGTTAAGTAATTTTGATTGACTTATTGTTTGTTGTTTATATTTTGGTCCTATTTAAAGAAATTATGTTAAATAAGAAATAGTTAAAGCATCGACATCCACATTTACCCCATTGCTTTTTTGTAATCATTCAATGCAATCTACCAAAATTAGAGATTCTGAATTCTAATTTAAAATTTAAAATCTATAAAGAAGGAAAATTTGTAATTAATTGGAAAAACTTTCTTCATAAATAAAAACTATTAAAATCAAGGGAATGATATTATGACAAATCTTGAATTAATTGAATATAGATCAATTTTAAAAAAAATAAAATAAAATGAAAAGGTTAATTTTGTCTAAAATTGTAGATTAATTTTGTCTAAAATTATAGATAAAAATTCTTAATGAAATAATTTAAAATTTTAAGATATTTATGAAATATAAGGTGTAGAAAAGATTTTTCGTGTAAAAATTTCAGAGTCAGGCGGGGTTTCAACAAATGGGCTTATAATTAGGCCTATTTGTTGGGTTGGCCCAAATGAGGTAGATTGGGCCTTGCACAATTTGAGGCAGAATAATAGAATTAGATAAACAAATATTCAAAGAACTAAAATATGTTATATTATTACTAAATGAAAATAATGCCAAAACGACATTAAATAGAGATTTTTTATTTTTTATTTTTTAAATAACAAAAGAAACCAAAGAGAAATTAGATTTTCCGACGATTGGGAAAGACCCTGGAATTTTTTTTTATCTAACACTTAGCCCGACACCAAATGAAATCGATATTGGGATAAAGTACCTTCCCTAACGTTTTTTTTTATTTTTAAAATGGTGTTGGGAATGGCTAGATCATCCCATTGTATTAGAGATGTCCATTTAACCTGCGTGGCCAAGGCCTCGTGGAGATGTACTCCAGATGGGAGGGGGAAGGGAAATTTCCAATTAGATGGAGAATGGAGGAAGGAATGGTGAGAATTTTTTTCCCATGGGCTAAATGTATTCCCCGACCCCTATCCAATTAAATATATAGAATAAGTTGGTGTAATATTCAAATTATATATTTGTTTAATATTCAAATTTTAATTTTTAAACATTTTAATTATAGCTTTGTCACGTATGGGTGATAAGTTTAACTATTTAACTAAAATTTTTCCAAAGTTTTTTTTTAATAACTAATTTTTTCTAAAAAAGATCCAATGGAAAAAATTTTCCACAAGGAACCTGATCCCCACAAATTTTCCGTGGAAATATAGGAAATTTTGCAAGGATGAGGAATGTAATGAGTAGCAGGGATGGGATGAGGAAGCCATCCCCAACCTTTCCTCGCCCGTGGACATCTCTAGACCGCACTATCGTTGGAAGAAGGTGTTTTTCCGACGAATTTTCATGCGTCACAGAAAAATCCATCAAGAAATCTAATTTTTTTCTTGTAGTGTCAGTTATATGTGTCATAGGGGTATTTTGATCTTCTCCTAATTAATTATCTTTAAAATTACTTTGCTATTTTTCTAATTTTGAAAACATTTTACTATTTTTCAATATGAAACGTTGAGGCCATAATGAGCATAGCTCAACCGGCACATGGTTTATATTATCAATCTCAAAGTTAAAGATTGGATTCTCCACTCCACATATTGTAAAAAAACGTTTAGACCTTGTTTAGTAACTATTTGATTGTTGGTTTTTAGTTTTTAAAAATTAAGCCTATTTACTTTTAATTTTGTACAATGATTTTTATTTTTCTTAAGTAAAATAGTTGAATTCAAAAATCGAAAACAAATTTTTAATAACTACTTATGTTAGTTATAAAATGTGGTTTAGTTTATAAAAACATTGGTAGAAAGTAAATAACATAATAAAAAAAATTAGAGGTCTATGAGCTTAATTTTTAAAAAATAAAAATAAAAATTCAAATAGTTAATTAACAAACCAGCCCTAAATTTTGTAAATTCGGCTGTCAGTCTAACAAAAACCATCAAGTTGCGGTTTGATTGCGCAACAGCACATTGACTTGTGTGCTACAAAATTTTATACATATTCCCTTGAATTTTATATAATGTTTATGAGAATCTCAAGACTAAATTATATATTTTTTCCCATACACATTGATATCCATTTGAAATCTTTATTTTAACTTTAAAATATAACCATTTTAATTCTTACCTTTATTTTATTTTCAATATATTAATGATATTGTTTTTTTAATCGAAATTAATGAGAGAATTTTGCGTAAGTATACTAAGATATTGATACGAATATGATTTCTTAAGGTAAATTAAGCTAGAGACAAGTAATATTTAACAAGTTCATCTATGATAATAATAATAATAATAAAAAAAAAAGATAAAATACACTTTGGATCTCTGAAGTTTCAATTAATAAGTGTCTATTTGGTCTTTCAAGTTTTATAATAAACACTTTTAGTTCCCAAAATTTGAATAATGGTTCTAAATAGTTCCTAAATCTATTTGGTTGTTAGTTGACTTAATGAATTGCTGACTAGGGTGTTGTTTAGATATACTTGCTTATTTGTCAATTTTTACTCTAAAATTAGATGAATTGGAAATTTGTTAGGTTAAAAGATTTTTTTTTAATCTTGTTAAATATCTCAAATTTTAACCTCACAAATTTCCAATTCATCTAACTTTAGAGTAAAAATTGACAAATAAGCAAGCACGTCTCAATCTTTAACAACCCAATCGGCAATCCGTTAAGTCAACTAACGGTCGAATGAGTTTAGAGACCATTTAGAACCATTATTCAAACTTCGGGACTAAAAGTGCTTATTAAACTTCGGGACTAAAAGTGCTTATTATAAAACTTCAAGAACCAAAAGTGTATTTTGCCCAAAAATAATATAGCAACGACTAAAATGATTATGTTTGTTAAGATACGAGCTAAAATAGATATTTTGAAAATTAAAAATTAAAATGAAACGAAAAGTTTTGCCCATTTGTGAATTTGAAATTTGTAGGAGACTCAACAAGATCACAGTCTTCTATTCTAATATCACATTAAATCATCTATTAACTTAAAAGTTTAAGTTGATGATGGATGAAGGTAATTTAAATATTATATCTAACGATGTAAATTTTTTTTTTTCCCAGAGAAAGTGCATGCATCTAAATGATAACACTGATCTCCTAAACATCAACTTGCATTTGTCTCAGTAACTTAGAATTGCTGGAAAAAGCTTTCGGAAGAGCAGCATGACTGTCTTAACTACACAAAAGGAATTTGCTCATATACACATGCAATGTAAATTATAATTAATTATACACCTCACCATGAATTCAAACAATTTAATATCCAACTATTTAATGACAGATTATTCTTCAAGTTGTACAACTTGTATATATATATGTTCATTCTATATATTTGTTTTTGAATTCTTCAAAAGATCTTTTTTAATATCTAAAGCTGGTAACCCTAAAAAAAAAAAAATCTAAAGTTGGTATAAGAAAACCCATTTTAGTTATTGTCAATAATTTTCTTCTCATACACTGTTATAGGGTTTCTAAGGACATGTTTGGTTGATAATTTGGATTATGTTTTATGTTTTTAGATTTACTGAGTTCAGTAAAATATGTATTTGACAAACAATCTAGATTATGTTTCTAAAAGATGTTTTAGGATTTTGTGATACAAATAGTGCAAATTTTGAAAACAACATTTTTATGTTTGTAATGTATCCCAATTTTGAATTTTAAATTTTAAAATGCATAATTATATTAAATAAATATAAGAATGTTTAGAAATATAGTATTTTATTTTATAAACTCAATTTATTTTTTTTAAAAAATAAAATATGTAATGTATTATAAATTATGTATTATTACAAAATAATAATTATACAAAATTTTTAAACATAAAATAAGTTCATAAATTAATTAATAATATTTTATAGTCAACCTAATATTCAGTGAGTAGTTACTATTAGTTTTATGGTTTATAAATATAGTATCAAACATATTTGAAACAACTGTTTAAATTAAAATCTAATTTCTTAATTTGCTATCGAACACATATTTGAAAACATGAAATACAACATTGCTTTCAAAATTTTGTTTTAAGATTTCCTACCAAACATGCCCTAAGCAATTTGGCCTCATTTGATAACTATTTGTTTTTTTTTTTTTACATTACTTTTATTCATGAGTTTCTTTGTTTTGTTATTCATTTTTTACCAATATTTTCAAAAACCACTACAAGAATAAGGGTCTCTTGTAGGGGTTTTGTTGAGCTATTGTAGCAGTTTTAAACCGTTGGGCGATATGTCTCAACAGTTAACAAACCGTTGGCAAAAACGGTGTTGAAAGCGTCTATTGCAACAATTTTAACAACCGCTAGAATAAGCTTCAAAAACTGCTGCAATAGCTACCTAAATTGTAAATGTGAACATTATAGTAAGAAGATTGACTAAAGAACTTTTAAAAACTAAAAAAAGAAGAAGAATAGATCTTGATCTTAGAAATTGACTAAAAAATGCAAATGTTTCTACCAGAAATGTGAACATTATAGTAAAAAAAATTTGGAGGAAACAAAAATAAAGTTCAAAAATAGAAAACTAAAAATGAAATGGTTATCAAATGGTGCCATAATTTTGTGGCTTATCAGATCTTTGACCTTTTCGACAATTTTAAAAATTCACTAACCTATTAGCACCAAAAATTTGAAAATTTAAGGTTTGATTAGACACAAAATTTGATTTTATATCTAATAGATCTGTTTATTAAAAAAATGTCAAATGATAAGTCAATTGTGACTTATTAAACACAAAATGAAAAATTTAAACATATATCGTAGAGACAAATTTGAATGTTAAATGATTTAATTATAAGATAAACCAACTCGATCAATATAACTCAACTGGTTAAAGCATATGCTCTCGACTAAGAGGTCAGAAATTCAAATCTCTCCACTCTCACTTCTTGTTGAACCGAAAAAAAAGACTTATCAAACATTTTTTAAAAGCTTTATGAATCTATTAAACAAAAATTTAAATGTTCAACCACTAAACTTGTAATTTAATCGATAATTAACTTGAATCTACAAAGACGAAGTCATGGTAGAAATTTTTTTGTAGATCCTACTATAAGTCAAAAAGGTAGTAGTTTATACCACAAGATTTAATTGAGATGGTTGTCTCTCACATGACAAAGGCATAAGACACATTATTAATATTCAAGCTAGATGTGTCAAAGTGATCTTAACTCAACGGTAATTGATATGATATTCCACTCTAGAGATTGAAAATTTAATCCTTAAATCCATATAATAAAAAAACTGTTGAAACTAAGGTTGATGAAAGTCATGAAGAAGATGGCAGTAGTCATGCCCTTTCAAGAGTCTTCCTATCCAAACCATGATGATGTCGTATTGAGCTAATGGGTGTGATGATTATATATAATGGAGTTAATTAATAATAAATAATGATGCTTAATTACTAGAATAATAATTAATAATCTCAACCCCACAATAACATTATTATATGTTTACTGAAATTTTATATGGTTCTTCACAAAGGGATTTTCCAAATGATGAGAGGGGATCTTTGAAATCCTATTAATTAGGTTAAAGAATCGAATTGTTGGTTTTGTGGTTCATTGCTCATCTTATTTTTCTTTTTCTTTTTCTTTTTTTCGTACACAGTATAATAACTCAAGTTGTTGAAAACTCAATTGCAAGTTTTAGGGTGGGAGAATGTTCAAATATTTCATAATGGTTTGAGAGTAATATTTAGACAAGGTTCGAGAAGTGAATGCGTCGATGTTGAAGTTTGATTTTATAGAACGGTGCATTGGATGAAAATTTTTAAATTACTTTTTATATTTGTAAAACAAATGTTTTTTTTTTTTTTTTTTTAACGATAAGGATTTTTTAGTTCTATAATATATTATAGGGTGAGAAATCAAACCGTCGACTTTTGGAATGATAATAAACAAATGACTATAATTTTATACTAGTCCTTTGATTGATTAATCTCTAATCTCTTTAGACATGGTTTCATAAGATAGGTTGGAAATCGAGCCATGTATATATTTGAAAAATACCTTGTGTTGTGTCTTTTATGATTGCGTGATATTTATTGATTTTATATTTTTAACTATCGTAACGACCAATAAATAATTAAAATGTTCGTTGATCTTAAAAGTAGTTTAAAATAAATAAGAATAATGTTGTTAAGTTGTGGAAAAATGTGGAAGCTATTAATTTAGTGTTGGATCCATATTCCAAACCCTAAATAAAAGTGACTTAAATATCTGTTACTTTCCTATTTTCTTGGCTATATCTTGTAATAGGTATTTTTTTTTGAAGCCATTGGTTGTTAATTATTAGCCCTAACAAGAAGAATATTCCAAAAAAAGAAGGTAGTTTGTTTTCCTTTAGCTCCTTATGCTTTAGATTATTTCTATATTTTGTACAAATCTTGTCTCCCACACATTGTCTTCCACTCCCAAGGAAAAAAGAAGAAGAAAAAGGCATTGATTTTGATACAAAAGAGAAGGTATTCATGCATCTATATCATGAACTCATCATTATCATAATTATTATGACACCATTTGATACGCTAACAAAAATTATTACTTGTACTAAAAAGAAGAAACAAAACCAAACCAAAAAATAAAAAAATAAAAAATAAAAAAAAGATTACTTAATTTTAAACTCTTTCCCTTCTAATTATAAATAGGTTAGCTTTTTAGATGTATTAAAAAGCAGATAAATTAAACAAAATATTGTGCACAAACAAACCCTTATACACAATTAATTATCAATTTAATAAAATAAATAATATGGTTAGATTTTAAATAAAACATTACATGTTTAAAGTATGTTTCGAAATTTAGGTAATAAAATCCCTCTTAGGCTAAAATCTTAAACGTTGTTTGAGGCATAGGTTGGTTATAATAATATGTGGTTATTATAAAGACAAACGGTAAAAACTATCTCTAAAGTTTAGTGATAGTTTAATTACACTCGCAAACTTTCAATTATAAAAATTGGGCCCCTAAACTTCTACAAATGTTAAAATTAGACCCTCAGGTTTATAATAATTGTAGAAATTGGACTCACAAATGATGAAAATTGAACACTCAAACTTATACAAATGTTACAATTTATACAATTATGTAAGTTTAAAGGTCCAATTTGACCCAATTTTAACACTTATGTAATTTTGAGAGTTCAATTCTTAAAACTAAAAGTTTAAGGGTATAATTGCAACTACCATCATACTTTAATGATGGTTTTTGCAATTTTCCCTTATTATAATCTATGAGGTTATAATAGTATGTATAGTTGAATAGACTGTGCTTGGGGTGCAGACTATTTTAGTATATGTTTCAATATTCTGTGTTTGCTGTACAAATTATTTTAGTATAGATTCAGGAAGTTTGTGTTTGGCGTGCATATTAATTATTTTAGTCCGAATTTAGGGTTTATGTGTTTGAGTTTCTAATTTGTTTAACATGGAGTTATTTGTAGGTTTAAGGTTGTTTTCGATTTTTTTTTTTGTATTGAATTATACAAGTACTGGTACCTTAAATATTATACAAAGCACGGTTGATCAAGCACGTTTTCGATGATGAGCTTGCAATACTATAATAAGTTTTTTTTTTTTTTTTTTTTTTTTTTTGGAGAAAACTAAAATAATTAAGTTATTATATTATGAATTGAATTAAAAATGTATAAATAATTGTAAAAGATTCATTGAGAGTTTTTTATGTTATTCTCTAGTTCAATTTTACGAATGATTTTTTTTGTTTATATGCTCAATTTTTCTCCTACTTTAAACTTTTGATGAGACCACAAAATAAGTTATATATCTGGGTATGTTCTGATCGATTAGGAAAAAATCATTTTTGAAAAAATCATTTCCATTTAAATTCTTTTATAGAAACTATTTAAAATAAAAACAATAATGTATTTGGTTACAAAATGTATCTATTACTATCAAATTACTATAAAGAGAACTGTTAAACACTATGAACTGGTCACCAAAGTTGGTTGCATAGGTAGTTGCTTGAGGTGACCATCGAAATTGGTCACCTGAGGTAGTAGTTGAAGCTAATCATTGGAGGTGGTTGTTGCCGAAATTAGGCATCGAGAGGTGATTTTCACTGGAGTTGGTCGCACGAAGTGGCTGTCAAAGATAGTTATTTTCAGCTTAGAAAGAGAGAGTTGATTATTTTAACTATTGAGTTGTTAAATAGTGCCACTTTAGCAAAACAATAGGTTAAAATGACTTATACTCCTATTTTCGTAATGCACACTCCAAACATTAGAATAGGCTATTATATATAATCTATTAAACCTATTTCAAATTGGACTCACAAATGATGAAAATTGAACACTCAAACTTATACAAATGTTATAATTTATACAATTATGTAAGTTTAAAGGTCCAATTTGACCCAATTTTAATACTTATGTAATTTTGAGGGTTCAATTCTTAAAACTAAAAGTTTAAGGGTATAATTGCAACTACCATCATACTTTAGTGGTGGTTTTTGCAATTTTTCCTTATTATAATCTATGAGGTTATAGTAGTATGTGTAGTTGAATAATCTATTCTTGGGTGCAGACTATTTTAGTATATGTTTCAATATTCTGTGCTTACGGTGTAAATTATTTTAATATGGGTTCAGGAAATCTGTGCGTGGCATGCATATTAATTATTTTAGTCCGAAGTTAGGGTTTATGTGTTTGGGTTTCTAATTTGTTTAACATGGAGTTATTTATGGGTTTAAGGTTGCTTTTGGCTCTTTTTGTATTGTATTATCTAAATACTAGTACCTTAAATTTCATACAAGAACGATTGAATAAGTGTGCTTTCGATGATGAGCTTGCAATACTATATTAAGTTTTTTTTTTTTTTTTTTTTTTTTTTTAGAAAACTAAAATAAGTTATTTATATTGTAAATTGAATTAAAAATATATAAATCGTTGTAAAAGATTCATTGAGAGATTTTTTATGTTATTCTCTAGTTCAACTTTACGAAAGATTTTTTTTATTAATATGCTCAATTTTTCTCCTGCTTTAAACTTTTGATGGGACCACAAAACAAGTTATATATTTGGGCATGTTCTGATTGACTAGGAAAAAAATGTTTTTCAAAAAATCATTTTCATTTAATTTTTTTTTATAAAAACTATTTAAAATAGAAACAATAATGTATTTGGTTACAATTTCTCACAATTTTTTTTAATATACAAGTTTTTCTAGTTCTTGTTATACGACTCAAAATGTATCAATTACTGTCAAATTAATATAAAAGAGAACTATTAAACACTATGAACTGATCGCCAGAGTTGGTTGCCTGATGTGACCATCGAAATTGGTCACCTAAGGTAGTAGTTGAAGCTAATCATTGGAGGTGGTTGTCACCAAAAATAGGCACAGAGAAGGTGGTTTTCACTGGAGTTGGTCGCCGAAAGTGGCTGTCAAAGGTAGTTATTTTCAACATTAGAAAGAGAGAGTTGATTATTTTAACTATTTAGTTGTTAAATAGTGTTACTTTAACAAAACAGTATGTTAAAATGACTTTTACTCCCATTTTCTCAATGTACACTCCAAATATTAGAGTAGGCTATTATATATAATCTATTAAACCTATTTCAAATTTGACCCAAAACACTTGTAGTGTCCGACCAAAATAGTTCACTTCCACCACTAATGGATCTAAATACACATTCCTAAGTGCAAAATGATGCGACTTTCACAACTTTTATAAGCATCATTACATGGTCTTCTTTGCAAGTCTTTTTTTTGGTACTAAAGGAGAATAAAGCATGTGTATCTAATCAATGTGAGACGAACACATACCTTTTCTTTCTTGTAAATGCTTATTATCTCGAGTATTTTCAAGAATTATTATGATATAGTCGTCTCAAATATCATTTCTTCATTTTGTTTATTTATATATATTATAAACTAGCATGTGTTTTGACCACTACTTTAACCTTTAATAACAATTTCTTTTTTAATTTCTAGTTTTTGAAATTCATACTTATTTTCTTTTAATTTTCATACCGTAGTTTTCACCTTTTTTTTAAAGAAACTTGATTTTTTAATCAAAATCTATAAACCAGAATAAGTTTTTAATTACTATCGCTTTGTTTGATAACCATATTTAATTTTTAAAATTAAGTCTATTGTCTCTCGGTTTCTTACAATAATTTTTATTTTTCTGAAGTAAACAAAACTTGAATTCTTAGTCAAATTTCAAAAACAGAAATAAGTTTTTAAAAACTCTACTTTTTTTAGTTTTCAAAACTTGGCTTAACTTTTTAAAATATTGTTTGAAAGTAGATACCAAAACAAAGAAACATGAAGGAAGAAGAGTTATTTATAGGCTTAATTTTCAAAAACTAAAAATAAAAAATTAAATAGTTTCGAAATGAACCCCCCATTTGCCACTAGTTAGTAAGTAGTTCCTATATATACTAATATATTTGTGTCGTAATTCGTTCAATTAGGGTGTCAAATAATTACGCTAACTGTCCTCGTCTAAATTTTATAATATGTAGGATAGAGATATAGACTTTTGATCTTGTAAATCAAAGGTATACGTTATTTTATGCCCGTTGAACTATGCTCTCGTTAGATGTTAGATAATAGAAAATGATTATATTATATGAAATAATCTAGGATTAACTAGGAAATGTATCCTTTATAATTGCTCACTGCAGCCTTAAAAGGCATTCTCAAAATGGAAAGTGTTATGGAATATATGTTTTCTTTAGAATCTCATTATTTAAGTTGTTTTCTGAATTTATAAAGATGTCTCCCACTCTTAGGAAATAGTCTAAATTTGACATATAAAGGAAGTTATTCATGCATCTTCATCATTATCGCATGGATGTAAAATTTTAGGTTAAATTACAAATTTGATTCCTACAATTTTGGAGAAAGTTAGAATTTAGTCTCTATAATTATAAAAATTGGACTTTAGTCCTTAATTTGACAAAATCTCATAATAGCCCCTATATGGTTTGATAAAATTTTAAAAAATAGAGACTACGTTCTAATTATAAACCATATGAACTAAATTTTAACTTTCTTCAAACTATAGGACTCAAATTTACAATTTAACAAATAATTTACAAGTGTTTAATGACTTAACTAATTAACCAGCAATAATTTTCCTATGGTTGTGTTTATATATGTGAGTGTCCGAGCCAGCTTACGCTTCTTGACTTTTCTCACGAGACAACTCCTAACCCTACAACATGTGAGTGTCAATATGAAACTCGTAGGATATTAAATATTAAGTTGGGGTAGTCTCCATATAGTGAACTCATAACATTTAGTCCTTTATCAAGGTCATGTCCCTAGTTACTACCAGGGAAACCCATAATGGTTATAATAAATATATTACTCTTATCACGTAAAAGAAAGGAGAATTTTTAAAGATAGAAAATAAAGGAAACTATTTACACAAAATAGAAAATTTTTTAGATAGTTGTGATAGACACGGATAGAAGTTTATCAAGGTCTATCAGTGATAGAAATGATGGAGGTCTATCACTGATAGATGCTGATAGAAGTGTGTTTTTTTTGCTATTTTCTGTAAATAATTTGATATATTTTTTTATTTATTTGTTTTTACACATTATTTCCTTTTCAAACTTTGTTTTTATACCATCAATTGCATACGTGAATTCTTTTTCATTTTTTCTAAAAATTTCGGCAACATTAATTGCATTCATATAAGTTATTTTATGATTTTTTTCCTTTTTAGATTTTTTTTTTAAATAGTAAAGATTACAATATTGAAAGGTTATTAAAGTAATTGACATATTGTATAAGAATCTCTAATTATTTCCAGTCAGATAAATTTATAAATATTAGAAGGGTTTTACGACTGTTTTCAAATATAGCAAAATGAGCCAATTTATTTACAAATATAGCAAAATGTCACTGTCTATCAGTGATAGACACTGATAGACTATATCATCTATCTATCACTGATAGATAGTGACATTTTGTTATATTTAAAAATATTTTTAGCAATTTGGCCATTTAAAATAATTACCCAAGTTTTTAATATTTGTGTAATATTGGATTATACTTTGATCCATTTATGGAGAAATTCCTAAGAAATTTTACACTTCAACTCATGAGCGATAAAAGTCTATCGTGTTCTATCGCCAGTGATAGAAGTCTATCACGGTCGATCACTAATAGACACTGAAATTTTTCTATATTTGTAAATAATTTGATATTTTTGAAAATAACCCTTTTTTATAAATTAATTACTTGAAAAGAATTACATTAATATTCCCAAATTTTTTTCATCAAGATTAAAATTAATTAAAAAAATCTTCATCCTAATTATTTTAAATTAATTAACTTAAAATTTAAATTAAAAATTAAAAATGTGAATTAGCATAATCTCGAGAGTAAATATATACAATCTTAAAAACATATAGAACAAATGAAAGAAAAAAAATTGAACTCAATATAACATTTCAAAAATCCATGGACTGAAAAAGTCTTTTTTTTTTCCTTTATAATTTGTTGTTTTAAAAAATGGATAAATACATTATCTCTACCATTGGCCCATTTTTCAATAAAACACTAAGAAGACTTTGAATTCTAAGAAGGTGAGACCTGTAGTAACCAACTGAGATGAGATAGACATATCATAACATCAGTGCACAGTATCACGTTCCTACGAAATTTAAGGTTCAAATATTGAAGACGTAAATAAATTATATTAAATTTTTATAAAAATATCGATGAATATTTTTATGATATTAAATTTTCATTGATATATCTAATATTTGTTCCTCAATATTTCTATATTTTATAAGTTTGATGTCGATATAGGTTTTAAATTCACATTTTCATAATATCACTAAAAATCTATGAAACATAAAAAATAAGTAATGAAATGTCACTAAAGTAAATATAATACAAATAATACATGTTAATTGGTTTAAAAATCTAAAATATTTAGAAATAACTTTTATAATTTTTCGCATCGACATTTTATCAATATTTTTATAAAATTGACACTTTGACATTTTTATCAACACTCTTTTAAACCTTAAATGTTTCTACAAAAATTTATAAACATAATAATAATAACAAATAACAAATATTTTACTCTTTTAAATAAGTTAAAATATTTTATTATTATTTATATCATAGAGTCACAGTAGTTACATTTTAGGAAAATTTTCAAAAATAGAAAAATAAGGAAACTATTTACACAAAATAACAAAACGTTTAGATAGTTATAATAGACGCTGATAAAAATCTATCAGAGTCTATCAATGATAGAAATGATAGAAGTCTATTACTAATAGATATATTATTAAATCATCATAGATTGACCTAGTAGTAGTAAGAATATCTAAAAAATGTTAAAAAGTTAAAAGAGATTGTGGGTTCAATCAATGGTTATTTTTTATAAATAGTTTGACATTTTTTTTCTATATATGAATTTTTTTTATTAAATATTAAAATTCAATAAAGAGGCAATATTAAATACGTTTCTATTAGCTAGCTATCTTAAAATAGCACACGTATACTGTTATAGGAGTTTATTGAAGTGGTCCCTATTTTATATATTAAATTTTAATTAAACCTTTATTATAATTAAATATTGAAATTCAATATAGAGAGTAATATTTTTTTTTTTTGTTACAACAACTACACAGAAATCAAATAAAAAACTTCTAGAAAATAAGTATAATTTTATGAGAGTTTATCTAGAGGTTCTTCATTTAATTTAAAAAGGTCAAATCTAACTTTTAATGTTAGATTAATGCGATATGATGTCTAGAATGAAAAACAATTTAAATTCAATAGGTTCTTGAATTTAAAAATTATTCTTAAAACTTTCAAATAATATCTAATAAATTATTGAATCTAATTAAAAAGTATTTAACCGATTTTAAAATTATTAATTTTATGTTAAATGAGTTATCAAACATTAAAAATATTTTCTAAATTAAAGATCTATTAAACAAAAAATTAATAATTTTTAGATTCTTGAAACAAAAAATTTAAAATTTAAAGTTCTATCAGACGATCCAATATGAACATAGCTTAGTGGTCAAGACATCGACTTCAACTCTTAATACTTGTTGTAATTCAAAAGAAAAAAAATATTAGTCACATTTTAATAATGTTATAGGCCAAAAGTTTAGAAATGATCTAACTATTAGACTTTTATTAAAATATTGGACCTAATTATAATAAAGTCATTGAAAATTGTAGGTAAACATAAACTTTTATAACTTAACCCAATATTAAAAGCCTATATTCTCCTACATATTACCAAGATTTATGCAATGATTTAGGTAGAACATAAATGGTTTGTCTTTTTATGTAAATATAATATTACAGGTGCAAGAATAAAGATTCCAATTTGTAAATAAACACATTAAAAAAGTCATTAAAAGAAGATAGTATAGTGTACCCACAATTGGCCAATTGATATAAAATGAGTGAAAAATTCAACTTTTATTGCATTAATAATAATTTTCCCTTTAAAATTTTAATCTCCGCCAATTGGATCTTAGAATTAATTAAATGTTGTAATTTTTATTCCCAATTATTCAACTTTCACTAATTTATATCCACTAATTTTAACAAAAAAAAAAAAAAAAAAAAGAGAAAATAATATAAAAAAATCATATCAATAACTTTTACAAGTACTAGAAAAAAACACAAATATAAGAGTTCACGAGTAAACTATTGAAATATTAACAAAGATTTTACTTCTAATGTTTTTCTCTTCAATTGGATCGTACCCATACATATTTCATAAAGTTTTTAATAGGTTAATTGTAATGAATAGTAATTTTAGAGATAATAACCAAGTGTATAACATTATTTTAAAGAAATTGTAAATATAGCAAAGTCTATAAGTGATAAATTTTTATCGTTGATATACTCTTATGTTCTATCAGTGATATTAGACCACCTAGACTATAAAAGTCTAATCAGCGATAGAAGTCTATTATTGACAAACTTGCTATATTTGCAATTTTTGAAAAAATATTGCTATATATGCTAATATTTTGAATCTGATTGTTATATTTGCAATGGTCCTTTTTTAATAATACTTTTTCAAACTAAGTTTCAAATGAAAATTTATGGGAGTAAAAATTGGATTTTTTTTTTTTTGAGTTAAGATGACAACTACTCATCTATACTTGTAGAGTGTAATTTGATGAGATTAAAAGTTTTAGAATAAAAATTGATAAACTCGAAAAAGATTAAAGTTTAAAAAAAAAAAAACCCTCAAATTTCGATCTCATTACTCGTTACATTTTACCGAAACACAAATGAAAAAACAAAAAACCCAGAAAACGAAACAAGAAAATTGGTATATACATTAAAAAAAAAGAAGAAAAAAAAGTATACAAAACGATGATAATTCATAATATATCTCTAATAAGTAAAAATAAAACATAAACAAGAAAAGTAATTTCAATATAATAATTTAAGTAGAAGAAATGATGAAGGCCGTATCAGGCAGCTGAGAAGTGGAGAAAGCACAAAAAACAAGAACTCCCAAAATCAAAACAGGCACAAGAAGGACCGACAATGGCGGCGGAGGAAGCGGCGGCAACACCACCGGCAGCACCACCAGCGCCGCTGTCCACAGCACCAGAACCACGCCGCAGAAGACTCTGTAAAACTTTACCATTAAAACCGACGCCGATCATCGACTGATCATCGTAGGTATCTAAATTCCCCCTCTTCCATATGCGCCGCCACATCGGCGGGAAAGACGGTGGTCGGAGAAATGAAAATGGTGGAGGATGGACGGAGAGATTTATGTTTGTATGTGTGTATATATACGTGAGAGAGAGAGAGTCAGGCGCATGTTGGCGTTATGGTATGCCCCACAAAAGGTGGGGAGAGTGTCTTGATTCAGCCAACTTAAAAAAAAATATAATAATAATAATAATAAAAAATAATGTGTTCTTCTACTTGGGAATTTTTAACACTATCTTCTTTGTTCTTCCTAATCATTCAATGCATACCCACTTCCTTCTCCCTCCTCTCCAGCTACTTTAATTCAATTTTTCTTCATTAAATTATATATATATATTCTACTTTAATTCAATTTTTCTTCATTAAATTATATATATATATTTATATTAAATTTTATATATAATATTATCTAACCGGTTATAATGTTAGATGAAAAGTCACGTGCCTGACTATCGTTCTTTTAGGACTAAATTCATACGAGTGTCTTAATTATCGCCAAGTCAATTTCACGTCACCACTACATCAATTAATTACTGTCAAGTCAATTCCATGTCACCACTATATCAATCAATTATTTCTTCTTATGCCAAACATTAGATATGTTTTTTACTGTTTTTAAATATAGAAAAATGAGTCAAACTATTTATAAATATAGAAAAACTTCATTGTTTATGAGCGATAGACCTCGATAGAATTCTATCACTGATAGACAATAAAATTTTTCTATATTTGTAAATAGTTTGATATTTTTTCTGTTTATAGTAATTTTCCTATTTTATTTTTTTATGTTTTAAGAGTTTTTTTTATTTAAAAAATTAATTGTTTTTTTCATTTTGAGTATAAACCTTTTCTAAGTTTTTTTAAAACTTTCATTTTCATTTTTTTATTTTAACATGGATGAGAGTACGAAGCATTGATATGGAAGTTGATAACACATATAATTTATGTCAGTTGAGTTATTTTATTTGATTATATTTTTTTTAGAGTTAATTTAGGTAAGTTTGACACTTTTATTTATCTAATTAATAATTGATCTCGCTTTCAAACACATTAATGACTTTAATAATATTAAAATTTATAAGAATCAAAATTGAAAAAATAAAATTTCTTTTTAGAATTTAGAGACTAATAAATAGTCACAAAAATCAAAGTGTGAGAGCCAAATTGTATATAGATTTTTGTAATTAATTTAATTCAATAATGATAGATGTGAAAATTTTAACCATCGATATTTAAAATAATAATAATTATCTTTTTTTTTAACTACCAAGTGGGTAAAAAAGTTTATCGAACCACATACCTGTTGATTACTAATATATCTATATGTTAATTTAACTACGCTCACTTTGGTAATATTTATTATATGTGATTCGAGTTCGCCAAATTTAATATAAATTTTAACTTTTTCTGTTTATTTATTTTCATTTCATTACATTCCAACTCTTTTTTTCTTTTTTCTTTTTTTTAAATATCCTTAGGACTTGGAACGGGGTGCTGACAACCATCTTGTCTTTTATTTTTCTGTTTCTGAAGAACTAAGATTGTTGTTCACAATATTTTTATCCATATCCTAAATATATATATATATATATCAATGAAATTTAAGGAATATATTAATTTAAAATAATCTTTTTTTAATGTTAAACTATAATTCATAAATTAAAAATTATAGTTTATTAATTGTAAAACTATTAGTGAACTCACAATCACGAATTTTAAAATCAAAGAAACTAACATGAATTTATTGTCAAATTTGTCTTTAAAGTCAAATTTTATAAAAATTTAGAGAAAAATTAACGGTAAATGATAATATTTAGATTAATAAAAGTAAATATTATTTACATTAGTAAATACTTAATTTAATAAAATAAAAATTGAGTAATCAATTGTATAAATGATCAATTATTGATTAAATTTTACGGTTGATAAATTATTATGACAAACCATAATATCATTCTTCGCTATATTTAAACTATATATATATATTGGTTTGAAAGAAAAAAAATGCTACAGATATATTGTTTTTTTGGGAAAACTATTGATTGATTTATACGAATTTTAAAATATGCTATATATTTATATATATACTAAAAAGGTTGACTAATTTTTAATTAAAAAAGTAATTTTATATGGAGAGAGACTATATATATGTGAACACACACACATATATATATATATATATATATATATTTTGTATAATAAGAGTAAGAACTTCAAACTAGTGCATTCATACATATATATTTGTGTAGATGCATAATTTTCAAATGTGTACAAGTTTATTTTAAATGTAAAAATATTAGGGAAATAACTATAAACACAAAAAATTTCAAACTATTTATAAATGGTTAACAATAGTTGTATTAAATCCTAGGTAGGTAGCCACCTTAGACCTTTAGCTCTTTTTGGATGTTCCCACTACCACTAGGCCAATTCATGATGGTTAGAAGAATTTTGTGATGAGTTTAATATTTTTATTTTTTTAATTTTTAACTTTGATAGAAATTTTAGGAGAAAAAAAATAATTTGTATGGTTAGATAATATAATATTAAATTTATCTTCACCTATCAATTTAAGCTTTTGGGTCAATTGACGATTTAACATGTATATATATCAAAGAGTATCAATGTCGACCCTAATAATACCAATAGGAGAATTCCTTGGATCAATTCTTTGTTTCATCTAAATGATAATGTTCTAAAGAATTTTGAAAATATAAAGGTTTTGAGTTATTTGAGTCTTCACCGATTTCATGAAGAAGTTGTGGTCTCTGTGTATATAGATCGATGTATTATGTCCATCACTATAAACACAAGGTTAAAATATAGATTTTTGTGGTTATTTTTTAAATTTTATTTATTGAGAATGAAAGTTTTGGTTGTTAAAAAAAGAAAAACTCACATCAATTCAAATTTGATGTATATGATATAAAAACTCAATGTAAAAAAGTTTAATTTAAATGAGGTTAAACAATAGGTTTTTTTATGATTTTTTTTTCTTTAAAAATTTATTTCTTAAAAGTGAAAGTTTTTCATGGTAAAAGAAGCAAAACTCACACCAATTCAAGTTTAAGGTGGAATGTTGTGAAAAATTTAAATGAGGTTAAGGTTGAAATCCATAATATGTCTATAATATATCCAGTATCCATGATTTTTTGCGACATGTCAACGATATTTCTACGATAATTTCATGAAATTTCTGTGAAATCTCCACCGCTTTTGAATTCCCGTACGCAATATATCCCTCAATATATATATCGGCAATATGAAACGATGTAACCATCCTATATCTCCATCGGTAATATGATTTGGGCAGATATATCGGTGATATTGCGTCGATATATCGTGATTTTTGCATACTTGTTATAACAAATTTTCAGTATCATGTCATGTCATGAAATCTCAAAATTATACTAGTATTGATTTTTGGAAAGCATAACTTAACACAACCAGTACCAAAATAGATTCTAAATCAGTGGTAGATTTAATTTCAAATTAGTATTAAGATAATTGGGTATTAGTATAAAGTACTTTTATAATGAGTATTGGCATCAAACTCAGCAAGATTTAATTTAATTAACCAACTTGCCTAAGCTAGGTTCCTTGCATAATTCATTGAATGTAGAGCAAAGATATAGCTTTTTGACCTGAAATTGAATCACTATATATATACCCTTTGCCAAAAAAAAAAAAAAAAAACACTAATATATAAGAGGAAAGCTAGAGCAAATAACATTACTAATTACGAAAAAGTTTGTATTATAATATATATTTTTGCCTATTAGCTGTTATAGGAGGAAAGCTAGAGCAAATAACATTACTAATTACGAAAAAGTTTGTATTATAATATATATTTTTACCTATTAGCTTAATTAGGCTGAAGTCTCTATGTTAAGTGATTAAAAGTTTGTTTGAATTGACTAGAAAAAAAAATGTTTTTAAAAAAATTTATTTTTTATTTAAACCTTTTTTATAAAATTTAGTTAAAATATATTTTTAAAACTATTTTAAATAATTGTCAAACACTTTAATTTTTTTTTAAAATCACTCATTTTTAAAATTAAACATTTGAAAAGTTAATCTAAATATATTAATAACCAAAATATTTTAAGACACATGGAAAATTCATTGAAGGAAACGACTGATATTTGTAATTCCACTTGAAGAAGGAATAAAGAGTAAACCACTTATAATAAGGCACCAACCTATGAACATTTATAAACTAACATAGGAATAAAAATCTAGTGGTATTTTTTTTTTTTTTTTTTTTTTGATCAACGCCAAGAGTGGGTAGAAATTAAAAACTCAGGTGTTCGAACCCATATTTGAATTTGCATACTCTAAATTAATCATTATAAACTCATTCAACGATATAGTCTATCAAGATAGACTTCGAGAGTTGAATCCAAATTTTGCAATATTTACAGATTCTGTTTCATTATGCAATATTTACTAATTCTTTGAGTCTGATTGCTATATTTGGAACTAAATATTCAACCCATAAAGCTAAACAAACATTCGCTCAATAAAAAAATTGAGATCCATTCTAAGAATATATGGTGAATCCAAAACGACACAATCTGAAAAAGCATGTTGATCAAGATCCCATGTTGTAAAAGTAGAGAGAGCTCACAATCTTTATAAGACAGTTACTTCCATAGATTAAAATATTGATGTTAATATCGACGAATATTTATGTGAATTATAAAAATTATTTCAATTAATAATTAAGTTGTTTTTAATTTCAAACTAAGTTATAGATCTCGTTATTAATATTTATAATCATATTAGGAATAATAGATAACAAATATATATATTTTTTAATTGTGTGAGTATTTATAAAAGATATCAAAAGTATTGAGTACATCTTAATATCGATATTATGGAACTCTCTAATCTACGGATATATCGATGGCTATTTTAATCATTAATACAATTAATTTTACAAATTACAACTCCATATTTAGCTAATAAAAGTCACAACCTCCTCATCTTCTTAGTTTCAACCTTGAACTCATCTTAGTGAACGACTTTTGTACTAAAATAATGAACAACAAAAATAATGCACCATTGATTGAAGAAGATTCATTGGAGCATCTTTGCCTAAGAGATCAGGAAGATGGTGGAGTCAAAGGCGGATATAATTAAGATGATGCAAACAAACAAAGAAGTCAACTCTACATTAAGAAAATCTAGAATGTTAGTGGAATAATCTTAAATTAATGGAGGACTGAGGTAATCTCGATTTCATGGTTAGAAGTTTGATTCTTCCTATCATTTTTTTTTTAAAAAAAAATATGGTTAAAAAAATATAAAATTTGAAAATCACGTCTAATTTTTGAAAGGTGTGTTAGTAAGAAAATAGTAACAATAAAATAAATAAATAAATGTTATGTTGTTACAATTAATTGAGATTTTATATTAATATGATCCAATTTTAGGTAAAAATATCATTTTGGTTATTTATTTTGAGTTTTGTTCAATTTCAGTTCATATAGTCATTCAATTTTAGTGTTTGTACTATTAATAAATCTTAAATTTAGTCTCTCAAAATTAATTTATATCGAAATTAGTTAAATAAGAAAGAATTTTCACTATATTTATGTTAAAAGAAGAATTTTTACTTCTATTTTATTTTATGATTATTTTTTTAAAGACAAATTGAGGTTGTTCATAATTTAATCATATGTCAACTTCCTATATCCATTCATAAATTCAGCTTTTTATACAAAGTGGAAACCGATGTGCATGAACACTTACAAATGTTACAAAATTAAAAGCTTATATATTATGAACCACATTAAAATAAGAAAAAAAAAAACCTTTATTGTTAATCATTATCCAAACACATATCTATCGATAAAAAAAAAAAAAAAAAAAAAAAAAAAAAAAAAAACATCGGCTTTGACCTTCATATTCAATAATTTATATGGTTTTTATTTTTAAAATGAAAAACGTGATCTTTGTTACGTTTATTCTAAAAACTAAAAATCGAAAACAGATTTTTAAAAATAAAAAATAAAATGATTAACAAATCCACATTAATTTGTTTCTTAAATTATAGGCTAAATTAATATGTACATAGATCAAGCTATGGAATCCAAGTATAGAATTGAAAAAGGAAAAAAAAAAAAAAAAAAAAAAAAAAAAAAAAGAAGAAGAAGAAGAAAGAAAAGAAATGACAATAAAAATTAAATAATGGTAATTTAGGTTATGCGCACCTCGACTAATTTTTTTATATTCGTGTGTGTCTGGGCCAGTTTACGTGCATCTCAACTAATTTCACAGGACACCCGTATGACCCTACAACATTTAGGTGTCAATTTCTTCGTAGAATATTAAATCTTAGGTAAGTAGCCACTATGGATTGAACCCACGATCTTAAAAAAAAAAAAAAAAAAAAAAAAAAAAAAAAAAAAAAAAAAAAAAATTAGGTTATGCGCATGAACCAGGAGACAGAAAAATGAAGTGGAGGTAGCAATTAATTATGTAATCTAATTGCATAGCTTAAGGGAACAAATTAGAGAGAGATTCAGTGAGTGGGTGATTTCAGCCAATCAAATTTGGTGAAAGCTCTGTTCATTAAATATTAAAAAGCTAAGTAAAACACACATCCACTACTAAATCACTGTTACTTAGTCAACCAAAATTTTAGCCTCTTTTCTTAAAGTCACTTCCTATTTTTCTTTCCTAAGATGCCAACCCTACTTAATTTAGGAATCCTTTTTTATTGGGGTTGTTTTAAAATATATATATATTAGAATCCATTTCTTAGTAAAAATATGTTGGAATAATTGTTGTTGAAAAGCTTTTGTCTTAAATTAATTAAGATTTGAGTTTTTTTTTAAGCGACAAAAGAATTATGGAAAAAATGCTATTTGGAAAAGAATCTCTCCCGATCAAAGAATGACCAAGAGAAGATGCTAATAAAGCTGCAAAGGTGCGAGTGTCTTTATTCTTCTCACGAGGAACATGACAAATGCAAATGACATTAACAGACACATTCTCACAAGAATAATATCCTCGAAATAATATCTTTAAGATTTGAGTCGATGGATTAATATAAATTTGTTTTTTAAATATTAAATAAAAATGATTTTAAATAAAAAGAGAAACTTTCCTTTTGATTTCTTTTTATAAAGATCGGTAAACTAGCCACTAATACATTTTTTTTCTTTTAATAGTTAGACATTACATGTGTTGCATGGTATTTTTAATCATAGAATATAATATTTTGATGGTAAGATTTTAAAATTTTATTTTTATTTCTTATGTCTCGTTATTTAAGAAATACGTTTTTTTTTTCTTTCAGATTTTTTTTAAAAAAATATTAATAAAAGTGGTGCAAAATTAAAATTGAGAAGCTTTTGGAATTTATTTTTATGTTTCTCTTTTTGACGCATGTAACTCCTCTTTCAACTCTTTCCCCCTTTCTATTTTCATCTCTCTTCTTTCTCTTTTTCCCATCATAATCTCTTTTTTATTTTTTAAATTATTTTTTATCCTTTTCATTTTTCTAAATCTTTTTTATTATTCTATTTTTGTTCCAATTCATTAATGAGCCTTTAGTTATTATTTTCTAATCTCTACTCTTTTTTTTTTCAAACTTTTGGTATTATGATCTAATTTTTATTTATTAAATAAATTAATTAATAACATCTCTTTGATGAGAAAAATTATTATAAACAGAAAAAATATCAAACTATTTACAAATATAATTTTTTTTACTGTTTATCATCGATAGACTGCAATAGAATTTATATATTTATAAATAGTTTTGCTCATTTTTTTAGATGTGAAAAGAGTCCTTTTGTTCATTTAAAAATTGTACTTGTTTTTTTTTTTTTTTCAAAATTAGATTTTCATCTTCTTTAAGAAAAAAATTAAATTCTTTAAAAACAAAAAAAAAATTGAAAATTATATATTTTTTTTGTTTTCAAAGTTATTTTTAAAAAAGGAGATAAAAAATCTAGTATTTCTATTTAACAAATTAATTTTTAGAAAATTACTATAAATAGAAAAAATATTATACTATTTATAAATATATAAAAATTTTACTGTCTATTGTTTTATATAATTAACTATTAGTTTAATTATATATCTTGGTCTTTTGATTTATATAATTAACTATTAGTTTAAGTACTAATTAAATATAATCATGGTAATCACTCACTAAATTTTTTATAGTTCAACAACAATAAGCTAAGTATATGGGATTAAACAAATGACATCTGAAATAGTGAGTAGGTGTTTTATCTATTTGTGTTAGTGCACAAATTTACAATCACCGAGTAAAACATTGATTGTGACACTAATATTCACTTGAAAATTATCTCTCAACCACTATTTTGAAAATAAATTTATTTGAACTATTATCCATTTGATTGTTAAGCTAAAATCTTGACTTTTAAACAATTTGTACATGACTGAAATTAGCATAACTCAACTAATATAAAGATATTTGTACTCTCGATCAAAAGATAAAAAATTCGAATCTTCTACCTCACATATCATTTAACTCAAAGACCTTTATGTGTGTGTGGGTGTGGAGAATTTTTAAAAATATAAAAATAAAAAAACTATTTACAAAAATTAGTAAAATTGTTAAATAGTTGTGATAGACGCTGATCTATTAGGGTCTATCAGTGATAAAAATGATAGAAGTCTGTCACAGTGTTTTCTTTACTATTTGCTGTAAATAGTTTAACACTTTTTTTTTATATGCGAAAATTATGCGAAAATTATGTAGGTATGTATGTGTGTATATAAATTGCCAATTTATAATACCCTACAACTTTCAAGGATCATTGTTAATTTTTGATTTTATTGTTGTTTTCCAAACATCTGACCAACTTTGTTTGGTGACTTTCTTTTAAATGGAAAAGTAATATTTTTTCGGGGAAGGAAAAAAAAAGAAAGATAAAAAAAAAGGCAAACTTTGAGAAAATGGACAACTTTGTTATCTTCAAAATGCATTGCATCTCCCCTCCTTCGGTCAATTTCTAATTAACATTATATTTTCCAACATGACTAATTTCAAGATTATCTAAACCCCCTCTCTCTATATTAATAAATAATTCTTTGATCATTAGAAAGAAAAAAATATATATAAATTTAGATAGAATACCATATGTATAATAAAGAAGAATGAGTCATTGATCTAGTCTTAAATATATCAACCTAATATTTGTCCTAGCAATAGATTTGGAACCACAAACTAAGAAAACATTATTGTCACATCTTTTTCGAGGTGCACATACTTAATTTTATTACAACAATTATGTGGATATGGAAGATTGAACCTCTGACTTCTAAGAAGGAAGGTCATGTCCATTACCGTTGAACTAAGCTCACATTGGCATCAAAGTGAGCATACCTCATCAGTAATTGGCATGCAATACTTTTCTTTAGGTCAAGAAGTTTGATTCCCACCTCACAATTTTCCATTTCAACCTTACCACTTTAGGCTTTGAACGAAGGCTTTACAATCATAACTTTAAATTAATATGTTGATTAAGAATTTCTGATAATTATATGATCCGAGTTGAGATAAATGTTCAGTGAACTGTGTTTATATATCAAAATCTATGAATTTGGAATTAGGATATCTTCATAGGATTCCATTTAATGGTTCAAATATATCTTATCCCATAAGTTATTACGCTATGAGTTAATTGAAAAATTAATTCCACCAGTGTAGTCCAATAAATTAAGGTATTGTACAACTGAAAAAATTATAATAATAAAAAACAACTTACGCGGTATTTTCTTCAGATTTCAAAAGAGATACTTTTAACTTCTAAACTTTGAAAAAATATTTTAAATGGTCCTTGAGATGATGACAGTTAGTTAAGTAATGAAAAAATTACGTAGCAATTACTAACTTGCTAACTAGGCAAACTAGATTGATCTTATTTTATTATTATTTTTTTATACAAAGGATGTGGGATACAAAAATTTGAAACATTAGCGACTAAATAGACACTAACATAAAAAAAAAAAAAAACTAGAAAAATTTTCACAGATAGAAAAAATGTCAAACTATTTACAAAAAATAGCAAAAATAACATTGATAGACATTGATAGACTTCTATCAGCATCTATCAGTGATAAACTTCTATCATTTTTATCACTGAAAAACTCTGATAGACTTCTATCGGCGTCTATTACAACTATCTAAAAATATTGTTATTTTCTGTAAATAGTTCCCCTTATTTTTCTATTTTTAAAAATTTCTAAAAAAACTACATATCTTTAGAATATTTACCAAATCTTAGGAAATAAATGTCTCTTTAGGACGAAAAGTATATTTTACCCATAATAATAATAATTCCTAGAGCGCAATTTTTTTAGGGTTCCTATAGTTATAATTAGCAGAATACAAGGATTTGGTGTGGCCAAATAAAACTGAGTTTGAATTTTAGACATCCCATCAAACTCCAAAGTGAAACTGAAGCACCTATACACAGCTTTATAACATCAAAGAAAGAACGATGAGTGTCATCTCTCTCTTTTTGGGGCAAAGACCCTTTTTTGCGCCTCTAAAGTACACAATTGGTTGCTATGGTCCGAGCTCTTTCACGTAGTCCGTCATCGGGGACGCTTGGCGATGGTTCACATAAATTGACAAATCTATCCTTAAATCGTCGCTCTTCCTCACTTGCACACACTCTAATGGCCTTTTGTATTATCCACATAATGACCTTTCTATGGAAAGAAAGAAGGATCTGATGTCACTTGTTCTTTAGGTGACAAATCTTTTGTATTACCATCGTATGCGTACTACTTTAATAATTATGTAAGGTCCAATAACATTAAATAAAATAACGTTTTATGAAAAATATACTAGTGTGAACACGAAGAGCAAGTAGTTCAAACAAATAATTCCATTTGAAAATAAAAGCATTCAAGAGTAGTCTATAAGAATAGACATTGTTCATTGATGTTTTCAGAATGTGAATACAAAATAATCAGAGAATTTTGAAACCTGAAATGCAAGAAAGCAGATTAGCTAGTAGAAAGAAAGCAATGGCCAATAATAATGAGCCAAGGCTAAATTTATTTTTAATGACAGTTTAGACAGATGCTTTGCTTTCAACAAGAATTGGGAAACCTAAACTACATGAAATCTACAACATATTATTTTTCTGCGGCAAATTGATATTTACAGAAGGATCAATACAAGAGAAGGCTTACACTGCTGAATGGTGGATCAGGGTTCCTTCACTACCAAGTCGTATAGCCTTCACCGTCGAGTTATGCGAGCGTCTGTCGTATCAAGAGTTCCCATTCCAAACCCAGAATTCGTTGAGTTGCAGCGTTTGCAAATTAATCACATGATCGCAGCAATTGTTGCTTCGATCCATTAGGCGGATTGAAAGGTCACTTCTCCAGTAGCTGTTCTTACATACTCGGCACTAGCCTCTGGGGTATCTTCCTCACTAGGTGGAACCAGTTGCCAGAAGAGCGGTAAATAAGTTTCCCACTCGCTCAGGATGGCGGAGCCTTTGCTGCTACCAGTTTTTTCCTATTTGTCAGAAGAATTAGTGTTAAAGTGTTGATATAATTGTATAATTGAATGTATCATATTCCATCGACTTAAGTTTTTTAGTCAATCGGTGATTTAACTTCCTCTCCAATTCATATTTAATTTCTACTTGTTGGGTTGTCTACAAATTTTCAAACCCACAAGTGAGGAGAGTATTAAAGTGTTGATATAATTAAATTTATCATATCCCTTCAACTTAAGTTTTTGAATCATCGGTGGTTTAACAATTTGATATCTCCGTTCATTCACAGATATGTAGATAGTGATTCAAATGGAATTGACAGTTCCATCATCAAATGTTTTGAGTTATTGTGAATTGGAAAATACTTACAACATGGGCTTCGATAAGGCTCTTCAGCTGCATCTGCCCCACTGGAGCCGTTACTCTCTGGATTTTTACAATTTCTTTGTTAACCTGCTCATATTTCACAGGAAATATTCTGATGTGAGAATAAGGAGGAATCAAAGGAAATAAAGAACATTATATACACATAATATGCTAGCAAAGTGCTTTTAAGTCTTGGCTCAAGGACAAGAAAACAAAATTTGAAAATAAATAACAATCCGTAGTGTGCTAATGTCCTGGAGCTTCATTAGAGAAATTACGTCTGCAAGTTGAGATAGCAACGAGATACTAACAAAGAAACTGCATGTCATTATATATCTACCTTTTCTTTTTGGGGGATTCTATTCTATAGTGCCTACATGGCTTAATATTATTGTCATCATAAAGATGAAAGTTTATTCACTTTCATCACACATATCAGAAGAAGATGATGCTATCTCATTCCCTCAATTCATGCCTTTTGGCATAATGCTATGATGGATTTAACAATCCAATTTTTGGTTAAAATGTATTAATGTTCCATCGAATATAGACTCTCATAAAATCAGAAGCAAACATATTTGTCCGAACATAGTTCATAAAACCCATACAGAGCTGGCTACCAGTCACTGTTTATGTACACGACTTCCACTTTGTTTCCTAGAGTTGATTCAATTTCAAATTATATCATCATTGCATAAAAAATTTTATTTTGGAAAAATACAACATTAATTCCAACAGGAAAAGTCATGTGAGTATAATGATTGTTTATGAAAACAACTTTTATGGAGGAAAAATGGTGAGTGATGATTATCATCTCAGAATATCAGTATAGCAATAATCCACAGACTAACATAATTCATATTGTTTTAAAAAGCTGAGCTTTTCATTCTATTGCTATCATCCAGAGACCAACATAATTCAAATTATTCTAACATAGTTCATGCTTTTAGCTTCATATAAAAAAATAAAATAAAAAATTGTATAGGAAAAAAAACACGAGGTTGGCAATTAGAGGTAAGGATGGGCTAGAATGAGGAGCAAAAACCTTCGGAATAAGAGTATCATCCTCGTCGAGAATATAAGCTAAGCCTCCGGTCATTCCAGCAGCTACATTTCTTCCCACTCTAAATAAGTTGGACGCAAAAAAATGGTCAATAATCAATATAGACCTCTCTAAGATCAACCAAAATACTGCCGTATTACTTGGATAAAGAGAAATTACATACTTGCCAAGTACAACAACACAACCACCAGTCATGTACTCACAGCAATGGTCACCAGTTCCTTCAACCACTGCCTGAGCAAGTGAATTTCTGACAGCAAACCTCTCCCCAGCTTTTCCTCTAACAAAAATTTGACCGCCAGTTGCTCCATACAGACACGTATTCCCCACTATGGCTGCATCCTCAGGAACAAATCCAGTATTTTCGGTTGGAGTTACAACTAATTCACCTCCCGCCATACCCTTGCAGATATAAATAATTAGAGTAAGAAACTGAATAATATTAATGCATAAAGTTACAACACAAAGATGGACAATGAGATTCATCTACAGACTATTAAAACAATAATTTATCACATGTAATGTCCCCAATATGAAAACGAGCAAAATATAAAACAAAAACAATATTTTTCATTGAAGAAATGAAAAGACTAGCAAGATATTTTCACCCCCGCTTTAAGAACTTTGAATGTCATTAAAACTATCCTACGACCTATGCACAATCTTAAAGGCAGAAGCTTTTTGACTGCTTATTGTAAAGGTAATAGTTCTCCGTTCATCCAAAAGTTCAAAACATTACATGGCAAGCATGAGGTCGTGAATCAAGTTGCCTCATCTCTACTTGAGACATCAACTCTTCCAGTATAATAATGTTTGAAGTACCTTTCCGACATAATCATTGGCCTCTCCTATAAGCTGAATGTTCATTCCAGGTGTAAGAAAGCATGCAAACGATTGTCCAGCGCTACCTGTGAACCTGAATACATGAAAGAAAATAGTGTTCACCAACATGTCACTATGCCTCCAATTTACCTCTTGGCATAAGTAATAGTTCTTTCAAATTTGTATCATACGTAATGTTTAGTTGGCCAGCAAAACCAGTGTCACCATATTTCTTTGCAATCGCCCCTGCTACACGCCCACAAACAGCACGATCAACATTGTATATCTTCACTGTCTTTTGTACTACTTTCTCACTCTCAATTGCATCTAATATCTGGGTACATAAATTGGAAGAAAAAAAAAGGAAAAAAAAAAAAGAAAGAAAGAAAGAAGAATCAGGACATGGTCAGATAAGTTCAACAAGTATCTTGTCACTCGTCACAAGTTCTTAAGAAATGAGAGTGGTTGCTAATAGAACAAATGGAGAACAAAACTCAAGACTACTACATATTCCTCGCTCTTTTTTGTTTTTATGAGAAACATCCAGTCATAATTTCATTGATAGCATGAAATTACAAAAGGGCAATAAAAGCCGTGGGATAACATGATTCTATTCCACTGTGAGATAAGGGAAGTAAGGTCGTAATCACAAAAGAAACCTCAATGCTTGTTTCAGCCCCTACATATTCCTCACTCTTAGAAACTCTAAAAATAAAATCAGTTCAGAAGTTTCTTTCCGCAATTAATTTGCAAGTTTAATAACCAGAATTTACATTCCAGTTCTCATAACATTTTAATGTACAAAAAAAACTGACAAGTGTCAAGTCAATAACATTTTAGTGTATAAAGAAACCATACATAGTATCAAGTGTCAAGTCAATAATTCCCTTGAGCTAAAAAAAGTGAAAGATAGAAATATAAAGCACAAACTTGCAGGATGCCACCAAAGAAGAGTTACTGCATACATAGCTCAAATAAACATGCCTAGGTGCACTTTGGCAGTACTTAGCCTCTCTTAAGATGAAGCACCTCCCTGAGTGAGTGCCTTAAATTCTTGTTTTATTTTATAATTTCTTTAAGGAAATGAGAAATAGAACCCATAAAATCTATAACATTTATAGAAGGATTGGCATACAGAAGGCTATAAACTAATGAAATAGAAGCCACGATATGATCAATGGGATATTCATATTACAGTTGGTGAAAGTTATGCACAAGTATTTAGGTTCTAAAACAAGGAAGAGGCGTCTAGGGGTGGGGGAGGGGGGATAATATAAAAATTAAAGATGGTAATGGATCCTTTATCATCTTCATTCATACCTGATTGTCTGAAAGTAGGATATCATCCAGAATAGGACCATTTGTGTGAACATCTTGATTGCGGATTTCAGTACTGCTCCATTTTGGTAATCCAACATTCTAGAAATAAGTTTGAGATGGTTATATAAGAACACTAATAAACAAGAGCATAATTGCATGGTGATATAATCCTATAATAAACTCAGTATGTAACAACAAAAGTTAAAATGGTTCCATCTAAATACATACAGAAAGAATATAATCAAGATCGAGATGTTGTGTCTTCATCAAAGAGATATCTCGGGGTCTTAATAATTCTGTTCTTCCGATTATATCATCCAACTTCTCATATCCCAGCTGGGCCAATGTACCCCTTACCTGAAACGAACAATAAAATACACACCATAGAATAAAAAACTCAGCAAGAGAAAATCACCGTAATGAGGAAACTTCCAAGATTAAGATCTATAAAGAATGCCAAATGAATGTATTGACGAATGGAAAACTAGAGTGGCAGGAAGAGAAATAACCTCCTCAGCAACATAAAGGAAATAGTTGACAAGATCGCCAGGTACACCAGGAAAACGTGCACGTAGCTCCTCTCTCTGAAAAAAGCAAGAAATAGTAGTATTCAGTCGTATATAAAACTCCATACAAATACAAACAAGAGGTCGAAGTGCTACTACTGTATGAATGAATTCAACGTCCACAATCACATTAACTCTTACAAGTCATTTCACACAGTTTTCAAACAAAAAATAGAAAGTTGGCTTCGAAACAAGTTTCATAACTTCGTATGCATTACCTGACTGGCAACACCAACTGGGCAGTTGTTAGTGTGGCATATGCGGGCCATAACACAACCAGTAGCAATCATGGCAACTGAACCAAAACCATATTCATCCGCACCCATTGCTGCAGCCATTAAGACATCAACTCCACTTTTGAAGCCACCATCAACTCTAAGAATGACCCTTTCTCTAAGTCCATTTTCAATAAGGGTCTGTATATTATCACTCAATGATCACAAATCATACCTTCCAAAAGCACAAAGTAATGATTACAAATAAGATTATGAACACGAAACCTGATGTGTTTCTGTCAGTCCAAGTTCCCAAGGACCACCAGCATGCTTAATGGAACTTATAGGACTGGCTCCTGTTCCACCATCATGCCCTGATATCTGTGAGGCATATCAGATACATGAATCAACCAAATGAATGGACTGAAATATTAAAAAATCAGAACTAATAAGAGAATCAAAGCCTGAATATCATCCACATCCATCTTTCCTTGTTCTGTTGATTATTAATTTAATGCTTGCAGCTTTAAATTAAAAGGAGTTGGAAGATGATATGTTTCATGGTATGCAGGCCATAACCATAATTTAAAGATTCAAAACTAATAAGGGAATTTATCAACTAACATTCTTCTTTTCCTATTCTACAAATTTTATATCTTTATTCTTTCCTGCTTGCAGCTTGACAAAATGAGAGGAAACTTTTCAGCTTCTGTTTAAAATTGCAATGCAACCCGAGAGGCGGGGGTTAAGCTTTCTAAAGAAAAAGATAAAGAAAGTATGCTGTAGTAAACAAAACACAGCGAAATCCTTATCAGTTTCAATTCAGTCCTCGACATAATTAATGCTTCAAATCTAGCATGCACAAGTCATCAATGTTCTGAATTACACAACAATATGATTTATACTAATCTTATAACTCTGGAAACAAAAACTAAAACATTATTAAATGTAGAGAGTTAATTGTACCGCTAGCCCAAAATATTTAGGTCAAAACTTGACCTAACTTTTAAAATTAAGGTTATCTGACCTTTTGCTTATGTCAGCAAATATTTTTTTATTATTATTTTCTACTCCTTCCCTCTCACTTCTCTCGCTGCCTCCATCCCTCTTGCTCATCTCTCTCACAATCTCTTCCCTTAGGGAAAAAAAAAACTATTGCACCATTTTCAAGTGCCAGTGCTCTCAGGAAGGTCGTCATTCTCCTCTTCTCCCTCTATACCTCATCTTCCTAGATCTGGAAAATAAAATTCAAATATGGAAGGCTCCCTTGCCCACGGTGGGCCAATTAGCAGTAGCGGTGGGGTGAGAAGATAGGAAGAATTAGTGGCAGAGCAAGAGAAATGAGAAAAACGAGCAAGAGCAGGGAACTAGAGCAAGAAAAACGAGCAAAACCAGGGAACTAGAGCGAGAAAAACAGGAAAGAGCAGGGAAATAGAGCAATAGCAAAGAACTTGAGCGAGAAAAACGAGCGAGAGCAAAGAGCTACAGCAAGGAGCGAGAAAAAAAATTAAAAATATTTACTGACTTCATCAAAAGGTCAGAAAACTTAATTTTAAGAAACCGAGTGAAATCTCATTTTCGCAAGAATTTTTAGGGCATCCATATGAATCTCCCAAATGTAGAGAGATTGAGACCAGACAACTTGTATAGATCATCAGCTACATTGTAGCACATAAATTACGGACTGCACCATAAATTGATGGAAATGTGAAATGTGGATACCTGTATAATATCAGCATTACCCTTCGCAACCCCAGAAGCCACTGTTCCAATTCCAGCTTCAGCAACCAGCTTCACTGATACTTTAGCCTTTGGGTTCACCTGTTTTTTAATGAAATGGACGATGGCTTTCATCAAAATTCCAGAAGCATCTCATCACTAATATAAAGTGACTACATTCAGCAAGCCAAGGGAAACTACCTGATGAAGGTCAAAGATCAACTGTGCAAGATCTTCTATAGAATAAATGTCATGATGTGGAGGTGGAGATATAAGCGGAACACCAGGTTTGGAATTTCTCAACCTTGCAATGTAAGCACTAACTTTCTTTCCAGGTAATTGGCCACCTTCGCCGGGCTTTGCACCTTGTGCAATTTTGATTTCTAATTGATCAGCATTGACCAAGAATGTTGGAGTGACACCAAAACGTCCAGAAGCAACCTGAAGATAAATTAAACCACATTTTAGAAAGTGCAGCTAAATTTACCCTATCGACAATCCATCAGTTTTCAACTGTACATTGGCTATGTACTCTACATGGGATAAAATTAAAAGTGTACATTCATACTCTTTACTAGAAAGCTACAACATTAGGTCATGGTGCAATAATTAAATGAATGAAAAACAGTATTAATAAGGTGAGAAAAATATTACACAATCGGGGTTTTCATACAAATTATAGTAAGTGTGAAGTTTAAAGGTGTTACCTGCTTAATAGCACTAGTAGCAGTATCGCCATTCTGAAGGCCTTTAAGATGTGGCAGTGTCGGAGAATACCCATCAACAACATCTGCTAGAGGTCTCCACCGAATGGGATCCTGGATAATAATAATATTGGGCAAGTCATTATGTCTGGAAGTACTTGTCCTATTGTTTTAATGCTGCTAAAAGAGTAGATAATATCACAGTAAGTTTTATAAAACATGGCTGTAAAAGCATACAATGAACTACCTCACCACCTTCTCCCGAATTGGATTTACCACCAATTCTGTTCATTGCAATAGCAATCGCTTCATGAGTTTCCCTTGAAATAGCTCCAAGTGACATTCCACCTGTGCAAAAGCGTTGAACGATAGATGCTGCTGGTTCAACCTTTCCCACAGGAATTGGAGCACGATCACTTTTGAACTCCAGAAGATCGCGAAGAACCTGTACGATTTAAGAAGGAAATTTAGATGCCAGTTAACTTCAAAATATAACTTCTTTAATCTCAGAAACTTCTGTTAAATCCTTGAAGGGAAAGACTAAAATATGCCTTCAGCACTTACATTCACGGGCCGATTAGCCAAATGCTGCTGATATACTGCATAAGCACTTTCATTTTTCTGGCGCACAGCTTTATGGAGCAACTTTGACATCTCAGGGTTGTTTCCATGATACTCCCCTTTATCACACAAGAACATGATGCTTAAGAACCTTTCTTTTCTCTAAGTAACCAAAAAGAGCTATAACCATGTGCCAACACGCATGGAAAAATAAAGGGAATAACGGTTGAACTTGAATTCCTTTAATTATAATGATAAAAAGCACTCCAACAACTATTTAAATTGTCTAACAACTATTTAAATTGTCTATCAACTATGTATCATTATCATACGAAGAAGGTACAAGTCTAGATTGCTTGTTAATCACACGAAATTGATCTGCACTCAATATACAGATCTTGATTGCAGTTTTGCCAAGTTCAACATCTAGCACATACCTCCTGGTCTGAATTGTATAAATCCAAAATTTTCTAGTCTCTTAGCTGTATCCTCAGAAAATGCCTTCACCCAGAAAGACAATGTCTCCCTGGCCAACTGCAGTAGGGCATTGAAAAATATTTTAGTAGAATGAGAGAGACAAAATGACTGAAAACTCTAAATTAAGAGTTCAATAATGCCAGTCACACTAAGTCAAGCTATAAGTGATCCAACAACCAATTTCGTGCCTTGTCAAGCACAACTTAAGAATAGTCTCACACAATTTGCTTATTAAACTAAAGTCAAGAATGTGTGCTTATTTGGAGAAGTTATCCTCACAACTGAATATTAATATATCCCTCTAAAATTCTAAAATTGTCAAGATATTAAAATAAAAATTCCATGAAAAATGAAAATCTTATTTGGAGGTTGAGGAATTAATCAACTTTTTTTAAAAAAAAAAAAAAAAAAAAAAAAGAGGAAAGATGCTGATAACAATAATAAAGTAGAACTTATCCAAAAATGTAGCCAATACAAACAATATATGGCAGCTTAAATAGATGTCTGAACAACAAAATGGCTTTCTTATGACAAACACCAACAAATGATACTCACAAGGTAATCTTAATGTTAGTGGTCAGCATTTTAATTCATCTACATCAAAATAATCACTCACTAGAAGGAAGTGTCTCATCATTTACTTACAAAGATCAAAATAATAAAGAATCGAATTGAAACCAATTGGAATGAAATCAATAGAAATAGAAATGTTATTCATTTGATGCTATTTACTATAGGTTGTATAGAATCAAAGTCAGAAACTTATTAATATTGTTTACTAGTAATTGTCTGAAATCGCGAGGCATATAATAAGTGCTACCTCATATTTCTAGTTTACTAAAAATGAATTTCCTAAATAGTATGCAAATATAATTTTTAATTAAAAAAGACAACAGACAAAAATAAATTTTAAAATTAAAATTAGAGTGGATTAAGACCAATTGATTTGAATTAATGCACATAATAATTTGTTCACCTTTATTTATAACTTACTCTTATAATAACATTTGTACAAATTAGGAAGCTTTTATCTAGTTTCTTTCTTCACCCCAATAGGAGTTTGAACAACTTGGTTTCTTTTTACTTTTTTACACACACACACACAAAAGTAAAAAAAAATAAAAAAACTTTGTTTGTTTCATTAATCAATAAAAATTTGTTTTTTGCTAAGAATCCAAATAGATGATTAGATTAAGCATGAAAAATCTAAGGGTATGCTACGAGGCCCTCCTAGTTAAGTGGTTATGGAATTTTCCTCTAGAGCCTAACATTGTGGCATATACATGGCTTGACTTTCTAAGTAGAGGCACTGGGTGGAAGAACTCGCAAGAACCTCAAAGGCCATCTCTTCGATTTACTCTTCTTTCTTTATATCAACTTTTTTACTGAAGATGCTTTAGATTTAGGGAAGATTGTTATATAGGAGATGCCCCCTGGCCCCTTTGCTGTCATTTCCCCATTTATTCCTTGTCTTCTTGAAAACCTACTTTGATAGCTCATGTCCTACATAAAACGGGGGATTTTGGGTCTTTCAACTTTGATTATGTGCTTCCACTCATAGACAAGGTAGTCTTCTGACATCATTTCCATGATTTCTTAAATACTGAGTTTTTGTTTACCTTCTGGATCTAGGGAGACAGGGATGCCCGTTTGTGGAATCCTAACCCCTTCAATGGTTTTTCTAATAGACCTCTCTTCTCCCTCTTGTGTGGCTCACCCCATCCTAACCCATCTTTAATTCTTTGTTGCGGAAATTGAGGGCCCCAAAGAAGGTTAGATTTCTTGCCTGACAAGTCAAATGCATAGGAAGATCAACACTAAAGATTCAATGAGAGCTTCCTCCTTGATATTGAATTTGCAGTCGTTTGTTTTGGGTAAGAATCTCTCAAAACAAATCAACCTAAAATGCTAAACCACCAATTCTTTTATCTGAACTCGAACCAAAACCTCGAAATAGACAAGACAATGACATCAACCTGCGTTCATTTATATTGTGCTCCTGATACAACAAAATAGTAAAGAGCTCTTTTTCCCAACATTTGCCTCCTTTTGCAGCAAGAATGAGGAGTCCAGATACCACCCTTTGCTCCACTGTCAGTTTGCCTATAAGGGGTGGTGTTTCATTCTAAATACTTTCAATTTAGCGTTGTATCTCCCTATAAAAATAGTTCATGGTCTTTATGAGTTTCTCTCCACCCGGTGGTTGTGGACTAATGCTAGTAGCATTTTCCTTTGGGCCTTTTGGAGAAAAAGAAACAACAGATTGTTCTCATACAAGTATTCTTCAAATATCTTTTCAGTTTACTGCCTCCATGTGGAGCGCATTACACAATTCTCATCAATCTAGATCGAAGACCTTTTCTTTTTGTCCCTTTCCCGAAGGCCTTCAAAAGAGGAGGAGGAGGAGGAGGAAGGGGGGTAAAGATATAGGATCAACAATGCACATGGCACAAAACTCAAGGCCTCATGCATGAGCCATACCTGCAGGCCCTCACTGCAACTGTTTAAATGATATAAATATATAAATATGTGTAAAAAATTTAAGTTCTGGATCAGCATTTAAATGGCTACCCTACCCTGATGAATTCCTTCCTCATACATAAGAAAATTCAGGTTAAGCTCAGATAATACTACTTACCTCATCAAATGTCAACCCACCAATTTTTGATATGCTCCCACGGAATGCAAAATCTACAACCTCATTTCCTAATCCATAGATCTCAAATATTTGTGCACCACAATAGCTAAGCACAAAAAAACAAAGAAAAGTTGTCAAAAACATAATAGAGTTACCGGACAAAATGAAGTAAACTACTCCTTAGAAACAGAAGGAAAACAGGAAAGGATAATTAGTATACCTTGATAGTAAAGAAATACCCATTTTGGAAAGAATTTTGAGAAGACCAGACTTCACTGCCTGTGTGATATAGCAATAAGCACAGGAACAACACCGTTCAGTTCCAAAGACAACATTTCAACAGAGATTCATCAGAACTGAACTAAGTCAAGGATTGGATTAAAACATAATAGGTCAACCCATTTAAATATGTCTTGTAATACAAGAGCCCGAACCTTGCAAAAATTCTTTTGAGCCTGTTCAATTGTTACAGTAGGCATCTTTCCATTCCGCATCATATTTACAGTCTTGTTACTGAGACGCCAATGCCGACAGGTTTCCAGAGCCAAGTATGGGCATATAGCACTGAAAAGATGATTTTAGGCTGTAATATGCTGCATCTTTACTCATGAACCATTTTATGCCATAACTACTTAAGAAATAATTCTATTCAAATTAATTATTTACAAAATAAGAAATATAGGCTTCTATATCTTAATTACTATGAGTAAGCAAAATAAGAAACATAGGCTTTTCTGGCATTGTGATTTTGAAAGTTCCGGTTGGGACTTAATTCTTCCAAACTTTTGGTATCTCACAGGGACACCAGTGTTATGATCAAGGAGTTCCTCGTCAAGCTACCTCGTGGGGAGAAGGGTCGCTTTTTATGGCCTGATAAGATGTGTGCGATCTTATGAGTTTTGTGGGGTGAATAGTAGGGTTTTTAGAGGAGTGAAAAGGGACCCTAGTAAGGTTTGGTACCTCATTCGCTTTCATGTTTCTTTGTGGGCTTCAATTTTGAAGACCTTTTGTAACTATCTAAAAACATTATTTTACATAGCCAGAGTCTCGTTTGTAGAGGGAGGTCCCTTTTTTGTGGAGTTTTTTTTTTTTTTTGTTTACCCTTATATTCCTCCTTTTTTTTTATTTTCCAAAAAAAGAAGTTGGTTCAATTGAAAAAAAAAATGAAACTATGCAAGATTTCTCGCCAAGATGTAAACCAACAATGTTCACCTGGTCCAGATTATCATATGACCTTCAAACTAGTCCTAGTAATCTCCGTAACTATGTTCCACGTAAATCTGTTTATCTAGTTTAAAATTGCTAGAAACACATTATCAAAATAAATGTAATATTACACGAGTAAAATCCTGAAATGGTCTACCCTCAAGCCTATTATTAAACAAAAATAAAAGTCAGATAAATAAAGAAAACGTAACATTCATTATCCCATCAAATCCAATTAACGCATCCTTTACAGTTCAACTTAATATAAAATAAACCCCACTTGGACAATGGGCTTTTCCTCCATAAACTCTCTACTTCATCTTCTCTTCCTTCTCTCTTCGCTTTTTTCCCTCTTTTATACCTCTTCATCTACAATTTTTCTTCCCTTTTTGTTCCTTCATCTACAGTTTTCTCTTCTCTCAAAAACTTTTCCTCTCTTATGTTCTCTCTATTCCTACCATTCAACATCTTTATTCTAACTCTTTTTTTTCTATCTCTACTCTTTGGTATTTTCTTTTTTCACTTCCACCGGCTTATTCAAAGTTAAATTTAATCCCCCTTTTCGTTATACTCGAGTATTCACCAACGATTTGATTGGTAATTAAAATCAAAGGCAGTTTGTTCTCGTTTGACTGATGCACGTTATCTTTCAAAACCAATTAGTCTGCGTGCTACACCTAATTCAATCCTAAATCCAATAGATCTCCATCACCTGAAAAGGAAAAATAATATATTAATGGATCTAAGAACATTTCAGGGAATGAAAATTACCTTGCACCATATCCAATTAAGCAAGCAAATTGATGAGTACTGAAGCACTGAGCAGTATCTGCTACTATAGTAGCTGACATTCGCAAGCCATTTTGAATAAGATGCTGATGAACAGCACCGACAGCGAGAAGAATTGGAATTGATGGGCGAGTTGCTTCCTAAAAGGGATACGTAGAGCACAAAATAAGGTAGCCTTCGACACGATGAATAATAATAATAATAACAATAATAAATCAAATAAAGCACGGAAAGAAAAAGACCTAGTACAGAAAAATTGTAGTGATAAATGAACAAAAAAAAACAGATATATTAAACGTGTAGAAGAAGAATTAAGCACAACATTAGCAACACAAATTAAAATTTTGTTCTGTACAAATGTAGTTCAAGTGCATTATTCTCAGGTCCTATGTCTAATATATTTCTTCTCGCAAAATATATATAGTTCAACTGCATTATTTTTATTTTATTTTTACTTTATAGGTCGGAAACCATATAGACAAAGTCTTCCAGATACAAGTAAAAACCAGAATGGTGCTTACAAGCTCTTCAGAACGATCAGATAGAACAAGCAGTTGAGAACCATTGCGAACAGCCTCATCAGCAGCTTCACAAAGTCTGTTTAGAATTTTTTCCAGAGAACCATCAACACCCTTACGTATGTCGAAAAATATTGGCAATACTTGGGCCTTCAAGTATGGATCCTTTAGCAAGGATTCAAGCTCTCCTTCATTCAAAACAGGACTAGACAAAGTTACCTGGTCAATATTGAGTAGGCAATTAGAAAACACATGAGACGATTCAACTATGAAAGAACTCTCTGGTACCTATATTATATAAAATTACAACAAATAATGAAAAAAGAAGGCTTGCCAACCTGAGAAGCATTCTCAGGTCCTATGTCTAATATATTTCTTCGCTTTCCAATATTGACTTCAAGAGACATGACCAGTCCTTCTCTGAGAGGGTCAATTGCTGGATTTGTCACCTAAAAAAACAACATAGTGAATTTATTGCATGGAGAAGTACTACTAATTAGTAAAACCATAAGCACAAAAAATTAAGAGAAACAGGCAGGGCCATAAGATGTCTTTATAAACTTTTCGAAAGCTTTAAATAAAATGAAGTCAGACAACATGTATTCAAAAAGAAAGAAAGAAAGAAAGAAGAGGAAAGAAGAAAAAGTCAGGCAACATACAGAAAATAGAAATAAAAATAGATGGCTTAATTTGCATCTGTTTAAGGAGAAGGAATGATGATGCCCGATGACTGAAATGCAAAATTTATAGCGTCAATGACATATAAAACTACTAGAGAAGGCATTTTCAGCTTTTCTCTCAACAATGTTGTTCTACGACAAGTAACACTATATTAAGGTAAATGCCATTGTAAACATGCACAGAACACAAACATGCTCAAACAAACATCTTATATGTATCGTCTCATAATTTTTGTTTTCGAATTTCGGAATAAGGCCATGCCTAGGAACCACATCAAGTAATGTAAACAAGGTTTCAAATTTCCACTCATGTATGTTAAGAAATAAAAATATATAAAAGCATAAGTTAGTTATAAAACTGAATTGCATAAAATTAAACCTAATAAAAAGAAGAAGAAAAAACGAGTCAAAGAACAAGCAAGTGAACAGAAAAGTGAACACCACATACAATTAAATAGAGAGAGAAGAAATCTATCTCAGATGTAGTGGTAGAAACCATGTCTGAGAAGGCAATTTTTTGTTCGGGAGATGTTTATTTAACTAATGCTAATTTGACTTGGTTTTGAAATATTTGTTGTGTTGGAGAACGTTGCATCCTTGAGAAATAAAATTTTCACTCTGACGTTATTCATTGCAAAAAGTTATTCCAACGAGAATAGACACATATATCTTCGGATATAAATTAGTATAAAAGCATGAAGATATACAAAACAAAGACTGCAATTTAGTTAACATGTCTGAGTCTTATTTTAGGGGAAAAAATTAAATGGAACTGTGCTCATGTATGTTATGGTGTCGTCCACGCTGTTTAGAGTCAATCTCTTTCAATAGGGAGCATTGATCAGCCTGGAAGCATGACAATAATATCTTCAGTTTTCATGGCTCAATAATTTTTTGTGGTGGGCAAGCCATCAGCAGTAAGCTGCCGTATAATAATGTTTGGACGTGACAAGTAAGCATAACAGCAAAACATGTTGTACTAAGGAACAGCACACAACAGATTGAAGGACATTCACAAGTATTTCTATAATCAGGAAAAGGAAACTTCCAGTGGACCTGTGCAAACCGTTGCTTAAAATAATCATAGAGCATATGTGGCTTCTGAGACAATATTGCCAGTGGAATATCATCTCCCATGCAGAACGTAGGTTCCTTTCCTTGAGCAGCCATACTCTCTATAATCATTTGGACATCCTCACTGGAGTAGCCAAATGCCCTGATGCAAAAATTTGAATTAATTAGAATGAATAGAGATAGCAAAATAACTCAATGAGCGAAGGCAAATTATATGAGGAACCTGACTATAGTACAATAAGAGAATAAATTATCATTTTATGTGACGAATCACAAGCATGTCAACTTCTTACCAAAGATAAGATTGAAACCATGTCTAACTTTTCTAAGATTCCCAACCCCCCCAAACACACACACACACAAAACCAAAAAAAAAAAAAAGAAGAAGAAGAAGAAGAAGAAAAGAAAAGAAACATACAAAATTGGAAGGTGCAAAAAAGTATACAGAACTCTTAGAACTCTCAACTTGTGGATGAACTCTGAGGAACCCTAAACCATACATAGATGTGCATGAAAAAGAGGAACATGAATTACAAAAATGAAGTAAAACTTACAACATTAATTGTAGATTTAGTTTCCTTCAAACCTCTCACTATGTAGAGTTTCTTATTCCAATTGTCCTATTCTAACAGGGCAGAAGATGCAAGTAATAAGTTGATGCGTAAAAGAACTAGAACCTCGATAAATTCTTACAATGAAAAGCCATCTTAACATCTTTAGAAACCAAACTAAGGTAAGGGGCCAAAGAAATGTTGCCCAAAAGAAATTGCTTTTTCTTTTTCTTTCTTTTTTTCCAGAAAATTTAGTGATAAGCACCAAGCTAAGGTAAGGGGCCAAAGAAAGATTGATTGGAAGAAATGCTTTTCTCTTAAAGGAAATTTGGTGATAGAAAGTTAATAGAGAGGAAGGTTTAGTAAAACAAAGAAACAGAAGTTCCTACCACATGAAAATCCTATTTATAGGTTAGTCTTTACCCCATTTTTGTACCCAATCTATGAGTCATTTTGTACTTAGTTATTCATCCCATTAGTAACTAACAACTACATAATAGTTGCAAAAGTTAATCAACTAATTATTGTTAGTGAGTTAAAAAGACCCCTAGATAAAGGCCTACAGAAAAGATAGCCCAACCAAAGGAGCCAAATCAAATCCTAAACCAATCCCATGTAACCTACCAAATCTTATTAATGACTATCTACTAATAACACTAATAACATTGAGAAGAAAGATTACCAAGAGAAAGGCCAAGAATTTGATGATGTAGGAAGAATTAGGGAAAATAAGGTTACTCTTGGGTAAATCCTAGGTTAATCCCTTTTATCTCATTTGTATATTAATCCCTCATAAATAGGGATTCCCTCTCATGTTTTTGACACAACTTGATTCATAATAAAGATTCAAAAGCTTGATTCAGGGAAGATTCCTCCTTAGTCATTCTTAGGCTACACTAATTTGGTATTAAAGTGGACGTTTGGACCAATATTGGCTACCATCGGTGGAAGAACGAGAAACTCTTGGCGATGCAAGAGTGAGCTCGTGAGCTGTGCTCGTTGCTGAACAGTGCACACCTAAATGAGGCATTGGTCCTTGGTGTATTATTGAACTTCGAAGGTCACTTTCAGTTGGATTTTTTCCAACCATCGGCTGAAGAACATTAAATTGGAGGATGCCTGTTTACTCCTTTCCTACTAGCATTCTTTTTTATTACAACTCGATGACAAGTCTGTTTTTTTGTTCAGAGGGATAGAATTGATGTAGGGATAATTAGGGGAAATTAGGTTATTCTTGGGTAAATCCTGGGTTAATCTCCTTTACCCCCATTTATGTATTAAACCCTTACAAAATAGGGAGTCCGTCTCATGTATTTTATACAATTTGATTCATAATAAAGATTCAAAAGCTTGATTCTTGGAGGATTTCTCCTTAATCACTCTTAGGCTACACCACCTAACATGGCCAATTGCCCAAATTATGCCCTGTAGATAGGCATACTTAACAACCCACATTAAATTTAAACCCCAAAGTTGATGTTTTGGAGGATTATTTGAAAAACCATATAGTTCGTCTAGATTCCAGTACAAGGATCAGTAAATTAAAATTTTCTTTACAGATGTCATGAACAAGACAGGCTATATAATCTGTCTCAGACAACTTAAAAGAGACATTGAGAAGAAACTTACTGCTGGCTTCTCAGCAATTTATCAGTATCCAATACCGTTGATGCAAGAAAATTCTCAGGCTTCAATGAGCGCATATTTTCCTTGATCCACTTTCCATATGGATATGACAACGCTACACGTTTTTTAACTTCTGTATTCTCAAAGACCTGCAAATCGATATCAATTCAGTATGGAGGTTTGAGGAGAAAGAAACAGTAGAATTTTAAATGAATAATACTCTTTGTAAGATGAGAAGAAAGATATGATTTGATAAATGTATCCTTGGTTCTTCATGTAGTCTTTCAAAGGAGTTCAAAAACTTTTCTTCATCGGTTTATTTATTTGGGGTGGAAATCCTTTGTGTGCAAGTTGCACTCTTAATTTGTTTGTTGGGTTGGTGCTTTGACTTGATTTCAATTGGTATTATTTTCCAAGGGGGTTTTCATTAGCACGAAGCTTATTAGGGAAGCTTGAAGGGAGAACAGGGTAGTATGAGGAGAAGTGAAACTGTGAACTTAGCTGGACATTACATGCTTGACATGCATAAGTTGCTTTTGAAGATTTGGGGAAAAATTCTGAGAGAGAGAAGTTTGAAGATTGGGGAAAAGAAAGCCATAGAGAAAGAAGGTTGAAGACCGAGTTAAATAGAGAAAGTAAAAAAAAAGGAGAAGAAAGGTTCGAGGAGAGTTGAAAGACACGCTGGATTGGATTCCCAGGTTGGTGTTTTAGGGGTCGGCAGATCCGAGAGGCAGCTTTAGTTTAGAGACTGAAATTGGAAGGGGAAAGGAGGAGTGGTTGAGGAGGAATTAGAAGGTGTTCTGTTGTATAGTCTCATTTTAATTGGTGTTCAGTCAGTGGTGAAGAAGTGTACTCTTCCACAAGGAGAGAGATTTTAGATGCTTGATTAAGTTGGTTACAGGAAGAAAAGAATAAAGAGGATGGCCATTAGTAATACTTCAGTAGAAAAATCTTGGCCCATGGGATAATACTATTTGGTCCCTATATTTTGCCTAAACTTTCAACTGTCCAAATTAGTACATGTACCTTCAGTACATCTTAAAATCAGTCCTTTGAAGTAATTTTTTATCGAAATTGGTTAAATAATAATGATAATAATTTCCATGTCAGAAAAGACACTATGTGAGTATGTATTTAAAATCTATAAGGGAAGACTAATGGAAGCTTGAAAATGCTGTGGAAAAGAAAGAAAGAAAAATGGGGGGAGGGCATGGAGAATGAAAAAGGGGGGAGGGGGAAGAAAAATAAATAAAATGGAAACTATGGTTTGTAGCTATTGGATTCTCAGGTCTTGGTGATCAATCCTTACATTTTTGCGGTCAAAGATACTGCTAATATGAATAAGGTTGATCCCAGTTTCCCAAAAGTCAAGAAGGCTACAGTATCTCGCAATTCATAAGGTTTCTGATGTTTGGAAGCTTTGAAAGCTTTGCATTTCTGAAGCTTCTGTGCTTTCACGGTTTGGTATTCAGAATTCTTATCTTGTCAAATGTTTTGTTTAGTCGCAGCAGATGGTTTGCATTCCACCTTCAAGATCTTTAATATTCAAGCCTTGTCATATGCGCTCAATTGTTGGTTACATCTATTCAAGATCTTTGATATTCAGTGGGTTTTTGATAAAGAAGCAAGTGAGAATGTTTCTCTGATTCTATCTCCTCATGAGATATTATGATTTATGGATTAATGCTGTCAAGTCCAGATTTTGGTTGGATCATTTTGACCTCGCCATCTTCAAAAGCCTCCCAATGCCACTCTTTCTAATTTGTTCGCCTTTTATTCTCCTAGTTATATTTGTATGAATTGGAATCGGGAGGCTTTCACTTTGTATTTCTTATATTTTCCGTTTTCTCCCACTCCCTATGGGAGTTTATTTCCTTTGAACATTTTCAAGACGCTTGCTTCTTATTTAAAAAGATAATCACCATCATTATAATTTAAGAAAGCTAAAGATTAAACATGTTGATTAAGGTACAACAAGACAACTAGGTCTGGTAGTTCTTATCCTGCAACACTGAATAATGGCCACAGCTAACAAACAAGACCACGTCACTATACTCTGCAAAAATTAAAACTAGCGACAAATTCAAAACAAACCTGTCCAGTCTGCAAATCAGCAGTAATCATCATTCCTGGACCAAGACGGCCTTTCATTGTAACTTTAGACTCATCCATTGGTAAGACGCCAACCTGATAAAGAAGATGCCAGTGAATACAAAGTTGAAATAGCAATTGTGCCTCAAAAAAATCGTCAGAACACATTCTTCTCATTATTTCACAAGGTGAATGCCCATAGATAGAATATGAAAAGTGTTTGGATTTCACAATTTAGATGTACACACAAAATGGATGGAACAAACTAAAAAATGAATAAATACATGAAATAACATGACCATTTTTCTTTTTTCTTTTTTCGGCTTTAACAAAATGCTTTCTTCATTCCATCGATAGTATTTGGAATTTTAAAAATATTACAAGAAACATGAACTCCAATTGAGATCCCATCAAAAAATCAAAGCAACTACTGAACAACCAAATTATTTTGGTGTCATCAAGGCCAAGTAACTAGAAGGTACATACATCCAATCATACTAAACACATTGAAATTGGTTTTAACTATTTTATTGAAAAATGAAAAGAGACTAATTCTCAAAGATACAAACTCCACAAGAGAGTGAAAGAGAGAAGACCAAAAAGAAAAAGAAAACATAAAAGAAACTTCCATGACCGGAAAACACAGAGCAAACAAAACAAAAAGAAACTAGCAAAGTTGTGCAACTAAAACAAATAGAAGATGGAGCACACACCTCAGATGCAACATAAACAAAATTATCTGATGTGCGCCAATACCGAGCTGGGCGCAATCCATTACGATCAAGACAGGCACCAACTGTTTTTCCATCACTGCACAAAATCGATCGCATTAAAAACAATAAGACATCATAATGAACCTATATTTTTCAGAAAAGGTAACAAGACTTTCCACTTACATGTACAAAGTTAAAACCTAAAAAAGCGAAATCTCAAGAAGATACACAGTGAACCTCACCTTTCAAGAAAAAAAAAATTGAAAATAACATCTTCAACCTATCAAAAGAAATTACAAGAAAACCTCCTGACTATATTTAACCATGTCAAAGGGTAATTGTAAAAGAAACTCAATAAAACACACCAAGAAGCATGAAGCTCAACAATATCCACCCACTCATTCCTATCCAAAACAATTTTCTACAGAAGTTGTTTGATTCCATTCAGGCCAAATCTCTCAAATGATAGCTTCGACAGATTTTACCCAAAACAAGTTGGCTTGGCATTTAACCCTGTTTCTTTCCTTCATATGAAACTTATTGATGATACATCATTATAAAAATAAAAAAATAAAAATAAATAAAAAAAAGGCTTACTTTTCTTTAAGTAACATCAAAAGATATATTCCAAAAGAGTGTAACATCCCAGGGGTGGGGTTGAGGCACCCTCTCCAAAGAGAGCTTTACAACGAGGGCCTTCCAATCTCTAATAATCATTCAAAGGCTGTAATTATAAAAGAATTTCTTGTGTATCACAAAATGCTTTCTAAGTTGTAGTTTGATGCTACTCTGATGTGGATTTTCTTACTCCAACAATGTCAACGTTCTTTTCAAGACTATCAGAGAGAATGTTTTTCCGGTGCTGTTTGGTCACCCTTAGCTCTTAAATCATGATTATTATGGGCTAACGCAGTAAAAGCTCTCCTTCTGAGTTATAGTTTGAAGAAAATCAAAGACTATTTCATGACAAGTTCCGTATTATTTCGATTCAACTCATCACAAGGCTTCTTCTTAGTGGTCTCTTTCTAAATTTTATGTAGAACATTCGTTCCAAGACTTATGCCTTAATCGGAACACTTTTGTTTTTCCTTTGTAATTTTGTTCTTTCTTTTATCTATTTTATGCTTTCCATCGCTTGTACTTTATGAGCTTTGTCTCTTTCCATTACGTACGTCAATGAAAAAATTTTGTTTCCAGTTCAAAAAAATTTGTAATCAAAATGGAAAGACTATAATTAACGAAGAAATCCGTGTGATTTGAGCTCCACCAAAATGCTAAATTGGTTTCACTTTTGACCTTCAAACAGCAAAGGGTTCTTAATTACACCCTTGCCTCCATAATCAATTGCAGATCTTTTGGTAACTCCTCTGGTCACATTTGTATATTTCGTTTTCTTAATGAAATAGTTTTTCTTCCTTATAAAAAAATGTAAACAAATAAAAAAATAAAAGAAAAAGGAGAGTAGTAAACTAGAAAACAAATAACGGGTGGGTGAGAACTAAGCTTAAGAGATGATTTTGTTAAACGTTTTAATTGATAAAGCCCAACATGAAGACTATCAGCTTTAGAAACGATGAAAAGATGCAACAATTTTTACTCATGCTTCATCAATCAATGAAATTGTTTTTTCTTCAAAAAGAAAAGATGCAATCATTTGAACTCAAAATTCGTATTCTACATCTATGCTGACTTTTTTTTTTTTTTTTTTTTATAAGAACATCTATGCTGAATTAGTATTATTGTTAACATCAAAAACATAGACTACGAGGTAAAACTTAATTTATTAACTCAGTTCTTAATATCATTACTACCAGACACTTAAAAAGAAACCTTTTTTAGATATTACCTGAACAACAATAAAGCAGGTCCGTCCCAAGCCTCCATTTGACCTTTGTAATAGTCATAAAAGTCAACAACCTAAGAGAAGGTTAAAAAGCAACAAAAAATCATCTCCAATGTGATTTTAATCAGATTACACAACTAATTAAGATTGGTGAAGATGGTTAAGACATAAGTTAAAATTATACAAAAAGCAACGGAAGAAACCCCCCACATATTAATATTAGGAATCCAGTCTTACAAAAGCACACAGAAGCATTAGTCTCTTTTCATTAGTTCAACGAAAATTTCCGTTTCCTCTTCAGAAAAAAACAGAACAAAACAAAACAAAAGCACACAGAAACATAAGGGAAGAATGCAGTCCATGAAATAGAAATCCATCCCTAAGAAAATTAACCCAAGTAGCCTAACACCCTCATGGAATCTATCATGTACTGTAAACTTAATTTTATGGATACTGCGTCCTGTAAATTTAATTTGATGAATGGAAGGTGTGCAAACGGTACATTCCAGGGAAGAAGGGAGAAAAAGATGAAACGACAAAGTGACAAGGTCAAAAGCAATGGTACCTCAGGGTATTTGATCATCAATGTAGGATGGTTCTTGTAAGCCTCAGGAACAAGGATCATGAGAGCCTCCTCGGGAGCACGGCCACTTCTTATTAACAACTAAACCAGTAGAAGACAACAACTAGTAAAATAGGAGGATGTAGAATCAGATTAAGCAGAAATTCAGTAAATACATAAACTAGTATTGGTCATCTATCTTTCAGTCTTCAAGAGAAATATACCAATTTTTTTAGGAAGCACAGAAATATCGATATTATAATAGAAATACAATTTACATTATAAGTCACACTATAAAGAACCAAATAAAATACCAAAATCTAAAAAACCAACCTTTGATCAATATTTTTGGTGAACAAGAAACGACCTTTGATCAACATTACACAAAATAATTAAGTCTGCCTAATTAACATTTATCAATTTTTATTCTATCTCAGCTGGAGCGTAGCCCAGCTCGTCAAGCCAACAACTTCAGTTGCAAATCGTCAAATTCTAGATGCTTCTTTGATGGAAAATGAGTTGATTGATTATTGGCAGACCTCTCACAAGCGTCACAAGCAAGGTGTGGTTTGAGTTGGATCCTTTTTTTCTTAGAACTCAAGGAAACAGTTGTACAACCTATAGAACAGATTCTATTCAAGTAAGGTCGTGAGTTGGGTCCTTTTTTTCTCTTCCAAAAGGAAACAAAAATTTCATAGATGAGATGAAATTGCAAAAGGGGATCCTATCAAATTGCAAAAAACTTCTCCTATTCGGCATAAGATTAGTTAAACTATAGTTTCAAAATGGAGAGACCAATTTATCCCAACGAAGAGATAAGAAAGTAAAGAAAGTAATAGATGTGAGTGTTGCATTGTAGTATTGTTCCTTATCGGTAAAGATACGAGCGTTTCTTCTCCCTTTTGAAAGGTTGGCCATTGAAAAGGAAGGATAGGAATTAGGATAGAGAGTGTTGTGGGAGGGTTGTACACCATCCAAATTCCTCAAGGATGAAGTCCCAAAATAGGATCAAGGATAGGATATTTCGATAGGTTATCAAGTTGGATCTTAAAAAGGCTTTTGATAAAGCTGATGGGGTTTTTTAGATGTGGTAATAACTGAAAGGTTTTTGGACCTTATGGCAATGGTCCTTTTTTTTATAAGAAACTTAACTTTTATTATCAAGATATTAGAGATTCGAATCCCAACTATATTTTTAGAACTCAAAATAAAAAAAAAAAAACAAAAGATGACTGATAATTTATAGCTCTGACAGGTGGTGATTGAAAGACAAAAGTTGAAGTACATTGGAAATTTGCAGCTAGAGCTTTCATGGCTAGAAAGAAATCAAAAACTTCACAGATATAAAAATCATTTGTTAATATCTGTGATTCTGAATAGTATAAGAACCCTCTTGTGGAGTGCCCTCCCACCATATAACTAATATATCTATATATATATATATAAATGCCCTTGGTAAACACTGTGTTTTGTGCTCTGTCCTCCAGGCTCTCTCTACCCTGCAGTTGCTAGTTTATAACACTTTTCTGCTTTTCCCTTGAATATATGTTTCTATTTATAAATCTAAAAAATTAAAAAGAAAAAGGTACTACTTACTTTGGGAAATGTTGTTGGATTAAGACCATACACTTCAGAGGTGCTCAGTCCTCCATGTGATTGTTTTCTATAGGAGCAGGCTCTATCTACCCTTGCCACTTTATAACTCTTTTTTGGGTTGCCCTTGAATATATATTGTTCTTATTTATAAATCTAAAATTTTAAAAAAAAAGTTACTCAGTTTGGGGAATGCTAACTTTTTTTTCCAATATTATATACATGCCAAATGGAAGAACATTTTATAATCCCTTTTGGTTCTCTTTTTTTTTTTTTTTTTTGAAGGAAAGAACATTTTGTACTACCTTTTCGTAATTGTTTTCCGAAGCTCTCCTTTTTAATTTAAAAGAAAAGAAAATTATATTTTTGGCCTCTTAGATCATTTTGTACAATTTTGTCACTGCCAATTTTGGATTATCCTTCATTTCTTAGATACACAGATCTTTGGACATGACACTCGACACAAATTTGTAATCATTGAAGCATCTATATAACAATACACATGCAAACTTACAAGTAATGTGTTCAAAATATGCAAATAACCAAATTAAATATAGGACAATTAATATTGCCCATCTCCACGGATATGCATTTTCACTAATAATGTATATAGATCTTACTTCAGCTGCACTATCGAGATTTGCTGAATCCGATGCCCTTGGGTTGCCATATGGACGAATTTCATTTTCACGACCCCGCCATACAGATGACTTTAAGGAGGCTTCGCGAGATTGCATCCAATTTAAGTTCCCCTGATTCACAGTAAATAGTTAGTTTATAGGTATTTACTGAACTTATACCATAAACACAGTGACATCATAAGATTAGAGACAATTAGTAGAACCCCAACAAAAGAAAACAAACGAACAACAATTACCTGTATTGTATTGATCTCTCCATTATGACCCAGTAACCTCATTGGTTGGGCAAGAGGCCATCGAGGGCTAGTATTTGTACTATATCTTCGATGATAAATTGCAAAGGGGGATTTATAGAGATCATTCTGAAGGTCATCATAAAATAATCCAAGAACCTCTGAGCGAAGCATTCCCTTGTAAACTATAGTTTGATTTGACAAAGAACAGAAATATAGCTCACTTCCCCAACTCTTAGAGCTTGCTTCTCTTTCAATCAATTTCCTACAAATGTAAAGTTCTCGTTCAATGTCGTCCACATTCTCTTCTTTAACTACTTGGACGAATACCTGCTCAATGATAGGCATGGTCTTCTTTGCATTAATACCAACCACAGAAGCTTTCACAGGAACGGGTCTCCAACCAAGCACCTCAAGACCTTCTTGTCTAAAGATACTTGCAATAACTACAAAACAGGGATTAATAGTTTTACCCAATTACACGTGCAAAAAAAATGATGTCCACATAGACAAAGTTGGATAAATCAATTGTTTCAGTATGATAAGAGTGTTTTGACAAGCAGGCCTAGGCCCCCAGAAAAACAAGAGGTGTGCACCTCACTTCAAAGAAGTGCCGCCCAACACCTTCAGTGCAAGTGTGCACTCTTAGGTGTGCTTTAAAAGCCCCCTCCTATTTTCTTCTTTTGATTTTTTTGAACTTTTTTATGCTCTCTTAATACTATTTAAATTTTATCTTTTTTTTTTTATAAGAAATAATTTCATTGATGAATGAAATATTCAAAGTGTTACAAAAGGGACCCATAAACGAGATTGCAGAAGATTCCTACAACTAGAAACAAGGAAATTTAAGTTGTAACTATTGAAGGGTGGTATCGTATATTTTTACACCAAAAAAGAGCATTGAATTAAGATGATTCAAGCACTTTCCCAGGAGATCTCTCTTTTCCTTGAAAAATCCTTGAGTTCCTCTCATCCCATAGCTTCCAAAGAATGGCTCTGATTATGCTTAGCCCATAAATGCCCTTACAAGGGTGATCAATGAACATTATTCTGATCCATGCAATTGTGTCCAAAGGAGCGTCAAATTGCCAACCAAAAGCAGCAAACTCTATATTCTTTCCTCTCCTTCTAGTACTTTTTTCCTTAATTTTTCACAAAAACTCTACATTCTTAAATTATTTATTACTTTTTATTCTTAATGGATTGAACCTCATGAAGGGACAGATAGATTGTGAAAAAGAAAAGGCTTACGGTCCACTAATCATATCAAATCATTTCATCAAAGGAACATCTGCCCACAGTCTATCAAAGGGAAAGAAAATATTTTTTTATTACAACAAAAACAAAAGAAAGAAAAAAAACAATTCCATTGATGTATGAAATTACAAAAGATGGGAAAGAAATCTCAAACAAAAAGACTTACAAAGACTTCTCCAATTGGTATTGAGAGATGCAAAAGTGTAATTTCAAACGAGGTAACAATTTACATCAAGATATAGCTATGTAAGTAATACTGTCCAGGTGATCAAAAAATAAAATATTGTTGGTTGAGCTATAAATATCTTAGTCAAAAGTGATACAAGTACAAAACATTTTCGAATGTAAAGTTCAAAAAAACAATAACAAGAGTTCAAACAAAAATTGTAAAGTTCAAAAAAACAATAACAAAGGGTTCAAACAAAAATTGACCGATTGTAACTTTTCGAATCTCAACAAAAAAAAAAATTGTTAATTGTCAAAAAATAAATAAATAAATATAGAAATTGGAGTAAAAAGAGTAACAATAATAAAAGAAAGAGACAATTAATCTGGTTCAACTAGATCAATTATAATTGAACAATCACCTTCTTTTGCCTCTTTATTATGACCATCATCTTTGGGGAGAAAAACCATGCCAACACCAGCATGCAACTTATCAAATGAAGGAATCCCCTGCCCGTTGGCCCAATTATCAAAAAGATCCCATGGGATGGAAGTCATTAATCCTGAACCATCACCAGAATCATTATCAGCTCCACATCCACCACGGTGTTCCATACAGCCTAGAGCTGTAAGAGCATCCTGGATAATCTTATGTGATGCTTTGTTTTCCAAGTTGGCAACAAATCCAACTCCACATGCTCCTCTTTCTGATATTATGTCCTCCAAATTTGCAACCTGGTTAGCATCAAATTACATCATGTATACGGGTACAACGAAGTGCTTTGATTATGGACATAGCATACAGTGATTTTCAAAAGTGTGACATTCTGAGAAAGCTTAAACGAATCTATAAAGTTGTACAAAGAATACAGAAATTAGAGTGAAGGATTAAATATCTTTGCACCTAAAGAAAATTTAAATAAATGAAAAGTAAAGGGGAGAAGGAGAACTTTATTCAAACAGCAAAGCCACTTTACCGAGTTTACAAGGCCTCCGACTGCCATGAGTTCCATAGCACTAGCTGCCTAAACTCAACAGCAGTGGTTTAAAAATGGTTCTTAAAATTGCTCTCATTACTTTAATTTTTTTATTATCTTATCATTCATGATGCTATACATTTTCATGTCTTTCAAATTTATCTTTGTTTTTCTATTGTGCACTTCCAGAAAAAAAAAAATTAAAATTAAAAAGTCGGAAAGTGATTTAAAACCAAAACTTCACAAGATTGCTACTTTTCTCTTCAGAAATCCTCCTTTTCACTCCTCTCCATGATTTCCACATAATAGCTACAAGTGAGATTCTTCAAATCATTTTAGTCTATCCCTGCTATCCGTGATTCAAAAAGCATGCAAGGCAAAAGGCACCCTTGCTTTAGTTAAAAATAATAATTAATTATCATCATCATCACCATCATTAATTAATTCATTAATTCATTAATTACAAATATTTCCAAATACCTTTCTTTAAAGAATCACTTGCAAAGGCTCTATCTAATTTCTTAAATTATTTTAAAATCTTATTGTTCATGTTAATATACTTTTCATATATAACAAATTTATTCATACTTTTCTTTGTGCTTCAGAAAAATAGTCCTGGCCTTTCCTCCGCTATGCACTTTTAAGCCTCAAAGAATTATTGCACTTTAAGAAACATGACCTACCACTAAAACCCAATACAAGCAAACCTCTCACACTGACACGCCTCAAAACCCAAAGCTAAGCCAAACACATTGAACAACCTTACCCTTGGATTGCAAATCCAAGGACAAAGAATAATAGATGATCAAGAAGTTCATGTGCTTGCTTAGAAGAAACACATTGCTAGTTGTAGGGGCACTTTTTTCACACAACATCCATTAGTACTGATCTTCCTATAAGCAGCTGCCAAAAATCTTCCTACCAGTTCACCAATTGTTAAAAAGAGTTTACGTCCACGAATACTTATTGGCACTGGGAGTCAACCTCCAAAAGCCGGAAGGACAATTCTTCCTTGCAATCACAACCTGTCCAAAAACTACTTCTTCTTCTTCCTCCTTCTTCTTTTTAAAATTATTGTTTATAAGAAACTTGGAGGATTTATTACCCAACAAAAGGAAGAACTTGGGGGTTGGGGGAAGAGGGCACCCCCTCCTGAAGAGAACTAATTACAAGAACACCTTCCAGTTGAATGCCCTAAAACTAAAACTTTTCAGACTGATAACCAAAAAAACTGGACTGAAATCAGCCATTTGGGTTGAACTTTTCTTTTTAGTAAGATAAATAAAAATTTTATTAGCGATAGAATTAATGACCATATGAACCACTGTGGGTTGGGGCCTCATGACATTGGGATATGTGAAAAGGGTAAAGAGACTTTGTGAAAATAGTACCTAAATAAGATGTTAAAATCTTACAAGTTTCTTGATATCCAAGTGTTGTAGGGTTAGGCAGTTGTTCCACGAAATTAGTTCAAAGAAATGATGGGAACGTGATTCTCAGCTGAGCTTATTTTATGTCACAGAATGATGTTCTTGTATTTGTGTTTGTCTCATTTCTGTTGAATATGTTGTATCCTTATATTTGGAGCCTTATTCTCTTTTCATTCAATCAATGAAAAGTTATGTTTCCTTTCCAAAAAAAAAAAAAATGTTAAAGACTACTAAATGTTCTCCTGACCTAGGGATTTTTAACCTTCTGGCCGGATCATATACACATGTAATCATCTTTTTCCTTAAGGGGCCTCTTCATCTAAGCAAGTATGAAGGCCAATATAGGCTTTCTAAACACTAATACAAATAAATTGTCGTGGAACAAAAACTTACAAATAGGTTACTGTCACTCCAAAAATTCTTGACAGACAGTGATTCCCAATGTGTCATCCTCACACAAACATCAATTTAATAGAATAATAAATTTTGTGTTATTATCTATTTGAATGCCTTGAATCTGTTATCTAGCGATCCAAATTATCAAACACGGGTCTCGCTTAATCTGTAATCTAATATTCTCTTTAATAATAAACTTCTCTCCTTCAGCCCGTGAACATGGTAACACACTGTTAGTGAATCATGTAAATCTTTGTGTCGACATTTTCTGTTTACTTTGTTTGTCAATTTCACAACATTTTCCACGCCAATTATCATACAATTTAGAAGTAAAACAAACCGTAGGATAAAATAGCAGCTACTTTACATGACATCCCAAGAGTCCAAGACCACCCCCCACACACAAAGAACAGAAATACATCGATAAACTTCCCCGTTCAATCATCACAAATCTAATACGTTAAAATTAAATATAATTGACCAACGATCATCATTTCGAAGTCAATAACTACATAGAGAGACTCGAATAACACCGTTGGAAATTAGCGAAAGAAACCATAATAAAGCTGCAGAGACTTCACCCGTGAGTGTGAAGAACAAACATAGTTTGAAGCAAAGAAACATGTGATAGTTGAAGCGATTGGGAAGAAATACGTACCTTAGGTAGGGGTTGGGAAGAAGAAGAAGAAGAAGTAGGGAGTGGAAGATCGAGAACGGCCTTGATGGAGGAAGAAGAGTTGGTAGAAGTGAAGTGACGAAAGGTGCGATTAGGAAAAGAGGAAGATGAATAAGAGAGGGATGATTTCCTTCTGGTTCGATTGGACCTGCCATAGAAAGCAACGAAATCGAGAAGAGAAAGAGCGTGATTGGGAGAGAGAAGAGGGGAATGAGGAGAAAGAGAAAGAGAAGGAGAAGAGGAAGGACGGAGATGGGAAATGGAGGAGGAAACAGAGGGAAACGCCATGGATCGGAGAATATGGATGGAAGAAGAGGAGGAGAAATGGGATAAGAAGAAAGAGGAGAAATGTTGGGAACCACCCGAGCCTCAGCTGATAGTAGAAGTAGTGGAAGTGCGGTTTTACGCTCTCTCTCTCTCTCTCTCTCTCTCTCTCTCTCTCTCTCGTCTTCGTCTTGATGTAGTTGATGGGTTTTTTATGCTTCTCTTCTTCCGCTGATGCTGACGCTTTCAATGGCTGGCTTTCCACCGTGGAAACTTCTACTACTTTTCTGCTGTGTCCACATCCCTTTATCACCCTTCCTTTTGGCTATCCCTTCTATTTTCTTTTTTCCTTTTTTTTTTTTTGGGAAAATTTTAATCCGTTACTATTACTTACCTGCCTACTCACCCATCCAAGACATATTTTACTTTCAGCTTTATTCCATTTTAATCGTGGCCAATTTAATTTTTCGTATTTTTTCTAAATAGAATAGAAAGTGGTCTTCTACTTACGTTAGTACCTTGTAAATTTACCCATTCGACCTCGAAAATCATCTGCACGCTGCAATTCATAAGTTTTCTTGATACTCATATTTGATACTCAATACTCAATACTCAATACTCTATGTTTTCTGTTCAATATAATGTATATATATATAGAGGAAGCAAGGAGCGGACTTCTTTAACACAAGAACAGACTTCTGAAAAGGTCCAAATCTAAACCCAATTGCTCGGGGATTTTAACCCTTCCTAGCCTCTCGCTATTTCAGACCTTCAAAGACGACTTTGGCTTTAATAACTTTAATTTGTCATATGCAATGAATAAAACTGCAACTGCCAACTATAAAATTCTTTCTAAAATTTCTGACTAACTAGTTAATTGCTATTCAACCATAGTACTTCAAACGAATTTAACAATACAATGCATAATTTAGAGATATAATTAGTACATTTTTAGACTGAAAAACAAAATAGATACGACTATCTAAATTTAACATATGACTTTCCAGTTAATCAATATAAGATATTAATTATCATTATAAAAATTTATGGTTAATCTCTATGTCACGATCGTTGAACTAAAATAAGACACTGTATTAACGTACCATCGTGGATTGCGTATTTCTCATCCCAATTTGTAATACTTAAAAGGGAATGATGCAATTATTTAATCACCTTGTTTGGAAGGAGTGTGTTATTCAACAAACTACTCCATTTAAAAAAAATGGAATTTTTATTTCTTTCAACTATCATGTTGTCATTTTCTATACCATAAAATAATTGCACAAACTTATTTAAATAATAATAATAATAATAATTGCACAAACTCATAACTTATAAAATGAATGTTTGGTATCTAAAATTTTAAAATGTATAATACTAGGTCTATTCGGTAATTATTTAGCTTTTAAAAAGTGTGTTTGTTTTTTCTCGATTTTTCATAATAATTTTCATAAAAAAATATATTAAACCCATAAATAGAGATGATATCCATTTGCTTAATTTTCAAAAATTTAAATAAAAAAAACTAAAATATCAACCGTTATCAAATGGGATTTTAGTCTCGGGATTTCAAGAATAAATTTTAAAAGGTCAATAAGTAATTAATTATTATTATTTCAAATGTTGACATGACATTTTAAATTAAAAATTATATTTTTTCTCTATCTTGCTTTCACTCTACTTTTTTTCTTTAATTATTACTTTTAATTTAAAACGTCATATCAACATTTAAAATAATAAAAATATTTGTTTGGAGACCTTTTAAATTTACTTTTAAAATTGTTGAGACTAAAAAGATGCATCTCAAACTTTTGAAATTAAACACACTTAAGCACATACATATGTATGTTTCTTTCCAAAATTAAATGTATTAAACCCATTAATCTACCAAAATGATTTAAAGGTGTGTTTAGAATACCTTTTCAAGTGTTTAATTTTTTATTTTTTAAAAAAATCATTTTGAAAGAAACACAAATATTTGGCAACTACTCTAAAATCAAAATAGATTTTGAAAGTCATTAGTGTCTTTATTTTAAGCCGTTCAAAACATTTATTTTTCAAGTTAATCTAAACAAGTCCTAACTCAATGATAATTGACAATAGTTCATCTTTTTTAGAGGTTAAAGGTTCGATCTTTATTATGCATCGCACTAAAAACACCATTGATTTAGGAAAAATCCACTCATTTGAGAAGCCAAGCCAAAAATGCTAATGTCGGCTTCATTTAAAATTTTTTCCTTTGAAAGAAATTTGAAATAACAACCACATAAATTATATTTTCATTTTAGAGAAATTACTATAAACAAAAAAAAGAATATCAAACTATTTAAATTTTATTGCGGTTTATTACTGATAAGCAGTAAAAATTTTCTACCTTTATAAATAGCTTGTCTCGTTTTTCTATATTTGAAAATAACTCAGATTTTATTTATTTATTTATTTTTAGTTAATTTGTTTGTTTATACCGTACTTATATAAAATATGAATTTTATACGATTCTTCTTCTCACTTTAAAATAAAGATTACAACTAACAAGGGTGGCAGAGTGATGACAATATTATGGTATATATATTTTTCCTTTTTCAATAAGATGCCTTTTTTATAATTATTTTTTTTTTCTTTTTTAGGCAGTTGGTGAATAGTTGTTGAGTTTGTTCATGTAGATTTATAATACTCCAATTGTGATCATCTGTGTCCCATTAATCTTGATTGCATCCCATGTGAGAACAATCAAATTGATTAATCATGCAACTATTAGAAATGGATTAACTTTTCTTAATTATTATATATATATATATCAATTTGATTCCTCGCAATTGATTTATTTTGTAAGTATCAACTCGAGAATTGTTAGATGATTGGACTTGTTATTTAAAGATACTTTTTTTTATTTAAAGATATTTTTTTTTTAATTTAATATGTGGTCGAGAAACTTTTTAGACTAAAATGTTATATGTTTTTCACAACATTAAAATATATTTAACAAGTAGTGGACATGTTGTATTTGCAGTTCCACACCTTTATGCCAAAAATATTTTCACTCTAAATATGTGGGAAGTTTATTCATATCAACCTAAAATTCATTTATGCTAATAAGTTGATAATTTTCTATTAATATTATTTCAAATAATAAAAATATGTGTTATAAAATTATGCCTTGTTGATGGTCTCTTACATATGAGAGAGAGGGGTCGAAGAATTCCATTAACAAAAGTTAGATTCTTCCCAGATAATTGAAGTGCATTTTTTTTATTAAATAAATATTTAAGTGCATTTTTTTTATTAAATAAATATTTAAGTGTTGTCTAAGTTGCATATAGGTAGCTGTATAATTAAAATTTGTTATATGATAAATAAAATATTAATTTTTTTTCTTTTGTATAAATGAATGTGGAACGTGATGGCACCTAATCATTGTTATTTTAATTATCTTACAAATAAATCAGGATAGAATAACCAAAAAAAGTTACATGATTTTCGCATAATGTAGAAAAAAAAACCACCTTTAACTTTATTTAAGTTTAAAATTTAAAATTTGTGCATTTAACCCAACTTATTTTGGGTAATATTTGATATTATTAAAATTTATGAGTTTTTTTTTTTAGACGAATGAATGAGCGAAAATTGAATTAAGGGTAAATCATTGCCAAAATAAACAACTTAACTAAAACTAGAAGTAAATCCCCCTCTATAATTGGTTCGGAGGATCATATGATTTTATATTCAACGAGTTAGACGAGGGTATTAGTTGCATTGTTGTTATATGCTCGGTTAATTTGAATGTTAATCTAAAGGTAAGAAGATAGTGATGATTTCATAGACCCATTTATATATACTCGTAAATTTTAGAGTTGTATCAATTAAAATCTTGAACTAATAATTATATACCAAACATTGAATTTTTGTAAGTGCAATGTCAATTTACACCTTCTATAATGTTCTGTTTGAAAAAACATCATGTTCACATGAGACTTATAATAATCATATCAATTAAACTCCTGAAAATTTTTAAGTGAATTAATTTAGACTCAAAGATATAACTTTTTTTTAAGAATCGTCCATTTTGTAAATTTGACATTTGCACATCTACATACGTGTGAGAACTTAGACATGTATGGTTTTCAAAGGTGAATTATAATTAATCAAATGTCTAACTTGATTCACTAATGAAATTTTAAGAGTTCAAGTAGTATAAACTAAAATTTTCATATGATATTTTTTAAACAAAATAGAATGTAAACTGATAGGCTAACGAAAGTTAAAAATTTAAATTTTGATAATGGATATAATTATTTATTTCATGATTTTAATTAATACAATTTTAAAAAAAAAAATTATCATTATAAATTGATATTATTTTTAAACAATAATAATAAATAAATAAAAGAAGTCAGAGGGAAGCAAGTTTGAAACAACGAATCAACCAAAATCATCAAGAGACATATATGTCGGTGCATAAGTCAACATACTGTTCCAATAAAAAGTTCATAACATATTTTCAAACTTCAACGTGCCTTGGAAATTTTAGTGAAATATATCAAAATGTTGACAAAAATTATTCTCTAACATATAACTTATAAATGGCCCACATGAATTTCTACCCTCTAATTTCGAGATCTGAGATTCGATCCCTCTAACTCCACGAATTATAAAAAAAAATGTATAGCTTATAAAGTTTTAGTAAAATATTAAAAGGCTAACAATAATATCACCACCAACATTATCTTATAAATTTTAGTAAATTATTTAAATGCTAAATATAATATCACTTTTAATATTAGTATAGCTTAATAATTAAAGCATTGCCAACATGAAGATAACTTAACTAATAAAAAAAGTCGTGTCATCAACTATACAATATCACGATATTTATCCGACAGAATTTAGATGAAAGTGTATAAATTGATAAACTTACAAAAACAATTTTAATTAAATACAATCCTTAAAATTTAGAGTATAAACTGATATTTAAAAAAAACACACAATGAACATTTAATTATATACGTGTGATATTATATTTATGTGCGTGCACACGTATACTGTTATTTAAAAGACGAAATTGACATAATTATCAATCTTTAGGTTAGATGTTCGATTCTCCCTCTCACTCGATGCATATAATCTAATACATTTGCAAAAAAAAAAATATATGAATCTTTTCAAAAGGCACGTAATTGAACTTAAACATAATTTAGGCTCTGTTTGGTAATCATTCCATACTTAGTTTTTGGTTTTAGAAAATTAAGTCTACTTCATTCCAACTTTTTACGATGGTTTGCATCATTTTTAAGTAAAATCGAAATCTTGACCAGATTTTAAAAACAAAAGCAAGTTTTTAAAGACTACTTTTTTAGTCTTCAAACTTTGACGGCTTAATTTTTTTAAAAAATAATAAAAAAAGATAGATAACACAGCAATTAAGAGATAGAATGAGTATTTATAAATTTAATTTTTAAAAATAAAAAATTAAATAATTACCCATAAAAATAATAAATTAAATATTTTTAAAAAATTTAGAAACACAAAACAAGAGTGACTATGAAACAACTCCGTTTTTCAAGGGAAAAACAAAAAAACAAAAACATGAAGAAAAAAAACGTTATCACAAATGTTGGAAATGCAATCCAAGATTGAAAATGGCAAAATAAGGCATAGTGACGCACATTTTGCGCGAGTGGTGCAAAAATTTCCCTCAACATTAATCATGTCAATCATATCTTATCTTATAGATGAGACGTGTGACATGTAGGATTCAGAGTTCAGCTTAATATGTCCCATTTCACAGGACCTTTTGTCAGAGTTGCCACACTTTTATAATGTGTTCAAATATATAGTCATATATTACTGTAAATGTACTGATTTTTTTCCTTAAAATAAAAATTTATTCCTTAGGATTTTAAAAAAAAAATTATAATTTAGTTTATATAATTTGATAAAATTAAAAAATTATTAGGTTTTATTAAATCATAGACATTATTTATGAGGTACTAGCAAATTGTATAGACTTTAATTTAATTTTTAAAATTATAAAAACTAAATTCTAATTTTCTCTTAACCATTTATAATTTAACCTAATATGAAATAATATTAAACTAATATGTCATATTACTTCCATTCATTGTTTGTCATAAAAAATATTTTTAAAATGTGGCGTAGACCTATAGGACAAATTAATATATCAATTGTCAAAATGAACATAGCTCAACTAACATAAAGTTTTTACTATCGACTCGAAGTTAGAATTTTGATTCCACACACATATGTGGAATCAAAATTCTGATTGATATATATATATATATATATATATATCAATTAATGACGAGTTGAGTATTATTAAATAAAATGAGTAGTCCTAAACTTTTTTTTTTTAAAAAAAAGAATCTACTAAATATTAGGTTTGGAATAATGTTGGGAAAAAATGCTTTTTAAAAAAAACTTTAATTCTTCTATAACAACCTTTGAAATAAATTAAATAAAGAGAAATTATTATGAACAGAAAAAATATCAAACTATTTACGAGTATAGAAAAATTTAAATGTCTATCAGCGATAGAGCGCGATAGAAGTCTATCGCTCAAGTAGTCAAGTAATAGAATTCTATCGTATTTATCGTTGATAGACAGTAAAATTTTTATATATTTATAAATAATTTGACTTATTTTTCTATATTTGAAAATAACCTTAATTTAAAGTGTGTTTAGTATAGCTTTCTGAACAACTTTAAATGATCACTTTTAAATAATAAAAAAAAAACCTTAATAATTATAACACACTTCTAAAATTTTGGATTAATTTAAAAGTTATGCTGGAATAAATTATTGAGAGACAAATGATTTAAAAATGACTTTTTAAGTGATCAACCTAAAATCTTTCGAATTTTTCATATTTGTAATTAAGACAATCAAAATAATTTGCTGTTTAAGCTTTTTTTTTTTTTTTAATGCGAGATATAAAAATATTTGATTGTATATTTTTTTTTTCAAGAGTGCCTAAACATAACTAAGAATGTATTTCTAACCAGCCCTACATTATTTGTAAAAAAATAAACATATTCCATAAAATATTCATAAAATAATAATTTAGGGTTAGTTTGAGTTAACTTTAAAAATAAATGATATTCCAAAATCATTTTCATTTAAACATTCCTGATAAGAACGATTTAAAATAAATGTATTAATAGTTTTCAAAATTCATTTTGAGTAGTTGTTAAATATTTTTATTTATTTCAAAATGACTTATTTTTTTAAAATTAAACACTTGAAAAGATATTCCAAACACATCATATACTCCTTTGATAATAATTTTATTTTTTATTTTTTATTTTTTAAAATCGTGCTTATTTTTCTTTGATAATAATTTTATTTTTTGTTTTTTATTTTTTAAAATTGTACTTATTTTCTTCCAATTTCTTATAATAGTTTTCATATTTCTGGTTGCATTATTAGGCAAATTCCAAAAACAAAAACAAATTTTTTTAATTTTTTTTTTTTTTTTAGTTTTAAAAATTTAGCTTACTTTTTGAAATCATTGATAAAACAAAACAAATAAACTAAGTGGTGGAATGACACTATTTATAGGTTTAATTTTAAAAAACTAAATGATTACCAAACAAAACATCATTTTCCAAATTTTAGTTTTTAATAATTAAGGTTCCATGATAATGATTTCTTCCCAAGTTTTTTTTTTTTTTTTTTTTTTTTTTTTTTTTTTTTTTGTATAATTTCATCTTCATTAAACAAACATTTCGATTATTCTTCAATTTTTTAAGGAAAAAAAAAAGTTTTCAAATATATTTTTTTAAACTTTCAAATCTTGACTTAATTTTGACAACATTTAGAAAAAGTAGTCTTTATAAGTTTAATTTTAAAAAACTAAAGGTAAAATATCAAATAGTTATCAAATTTAGCCTTAATTTCTATACTTTTAAAATGGTAACAATTTAGTTGAATTTTAACATGAATTCAGTCTTTATACTTTAAAATTAATAACAACTTAATTCATTTGATGAAAATTTTTATAAAAATATTATAAAACTATACCGTCGTGAGATGATTTAATTAATATCCTTACCCAAAAAATGAAACGCCACTCCATATTTTTATAATATTTTCAAAGTTATTAGAAAGTCTTTAAGTAGATTTTAACGTATGTTTCTCTTTCTTGCTATATAAAAAAGTACCTACTTTTTCATGTAAAGTTTTTTTATTACAAAAATATTATAAGATTTCATTATTATTTTGAATATAACATATATATCATTTTAAACTTTCTTGGGAATTATGAAGATCAATTATTATTGGAAAATGTAAAATTATGTAAAGGAAAATATATGGACAAAAATGTAAAAAAAAAAAAAAAAAAAGAGGATTATTATTCTTAAAGCTTAACCATCTCGCCCTTTGCAGCTCAAACGAAAATACACCATTATCGTCTCAAAGTTGATTATTTGATTTTTCACCTTAAAATAGTTGACTCAAAAAAAAAAAAAAAAAAAAAAATCCTACTCTTCTATGTAATAAAGATTTTGATTTAAGTTTTCAAGCATCTTATAAACAAAATACTAATCTAATTGTTTTTCTTAATTTTTGTACAAATCATCTTTCCCATCAATATTCAACAAAAATACGTATTTTCTTCTTTTATTAGAGTTGATGGTATTTGAAGCCATATATATAATATTTTAGTTAACAAATTTCAAAATTTTATTAAATGGTTAATAGAAAATCAACTATATGATATATTATATATGGATAAATTATTATAAACAGACAAAATATCAAACTATTTATAAAAATAATTTTTTTTTACTGTCTATCAACGATAGACTCTATCGCAGTCTATCACTGATGGACAATAATTTTTTTTTATATTTATAAATAGTTTGACTCATTTTTTTATATTTGAAAACAACTCATATATATATATATATATATATATATATATATATATATATATAAAAAGATGAATATATAATAATTCAAATGATTTAAAATTTAAAATAAAGTAACTGCAACACATATATTTTTTTTCTCTCTTTACGTGGCAAAATGTCTTTTTTTTTTTAAGGATAATATAAATATGTTATATCATATGCGTGTGGAGGATGTTGGTGTTAGATGAGGATATTAGATTAGGCCTCCAGAACCAACCAACATAAACCATATAAATTGGGTTTCAATTAAATGCCAAAATCTTATATAGAGACAAATAATCTTTTCAAATATAGATTCATTGGCCTTTTGGACACTTGAAAGGCCTCTCTTTCCAAATTCTTCCCAATTTTCTTCTCCACCTTTCTTTTCCTAAATTCATATCTTTTTTTCTCTCTAAATTCATATCCTTCTAAAAATGTATATATATATCTCAACTTATTCTTTTAAAAATAAGATTTACCACAATATCACTTGACATCGAGAGATTAAATTTTTGCTTATTATTTATTTCTAGATTGATATATTACTAATCTAATCTTGTTATATGTCTTGCTAATTTTCGATATTTTAATAGATTATGAGTTTTAATGACACTTTTAGAGGGTTGGAAGGTATTTTATGCTGATTAAAAATATATTTCAAGTATTGTAGTGTTTGGTTAACTAATTAAAAATGGTCTTGATAATTTCTAAAAAAAATATAGAATAAAAAGATCTTGAAGTGTTTTAAAGGAGGAAGCTTAAATCTTCCAAAGTACACATAGAAAAAGTGTTTCACTTAATAACAATTTTATCAAAAGTATTTCAAACTCACTATAAATATATATATTTTTAATTTAGTAGTGATAAAAAAAAAACTTTTCTTTTCTCAAAAAAAAAAAAAAAAAGAAAAAAAAAATTTCTTTATCTATATACGTGTGATGATTTTAAAAGAATAATAACAAACTCCATTTGCGTTTGGATTTCTTATAAAATATATGAATTAACTAAAAATGTTTGTTTATTTTAATAACTGAGGAATTTTTAAAAATAGAAAAATAAGGAAAATATTTACACAAAATAATAAATTTTTTTAAGAAATTGTGATAGAGGCTCAAGTTTTGTTAAATGTTAAAAATGGTAAACAATGTATTTTCCCATTAAATATATATTTTTAAATTTGTTTGAAAATCAAAAGTAGTTTAAAAAGTTCAAAATGAATAAATGTATAGATAAATATTTTTTTAAACAACCGACACAAAATCCAAACTAAATAATACTAGAGAAACAATAAGCCGTCTTAGAAATGATGGATCCAAATTGAGAAATTATCCTGCTAAACTTGCAAGCAAACTCCAAGAATTGTCCAAGCAACCAAACTGTTCGATCGCCACCTGGTTATGTGATCGACTAATATTACACCCTTACGGACCTCAAGAATCTTCTTCAAAGGAGGGTCTTACAACAGTCAAATTGACCTCATCCACCTTTAACAATCGCAATACAATCAACTATCATTGATCAAATTAGTTGATAATTATTGAATAGTTAAATATTGTTTAACAATAGAAAATTTTAATTAAATCTTCCCCAAACAAAAACTAACTCAAATCCAACCTCTAAAACAAATCTTCCATTAAAAATGAAAAAAGAACAATCAACTCTTCTTTTAAGTTAAGATCTTCTCCCATCAATTTAACATTTTTTTTTCTTGGGACCACAAACGATAATCAACTTAAAATTTTGGGGTAGAAAAATCAAAATTCAACACTTCAAAATAAAAGAGAGACACCAGTCCAATTCTCACACAACTTTTTGAAAAACAAATTAATTCGATCCTATGAAGTTTACAATATCTCTGATTGATACAACATATATTTGTTCATATCATAGTTACAAGATATAATTAGCTTTTTTTTTTGAGGGAATACATTTGACCTCACACTCCCTCGAGGTTGTCGGAAGTTCGATCTCTTATTTCTACAATAGATTTTGCTTTCTTCCTAATTTGTTTAGTACAATTGGTGGCGGGGTGGTAGAGGAGTCGAGCATCTTTTGGTCACTATAGCACATACTATATGTTAGTTGAACTATGCTCACATTGATTAATTAAAAAGATCTAAACATATGCGAAAGCAAAATCTAAATGTTTAAAAACAAAATTGAAGACGGACATAACTCAATTGATATATATTTTTACTATTAATTTCGAGGTTAAAGGTTTTTGATCCAACCAACGGGACCGAAAGATAAGTTTTGAGATTTTGGCTGTGGGCTTTTTGGAGTGGGCTAAAGAAATGAGGTGGGCCAAACTAACTAGGGTTAGTGCATAAAGGCTGAAATTTAAAAGTGGGTTTTGAAAAGCGGCCAAACATTTTTTTTAATTGAAAAATTGACCAATAAATGTAGGGTAATTGCCATGGGTAACAAAACAAGAGTTTAGTAGTTAATCAAAGTTAAAAAGTATAAATCTTCAAAAAATTAAAAGTTAAATTTAAACACAACTCAAATCTCAATGATAATATTTTAAAATTTGAACACTAAATTGAAACCAAGCTCAAAACTTAATAACTAAATGTGTAACAATTTCAAACCTAACTAGAGACTAGATGAAAACTAGACCCAAAATCTATAGACTAGAAACATAGGATCTGTTTGATAACGTTTTCGTGTCCTGTTTCATGTTTCTGTTTCTCATTTTTCAAGAAACTGACTTGTTTGATAACCGTTCCCGTTTTTTATTTTTAGAATTTGAGAAATGTTTCTTAAAATGAGGCCAAATTTGAGAAACTACAAAAAAATAGTTTCTCTTTGTTCCGTTTCTATTTTATACCATATTTTTTCTTTTATTTATTTATTTATTAATTTTATTATTTACAAAATTAATTATACTATATTTATATTTTATTTTAATTTTAAATTTTAAATTTTTTCAATATGTATATTTATATATTATTTTAATTTTCAATATGTTTATTAAAAAATAAGAAACAAGAAAAAAAATAAAAAACAAGAAACAGAAAACGAGAACGTTATCAAACAAACTATACTTTCTCCAAAATCATATTTTATTTCTTAGAATTTTAACTTATTTTAAACTACAACTTTAGTTCTCAATTTTAGTCCTCAAACTTCTCAACTAATTTTATTTTGAATCCTTCATTTTTTATTTATTTAATAGAAGCCTAACTTTCATTCATTTATTCAATTAATAAACGTACCTACCTGATGACGTATCAATTTCATCAGTAAGTGTTCACCGTAAAAATAGGGTTGAAAAGTCAAAGGAAGTTATTATTTTACGTATCACTATTATCTTTTATATAAATAATTGTTTGAATACAATTTTGACCTTTTTTAGTAATGAACTGAATAAAAAACGAGAATTAAATAGTAGACATGTCATACATATAGAACAATAACTATGAAAACTAGGAGTGTGGTTTTCCAATTTTAAATTAATTTATTTGAAGTTGTCTTAGGTTGGAAAAGAACAATTTAAAAACAATTCAGATATACTTTAATTTTTTCTATATATATATATATATATTTTTCTCAACAACCAAACATGACCAAAACTTCGAGTTAAAATATAAAATCTCACCAAATCTTAAAATCAAATGAAAACTAGGAGAGTAATAGAGTATTGAAATTAAATGAAAACTAGGAGAGTAATAGAGTATTGAAAAAGGGAGGAAAAAAAGGGGGACAATAGGGAAAGTGTGATACGCCATAGATTGCAGTCAATGAAAGGGTCGAAATGAAAAAGGGAGGTGATGAGATACGTATAAACGGTCTCTATCCATATATTAACAATAAAAACAATTTTTAACTTTTTTTTTTAAAGACTAAAGGTATTAATTAAACTTTTGAAAGTTAAGAGTATTTTTTAAGCAAAGTACAACGTTGAAGAGTATTTTGTATAATTTAGCATTTCATTATGGTATACAAATTTCTACGAAAAAATATGCTTCCATGATATTAATTAATTTCAATTGATATGTCGACCTTTTCATCTATATATTTCCACCACTCTATGAGTATGATGTTGATATGAGTGGTGAATCGAGTAAAAAAATTCATGAAATATAAACAAATATGCAACAAAAATGTCACTAATGTGAATACAAATAAATAATAAATATTTGGGCAAGCTTCTCCTAATTTTCTTATAAACTAAAAAATAAATAAACAAAAAATGAAGCCGTATTTAACCACATAAATATGTGTTCACTTCAGCTCTCTTCCATCAACAATGGCTTCAATGTGGGATTCTAAACTAGTAAATGAAGAAGAAAATCCATGGAAGGAAGCCAAAAACAGAGGCCATGGAGTGAAAGGGGTTTCCGAATTGCGTCTCAAAGCACCTCTCAAAGCATTCATTCAGCCTCCAGAAGAGAGATTGAGCTTGACGATCAGAGCCTCGCCGGCATCATCGGGAGAAATAATACCAATAATCGACATGTCGAAAACAGAGGCGGCAGAGTTAATATGCAAGGCGGCGGAGAAATGGGGTTTTTTCCAGGTGGTGAACCATGGAGTTCCGGCGGCGTTGCTTGGGAATGTAATGCAGGCAGCTAAGAGGTTCTTTGATCAGCCGGCGGAGGAGAAGAGGAAGTTGTTGAAGAAGAATTCGGGTTGTCGGAATGTGGTTTATGGGACCAGCTTTTTCTCTGAGGCAGAGAAAGCTTTGGAGTGGAAAGATTACTTGAGTATGCATTTTGTTTCTGAGGATGAAGCTTCTGCTTTCTGGCCTGCCGTTTCCAAGTAATCAATCAAACACTTTTAATTACTTCCCTAAATTTTCATCAACTTTCATTTGTAACGATTTATCAAACAAAATTTTAGGGAGTGTTTTGAGGTTTTTATTAGAGTTTTTAAATAGTTCTAATAGATAATTTCAACCATTATAATGAGAGACTCAAATATTGAGTGAGCTATAATAGTCCATCCTATCTATGATAAATTAGGACTAAAATGTCCCCTTAAGGACTAAGATCTTGTTGGAGTTTTGGTTTTTAGTTTTTTAAAATTAAGTTTGTTTTCTCCATTTTTATGTATTCTCTCTCATCACTCACATGAAAAGAATTAAAATATTTTTAAAAAAGAAACAGGAAGAATTTGTCATATGACAAATTGTTGCCAGAGATGCACTTAAACATTTTTATTTTATATTTAATAGGGTGTTGGGAATTAAGTTTGGAGAGTTGGGAGGTTTGATTTATTTTTACTCGTGTGCCCATGTACTCCTTTGAAAGAACATGGAGTGTAACTCCATTCTCCCGACTCCAATTTTTTAAGCCAAACAAAAATAAATTTGAATTCTTGTTCAAATTCTAAAAATAAAACAAGTTTCTAAATATAGACAACAAAATAGAACAAAGAAATCAATAGGTGCAAGTAGTGAAATATACTATTAAAAACTATCCACATATGAAAATATTGAAAAAAAAAACAAATAATATATATGAAGAAACACAGTGCATATCTGAACAATTAATATAACACAATATATATTGAAAAAACAAAAATCAATGAAGATATACTTTGTAATATACTACATAAACGTGTATTACATGAATTAAAGGTTCTGTCAATTGAATATACAAGAAAATATATCATGATAAATATGAAATATATGATTATAAAACTAGTTTCATTTGTGATTATGTGTAGCGAAATAATGTAATATATCAAATAATCAAAGTATATAATAACACACATTAACATACACGAACAAAACAAAATTCTGACATTGAAATACACTATAGCAAAAAACAGATTCTCAATAACATACCCATCAAACACTAGAAAGAAATGAATGATACTGAATATTCAAAGTTGAAGATATGTCCTGTAACAATGGAAATAGTAAATTGACCGATCGAAGCAATTGAAAAATCATAATAAAAATTAGAGATGGAAAAGAAGAAGACAACCGGACGAACCCCAACAAACGACCGACGAAGAAAGACTAACGAAAATTGATAACCTGCAAGACTACCGGTAAATTGTTAAACCTAATTACCTAAAAACATTCCTAAAATATAGTGATACTCTTCAGAATAAAATTAAAAAAAAAACATTAATTACAATATATACTGAATTTAATGAACAATACAAAATAAAAACAAAATGTAATTAAGATATAAAAATTGACGATATTTTTTATTGATAAAAAATTATACCAAAAACTAGATATTATTAAAAAAGAATGTGTAATAAGGTTAAAATTGTCCCAAAATTTTGTAAGAATCTATAAATGTAATTTAATTCAAGCTTATTTCATTTGTGAAATATTGACTTCGAAGTAAGCTATATCTCTGAATCTTTCTTTGGGCCTTTTCTTCTTTTGTTTTTATGTCATTTGTTTTTTGTTTTTCAAATTTTCATAGGGTGTATATATACTATCGCTTCGATTTGATTTTGATTGCATTTTTTAGTAACAAATCGAATCAAACCAATAATTTTTTGTTTTCACCAAATATAAACCAATATGTCCAATTTTATACTAAAATATCGAACTAAATCGACTTGGATTGATTCGATTTGTTAATTTGTTAATTTTATTTTTTGTTGCACTCTCATGTAAAAGTAGTATTTATAAACTTAATTTTTAAATATATATATATGACCAAATGGTTATCAAACATTATCTATTGTTTAGTTTCATCAAAGTTCCACGACTAAAAATTATTTTTAATCATTTAAAAGGAAAAAGTATAGTTGCATGCATTATGGGGGTGTACTCATTTCGACTAAATTGTCCAACAATCGTTTTTAATATTCTCGAGTTTTTTTTACTGTGTACACAGTTGAGAAAAAAAAAAAAAAACCAATAGGTGCAATCAAGGATGAATCGACTCCTAAAATCATATGTTATAAATTAGTCTTAAATTAACTTCAAGAATGAATGGTTTGACATTGTAGAGATGCAGCGATGAAATATCTAAAGAGCTCAGAAACACTTATCAAACGAGTATTAAAGATTCTAATGAACAATCTAAATGCCAATGAACTCGACAAAACAAATCGATCTCGTACAATCCAATTCAACTACTATCCCATTTGTCCAACCCCCGATCTTAACGTTGGAGTCGGCCGCCACTCTGACATTTCGCTGGTGACGGTTCTGTTGCAAGACGATGTCGGCGGGCTCCACATGCGGCGGGGAATCGACGATGAATGGGTTCACGTGAAGCCAGTAGCAGAGTCTTTAGTAATCAACATTGGGGATTCAATGGAGATAATGAGCAATGGAGTTTACAAGAGTGTGGAGCATTGTGTGGTGGCCAATGGAAACAGTGATAGAATGTCGATTCCCATATTTATAAATCCAAAACATTCCGCCATTGTTAGGCCACTTCCAGAGGTGCTTGCGACAGGGAAGAAAGCACAGTATAAGGAAGTTGTGTTTTCAGATTATGCTACACATTTCTTTAGTAAGCCACATGATGGGAAGAACACTATTGAGTTTGCCAAAATATGATTATCAAGACTTCAAGTTTAGTGAGCGAGCAAGGATGAAAATATCTCTGGACATGTCGATATATCTGTTGATATATATGTAAATTGAAAGGTTCGATATCGATATTAAATATCCATAGATATCTCAAACATCTTTTATTAATGCTTGTAACACATAAAAATGACACCTATTTAGTCCAATATGAATAAGAATACTAATAACGATATCCATAATTTAGTTTGGGAGTACAAACAACTTAATTATTAATCTAATAAAATTTATAAAATTCGTGGTTTACAGAAATATACATCGATATCGATATTTTATTGATATATCTGTCGATATATCTGTAAAATTGAAATGTCGATATATCAACATCGATATCGATATTTTAATCATTGATTATGAGTAATATATGCATGGAATTAAAATGTTTGAAAATAAGACTGTTCTTATCAATAACGTTGAAATGAGTATAGCTCAACTGATATAAAATTTGTATTATCAATCTACTTATAATAATTTTACTTATCCATTAAATTAAATCGTGGTTTTTGAAATTTAGACTACATTTTGAAATTTTGATAATAGTTAGAATTTTGCTGGGATTTAAATAATTGATCACCTTATGATCTTGTTTTAAAATTTGAAGATTGGTAAATGCTTTTTTATATTATTTATTTTTTCAATTAACAATTTTTTTGGCTTGTTTCTAGGAGTCATTTTATGGATTTGAATCAGGTGCATTTTAGTCCACATATTTTGATTGGAAACATAAATAGCATTGAGCCACTTATGCAATTAAAGTAGTTTTTAGACTTTTATCAAAACGCCTAAACATATTTCGATTGAAACATAAATAGCATTGAGCCAAATGATATATTTAAGACAAAAATCTTATTTTATTTCTTAAAATTTCAACTTATTTGATTTTTTATTGATATCTAAATTTTCAAAAAATACAACTTTAATCCTTAACTTTTCAACTTATTTTATTTTGAATTTTTCATTTCTTTTTATTTAATAAAAGCCTAAATTCATTTATTTATTCATTAATAAACTTTTACCTAAGGGTTATTTATTTCATCAATAAATGGTTACCGTAAAGAAAAAGGTTGAAAGCCAAAGGAAATTATTTTACGTATCACTATTCTTTTTTAACTAAAAAAATTGTATAAATACTTTATTATTATGAAATTCTTTTTAGTAATTAAAAAAAAAAAAAAAAACTAGAATTAAGTAATAGACATGTCTGAAGACACAACATCATATCCACCCATGTTTCAATACTATTTCATGATTCATGTAGTTTTAAAATGCTTTTCATTTTTGTCTGATTTAATTTAATTTTTAATTGTGTTTTTTTTATGATACTTAATTCATTAATGTATACATGTAACTAAATAGGTAATAAATAAAACTAAAATATGTAAGGGTAAATAAAAGAATTATTTAATTAGTCAAATGTAAAGTTACAGATAAAAATAAAATATCATAATGGATAACAATATTTCAAAATTTTATTAAAATAAAATACCAATATTCTTGTTTTATTTTGATACCCCATAAAATAAAATTTTTAAAAAAATTAAAAAATAAAATTCAAGATGGACATAGCTCAACTATCATATATTTTTACTATTGATCTTGAGGTTAAAGGTTTTCGATTCAACCGCGAGAAAAAAATCCAGATCCAACTGGTTCGAAAGGTAAATTTTGGAACTTTGACTGTGGGTGGGCCAAACTAACTAGGGTTAGTGCATAAAGGCCGAAACTTAAAAGCGAGTTTTGAAAAGTGGCCAACGATTTTTTAAATTGAAAAATTGACCATAATGAATATAGGGTAATTGCCAATGGGTAACAAACAGGACATTAGTGATTAATCAAGGTTAAAAGTGTAAATCTTAAAAAACCTAAGAGCCAAATTTAAAAATAACTCAAATCTTAATGATAAAATTGTAACATTTTGAAATTTGGGGACTAAGTTGATACCAAACTCAAGACTTAAAAGACTAAATGTATATAAAAACTATACCAAAACCTAGAGACTAGAAACACACTTTTTCCAAAATCTTATTTTATTTCTTAGAATTTTAACTTATTTTAAACTAACTTTAGTCCTCAACTTTTCAACTTATTTTAAACTACAATTTTAGTCCTCAATTTTTCAACTTATTTTATTTTGACTTCTTCATTTTTTTAAAAAAAATTTAATAGAAGCCCAACTTTAATTGCATTACGCAAGGTGTTACGACCTCAAGTCTCGAAGTGCATAGCTTGACGAACACAACCAAGATGAAGTGGGTTGGAAGGCACAACCAATGTGTCGTATCACAAAAATTCTTGAACCATCCGCCTTCTTAGTTAAGGAACCTTAACAACATTACTCTTTTTAAGATAATAACAAATGATTCAATCATAAATATCCTTCAAACTCAATCTACTTCCCTTTCTCAAATTTCATCCTTCCTATTTTAAGATATAATGAAAACCATTTTTAATTTTTTACTCATACAACACTTAATTCCTTCCCTATAATTAATAAATTCTTTGCTAAAAATTGGAAGTACCAACATCAAAATACGAATTAGCATTTCTTCAATTTTGAAAATCTTGCCCCTACCTCTTTGTCCTACGTTAAAATTTGAGCAACAAGAAATCAAAACCTTCTTAAAATCTCCAAAACTTTTACACTCCATTCATTTTTTTTCTCCAATTTTTAAAGAGAAAAAGCTGATAAGAATTGAAAGATAATTACCTATTTATTTCTCCAGTTCCCCTTTTTTTAGAAATAACCATACTTTTTCCTCTCTTTCGACGTAACCACGACACTTTCAATGACAGCCTAACCTTCTCTTCTCTCTTATTTTTTTTTTCTTTTTCTTTTCTATTTTATTTGGTTGTTTTTTTCTTCTTCCACAAACAGTACTTCACCCACTTCAAATTCCCATTTTTTTGAAAAAAATTGATTTCCAATCTTTCTTCTCCAAAATTTCAAAATTGAATCACCTTCCTAATTTATTTCTTCAATTCCAAACTTTCTTTTTCAACCAAATTAAACAAAATTAAGTACTTAATACCAAATTGAGCAATTTTTAATACAACATCAAAAATTCATCCCGAGTTTTCTAAGTGATTTATTCCACTCACACAAATTCAATCGAGCCTCATTGACGGCTGGAACAAACCCACAATCTAAAAAGATAAATCTTTTTAATCACAATACATGAAAGTTAAGGGTTAGACAATCCTTAAACTCAAAACTCACAATACACACTTTTTTGAATACGGAGCTAACCCTAAAAATGAACAAGGCCACAATATATATATATATATATATATATATATATATATATATAAAAGACCTTCCAGCAAAGAATAAATCATCTATGCAGAAAAAAACAGGAGGCCACGAAATTTGGAGAATCCCACTGACAGATAAGGAATAAATATTATGCAGAATCCACTGCTAATCACGTAAGTATGTCCCTGATAATATCCTCCACATGCTACTAAGACATGTCGTTGAAGATAGGAAGACACACTAGCAAATATGCACTACACACATCAACACATAAGAAAGCAATCTCCAGGACGGATCAGCACGACACAAAACATGTTGCAAAAACATAGTTGTTAACATAATACAAAACATGTTGTGAAATATGTTGCTCAAGTTTTGCCTGTAATAAAATTAGTCAATTACACCGTTGTAACACCATCGACATTCAAACACTAGGCCACATGTCATTCAATGGAAGAGGTAGGAAAATCTTCGGGAGCACTAAAAATTTACCTATAAATATGTGTGTGTGTAAGAAAAGAAATAAAAAACTGATAAAGGCGTATTAACTTGGTGGGTTGTGTGTTCACTTCAGCTCTCTTTTCATCAACAATGGCTTCAATGTGGGATTCCAAACCAGTAAATGAAGAAGAATATCCATGGAAGGAAGCCATAAACGAAGGCCATGGAGTGAAAGGGATTTCCGAAATGCGTCTCAGTGCACTCCCCAAAGCATTCATTCAGCCACCGGAAGAAAGATTGAGCTTGATGATCAGAGCGTCGCCGGCGTCGGGAGTCAAAATACCAATAATCGACATGTCGAAAGCAGAGGCGGCAGAGTTAATCTGTGAGGCGGCAGAGAAATGGGGGTTTTTCCAGGTGGTGAACCATGGAGTTCCGGCGACGGTGCTTGGAAATGTAATGCGGGCAGCTCAGAGGTTCTTTGATCAGCCGGCGGAGGAGAAGAGGAAGTTGTTGAAGAAGAATTCGGGTTGTTCGAATGTGTTTTATGGGACCAGCTTTTTCCCTATGGCAGAGGAAGCTTTGGGGTGGGAAGATTATTTGACTATGCGTTTTGTTTCTGAGGATGAAGCTTCTGCCTTCTGGCCTGCCGTTTCCAAGTAATCAATAAAAATATTAGAATTTCATTTGAGAAATTATTATAAATTGAAAAAAAAAAATCAAACTATTACAACCAAATTTCGTAATAGACTGTGATAGAATTCTATCACTTGAGAGATAGAAAACGATACTTCTATAGCAGTAAAATTTTTTTATATTTGTAAATAGTTTGACTTATTTTTCTATATTTGAAAACAGTCCATTCCATTTAGTATTTTTTTTTGTTTTTTCTTTTTGGAAATTAAGTCTAATTTCTCTGTTTTGGAATGATTTATATCTTTCGCAAGTACAAGTATTAAATTCTTAGCTAAATGTAAAATATAAAAATAAGTATTTAAAAAATTATATATATATTTTTTAGTTTTTAAAATTTGGATTTAGTTTTGAAAACGTTGGTAAAAGGTAGATAATAAATTCAAATGTGGAAATAGTGTTTATAGGTTTAATTTTCAAAAACTAAAAACTAAAAACCAAATGGATACTAAACGGGGCCTAAACTTTCATGAATTTTGATTTGAAACGATTTATAAATAAAAGCTTAAGAAGTAAGATCTCGTTTAGAATTTTGGTTCTCTATTTTTGAAAATTATAGTCGTTTTTTCATAATTTTTTAATCATGGTTTTTGTATTTACTGAGAGGGTGTTGGAAATAATGAGTGAAATTGTTTAGAGGTTTGATGTTTTTTAGTCGTTGTGCCAACATACTCCTTAGAAAAACAAGGAGTGTAACTTTACTCTCCTAACTCCAACTTCTTATGTCAAACATGGAGTAAATAATTGAATTCTTGGTCAAATTATAATTACAAAACTAAAATTTTAAAACTACTTAATTTTAATATATTTTTTTAATTTTTAAAACTTGACTTGTATTTTGAAAATTATTTTAAATGTAACCAACAAAACAAATAAATTATTGGTGTAAGTAGTGGTGATAATTGTTTTGGTTTTCTCGAATATCGAGCCAATCGAGAATCAAACTCTAAACCAATTAGTTTTATAAAATAGGGAACCAAATTGATGTCAATAGAGGATAAAATTAATGGTTAGATTTTTTATTGGATCAGTTACATGTTGTTCGTTTTGTTCCCAATTGGGCATTTCTCTTTTCTTTTTTTTTTTCTTTTTCAAAATTTCAATTTTATTTAAGGGTGTATACATAGTATCGATTTCGTTCGATTTAGATTGCGTTTTTTCAATAAAAAAAGGGAATCAGACCAATATTTTTTTTGTTTTCTCCAAATACAACTTAACCAAACCAGTGAATCGATTTGGATCAGTTCTATTCGTCGGTTTTTTTTTTTTTGAATTTTTTGTTGCACTTTTAGCTGCAAGTAGTAGTTATAAACTTAATTTTTAAAAGAATATATATAAAAATAAATGGTTATCCAACAATGACCTGAATTGTTAGTTCCATCAAAAATTCAACTTTCAAAAATGATTTTTAATCCTTCAAAAAGAAAAACAATGACATATATTTTGGGTTGCACTCATTTTAACTCAATCATCCAACTATTTTTTTTTTCAATATTTTTGAGTTTTTTTTGTTGCATACATAGAAAAAAAATAAGTGCAGTCAAAGATGCAAGGATTCCTTTCAAAAACACGTATTGTAAATTGGTCTTAAATTAACTTCATAAATGAATGGTTTGCCATTGCAGAGATGCAGCAATTGAATATCTAAAGAGCTCAAACACACTAATTAGACGAGTACTAAAGATTCTAATGAACAAACTAAACTCCAATGAACTCGACGAAACGAATCAATCTCGCACAATCCAATTCAACTACTATCCCATTTGTCCAACTCCCGATCTCAGCGTCGGAGTCCGGCGCCACTCCGACGTTATGCTGGTGACGATTCTACTGCAGGACGATGTTAGCGGGCTCCACGTGCGACAAGAAATCGACCGCGGAGGAGAGGAATGGGTTCACGTGAAGCCAGTAGCAGAGTCTTTAGTAATCAACATTGGGGATTCTTTGGAGATAATGAGCAACGGAGTTTACAAGAGCGTGGAGCATTGTGTGGTTGCCAATGGAAATAGCGATAGAATGTCGATTCCCATATTTGTTAGTCCGAAACAATCTGCCATTGTTGCGCCGCTGCCGGAGGTGCTTGTGACGGGGAAGAAAGCAAAGTACAAGGAAGTTGTATTTTCGGATTATCTTAAGCATTTCTTGAGCAAGCAACTTGATGGGAAGAACGCCCTTGAGTTTGCCAAAATATAATGATGATCAATATTTGAGTTTAGTAGGTGCTTAATTATGAGTAATGTAAGCATGGAATTAAAATGTTCGAAAATAAGACTTTTGCTTTGTCAATAATGTTGAAATGAGCATAACTTAGTTGATATGAAGTTTGTACTACTATTCTATTTATAATAGTTTTATTTTTCATTAAATTAAGGGCATGTTTGGGAGTGATTTTAATGATTTTAATATCACTCAAAAATACACTTTAATCACTCAAAATCAATTTAATTTTCAATTTTACACTTTTAAATGCAATTTTCAATAATCAAAATTAGGTTTGAAGAATTAAAAACATATTTCACGGTAATTTTAAAAATGACAAAAATAGTCACTAAATCGTTCCACCTAATTTTGTGGATACAAGGCTTTTGGAATGTGGAGTACACGTTGGAATTTTGATAATGGTTGGAATTTGGTTGAAATGTTAATTTAAAGCGAAATTTTTAAAAATAAAAAATAAGGAAAACTATTTACACAAAATAGTAAAATTTTTAGATAGTTGTGATAGACGCTGATAGAAGTTTATCAGGGTCTATTAGCGATAGAAATTATAAAAGTCTATCACTGATAGATGCTGATATAAGTCTATTAATGTTTAACAATATTTTTTTTTGTTGATATTTTCTATAAATAGTTTGACATTTTTTCTATATGTGGAAAATTCTCTAATTTAAAGATGAGTTAATGGTATTTGATAATTAACAATTTTTCGGCTTGATTGCAGGAGTCATTTTTTTTTTTTTTTGAATCATGGGCATTTTAGTCCACATATTGAAACATAAATTGTATTATGTCGTTTATACAATAAAATTAGTCGTTAGATTTTTTTTTAATGAAAAACACCTAATTTATTTTGGTCATTTCTCTTGTTATCCTAACTAATTATGGTAAATTTTATTATTATTTTTTATTTTTAAGAAAAAATTGAAGTGTCAATCATAAACCGAACCAAGAAACTTAGCTTTTTCAAGGTTTAATCACTGGAACTAAAACTTTATAAAAACTAAATCAAACTAGCCGAGTTTGTTCGGTTAAACTCAATTTGTTGGTTATGCTTAATTTTTGCACACCCTCTAGTGAAGCACAATGATAGGATAGAGAAGAGGTCGAACATATATATAGAAGGTTTAAGAGTTCATATATAGTTCCAAATGAGATACTTCAACCGTGCCATACCAACTTGCTCGTATTATTAGTTTTTTTTTTCATTTCTCGTCTCTTGAAGAGACGAGGATGAAACAAAAAGTTACACTTCATCTCTTCAAGAGAGGAGGGTGTGCCTATTTTATTTATTTTTATATAGGTTCATCTATGGAAGAGATGATGTTCAATAATAAAATCACAAATATTTATATAATAAGTTTCAAAACAACTATACTTTTATAATAAGTTTCAAAAACAATAATATTAAAAAAAAATCAGTATATAATAAGTTAGGACAAAATTACAATAAAAAGAGTGCATGACTCCAAAGCAAAACTTTATTTTTGGGGGCTAATGGCAAAAATCTATTTTGTTAATTTAACTATTTATTATATATAAAAATTGAGGGGGCTCGAATTCCCTAGGCCAAGGTGTTAATTACATCAGGTACTCTTAGTAAATAATTACAATATTTAAATGTTGTCACACTCAAATTGAAATGTGTGCCACAACATTGGATTAAACTTTGTTTTATATTGTTTTCATGTGTCGAAGTGAGGGAGGTATAATGCATGTATAAAGTATATATCAATGACAAAATGTCATGTTAATATTTAAAATAATAATTAAAGAAGAAGAGAAAATTAGAATTGAGGGGGAAGGAGAGAAAAGGTTTTTTAATTATTACTTTTAATTTAAAATGTGAAGTCAACATTTAAAATAATAATAATAATAATAAATATCCGAACTTAAAATTATTATTAAAATTTTGAAAGACTAAAATTTTAAAATTTTAGGATCAAATATATATGTTGTTGAACAAATTTTGAAATTTGGAGATGGGATTGTTGGAATGGTTTTGTGTTGTAGAGGAGCTTTTTGCTGGAATGCGTTCGTCAAATATGTGGATTTTTTTTTGCCTTAGAGAGAGAGAAAAAAGAGAGCAAGAGAGTGAGAGAGAGGAATGAGTTTGTTTACAAAGAGTGAGAGAGAGGAATGAGTTTGTTTACAAAGAGTGAGAAGTCCAATTTACATGCACAATATTCTATTTTGGTAACATTGCGAGAATATAACGAAAACTAAAAGACAAAATTTTGTATCAGCCCCAAATTTTGGTTAATCTGTTTGATTTTCTCAAGTTAATGCACTTTATGAGCCCGTGTTCATGTGTTATATAATATTACGATTTAAATATTGTTTTATCTCCATAAAATTTAGACTTGATTTACGAATATGAATTTCTGATTTTAGATGAAAAAGGACACGAATTACATGCTGAGAGCTGTGAAAAAAATATTGGTAACATCCTGAAAATTTCTAAAACCTTTATTAAATTTCAATTCTTTTGCAGTACTCTAGGTTGCACCTAATCTCATGCATTCCCTTTTAGTTTAATATTTTCGTTTATTTATCTAATGGATGATATGTTAGCTCGATGTTTTAGATAGTCATATTTGTTTTGTAGGAATATCGTTGTAGATATCTGAGAATATTTTCATAACTGTGTTTGTTTCGTAGAATTTCAACTCGGATCAGGAGGTTTGTGATTCAAATCCCCATATTAAGGGTGTAAGGCAGTTTGATACGACTCTTTTTTTTTTTTTTTTTTTTTTTTTTTGTAGAAAACTGGAATCAAACTGCTCAATCAGTGAAGGTAATGCATGTAAACTAGAACAAAATTGGATCTCATTAGGAAACCGAGCCGACCAAATTGTTTAGACCGGTGATTTAGTCGACTAGCCTAATACATGTCCGCGCACGAGAATGACGAGAGAAAAAGACAAAGCGCAATGACCTTTTGATTATATTTGGAATAAAATAAAATCTTGCGTGATCCATTGGATTCAAACTCACTACCTAGTGTACCTGAGCGTGCTTACCCACCAATCTAACCAAGGAACATTTTTTTGCTAACCTGAAACTAATTGATAATGTTCCGTTTTTAATATTTTCAATATGACACCAGAAAACTGATTGACTTCAACCCGAACTGACGAGCACTTTCGATCGGTTTAAGCAATTTTTTTTTTCAATTTTTCCTTGCACTCCTACCCCTAGCCTTATTACTAAACAAAAGAACGAGGCCTAACATCCTTTTAGCCTTTGCTAGACAATTGTATCAATTGATTACTATCTTATTTTATAGGATTGTTTTTAAATATAGAAAAATGAGTCAAACTATTTATAAATAATAATAAAAAAATACTGTCTATTAGTCTATCGCTGATAGACAATGAAATTTTTCTATATTTATAAATTATTTGATATTTTTTCTGTTTATAGTAATTTCCCTTATTTTATAATATGGACTTAAAATAAAATTTGAGCATTTGTATTTATATTATAATTAAAAAAAGTAAAATTAAAATAAAAAAGAAACCTTCTTGTCATTTGTTTAAAAAATATCGGTATTCTTTTAAAAATGGTAATATTTTCCTCAATTTTTTATATACGTTTATAGTAAAATTTATAAATCAATGAAGATATTTGATAAAAGGTAAGATCTAAAATAGTATGTCATGACTGTAAAAATGAAACAATTACAATTTTTAGGTAACATTTTAATAAATTTCAACTAACATTTATAAAAGATTAAATGTAACAATATAATTTTTAAAAGAACATGAGTTTTATTTTACATAAAAGTTGAATATTGATAGAAAAGAAGAGAAGAGGAAGGGAAGAAGTAGGGAAAAGTGGGAAGAAAGATGGAATTGGATAGTCGGTTAAGATTCAAATGCCAAGAAAGGAAAAAGCAAGGTCATTGTCATTGTCATGATTTTCCGACACGTCGGCTGATGAAAAGAAAAGAAACTGATCCGTACAATACGAGACGTCGGAAATTTGGCCACCGGATGATGATCAATAAAACCGCCCTCTCTCTCATCCTTCCTTTCTTCCAGCGCTATACGCCAAAATGAAAACGCCATAATCACAAACACAAACAATAATCACATTCCATCGCTCACAAACCCCCAAATTCCTTCTTCTTCTTCTTCTTCTTCTTCTTCTTCTCTCCTCTTTCCTTTTCCCGCCATGGCTGACAAGACCAACGGTGCCGACTCCGAGTTCTTTCTCGACCATGATGACTCTGCCGATGACGACCTTGAACGCACAAAAAGCATGGAGGATCGCAGCAACAGCACCTACAGCGACGCTGACGATGCTCCTAACGGCCTTGGAGGTCGGACCTCCACTTTCACTTCTCAGCAATGGCCACAGAGTTACAGGTGAACTTCGCCGTTTGCGTTTTCTGTTTCTTTCTATAGCTTTTACGGATTTTGTTTGTGTTTTTTGTTGTATTCATGTTATTATCTCTCTCGAAGATAAGCTGTTCATAACAATCAATGGCCGAAGAGAATACTCTGAAGAGATTGTATGTGTGTAGTGTGATTGAGAGGAAGTAGAGGTCATTTCTGGTATGCATCTTTGAAATCAGGATAATGAAATAGTTAGGTACCTTCGAGAGTGGATGTAGGTGTAATGCTGAACCACTAAAATCCGTTTGTGTTTTGTCGTATTCTTCTTCTTCTTTGCCTTTCTTTTGGCTGCGTTTCTCGTATCTTTTTTTCTCCGGCGGATGCTCTGGTTTTTCTCTTCAAATTGCATTTTCAAACCGTGAGAGAGAAAACGATTTAGTGAGTTGAAGCCAAGGGAAATTTGTATTGCACTTTTTGCTTGGCACCTGGAGTATATATGCCAGCATATAAATCCACTTTATAATCTCCGTGGTTGAATTAGAACAGACTCTGTTCCTTTTGTCTATCTGAAATCTATCTACACAGAAGTTTGGGCTGTTTGAGTTGTTGTTTATTTGCTTTTGTTCATGTAGAGTTTTTTTTTTTTTTTTTTTTAATTGTGGATTCTTTATATGTTCGTTAATTTGTTTCTGTGGAGTTCAGTTTGAGTAACAGCAAATAGGTAGCTGGCTCCATGGATTCGTTTTATGTTTTTTCTTTGCGTATAGTGAATGACTAATGAGAAGAGAGAACTTGTACAACCGGTTGGTTGGCTGGTAATAATGGCTTAGTTCCGTCATTCGTGATTCTGGAGTCCATTCATGAAGTTTGGTTTCTTTCATGCTCTTTTGTTCGACGTTCTTAGGTTATGACATATTCAAGTGGAGTTGTTAGCCAGTCTAAAACGTCTGTTGATAACCAAGGTAATATGATTTAGTCTGAACTCATGAGAAGAGGATCAAATTATTATTGAGCAAAACTTTTACTATTTTACTAATGTGAGATATAGAAGTATTTCTCTATGTAGTATATGGTGGATTACTCTGGAGTTGGGGAATTGATTCTTAACATGCATTTAAAGTGAAAATTTGTTGAAAAATGGTCCTGCGTTTAAAATTTTGAGCAGTTGATTCTTGGGTGCTGCTGTTTATCTTACATTGTTTTTCCATTGGCAGAGAAGCAACGGACTCTTATACAATCATGGCTTCGCCAAATTTTGGAATGTTCCGCGTTCCAAGTATATTGCAAGCAAGCTTGCAGAATCTTAGTAGAAGTAGTTTAGAAATGGATGCAAAAGCTCCTTTGTTAACTGATCATGGTGGCGCTGATCAAAATGAGGATTTTGATAACATGTCAAGAATGCAATCATTAAGGTCAGAGAGAGCCACATTTTCAAAGCAATTGACTGGTGAATTACCTATTGGTCGTGGGTGCAGCTTCACACAGACCATCTTCAATGGTAGCCTATGTTTTCTGTTGTTCTGTACTTTTTCACGTATACTTTTTCTCTGAAAAAGTCTTCTTGTCATTATGATAAAAGTGCTATTAATTGTGAGAAGCAATGCAGCTCGGTGATTTTTTAAATTTCTAACAATATATTAACTTTCGGTTCATGTGTCCGCTCTGAGACAGGAATCAATGTATTGGCTGGAGTTGGACTTCTCTCCACACCTTATACTGTAAAAGAAGCTGGCTGGGCCAGTTTGGGAGTTCTGGTTCTTTTTGCCATTGTGTGTTGTTACACAGCCACGCTTATGAGGTACTGTTTCGAGAAGAGAGAGGGAGTCATAACATACCCAGATATAGGAGAAGCAGCCTATGGAAAGTATGGACGTCTTTTTGTCTCTGTGAGTTTACTTTCTCAATATATATGTTTCTCACATATATGCTATTGATTTTTGCTTTCAAAGTGTACACTAGTGTCCATATTTGTACCCTGTTGTTAGGTGCATATGAAATGTCAATGTTGGTAATGTGCGTCTGCATTGAACTGGTTGCTTTTTTCTCACCTGACCACAAACTTCGTGTGATAGATTTCATTTTGTTTCATAATTTTCAACAATAGTTAAGTTCTAGTTACTCAATTATATATTTCGCATGCATGCATAATTGGTGATTTCTTCCAGAAGAATTGCTAATACTATGTTTCTGAAATTTTGATGCAGATGATTTTATATCTGGAATTATATGTAAGTGAATCTCTAATCTGTCTTCAACGTCATCCTTTCAAATAGAAAGATACTTCATTTTGCTATACTCTGATGTTCTCTACACATACAGTGTTACTGTGTTGAATTTATTACCTTGGAAGGAGACAATCTAACTAGTCTATTTCCTGGAGCATCGTTGAGTTTGGGGAGTATTCAGTTGGACTCTATGCATCTTTTCGGAATTTTAACTGCACTGATTGTTTTGCCCACTGTTTGGCTGAGAGATCTCCGTGTGATCTCATACCTTTCAGGTAATGTATCATATTAGACTAACATTTCCAATCTATGCTGGCCTTGATAATTTGGATTTTTAGATGAAACCGTCTACTTAATGTTGATTTCAGCTGGCGGGGTCATTGCAACCATCCTAATTGGACTGTGCTTAATTTTTCTTGGTACATTTGGAAGCATTGGATTTCATCAAACTGGTGAAGCAGTGAACTGGAAGGGTATTCCTTTTGCAATTGGTGTTTATGGATTTTGTTATTCTGGCCACACCGTGTTTCCAAATATTTATCAATCCATGGCAGATAAAACAAAGTTCACCAAGGCGCTAATAGTATGGTACATGTCAAGACTTAGATTGCTCTTTACTTGCCATTTAGCCTGATGCTTCTAATTTTTTATCTTGTGTGCAGCTTTATTTTGTGTGTTATAATTTATGGAGGTGTTGCTGTCATCGGGTTTCTCATGTTTGGCCAAAATACTTTATCCCAGATAACTTTGAGTATGCCAAAACATGCTGTTACCTCTAAAGTTGCAGTGTGGACGACAGTAAGTGTTTTGTTCTATTATTTGCCATCTAAATTTAAGGAGTATGAGGTTTGCAATGTTTCTGATCAATCTTAATTCGTTCACAGGTTATCAATCCATTCACAAAATATCCTTTTTAGATCGGGGCATCATTTTAGAAAACTAAGTGGCAAAATATTTTATGTTTGGACCAATGATTGAATTTGCTTCCTTGACATTGCTCAAATATGCACTGTTGATGAATCCATTGGCAAGAAGTATAGAGGAGCTACTACCTCCTAGAATTTCAAGTAGCTACGCGTGTTTCATTCTTCTAAGAACAGCCCTTGTTGCTTCTTCTGTTTGCGTGGCTTTCCTTCTGCCGTTTTTTGGTAATTACGTCTTCTTCAAGTTTTCTGTAACTGGTCTACTTTCATTTTTGAGGTCATCTTACCATAATGGATTGTAATGTAGTAGATGACAATAACCTTTCCACTAATGTGATAGATGATGATAACCCTTCCTAATTACTAACTTTCATCTAGTACCCCCAAAGTGTTAGCTCATATATATTCTCATGCTAAGAGCTCATTGATTAAGCATCTAACTGTACACAGCTGTATAGATACAGTTAGATGCTTATTGATTAAGCATCTAATTGCGAAGCCAAATTTTAAACTTTTCATGAACAGTTTTATCTAAATATGCAGATGAATTGAGCGTAATTAGAAGTAAATTGGCATTTATGTTGATTGTAGGTCTTGTGATGGCTTTGATTGGCTCTCTTCTCAGCATACTTGTGGTAAGTGAATCTGGTTGATTCTTTCTCTTAATTATGAGATTGTAATCTTGTTTTTACAATGCTCTTCGTTTTAGCTCATAGGTAGTTGCACCTAATGATTGTTAATATGTTAGATTTTAAATGGTCACCCAGTGGGGAGGTTAGCTATTAACTTGTTGGTTAGCTTTCATTAAGTGCGTGCCAGTTAGGGGTGATCATCGGCCAGTTTTCCAAATTGACAATCTCGTCGGATGAGCTATCGCCGACCGAGTCCTTCGGTCGGTCACCTTAGGGTTTTCAATTTTTTTTTAATATATGTATATTTACACATATATTTTAGCAACTATTTTTTAAAAAATAATAGATGAACTGGTCGGTTGGTGTAGGTTTTTTTTTTTAAAAAAATTATTTATATATTTAGTTGCTATTTTAAAAAAAATAATAGATGGTTGTGGACCAATTGTTTCCGTAATATATATATATATTATACACACACGCATACATATACACACACACACAATAACACATTGAAAAATACCGATCCACCTTTTCAAAGTTGCAGCCATTCTCTCTCTTGAATAATGCATCATTTACTTTTTGGGAGAAGGAAAACCTTCCATTTATTCACCCCCGATTTCTTCAAGTACTCAATAGGTCCACTCCAAGTTTAATTTTTCATTTGAGCATTAAGATCCACCCCATCCAAACTTGGAAGCTTGATCTTTAAAGGATAGGCAAGTTCATTTAGGTCTGTATCCATTGGTTTACTTTCACTGAGATTTTTTCCATAGCTAATTAACTCCGATTTAGTATGAATTTGCTTGAACAAAGGAAGGACTATATTATTATAAGTTATTATAAGTTATGTATTCTTTATATGTGGATACATTAAATTGGGAAGTGGAATCCTATTTACTTGAGCAGTAGGTGAAAAGGTTGATGAAAATTACAAATTATAATCTGTTTTTATCATTTTCTATTAATTTGTCTTTTTGGATCATCTCCCCCTTCCTTTCCTCTAAAGTATTGCCCTAGTTTGTAAATTCTACTAAGAGTTGGAGTATGACTTGTTCGTTGTCTTGCGGATTGGTTTTATTTTATTTATTGTCAGTACTATTATTTTAAAGCACACTTATGGATTTGTTTTTGAATGTATGGTATTTGATTCAGTCGGTAATAGTGCCAACGGTATGTTATCTAAAAATAATGGGAAGCGAAGCTACAAAGATACAGGTAAGCATATTTTTAACGTAATTATTCCTTATTTATTCTTCTTTAAGAAGTATTTATTTTCTTTTTAATAAATGCTCTTAATTTTAAAAAAACAATAACCAAAAACAAAATGGTTACCAAACGGGATTTAACGATTTTGTTTTTTGTTTTTTGTTTTTTCGAATATATACCTGTTTCTTCCTAATTTTCTTATTACGATGGTTTTCACATCTTTTAAAGATACATTTGAATTCTGAGCCAAACCCAAAAACCAAAATTAAGTTTTTAAAAATTAAACTTATTGGATAACGATTTCGTCTTTAGATTTGTTGTTTTGAAATTTGTGCTTGTTTTCTTATTATAGTTTTAACATTTCTTAAAGAAACACTTGAATTCCTTTTTAAATTATAAAAATAGAAACAAGTTATTGAAAATAACTTTTTTTAGTTTTCAAAACTTGGCTTGGATTTTTTAAAACATTATTAGAGAGTGGATAACATAACATAGAAACTTATGAGTGAAGAGACATACTTTTATCCGTTTCAAAACTTGACTTGAATCTTTTAAAATATTGGTTGAGAGTAGATAGCAAAACGATGAAATTTATACATGGAAGTAGAGTTTATAAGCTTAATTTTAAAAAATTGAAAACCAAAAAAAAGAAATTTATCGAATGGGATTTCAGTCATTTAGTTTTTTATTTTTGAAAAATAATCTTATAAATACTATTTTCTTTCCACCTGTAAGTCTTGTTTTGTTGTCAAAAAGTCCAGTTTCCAAATATAGAGAATTAAAATTGAACTGCTTATCAAACAAAGCAGAACTTTTCACTTTATATGGTTACACACCGATACTCATATAGCCTTGCATTTCTCCTAACTTAATAAAAAGGAACATTTTCTTAGAAGTGTCTTTGATTTTGATTCATTATGAAGATTCATATTTTGTCAAAATATGTGAAATGAAATATTAGTGCTTACATTAACCTTTGTATGCGTTATTCTCCTTTTCCATGAAATCAGATTACTTCGAGCATCGTCGTCGTTGGACTTGGTATCATTGGTGCAATCTTGGGAACATATTCTTCTCTGTCAAGAATTGCAGAGAGTTACTGAGAAACATATATATGGTCCGGAGAGATTTACTGTAGGCTTCATGTCTGCAGTCTTTCGAGATCATATGTTTAGCTATCGGTAGCTTCAAAGTCGTAAAATTAGGCAGTTTGAATAATTGTACTATCAGTTTTTGATCTCATTATTTTTATGCTTAATTCTTTTGTTTTTTGTTTTTCGAAAGAAGGTTGCATTGATACTCAACTTTTTAAAAAAGTTTTACAATGTTCTTAATTGCACTTTTTTTCATATAAATGTTCCATTTTTTTTTCTCCATTTCTTCAATTCTTCCCAATTTTCTCTACTGAATAGAACCTAAAGTCTCAAGTTTTGCACCAAATTTCTCAGTCTCGAAATGTGATTTCTTTCCTTCAAAACTCAACAAAACAATCAATGCGTTGGGGAACCTTCTTACTAATAAATAGATTATGGAACATGCCTAGGAGTGATGATTGAAGTAGTAATTTTAGAAAAAGAGATTTAGGTACAATTGATTTTGTGAAATTGATTTTTATACCATCAAGAAAACTTAGAAATTATTATAAATAGTAAAAATATCAAAAAAAATTTATTGTCTATTAGTGATAGACTTCGATAGACTTCTATCGTTGTCTATCGCTCAAGCGATAGAATTCTATCACGGTTTATCGCTAATAGATAGTAAATTTTTTTATATTTGTAAATAGTTTGGTTCATTTTTCTATATTTAAAAACAGCCCGTCGTAGAGTACTGTAATTTTAAAACCTTTTAGACTAAACAAGGAATAAAGTTAATCATCTCCTCTCTAACACTAAAATTTATTCATTAGCTCATATTATTTCATGCATAGATTGTTTAATTTTTAGGTAACTTCGAAAGAACTTTAAACTCAAACATTAAAATAATATTGTTACTCATTTTTCATTTTCAAGAAAAAATTATTACATCATTTTTATGGAAAAAAATCTTTCTTGTTTCAAGTTTTCCAAGACCCCCAAATTGGGGTGTTTTATGCAAAAAATAGCCAGGAGTGGATTGATCACATATTTTTCCAAATAACAAAAAAAAATCTATTTTAATTTTAAATTTATCTGATAAATAAATGAGGTGTTTTCAAATATAGAAAAATGAATCAAACTATTTACAAATATAAAATTTTATCGTCTATGAGCGATAGACCGCAATAGAATTCTTTCGCTTGAGCGATATATAGCGATAGAAGTCTATCGCTGAAATTTCTCTATATTTGTAAATAATTTGATATTTTTTGCTGTTTATAGTAGTTTTTTTTTTAAAATAAAAAGTATTTATAGAAGAAAATAAATTATTTATATTTAATGACAATTAATTAATGTCAAAGAACTCTGAAAATCTATCATAATTTTTTGAAAATACGAAATCTTCACTTTTTTCTTGCAAAAAATGTGTCTCTAGCCTTGTATATGACGCCTTTTTTCTCTCTATCCCTTTAATTTGACTTAGCTATAGTATCGTGGAAAGTTGTATTTATTGTAGTGGTCCCACTCATTTATGTTTCTACAATAAAAATTTCAAGATAAGAAATTAAAACTTTAAAACAAAGAAAGTACATATGGATTACATGTCATGCTCATATATATTAGCATGATAAGTATTTAAAGTATTACATATTACGTAATCATTTTAAATATTTCATCATTTAATTATGAGATGGACGAAAGAATGGAAGGGAAAAGAACTTTTAAAAGATAAAAGTATCGATAAAAAGTCATGTATGAGATGTGTACTAAAAAACAAGGAAGGAAAAAGAACCTCTAAAAATAAAGTAATATTTGAAAAAGTAATATTTGAGATGGGCCAAAAAAAAGTAAAGAAAGAAAAAAAAAAAAAAAAAAAAAAAAACTTTTAAGAGATAAGTATCCAAATCAATCTTCATTGCTTCTGTATGCCATTAAATAAATAAATAAAAACTGTATAAGACGACACTCCCGAAACAAACCCCAAATCTTGGTATGAAAAATAATCTATCTCAATTAATTTTATAAAAACTAATGAGACTTAATTTTTTTAAAAATTTTATTTAATAGTTCAACAGCCATAAAACTTATAATATTAATCTCCAAATTAAAATTTTGATTCTCTATCTTAGCTATGAAAAAAGTTTTTTCTTTAGCTGGAAAAACCTTCGACGAAAATAAATATAAAAGAATTACAATGAAATTAAAATTAGCAACAAATTTTGTGGAAAACTTTACAACTAGAGAAAAATTATACCAATTTTATTTTTTCAAAACTTTTGTACTACTTACACCATTTCGCACCGTTCGAATGGGGCGAAAAATAGGAGAAAAATTCTCCGACAGCTAAACGGGGACAGGAATGCATTCCTCATCTCTGTTCCCACCCCCATAGACTTTTTTCTTATATTTATTATAATAATTTAATATTATGTTATTTATTTTATTATAGAAATATTATATTTAATTTTCAAGATTTATTGTTTAATGGTCAAAATAATAAATATATTTGAATTAGTGTAAAAAAATGGATATGTTTGAATTCTAATAAATTTAGATTATATATATGAATAATTTGATATATATTATTTTCTTCAACTTGAAAATTTTGAGTAATTTCTCTTTAAATTCTAATTATCCATGTGAAGCTAATCATATAAAAGTTAACCATTTAATTAAAATTTTTCCGTAATAGCGATTTATGTTAATTGATTTTTTTGGGAAAAAATTTCTTGAGGGGAACTCGGTCCCACGAATTTCCAGTCTCAATTTCCTTGGGAAATTCTGCGGAGACGGAGAATGAAATGGGAAGTAGGGAAGCCATCTCGGCGCTGCCTCGCCATGTGGACATCTCTAAAAGGGGAAGAAAAAGTAATCTCCAAAGGAAAGTCATGATCTTACTTCTTGTGTGTTTAGCTGAACTATATATTTGTGTACTAACTTAGGTATAGAGTTGTGTGGTAGGCTTGATACCACACGCAGCTCGAAAAGCTAGACCAGACCAGGGAAAAGGAGCCAAAGGTCAAGTCCATGAGAGGCCCATAGCGACATCAAATGTGGACGAGATTCGAGCGCCAACAAACTTCAATTTTTTTAAACTGAACCGCCCAATCGACCCGAACAAGACGAGCAATAATTTATTCTCCATGTCATTTCAATCAAGGTCAAGTTAATCATTAAAACACATAAAAATCTAGTCAAACAAAATCATTAAAAACCTACAAATCTTCAACATGCATCCAATGGCTACGATTACAATGAAAATGACTTGGAAAGGAGATAACAAACCATTAGAAAACACAAGATAATGTTAACAAATAAGATAAATAAGGATATTCACTATACGTAATCCTAAAGAGAAATGAGAATTTAAGAAAGACCAGTTGTTGTTGTTGTTGATATATAAAATAATAAATAAGCAGCTACCCATCTCTGCCCTTCCAATTAATTAAATTAAAGCTTCAAATAATTTCCATGGCTGAGAAGAAAAACAACTACCACGACCAACATTCAAAGCTTTTCTTCCAGCCCCATTACAATGACGGTCAAGAAGATCAAGATGACGATTTAGAGACCATGAACAATAAGGGAATGGAAAGTAGTAGTGGTAGCAGTTGCGACAGTTTCAGCGACGGAGATGACTCTGCCGCCGCCGTTGCCACCGTTAATAGGTGTCTCCGTCGTGGTTGCAGCTCGGCCTCCGCTTCTCAACAATGGCCACAAAGTTTCAGGTGCGTTTATTTGATGTTTTTGTCGCTACGTTAATGTTCCCTTCTTGATTCGTATCTTTTTTTTTTTTTAAATTTATTTTTTTATTCAAGAATATTTTCTAGTTGTTTTTTTTTCCTTCAAAGATTGATGTCTAAATCTATAATTTTGGAGGTATGAATTTTGATTATTGTTAATCCATTTCTGAAAAAGAAAAAAAAAACCTTGTCTTTTTTATAACCCTATGCAATTTGGATTTATAATTTTTGGGTCGGACTAAGGGCATATTTGAGAGTAATTTTAAAATTGTTAAAATCACTTTTGTCATATTTAATTTTATGCTTTTAAATACAATTTTCATACCATCAAAATTGGTTTTGAATAATTAAAAGCATGTTTTATAGTGATTTTACAAATGAAAAAAGTGATTTTAACTATTTTAGAATCACTTTCAAACATACCCTAAATCTTCGTTTAGGTTTTATGGACTCTAATATCTTTTTTTTAATCCAAAATATATCATATTATTAGATAAAATAGATTTATCTCAGAACCAATTGACAACGACAAGAGTTGTTCATGTATGTTGTAAAGAATACGAAGTATATTCACTTTTTTAGCATGAAATCTTCGACAACTTCTATCTATAATTTTTTTTTGTTACGTACTCAATATATTTTTAAAATTTTTTATGTCAAGTTCTAAACCTGAAAGAAAAACATTTTTTTTTAGTATTTGACTAAAAAAAATCAAATTATAGCTAAAGAAAGATGTGAAGACTATTGTAAATTAAATTTCAAAGAACAAGTATAATTTTCAAAAATAAAAAATTAAGGCACGATTTGGTTAATATTTTATTTTTAATTTTCTAATTTTTAATATTATTCATGTTTCTTCGCACTTTTTTTTTTTTTTTTTTTTTACCTTTTAAAAAATCTTTATATTTTCTTTTTAAAAAAAGAAAGTTAACTTTTCTTAGTTAGTTGATTTTCACAAATGCTTTCCGAAAATAATAACAAAACAAAGAAAGTCATGAGTAGAAATAATTTTTATGAGCTTAATTTTTTTAAAAATAAATTACTAGAAATGAAAATAAATTACCAAATGAATTATCGAACTGAACATAAATGGGATCTAAAATTTATTATTATTGTAGTTATTATTTGTTTTTGATTGGAGGTGGAAATTTGAATTTTAACTTTTAGGTTGAGAAAACAATGTCTTAACAAGTTATGTTGCTTGAATCTGTAACTAAAAGAAATTTTTGCTTTGTGTATTATTATTATTATTATTATTATTATTATTTGTTAATGTGATGGAGGAGTTGATCAACTAAAAAAGTGTTAATTTTCCTTTTTGTCATGTGATAGAAAAAGTTCATAACTCGCTTTGTTAGTGTGATAGAAAAAGATAATATAAACTAAATAAAAATTCGTTGCTTCTTTTTTCCTTTTTTGAGCACTGATAAAGTTATTTAATCTTAGTTTAGTTTTAGTAAAGTATAATAAATATAAAGATTTACTTTCTCAAAAAAAAAAAAAAAAAAAAAAAAAAAAAAATATATATATATATATATATATATATATATATAAAGATTTAAATTTAGTTTTAGTTTATAAAATTATGTTTGTATTTATTCACATGGTCAGTCATATTGGAGTGTTGAGCCTCAACTTATTTTTGGTGAAGTGACTAGGCTTAATATTTAGGCTTCCCACATTATAATAATTGAAATTTCTAACTATTATAACTCACACTTTAACTATAGTAAAATTATTTGAAAATTCATTGTCTATAATATTATTATTTTGCAACCATCTTCTCTATGCATTTTAACCCAGATTTAAATAGCTTGTACCCAAACACAGACTATTATAATTCACATTGTAATAACCCCTTACTATAATAACCAACTCAACACTCCAAACATGTTCATTATTTTTAATATAATTCTCATTTTAAAATTTAAGATTTAAAATATAGATACATTGAAAATAAAAAATATTATTATTTTTTAGAATTTATATTGTTTGATCATAAAATTTAGATTATCGGCTAAATACATTATAATTAAATTTAGTGAATCTGAAAACTTAGAATAAAATCGAAATCGCTAACGTCCAACTTTTTGCACTTTTCGTAATAGATCTTTAAAATTTTAATATTGTATGTAACAAAGAATTTATAAAGACTTACCAAACACAATCATAAAAACGTAGGTTTATAATATTTAACTATAAATCAGTATTTATTAGTCAAACCCATTAACATTTAGTTGCTAAGTGCATTTTTTAAATTTAAGAAGAAAAAAAGGTGTATTTTTTTTTTCCTTAATATTTATGGATAGCCACATAAATGGAATCTTTAAAGACTAAATGGATAGAATTTTATCGGTACATGGTCCGAAGAGGTTTCTATACCCAATGAAAAATCAGATGGGAAAGTTTGGTAGTATTTTATTGAATAATTGTATTTAGTGGCTAATAATTAAGTATGTAACAATATTTTTTTTTAAGAATTATAAAGATAATAAATCTATAGTAGATTCTTACTTTATAGTCTATTATTAGTAGACTTTGACAACTAAATCTAAATTTTATTATATTTAAAAAAAGTTTAAATACTACTTTGGTTCCTGTATTTTTTGTTCTAGTTCATTTTGGGTTGTGTTCTTTTAAAATATTCATTATGATCTTTATACTTCTAACTTTGTTTCATTTTGGTCCTTGAACTTTAAAAAAATGACCATTTTGATACCTTAAAAATAGAGTAAAAATAAAAATAAAATGACCAAAATAAACTAAAACCAAAAGTACAGGATCAAAGTAGTATTTATATCTAAATAAATTATGTTGTGTTATATCTACTAATATTTGTGAATCTATTTGCTATATTCGTAACTGTCCACATTTTATTTTACCTTTTACTATATGAATTATTTTTTTTTTATCATAAAAGAGGCACTTTATTTCACTCACCTTTTTGCTGTTTTTAAATTAAATTATTAAAAGGAGGTACTTTATTTCATCTTTTAGTTGTCTTCGAAATTAAATATAGTTTAATTTGAAATCTTTCAGCTTTTAAGATTTTAAAATTACGTAATATTTGGGTAATCTTAAGATTCACTCCTCTTTATTCATCCTTTTCTTAGCACTCACACTAAAAAAGAATTAAAATATTTCAAAAAAAAGAAATAAAGAGAATTTGTCACGGGATGAATAATGATTATATAATTTAATAAGAGAAAAAATGTATATCTTTTTTAATTTAAAATTACATCACATGTATAAGTGCAATTTTGTACTTGCAATCTTTACAAAAAAGTAGAAATACTTTGGATCATTGTAGAAATTTCATGATAACTAAGCATATGTTAGACATTTTATGTAGAAACTTTGGATAAATGAACAAATTAATTGTCTTAACGGTGGTGTATTTATGTTCTTTCTAAGTTTAACAAGAGTGAGATTTAAACTTTTAAACTCTTCGAAAGGTAAATATAATATGGTGACCCAATTAAATTATTCTATGTTGATGTTAACACTGTTGATATTTAGAATGAGGTTTAAATCTATTCATTGTGAATATTATTTAAATAACGATTAGTGTGTTATGTAAAAATTGGCAGAGAAGCAAGTGATTCGTATGCGATAACAACATCACCAACATTTGGAATTCTACGGATTCCAAAAATCATAAATTCAAGCTTTCAAAATGGAATTGAGAGTTTGTTGAAGTCCGATATCGATGCCGATGCAGATAGCGATGCAAAGGCTCCATTATTGAACAATTATTATGGCCATGAGGGACATAATTTGGAAAGTAAAATCTCTTCTTCCCAATCATTGTCTACTCCTCATGGTTGCACCTTCACACAGACCATTTTTAATGGTAAGATTAACCCTAACTCTATCTTTTCTAAATTAATTTGGTTCCAATTCTTATACTTTTCACATTTTCTCCTTTTTTTTACAGTTACGAATTCAAATGTTTAATTTTAAAAGAGAATTATTAAAAATTATATCAACACAATATTTTTAGGTTTAAATATTACTTTGGTACCTGTACTTTTGGTTATAGTCAATTTTGGTTCCTGTACTTTTATAATGTTTATTTTAGTCATTGTACTATAAAAAATGACCATTTTGGTCCCTTCATTTTCATTTTTACCTTATTTTTAAGGTTTCAAAATGATATTTTTTTGAAAGTTTAAGGACCAAAATAAACCAAAGTTGAAAGTTCAAGGATGAAAATGAACATTTTAAAAGTACAGGGACTAAAATGAACAAAAAAAGTGAAAGTATAGGGACCAAAATGAACATTTTAATTAAAAGTACATAGACCAGAATGAACCAAAACCAAAAGAACTAAAGTAGTATTTAAACCATATTTTTATCTATGTTTCTTTTCATATTTTGTTTGGCTTGATATATCAAATACAAGACCAAAACAACGCATGAAAGAAGAAAAAAAAATGAAGGAATGAAAGAAAGAAATCGCGCATGCACATGGATCTACTTTTAATAATTTTACCTATAGTTTATTTTCAATATGAGATCTTCAACCATGTAAGAAGATCACCTTAAAAACGTGATATTTTTAGAATCTCGAGGCGAGAAAGCGCCCATATATAAAAAACCAAAAAAAAATGAAAAATAATGTGTGATGTGACAGGAATGAACTTCATGGCTGGAGTAGGGCTGTTGTCCACACCTTATACAGTAAAAGAAGCTGGATGGGGAAGCTTGGGAGTTCTGCTTGTTTTTGCCTTTGTTTGCTTTTTCACAGCTATGCTTATGAAATATTGCTTTGAAAAAAATACCCATTTCAAAATTATCACCTTTCCAGATTTGGGTCAAGCTGCCTTTGGAACTTTTGGACGTCTCTTTGTATCTGTGAGTCTTCTTTCGACTCTCGAGTTTGTGTCTATTTAATCTCTAAATTTTAAAAAATTTATGTCTAATAAGTATCTATTTAGTACTTATAAAATTTTAAAAGGTATTTAATAGATCTTTAAACATAACTTTCAATTTCATGTCCAATAAATTCTTCACTTATTCGGCATAGTTTAAAATTCACGAGATATATATTAGACATTAAATTGCAAGTAAGTTTGTGATTGTATTTAAATTTTATATTTAATATATCAAAGACATAGTTATAGAAAGTTGACAAATACGTATTAGGTAGATTTTCAAATTTAGGGACATTTTAAGTCACAAGCTTAAAATTTCGAGGCTAGATTTCTTATTTACTTTTTGTTTCTCTATTGAAACACTATTGATAGTCAATAATGTTTATTGTGTGGTTTGTTTTCGGGTGTGTTCGAAATACATGGAAGTATTTAATTAATTTAAAATATTATGTCATTTTGGAAAAAATTGGAGTGTTTGGCAACCACTCAAAATAGCTTTTGAAGTATATTTTAAACAATTTTTATCAAAAGAATTTAAATAAAAATATTTTTTTAAAAAAAATATTTTTTCTCAAATCAATCTAAACGGGCCTTACTTATGTGTTAAGATTGTTTTTGCTTTTGCTAATTAACCTTCTTGTCTTTGCAGATCATTTTATATTTGGAATTATATGTGAGTCTCTCCTACTCTCTGTCATTTGTGCGTGAATATAAAAATTAACCCACTTTTTTCCTTAACTTTTATATATTACTACGAAAATGAACATAGTTTAATTGGAATATGTGTTAACGACTAAGAAGTCTATGGTTTGAATCTCTCTACCCTTTATTGTATTAAAAGATAAATATTTGACCATAGGTATTAATATTAATAAATAATTTACTAAGTTTGTTATTTTTGTATCCCACGTAGTCTTTGGACTTTAAGTACCTGTCAAGTAGATACCACTATACCTTTAATTTTGTGCCTAATAAAACTTTAATATATTCGACACTTTAAAAAAAATTAATGTTTATATAATAGTTTCATGAATTTTAAATAACCTCAAATAGGTAAAAAATCTATATTTATTAGACATAATATAAAATTTAAGAAAAATGAAAGTTCAGCAACTTACTGAATACTTTAATTTAATAATTTTTTTAAATAGATAAAAAAAATTTAATAAAATTTTAAAAATATAGATATATTGTACAGTGTTGCTGTGTTGAGTTCATAATCTTGGAAGGGGACAATCTTAGCAGTCTATTTCCAAATGCGTGGTTGAATTTTGGTGGTTTTCATTTGGATTCTATGCATCTCTTTGGAATTATTACTACCCTTCTTGTTTTACCCACCGTTTGGCTCAGGGATCTCCGTTGGATCTCATATCTCTCTGGTAACTTTTTTTTTTTTACTTTCCACTTTTACTTTTAGGTAAATAATGACGTGACGTGACGTGTCTATTAAATCGACAATTATTAGTAGTAGGAAAAAAATAAATGAAACATGCAACCTACTCTGTTAAAAACAATGCATCGAACTCATTTTTTTGTACCATGCATACTATTTTGTCTTGTCATTAGATCCCTTATTTCTATTATTCCTTTGTCACGACACATGTTAATTAAATAGGTTTACGTAGTTGTTCAATATTCTTCATGTCATGTTATTATCTAGTGAACCGGTTAATGAAGTACATGGATAACATAATCTAATTAATATAGTATTAGAATCATTATTATTATTATTAAGATCAATGACAATTAAATCATTCACTACTAAACAAATATTGATTAGTCGCTAGTGTGATGAAGTAGATATAAAGTGGATAGCGTAGTTGGAAAAAATAAATGAATTAACATGCAACATATACTCTATGAATTTTTTAAAACGATGTATCATATTTATTTTTTGGATCGTGCATATACTATTTTGTCTCATTTATTCATTTGTTTCTATCATTTCTTTGTCACGACACAGGTTAATTAAATAAGTTTACGTGATTGTTCAATATTTTTCATTTTATGCATGTTATTATCTAGCTAGTGAACTGATTAACAATATATATGGACAACATAATCTAATCTAATGTAATTAGAATTTTTTCTTTTTTTATTATTAAAATGTAAAATTTTAATTTGAACTATACAACCAATATTTCAGCTGGTGGGGTGGTAGCAACAACAGTGGTAATTCTAAGCATAGCTTATTTGGGAACAATTGGAGGAATAGGGTTTCATGAAGTTGAAGCTGGTGAAATAGTGAATTGGAATGGTATTCCATTTGCTATTGGAGCTTATGGATTTTGCTTCTCTGGTCATACTCTTTTTCCAAATCTTTACCATTCTATGGCCGATAAAACCAAGTTTACTAAGGCTCTCTTCGCTTGGTACGTGTTACGAATAATTTCGGTTGCTACATTTATTTTTAAAATAGGGACAGTTGCAAATATAACAATCAGATTCAAAATATTGGCATATATGACAACATTTTAAAAAATTGTAAATGTAGTAAAATCTATCAGTAATAGAGATTTTTATCGCTAATAGATTTTATGGTCTAGGTGGTCTATCACTGATAGACTTTGCTATATTTGCAATTTTTTTTCAAATGTTGTTATATACTTGTTTATTATTCCTAAAATTGCTACTCATTACAATTACCCTTTAAGTATGTGTATTTTAAAAAAGTAATTACAAAAACATGTCATTTTCTTTTTTTAAAAAAATTGTCTATATCGTATCATAATTCGTTGATTGATGACATGTTTAAAAATAACTTTGAAATGGTTTAATTAAATCACTTTTGTCATTCTTATGTCTTAGGCTCCGTCTGGTAACTATTTTGTTTTATGTTTTTATTTTTTAAAATTAAGCATATTTCCTCCCCATTTTTTATATTGATTTGCATCTTTCTTAAGTATAATAGTTGAATTCTTTGTCAAATTCCAAAAACAAAAACAAGTTTTTAAAAGCTACTTCTTTTAGTTTTCAAATTTTAGCTTGATTTTTAAACCATTGATAAAAAAATAGATAACAAAGAAATAAATTTGAAATGAGAAGTAGTGTCTATAGGCTTAATTTTTAAAACCAGAAAACGAAAAATGGGACCTAAGTCATTCAAAAACTCTATTTTTATTATTACTTTAAATTAAAATATTGGATTGCTCTCATCTAGTTCTTTTCAGCTATATTTCTCACATATGCAATAAAGTATCATTTTCTATAAAAATAATAATAATAATAGAAATAAATTAGTGAGTAAATATATGAGGTTAAGAAATTAAAACTAAGCAAAAAGCACATCCCATCCAATTGATACTTTTAATCTTTTCTTTTTTTTATCTATTGCTTTTATTACATTTTATTTCAATTATGTTATTCAAAATTTTATTCTCAAGTTGTAAAGCTCTATATATTATTTATTCACCTATATATAATCTTTACTTAAATACTTCAAAATCTAATTATATTTGGCAGCTTTGTTTTCTGTGTTCTAATATATGGGGGAGTTGCTGTTATGGGATTTCTCATGTTTGGCCAAAGTATATTGTCCCAAATAACTTTGAACATGCCACAACATGCTCTTGCCTCCAATGTTGCAAAGTGGACCACTGTAAGTTTTCACATTTACCATTTTTCTAACCACTTAGGTTAAAATCAAATTACATAGGTCATATTTACTACTCCATAATCAAAATTGTTGCAATCGTAGTAGTTTTTTTTATATACATTACTCCATTTTTCATATTACGATTGATTGATTATATTTACTGGAAAGTAAACATGGTCTAATGTTATTGTTTATTGGGAAGTAACTATGAATTATTTCATTTTCTTAATTAATTTTTTTTTTTTGACAGGTTATTGTTCCATTGACTAAATATCCTTTTGAAATATACATTATTATTATAATATTTTTTAAATCATAATTTTTTGATTGAAGATTATTAATTTGGAGTTTGATTGAATAATGATGGAATTGAATTTGGATTTCCTTAACATTTTCTCAAATATGCATTGTTGATGACTCCATTGGCAAGGAGTATAGAGGAGAGATTACCAGCCAGACTTTCAAATAGCTATTGGGTTTCCATTCTTATAAGAACTGCACTTGTTATCTCTTCCCTTTGTGTTGCTCTCCTTCTCCCATTTTTTGGTATGTTTTTTTCCTTCTAATTTTTTCTTCTCATAGCTTGAATTAATTAAAATTTGCACTTTGTCTTTATAAAATTTCTTAACTTAAAAAAAAAAAAAAAAAAAAAAGTTTGCCTATCCCTAGTCTAGATCTACAGTGTAGCCTGGCTAGTATTCAATAAAATTGTGCCACGGGACACCACTTTTTTAAATAAATTTTTTTTGTGAGTAGAAGAAAGGAGAAGTATGGAAATAGTTGCATTGACCATTTTCCATGTTTTTTTGCAGTCATGGACATTAAACTATTTTTTTAATCAATATTGTGTGAAAATTTTCTGATTCAAATTAATTAAATTCCTAAATTTTCATAAGTCAATTGATTCAGACTTTTCATTATGATTACCTTTGAAAATCATTTGTGCATTGATTCGCAAACGTTAGACTTCTTCAAATGTTGGTTTTACAAAATGAAGGTAAAGGAGGGGTGTAAAATTGATACACTTTACAAAAGTTTAGGGTTTAAATTGATACAACTCCTAAAATTTATGGGTATAAATTGATATTTTTTATTTTATTTAATTTCTACTTTAGTATTGAATTGCTTTGGTTGAATTAAATGGTGGTTAATATTCAAATATTATTGAAATTAACATTTTAAAAGTTTTAAGAGCTAACATTGGAAAGGAATATGTAAGAGTTTAATGGAATTGAATTTGAGACCATATATATATATATATATATATAGCTTTTGCAACTAATTTTCTAAAAACAACTTAATTTTTCTCTCTTTATGTGAAAATATTGCAGGTCTTGTAATGGCTTTAATTGGTTCCCTTCTCTGCATACTCATTGTAAGTGTGTATTCAATAGATTTGTTTGATTTTTCAATACATTTGTATAAATGTGTGATTTTTTTCACTTTACAATTTTCTTTTTTCTTTTGTTGAAAATAATTTTATGGTGAGAGAAAATATATGGAAAGCATGTGTGATAGATTAATAAAAGGAAAGTTACTGTAAACAAAAAAAAATATCAAACTATTTATAAATATAATATAAAAAAATTTTCATTATCTATCAGCGATAAAATGCTATCTCTTGAGCAATAAACTTCTATCGTTGTCTATTGCTCAAGCGATAGAATTCTATCGCAGTCTATCGCTGATAGACAGTAAAATTTTTCTATAATTGTAAATAGTTTTGCTCATTTTTTTTATTCTTGAAAACAGTCCATAATTAAGATAAATATTAAGGTTGTTTTCAAATATAGAAAAATGAGTCGAACTATTTACAAATATAGAAAAATTTTATTGTTTATCACTGATAAACTGTGAAACTTTTTTTATATTTATAAATAAAAGAGAGTATGCATAGAAAAATATGGATAATAAGAGAAATAGAGATGTTCAGATGATGGGCCAATGTTTAGAGTTTAGGATAACATTGCAAACATTTAAATAAGTATAGTCCAAGTTGGATGAAATTGAAGGTTGATAATAAAAATCAATACAATATAACAAATTTAGTGGTAAAATTTAAAATTTATCCCAAATTAAAGTTGTGATATATTAATAAGAAAAAGGATGTTTATGTCGAAAATATTTGATAGTGGTAAAGTACATAGGAAACTTAGTCCTGAAAAAAAATTTCTATACTACTATAATATAAATACTACTCTCATTCATTGGTTGTTGGGTCAGTATTACTTTGAAAAGGAGGAGGCATCTACTATCATTAAAAAATATTTATTAAAGTAAAATTACAATGGGAACAAAAAAAAAATATATATATATTATAATCTCATAGTACTAGAAATTTTTTTGGGCCATGCTTCTTATTGAAATGTGTTTTTCTTTTAAACAGCTGAAAAGTACTTATTAATTTGTAGCAAGAAAGTACTTTTAATCATCAAAATAACTCCTACATATGCTAAAAAATATGACATATGGTTCAGGCAATAATAATTCCAGCCTCCTGTTTTTTGAAAATCATGGGGAAGGAAGCTTCCAAAATACAGGTAATATATTCCAACCTTTTTTTTCACTTATTATTAATAGAAATTGGAAAATTAGAGATCCACCTTTAAAAGTCATTCATTTATTAGCCACAAATATGAAAATTTACATCCTATTTAATAATTATCTTTTTGGGTTTTTTTTTGTCTTTTTTATTTAATAATTAATCCATAAATTCTTTTTAGGTGGATTATTTTAAATGACAAAATTATCAAAAATATTTTTAAATATAGAAAAATGTTATTGTCTATCTGTGATAGATAGTTATAAATACTGTAGGTGCTTATAAATGTCTATCGCTATCTATCACGGATAAACAGTAACATTTTGATATATTTGTAAATAAGTTGGCTCATTTTGCTATGTTTGAAAATACCCCTTCTTTTTATCAACTTTCCAAAAATATTTTTAAAACATTTTTTTAAATTTTTTTAAAATTTCTAGAAGAGTGATGAGAATTATACTTAACAAATTGTGATCGGGAAACAAACCCAATTTTTAAAAGCAGAAAAGTAAAATTGAAATCATTATATATCAAACAAGACCTTAGATATTAAATTAATTGTAATTTGACCTAGAATAACAATTAAACTTTTTTTTTTTATGGATTTGTACAAAATTTGAAATTTTTGAAAAATCTAATTTTGTGTATTTGTTGGTGTGTGTTGCATTCAAATCAGATCATTTCATGCAAGGTGGTAATTTTTTTGGGCATTATTGGAGCAATCCTTGGAACATACTCTTCATTTTCACGGTTAGCACATAGAACAGAGATCAATTAGTGAAACATAAAAAATCAATTTATATCCCTAATAAATGATTTACTTGTAAAAGTTTATAATTTAAATTGATATTTCGTCATACTATTTTTATATGCTTTGTTTTCTTAACGGTTAGAATTCCTATCAATAGTGCATATCTTAATTATTGAACTATGTTTATGTTATGATTCTCATCATATGTTTATACTATATATATAATTTTAAAAGAAACATTTTTTATTCTTAAAGTTTGAGTTTTGTTTCACATTTGGGTCTTTGAGTTTTTGGACTCAATAGTTTAACCTCTGAGATTTAAATAATCTCATTTTTTTGTCCCAACACTTTTGATTATTGCATTAATTTTCAATTATGTAAGACTGGCCATACATTTTGTTTTGAACTACATGACACAAATATATTAATTTTATATTTCTTAATTTGGCTAATGTGGCAAATATATATTTATTATTATTTTTAGTATTAAGAAATTTATTCAAACTATTATATATTTCAAAGTATCTTTGTACAATTTTTTTAAAAACTAAAGAAAAACCTTTTTTTCATATAATTTAAAATTAGTGTCTATTTAGTCTCTAAAATTTTAAAAGCTTTATATATTTTAGTCCTTGAAATATAAAAAAAATTTAAATAGTCCTTAGAATTAATTTAACTATTTAAAAAAAATAACATAATTAACATGATAAGATGACAATTTTAAAATGAGGTAGAAAATTTGCTTTTACCCATTTTAATGGAAAATGATTTTAAATAGTACTTAGAGTTAACTTGACAATTAGCTCAACTAACTAACGAAAAAAATGACATAACAAGTTGAGATGAAAAATTTTAAATAAAGTGGTCAACTTTTACTCATTTTAATGAAAATTAGTTTTAAATCATCGTTAGAGTTAACTAAAAATCAATATTTTAAAATATTTACATGCTATTGTAATTTTTTTTAAAAAAAATAGACTCTACACTTCAAAGTTTGTGTCAAATAAGCCCCTTAACTTTAAAAAGTTTTTATTAGGTCTTTGAACTTTTCATAAGTCAATCAATTCAAACCATTCATTACAATTACCTTTAAAAAATCATTCATGCATTAATTATCAAATGTGCATACCACTTTAAATATCGATTTTACAAAATAGATTATTAGAGTAAATGTATGGATGATTTTGACCAAGAGTCTAAATTGATTCTTTCATGAAAGTCTAAGGGTTCAATTGATACAATTATAATTTTTACACGAGGTTTTCCAAAATACAACATAATGAAGAGTACAAATTGATATACTTACAAAAGTTCAAGAGTTAAATTGATACAACTCTTAAAGTGTAGTAGAAAAATTGATACTTTTCCAAAAATTTATGGACTTGTTTGGATTGACTATAAAAAGGAAAAAAGTATTTTTCATTTTTATTTAAACTCTTTTAATAAAAAGGGTTCAAAATACACTTTGAAAATGTTTCAAAATTTATTTTGATTGAGCGGCTGCCAAACACTCCAATTTTTTTTAAATAATTTATTTTCAAAATTAAATACTTGAAAAAGTAAACTAAATACATCCTAAATCTCGTAGACCTATTAAATATATAAATATAAAATAATTTGTTGACTAAATTTGTAATTTAAATGGTGTACATCTAGCCCCCTTGGAAGGGTAATAATTAATGACCCACGCCATTTCTGTACGTATCTTATGTATGCATGAACTTAAACCAAATGAGGACAGAAGAAGATTAAATGATTTTTGGAGTTCATAAAGAGTAAGGGCTACGAATATAAAATACTAGGAAATTAATGGACCTTTAAATGCAATTATTTGATAATTATCCTTCAGATTCAATGATGATGGAGACCAAGACGTGTTAGAGTGGGATTCCAAGTTATCTTCCCCAAACTAATTTCAATATAATATATTTAATTTTAGGTGACACGAGTAAATTTAAGAGTTGTTTTCAAATATAGAAAAATGAATCAAACTATTTATAAATATAGAAAAATTTTATAGTCTATCAATAATAGACCACGAAGCGATAGAATTTATTTGTTTGAACGATAGAAAGCGATAAAATTCTATCACGGTCTATCACTGATAGACAGTGAAATTTTTCTATATTTGTAAATAGTTTGATATTTTTTCTGTTTAGAGTAATTTTTCTAAATTTAAAGTAAATTTAAACTTAGGCTAAATTAACTTGAATTTGATGATAAAAACAAGTTCAGAAATTAAAATATGAGTAATTATAATGAGTAGCAAATTTAGGGATAATAACCAAGTGTGTAGCAACATTTTAAAAAAATTCAAAATATAGCAAAGTTTATCAACGATAGAAGTCTGTCACTGATAAACTTTGCTATATTTTGAATTTTTTTAAAATGTTGCTATATATGCTAATACTTTAAATTTTATTGCTATATTTGCAACTGTTCCTTAAAATATCAAATTCAAATCTCAAATGAGCCTTAGGCCAAATAAACCATGGGTTGAAGAACCTGCAAGCCCACTTTGGTCTTAGCCAACATGGGCCAAGGCAAGCCTATTTTGCCTAAAGATGTACGATTTGCACACCCATAGCTTGGTCCTAATCAAAGGTCGTTAATTATGGGAGCCTGAATCCAAAGAAAAGGGGAAGAATCATAGATCATCTAACTTGTATATACGTCATTCTAACTTCAAAGGAAGTGATTCACTACTAATTCTCCATACTTTTGCTACATTCTAAAGTCTCTCACTAACTTAAACATTGGACACACTAATGTGGTGAGTACCACACTTCCTGATCAAACAAATTCACCGTTGAGTACGTGTGACATAAGTGAGATATTCTCTATCTAGATTTGTGCATCGATAATAGTATAATCTTTGAACTTATAAATTTATATAACATACTATACTAAATTTTAGAGAGGGATAGAAGAGAGAGCATATACAAAGAGAAAAGGGGAGCAAGATGGAAGAGGAGGGAGGAAAAATATTTTTTTTCTTCCGTTTTTAATTTTTATGTGTCATGCCAGCAAAAAAGATATAATTATTGATACGCAAATCTTAATTGAAGATGGACATTTTAAACATATTTTGAAAATTTTAGAAATTAGAAAGGTCTGTTTTGAGAACTAAAGAAAAAAAGTGTGTTTTGAGAACTTAAAAGACAAAAGTGAATTATAAGTAAAAATTCAAAGACTAAAAATGTAATCTTTTATATATTTTTTTACGGTAAATATCAATTTATATCTCTAAACCAAAGTTTAAACCCTGGACTTTAGGAATTGTATTAATTTAAACCTCAAACTAATAATTGTATCAATTTAAACTCTGAACTTTCGTAAGTATATCAATTTAAATTATAAACTTTTACAAAAATATATTAATTTAAACCTTAAACTTTTATAAGTATGTCTAAATAAAATATAATGGAGTGTTTAAATTGATATACTTATTAGTATCTAAATAAAATATGATGGAGGGATTAAATACATTGTCCATTACCTTTATCGTTTGAGCCCGAATAATAACTTTGAATGTGACAGATTCATAATTCCAAGTAAACCTGATAAAAAAATTATTCAAATACTTCTGTAATTAAGATTCATTATGATTGATACATTAATAAAATTTTATTTTAATTATACTAATTTTTATTACGAATTAACTGCCCGTGAAGAAAGAAAGCTGCATGGTATATTACTACACAGGTTAGTACTAGATTCTCACCCACACACCTCATTCACAAGTTTTTTTCCCCAACATCCGTAATTATCCATGGCTGCTTTTCATTATGACGTCATCACAAAAAGTCGACATGCCGTCACGATAGTGACGATTTGTCGTTTACTTCGTGGGCGGTTCAGTGCATTATTGGTGGACACAAATCGCATCTCCCACGCGATCTCATACAGCGCTGATTACACGCGCGCATTAGAAGTGAGCGAAATACTCTTGATTAATTCCTCACGTGGCACGCGCTTCTCCAGCGTCTGAGATTGACAAGATTTTTTTTCCTTGTCGTTCTTCAACGCCATTGGCTTACAAAATTTGCCAATTTGCTGTGATTTGTCTCATAACATTGGCTGTCTTCTCATCCCTATTTTCCCTATTCCTCCCCCTTTTTTTCTTTTTTCTTTTTTCTTTTTTGCTAAATTATAAAATAGACCCCTTTAATTTTATTATTTGTTACAAAAAAAAAATATATATATATATATATATATATATATATATTTAATCTTTCAAAAATTGTAGTATTATACTTGATATTTTACAAACATTACAAAAATATTTTGAAGTGAAACTCCTTTAGAAAGTTTGAATAGAAAACCAGATTTCATATAGTGTTGTATAATCTAAAAAAGTAGCCATTTATGTCTCAAAATCAATAGGATTTCTATTTATAGATTAGGTTTAAAATATTAATGCGAAAGGTAAAAGGTAGATGGTAACTTTTGAAATAATATGAGTATTTTTAAACGGAAGACAAACTCAATGGATATGTGTGTTTTTTTTTTTTTTTGGATAATTTAACTTTTTTTTTCCTCCTTTACTTTCCGAGAAACCTCATACTTACAATTTTGCAGCCACCAAACACTTTTCTCCCCCATAAATCAACCCCCCCAAAACCGCATCTTTTCAAACCCAAACTCGAAAAAGAAAAAAATAAATGGATCAGAGTTTAGTGGTAAGTGAGCTGACGGCGACGATGAAGAAGAAGAAAACAACGACGCGAAAAAGGAAATCACGCGATGAAAAGAAGCAACCCCTAAAAGTTGTGTACATATCTAACCCCATGAGGGTTCATACTAGCGCGTCTGAATTTAGAGCCTTAGTCCAAGAACTGACCGGGAGAGATGCAGAGTTTCCCGACCCGGCTAAATTCTATCCCGCCTCATGCGAGATCATGAATGATCTCGAGAAGAAAGTAGTAGCAGAAGAAGAAGAAGATGAGCAAGTGTTATTACTTGATTCAAGCTGTGATGATGATTTTTTTAGTTCATATGAAAGCTTGGAGGATATATTGAGGAGAGATATGATGGAGAACTTGGGGGCCATCTCTACATCTATGATCAATCCTTTGGTTTAGTAATAATTATTGAGGTTTCATCTTTGTTCTCACTATAAACCTTCATCTAATTTAGCTATTTTCAAGCTTAATTTATGTCCAAAAATAAATAAAAAAGCACAATATTGTAATGTGTATGTTTATTAAGTTACATCATAATTTCTAGGCTAAATCATTAAAAAAAAATCCCTAAATTTTGTGCTAATTTTTTTTTAAAAAAAAGTTCTTGACTAGTTTTCATAAATATTTTAAAACTACCATTAGAGTGTAGAAATATTTTAAAATTTTGGACATAAATTGTTATATTAATTAATTATGTTTTAGGTTGTCATTGTCATACATTTCCAGATTTTTCAATTTTTTTCAATTTTTCCATTCGAAATTATAAAGGAGTTCTAGTACTTCAAGAATCGTTTCAAATCGTTTACGAAATGTGATGAAACTGGTAATATTAATTACTACTTTTGATTTAAAAGAACAAAATTTTAAAACAAAAAGACAAAATTTAGAATTTTTTTATGAATTTAACCCTAATTTCTATCATTTGAGTATAGCTTACTTAACATTTTTATTATTGGTAAAGACATACGAAAAATCTGAGATATTAAATTATCTATGGTTGTACTTGACAAAAAAAATTGAACCATAAACTTTCAATGGACACATTATATCTATCCACACTCTCAAAACAACTAGTGATTTTTCCTAAACTTAAGCCATAGTAAGATATCTTGACATGCAATCCAAAAATTTATGTTTTTTCTTAAACTGCTGAAAATATGTACAAATATAACAAAATTTTACTGTCTATGGCGATAGACAGTAAAATTTTGGTATATTGCTCATCTTCCTATATTTGAAAACAATCATTTTCCTTTAGTGTTAGTCACTATAGGCTCTAAATTATCGAAACAAAATTTTATATAATTTATAATCAAATTAAAATTAAAGTGAATAAATATTATCAATAATTTAACTCAAATTCTGCTAATGCTAGCTCAACTAACATACAGATGTATTAGTAATTAAAAGATTTGAAATAAAAAAAATGGTATCAAGCTCTTTCCCCTAACAAACTCTCATAGTATCACTTCAATTGAATTTGAATACTTACTCCATAATTGATTAAACTTAAAATCATAATAGCTTTGATTGATGATGCACTGTGATCTTCAATAGTTTTTTTTTTTTAAATTAAAATCCTAAAAAAATGTAAAATAGTGTATATGTGTGTATATATTGTCTAGTTAAAATTGTAATGGTGCTTTTTATAACTGATAACAATATTACATTTTTAAAACTTTGGAAAAAAAATATCATTTTATACCCCTAAAATCTTGTGGAATTGTAATGTAAAATAGGAGTTTTATCAATTTAAACCTTGTTGAATTGTAATTGTATCAATTTATACCCTCCATTATGCTATGTTTTAAAAAAATCATGTGTGAAACTTATAATTGTAACATTTAAACTACAAATATTTCATAAAAGAAATAAATTTAAACTCTTAATTAGACTTTTTTTTTTTTTTTTTTAGAATCGTCTATGCATTTATTCTAATCGTCCATGTTGTAAAATCTACATTTGAAAAAATCTACACATATTTGAAAACTAGTGCATGGATGATTTTCAAAGATAATCGTTAGGAAGGTTCTAAATTGATTATTTTCTTATGAAAATTTAGGAGTCTAATTTACTCAAATTATAAGTTTCACGTGATATTAGTCAAATCAAATTTTGAAGATAGTATAAATTGATACATTTACGAAATTTCAAGAATTAAATTAAAATAATTGTTAGTTCAAATTTTTAATTGATACGACTTCAAAATTTAGGAGTATAAATTGATATTTGCACTAAAAAAAATTTATTGTTGAATTGAAGGTAGTTTGAAAATTTATAACAATAAACAAATATATTAAAATAACGGTGAAACATTTAACTAGTTTAATAAATTTTGAAGTATAAGGATTCAAGTAGTTGATTAAAAGTTCTTCCTATAATGTACCTTTTTAAAAGGAATTTTTTATGTTAATTGAATTTTGAAACTTATTTTAAGAATAGTGTAGTTTTAATTACGTCGAAATAAAGTTAACGAAATTATCATATGTTTCATGATTTCATGATTTCATTTCTTCAAAAGACGAATTCAATAAATGATTACGACAAAAACTGTCATGCCAACCATGGTCATTTAAGAACATGAAGAAAAATTGAAATCTTTCACGATAATAATAGTACTATTATCTTTACTTTTCAAAAACAATTCCAATTTCACCCATAGTATTAAATTTTTGTCTACATATCGATAGTTTCATTGATATTTCTACATTTTTATGGGTTCGACATTGATATGAGGGGTGAGTCGATATTTTCGTTATATCGTAAAAAAATTCACGAAACATAAAAAAATAAGCAACAAAATATCATTGATGTAAATAGATTATAAATAATAGATGTGTTAACTTGTTTAAAAATTTTAAAATGTTTATTTACTAATTTAAATTTAAATTTTTTATTTTTATTTTTTTAATTTTTTTAGAAATATTCATCGAAATCGACAATCATTAACTTTAAATTTTCATAAAATTAAAATTTTAATTTTTCGTCAACATCGATATTTCAATTTTGATTTCACCTAGTATTAAATTTCTATCTAAAAAAAAAAATGGAGAATTATGGTTTTCCAATCTTTGATCAAAACTTTACAAATGCATTTATTGACAAAAATTTAGTGACCTACATTAAAAAAAAAAAAAAAAAAAAAAAAAAAAAAAAAAAAAAAAAAAAAAAAAAAAAAAAACTCCATGATATTTTATACTTCTATGGATTTGACATCGATATAAAGGATGGATGAATATTTTCATTATATTGTTAAAAAATAAAACATATAAACTAAGCAACAAATATCAATAACGTGAATATAATATAAATAATAAATATTTTAACTAGTTTAAAAATGGTAAAAATATTAGTTATTATTTTAAATATTTTTATTTTGTTTATAATTTTTTCAATAATATCAATCTACATCGACATTTCTTTTATATTTCTATCGAAATTACTGTAGAATTGTGATTTCAAAAAAAAAATTTCCACATCAACATTTTAAATCTTGAATTGCACCCTAACAGGACTCGAGCGAGATGGAAACAAGCAAACGCGGCCATTGTGACAAACAAAAGTTTGTTTAAATGTTATGTGTAAGTCATATGTCCCAAAGACAACATTTGATGTGGCAATTTTCTGTCCATTAAATGATGAAATTGTCTTTTGAAAAATGACCTAATATACAAGACCATTCCTCAGAAAATAATTTTCTAGTACTCATATGGCAATATGTTATTTTGAAGTAATTAAATGATATATTATTTATTTCATAGATCTCTCATTATTTTTAATTTTTTTAATGACAAGCAATAGATAGAAATGGTATGAAAAAGTTTTCATAATATTATAGTGCTATAAAATTTCCTCGAACTTATTTCGGCCTATTTAAAATTATAATATTTTTAAAATAAGTTTCATAATTATTATACTTTTTAAGAATATTAAAAAGAAAAAAAAAACTTTTTATTATTACAATGTGTGTGGTGAGAGAATCGGGCCTCTAACTTTAATGGTCTGTTTAGAACCATATGATTTTGAGGGATTTCAATTCATTATAAATTTCAAATGAATTTCGTTGTTTGTTATTGCAGGGAAGAGAATGCTTTTAAAATTCAAAGTCATCTCAAATCCTATTTTTACTTTAAAAAAAACTTTCCTGACCAAAGTGCTTAGATTTTCAAGATTTCATAGGATTTAAAAATAAATTACTTAATTGGCTTTGTCCTATTCTAATTTCCAATTAATACATCATAGTTAAAAGCCTATATTAGTAAATTCTTTTAACTTTTTTTTCTTTTTAATTACTATCTAAATACAAAATTTTAAATTATTTCAATTTTTTTTATTCCAAACAAGGTAATTAATTTTAAATCATTTCTCAAATTTTAAATTATTTCTTAACTTTCTTGGACCCAAATGGTGGGTAGGATCTCGTTTTAAAAGCTCATAATATATGTGTGTGTGAAATTTTGGAGAGAAAAAATTGCTTTTTATGAAAATATCTCCGGAAGAATCGTTTGTGAACCATTCATCCGTGGCATTGACTATTGAGTCCATGACAACATTGCGTGTGTGAGAGAGGGAGACGATTAGGATAATATGTATCAACTAGCATTAAATAAATATCTTCTATATATATTTTTAAATTGATTACTATCATCATTTTTTTTAATTAAAAAAAATTACTATCATCATTTTCTCACTCTCTAGAGTTACAATTTATACCCTTAGAATGTAGAGATTGTATCAATTAAACCCAAATTTTAGCAAGTGTATTAAATTGACCCACTATTAAGTGTGAGATTTATAATTTGTATCAGTTAAAACGTTTAAACTTTTATAAGTGAATCAATTTAGACTTTTAAATTTCTTTGAAAATTGTCCATGAATCAATTCTAATATCTATTTTGTAAAAACCAAATTTGAAAAAGTCTTACACAAGTATGAAAAATGATGCACTAATGTTTTTTTAGAGGTAATCATTTTTAAAGGTCTAAATTGATTTATTTATAAAAATTTAGGAGTTTAATAGATACAAATTATAAGGTTCATGTGATATTTAACTAATTAATTAATTTAAGTAGAAAAGTAATTACATTTATTTAAAAAAAATATTTGTAAAAAAATAAAGTAAATATTTTAATTATATTAATATAAAAAGCAAAGAACAAAAAAAAAACAAAGGAAGAGTATGACAAATAGAAAACTCATATTTTAGAAAATAAAAAAAAAAAGCCCTATCTACAGAAAAAATGATCTCGAAAATAAGTTATTTTTCAGCGTTGAAAACTGTGTTACAAACCTATTCCCAATCTCCATTCAACAAAACCTCCAACCAAATAAAGTAAACTCTTTCGAACCTTTCGTGTGAACTTAACAATTCTTAACATTTAATAATTTTGTAATAAATTAAGTAATTTTAACTCAATAATTAATGACATTGAATAACATTCAAGTGGTAGAATCAACGATCAACTAAATTTTTTGGGTAAAGAGATACATATTCAACCATACGGGTAAAATGAATAATCTAAGCCTAATAACACCAGTATGCATAACTAAATCTAATTAACTATTAGCTACATCAAAACCCACCTGCCTAATAAACTGATTGGAAAAAAAAAAAGTATATAATACACCCCACAAAAAGAAAAGAAGAGTAAGAAGGAAAAAAAAGAGAGGGTAGTAAAGACAGTGGAGCAAACTGCCAAGTCTAGTCAACTATTACTTTCTCTAGGGTCTGTTTAACAAGAGAATTGTCGCCGATTTGTGACAAGCACGAGTAAATTACTTTAGTGATTGACTTCGAAGTTTCGTACTTTGAGACCTTATTGCTTTCTGCATCAACATATCCATTTTCTGTCAAAAGATTGAAAGACTTCTTTAGATCAAGAAGCAGCTCCATCATTATCGCATATACATTTGAATTTAAGAAAATCTACAGAAACTAAAAAAAGAAAAGGAACAGAAGTAAATAGATAAAATCTTTTCAAGAACCAGAATCTAAAAAGTAATATAGGTAAACTGAAAACATGAGTTAATCCATCCTTCCAATTTCAAACTCCTATACTAGCTTGCGCACACCTTAACTTTTCTCACGAAAAAAACCACTCTACTACATTTGATTACCAAGATAATTTGCAGAATATGATATCCTAGATAGATAACTACCCTGACTTAAACTCATTCCTTCCAAGCTCTTTATTATTTACATGGTCCTATAATTATTGTAAAATAAATATCTAAACTAACCAATGATTTATATACGTCAATAACTATCCCATGAAAGAAAAACATATTAATGATTATTATTATTAAAGTTTCTCTTTTCTTTTTTCATTTTATCAATAAGGTTATCATTAAAGCTAATCCATGTTTAATAAGTTTGTTGAGGAATTGCTGAAGATGTTCGAGTGTGTTACCTGGGGAAACTTTAAAACAAGAGAGCATTGTGGCACAGAAACTAATATAGTCAGCAATCTGTATATGTCCAACTTTATAGGCTGAATGAAGAACCTCAATAATTCGAAACACTATTTCTGGTTGCAACTCAGGACCTATGAACATGAGATAAGATTATTGTAGGAAAAAAAATAAGAAATTGTTAAAGCAGGTAAGTATGTGGGACTGAAAACATGGTAATAATAACACAATGAATAACTACTCACATAGGCAGCAAGAAGCTAATGATTTCAATAGAAGAGGATCCAAATAAGAGAAGTAATAAAGACAACAAATTGAGAGCTCCTGACATTCTTTAGGAAGCCTTGTAAAAGGACCGTAGCATTGATTCCCTGCAAGATAAAATAGAGTGATAAATGAAAGAAGAGTTACTTATTTGAGGATGGAGGGAAAATTACAAACTTAACCTCCGGATTTTGTAGACCTAATGAATGATAATTTGCACTTCAATGGAAAAACAAAAATGTTGGTAGAATTACAAATTTAGTCCTTGGACTGATGGTAGTTTCACTTCACATCATTGAGCTTTTGATTTCAATTTCAATAATTTTCTGCTTTCAATATTTAAGTTGGAGTGGCATGTTGATTTGACTTAACATGTCGCAAGGGAGTTGACCAACTAAATAAAACAAAGATGGGCAGAACATAAAAAAAATTATTTGAAATGTATCTTGTCTACCTATGTCAACCTTTTTACGGCCCGTCAACCTATTTTGTTTAGTTGGCCAACTCTCTAGTGTCACTTGTTGTCCCATCGTGTTAAATGATAGCTCATTTATTCAATCAACGTGCCACATGCATGAACTAATACTGATAAATATTAAGACCCTATAAAAATCAAAATCGAAAGTTCATATACATAAAACCTTATGAAAGTTCAATAACTAAACAAACATATCCATCAAAAATTTGGAAACCAAATTTATAATTTAATAAAAAACTACAACTAAATATAAATGTCCCCCAGGCAAACGATACTTACCTTCAGCAGTGCTCGTGTGGTAAAACTCTTGCAATGGGTGTTGGGTGTTGTCGTATTCCCATTTCAAAGGAGAGTCCAAGAAAGAGGCTTGTCCCACGTGAAGTAAAAGACGCAGTACAACCTACGATAAGGTAGCAACTTAGAAGTAGATATGAAATTTAAAGTCAATACAGATGTTTCCTACAGATAACCACATCCTGAATTACAGAAGGCCAGAATAAACACATTTTCATTAGATGAGGTTTGGAGGAAAGGGCAAAGCAACAAGATACAGATTTTTTACTTTTAATTAAGGCTTTGCACTGGCTCTAGAACAATAAATACCTCAGAACAGGAAGGACAACCATCACCGAGAAGGATCAGCAACAAAGGCAGTTCTCTAATCCATGCCACCCGATGCTCTAATATTTCAGGAAAACTTGTATCCATGCATGAAAGCTCACTGGTCTATAATTGATAAAATAAATCAAGAGATGAGTGAGTTTTTATCTTTCAATAATTCCTTAAAAAAGATAACTGAGACAACTTACAGGAATGAGCAATTCTTCAACGACATGCAAGCAAGCCAATTTTAATGAAGACTCTGGGTGGCAATCTTTGAATGCATGAGTGAATCCCTGAAAGTAATTTTCCTGATCAATATGGTTTTCTAGGTTCGATGTTTATTTCTACAAACATTGAAAACAATCCAAACAAAATGTAGAGTACGCTTGTTAAGAAGGCCAAACCTGAAGCAGTCGAAATTTCCAAGTATTCTCGACTCGTGCAATAAGTTCAGGAATAAAAGGAAGTAATGGAAGGACATGCTTCTCTCTGACCACTTTCCTAGATTGAGTGTCACTAACAATCTGTAAGTAAAAACATTAGCGAACCCAAAAATTGATCAACCAGTTTCACAAAAGTACCAACAGATAACAAACCTTCAACAACAAATACCCAAGAAAACATCTTTTGATCAGCTAAGAAAAACAACTACCAAATAGAACCCCAGACGAGTTTATGAAAGGTGAATACTATCATTATCAACAAGTGTGATTAAGTGAACCGCATCTCGATGCAAAAGATATTAGACGTAATGTGATATGATCAATGCATGCAAATGCAATACTCAAATAACCCAAATTTTTTGGAGTATCTAGAAATGAAACCGCATGAAATTTAGATGACGATGACGAACCAACAAGGCATGGGTACTATACAGCTAAACTAACTTGCACTAAATCTTGAAATAAGGCTTGCGAATTATTACCTTTCCAAGCATAACACTTTCTATAAATTCTAGAAATGTCTCCAATATTGCATTTGGAGGTTTGATACACTTGATTGAATGCAGAAATATCTCTGTTATGACTATGTTCAGTGTCAGTAATCTATCGTGGTCCTGCCAGACAAACAAAAGAATTGAATCACTAAATTTTAAAACGTCATAGTGCCATAACATTGGTGCATTGGTGCTCTGACATTCATATTTTTTCAATAAATAATCACACTTTCATTGAGTAACAATAAAATAATACAAGGGTATACAAAAAGAGAGCCACAAAAAAAGGAGGTTACCTAGAAGAAAGACCTCCAATCAAGCAAGATGAAGCTAAGAGAATAATTATAAGAAAGTTTCATAACAAAAGCCCAAAAAAAAAAAAGAAAAAAAATTCTAGAGAGGGACCAAACATCAAATAGAATAGGCTCCCTCCCTCTAAAGATTCTATTATTCCTCTCACCCCAAAGCCCCCACAAAATAGCACACTCCTGCTTGCCACAAACTTTCCTTTCTCCCCAAAGCTAGGGTGGGGAAGGAATTCCTAAATCATCCCTTTATAATCCTGTTATATAGCCAACTCTAACACCAAACTCATTAAAGTCACATAGGGAAAAGGGACATTCGGATGTGTTTCTCCCTTTCTTTGCTTAAAAGTAAAAAAGAGATTGGGCACGTGCACTACGTAATAAAGAAAGCAAAAGGAAACTGGAGAATGGATTTTTTTCTATTTTAGAATAGGGGGATATGGTCAATTCCTTCATGTTGAGCCCATGGTGTCTAGACCCTCCATTTTTCTTCCGTTAGTTAGCCCACCTTTTTCTAAAAGAGATTGTAGTTATTCTGCATCTCAGTGATGGAATTGGATACCCGCTTCCAATCAAAGTTCCATTTTAGTGCATAAGCTCTCTCTTTCACTCAAAAGGGTGTTCCACCACTTCGAATTTGAAGACCAACCACCAAAATGCCCACCCTCAAAGGAACCTCAGACATGGAATGTGAAAAACAAGAAAGGAAGCAAACCTAGCCGACTCGACTACCATCATAGGTTTTACCGCTGCCATCATATAAGGAATTGCCATCATATCCGGAGTCGAAGAGCTACCGTTCTTGGCCTTTGACATCGCTAAAATACCATTGGCTTCAACTCGTTGGCCACCTAGGAAGCACGGACACGGACACGAGACACACGACACGGCGACACGCCAATTTCTCAAAATGTAGGACACTACACGTTGGGGACACGTTATTTTTTATTTATATATATATATATATAATCATTAAAAATAATGTTTTTATTATTAATTATTTATAATACTATTTTTTATTAAGTACTAAAAATAATTAATACTAGTTTTTCTATTAGTTATTAAAATAACGTTTTTTTAAAAAAGAAATTAATAAAGGAAAAGAAAATGTAATTTAAATAAGAAAAGAAAAAATCAATAGCCCATTTTAATAAGGCCCAAGCCCAAAGCAAAAACCCTAACCCTAATAATGTTTCCTTTTCCTTCTTGCACTATTCTTTTTTTCCCACACGCAAAGTCACTGTCTTCCTTCCCCCTCCTCTTCGACTTTGCTCTCCCTTCTGCTGACGTCGAAGTTGCTCACCGACCACCTCTCTCTCCGCCGTCGTCCAAGTTCGACCTTCCTCCTTCGCCGACCACCCCTCTCCAACGCCGCCGATTGGTTTGAAAGTTCTGGATTCTTCTTTTCTTTTTCTTTTTTTTCTTGTACGTGTGTCCGATGGCGTGTCCGAAATTAAAAAAATAATAAGTAAAAGGCAACACGGATTATTGTGTGTCAGACACGTGTCTGGAGCGTGCCCGGACGTATCCGTGTCCGACACTGACACCTCGCAAAAAATTACGTGTCTGTGCTTCATAGTTGGCCACTTAACCGTAAGTCAACCGACCTTTTGCCAACGAAGAAACAATCACTTAACTAGACAGTATCTCAACAACGTCGCCCACTCCCTTGCGTGACCCTAACAACCGTTGTTCTGGTTTATGAGCCCCAAACAAATTGTCAAATTCTAACCTACTTCCTATGTGAACAACACCTCAAGATTTCCATAATCATAACCTTTTACCCCCAATTTTGAGAAAAAAGATTTGTTTTTCAAGTAACTCAAAACCAACGGATCTGAAATATAACCATCCACCTGTTCCTTAATTTCAGGCAAAAAACTTGCTCCGGACTCTTATCCACTTGTAAACCCATTTCTTCCATCCCTAGGGGATTGACTTCTTTTCATTCTAGTCTATTTCCTTTTCTTCAGTCAACGCCCCACAAATAAACACTCTCGAAGGACCAGTTTCATTTCTTGGGCTCAAATCCTTGTGGCCTTTATCATGCACACGAGACTCGTGTTGCAGCCCAACGTTCCTCAACGACCACCCCCCCCCCCCCCAAACTCTGAAAGCTTTGGGATCCATCCACACATTTGGGCTTGTTGGACCTATGCTCAATCCTCTTGGCATTAGCTTGATGAGATAAACCAACCCACATTGGAATGAAACCGTCCATGTTAGTTGTTACCCCTCATCATAAACTAAATTTCCTTCAACCATGTGCCTTCTCCCAAAATTTATGCATCATCCGTAAACCCACCGAACCAGTGAGCAATGGAAGACACAACTGAGCGAAACCTAAGGAAGGGTGGAACATCAAGGACAAAAACTCATCCCCTTGCAAACATAAACTTACACCCCTATGCTAATAATGTAAGGTTCCAATCGTGAGTACAGAAGTCCTTCGAAAGAGAACTTATCATGTTTATAATAGCTTAGCATCCTGATTGTTAGCGCACAAACCCACCGCTAAATTTTCGCTAAAGGGTCTAATGATCACACCCACTCTAGCTATTTCCACCATCCTCTCCTTGATAGATCCCCATCCCACCAAGCCATGGAGTTTTTCAACAATGACCACTAATGAACAATCAAAGGCAAATGGAGTAAAAGTAGTTTTCCCCACCCGCCTATCTCTACCTTTCCTCTTGGAAGTTCTTGCCCACGCAGCCTTTGGAAAAAACTTAGTAAGCACCCGTGCCAAAGACATCCAACCATCCCCTTTTCTCCCAGGCAGTATGGACATTGTTAATCACACCTCTAAAAAACTCTAACAAAACCAAAATGTCCCTTCATTGGAAAGTATTTGGAAGAAGATGGTTGTTGCCTCCTGTCTTCTCCTCCAAAAACCAGTATGGTTCTCTAACTTGGCAATCATTACCAAGCAGTCTCTCAGCCAGGCCACTGTTCTCAGCTATAAGTTCAATCTAGTTTGTTTCCTTCCCCATGCTCTTCAATGGAAGTCTTCCTACCCACCCCTGACCTAAAGACAATATTTTTTGATCTACTCTGACTCTTCACATCTCTCAACAGAACCACAAAATCATGGATGCTCATCAGCAGGAAACATATAATCAATTCTAGAAAAATAAATGATAAAATAAGGGCAAATATAAATTACAGATGACAAAATGGAAATATAATTTTTTTTCCAATATCAAAACTATAAATATCAAACTATTTACAAGTATAGAAATTTCACTGTTTATCAGTGATAGACCGCAGTAGAATTCTATCGCTTTCTATCGCTCAAGCAAATAAATTTTATCGCTTAAACGATAGAAAGCGATAGAATTCTATCGTGGTCTATCACTGATAGACTGTAAAAAATTTCTATATTTGTAAATAGTTTGACTTATTTTTCTATATTTGAAAACAGCCCAAATTTTTAAAATAATTTTAAAATAATACTTATTTAATTTGAGTTAACAAAAATAATAAATAAACTAAAAAAGCAAAAAACAATTATAATAAAAAAATTGAAAAAATGAAGAGGAAAAATGGATAGAGAAAGTTGTTTCATAAGCCCCAAATATATTGTATTATATGTAGCATTCCATCCTTTTGTAAATCTTTCAAAGTTACCAAAAACGTTTTCTATTGAAAAAATGTCACCTAAATGCACACAAAAAGTTTAATCATTAAGAAGGAAAAGTGGTAAATTTGTAAGGAAGTCAAAGGTTCATTCAAATAAAAGGAAAAGCAAGTACAGGTTATCATTTGGGATCAAAGAAAATGATCTTAGCTTACCTTCTCCGAGATGTGATGCAATGGATTAAGGGGAAACACAGAAAGCAATTTCTTTAACAATGCTGACGAAATAGTCCCCTCCAACCGTGTGTCAGATCCTTTACAAGGAGAATGTGATTCCACTTTACCATTTTCACTCCCATAAAAGAAATACTGAATGGCAAGATGTATGCTTCGAACAACATATAGAATACAGTCATAAATTTGTGCATTAAGAAGATTTACATCATGAACTACCGGCATAAACTCTTGGAAGCAATTTAATAACACAAGCACCAAATCCTCTAATTTCTTATTAATGACACACGGCCCTGACCAAAACAACAAAGAAACAAAAAAAAAGTCAGATTTGATGGTTAATGACAAAAAGCATTACGAGAAATTAATAGAATATGAAGTACCATACAAAAAAAGAAAAGGCTACAATGAAGTTGATTTTCTTAATGTGACACAATCAATGCTTGGCAATTCTTCCATGATGAAAGCCTAATTTTTTCTTTAAAAAAAGAAGAAATTAAAAAAGCTTTCATTAAGAAGAACTAAAGAACAACAAAGCAGGAACGATCCTAGCCCCCCCCCCCCCCCCCAAAAAAAAAAAAAAAAACTAGTTCCAGATTTATTTTCCTTGTGAAGCATGATGACACACTACATAGTAGGTTAAATCACAACTTCAGTCCCTGAATTTAGAAATTTGTCTATTTCGTTACTTTCAATTTTTCGTCTTATATATTCTTGACATATTAAAAAAATTATAATTAAGTAATCTATAAGTAATTTTTTATTTTCCATACAGCCCAAATTTCAGGATAGATTCATTGTGCATGAAGTTGAAACTTTTATTTTTATTTTTTTATAGAAACAACAACTTTCATTGAGAAAGAATGAAAGAATACAAGGGCATACAAAAAAAAAAAAAAAAACCACAGAAACTCTGCCAACGAAAGGGTTTCCAACTAGGTAAGATGTTGTCTAGAGTATAATTACAAAAAGCCTTTGAAACCGAAGCCCAAAGAAAAATATGAAACCTCACCAAGGACCAAACTGCACTAGAGTCCCTCTCCACACCCTATGGTTTCTCTCACCCCAAAGGTCCCACGATAAAGTGCATGCCCCTGCAAACCAAAGAAAGCAACCCTTCTCTTTGAAAGGCAGATAGAGGAGGAACTCCTCAATCACCAACCTAACATCCCTATGACGCACAAGCGTAAAATCAAACTTCTGCAAGAACTCATTCCAAATATGTCTCGCGAACTGACACTCCCAGAGAAGGTGAACAAGATTTTCCTCTACCTTCCGACAAAGGATACAACAAGAAAGGCCCATTAATGGAGGCAACTTTCTCGAAATCCTATCCATCATATTCACGCGGCCAAGCAAAACTTACCAAATAAAGAACTTGACTTTTTTAGGAATCTTAATCCTCCAAAGAACATCAAAGACCGACTCGACAACTGGAGAAGGGTTCAATAAAATCCTGAAAAATGACTTACAAGAGAAGCCGTCTGAAGGAGTAGGACTCCAAACACGAACATCCCTTCTCCCCAACCTGAAGTCAAAACCCTCAATCAAGGCAAGGAGAGAGGCCACCTCTGCCGATTCCCTATTGGACAAAGCCCAGCGGAAAACAAAAGGAGAAGGAAACAGAGTTCCCCGACCAAACCAGAATATCAGAAACAAAACCATTTTTGAAAGAGAACATATGATATAACCTAGGAAATGCCAAAGAGAGGGATCTATCCCCCACCCAATGATCCTCCCAAAAATACATTTCCTTACCTTCTCCCACAACATAGAAAACAAATGGGAAAAGGAGGATTAGTGAAGAGAAATATCTTTCTGGAGAACACAAAATTGAAGCTTGAAGTTGAAGCTTTTATTCTCCTCCTTTATTAAAATTCCATTTGTTCAAGGTTGCATCACTATCCAGAGGATTGAAGCATTGAGTTAAAGTTTTTAAGGCGTTTCCGTTTAAAAAGACTTTTGGTTGTCTTCATTCAAGAGCTGCATTTTTCGCTAATTCAATGGAAGTGTACTGGTCATACATCCAAAAACTTTAGTGTCATTTGTTTATTTTTGGTTTACTTTGTTGTTCTCCCTTCTTAAGAGTATTTGTACTTTGAGCATTAGTCCATGGACTTTCATTATATCAATAAAAAGTTTTGTTTCCTTTCCAAAAGAAATTCTATGTCTAATGAAACCTTAAACTTTCAAGCTTCAATTTTGTGTTCAGTAAATCAGTGAATAATTAAAAATATCAAAAAGGTCAAAGTCCTATTAGACACTTTTTAGTGTTTAATGGCATATTGATATTGGACACAAATTTGAAAGCTTAGGGAACAAATATAGACACAAACCTCAAAGTCCAAGAACTAAACTTGTAATTTAACCTACATAATATTAGTAGGCAAAGAAAGCCAATGTACTTTCCCCTGTAAGATCTTACCTACTCGTTTCTTGAGTTTTCACCCTAATTTCCTTTCATGCATTTTTGCATTTGCTGTTTAAGAATTATGCTATCTGGATTATCATCATCCTTTTCTATTTAGATAAGATTCTGCTTACGAGCCAACCATGCTATAACCATTTCTACAAAAGGAAATGGTGTATTTCCCTTCCAATACCTTCAGATGTCCAAATGAGTCAATAAACTAAACAGATACAAGTAACTAAATCTTACAAGTCAATTGGTAAGGGTTCTATTATCTTTTGGCTTCATGGAGGATACTTTAACCTCCTCCTCTGTATCTTATTGTGATTAATGGTTATTGATTGGTTGTTTCCCCTGTTTTAGTCATGGCCTTATTTTAGTGTGGTTATCTTTGTTTTTTGCGCTTTAAATTTCTTGACAAATTATGGTTTTATATCTAAAAGAAGAAGAAAAAATGGTTACTGTTGTGAGAAATACAGAGAGACAATGTAACAGGCACAAGCAATCAGCAAATGGACTCTTCTTTCACTTACCAGCAGATTCTGTAGGCACGGGAGTCTCAAAAGCATGTAGCATCCCATCATCTGCAACATTCTATAATTCAAAGAAATTGTGTGAGACAAAAGGGCTATATGTAGAAGGCTCAAAAATAATCAAATTATATTACAAAAATCACAAATAAAAATAAGTCTTAATAGAAGAATAACTAAATAAACTATCAAAAAGAGAGAAATGTTTTCTACACAGTACATTTTCGGATGAGCCAATTCCTCTTTTGTTGCATGGCAATAATGATAAGCACTGGACCAACCCAGTAAGAGCATTCTTGAGCTTGCCTTTATCTTGTAGATAGAATTGATTCTTCTGTATAATTTCAGTGTAGTTTTGGAGAATCTGAAGATGGAAAAACAATCAAGACATAAAAGAGAAACTAAGAACAAACAGTGATGGCTTGTAGCTCTGTTGATAAATTGACAAAACCCAGATGTATGGAGAGATAAAAAGTAACCAAACTACAAGATAAACCTTAGTATTAGAGATACTTCGACTCTCTCACTTTTGAGATCACTTTCAAGCCCTAATTCATTCCTCAAAATATTATTTGCTTCCTCATTCCCCACTCACTGTATTTATAACCAAACTTCCCTAACAAACTCTTTAACTAATTGCTAATATGACCTTAATACTCTAATTATTTCCGAATAACATTCCTATCATAAATAAAATTGATTGTTCCTTAGAAAATTGAGTATAAGAGCTACTTTATGGATGGAATGGAACGTTGAAATCTTGCAAACTATCGTCAAATGTGAATACAATATGTATTCTTCTTTTACTTTTCTTTGATATTTGTGAGTGTCCGAGCCCACATGCACACCTCAACTAATCTCACAAAACAACCCGCTGACCCTATTTTAGTGCCAAAAAAAACTCGTAGAATATTAAATCCTACGTAGGTGACCACCATGGATTGAACGCATTTCCTCCAAGTCCTTTATTAAACATAGCCTATATCAGCCACTAGCCAACCCGTGATGGTAAATCTAGGAAGGTGATGAATTGAACGCAATTCTTTTAAGTCTTTTATTAAACATATAGCCTATATTGACCACTAGCCAACCTATGATGGTTAAATACAATATGTATTCTCAATAGTTCTCTAGGAATGAAGATGAACAAAAGCTACAATATTCTAACAAAGATTGTTTAATTATGAAGTATGATGCAGGAAGTCTTAATTGTATTTCTTGAGATCTTTCTTTCATTTCGTGTGAGGTTTTTTGGGTCTTTCTATCAATTTCTTGGTTGGTCTTCATGTCACACAAAAATAAATAAATAAATCTTGGTTGGTCTTTGTTAAATTTTCTAGGCTTGGTTAAATGTTGTTTAAATGCAGTTGAAGTTTAGATCTTGAGATTTGACTATTTGGTTTATTATTCCTTGGTAAGTGTATTCACAAGTTGTTTTAGCTAAATAAATGATATTGAACTTGTTGAGGATCCCACATTGGAAAAATCAACACTTTGGAAAAATCAAGGGACCTCACGCTCTTAATAAGATAGATGGGCTACTCCTCTCATTGCCAATTGGTTTTGAGATGGAACCCCATACTATTTGATATGGTATCAGAGCCATAAAGCCTAAACAGATATTCGGTCCAGTAAAATGAAATTGGGATCCGATCAAGAATGGTGAACCCAAAAGAGGCACCATCTTGAGGGGGCATGTTGAGGATCCCACATTGGAAAAATTAAGGGGCCTCACACTCTTAATAAAATAGATGGGCTAATCCTCTCATTGCCAATTGGTTTTGAGATGGAACCCCATACTATTTGATAAAACTTTCTCCAAGAATTGGTTTACACCAAATTTGATGTAGGAAGTCTTAAGTGTATTTCTTGAGAGCTTTCTTATATTTCTTGTGAGGTTTTGGGTTGATCTTTGTTAAGTTCTTTAGGCTTGGTTAAGTGTTGTTTTACTGTAGTTAAACTTAAAGTTTAGATATTAGGATTTGACTATTTGGGTTTGTTATTGCTTGGCAAAACCTGCTATCCAACCTATAAATATGTGTATTCGCAAGTTGTTTTAGCTAATTGAATAATATTAAATATTCTCCAGGAATTAGTTTACAGCAGAGTACTCTACCTTCTGGTCCTCGGAAGGAGGAGAAGATTTTTAGGTTGATATTTGGATTTTAAATTGTTTATTTATATATCCTTCTCTTGTGCACCTTCACGCAATCATTTTGTAATTAACCCCTGTTTCTATGACTAGCCAAGTTGGGATCTTTTCTTTTACACCTTGGTGAAATAAGACTCTGCTTTTTGCGTAAATTTTGTTTATTGATGAAATTTGTTTCCTTCCAAAATGAAAAGTAATAAACAGGCAAAGAAAACAAAGGTTTAGTAAACATACCTTATCAGCATGTAAGAAAAATGAAGAAGGGTAGTACTCCACTAAAAGTTCAAAAAATTTGAAAGCCATCATCCGAACATCAATGGATAAGTGAATCATTGCATTGAAGATATAACCCATCAGTAAGGAAATGAAGAGGCCTTGATTATCCTGGTTTTAATTAACCAAAGAATTATCAAACAAATGTCAAAAGAACTACATAGGAACACATGCATGAAGTGAATGAAAAGCAGTTCATATGGTTATATTAGGAAAACGATATAGGAAAGATATCAAGACCCTAACAAGGCTCCCATGTCTTTCTATAAATAAGCTTTTCCAAAATTTTCAAATTAGGGGATGATGCATCGAGTTGAAGGTATTAAGCCAGATCCATGGCCCAAACAAGGAAAGTTCATCTCTAAATGTTGAGAGAGAACTTTCCAAGAATAATAGTTCTATTCAAAATATGATTGCAAAAAGCTTGTTATTACAACTTAAACACTAATCAAGCTAAATTAACAACTAAACTACTATTAACTAAAATATACTAATTATCTAATAATTATCCTCAACAAATGATTTCCCAATCCACCTTACGAGAGTACAAGTAAAAAAAATATTCATAACATGTATTTCACTTCGACGAGCATAAGCACATTCAAGCTTAGTTAATTTAATTCACAGAGAACGAGAGTGTTACCTCCTTACAACTAGGGAAGATAACCGACTTCAAAAGCTGATATAGTGTCTCACGAACCACTTTATCACCATCATCAATGCGTTCACGCAATTTCTCAATAACGGTATAGCGATGTAACCTTAACTCCGCAGGGAATTTAACGAATAAATCTCTAATGCCCACCAAAGCACCTATTAACTCTCAGAGAAGAGTGGATGATTAGAATAGAGGAACATAACCCTTCCAGAATGGGACCCATAAATTGAGGTATACCTTTACGAATCTTAGCATTGTAGTGGGATGTTTGCTGAAGAAGCTCCTTCAAAGTCAACCCTTTTTTATTCACAGCTAAACCTGCCTTCTCTGATGCAACGCTCTGCTCGGGCAAAACAATAGCTGACATTGTGCATATTAAACCCTGGTTACAACAGGACACGCAACCTATGCAGCTTAAAGAATATTTTTCACTCTTTAGAACTTACCTTTTGATTTAATTTCAGTGTTTGTAGCATTCTTTGGCGGTGGCAATTTCCTGCCTATCTTTCGCTTGATTTTCTGTAAAATAAAATATAATAATAATTAAAATGAAACCATGCCACAGAACTAGGTTTTTTTTTCCTTTTCTTTGAGGGAAGTAATGTTGGAAGAAATATACCTTAAAATCAATTCCACTCTTTTTTTGCTTCTTTGAGGCAGCTTTGGAGCGCACCATACTTGTTTTCCTGCAAAATTGCAATAGCTTAAACAAATAAACTAATAAAACTCATGATATCCTATTCCTTTGTGATATCATCATAAGGTTGGGAGTATGCTGAATATCAAAACAGAAATTTAAAAATAACCTACTGACCATTATATTTTTTTTTCTTTTTTTTTTTAAAGTTAAGAGATCAAGCAGCTTATGCAACCCTAGCCAACTTTTTGCAGTAACATATCGTACTACTTTCACTTAGTTAGTTGCCTAAATTCCAGTATCATGGCTTCTAACCATTATATTTCTTCTTTAAAAAAATGCAGTAGCTTGCTAATAACAGACTCTAAAGTGGAAAGCCAGAGCCATAGGATTTCTCTCTCTGATTCTCCTATCACCACACTCAAACTCTTGCCTTCTCGCTCTCTAATACCAGTAATGTCACTACGCCATAGAATCACAATAATTGCAGGCGTTAATTAGTTCAACATACACAGAGATTCACCTCTCATCGATTTAAATGAAAATACGAAGATATAGAGTGATAAGGAAACAATGTAAAAAATAAAAGGGGCAAAAACCAATGAAAATCGCAAACGCGCTGGTAGGTGTTGGTTGGTGTTTGAAGGAGCTTAAACCTGCAGATTCGAAGCCGTTGGATAGTGGGCTATGGTCGACTAAGCATGTGACTAAAGTGAATAATATGCCGCTGCTCACTGCTGTCTGCCGGAAGGAACGCCGCAGTCGTTGTCGAAACGCGTCTACGCCGAGGGCTAAGGCTGTCGTCGCAGGCACACGTTGAAGGAGTTGCCGTGGGTCTGGTTCCCTTCCGCAGTTCGCTGCCGCTTGGTCTGAGGTCGCGCGGTGTTGCAGAGGAGCTGTTCGTGTGGGTTTTCGCCGAAAAGGGGTGTGGTGGCCGGAGAAACGCGAAAAAAGAAGAGAGGGGGATTGGGCGGCTGTTGGAAAACGGAGGGGAGGGGTGATGCACTGCTGACTGAAGGGCGGGGGAAGGGAGAAAGGGAGAGAGCAATGGGGGAATAGGACTGCAAAAGGGAAAAAAACCAAACCGATCCTGGTTTGATTTGGTTTTTAGTATAAAATTGAATATTTTTTTATTTGTATTTGAAAAAAACAAAACAGCAAAACAAAAAGTATTGATTTAGATCTTTTTTTATTAGAATCAATCAATAATAAAATAAAGTATATATATGAGAAATTGTCACATATAGAAAAAATGTCAAATTATTTATAGAAAATAGCAAAAAAAGAATATTGATAAACTTTTATCAGCATCTATATGTGATAGACTTCTATCATTGATAGACTTGGGCGAATTAGATTTCAATGACCCAAAATCAAAGAAAAATATGGAAGAATTAGAACTTGTGATCCAACTATAAAGAATAGTTAATCCTTAGCCAGAACAAGCTACACTAGACAAAAGGGAATGGACAAGATGAATCTCCATGATCGGATACAAATAAGAAAAAACAACAAATCAAGCTATGGGGTTGGGTGTGGAGAAAAAACGATGGAAGAATAAGGACAAAAGAGGGAAATGGTGAACAAAAATTTAAGAGGTCAATTATTTTTTTTAGAATGTAGATTATCAAAACCTTCATATGCTTGTAATTATAAATATCTACAAAATATAGATGCCTAACATTTTAGATCACTGTGTTTGTTTTGAAGGAATAATTTTTAAAATATCTTGGAATATTTAGACAATTATGTTAGTTTTAAAAGATTCGTGTATGAGATGAGAATGTTCAAGATTATGTGATATACCAATAATGTCCTTGCTGATCCGTAAATATTTTACATAGTAATCTAATATAATTCAACTTATGTTTTTCAAGTGAGAGAGTATAAATAGATTGCAATTGAGAGAATACCAATAACAACAATATAGTAGAAAATCAATAACCATATTCTTTCTCGTCGTTTTATATTTTGAATTGTTGTCTAATGTTCGAATAGATTCTTAGCCTAAAAATAGTTTTTAAATGTTTATAAACAATTAAATATTGTATTTTTATAAGTATTTTTGAAATAAATGACAAAATTATAATCAATCTATTATTATTTCTTCAACTTAGGAGGCATTTAGACTCCAAGTTGAGTTGAATTGGGTTATTATAGCTAACTGAGTGTTTGAGCCTTTAGTATTATAGTTGATATTACAATTGTTTTAACCTAATTAGCTATAATGTATACTATTTGGAAACTTTTTATTTACCATGAACGCCATTTAGAGACTATCTTTATCTAAGTGTATTTTTGTTTCCACAATAGAAATTTGTATAATTTTTCTTTAGTTCTTGTATGTTTAAGTATATAGAAATGTGTATATTGTTGTAAAATTGATCTGAAGAAAAACGGGCACCACAACAATACAAATATTGAAAAAATACAATCATAATAGTAATATATATATATATATAGTAATATATATAATATATATATTACTATATATATATAATTATAAAACAAGTTAATATAAAATATGAAATTTTCTCTCAATTTTCTCTACTATTTCTAATATTTTTTAACTTCTCACCAATATGCATGTCTATCAAAACCACTAATAACTACTATTTATAGGAATTTTGACCAGAAAGATGTGACACGCTTGATACTAAATCTTGGTAGTTATATAACACATGGAGAGCACATGGGATAATGGGAGTGCGACACTTGTCTTTAGACACTAAGTATGAGTATCTACATCACACATATATTACGATATTTATAGTTATACATAATTTTGAATAGTTTTTATATTTTCACTAGACTATAAAATAATATAGGACCATTAAATTACGAAATAATGTTTTCTTAAATTAAAGTTTGTAATTAAAAAAAAAATGTTTCAAATTTGACATTTTTTTTAGCTTTAGTATAGAAATAAAAAATGGAGTGCAAAAAAATGTAATCAAAATTCCTTTTAAATAGAAGTATATAAAAATGTAATTATAAAAAAAAAAGACTTTAATATAATTATAAAAAAAATGAAGTATAAAAAAAATACAATCAAATTTTTTCATTAAATCAAAGTTTAAAAATGTAATTACAAAAACAATTTTAAAAAATAGTAGAAAAATCTAGAGTTATTTTTAAATATAGAAGAATGAGTGAAACTATTTATCAATATACAAAATTTGTACTATTTATCAGTGATAGATCGCGATAAAATTTTATCACAGTCTATTACTAATAAACAATCAAAAAATTTCATATTTATAAATAATTTGATTTTTTTTTATAAAAGTTTCTCAAAATTTAAACACAACTTAAAATCACATCCACGTCAAATTATTATATTCCAAATTAAAATAGCATATACCTAAAATACATAATATTATAGAAAAAAAATCATACTATTATAATTAATTGAGAGGGAGAACATTTATTCATTTACCATTTCTAGGTCAGTGGGGCCCATTCCGAGGGTGGGTAAGACATTGACATAAGCTTTTCTGCAAGGCCAAGCCAAGACAAGGATACCAATTTTGACTTTTTTTTTTTCTTCAGAAGGGTATATACGTAATTCTGAATTTGGAAACCTTCGTTTTTCCTTTCTTCTCATCATTTTCTATTTCAATTAGCGGCGGCCTGGCGCTAGAAAAATTATATAATTATTATTTTGTAATATTATATAATTTATGATATATTACATTATTTAAAAAAATAAAAATAAGTTTATAACGTGACATATTATATTTTTAAATATTTTTATATTTATTTAATATAATTATGTATTTTAAAATTTAAAATCTGAATACAACAAAAACATAAAAAAAAAAAATATTATTTTCGTAGTTTGTATGGTTTGGATCATAGATTCCAAAAACAGTTTTCATAAACAAAATTCGGATTATTTACTATACACATATTTGCTGAACTCAGTAATTCCGAAAATAATTTTCAGAAACAAAATTCGAATTATCTGTCATACACATATTTGTTGAACTCAGTAAATCCGAAGACATAAAACAAAATTTGAATTCTCTACTAAATTGGCCGGCCCACTTATCCTATAAGCTTATATGACCCTATGATTGCTCTAAATTACAATAATGCCCCTTCCCTCTCTCGGAGCTAGGATTTTTTGTACCTTGTGTCCTATGAATTTGGACTGTTGTACCAGCTTTCTTTTCATGGGAAGTGCAAGTGAGGCTTAAAACTTTACTAGGTTGAAAAGGTTTTGACTTTCCACGATGTGAGCATATCTTATGCTTTTTTCTTTACACTTCTTTAAACCGTTAATGTTTTAATTTTATCCATAAAGTTACTGTTTTAATTTTAATGCTTGCATGATCTGTTGTATTTTTAATCTTTGGTTTATCCATGGTTACTTTTATTTACTCTTTGACCAAATCGATTAATTTAGTTGGAGTTAGTTTTGACATTTAGTTTGATTGTGCTATTTAATAGCCTTTGAGGAGTTGAATTGGTTATTATAATAAGTAGTTATTGTAGTCGATGAGTTATAATAGTTTGTGTTTGTGGTGCATACTATTTTAGTCTAAGTTTTAATAGTTTGTATTTATGATGCAATTTTTTTTTGTTTGAGTAGGAAATAGTAAACACCACTATTATATTTGGTGCTCTAAATATGAAATGAGTTATAATAACCCAAACACTCTCTTACATATTTGATTCTTAAGTCATCATGATTGATCAAATATTAATATTTAGATTGGTGTTTTTAATCATACCTTTTTATAGAGTTTATTTGAGTTTTGCAATTTTAATAGTTTTGAGAAAGATTTGACTTGCTGTGTGATTGAGTTATGTTATCTACTAAAATAATCATCTTAATTACGTAGAAGGAACCTTTTTCCAAAAATTTAGAATGTATTTGATAATTTATTTGGTTTTTAGTTTTGGAGTTTGTGATAATTTTGTTTGTTTGTTTTTTTTTTACGATTTCTTTATGATAGTAGGATTTCATTTTCTATATAAAAAAACCGAATTCACACTTTTCAAAAACAATTACAACTTTTAAAACTATTTTTTCTTTCCGTTTTGAAAATTTGATTTGAATTTTGAAATATATTATCCCATTTTTAGGAAACTTTTAACAAATCGTGTACAAATTTCGAGTTAATAAAAGTTAGTTTATAGTTTCTTTATCCTAAAAAATTGAAAACAAAATTCAAAAGTTTTACGCGTGATTAAGTAACGATTTCATTTTTCTTTTATATATATTTTAATTTGTGTTCAATTTTTTCTAATATTTTATTTTTATTTTTATTAAAAAAAAAACACTTGAACTCTAATCAAATTCTAAAAATAAAGGGATATGAGAATCATATTTTTTATTTCCATTTAGGTCTTGACAATTTTCTGCTACTCATTATCTTGAAAGAAAAAAAAATATTTGACATAACAAATTATTGCGAAGAAAAATTATTAACAATATAAGATTTTTAGTACTACAGGAATATCGTGTTCTCTTTATTTATACTGTTAATATTAGGAGACTATATACACCATTGTCAATGGACCTCATTCTAATTTTAGTAGTATATTGACGTGTCAAACAATAAATGGAGGTAATATGAAAAATTTCATAAACTCCTGTAGTAGTGAATTTTTTTTTTCAATAGTTAAAGGATTAGGTAGGGAGATATTCTCGAGATTGCAACTAAGTTTGATATGAAAATCATAAATCCCTTTCTATACTAATAAATGCATATATATAGCTTTCAAGAACCCTGTGATATAATCTTTAATTCAAAATTTTCTTTTGGCTCATTATTCCATAATTAAACTCATGACCTATTCCAATTATGGATGAGCGTTAAAGACATCAAGATGTACTTGTATTGGTTGGGTTTTTTTCTTTTGTTATATATATATATATATATAGAATATTTGGAAATCTAGTATAATTTAGATAAAATATAAAAATGGGTGACTAAAATTATCACATACTTCATTTCAAGATTATCTTTGACAAATTTGGAATTACTTTTGTGATCTGCCAATGGTGAACCAACTTGCCAAATGATCTCACTTATTTATTATTAGTTTTTAGCATACCATTATTTCGAATGGTTATATACGTGAGATTAATTATTGTTGGGATTTGTTATGGGTGGATGGGAAAATTTGATCCAATTATTACACTAGTGTCTAATCGTCATTTATTACTCGTTATAAAATAAATATTTAAGAATTGTGAGGCCTATAAAATAAAATAATATATCATCTAACGACGTGTCAAATGTTGAATGAAAATAATATGTACTACAACAGTACTTAAAATTTTCTAAGACAAGTTAACAATCTGAGTGGAAATTACCACATGCCATGTAGGGCACCCTGCATTCAAGTTAACATCAATCGAAATGATGCCTATAAAAATCAAATTGTGGGGTTGAGGAGGTAAGACTCTAAAGCCAAAAGACAACAATAGCTTACTAATTTCAGTTTCAATTAAGTCGAGATGTATGCCTTTTCACGGATAGAATTTTTACGTCTATCAGTTACGGATCTGCCAACGGACGACAAAACACTTTATAACTATTGGAACTCATTCAATATCGAGGTATGTAACATTGCCTTAACTCATTTCGACACCACTTTGATTTATTACACTGACTTAAACTTCAAACCACGCTGGTGTGAGTATCTTCCTTGCAAGTCAACTCAATACCTTAAACCGACACCTCAACGAGGCCAAGTTCCCACATCATTATTTTTTTCCTTAAAAGACTTATTTATAATTAATGTGACATCCATGGAAAAAACCAAAGTTACTAAAAATATAACTTTTAAATTAATGAGCATGTTAGATCTAAAAGTCTACAATATTAGGCTGGTGTTATCCATTCGAACAACTCATATATAATAGTAAATATAGTCATATTTGTTGATAGATAGTGTGTATATATGATTAAACAATTATATACTTTGTCGTCACCTCTTCTATAAGACCATCAAGAGAGATACCAAATATATCGTTACTAGAAATTTTAATGATATATCTTGTTCAATTTCATTTTTGAGTAAATTATAAACTATTACTTTATTGTTGCATGCTTTGATTTATGTGAGTGAGAACGGTTAGGGCAGTGGATTTTACAGTCCTATCTCGAAATAAGTTATTTAAGTCCTATGTCATAAGATAAAAGTTGTTTCTATAAATAGAGGTTATCAAAAATTTTAATACATATATTCTTGCAATGATCTAGTGAAGATTGTGCCATTGAATATGACTTGAGTTTTATTATTATCATTGTTATTATTTGTATAGTAAAACAATGAGAGCTAAAGTTAATAATACAAATTTCTAATTTTATTTACTCAGAGCAAAATGCAAATTTCTTTAAGATGTTTTCGAATATAGAAAAATGAGTCAACCTATTTATAAATACATAAAAAATTTACGGTAAAATATATATATATATAGTTTGATATTTTTTTTGTTTATAGTAATTTGCAATATATTGCTTTTTTAAATTTTAATTATCAGCAATATTTCAAATGTTATGATTACTTGTACTTGTACCTTTTATTTTAAACCTTAATATATTAAATACCCCTACACACACGAGTACTGTCGATTAATATTAAAAGTCAACATGAGTATTAGTTGAATGGTAAAATGACAATTAATATGTATTATTTGTTTTTTTTAACGTTAAAGATTTTTTTAATGCAACAATTGGGGGTAGGGAGATTCGAACCATGATTACTAGTACACTCGGATGTCAATCGAGTCATGCTCGCTTTTGCTAATGTTAAAAGATTTGAATCTCGATGCTTGATTTTATTATATTAAAAAAATAAATTAAGATTCCATTTGGTCCCTGTACTTTGAAGTTTGTTTAATTTTAGTCTCTTTCCTTTCAATTGTCCAATTTTAGTCTCTTAACTTTCAATGAAACTTAAATTTGGTCCCCAATACTAGTTTATTGTTAGTTTTTTTTTTTTTGTTATCTATAACGTTTTTACTATAATTTTTGAAAATATATTCATATATTTTATTTTATTTGCATGAAAATTATTATTAATAATCAATCAATTTCAATAAAAATTAACTTTGAAGGACTAAATTTAAGAGTTAATGAAATTACGGGGACTAAAATTGGACAATTAAAAGTATAAGAACTAAAATTGACAGAGTTCAAAGTATGGGAACCAAAATGATATTTTAACCTAAACAATATTAGTATGAAAAAGTTATAATATAAAATATAAACGAGATATATAATAATAATAATAATAATAATAATAATAATAATAATAATAATAATAATAATAATAATAAGGAAAATGACTGTAAACATAACAAATATCAAACTATTTACAAATATAGAAAAATTTCACTGTCTATCAGTGATAGACCGCGATAGAATTCTATCGCGGTCTATCACGGATAGTCTGTATATTTGAAAAGAGCCCTAATAATATGAGCATAACTCAAATGTAAATTTTCTCGGAAGAACAGAAGTGGGATAAATTTGAATTTATCATCCCTCTTATGGTAGAATTTTTTTGAAAAGAATCAAAATATATATGTATATATATGTGACAACAAGATTTTAGGTTTAAACAAGAAAGTTAAATGATAAATAAGTGGAAAATTATTTATTTATAAAATGCAGTTGAATATGGAGGTAAGATTGACCAAATTAGGGGACAAGAAAACATCCACTTGAGGTGGGTCACCTTCAAATCCACCAAGTTAGAACAAAAGGTATATATAAGATTCAATTATGTTTTTCGACTTTAATTTTTTTATTTTTTATTTTTTATTTTTTAGACTTCAAAATTATTTTAATAAACTTTTTAAAGGGTTGTTTTGATATTTTCATTGTTTATAGTAATTTTTTCTTTTTAAAATGTTTTCTTTATTAAAATAATAGATAAAAATTGAAATAGTAGTGATAGGTAAAAGTTGAATGTATTTGACATCATTTAATATTTAATTTTAACAATATAGCAAATTAAAAAATATATATTATTAATAATCAACCGAGGACAGAACTTCGATATAATTCAAAAGCTATTAGATATAACTTTTAGATTTTAACTTTCTTAAAATTTGGTTATCTGTCCTTATCCATTTCAATTTTATCATTCAATATTAATTTATTTTCTCACATCTATTCTGAATTTTAAATTGGTTCAATTTCTTATAATAGTTATTCAAAAAAAACTTTCAAATAAAATTAGTTGCAATTCAAATTTTCAAATAATTATATTATAAAAATTTTATATTACAAGATTACACAAATTTAATATTAATTTACTAAAATATCATAATTAGTTTTTTTTAATATAAAATTAAAATTTATTAATTACTATTTTACTTTTTCTCACATAGTTACTAACCATTATTATAAAAACTAAATCAAATTAGTTTTTTTAATATAAAATTAAAATTTACTAATTACTATTTTACTTCTTCTCACATAGTTACTAATAATTATTTTAAAAACTAAAACAATTCAAATTAAGCCTTCAATTATGTGTCATTGACCAGAAGTAAGGACTTAAATTTGAACTTCCAACCTGAAGCGACAACTTTGAAGCCCAGGTTGGATTATAGTTGAGCTAAACTAAAAAATAATTATACTTAATTTAAATTAACGTGGAATCAATTCAAACACTAAAAACCAGGAAAATTCTCTCCTAACCCCTTCTGCAGCCTCAAAATCACTTCCCAAATGGGAAAAAGATACAATTTTCTTCCTTTTTTTAATAGAAAAAATGACGAGAAAGGGCGGGTTTATGAAGAAATGGGAAAGTTAGTCAGTGGAGGAGGAGGCTATGGTGAAATTAGAGGAAGAAGAAGAGAGAGAAAGAAGGAACGAGGAAGGCGGTGGTGTACCCACTACACAAGAATAAGCAATAGAAAAATAGGGGAAAGAAGAAAGAAAGTGGTAGCATGAATCAAATATGATTAAAAAATGGGTTTTTGAAGGAAAAGGACGTAAGGAGGAGATTGGAATTTGGAATGGTCTAAACGTCACGCTTCTTCTACTCTTCTCTCTCTTCCCCACCTCACCTGACCAACAAAACCAAGCACAACCCAAGTTTAATTAAAAAAAAAGCTCTAAATTCAATGTGGGCCTGTTGAAAATTTCCTTTGTTTGGGTGGGAGAAAGAGAGAATTCCCTTTTTTTACTTAGAATTCGATCAAAAAGTCAAAAAGGTTTCGCTATTTATCTCCATACCCCTTCTGGGTAGGGTTTTGTTTGCGCTGTTCTTGGGATTTTTCCAGCTTCCGGATGTCGATTCATTTCTGAAAGTGAAATCCCATCTCGTGATTTCTCTTTTTTTTTTTTAGGTGTGGGCTTAAGTTTTGTGGTGTTTGATTCTGTGGTTCATAGTTTTGGTGGGTTTTGTTTGTTTTGAGCTCATCGATGAGTTGGAAGCTGGGCAGTTGATAGCTGAAGTTTTGATGTCTCAGGATTGAGAAGTTGTTTGTGGCTTTGGGATTTCAGGAGTTTTAGCGAACTGGGCTTGAGTTATTTTGTTAGAATTTGAAGAGTCTGTTCTTGTTGAGTGGTTTCTGTTTTTTCTTGTGGTGGTGATGATGGTGATTGATGGGTAGTAGAACAGTGAAGATTGGTGCAGACGATTTAAACAAAACGGTGAACGGGATGCCTAGCTTCGTTTCTTCGATGCCCACGGCCAATAATTCCATGTAACTTTCTTGGCTTTGTGTATAGTTTATCTACTTTAATTTGAATTATTGAATAACTATGTTGCGTACACTGTTTGAATTTAATTTTGCAGTAAACGTACTTGGCTTTTTGATGAGTCTGTCTGTTTTTCTGCTTGTACTTACTTCTTACTTGATAAACTAATCGTGCTTTATTAATTCATTGAGGGGACATAGGACCATAAGACTTTATTAATACCTGCTTTAATTTCAATGGGGCACTTTGTTTAATTCCATGGGTTGACCATAGCAACGTTGAAGAATTCTATCAGGCCATCATGGGCTACAGAAGACTTGTAGCTTATGCTTTGTTCGATCACTTAAGAAGCTAGGGAAAGGAAACACTAGGTTCTTAAGCTCTCAGTGCAATGAAAGAAACCAGTTTTTCATTGATATATGAAAAGTAAGAAAAAGTTTAAGGATACAACCTCCCTAAGAGGGAGAAATGGAAAACCGCCAGAAAGAACCAACCTACCTTAAGCTCTCAGTCTATGTTTTTTTTTTACTTCAAATCTCTGCTCTCTAAACATGAACCAATTTGGAGGGAATAGGCTGTCAGGATGATGTAACAGTTCGATCTCACCTTGGCACATAACTCCCCCAACTTGGGAAATAGAGATGGAATTAATATTGAAACTGCAGATGTAAGTTAGAGTATCTTCTTTTGCGCATTTGCGTTTAGTGCCAAGGAAGATGTGATTCTTAACGTGACTGGCAAACAAAGATGGGATATATATATATATTTCTAATGGTAATATTGTTATATGGAAGATTTCAGAAGTTTTTTTTGCAGACAGGCTATCCCTTTGGCTACCTTAGTCCTTACTTATTTTCTATGTTTTGTTCTTTCTTTCACAGTTTGCTCCTTTTTGGAGTTCGTATTTTTTCAGCACTAGTCTATTTTTTTGTGTCATCAGTGCAACATCCTGTTTTTGCTTAATAAAAAAGTGTTATATGTGAAATATGAGACGAATATAAATGCTTCTGGCTGGAGTTTTGCTAACTTTTTTTCATTGTCGATGCACTCCAACTCAAATAAGTTCTCTTTTTATTTTGATTTAGTTTTATTTCATTACACATTAAAATGTAACTTGCCAAACACATGGTACATGTGTATATGTATGCATGCACATGCTCTTTTTTATACTTGCGATGAGTTTTTTTTATTCACATCACAAAAATTCTTTTCAATTTCGAGGTACATCTGCCTTAAGTTGGTTTAGTTATTCTTTGAATATGTGATTTAGAGCATCTTCAACATTTACTGTGTCTTAGCATATTCCTTTGTTAAGTTAAATTTTTAGTTGAATGTCAAGTATAACTTAAAGACCGATTTGCTTGGTCAATTCACATTCTTGAGTTCAAGAAGCATTTTGCCCTTCCAGACCCCAGTTATAGGTTTGTGGATGCATGGTTATGTTTTGATGCATCCCTTAACTTCCACTTCCTTGCTAGGATCTTTTGTTCACCTTTTGCATTATTGTTGGAATTTTCTTTTTCATACTTGATGGTCTTTTTTACTTTGATTTTCAGGGGTGCAGAGGGGAGCTCTATTCCTTCATCTCGGATGTCAGACTTAAGAACACTTGAGCAAACTCTTGGATTTCACATAGAAGATGTAGACCTTACTAGAAGTATGTAGCAATGTTTTATTTTGTTATGGAACTAAGCCTTTTGATTACTTGTCTACTTCGAAAGTAGTTTCAGTGATCATCTATTTTTCTCATTTCACTCTTGATGTTGCATTATTGAGTACACAATCAGTGGGTACTGAACTTCTTATGATTTTGACTAAGTTATCTTGATAATTCCTCTGCTGTGTTTCTAGCGTGACTAAGAAGTGTTTTAATTCGGTGACCCCTAACAAATATGCCTAAGAACACACATTCTAATTCTTGTTCCATTACATTCCCAGCTTTCTATTACTGGCTTTATTTGTTGAACCTTAATCCTTTGTCATCTCTTTCTACTCCATCTGCAATCTGTCTATTACTTCTCAATTTGACTAGACATCTAAATCTTTATTGTGCAATTATGACTCTCCCTACCATGTGATTCTTAAAGTTGATTAGATTCTTTCCAATCTATAACTAAATAATATACTTTTTTATAAAACAAACTAAATAATGTATTTGAAGTATTCATACATTAATAGATAAGAGCAAGAGCTACATTTTCTCTTGGTTCATAAAATCTAAACCTCTGAATGTCTGACTGCTCTTCTCTTCTGTGTTCTTATTATCTTCCTGTCGTTCTTCTTCTACTAATGTCTTTTCTTACCAAATATACTTGCTCTAGATCCTTTGTATAATCAGATAAAGTCCAATAGTTCGACTCTGAACAACAACATCCAATTTGGTTCTTTAATTAAGGTACTGTTTACCTGTTCTCATTTTTTATTTTTAATAGAAAGGTTTATTTGGTTTTGCTTTGCACTTGTATTTGATGGACATTAACATCCCCCTGACATAACTATAATGAATTCAGCCACTTGCATCCACTGATGTAAATCTGCCAACTGGTGTCATGGGGTCTCAACCACTGCCATTACAGAAAGAATCAAATCCAAATTTGGTTTCTACTTCTGGTGGTCCTCGTGAAAATTGGGGAGAGTCTAATATGGCAGATACCAGCACAAGAACTGATACCTCCACAGATGACACGGATGACAAAAGTCAAAGGGTAAAGTCCTTTGAGTATGTTATCAGATTAGTTGTACATGATTCATTTGGGAGATCTTGGTTTAGTTTGTTTAATAATCAATGTATACAAGTTTCCTGATATCAATATTATAATTTAAATTTTTGAGTAATTACGGCTTGATTGAATAGAGCAGCTAGATGAGAGTACAAATACAATATTGTTATCTCTTTGAACGAATATATTTGATTATTTTCTGGTTGCATGTTTTCATTATCCCAAGTAATAGTGTCTATCTTTCTGTTAAGCATTCTTGGGTCGTAAACTCACGTTCTTTTATCTTCTGCAGCTTGACAAGGATCACGGAAACTCACTTGTCGCATACGATTCTAGCAACAAATCAAAAGAAAAAACAGCAGATCAGAAGGTTATATTTTAAAATAAAATATTTTACATTGTTAGCTGAACATGTTGATGGATAATTAGCAGCAGCTTGTTTAAGCAACTAATTTGTTGTTTGGCATCCTCTCCAGACCTTACGAAGGCTTGCCCAAAATCGTGAAGCTGCTAGAAAAAGCCGTTTAAGGAAAAAAGTAAGCTTCCATTATCATTGCTCTCTATCTCTTATTCCACTAAATCTTTAAAATTGTAAACTGTCTAATATTGAATGAACTGTACATTGTCTGGAGAATTTGGCTTCAACGATGGTTGCAGCTAGTCCTGCTTTATAACTGATATTGACTTAGTTATTTAGAAATGTTCAGTGAATTTGATCGTATTACGCCTTGAATTTCTAATAATTATTTCATTATCACTTTCCATCCGTAGGCATATGTGCAGCAGCTAGAAAGTAGCAGACTGAAGCTTACTCAGCTTGAGCAAGAACTCCAGCGGGCCCGCCAGCAGGTTGGGATATCTGTATTTTTGTGCTTGACCATCATAATAGCACATTACCTTTCAATTTAGTAGGAAAGTGTTGAGATGAACGATCACTTATATCATCTATCACAATTTGTGCAGGGTATATTTATTTCAAATTCTGGAGACCAGGCTCATTCAATGAGTGGGAATGGTATTGACGCTTTTTTCTTTACATGTTATGAGATATAGTTTTTTTTTTTTTTAATCATGTCAGTTATTGAGTTATCCTACTGCGTTTGTTCTCTATTCATTACGTTGAGTGTCACTGAGAAGAAAAATGCCTTGCGTTGTCTGTTGTTCTTGCCAATATCAACTTCTCCTTCAAGGAACTTCAAGGTTTTTTTCCCCCTTCTGGTATGTGCGTGTGACTTATAAGGTTTTGATATGAATGACTATTTTTACAATGCTTAAAGTCATGAGTTTGATTTTGCAGTGGGTGTTAAATATTCTTTGAAATAAGATTATATGTCATGGCCCAAAGGTCAGCTTTGGCCCAATAGAATGCCCATGCATTCTTGGGTTCCTAGGTATTTTTAATTACCACCTACCAATGTACCAAAATATGGCCTAGTTGTACCTTCCCCGCTAAGCTATTGTGTGACTTTGTTCATTGTTTACAATTATTATTGACGATGGCAACATCATGTATAAAAAAGGAAAATACTTAAAACTGGTTTTGTCCAAGTTTTATCTAATTTTCTGTCACATCTTTTCTTTGGGTTTGTAGGGGCCCTAGCATTTGATGTAGAATATTCACGTTGGTTAGAGGAGCATAACAGACTGATGAATGAGCTTAGAGCTGCAGTTAATTCACATGCGGGTGACACTGAACTTCGTACTATCGTAGATAATGTGACTACACAGTTCGATGATATTTTCAGGTTGAAAGGCATTGCAGCCAAAGCTGATGTGTTCCACATTTTGTCAGGAATGTGGAAGACACCAGCAGAGCGGTGTTTCCTGTGGATTGGTGGCTTCCGCTCATCTGAGATCCTAAAGGTAAGAGATGCTCTATATATTTGCATGTGAAAATAGAGAAAATGTTTGTAGATTGGTGAATGCACGTCTAAGAGTATCAGAACAGAAAGTTAATTGGTTCTCAACTCTGTATTCAAATAAAGTTTGCTACCTTGAACGTGTAAATTCTAGTTAGTTAAAAATGTGATAGCTATTGGATACACGTTAGGTCTTCCCCCCACTTCTTTTTGGGTATTGACTCATGCCAAGTGAAAATTTACATGGAAAAGTCTGTTGACATGTACAATTGTTCTTAAGTAGTGAGCACTGAGCATTAACAAATCACAAGAGAAGTTGTAACGTGTTAGAAGCCTGCGCAGAAGATTTAGGGCATGGTTTATAACCCTAAGTATATGGCAGCGGTGTGTGTAGTTTTGTGGGACCTTTGGGGAAGAGGAACAATAGTGTTCCGTGGTGTGGAGAGGGACCCTGAGGAGGTTTGGTCTTTGGTGAAGTTTCACGTTTCTCTTTGAGCTTTGGTTCCGAAGACTTTTTGTAATTATGCCATAGGCAACATCATTCTTAGTTAGAAACCTTTTCTCCAGTGGGTTTTTGTGGACTTAGATTTTTTTGTATGCTCTTGTATTCTTCTTTTTTTTCTTTTTTTTTTCTTTTTTTTTTTCTCTCTCAATGAAAGTAGTTGTTTCTATAAAAAAGTAACCTTAAGTATATGGTTAAATGCATGCTCCAGTTGATCGGTAGAGCCTTTTAAGAACCTCAAGTCCAAAACTAATTCAGCATGTCCCTCTGGCCACCAAGTTTAATGGTCCTTTCCAATTTACTCGATTCATCTGTTATGATATTTGATGATTCTAGTAAAATAAATACTTTTATACTTGCTTGACTTATTAATTTTTAATTTGTGTAGGCTTTAGATGTAATAAGCCTTGGTCAAAAATCAAGTTTTCTCTCTCTACCCAACTGTTGTTATATTACTTGTGTCTATTTAATTATATACACCTTTCAATGTCATTGTCAACCATTATGGGTTATGAAGTGGGTCGTCTATTCATATGCTTTTAAGGTGATAGGTTAAACTTATTTTGGCCAATTGCCACTTTTTTAGAGCATTGAATATCCCAAGCATTTTCCAATGCCAAATATTGGAGGATTAGGCTGTCTTCCCTTAGATTGGTAATGGGTTGACGATACACGTAAGTTGGCTTGGACACCTTAGGTTATTAAGGAAGTCTGATTAAACAGAAGTGGTTAGCGAGGCTACTAACTTTTTCAATAAAGAGATCTCCGATAGTTTTGTCGCAGTTACCTTCTTGTAATGTTGCTCACCCTTTTTTGTCCGCCTACTTTTGCCACCTTTGAGCTCCACCCAGTCCTCCTCAGATGGTGACACGTCCGACTGTAGGCCCATTCCATTTTTTATCTTTCCAGATTTGGTTGGCGATGCTGTCCGTCTTCAAAGCTATGAAGTGTAGAATGAAGGGTAATTGTTTTTCTGTTGACTTTCACTCTTGTTGAAAAGGTAGGTTCTTTCAAGTTTTGGGAAGGCACCCGGCAAGATTCTTTGAGTTATACATGGAACAAGTGGTCAATCCGGATTATTGATGCATTTGAGGCCCTATTATTTACCACGCAAAACCAAAAATTCTTCCAGAAAACCTACTGGCATCAATTGTTTCATTTGGGTAACAAAACACTTTGACGTAAAGGGGCAGTTACCTTGAAATCACAAAAATTCTAAGCACACAAGAAATTGAATCCTTCATTTGTCAAAGAAGAAGATTCTTTACCAATCTCTCAAGGGAGATTCTCCCCTCAAGGGACATTTAACTGAGTGTTGTTCATTAGATATGGCTTTTTCAATGAATGGAGTTGAGATCCTTCACACTCTCCAAAACCAGCTTTTCAAGTCTTGTTATCATTCCCTTCTATCTGGATAAGATCCATTTAGATGTCCAAATGAGGACTTGGCTTCCTTTCTCAAAATGGTGGGTGGTCATTTTTGGCAACTTCACATTAGAGCCGTAGCGATTGGAGCACACTAAAGATGGTCAGTTTAATGTAGATCCTTCTTGCAGGTTAGATTCCGAGCAGCACATAATTCATCAAATAAACATTCCTACTATTGGAGGTGAATCATTATCAAGATTTGTTATATATACAATCCTCATATTTAAACCAAAATCTCCAACTACCATGCTCACTAATGATAATAACAAGACGGGACTTGAAACTACCTTTTGCTTGGTCCCTTTATGCTATGTATTGTCACCGCTCACCAATCAATCTTTCTAAAACCCATTGGTTTCAGTATTCTGTTTAATCTCAAACTTCAAACTGTTGATAAAATTTTCTTTCAGTTTTGATGAATCTTTGAAAGGCGCAGCCGATATCTTAAATTGCTGTCAATAGTTTCTCGTTTCCCTTAGAATCACTTCTCCCATTATACTTCTAACTGTTCTAATTTTTTTCTGATTTCTTTCATAGCAACCTCACTCAAAACTGCAACTATGTTAATGCAGCTTCTTGTAAACCAATTAGAGCCTTTGGCTGAGCAGCAGTTAATGGGCATCTGCAACCTGCAACAATTATCACAACAGGCAGAAGATGCTCTCTCTCAAGGAATGGATGCATTGCAGCAATCCTTGGCTGAAACATTGGCCAGTGGCAGTGCCACACCTGCAACGTCGGGGTCGTCTGGGAATGTGGCAAATTATATGGGTCAAATGGCCATGGCAATGGGAAAGCTTGGAACTCTTGAAGGCTTCCTACGTCAGGTAATCAGTTTTAGATTTGATGCCACTCTATTCGAGTGGTATTGTTCTTATGAAAAAACCTGGAATTGATCACTGGAGATCACTTACAAATTCGAAAATCTAACAAATGGAAGAAATCATTTCAATAAAATAAAAAACCTAAGGTTTCAACACTTATAAAGGTATTATTTGTCATTCATAAAACATTTTATGATGCCCAAGAATCATTTGTCATTCAATATTTCAGGTGCATCTTGTTATATTTACATTGCTTATATCTTTCATCCTCAAAATCTGTAACACACAAGTAAAGTTGAAATATTTATCCATGCCTCACTTTCCATTTTCCTTCTCTCGTTAAAACTTGCAGGCTGATAATCTTCGTCAACAAACCCTTCAACAAATGCATCGCATATTGACAACCCGTCAATCAGCCCGTGCACTTCTTGCAATAAACGACTACTTCTCCCGCCTTAGAGCCCTCAGTTCTCTGTGGCTTGCACGGCCACGAGATTGAGGGGTATGGCAGTTCTCATCAAATTTTATCGAACGAGTGTCTCAAGCGCTACCGTGCCAATTGCATTTCTTCGCTGCTTCTGTCATAGGAATTGTACAATGGATCAAGATGGGTAATGGTATTAGGTGAAGTTTGTGATTGATATATATAAATATATATAGCTTCCACATTTGCAGTTGTTAGTGTCAGTTGGTGGTGTTGTATGATTACAATAATCTCTTTATGTAGTTAGGTGATGTTGCATAGAACTGAAAGGGAAAATTAGGTTGTATCTGTAATTTAGATTTGTATTACATCAGCTTACTACACCAGTATATCATATTTATATGAAATTTTAGTGTCCTTTTTGTATGTCATGTTGATCTAAAATGTCTCAAGTTGGAAGGTTACGTTATCTCTCTTTTTTTTTTTCATTATTTTCCGCTTAAGGGGAGGGAAATTTTTATCTATAGAAAAAATGTCAAACTATTTATAGAAAGTAGCAAAAAATACACTGATAGACTTCTATAAATAGTCTATCTCGATTATCTAAAAATTTTGCTATTTTGTATAAATCGTGTCACGAGCAACAGATAACAGAATTTTTCAACTTAAGCATGTTTAAAGCCCTCATTTCTTATTTAAGAGAATTATTAAAAATTATGTAGAAAATCACTTTTTTTTAAAAAAATGTAAACCGGACTAGAAGTTGCCATATTTTGAGCGTCAGATAACAGAATTCCTTTCATTTATTTTTAAAAATTTTTATATATAGAAAATGCACAAGAACGGTTGGACTTTTTACCATCTTCGAAAGTTTCACATTGTTATCTTTTCCTTTCGATTCATAGGAATAGATAAAAACTTCCTCCTACAAAATCATTTACTTGTTAAAACATTTAAGAATAAGGTAATTAAATAATAAAAATAATTTTTAAATATAACAAATCTCAAATTTAATTTAGGACTGTTTTTAAATATAAAAAAATGAGTCAAACTATTTATGAATATAGAAAAATTTTACAGTCTATCCGTGATAGAATGCGATAGAATTCTAACAGTTTCTATCGCTCAAGCGATAGAATTTATTTACTTGAGCAATAGAAAGTGATAGAATTCTATAGCGATCTATCACTGATAGATAGGAAAATTTTTCTATACTCGTAAATAGTTTGATATTTTTTCTGTTTATAGTAATTTCCCTTTAATTTATACTATTAGTTTATTTTGATTTTCTTAAAACTTTTTTCTTTAATAATTAGCATTTTTACTCTAAATTTTGAAAACATATTTAAATACTGTATTTCTTTGCATAAAATTATTATTATTATTTGACCAATTTCAATAAAAATAAACTTTGAGAGACTAAAGGTAAAGATTTATGTACAAGGACTAAAATTAAACAATTAAAAATATAAAGACTAAAATTGAAACGATTTCAGAGTATGAAGACTATCATCTTTATAGAAAGTAACCATGTGACCATGTCAATCAACTCCCACTCCCAAAAATCAGCTTAAGGGAGCATATTTGGTAGTAAGAAACTAGATCCCAATTCAAAATATGTTTAATAATATATTTATAAACAATAAAAAAAAGTTATATAGTTACCAACTAAACAATGAATTGAATTTTGACAATTATTAATTTATTCGTGAAACTATTTTTTGCTGCTATATATTTTGTATAATTATAAGTTTACAACACCATGTTATTTCAACAAAAGTAAAACAAGCTTGTTACACGAAATATCATGTTATTTATCGAACTTTTTAATGTAATCCCTACCTTACAATTTTCAAACTCAAAACTTGAATGCATTGAAAACATGAAAACATGATTTTAAAAATTTCCAAAAATTAGATACCACAATCCAAAAGAGGAAAAAAAAAGTCTGCCAGAAAGACATTTGTTGAATCCATTTGACAAAGTGGAAAATATATAATAGTAAAACATTTTGATTTCTGAAAAATCAGGGTTCTAATTCTAGAGAATGGATAACCAAAATATATCAACACAGGTGCAACAGGATCCAATTTTGAAATTTCTCTGTCCTAGGAGCTATACTTTAATCTATCAAAGCGCAACCACCAGATTAATTAACAAATATTTGATTTGTAAAATAAAGTTGAAATCTGGAGAGTTTATACATACCAAGAGTATCAGGTTAAATTTCTCAATCAAGCAAATCTGACACTGCTGTCTTCCTGAAAGCATCAACTTGGACTAATTTTCCTGCCAAAGCTTTGTTTGGAAATACATTATCTGCCTTCATTCTCTCTTTCATACCATAGGCCGGAGCCTTGGCATTAAGGTATGCCTGTATTAGAGTTTGAAATTGGCTTAATCGAGCAACGTAACCCGATAGTCTCATCTTATGAAAGATTTTCTCTGTATTGTGGACATCCCCCCTCCTTGCATACTGATCCATGATAACCATGTATGAGGTAAACAATGGCTTCTTCTGGTTTTTTTGAAGAACCTTGAACAAGAAAGAGTCTGCTTTTTCTACCTCCCCAGCTTCCACATAGAGCTTCACAACTGCATCCCATGTCAATGGATCAATGCGGCAACCACTGTCTTCCATCTGCTTGACTAGTTCCTTGCCCTTCGTCAGCATCTTATTGTCTGCATAAACCTTCACCATGGTAGAATATTGTTTTGAGGACAGCTTCTTCCATGTTTTTACAACTCTATCAAAAATTTTCTCTGCCTCAGGGACGTTCTTCAGCTTTCCCCAAGCAACAATGGCAGCCATGCATTCTTCGATACGAGGATTTGACTCGCAAATCTTCCAGAGCCTCCTCACTTCATCTTCCATTTGGAGTTCTCCATAAAGGGGAAGTAAAATTCTGCAAGGCCATTGAGAACCTTTGGAGTTAACATCTTCCATCTCCTTTAAAATGGCCATGGCTTTGTCTTTAAGCCCACCCGAAGCATAGTGCTTAGCTAATATGGAAAGTATAGTAACATCAAGTTCAATTCCTTCGGCCTTCATTGTATCAACAACTTGTTCCATCCCTATAATGTCATTTGATAGGCCTTTAGCATCTATTAAGATTTTGTAAGTAAACAGAGACGGCTTGACATTTTCTTTCTCCATCAACAACAAAACGTCGGCTATTTTCCTCTTGTCTAGCCTCTTGTAAAGAAGAAGCAACTGGTTGCAAGCAAATGTTGTGATTGGGAATCCAAGGTCCTTCATTTTGTTAAATACTTCCTCTGCTTTTTTTACATTGTTGGCAACCACACAGTTAGCCAAAAGAGTTCGGTATATCGTCTCCCCCTGGAAGGACTTTGGGATTTTAGCAATGTAACTCTCTGCCTTATGGAGACCCCGTACCTTTGCAATCAAGTCAAGGCGAGAAGCATAATCTCTCTCAATAAATTCGAGTTGCCCGCTTGCTTCCAACCACTCTGAAAACTGTGAAACCCATACAGAAATGCCAGCAATGAGTTCAAGAATTAACGAATGAATGCCTAACAAATAGGGGAAAAAATTAACCGTATACAATAGCTAAAAAGTTCTTCAGTGTCAAAAATTGCACAAGCATTTTCATATCAGTAACAACTTTATAAGCCCAACAATATATAACTGCCGATCCAAATATATTACCAGGAGTTCCGATGCTGCTCAACCAAACATCAAACTTAAACATTTGAAGAAGGCTCTAGCACTATTTCTTAAATGCTATAAGCCAGCTAGCCATTTTTTATACAAGTATTTGATAATGGTAAATCTTAAGAATTGATTGACATACTCAGGCTTACTAATTACAAGCCGTTACACAACTTGAGATCATTTTGCGCTTGTTAGACCATATTACAATTGATTGTTGTACTTTTGAAAAATTGATCAACATTTCCATCCTGAAATCTGTTGTGTCCACTAATCACATAGACTTATATAGAGTTCCACAAAGTCCAAGAGAAATGAGATTAATTACAAACCTCAAACCACACATGAATTTCATTGCTTGAAAAGTGACATCAAATAAATTTACCTGTAAAGCCTTCCCAAACATTCGACGTCTACGAAGATTGAGCATGGCAAGAGAGATTTCAGCCCGGTTTATTTCTTTTCCTTCACTGACCCACTTATCAAGTACACTAGGAACAGATAAACCTGGAGCACTCCAAATAGCCTTGAACAGCTCTGAAGGAGCCCTTTTTGTTGATATCTTTTCGGCAAGTTCAGTATCTACCTCAGGTAAATCCAGTTCATTTTGGGTCCCATCATCGACATCATCATCATCAATTTCTGATTCAGAGGTTAGTTCCCCTTCATTATCATCAGCTGCCTTATTATTTTCAAGTGGACTAGTGCTTGGAAGTTTTTCATCAAGTTCAGAAAATCCATCTTCCACGTTATCTTCCACTCCACTGTTCTCAGTACCAGCTTGTGAAGATAGACCATGACTACTAATATAAATCCCAGTGCTCGGCCATGTTGCAAGGTTATTTCTCTCATTAGAAATGCATCTATCAGATAAAGCAGCGGTGGTTCCAAAACCAGCTATATTTCCTTCGGAAGAATATGATACCTCTAGTTTGCCAAAAACATATGAAGTTCTTACTCTATACCCTTGGTTCCTGAAATAAAACACAAAAAGACTGTACAGAGAGGAGTCTGAAAAGTTGGAGGTATTATACCTTCCCCACCACAATATACACGTGCATGCAATGTAGTATATGTATACAGATGTACATACATACAAAGACAGTCCTTTGGATGATTCATGTTCAGGACACTACCAGGAGAAAATTTCATGTTCAGGACATTAGAAGAAGAAGAAGAATGTCCAAATTATAATGATTTATTCTTTTCTTCTCAATATTACAGATTCTAACATCCCAATTTCAATGTCTACGTTCTTCACTGATTCTAATTTCATCACCCGGACCATCTCCCTCAATGATATTCAAACCATCATCTTTGAAACTCAAAAGTCCAGAAATGCACATAGCATCATAAATTACAAGAACAGAACAAATCACGCAGAACACTTTATTTTCTTCTTTAATAAGCAACGGAAACTCGATGAGAAGCAAGCAAGAACCTTGTTGGATGCATATAGTTAATGAAAAACCAATACCCATGAAAATAATTCAAAAGTTTACAGCCAAAACGAGATTCAAAATTTTTTTTTCTTTGCTTGGCATTACCGAAGAACAGTGTAAGGTACAGAAACAGAGAGGTCTAGTATAAAGAACAGGCGTTTAGATGAAGGAAGAGAAGCATACCTAAGAGGAGTAGAAGCTCTACGAAGAGCCCACATGGTGGGATGATATCAGTAGTGACTAGTGAAGAACTCAGAAGAACACAACAATGGAAGCGAGAGTGAGAGGAGTTGTAATGGCAGTGAGGGGGGTTGGTCTTAAACCCTAAAAACCCTCGTGTAATTGACGAAAATAGGGGTCATTGTAATTTGTAAAAGTTAGCCCTTTTGCATTTGGATTCGGTTTTTTCTCGGAAAATGGTGAGAAATAACATGTTAAAGTTTTTATCCTACAAAATTAATACACCTTTTTAAAACTAGTTCAAATAGTTTTTCTTAATACATCTAGAGTGAGATTGACATCGAGATTTAATTAAAAAATCAATTTTTTCTAATTTATTGATTGATTTAGACCTTCTATACATCTCGATCATAACCTAACGAGATACTACCTTAATTTTTTCAAATACCATGAAATATTCCCAATTCTTATTCTAAATCGTATATATTTTTAAAATTTCTCCAAATTCAGTTATCTTTACCAAATATTATATCAAAATTTACATAATTTTACAAATCTTTAGCCCAATTTTATAATTTTCAAATGAATTTTTGTAGATTGATCAAAGTGATTGCATTTTGAACATCAAATTGTGGAAAAGATTAAATTTTGCAAAAAAAAAAAAAAAAAATTTGATTTTTTTCAAATTTTAAAAATTGCAAGCGAATCACTTGAAAACATTTGGATAATTTGGAAATTCAATTGTGGAAACAAAAATTCGGCTAAAAATTTGAAACGTTAATATAATATTTGTGAAAGATAACTTAATTTGTAGAAAATTTGAAAACATATAAGATTTGGAAATATTTCATAATATTTGAAAAAATTAATCGAATATGGTGTGTAATGGCGGATGATTGATTTTTTAACTAAATCTCGGTGATCTCGCTCGAGATGGACCGAAAAAAACTATTCTAACGAGTTTTAAGAAAGAAGGCTAATTTTGAAAAGTAAAAATTTAAAGAGGCTATTTCTAAAAAAATTTCTAATCTCCTTATTTTATTTTATTTGGATAAATTATATTAAATAGTCTAACTTTGTACTTGGAGTCAAAAATATGTTTAAAACTTCTAAAAACTTAAAAAATACCTTTAAATTAAAAAAAAAAAAAAATTAAAAAGTACTCTTAATGAAAACTGTTTTGTTTTTATAATATCCTTTGTACTTTCAAAAATTTTAAAAACATTCTTAAACTAAAAAAAAAACCTTAAAAAATACTCTTACGAATCTGCAACAATTATCACAACAGGCAGAAGATGCTCTCTCTCAAGGAATGGATGCATTGTGTCACAATCGTACTTTGCTAAACGATTGTGCGGCACTTGTCCTCGCTCAGGAACAAGTCAGCCAACTCTGATTCAAATCACCTTCGGCACACCGGGTGCCTCTCGCAACGACTATCCCCGTTTCTAGAGGGAAACGGGTTTAGAGGAAAGGGCTTTCGCAAACAGTTTAGAAGAATGTTTGAGAAAAAGAATGTGTCGTAAGGCTAGAAAGCATAATAGGGGACAACAACGGCTTTATAGCTTACAACTCTCGGGTATGCAAGTATGATGATTAGTCTCACTCGCATATAGTACATTATAAGCTTTTACAAGAGTGGCATGGTTGCACGTACAAAGTGCTATGCCGTCGCAAGAAACGGAAAGTAAAGGAAAGCGATAAAGGAAAGCGGTAAACAAACATAATGAAATACATAATATGGAATGACATAGGGTTCGGAACGGTAATGCGGCCATAGGCAACACGCCCTGGACAAGCATGACCGTGACACATTGCAGCAATCCTTGACTGAAACATTGGCCAGTGGCAGTGCCACACCTGCAACGTCGGGATCGTATGGGAATGTGGCAAATTATATGGGTCAAATGGCCATGGCAATGGGAAAGCTTGGAACTCTTGAAGGCCAAATGGCCATGGCAATGGGAAAGCTTGGAACTCTTGAAGGCTTCCTACACCAGGTAATCTGGTTTTAGATTTGGTGCCACTCTATTCGAGCTGGAATTGTTCTTATGGAAAAACTTGAAACTGATCATTGGTGATCACTTAAAAATTCCAAAATCTAACAAATGGAAGAAATCATTTCAAATAATAAAAAAAAAACCCTAAGGTTTCAATACTTATAAAGGAATTACGGTAAAATACACTTTTAGTTCATGAAGTTTCAAGTTCGTGTCTATTTGGTCTCTAGAGTTTCTCATTTTTCCAAATTTACAAAATAATAGAGTTGGTGTGTTTGAGTTAGCTGCCAATATCCATATTCTATAATTCCGGGCGTGGTGTATACAAATCTATAAAAAAATGGCTTCAACACCAAGCTACTTTGAGGATAAGTATAGTGCAAAATTGAAGATAAATGAAAATGGGTATCCATTTGCTTGCAAAATCAGCTTTTTACAGAAGATGATGGGAGAGTTTGGATTGAAGATTAATCTTAAGGTGCATCTTTGATGATTCTCATAGCATTTGTTGGTGTGACACCCACCTGCAAAATCAGCTTTTTACTTTTTTTTATGTAATTCTACCTTAAAATTTTCGAACTCCATTACACTTTTCAAACTTATTGAAAATATTAAAGTGGGAGACATATAATAATAAACCATTTTGAGTTTCTGAAAAGAATGGATAATCAAAATATATTAACACAGGTTCGGCAGGATCCAATTTCGAAATTTCTTTGTCCAATGAGCTATACTTTCATCTATCAAAGCACAGCCACCAGATTAATTAACAAATACATGATTTCTAAAGTAAAGTTGAAATCTGGGAAGTTTAAACATACCAAAAGTATCAGGGTCATCTTATGAAAGATTAGATTTCTCAGTCAAGCAAATCTGACACTGCTGTCTTCCTGAAAGCATCAACTTGGGCTAATTTTCCTGCCAAAGCTTTGTTTGGAAATACATCATCTGCCTTCATTCTCTCTTTCATACCATAGGCCGGAGCCTTGGCGTTAAGGTATGCCTGTATTAGAGTTTGAAATTGGCTGAATCGAGCCACGTAACCATCGAGTCTCATCTTATGAAAGATTTTCTCTGTATTGTGGACATCCCCCTTCCTTGCATACTGATCCATGATAACCATGTATGAGGTAAACAATGGCTTCTTCTGGTTTTGTTGAATAGCCTTACGCAAGAAAGAGTCTGCTTTTTCTACCTCCCCAGCTTCCACATAGAGCTTCACAACTGCATCCCATGTCAACGGACCAATGTGGCAACCGTTGTCTGCCATCTGCTTGACTAGTTCCTTGCCCTTCGTCAGCATCTTATTGTCTGCATAAACCTTCAACATGGTAGTATATTGTTTTGGGGTCAGCTTTTTCCATGTTTTTACAACTCTATTAAAAATTTTCTCTGCTTCCGGGATGTTCTTCAACTTTCCCCAAGCAACAATGGCAGCCATGCATTCTTCGATACGAGGATTTGACTCGCAGATCTTCCAGAGCCTCCTCACTTCATCTTCCATTTGGAGTTCTCCATAGAGCGGAAGTAAAATTCTGCAAGGCCATTGAGAACCTTTGGAGTTAACATCTTCCATCTCCTTTAAAATGGCCATGGCTTTGTCTTTAAGCCCACCTGAAGCATAGTGCTTAGCTAATATGGAAAGTACAGTAACATCAAGTTTAATTCCTTCAGCCTTCATTGTATCAACAACTTGTTCCATCCCTATCATGTCATTTGATAAGCCTTTAACATCTATTAAGATTTTGTAAGTAAACAGAGACGGCTTGACATTTTCTTTCTCCATCAACAACAAAACGTCGACTATTTTCCTCTTGTCAAGCCTCTTGTGAAGAAGAAGCAACTGGTTGCAAGCAAATGCTGTGATTGGGAATCCAAGGTCCTTCATTTTGTTAAATATTTCCTCTGCTTTTTTTACATTGTTGGCGATCACACAGTTAGCCAAAAGAGTTCGGTATACCACCTCCCCTTGGAACGACTTTGGGATTTTAGCAATGTAACTCTCTGCGTTATGGAGACCCCGTACCTTTGCAATCAAGTCAAGGCGAGAAGCATAATCTCTCTCAATAAATTCGAGTTGCCCGCTTGCTTCCAACCACTCTGAAAACTGTAAAACCCAAACAGAAATACCAGCAATGAGTTCAAGAATTGACGAAGGAATGTCTAACAAATAGGGAAAAAATATTAACCATATACAATAGCTAAAAAGTTCTTCAGTGTCAAAAATTGCACAAGCATTTTCGTACCAGTAATGACTTTATAAGCCCAACAATATAAAAATGCTGATCCAAATATACTACCAGGAGTTTCGATGCTGCTCGGCCAAACATCAAACCAACTGAAACTTTTGAAAGAGGCTCTAACACCATTTCTTGAATGCTATAAGCCAGCTCGGCAATTTTTTATACAAGTATTTGATAGTGGTACATCTTAAGAATTGAACGACATACTCAGGCTTACTAATTACAAGCCTAACAGATCTTGAAATCATTTTGTGCTTGTTAGACCATATTACAATTGATTGTTGTAATTTTAAAAAATTGATCAACATTTCCATCCTGAAATCCATTGTGTCCACTAATCACATAGACTTATATAGAGTTCCACAAATTCCAAGAGAAATGAGATTAATTAAAAACCTCAAACCACACAAATGAATTTCATTGCTTGAAAAGTAACATCAAATAAATTTACCTGCAAAGCCTTCCCAAACATTCGACGTCTACGAAGATTGAGCATGGCAAGAGAGATTTCAGCCCGGTTTATTTCTTTTCCTTCACTGACCCACTTATCAAGTACACTAGGAACAGATAAACCTGGAGCACTCCAAATAGCCTTGAACAGCTCTGAAGGAGCCCATTTTGTTGATATCTTTTCAGCAAGTTCAGTTTCTACCTCAGGTAAATCCAGTTCATTTTGAGTCCCATCATCATCATCATCAATTTCTGATCCAGAAGGTAGTTCCTCTTCATTATCATCAGCTGCCTTACTATCTTCGAGTGGACTAGTGCTTGGAAGTGTTTCGTCAAGTTCAGAAAATCCATCTTCCACGTTATCTTCATCTCCACTGTTCTCAGCACCAGCTTGTGAAGATAGACCATGACTACTAATATAAATCCCAGTGGACGACCATGTTGCAAGGTTATTTCTCTCAAAAGAAATGTATCTATCAGATAAAGCAGCGGCGGTTCCAAAACCAGCTATATTTCCTTCTGAAGAATATGGTACCTCTAGTTTGCAAAATACATATGAAGTTCTTACTCTATACCCTTGGTTCCTGAAAAGAGAACACGAAAAGATTGTACAGAAAGGGGTCTGAAAAATTGGACGTATTATACCATCCCCACCACAATATACACGTGCATGCATCGTAGTATATGTATACAGAAGTACATACATACAAAAACAGTCCTTTGGATGATTCATAATGATAGATAATTCAGGAAACTGCCAGGAGAAAATTTCATGTTCAGGACATTAGAAGAAGAAGAATGTCCAAATTATAATGATTTCTTCTTTTCTTCTCAATATTACAGCTTCTTACATCCCAATTTCAATGTCTACGTTCATCACTGATTCTAATTTCATCACTCGGACCATCTCTCTCAATGGTATACCAACCATCATCTTTGAAACTCAGAAGTGCAGAAATGCACATAGCATCATAAATTAGGAAGGCAGAATAACAAACCCAGAAATTTAAAAATTTAATAAAACTATTTTTAAAGAAAAAAGTTAGAGAAAAAACCAAACGAAGAGAAGCTTTATATTTCAGCTAACATACGAACGGGAAAACAAAAAAGAAACAGAAATAGAACGCGTAGTTAACTACAAGAACAGAACAAATCATGCAAAACTCGTTACTTTATTTTCTTCTTTAATGAGCACCGGAAACTCGATCAGAAGCAAGCAAGAATCTTGTTGATGCATAGAGTTAATGAAAACCAATACCCATGAAACGAATTCAAAAGTTTACAGCCAAAATGAGATTCAAATTTTTTTTTTCTTTGCTTCGCATTGCCGAATGAACTGTGTGAGGTACAGAAACAGAGACGTCTAGAATGAAGAACATGCGTGTATAGATGAAGGAAGAAAAGCATACCTTAGAGGAGTAGAAGCTCTGCGAAGAGCCCACATGGTGAGATGATATTAGTAGTGAAGAACTCAGAAGACCTCAACAATGGAAGCGAGAGTGAGAGGACTTGTAATGGCATTGTCAAGGAGGTAGCTCTTAAACCCTAAAAACCCCTCGTGTAATTGACGAAAATAGGCTGGCACATATTACAGCTTCTTACATCCCAATTTCAATTGTGGGGTTAATTAGAAAATTAGGGTAGTTTTGAGAAAAAAAATTGGTGAAAAAAAATGATATTAAAATTATTTAGGGAAATAAGTTATTATTATTATTATTTTTTTTATTTACTAAAAACCTCCTTAAAAATTAGAATGGAACCTACCCAAGGAAGGAATGAGATGACAAAAGTTATTTTTAAAAATGAGGTTAGTTTTGAAATCTCAAAATCTTTTTAAGTTAAAAATAATTTTTTGTTTTTTTTTTTTTACCAAAAGACTATACAATTGAAAATTTTAGTTGAAGAGTTTAAAAAAAGGATTAAATCATCAAATGATTGAAAGAAAAAACAATTGAAATACTTTTTGGAATTCAAAGAAATGATTTAAAATCTAGAGAAATCAAACTGAGAGAGAGTAAGAGGAAATTTTGAAATTTTAGAGCCACCACAAACATTAAGTATTAAAGGGTAAAATGGTATTTTAACTGCTATATAAAAGTCAAATCAAAGTCAAAGGTCCCAAAATATTTTATTTTTTAAAAGAGGTATTTTATCCAAAGCAAAAATTTGAAGGGACTAATTTTGTCAATTTCAGAAAATCACTCCCAGTGGGACTTCGAACTTGAGAGTACGAGAATAACAAAATATAAAATAAAATAAAATAATTGTGTCCATTTGTTTTTTGGTTTTTAAAAATTGAACTTTTTAACCCTTACCTAATATGTTTCTAAGTTTTGTTATCAAATTTTTATTAATATTTATAAAAAGTAAAGTTAAATTATGAAAAAAAAAACAATTTAAAAAATTTTATCTTTATTTTTAGAATTTGATTATAAATTTAAAACATAAATTTTAAAAATAGAAAACAAGAAGCTAAATCTTTAATAAATGAGTTTAAGTCTAACTTATATAACTAAAATGCTGGCCAAATCCCTTTAAAGGATATAAAATTAAAATGGTAAATATAATTTTTGTCTAATCTAAAAATATAAACGAGGCAAGTACAAATTTTCGTGTACAAAGTCAAAAAATGCACCCTACCAAAAAAAAGGTAAAAAAAAAAAAAAAAAAAAAAAAAACTAATTTTCAAAAATTCACACGCCACTATTCTCTTATCATCAGGTAAGAATAGAAGCTCGTTTTTAAAAAACCAATACACAAGTAAGGAAAAAAACAAGAATCGAAAAACAACCTATAAAATTAAATACCCAACTTAGACCTCCTGAAAAAAATATCTCTCTGAAGTGAATTTTAAATTTAATTTTTATTTAGTTGTTAGATTTCAATATTAACACTTTTTTTTTTAGATTTTGAAATTTATTTTTATTTGAACATGAGTTTCATTATTTTACATTTTTACTCTCAATTTTTTTTACTAATGTTCGTTAACTTTAAATTAAGTGATTTAAAATATTATGTTATGAAAAATTTTACTTAATTTTAATAATCAACTTAATTATTTTAAATTAATCAATACGTATTAATCTAGGATTGAAAGTGAATATTTAGTTAAAAATCAAGGTCAAAAGTGTAAATTTCAAAATTTATGAACTGAGTGAAACTTTTTTTTTTTTTTTTTTTTGAGGAAAATGAAAACAAAACTTAAAACTCATGGATAACAATTTAATATTTTGAAGCCTAGGTCGAAATAAAATTTAACTTCGAAATTTATGAGTAAAAATGTAACATTTTGGAACGTAAGAACCCAACAAAAAACTACACCTAAAATATGAGGATCAGAAAGACATTTTTTTCTCATATTTATTAGGTTAAAACATTATTTTAGTTTATATACTTTGAAATTTGTTTAATTTTAGTTCATATACTTTTAATAAATCTGAAATTTAGTCCTTAATGCTATTTTTTGCTAAGTTTTTTAAGAAACTTTTGATAGTCTATAACATTTTTACTATAATTTGAAAACATATTCACATATTTTACTTTATTGTATGAAAATTATTCCGGCTATTTAATCAATTTCTTAAAAATTAATCTTGAAAGATTAAATTTAAGATTTATTAAAAGTACACAAATTAAAATTAGATAATTAAAAAGGGAAATTACTCTAAATAAAAAAAAAATCAAACTATTTACAAATAAAGAAAAATTTTACAGTCTATCAATAATAGACCGCGATAGGACCGTAAAAATTTTCTATATTTGTAAATAGTTTGACTCATTTTTCTATATTTCAAAGCATTGTAATAAAAATATAAAAAATAAAATGGAAACGAAAATAATATCTTTTAATTTTTTTTATTTTTTATTTTTTGGTAATCAAGGGAAACAGAGGATCCCACGTGTGAAATAATATAAAACATATAAAAGAAGAGGGAAAAAAGAAAAAAAAAAGACAAGATTATCAGAAAAAAATAAAAAAGAATTCCACATTTTTCTTATGGAAAAAACCAATGATTATCGTGGAAGAAGGAAGGAATGCTTGTGCGTCTCACACGGTTTCTTCTTCAACACACTGAGCTGAATCACCCATTTGAATTTTCTTATGAATTAAAAATTAAAAGTGGAAGTAAGGAGTAAGGAGAGATCGCCATAACCCATCTTCCACGGCTCTTCATTTAAGTGCGCAATTAGTGCCTTCAATTACATTTCTCTGTTTTTGCCGCCTCTTCTTCCCTTTTTCTACTTTTTTTTTTTGCTTCTACTGTCTTGTCAACTTCTTCCATTTTCTTTTTTCTTTTCAAATTTATCATTTTTAAATTTTGGTAAAGAAAATGGATGGATGAATGGTTGATAAATGATAGATAAACCCACCACTATATCCCCATTTACTTCAAAGACTATGGCTGTCCTTTGCAGTTGTTGCGCCAGTTAAATCAAACCAAACCACCCCATTTCTCTCTCTTTCTCTCTCGAACCCTAGATTTTTTTTTTGAATTTGATATCTGGGTTTGCGGTGGATTAGCCCCACGAGGTGGGATTTTGAGCTTTTATCGTGTTGTATTAGTTCTTTGTGGTTCTGGGGTTGATTTGATTTGAATTTTAGCTGTAATGGGTGAAGATAATTCGGACCCAATTGAGAGAGGTGACAATGGAGGTTGTTAACCCCACTTCACATGCATTGCTTCCATGGGAAAGAGTGAAGAAGAACAGCCGCTGCCGGTTGGAGTGAGCTCCGCTGAGCTTTCTGACCGGAATGTGGAGAGCAGATGCGGCGGCGGTGGGTGCTCTGGGATTCGTAGACTGATTGCGGTGAGATGTGTCTTCTTCCTGTTACTGTCGGCGGCTGTGTTTCTTTCTGCTATTTTTTGGCTGCCACCATTCCTATCCTATGGAAACTGGCCGGATCGGCCTATTGGTTCTGCGTATAGAGGTCGGAACCTTTGTCATTCTTTTTCATTCCATGATTTTCTTGTTCTGGTTTCTAGGGTTTTGAGTGCTTGTACACTTTTGTGGCAGGGTTAGACCTAGAATTCTGTTGGTGGGTGTTGGTTGTTGTTATTGGATTACCATCCCCTTGTTGTTGTGACTTCTGAAGATATAATCAAGAGATGGGATACAAATTTTGATTGTTTGAAGAGTAGGCTGTTATGGATTTTTTTGAATGTCTGGAACTATTGTTCTTGTGTGTAGATGGTTGCTTGTGGAAGAATTATAGTTGTGATTTATTGGATTTGATAGGAGTGTAAGAAAGGAAATTTACAATCATGGGGAAATTTGAGACCAAGGTTAATTATGTTCTAGCTCCTTCATGAGTAACATTTGGAAGATTAACTTCAATTGTTCTAAAAATAGGTCAAGATAACACATGAAGAGAAAACAAGTGGAAGAATTTGTAAAAAACAATTGACCAAGTACAGTCTCACCGAGATTTTTGTTATAGGAAACAGAAACTTTTCTTATAAAAAAAGTTATAATAAATAAACAGAAAATTCAATATAGACCCCTGAAACTTGGCAATTTGTTCATAAACTTCAATTTCATTGAAATGTATGTCACAATTTTGACCTTTAGTCAGGCTTCCATTACATTTATCCACTAAGTTTAGAAAAAGAAATGTAAATCTCCCAAAACCCACTTATTTTAGTGAAAATGAAACCCCAACAAACTAACGCACAAAATCAAGTCTTAGCTAATCAATGAGAAAGTCTGATCATTGAATAAATCTCATGAAGCTTACTAATTTTTACAAACATCTAGCCCTAGGCCTCCTCCAAATTACGCTTAGAGACCTCTCATCCCTAAGGCCTCTAGGTTGTGTTTTCCCCTTTTGTTGAATATACTTCCTTGTTTTCTCATTTAAGAAGGAAAAAAAAAAGGGCGATCTAGCCCTAGGCGATAGGACCCAAACAACTAGAATGATATTGAAATATAAAAGAAAAAGAACTACAAGATAACCCTACGCTGTGTCATGTGTGTTATATTGAAGAATCCTTTTTGCGTATCCATTTAGCTGTTAGTATAGTGCTGCCCCCCAGAAAGAAAACAATAGCAATTTTACTTCCCATTTTAATACGATTGTCAGGTTTGTTATAGTGACAAATCCTTGTTGGCTGTCCATTTAGCAGTTAGTATTGCCACACCCCTCAAACAGATAACAATTTGTTAATTAACTGAAATTAATTGTGTTGGTTACATAATTAGAGGGTTTAAGAGTTGGGTGGTATCCCATAAACTCATACGAGTACTCCATCTGATTGTTAGGTTTCTCTTGATTTGTTTGGCTGTGGTGAACTTTGAAATAAAATTAATTAGTGCTCAGAAATTGTGAAATTTATTTTTATATTTGATTATTTTTTAGTTTTATCGTAATCAGATTGTCTTGGTTAGATTATTGTGATGGTATCATATCATGCTAACCATCTCTGTCAAGTATACTCCTCCCGTAGTATTTAAGTTACTGCACGTCTATTATATTCTTTTAACTGAAATTGTATGATTTTATCACACTTCCAGATCATGAAATAGTAGCAAGTTTTCATGCTTGGAAGCCAGCTCCTTTTCTGGAAAACCATATTTTTGAGCTTGAGGATAACATTTTTGGAGAAATACCCGTACCTTTTGTCAAGGTATCCAGTTCAGTTTCTTGTTTCCTCTGGCTTGATAAGTCATATGTTTGGTTGTTTGATCTAATACTCTCTTTGAACCAGGTGGCTATCCTCTCACTACAATCATTAGGTGGACCAAACGTAACAAAAATTGTTTTTGCGGTAGATTCTGATGCCAAGTATTCAAAAATTCCCCCAACATCTCAAAGTTTGATCAAGGAAACCTTTGAAACATTGGTTATAAATGAACCTCCTCTGAGATTGAATGCATCATTATTTGGCAATACATCCTTATTCGAGGTGTTGAAATTTCCTGAAGGAATTACTATTATTCCTCCTCAGAGTGCATTTCCTCTGCAGGCGCCACAGATCTATTTCAATTTCACATTAAATTATTCTATTTATCAAATTCAAGTGAATTTTGATGATCTTACCAGCCAGCTGAGGTCAGGATTACATCTATCTTCTTATGAGGTTCGCCAGTCTTCCTTACTATCTTCTTTTCCATTATATACATGACAGAGAGGGCTACTGATGAAAGCAAATTTAAACTTCACCAAGCTTTGGCTTTGAGTTAAATGCATAAAGAAACTTTATGGGTAGATGCATGGATGATGAAACTATATTCACTCTTTTGACTGTTGAAGATTCTGATGTTTATCATTTTTAACTGTGCAGATTTAACTGACAATGTTTTATATGATGCAGAATTTATATGTTAGCCTATCGAATGAAAGAGGTTCAACAATGCATCCCCCCACTATTGTCCAGTCATCTGTTCTGATGGCAATTGGGACTAATTCATCGAAACAAAGGCTAAAACAGTTGGCTCAAACCATCACAAATTCTCATTCAGGAAACCTTGGCCTGAATAACACTATATTTGGTAAGGTCAAGCAGGTGCGTCTTTCATCAGTCCTAAACCACTCTCTTGGTGGTGGTGGAAGTGCACGGTCACCTTCACCTGCGCCTTTGCCTTATTCTCACCACCACCACCACCACCACCATCACCATCACCACCACCATCACCGCCATCATCACCATCACCACCATCACCACCACTACAATCAGGTTGCTGCATATTCACCCAGCCCTGGAACAGAGGAGCACAAACATGCACTGAAGAATGGGGTATCATCTGCTCCCGAAGCTGGTCCATCCCCAGTGGGAAGTCCAACTTCAGAAAAAAGAAAGGATGAATCAACTCCGCCTGCTTTTCAATATGGATATAAAAGGTCTTCAAGAAAAGTCAGAAAACAATCTCATTTAGGCCCTATTTCTTCTCCAAGCAGTCCTCCATCGTCACCATACTTACGAGTAGGCCTGCCAGCACCTGTTTCTGATTCTATTTCTGCTTCAAGTCCACTGTCAGGTGTAGTTCTATCTAGTGTACAGCCTCCTAATACAGGCAGTGGACATTCAGAAAATTTTGAAAGAAGCGCCCATTCAGTCTTACCACCACAATTTTCTTGTGAGTATATATATAGTGTCATCCCTCATTCTCACATTATTTCACTGCTCATTTACTTATTGACTTTTTTTTCACCAAGAAACTTCTCCTTTTGATTCTAACTGTGGTTAGTATGATTGTGATTGGACTATAGGGGGAATTGTATATTTAGTTTTGGTTAGAGTAAGGAGGTTATGGTTGTGTGGGTTAGGAGACTAGGGTATTAGGCATGTGTGAAGATTGTGGGAGAGAGAGTTCTTGAAATCCGACCGATATTTGGTTTTTTTTACCCCTTTCCAAGTTGCTGGATAATTTGGTAAACCACCAATACAACCTGGAACTAATTTTGCAACAATGGTACTTGGGGCCTTTCGAAAAGCCATTACTAATGGTTAGTATATACCTTTTTGTGATGGAACAATTCAGATTTGGCCCAACTAGAGGCATTTCTGCTTCCATTTTTTTAAAATTGATTATTAGGTGTCGTGAAGCTCAAAACAATGAGATTGGTAAAGAAACCAGTGTGGTTGAAATATTGGAGGTTTTTGAGAAAATCCAAGTAAATAGCTATAAGCTTACGGAAAGAAGCTGGTGAAGGGAGGTTGTATTTACCACTACAAGTTCTGAGTTGTTTATTTCTAATAATGCATTTGGCACCCTTACATAGATTACCAAGAGTACACGGCTGCAACCGTTGATTTTCTGAGGGAAAGTAACGCAGATGAAAACACAACGAGATCAGATATTAAGTGTAACACAGGTTGGAGCACGAATAAGCTGAATGTGTAGAGCATGTTCGAATTGACTTTTTAAGTACTTAAAAACACTTTTAAACACTTAGATAGCCAATTCAAACAGGCTTGTAGTGCTCTGGGGAAAAAGTGCTTAATTGCAGATGTTCATTGACGGAGCTGATGGTGGTTTTAAGTGTTACTTTTGATGGTTTTGGTATTTTGCTTATTTTATCTAATGGCCATTTCATTTGTAACTAAAACTTGAGTTGGGGCATTTGTACTACGCAAAGGACCTCAGGTTGGAAAATATTAGGTAAAAAATAAGGCCTGTTTGGAGATTGCGTGTCAACTTATAAGTTTAGGTTTAACACGTGAGGTGTGATTTGAACCTCTAACTCTTCTTCGTTATGCCAATAGTTTTAATTTTGTCGGCATTGACAATTTTTGTTTTCTTATTCATGGAGTTAGGTTGTAATCTAACATGCTTGTTCACAGCTTCTGTAGGTGTTCGTGTTTATACCATTCGATGGACACTTGCGCTATTTCTTCTCGTATGGCATGTATAACTAAGGAGATAAAACTTACATGCATATTTTGGGATATCGGTAACAACATGACTCATGATTCAGATTAGAGATGCGATGGCGAGACGGACGCAAAGGCGTGCTCCTGCTAGAGTTGATATAATGATGTTTCATTGTATGTAAATATCAGATCAAGCAAGTTGGGAGATGCATTTTTCCAGGTCAAAGTCACAGAGGTGGCAGGCCTTTGGAGGGAAGAAAAACGCATCTCATTCTGTTTTGTCCTCAACTTCTATTATAAGGTCAATCAAGCAATTATAATTTTTTCAGTGCACAAAAAGCCTCATTTAAAAATGATTATCTTCACTTTTTAATTTGTCTTTAGGGAGTCAAATATGGTTATTATTATTTTTTTAAAAAAAAGTTATATAAAAAAAGGGAATTCAAAGTGACATATAATAACTATCTTATGAATTTTTTATTTTAGAAAAAATAATCCATTCAATTATTATTATTGTGGCATTACTATGCTTCAATGTGGTTAATTTGTTGCTTAACCTTTGAGTTTTTTAGCTTTTATTTTCAGCTTTTCCTTGTGATATATTGGATGGATATACTTAAGAGGACAAATTAGGGGTAATTACTAGAGTGGACTTATGAGGAATTTTGGTGGCAATAATAATTTTTAGTATTTACAATGATTTTTTTTTTTAAAGAAATTCATAATTTATACTTGAATCTACTCTAAACTAATTTAGAAAAAAAATATCCTTTTTGTCTTCTAAATTTTAAGTTTAATTTTCATTTGGTCCTAGGTTTTAAAATTCTACACTTTTAGTCCTTAAGTTTTGAATTTAATTTCAATGAAGTCCTTAAGTTTCAACATGTTGTCATTTTATCTTGAGATTTGAGTTTTGTGTCCGTTTGGTTCCAAGAATTTCAAGATTTACACTTTTAACTTGATTTTTCACTAAATATTTACTTCAATCTTTTGTGTTAACGTCTATTAATTAATTTAAAAATAATTTATAATTTATAGAATTATAATTAATTAAATTTCACTATTTTTTTGTCGCTATCAAAACTAATTTAAAAATTTTAAATTTTTTATACCAATAAAACATTAACTCACTATCACGTATATTTTTCGTTAATATAATAATTAGTGATATAATATTAAATTTGTTTTCATCCATCGACGATTTAAGAATAATAACAAAATAAAGGATTTGTGATGTTTGACCAAACCTTAAGACCTAAATTGGAACTTATAAAACCATCTTTCTATAATATTAAAAAGGGGTTGAGGAACTTTTGATTTCTCCTTTAAGGATATTTCAAGTAATTTCCCATTAAATCATTAAATAATCACATTATATAAATACATTTTGACGAATTTTATTTTTGAAATAGTATATTAATTTAAATTAGAGTTTGAAGTCAGAAAGACAATCAAATCATTCAAATAAAAAAAAATTAAAAATTCTTTTACTAGATTTTCACGAAAACTTAAAAAAGAATAGTACAAAATTAAACAAAACAAAACTAAAATAAATATATGTATCTATACTTTTTATCATAGGTAAAAAAAAGGGGTCTTTTCACAAATAGAAAAAAAAATAAAACTAATTACACATATAGAAAAAAAAAAGTGGAAAATACAAAAGCATGGAGTGCACTTTTTTTCTATATGTATAATTAGTTTTATTTTTTTTCTATACACAACAATTTCCCTAAAAGAACATACATTTTAAAATTAATAATAATTTCGGGTTGATTTGAATTATTTTAAGTGAATCCATGAATCAACTCAACCCATAACATTTTTATTTATTTGAAATCAACCCAACCCAAACGGTACAGGTTGGGTTTGGTGATTTTTTTTTTTTTGAACACCTTTTAACTATAACCTATAACCTTGAGATTGATAGAAACTTATGCAAAGGGAAAAAAAATAAAGATATAAATAAAAAAACAACTAATATTCTTGTTTCTAAAATTAAAAAGGAGTTCATGTATTTCTATAAAAAAAGCTTAATTATTTCTATATTAAACGTATCAAATATCAACGGAATGATCCTCCCATAGCTAAATTAGAGGGAAAATTAGGGGGAAAAAAAGGAGGGAGGGAAAGTTTTTGAAAATTTGAAGGGTATTTCGGTAAAATGAAAACTATTAGGGAATAATATAAAAATTATTAAATAAAACTCTCTCAAAGTCGTTCAACGTCACCTGCTTAACTCTTTGAAGTTCTTCTTCTTCTTCTCTGCCATGGCGATCACCATCGTTGACCATGAAATTCCCTCCGATTCCCACAATTTCTTCGACGTAACTTTCGACTCCGACGAGCCGATTCTCACTCTGCTCACCACTTCACCATCCATGGTAGACAATTGGATTTCGGAAACCCTCGCCATTCAAACTCCACCTCTCATCGTCGGCCTCGACATCGAATGGCGCCCTAACAATCGCTCCTACGACAACCCCGTCGCCACCTTGCAACTCTGCATCGGCCGCCGATGCTTGATTTTGCAACTGATCCACACACCTGAGATCCCTAAATCTCTGTTCGAGTTTCTGGAAAACGAATCCTTCACATTTGTAGGAGTGGGAATCGACGAGGATGCTGAAAAGCTCAACTGTGACTACGGATTGAAAGTGGGGAAGAGAGTAGATCTGAGGAATTTGGCTGAGAGTGTAACGGGAAGAGGAGATTTGAAGAATGCGGGATTGAAGAAACTGGGAAAAGAGGTGTTGGGGAAAGAGATTCAGAAGCCGAAGCGTGTGACGATGAGTAGATGGGATCAAGAATGGCTGACTCTTAATCAGGTTAAGTATGCTTGTATTGATGCGTTCTTTTCGTTTGAGATTGGAAGGCATTTGCAATCTTCATCTAATTGAAGGGAATTTCGGGATTGTTTATTAGGGTTCTTGTTGGTTATGGCTGTTTGATGGATTTTTGTACATGATCAACTCTTCTTGCTTGTTAGGGTTCTTTACCGATAAAATCTATGTTCTTAGTGGTTTTTTTTTTTTTTTTTTTGTTAGTTGTAGTTGCAGTAGAGTGATGAGTTATGTTGTTTTCTAAGGGATGTTTGGTGGAGAATCTAACAATAAAAATTTAAAAACAATGAGAACAAAGTTATTTCACGTTTTCAATATTAGATCCTAATTTAAATTATTGAAAAATAGGCGTCAGTTGACAATAAACTACTATTAATTTATATATGAATATAGTTTTTGAAATCTTTGTCTATATGATTTGGGATGATAAGCCCGTAATGTTTGTTGGATGCAAAACTAGAGGCCCTTCTAAGATCCTTGCAAACACTCGCAAAGAAAGCTAATCAAATTTAGAATCTATGATGGTGACTCTTAGATTCTAAGACAATTCACTCCAGAATTAGCTTGATCAGGACTAATCCAATGAATTGATTTAAACATCAAACCTAAAGCAAGATTGGAAAGAAAAAATAACACCAAAGAAGTTGAATAAGCACAAGCTTTTTTATATCATAAACTTAATTGCATACTATTTAATAAGTCAAAATACAAAACTAAAAATATAGAAAGTCTTCAAATTGTCTTAAATATTTCATCTAGAAGGCGGCAAAGTTGAGGTGCACGTTTGATGCACATTTGACAGCATAAAATCTGCACAACATTTTCTTCACAAAATCTGCACACTTTTTTTTGTCTTTATTTCTAGCTTCTCGTAATTCACATCCGAAGTTAAAATTCTGCACACTTTTTTTGTCTTTATTTCTAGCTTCTCGTAATTCACATGAGAAGTTAAAATTTAGGTCAGCTTATAATTAGAATTTAAAATAAAAGTTTCCTAAATAATCTCTAAGATTAGTAACTAAATTCTAAATTTTAAAATTACATAAACTAACTTGTACCTCTATCCAAACTATAGATACCAAATTTGTAATTTAACATAATTTACAATAATTACATAATATATATTTTAATTAAAAAATTGAATTGAATTTATAACCTAACATATTATATTTTTAAATGTTTTTATCTTTATTTAATATAATTCTGCATTTTAAATTTTAAAATTCAAATTTGGAATACAATAAAACATAAAAATATTGTGTTCAGAATTTACACTATTTGAAAACATTTTTTAGTTACAATTGTTGAAGTATATGTCAACTAACTCTTACTTGGACAAAGTTGGATCTCTAATTTAGAATTTGAAATTGTACGTGATAATCTTTTGAGATTAAAAAAATTAGATTAAACTAGCCATTTCATTTTCTTACCATATATATTTTTTTTAAGTATAAGAGTTGAATTTTTAGCTAAATTTAAAAAATAAAAATAAGTTTTTTTTTTTTTTTTTTTTTTTTTTTTTATTAATTTTCAAATTTTGTCTTGCTTTTTAAAAACATGATAATAAAAGAAGAGATTTAAATGTAGAATAAGTGTTTATAGGTTTAATTTTAAAAAATTAAAAATTAAAAATTAAATAGTAATTAAATGACTAATGAGCTATGTTTTTTGTAATTTTGCTAATCAAAACATTGGAGAATCGAAGAAAAGAGATTAAAAAGTTATATTTATTATTATTTTTTTAATACAATGATGCCGTAAAATGGACCCTTTGAGACAATGGTAGAAATTGCAATTAACTCTTGACAATGGTAGGAATTGCAATTAACTCTTTTAGTTTGGCAAAAGTTTGGATCTCAAAGTTTAAAATTTGAAATTGTATTTGATAATTTTTTGGTAATAAAAATTTGATTAAATTACAAAGTTCTCCTCTAAAAATAAAAATTTAAACTATGCACTTAATTTTTTTAAAATTCATGGTTGTATTAGATACAATTAGCAATTTTAAGATTCTATTTAATTTAAAAATTTAAACTATACCTAATACGTCAATCAATTTTTTAAAAATTTAAATTTATCACATATCTATATCAGATAATAGAGAAAAATCATCTAATTGCACAATACAACCAGGATTCATTAAAATTATCTGTTTAAGTTTTTTTTTCTTTCTAAATTTCATGGTTATTTAAAATAATAATAATAAAAATACTTCAAACACTTTTTTAAGGGTGGATAAAAAAAATTGAAACACACTATCAGATGCCTAGTTTTATATTAAAAATAAGGAAAATTATTATAAAGAGATCAAACTATTTACACAGCAATAGACCACGATATATATTGTTTGAACAGTAAATTCGATCCGTCTATTAGTGGTGGACATGATTTATCATAGTTTGTAAATAATTTGGCTTGAAAACAGCTTAAATATTAACAAAAAGAAAAATATTTTTTTTTCTCTCGTCCAATTTCTCTAATTTCTTCCTACTCATCCAATGCTAATCAACATGCTCATTTCTAATTTGTGAGCCGCATAAGTCCAACATAAACAAATTCAAAGGGTGGTTAACCTATTTGAGATTGATTATATTTGAATATTTTATTAACCCAACATAAGCAAATTCAAAAGGGTGGTTAAACCTATTTGAGATTGATTATATTTTAATGTTTTATTATTTTCTCTACGCATAGACATTTTAAGCTTGGGCAACATGGGAATTTTCAATGTATTAAACATCAACGAATGCCAAATTAATTTTGACAATATAAAAATAAAATTTAATATTAAAGTAATTTTGAGCTAAAATATCGTTGAAATATTTAATATAAATATTATTGGCTCGCTTTGGATTTATTCGACTTGGTTAATGCAAATCTCAAAACCAGCCGAATTTCATAACCTTGCACCCCAATTCAATTTTAAGTTTTACTTTTATACCATTTTTTGTTAATTTTTATTTTTAATTACGTATTATTAGAAAAAGTTGTGACTTTGATTGATGGGATAGGCAGCTTAATACGATTGATGGCAGGCGGCTTTTCCACTTTTTATTTAATGTCATAATATTTTTTTTTTGTCTATTTTCTTTTATTATTTCTGATTGGGTATAAAATCTTTATTTCCACTTTCTTTATACTTAGGCAGGAGTCATTTAAGAAATGTGGGTGGTTTTAAGAAAAAATTGGTAAAAATGAGTGGTTTTAAAATTATCTAGGAAAATAGGATAGTTTTTTTTTTCTTTTAATAAAACTCTTATTGAAAGTTGGAATGAGACCCATGAAGGAAATTACAATTATTTTGATTTTTTTATTTTTTTATAAATTAATTTACTTTATTTTTGTTTAAGGAAATATAATATCACTTTTTTTTATAATTGTTATTTATTATATCATATAATTTTTTTTCATTTTTTTTAGCAAGATTAAATTTAATTAAAAAAATATTACATATTTAATCATTTTATTTATAAAATAATAAACTATTAAATATAAATTAAGATAATACCACTATTTTTTTAAAATCTTACATCATATTGTAGTTTTATTTTAAAGTACGAAAAATTGTAATAGATAGCAAAATCAAAGGAAAAAATCTAAACATATAACACTTCTTTAAAATGTTTGCAAATATGGCAAATGTTGACAAGTCAACTTTTAAATTTTTTAAAACTTTTAACTTTGTCCTTGTTCGTATGTTAGGAAAGCACGTGTTTCCATCTTCTTTTTTTTTTTTTCCTCTTTTTCTAGTTGTTGCAATTTTCGATTTCATTATACTCGGTCATATTACACCATTCTCTTTTTCTTCTCTTCATCTTCAACTTTTCCTACTTGAACCATGAAATTTCAAGCTAATTCTTAATTAATTTTTTCAAAATTACAAGTTTCCCCTTCTTCTTCTTCTTCTTCTTCCTCCTCATTCACGCAAATATTAGAATTGTCAAAACCTAAAAGATCAACAAAATATATTGATTGAGATTAATTTTAATTTTATCCTTCATTATGAACATATAATAATTATAGATTATTTATAATCAATTAATTATTTATTATGATTAATTTTTATTATTTCATTTATTATTAATATATCCTATTTATAAAAAAAATAGTATTCTTTATCAACATATTATTTTTATTTGTTTGTTTCACTTTTTATATAATCTATTATTTATTAACATATATTTTCTTATATTATTTAATTAATATTAAAATTACTAGTGTTGAACTTAATTAATTATAAAAATGATTAAATAATATATTATAATTGATACGATGTTCATTAAATATATTAATTGGTTAATTTCAATTATAAATTACTCAATTTTCAAATATTTATAATTAAGATTATTATTGATTCTTAATTAATTATTTTCTATTAATGTATTGAATGATGTCTATTATTTAATTAATTAATCTACTACAATTATATAAGATTGTCATGCTTAATTTTATAAATCCTTAAACCAAACGGCCCTAACAGTTCAGTTATCTAAATGACTAAAATTGAACATTATTAAAATCTAGGGGCAAAAGTGTTAGATTTTGAAACATAAAAACCAAATAGAAACTAAATCCAAATCTAAGAAACTAAAAGGTATTTTTTCAAAAAAAAAAAATATAACTACCCACTAATTTTACTTAGAAGGATTAGTAATATATTAAAAAAAAAATAAAACTTTTGATATTTTCATGTAGCAAGGTTTTAGAATTTTACTTATCTATGTAATAAATTTATTTTACTATATCATATTGTAGTTTTCTTTTTTAAATATTACCTAATTTACAAGTAAAATAAAACTACAATATAATGTAAAATAATAAAAAAAAGTAATGGTATTATCTTTATCCATAGATAATAGTTTATTATTTTACAAATAAAATGATTACATATATAATATTTTTTTAATTAAATTCAATAAGATAATAATTATAAAAAAAATGGTATTATGTTTCTTTAAAAAGTTAAAGATGATGAATTTGTTAAAAAAAAATCACAATAATTATAATTTCCTTCATTATGTGAGTCCCATTTCAACTTTCAAGAAAGTTTTTACTAAAAGACAAAAAATTTACCATATTTTCCTAAATAATTTTAAAACTACCTCTTTTCACTAATTTTTTTCTTAAAACTACCATTATTTTCTAATTGACCCCTTAGGCAGTCCACTAATTATTTAAAAATAATTATAAAACTCATGTAGCTCATAAGATAAAAGTTTTTTTTTTTAATTTTATTTTTTTATGTTTTATTTATTTAAAAATAATTATAAAACTCATGTAGCTCATACTATAAAATTTTTTTTTTTTTATGTTTTATAGATATAATTATTGAGATTTAATTCTTTTTTAGATTTATCTTTATTTGATTACAACAAGAAATATGTGCCTATAAAATAGAAAAAATTATCTCCCGGCCAGACCTGATTATATATATGGTGTGGGTTTCGTTCTAAAGGTTTATCTATTTTCATTGTGATCTTTTTTTCTCTATGGTTTTTAGATGGTATCAAAACTTTAATACGAATTGAAATTGAAAACCATATAAAAAGAAAAGATCACGAAACACACCATATACACTTCCTATTCTATAGGCACCCGCATATATTTCTCTATATATTTTTTTTAATCGAAACTCGTACAAATAACAAACTTAAATTATTGGGCTACATAAACCTCAATATCAAAAAGTCTTTTTGATATAAAACAATAGATAATTTTATTAAATAATTTATAATTATTTTGTTATAACAAATGTTTCATATCCTACTCAATTTTATTCTAATTATTAATATTTGATAGCATATGATAATTAAAAAATGGTTGATTTATATTTAAAATATGATTCTAACAATTTCTATCCATTTTCATAATTTTGTTGTAGAATTTCTACTCAAATCAACATCTTTATTGACATTTCAATGTAAACGTTATATAATTTGAGATATGATGATTAAAAATTATCTATTATAGTCTAATTACCAAAATTAATGCTATTTAGTACAGGATCATTTAAGAACAATATTGTAATTTCTATCAAAATTGTCAAGATTCTAAATTAAAATCTTCAAGGTCATCTTTTGATATTAGACAATTACATTATATACTAACAGTTTAAATTTATTTTTATGTAAATATTTCATGACTCCTTTATTATTAATTACCATTATTTGATATTATTTTAGAATTATTTTCTATTTCTTTTTTAAATTTCTACTCTAGCATAGATATTTTACCAAACATGTGTAATATCCATCTAAACATTATCTTAGTTTATAAAAATGATGATTAAAAATGGTAATTATAGTCCAATTAAGCCACAATCAAAGCTTCATTGATTAATTGTAACAATTTACATCCATTTCCACCAACATCTATATTTTCATAAAATCAGAAATTCGATATTTATTTAGAACTTTAAATTTAATTCTAGAGTGATTTTATAAATGACAAAAATAATTTTGACAAATTTAAAATAAGGTATATGAACGCGTGGACTAAAATGAAATTAAGACTTAAGCATTCATGATTAGTTTTAATAATGATGGACAGAGATTTAAGAAAAACAGATTCGAGAGAAGAAAGATAAGGCAAATGAAACAGAGTAATACTATGAACATGGATTTCAAAAAATAAAGCAAATGAAACATAGTAATACTATGAACATGAATTTCCAAAAAGAAAACTCTATACCCGAAGATCAACCAGTTAAGAACATAATTTTCCATTAGCAAAAACTCAAGGAAACTATCCTAGACACAATCCATTGAACAGATCAGAACAAACAAACCCTACAAACCCTGATTTCACCATCAAAATCCCTAAAAAAACCCTAAACATTCGATTCTACTCATGAGATTCTTTCCGATTTCAAATGACATAAAGGCATCAATAGTTGCATAGAGTACCTGAGAGTTATCCAGACATTGGCAATCCCATGGACTCAGAGTCACATTTTTCGGCTTATCCATCTCCCTTCCGAGAACCTCCATCCCCAGATTCTTCAGTCCCTCATACCTCAATTCTACTCTCCCCATCTTATTGACAGCCAACTCTCCAAGATCCAGAGTGTTGAAAACATTCAGACGGTAGTCTAAGTAGACCTTAAGAGCGTCCTGACTTATTCCGACGCCGACGAAAGTGATGGATGCGTCGTACAAGAAATCGATCAAAGACTGAGGTATTGCGGGAGCATGGATGAGTTGAAAGATGAGGCAGCGGCGGCCAATACAGAGCTGCAAAATGGCGACGGGGTTAGGATTAGGGTTAAAGCTGGGACGCCACTCGACGTCGAGACCGATGACGAGAGGGCGGAGGCGGCGGCGGTGGATTTGAAGGATGTTGGAGATCCAAATGTCGACCATGGAAGGGGAGGAAGTGAGGAGAGTGAGGATTTCATCGTCGTCGAAAGTGATGTCGTAGTAGGCGTGGGAGTTGAAGGGGAAGTAGAGGTCGGAGATGTTCAGAAGAGGCATGGCGGAATCAATGGCGAAGGGTTTTTGCTTTTTTGGAACACTGTGGAAGAAGAGAGATACTACGGTTTTGTATTTTTGTTTTTATTTGTTTTTTTAAGGTTTGCTGCCCAAGTTTTGTATTTATATTTTTTATTAAAATAATTTTTATTAGTGTTTTATGTTTTAAAAAATTAAACTTATAAACATACATTCACTTATAAATTATTTGTCTTTAAGTTGTTTTGTTATTCACTTTCAAGCCATGTTTTTAACAATCAAGTTAAAATTTGAAATTGAAAGCATTGTTCTAAAAAATTTGTTTTTTCTAGAAAATTTAAGTAAAAATTTAAGTAGTTTTTTTTTTTCTAAAATGTAAAGGGTCTAATTTATGAGTGAGTGTTAAATAACTCAACTCCACTAACTTCAACAACACTAACGAAATTTGCATATTCATCTTTCCATTTTTCTCTTTTTTACACATTTATTGAATAACAACCTATACACAGACTTCTTGATTCTCCATATTAACTCCACCCCAAACACTTCTTAAAAATCATAATATAACCATTTAAAAAAAAAACATAGTTAAAAAACATATAAATACTTCATCTTTCCATTAAGAAAAATATATAAAGTTTTTCAATATTGGAGAAGTTTATTTTTTAAAGCATAGAAAGGAAAGTTAATTAAGCATATGTTTGGAAGTGATTATGAAATGCTCAAAACCAATAATTTATTATTTTAAAAAATCTTTTTATAAAAAAGAACATGTTTAAAATCATAAAATTAAAGGTAGATGTGGAGTTGGCTATTATAGTTAGTGATTATAAATAGTTTGTGTTTAAGTTATAATAATTGAAAGCATGAGCTATTACAAAGCTATAATAGCTCACTTCACCAACTCGAAGTTGGTGCTCCAAACACTCCCTAAAAATTAATTTAATTCATCATATACCTTCTAATCTCGAAGGACAAAAAAATATCAATAATAAAAAGATTTAAAACTATGTTTAGAAGTGGTTTTGAAAATGTCAAAATTGATTTTGACCATTTTAAAATACTAAAAGATGATGATAGAGACCAGACAATAATTTTCTTTCCTTTATCTGAAAATATGGAAATAAAATGAAGACTAGAGAATATAGTAAAATGAGATGCAAAATGTGAATGTCTCTAAAGGGATCCTTTAGAGAGGTTTTATTCTAGCGAGACCTTCACTTTTGCAGATTTTTAATTATTTTTTAAAAGGAAGATTAAATAAGAAATTGAATGGTTGAAGTGGTATAAATATACCCTAAACTTTTAGTATTAAAAATGCGTACAATCTTCTAAATATACTTTCTACGTGATTATTATTTTAAAATATTTTTGGATAGAAAGTGTTTTAAAAAATATATCGAACTTAAAAGTTTAAACGTATTGGCTAGTTCTTTATATTTTAGAATTAATCTGGTCTTCAATATTTTCAAGTTCTCAATTTTACTATTCTTCAAAAATAAATAAATAAATAAAGTTCACAATTACTATTAATCAGCAGAAATTTTTTAATTAAGTCATTTTTTTGGGTTAAAATTTGCTAACAAAAAGAACATTGAATTATTATTTCATTAACATATTTGAACATATAGACATATCGTTTTAAATAATAATAAAAAAATAACAGTGATATAGAGGTCAAACTTTGGACTGAATAAGTTAAATCTCGTGTTAAATAGCATTTGAGAGACAAATATATAATTCAACAAAAAATTTTATCTAAAGATATATTAAACACAAATTGAATATCTAGATATAGATAAACACAAATTCAAGAATTAAAATAAATATTTTTAAAATTAAACAAAATGTATGTTTATGTTGACATAATAAGCAACTTCCATGGAAAAATATCAAACATAGTTCAGTCAATATATCTTCTTCCAAAGGTTAAATTTCTTAGGTCAAATAACTAGTCGAGGGGTGCATAAACCAACTCGAATATTTACGAATAAAAATTTGAAATATGGAATACGACATTTTAGTTTAGACGCCCTATATATTGATCAAATTAAAACTAAAACTTTCATTATTAATTAGTTAAATTATGAATTTAGTTCCTATAGTTTTTTAAAAAAAATCAATATTATTCCCTACTTTAGTCTCAAATTTAGGAATCATCTAGGAGACTAAATTTTAATTTTAATTTTAAACCATAGAGATTAAATTTTTTTCAAACCATAAACTGTTATCAAGAACATGTTCAAAATGATTCAAAATAGAGAAAAGAAAACTGAAAGGAAGGGTTTGAATGGTGAAGAAACTGATAATCAAAGGATTGTTAAAACTAACCCCTGCAAGAAAACAACAGAGAAAAGCAGATTTTACAACAAACAAACAAGAATGAAACAGATTAATCCTATGAACATGGATTTCGAAAAAGAAATTTCTGTACCAAAAGAACAGTTATGAACATAATATTCCATTTGCAAAGCCCAAGGAAACTATCCTATACAGAATCCGTGAAAACATCCGTGAAATGAAAACAAACACTAGAAACAACCCTTAATCTTCACAACCAAAATCAAAATCCCTAAACATTCATTTCGATTCGACTCGACTCCAGTTAACTCAGCAGATACCTTCCAATCTCAAATGACAAAAAAGCATCAACAGTAGCATAGAGTACCTGAGCAGGATCCAGGCGTTGGCGATCCCACTGACTCAGCGTCACATTTCTCGGCTTATCAATCTCCCTTCCGAGAACCTCTCTCCCCAAAATCTTCAGTCCCGCATTCTGCAAGTCATCTCTATCCATCTCATCGGCAGCCAACTCCCTAAGATCGACCGTGTTAGCGACATTCAGATTGTAGTCTTGGTAGAGCCTTTGAGCGTCCTGGTCGACTCCGACGCCGACGAAAGTGAAGGTATCGTCCTCCAAGAAATCGATCAAAGACTGAGGTATTTCGGAGGTGTGGATGAGTTGAAAGATGAGGCAGCGGCGACCAACGCAGAGTTGCAAAGTGGCGACGGGGTTACGGTAACGACGATTGAAGCTAGGGCGCCACTCAATGTCGAGACCGACGACGAGACGGTGGAGCCTGCGGCGGTGGATGCGAAGGATTTCGGAGATCCACATGTCGACCATGGAAGGGCAGGCAGTAAGGAGAGTGAGGATTTCATCGTCGTCGAAAGTGACGTCGTAGTAATCGTGGGAGTTGTAAGGGATTTCGCGGTCTGAGATGCTCAGAAAGGCCATGGCGGACCGCAGACAGCGTAGGGTTTTGCTTTCTGCAACACTGAAAGAGGATGATGGAGATGACTGACGAGACACACAGAAATCAGAAATGCGACGGTTTTGGGTTTTATTTTCATTTTTCATTCTCTTTTAATTTCATTTTTAAAGCTTGCTGAGCAAGTTGTCAATGTAAAAAAAAAAAAAAAAAAAAAAAAAAAAAAAAAAAGACTACTTAAATTACAAATTTAATATTTATTGTGGCAACACAGTTAGAATTTAGTTAATATTTTCATTATCGGATAAAACGTGTGGTTTAATAAAATTTGGTTAAAATACTATTTTGGTTTTTATAATTTAAAGTTGGTTTAATTTTTATCTATGTATTTTAATTATTTGATTTTTTTTTTATATTTGTGAGTGTCTGAATCTATGGCCTCTCACCTAAAGTTATGTTTCCCTATTTGTCATTAAGCTAACTCATGGTTCAATTGTTTAATTTTAATTTATGTATTTCAATAAATCTTAAATTTAATATCTCAAAATTAATTTTTATCAAAATTGATTAAATAATAATAATAGTTTTGGTGCAACGAAATACAACTATGTAAATACAATTTTAAAATTTATATTAAAAATGCTAGTAGATAATAAAAAAAATCAACCATAAACCAACATTGGGAGAAATTTTCAGATTTATTGTAAGTTTTAGTTTTTAAAATTGAACAAAACTATAAATTAATTTTTTTAAGGATCAAAATGATATTTTAACTATAAAATTTTATGACATGAACTATTTAATTTTTAACTTTCTCTTAATTATATGACCAGATTTGTAGTTTAACGAAAAGAAATTATAAAAAAAATTAATTAGTTAGCCCGCGTTAAAGAAAATTTTATTATTATTTTAAAAGGTAATCTGCACACGGGATTAAAATAATTTTAAAGTCAGTTTTTTTTTTTTTTTTGACAATGTAGATGACTAATTGTTTTTTGGAAAAATTATTAAAAGATCTTGAAATTAGACATAAGCATTTTACTGAATGTTTTTTTTTTTTTTTTTTTGTTGAGAAAAAGTTATTGCTATTAATGTTAGTGCACTTTTTTTTAAACACATGTTAGTGCACATTGTTGATGTTGTTTTGTTGATATTATTGGTATATTTCTTAGATTTTCTATCTTATAGTAGAAATTTTGGATCTTAGAGAAGTCACATTTTTTACCCTCGAAATAATGTTAGCTTTCAAGGTGTTGGAAGAGTAAGCTTCTTCTCTTCTCTTTTCTTCTCATCCCGAGTGGTTTTGGTCTCTTGATGTAATTCTGTAGTTAATTTTGTTACTGATTGTTTTCTAAAAAATAAAAAAAAATAAAAAATACTAATGTCGTAGACATGTAAAGAGACATAAATTTAAAACCATGCAATTACTTTTGCCCTTTAAAACTACAAAAACCATTTTTTTATAACATTTTAAAATAAGTTATAAATCTTATGATTGATGTTAATATTCATATTTATGCCTAATTGACGACATTGTTTGAATGCTAAAATGTGACATCAGTGAAATGATGTATTTATAAAGACGATTAACCTAGATTGTTCTAAATTCATATTTGGCTAGGGTTACCTTAGCCTTGGCTGAGGCCGAGCATCTCCCCCTAAGCCCATTTTGGTCTTAGGGCAATGCGTCGGGTCGGGGTCCCATTACCTAGAGAAGTCCCATTACCTATTTTGCTAGTCGCGGTCTCGGCCTCGGCCGAACACATATATTTAGGGCTTGGACACGCACTAACCCTCTTCCCTATTGATATTTTTGGCCCAAACTGGTTATTTTATCGACTTTGTTGCTTCTATTCTTATTTTTAGTCGATTATACCCTTCGGTCCAAAAACCACTCATAACAACATCCAAACTTATAATTATTAACCTTAAGCCTTAAAAAAATAATCAATTTAGACCCTCACTTATAATTTATGTTTAAAATCGTTAATGGATATATAGCTTTTCATACATGTATAAAACTTCTTTACATGCAAAGATTAATGTAAATTTGAGAGATACGAGAATTAATGAATTCCGCATTCCTTCAAAGTCTCCTCTCCATCTGATTAGCAACCAAACCCCTAAAATCCACAATGCTTCCAACGTACAAATTGCACTCGTCGTCAAAGAGCCTTTGAGCATCGTACTCGACTCAATGACCGTCGATCGAGGAATTTTCGAGGCAGCGATGGCGAATATATAGCTGCAAAGTGGCAAATGGGGGTGTGGTGATGACTATTTAGGGTTAGGGTTTTGCTATCAGCATACATTGATGAACATGACTGAGAAGAGAAATGTGACGGTGTTATGGGTCTTCTTTTTTTTTTTTTAATTTTTTAGGAAAATTACCTTTTTAGTCCTCAAGTTTTGAACAATATGTGCGTTTGGTGCCTAAGTTTTAAAAATATACCTTTTTAGTCCCTCAGTTTATAAGAATAGGTCCATTTGGTCCCTGAGTTTTCAAAATATACCTTTTCAGTCCCTGAGTTTTTAAAAATAGGTCTAAAAGGTCCTCCGAGTATTTTTTTTCTTTAATTTTTAAAAAATAATTATATGATATTTAAAATTAGAAAAAATAGTTTTAGAGAAATGGTTTTTAAAAATTATTCTTATAATTTAAAATGTCATATAATTATTTAAATTAATAATAAAAAATTATTTGAGGGATCTCTTAGACCTATTTTTAAAAACTCAGGGACTGAAAAGGTATATTTTGAAAACTCAGGGACCAAATGGACCTATTCTTATAAACTAAGGGACTAAAAAGGTACATTTTTAAAACTTAGGGACCAAGCGCACATATTGTTCAAAACTTGGGGACTAAAAAGGTAATTTTCCATAATTTTTTTTAAAGATGGCTAGAAAAATGATCTGCCTTCACAACTAAAATTCGGGAAGAAACTCAAATTTAACCTCTAAATTTTTTGTATGAGTGTATCAATTTAATTATACTCTTCTTCATATTTAATTTAAAAAGTATTGAGTAAGACATAAAATTTTTAATTAAAATTTAAAATTGCCATACGTGAATATTTTAAAACTTTTATTAAAATTATATTAAAAAATTGTTAATACATTTAAATCAAATTAATAAAATAAATTATTAAAATTGATGCATGCACAATTAAGAACATTTTAACTCATGGTCTAAATTAATTAGTTTATGAAGTTTTAGAATTTAAAAGATAAAATTATAATTTTCACAAAACCTTATGTAATGAAAAATGAGATGTGCACAACAAATAGAACGAAGGAATTACCAAAATTGCCGAATAAGATAATTTCCCTTTTTCTTTTTTGTTAGAAAATTACTCCGCCCATATTTTTCAACTCACTAAATTATTGACCATAGTTTGACACATGACAAATTTTGTTTTTTTTTTACTAAAATAGGGCAAATTACAAAAACGACTAATTTTATTTTTTACTAAAATAGGACAAATTACAAAAATGACTGGTAATTAAAATTATACCTTCAAACTTTAGAAATTCTAACAACTATACAAATTTGGGTTCAATTTTTATCATTGGAAGGTTTAACTTCTACCACTGTTATAATTTTGAGAGTCCAATATTAACAAAGTAGGAATTTGAGTGCTAAATTTTTAGAATTAAAAGTTTGAAGGTATAATGAGAACAACTCAGAGATTTTTTTTTTTTTAGTAAATTAAATGGCTGCGTTTAAAATTGCATGGAGAGAATATTAAATGTAATTTAGAAAAAAATCCTAACAGTTTTTAGGTGTTTAGTTATATAGATTTTAATTATTTTGAAATATAAAATCACTTTTTAAATATTTGATTTTCAAAACTCCGAAATAGCCGCTTTTAATTTTAGATTCAGGAAAAATTAGGCGTCTTTTTAAACCATGTCTTTTTTCATTTTTCTGACCAATTTTCTTTTCAAGTCCTCTAGCTTTATTATGGAGTTTGTGTACAATTACACAATTACAAAAACTTGAAACAAATTCAAGTAAACTATCAACGTTGTGATTTTCTTTGCATCAACACTTCATTTTTTTTTGTGTTTAAACTTTCCATTGTTTTTGTTTCACCATCATCATCTTTTTTCCATTACAATTTTTTTTTCTTCTAATGGGTGATTTTTTTTCCTGTTTTTTTTTAATTTCTTGATTGGTCTGTCACAATTTGACAATAGTAGTTCGATTGTGCAACACTTGTTCTCGTTTGGGAACAATAGTGAACGATTGTGCGACACTTGTTCTCGTTTAGGAACAAGTCAGCCAATTCAAATTTGGATCGCCTACAGCACACCGGATGCCTTAGAGAAAATAGAGTTGTACTTTATCCTTAAGATTTACCTCAATATTGGATGAATTAGGAGAGTCATGGTGTATTGATAGACTGCAATGAGTACTCGCATTTGTGTGGTGTTGAGCCAAGTACACTAGGATGCCTAAGTTAGTGCATAAAGTATTAGCTAAGCACACAGAGAATTGTTTCCTTCTGATAGGGGCTATGTATAAAGCCCTGATTCTCGTTTTGGATATGTGCAATATCAGTGATGTCATAATAAGTGTGGCTTTAGTGGCTTTCGAAGTTACAGAATGTAGTGATGAGCTCGCCTTGGTCGTTTCTTTCTTCAAGACGCAACCAGGTGATTTTTTTCTTTATGTTATCTAATCTTTTTAATTTTATTTCTTGATTGGTTTTTTTTCCAAAAGAAAGTTGTACTTTATCCTTTGGATTTACCTCGTTGTTGGATGAATTAGAAAAATAATGGTGCATTATTATTTTCTATTAATTATTAATTATTATTTTCAAAAACAGGTTTTTTGAAAATATTTGGAAAATAGAGTAATTTGGACATGTCTTCCGGTATAATTTTAAAGGTAGAAAATGTCAAAAAGAGAGCTATTTAAATTTAAATAACATTAATTTATTACAATTCTATATAACAATTATTTTTCAGCCTTCTATCATAAATTTAAAATATTAACAAAATTTTGTAATTTAAATTATAAGTAATTAAGTTATAGTAATTTAATATACTGAATGTCAATTTATTAAAAAAATAATAAATATCAATACATAAATGGTTAAAATAGTATAATTGGTTTGGTTATTAATGTTTTTTTTTATTATTATTTTATTTTTATTTTGAAATTGACCAAATTGATTTCCCTACAAGCACGTAGGTTTCAACTATTATTTTAAAAGTTACAGCCTAAGTCTTATAGGTCTTGATCTCATCCAAAGATAGACCAAAAATAAATTTCTCCTCAACTCCAATTACCTATTTTCATTTTTTTGTATTAAAGAATTTTTTTGAAAAGTTTCGTTTTAAAAGAAAATCTTTCTTAGAGAGTATTTTTGGGAAATGAAACTTTTCAAAACCTAGATAAAATAGTAAAGGTATTATGTAAATGTGGAATATTTACGGAATTCCACCAATAGGATCAAATCTTATTGCATGTACATGAGATTCCTCTTTCTTATTCTTAAACAAGCCCCCGAGGGGGCTTGGTTTCTTCTTTCGTTTTGTTTCTTTGATCAATTTTGATTCTTTCTTTTTCTATTGAATGAGTCTCTTCCTTTTTGCGTATGGCATTGCCACTCCCTTTGGTAGTCATATTTTGACTGAGACGTTAACCAACGAATAGCAAGTGCTTTTCTTTGTGGGATCCTATTTCAATGGAAACTTTTCAATGGAAACTTGATGAATTTAACGAGGAACCTTTACTCTTAAACAAAAAGTCTACTTTTAACCATTTTTTTAAAGTATAAATCTACTAAAAATATTATAAGATATCAAAAGAAACCTTATCCAACATTAGAAACACAATAACATGTAGTATGCTTTTTCCTCCAACTTTTTGTTATGGTACAACCTGCTTTTTGTAATCGTAAATTTGGGAGTTCCACTCATAAGATTCCAAAATCTTCTTAAAGGTGTACAAACATGGATTCCACTCATAAAGATTCCAAAATCTTCTTAAAGGTGCAAACATGGAACGCTAAGTCAACTCTAATATCCCTACACACTAAGTATTTTTTAAAGTTGTCCACCCAATTTTGCCATTTCCATATGTGGGACCCCTAGATTTAGTGTAACAAAAAGTAGGGTGTACCAGTATTATCAACATATATTTTTCATTTAAAAAACATTTATTTTTAAAATTTGAGCATAACTAAAATTCAGATCCATAAGAACTTAAAAATATATACATATTAAAAGGGAAAGAAAAGTTCATTCCTCTTACAGCTACAATGGAAAGATATAAAATTGCAGAAAACATAAACAACCTGATGGTATAATATGTCAAGTTGAATTCAGTTCAAAATAAAAGGAGGTTAGGCAGCGCTGACAGAGTCCTCCCAAGTCCCATATTGAGCGCTGAAGCATCCGCCGCCCACACGTTGAGCATACTCAGATACCACAGAGCGCGCACATTCATCCCATACCCTTGCATATTCTTCAAGTGACAAGCAATCCGGAGCTGTGCGAAGGAATGCACGTAACATCGATGTCGCTTCGTTCGACAGATCTCTAAATTCTTCATCCACATTGCTATAAAACATAGGCAAGAAGTCCAGTGATGAACTACTAGAGCCATTTAAACTCTTATAACAAGTTATTCTTACCTGGAGTCCGTGTTGAATTTGCTTAGGAATACGGGGTAGTCTTCTGGATAATCAAGAGGCACAAGCAGCTTCACAGAAAGCACTGGCAGCTTCACAGGGCAGGGTTCTGAATTTTTACTATCAGTTACAGCACTATATGAGCATCGAAGAACTGTACCCGCATTGGCTAATCGTCGATTGAGATTCTCGTCCAAATCTAGTTCCAAGACTGTTTCGATGAACTGCTTGTTTATGTTTCTCATTTCTTCTAAGAGGGCATAATCGGACTGCACAATTGTCAGCAGAGAAAATGAAGAAAGATTAGAAGGGAAAAAAAATGCTTAGAAATACCAGTTCCAAAGAAACTAGATAGAGATGATGCCATACCAGTTTCTTGAGCTTCTTTCTGCTTGATGTAACTGTTGGTTCAGACCCAGCAATATCACTGCAAGGCGATGGTATGTCGTTTAAGGCCATTGCGTTTATTTTGCGCTTCATATTATTTGAGGAACCGCATCCGTCTAGCAACCTTAAATCTGTTGCCTTTGCATGACACCAGGGATCTGTTATTGTGTCTTCCATATACCCAACTGAACATATTCCGGATACAGCTACATTCAGTGCTTCATTTGATAATGACTTAACCTGCAAATTTTGTTCTCTCACAGAATCAACTAAATTTAAGAGACCAAGGAAAAAGTAGAAAAAAGGAATTATCATCCTAGGTAAATCCAGTAGACCGGGCAAATGGAACTTATATTCCCATCAGTTCACATTCTTTTAGTAACAGAATGTTTGAGAGTATTTGAAATATGCATTTCATTTGATATTCTTGCACACAACGTAAACTTACTGCTTTAACTAGGCGATCATGAGCCTGAGTTCCTGTTGACAATTTCCCATTGCTTCCAAGACTAGTAGGTTCTGCGAACGGAGAGGTCATTGCACTAGAGCTTCTGATCTTCTGTGACTGGACTTGGATTTCTGCTTTGGGATGAAGTAACTCACGAGCATTACAATGTTGAGGGAATTGAAAGATTGAACTTGGAAGGTAGGAAACATTTGGAGAGATTTTTTCAAGCCCAACTATAGAGGAAGATGGAGCTGGAGAAGCTCTTCCATGCGATGAAGAAGCGCAAGGATTTGTTGGAAGAGGTCGCTGAGCAATCTGAGAAAGCTGTGCAGCCTCGTATATTTGAGGAGAAAAATTTGAGTTCACATGATGCTTCAAAGACATTCCTGATCTATGAATAGCCGGGATGTTTCCTGTTGATTTCTGCCTCAGCTGTATCCATTGGGACTGAGATTCTTGCTTGATGTTTTCTGAATGTTGCCTATTCTGCAACAGATTTTTCTGAATACAATCTGTTACGGAACCTTTTTCTCGTGGTGCTATTGGGGAAGAACTATCAGAAGAGCCAGTTGTAGCCCGGATCACTGGTTGACAATGGAGTTTCACATTATCACTTTGCTGAACTGGGTTTATGCGAGATCCACTAAGGTCAGGCTGCCCAACATGTAGGACCTGCTGCTTATTAGCACGATTAATATTACTCTTAAATACGTTCCCAAGTTTCTCAATTGTTTGCAAACTTCGATAAAACTTCTCTTTGTTGTAAGTAACGATGATTTTGTCTCTAGGCAATTGCAAAAATTTCACCATTTTTTTCAGTGAATCAAGGGGGACGAGCTTGTGCTGCTGGATATGCTCTGTTGGTGCAACCTACAAGAATTAAGATCCACCAAGAAATATGGACAGAATATACAACGGTAATACAAAGAGTAGTTTAAAATAAGGATGAGATAAGTATAAGTCGGATGAAGACCAATGAATATGGCTATTCCATAAAATATTTATTTAAAGTCAGTTTAGTACCTGCACAGACGGTTCACATGCCTTCTCCAAAAGAGGCAAGCACATCTTCTTGACCCGCTCCTTCTGCAATAAGACAAACAATGGCTTAGCACTTATTAATTTTTTTTTAATATATATAACAAAAGTGTCTTCTTACTTTATTTTTATTCTTAATTTTTATTTCTCTTTCCCTCTCTTCCTTCTTCCTCTCCCCTTACTCATCTTCTCCATCCTCTTCAATGGCTGCCGGCGACTTCAAATATTATTATTCTTTTTCATTTGTTTCCCATTTTCCTCCCCTTCTACTTTCCTCTCCTCTTCTTCTTATTCTCTTTCCCGTTCTTCTCCCATATTTTTTTTTTGAAAAAACCCCTCAGGAATCAGGGTAAAATAATTGTTTTTAATAAAATATAGGTGCCATGTCAAAATGGACCATGAATGCTACCAACCTCAAGGTAAAATTGTTGAGTTGAAATGTGAGGGACTCAAATGCAACTTAACCATAACCTCAATGACCAATAGTATATTTTTCCTTTTATTTATTATTTTGGTAGTCTATTCGCATATGATCGCGCATTGTTTTTTGATATAAAATTATTTAAATAAAATATATTAAAAATGATATATCAAGAAATAAATCAAAGCATAAGAACAATGATAGTTGTACAAAAATTTTCATGTATTTGTTTTTCAAATATAAAACTATTTAAATAAAATATATTAAAAAATTAATATATCAAGAAACAAATGATAACATAAGTATAATAATAGTTTTACAAATAGTTCTTCAAGTATAATAACATAAAACTGCCCTTCGTGATTTTAATCGATTGGATATCATTTTTAAAACTTCCTGAATGTTGTTTGACTTTCAGAAGTTTCCTCTCATTCTTAGTTCACATTTTTCTCACTCAAACGATCATAAATATCAAGTTTCGTGAATAATAATAATAAAGAAAGAGCTTTTATTTACAACATTAAAATTACAAATTCACACTGATGCTAGTGAACAAATTACCTCAGCAAATGCAACATCAAGCCAATCTTCTGAATTTGGATTTCCTTCTAGAAATGTGCAAGAAAATGAAAAATTAGCACAGAACATGTACTATCATAGGAATGGTTCCAAATATTCGTTAGAGAAGTAGATTCAAGCTCCATATTTCTAAACATACAAGTCGTCTAAACTGAGAAACCATCAAAGGAAAGAACATTAAAAAGAAGTGAAATATATGAAACTATAAGTTGTATCTCACAATAGGAGGGTACTAATTAAGGTTCCACTATATAATGATTTTGTCGATAGGTTCTCCATTTTTAAAAGTAAAACATATAATTTCATGTAAACTAACGGCTTGTTTGCTCAAATCCACTGTTCTCAAAACATTTATCAAATTCTGGCCAACCTTTTAGTCAAGAAAAAAAGAAAAAGTAATTTCCAAAAGTTTTGTATTTTGTTTTTCAAATGTCGCTAAGATTTCAAAAGCCCATTTGAAAAGTGAAACAAAAAAACAAAATGTATATATTGTCAAAATACAAACTTAACCCTAACAAACAAAAAGCTAAAATACAATGCGATTAAACAGGATGTAAACAATTTCTTAAAAACATCATGAAGTCAAAAGGCAAATGGAAGAAACAGATTGTTAAAACAAAATCCTCCTGCATCCTCAATCAATATTTGGCTTAAAATTATAGTGTTGGTTGAAAATAGGAGCTCTTCAAAATCTTAAACTTACCAGAAGAAGCTCCCATGGACTGTTGTTGCTTATGCTGCTCAATCGCAGTATGGTGTTGATGTGAGGATTTTGAGGCCTGAAAACCTTCACCATTCACTTCCTGTTACGTTATGTACAGCTTCAATTTCAGAACGCAATATATCTAATCCAGATGTAGCAGCAAACTATCCCATTTACACATCAAGACACAACCAAGATTTAATTAAAAACAGATCCATTACCTTTTTAACATGAGTTGTCAAATTCTCATTTGGCTGCAAGTTCACCAAGTTTGGATGTTGTGTGAACATTTCTGGGGACAGATGAATTCCAAAATCTCGTCTCTGGAAACCATGTGGCTCGCATTGTGAATTTAACGTATTCTGTGGACTAAAACCGCTTTGATTGTGCAACACAAATTGTTGATGCGTCTGTCTGACATTCGGATTTTGTCCGTGTAGCTGTGGCGTTGGCTGAATATGTTGCCGCAAAAGTGAATTAGGCTCTGCTGGCTGGTGATACTGCGGATTAGGCACTGCTGCTTGACAGCTTGAGCTTCCATGGTGATTTTCTCTCCCACTCATCTGTCTGGTTCTTCCAGCATTCAAATATTCATCCTGAGAGGCATATGCAGATTACATAACATATGTTGCAAATTGAGAACTTAAGAGCACAGTAAGCACAAATGCATCCCAAAAGTCAGAACGAAAAATAACAGTTTCATATCAGAAAACATGAAAAAATTTACTAATATACCTTAGACTTTGCGTTATTAAACAACTTCATCTCATATTCCCTCGCAACGTTAGTAATTGCTACCACATTCATGCCATCAGGACAGCGAGCAGACCACTGTTCCTTCAGTGTCATACATCTGCAATATCATGCTGTTATCAATAAAATTCATATGCTTCATCATTCAATAAACTAATAGAATTTGAGTAACTCAAGCAATGCGTGAAATTTTCAAGTCAACAATGGAACCAGAAAAAAGCAAGAGTTCCGTTCAGCAAATAATAAATGCAGCTTTAACAAAGTAATCCTAAATTCCTAATCAATATCAATAAGCAGCAATCAAATTAAACTCGACTAACCAGTACATTATAGCAACAGACCACACAAATGTCTCAATCAGTCTCCTAATTCAACTCGAAAAGTCTAAACAAATTAACGATAAATAAAACGGAATAGGTTTTGGAGAGATTACATTGAACGGAGCTTTTGCACTCTAGTTGCTTTCGTGATTTCCATTCTCCAATCCGTCGCAGTAGCCAAGCTAACTTTCTTCTCCATTACGCAAACAGAAAAAACCTACAAAAACACAGAGCAAGAAGAACGAAAAAAAAAAAAAAAACCTCCAATATCAAACCGATTACTTCCGATCGAGTTCCAGTGATCGATTGATCAAATACGCGACTAAAGAGAGAGTGAGAGAGCAATATGAAAAGAAAAACAGAAAAGCAGTGGGAAGTGAAATTGAAAAGAGCTGGAAACGGAAAGAGAGTTTGAAAGAACTCACCGGAAGCAGTTTCTTCTTCACTTTGTTGCTTGCTCGAAGCAAGATTACAGGAAATTTCACACGGATTTAGGTGGTTTTCAGAGAGAGGGAAGGATTCAAATGGGAAATCCGTAAGCGACTTTTGAGGAAGAAAGAGAAGAGATTGCAAATAAGTAAGGAACAAGTAAGGAAGGTGTGGGGGACGTGGCCTGTGGGTCCCACCATATTTATTATTATTATTATTAATTATTTCCTTTTAGCGTTTCACAATTCCCCTTGTTGATCTTCTTCTTCTTTCGTCTTCCTTTTCGGAAACATATATATATGTTTTAATAAAGTTTTAATTAATTGGCAGGAAAATTTAATAAGAAAGAAACAAAAACAAAAATGTTTTTTTTTTAATATAAAAAAGTTAGTTTTCTATGTGTCGATTGGCGTGTTTGTTTGTGATTATTGTATTGCAATTAATACTACTACATTTAATGTTATGTTATTATATGTTATGAATTCATATAATTTTTGAATGTTTTATTTTTAACATTCAATGAACGGTTCTAGTATGAAAAGTTTTTCCTTGCTCATATTCTTCCTTATTTTGTGTACTAATAATAATAATAATAATAATAATAACAACAACTTTGGTTAAATGTCTAAAGAATCTAAGATTTCATATATGGCCATTTGCTACATTTTAGGTTTACTATTTTTATTTTTTTTGGAAAAGCAGGTTTACTTATTTTGCTAATATGACGTATATACCCATCTAACAATATTATTTTCATATTCTAAAATCCACCATAAATTTGAACAAGAAACCATTTTTCTATTAAAAAAAAACAAAGAAGAAGAAATAACAGTAAAAAAAGACTTAAAAAAATTTAGATTGTTCGTACTATGTTTTCAAAAAAACGTATTTTGTAGAGTCCAGAAACTTGTAATATATATTCCTTTTAAAAATTACAAAATTTTTAATTTTTAATTTTTAATTCATAAATAAATTTTTAAATAAAATAGAAAACTGTAAATATTTAAATATAATTTTTTGAGATGAATATTTAAGTTATAATAAAAGATTAAAAAAATGAAATCTTATGTAATATTTAAATTAGAAATCTATTCATCAAAAGATTTGAATTTGTCCATATGGAAAAAAAGAGAGGAGAAAATATTTCGATTGAGATTTTCTAGCTTAAAAAAACATCAACAAACTATATAGTTTTGGTTTAAAATGCATCTATCTTCACGAGTCTCTTAGTCCATAGCACATATAGATGACAATTGAGCTAATTTAGATTTGTTGTGATATGAATAAAATAGAGATACAAGCGTGAGAATGAGGCTTTGGGATTGATTTGGAGATAATTTGTAAAAGAATATATATATATATATATATATATATTTTTGGAGATAATGTATTGATTTTTATTTTAAAAAAAAATATAGAGATACAAGAATGAGAATGAGGCTTTGTAATTGATTCGGAGATAATTTATAAAAGAATCTTAACTGTATTTTTTCTTTTTGTGAAATTGATTGGGAATGAATCTCACACTTTTAAAAAAGTGATTAGTTTAATATAACTACTTAATAAAAAATCAAATTGATTGGGAATGAATCTCACACTTTTAAAAAAGTGATTAGTTTAATATAACTACTTAATAAAAAATCAAACCATATAATTCATTTTAAACAATTATTTACTTGTTTGGGAGATTCGATTTAGAATATATACTTAACAAATTAGTAGTATATTTAAGCTAACCATTATAGGTTGATTTGGAATTGCTGTAACTTTTAACATAAATATTGGCATCTTTACTTTTTGAAAAATTAATTATGAAAGGAAGTAAAATGGTTTTTAATAAATTTTAATTTTAAATTAAAAAAACTAGTTAGGGTATTATATAGATTAATACTAAATTGGTGTAATTTAAGCTGAAATTTATTAAATACCAATTTAATTCATATTATCGCTAATTTTTATAATGAAAATTTACTTTTTTTAGTTCCCGAATTTTGAAGAATGTGTATGTTTAATTTTTGAGTTTTCAAAATATACCTTTTTAGTCCCCAAATTTTTTTAAAATAGGTACATTTGGTCCTTAGGGTTTAAAAAGTCCTTGCAGCAATTTTTTTATTGTTTTAAATTAGAAAAATAATTTTGAAAAAATTACTTCTTAACTTATTTTTTTTAACATATTCTTAAAAACTTGTAAACTAAAAAAATATGTTTTGAAAATTTAAGAACAAAATGCATTTATTCTATAAAATTCGAGAACTAAATGTATGTTTTTTAAAACTTATAAACCAAATGTATTCATTATTCAAAACTCAGGACTAAAAAAAAGTAGTTTTCTAATCATTACAGGTTGGCCTAGTGGTAGAGAACATAAAAAAATCCAAAAAGCTAAGGGGTAGGATTTAATATCCTATTGTTTTCCTGACATCCAAATGTTGTAGGAACATGTGGACTGTACCATGAAATTAATCGAGGTGCACGTAAGCTAGCCTGAGCACTCATGAATATTAAAAAAAATAATTTCCTCTTTTTATATAAAAATATATGCATCAACAATTATTTATATTAGTCCGTGTAACACTATATATATATATCACATATGCATGTTTTTTTTGTAGCCATTAGTGAGATGGACCATAATATTTACTATGCTATTTATCCTTCCAAATTTTAAATTAGTAATTTCCTTTATTTACATATCATGATAAGATAACTTTACGGCTAATATTTATTCAGTAATATACATTTACTAAATTGTTTATTTATTTATTTTTTTAGAAGAACTAAGTTGTTTATTATTTATTATATACAAAAATAAACAAATAAATAAATATACAAAAACGGTTGCACTTCAAAATCTTAAATAATTTATAGCATTTATTATCAATTTGTTTAAATTTTCCATTAAATTATCTAACGTATAAGCCAGCCTATATTAAATGTTTAATGGAAAATAAATAAAATTAGAGGTAAATAATAAGAACACAATCAAAAGGCCATTGGACTACTAAAGATCAACAATTAGCTGAACAATTGGTTTAAATTAGAACTTAGTTCAAACTGATAAGACCTCATAATAAATAATCGGATAAATCCTTACTAAATAATTCATTCAATAAAATTTATTAATGAAGATTTTATTAAATTATAGAGACCAATTTAAAATTTTATCCAAACCATAGGAACTAAAATTTGAAACTAACCTAGAAAATATTAGCATTATATATTTCTTAATATGTAAATACAAATAGGTCATGTAACTAATGTCGTGTTTACCCCAATAAAAACGTAATAAATCAATGATAAGGTAAAAAGTGGACTCTAATTGATTACCTTTGGTGTTATTTTACTTGTGTTTACACATGGGCCCATTTTAAAATCTGTAAACAAAAAAATGCAAATTAATTAACGAGTTGAGGATGCTCAATCAATTGCGTCTGGCAATGTTGCATCATCGTTATTGAACAAAGAAAAAATTATAAATTTTGACACATTTATTGTTATCGTTATCGTTTGACCCTCAAAGGTAAATGTAATGCTAACGGTAATAGTAAATGTGACAAAATTCATAATTTTAAGTAAATGCGATCAAAAGCAATTTAATTACATTTGCGATTCAGACTCTTACAATTAATTTATCAATGAAATTCTATTATGATTACACCCATTTTTATTATGATTTAGTAAATGTGGCCTAAGTTCAATTAGAGATAAACAACCATCAATAATATGTACGGGTGAAAAACAATCAATATGTCATTTTAAAATAAAATATCATTATTAAATTGCATATATTGGAACATTTTCTCCAAATAACAAAAATGCATATATAGAAAGAAAGTTATGCTAGTTTTTTCTAGTTGACATACTTTTATTTTAGTGAGTAATTATATATTAATATAAAATAAATTATTGAAGTACAATCAATATTTTAATATCACTATATTAATATGTTTTTTTATTTGATGTAATATAAATTAGTTATTAATTATTAATATAAACCATTTTTTCTTCAACAATGGAGGTCAAAATGTTGGAATCCTTTCACCAAATTGGTTGTACTCTTAAGACGGCGTAAATTGACTTGACTTTGTAAGTATTTAATTTTAAAAATAAGTCGCCTCATAAAAAATTGAAATGTTTGGCAATACTCAAAATAACTTTTGAAATACTTTTAAAGTGTATTTCAAACAATCTTTATCAAGAGAGTTTAAATCAGGTGCGGATTTGTGAAAGGGCCAAGGGCACGTGCCCAATGTTGTTTTATATATATATATATATATATATATATATATTTTGATTTTTATTAAATATTAAAAATTTATAAGTACCCTTAATGTATATTATTTGTTACTAGGGTTGTTGAAGGCATTCTTGTTCGAATCTTCAAAAATATACTTCCTATTTGAATTTTGAACATTACATTTTTTTTCTCTATATACATATGAATTATTCACCAAATTTATTTATATTTTATTTTGATTTTTAATTAAAAAATAATAAATAATATTTTAAGTTTTAGTACACTTCAAATAAGTACGAAAAACTTAATTCAATTTTAATTTTGTATACAAATATTTTTGGATCTTTATAAAATTATTTTACGAAAATTGATGGAATGATTTTTGCTTATATAGTTTGGCGAATAATTCTATAAAGATTTATAACATTTATAACACTTTTGGAATTACTTAATCTAGATATCATATATCAATGCATTTAAAATTACATTTATGTTAAATTACAAGTTTAGTCTCTAAATTTTAAAAATTGTTACTAAAAGAACCTTAAACTTTCAATTTTGACTCTAGTCCCTAAAAATGTCTAATAAATCTGGAAGCTTCAATTTCATATTTAATAGATCTCTGAAATATTAAAAATATTTAATAATTAACTATTTTTATAACATTTTTTTTTGTCTAATTAAACCTTAAGTTTTAAATTTTATAGTTGATAGATAACTTAATTTAAAAAAAAAATGTATAATTGTATCTATTAAGCACAAAGTTAAATTTAATGTCTATATAACACTTAATTTTTAACATTTTCAAACGTGTAAGAGACCAGTTTGTGTCTAATTAAACCTTAAGTTAAATTTTATATTTTAGGAATCTTTTTTTAATACGATATTTTATGAATCTATTAAACACAAAAATCGAGAATTTATAGACATATTAAACATTTGTGCCTCTCTGACATGAAGTTTTGGATCCGTCACTGGTTTATATAATAATAATTTAAAAAAAAACTATTTTTTATCTAATAATTCTAAAATAGGTCCTACAATGATAAAAGTGTGAATTATAAGGGATTGAAACATACCCAACATATTAATTGTAGGCATCAAACTATGATATAAGCTATCCCAAACGCCAAATTAATAGTTAGGATAGGCTATGCGGGTGTCTGTCTTTATATAAAATAGTAATAAAGCAAATTAAAATTTATTATTGGCTGTTATTATATTAATTAAATAGCATAAAATTAATTAGTTAAAGATATATCTGGTTGAAGTAAACAACATTAATGATTTACTAAACATAATAACATTCCAATTCCATTCAATTTTCATTCTAATTTAAGAAGTAAACAGGGCCTAAATAAACTATACTAGAATAAGAAAGAGAATAATAATTAGTAAACAATTCACACTCTTAAACTTATCCAATTTAAACTTAAAAGTAATAATAGCATCTAAACTTTAAAAAATATTCTTCTTTAAATTTGATTAAACATGTATAATTATTTCAAATTAAACTTTAAATTGTTTATAGGAGAATCAATTTAGACAATTTAAGACTAGTTAAATACTAGATAAATGTGACTAGTTAAATTTAGATAATTTAAGACTAGTTAGATACTAAATAAATGTGACTAGTTAAATTTAGACCATGTTGGAAAAATATATGTATATTTTATTATTACAAGTTAAATAAAATAAATATTTGCTTAAGAAAAATGTAATTGTTTACTTCTTATATAAAATCTATTGATTAATTAATTTATTTTTTACAAAATTATAATTTTTATGTTGATTATGACTTTGGAGTTTCTAGATTATTGAAATAAATGTATGTAGAATTTGAATTTAGAATTTAGTTTGGATGATTTGATTATCTCCTTAATTTCAATCTTTAATTTAAATTAATATTTTTTTTTTATAGAAAAATATCGTGATAATTCTCTCTTAAAAATATTTATATTTTTACTTTGATTTGGATGATCTGATTCTCATTTTTTTTAATTAAAATTTGGATGATGTAGTTATCGTTTTAGTTTTAGTTTTTTTTCCTATTCAAACATAACTTATCGATTTGCAATGATATTACAAAGAATATTATTTTTTTCAAAATCCAAAAATATTTTACTTTTCTGTCAATCAAATTTGATAGGGATGAGTTCTAATCGATAGAAACAATTGTTTCAATTTTGATTTTATTAAACAAGGAAAAAAAAACTTAGTAAGTTTAAGATAAACAAAGTAAGAACAAAATTAAAGAAAGAAACATAGGGGACTCGACTAATGTAGTGTGGATATATAAAATATTGGAGAAAAGACATAGCTGGAAAAAAAACGTAATGAAATATTATAAAATGAACAAAAATTAAAAACTAAAACCAAATAATTATTATAAAATGAGATTTTGTTTTTTGAAAATTTGTTTATGTATTTACCGTGATACTCTAAAAGAATAAATTAAATATTTATTTTTGAACTTAATATGAATTGTTATGGATTTTTTTTTAAACAAAAATTAATGTGAAATTACCTAATATATCCTAAAGGGAAATCAAGAGTTTCCTATATAAATTACACGTTTGGGACTTCTTCAAACAGTGTATTAATAAAATGAATGATTCATGCGTAGACAATTTTTAAAAGAAATATTGATAAATAATCTAAATTAATTTATCTTTGATAAAATTATAAGTCTCATTCATCAATTCGATAAGTTGAATATAATTAGGTTAAAAAAAATACTTATGGTCTCTAACAATTTAATAACTTTAGTTTTTCATTTTAATCACTGAACTTTAATAGTAATAATTTGATTTTTTTACTTTTAAATTTGTAACAATTTAATTTGTACATTAAAAAAAATCAAAATTAGATATCGACGTAGATTTGTATTATATAAAAGTATTGAGTCTCTAATTTGTTTATTGCTTTATTTACGCAAAAAAAAATTTTAAAAAAAAAACTCATTAAATCTTAACACTAATTTATAAGATAAGAATTAAATTGTTATAAATTAAAAAAAAAAAAAAAAAATGTTATATAGGAAAGTTAAAAGAACTAAATTGTTAACTTTTATAGAAGGTATTTCTTAACCATTTAATTATTTATACAACCCAAAGTTTATGGGTAAATTGATATTTTCCACATTTAAAATAAAAAGAGTATCTATAAAATTGAAATAATAATTTAATAATTTAATGGGAAAAAAAAAACAATGAATATCAAATTACATTTAAAAAAAAAAAAATCAAAGTTTGAGAGACAAATCAAGGCCATTGATAATGTACTGATCAGGACCAAAAATCTTTGAGGAAGAAGAAGAAGAAGCGTTTCTGTTCGCCATGGCTATGGATTCCAATCCACTGGCAGCCAAATCCACTCTTCCAGTACCCTTATTAACCCCTTGTAATAATCCCCCAGACTGTAATTGCTCCTGTTGCGCTGCCACCGCCGCCGCCATGTATTGTTCTCTCGACCACCACCGATATCCATAAGCTGCGGCGCTACCCAACTCAACTCGGGACCGACTCGGTTTCCGAATCATCGATTGCGGCCGAATCGAAAACCCTAGGGCTTTGTTTCGCAGCGAGTGAATCGCCATTGCCGAATAATACGGATGGTAAAAAGACCCAATGGAATCAAACGTGTCCGTACTTCTCACGGCGGCGGCCTTCTCTCTTTTGGCGATATCTCTTTCTCGTTTATGGGCGTTTTGATGCCCTCCCAAAGCCTGTAAATTCGAGAACTTTCTACTGCAAAATTTGCAGTAAAAAACTCGTGTTTCGTCCTTCGTTTTTATCCCCGTCTCCGTCTCGGGTTGTTCCGATATCGGAACTTTGCAATGTTCATCATCAGAGGCATTGGAGTTGTCCGAAAAAGACATAGCTATAAGTCTAGAGAGAGTTTAAGAGAAGAAATAAAAGATTGTTTAGAAGTGGTAATTAAAAGAGTAAGAAGTGTTAGGGTTTATTTATAGAGTGAAAAACAAAGTCGGGATATTAATAAGGAAAGAGTATATGTTTTCAAAGATTAATATTGACTTTTGAGGAGTAAAGGCAATTAATGGAAAGTAGGTCATAATCAAAATAAGGAAGAAAATCAATTTTTACTTCAAACTTATCTTGTTGTACCAAATTTTTAGGTTAAAATATTATTATTCATCCTTGGATTATATTTTATTTTAATTAATATAAATTTAATTAAATTGTGTATACCTCAAACGCTTAAATAAAATATTGTAATCTTAACTTTAAGTTTTAAAAAATATTGAGAAAACGACTTATATACGATATAAATATGATAAAAGTTAGAGAAAAATGACAATAGATAAGTTATTTTTGTTGAAATTTATTTTATTGATATTAACAAATTGAATCGAGAATTAAAAATTGCAAGGTTTAAATTGACACAGTCTAACCTAACAAGTTAATGGTAATTTTTTTTTGACAAATTAAAAAGATAATAAAGGAATAAAAAGAAAGATAGATAGAGAGGAAGTTGGTTTTGAGGATTGAGTGTGTTATTGCAAGATATGGAGTTGAAGTTGTTAATGGACATTAGGGTTTGAAGGTAAATAAGGAAAGTACAAAAGAGAGAGAGAAGATATGAATGGTAAAAATATATGGTAACTACAAATTAAAGAGAGTGATTTAGTTTGGTAATGTTTGGAAATTGGAACCTCTACTAAATCTTTCTACACGTCTTTGAATTTCATTCATATATTTTAATTAATTCCACTTATTAAAACCATCCGTTAATTCATTATTTTTTCTTCATCATTATCTTCCTAATCCCTATCTCTTTGGCCAATATAATAATATATACATATATATATATATCCTCTCTCTATATTTAATCATTCTCATCCAATGATCTCTTGGATTGTGCGAGGATAATTTAGTTCCTTTTCAAAAAATATATTTTATAAAAAGAAATTCAAAATACACATATGGTAATTCACTTTTAGTTACTCAACTTTTATTAACTAACAATTTAGTTTGTAAATTTTGGTTTTTAATAATTTGATCCCTAAATTTTTAATTTTGTAACAATTTAGTCTACGAACTATAGTAGGTAATAATTTAGTCATTGTATTTTCAAATTTGTAACAATTTAATCTTTATTGTAGAAATTAGTGTTAAGATTTTTAATGAGATTTTTTGCATAAATAAATTGATAAAATAATTCAAGGCTCAATATTTCTATAAAATACAACGTCTACATCATAAAATAATAAAAATTGACATATAATTTTGATTAATTCTTTTACGTTGGGGACTAAATTGTTACAAATTTGAAAATAAAAGGACTTGATTGTTACATATAGTGAAGTTCAAGGACTTAAAATTGCTACAAAATTGAAAATACAGTGACCAAATCGTTACGAATCAAAGTTTAGAGACTAAATTGTTACTTTTATGAAAGTTTAGGGACTAATTTTTTTTAACCTAATATTATCATTGATAATACTCCATAGTAACATTCCAAAACTACTATTAAGTATAAATTTGATGGACGAAAATTGTAATTTAGAATGATGTGATAGACGTGACTTGAAATAGAAATTGAGACAACCTCAATGTTACATGGGAAAAATTTCTATACTACGAGAGTAAAATGTCACTGCTTATCGGTGATAAGATAGACATTAATAGACATCTAGTCTATCACTGTCCATTGTTATCTATTACTTATAGACAATGACATTTTATTATATTTTAAAATATTTTCAACAGCTTTATCTAAAACAATTAAAAGAAGAAAAAAGAAAAAAAGAAAAGAAAAGACGTACAAATTCCAACAAAGTAGTCAATGGAACTTTTACTTGAGTTGTTTCCTCATCCCAACCAATCATTTTTTTTAGTACAGCAACCCAGCCAATCATATTTCTCTCTTATTTTTATAAATATTTAATATTTTTTTTATTTAAAAAAACATTTTTTTTTTAATGGACGGAAGATGTAATTTCTTTCTCGTTTTATTAATAGAAAATTAAGTGTGAAATAAAGAGTCCCGGCAACTTTTGGATTTCAAGGATATTGCAATAATCTTCATAATTTGAAATGATCATATAACTATATATATATATATAGAGAGAGAGAATTTGCATAAGGTTACGTTTTTAAAACCAATTATAACTTCAGTAAAATATAATTAAAATTTGAAATGAAAATAGTTTATCCCAGGGAATATATATTTTTAACAACATTATTACGAACAAAGTCAATAAAGAATGTTTTATTATTATTATTATTAGGGTAAATATCAATTTATATTTATGAACTTTTGGGGTTGTATAAATTTAAACCATAAACTAATAATTGTATCAATTTAAATAATTAACTTTTATAAGTGTATCAATTTAAATCCGGCCTCTATTATGTTATATTTGGATAAATATTGTGTGAGACTTGTAATTTTATCAATTAAATCTCGAATCTTATATAAGCAAATCAATTTAAACTCTCAACTAAGATTTGTTTGAAAATTGTCTATTTAATTTAAATTATAATCGTCAATTTTGTTAAATCGACATTTGCATAAAGCTGCACACCTATGAGAATTTTATGCATTGACGATTTTCAAATATAATCTTAATAAAGGTTCTAAATCGATTCACTTATAACAATCTATAAGTTTAATTGAAAAAATTAAATGTTTTGCATGATATTTTACAAACTAAATATGAAGGAAAGTGTAAATTGATACACTGATAAAAGTTTAGGGTTTGGGTTTAAATTGATACAGTGATAAAAGTTTAGAGTTTAAATTGATATACTTATGAAAATTCAGGGTTTAAAATTGATAAAATTATTAGTTTGAAATTTAAATTGATACAAACCCTAAAGTGAAGGGTTTAAATTGATACAATTATTAGTTTAGAGTTTAAATTAATACAACCCCAAAATTTAGGGGTATAAATTGATATTTGTCCTCATTATTACCATTATTATTATTTGATAGAAAGCATGTTCTTATGTACTGTACTTACTGAAAAAAATAAAGTTTTGATAGAGCAAGGAATGAAATTAACAAACGTGATCGATTATGGGTAGAAGATTATATTTTTTTGTACCTGACTTTTTAAGAATATATAAAAGGATGTTTGGAGTACTGAATTGGTCGTTATCATAGTCAATGATTATTATATTCTGTGGGTTATAATAATCTGTGTTTGAGGTGCAAATTATTAATTTGAGTAGAAAATAATAAGCACTACAACAAAGAGGGAAATAGATGATGAGTAAGAACTAGTAAATACTTAATAAAGTTTAAAATAATAATACGGTAACAAATTATTGGTTATAATACTTAGAAACACCGACTATTATAATTGGAGCTCCAAACATGAATTGAGCTATAATCAAGGACGAATCTATGAAGGGGCTAGTGCTCCCCTCAATTGGTGACGTTTTGCATATATATATATATATATATTGATTTTTATTAAATATTAAAAAATTTGTAACTCTATTTAATATATATATATATATATATATATATATATTTTTGAATCTTTATAAAATTATTTAGTGAAGATTGATTGAATGATTTTTGCTTATATATTTAGATAAATAGTGCTATACAGATTTAAAGTAATTTTGTAATTAGTATTATTTAATCTTGATATCATATATCTATGCATTTAAAATTACATTTATATGAATGCTGAATTATAAGTTTAGTCCTTAAACTTAGAAAATGGTTAAGTATTAACTTTATATACACTTGTGCATTTAAAATTATAAGTATACTATAACATTTTCAAATATGAAGAGACTTATTGGATAAATTGATATTTTAGAAATCTATTAAACACAAAATTGATAATTCATAGACCTATTAAACATTTTTTAAAGTTTAGAAACTATATCAAAATACAAATTTCGAAGTTTGTAGGCTAAAGTTCAAACTTTATATACACTTGTGTTCCCCTAACATGAAATTCTAATCCGCCACTAGCTATAATATAACCCACTCCATCCAAGTTGGGGACCAAAATACCCCCTAAATTTCTATCCACATGTAAACATTTTCATCAACAATTCCACATTTCATGTTCATCATCAATATAAAGTGTGAATCAATATTTCCATTATTTCGTACAAAAGTTCATAAATGTAAAAAAAAGTTAGCAACAAAATATCACCAAGTAAAAATAATATAAATAATAGAAAGATAAAAGACAAACATTTTATTGATATTTCAATCGATAGTTTTGTAAAATAGAGACCTTGACATTTTTATACATTATAGGTTCATTTAGTGATTATCAAGAAATAGGCCCATTATGTCCATCTCACTCCATACCCCGAATCAAAGTTTTATTTATTTATTTATATATCAATATTGAGTTTTATTTATTTATATATCAAGTACTTTTGTAATGAATATATTTAAAACTTATGGGCGAATTAGTAGAAATTGAGATCGAGAGTAAAAATTGTCATCCTTATTGAAGTTTAGAATCTAATTTGATAAATTAAAATTTAAGACCCAATTGTTAATGTTGCTCAAGTTTATGGTCAAATTTGATTTTTTTTTTCTTCACGAATTTATAAATACATATAATAGAATCGGAAAAATTTTAGGGTTGTTTTTAAATATAGAAAAATGAACCAAACTATTTACAAATATAAATTTTTTTATTGTTGATCCGCGATAGACGATATATATTTATAAATAGTTGGATATTTTTTTCTATTTATAATAATTTCTCAAAACTTTATTTCAAATAATACAACATTTTTAAAACCGAAGAACAAACAATAGTGAATAAATACTTAAATACTTCATCTCCTTCGTTGCCCTCCATCATACAAGTCTTTCCTTAGAAATCAAATATTTCTATCACACAACATATATTCAAATCACAACATTCTTTGAATATTATGAACAATTGTTTCTTCAGAAAAATTATTACATTTTCTTTTTCATTTTTGGAAAGAATATGTTAGAAGCAGCTGTACCTTTTTCTTTATGGTAGGGTAGAAGAGGCATCCTACATTACACCACTTAATAAATTCTCTCTACTGTAGATACTGGATGTAAAAATACAACAATTACCGTGATGTTATCGTTGCTGCCCCAAGCAGCCGCTTCCGTTGCGAGTCGTTTCGAGCACATTCCTGGATCTTTGACAGTGTCCCTGATTATACCAACTACCTCAGAGTTGCTAAGAACATCCCACAATCCATCACTAGCCATAACCTGATATGCAACATCATGGTTTCATGATCAAGAGAAATGAATGAAACATCTGAACAGTCATATTGTTTGCTTGATAGAGTCTATTTTGATTGTACCTACTGAGAAACTGTTTTCTAATTCTTTTCATTGCTCATCTCATAGGTTGAAATTGATATCACAAAATTACTTTCCGATATGGACCTAAGTCACTAATTACTGTATCATACTATCAAAGTATCTACAACATACTACCCCTTATGCCATCTCAATCCCTTTCTGTAACTTTGAAATGAAACGGAACTTGTAAACTGATTGTACCAGGTAATCATCCTGTGATGTCAAAACAGTTTCTGTTATCTCGGGTTCTGCAGTCACAGCTGGCTTCAGATCATCATCGCCAATTGATCGAGTGACCTGTCAAAGCTTGGAAGGGTCAATGAAAAACATTATTTAATGTGAAAATACAACTAAAACTACTGTTTTGATCAGTTTTTACTTCCAACTGCTGCAAACAATCTTTATCCTTGTAAAGATATATTATTTTGCCATCTGAAAAGAGAATGTGTTTATAACTATTTGTTAAGATACAGGGGGTTAATGGGGTCATAAGATAATGAGTTTGTTGGGAAAATTTTAATACAGTCCTGTGAGCCAGGAAAGTCTACTTTGGAAATTAGAGAGCTGTCAGTACATAAGATAATCAGAGCACTCCAAAGGGAAGGTACAACCATCACTACTAAAGTCATCAAAGCTCAATGATAATTAACATATACTCTTTTATTTGAAGTCGGAAGTTGAAATCTCAATATCCCCACTTGTTCTTAAAAAAGATGAACCAATAAAGTCACGCATGGCATAATCCCACCAAGCATGGAGTAGCATTTCATACAATGATTTTCAAGATTGAAATAATTAGTAGATGGTGAACGGTGAAATTTTTAAATAAACGTCCTTAGATAATCTTGTTAACCTGCACTAGGCCCAAGGAAAAAAAAACTGATTGGTTAGGTGTATTTAACTTTTATATATTCTTTATTAAAATTTAGGATCTCTTGCTTATACACCAAGTTAAATTATCACTTAGTCCTTTGCTTAAGCCAATACATTATATATTTCTGTAAAACTCACCAAAGAATGGTGTTTATCAAGCCACAAAAATAGCCATTTACATTGGAAAGCTTTGGGTTGCTTTTGCATTCAATAAACTTTTCATCTGTAGTGTGAAATGCAGAAAATAACTTGATGTAAGAGGAGAAAAACCGGGATCGTCTAATACTAAATATTCCCATAATCTATCCATCAACTTAGTAGCGGCACCCAGTTTCTATTGCAAAATATTTCAGGCCCGTTTGATAGCTATTTGGTTTTTGAAAATTACGCTTATAAACACTACTTCTACTCAGCAGTTTCTATGTCTTGTTATCCACTTTCTATTCATGTTTCCAAAAACTAAGTTAAGTTTTTTTTTTTAAAAAAAAGTTTTTGAAACATTTTTTTAAAAAATAGCATTTGACTAGGAATTCTAGTCTTTCATTAGGATGGATGAAAATCATAATAGAGAAATGAGGAAAAAACAAGCATAAGTTTCAAAAACAGTAAACTAAAAACGAAATCATTGAATGGATCTCAGTTTTTCATAAAGTTCAAAAGAGAGACCTGAAGAGCAGCCGGACCAACCCTCCATGTATCAACTTGCCACTTGACCTGTCCTCCAGCACTGATGACACGCTCTCTCTCTTCAAGACAACTAGCAACATGATCCTGATAGAAAATGTTGATTACATCAGATATGTTAAGAACACAATATAATGAAAAAAGATTAAAAGAAAGAAAGAACAAAATGAACACAAACGAAACTCACCTTACTTAAAACAATGGGATCCCCAGCCCGACACAATATTGTCCTACAATCACCAGCATTGGCAACAAAAAGCCTGTCTCTAACAATTAGAGCAACAACAGCAGTGCAACCAGGATGCCAGTCTTTCTGTTTAACTTTCTTGGATTTGCGAAATAACTCAAGTTCTTTTCTAAACTCAATGTCTGTTTTTACAAATGCTTCCATTAATGCATCTGCAGGACTGCACACGGTAGATTCCATCTGAGTATATAAAAATAAAAATACCGAAAGGTGAAGAATGGAAAATCTTAAAAGAAAGAATGAAAACCTTCTTGTGGAAAAAGATGATCGCAAGAATCCAGGAATTGCTTGAGCTGAAAACTCAGCAGCTGCTGCACCTGCATGCTTTAAAGCTAAAGCATTAGGCATTTCACATACTAGCAATAAGTTGAAGTGATTAGTAATTGGTAAGGTAACAGAACGGCAGAGCCAGAAGGATGTCTAGCATATCAAATACAAGTCTTTGTAAAAGTTCTCTCTTTAAATCACAACAGTATGCTTCCCCAAATATTAGCTATGGTTTAAATATGAAAGGTACTCTAGATGTGTAATTGTTTAGAGAAATTAGGCCTCTGGAATTCTAAGAATAAAATAAAATAAAGTAAAACCTCGATACCTGCCTCACTGTCACTTCTGAAGGTGCTCATCGCCTTTTTCAAAACAGTGTCCCAGCCCAATTACCACGTCCTAGGATATTAGGTAAATTGAATCAAAGCCAATCAACCATGGATCTATGTTCTAAACAGCTTCCACCCCTAGAGAGTAGCTGCTTTCATACAATTGTAAGCACGAATCAAGTTTTGGGAGTTTCCTAGGACCCCTGCTATCCATGCAATAACTACCATTTTTCCTAATTCCTTCCATTCCTGTTATGTAACTTTCATCCCAACCACTCTCATTAATGGTTGCTGAAATGTTTGAATCCCATCCACTTCCCTCTGCACATACCTATAACTGTTTTCTAGATCATCATCTCCTTCCAACCTTGATCTCCTTCTCCAGCACAAGTAAATTGCATTACAGGCCTATCAACTTATCATGTCCAATCCCGTTGCATTAATTATACCTCTTGCAGTTGATCTACATGGCTTGTATGAAGTAGGCCACTTATTTTTATAAAAAACCAATTTCATTTGAAGACGAAATATACAAAAGAGAGAAGATTCCATAAAAAATCTAGCAAAGAAGTCATAGAAACGCTCTCTCAATTGGGTGTAGTAGAAGGGAGATTATTCACAAAAAAGTAACGATAAGTCACACCAAGAAGAACAATCTAAGATAGTGACATCCGATGATTTGAGTCTCTCTCAACATCATAAAACATTCTTGATTTTCTACTAGCCACACTTTCCAAGAAAGAGATTGGATTGCATTAAGCCAAAGAACCTTCCGGCTTCCATCTCTTCAAGCATATGACAGCACAAAGTTGACAAATTCAGTCATCAGTTTTCCTTGGCTAAAAATATCAAACCCGTTCCACCAAAGTTTCAAAGAAAAAGGGGTTTAGTAATTATCTGTTAGGCCTTATCTTGTTTGACAGGACCCCCTTCTTAGATTGGTTGGGATGAGTTTCTTTTAAGTCTTTTTACCCAAAAAATTCCTGCCGAAGGACGTGTACTCTTGTTATTCAAAGAATGAATCTCACAAAAGTCTATTCCATAAGACTTGAGTTACATATATATAGGCGAGATAGAAACCCTAATCTAGACAATATGAAATTACAATTAAGGACAATATACATAGATAATTACAATTAAGGACATATTATAACACTCCCCCTCAAGCTGGAGCAAATATATCAATTATGCCCAGCTTGTTACATAGATAATTTATTCTTGCTCCATTCACAGCTTTGGTAAGAATATCTCCCAACTGTTCTCCAGTCTTCACATATCCTGTAGATATCACTCCTTCTTGTATTTTCTCACGAATGAAATGACAGTCCACTTCAATATGTTTAGTTCGTTCATGAAACACTGGGTTGGATGCAATGTGCAGAGTGTCACGGTCGTACTCATCTTACCGTGCGGCACCATGATTTTCTCTTTGAACATGGCCAGCCTAAAGGCTATCTCTAGCCAAATACACTCTTTTTCACGAGTCATTCTACTCTGTCGGACCTTTAGGCGAGGTTCTTTCTTCCTCAACCGAGTGTTTTCAACTTGACACTTGCAACTTTGTTTGCTCTCGGCCATGTACGTCGCCCCCACGTACATTTCAACCAGTTCCTTCATCTTAGTTCTCGCAATATCGGCTATCCCATTTCTCCTCAGAGTCGGGACCTTACCGGGATGAGTCCAACCCCAAACTAGGGTCAGAACTAGCTTCCAAGGCTTACCGGGTACAACCGAGTGATTCCTACCGCATACTAGCTCATACCTAGCTTAACGGGACCACAGAGTGTTTCCGGGATGATTCCTGCCGCACTTTGGGCTAAGGAATATCAAACTAGCCAACCGGGATGAGTATTGACGCCTACCGGCTCAATACTAGCTTTCTATCAATTACCGGGTGCCCACCGGTACTTTAGGATGCCATCCCGAACCTTAGGATGGCACCAAGCTTCTTTTCGCTTAAGGGCACGCTTATCGAGAACCGACCCTCGGGTCACTTGCATCAACCGGGACCAACCGGACATCCACCAACTCGAACATAATCTCGGCATGACGACACTTGCGACCATACCGTGTCGTTTGAGAATACCGTGTCGGAAATCGGGCATCAACAGCAACCTCTAGCTCACCCGAGAAGGCGCAATGTCGGCACACCCGTGCCACCCGACACTGTCCTTGAGTTACTCCTCCTCACAGGAAGATGTCCGAGACACTCGTCCCACGACACTCGCCCACGCCATGACACACTCATGTGTCATGAGGTGGCTCACTTAGGCACCATGGCCCAGGGGTGGTGGAGAGCCAACACCATGCCTCCCCCTATAGTACATTCTGAACAATTTTCACTATGGCACCAATGCACGCTCATAGTGCTACCTCGTCACACGTTTTTGGTAGAGCGCCCGTCCGAACTCCGATTGACACGAAATTCGACGTGCTTCTATATTCCATCAATATGGGACTAACTCCAGAGCCGCTCGTCCAAACTCGCGACGAAACTCCTTTTTCTGAGGATACGGCCCGGGGCCCCATCTGGCCCCCCATGGGCTTGACGCTGACACTACTCATGGCACTGATGCTTGTCTTCTTGCTTGATGCTCAACCTTGCATGCTTGCCCACTTATCTTGGTGTGTTGGATGATGCATCGTCCTCCTCGATCGCATCATGACACTTCTCTTTCCCGGCCCTTTAGTTGGCCTGACAGACGACACCTTTCATGTGTCGTCGTGCTTGCTTCGACACGTCGACGTGCTTACTTCTTGCGTGTCGACGTGCTTGCTTGTGCTTTGCTCGCTTCGTGGGAGTCTTAACCCACTCTCTTATAGTAGGGTTGAGACACAGAGCAGCTTGATTATCACACCATAATTTAGCTGGCACGGTAATGCTAAAGCCCATCTCAGATAAAAGTTGATGTATCCACATTATCTCACACACAGATTGTGCCATAGCTCTATATTCTGACTCCGCACTCGAACGTGAAACTACATTCTGTTTCTTACTTTTCCACGACACTAAGTTTCCTCCAACAAAAACGCAATATCCAGTCGTCGATCTCCTATCTTCTCGAGATCCAGCCCAATCTGCATCTGAAAAACACTTAATCCTTGTGTGACTATGATCTTTATATAAGATCCCACGTCCAGGTGCAGCTTTCAGATAACATAAAATTTGTTCTACTGCAGCCCAATGATCTACTGTAGGAGAAGACATAAACTGACTCACTATACTCACAGCATAAGCAATGTCTGGTCGTGCTGTTAAATAGTTCAACTTCCCGACTAGTCTTCTATATCTCTCAGGGTCTTTAAACAATTCACCTTCTTTAGCAAGTAGCAAATTTGGTATCATTGGAGTACTACATGGTTTGACTCCTAGTTTTCCAGTCTCAGACAACAAATCAAGTACATATTTTCGTTGTGATAGATAAATACCTTTCTTGCTCCTCATTACTTCAATACCCAAGAAGTATTTTAACTCTCCCAAATCTTTAGTATGAAACTAACCCTGAAGAAAAGTTTTAAGAGAGGATATACCTGATACATCATTGCCAGTGATAACAATATCATCAACATACACAACTAGCAAAGTAATACCATGCTCTGATCGTCGATAAAATACAGAATGATCAGACGTACTCTTCTTCATACCAAAACATTCAAGGGCTTGACTAAACTTATCAAACCATGCATGAGGGCTCTGTTTCAATCCATACAAAGATTTTCGAAGTCGACACACTTTACCACTCTCCCCCTGAGCAACAAACCCAGGTGGTTGCTCCATATAAACTTCTTCTTGAAGATCACCATGTAGAAAAACATTCTTAATATCAAGTTGATGCAAAGACCACTTGTGAGTAGCAGCCATGGAAAGAAACAATCGAATGGAAGTCAATTTGGCAACAGGAGAAAAAGTATCAGAATAATCAGTCCCATAGATTTGGGCATAACCCTTGGCAACAAGGCGAGCTTTCAGACGAGCCACTATGCCGTCAGGATTGAATTTGATAGCAAACACCCATTCACACCCAATTGCCTTCTTGCCTGCCGGCGGAGACACTAAATCCCAAGTACCATTGTCATCCAAAGCAGTCATCTCCTCGATCATTGCACTACGCCACCCAGGATGAGATAAAGCTTCATGAACAGAGTTAGGAATAGAAGTGGAATCAAGAGATGTAAGAAAGGAATAAGTGGGAGGAGACAACTGGTTATACGAAACAAATGAAGAAATAGGATAAGTACAAGTGCGCTTACCTTTCCAAAGGGCAATAGGAAGATCATCACTCGATCCTGGATCAGATGTCGAAGAAGGTAGAGGTGGAGGACATGTTCCTGAGGGTTGTTGAGGAGACCGTCTGGAGAAGACTCGAGTAACAGGTGGATGAGACGAAAGAGATACAGAAGACGACAGAGGAAGAGACGGTGTAGGATCGGTAACTTTGGTAATCTCATAAATCAAAATATCATCATCCTCCCCTTGACAAGGACTGGACGGTGAAGAACTAAAGGGTATATCTTCAAAAAACGTAACATCAGGAGATACAAGATATCTGTTCAGATTAGGAGAATAACAACGATAACCCTTTTGAACACGCGAATAGCCTAAGAATATGCATTTCAAAGATTTTGGATCTAACTTAGTACGATGGGGACTAACATCCCGAACAAAACAGACACACCCAAATATCTTAGGAGCAATAGGAAACAAAGGTTTTGTAGGAAACAAAACACGATAAGGAATCTCACCGCTGAGAACAGAAGAGGGCATTCTATTAATCAGGAAGCAAGCGGTGGAAACAGCATCCGCCCAAAAAGGCTTAGGGACATGCATTTGAAAGGATAGGGCTCGAGCTGTTTCAAGTAGGTGTCGGTTTTTTCTTTCAGCAACTCCATTTTGAGATGGAGTGTCAGGACACGAGGATTGATGAATGATGCTATTATCACGTAAGTAAGACCCAAGTACATGAGAAAAATATTCACCAGCATTATCAGTGCGCAGGATTTTGATAGAGACATCAAATTGAGTTCGAATTTCAGCATGAAAAGCACAAAAATGAGATAGTAATTCAGAACGATTTTTCATTAAATATAACCAAGTCACACGAGTATAATCGTCAACAAAAGTAACAAAATAGCGAAAACCAGTTTGGGACACAACAGGACAAGGATCCCAAATATCAGAGTGAACTAACTCAAATGGAGCACTAGCTCGTTTATGGACTTTAGGACTAGAACTAAGACGATGAAACTTAGCAAACTGACACGAATCACAATTTAAAGAAGACAAAGAACGAAATTCGGGATAAAGTTTCTTCAACACAGACAGTGATGGATGACCTAAACGACAATGAACTTCAAACAGAGATGTAACGCCAGGACAAGCCACAACTTTCGGGATCTGGTAGTCGAAAATGTAAAGGCCTCCTGACTCATGTCCTCTACCAATAATCTTCTTCGTCACATGATCCTGAAACAAGCAATAACTAGGAAAGAACGAGACAAAACAGTTAAGATCACGAGTAAGTTGGCTAATAGAGATTAAATTAAAAGACAATTGAGGCAAATGTAACACAGAGGACAAAGAGAGGGAAGAAGTGAGATTAACGGTGCCAGAGCCAAGGACAGAAGAGGTTGAGCCATCTGCCAAGGTAACAGATGGGGATGAGGTAGGGGACAAAGGACTAGAAAACAAGTTAGAATTACCTGTCATATGAGCAGTGGCACCAGAGTCTATGACCCATTTGGTAGATGATGTAAGGAGGCATTTTGTATTACCTGTCTCAGCAATTGTGGCAATAGGAGTCGATGAAGAAGATGCCTGTAGGGATTCTTCGAATACTTGGAATTTAGCAAAGTCTTCAACAGAGATGGTAACCAAAGGTACAGACAGGTCGGAAACTCAAAACCGAGAAGAACCCAACTGACGGACGTGGAACCGGAGGTCCCACGCGCCCCCACGCGCCGGCGCGTGACGGAGGAGTTCAAGCTTCAGGCGGCGCGTGAGCCTCACGTGCGGCAGTTCCTGGCGACTGACGAAGACAGACGGCGTCGGATGGTGGTGACGCTTCTCCTAAGGTGGGTGGTGTCGACAAACGGCCACTCGAACTCGATGACCAAAATACCAAACCCTAACTCTATGAGAATGTTGCCGTCAAACGAAAGTTCGAAACCCTAGAGGGCTCTGATACCATGTACTCTGTTATTCAACGAATGAATCTCACAAAAGTCTATTCCATAAGACTTGAGTTACATATATATAGGCGAGATAGAAACCCTAATCTAGACAATATGAAATTACAATTAAGGACAATATACATAGATAATTACAATTAAGGACATATTATAACAGGACGCACTGAGTAGTAGAAGAGCTTTGGCCAGCTTTAGAAGAAGAATTTCATCACTTGTATTGATACAATGTTAGATGTTCTTATTTTCCATTTTGATACTAATTCACTGGCGCGTTATACAATAGTTTCACTATTAATGCAGGGATTCAACATAGAATTTTTCCCTTGAAAAAAAAAAGGGATTTGAAGGTGATTTGTGGGGAAAATTTTCCATTCTACCTTTTATTGACAAAAATTCTAAAAAAATTTCAGCAAAGGTACTGTTCACACAAATATATGCGGAATTATCACTAAAGCAATAAAGTAGTGTGAACTAATGACAGTTGCATTCTTCTCCAATTTCAGTCTGAGGTGCTTCGGTAATGGTTAAAAGAATTTACAATTACAAACCTCTATGACCATCAAAGATCCCAAAGACATGGATGTCCTCTTCACTGCAGAAGTGAGGCAAAAGGAAATGAGAGTCCTCCATGTTCTCCCTCCTCCCACAGGTGGAGAAGGATCCCCAAGAAAGTGTTGGGCGGTATGCCAATTGGCCAGTTGAGGAATCAAGCCACTCATTCAAAGCACACCCATCTGCATCAGATGACTTTTGAGAACAATGTTCTCCCTGATTTGACCAGTTAATATCTTCTCGATACGCACAATCATGTTCATTAGCATTACCAAGCCTACCACCCAAGTCAGGTTGTATAGGGGTGACAGATTCTAGACCCTTTCTATTCTCCCAAATTGACTCCAAGTCTATAACTAAATCAGAAAAAGATGGTCTGTTTTTAGGATTTGCATCCCAGCACCTCCGTATAAGTGATAACAACCTAGATGGTGTGCCAGATTCATCACTAGGAAGAGCTGGCCGCAAGCCATCTGAAACAATAGCTGCCGTAAGGAGCTGCTCTGTATAATTCATTTCCAGAACAGTGTGGGCCTGCCCAATGAAAATTCACAACATTCATCTAGCCATCAAGTGCTTTGAAAAAGAAAAGATATATTTTCATGCATCACTGCTAAGTATAAATATGAAATGTGATAACAGAGTTGTGATATGCCAATATCCACCTCATAGGGCATAGGATTTTCCAGTCAAGTAATGCTTTTCATTCCAAGATTTTTTCTTTCCCCCTTTTTTTCTCGATAAGAAATAATTTCATCAAGACATCAACAAAACGAAGGCTAGATTTATATTTTAGCACCCCATTGCTTGAGTGGTTTTCAATTTAGATTCTAAACAGTTTAGAATGTTTTAATCTAGCTGCTTAAATTTTAAGATTTTTCAATTGCGCCATTCCCATCAATCAATATATGTTAAATGTGGTTGATGGTAAGCTTACACAACATATGACTTAGTGAGTTGGTAGAAATTTGGAAGAAAAATAAGAAAATTTCCTCAATTAGGTGTTTCATCCTTTAACTTTCTAATTGCAAGGAAACAAACCTTATTCATGAAAAGCCAAGGTATAGAGCACATTTAAAATGAGGGAGCTAAAGAATTACAAAAATGAATGAGAGAAGCTATGGAGTAAAAAGAAATATTGTGTTTACTACTGATTGCTATCTGTGGTAGTGGGTGGGGGAAAGACATATTAAAAAGTTTCATAGGAAGCGGCTACAAGATGAATGAGATTGAAAAGGCCACTCCACTACCACGAATAGAAATCAGTAGCAGCTAGACTGTTTCTTTTATAAAAGAGTGGGGGTGCAATCTATATACACGATCTATTGGTATACCACAGAAATAAATAACATAATAATAATAGTAATAAAAAATAATAATTAAAAAAAAGAAGACAAAAGGACAGAAAGCAAGTAGATGGTAACTTGGGAGTTGGCTATAGTATATACACAAATATGTTTTAAAAGATATATGTTGTTGAATGTTCCATGTCCATATACATTCTCCTCAATCAATAGCTGAACATCAGTAAGAAATGCTTGAAATATCCAATGGAGTGTTACTTGATCAATATCTAATGTTCATTGGTAAAGAATTAATTAATTCAACATATCTGACCTGTGCTTCAGTACGAAGATCAGTATATGGAACAACACCAGTCAAAAGCTCACTGCAGCAGAAAAGTCACAGATTCAAGATTCATGGGGAAAGATAGAAAGAAGCTACAGAAGAAAAACGTGATTGCAGTGGTCAACAACTTTATTCTTACTATCCAAAATTAAATAAAATTCTAAAGTAAAGTTTGGAAAGTGCAAGGACCAAAATGGAATAATTTTGAAACTCCTTTATAGGGAGTACACCAATATTTTTTCAAGAAGGATTGATGCAAAGAGACATTTTAGATGGGTCGTCCACATACAATCAAATCCAATATACATATATTAAACTTCCAGCAATGTACTTGTACTTCTACCTTCATTTTGTTTTTAAAACTTGAGGATGGAGTTTTTTGTTTTTTTTTTGGGAGGGATAGAATTGATCTAATAGGACTATGTTAATTTTTGGTTTTTACCTGGTTAAATCCTTCTTACTATCCTTTTCTATTAACTCTTTATAAGTAGGGCATAGAATTTTACTTAATTTTGGTCCTTAAACTTTCGAAATTATTTATATCTCTTAACTTTAGAAAAATTGAATCCATTGGCTTCAAGTATATGTATCGACATGCAGCATGAATTGGAACCAAATGGGTCGAGCAGTTGACTGAGGTGAGTTCCAATAAGTGAATATTAGGTGATAAAATAATACCAAAACTAAATCAATTCTTTTTTGAAATTTAGGGAATAATAAACATTTTGAAAGCTTATGGACCAAAGTAACATAAAATTGATTTAATCCCTAATTATTATTTTGGACAGCTTCTTCGGTTCTTTTATTTACTATGTTGGTTTTTGGAGATAGATTAAACACAATTCAAAGCTGTTTTAGCTTTGAAAATTAAGAGGCCTATCGACAACCCAAAGGCATTGATAAGTATCCAAATCCATTAATCAAAATCCTATGATATGAGTGCTGTACACACCTAAAAGATTCCAAGCTGGAAATCTAGCTTGTATTCATTGAGTGAATTTTCCTTCGGTAGAGGAGCTACAGCTCCTTAGAAATGCATTCTTCCTTTTAAATTCTCTCTTGCTACATAGTTTACCCAAGCAATGGAACAAATGTGTAAAAATAAATCAAATAAGAAGTCTTACTTCATTAGAATGCCAAAACTATAGACATCTGATAGGTCTGTATGTATTTCCTTCTTCAATATCTCAGGGGCCATATAAATGAGTGTCCCAACCATGCTTTTCTTATAGAAACCACCTGTTGGCTTGCCAGATGACTTCCAATTTTCAGCAGAAATTTCTTTAAGATATTTCCCGTATATTGCTAAACCAAAATCAGCCAAGTATGGATGCAAATCTTTGTCAAGCTGCATCAGAACACCACTAAAGCTTAGTGCCAAGTACACCCCAACAAAGGCCATACCACTTGGAAATGATCAGATTAACAAAGTAATCTGGAAGACACTTACAAGAACATTTGCTGGTTTCACATCTCTATGTACAATCCCCAAGTTATGCAAATACTGCAAAGCCTTTGCTGGAAGAGAATAATTGGAAAGAGTATAATGTAAATATGAACTAAATATGCATCCTTAATTAAGCCTAAAAATGAACGTAAAACTATTTATACAAGTTTTATTGTATCTGCAACAGCAACTTTATTGTTATTTTTGTACGAAATATTTAAAAACATGGAAAATTGTGTGCCAATAGCTAAGTGTTTAGCTACATGTAAGCAGATAAAATGTTTGTGAAATATGAAAAAAGAACATCACCAGATAAGGTCTTAAATTGCTGCTGACTATAGAAAATAAAATAACTAACGTTAGCTGGACCTCTTTTAAACTATAGCTTTAACGAGGATTGCTGCCTCATCAAGAATAAGGTAGGATAAAGGTAAGTGTACTTAGCAATGCGGGTATTTTTCTGCTTTCGCGAGGTCTAATGCCTTGTTTTGGGCGTCTATCAAAGAATTTTATAATTAATTGTTAGACGTAATTCTTTTGGATTGGAGCATGTTTTTGTTTAGTTAGGTTCGACTCCTCTTTTAGGGCAGTTGGTTTTTTATTCCATTTTTTTATTGGACTAATATTCTGTTTTTTTCGGACTCGAGGACATGGAATTAAATGCTTGATACGGAACTATTGGACTAATATTCTGTTAGGATACCACCTAACAAGAATCAAGATTTGAAATATATTGAAATATAAAGGATAACTACAAGATAAACCAAGTATAGGACACTTGGAATCTCCTCTCTTGAGTACGCTAACTCAAGCCCTGAATCACTCAACAATCGTCTGCTTCCCTCAAACCCCCTCCCTCTATTTATAACCAAATACACTAACTAACTCCCTAACTAATTACCCTTATGCCCTTACTAATATCCATAACTAGGTACCTTACATATTCTCCCCTTTTTATTCTTTCATTTTACTTGATTGATGCTCTGTTTCTTCACTAAAAGAAATTAATTAATTAGTGTGACATGTTTATTTACTAAATTAAATTCTTTTAGTGAGTTTATTGATTATCAAGAATGTCTATGGACATTCGTAAAATTGAAACATCTGTATTTTATTGACATCAATATTTAGAACCATGAATATAGGCACTACTCTATCATTGTTAAATTACTCAGTGCTTAAAGAAAGATAATCATAAAACCCGGAGTTTGAGGAGAGAAAAAGGTACATATACAGAAACCAAAACACTCAAATTGTACAAATGAAAAATTATTGACACAAAGGTACAGGATAAACTACTTAATATAAATAACAAAATGTTATCAAAACTTATACTACAAAAAATTACCTAACTCTAGAGTGATCATAAGCACCTGATTGATACTTGGATTCCATTCTTCAGCATGCAATTTCTCCGCAAGATTTGGAGACTCGTAGAATTCAAAGAAAAACATGTAGTTAGGTGGCTTCGCATTTGCTGCAACCAGTTTTACTATGCCTGGATGATCTAATTCACTTCATGGAAAGAAAATTTGATGATTAGAAAGAAGACGCAGCACCCATAATCATCAGTGCTTATAATTATTTTTTTAAGCAAGAGAAGACTATTCATTGATGGATGAAAACATACAAAATGTACAAAGGAAGCAACCACCCAAAGGGGAAAAAAAAAAAGAAAAAGAAACAGCCAACCAAAAATAAAAATAGGCCAAAAACAAAAGAAAAACAACATAGACTGAACAGAAAAGTAAACTGACCAATCAACAAACTTAACCCACAACAAAGAACCAAAAACCAAAGAAAATGCTCGACAAACTAAAGAAATCAAACACAAAGAACCAACGGAAGATTTACTCCAAAACAGCCAAGGACAATGTTAGGATACTTCCTAACAAGAACAACATCTGAATATATTGAGATGTAACTATAAAGAAAATACAAGATAAACCCAAGTACAAGGCACTTGGAACCTCCCTCTTGAGTGTCCTCACCCAAGCCCTAGATCACTCCATAGAATAACCTCTCCTTCTCATAATAACCTCCCTCTATTTATAACAAGTAGTAACCACCCTTGTACAATAACTACTAGTAACTCCCTACCTATCTAACTACCCTTATACTCCTTAACTAACACTAACTAAATATCTAGTACCTAACAGACAACTGGTTGAAAATAGCAAGCCAGCCACTCCAACAACTTTCTGCAACCCAAAAGAGAATAGAGCTTTCCACCACGAAGCATATCTTGCAAAAACTTTGGCAGATAAACTTAGAAAGGTGCTTCCTAGTACTATTTCTACTTCCCAAGGAGTGCAAGCAAATTTTAGATCAAGTGTTGATTGTAAACGAAGCTTTGAGGACTGTACAAAGAGAAGGATAAAAGGTGGGATCTCCAAGATAGATTTTGAGAAAGCCTATGATATTGTTGGCTAAATATTTTACATAGAGTTCTTTTGAAAAAGGTTTTGGCAGTAAATGGAGAATATGGATTTGGAACTATATTGGATCAGTGAATTTCTCCATTTTTGTCAATGGGCAGCCAAGAAGTAAGATTTTGGTGTCCAAAGGCCTCAGATAAGGTGACCACCTCTCACCTTCCTGATATTATGAGCCGGTTAGTGTTGGTAGGCCAATAAGGGTTTAGTTGAGGGCCTTGTTTAAAATACTAGTCTTAGTGTGTAAAACATAGAGACTTTAATGAGAAATTTCTTATGAGAACTCTTAAATCACCGATTGACCCAAAAGCTTAAGCTGATAGGTGAAAGCAAAGTTAATATAATATCTAACACTCCCCCTCACATTTGCGGGCTTGAAGTATGAAGAAGAGTCAAGCAAGTGGAAATGGATATTAATTGGGGAGGAAACAACAATGCAGGGGTTTGAACCCAGGATATCCTGAACCAACTTTCTCTGATACCATCTTAAATCACCAATTGACCCAAAAACTTAAGCTGATAAGTGAAGGCAAATTTAATGCAATATCTAACAAGAACAAATCTAAAAGGTTGGTGAATCTCGCTTGGTTAAATTGGAAGTAGTTTCACAATCAATGGAGACTAGAGGTTTAGGCATTGGTAACCTGACAGTCTGAGACTATATAATGAGGCTATGTTGGCAAAATAGTTATGTCATTTATTCATAGAACTGCACATCCGGTGGTAAGGATCATACTGATTAGTGAGTAAGTATGATTTGCACCCTTTTGAGTGGGTTGAAGGGCACTAGTAAAAACCTCTAAATGGCTATTGCTTTGGATTTTCCTTTATTCTCCCAATTCATGTTTTTTAGGTAAGAAACATTTCATTGAATAAATGAAATAAAGGGAAACCCTAAAGCACCTAAAGGTGATTACAATAGAGATTTTCAATTGGAAATAAGATAAGAAAGACTAAAATGCTTAAATGGATGCTTAGTTTTGCACCAATACAAAGATGTGGACAGAACCAAATCCATAAAATTATCAAAAGCTGAAAAGTTTTAATTTTCTTAGAGAAATGATTCATCCAAATAGCAGAATATAAATCTTTCACAAGAGACATCCTATAGGGTACTTAAGCACCTTGGATAACCACACCCCAAAAGCCAGCTATTGAGGTGAGATAGCCAAGTCACTTAAGTACCACATTGTCCATCACATTCTAACCGATGTGGGACAAAGGTAGGTCATACTACCTTGGTTCCTAACAATACCCATTACCGGAAAGCTGACGTCCCGATGGCTAGACCGGCGGTACTTCACTCAGAAAACACTCGGTTAGAACCTTCCGTCGGTGCTCCTCTCTGGAATGTCGATAACTGGCTCTGATACAATTGTCAGGTAATTAAGCACCTTGGAGAACCACACCCCAAAAGCTAGCTATTGAGATGAGAGAGTCAAGCCACTTAAGTACCACATTGGTCATCCCATTCGAATCGATGTGGGATAGCCCATACTACCTTGATTCCTAACACATCCTTGGGCTTTTGTCATCCCCTTAACCAAGAGACATTTGTAGTGATCTCCCTTCTTCCAGTCATCTCTAATCAATTGGCACATTCAAGGAAAAGAAATTTTCGAGTTTGGGTTTCTAATCCGATCGAGGGTTCCTCTTGTAGATCTTTCTTCCATGTCCTTTGCTCGTCTTCTCTATCTCAGCGGTCTTAGTTTTCTTCTGGCCAAAATCCCTAATGAAACGAAGTTCTTCTTTTGGCAAGTTCTGCATGGGAGAGTGAACACCTAAAAGTAGGAAGATATTCTTCTTTTGTTGTGGCTGCAACGTTGTGCTCTTTGCAGATGGAAGGAGGATTTGGACCTTATTGTGGGGTTTCCAATTAGCTTATCCCTTTAGAGTCATTGCTTTAGTTTGTTTGGGATTGCTACAGTGCATAAAAGAGATCCGTCACTCTATGATCGACGAGGTCCTTAAGAATTCTCCCTTTCAGGTTAAGGGAAGAGTGTTATGACATGCTTCTCTTCTCTCTGGACCGAAAAGATGTTTAAGTTCCTTTCAGAATCAAGTTAGGGGACTCCCATTGTAGGCTTGTTTTTTGTTTGCTCTTTTACATTCTTTCATTTCTGTCAAATACATAAACATTTGTGTGTGTGTGCGTGTGTCAACATAACAGAGCAACAGAGAGGAGGGACTGACCATAGTAACTGGAGCTCCTTATGAAACTTGTCCAATTCCTCAGAAGTAGACAAGGTGGGCTTCTTTACAGCAACTTTTTTACCATCCAACCTTCCTTCATACACAATACTCTCGGCCCCTGCATCACCATTCGATATATCCAATATTTCAACAAAATCTCTTACGTAATTCTATCACAAGCTTGTACAGTGAAGCAATTGAACCGAAATCAAGTAGTGGAGCGTTTAGAGCTTACCTCGCGCAATTGGGGAGAGCAACGTAAATGCGGAAGGTTGAAGATGAAGAGGAATCGATTTGCTGGAGCAGCAGCCCCTGATGCACGTGTTTGGATCCACAATTCCCAAACCCATATCCGTTCCTGTGGAGCAAAAGAAGAAATGTTGAGGAAAAGCTCATATTGTGTTCAGTTTATACCATTGGAGCGTGGGACATTTCACATTGTATTACTCCTTTCGTCAATGCTTCAGTTTTGCAGTTAGACGTTGTACCGTTGGCAAGCGGATTTTCGTCGCCCAAAATTTGTTCCAAATAATTTAACCGCTAGTTTTAGTGACAAGACTGGATCGAACACAAGGACTTTTAGAATTTCTCAATCAAAGCTCGAGGGTAAGCAAGGTGTTTGAAGGTTTTGTTTGATGGCAAGAATACTTAAATTGCACCAAAGAAAAACACAAAATAAATAGTTGAAAATTTATATGAGACAGCCTAGCTTAAGTTAAAACGGAATTCTTAATCATAGAATTCTCGTTAGAGGAATTAGGTAATTACTTTAACCTAACCAAATCATTTGGAAAAGTCAATTGATTTGTCCTATCAACTAATTAATACAAATTGAATGAATATGTAATTTTCAAGCGCCTAATTAAATATTCAATTGATTCAATTCTAAGTTGGTTAGAACAATGCTCATCTAATTTGATTCGCAAGTTAATCTCTTCTTTCGAATTAACATACAACAAGTGTCACAATTCGTAAATTAATTCAAAGCAATAATCATACATTACAAAGCATACGAGAATGTGATCATAATATAAGATTAAACATAATTGAATCCAACAATTACAAAACTTAGTTCAAAATCTCACAAATACACTGAAAATGATCCTAAAACCCAAGCCATAATATTCATTATGGACATGAAGGATGTGTTCTTGATGTTGAATCGGCTGGAAATCAAAGATGATTGACCTAAGCGGCTAAAATTGATATTTATAAAATCGTGACAACGTCGTAGCGCTGTCGCGATTTTGCGCGCACCTTGTCTTCGGAGCATCACGACGCTTTAAGGCAGCGCTGGATGCTGTGTACTTTTCAAGAAAAGCTTAGCTTTTGCCTTACAGCGTCGGGCATGATGTAAAATGGTAATTTTGGCATTCTACATCAAGCTCCGTTTTGGTCTATTTTAGTTCCATTTCGTCACAAACGCTTTGTTCTACCTTTTGATTGCTTGAAACCTACAAAATAATCAAATAACGACATAAAATGCAAGAAAAATCTCAAATTAAGCAGAACAAGATAACACATTTTCAGTGCTATCAACCGTCTACTTCCCATATTTGATTAGGTGCACCTATTCTTATACTCTACTTTTTTCTATTTAAGAAAAGAAAAGAGAAAAAAATAGTATCACGTGGCACAATTTTATACATAAATCCACAAATAGAATAAGAGCAATCAAAACATTCGATTAATTAATCCATAAATCCAATGCTATCAATCCTTAAGACAAAAGGGATTAAGCCATTCATGTTCATACGAATAATAGCAAAATCCCAAACTAAAAACCATTAGGTTTGGCAGGGTGATCTTTCGTAGTGTATTCTCCATAATCTTGAGACTTGAAATCCCTTTGGTAAGTTCCAAAATAATCATTTGTCTCCCAAATCGTGGCTTTGTGTTTTTGTCTCAAATTCTAAAGATTTCTCTCTAAAAAAACAACAATGAAATGATAAATATATAGAGAAATATACCAATGCATTCCTGTTTCTATCTCTGCTCTGTTAGCTTATTTGTTTATTATAATAATTTAATGCTATGTTATTATTATTATTATATAAATATTATATTTAAGAAAAATTTTAATAGATAAAAAAATTGTCAAACTATTTATAAAAAATAGCAAAAAAAAAAAAAAAAAAAAAAATCATAAGACCATTTCAATATAGATCCTGATAGACAGGCTTCTATCAGCATCTATCACAACTATCTACAAATTTTATTATTTTGTGTAAATAGTTTTCCTTATTTTTTATTTTTAAAAATTTCTCCTATATTTAAATTTCAAGTTTGTTTGTTTAATAATTGATCTAATGAATATGTTTGAATTGAACATTTAAATTTATATTATATATAATTTGATGGATAATTATTTACTTTTACAATTTTTCATTAAATTTAAATCATCCATGTAAACTAAATTTATTTAGAAATTTAACCATTTAATTAAAACTTTCCGATAGTAACTATTTAAATTAAAACTAAAAAAATTCAAATGGAGAACCCGATCGCACAAATTATTTGTGGAAATCTCAAATTACTCCTGGGAATCTCCATCCATTCTTTTATAAATTTTGTTAAGATAGAAAATGAAATAGGGAGAGGACGGATGGAAAGCCATCCATCCGTGAGCTCACTCTAGCCTAGCCTGTGGACATCTCTAGATATAAGGGTTGGGTTGCCAAGTACTTGGTTCGTTTGAGTCAACCCAACCATTCGGTTCATCTGGACAGCACACATTTTCTAGTTGGTTCCAAAAAAAAAAAAAAAAAAAATCCAACCAAACCCAATTCGCGTAGGAAATTAAAAGGGAAAAACAAAAAGGAGGAGCTAATTCGATTCTCTCCCCTTCATAATTTGCGAAAAGATCGTAAGTTGTGTTCTCCTTACTGCTTTTTGAATCGAGATAAGAAGAATATTTCCTTTTTTCTTTCCCATTCCGACTGATAAATTGTCGGCATTTTCTACCCTTCATTTATAGTTGAAGCAATCTTGTTATTGCATCTTCGAAACTGTTGGGAGTTGGATATTTTGATGTCTTTTACAACAAGTGAAGTTTTCTTCTCGTTCGTGGAGTGAATCTGAGTCCAATTTTGGGCATTTGATCTGATTCTTTGATCTGCAGTGTTGCTGGTAGTGTAATTGCAAGCGGAATTTGCGATGGCAATAGACCAGGCCGAGCTTAGCACTGAGCAGGTTAGTGATTGGATCTTCTTTTTGTTTTTTGCTTTTGACTTCTTAGATTTGATTCGGAGGTGGTTTTAGATGGTAATTAGTAGTACTCTAAAGAACATGATTTCTTCGATGGGGCTAAATGTTTCTTGATTATCGAATTATTTGTACTGTTTATCAGTTGGGTGGTGTGAGTGTCACTACACCCATCGGGATTGAATGTTATGTGTTTGAGCAGTTAGGTCAATGATCCAACGATAGTTGATTACTCATTAGTCACGGGTTATAAGTAATTGCAAATTTCTTCTAGGATCTAAAATTGCAATTCATCTAAGCATCTTAATGCCATTCATTAGAAAATATAACTGGATCGAGAAATTGAAGGGAGCGAAATCAAGATGTTGGTCTTGAGAGATTCATTTGCTTAACAATTGCAAGTTTGATTCTACGATGTCTTTTAAGCATTGTCACTTATAATTGGGTGATGCACGTAATCTGGAATTGTTACTAGGATACAGTTTCTTAAAAGATCTGGGATTTTCTCCTGTGGATCATCATTGTCATTATTCTTTTGATAAGTACTGGTTCCTTCCAGAAAAGAAAGAAGGAGATATGAGAAAAAGCCACAAACTTACCAGGCCCTACCAGCACAAAGGGGTGTTAATGTTTTGTCACAAACTCCTCTTCTTTAAGGCAGTAAGGCCTCTGATGTTCAGCTTATATTTGTCCCAGAGGTCTTGATATGCCCTTAGGGAGATCCTTGTAATTGATACTGGATGTCTTTTTATTTATTTATTTAGTTAAATTCTCTCTATCGCCCCCCTCCTTCTTTGCTGTCTTTTAGGATCTGGATATTGGGACAAGGAATAATCCCACTTTATCAAGGTCTTCTTTTTATAGTGGTTTTTCAAGCTGGGGGAGGGGTTCAAAAGGGTTTTGTTCACCTACTGATCCCATCTGCCTCTTGTACATTTGTTAAAAAAAAGGATTTTGTTAGGAGTGGGAAGGAGCGCCGAGGTTCTATTTATCTGGGCCAAAGGAAGTCTTTGTGGGAAGATCTTAGAAGTACCTTTAGGTTGTCCTTCGAGTTTGTGGTTTGAGTAGGGGATAAAAAAACTTGAGCTCCCAGGCTCAATATTCCCTTCCATTTGGCTGTTACTTAGGTGTTGACTACTAATCATCTGCTATGAACACACTCAACTCAAAGGTAATATGTCATTCCTTTCAACAAAAAGTGTTTCCAAGTTTTTTGGAAAAGTTTCTGCCCTCTGCTTGATTGAATTAATGCCAAATCTGCTGATGGACGAGGGTGCATTGGTCACTGCAAAACCTTGGGCGCGAGCCGCCATCGGTGCAGATCTTGATGGTAGTAGCAAATATTCAAAAAAAAATCTGCTGATGGACATCGGATTAGTTGCAGTTGTACAGGATCCCTGAGTTGAGGAACAATCAAGTTTGCTTTCATTTAGAAGAGGGGGTAGAAGAGAAAGCAAATTCTTGACAGTAGCTCAGTAGTTTTCTCAAGGCTCATAGGTATCATGATAGGTGCCTGAGAATAGGGTTCACAACCTCTTCTTTGCAAGGTTTTTTAATGAATTCTGGTAACTAGGCCGGGATGGATAAAAGGCTTTTAAAAAATTTCCTCCCCTCCTATGTTCTGAAAGTCATTTGTGAGCAGGGTTGTAATAAAACTATACCTGCTCCGCTGCTTTTCTATCATAGAGAGACATAATGCTTCCTCCCTGGAAAAAGCACCATGAAACTCTGCAACTCTTCCAAAAAGTAAATTTGCATTGATTTTTTTCCCCATATTCCAGACCGATAATGATAGGCTTCTCACATGGATTCACCCACCAAACGGGTGGATCCACTGCAATTTTGCAAGCAATTTTTGTTCCAAGGTTTGGATTTGAATGTGACATCTCCAAGGCTAGACTATTTGTGCGTACAGAAATCCTTATTTTTTATTATGTTTTTAATGTTCTTTCACATGGATTGTAAAAGTTATGTTTCTTAGAATTATGAAAACGACTTATAATGTTACCATTATTGGATGATTCACGCCCCCTTGATTACAACCTTCTATCCCATTGACTTCATCTTCTCCAATTTTGTGATGGAATTTGAGGCGAATGATTGCATATGTCTAATTGTTTCAGAAGAATGAAAATTCTTTTTGAATATGATTTATGAGTTTGAATTATCTTCCTGGTTGTTTCACCAAAATATTCCTCCTAAGAAAATGTTCCACAGTAATTGGATTTGAACATTTTTACCTGAAAGATGATTTTGTTCAACAGTTACATCGTTAACATTTTTTCTAATTGTGAAAGGTTCTTACAAGGGACATTCCATGGGAGACATACATGACTACTAAACTTATCAGTGGAACAAGCCTTCAGCTGTTAAGGCGTTATGACAACAGACCAGAGAGTTACAGGGCACAGTTATTGGATGATGTAAATTTTCCACATATATGTCTGATTTATTTTAATAATATAATTCATCTATCTATCTTTGTTTTTTTTTTTTTTATTATTATTTTTTTATATTTTATGAAATCTTGTTTGTCCACCCTATGTAGAGAAAATGGCGAATTAGGAACTATTTTCTTTACATTATATCATAACACTCTAAGTGCAGTTGGATTTTGTAGGATGGTCCAGCATATGTTCGGGTATTTGTTAGCATTTTACGCGATATATTTAAGGAAGAAACAGTGGAATATGTTCTAGCATTAATCGATGAAATGCTTACAGGTAACTTCATATGAATAGCGGTTGATGATTCTGTTTGGGATATCTCGTCATGGAGTTTTAAAAGATTTATATTTTCTATTTTTTTCTCGAAATATATCTGGGGATTTTTTAAAAAGTGTATAAAAAGGTGCTTTTCTGAAAAGTATGTTGTATTTGCAAGGTAACAATTAGAATATTCCAATTATATTAGAAGGGGCTGGTATAAGAGTGGTTTGGTAGCAGTTAGCAAGTTTTTGTAGGTTGAAGTAATTTATTAGGGAATCTAATTATAGCATTTGTCGTTCTGATTTTTATATTTTATTTTTAATTTTAGAAATGAAACAAAATGAAAGAATGCAAGGAAAAAGCAAGATTTATAATAAATACTTTTACTATCAGAACTCACATTACTACTTTCTTCTTAAAATGTTTCTCTAACTATGGGAGACTCAAATATTTATCAATAGAAGTCTTAACTAAAGTGTTTATGGACTAATAATTTCAGTTAAAGCAAATGAAAACATTAATAAACCTACTGATATATATGTTAAATGCTTTGGCAGCAAACCCAAAAAGAGCAAGATTGTTCCATGATCCTTCTCTTGCAAACGAAGATACTTATGAACCTTTCCTAAGGTATGTATGAGATTCTCGCACGGCTTTATGCACAGCCTTTTAAGTTAATCATACATTTCATTAATTTCTATGATCTTGATATTCTGATTTTCTTTTTTGTGTTTTTGCTTTTTGGAACTTGTCTCATGTATTACATTCTTTGCTAATAAGTTATATTGTTTCTTGACCAAGTAAAGTTTAATTCTTCCATTATGTATAAAGTAACATAATTTCATGTCCCCAAATGGTTGAACCTAACCAAGCTTTATAACCTACCTATACATAAGACATAATTCACATCCACTCATTTTATAGTTCAACAACAAGGGGGTGGGGGCTTTTGACCTCTCTTGGTCGAGAACAAGAACATGTGCCTAAACCAGTTGACTATGCTCAAGTTGGCTACATCCACTTATTTTAGATCCCACTTAAATCATCTTAAAGGAGAGTTTTAATCCTGACTATTTTAGGATCATTAGAACAAATGGAATGGAAGAAAAGGCCCTTGAATGAGTCTTGGAGGAAGTTTATTAATTCTCAAGTAACTAAGACAGAAACGAAGTTTTTGTGCACTTAATCTTTATAACCTTCCCCTGCAAAACAGTCTTCTATTTCTGCTTTGGTTTCCAGATTTTCACTTCACATCATTTATATTTCAGGAGGGTTTTGTTTCAGTTGATGTTACCAGAACCAATGGCCCCAAAAAAAGAACAAAAAAAAAAAAAAAAAAAAAAAGAGGAAGAAGAGAAAAAAAGTTCCTTTTTTTTTTTTTTTTTTTTTTTTTTTTTTTATTTAAAGAAAATTTTGGGACATCAAGGATAAAGTACCTTTCAACACTAACGGTTGCAATTTTTTAATAAAATTTTCAATTAAACTCAAACTTATTACAAATTTATCATTTTTTACATGTAATTCAAAATATTAGCAGTCTGCTAATTATATTTGGAAAAGTATAATACTAAGTAAAATTCTTATGTAATTCAGATTGCTTTGGAAGGGAAATTGGTTCATACAGGAGAAGAGCTGTAAAATACTTGCTCTGATAGTGAGGTACACATTTGGAAATGTTTTCCACCACAAATTTGAAGGGATTAGTTGTGTGTGTATATATGATTGATGTAACCATTATGGCATGCTTTAATTTCGTTCTCATAACTATAGTGCTAGACAGAAAACTCATGCTGGAAGTTTTGCAAATGATGATGCCTCAAACTCCAAGAGCAAAATTACTACCATTGATGATGTTTTGGATGGACTGGTGAAATGGCTTTGTGCACAGGTTTGCTGCATATGTTCAATATCTCTTTACCATCTCTTCAATGTAGAGTAACATAAACTGCATCCAAGAATCCAAGATTTTCCTGAGAGATCATTGATGTTATATATCTTATTCATTCCTTCATATTATTTTTTAATGGATATATATATGATGTGTTAATTGTTAAAATGTTAAAATAAAAAGAGTATATATTTTGATGTGTTGCAAGTATTGGCATCTTAACTTCTTTTGAAATGATGTCTCCATTTTGTGTTGTGGTTTTTAGCTTGGAATCTCTCAAAATTTTCTGTCCCACGAACACTTGTGATTAATTGGTACAGATGTGAGATTTGTTCAGCAAAAGCCAAAAGGAAAAAAAAAGTTATGTAAACATAAATACAAACCCATGTATGTATGTACTTTTCTTGTTTGATGATTAACTTTGAAATGTAAGGAACAAGAGCAGATGCAGGCCATCCACACCCTTTTAGTGGCCCCTTTATTTTAGTCAATTGAAAATTTATTATTGAGCTCTAGTTTCAACGATGCTGACACAATGGTCTTAAAATGTTTTGTAGCTGAAGAATCCTTCACATCCTAGTCGTGCTGTACAGACTTCTATCAATTGCCTTGCAACTCTGCTGAAAGAACCAAAGGTCAGATCCTCCTTTGTCCAGACGGATGGAGTGAAATTGCTTATTCCTTTGATTTCTCCTGCATCGACCCAACAATCTATTCAGGTAATGGTGGTAATTCAATTCTTGGCATTGGCACTTGTCTTCTTAATAGTTTGATATTTTCTTTGGATTTCTTATCATATTTATCATTTAACACTATGTTTGCATTTTTAAGGTTGTCTTCAGTAATCAATTACTCCATTTAATTTTGACAATTGTTATTAGCAAACTTTAATATTGAAGCTAACTGTTCTTATTATAACAGCTTCTATACGAAACTTGTCTTTGTGTTTGGCTCTTATCATATTATGAGCCGGCAATTGAATTCTTGGCCACTTCTAGGACCCTTCCAAGACTCATCGACGTTGTCAAGAGTTCCACGAAAGAGAAGGTAAAACCATCCTATGGTTTATTGTGGCCATTCTAATAAAGTTGCTTGTCTTGTTCTTTGCATTTTAGTTTGCTATAACCGACTTGTATTCATTCTCCCCTGTACATTCTTTGCAGTGTTGCGCCCTGCCTTTATTTTTTATATCTTCAAGTGATTAACCGCTCAGACTACGTTGGCTGGTTTACCATGTTCAGCTTCTAACATCAATGTTTATGTAACTTGTTTGTGATATTTCTACCAGGTTGTCCGAGTTATTATTTTGACCTTGAGGAACTTACTCTACAAGGGGACATTTGGAGCTCAAATGGTGGGTCTCGGACTACCACAAATTGTTCAAAGTTTGAAATCACAAGCATGGAGTGATGAGGTATGAAAAGTTGAAGATTTGCCTTCTCAAGTTTTGTTTAGTTTCTTCATAATAGTCAATGCACCAACCTCATTGATGGACATCAAAGAAACCATTCTTGATTTGATTTGTTTGTTTGTTTGCTTGTTTTCCCCCTTTTTTTTTCCGAACATGTAACCATTGAATAGAAATCACTTAAGTGACATTATTTTCTGTCTCAAGATTATCTCCATTACGTTGATGGTTAGTTGAAAGTTACTCAATGTCACGTGTTTTATCCAAATCTTTGATGGCTGAATTATACCCTATATCTATCTATCGAGGATTTCCTTCTGCCCCCATTTCCCCCCCTTCTGTATCAGATATAGGTGCTCCTTTCTTCTTTCTCATGTACCTTTTCTCCTGAGTGTGAAATGAATGACATTACTCATCGTTCCTAATATTTCTGTTTCATATTTTCACGATTACATAATTTTGTCCTATTATGTCCTCTATTTGATGTTTCCAAAAAGAGGGCATTGGAGGGACTAAGATAGGTTTGTGATTGAACTTCGCATATACTGGATTTGCAGAGAGATCATTATATACCTTTCTAAAGTTACTTTCATTGTTTGTTCCACCTTTCTGCAACCCACGTTCCCCACTTCCCTTAGTCTATAACTTAAAAAGGTTTCTTACTGTCGTAATTCTAACTTTGATAGTCTACTTAGCTTCTTTCCTGGCATGACTGACTTTTCTGCATTTGGTTCTTATATTCTTACCTGCCACCCCCCAACTGGGATAAGATTGTAGACAGAATCTTCATTACGAATTCACAATCTCTTCATTATGTGAATATGGAAATATGCACCAACAAGGCAGACTGATTTCCATTTTTATTCGAATTTATATTACCATATATACATTTCTTCACCAACCAAATTTTTTAGACCTTTCCCCACTTTTCTTCTTCTATAGTGTACTTACAAATGTGATTACCAATATGTAATAGGACCTTTTGGAGGCTTTGAATCAATTAGAAGAGGGGCTGAAAGATAACATCAAGAAACTAAGTTCTTTCGACAAGTATAAGCAAGAAGTCCTTCTCGGGCATCTTGATTGGTCTCCTATGCACAAAGATGTAAATTTCTGGCGAGAAAATATTACAAGCTTCGAAGAGAACGACTTGAAGGTTTTTTTCTCCCCCTCTCGCTCTAGATCCTTTTTTCTTTCTTGCCATTTTCTGAATCTTCACAAAGTCATTATCATGCTCAAATGGACTCAGTAAATATGCTTATTATGTTGATCCTACTTATATAAAGAAAACACTTTATCCTTCATTGATCTGTATGATATATGAAGAATTTGTTGGTTGCACTGAAAGTGAAAGTAATTTGTGAACTATTTGATACAGATATTGAGGGTCCTAATCACCATTCTGGACAGTTCCAGTGATCCAAGGGCTCTAGCAGTTGCTTGTTTTGATCTTTCACAGTTCATTCAACACCATCCAGCTGGGAGAGTTATAGTAACAGACCTCAAGGCCAAGGAAAGAGTGATGAAACTGATGAATCATGAGAATGCTGAGGTTACAAAATATGCCCTCCTTTGCATTCAAAGGCTCTTTCTAGGTGCCAAGTATGCTAGCTTTCTGCAGGCTTAACTCTGTTTTCACTCCATTTGTGTGTAAGTTATAATAAATCCATCTACTTAAACACCCCAGTTGCTCGAGCTAAAGGGGTTTTTAATTAATTTCATTAAGTAATTATCTTCTTAAATTTTTGGTGTGAATCAACAGAGATTTTATTCGTTTCTTTGCATTGCCAGAATGTTATTGGGCATATTGAATAAAGTCAACAGGTTTTCATACCTTGTATTTTACCTTTTGATGTGTATTGATTTGAATCCAAAGAGATCTCTCTGAGATAATGAGTTGAAAGCTAGTGAAAAAATCTTTTAACTTTTCTCTCCCTCTCTAAATTGTGGAAAATCTAGTACTTGTTTTTTGTTAAATTATTTGGATGCTTGTTCGAACACCAGAATTTCTAACATATTATGTCATTCTTGCTAAATACACTCTCTGAATCAGTGAATGAAAATATACTGATTGCTATAATCATAGAATTTGACTCCTTTTTTTTAAAGGGAAATTACTATAATCATAGAATTTGACTTTTTTTTTTTTTAAGAAATTACTATAAATAGAGAAAATATCAAACTATTTACAAATATAAAATTTTTTACTGTCTATCAGTGAAATTCTATCGCGGATTTTTCTATATTTGTAAATAGTTTAGCTCATTTTTCTATATTTGAAAATAGTTTTTTTTTTTTAAAATTTGTTTAAATATACCTCAATTGATTAAGAGATTTTGAGTTGATCTCAGACATATTTTCTCGCATATTTGTTGTACTAAGAGGAAAGAAGCTATCACTTGTATCAGTGTTTTAATAACTCCTTCAATTGAATAATATTCCTTCCATGATTAAATTAACTCTAGATAAACCCTAAACTAATTTACGAATAGTAAACCATATTGAAGATTGTAAAATACTTAAAAACAATAATTCACTCAAAGCTGTTTTGGTAATGTCTTTGATAATTTTCATTTTTGTCCTAATCATTTTAAACTTCTCAAAATTTATTCCCAACGTATTAAAAATTTAGTCCTAGAAAAAAATATGGTTAATAAAGCCAACACATAATTGAATTGTTGTTTTATTGAAAAAAAAATGCAATATATCTCTGAAATATTGTCAAAATTGAGGTATCGATAGAGAAATTAAGGAGTAATATTGTTTTTACATAAAACCAGTGAAATATCGAAAATATTCCCGATATTTTGATTTTTAAATATATATATATTTTTTACTGTTTATCGAATATATATATATAATTTAGTTTCCAATTGTCTATATAGAGTGGCTGCCCCGCTGTTAGGTGGTCTTGCCAAAAAACTTGAGCATGCGATTAAACTCTTACTAGTGTAAGATTTTAGTTTTAGTTTTATTTAACATTTTTGTTTCTTTACCTTTCCTGTTTTCTCTCTCTCTTAATTTTTTTCCTTTTCCATTCTGTCAATACTTTTTCTTTTTCATCCTCAATTTTTTTTTTTTTTTTTTTTTTTTTTTTTTTTTAAATTTCTATTTTTTAATAAATAATTTATAGTTTTTTTTCTCTCCATTATTCACAACCATCATCTCCCCTTATCTATTTTTTTAATTCTCTCACTATATACCTTTTCCATTTTTTATATTGTATAATCTATATTTTGTTGTTATTTGTTTTCTATCTTTAATTGATAATCTCAATCTTCTCTCTATCTTTTGTCTGTGTTTTTCTCTTTATTTTTTTTTTCAACTTTTTTTGTATTGAAATTTGATTTTAATTTTTATGATATATTGAAAATATGCAATTTTTTAATCTTATAACTTCTAATATATATTCTTTTTATGGAACATGGTTTTATCCAAGGTATCTTCATATTAGTAACATTGGGGTGATGTTAATACTCATGGATGCAAGGATAAAATATCGTTATCAAAATAAATATCGTTAATTTAGATTTAGGGATATGTTCGTAAATGTGCGCATGTCACTTAGAAGAAAGATCTAATAGAGAATTTTTAATACATTAAGAATAAAATTAAAAGTTTTAAATGATCTATAACTAAACTGAGAATTACCTAAAATAGCTTACACTATTTGGTATCTTTAGCCTAAAAACAAAGGAGCATTACTTGGTAGGGACGAGAATGTGCCTAAAGAAATATGTTTTACAAAAATTCATTTTTATTTAAACAACTTTATAAACTCATTTATTCAAGATTCATTTCGAGTAGTTGACAAATATTTGATTTTTGTTCTTTCAAAATAGTTTATTTTTTTTTACATTAAACACTTCAAAAGGTATACACTACTTGACTATGATGGGTGGCAACCATCGATGTGGAGAAGAATATAAAGGAGGGAAGGAGAAGAGAGGGAGAGAAATGTAAAGTGAGGAAAATAGAGTAAAAAATGAGAAAATTATTATAAATAGAAAAAAATATCAAACTATTTACAAATATAGAAAAATTTCACTATCTATTAGCGATCACGATAATTTCACAATCTATTGGCGATAAACCGCAATAAAATTATCGCGGTCTATCGTTGATAGATAGTGAAAATGACACATTTTTCTATATTCAAAAAAAAATTAATAAAGTATTTTTATTATGAAAATTTAGAAGATTATCTTTCCTTTTAAAAAAAAATTAAAAAGCATTTTTTTTTAATAAAAAAATACAAAACCAACTCTTTTAGTTAGGGGTTAATGACAATCCTCACGGAGGGACCAACGGTGCTAACAAAAGATAAAATTGTTGTGTTTGAAAATTAAAGACCCAAATGCAACTTAATCTAAATTTTAAAGACCAAAAATGTAATTTCTTTAAACAAAAATCACTTGATGAAACTAGGAGTAACTCCATACGAAAGTGAATAACAAACCATCCTCTACATGTGTTTTGATATAAGCTCTCATGATGTTATTTTTAGAGTTTTATTTTCGCCAAAAGGACTATACATGAATGTTTGATTTTCTTTTTATTTAGCAAATATGAGACTATTAGATTTTCTTCCTTTCCTTTTTCTTTTTTGAGTTGAAGAATAGAGGTGGAGGTTTGAATATTTGACAAGAACATAGATTACTGATCATGATTATGAACTAGTATTCAAAGAAAAAGCAGAGAAGACTTCAAAAGTAGTATGAAATACTCATCGAAAAACATATGTTTCTGCCATGGTTGGTTGCCTACACTTCAGATTTACAGAAGTAAGAGTTTTCCATAAACACAAACATTCTTCAACCTCACTACCAACCAAAAGAACCCATTTTTTTTAGTAAATCCAAAATCTAAACAGCAAAGAACATCAAAACAAAACGAAGATGAAGATCTTACATGTCCACAGGCACACGTTTGTACAGTCCTGAAGGCAGCCTGGGAGTGGCCACAGCGTGCACAGGCGTCTTCATGTACGACGCCAATCCAGGGCTCTCCGACATGTCGATCTCCTCCGCCTTCATTCCCGGCGGCGGCGTCCATTCGAAGTGGTGCAGAAGGTGGCCCAACATTGACGTCACCAAATTAATCCCCAACTGAGCCCCTGGGCACACCCTCCGCCCTGCTCCGAACGGCAGTAGTCGCATATCGTGCCCTTTCATGCCCACATCCTCTTCTAAGAACCGCTCCGGCCGGAACTCCTCCGCGTTCTTCTACACTGCTGGGTCACGTGCCACCGCCCATACGTTCACGTGCACGTTCGAGCCCTTGGGGATGTCGTAGCCGCCTATCTTCACGTTGGCGTTGGATCGGTGCGGCAGCATCAATGGCGTCGGTGGATGTAATCTCATCGCCTCCTTTACGACACATTGGAGATATGGAAGATTCGAGAAATCGTTCTCTGTCATGATCCGATCTACTCCAATCGCATTGTCTAGTTCCTCCTGAACCTTCTTTTGCACTCTAGGGTTTCTTACGATCTCCGCCATCGCCCATTCCACTGAAATGGTTGTCGTGTCCATGCCGGCTGTGATCATATCCTGCATCACGTCACATTCACACATCAATTAAAGATCGAAATGATTTAAAATTGCTCTCCAATTTCATTTCACAGAGTTGAATAGAGATCGAAATCATCTAACATTGCTCTTCAATTTCACTTCACAGAGTTGAATAGAAATCGAAATAATCAAAGATTGCTCTCCAATTTCATTTCACAGAGTTGAATAGAGATCGGAATCATCGAAGATTGCTCTCCAGTTTCATTTCACAGAGTTGAATAGAGATCAAAATCATCTAAGATTGCTCTTTAATTTCACTTCACAGAGTTGAATAGAGATCGAAATAATAAAAGATTGGTCTTCGATCACAAGAATTCGATCAAGTTAGGGGAAAGCGAATAACGTACCCAAAGGAGGCCAATGATGGTGTCTTCACTGAGATCGTACTTGTCTTTGAGAGTGAGGAGAGCATCGACGAAGTGGTTCTTGACATTGCCGCTCAGGTTGCGAGCTTTGGTGTGCTCTTCCATGATGGCTCGAGTGAGGCGGTCGCGACGGGCGCCGTGCTTGGCGAAGGCTTCTTCTTCGAGAGGGAACATCCAGCGGAGCCAAGGGATGTGCTCGGCCATGGCCAAGGAGGCGCCAAGCTTGAGGCCATTGGCGACAATGGCCTTGAATTCCAAGCCCTGTTCATCCAAAACGCCATCGGAATTCACAAATCTCTTCCCAAATGCGAGCCTTGTGATGTTGTTGAATGAAACTGCTCCCAGAAACTCCCTCAGCTTCAAGCTCTTTCCATGGTTCTCTTCAAATTAAAATTCAATCTGTGACCATTATATCAATTTAAATCTTAAAATTCCATAAACCTTCATATTGTAATCTAAAAACATTCTAGGTAAATTGTCATAAATTAATCCATTTATACCTTTTATTAAAATTATTTTTAAGATCATCAATAAATAATATAAATTAATAAAATGAACCGTTAGAAATGATGCATGATAATCTTAATTAAGCGCCCAAATAGATTCACTTATGAAATTTAAGAGTTTAATTGATAAAATCATAAGTCTCACATTATGTTTATCTAAATAGAATATCATTGAGAGTATAAATTGATACACTTATGAAAAGTTCATAATTTAAATTGATACATTCGATGTTTAAAATTCATACAATGCCTAAAATTTAAGAGTATACCTTAATATTTTTTCTAAAACATAATGTGACATAATTTATTTTTTTATTTTTTTTATGAATAACAACATTAAAGGTAAATTTTTGTTGAAATTTGTGAAGGATATGATTATTCAATGGTATTGGTCAACCCTTAGTTTTGAATAAAACTTGATTGCATTGAAACTAGATAATATACGTAGGTTTTCACCAATTTTTTTACCTGGTAGATGAATTAGCAAAAACTAACAAGAGAGAAAAATTTGTAATAATTTGTCTATTTTCATGTAACTGAAGATTTACTCTTAAAAATTAATTTTCCCCCTTAATTTTAGGAAGAGGATCGAGACAACTATTACTTTCTAATTTACACCATTGACCCTTCCCAATTTATTGTAATTAATTTTCATATTTAAATAATAAAATATACTATCTTAGGAACTTATTTTATAAGTTTGAAATTTCTAAAAGTTATTCTAAAATAAAAAATTATCTACACATTCTCATTGATACAATCTAAATCTTCTCATCTCTTACTAAAATAAATATAACTCAATTGATATAAAGTATGTGCAATCAATTTTGAAATAAGACGTTTGAATTTCTCTCTCTATGAAGGAAAAAGAAAACTTAAGGCTTCATCTTCTACCAATGTATAACTAAAATTTATTTAATTTATCGGCTTCCCATATGCAAGACAGGATATTATAATGCTGTTGAAAATTATAATTAATTAAAAAAATGTTATTGTTCGCACGAGGTTTCCGGAGAAACTTGTTTCGTGGAGTTGAACTTGTGTTTATGTAAATTTGATGCAGATGTAGTTCGATCTCTAGTACTTGATCCTCTGATTCTCTCTCAACTATATGCATGCGCTTGATGTAGGGAAGTGAAGCACGTGGATGTTCGTGAAGTTGGAGTCTTAGAGGAATGTATGTGTTCCAAGCAACTTCAGTCTTCAAATATGGTTCAGCTTCAAGAGTTAGGGAGTCTTCTGGTTGTAGGGAGAATTCTCTCTAGGTTCTCTGAGGGTAAATTTTCTGAACTCAACGTGTACGCTTGATGTGTGGAAGCGGAGCGCGTGGACGCATGTGAAGTTGGAGTCTTGGAAGAATGTATGTATTCCAAGCAATTTCAGTCTTCAAGTATGGTTCAAGCTTCAGGAGTTAGGGAGTCTTCTGATTGTAAGGAGAATTTTCTCTAAGCTCTCTAAGTGTAAATTTTTTGAACCCAACGCGTGCGCTTGATGTATGGAAGCAGAGCACGTGGATGCACGTGAAGTTGGCGTCTTGGAGGAAGGAATGTATGTACTCCAAGCAACTTCAGTCTTCAAGTGTGATTCAGCTTCAGGAGTTAGGGAGTCTTCTGATTGTAGGGAGAATTCTCTCTAGGCTCTCTGAATGTAAATTTTCTGAACCTCAGTTGCACGTGTGCGATTGATGTATGGAAGCGGAGCGCGTGGACGCACGTGAATTTTCTGACTCTCAGTTGCACGCATGCGCTTGATGTATGGAAGCGGAGCGCGTGGACGCATGTGAAGTTGGAGTTTTGGAGGAATGCACGTGAAGTTGGAGTGAGCCTTGGAGGAATGTATGTGTTCCAAGTTGGTTTAGCTTCAGGCGTTAGGGAGTCTTCTGATTATAGGGAGAATTCTCTCTAAGCTCTGTGAGAGTAAATTTTCTGAACCTTGTAAATAAAGAGAACTTCGCTATTTATAGAGTTCTCATGTGCGCTTTCGTGGGCTGCTTGATTGGTCCATGGACCTAGCCCATTGGGCCCAACTAATTGGATTTAGGTTTTTGGGCCCTTTAGGCCAAATTAAACATATTCTTGGACTTAATTAAATTTTAGTCCAAACATTAATAATTAATTGAACAAAAAATAATTAATTTGATCGAGGACGGAAACACGTGGCACCATCGGAATTTGCCAATTTTCGTCTTCAAATTCAATTTAGGACACATGTAACATTTAATTAGTCCCAAATTTAATTATTTTATAATTTCACAATTAATTTGATAAATGACGTGACAATTTGTAATTGGTCCAAAATTTCTCAAGAAAATAAAAGATATTGCAATCCAAAATTAATAAACTAAATTAAAAAAATGATTAAATATTAAAAAATAAAAGAGAATAAAAAAGCCAATTGGAAAATTCAAGTGAGAGAGTTGACTCTAATATTCCCCTCTCTCATTGACAAGGACTAATTCATTTTCCGTTGGACATTTCCTAATTTGATTTTCTCGACTAACTAAATTTCAATAATTAAGAGACCATAAAATAATAAAGTAAAATCTATTTCGAGAACATTTTTAGTATTATAGTAATATGAAAAATTCTCCATTCAATACATGCTACAAAAATAATATTTAAAATTTATGTGAGATCTACCAAATAAATAAATAATAATTTAATAATTCATTAAATCACGTGTCAAATTATGAATGAGGGTAGTACTATAGTAAATACTAGATTTTTTTCTGACCTATTTGGTAGAGAATTTGAAAACAAAGGATTTAATGAAAATGTAGTTGTATTTTATGTTTTCAAATATGTGTTTGGTAGCATAATCAGAAATTAGATTATAATTTAAACAATTCTTTAAAATGTATTTGATATTATATATTTATAAATCATAAAACTAGACATAGTTACCCACTAATATTTAGTTGACAATAAACTATTATTAATTTATTTATGAATATAATTTAAGTTAAAAACATTTATATAATTATTATTTTGTAATATAATATAATTTATAATACAGTCAAACACATATTTGCCAAACTTAGTAAATCTAAAAACATAAAATAAAATTCAAATTCTCTATCAGACAGAACCTTAAGTTACCTTACAAGACATCTACCTAATCTCAATACATTAATAACTAAAAAAAATAAATTAAAAATATTAATAACATTAACCTGGCCAGTTTAACCTTAAAGAAGACACTTGTCTGAATCATGTTAAAGCCAGCTTTTTAAAAATAATTTTTATTTTGGATAAAAAAAGGATTAAATTATAAAAAACACCTCAACTTTGTCATATGTTTATTTTTTTTCCACAAAAGTTACAATATTAACTTTGACATATCATTTACATTTTAAATTCACCATTTGAGTAAAAATCAAATTGGAATTTAAAATTATGTGATGAGACTCAGGGGCGGATCTATGAAACTCCCTCAACCGGTGTCGTTTTATATATATATATATATATATATATATATATATATATATATATTTTATTTTTATTAAATATTAAAAAATTATGGATATCGTTAATATATATTGTTTGATGTTTTAAGACTAATAACTGAGGATGGATTAGTGGTGTTGAAGGATCCATATTTTAAACAATCCTGTAACAGGTCGTGGGTTTAAATCTCTAGTTATGCAGTTTTTATTTGAATTTTGAACGTTTTATATTTCTTATTTTTCTATATACACATATGAATTATTCACCAAATTTATTTACATTTTATTTTGATTTTTAATTAAAAAAGAATAAATAATATTTTAAGTTTTAGTACACTTCAAACAAGTCCAAAAAACTTAATTCAATTTTAATTTTGTGTATATTTGTGTATCTTTATAAAATTATTTTACGAAAATTTATGAAATGATTTTGCTTTATATAGTTTGGTGAACAATTCTATAAAGATTTATAACGTTTTTGTAATTAGTATTAGTTAATCTAGATATCGTGTATCAATGCATTTAAAATTACATTTATACGAAGGTTAAATTACAAGTTTAGTCTCTAAGTTTTAAAAATTGTTACTTAAAGAACCCTAAATTTTCAATTTTGACTCTATTTCCTAAAAAATGTCTAATAAATCTATAAGCTTCAATTTCATATTTAATAAATCTCAGAAATATTAAAAATATTTAATAACTAACTGTTTTTATAACAATTTCTTTTTTGTCTAATTAAACCTTAAGTTTTAAATTTTGTAGTTGATAGATAACTTAATTTTAAAAAAATGTTTAATTGTATCTATTAAGTACAAAGTTAAATTTAATGTCTAATATAACACTTAGTTTTTGACATTTTCAAATGTGTAAGAGTCCTAGTTTGTGTCTAATTAAACCTTAAGTTAAATTTTATATTTTAGGAATCTTTTTTTTTTAATAGGATATTTTAGGAATCTATTAAACACAAAAATTGAGAATTTATGGACCTATTAAATAATTTTTTTAAAGTATAGGAACTATATATAAACACAAATGTAAAAGTTTATGGCTAAATTTCTAACTCTATATACATTTGTGCCCCTTCTGACATGAAGTTCTGGATCCGCCACTGATGAGATCAAAAATTTGATTTGCACTTATTCTAGATCATTATTAAAATCTCAATTATTCCCCTCAAAATTTTAAAAGATTACTCTCTCTATATATATATATATTTTGTAAATGTAATAAAGATTATGAGTAATATTACCATTCTAAAGAGAAAAATGTTATTTTTGAAATAAAGGATAAGTTCAAATATTTTTTATAACTTAGCTAACAAAAAAAGTAAAACTATTTTAGAGAGTACATGTCATGTCAAAGAAAAATGGCCAATTCCATAAGATCCAAATGCTTTATGATCCACTTTCTTAAAACATACGTCTTACAATCTTTTTACTTGCGTTATTGAAATTACAAAATCGATCCCTCGGTGTAAGCTTATTGATACTTAGTATTTACTCTCAATTCACGCTACTTACTTTTTTTTTTTTCTTTTCTTTTCTTTTCCTCATTTTGTGATACATTCATTTAAACATTCAATCCATAATTTCACTTAGACAAAAAATTATAAAACTTAAATTTTAAATAAGTTAAATCATGTTTCATTTAGGAGGTGTTTGGTCCAAAGAGTCGAGTTGGAGAGTGAAATCCACATCTTATTTTTCTCAAAAAGTTAGTGAGCTTACAACTAAAAAACATGAATTTTACATCTTATTAACTTCTTAAACTGTGAGCTCCACAACTAAACAACTCTCTAATGGAGTGTTTGGCCCAAGGAATAGGAGCTAAGGGAGTGAAGTTGTAATCTTTAGCCCAAGGAGTTCATAGATCCCACGACTGAAAAACATAATTTTCATATCTTATTAACTTCTTAATTGTAGGTCTCATGATTAAATAATTTCCTAGACTTCACAACTTCATTCATTGCCCTAAACGCTTCCTATACTTCAAAACTATTCTTTCAACTCCACAACTCCACTCCTTACTTTAAACACAATGGGACAAGGAATAGAGTTGTAGAGTCTCAAGAGATGTGAACTATTGGGACCCACAAGATAAAAAATTAATAAAGTATAAAATTGGTGTTTTTTATTCCCGAAGCCGCCAAACTCCTATCAAATAGTATGAGGTTCCATCTCAAAATCAATATGACAATGAGAAGAGTAGCCCATCTATCTTTATTAACAGTGTGAGGTCCCTTGATTTTTTCAATGTGGGATCCTCAACATGCACCTCAAGATGAAGTCACTTTTGGGGCTCTGATATCATATAAATAGTATGGGGTTCCTTTTTAAAACCAATTGACACTGAGAGGAGTAATCTATCTATCTTATTAAGAGTGTGAGGTCTTTTGATTTTTTCAATGTAAGATCCTCAACAACTCTTTCGATTAAAACATTCACAACTCCATTCTTCTAAATTCTACTCTTCGAGCTCCTTGACTAGAACACCTCCTTGATATTAGAGTCTAACACCTTATCAAATGGTAGGTGTGTAGGTGAACTACACTTCCAAAAGCAAATCTTACTTACTCCGATCCTTCTAATTATTTGGCCAAATTATATTTAAAAAAGTGGGAACCCACAGCACGTTAATTCCGTTTTCCTTCTAAGTTCTACCCAACCACAAAAATCCCCAAAAAAAGTTAAATTATAAAAAATGCTCCTAAACTATGCAATTTGTGTCAAAAATACCCTTAAACTTTCAAAAGTTTCAAAAATACCCCTAAACTTTAAAAAAGAGTTCAAAAATACCCATGCCGTTAGATTTGGATGGAAACCGTTAAAGTTGTGTTTCAAAAATACCCATGAACTTTTCAAAAGTTTAAAAAATACCCTTAACTCAAAAAAAGTTAAAAAAAAAATATCATCACCATAAGTTTATGAACATAAACGTTAATATCTCATTCAAAAAATAACTTTAAAATTAAAAAAGGCTTAAAATTGATCCTAACATTAATATGGTGATCAATTTGTTTGAAATTTTTTTAAATTTGAAAAAAAATGAACTTTAAAACAAATTATAAAAATATCCTTATTTTTTTTCATATAAATACTCTCATCTTCCTCCTAATTTTTCAATTATCATCTTACACCAATTTTCTCACCAACCAATTTTGTAAGTTAAAAAATAAAATCTCACAAAATTATAAAATCAAAATCTCCCCTTAAACATATCAAAAGGATAAATAGTCAAATAACAAAATGTATTCGGTTATTAATACACACCCAACTACTAACATTTTTTTTCATTGTTTTGGTATGTTTAACAATAGATTTTGATTTTAGAATTTTGTGAGTTTGATGAGATCTTATGTTTTAACTTAAAATTTTGGTTGTTAAGAAAATTGGTGTAAGTTAAGAGTCGAAAAATTAAGAGAAAATAAGAGTATTTATATGAAAAAAAATGAGAATATCTATATAATTTATTTTAAAATTCATTCTTTTCAAATCTAATAAAACTTCAAACAAATTGATCACTACATTAAGTCAATATAAATTTTATTTTTTAATTTTAAAGTTATTTTTGAAATGAGGTATTAATAGTTTGTCTTCATATCTTTATCAGAAATATATTTTTTAACTTTTTTTTTTAGCTAAGGTTTTTTTAAATTTTAAAAAAATTTAGGGGTATTTTTGAAATAAAACCTTAACGGTTTCCATTCAAAACTAATAGTAGGAGTATTTTTGAACTCTTTTTTTGAAAGTTTAGGGGTATTTTTGAAACTTTTGAAAGTTCAGTGGTATTTTTGACACAAATTGCATAGTTGAGAGACATTTCTTATAATTTAGCAAAAAAAAAAAAAAAAAATTAAGTGGTTACCAGAATTAGTGCAGTGGTTGAAAATGTCTTCAACCATGGCGGAAACTTCATCTTCTCTAATCGGCCTCAGAGATTCAAGTCGTTTCGGAGAGAACAGTTCGATTGTACAAACTTTCCTCACCTTCACATAATGAGGTCCATAATCCGCCCAAATCAGGTCCTTCCCGTTCCGGCTAAATGCCGCCGTCGATCGACTCCGGTGCCGGTCCGCTAGGCTCTGGTCGTGCTCCTTCAGAACCTCCCTCGCCAGTTCCTTGTTCGACACCACCACGTTCAGCGTCGACCCGAACCACACCGATATGATCGGACCGTACTGCTTGGCCCATTCCGCATAGCATCTGAACCGGACAGGTTTGACGTCGTACAGGTTTCCGACCACCGGAAGCGGCCGTGGCCCTGGTGGGAGCTTGAACCGGAGGCGGTTGTAGAGGTTGTAAGCGAGGAGAAGGAGGAGGAGAGAGAGAAGGATGAGAGAGAGAACCATTTTTTGAAATTGTTATTTTCCTTCTGTGGGGTTTTTTCTTTTTGTTGAAGAATTTTGGAGTTGGGGGATGAGGTTGATAAATGTCTTGTGAGGGAAGGCAGTTAGTTGAGTGTAGACTTTACTTTTACCCCTAAACTTAAATGTGACTAATTTTATTTATATAAAAAATAATTGTTACATTACGGATTACAGTTGTTTTTAAATATAAAAAAATTGGCTAAATTATTTATAAATACAATTTTTTTATTATTCGCTCGCGATAAAATTCAATAGTAATTTTCCAACTATTAAATTTCTATCCATCAATATTTTTATAGACATTTTAAACTTAGAAATTCTTATTTATGAATAGAAAATAGTTTGAATAAAAGTAATTGATTTCTTTTAATGCTTTTGCAAAGGAAAAGAAAAATAATAAGTTTACTCATATAACATTTTCAATCTTGAAAATTAAAATATAATGGTTTTTCTACTAGTAATGTGAGATTATGAGACATGATTTTTTTTAAAAAAAATTGAATTTAACCCTAAACTGAGTAAGGTGTATCAATTTTTTATCTTAAAATTTCATTTTAAATTAAGTTGCTTCTTAAATTTATAAAAATATTGTACAATCTTATGGTTTAATAGGATTTTTTTTTTTTTTTTTGTTGAAATTTGAGAGGAGAATAGTAAATGTTGAATAGAGGGTAAAAATTGTAACACTTAAGTTTATGATTTAATTTAAGTTGAAAATTGATACAATTTGTCAAATTTAAACGTTGATTTTTTTTTCTTAATATTACAAATAGTTAAATTATCTCTTTGTTTCAACATGTGAGAGTGGAAGATCCGAATCTCTAACCTTTTGAATTGAGAGTTTATATGCTATAACTAATGAATTATGCTCACGTTGACATATTTATATGTTTGTTTATTTATTTAGGGTGTGTTTGGCACCTAAGTTGAGTTGAGTTGGGTGGGTAAAAAAACTCACCCACCGCTTGGTTCACCAAAAATGAGTTAAAAAAAATTTATAAACTCATTTTTTCAAGATTCGTTTCGAGTAGTTGACAAATATTTGATTTTTTTTTCAAAACAACTTATTTTTTTTTTATATTAAACACTTCAAAAGGTATACACTACTTGACTATGATGGGGGCGATGAGAGGAAGAATATAAAGGAGGGAAGGAGAAGAGAGGGGAGAGGAATGTGAAGGGAGGAAAATAGAGTAAAAAAAAGGAAAAATTATTATAGATAGAAAAAAAATATCAAACTATTTACAAATATAGAAAAATTTCACTATCTAGGGTTTAGCAATAGACCACGATAATTTCACTATCTGTCAGTGATAGACCGTAATAAAATTATCGTGGTCTATCGTTGATAGATATATAGTAAAAAAATTTTAAATTTATAAATAGTTTGACTCATTTTAGAAGATTATCTTTCATTTAAAAAAAATTAAAAAGCATATTTTTTTAATAAGAAATATTAAATCAACTCTTTTAGTTAGGGATTAATGACAATCTTTGTAGAGGGACCAACAATGCTAACAAAAGATAAAATTGTTATGTTTGAAAATTGAAGACCCAAATTCAACCTAATCCAAACTTCAAAGACCAAAAATGTAATTTCCCTAAACAAAAATTACTTGATGAAACTAGGAGTAACTCCATACCAAAGTGAATAACAAATCATCCTCTACATGCGTTACCATATAAGCTTTCATGATCTTATTTTTAGAGTTTTAGTTTCACCAAAAAGACTATAGATGGATGTTTGATTTTCTTCTTATTTAGACTATTAGATTTTCTTCCTTTCCTTTTTCTCTTTTGAGTTGAAGAATAGAGGTGGAGGTTTGAATATTTGGCAAGAACATAGATTACTGATCATGATTATGAACTAGTATTCAAAGAAAAAGCAAAGAAGGCTTCAAAAGTAGTATGAAATACTCATTGAAAAACATCTGTTTTTGCCATGGTTGGTTGCCTACACTTCCGATTTACAGAAGTAAGAGTTTTCCATAAACACAAACATTCTTCAACCTCACTACCAACCAGAAGAACCCATTTTTTTAGTAAATCCAAAATCTAAATAGCAAAGAACATCAAAACAAAACGAAGATGAAGATCTTACATGTCCACAGGCACACGTTTGTACAGTCCTGAAGGCAGCCTGGGAGTGGCCACAGCCTGCACCGGCGTCTTCATATACGACACCAATCCAGGGCTCTCCGACATGTCGATCTCCTCCGCCTTCATCCCCGGCGGCGGCGTCCATTCGAAGTGGTGCAGAAGGTGCCCCAACATTGACGTCACCAAATTAATTCCCAATTGAGCCCCTGGGCACACCCTCCGCCCTGCTCCGAACGGCAGCAATCGCAGATCGTGCCCTTTCATGTCCACATCCTCTTCTAAGAACCGCTCAGGCCGGAATTCCTCCGCGTTCTTCCACACTGCCGGGTCACGTGCCACCGCCCATACGTTCACGTGCACGTTCGAGCCCTTGGGGATGTCGTAGCCGCTGATCTTCACGTTGGCGTTGGATCGGTGCGGCAGCATCAATGGCGTCGGTGGATGTAATCTCATCGCCTCTTTTACGACGCATTGGAGATATGGAAGATTTGAGAAGTCGCTCTCTGTCATGATCCGATCTACTCCAATCGCATTGTCTAATTCCTCCTGAACTTTCTTTTGCACTCTAGGGTTTCTTACGATCTCCGCCATCGCCCATTCCACTGAAATCGCTGTCGTGTCCATGCCGGCTGTGATCATATCCTGCACACGTCACATTCACACATCAATTGAAAATCGAAATCATTTAAGATTGCTCGCCAATTTCATTTCACAGAGTTGTATAGAGATCAAAATCATCTAACATTACTCTTCAATTCACTTCACATAGTTGAATAGAAATCGAAATCATCGAAGATTGCTCTCCAATTTCATTTCACACAGTTGAATAGAGATCAGAATCATCGAAGATTGCTCTCCAGTTTCATTTCACAGAGTTGAATAGAGATCAAAATCATCTAAGATTGCTCTTTAATTTCACTTCACAGAGTTGAATAGAGATCGAAATAATAAAAGATTGGTCTTCGATCACAAGAATTCGATCAAGTTAGGGGAAAGCGAATAACGTACCCAAAGGAGGCCAATGATGGTGTCTTCACTGAGATCGTACTTGTCTTTGAGAGTGAGGAGAGCATCGACGAAGTGGTTCTTGACATTGCCGCTCAGGTTGCGAGCTTTGGTGTGCTCTTCCATGATGGCTCGAGTGAGGCGGTCGCGACGGGCGCCGTGCTTGGCGAAGGCTTCTTCTTCGAGAGGGAACATCCAGCGGAGCCAAGGGATGTGCTCGGCCATGGCCAAGGAGGCGCCAAGCTTGAGGCCATTGGCGACAATGGCCTTGAATTCCAAGCCCTGTTCATCCAAAACGCCATCGGAATTCACAAATCTCTTCCCAAATGCGAGCCTTGTGATGTTGTTGAATGAAACTGCTCCCAGAAACTCCCTCAGCTTCAAGCTCTTTCCATGGTTCTCTTCAAATTAATCCATAAAATCAACATTAGTTTAATTTTAAAGAAAAATTCAATTTGGGACCGTTATTATCAATTTAAATCTTAAAATTCCATAAGAATATACTGTGTAAATTGTCATAAGTTAATTAATTTATATCTTTTATTTATATTATTTTTTAAAGATCATCAATGCATAATATTAAATTAATAAAATGAACGGTTAGAAATAATGCATGATAATCTTAACTAAGAATCCAAATAAATTATAAAACCATAAGCCTCACATAATGTTTATTTGAACTAAACATAGTATAAATTGATACATTCAATGTTTTGATTAATACAACGCCTAAAGTTTAAGAATATACTTTAATATTTTTTCTAAAATATACTGTCTAAAAAATGTATCATAGTGATTGGTCAGTAACTTCCTTTATAAGTTAGAAATTTCTAAAGAATAGTTTTTAAAAATCATTCTAAAATAAAAATTACTGACGTATTCTCATTCATGATCTAAGTCTTTTGATCTCTTGTCTCTTATTTGAAACTCTCCCATCATGGAGAGAGAGAAAAAAAAAACATTAAAAAAAAAAAGCTTGAGGCTCCATCTCCTACCAATGTACAACTAAAATCTATCTAATTTTTCGGCTTCCCATATGTAAGACAGAATATTATAATACTGTTGAAAATTATAATTAATTAAAAAAATGTTATAAAAATTAGTTTAATGACAATGTCAACAAGATAGTTTAAAAATGTTTCTATCTTAATAATTAAGACAGGTATCCCAAAATCCTTTTCTAAAGTGGAAAATAAAAGATATTATAATCCAAAATTAATAAACTAAATTAAACAAAAATGGTTAAATATTTAAAAAAAGAATAAAAAAACCAACTGGAATATTCAAGTGAGAGAGTTAGACTCTAATATTCACCTCTCTCATTGACAAGGACTAATTAATTTTCCAGCTGGACATTTCCTCATTTTACTTTCTCAACCTATTAAATTTTAATAATTAAAAAAAAATGTTGTTTTCAATTATAGAAAAATGAGTCAAACTATTTACAAATATTGAAAAATTTCACTGTCTATCAACGATATACTGCGATAGATTTCTATCACTTGAGCGATAAATTACGATAAAACAATTCTTTAAAATGTATTTGATATTATATATTTATAAATCATAAAACTAGTTACACTTACCCACTAATATTTAGTTGACAATAAACAATTCTATAAGATCCAAATACGTTATGATCCACTTTCTTAAAACATACCTCTTACAATCTTTGACTTGTAATCCCTTAGAGTAAGAAGCTTATTAATATTCAACATTTACTCTCGATTCGCTACTTGTTTTTTTTTTTTTTCCTCCTTTTGTGATACATTCATTTAAACATTCAACCAAAATTTTACTTAGACAAAATGTCATAAAACTTAATTAAATTTTAAGAAGGTTAAATCATATTCCATTTAGGAGGTGTTTGGTCTAAAGAGTAGGAGTTGGAGAGTAAAATCCATCCTTTGTTTGGCCCAAGGAATTAGTGAGCTCACAACTAAAAAAAATATCAATTTTATATTTTATTAACTCCAACTCCTTAGGCTAAAAACTCCCTCGTGAAGTTGTTTAGTTGTGGAGCCCTACTAAACAACTTCATAAGAGAGTGTTTAGCCCAAGGAATTGGAGTTAGGGGAATGGAGTTTTAATCTCCACCCTTGTTTAGCCCAAGGAGTTTATAGATCCACTACTAAAAAACATCATTTTCATGTCTTATTAACTCCTTAATTGTAGGTCTCACAATTAAACAACTCACCATATTTCACAACTTCACTCATTGCCGTAAACTTCTCCTATGTTTCAAAACTACTCTTTGACTCCACAACCCCACTCCTTACTTCAAACACAATGGGACGAGGAGTGAAGTTGTAAAGTCTCGAGATGTGAACTATTGGGACCCACGTAATAAAAAGTTAATAGAGTATAAAATTGATGTTTTTTATTCATGAAGTCACCAAACTCCTTTGTTTAAAACGTTCACAACTTCACTCCCCCAAATCTTACTCTTTCGAACTCCTTGACCCGAACACCTCTTTGACATTAGAGTCTTACACCTTATCAAATAGTAGGTGTCTAGGTGAACTACACTTCTAAAAGCAAATCTTACTTATTACGATCCTTCTAATTACTTGGCCAAATTATATTTTAAAAAAGTGGGACCCACAACACGTTAATTCCGTTTTCCTTCTAAGTTCTATCCAACCACAAAAATCCCCAAATCAAAAAAAAAAAAAAAAAAAAAAAAGTGGTTACCAGAATTAGTGCAGTGATTGAAAACGTCTTCAACCATGGCGGAAACTTCATCTTCTCTAATCGGCCTCAGAGATTCAAGTCGTTTCGGAGAGAACAGTTCGATTGTACAAACTTTCCTCACCTTCACATAATGAGGTCCATAATCCGCCCAAATCAGGTCCTTCCCGTCCCGGCTAAATTTCGCCGCCGATCGACTCCGGTGCCGGTCCGCTAGGCTCTGGTCGTGCTCCTTCAGAACCTCCCTCGCCAGTTCCGTGTTCGACACCACCACGTTCAGCGTCGACCCGAACCACACCGATATGATCGGACCGTACTGCTTGGCCCATTCCGCATAGCATCTGAACCGGACAGGTTTGACGTCGTACAGGTTTCCGACCACCGGAAGCGGCCGTGGCCCTGGTGGGAGCTTGAACCGGAGGCGGTTGTAGAGGTTGTAGGCAAGGAGAAGGAGGAGGAGAGAGAGAAGGATGAGAGAGAGAACCATTTTTTGAAATTGTTATTATTTTCGTTTCGTGGGGTTTTATCTTTTTGTTGAAGAATTTTGGAGTTGGGGGATGAGGTTGATATATGACTTGTGGGGGAAGGGAGTTGGTGGAGTGTAGACTTTACTTTTACCCCTAAACTTAAATGTGACTAGTTTTATTTTTATTTTTATTTATATAAAAAATTGCCCAAACACTTAAGTTTATGATTGAATTTAAGTTGAAAATTGATACAGTTTCTCAAGTACTTTAAATGCTGATTTTTTTTTTCTCAATATTACAAATATTTGAATTATCTCTTTGTTTCAACAACATATGAGAATGGAATATCCGAATTTCTAACCTTTTGAATTGAGATTATATGCTACAACTAGTGAGTTATGCTCACGTCGATATATGCATATGTTTGTAATTTATTTATCTACTGTTAGGAATTCAACAATACGTCCTGATGATTCAAATCTCTAACATTGTTATTTTGGTTGAGGTCATGAATGTGCTTTAACCAAATGAGCTAACTAATTTTAATTAAACAAAAACAATCTAAAATTTTTCAAGTTTTTCATAAATTTAAATTTGATTAAGACACACATCAAATATTCAATAACTTTGCCAAACCTTAGAAATATTAACAAAAATCCAACTCTAATGTCATTTTCTTTAAAATCATATCAATTTTGTACCATACACATGTTTTACCAAATATTCAAATCAAATGAGTTCAATTTGATGAAATTAAAAATTTACCCAATAAAAAAAAAAAAAAAGAAAAAGATTAGGGAGCGTGTATTGCACGAGCTGTTGGAGAGGGTGGGGGTGGTTTGAGGGGGGTCCATTGGGTGGTGTAGGTAAGGGGTAGAAATGGAAATAAAAAAAATGAGAATTGAGTTTGTTTGTTGGGGGAAAGAGAGAGAGAAACGGTGCGTGGACGTGGAGGAGATAAAGAGGTTGGTGAAATGTGTGGTTGTTGATGAAGAGCTATAATCCAATACTTCGCGGATCACTTCTTCTTTCATTTCTAACCACTAATCTTCCGACACCTCATTTTCATTAATTTTTTTCCCACATTTTAATTGAGTGTTGAACAAAAGGAAATTACCAAAAAGATTTATAATTTTACTATAATTCCTATTAATTACTTTATACAATGCACGACTTAACATAAATTGAGATTCTTGATCATATTTCATAAAATATATATACTTGATTTTTTTTTTCGATGCTATCTTTGGGTGACACACCTAAACTCATAGAATAGTGTTTGATGATGATAGAATGATAAGAAGAAATCTAACAGTCTCGATCTAGTAGTTCTCACATTTTGTTTTATATACTAATCAATGCTTAGTTTTGCAAAAAAAAAAAAAATTGTTTGGTAGGAGAAACTTAGTTAAATTTAATTTTAGAATTTCTATCATGATTTTTTTATGGATTAATCGAATTATTTTTATTTTTCTATTATAAGGTATGGCTGAGAATGTTAAAATCCTAATACAAAATTAAGACTTACTTAAAGGATTGTTTTCACAAATGAGTCAAACTATTTATAAATATAGAAAAATTTTACTGTCTATCGACGATAGATCACGATAGAATTCTATCGCAATAGAAAAATGACTTCTATTGCTTAAGCGATACAATTCTATCGCGATCATAGACAGTGAAATTTTTCTATATTTATAAATAGTTTGATATTTTTTTCTATTTATAATAATTTTCCTTAATTAAAAAGATTACTATCCTGAGAAATTTTCATATTTTAAATGAATGGGAAAGAAGAAAGTCAAAATTAAATTAAGCAGTATCAAAACAAATAAAAATTGTTGATTAAAGTAGTCTCAAATGGGGATTTTTTTAAAAGACTTTTTTCAGCAAATTTAGCACAAACATTTTTTTTCTCTATGCACAAAGTAACAGCACAAACCTCTTATTTTCCCATGAAATTCTTCTAAAAAACCTTTAAAGTTATGGACCCTACAATTTTCATTAAATTTATTTGAAAATGAGTGTCCTTGGTTTTTTTTTTTTTTTTTTTTTTTTTTTTTTTTTTTTTCAATTCATTTGTGTGCTCTCTCTTTTTCCATGTATACATAACGTTAAGAGAGAAAATATAATTATTAAATATTTAACACATTATTTTGAATCGAGAAACATTATTTAAAATTATCTAACATGTCAAACTAGCTAGATTTGTGCTCGTAAGATTAGCGATAATGTGATTCATATGATTACTTAGAATTATTTTATATATGTGTCAACTTGAGTATAGTTCAACTAGTTAAGGTATATATCATCGACTAAAAAGATTTGAAGTTTAAATCTCCACCATTATATGTTAACTAAAAAAAATTCTAAAATAAAAAATAAAGTATTAATTTTTAAGACATAATGATGTTTATTCATTATTTTGAATTATTTCGAAATCTATAAATATATTCTCTAATTAATATATTTTAAATATGTGTTAAGATATCATCATATTTTAAAAGAAGTTAATTAATGTTAAGTAAAAGAGGAGATAAGTATACAATTTTTCCACCAAAAATCCAAAATTTATGGTTTTTATGCAAATATCAAGCTTAGCTGATAGAAACATGAAAATCAAACCAAACCAATAAACTTTACCAAATCTTTTTGATAATTGAAAGCTTTTTTTTTCTTTACAATAATATGGAAGAATCTTTAATTATTTTTCTTGCAAATGAAGTGATTGATCCATTCACAATAACTAAATCTATTTAATTCATATTCATGGTAAACATATTATATATAAAAAAAATTCTCCAAACTTTAATTCTTTATTTTAATTATTCTATTTTAATCTTTCCACCTATTCAAATGTTATATTCAAGTTCATAAAATTTTATATAAATTTGTGAAAGTAAGCATAACTTATAGTAATTTGAATGTACTTCACCTATTTTAAAGTTGGGATTCACGTCTCCTATATTCCCATTTGTCGTAAATTTAACTATTTTAGTCATTGTCGTTGAATTTTTTACAAATTATTTTGAAAAAAAAAAACCTTACTTGAACTTAATACTCATGCCTTCACAAAGAGTATTTTGATCATTTTCATATATCTTGAAAAATTTAGAACGAATTTCCAATTAAAGACTCAAAAATCTATTTTCTACAATTTGAAATCATCACACTCAAAATAGTTTATTTTTCAAACTCATTTTTTTTATAAAAAAAAATGGTCATTTTGAGTATGGTTGTCAAACAATACAAATATTATAAAAAATAATTTTTTTTCTTTCAAAAAATATGATAAAAGTGGTTTTAACCACTTCAAAATGACTTTCACGTTCATAAATACTTATTAAGAAACACACCTCCATTTGAGAACATTGTAAGGGTGTTCAAATGACCCAACAACCTAGACTACCAACTCAAAATGCAAGGGTACGTTGGGTTGGGTTTAGTTTTGTTCTTGGGTTGGGTTGAGTTAAACTTTTTTATTTTTATAGGGTTGGGTTGGGTCGCGAGTTGGTTAAAAAAGAATTTGAGTTGACCCAACCCAACCCTAATTACACATATATTAATAAAAAAATATATATTTTTCTTTGTTTAAAGTTTGATTACTTTGGATTGATGAATTTGTGAGTTATTTTAATATTTTTCTTTTAGAATTGTTATAACGTTTGTCTTTATTTAAAGTTTGTAATAAATATCATAAATATTTGGTATTTAACCTTTGAATTTTATGAGATTTTAGTTATTAGTTATATGTATTGTAGATAAATTTACGTTTTAAATTAAAAAGAAAAAAAAGTTATAACCCAACAACACCCAACCCAACTTGAATTTTAAGGGTTGAGTTGAAGACTAATTTATTCGAGTCTTTTGGGTTGCCAATTCAACCAACTCGAAATTTTGGGTTGGTCCAAAAAACATACTCAACCTAACCCGACCCAATCCGACCAATGTACACCCGATAGAACATTGTATTGAAATATGGGAAAGGGCACACAATATTTGGGAATTAGGTGTGGATGGTTTGAATAATGAAAGTGTGGGTGGACAAACATCATTATCTCTCAAACAATGGTCTCTAACTCTCACTCCAATGTCTTCATCTCTTTTATTTCTCTAACTCATACCTACCCTCACGCGCCATGTTTTAAGCTTTCAATCTAAGGCTCATAATTTAACAACCCAAACGATAATTCAAAGATGAGATTGCATGTGGTTAATTTTGGCATATCAATTTCTCATCTTCTTGCTTCATTTTTACTTTCTTTCTTTTTTTTACCATGAATTGAGAGTTAATTCTCTCACTTTCTCGTTTTTGAATATTGATGAAATATTAAATTTAACTTCATCTATCAATTTAAATTTTTAGATTAATCGATAATTTAATATGGTATCAGAGTAGGAACTCTTGTACTGTCTCATTTCTTTTTTAGGAGGGAGTGTTAGGGTGTTGATATAGTATTAAATTTAAATCCATTTATTAGCTTATGAGTTTGGGTCAATTGATAATTTCACATTTTTTTCTTAATTGAGTTTTATGATTGTTGAGAGGCAAAACTTATTATTATTCACCAAAATGTTTTGAGATTGGAGATTAAGTATTTGTCCGTTAACTAAAGGATTCAAACATCAAAATTAAGGATTAATTGATATTTTTTAAAATATTTATGGAATGTAAAAAATTATCATTAATTGGTTACCAATATAAATATAAATTGAACAAATAGAGAAAAGATCAATGATGGAAAGTTAGTTAAAAAAGATTATGTGGATTCCATGTAATAATCAATGGAAATAAGATTGATGTCCTTTTTGGGTGTAATAGGTGTTCGACCAAATATCTGAAGAAATTTAATTCATAGTATGAATTTTGTATTTGTATTGATTTAAGTATAGTGAGTACAATATCTAATACATAATCTTTTGATTATTTCTCTCGAATGCTGAATAAAGTTTCTTTTTCCAAGTCTTCTTAGAGCTTTAGCTTTGAAGTTTTCAAAAAAATTTCAAGAACTTTAGAGAAGTTTTGGTCTCCTAATTTTACAGAGATCTTCATGAGAATTACACACTTCCAGAGCTTCAAAACTTTTAGTCTTCAATCTAATCTTTAAAGTTTCAAGAGAGATATGTTCTTCAGATCTTCAGAGCTCTAATTTTTAGTTCTTCCAACCACTTCTCCCTCCCCCTCCCCCCAAAATAAAAAAAAAAAAAAGACTTCCTACTTATATAGTTTATCAAGGAGCTTTCATGGGCATGACCCAATTGCTTTTAGGCCCAAACATTGATCTTAGGTTTGGGCTAAAGGTTAGGCTTAGACCCAATTTTTTTGGCCCAAATTTTACCATAGGCTTAAATTAGATTGGACTTTAAATTGGAGCAACTTAAATTGTTCGTACAATTTTAGGCCAAATTGAATATAATTCATAACTAACCATTTCCATTATCCATGTTGTTGACCTTATCTTAATTCTTTAAGACATTTTCTTTTCTCACAAGTAAAATAAAAAGAAAAAAAAATAAATAAATAAAAACAAAAATTCAATTTACATTCCACCCTTAACTAATAATTGTATTAACTTAAACAATGAACTTTCAAAATCAGCAATCTATACTTTAAAGAATTTATCTTCTTTTCTATACTATTAATTTCAACACTGCCAGCATGAATATAACTCAACTAACATAAATTCTTTTTAAATGAGTTTCAAAAAAAAAAAAAAACTTGCAATATTAACTCTGAAGTCAAAAGTTTGATCTCCTCCTCCCTTTTTAATTTCTTGGCCATTTCTTTGTTTTTGTTATTCAAAATTGCTTTTTTATTTTATTCTTGATTTGGCTGATTAATGTCTTGAAGCCTCTTTTCCATAGTAATGGCCAAACCCTCTTTGTTTTGAATTGCTTCAATGCTTTCATTTATTACAGGCAATTGATCTTCACCATTCATTGGTAATTCAACAATCTCTTCAACTTCCTTCTCTTTGCTTTCCTTGTACTTTCCCCACAAAACAGAGTACAACCCTATTACAGTCACCACTGATCCAATTATCCTGCAAAATCAAACGTAATTATAAGATTATTGAGTTCCAAAAGTACTCTAGAATAAGTGCTTTTAACAATTACTTCAGTAAAACAACTCTAGTGATGTTTGATTTTAAACTCGTATGCTACTTTGTTATTGAAACACCTTCTTCAATGTCAGTTACTAACCGACATTGTAGCTCTATAATGTCAGTTTAAACTGACATTATAGTCCAATGTTGTGCTAGTGAAAAAAAATAATTACTCTACTTTGGTACTTTTAAATATTTTTTTTGCAATACTAAATCTGCCCACTTCAATCTCACTCACACAAAAAAAAAAAAAAAAATCAAAATCTATTTTGAAAAAAGAAAAAACGTGACAAGCTGTGGTTGGATAATTCGATGGGTTGCACAAAGCTATGTGTATTCCTCTTCCATAATGTACTATTTTTTTTAAACCTTTTAAATTAATTCTTAAATATGAAAATTTTGAGTGAAAAAGTAATTTTGTAGAGAGAGAGAGAGAGAAGGAAATTGATGAGTTACCCTCCAACATAAATCTTTTCAGCCAAGATGAAATGGCCCATGAAGGCAACAATGACTATGACCATAGGCCCAAAAGCTGTAACAAAAACTGGCCCTTTTGTTTTCATAACCAAACCTTGAACATAATATGCCACCCCTGATGTCACAATCCCCTGCATAAATATTCAATATTATTACTCATAAATTTATTTAAATTCTTTTTATTTAATTTTTTTTGAGAGGGTAACTTAGAGGAATATATATTTTCAAAACATATAATATATAAAATTTAAAGACTGAAATGTGTGAGATAATTATTGTCTTTCTTACTGCATAAGCGACAGCGAGAAGGTTAAAGTCCCAGCCGATGGCCCAGGCCGAGCAGTGGTGCTCCATGGCGAGGGTGACAATAATGGCCTGAATGGTTCCCAAAAAGCAAATCATAGTGGTGAGAGAAAGATGAGCGGTGTATTTTCTCAAGGTTATGACTTGGAGAATGAAGAAAGCCGCCCAAGCCAACGTGGCGATGATGAGCAAAATGGAGCCTTTGATGAACTCTCCGTCGTTGTGGTGGTTGAGCACCGCCGTGGACGGTATGTTCGGTTGGTGGCCGTGCTTTGTTTCGAAGAAGTTGATGACACTTCCTTTGTAAAACGTCATCAACATGGCTCCCCCCAACGTCACTACTGTTCCAAACAACTTTGCTCGACATCTTACTCTTTTCAACTCCAATTTCTCCATCCTAATAGAATGAATAAAATTACAAAAGTTTGAACACAAAACAAATTAAAATAGAATAATGTTCTATTACAATGTTAAAGTAAACTTTGACCGATAAAAGGTTACGTTGACCAATGAAGTCAACTTTTGTTGGTGTATTTATTCATATTCTTCGCACTTTTTATTATTTTATTCGGTAAAGAGTGACGGTAACCGAGGTTTAAAGTACTTGCAAAGGACCGCCATGGCGAATGTCATTGAAGGAAGCATGTTGCTTATGGCGCAGGAGATGGTTGGGGATGTCATTTTGAGTCCCATGTAGTAGAAGTTTTGATCAATCACTGGCCTGTTCAGAGATCAATGCCATGGAAGATACAGAGAATGTCACACCAAAAAGGATAAATTTTTAGATATTTGAAGGAATGAGAAACTCAATATTTGAATAAGAAAAAAAAAAAGGAGCAAGTTTTGATACTAACCCAAGAAGAGCTAGAACAAACATATGAATGAAAATCTTAATTGTAATTTTGGGTCTTACTTTCCTGGAAGTACGAAGAAAAATGAGTTAGATATGTAACATATGGTCAGAACTTATTTGAGATTGTGTTTGCAAGCGTTTAATTTGTTCTAATGTGCAAAAACTATTAGATGATATCAACTTTTAAATTTAATTTTCCCTAAAAATTTAATATCATCTATAACTATTAACCAATATCATAAATTTATCATTTCATATTAATTTATTTTTTTACATCTATTCTCAATTTTAATTTTTAATTAATTCAATTTTTTAACAATTATTTTTTAAAAAACTTTTATAAAAAAATTTAGATTAGACAAAATTAGTTGTAATTCAAATGATCATATAAATTTTTTAATTATAATAAATTATAAATGAAATATCAATACAAAAATAATTTAGATGTTAATCGACTTCAACTCAAATAACTAAATTTTACAAATTCAATATTAATTTACCAATCACTATTTTACTTCATCTCACAATTGATTCTTCTAAAAGCACAACTACTAGCAGTTATTTTAAAAACTACAACAATCCTTAACTAAGTCTTATTATAATGTTATTGTATTGTTCTAGAATTATCTTAAAAAGTACATGATAGCGGAAGAATACAATAATACAACGGTTTTTTCTTTTTTGTTTGAGGATGAAACTCAAAAGATAATATATATATGTACCTCTCAAGAACAAGAGCAAAGGGTGCCATGACGGCAGTGGCAAAGGCGTGACGGTAGACGACGAGGACGTAGTGGCTCATACCACGGTTGAGGGAGATGGCAGAGATGATGTTCATTCCGGCGTAGCCGAATTGGAGGGAGATGACTGCAATGTAAGGCATTGCATTTTGAAAGAAATGGCCAAGGCATTCTAAGAATCCCATGGCTTTGTTAAGCTTAAAAAGGAAAGGATTGTTTTTGCAGATGGAGGAGTCTTATATGAAGAAGAAGAAAGCTAGTATGGCTAAAATTAAAGAACAAGAGGAACATTGAAAAGAGAGGAATTAACACCATAAAAATGCTTAATTATGAGTGTGTTTCCTATATAGGAGAAAATTCTTTGCAACACACCAAATATTTATAGACAACTCAGTTGAGTGTTATTATTTTTTGTTATTAATTATAATATTTTTCTTCTTCTCAAGAATAAATTCTATGTATGGCTGTGTAATTTTGAGTTGTGAGATATATTGGGGTTTTGGTTGATATACATGTTATATCAAAGAATAAAACTTGGAAAAAGGGGAAAAAAAGTACCTTCAATTCCATCCATACATTGGTTTAATTACTTTCTTTTGAAGTGACATTACTTTTTAGTGGATAAAACAACTAGTTAGTAATTTATTTATTAAAGGCAATATAAAACTATTCCCGTAAATATACATTCTTGTATTGTTCTATTTTATCTATAAAATATACTTTATGCATTGTTCTGTTTTATCTTTAAAATTTGATTAAGAATTCAACATATCTATGCTACAATAAGCCAAATCAACTACTTATACTATAAAGAATTTATTTTCTTAGAGTTTATCAGCCAAATCAACTACTTATACTATAAAGAATTTATTTTCTTAAAGTTTATCAGCGATAGACTATATCGCTAATAGAGTATATCAATGATAGAATATATCACTGATGAATTTTGCTATATTTACAATTATTTAAAAATGTTGCTATACACTTAATTTTATTAGCAAAAAAAGTGTGTTATCTGTTGTAATTACCCATTTCAAAATTAGTTGAAAAGACATGCTTTCATTGACTTTGTTATGGGTGGTTTTGAGATAAAGGGCAAAAGCGACGTAATGAAATGGATGGAGCAGCAGAAGCAACTAAAAGCAGAGAAGTAGGTCAAAGTAGTTATGGGCCAAGCCGGCTCGGTCGACCTCGACACCGAGGCCGAGCTCATCCACTCGGATACTCGGGCCCGACCAGAGTATATGTAGGCTTTAGGGAGAGGGACAATAAGACCCAGAACCAAATGGTCACATTAGGCTTCAATGAGAGAGGCCGAAGGGAATTGAGGCAGAATTTCTAGAAAAAAAAAAAAAGAAATGATCCACCACCTATAAATAGGAGGAAGAATAGACGAAAACAATGTAAGTGAACTTCCAGCTAAGAACTTTATTAGCATTGAACCGCTCTCTTCTAATTTAAGCATCAAACTGTGGATGATCTACACCATACCCGTGTGCAGTCTTTAATAATATATATCTTAACCAATTAAATTATGCTCATGTTTGATAGAATAAGATTGATATATATATATATATATAAAATCCAAATGAATAATTGAAGGAAAAACATGGAAGATGGAGAAATGTAAAAATGATAGGAGGTGGTGGGTGGTGATGTAAGTGATCTCAATTCTCAAAACACAAAGTTGGAGTTAATTGTGGTATTTGGTTATATTATTTATTAATATTATAGAATAAAAAGAGAATGTTGTTTGGTGACATTTAGAGTTTGCCACTCAAAGACAACCTTAGTGGAATCTTCATCAGACGTCAGCATTTTTCTTCCATATTTTTGTCCCACAATTTCCCACTCATTTCAACTCCATTCATCCATATGTGCATGAACATGCACAATTATTCCTAAATTCCAACAAACCACTTTAATTTTTTTTAATTAACCATCTACGTTTAATTATCGATTTTTAGGATGGTAATTATATATTCATACTTTTATCTACTAAATTATACATAATAAAATTTTAAAAAAAAATGCTTTTATTCATTTTTCTAAGTTTTCACCATTAAAAATTTAAACTCTAAACTCTAAACCACTCTTACACAATTAATTTTATGTTTTTGCAATTAATTGTATCTTCAAATATATGAAATTAGTGCAATTAAACACATAATTGCGATGAAAGCAAGCTTAGCTAAGTGGTAGGTTGACATGCACTCTCTTTTCGAAGGTCGGATGTTCAATCTCTATCCCTTACAATTGTGTTGTATTAAAATTTAAAAAAAAAGAAAAAGAAAAACAATTCCTAATAGTGTGAAGACTTGAAAAGAAATTATTCAGTGAGGTTGCCACAATCTGACCGGTGACCCTGTTGAATAATTTGTCTCGACTTTGGGCGAGGATGATTTTTGGCATTCCTTTAATAAATTAAAACACAACAATTTTACTTAAAAAAACTCCATTTCTTTTTGTAAATTTTTTGTTTTCATTCTCATTCTCTAACTTCAAGGATCTTATGAGATTACATGTAGAAAACTTAAAAGGGCCAATATTTAGCCCCACATATCCAACCAAAAAGAGAGAAAGAGAAAGAAAACTAAAGTGAAAAAAAAAAAAAAAAAAAGGAAAAAGGGAAAAATGGAGGATTGGAAATAGAATGCAAAAAAGGAAAAAAAAAAAAAAAGGAGTGTGTTTGATCAAATTCTCCTCCTCCTCCCTTTTTCTTGGCCATTTCTCTATTATTTTATTCTTCAAGAAATATTCTCTCCTTTTTATTCTTAATTTGGCTTATTAGTGAGTGTCTTGAAGCCTCTTTTCCATGTTAAGTGCATCCATGGGTGGAATACTAATGGCCAAACCTTCTTTGTTTTGAATTGTTTCAATGCCTTCATTTATTACGGGCAATTGATCTTCACCTTTCATTGGTAATTCAACAATCTCTTCAACTTCCTTCTCTTTGCTTTCTTTGTACTTTCCCCACAAAACAGAGTACAACCCTATTACTATCAACACCGCTCCAATTATCCTGAAAAATCAAACATAAACTATAAGACTATTGTGTGTTCCAAAAGTACTTCCTAAACCCTAAACAAGTACTCTCCCATAACAAATCATTTTGATGTTTGATTCTAAATTCGTATGCTAAACTTCACCATCTTTATAAGATTGATGAGTCATTCCTCTCATAACTAATTGGTTATGAGATGAAACTCCATGTTATCTAATACAGTATCAGGGTTCACGAAGTCCAAACAGACATTTGGTCTAAAAACACCATCTTTAAGGGCATGTTGAAGATCTTACATTGAAAAAGTCAAAGGATCTCACAATTTTTATAAGATAAATGGTTTACTCCTTTCATTGTCAATTCGTTATGTTATCTCAAAAAAATCTTTCTACTTTTTAATTGCTTTTGAATTTTTCATTTTAACATTTTATAATATTCTTAAATATGAAAATTTTGATGATAAAAAAAAAAAAAAAGGGGGAGGGGGGAAAAGGAAATTATTGAATTACCCTCCAACATAAATCTTTTCAGCCAAGATGAGAGATCCCATGAAAGCAACAATCACCATCATCAAAGGGCTAAAGGCTGTAACAAAAACTGGCCCTTTTGTCTTCATAACCAAACCTTGAACATAATATGCCACCCCTGAAGTCACAATCCCCTGCATAAATATTCAATATTATGAGTCAATTTTTTTCATAAAACAAGGGGCAATTTTTTTGGGTTTGTAAATTAGAATATCTAAAACTAATGGAATAATTAATGTCTCCCGTACCGCATATGCGGCGGCAAGAAGGTTCAAGTCCCAACCGATGACCCAAGCCGAGGGGCGGTGCTCCATGGCGAGGGTGACAACAATGGCTTGAAGGGTTCCCAAAAAGCAAACCAAAGTGGTGAGAGAAAGATGAGCTGTGTATTTTCTCAAGGTTATGACTTGGAGAATGAAGAAGGCTGCCCAAGCCAGAGTGGCTATGATGAGCAAGATGGATCCTTTGATGAACTCTCCGTCGTTGTGATGGTCGAGCGCTGCCACATCTCCCGTAGGTGGTGTGTGCGGTTGGTGGCCGTGCCCGGTCCGGAAGATGTTGATGACACTTCCTTTGTAAAATGTCATCAACATGGCTCCCACCACCGTCACTATTGTTCCAAATAACTTCGCTTGACATCTCACTCTTTTCAAATCTAACTTCTCCATCCTGATAAAACGACGATACTAATTATTGAAAAGGAAATGACATTATAGAAGTTTGAATACAGAATAAAATAGAATGTTCTGACACGATATTAAAATAAAACTTGACCTATAAAAACATGTGTTGAAATACATTACCGTATATTTATTTATTCATATCCTTCGCTCTTTTTATTATTTTATACGGTACGAGAGGACGGTAACCAAGGTTTGAAGTACCTGCAAATGACTGCCATGACGAATGTCATCGAAGGAAGCATGTTGCTTATGGCACAAGAGAAAGTTGGGGATGTCATTTTCAGCCCCACATAGTAGAAGTTTTGATCAATCAGTGGTCTATTGAGAGATCGATGCCATGGAAATACAGAGAAAGTCACAATAATTAATGGTAAGTTTTTTTTTTGTATATATTTGAAGGAATGAGAAAATAAGTATTTGATTTTTTATACTAACCCAAGAAGAGCAAGAACAAACATCTGAATGAAAATCTTAAATGTAATCTTGGGTCTCACTTTCCTGAAAAAAAATGAAAATAGAAATGAATTATATGTTATACAAGTAAAGAAAAAATATTTTTTTGGCGAAACTAAACAAAAACAAAAGTAATCATACTATCGTAGAAATATGAAGAGATATGTTTGTCATAAAACATGATAACAAAAAGAATATATACGATAACTATGTGATCTTACCTCTCGAGAACAAGAGCAAAGGGTGCCATGACAGCGGTGGCAAAGGCGTGGCGGTAGACGACGAGAACATAGTGGCTCATACCACGGTGGAGGGAGACGGTGGAGATGATGTTCATTCCGGCGTAGCCGAATTGGAGGGAGATGACAGCAATGTAAGGATTTGCATTTTGAAAGAAATGGCCAAGGCATTCTAAGAATCCCATGGCTTTGTTTAAGTTTTAAAAGGAAGAGTTGTTTTTGCGGATAAGAGTGTTATGGAGAGTAGAAGAAAGCTAGTTTAGCTAAAAGAAAGAAGAACAAAAACAATGAAGAGAGGAATTAACACAACTCCTTAGAAAAGCTTATGAGTGTGTTTCCTAAGAGAAAATGGCTTGCAACACTAAATATTTATAGGCAATTAAGTGGAATTTTATTATTATTATTATTATTATTATTATTATTATTTTGTTTTTCTCTAAAGAATAAATTCTATATTTTCTGACGTAATTTTGAGTTGTGAGATATATTGGGGTTTTAGTTGATGCATATGTTATTAAAGAATAAAACTTAAAAAAAAAAAGGGAAATAAAAGAACCTTCCCTCCATATGTTGGTACCTTTCTTTTGATGTGATATTACTTTTAGTGGATAAAAATATTAGTTAATAATTTATTTATTGAAGGCAAATTGGTGGCAATATGAAACTACCCATATAAAATGTCACTTTCATAAATATACCTTCTACATCGTTTCTATTTATCTTTAAATTTAGCTAAGTACTCAATAGTTATCTGAACTTTCAAAGAAGGATAAAAAATAATTTTTATAAAACGTGAAAAATAGATAAAAATATATTTTCAATTATATTCTAAAATTGCCGATTGGCCCAAAAAGCAATATTTTCCTTCAGTCCTACAAGTGAAAAACAATATTAAAGAACCAACCTTCTCTGATACCATCTTAAATCACCAATTGACCAAAATGTTTAAGCTTATGGATGAAGAATAATTTAATTTTATATCACTAACATATACCTAACATAAAATTGATTAGAAAAAAATATATTATTCAAGACTTCTATGATTTTTAGTTGATCAAGAGGACTTATATGACAAGCATAACTCAACAACAAATCAAGACAATACTTAACTATTTAAACATCTGGTCATCCAGGTCGAATAAAACAAAAAAAAGGAGAAAAAAAAGAAGAAATTTACAACATAAAATAATATTTTAATGTATAAAATCTTCCAATCTAATCAAACCAAACCCAATTAATGAACATATATATCCATTGAGTGCATATAATATGAAATATTAAAGTAATTGTATATTCATTATAGCTGTGTATATATCCATAGAAGAAGTGAGAGGTGGATAATATGCTTTACTATATATATACATATATGTATTGAGTGGGGATTTTTTTTTTTTTTTCTGAATTTTTTGAAGTGCTTTTAAAGAAGATAGAGAGAAGAAAAGTGAATTTTGAAGTGCTTTTGGGTGAGGGAATAGAAAGAAGAAAGGAAAGAAGATGAAAGAAATAATTAAAAGTATTGGGCCATTTGGTAGAATATGGAACCCACAAAAACACTCTTTGGCTAATACCAAATCTAATCTGAATAATATATAAGGTATGAATGTATACATTATGTATATATAATAAGGTATAATATATAACCCACACACTTTTTGTAGGAATAAAAAAAAGCTCATTGAAGTTAGAACAAAGTAATTTCTAGCTTCTTCAATTCTATGCAATATGATTTGATTTTATCTCTCTCTCTCTCTCTTACCCCCTTTTCCCCACATAAAGAGAGAATCAAGGAATATCCTCTTAAATATGACTAGGAAAGTGTTTCATCTAAATTTTTATTCTATACAAGTGTCATATATATGTTGAAAAGACATAACTTGTAAGAATATTTAGAGTGAGACGTTGTGTACTTATTAATGTCATTGAAAACTTAACTCACAGTTAGCAAGACATTTTTGTCTAATAAGAACCATGGTGTTGTGGTGGTGGTTACATAACAAAGTGGTGTGCCCGTTAATATAAGAGTGTGATTCATACTATAGAGATATGAGCATCATATGATCGAACAGTAGTGGGAGATCTAGTGAGAGATGTGTTTATATAGATAAATACATTCATCTATCTACTGAAAATTGCATCTATGCCTCTGAATAGGACTTCTCTACTCTTAGTTCAATATATAGTACTTAGTTCAACCTATAATAATATTCTTAACAATAAGATACCCCTAATTATGTGGTTCGAAAAAATTTCAATTATGTGTGCGACTAACTCGATGAGGTTACTATGATCTTGGATTGATCTTAGATGAAATATAGTATTTTGGTTGAGCACACATATATCTCAACAACCAATTACTCATGTTGGCCTCAAGTCTAAAGTACACAAACCTAATTTATGGACTAAAAACCCAAAATAATGACCACATAAATAGTTTAATCAACAAAATTGATATGTCATTAACAGTAAATCAAAACGATAACTACCGTGTCATAATTTAGTATAGTCAACTAACAGTCAAGTCAAATAACAATAATTATAATAAAAAATATCCTATTAAATTAAATACATAGCCAAACTATATCATAAATTTAAATCAAGTATTATTTCTCAGAGTCACATTTGAATGTTTAACTTCGAATTAATTAAGATATTTCAATTTAAGCTGATTAAATTAATTAGAGGTTTGTACAATTAAGATTCATAACATGAACTTTATGAACAAAGTGGATTATAAAATTATTTGAATTTTGAACTTTATTCATTTACAAAAGTTTTGATTTTTAATTTATTTCTTGGCTTTTTAATCACAAGATTTTGCAGCACTTTTAGTAATGGCTCAGCTAGTGTCACTTGCCTCATATTACAACTTCTAAGCAATATGTTTGGAACAAACCTTTAGCCCCCCCCAAAAAAAAAAAAGGTTTGGGAACCCTAACAATGGCATAATATATATATATATATATATATATATATATATATATATATATATATATATATAACTATTTGCCCATAAAAAAGGAAGAAATTTTGTGCTACATTTGTTATTTTAAATATTTGTTTGAGAAGATATTTTCTGCTTTTTTTTTTTCTTTTTCTTTTTCTTTAAGTATTGCGAGTATAAAATATATCACATTTAAATGAGGTCTTACGTAAACCATCATGTTAAGATTTTTTTGAAAAATTATTCCCACTAAATTAGATTTTTGTATCCAAACTTTTGTTTTTATGTTTAAGATAATCACAATTAATTATTTTGATCTTATATTAGACCTCTCTCCAAGCAGATTGGATGATCTCTAACTTTAATTTTCATAATAATTGAAGGTAAATTTGGTAACTTTAATCATATTTTTTCTTTTCCTTTTATTTTTTTATTTTTTTATGGTGGTAACTTTCAATATATATTAGAAAAAGAAAAAAAAAACTATATCATCATTATTTTTTTAAAAAGTATTGAATTACTAAAAAGAGATGATTATTTAAGAAAGTAAAGGCTAAATTGTATATGTCAATTATCATTTATAAAAATAATAATAATATTCTAAATAGAAGACTTTATATGTGTAATTAAATTGAAAAATAGAAGACTTTATATGTGTGCTTTAATTTTCAATTTAATTGATCGTTAAGTTTTAAATGTATTTCACTGCCATCTCAATCTTTTAATTTAAGAAAATCTAATAAAACAAAGTTATGAAAGTGTGGTTACAAACCAAAATAAGATTCTTAATATATATTTTATCCTTCTCCTTTTATATATTATGAAATATTGAATAGTAAAAAAAAAATAATTGAATTGACACAAATATTGTATTATCAACTTTAAGATTGGAGATTCAATCTCTCTATGTTATAAAAAAATGATATCTAATAAATTCGAATCAAAATATAAAATCCCATGATAAAGCTATTAAAAACATAACATAATATAATTAAACTAAAATAATAAGATTAATTAGTTTAGAAAGACTAAAATTACAAATTCTACCAAAGTAAAATGATTCCAAGTTTATTAAATTTAGAATGAACCGAATGAGTTGGAATTACGTGTATTATTGATTGTAGTAATAAAAAATAATATTATTGAAATAAGAGTGATATAGATGAGTGGAGCACCCAATAGAAAATAATAACAATAGTAATAAATGGAAATCTAATCACTTCCCAATGGTGTTGACGTTGCCATGTCTTTCAAAAAACACAATAAAAAGACTTGAGGCCGACCAATTACACAACAATTTGCTCTAAACAACTAACGTTTCTGTTATTCTAATGCTTTGAATGTGTTATCTGATGTTTTGAATGATTAAGTATGAAGTTTCAATATAACATATAATATTTTTTGTATCTAAAATTCTATGAAAGTAAGAGGTTATTTTGAATGCTGAAATGTAATCAAGATTACTGGAAATCAGAGGAGTGTTGGAATGAGGTATCAAGAGTAGAATGAAAATAGGATCGTGAAATGTGAAAACGATGAGAAAGAGGATTTGGTTAAATATTATCATATCGAAATGAGTTTAATATTACAAATTGGACTCAGAACACTCAATCCAAATATGAATTTTGAATTACATTACAATTCAAACTCATTCTATTATGGTTCTCTAAACATTTCCTAAGTTTTTATCAAGATTATTCGCTTTAACCTTCTCTAAATTTAGGTACAAATTTATTTTACTATTGCCCTCAAATTTTTGAAACATCCAATTTCTTATATATTTTGTGTAATAGAATTTATGATTTGATGCCAATAATTATATAATGTCGAATTTATGATTAAGGGCATATTCTACTTTAATAAATGTCATATTTTGTTTTTCACGTTGCCTTTTCAATAATTTTTTTAAATGATTTAATATATTATGAAATTTATTATTAAATGCTAATTATAATTATGTTTTTTCCTTAATCATCTCCTTTCGAGTAATTTCAATTGATTTCAAAAGATTTGAAGATTTAAAGATCTGCTTTGTCTTATTAATTGGTGAATTATTTCTTTTTCTTTAATAATTATCCATTTGATTTTCAAAATTAAGAATTTAATTTTGAATAATTTTTTTCATACATTATATATATATATATATTAATTCAACGTAGACCATCGTAGGTTGGTCTAGTGGTAAATAGAGAGTGTGATCTTGATAAGGGGCTAAGAGGTCATGGGTAGGATCAGGCAGATTATCCCGTGAGATTAGTCAAAGTGCGCGTAAGCTGATCCGGACAGTCACATATATAAAAAAAGGGAAAAAAAAAGAATATTAAAGCCTATTCTATCTAGGGTTTAAGAGAGTTATCATATATAAACCCTTTAACCCTTACATGCATCTATCTCTAAATTCTATGCTTTGTTGCTCCTCAAGGTAATAAAACAGTTTCTCTCTCAGTCTGTAGATATAGTTAACATACTATTAGTGAACCACGTAAATATGCGTATGTTAATTTTTTCTTTATTTGATTCTTTACTTATCGATTGTGTCTGTCATAACACTCTATTTACGAAATTTTTTAGTATTGCAGCAGTACATACTCTTTTCAATTAATATTTGACATGTCGTTAAATTATCTATAATTTTATTTTAGAGTCTCACACCCTACTATAATAAATATAAGTAATATTTTTCTCAAAATAAATAAATAAATGTAAGTAATATAAAAAATCTTTTTTTTAGACAATATAAAAAATCTTTGATACTATTAACCTTGTGTGATCATCACACACACACACAATTGTTTTTAATTTTTTTTTTTGTTTTTTTTTTCAGCCAAAACTCTTGGATGCTAACGTGAGTCATCTAGTCCTCAACTTGCCTAACAAATGAATCCTCAGAAAGTGTTTGTTTATTACAACAATGTATCTCATCATATTTTCTGTAACCATCTTCTTTTTAAAATCTTTTCTTTTTGATTCATAATTCAAATTCATTTTTCTTTTAAATTTCACTAATGTGATGTTTTCTTTACTAATCAAATTGAAAGAAATTAGTTGATCTGTCTTGTCCAAATGATATATATAATATTCTTTTTAAAAAGAAACGGTAGATATTATAATATTATTTCAGTATATATATCCCTTATGATATCATTGTTTTTTTTTTCGATAACTTAAAAGTATTTATATATACTTATGATTATTTTCTTATCTAGTCGATGAGGAATTTTGACATATTATACTAGTCATAATACGGATCTAACTACAATCTAATGATCAAATCAATTTCATGATTTTACTCATTCAATATAAAGTTATATCATTAAAAACAAGATTTAGTTAATAAATATGTGATAAAAGTTCTCTAAACATGATTATATATATATATAGATGTCAACATCTAATGGTAATTCTGTTTAAGATTTTATATTCTATTTTGAAATGAGGGTAATCAACAACATAAAAGAAAGAAATTAAAATTAATGTTTATATAGAATAAGTTTGAAATGCAATTCTCTTCGAGTTCAACATATATGATGAGAGATTTGAACATTTAACTTTATCAGTTGTTAAATCGTTACTAGTTGAATTGTATTGGATTATATTTTAATTTGAGAGTGAGAATAAAAGATTATGGAAACAATTGTGAGGGGACCCATAAGAGCAAACTATGTTGGATTGTGTGAGGCATGAGCTAGCAATATAATCCATGAGTATGTTGGGAACAATCATTGGAGTTGTTGTCTTTTTTCTTACAAATGTTTTTTTTTTTTTTTTTGGTACTCCATGTTTGGTTTTCTTGGGCGGTAGGATGTGTAAGATTCCACTAAGAAAAAAAAAAAAAAAAAGAAAAAAAGAATACGTTGGCTTCAACTTAGGGGTTTTTGGTGTCTGTCAAGAAGATCATTCTCATGGGGCCTCATTTTTCTTTAATTTCTTGCCATGAAATTACTGAGTTTTGTTCAAGATTTTCGTGGCTGGTGTTGAATACAACTTGAGAGAGTGTTTCAAGATAAGATTTCTAAAAGAAGATATAAGCTTTTGGTCCTTCAGGGTTTGATTCAGATTGTATTTTTGAGTCCTTAATTTTCCAACCATTTAACAATTTTAACTATGAAGTTTACTTTTTATAGAACCCTAAGTCCCTCGAACCAAAAGTAAGCCTTTTTCAATTGTTTGAAAAAGTGGTGGAGGAAGTTTAGTTAGAAAATATTGTTAGAGAAAAAAATCTCTCACTACTGCCGCATGAATAAGTAGAAGTATAACTCATTACTACCGCATGAATAAGTAGAAGTATAATAGAGAAATTAAAAGAAAACAATAAAACTTGAAACAAAAGAATTAGCGTGAAAAAACTCCAAACCGAAGAAAAAACCGCAGACAAGAAAAAAATCCAAGCTATATATGTGAAAAATTATTACAAGTCACACAGAAAAAATCTCTCTCTCGATCGCAATTATAAAAGCACTCTCTCAAAAATTTTATATTACTTATACTATTTAATCTGATCACTCTAAAAATTAAAGAATACAAAAGAGAATTTAATTAGAGTTAGTAGACTCAAGCTTAAAATATTTATAACTGGGACAATTTGAAACTAAAGGCTTAGACTTCTTTTATAGTGTTTAGAGCTCATCACTTTTCTTGAACTTTTTTGATGTGTGATAACTGTATTTTTAATATTTTGCAAAAACTTAACAAATATGTGTCACGTCAATAGTTACTTTTATCCTGTGAACTTAGAGTGCTACCAAAAGTAGACACAAGAATAAAATTGTTGAATTTAAAATTTTAAGGACCTAAATGCAATATAAATCAAAGGACTAAAAATATATTTTTTCCTAAATTTTTTTTTATTTCACATCATTGTACTTGGGAACTCTCTTCAACTACCACTTTCAAGCCTAAACTTCTTTATTTTGGATTGTACAAAATAATTCGTTATAGAAATTTGGATTCATGTGGATTATAATTTTTGTTAATGTCAATTTATAATATGACAAAAGATATTCATAATTATAATGTCTAAGTTTATGGTTTTTAAATGTCTAAAAATTAAAGAAAACTTACTATAAATATAAAAAAAATCAAACTATTTACAAATATAGAAAAATTTCACTATTTATCAGTGATAGACCGCAATAGAATTCTATCACGGACTATTGCTGATAGACAGTAAATTTTTTTTATATTTTGTAAATAGTTTGACTCATTTTTCTATATTTGAAAACAACCCAAAATTAAATATATGTATATGATTTACCAATTTTTTATATAGAAATAAAAATTAAATCGTTACTTAATTAAATAAAAGAATAATTAATGTAGTCATAAATTAAACTTAGTATTATTTAATATATTGTTATATTAATTAATCATTTAATGAGAAATTTTTACATATAGAAAAAATTACAAATTATTTACAAAAAAAAAAAAATAGCAAAAAAAAACACTAATAGACATTGGTAGACTTCTATCACCATCTATCACTGATAGACTTCTATTATTTCTATCACTGATAGATCATGATAGACTTCTATTAGCGTCTATCATAACTATCTAAAAATTTTGCTATTTTGTGTAAATAATTTCCCTTATTTTTCTATTTTTAAAAAATTTTCTTATTTAATTACTTAAAATAAACCTAAATAAATATTTTTATATTAAACCATAATTAAATTATTTAATTTAATTACTAAAAATAATCAAAATAAGTACAAAATAATTAAATTAATAATAATTAATAATAAAATTTTATATTAAATGGTTAATATAACATAAAATACTAAGGGTAAATGTATTAATTAAATCTAAATAATATATTTATATTTATATTTAATAGTTAATTAAATTAATAGTAATGATTAATTGATATTAATTAATTAATTAATTATGCCATATTTTTACTATTCATCTCTCATATATAAAAATTGTATTGGTATATATGAAGGGTATTAGAAATCCATGTCAAATGAATTTTCTTTGAATAATAATATCCTAAATTTTAAAAAGTAAAATCATATGAAATAAACAAAGATATTAAATGGTTGTCTGAAATTTCATAACAATTTATTTGACTGAAAATTAATTAGCTTCAATCTCCCATGTCCATAAGACAACAAAAAATAAGTACTAAGATAGGTGCGCATAGTTACCAAAGTAAACATGAATATGCTGATTTCATTCCCTACAGCACAATTAATTTTTTTTTAAAAAAAAACAAAAAACAAAAGAAAAACACTTCTTAAAAAGACACTGAAAACAACAAGAATCAACATCATAAAAAAAAACTAGGTTAAAAACTAGGTATATGTCTTTTTGGATTGTTACATATGAAAATTATTCTTTTCATTTTTCTTCTACCATATACAGTTTAGTTTGTGAAAGTGGAAGTTAGGTCTAGCTTTCAAAATTATTTGTCATATCCAAATCTAATTAACATATTAATGAAGGAAAACTTTGGAACCTTATGTCCTCATCAAAATGCTCTATATTTTACTTTACATATAGAGAATAATATAGGCTTTCACTTGGCTGTAAAGGACAATAATAATGGAACTCAAATTCTCATTCCAAATCAATACCTCTTAAGAAGCCAACTTGTGGCTGGATTTTGCTTCATTGTCTTTGAGAATATTTATCACCAAAGACAAAAATATGACTCATTAGGTATTCATCATCACCTTGCTTGTTTTAGTTTAATTTCTTTAATTAGTATTCAAAGAATAAAATAATTAAAATAGTAAATTATTCTTGTGTTTTCATGTCCCTTTCGTTTCAACTCTTACAACATGTATTGTTGAAGATTCAAATATGTGAGGTTTTGAGATATTTTGATCGAAAATATATGTCTTAACCAATTGAGATATACACTAAAATTGTCTTAATTAACGTTTTAATTTTATGTATAATTAACACGTACGTTTCTTTATAGCACAACTAGATTTTCGGTTGTCATTCTTATTATCGAAAGAACATGAAAACCTCTCTAAGTATATATTCTTATGCTCCAAGTCTCTTCCATCTATTGATAAGCAACAAGACATACCCTTCTCTCTTTTATGTATAGTATACCATATGGCAAGGAGAGATCAAATAAATAATTCCTTTTATCTTTGCGTAAAATATCCATTTTTGATATTTGTCAAAGTGAGTATAATTCTCAACGGTAAGTAAACCTCTAAATATATATTCTTATTCTTCGAGTTACCATCTTTTATGGTATGTTATGTGGCAAAGAGAGATCGAGAACAAATAAGCATTTTTTCTCTTGTGTAAAATATCTACTTTTGATTTAATAAAAATTTGTCAAAGTGAAAATAGCTTAATTGCCGGGTTGTGATGAGAGAGCTATAAATGTGTCAACCTAGTATCTTGTTCAAAAAAAAAAAAAAAAAAAAAACTTAACTGTAATTAACCTTTATTAAGGGTAGAGATTCAAATCTCCATTTCCGCTCGTTAATATTATAAAAATTTATCATGATATTTTGTAAAAATTAATTGAAATTATTATAGTGGGATATATTCTCTCTGTTCTATATAATAATAATTCACATGTTCGAGTGCTGACCATACAGAATTATTATATTGTTATATTCCCTCCATTTTTCTCTATTCTACCAGTCACACATAAGGAGTATACTTGAGTAATTAAACTATATATAATTTGCATTTTTCGCATGGGCTTTTGACTAATTCAACTTTAGATGGATAATTTGGAATATAAAACTTAAATGTTGATGTCAACGAAAATGTCTAAGACCTCAAATTTATAAAAATATCGATGAAAATTATTTCGATACAATATCAATATTGATGAATATTTTTGAAAATTTTTGTTGAAAAATATTTTAATTAATAAATAAGAATGTTTTCAAATATAGCAAAATGAGCAAAAATATTTGTATATATATAACAAAATGTCATTGTCTATCTGATAGACAGTGACATTTTACTATATTTGAAAATATTTCTAGCAATTTTACTATTTAAAACAATTACCTAAATAAATAAGCATTTTACATTGATTAAACAAATTAACATGTTTATCAACTATATTATATTTATATTAGTGACATTTTTGTTGCTTATTTTGACATTTTATGGATTTTCTTACGACATTAATGGAAATTTCGATTAATCCAACATGCATGTTGGTGTCGAGCCGATGAAAAATATAGAATTATCGATAAAAGTTTAGATATGTCGACAAAAATTTAATATCACATAGTAGATATTGTAATAACATAGAAATTTAAAGACGTAATTATAATTTATGGGTAAATAACAGAAACCTTCTTGATATTCAAAGATAAGTTGTGGTAAAAAGCATTAATCTGAATCTGTAATTTTGATACCAAGTCTATAAGGGGTTTTTTTTTTTCTTTTCTAATTTTATTTTTTTTATAATATGGACAATGAGGATTTGTAATATGAGGAATTAAATTTCTAATTTTAAAGTTAATTAATAATACATTTAGTTAAGCATGAGCTAAATTAATATAGAAGAAGAGTACTTAGGTATATTTTTCACACACGTATGTGCAATAAAGGGAAAAAATAAATACAAAGCACTAAAATTTCATATATATATTTTTTTTTAAGAAGGTATGACAAGGGAGTATATATTAAAATAGTGATGGATCCAGAATTTCATGTTAAGAAAACATAATTTTATATAACATTAAAAATTTAATCTATATAGTTATAAATTTGTGTCTATATATGGTTTTCTAAATTTCAAAACGTATAGAATAGGTCATTAAATTTTTTGTTGTGTATTTGATAGATTCCTATGATTTCAAGTTTACATCTAATAGATTTCTTATATGTTAAAAATTGATTGTTATATATATATATATATATATATATATCATGGGTACCATCTAATAGGTGCTAATAGGTGCTATTGTAAATTTTTTTGGAAAAAAAAAATCATGGGTACCATCTATTATTTGCTAAATTAAAAATTTAAGGCTTAATTAAATACAAAATTAAAATTTGTCGTCCAATAAAATAATTGATTTTTATAAATTTTGAATGTCTGAAATCTATTGGATACAAAATTGAAAGTTAATGAGTATGTTAGATATTTGTGATTATTAGGACATGTGTGTGAGTGATTTTAAAATCGTTAAAATCACTTTTTAGAAATGTTGTGTGGGGAAAAGCAAAAAGATTAATAGCATAAATCATAAGCAAACAAGAAGAGGAATATAAGAACTTTATGATGATTCTATCAAGGAAAAAAATAATTCCTTATGGTGATTTTTTTATTGGGAAATTATGGATAGGATAGAAGAGAGAGATTCCTCTATATTGAAAAATCGTCCCCTTTCAAAAAAATAATAATAATAATAATAATTTCCTTCATCTTCTTTTGCATATCTTTAAATAAATTTCTTCCAATCTTAGGAGATCATTCAACATAGAATTACTCTAAGCTAAATTTTGGAGTTTTTATGATTAAACCACCGAAAATAAAGGTGCACGTTATTGGTATAAGTAATAACTTTCAATTCTTTTTAACCTTTATTAACCATACTTTGAAATTTTCAAGATCCTTCTTATTCATATGTGATCTCATTCATTAATGTATCTCTTCTAAATTTGGGTGTTACACTAGGCTCAACTCAAGTTCACCACAAGTTAACGTTTGACTGATCCAACCCAACTCAACTCATTTATTCATTGAACTTAATATGATTCACCATTTTGAAAATTGAGTTGACCATAAGTCGACCTAGTAGGCTTATTATTGGGCCAACTCAAATATATACGTACTTATATAACTCTTCATATATTATATCTTATATATTAAAAAAAAATTTGTAATATTATTTTTAAAATATACTTAGATATATCATAGTTTTTAGTTCACATATTTTTTAAAAAAATGTTAAAAATTAATAAAATTTGTTGAGAAAATTAAATATTAAAAAAACTTTAAAATATGAATAATTTTATCCAAAAAAAGTAATAAAAATACAAAATAGATCAAAATAAATTTAATAAACATATAAATTTAATAAATTTTAGTAATATTTCATTAAAAAAATATAAAATATACTCATATACTTTTAAATAATTAACTAATTAATTTTTAATGGGACAACTCATATTGAGTAGATCCAAGCTCATTCCAAGTTCGACCCAACCTTTGATCCAATGAGCCAAGTCTAATAGCTGAGCCATTGAACTTCAGATTAAAGCTTAGGATAGTCCCATCTTAGTCCAAATAATACTTAGGTCCTCTGCATAGGACCTCTGTCGGGCTTAGACCTTCGCCTTTTAGGATTGGGTTTATCTTATGACGAGAGTGATGTATAACTCTCTTTCTCTCTCTCCATTCTCTATCTTCTATCATAAATATATATTTTTAATACTCTTCCTAAATGCACACAATGGGCTATGCACCTCGAGACTTAGGGTCGTAACACACAGGCACATTCACATGCATTGTTCATGCTAAGCACATCTTTTATATATATATATATATACACTAATATTTTCTCTTTAACAAATCATGTTTCTCTCCACTTTGACGCCATATCTCCAAAACATTTATTTTTCTTCCTTGACTAATACTCTCTTTGGGATATTTAATTTCTCCATCTTTTAACTTCTATCTTTACCTTTACATTTTTTTTTCTTTTTCTAACTAATATTCACTCTCTTACATATAAGTCTCACTCTAACATTTCTTTTTCTTCTATTCTTCTCTATCTAATCTCTCTAAAGTGACTCTTAGAATTCCTCTCTACTTGTATAACTTTTTTACAAATTCAAAAACAAAAATTTTTTTGTGTTTTTTTTTAAAATAAATAAATAAAACTAAAGGGAACGAATTAGAAAGTTCCAATAGTTAGGGATACAAACATAAGTAAGTAATTGAAAAGAGTTGGATCATATAAGTATAACCGACATTTCTATTAGTCATAAACCTTTTTAAATATAAATGTCAACACAAGTTATATTCACAAAAGCATTTATAGGCTTACTATGGAGTGATAATATAATAAAAATATATATATATATATAAAAAAAGACTTTATTTGAACAAGTTGTATCAAAATTATGCTTTTGAGAGATCATTAATAATGCGATAAAGAGTAACCATGTGTAACCTATGTTTGAGCTCTATTTGATAATAAAACGTGACATATTCTAGAGAAAATAAGTTGGGATAAGAACAAACTAATCTGAATGATCTCTAAGTCAACAAATAAATGTGAAAAATTAGGTAGAAAAAGATTCATTTTCGTGTTGAAAATGAACCTCACTCTATTGTATACACATTTTTTTTTACTATTTCTATATATGGATGTTTTTTATATATAGATTGATATCTGTTGATTTTCTTGATGTAATTAACCCTTTAATATGTTGGAGATGAAATTTCTTTAGCCACTAAAGTAGCTTTATATAGAGTTGAATTTATCTATATGACTTTTTTTTTAATCTTGTACAACCTAATAATTACCATTAATTTAAATTGTATTATATGTTGGTGGTGTTGGTATTTTTATGCTTTCAGCCAGACATCCAGAGTCATAACAACTTTGAAACTTTTTTTTAATTATTATTATTATTATTATTAATTATTAATTATTATTATTATTACTTATGACCAGTCTTAGGTTTTAGAGAGGGATACATATGCTTTACTTTTAACTAAAAAATTTGTGCTTTTTTTTTTTTTAATTTATTGAAATTTGATGCCGGAGGTTGAAAACTTCATTTTCAACTTGTATTAAAAAGATGATTGAATATTGAAAATATTATTAAGATCAAATAAAGATATGCATCTTTTTCTAACAAATAAAATGGGCCATTTAAGAAAGAATAATGTGTCAAAAATTATAATGACAGAGATTTCCAATTGCCTATTCACAGCACTTAGTGAACAATTTGGAAATTATAATGCACCCACTCACCACCTACAACAACTCATACACAATTCAAATAATAATGCATCTATAAACATCAACCCATTTCAGATTATAATCAATGAAAATGAGCAAAGGAAGATATAATTATATCTTTCATGAAAACCAAAATTATAAATTTATACATGATTTTTAATTTTTAATTTTCATTTTCATTTTTTTAAGCTTGGGGAACAATGATTTAGTGATGTAATTAATATAAAAGTTATTTAAACTTTATTTTTATATTGGCTAATTTGTTGGAATATTTCTCTGTTGCAAATTTTGGTCTCAGAGTATATGAATTTGTTCCATCTGTTTGGCCATGCTCATGGATTCAAATATTCCTTCCAATTAATATAACCTTTATTGATTTTTTTTTTTCAAAGGTAGCGGAGTTGAGAGATTCAACCGTTATGAAATCGACAAATAAAAAAATAAAAAATATATAAACAATAAAGATTAATATATAGATTTACGTGGTTCATCAACTATGTTTGTTTGTATTTATTTATGCGTTATTTATGAGTTTTACCCTAAGATTTAGAAGGGTGTGCTATACATAAATCATCTAATCCTACAGACGTCTCTGCAATCTGTATCATCTGATATTTTTCTATAATAATAAATTGATCTCTTTTTCTACTTGTGAACGTAGCTAACACATTGTTAATAAATTACGTGAATTTTTGTGTCGATTTTTATTCTTTATATTTTTTTGCTTTCTTTATTTGTTGATGGATTTATAATAGAACTATCGACATTTGAGAAAATAAAGGTCTCTTTTAACTTATCCACTGAGTAATTGAAAATTAATATTCTGGAAACTTGATAAACAATATAATATAATGATGGCATTAAAACAAATATATGGCTCCGTACGCATTGATGATGTAGAGCAACTGATCATCATAATCATTATTGGACCCATATATATACATACATATATACATATAAAGCTAAGTCCACTTTTAGTTCGACTTTGGATCTGACTAGATATAACAATTAATTAGTGACTTTGAATAATATAATCAATTTTATTGATTAGCTAATTTCTAAACTAAAATGGATTATAATTTTAAATTATGGACGTTGATATTAAAATTTGGACGATAAAACAGTCTTAGCCTTTACGTCACAACAAAACGATAAATTTGTTTAGCGAAAAAAATAGTGTGACCTATAAAATAAAGGAAATCCTACACAAAACTCTGAGGCACATGCATACTTTGATGTTTAAGTTAAGGAGTAAAAGAGTACATAAATTTTAGGATTTTAGAGTGTGAATAAACTTACCTCTCCTGGAACCATCATGATGTACTTATAGTGGTAGGGAACTTAAGTCTCTTCAAGTAGAATTTCAGAGTCAAAATCAACTTAAATCCTAGAACTCACTATGTCGGAGCATGCACGGAGCATGTTCTAATGGACACTTTTGTTAGGCTTGGGCTCGACCAAAGTCAAGGCCGATTATCTGATCTTAGGTCTTTGGCACAAAACCTTTCTTTTGCTAGGCCCATTTAAATCTTTGCTGGGTCGCTTCTTTAACCCGAGTCTTGTTACTTTCTAGGCCTATTATAATTTTATTTGAGGTTAATTGTGCACTTTGGTCCAAAATCACTATGCTAGTACAAGATGACATACTATTGGAAATAAAGCATATGAGAATAATGAAACTAACCTAATCAAGAACATAAAATAGCACATTTAAAGCTCTGATACCATATTAGATAACATGAGATTCTATTTCAAAACTAATTGACAAATAGAGAAGAGCTCATATATTCAACAAGGTAGGTAAAGAAAAACTCTAATTTTTAAGTTCCGTTTTTTAGCATGAGAATTTTTCTCTTTCTTTAGTTTAACGTACGTGAGCGTGAGAAGTTTGAACCTCTAATCTTCTCCTCAAAAGTATGTTTTAAACCGGTAGATATAGTAAGCTCAAATTAATCTAAACCCTAAATCTTAATACCCATTAGAACGTTGAGTAAAATAATTTGGTACTTGACTTAGCCAAAGATGGAAGGATTTGAAGTCAAGAACCCAATAATATATCACTTTTAACAATGATAAATTGTTATACTAATGACGTCCATATTGCACATATATTATATATTTTTTGTGATTTGTTGATTGAGTTGGTAGTTTTTATGGGTCCATTTTGTCGCCATCTTCTATGCAATTTCTCTTTTAATAGGGCCATCAAGTTATATCGTCTTACAAGTTGACGGTGAAAAAGATAATAAGATGGGATCGATTTTGAAAATTTATCCAAGGCTTGGTTTGTTTATTCAACTATCATTTTTTGTATAAATATAAAACGTGTACATTTTAAAAATAAAAATTATTATAAATGAAAAATATATCAAACTATTTACAAATATAGAAAAATTTTACTGTTTATTAATGATAGATCGCTATAGACTTCTACCACTTATCGCAGTCCATCAGCTAGACAATGATATTGTTTAATACTTGTAAATATTTTGGCTCATTTCTCTATATTTGAAAACAACTCTTATTTGCCTAATTTGTAAAATCAAAAACAAGTTTTTTTTTTTTTTTTTTTTTTTTTAATTTGACTTGAATTTGTAATTACCTTCATTATATCATTTAAAAACCTCACAGAACACAAAAGATAAACAACAAAATGATACTAATATAAACATAATATAAATATTTATTTATTAATTTGAATTTTGTGTTAATATGTAATTTTTTTCAAAAATAATATCTATTATATCGACTTTGGAATTTTCGTCCACATCAACCATTTAACAATTGTAGAGCTTTATGTCATATGTATATGTATAAAGAGTTTTGTGAGATGGGTGTTGTGATTATCCTATTGCATAAGTAACCAAAGTTTAGAAGAATATTAATTATAATTAAATAAGGCCTATAGAAGGCTTTAGTCTTCCCCTTTCCTGTCTAATAACATAGAAAATTCCCTTGGCCACCTCAATTATTCTACACTTTTTGTTCCCTCTCATCTACTCCACATAAAGAAATAATTAAATAAAGAAATAAATAAAATAATAATCTCATTCTCTTACATTTACATAAATTATAAAATTATTATCACAAACATATGGTTTTTGCTTGATTCCTTTAAACTTAATAATTTAAAACAACACTGTCATCCACTATATATTTACCACAAATTAAAGCTAATTCCCTCCTTTATTTCCAAAATAACCTAAGAGGTTTTCAAAAGCAACACGTTCATATGCCTTCAAAATGGGCTTAGTCATGAGCACTACCACAATATTTCATTAAAAATTAAATAAATAAATAAATTACTCAACTTTAGAATTTAAAATTTGGCCACCAAATACAATATTGTTGCTTTTGGGTTGCGACAAAGGATATTTGGTACATAAAGACCATTTAAGATTTTGCTTTGTAAGTGTTTGGTTTTGGGATATGAAGAAGAAATAATCTTTTTTTTTTTTGTTTTTTTTTTTTTTTGTTATTTCACCAACCCATGTTTGAGTATGCGACAAACGGTGTCGATTCTTCGCGTCCCACTTGATTTACTTTTATCCAACTTTGTGTCATGTAATGATTAATATAGTTGTACACATGAATTCATTGTTCCTTTTCTTCAAAAAAAAAAAAAAAGAAAAAAAAGAAAAGAAAAAAAAAGAGTGTAATAAGAAGAAGTAGTTTTGTGTATCTTTGCTGCCTCTAGCTGTTGTGCTTCTTCATTCAATGTATATAGCCACCATCTTTGTCAAATAGTATATTTTTCTCGGAGTGATTTTTTGTACGGATGATCCATTTTCAATCTTTTCTAAATGATTAACGACCAATTTTAAAAAACAAATGAAAATTAACATTATACTTTCGTCAAAGTGCACTACTATATTTTATATAGTATCGCGTTAGAGATAATGTCTCTTCTATTGTAGCTCTAACTCGATAGTCATGTCTATCACGATCTTCATTCTATTTTATGGCGAAAGCATAGCAAAGCACGTGAGAAAAATGAAGATCGCGATAGATATTATCAAATAATATAGGGTTCCATCTCAAAACCAATTGGCAATGAGAGGAGTAGCCCATCTATCTTATTAAGAGTGTGAGGTCCCTTAATTTTTCTAATGTGGGATCCTCAACAAATATGACCATCAAGTTAAGGTTACGACAAAAAGACGTCCCTAAAGTGTTATTATATAAAATGTGATAAGTGCGCTTTGATGTAAGCATAATGTTGTTTTTCATTTGCTTTTCGAGGCAAGTCATTAATTATTTAGGGGGTTGGAAATGGATTTTCCGTACAAAAACCTCATTTTTTTATTTATGGGTCTGAAAAATTTTTCAATAAATAGAAATCAATATTAATTGAAGAGAGGTTTTAACACATAACCTCTATTTTTATGCATTATTGATTTCCACCCTTGTTACAAATAATGCATAAAAATTCTATGCATATTAAACAGAAAATTGTAATCGTACATACCTCATTTTTTATTTTTCATGAGTGGGGCCCCCAAGATCGAGCTACTATTTTCGGGAGTGTACTTAAGTAGATTTTTCAATAAAATAAATTTTTTTTAATTATTTAACGTGGATTTTTTTAATTACATTAGAATTTTTTATAATCTTATTTCTTTTAACGTGACTTTTAGATAAATTGTGATTTTTTTAAAAAATCTATTATCATTTAATTTGAATGGTAGATTTTAAGATAACATGAGATTTTTTTTTGTTAAATTTTTTTTCTTTTATTGTGAATTATAAACAAAATGTAAATTTTTTTTAAAACTTATTATCAACATGATATTTTTTTTCTTTTAACGTGAATTTTTTAGATAAAAATTTTATGTAATGATTTAATATGAAATTAGTTATGATATATATCTTCAACTAAAAAGGGCAAAACAAGAAATCAAAAGTTTCTTCCCATATAGTTTCTTTTAAATTAGATCAATATTGCAGTCTTAAAAAACTACTAAGTTAGTGCATATTTAGAAAAAGAAAAAAAAAAAAAACTTTTTAATGTCATTTATAAAAGAGTTGTTTTCAAATATAGAAAAATGAGTCGATCACGTTGATCGACAGTGAAATTTTTTTATATTTATAAATAGTTTTATATTCTTTTTTATAATAATTTTCCTTTATAGAATGTGTCTCTACAAAGCTGCTTTTTATTTATTTATCATTTTTTAATGTACAAAATGAAATTAGTTTTATCCAAAATTGCATATTATCCGACAATCTTTTTTTTTACAAAGCAAAGCCCTTTTTTAGGATTATTTTGAGTTTTCTTATTTTTTTAATTTTTTTTTTTTTTTTGATAAGGAATTTTTTCATGAAATAAATTGCTAACTAATTGTTTAAAAAAGGAAATCCTTAACTTATTATAATTTAAGTTTAGTTATACTAAGAATGAAAAGATATAGTTTCTCTTGCTTTTAGGTCCTTGGTGTTTTCCAAGTTTGTCAATGTTAGGATTGGGCTTGGGCTTATGTAGCAGAAGCCTGCTTGAAGCTCACAAGACTTCATAATCAGATGGCCCATTGATACATTCCAAATTTTCTTAAAAACCCTAATATTATATGCCCTTTAGGATTGCCTGCTCATCCAAACCAAGTTCGGGTTGCTGCTTCTTAATAACCGTTGAATGTGAATTCAATAGTCTGCATACTCTCTAATAATCATGGAATATAAAGTCAAGATGTTTCTCTCTCTCTTTAACAATCACGGGATATAAATTTAAGGTATACTCTCTAATATTATAGTTTTATTATTGGGTAACTTCCCCTTAGGTCTCAAAAGTTTGGAATTATAGTGTCAAATTAATTCCTAAGATTCAAAATAGAACAATCAAATCTCCAACCTTTCATAGATGCTCGCTTTTGAGATCTCTAAATTAAAAAAATCATTAAATTTTTAATGGAAGCTAAAACAACATTTTAAAATAATTTTTTCTTTTTTTAAAAAAAGAGAACAAAATAATAAGAGGCTAAGACAACGACGGTGACCGTGGTGAGAGCGATGATGATGGCCGGCAGGGGAAAGGGAAAATTGTGGTGGGGGGAGGAGGAGAGAGAAGTTTTTGTTTTTATTTTAGGAGAGAGAAGTTTTTGTTTTTATTTTAAGTAATATTATTTAATTTTTTAAGAAAAATAATTGGGTGCATCGCGAGTTGCACTCATCTTTGTGTAGCACAGTCAAATGTGTCCAATCACAAGTTGTCACATGACAAACTTTTTTTTTTAATAAAAAAAGGTATTTTTCATATATTTTTTTCTCTGTAATTGAAGGGGGTGCATGGAGATGAAGTATTACTCATTTTTTAATATGGTGTGTCACTATTGTCATTAGTAATTAATGAGTTTTGTTAATCTAGGGACCAAAATGGAGCATTTTCAAGGACTTGGATTGTTCTCGATTTCATATGAACTAATCTTACACAAACCTAACTCGAAGGACTAAAAATGTAATTTATCCTACATATAGTTGTTTAGTTAACATTAATTAATATTAATATACCACAATCAATATAATCAATAGTTTAGTTATAATTAATAGAAATTTATTACATATACATATAAAATTCATTTTATCGAACAGAAAATTTCTCAAAATCAGCATGGTTCAATTGGAATAAAATATGTTCTATTAATATCAAGGTCACAAGTTCGATCCCCCACCTTACCTATTGTAACAAATATATAATGGATAGAAAGTTTATTAAAAGAAAGGAATATCATATTTATTGAAATTATTAAATAGTTAATTAACTTTTTAATTAGTGATTTAAAATTAGTTACATTAATTTGCATAAAATTTATGAAAAAAATCAATTTAAACCAAACATGTAGGTTGATTAATAATTACAACCCTAGACTAATTATATAAATAAAACTCATTTTTCTTTTCTTTTCTTTTAACCATGTGAGGATGGAAATTCAAACTTATAAACTTATAGCGATACGAAATTTTTTTTCTTTCGAATAACTTTTCTCTCGACAATTTTGGGTTTATTGCCAACAAATTCTTTGTGTCATAACAACTTTAGTGTTTTTTTTATAATATGTGAGGTCGAGGGATCGAACCTCAAACTTCAAAGTTAATTATACAAATTATGTGAACTGAATTAGGTTGATGTTGACGTAACATCAAAATTTAGTAGATTGTTGAGAATTCCACATTGAAAAAAAATCAAGAGACCTCAGATTCCTTATAAGATAGATGTGCTACTGCTTTTATTGTCAATTGGTTTTAAGATAGAATCACATGCTATCTAATATAGAGTTATATATAAAGATAAGGATAAATATTTTTGTTGGAAAAAAGTTATTTAGATATATTAAAAATAATGTTTTTTAGGGGAAATTTTTATCCATGAGTGTAAATTTGTCTCGAATTTATGAGCATCATTATCAAAACACCAACATTCTTCAAAAAATACTTTCACTTTTATTCTCTATTTAATATTTACCTAAAGAAGTGATCTATACATGTATTAGGTAGTTTTGCAATCTTGATTTGGTCAACTTCACGGACCACGATGGTAAATTGATACAATTATTTACTCAACATTTTAAGTAGAGAAATTACTATAAATAACAAAAATTTCAAACTATTTACAAATATAGAAAAATTTTATTGTCTATTGGTAATAGACTGCAATAGAATTTTATCGCGTTGTCTATCGCTGATAAACAATAAAAAATTTCTATATTTGTAAATAGTTTGACTCATTGTTCTATATATGAAAACAACATTTTTAAGTAAGTCAACTAGCAAAGTTTGAGGGTGTAATAAATTGTGATTTGTTTCCTACAATTTAATTTTTAATAAATATAATTAATTGTCGATAATCAATTAATTTAATTTATCTAATTTATATCTATTTATTGAAATTAGATAATTTCATTAATTATATATCACCATGATAAAAGACTTTAGAAGTACATTCATTATTAGACATAAATATCATTATAAAAGACTTTGGAAGTACATCTTCATTGTTTTTTCTAAAAAAAGAAAACATTTATTCTTATCAAAATATACGTTAGCATTTCTATGCATTTACAGACACAATACTCATGATGTAAATAAATTTCAAAATTTAAAAGATCAACAACTTTCAATTGAGATTAATTTGAGCAAATAATATTACTCATTTTTTCGAGATCGGAAGTTGAAATTTTCTTCCTGTATTTGTTGTATAAATACAAACAATATAAAGATTTATAGTTTATTTTTTTTTAGAGAAAAAAGAAGTCAATTAATTAATTAATTGAAATAAAATTCATGTACTTCTTGATTTATTGGAATAATATTCATCCATATCAAAATATTCAGCCAAAATGAGTTTAGCTCTTGACATGGTCTTTTTTTTCTAATAGTCGAAGGTTTGATCCTCCATCATCGACAGTTATTGTACCACAAAAAATGTATTAAGATATTCAAGTTGGTTATGGATAAGGAATTAAAAATGATTATGATATACTATATATGTAGTAGATCGATCAATTATACAATTGATACTCTAAATTTATCAACCAATAAGTGTTCATGCAGTTGTATTATTATTATTTTTTTAATATCCGCGAGTGTTAGGGCCAGCTTACGCGCACTTCAACTAATCTCACGGGACAACCCACCTGACCTTACAACAGGCGGGCTGTCAACTTACCCGTAGGATATTAAATCCTAGGTAGGTGGACACCACGGATTGAACCCACAACCCTTTAGCCCTTTCGCCATGCAGTTGTATTATTCATGGACTTAGTTTGAATCCTTATTCATTTGTTTTAGAGTATTAAGTTTGAAATTGATTTATAATGAGTGTATTGATATATTATTGATGCATCAATGATATACTTGAAATGATATACGAAACATGAAATACATACACTATATAAATTAAATGTAACTTACATGCCATCAAAATCATATAAAAATTTCAAAAAATAAAATAAATTAATTGATATACTTTATATTTGATATATTGATTGACACAATTAATGCATTTGAGATATACTATCAAAATTAGATTAGAAATATTTGAAAACATAAGAAAACTAACACAAAAACCTAAATCAAACTATTGGGATCAAACTAATCAAATGAAAACACCTTCATATCAAAACGCAAGAAAAAAAAAAAAAAAATTTCCACCATGACACAATTAAAATCATGGTATATCAATACTTTATCGGTTTTTTGGTATATCAAAATAAAGTATATATATTTTTTCTTTTTTCATGAAAATAAAGTATATTAATTGATATACTAAATATAAAGCATATTAGATCTACCTGTTGATACATAAATGCGTATAAAATTAGTATAATTAAGATAACATAAATGAGATTTAAAATTTATGCTATTTTTGTAATTTAAAAAAAATCTTCTACAATTTCCCCTACCTTTATATATGAATGTTGAATGGCCTATTCATCAAAACACACAATTAACTAAATTAGGGTATTTTTGTAATATTTCTAAATTTCTTAGAATAATCAACTCCATAACCCAAAAAACTCTGTTTCTTCACTACCCCCTCCAATGGATATCTCTATTCCAACGATTTTGTTCCTCACTTTCCTCATCTCTCTTTTCTTTTACCTTTACTTCTTAATTTCAACTAAGAAATCTCGAAGCCATGAAGGTTTTAGAAACTACCCCATCGTCGGAGTCTTGCCCCTGTTCTTATTGAACCGCCACCGTTTTTTAGACTGGACGACGGAGGTCCTCCGCAACTGCAAGACGAACACGGCGGTGTTCCGGCGGCCAGGGGACATTTGCGGTGTCATGACGGCAAACCCACTTGTGGTGGAGCACATTCTGAAGACCCAATTTGAGAATTACCCAAAAGGGGAACGTCTCATTTCGATTTTGGAGGATTTTTTGGGGAGTGGGATTTTCAATTCCGACGGCGAAATTTGGAGATTTCAAAGGAAAATGGCGAGTTATGAGTTCAATACGAAATCGCTGAGGAATTTCGTGATGGAGAATGTTAAATTTGAGATACAGAGGAAACTGATTCCTGTTTTGGAGAAGGCGGCTTCGTCGTCTGAAACAGAGTTTGTTTTGGATTTGCAGGATGTTTTGGAGCGATTCGCGTTTGATAATGTTTGTAAATTGTCTTTCAATTTTGACTCTGGTTGTCTCGGCGGCGAGGATAATGCCGGCGACGAGTTCATGCGCGCTTTTGAGAACGCCGCCACCCTCACATCCGGCAGGTTCCCTTCATTTCTCTGAATACCGACCTCGCCGTCCGTTTCTTAAAAAAGAAGGAAAAAAAAATGGCAAACAAGTATAAATTTTAAAAACTGAAAACAAAAAACATAGCCCCGTAACCGTTTGTTTTATAGTTTCTAGTTTTTGAAAATTAGGACATTTATTCTACCTTTAAATTTTTTTATTTTGTCATATATTTCCTAATTTCTACCATATTTTAAAAAATTCTATCAAGTTTCAAAACGTAAAGACTTTTCATTTGATAATTATTTAGTTTTTTAAATTTTAATTTTTGAAAATTAAGTCTAAACCTCTTTCACCTCTAAGAGGCTGTTTGGAAGGTTGAAAGGTAATCAAGATTACTGGAAATCAAAAGAGTGTTAGGATGATCGAGGGCAGAATGGAAATAGGATCATGAATCGTGAAAACGGTAGAAAAGAGGGTTGGGTTGAAAACTCTGAGAACGAAATGAGTTTGGTATTAGTATTACAAATCGGGCTCAATACGCTCAATCCAAACATGGGTTTTGGATTACATTATATTACAAACTCAATCCATTACAGGCCTCCAAACAACCCCTAAATTTCTTGCTTTCTTATCTACTTTTTACTCATATTTTCAAAAATCAAGCCAAAATTTGAAAATTAAAAAAAAAAAATTAGTTTTCAAAAATTAAATTTATTTTTGAAATTTGGAGTTTGGCTAATAATTCAACTCTTGAACTCAAAAAAGATGCAAATCATAGTAAGAAAATGTGAGGAAACATGCTTAATTTTAAAAAAAAAAACAAAAAATGAAATGGATACCAAATGGAGCCTAATAAAAAGTAGTTCTTAAGAAATTATTTTTGAAATTTGGAATTTGACCCAGAATTCAAATTTTAACTTAAAATGTTGAAACTATTGTAAGAAATTAAGAAAAAATATATTTAATTTTTACAAGCTAAAAATAAAAATTAAATGGTTATCCATTGTAATTATTACCAAATGAGGTCTTTGTATTTAGTTTTAAAAAGGTATATTTAGTTTTTTTTTATCAACCTACGTACCATGGTTTTGAAAATTTAAAACTAAATATTAGAAAACTTACTTAGTTTTTTAATACCATCTTAAAAGGTTTTGAAAAAAAAAAGTAGAAGTAATGTTTATAAACTTAATTTAAAAAAAAAAAAAACTAAATAGTTCTTAAATAGAGTTTTAAAAAATAATTTTTAAGAATTTATTTTTTGTTTTGGAATTCGACTATCAATTTAAATATTTTTTTAGAAAAATAAAAATCATGGTAAATTATGGGAAAATAAGGCATAATTATTAAAACCAATATGATGCAATTAATTAATCAGTTTACTCAATTTACTTGCTTGATACCAAATTAAATAATAACTATATCTAAAAGTTTAAAAGGATTGCTGCTGTTATAGATTATAGTTATTATTTAGGTCTGATTAGATAATGATTTTTATTTAAGTTTTATTTCATTGAATAATTTACGTTTTTCATATCCATTTTCTTATTAACTATGATTTTCATCTATTCGAAGAAACATGTTAAATTTTAGAACGGACTCATTTAATAACTATTTTTTTTATTTTTTATTTAAATATTTATAAGCCTTATAAACAATACTATTTTTACCTCTGAGTTTTTTTTCTCTCTCTTGTTATCCAATTTTATCAATGTTTTTAAAAAGTAAACTAAGTTTTGAAAAGAAAAATTAAAATAATAATAACAAAATAAAAAAAATAAAAAACTCATTTTTTTTATTTTTTAGATTTTGATCAAAAATGCAAATATTTCTTTAAAAAAATTAATGTGAAAAGCAAGAAATTGGGAGATAACAAGCCTACATTAATTTTAAAACACAAAACACAAATCAAAAATCAAAAATCAAAATTGTTGTTAAATTACAAGACCTACATTTTCTAGTTTAAAAAATTTTTTTGGTTGGTTTTTGAAAATATTAGTAGAAAGTAGAAAAATAAAACAAAGATGGAAGTAATGTTTAATAAGCATAAATATGAACTTATTTAATTTTTGTTTTTATTTCATTGTTTAACAGATTTAGGTATGCTATCCCTGGTTGGTACAAGGTCAAAAGATTTTTTAACTTGGGATCAGAAAGAAACCTAAAGAAATTCATATCAATCGTTCACAAATTTGCAGATGAAATCATACGCTCAAGAATGGAAGAGAAAACAACCCAAAATAAGGATCAAGATTTATTGTCACGATTCATGACAAACAAAGATAATTCCCCGAAATTCCTCCGAGACATAATCATAAGTTTCATCCTCGCCGGCCGAGACACCACTTCTTCAGCTCTTACATGGTTCTTCTGGATCATATCCTCCCGACCCGATATCGAACAAAAAATCCTTGCAGAACTCAAAACAATTCGATCAAGAACACACAAGGAAATAGAAGAAATGTATAGCTTTGACGAACTCCAAGACATGCACTATCTTCAAGCAGCATTGACCGAGACTCTTCGATTATACCCCCCGGTGCCAATCGACTCAAAAGCTTGTCAACGTGATGATATCTTACCGGACGGGACGTTTATCAAGAAGAGTTGGTTTATGATGTACCATGCATATGCAATGGGAAGAATGGAGAGCATATGGGGGAAGAATTGTGAGGAATTTTTGCCAGAAAGGTGGCTAAAAAATGAGGTTTGTAGGATTGAGAGTCCATTTCGTTTCCCTATATTTCATGCAGGGCCAAGGATGTGTCCTGGAAAAGATATGGCTTTTATTCAAATGAAGTTCATAGTTGCAACTGTGATCGAGAAGTTTGAGGTGAAAATGGCGGAGAAGAAGACTCCAAAGCATTTGTTATCATTGACATTGAGGATGGAGAACGGTTTGCAAGTGATAGTAAAAAAGAGGCCAATATATAATTCAAATTTGGTATGCATGTACGTTTGAAAATTTATGTGCCTCTTAATAATAATTAGACATAATATTGAAATACTTTTTTTAAATCATTTTTCACACATCTGCCAACAAAATGAAATTGTTGACTACATTGTGACGTCCTTTAATTTTATGTAAGTTAAATTTAATTATATAGTTAAATACTTATTTAACTGTCAAGTTTTTAAAGAAAGGGGAATACTAAAATAAGAGCTTTTTGTAATTATCATACATCTTCATAAAGACTTTTCTCTAGCCTCTCATTTAATATCGTTAGCATCATTGTAATTACTCTCGTTGTTTACTCATTAATGAAGCTTTTATGAAGTATCCATTTTAAAGAAGAAAAAAAAAGAAAGAAAGAGGAGAAAAGTTGCAATCTAGTTTTCTATTTGCTTAGAAAAAGTCTTTTTTTTTAAAAAAAAAATGAAAAATGAAAAACTCTTCGTTCTTAAATTTTGAAACTTAACAAAATTTACTCATATCAACAAGCTAGCTCAAGCACTTTTGTGTGGATTGCTTTTTCACATATTAGAAATTCAGGATAAATGAGAGTAATATTTGGATACAATCTGTCTCAATAACTTTCTTCAATTACATAGATTTTTTAGAATCTAAAAAGAAAAAAAAAAAAAAGAAGTTTGTCCACTGGGGAATTGAATGCAATTGACTCTACAACTCCCTCCAATCACATAGATTTTTGGACAAAATACATTTTTGGTCCATGAGTTTTGAAATTGACGTCTATTTGATCCCTAGAGTTTCAAAAGTTATATTTTAGTCCCTTAGGTTTGTAAAATTGTTCTAAATGGTCCCTATGCTAATTTGATTGTTAGTTGACGGATAGAAAAATGATATGACTACATATGAATGTGGTAAATTTTAAGTGCAGTTAGAATGCAATTACATATTTTTCTTAAAATTCATATCAAGTTGATTGGTACATCAAATTTATAACAGCCACATGAATTAATATTTTAAATAATCGACTCTTCAACCAATTTCATTCGAATGTGTAGCCAGGAGAAATAAAACATAACCAAAAAAAAAAAAAAAAAAAAAAAAAAATCTATCTATAGCTAAACCAATCAATCATTTCAAAACTCTAACATCTATGTCATTTTTCAATTTTGTCGGTAATATTTTATGTTAGCTATGAAAATCATTTCGGTCTTGGTCGGTAACTATTTAGTTTTTATTTTTTAGTTTTTGAAAATTAAATCTATAAACACTACTTTCATCTCTAAACTTCTTTCTTTGTTATCTACTTTTTACATATAGTTTAAAAAATCAAACCAAAATTTGAAAACTAAAACAAGTAGTTTTTTAAAAATTTGTTTTTGTTTTTGGAATTTGGCTTAGAACTCAATCATTATACTTAAGAAAGATACTAGTCATGGTCAGAAATAGAGAGAAGATAGACTTAATTTTCAAAAACAAAAAACAAAATGGTTATCAAATGGAGCCTTCACTTTTGTGTTTTGATTTTTGAAAATTAAGCTTATAAATGACAACACTACTTTCACCCTAGTGATTTCTTTGATTTGCTATTTACTTTTAGGAGTTTTTTTTTTTTTTTTTTAATTTAAAAAATCAAGCCAAAATTTGAAAAACTAAAATAATAATAGTTTTAGGCTCCACTTGGTAACCATTTAGTTTTTAGTTTTTAATTGTTTTCGAATATAGAAAAATGAGTCAAACTATTTACAAATATAGAAAAACTAAAAACTTTTTTTGTAGGCTACATTTTTCAAACTTGCCAAATTAAAATAATAAAAACGTTCATTAATTAGTCTAACTAACAAAATTTTTCTCGAGAGATCTTTCCTAAGTAAGACTTGTATAAATGCAATAAAAGAACTTGAATAATCTCTCATAAATTAATAACTAAGGTACACAAATATTTAAGGAAGAAAACTTAATAGAATTTACACAACAATGAGCTTTAACTACCTAACGATATGAAAACTAATTACAACATTAAAGAACCATTCCTGATCAAAATTACCTAATAATTAAATAGACCCTTAAATTTTAGGGAGATTTTTAAAAATAGAAAAACAAGGAAAACTATTTACACAAAATAGCAAAATTTTTAGGTAGTTGTGATAGACGCTGATAGAAGTCTATCAAGGTCTATATTACTGATAGAAGTCTATCACTGATAGATGCTGATATAAGTCTATCAATGTCTATCAGTATTTTTTTTTTGCTATTTTCTGTAAATAGTTTGAAATTCTTTCTTTCCGTGAAAATTTCTCTAAATTTTAAATTTGTCTAATAAATTCCTAAATTTTAATGTTAAATTTTAATAAACTTTTAAACTTTTGACAACCTTCTAATGAGAATTTAAAAGTTTAAACATGTTTAATAACTATTTCTTTTTTTTTTTTTTTAAGTGTAAATATAATATAAAAATAAAGAGTATGCATTAAAATATATATATAAAAAACAATAAATAAAAATTTTTCCTTATTTAATACAAATGAGTCTTAATGAAAATACAATTATTTATATTTCATTCAAATGTCATCCCAATTTGATTTATAATGTAATATGAACTCAAACAATTTATCTTGATCAAATGATATTTGACTGATATCCAATCTAATTATCTTGCTTTACAAATGTCGTGGTTGTAGAATATTAAAGTAACGCTATATGTATGTTTAATAAACAAAATCTATATATTGAAAAATTTTAATTGACTCCAAGTGTACAAAAAATTGAAATGCAATAGGCAAAATTCATAATTTAAAATTAGAATATTATTTAATATATATATTTCAAAATTCAATATATATATATACTCTATAATTAAATTAAAAAATTTCTAATTTGTTTCAAGTATACTAGGAACGCTTGAACACCAACAAAGTAAATGACAACCTTTGTTATCAAATGAGATGTTAGTATATAAAAACGAAAAATAAATAGAAAGTATAACTAGTTTAAAATTTTAATTGATACAACCCTATATTTTAGAGTTGTAAATTTATAATTTTCTCAAATATTATCACAATAATAATATGAACCTCAACTTTTTATTTTTGAAGCAAAATATCATCATCCTCAACTACCTTTTACCACTTTGACCAAAATAGCCTTTTAGAGTTTGATTAGTTCTACTTTTCATATACCTCCACCATTTTTATTTATTTATTATTTATTATTATTATTACTATTTTTTGTCTTTCCCATTATATATTTTCAAATAATTCACTCAAAAAAAAAAATTATATCCAATTCCTTTCTTCTTCTCCACCGCCTCCAATGGATATCTCTGTTCTAACACTAACATCCTTCATTTTCCTTTCTTTTATCTCTCTTTCCCTTTACCTTCTCTTCTTCACTTCACCAAACAGAAAATCCAAACCCCACGAAGGTTTCAAACACTTCCCCCTCGTCGGAACCTTGCCGATCTTCTTATTAAACCGCCACCGTTTTCTTGAATGGTCGACAGAGGTTCTGAAAAACTGCCGGACGAACACGGCGGTGTTCAAGCGGCCAGGGAAAGTCCACGGCGTAATCACAGCGAACCCACTTGTGGTTGAGCATATATTGAAGACCCAAATTGAGAATTACCCAAAAGGGGAAAGATTCATTTCGCTTTTGGAAGATTTCTTGGGGCGAGGAATTTTCAATTCCGACGGCGAAATTTGGAAAGTACAGAGGAAAACGGCGAGTTATGAATTCAATACGAAATCGTTAAGGAATTTTGTTATGGAGAATGTTAGAGTTGAGATTCAGAGTAGGTTGTTGCCTATTTTTGGAAAAGCTTCTGAAACGGAGAGGATTTTGGATCTACAGGACGTTTTGGAACAGTTTGCGTTTGATAATGTTTGTAAATTGGCTTTTAATTATGACCCTGCTTGTCTCGGCGGCGATGGTACGGCCGCCGCTGAGTTCATGCGCGCTTTTGAGGACGCCGCCACTCTCAGCTCCGGCAGGTACTTCTCTTCATGCTTGCGTCCTCTTATTATTATTATTATTAGTTTTTGTTAAATTATAGTTTTTACGTACACTAATTCTAAGCAATGATTAAGTGCATCCGCACCTTACATCTCCTCTCCTTTTATCACACAAATAAATTTTTTTAAAAATATATAATTTTAAAAAAGAAAGGTGTCTGCACATTCCAATTAGATGACAGTTAAACCATACAAAGGAAGAGTGCAAAAGTTTCCATTATAAATTATAAATCGAGAATTCGTAATTATAATTTATACATTTGGCAACAAGTTTTGTTTTTAAAAATATGACAAAATATTGGGAATTGGGTTTGTTTGATAGCAATCTGAAAATAAAATATTGGCCAGAACTTTTGGATTATATATTTTTTAGATATTTGTTTGAGAATAAATTTAGAAATAAAATTTTAATTTAAATAAATTTTTAAAAAGAAAATTACATAAATATCAAATTATTTATAAATATAAAAAAAAATTTACTGTCTATCAACGATGGACTACAAAATAATTTTATCTTTGAAAATAGCTATTTTTGAAATGTGTTTGATAATATATTTATAAATCATAAAATCAATCATTACGTTAAATATAAATTATTATTAATTAATTTATGAATTTGATTTATATTAAATTTTTTTGTATAATTATTATATTTTAATATCATATAGTATGTAATATATTATTAAAAAAATAATTGAGTCTATAACATGAAATAGCATATTTATTATTATTTTTATCTTACCAAACTTAAAACAGATTCTGAATTGAAGTGTCGTTAAATTTTATATATATCATTGTTTGGGCTATGTGTTCAATAATGGACTTTTGCTTTCTTCTGCATGAACTTTAAAGTGGTTGGTACTTTTTTTTTTGCAAAAAAGAAAAAAAAATAATAAAATAAAAATAAAAATAAAAATCTACTTTTGCAAGTGCTACTTTTAAATCATTTGATGTATGACTTTTAAAGTTGTCTAATGGTTCAACTAATTTAAAAAAATGTTTACTAATTTTATGTTCTATTTTTTAAAAAAATTAAGAAGATATTAGACTCAAAAATAAAAAATTTGAAACTATAATTTCTTTTTAAATAAATTAGAAAAAGAGATGTTTTCAAATATAAAAAAATAAGCTAAAATATTTATAAATATAAAAAAAATTACTTTCCGTCGCTCCAGCAACAAAATTCTATCATGGTCTATTGTTGATACACAGTAAAATATTTCATATTTGTAAATGACTTGATATTTTTTCTGTTTATAATAATTTTTTTTTTAAAAAAACTAATAGATAGCAAACTCCAATAATAGTCACAAATTTAATTTAACCTCTTAATTTTGTCTTTGCAAAAACAGATTCATGTATGCTTTCCCAAATTTGTACAAAGTGAAGAAATTTTTTAACATAGGATCAGAAAGAACCCTGAAGGAATCAATAGCCATAGTTCACAAATTTGCAGATGATATCATTTCCTCAAGAATGGAAGAGAAGAAGACAACTCAAATAGAAAAAGATCAAGATTTATTATCTCGATTCATGGGAGACGAAAACAATTCTCCAGAATTCCTTCGAGACATAATCATAAGCTTCATCCTCGCCGGGCGAGACACCACTTCTTCAGCTCTGACATGGTTCTTTTGGATCTTATCATCTCGACCTGATATTGAACAAAAAATCCTTACAGAACTCGAAACAATTCGATCAAAAACACGTAAGGAAATTGGAGAAATGTATAGCTTCGACGAACTCCGTGATATGCACTATCTACAAGCAGCATTATCTGAGACTCTCCGCCTATACCCACCAGTGCCAGTCGATACAAAAGCATGTCGAAACGATGACGTCTTACCTGACGGGACATTTATTGGGAAGAGTTGGTTTGTGACGTACCATACATATGCAATGGGGAGAATGGAGAGCATATGGGGGAAGAATTATGGAGAATTTTCGCCAGAGAGGTGGCTAGAGAATGGGGTTTGTAAGATGGAGAGTCCATTTCGATTCCCGATATTTCACGCGGGGCCGAGAATGTGTCTAGGGAAGGATATGTCTTATATTCAAATGAAGTCCATAGCTGCGGCTGTGATTGAGAAGTTTGAAGTGGAAATGGTGGAGAAGAAGAAGAGTCCAAAGCATTTGTTGTCTTTGACATTGAGAATGGAGAATGGGTTACAAGTGATGGTCAAAAAGAGAGATAAGAGTGTGCCCTTTTGAGGTCAAGAGTTCATGGATGTGGCTTGATGCCCAACTCATCATGACAAGATTTTTCTTAGCTTTTCAAATATCGTCTTTTTTTTTCCTCTTTAAAGTCTACCACATGTGTAAAGAAAAAAGTAGATTTTTATCTTATTTTATTTTGTGTTGTGTTTCAATCATGGGATAAAAAAATACATATAGGGTGAAACTTGATTAAAGTTTGGTTCAAATTAAGTAGTGGTATGATTTTTTAGTCTCCTTAGGTGGTGAATTTTGTTTTTAATTTTCTATTTTTGAAATTTATGCATGCTCGTTTTCTGATATTTACTTTTGTTAAAAATAAATAAATAAATAAAACGTGAGTTCCTAACTTTTTTTTTTTAAAAAAAAATATGAGTAGATAGTAGACAACAAAATATTGAAATTTATAGGCGGAAGAGTAGTATTTATAGGCTTTAATTTTTAAAATTGCTAAAAATTGAAAAGAAAATGGCTATCATTAGGGCTTTAGTTTTCATCTCGAGTTCAAAATATTATATCTAGATTCTTTTATATATGTTTTATTAGATAAATATGAGGTTTCATCTCAAAATGAGCTGAGCTATGAGTGAATTAGTTTATCTATCTTTTAAAAATTGTGAGCTTTCTTCATATTTTTAATTTGGGATCCTCAATCGACACCAACGCTTTCAATTAAATTTTCTCACACTCCCACAACTTTTCTCACAACACGTCTTAACTCCTTTGACTCTTTTCGAGTTTTGATTTTTCACGAGGTTGTTGATTTTTATCAATACATGCATGACTTTTCTTACCATATATATATGCGTGGCTTCCCTCCATTTCTAAGTAAAACTCAATTTCCAAAAAAAAACTTCCCTCTTTCTAATAGAGGTCATTTTAAATATGATTAAAACCCTATAATAATCTTTTTATATAGCTCAAAGTCTACGTCCCGTTTAAAACCTTTATTTTTTTCAACTAATCACCAAACTATATCTTCGTTCTCGATCATTTTAATAACAAAGTTTGACCCTTTCTTTACTTTCCCCTTTCTTAGTGGTGAAACATAATAACCTTTTCTTGATGAACTTTTCTTTGAAATACATAAACCCTAAAACCAATCCACTACTACACATTAATTACCTATCATACAATTAAGCATAATTATTGTTTCTAAAGAAACACATTCAAACCTCTATCTTTTTCAACAAGTTCTTGATCCCCTAATGAAATTACAAAGTAGTTAAAATTAAATTAAGCTGTTTTAATTGTCTCTTCACATCCTTCTCCCTCTTGATCACCATTATTATTCTCTATTATCTTCTCCTCTTCCAAAGGCTTATAAGTATAAAACCAAGCACAAATCACATAATACACAAGATTCATAACTTGAATCCCACTCACCAACCAATAATAATACTCCAACCTCCCTCTATTCAAATTCCTATCAGGCAACCAATTATGTTCTTCCCCAGTATACTTATGCACAAGATAAACCATCAATGTCCCCACATAATTCCCCACCGATATCGCCAGCCAGTACAACGCCGTTGCCGTACTCCTCAAGCTCTCCGGCGACTGGTCGTACATAAACTCCAAATGCCCGACTGACATGAAAACCTCCGCAATCCCATGAAGCCAAAATTGTGGTACCAACCAAAACACGCTGAATGGAATCGTTGCGGTTGGGTCGTCGAGCAAACCGTGGTTTGCAGCGACTTTTTTTCGTTTGATTTCGATGATGGATGAGACGAGGGTGGCGAGGATGTTGATGGCGAAACCGACGCCCATACGTTGGAGACAGGTGATGCCAGAGGGGTTGTTGGTGAGCTTTTTGGCAAAGGGGACGAGGAGACGGTCGTAGAGGACGAGGCCGGTGAGCATCGATAAGATGCCGAAGATGGAGAGGGTGGCTGGTGGGATTTGGAAGGTGGGTGTTAGATGACGGTTCATTGTTCGAGCTTGTTGGATTGTGAAGCTGTGTTGGTGAGATGAAGCTGTCACTAGGAGGATTCCAGCCGCCCATATTGGTAGCATTCTAATGATGGATTTTAGCTCTTCGACTCTGTGTACGGTGGCCAGCCGCCACAGATTCGGTGGATCTGTTATTAAGTTTGGAGTTGTTGTCACAGCGGCCTTGTCCAGCCACCTGAAAATATTGCAAACATATAAATTATTGAACATAGTTCAACTGACATAAAACTTATACGGTCGAATTTGAGATAAGAGGTTGATCCTCTCAACCTCAAATATTGTAAAAAAAATATATATGAGATTATAAGTTACACGGTTTCTATTCTTATCTTTTAAGTTTTAGGTTTGTTCTCATCACATGACAGAAAATGAATATTAGTGAAAAATCAAAGTTAATAAGGTAAATCTTAAAACTTAGGGACCAAATAAAATTAAACTCAAAATTCAATTGTAAAAGTGTAACATTTTGAAACTTAAAGACAAAATGGAAACTAGACTCTAAATTTTTTTAAAAAGTTATATTTTTCCAAAAAAAGGATTTATGCTGGTTTAGTTCCCGCATTAAAAAAAATGTAATATATGTTTATTTTTAATTCAACAATAATTAAATTGAATCATTAAGCCATCTACTCCTTTCAAAAAAAAAAAAAAAAATCATTAAGCTTTCTACGATTTGATAATATATATTAAAAGACTTCATTTGATAACTATTATATCTTTTTTTTAATTAAGTTTTTGCAAATTATGTTTGTTTTATCCTAAGGTTTGAGTAGACTTTTCAAATTCCTTAAAATAACCTTTTAAACCTTTTAATTCTAAGCCAAATTTCAAAAACAAATTTAAGTCTTTCAAAATTACTTTTTTTTTTTTTAGTTTTCAAAAATATTCAATTGGTTTTTTAAAATATTTTAAAAAAATAAGTAATAAAATAAAAAACTATAAAGAAACTAGCGCTTATAAACTTAATTAACTTCCATAATCAAAAAATAAAATAATTATCAAACAACGCTTAAATTATCAAATTTTTATTTTGTAAGTTACGCCATCGATTCTTTTAATTTAATGTTTATGTTAATTGTATTCAATGCATCACATGTACTTTTCTTTTATTATAATTCAACAATTTCAAATATAGTTCGATAAACAAGACACCAATTATTATCTAAAAATATCATTTTTCTATATTTAAAAACAGCACAATAAAAAATTTAGGCTTACTTGAACTGATCGGTGTGGACAAGTCTTCCTTGAATGGCAATGGCAGCATCAAGCTTATGATTCCGATACAAAAGGTTGGAGTCATGAGGCAAAACAGCCTTTCGGTTCTTAAAAGCTGCAACCACAACCTGAGCCAATCGAACCAAAGGGCTACCACTCGGCTTGAGTTTGTTGTAAAGGGGCGAGCCCACAACAAACGCCACAACAGACAAGGCCATGGCAATGGTGGGAATGCCGAACCCCCACCCCCACCCCACGTTGTCTTGAATATACACCACCACCGTAAGAGCTGTAAGAGTAGCCATTCCCATGCAGAAATAGTACCAATTGAAGAAGTTCCACGTCCGCCCCGCCACACCGACCTTCGTCATGTCGAATTGGTCGGCCGCGAATGCAACGACACATGGCCGAATCCCCCCTGCGCCGAGGGATGTGAGGAGGAGAGCGAGGTAGAGGAACATTAATTGTGTGCCGGAGGCTTGCGTGCAGTTGAGTTGGGTGGGACAGGGTGGCGGGTGGAGCGATGGGAGTATGGCGGAAATTGTGATAGTGATCATTCCCTGTAATAACATGCAAGAATCAGAAGTAATTAACAATGAAAAAAGTAACTTGGGTATGTTATAAAAATAAAATTAGGTCTGATTATCGTACGAGCTCGTAGATGATGGAGGCAAAGGTGATGGTCCAAAAGCGGCCGGCGAAGGAATCGGCAATGAGAGCGCCGATGAGAGAAGTGAAGCTGGAAGTTGCAGAGAAGTTGGTGAGAATGTTGGAGGCAGGAACAAGAGGCATGTTAAGATCTTGTGTCAAATATGTTATTATGTTGGCATGGAACCCTGAGCTTGCAAATCTATCGCACACTTCATTTCCTATACAATTGCAATTCCACACAAAACAATTTAAGAAAAGTAATAGATGTCTTATTTTATATTTAAATTAAAGTAATAATTAGTGTATAAAGATAGGTGTAGTCAGGAATGTACCAAAATACTTTTCTTCAAACGGTACTATATGGTGGCATGTGAGGGTATATGTGCAGGTGAAATGGATGGACAAAAACTGATCCAATTAAATAAATGTACTAGACAAACTTTCTTATGAAAACTACTTATGTGCATTCTAGGCTACTAAATTTCTAAACCCTAAATTATTGTTTTTGTTATTCAACCAAACATCTCTCTCTTGATCATTAATGTTGGTTTGTAATTTTTTTTTTTTTAATTAAAGTTTACTCGTCCTTAAACCTTCAAATTTGAGTCTATTAATTTGGTCGCCAAATTGAACTTTAAAAATATTTAATCGGTCCCTCAACTAATCTAATAGATATATATTTGAAATTTTATGTATATCTAGACATTAAATTGTCAATTTTGTGTCTACTATTGTTAGTGGATTTTAAAAAATTGTTGAATAGGTAGAGGACGTATTAAATACAAAGCTGAAAAATTCAAAGTCTTATTGGACACAAAAATTGAAAATTTACAAACGTATTAGATATTTTTTAAAGTGGAGTGTGTAGGGACTTATTAGGACATGCTAACTAGACTTTTAAAATTTAAGGACTAAAAATATGATACAAAACTGAAAGTAGTTTCGAGACTAAACTTATAATTTTACCATATTTTATCTATCCGTCCACACTCCTTATATTCCATTTATTCTCACCTGAGGAAAATATTATGAGGGATTATCTGTCCACACTCCTTATTCTATATTTTATTCAATTACGTACTTATGATTTAAACTAGATTTGGTTGACACAACATGAGCATAACTCAACTAACATAAACTTCTTTTATCATTCTCGAAGTCAGAAGTTCGATTCCCTGCCTCACATATTATCCCAAAAAAAAGACCTGATTTAAATTATTTAACTCTAATATAACTCAAAAGTTACGCCATTCCCTTAACTTAAGAGTACAAGATTATTAAAATAATTGCAAGAAGAAAATATAAGTACGAAAATTGAAATGTTACCACAACAAAGTACATGTCTAAAAATATGTTTTACCTATAGGATCTTAATTGTAAAAATAATTAAATTGATTAGGCTAATATATTTCATTGTCATCACGAGAGGCAAGTAGTTTGTTGGCAAGAAATGGGACAAAGAAAAAAAGGCAAAGGTCATGGTCAAAGATTTATGTATACGTCCAAATCTATTTGATATATATTATATTTTATATAAAACAATGTCTTAGCTAATTACTTGATTAATAATTTCTACTCACATGCACACAATTTATTATTATATAAATCTTCAATAAAAAAAATCATCGGTAATTGACATGACTTTTTTCTTTAGAAGTCGGAGGTTAGATATTCATCTTCATATTTGTTGTACTTGTACTAAAAATCATGATAATTCTTTTATTAGACTTATTTAGAATGTGAATACTATGATGAGCAGTTTAAGATTGGAGGTTCAAATCTTCGTATTCACTATTTCTAATTTTAAAAAAAATAATAAAATATAAATGGTTTGTTCTTTCTATAAATCGATATTTATGTTTGAGAGAGAGAAAAATTATTCTCCACGCAATATCAAAGTCTTCCTAAAATATCATGGAAAAATCAGGAGGTCTATTTAATAATCATCTTATTTTATTATTTTTAAAAATAAATTTAAGGTTGTTTTCAAATATAAAAAAATGAGTCAAAATTATTTATAAGTATAGAAATTTTTTTTCATATTTGTAAATAGTTTAATATTTTTTCTATTTATAATAATTTTTCATAAATTTATCTATGCATGATTTATTTATTTATTTACTTTTTGCCAAATTTTTTAGGACTCAAAAATTATTTTTTAATTAGTTTTTGTAATTAAATTTTTGCATAAAGTGAAAAAAAAATAATATACTTTATTTTTAAGAGAAAAAATGGTAGAACTCTTGGTTAAATTGTCCAAGTCCAAATGGTAATTAAAAAGATTCTATTTTTAAACTATCATTTTAGAAAAATTACAAGAAGAAAAAAGAATATTTAAACACAACTAGTTTCAAAAAGTTGTCTTTTCTATTTTCAATTTGGTGTGATTTTAAATTAAGTTATAAACCCTTTTAGGAATCTAACTGTTCTTAAAAGTTTAAAAATTTAGGTTCTCACTCCCACTTTACTAATTTTAGATTTTAAGATTCTTCAAAAAAAATTATTTATAAAATCATTAATATATTCATAACAACTTTGATATCCACCCCAAGAATTAAAAAGTATTGTTGTTGATATCGATAACAAAATTTCAATTTTACAGATATATCGATAAATGTATCAATAAGATATCTGACGATATTGAATAGATGTAAATAAAAAATAATATAAATTAATAATTAAGTTTTTTTTTTACTCCCAAATTAAGTTATACATCTTATTATTATTAGTATCCATATTATATTGAAATTAATATATAATAATTTGTTATATTTTATATGTCTTTATAAAAGATGTCAGAGATATCGATCAATTCTCAATAATGATGTTGAATCATCTGATTTATGACTAGATTGACTTGTCTGACAAATATTTCAATCCTTGAATATAAACATTAAGAGAGTATATGGTCTACCGACTTTCAACTCCACCAACTTTATTAGTGTTCACTATTAAAATTTGCATATTTATCGAATAACTTCATATTCCCAACTTCTTTCTCTCTCTCTCTAATGTTTCCTAACTCCAGACTAAACAATTCTATACTCCAAATACGAACTTTATGAGTCCAACATATTAACTACAGATTTCAGAATTTAACTCAAACAGCAAACTAATCACATTTTTCGAAAACAAAATTAGAATATTATTTATAAAAAAAAACAGATTCCAACCAAACTCTTTGAATTTCCTAATTAAGAAAATAAAATATTTTATTGCAATAATAAAAAAAAAAAAAAAAAAAAAAAAAAAAAAAAAAAAACTATATTGCCCATATTATACTTTAGAGAGAAAAAAAATACCAAGAATGAAAGGCATTGTCTTGACACCACCAAGCTTTTTCTTCTTCATCTTCATGATTTCCTCTTTCTCATCATTTTCTTCATCTCTCAAAATCTTCTCATCAACAACACTCGCTCTTAAGGATTCAATCTCCATTGTTATAATTTCTCTGCCCATTTCAAAACCCTTCCCTTTGCCTCTATTTATAATATGCCTCTAAGACACAAAACGGTGCGTTTAATGGTCCTCATTATCAAAAAGTGGGGTCCTCCCAAAATTGGACCCACTTTGGCCAATGGCATGTGACCCTCTCTGCCAAACCCACTTTTTTTTTTTTTTTTTTTTTTTTTTTTTTTTTTTTTTGTAATTTTTGGGTCCAAATTATTGAGAAAGTTCTTGTCTTGATTCAAGTCTTTTAATTTATGATGTGTGTGAAAGAAAGCTCCAAATTGCATATGGATCACACACATATACACTACTATTGGCATAAGTTTTTTTTCTTACCTTATAGCTCCTCTTGGCTTTTTTTCCTATTTTCACTAAAATAAAATTTGTTTTAGATTTTATATATATATACACTATATATATATATATATATATTGTTGGTGCAACAATATGCTAATATGTCATTGTTGCAATGATTTAGACTTGAGATCTATTGTTTTGGTTTAGTCGTATGTCTTGAAATTTTAGTTGTTCTTCATGATATATCTGCTTTAAAATTTTCATCTCGTTGAAGGTTATATTGTACGATAAAATATTGATAAAAAAAAATTATGAATTTTTTTACTTGGATTTTTTACTTCACTCAAAAGTAGTGTGTGCTAGAAATTGTTGCTCAAGATATATTAAATTAAACTATTTTATATCTCAATTTGGCTTAGTAAAATTTTAAAAAAAAAAATCATTGTTGAACAAATAATGACATAATTTCAATATTTAGTGTTAAGGTGTATTAATTAATTTACTAGATTATAATTAATTAAGTTTTATTATTTTTTTTATCACCATTAAAATTAATTTTAAATTTATAATTTATAATTATTTTAAATTAATTAATAAACATTTGGCGTTATTAAAGACTGAAATGATTATTTAATGAAAAATTGATAAGTTAAAAGTGTAAATCTTGAAATTTAGAGACCAAATTGAAACAAAATCCAAACCTCAAAGATAAAATTGTAAAATTTTGAAACTTAGTGGCTTAATTGGATTTAAACTCAAAATTTAAAGACTAAAAGTGTTACTAGATGAAATCTAGAGACCAAATGAAAATTAGATCTAAAACCTGGGAACAAAATTATAATATTTTTCTCTATTTTAAATCTCAATTTGGCCAAGTAAAATTAAAAATAAATAAGGAAATATTGAAGAAGAAGAGAAGAGAAGAGGAAAAGAAAAACTCATATTTTTTGGAGCAAACAAATATAGGTCGTATTTAAAATGAAGAGTTGATTTTAGGCTTTACTAATAGCTCGTTTGGATTAACTTCTTATGTGTAAGTGTTTAAAATATTTAGAAATTCAATCCAAACGGTCCTAAAATTATTGGTATTTGAATTGTTTTGGTGGTTAAAGCCAATTAAGAAAGTTCTCGTGCAATGTTTCTCCCAATTTGTTTCTTTTTCCTTTTTTTTTTCTCTCTCTCTTTTTCTTTTTTATAATGACTTCCATTACATTGCTAGTTTAAATTTTTATTGTGCATTTTTCATTATGAACCAAACTTTATTATTAACCACAATGAGTTGGCCTAGTGGTAAGAGAGAAACAAAATCTCAATATATGATTAAGAGGTCATGAGTTCACTCCATGGTGGCCACCTACCTAGAAATAAATTTCTTACCTCGTAGAAAATGATATGTTTAACGTGTTCAAACTACGTCTATTACTTAGGTAACGATTCATACACATTTTCGAATTCAATTAAAAGAAACCTAATATCCTTTCTTAGCCAGCCTATTCTAGATCTTCCCTTATCATTCCAAATATCAAATGAGTTGTTTTTTTAGAGTTTAAATACAAAAACAGTTTTAAGCTTATATTAAATATAGCCCCAAAATATAATTATATAAGAAAATGTTATCCTTTGAATTTATTATAATAAAAGTTCTGACAGTAATAAACTTAAAAATAAAATCGACATATAAACCTTCTATGTTTTATTTAATTGTAATCAAATTAAATTAATTAGTTTTTTTTTTTTAATCTTGTGAGATTAGGTAACTATAAGTCAATATTCATGCTATAATTCATTTTGTGCCATTATTAATCAAAGTTATTTAGTTTTTTTTTTTTTTCTTCTTCTTCTTCTTCTTTTTAAAATTTTGTCCCAAAGTATTTTTGGCTGCTAATTATTGTTAAAATAGACTATTAATCTTGCAACAAAATTGCTTAAATCCTGCGCAATATGACAAAAGAAAAGGAGGTATTAGAACTTAATTAATTTCAGCATAAATAAACCTCTAATTAATCCTTTAAATATAGTTTATTTAGTATAGCTACAGCCTATAAATAACTATGGAAATGATAATTTGAAAGTGATGCAACACCAAAAATATTAACCTTTAGAGCATGAAATAATCTAAATTTTAAAAGTTCCAAAATCTTTAATATCATTATTGGGATCTTCTTGATTAGGCTTTTCTACAAAACCCTCTTTGTCTTCTTCCTCTTGAGATTCCAAATTATTTTGATTCATCAATGCCCTTCTTCAATTTACAACCATTATCTTCAAATTACTTCTAGAAACATTATTATTATTATTATTATTATTATTATTATTATTATTATTATTATTATTATTATTAATGTCAAACTATTTACAGAAAATAAAAACAAATATTGATAAATATTGATAGATTTCTACTAGCATCTATCAGTGATAGACTATTTCTATCACTGATAGACCCTAATAGACTTCTATCAACGTCTTTTACAACTATCTAAAAATTTTGTTATTTTGTGTAAATAATTTTCTTTATTTTTCTATTTTTTAAAATTTTTCATATTATTATTTACCTCCATATTTAGGTAGCCACATTTTTTGTGATTTTGCGTCATCTTTTAGATATATTGGTTCTCCAAGTTTCAATTTCTTATCTTGAACCAAAAGGTGAATGTCATCACCAAAACCAAGGCATTTGAAGGTTTTTTTGCTTTATAAAGTGTGCTTTTTTATCAAAAGTTGTTCTATTATAATTGCTTCAAATAAAAAATATTAAGTAATAAAATAATTTTTTATTTGGTTCTGATAATTTTAGAGTTTCTTTTATCTAATAAAAAAGCATTTTGTATTGATTTGTATAATAAAAGATAGAAAAAAAAACAATAAAGTAAAATGACTAATATAAAAATAATATTGTGAGAAATTATACCCTTCTCATCATTAATTAAAATTAACACTTCAAATGGATTTTCAATAATTTGTATATCTTTGTCTTTCTTCTCCAAATTTACCATGACTTTGACAATCTGTTCTTTAGAAAAAACAACTTTTCAAATTCTTTAGCAAAATCTTCTAAAATGTCACGATATAACAATTGAAAATTGGAAAAAAAAAAAAAAAAAAAAGAGACTTTTGATCACTGAAATTTTTGTGTTAACGGGAATTTAGATTAGATTATATTTGGAGGAATTTTTAAACTTAACAATTTTATGTCTCCATAACTTTAATTTCAATTAAAGGGGAAAAAAACACTTTTCTACTTATACGCCTCTTTTTAATAAAAATGGTAAAGAGAAAAGTAGCTCATGTATAATAAAAAAAGTTAATGTAAGGAAATAAAGTTAATGAGAATAGGCGTGTAAATTAAGAGTTTTTTTTTTCATAAGAATATTACATTAAAAGTTGTGACAGATTCCAACCCATATTAATCCATGAAATAAGATATTGATAATTAATCACTTTTCTTCTTTTTTTTTATTATTATTATTATTTGAGTTCAACAACATGTAGGGTTCAAACCTCTAACTTTTTTTATTGTTGATATATATTTTAACTAATTGAACTATACTTGCAGTATGTTTGAGAGTAATTTTGAAAATGTTTAAAACACTTTTGCCATATGTTCAAAATTAGTATGAAGCACACCTTTAATTACTCAAAATTAATTTAATATTTAATTTTACACTTTTAAATGTAAATTTTGTGTCATTAGAATTAATTTTGCATGACTAAAGCATTTTTCTAAAGTGAAAAATGACAAATATAATTTTTATTATTTTAGAATCAATTCCAAGTATGTCCTCAAATTGATTAGTAATTAAACTAGGATATGACTATAGTATTGATAAGTCTCAATTATGAAAGTTCTTTAATTATTTTTCATCTTCATGTCTTCCCTCTACTTTTAATATGCTTTTCACTTCATTTATTATTATTATTTTAATTTTCTTTTCACATGAGCTAAATCCTTTTTTGGAATTCAAATATGTAAATATTTAAAAGGAGGAGAAAAAATCATTCATGCACAAAAAGTAATTTTGCTCTCTCTATATATAGCATGGTTTGTTTTTATTGATTTTATTTTCATTATTAGTCTAGATTGATCACTTAAATTAATATATAAAAATTGAGTTTAATACTGAAAGGTTTAAACAAAACTTCGTTTTAATAAAAGCAATCTAAAGATCGGGACATGATGAGGGTGCTATAAGGAAGTGTCAACCTAAGTTGGGATGTCGAGGTACACTTACTGATCCCTTTATCCTTTAGTTTCTTATTCAAAAAATAAAAGCAATCTAAAGAAAGAGCTTAGACATAGGACTTTGTTTTTTTCCCTTAACATAGGGTAAAAAAAACATTTAGAACCATAGATTCTGTTTTTATTTATCTAAGTTTGTTTTGATCATAAACATATAAGTTTAATAGTTTAGACTCGCTTCATAGAAGGTCAAATAAGTGTGTTTAATCTAGTTCACCATGTTTAAGTTTGAGTTAAAGTTGCAATTGCATGTAAAGTTACATTCTCCCACCATCGGGTATAAGCATGTTTGAATTACTCTTTCTTTTTATTGCCTTTTATTCCACAAACAACCATCCTTCCAACTTTTTTTTTTTTTTTTTTTTTTTTTTTTTTTTGCATTTAATTGCTTTCTTGACGAAAATCTTTACTACACTAAAGAATCTTTGTTACATTTGTTCCTTGGAGATACAGTACTTTGAATATTTTTTATTTACTACTTGTTTGGCAGTGTACACTTAACACTATAGATGGAAAACTTTTGCTTTTAAAGGTTTAAAATGTTGGACAATGGTGATGTGTTTGTTTACTTTTGTCCACTAGGATATAACACATGAACTCCAAAGAACTATGTTTTATTAGTCATGTGCATATGTACTCTAACAACTTTCCCACTAACTTTAGTTTTTGAAAGAATTTCATGCAAAAAATTCTCCTTCCACATTTAATTTATGAATGGTGGATATATTTGAATGAGTTAATTCACTTGAAGGCAAGTTATGGTCATATTAATTATTGTTTTAAATCTCCTACTTGCTCATTTATATCTTTATTAATATGCATATATTCTTATATTGTAATTTAGATAGAGATTGTCAATCTCCACCATCTCGTAATTGTTAAAAGTGAGGGACAATTGTAAATAAGTATTTACATATATATATATATATATATATATATATATAATATAAAAGAATTTATAAATATAGCAAAATTTAGATCTAACTCTAAGAGTCCGTTAATAAGGGTCTATCATCAATAGAATAAATCTATAATAGATTTTGTTATATTTGCAACTCTTTTAAAATATTGTTACATACTTAATTATTTGTCCTAAAAGTGTTATTCATTGCAATTACCCTACTTTCAAAATATTTATTCTAGTCCCTATATTTTAACTTTTGCTCATTTTTTTTTTCATATAATTTCAATAAATATTTATTTTAGTTTGTGTACTCATTTAACAATTAAAAAATATATTTTAAAAGAATAGAGATCAGCAAGAATACAAGGACAAAAGTAGATTTAATATAAGAAAATTTGTAATTTTAGTCTCAAAATTTAGTTTGATTTCTATTTATTTATTTGATGGTAAATTATATGTTTGGTCTCTCTCACTCTCTGTCAATCTCTCTCCTCTCTTTTCTTAAAACTTTCTTTTTCAAACTCATTCTTCATCCTGGGGCGATTAGATAAATAGCCAAAATAGAGTGACATTTTTTAAAAAATAGTCAACAAAAAATTTCTTTCTAAATATAGTCAAACAGCTAATTTCGATACCATTTAAAATTTAATCATGGACAAAAATACTCCTAACAAATCCTTAGAATTATAGTCTATTTGAAAGAAAAAAATCTAATAAATTAAACCACTCCAACCAAATAAAAAAGACATAATGAGGTAGACCTCTGGTCCCAACCATGGTTATGTGTAACAATATCCTTGGTTGAACCTTGTATCGATCTTAAGGTAGACATCTTCTCCATTATTTGTCATAAATAATGTTAACAATGTGTCATTTCTTTTCCATGCAACATCTCGTAATCTGTTGGAGGGACATTTTGCTGAAAATATATCCAAAATCTATTACAATCAGACACTCAAATAAGGAGAGGGTGCAAATCAATCGGTAAACTCTAATTTAAAAAAAATATTACATATTCTAAGTCTATCAGAGTCTATCAATGATAAAAATGATAGAAGTCTATTAATATCTATCAGTATTATTATTTTTTTTTTTTATAAATAGTTTTGACATATTTTTTATTTCGAAAATTTACCTTAAAAAAATAATAATAATACAACTTTGGATTTTTATTTTAAGAAAAAAATGGTTTTAATTAGAGTGGATGGGTTGTTGTCTGAAACACGATCCAAAATGAGTGACAGTACTGAGAAGTCAAATCCAATTTTGATACTAAAAATGAAAAAAAATAAAATAAAATAAAATAAATGTAGAGAGTGGGACCCACGCGTGCATACAACTCACGGATGGACATCCCAAATTCATCAAACGAATCTTTAATTAATCACACAAAATTTTAAAAACAAAAAGACAAATTTAAAATTTCTTTTTTTGAAAAAAAAAAAAAAAAAAGGAAAATTAGAAAAGTGTGTGTGTGAAATCAAAAAGTGAAAAATGATAATGTAAAGAAGAATAAGAAGAAATGAATGAATGATTTGATATGAGAATCTTTGAAAGAAAAAAAAAGGTGGAAGCTTCAAAAATTTAGAAATTGGTCGGCCAAACGAATAAAAATCAGTGCGACAAGTGTGTGTGTTTGTGTGTTTGTTTGAAGCTCACTCGTCTCGTCTCGTCTCTTATCTCCACACCTATCATTTTTATACTCTTCGCTTTCTCATTTCATTTTTCGAATTCATCTTAAAAGCCGATAGTTTAATTAGATGAATTAGTATAATCTTTTAATTTTGATACAAGTAAAACTTTAAATCTAACAACTTGTAATATTGAAACAGACAATTAAATCTAGCCATACTTAGAATGAAGTGTAATACAACTTTAAGTAAGAAAAACCTCAAATCTTTGACACTCGTTGAGGTTTTTCTTGTCACGTGCAACTTGTGATGCCGAAACACAAATTTGCCTATGGTAGTGGAGCTTGTTTGGGAACCTCAACTGTTAAAATATAAGGAGGTGTTTCAGACGCTGAGTTGGTTGTTGTACTTAATGATTATTATAATCTATGGGCCATAATAATCTATGTTTAATAATTTATATATTTTAATTTGGGTTTAATAGTTTGTGTGTTGGGAGCAACTTATTTTTGTCGCTATAACAAACAAGCTTACCATCGGCTGAGTTTGTTTACGCCTCCGTTCTCTATCCTATCTCTCCTTCAATGTTTTAAAAGACTATTGAAAACAATTCTCATAAAAACACAAGTCTTCGAGGTGAGACTCAAATTTTTGGTATCAAGTCTTATGCATCCTTTGAACCACAAGATCAAGCTTAGGGCTCTCGTAGAAGACTTGCGCTTTTGTGAAAGCATATTGAAGCTTAAAGTCTATATATATGTCTTGTGTAAAATTATTAGAAGAATAATGTTAATTTGTCTCATTCTTCAAGAATATAAAAGTTTGAGTTGTAATATTGTAAACTATTACTACTTTTGTTAATGTTACTTGAAAAATACTGAAGATAAAGATGTCTAGTAGTGAGGTTAAAATATCCTTTTAGAATTTTTGTTTAAAAGGCAGTTGAGGGTGATTTTTTTTTCTTATATGATTATTCTGTTTAGCAATACTTGGTCATACAAATTTAGAAGCTTACGTCTCATAACTGCTTACAAAGCTTCCGCCCACTCCTTCAAAAGAAAAGGCCTCAAGGCAACTTTTAGCCTTTTAAAAACAATGTCCTCAATAAATAAAAATTTGACTTTGATGCACTTTTGCACTACTACTTTGACCATGATTTGGAGGCAATGTGAGTAATTAAACATGTTATTACAAACAATTTTATAAGTTCCTTTGGCTTATGTTTCAAATTAACAAGCAATTTATAGAGTCAATATTGCTTATCTTGCAGCTGATGTAGGGTTAAATATATTGAGCTATAACATGTTTAATTTTTAGGTTTCTGATCAGAAAACCTAAAGAAAAACATAATTGAGAGTGCCTTTAAAATCGTTGAAATTTGTTATAACATATTTCCTTTCTTGAAAACTTATATAAGTATAATCAAATTAGGTAAAATTTGAAAATTTACCAATTATATTAGACGAATGCAAAAATGTTCAAAATTTTAATATTGTATTGGTGACCAATGCGATGATGTCACTTTTTGATTTTTCTATTTTGACATTTAATGCGTGATGACATAGAGAGTCGTCATTCAAAAAGAAAGTATAGTCAACAATATTGACTCTTACAATTATTGAATCCTTTAAAATCTACTCGGTTGACTAGAGACGAAAACGGTGAATGCATTCCTCATTTTCATTTTCTTATTACTTACCTCAATTATTATTATTATTTTAATATATATGAGTGTTTTAACTATTCGAGACTTTTTTGTAATATTTTTTTTAGTTAAGGAGTTTGATTTGTTATATGTTTGAACTTTAAATCATTTGAAATTGTGTGTAAATTCAAATTTAAACTTTTTAGTAATTGTGGAAGAACCATAGTATTAAATTTTTATCAATATGTCGATATTTTCATGTTTCCATGGGTTCGATATCGACATGAGGGTGAATCGACCTTTCCATCATATTGTAGAAAAATCTACGAAACACAAAAAATATAAACATCAAAATATCACTAATATAAACATAATATAAATAATAGACATGTTTACTATTTGAAAATAATAACATGTTCATTTACTAATTTAAATCTATTTTTTAAATTTTTGTTTTTATAATTTTTTTCAAAAATATCCATCGAAATCGATATTTTATCGATATTTCCATCGAAATTTTCGTAAAATTATGGCCTCATATTTCCATTGACATCGATATTTTAAACTTTGGGAAGAACATTTGTAGCATGTAAAATATTATTTGGTTTTTATTAAGATATTCTAGAATTTTATTTTCAAATGAGATTTTTTTCATTGAAAATTAACAAGTTAAATAGAGAGTTTTCAAGCAAAAAAATAATTCTATTTTATTGAATTTTTTTTCTAGCAAAACTAAATGGAAAGTAATTCCTTTAGAACTCAATCCCTCCAAAACTAAATGCAAAATTTTATGAAGGACAGAGACTAAAATAGGGGTGAAAACGAAGACGATCTCTGATCTGCTCTTACCCTGCCCATGATCAGTCCTACGTTTGTTATGTAGTCTCTCATCCCAACTTTCTTTTGTCCTTTTACAATCAATAATCCTTACCAATATGGGATTAAAATGACCGCATGAAATAAAACCTCAAATTTTTTGTCAAAATAAACATAACTCAACTAGCATAATACTTGTACTAATAATCGCAAAGTCAATTGTTCGATTCCCCACCTCACATATTGTCAAAAAAACAAACAAACAAACAAGAAGGGCCGATTTCCCCTCTTTTGCAATCCGTTTCCCTTTTTACTCTCTTTTCCATGTAAACTGATATAATTCAATTCGATATCAGAGTAAAAAGAAAAAAACACTAATCAAACTTTAATCATTTAAGTTTAAAGAATAAAATATTAGAACGCAAAATTAAATCTAACGAACAAAAAACTAAAATTTAATGCCAACTCCCATTAAGGGTTAGATTTTCTTTTTCTTTTTTTTTCTTTTTTTTTTTTAAATAAGAGCCATCAACAGAAGTATATTGATCCCAAATAATGAACAATCTAAGGGCCAGCCTCCCAAAGAAGCCGAAGAAAAAGCCTTCCAATAAAGTATAAACACAAGGGGCTATAAATGCTCAGATAGCACAGTTCCACTAAACCATAGATCTGTTCTTAAGGCTACTCTACCAGTCAAACATTCCAGCAGCCACTACCCTAATCGGTATGGTAACATAAGCATAACACAAATCACCAATCAATTGCATCCAACCATTAATTACCAGCATAGGAACAGTGAAGAACAATTTCCATAATGGTTAAATATTCATGCGTACCTTTCCATAGAGTGAAACAAGCCGTCGAGCTTTCTTCCCCAGCCTCCTCTCTTGCATATCCTGTAGCTAGAAATATCCTGTAATTTGTATTTAATATAACTCTGTTTGAACAAAAATAGGAAATCCACAATTTTGGTCAAAAATCATGAGTTACAGGCAATAGACAACAAGCCCTCCTTCTAATTAAGCAACCAGAATAACTTTGAAATGCAAGGAAACCATGAGTACAAAGCTAGGAAGGTTTGAAAAAGAAAAAAGGCATGACCACCTATGACAAATTATATATCTTCCTACTAAAATGCCTTGCTTCCTAGTTCCTATCATGAGCACAACTAGAAGTAACAAATGAAGAAACAGTTGTTTCTTTCATCATATCACAATTGGCTATGGATGGCTCCCGAACCAAAGCAAACTAGACATGTCATGTGTTTGTGTGAACAAAAGTTATTTTCTTGAACAAAGTAAGCTCTGCATATGTTCCTCAATAGGCAAATGATTGATAAATAATGTTGATTCTCACAAGGGAAGATTCTGCATTTAGAAGAATTTTAAAAGTAACATAAGTTGAAGGTTTGATAACTGAATATACCTTTCCGTTCATACTACACAGTTCCTTCCTTGCCGAACTCGGGACATGAGGAATAAGAACAAAACCCAGTAATATCAGTCTAGCCATAAAGTACAGATTGGAGATTATTCACACGTTAAAAATGGACATCTATATCCAAAAAATGTATGAGATATATATAACAAACCAAGCTTCGCAATGAGGAATAAAGAATGTACAAAGTCATAATAAACAAGTAACAAGAACAAACTCCAATTCAAACCCAACTGAGAGTTGCAAAATGTCCGATTCAAATAAACGCCCATAAAGAGGCAACAAATCTCAATACCTCTCTTACTTCCTCCAAAGACTTCTCAACCCCCCTAAAGAATTTATGCTTAAGAAAAAGTCTAACCTAATAAAAAACCAACTTGGTAAGCATCTTTGAGAAAATTAATTGGCATCAATAATGACAATAGGCTGTAAGAATAACGCCAACAAAGCACACATCTATGCATCAAAATTTGAATGAGCTCAAAATCATTTTGAGCTCCCAAGGGTTTGAAATCCAGAGGCGCAGTTTCTATATGTAGAGTATTCAAATTCCTAGTAAATGTTGAAAACATCATGATATAGAGAAATTAGGGAAAATTATAAATGAAAGAGATCTGCAATGAAGGAAATGAGACTGAAAGGAAGATAGGCGATGCAAATAACTAACTCATTAAACTTTATCATACAAGGAAATACTCTAAACAATTCTCCCAAAAGTCAGGGCCATCACTAGTGAAGGACTGCCTTTCAAACATGTAAAGTACTGGAAATTTCTATTTTTTAAGTTGCTAGAATATAGAACATCAAACTCTACTATAAATACAACCTTTGAAGATGGAGAAAGATTAATAAGATAAAAGGAATTTCAGCAACACATGTCAAAGACAAACATATTTTTTAAAGCCTATTTGATAAGCCAACTAAAAGGGATAACCAATATTTAGCAGCGATTCACATATCCTTACATGACACATTTTCTTCCTGCCTTAAGAATATGATTACATACACATCTCAATATGGCGCCAAATGAGGTTATGCAGCAAAAGGATCGTGTGAAGGGCCAACATCATGACCTATGTGGCGCTGAACAAGCCGCTGAAGATCATCCATCACCTTCCGCTCACGTTTTGCTTTTTCTTCATAGTTATACATTGCAAGGGCTCTTTTATCTTCAGCACTGTAAACTTGGTTTTCTTTTCTAATACGGATTGCATTCATTCTCTGATGCCTGCTACCGCTCATCACGTAGCCAAGGGTCTCAAAGGTCTGAATTTCCTCAGCTGAAAGACCCACTTCACCACGCCGTGGAATACGCTTACCCTGCTGAACATACTGTGCAATGGCGTCACCTTCTCCAGGCCTAAGAGCACCACCATAGCTAATATGGCCCTCAGCTCTTGGCAGTGGCATTGGTCCAACAGGCATCTCATTATCAAATGCAGGTTTCTTTTGTGCCTCCAAAATTTCCTTAATCTTCAGAGCTTCAGCAGCATTAATCTCGGCCATTTTCTCTCCATCAACCATTAATTTACTCTTATCATCAATGTCCTCAGAACCAGAATTCTCCTCAGACGAGCAACTCTTACTCTCCGTTTCTGACTGTCTTTTTCTCTTGCTCCTGGATTTCGATGAAGTTGAAGAGCCCCTCCGCTTCCTCAATTTTTTGCCTTCACTTTCCTCACTCTCATCTGAATCACTGTATCTCCTCTTCCTACTATGCTTGGACCTTTTTGTGTGACTCCTTTTTCTTGACTTGACATGGTCACTGACATCAGAATCATCTGTCTCGCTTTCTTCACTGTCCTCTGTATCACTGTACCTACTCTTCTTCTTCTTACTACTCTTGATATTCTTATGTTTTCTGCTCCTCCTACTCGTCGATTTCTTCCTTCTCCTCCGACTTTCTTCCTCTGATTCACTTTCACTTTCGCTCTCGGTACCACTGCCTGACTCTGAATCACTAAGAGACGATTTTCTACTTCTACGCCTGGAACCTGAACTCTTCAATTTCTTCCTTTTCAATTTTGTATCAGATAATTCAGAATCAGAGTCAGAGTCGGAATTCTTAGTTTTATCAGATACATATTTTTCTTCCTGTTGCTTTTTCTCGTTGAAGCCACTTTTATCTCCACTGTCGTCGACGCCGCCATATTTCTCCAAAATCTCATCATCTTTCTCCTCATACTCTTCGTTCCCATTCCTCGGTGGGCTAGGGGTCACTCTCCAAATACAATGCTTCAATGTCTTCCGGAGCTTCTGCCTCTTCAGCCTCCGATACTCCTCATAGTTCAACCCCTTCAACTCCTCATCCGAATCAGAATCTTCAGACGCTCTCCCATTCCTATCCAGATACGCCCGCCCTCCGACACGCCCAAATCTCTTGGGCAAACCGTTCTGGTCTCCATCATCCCTAGGGCTCCGTCTAACGTCCGGGTAGCCAGGCGAGACAGATCGACGACGATGATTGTATCGATCGTAACTTTCATAGCTAGGGCTACGACGTCGTCGGTAATCGCCACGGGAAGCATCGGAGTCCGGAGAGTAGCGACGAGTGCCGTTTTCTCGATCAGATCGATGTCTTCTTTCTGGAATTTCCACAGTAGACCCTAGCCTACCCATTTGATTATTTTCAATATCGTAAACAAAACGAACGTCGAATTCGTCTCTCGGCCGTCGATTCTAGCACGATTAAACTCCAGAATGTACCTTATCTAACAACGAGCTCTAATTTCTAAAGGTATTGAATGGATTCAAGACTGTTAATTAGCAGAGCAGAGAATTGCAATCGGAATAATCGTACCTGGAAACAAGAACAGAGAGGGAGAACGCCGAGAAAGTGTGAAGATGAAACAGAGAAAGAGAATAGGCGGCGGGCGAGGGGGCTCTAATAGATTTGGAATGTGTAAATGGGCCGTAAGGATTGGGCTGGTCTGGGCTGGGCTGCAAAAAATTGAGATACTTTATTAAAATAAAAATGAAGAAAATCAATTTGCTTCGAATTGTGTAACTAAAATAGTTGATTCGATTCGATTCGGTTTACTAGTTCGATTTGACTTCACACGAAAAATCACCAAATTAATTTGATGAGGCATGCAAGCAACGTACATTTAAACTTCAATATTTTAGTTTGTACCTTTATTTTATTTATAATTAGTATATTCATAAATGGTACTGTCACGTCATGTCAAATCATCACTTGTTAGTTCAACTAATGTATTTTTTTCAAACTTAATATAATTTTTAGGATTTCTATACTTATTCTAAGAAGAAATCATAGCTTCAAACTTCTAATATAATATGATATTCTTGAAAACAACTGCCTCATTGATATTTAGGTGATAGTGTTAATAAGAGTTTATTTCTAATCAAGTTGAAAGTAAAATACTATAATTAAGAAAATTGTTATATGAAGTGAATGGATAGAATTAAATTAATCTAAAAAAAAAAAGAACAAATAAACATTTATAATTTAACTTCAAATAGAATTTTTCAAATCTATATGGTATATAAATAGTGATAAATAGTGATATATAGTGATATATAACAAAAAAAAAAAATAAATAATTATGTTTGTACTTTGTCATGTATTATTATGGCCTAGATTTTTTTTTTTTTTTTGGGGGGGGGAATTATGGCCTAGATTTTGTCTTCCTTTTTAATAATAAAGTGTAGAAATAAGAAGTTTAAAATATTCTAAAATTAGATAAATCTTTTAAAGTTCAAGTCAACTATTTATAAATGTAAAATGTTCAAACTTATCAAGGTGCTTCATAGGTTGCACTTATCTTTGTGCAATCCATTCTAAATATATAAAATAATAATAATAAATTAAAATTAAAAAATATTTTTAAAATAAACCTTATTTATTCTTTAAAATAATTTAGGTCAAGCTATATTTTTATTTCTCTGTGTTCTTACAATGGACTCACAAAGATGTTTCTAATGGGTAAATCCATGATGTTGCACAAAGAAGACAGAAGAACCAACCATGTGGCTTTATTGCCTAAAATTAAGGCACCAAATCAAAATAATACAGATCATCCAAATTAATAGCTACTGTACAGGTATTATTCAATAAATAATGGGGAAATATATATATATATATATATATATATATATATATCCAAGCCTCAGTTAAAATCTTTCAGTCTTTTCTTCAGCACGTCCATTGATTTCTTGCGAGTATTTTGCTTTGTATTTCTACTAGAAAGGCTCCCAAAGATCCCATCAGGAGAGTCCCTGAACTTCTCACATATACTAGCCACTTTCTTATAGTCCAACATGTTGTAATTCTTCTGTCTTATCACTGGATTCATGAAGTTCTCCGGTTGACTGCTCTGCAAAAGGTTGATTAATTGTCGGGCTTCGATTAAGCAGCTTCGGAAACTTCCTCCTCTGTAGATTTCACTCAATCCCGTGCTGTGGAATCTCTCGTCTGCAAAAGCTTCCAGCATTTTCAGATCATTGTTGATGCTCATGACTGCATTTGCGTTAAACCTTTTGATACTGTCGCTTAGAAAAGCTGAAACTATAGAGTACGAGATATGATCGAGAGCGCCACTCCCGACCTTGTACAAAGCTTCCATCGGTAAAATCTGTTGTGCAGTGGACATTATCGTGTCGAGATAAATGAGGACTTCATTTATATAGTCATTTGCATTTGCAGTAACCTCCTCAGAAGTCCAACCAATATTCTCTGTAAGAGCCATAAACTCATCTAACTTGTTGTTCACCAAAGTCAACAATGCAATATAAGCTGCATCCCTTGATGTTTTAAGAACAACTTTCGCAGCGAAACCGCTTTGTGGCCTCTCAACTGATCGAACAGGCATTCCACATAACTGACCGGCATGTCGAATGAAATAGTCACACGCTCTTTCCAGAACTGTTATATTCGCAGCAATTTGCATCGCTTGAGAAACACCAATGGATGCACCATTGATAATATTGAGTATTGCTTCATTTAAAACATCAATTAGGAGCCTATCCAAATATTTCTTCACAACCTCAAAAAGATTAGAATGTACACTGTAGGTCAAGTAATCGACACACCCTTTAATGAAGGACCTCACAATACGGCAGACATCGGGAACGGTAGAAGAAAATGGTGCTATAAATGGAAATGCAGGTATTATATCAGAAGTCTGCAGATTAAAAGCAAGAACGTTGTTTTCATAATCACTATCTTTTTTCAGAACCATCTGCTCATAGGAGTCATTAGCTAGGACATCAACTATTTGTTGCCGACACTCTTCCAAAAGAAGTTCGTGGTATTTGTCCCGACTTTTGTTCAAAGTCTCAAGAACCGGCCCAACTTCGTATCCATATTGTCTAAAAGTAGATGCCAGAAGAGTAACATAATCCTTCACCAGGAGAAGATGAGTTGCAGAATCCATGAGGGAAAATTGTACCTCAAGCACTGATGTCACCTTGCCGACGGCTGTTTCCAACATTGCTTCAACCTGTTCAGCTGATAATAGCCCTTCGGCAGTCCTCATGACGCGATCCTCCACTATAAAATATCCTGCAATTTGAGCTAAATAGGTCTGATAGGATTCAATAAAGGGCTGAGAAGAAGAAATCTGCAAGTCGGAATTAAGCTGCAACATTCGATTCCTGTAGTAATATTCACGAAATTGCTCTTTGATCCCAAGACATGTATGAATGTGATATGCTCGATAAAGCGGTACAAGGTCAAACTTTAGAATGGAGTCCTCATCAATATCTCCAACATCTAAAGTATATGCAAAATCTCCTACCCCTGAAATGTTCTGTTCCTCAGCCTTCCTCTGACGTTCTAACATTTCTTCATCTCTTTGGCGAGCAGTTGCTGCATGGCCTATAGCTGTTTGCCCAATAACCTTAGCAGAACTCCTTACATGAACGAGCCATTCATTGAATTGAGTGGAAACTTTCTTCTCGATATGAGATTTGATCACGGGAATTCTTGTTTCAATGATCATTTTCAGAGTCTTGACAGAAATGCTATGCAAAAAATTCTTCTCAATCAGATCGACAGTTTTCAATGCAGGGTAAAACTGGCCTTTAGAAATATGATCATTGCACTTGACACAAAGATCAAGCACCTGAACACAAATCTGGGACATTTTGATGGCTTCAGTCACATTTTGTTTTATTGAACAACATTCAAGAAACTCTTCAAGTCGAATCAAAAGCACACTCCCAACCTCTTGCAATTTAAAATTATCAGTTGACAGTTCGGCCTTTAGCTCTTCAGCATCAACCAAAACCCCACGAAGTTCATCAACTGCACGGATAAATTCCTCATAGTGAGTCTTGCACAACTCCTCGATTTCAATTTCTTTCTTCTTTACAACGTTCTTCAACTGATGAAGAAGAGTTTCTGGTCGGCCCATTTCAAATGCATGTCTAACAATTGGACCAAGGTCCTCGCCGTTCCCAATTAATGTTGCAAGGACTAGGTCTTCAGCCGTTTCCCCATTCTCTGCAGCAGCTCTCCTCTTTGGTTTCGCCTCCATTATTAAGTTCGAACTCTACAAAAATGTAAAATACATATTAATACAATATCCTACACACTAAATAAATATCAAGTTTGTCATATGCTGCTCAAAAAATCCTACAAATGGTCCAGTATTCATGTTCAAGCAGTATCAAAATACAAAATCAACACTATCATACTTAGCACTCTAGCTAGTCCAGTTCAATTCACAACAAAATATGTAGAGAACATCTTTATACAAAGTATCCAAGCATGATTTTTCATATGGCATCTCGTCCACAATGACGTACTAGAAACCTTCTGGTAATTCTTCCTTATTCTTTTTATTTCTTTATTTTTTGGTGTTCTCATGTTTATTCTTAGCTTATAAAGTCAATTTATAGCTGGAAACACCAAAAAGACCATCCATGTAAAGCGCCCAAATTTCAAAGTGAATAAAATGGAGCAATAACTTCTTCTACATTCTCAGTTTTAACACAAAACCCTACTGTGTTATTACAAAAAGGGAATCTGTACCAACTTTACCACATGAACCCATCCTACACTAAAAGAAGGTAAGAAGGAGAAATAGATAGACTCCTAGCCACAAATAAACTCAAAGAAAATATCAAAACTACTCATGTCGACCCGTAATCATTTATATTCAAGGCCACAATATCACACTTCTCATTCCATTGGCTAAAAGCTTGTGCATAATCTAAAAGGGAGAGAATTTATTTCCCAACTTGGAGCAAAATTTAATTGAAAAAAACCTTTTTCCAAAGTTGTGTTGAACTTAAAAAAAATTAAGAAGTTCAATCTATCTAGTTTATTGAGCCAAAACCAAAAACCAAGTAAGTTTAAATAATTCAAATTAAAAGGCTCGGACGAGAATTTCAACAGGACAATTAAAAGAAAGGAAAATTACTATAAACAGAAAAAATATCAAACTATTTACAAATATAGAAAAATTTCACTGTCTATTAGCGATAGACCGCGATGAATTCTAGCAATCACTCGCTGATAGATAGTGAAATTTTTTTATATTTATAAATAATTTGACTCATTTTTCTATATTTAAAAACAGCTCTAAAAGAAAATGAGCTAATCTGGAAAGAAAACATACTAATAGCAAGCGAGGCTTCTAAAACATAATCCCTCAATTACCCAAAAAAAAAAAAAAAAAAAAAAGAATTCAGTGCACCATTAAAAATTGAGAAACCAAGAACAATCAGAGCAGTGCAGTTAAATTTTGAAATATATTATAAAATGGGGGAAAATATAGGGAACAGAGAGGATTAAGAAAGTATTGAAACTTGTGGAGAATAAAACAAAGTTAGAAGCCATTATTTATATGAGCACCTTCACAAGAGTACAAAAAGCCTTAGGAGAGAATTCTTACAATATAAGCGTCACTTGAACAACAGACAATTTCTACATTGTAGACCTCGCCTGAGCTAAAATAGAAATGCAGACGCTAAAGGAAAATTGGGGGGTGAATTCATTCTAGGTCGAAATCCAGAATCAGAGACAAATTTCCCGTTTAATTGGAAATAATATCCTAAGGTTTTACTTTTTCAGCCTAAAATTATTCGATTGAATTACAAAACAACCGAAACCCATATCGAAAATTGAACAGAAGACCTAAATGCAGACATTTAAAGGGGAGTTCATGGAAGCATTTACTCTGGAATTTCAAGTGGACGTACCTTTCAGAGGAGGATCTGATCAAAGATAGGGAGATAGAGACTGAGAGATGGAGAGATTGACATCATAATATAAACACTAATGTGAAGATTCTCCTCTAGTCTCTAAGGTTTCGTTTCTGCAAAATGGGCAAAGATCGAAGCGAGAAAATGTCGACACACGCTCCCTCAGATTTCTCTTCTGCTTCATCCCTCTGATCGATTGAAGGGAAATTGTTTCAGAATGTGAAATTCGAGTATAAAGAATTATTGAAGAACAATGGAGAAATAGTTGAAGAGTATACCGTCAGAGAAATGGAGAATGAACAGAGCTTTGATCTCAAAAACAGAAGCTCGACTGCTTCAGAGCTAAAAGAAGAAAAAAAAATCCGTTTTTTACTCTATATTTGGTAAATTAATTTTTTATTTTTCTTAAATTCCACCTCAAATTTAAATAAACATTGCAATTGTAACCTCGAACCTAAAATACAATATTGCAATTTAACCCTCTCATAAAATGTAGACTTTTGTAAGGATTTGTAAGTTTTGTCATAAGTTGCTCAATAGGGATCTACTAAAATAGTCAATCATAAATTATTTAATTGTCTTACTATAAGCTAAATCTTTGTGAAGATTTGGTAAGTTTTGCCATAAGCTACCCCCCCCCCCATCACACATGCACGCCCACGAGCACCTTGCGCTTGTGCTATGTCCACTCAACCACACCATAAAGCGCTCATATGTGCCTACTCACAAAAGAAGCAGATGGAAAGCCAACGATGTGTTCCAATAGAATGTGGAAGGGTGACAAGTCAATTGATTATTAGTCTACTGATCGACTTGGAGAATGGACAGAGGCGAATTGAGACCACAACTAAAGCCCAAGCCTATGTTATGTTGTTAATTTTGCGAAGATTTTTGCATAACTTTTTTATTAAAATTAGTGGCTTATTTAGTGAAAATTGAATAAGATTGTACAAATTACAATACTTATTTAAGCATAGAGTTTAAGTTGAAGAAATTAAAAAATTTGGGTGAAAACTGATACAAATAAGTTTTAAGAACTATATTGGTTTTTTTTCCTTTTCTTTTAACAAAGAAAAAAAATTAATTTCAAAAAGAAAAGCAAAGATGTATTCATGTATTTAAATTTTGTATCAGAAAAAATATTTGGCCATCCTTAAAACTTTGAAAGTTTTTTTTTCTATTTTAGTTAAATTATAAGTTAATTCTCATTCATTCATAACTAAGTCATGAGTTCAATTCATGGTTGTCACCTACCTACCAATTAATTTCCTAAGAATTTTTTTGACACCCAAATATTGTAGGGTCAGGCGGGTTGTCTTGTGAGATTAGTCGAGGTGCGCGTAAGCTAGTCCGAACACTCACAAGTAAAAAAAAAAAAAAAAAGTCTAATAAGCCCATAAACTTTAATAAATGTCCATAATATATATGACGTGAAATAGATAATTATAATAGTTAACAAAATCGATTGTCAAATTTAAAAATATATTACACAAAAAAATAATTTGCTAATATAACAATCTCAAACCGAGCCTTTAAGTGAAATCGTCAAACTTTTAGCTTTAGGGTGGGAATCAAACTAATGATGGGCCAACATTGGGCTTGCGATCATTTGATAAGACTAAACCCTAATTCCACTTTTAACAAAAATCCAATTTCATTATCCTACGCCCACAAAAAAACACAAAATCAAATAAACATTAAAAAAGAAAATAATAATAATAATAATTGAAAAATTCGCCATTAGTACGTGTATTACACGCGCCATTACAAAAATCCTAGTACTAGAAGCCGTTGTCCTTAGCTAGAACAAACTCTGAGGGAAGGCCCACGACTTTCAAATGATTGGTTCTCTCAACACATCTCTTCCTTTCCCACTCTCACTCCTCTTCTGACATGGTCCGTGTACTCCACGCGCTCCCCACTGCCCACAAGCCACAAATTCATCCATTTTTCCTTGAAAATCAGATCTTCTGATTTTCTTTTTCTTTTTCTTTTTCTTTTTCTTTTTTCATTTTTTTCATTTTCTTTTTCTTTTTTTCCCCAACACGCTCGATCCCGGAAAATAAAACCCAGATAAAACATAATCAGAAAAAGAGTACTTGTTAAATGTTTTTAATAATTATAACCTGAAAAAAAAAAAAAAAAAAAAAAAAGGAGCTTACAAGATCCACCTCGAACCCCTCTCCCAAATTCCTCACCTTTTCTTCTCTTTTCTTCTTCTTCTTCCTTTTTCTCTGCTCTGAAAATTTCAGTTGGTTCTAGTTTTGATCGTATTTTGTGTCTGTTTCTTCTTGTTTGTTTACAAAATTGGAGCAAACCCAGTTGAAATATTGGTGAAAATTGAAGTGGGTTTGTTTTAGATTTGAGAAACAATGAGGGAAGAAGATTCAAATTGGTTCTCTAAATGGGAACAGGAGCTTCCTTCACCTGATGAATTGATGCCTCTTTCCCAAACCCTAATCACCCCTGATCTTGCTTTAGCATTTGATATCACTAACTCTAATCCTCCCATAAATAACAATTCTCATCCACCGCCGCCTCCGCCGCCGCTTCCGGTGCTCACTCAGCCTAGTTCTGCAGATTTTGGGGATTCAGGGGATTTAGGGTCCGGCGCCGGCGACGAACCTGCCAGAACCCTGAAACGGCCGCGGCTTGTATGGACTCCGCAGCTCCATAAGCGATTCGTGGACGCCGTTGCTCATTTGGGGATAAAAAATGCCGTCCCGAAAACCATAATGCAGTTGATGAGCGTCGATGGGTTAACACGTGAGAACGTAGCTAGCCATTTGCAGAAATACCGTCTCTATTTGAAGCGTATGCAGGGGATTTCCGGTGGTGGTGGTGGCGGAGCTAGTGGCGGTAGTGGATTGCCTTCAGCCGCTTCAGATCCTGCCACCGATCATTTGTTTGCTAGTTCCCCTGTTCCACCTCATTTTCTTCACTCTGCTCGGGGAAATTCCGACCATTTCTTGCCGTTTGTTCCCGTCGGAGCTCTGCAGCATCACCACCAACAGATGGCCGCCGCCGCTGCCGCCGCTCAGTACCACCGGCAAGTGGCTCAGTTTGGGTCGCCGCCGAATGGGCAATTTGAGCATCCGTTTTTGGCTCGCCCTGTTCACCGGATTGGAGCTCCGGTGAGTACTACGGCGACGAATTACAGCGAGGATTTGGATTCGGGTAATGGAACAGGAGGGAGGAAGGTTCTTACTCTTTTCCCCACCGGAAATGATTAAAGTTTCTTTCAATTTGAAATCCCATCTTGCTCCTGTGGTAATGGCGATTTTGCCGATCTCGAAATCCCGGTATTCCAATTCTGATTTTGTTCTTTCTTCGTCTTCTCCGGCTAAAACCAGTTGGCCGCCGTCAGTTTCTGAGTCGTCGGTTAAATTTCCGGCGGCAGCCGGATGAAGGTAAAATCAATTCCATTACTGAAGGGGTAAAATTGTACATTAATATTAACTCTTTTTACAAGACTTTGTGAATGCATCCATTGAAATCCTCAAAATAGAGTTCGAGGATTTTTAGCTTTATTCATCGTCGTTAAATTCTCTGTTTTCCCCCCCTTTTTTTCTTTCTTTGTCAAGAAAATAACATGGCATTTTTATTTATTAATTCTTTTTTTTTCCTTTCGTTCTTTTTTTTTTTCGATTCCTCATGATTAAAAATAATATCCTTTCACCACCTCTTTTCAATTCATAAGAAAACAAGTTAAATTATCATTTACTCCCTCTAAATTTAGTTTTAATAAATCTTAAATTTAATCCCTTAATTTTTATCAAAATTAACTAAATAGTAATAATAAGTTTCATGTATAGAAATATATTTTCAAAATTTAAGATAAAGATGTTAATAAATAATAAAATATTTTCTTAAAAAATAAATAATAAATAAACATGCAATAGAGTCTAAATTTATTTTTTTTTAAAAAAAAAAAAGATATTCAACTAAAATTAAACATTTGAAAATACAAATACCACTCCAAAATGGAGATTTGATGGAGTTGATTTTTTTAAGGCAAATAATCTTGAAATGAAAGCAGCAGATTCTTTGATTCTTCCTTTGTGATCTAAAGTTGTTATACCAACAAGCAATCTTTAAAAACATTGCATCTTCTTGTCTTTACAAAAAAGAAAAGAAATTAAAAATTAAAAAAATTATCCATAATTAAATCTTAATTAAAGTTGGAATTAGGCGGTGCATGTGAGTTTCAGAATCTTTGATTATGTTTGCTTTGACTTAAGCATGGATGAAACATATGTTAGCTGTAATGAAGCACTACCAAACCACAAACACACATTTCTTTAATAATAATGCTTTAAAGGGAACCTTATAAACTTAGATTGTTGGAAACCTAGCTAAGCAAATCCAACCACATGCCCCCATCCTTCAAATTTGGATAAATCTCAATATATTAAGTATCGAGTATAACTACCTTTTTAACCCCCTAAATTTTGAAGAATACAATTTATCTGTTTAACCCCTCTTTTTTAGTACGTTTATATACTCTCAACACCTTTATTTCAGTTTCGATATTTTTTTACTTTTGACATGAAAGTTTGATCTTGATCCCGCTATATATTATCTGAAAAAGATAAGTTAATTTGAATTATAGTTCACTATAATATACTTGTCATGTCACAAGATTTTCATTTTAATTAAAATAGTCATTTATTAAAACTAATAGACATTTTAAAGTATATATGGATTAAAATTGATCTTACAATCAACTTTCTAATGTAGTTTAATTTTATTGCATTGAACAAATAAGTTTGTGCTAATAATATTATTATTAGGCTACTAACATTAAACCACATGAGGAAGTGAGTAGGAGCCTTTATCAATCATATTGAATTGCTCATATATGGACAAGTAATGTTTTAATATGTTCCAAATGATGAATTTTGACAATACACTTTCATTCATGTGTTTATTTTGGATTTTTAATTTTAAGAAGTTACAATTGTTTGAATAGGTATGATATCTATCGAACAATTGTTGAGTTAATTAAGCTTGTCAAGACAAACATTTGGAAGAATGAGTGAATAACTACACGGAATAAAGTGTCACGTCAAAAAACCCTCTTTTTGAAGCAACACATACCAAATACGCTTTTGTCGATCATAATAAAATAAGATCAACTCGTGTTTTTCCAAAGCACATCATAATTTTGTAATATGTTCCCAACAAAGATTACATAAAAACAATCATCATAATTCAAGAACTTTAGAGTTAAGAATCATCAAAATTTAAAATTATAATTTAGGTCATGTTTGATAATTATTATTTTTTTTAATGATAAAGTTATGCTATTTTCCTCACAATTTTTTTTATCGTGGTTCTCATTTCTCTTTAAAGAAACATTTGATTTAGCTGCATTTTTAAAAAGTAGATAAAAAAAAATTGTTTTCAAATATAGAAAAATGAACTAAAATATTTATAACTATAGAACAATTTCACTGTCTATCAGCTATAGACATGATAGAAGTCTACCACAGTTTATCGCTGATAGACAGTGACATTTTTCTAAAATTTTTAAATATTTTGATATTTTTTTTCATTTATAATAATTTTTCCAAAAAAACCACGAAAAGCAATAATTATAAATTCCTCAACATTCTAATTTTTTAAAATATATATATATAATCCATTGGAATTTGGTACAATAGGAAGATTCCCTAAAGAAATAAAAAAGGAAAAGGAAAGCAAAATCTGATTTTTCTTGGAAGGAATATAAATTTCAACAAAGACTATGTGCTAAAGAAAGTGATATGTTTAGGGAAATCTAAAATTGTGAAACTAACAACAAAGTTTTATGGAAAAAAGTGGAAGAAACAAGCCATAGATTTTGTTGTGGTTTGTGTGCAATCAAGTACAACATCTTGACAAATATTTCTTTAATTCTTTTGTTTTATTTCCTCTCTTTTGGCTCTATTATTGTATTTCTCAATCATTCATCCACTTATTTCTCTTATAAATCATTTGTTTTATAAATAATTGCAAACTTCATTCTTCATCCTAATGTTTTAAAAAAAAAAAAAAAAAAAAAAAAAAAAACTCGATTGCACTCATCTATTGTGCTACACCCAATAAAAATTTGTCATGTGACAATTTATGTTTTTTTAATGATTTTTTGTTGTTGTGTAGGTAAAGGAAAGGAGAGTATAGAATTAATTAGGTACAACCTAGGCTGCACCTAATCATTGTTCGGTGGAACCATCTTTATAGATTTTTAAAGATGTTCGAAAGGATGTTTTGTTTGTTTAATTCCCTTTATTTTATGTACTAACAAATATTATCTTGTTATGTAATTTTTCAATTTGGTTTTTATTATTTTAAAAAATTATTCTTAATCTTAACATGTTAAAAATATGGGTGTTTTCAAATATAGAAAAATGAGTCAAACTATTTATAAATATAGAAAAATTTCACTGTCTATCAGCGATAAACAGTGATAGACTTTTATCGTCGTCTATCACTCATAAATAGTAAAAAATTTCTATATTTGTAAATAGTTTGATATTTTTCTATTTATAATTATTTTCTTAAAAATATTTCCTTTTGTATATATCCTACAGAAATTCAATAAAGAAATCAGCCTAAACATAACTTAACTAGTTTAAACATATATCCTAGATACAATAGATTAGAGATTCAAATATTTCAACCTCACATGTTGTTGACCGATCTCTCAAACTATTAAGAACCAAATAAAATATAATGATATGCATGTTAGAGATGAAATCATATATTTAACCTAGTTTACACTAATAATAATTAATTAATTAATAACACTTCCAACATGTAGTATGCTTGTCAAATTCATCAAATAATTATATGAATTTTTTTTTTTTTTTTTGAGAATTTATACCTTTTAACCTATAGGATGTAGATCTGAATTATTGAATTAGGTTTGACTTAACAACTATATCATAAATTCACTTTAAAAAAAACAAAAAAAACAAAAAACAATATCATCAATTGAATTTTAAGTAAAAAATATGATGCACAAACCTTATCATTTTTTAGGTTAAATAATATATGATTTTGGATTTAAAAAAGTTTTAAATCTTCCTATTTATTAATTTTTAAAATCAACTTCTCACTTTCACAAAATGTTAAAGAGTTATCTATTGATGAAATCCTTATAAAGTGACACCAAACTACTTGTTATTAAATTAGATTTAAAAATATCTACTTTTTTTTAATTTAATGAAATAGACATTATCACTAAATAAAATTGAGAATCCATCCAAGTGGTATGACCTACCCATAACAACATACATGATCCAATCTTGTTTCTATACAAAAATAGATTCATTAAAAAAATTATTATAATAACAAATGAAAACCTCATTAAAAAATATAGTTTTTTAACCTTTTTTTTTTTTTTTTACATTTAGTGGCAATAAAAAAATTATTTAAAAAACTTATTACATAAGGATGAAACTAATCATCTTCCTTAACTTTTCTTCAAACCACAAATCTCTTAGTTGTTAACATATTTGTATACCAATTGAATTATGCTCGCTTTAACGACGGTTACGACTTTACTGAAAAGAAAATTGCATAATAAATAAAAAACTTAATAATCTATTTATACTAATCTATTAAAACATATAGTTTAACCGTAGGGTAATTGTACTGAGTAACAATTTTAAAAATAATAACCAAGTGTACAGTAACATTTTGAAATAAAATTGCAAATATGGCAAAATCTATCAGTAATAGACTTCTATCGCTGATATACTCTTATAGTCTATCAGTGATAGACCCACCTAGGCCATAAAAGTCTATCAGCGATAGAAGTCTATTATCGATAGATTTTGCTATATTTGCAATTTTTTAAAAATATTGCTATATTTGCTAATATTTTGAATATGATTGCTATATTTGCAATTTTTTTAAAAATATTGCTATACATGCTAATATTTTGAATATGATTGCTATATTTGCAACTGTCTCTTAATCTTAACTAAAATAAATGTAATAATACAAAATAACATTATCTTATAATCTAACATGTTTCTCCCACTAGCTATTACTTTTTTTTACTTTCCATTAATTAATAACCTTTTGTATTTGGTTATCCTCTTGACTTGCTCAATGATCTTTTAATCAGTCAAGTAAAAAGAGGGAAATAAAGAAAGGGACAAAAAAGGAAAAGGAAGTCATAAAACTAGCTTTGATTTGAGTCTATCACATGTTGGGCTACAAAAGCTGAGCTAAAACTTTGTTGGTTTGCAAAGTTTAAGCTTTGGAAATAATGTGCTAAGATTCCCAACACACACTAAACTCCAACAAGGTGGAAACCAAGCTGTATCTCACCCAATTATTGCTTCTTTGTTTTAAATCTAACATATACATTTACAAATTTCCATTATTAACTATTAATTTAAACACTTTCCAAGCTGCTTCTTGATAAAAGAAAAGACATTCTTGAAATCACTTTGTCTACTTTGTCTTTTCATTTTTGTAACATATCCATGAGTATTCACATCAACTATTATTTCATCTCATCTCATAACATTGGAAGGTGATGAAGAGACATATGAAGCATTAATATATTGTTTGAGGGATGTCTCAAGCAAGACCCAAAGTTTATGGATGGACTTAAATCTAAAGAAAACTAGGAGGCGACAATGAGGAATCGCGTGTCTCAAAAGGAAAAAGTTCGACCCTCGGTTCTAGGGCCATCGGCCAAATTGAAAGAATTATACTAATCGAGCTCGGCCCTGATGTTCTGCAACCTCAAAGGACACAACCACACTGACATCGCTGGTGTTACACGTAACCACAGGCGAGTGTTAGAAGAATAGCACTATAAATAGCCTCATTCGACAACCTCAAAGGAGAAGAAGTAAGTAAACTCCAAAGGAGAACTCTAACATTAATCTCTCTTTGTGCTTAACTGGACTATATACTTCTTGTATTAACTTAGGCATTAGAGTGTAGTCGGCTCGACACCACACTGGTGTGTATACTCTCACGCTGGTCAGATTGAAGACGGAGACCAAACCATAGAAGTAGGTCGATAGAGAACCTACGAGGGCCCGCGACAAACGTGTGCAAATTTCTCGTGCCAACGAACATTATAAATAACTATACCATAAAATCTGAACTGATCGAGTTAGTCGGAACTTGACTTAAAGGTCGAAGGTTTAAATATTCACTCTCACAATTATGATTCTTTATTTTAAAGAAGAAAAAAACGGACTTTTTACTCTTTTTATTCATGTTTTAATGACTACTAGATCCATTCATTCATGATAGTTCATTTTTTTAATTTTGAAACTCTATCATCCATTTCTACCCTTGTGAAGCTTTGCATTTAGATGTCACTAAATTATACAACACATTCATTTGTATCAAAAAGACAATTGCCCTTTCTATCTTTCTTTTTCTTTTTAATTGTGAATTATTCTTTTTAGTGGGCAATTGGGATTGATATGTATCATCTTTTGGCTGTTTTGGAATTGATGACTGAATTTTTGAGTCATTGTTTATTCAATTAATTTCTGTTTTGGCAAAATGGGTTTGAGTTTATCCAATGAAAAAGATATTGGTTTTCCTTTTTAGAAATTATAATTTAATAACATAAACAAAAATAAATATTTGTTATTTGACATGTGTTTGCAAGTGGCTAGATTCTTTAACTTTCTTAATTGTTAATCAGCTAACTAATTATATATTATTGTGTGCGGATTCGTAACACCGTTTGATAAATTATTAGATTAAATAATTAAATAATTAAACAAGTAACAAAATATATATCATATAAACTCAAAATAAATAAATAAAAAAATCTATACCCATTTAATCAAGTTTAAGAGGGTTGAAGAACTTAACTCAAAAGAATCAGTATGCTTTATATATTATATATATACATATAAGTTTTATTTTCAAATAAGAGGTTAATGTTATCTCAAACTTTACAAACTAGCTAATTTTTTATCTTGAGAACTTAAAATATTTGAAAATAATCCTAATGTCTTTAAAATTCATTTAAAATATTTAGGACATATTTGAAATTTAATGCTTAAAAAAGTGTTTCGGTAAACATACGCTTAAAACTTTTTAAGTTTAAATACTATTTTGATCTTTATACTTTTAGCTGTGGTTGATTTTGGTCCCTCTAATTTTTAAAATGTTCATTTTAGTCCATCTGCTTTTAAAATGTTCATTTTAGTCATCGTACTTTCAACTTTGGTTCATTTTGGTCCTGAAACTTTAAAAAAAATGATTATTTTGATCCCTTAAAAATGAAATAAAAAATGAAAATGAAGGGAGCAAAATGAACATTTTTTCATCTCGAAAGCAGAAAGACTAAAATGAACCAAAACCAAAATTACAGAAACCCAAAATAGTATTTAAACCAAGTTTTTCCTTGTATAGTTAACAAAATTTACCTTTTAAAGTTGAACTTAGAAAAACCTTCTAAAAATTGAACATTGGTAAATGAAGAAAAATGAAAGGGGAACATTAAATTGCATGAAACAACATATGAAATATAGAGGACCACACAATCCAACTAAACTAATAAAACATTGAATGACCAAGAAAAGTAAAAGAGAGAACCAAAAAAAGAAAGCATGTTTAATTCACAAGCTCCATGGGAAGAAAAAAAACATAGATATTAAAGTGAGTTAAGAGTTAGTAGAGGTCATAAAGTATTACAAGACAAACGGGACTTTCAGGTTGTGTAACAAGATAAGATAAAGGGGACCATCAACAAGATAAAAGACCCCAAACAATAACAAAACATACCAAAAATAATAATATAAATAAATACAAAGTTTGGATTGTTTTCAAATATACAAAAATTTTACTGTCTATCAGTGGTAGACCGAGATAGAATTTTGTTGCTTGAGTGATAGACAATGATAGAAGTCAATCACAGTCTATCGTTGAAAGACAATGAAATTTTTCTATATTTGTAAATAGTTTGATTTTTTTTTTTTTTTTTGTTTATAGTAATTTACCTAAAAAGTTTGAAAGTTTAGTAGTGTACATATAAGGAAAGAGAAGGGATAAAGTCATTCCTTCATCTACCAGGAGAAACCTTTGTACAACCAAATGTGTTTACTTCTTTTTGACCTTTACAAATACCCCTAAAATGAGAAAAAGATTTGCATAAACTTTGTAGGTAAATAATTTAATACTCTTGAATTTTCAAAAAGTATAAAAAAAATTACTACAAGATAATGTTTAAAATGTAGATGTTTTTATGTTTCAATTTTACAGAAATGTGTATGAAAACAATAGTAAAATATCGATGTTAATGGCAATTTCTGTAAAATTAATTAATAAAAAATAAAATTTTATATATAAAAAGTAATGAATAAATATTTTAGAAAATATTTGAGACAGTGAGTGTAATTGTGAAGTCGTGAGACCTAAAGTATAAGTATATAAAGCATAAAATTGATATTTTTTAGTTGTGGAACCCACGAACTTTTTTAATCAAACAAAAGGTGAAATTCACAAATCTACTCCACCGCTCTCCCTAATTCCAACTCCTTAATTATTTATCATTAATTATATTATATTCACATCAATTGCCATTTTGTCTCATGAACAATCAGAAAATTTTCATTTTGAAAAAAAAAAAAAAACAATCAATCAAATACAAATTTTTGTAATACAAATGTCGATTCATCTCTTACGTCAAACTCGAGTGGATGTGAAAGAATCAATTGAATTGTCAGCATACTGACGCTGCTTTTAGAACTTTTTTTTTATCTTTTTTTTAATTTAATTCACATGGCATGCCAAAATAAAAAATAAAAAATTATAGTGCTCGGTCGAACCACAAAAATGGGCTAAGATAAGAACATGGACCTTTATTATTGACAGAATCTGCCTTGAGAAATGATTTTTTTATAGAAAAAATAAATGGTATCTTATTCTTTATATAATGCAGACAAAAGAGTCAGGAAAAAAATGTGTGCAAATCTATTATTATTATAATAAATAAAACAAATAAACTTTATATATATATATATATATTAATTGACCACCTAAACCAGAATCTAACTCCTCTCAAGTTTCCTAGACAAAAAGAAAAAATTATAATAGAGCCAAGTAATTGTTTTGGAAGAATAGTTCGCAATGCACATGAATTTTTTTTAACACAACAATTGCAGGATTGGAGATTGAACCTCCCCGACCTCTAGAGACGAAAGTCATGTCAATTACCACTGAACTAACTTATATATATGAATTTTTTTCAAATATAGAAAAATGAGTCAAACTATTTACAAATATAGAAAAATTTTATTGTCTATCAACGATAGACCGCAATAGAATTCTATGACGATCTATCGCCGATCAACCGTAAAAGTTTTCTATATTTGTAAATAGTTTGATATTTTTCAGTTTATAATAATTTCCCTATATATATATATATATATATATATATATATATATATTTTGTAGAAGAAATTTTATTAAAGAGTGAATAGCAGAGAAGAAAAATTGAAGTCCAATGGGAGAAATGAAATTAAAGAGTGAATAGCAGAGATGGTACAACTGAATGAGCCAATACAAGCCTAAGAAGTTATGAAAAGAAGAAATTCAACTAATGGCATATAATAATGGAGCATTTAAAATTTGTCCAAAAGATTATGAGAAAGTCCTCAATCCTTACAATTACAAATTCTTATGATAAGAAAGGATCCAAATGAAGAAGAAAAGAGTCACAAACTAGAACTGAGTTTTCCAAGCAGTCAAAAGCAAAGAGTAAAATGCAACCCCTACAAGTACAAAATCTAATTGTAAATTCCTTTTTTCACCTAAGCTCCTCATCATTATCTAATGGTTTTGAGAATAGTCAAAGCTGAGGGGTTGCTGACAGAATGGGGCCTGCAATAACATCATGGCAGCAGCACATGGATATAAGATAAAAATCACTTCATAAAGCAATTTTTTCAAGGGAGATTTTATTACTAAATAGAAAATTTCACAACACATCCAAATTCTAATTAAATAACATTAGTAAGGAAATACAACTTACTGACTCAAGGTTTTGCCACAATCAATTTCTCTTGGAGCAATAACATGGAACAAAGAAACCCATCTAACTTAAACGTATGCTCACTAGAAACCAAACCTCATTGGAGTCCCCTACCATACCAACCTCTCTAAAAATCCTACTGTTCCGCTCGCTCCACACAACCTATAAGATCATACACACCCCAACAAACCATAAAAAGCGACCATTTTTTCCACATGCATGATTAAGAAGAAACTCCTCAATCATAGCACTAGTGTTCCTTGTGATGAGCATACAAGATACCAAAAATCCCCATGGCCCGACCCCTGACCATATTCTCACAACCACCAATGAAGCTCAGAGCTCAAAAACCACCAACGAGGCTGACTAAATCAGCAACAAAATGGGCAGTGCACAGTCCTATGAGTGCATAGTAAGCCCTCCGCAGCCACATGAACATCGGTGAAAGGAGGAAGAAGAAGAAGAGGAGAAAGAGGGTTTTGTTCTAATTGCTAGTTTAATTGTTTTTTATTTTATAATTTTTCATGTGATTAAAAAAAATAAAGAATTATCTCGATCACTAAAGCAAATGAAAAGAAGTAACATGGACCATCTCAAAACTCAAGGTTTAAAAGCGAAGAAGCATAAACACAAATAGGGCACAAATAAAAAGGGAGACAACCTACGAAAATGGCCTCCAATCTAACAAAATAAAACCTAAATGATAATTACAACAAAAACTTAGTCACTGACCCCATAGTGAGACATTGAACTTAATATAGAACCACACCTCACTTAGGGTTCTCTCAAACCCTCTAAAAATTCTATCATTTCTTTCTTAAAAACCTTCCTTCCTGGGTGAAGAAAGAACTCCTCAATCATATCTTTGCAGCCTTTGTGCCTAGCCAATTATGACAGATGAACGAGCAAGTTGGTGAGGTGGAGAATTGACAGGCATTTAGTCAAGAAGACTAATACTTCTCTTCCTCCAATAAGGGGGGGAGGTTAAGTCCTTGGGAATTTGAGAAAAGAAATCTAGCAATGATCGGTAAATAGATAGGAGGAGTTCCTGATGAACCAAATGAAATATGGCAACAAGCATATGTACATCCAGTATCAGTGAATCGGTATGTATGGGACAGAAAAATGGATGGTCTAAAAGAAAACTAGGGAGAGGAAGTTATCAAAGCCCTTGATACAATGTATAAAAAGATTCAGAAACTAAGGGTTTATTTTGCAGCCAAGGGGTGGCTGTCCCCCTCTTGGGGCATCTTTTTGGCTCAATTGTTGTTTCACTAAAATTGAAGAATGGCTCCCAGAATTGCTCCAATGGTAGCTGAAACGCAAAGCTTAGATATTAAACAAACGCACAACCCACGGCTCTTTTATGGTCCAACTGGTTAGAGAGAAACTAAGAAGCATGGACATGAACGCAAACAGGGGAAAAGTAACAGAATCTATGAAACAAAAAAAGAAAGGCCAGACATTTCCATCAATCTTAGATCACATGAATACTTATATCTACTTCTAAAGTTGCACCTTCAGAACATGTTACACTTCATTAAAAAGACAACACATGCTTCGAATCACGATTTGACATCATCAAACTTAAAATATTTATTGGTGGGGCACCCTCCATAAACGAGAGATTCTTTGGGTTCAATTGGTTAGAGCTTTTATCTGCCTTCTGGTGCTTATGAACTAAAACAATTGGACTTTCAGCAACAATTCCTCTCTTTCGACAACTTTTGTCATAAAGTTTTAGTTCGAGCCTTCAAATTATTGTTTTGACAACATTTTGACTAATAGGTTTTTGTAATTTCAAGTTCTTTGATGTGTTCCCTTTCTTTATTTCATCTTATCAGTGAAATATCTATTGCTTCCTCTATATATAAGTGAAATATCTATCGCTTCCTCTACATATATATATGATTTTTCTGATCTCATCTCAATCATGAATAAAAAAATGCAAAACAATGCTGAGCATCCACAATGCAAAAAGATTGATGATCTTTCTTTCTTGGATTTTGACAAATAATGCTTGCAACCTTTTTGCAAAGGAAAAGGCCTCATTAAATAAAGATTAAAAATACCTGAAAAGCAGAATGCCTGAGCTGGTTGTAGGAATGGGCATACATCATTGCAGCACTCTGCCACTGCTCATAAGAAGCATCCCTAGATGCCTGGTTTAAACCCATTGCACAGAAAGGGCTTACAACAGGACTCGGATGAGGCCCATAGTTAACTGAAGCCTGAGTTCCTGGCATATGACCCATGAGAGAATAACCCGAATCATATTGTACAAATGGAGGCTGAATTTTTTGCATAATAAAGGGAGCCAAGCTTAAGTTTTGATTGGTTGGAAGGTTCCTAATATACCTGTATTGAGAAAGAAAGAATCAAAATTTGATTACTATGATTCAAAATTGCTGTCTTCGTTGGCATAACATAGGCATAGGCTTAAATTTCCATGGAAATTGGAAGCATAAAAAATTAAACACTACTGGAATTTTGCAGACATGCAACATGCTGCAACCAATAAAAAGTAAGCCGCAAAATAATAGCACAAAATTTCCAAAAAAGGTCAAATAGCGCAATCATGCATAAAGATAAAGATGATCAACAGAATCTAAAACTTCTTCTAAATCCACCACTAACATAATTGATATTTTTTTTTGAGTGTATGTGTGCGTGTATGGGGGGGGGGGGGGGGGGGGGGGGGTTAAGAAACCAAGCTTTCATTAAGAAAAATGAATCAATATACAAAAATCAATCCAACCAAAAAGATCCTCAACTACCTACAAAAACAGGCTCCAATCCAAACGAATGATGCTAAACTAATAATTACAAAAAGTTCAACAAACGAACACCCATAAAGTCACACTAAACATAATTGCCAATTCAAGATCCAAATTAGATAGATGTACACATACCTATCGTAATTGCGATCATAATCAGGGTCACTACGGTCCTTTTCCCTATCTTTGAAAATGGCAACCCGAGAAGTCATGCCATCTCTGCCATTAAATTTTTCCAAATCACCACCCAAAGTTCTACAGCCTTCAGTCTCATCCCTGTTTGAGCATGCATACTTTCCTTCAGATGGGGTTTGAGATATTGTATCATCTATCTCGGGACTACTTGGGGAGCTGAAGATTCGAGCTCGTGCCCTATCATATTCCTCCTTTCTCTCTTCCACACTTCTGACAGAACTTTGTTTGTGACCTCCTTCATTGGCAGAAATTCCAGACATTTTGTTAGGCCTAGGTCTGATGACAATTTTGACCTGCTCATGCTTCTCATTGTCCAATTGCTTTGCAGGTATTTCAGATAAACGCACAGAAGGGAGTCTGTTTTCTGCCATTTTACGAACCAAGATCCTATTTCCAAAACCATCTATGCCGGAGTCCTGAACCATGGTTTGAAGGCCATAGTGTTGAGCAACACGATGAGCAGCAAGTCGAAGGTATGAAGTAGGAAAATGCTGGAACTCAAAAAGCTGCTGATCAGGAGTATGCAAAAACTTTTGGATGTCGAGTTCCATTCGTAAAACTGAAAAGAAATTGTAAATTAACATGTAAGTTTTTTTTATTTAGAGAAGATTGTAAATTAACATGTAAGTTACTCATATCATTAAAAGAAATCAATGTTCAAATGAAGAAATATAGAAATGCACATTTGTATCAACAGACTTATCACTTAGGAAGGATGCTTAAAAATAAAAAGAGAAATCCTTGCCAATTATGAACTACCCTCTGCACCTAGCTGAAGAAAATGACATACCAATTCCAATAGACGTTAAAACATGGGACAAATTGAGGCCTCTAAAAATATTGCTTTTGCATAACATCCATTTACATAATGGTACCTGTCCTTACATTATCTGTTGGGAGTATGTCAAATTTTTTTACTCAGCCAAAATGTATAAACGTCCAATAATGTAACCCTGGCCCATAAGAAACAAGGATTTCCCAATATTTAGGATCTACCAATAACTAAATGTGCCCCAGGAAGGGGGGAAAAAACAAAATGAAACGAAGTTACTAAAAGTGGAATGTGAATATCAGAAACATTTTAGTTTGAGCAATGTACCCATGTCCAACACCAGTTAACCGTTTGAAGTAGATGCTTATACCCTTCTAAAAGCTACATCCGGATTGTTCGATATCAACACATGCATTAAAAGAATAAGCAAAAACATACTTTCACTCTAAGATGTTAAAAATGTAATTTGCAACTACAACTTTTCATGGATGTTGCATGGATTAACTCCTTTTCATATTTCATTTCAAATGCAAATATCACGATATAAAAACACAAATTATAAGCATTTTTTATGAGAAACAAATTGTAAGCATAAAATAATTAAGTGTCTTAAAATGTGTAATTGTGCCTTACCCTAACTCAATCTGAGGCAAATATCTTTTTGGAGTCCTAGAGGACAAGGTGAGAAAAAGAGAAGCTTTTTCTCAAAAGGAGGGAGACTTACCCTAACTCAATCGGTTTTAAGCGATATTCCCATTTGTTTTTTTTCTCCCTCGTTCAAGCCTTGTGTTCAATTTGTAAGAGCCTGAGAAGCTTTTAAGCAACTTTCTGTGGGAAGGTGTGGAGGAAGGCAAAGGAGCCCATTTGGTGAACCGAGAGATCGTTGAGAAACCCGTTCACCTAGAAGTTTTGGAGCTAGGAAATTTAAGCATTCGTAATAGGGTGTTATTGGTAAATGGTTATGGCATTTTCCCCTTGAGTCCTCTCCCTTGTGGTTAGGATTATCACGAGCAAGTACGGGTCTCATCCTTTTGATTGGATGTCAAGTGGGGTTAAAGGAGTATACAGAAATTTGTAGAAAGAAATTTCTAACAAGCACCCTTCTTTTTCTAATATGATCTAGTGTGTGGTGGGTAATGGGCTAGGCACTTTTTTTTTTTTGGAAGATATATGGTTGGGGATCGTTCCCTATGCAGCAGATTCCTAATTTTTACCATTTATCTAATATGAAAAATCATAATGTTGATGTTATGTTGCATTCGAGGAGCTTGTCTTCTTTTTCGTTTAGGTCTTAACGTCTGTTGTCCAATAAGGAAACGATAAAAGTTGTGCCTTTCTTTTCTCCATTGGGAATATCAAGCTGAGACATGGGAGGAGGGATGTTTGTATTTGGAGTCCTAAAACTTCTTAGGACTTTCCTTGTTGTTCTTTCTTTCATTACTTAGTTCTCGTCTCTTTGGAAGATGAAAATCCTCAAAAAGGTTCTTTGTCTGGCAAGTTATTCGCGGAAGAACCAATACTCTGGATAAGCTCCTGAGGAAGTTGTCGGCCTTGGTTGGGCCTTTTGTTGTATCCTTGCATGAGGATAGAGGAAGATCTAGATCATTTATTTTGGAGTTGTGATTATGCTTGTTGATTTGGAACTACTTTGAAATGTTTGGCCTTTAGTTAGCTCCTCTCAAAGCTTCTAGTGATATGATCGAGGGGTTCCTCCTTCATCTGTCATGTAGGAGGAAAGGGAGCTTCTTATGGAAAGTTGGGGTGTGTGCTTGGTTGTCGGGTATTTGGGGTATAGAAATAATAGAATCTTGAGAGGGTTAGAAAGGAGGGACCCTTTTTTATGTTTGGTCCCTTGTGAATTTTAATGCTGCTTTATAAGCGTCGGTGATGAGTTCCTTTTTAAGTCATTCATTAAGTCTCATTTTATTAGATTGGAGGCCCTTCCTCTAGGGTGCTCCCTTTAGTGGGCTTTGTTTTTTTGTATGCCCTTACATTCATTCATTTTTTTCCTCAATGAAAGTTAGTCTTTCATATAAAAATAAATATATGTGTCTCATAATTAAATAATTACTGGAAATGTTTATGTTGTCATCATGTTTTACGCAAAGAACCAAACATAACCCACTCTTATTACACTTTTTTTCCCTTTTTTTCTTTTTTTATTTTTAAAGTAAACAAAATTTCATTAATTTTTTTTCAACAACCATAAGTGTCCAAACCAGTTTACGCGCACCTCGACTAATCTCAAAATTTCATTAATGTAATGAATATACAAAAGGTAAGGAGAACCTACAATGGTTAATGGGGCTTACAAATATTCCTACCAGTTAGCAGATAAATCATTTTGCGAGCAATTGCAAAAGGAGTAATTAAGCGTGAGCCAAGAAATAGCCATGTGCAAAAATAAGATCAAACCAATAATTAAAGTTTCTTACCTTCCCACCAATGATTCTAATCGTTCCTTTCAAGCAAGCGTTTCAAAGAAAATTAATAGTCAGATCCAGCCATAAGGTTTTGGGCTCCTTTTTTAACATTTATAATTAGATAACAAAAAGTTTCATTTTTAACAAAAAGTTTCATTTTTAACAAAAAGGAAGCTGTTAAAAACAAGTTAACCGAAGGAGTGTAATAAAAATATGAAATGTAATTCCAACCCAAAATAAAACAAACAGAATATTACAAAAAAACTGTCAAACAATAATCTTTTCTTGAGATCAACAAGGAAACAACATCTAACTCTCTTTCTTGCTGATGTCATCAGCTACCGAATGGAGATAGCGGAATACAATAAGTGTAACAATAAAAGAGAAATCACATTGCTATAAACAACAAACATAGATCGGGCCATTCTCATTCTAAAAATATAAGGTTCTTAATCAATGGGATATTCTTAGACAATACGGTATACAACAGCTAAGTAACATGTGCTAATCCCCATCCCCCTGCTCCAACTGAAGATTCAAGCTCTCATTGATAAGACAGCTTGTTTATGCCCCCCATATGTGAATATCATGTTGAAAGCTAAACCTTATTCCAAAAAAATTATTCCTCTCAATCTCTGCTCTTGAGGAGCTCGATACATGCTGCAGGATGTAGAAGAGCATGCCCATAGCTTCAGTAGCTCCCAGATGGTGCGTCTTATGTAGGAAGGGCATGGAGGAGAGACTTCACTTGATCTTTAAATGCCCCTTTGCTGCCTCATGTTGGTGTAGACTGTTTAAATCTTTCAAACTCCGTTGGGTTTTGCCTAAGAGTTTCACAGAGGCCCTTTACCAGCTCATTTCTGGAACCTTCTTTAGCAAAAAAATCTAGGATTCTGTGGTTTTTATTCGTAGAGGCGCTTGTATTAAAACATTGGGACAAAAGGAAGGACTAGAATCGTCCAGGGAAGTGATCCTTGTGGTGATGTTTTCTAGGACCAGATCAGCTGCTTTCTTCTATTTGGTGTTTTCTTCATAGTGATTTTTGTAACTATATCTTAACGCAAATTATTTCCAATTGGGAATTTTCTGTAATCCCCTTGGTGGGTTGGGGATACCTCATCTCCTTTCTTGTAAATCCTTTTTCTCTACAACAATTATATTCAGAGAAATGTGAATTTCTGTACAAATGTTACTTCTATACATTTCTTCCGTTGTTAAATATGCAATTGGCTGTTGCAGCAACCCATAATCATAAGATTCTCTCTCATCCAGATTTCCTTCGCAAACTAAAAGACTTACCTCACAGAAAGAAAGGAAAAAAGAAAGAAAACAGATCTTACCCAACTACAAGCTTATAGCACTACCGAATCCAAATCAAACAAACTACGAAAACCCAAATAAAAAAAGCGACCAGATTGCAAAAAGAATAAACAATTGATCCCAAAAACAGATTCAAGATTACCAAAACAAAGGTCAATTCGGCAATTCAACCCCCTTATAAAAGAAAAACAAAAGAAACAAGGGAACTCACTGGTGAGACGATGTCGAGGATTCTGAAGAGCCTCAACCAAGAAGGGGTCAACCATTGACTCTTTATCCTTGAACCCATGTGGGGTTGGATCAAAGGAAGCAGATTCCATGGAAGAGAGGTCTCTGAAACAGTTGGGTTTCTGCAAAGAGGTTTCTTCTTCCCCTTCTGGGTCAGAGGAGGAGAAGAAGAAGAGGAAGAAGAGGGAAGGTGAAGAAACAGGAAAAGGGTTTAATCCTTAGCATCAGGAGAATGAGAAGAAAGGAAGATGAGAGAGAGAAAACCCTCTTTCTTATCCCACCAGTCGGAGGGGAAAGGGGTAAAAGGAGAGACACAGAAGGAATTTGGCAATGATTTTATATTACCCAAAATTAAAAATTAAAAATTTTTCGTGAATTATTTGCTTGCCAAGAAATTCCTTTCTTCTTCCCGCAAACCGCAGTGTGAAAAGACGAGAAGTCATAATATCCAAATCTTCTTGGAAATTTCTTTCTTTAACACGCGCTTACCGTATCCATGGATTCATATAATATCCCTATTTTTCTTGCTTTTTTTTTTCTTTTTAACTATTGCTTTAAGTCATGTTTTTATTTGACTTTTTTTTTTTTACCAATTTGTTTTAATTTGACTAATTGTCTTTTTTTTAATTTCTAATAACCCTTTTTTATTTTATAGATAAATTACTATAAACAAAAAAAAAAATCAAAATATTTATAAATATAGAAAAGTTTCACTGTCTATCAATAGATTGTGATAGAATTCTATCACTAGACTTTTATCGCTATCTATCGCTCAAGCGATAGAATTCTATCACGGTCTATCGCTGATAGACAGTAAAAATTTTCTATATTTGTAAATAGTTTGACTCATTTTTCTATATTTGAAAATAACCCAATTTTATAAATACACGTCGTGTCCTTCATTGTATAGAAAAATTTGGATAAAAATTAACTAAATTTAAAATTTATTATGAGTCTGTGAGACTAAACTTAAACATTCATTTTTTTTCCTACGAGAAATTTAACTTCTTTTTTATTTATTTAACATGTAGGGTGGGATCATATTTTTGACCTCTTGATAGATTGTGAGATCTTTATATTTCGTGGGATTCTCAACATGTTATCTTAAAATGATGTCGCTTTGGTTCACCATTGTTGGGCTGGATCTTAAGTTTTGGTCAAATACTCGTTTGAGATTTATAAGCTCTAGTAGAAGGGAGATTGCATTGTATAGCCAAAAATCGATACCCAAATTGAGAAAATAAAGAAAAATAAAAGCTATTGGTTTTTAACAAAAGTGACGTCAACATGGTCATGAAATTACATAATCCTTCCAATACTATCGTAGCAGTTAGATTAAATCATTCCCCTAAGTTTATGATGTATTTGAATTTCTTGCACTTTTTTTAATTTTCATATTTCTATTCACACAAGGTTTTCGAAGAAACTTGGTTCATAGAATTGAACTTGAGTTTATGTAGATTTATGTGAACGTGGTTCGATCTCTAGATGAGCCTCAAATGTTCTTGAAATTGAAATCTTGAAAAAAATAGTATTTCTAATCTTCAGAGGACTTGAATCTTTTACGAGTGTTCAGCCTTATGAGTTTATAGAGTCTTCTAAAAGTTGGAGAGTTCTTTCTAATTTTTCTACGGAGTCTCAAATTTTTTAACCCTAAATAAAGAGAACAAATCTTCTATATATTTAGAGTTCCCATAGAGTCAATGTTGGCTTGGGCTTGGATGGCCCTTGGGCCCAATCCAATAATCCTGACGAAGACACGTAGCATTATCCAGAACTACTAATCTCTTATCTTCATTTCCAATTCGAGACATAAATTAGTAATGATTTTGCCATCAATTTAACAAATGAAATGACTCATTCAACAATTTCATTTTAGAATTATCTTTCTATTATTTATTTATTTATTGAAATACAATTACATTTTTCTTTTAGATTTGTCTTGTAATCTTATTTTTCCATAAATTGTATTTAGAAACATTAAGTTTTTTTTTTTTTTTTTCCTTTTATCCTTTTAACTCTTGAACATCGCCATTTTTATCAATTCGCTCAATTTTCAAATTAAGGTAATCAACTTAATTGTTTTCGGTTATCATTTCTTCAATTTCCGAGAGTTTGAAAACTTAGGCTAAGAGTTGTCCCCTATCAAATTTCATATTTCTCAATACTTTACATGCTACACTCTTCCATGTTTTTTATTTAGATTTTTATATAAATTATTTTGTTCACATTTTAATATATCAATATTTTCAAACTATTCTTGGTGAAAATGTATCTTCAACACATCCCGTCATTATAGGATAGGAGGTGAGATGATGCCTAAAAGGATAAAACAACTCGGTGCGTGTATTAAGAATAAGCTTCACCTTAGAGGTGACCATAATGTCTCTCAATTGACATGTATAACAGTAGGTCAAATAAATCCAATGTAATTATAATGGTCGAATATAGGAATGTATTTGTATTCGATCTATCATATCAAATGGTATTTCTAATGATATTTATGTCGTTGTTGACTACAATGAGATAGATGATGCAAATAATTCAAATATTGAGTCTATAAATATAAGGTATTTGTGTCCGCCAACTCCATAGCCCTTAGATTTTGATTTTAAGAAATCTATTTAACGTATTAAATTTAAATTAACAAGTCTTACTAACTTAGAGTTTACCTCCTTTGTGTAAAAGCGAGAATTGCTTAACTGACATACTGCATATGTTAACAACCAAGAGGTATGTGGTTCGAATTAACAACCAAGAGGTATGTAGTTTGAATCTCCCACATCCTACTGTACTAATATATATATATATATTCTTTGCAATTCTGATCTACTCCATAATTATAGTTCTCATACCAACATTTATGATTTGGGGTATTTAAATCATTTAATAAATTCGATTTAATATTAAGAGAAGGTTTGATAACCAATTGTTTTTAATTATCTCATTAGAATTATTGAGGTTTAGTTGTTTTTTAATGTTTTTTTCTCTCTTTTAAGTACCTCATGATTTTTGGAGTTGGTATATATATATATAGGAGTTGGTTTATACAACTTGGTATGATGACGTTTTAATCCTTTTTATTGCCACATTAACCTACCAATTTATCGTTTGATCATTTTTATAATTAAAAAAGTCATTTGACATTTTTTTAAAATGATTTTTTAAATTTAACCATATATGATATTTTCTTTTAACTTTATAGGTTTAAAATTATAACACAAAAAGGTTCTTTGTTTGGGGTCAAATTTGAAATAGATTTGGGTTGCAATATAATCCAAAATCTATATTTTGGATTGAACGTTTTAGATCCAATTAATACTAAATTTATTCCGTTCCCACAATTTTCATCTCAACTCTCTTTTTCACCGTTTTCATGCTTTACGTTCCCATTTCTATTATGCCCTCGATTCCTCATGCATTTCAACACTCACATGATTCCTATTAATCTTGATTACATTTCAGCCTCCTAAACAACCCAAACTTTATTGTTTGATTTTGTAACTAGTTAGAAGATTTAATATAAACCAACAAATCATAAATTCAAAGAATGTCTAATTAATAATAGTCAATATTAATCCACTAGAAAGGAACACAAAAGTACAGACATAAATATATTTTTTGGTTGTTTTCAAATATAAAAAAATGAGTCAAACTATTTACAAATATAGAAAATTTTTACTGTCTATCAGTGATGGACTGCAATAGAAGTTTATTGCTTGACCGATAGAAGTCTATCGCTGATAAACAGTGAAATTTTTCTATATTTGTAAATAGTTTGATATTTTTTCTGTTTATAATAATTTCCCTATATTTTTTTTTACAAACATATAGGCTGGAAAAATTAATTTGAAGTAATTTTATATTAAGCGATTTTTCAAAAAGTTTTCTTAAGATGCATATGAATGAATACGAGACTAGAAATATTTAAATTAAATAAAGAAAAAAAAAAGGGAATATTAGGGTTTAGGAGGGGTTGAAGGGGCTTGAGACAAAACCATGTGTAGGAAGAAAAGACAAACGTAACGGCGAAGAGACTCAAAGCAAAATGAAAATCCTTGTTCAACACGTGCCCACTCAAGAACTCTCTAGACTATACCATTCCTCCGCCACTAATTTGGCCTTTTTTCTTTTTTCATTTTTTTAATTTAACTATTATTAACTCCCCCACGCGCGCCTACTTTTGTTTTGTCTTCCACGCGCTTACCCTACTTTATTTCACATTCTCCTTGGGATCCAAAAATTCCATGCTTCTATACAAAATCTCTGCATCTCAATCTTATGAAAATGTTGATGTAAATATATATAAATATTTTGATCTTTCAATTTTTGGTCTAATTTTTATTTTATTTTTTTACTTTTTAAAATATTATATATTTAGGTTTCGTTTAGTAGTAATTTTGTTTTTATTTTTTGGTTTTTGAAAATTAAGACTATTTTCTCATCATTTCTTATAATGATTTACATCTTTCTTAAACACAATGGTTGAATTCTTAGTCAAGTTTAAAAAACAAAATAAGTTTTTAAAAACTATTTTTTTTTTAGTTTTCAAATTTTCGCTAAAAGTAGATAACAAGAGAAAATTTTTGGAGGTGGAAGTAATGCCTATAGGTTTAATTTTCAAAAACCAAAAATCAAATGATTACCAAATGGAGCCTTAGTTATTAAATTTTGAGTTTGGTTTGAATTTAGTCATTATGTTCCAAAATGTTACAATTTTACTCTTGAGAGTTGAGTTTTATTTCAATTTGGTTATCAGGTTTCAAGGTTTACACTTTTAATCTCTATTTTTTTTTATTAGATACTCACTTTCAATCCGTAACATTAATGTCTGTTAATTAATTTAAAATAAATATGAAGTGAAATTTTAAATTCAATTTTAATTGGGATGAACATAGTAAAACTTAATTAATTATAATTTTTTTAATTTTTTTTTAATTCTTTTAAGGAGCTGTTTGTTTCGTATGAATCCAAGATTTCTATAGAGTAGGCATTTGGATTACCGTGTTTGTTTTGCGGTAATGTAAGATGCTCGAGTATCTTAGAATATCCTCCTAAACACATGGGTTTCTAGATGCTCGTGTTTAGGGCATCACCTTTTTACTTTTTTAACTCTTTCTTGCACGCACATGAGCGCACACACTATTCTTCTTTATTTTATTTTGTAATTAAAATAAATAATAAATACTGTGAACATTTACTATCTTTGATTATATTGTAGTTTTTTTAAAAGATATTCAAATTTACTATCTTTGGTTATATTGTAGTTATTTTTTAAAAAAAATATTCAAATTAATATTTATTTTATAAAAAGTTTTAAATTAATATATATTATTTTATTGAGAAAAATAACAAATAAAATAATAAAACTATATTAATTTTAAAAAATCAAATTAATAAAAATAATTATGTTATATAAGTTGAAATTCTATTATATTAATTATAAATTAATGAATAATCGTATGGGCAATATTAGAAAATTATGTAAATTTAAGACATTTCCGAGTAGAAATCCTACAAAACAAACATAGCAATTCAAGAATTCACAAATATTTTCAAAAGTATTCCTACAAAATAATCATGGTCATTTAAGGATGTCAAACATTTGTAATTTCGGACATCTATAATTCCAGGTATCTAAAGATTCTGATTATCTACATTCTCAAAAAACAAATTACCCTTAAATTAATTAATAAACATTAACACTAAAAACGGAAAGTGGGTATTTAGTGAACATTGAGGTTAAAATTTAAATCTTGAAAACTTAGGGCCAAATTGAAACAAAACTCAAATTTCAAAAGTATAATTGTAACATTTTGAAACCTATGGACTAAATTGAAACCAAACTCAAAACTTAAGGACTAAATGTGCAATCTTTTAGAACTTTCAAATAGAAATTAGATCAAAAACTTAGGAACCAAAAAATATTTTTTTCCTAATATTTAAATTACTAAATAAGCTTGTAGTAAGATTTCCGTTGACTTCATATAATGAAATTTTCTATTCACCTTTCACATTAATGTTGAATCTATAGATGCATAAAAATGTTAGTGAAGATGTTGATTGAAATGTCGATATGTTAGACAAAAATATTTAAATTTTTGTAAAATGTCAATTACTATCCAAAATCTCAATAGTTGAATCTTGACTTCTAACCTTCGTACTTGTTAAAATTATAGACGTATGAAAATGTTAGTGAAAATGTTGATTGAAATGCTGACATATTGACAAAATTTTATTACTTTTTGTAAGATGTTAATTGTCATCCAAAAATTCAATGGCTCGATCCTGATATAGAACCTTCATAATTGAAAACCGATTGAAATATATCATTTGTTGTTTTCGTTTTTTCTTTAAAAAAATTAAAATAAATGACCCTAAATAGATTCCGCAAAAATGCTAGCAAATTTCCCCTTATTTCATTTTCCTTTTGTGAAATATTTTCCCTTCTCATTATTAACTTTCTTCTATTTTAAATTTTCTAATATATGATTTTTTTTCAGTATAACAGTTACAAAGTGAAGGATTAAACTTCCGACTTCTTGAGATGAAGAGCATGCCAATATTACCGAGTCAAACTCATCTTGTCCTTTTTTATATGAAATTTAACCATATTTAAAAGGTCAGCTTTATTATCTTTTAATTTCAGCCATTTCATCTTCAATATTTACATTTTTATCAAGTAAATTCCTATCCATTTCTTTAGTACACAACTATAACGATGAGAGATCAAACCTTCGACCTCTAGAGAGGAAGACCACGTAAATTACAATTTAGCTAAACTAACTTTGGCATAAATTCCTACTCACTAGCAACTTGAAAATTGAATAACATAGGTCTGTTAGGTAATCTTTGGTTTGTTGTTTTTAATTTTTGAAAATTAAGTCTATAAATATCTTTTCCACCTTTAGATTTTTATCTACTTTCTACCAATATTTTCAAAAACCAAGTAAAATTTTAAAAACTTAAAAAAATTATTTTTGTTTTTAGAATTTGGCTAAGAATTCAACTCTTGTACTAAAGAAAGATGCAAACTATTATAAGAAAATGAAAGAAAATAGACTTAATTTTACGAAACACAAGACAAAAAAAAAAAAAAAAAAATGGTTAGTAAACAAATATAAGCTCAGAAAATAACAATTAATAATGAAATAATTGTTAAAATGATTTTTTATTTATAGAGGTCGAAGGTTTTGATCTCATTTTCGTAATTACTAGTTTAAAGGAGACTAACGTCGAAATCCACTCCGTAGTTGTACTACGAAAAACAACCCAATGATTATTAAAGAATTGAATTAATGTTTAATAGATAATAATAATAATAATAATATAATAAGCAGTAAAAATAAAAATTAAATTATTTATTTTAGAGAGAGACAGGGAGGAGATTGACACGCGCTTGACTAAGAAAACGTTGAGCAGTTTCGTTACGCCACAAAGACCGATTAAAACCCCGTTCTCCTCCTCCGCCTTCTTCTTCTTCTTCAATCCAATTCCAAATCAAACCAGAAATTCCAATCCTAAACCCTAACCATGGCTGAACCATTTGAGCTCGTTTCCCCCTCCGATCAAAACCCCAATTCCACTACTTACGCTTCCGAATTTGATTCCCTCCCAATTCCGCCTCTCGACTCTCTGTTTTTCTCCGATCCCAATCACGACGGCCCCGCTGACCCTTTTCTTTATTCCACCGCCTTGGATTTGGGATTCGACGAAAATGATGATTTCGAGCTCACCTTTGATGACCTTGACGACCTTTACCTCCCCTCTGAAGCTGACGATTTCCTCATCTCCGATAATTTGGATCAGACTACCAATTCCTCGGACTCGCCTCCTGATGTCCCACTCCAGGCTGATGCTGGTATTCGCGTTTCCAGCCCTGTAGGCTCTCCAGGATCGAGGAGCTCTGCGGTTTCTTGCGAGCAATCTCCCGGTGATTGTAAGTCTCTAAACTATCAATCTTTGAAATTAGGAACTGCGGATAGCGAGTGTTTATCGACTGATTCTGGTGGATGGGTCTCTAAGTGTTCGAGGATGGTGAATTGTCCTTCCCCAGAGGATGGTGCCAGTGGCAGTGATCATGAATTCTCAGGCGGCCCAGCATCGTCTCAGGGCTCGGGTTCGGGCGTATCTGAAGGAATAAATTGCCCATCTTCTAATGCGGAATGTTATGATGTTATTTCCGACCAGAAGATTAAATCAGAGGAAGTGGGGAAAAATTGCATGACGAAGAGGAAGAAAGAACAGGTTGAAGGGATCGCGGATTCGAGATCTGCTAAATATCGAAGGTCATCTGTACCTGCAGAAACTACCAATCCCCAATTAGGTTCTTGTTCTGTAAATGAGGATGATGAGAAGAGGAAAGCGAGGTTGATGAGGAATCGAGAGAGTGCGCAGCTTTCCAGGCAGAGGAAAAAGCATTATGTGGAGGAGTTGGAGGATAAAGTTAGAAACATGCATTCAACCATTGCTGAATTGAACAGTAAGGTATCTTATATGATGGCTGAGAATGCAGGTCTAAGACAGCAGCTGACTGGTGGTGGTATGTGTCAGCCTCCTCCTCCTCCTGGTATGTATCCTCATCCTTCAATGCCTCCAATGCCGTATACATGGATGCCATGCGCTCCTTATGTTGTTAAGCCACAAGGGTCTCAGGTCCCTCTGGTTCCAATTCCTAGATTAAAGCCCCAACATCCTGCTCCTGTAGCAAGGGGGAAAAAGAATGAGAGTAAGAAGGCTGAGGGAACAACTAAGAAGGTTGCCAGTGTTAGTTTACTGGGTCTAATGCTCTCCTTTATGCTTTTTGGTGTTCTAGTTCCTTTAGCGAATGTCAGATTTGAAAATGTTGGAGGAGGTTCTGGTAAGTTGCCATTTGTTGGTGGTAGGGTATACAGTCATAATCGGAGGAGTGTTTTGAGTGTTGATGGGTATTCCAATTTATCCGATGGTGTGAATGTAGGAACTCCTTGTGGGAAATCTGGTACTTTGAACCACTTACAATGTGAAAGAAATTATAGGAAAGGGCGAGACTTGAAATTCGATCAAGGAGGAAAGGGGTCGCAACGTTTAAATGATTCAGATGAGTCTATTAAGCTTGGAAATGATGGAGAACCTCTCGTTGCTTCTTTATACGTTCCAAGGAATGACAAATTAGTGAAGATCGACGGAAACTTGATAATTCATTCTTTCCTAGCTAGCGAGAAAGCTATGGCCTCTCGCAGGGCTTCTGATACCAACAAGGCTAGGGAGACTGGTCTTGCAATTCCTAGAGATCTTAGTCCAGCCCTCACCGTCCCAAACATCAGAGCACTTACCTCTGGTCCAGAGGACCATATCAAGGCAACTGCGGCTGATGGTAAACTCCAACAGTGGTTCCGTGAAGGTCTTGCAGGTAATATGGGGCGCATTAACTTTTTTAATTATGATTATTATTAGTTATATACAATTTTTATACATGGAATGATGATATTTGAAAGTTTTATTTGTTGCCCGACCTACTCGAATTATTACCTCTTCTATTGGGATTTAGAACTCTAATGGTATCAACTATCAAATGGCTGTTGAAACAAGACATAGTGACACTGGAATATATGCGAGCACTGTATTCTTTCTTTGGTGCCCATATAATTTGAAAAGTAGGCAGGAAGATTGACTCATTGACTTGTTGTTTCCCTTGTTAGCCTTTACACGGATACTAGAAAAATTTGTTATAGAAGTCTTGGACTTGAATATTCAAGGGCTTCTTTAATTAATCTGATTGTGACATAATACCCTTCAAAAGGTGTCTTGATCATTTAAACCATATAACATAGTATCACAGGTGGATTAGGATGCTTTTTAATAAGATATTGATAGATGCATAAGAATAGCTTTTGCACAGAAGTGTGTGATAGACTGTTTGCACGAATATAATACTTTTTACCCTTGAAATTGCAACATCTACCTGTTACTTGTGGGAAAACTTGCTTTCCATGTCTACGAAAAAAGGGGCTGGTACTTAAATTGAAACTAATGAACTTTTGGGATTCCATGTAGTCATGATTGTCTTGCTTATTTATGTCTGATTGTGTAGGTTGTAGATTGATATGAATGATAGGATGTATGTCCATTGGGGTCGGGAGGCTGTTGTCATGATTTTCACACTTCTTATTTATTTTCTTAGAAAGATTTTGGACCCACCACCCAGTTTCTTTCTTTACAGAATCTTGTTGAAATTAGACCTTATGTTTTCCTGATTTATGTCCACGTTAGTAGGTGGTAAATTGATTTTGGTGGACTTGTTTACTTGGATGAGGATTTGATCAAATGATTATGTTATGTATATTAGATGAGTGTCAAACTTCAATATCGCTCGAGTCTTTCTCGATTAATGGTCTAGTCAGGTGTGGGTTCGCATCGTCTTATAGATACTTATGGTTTTCCTTCTCCATCTATCTGTAGGACCAATGTTGAGTTCTGGCTTGTGCACCGAAGTGTTCCAGTTCGACGTTTCATCAACAGCTCCAGGAGCAATAATTCCAGCATCTTCCATTGCTAATACTTCTAGAGCACATCGTAAGAATGGTACTCATCTTAATAAGGGAAAGAACAGGAGAATCCTGGGTGGTCTTCCAGTTCCCTTAAGTGGATCAAACTTCAACATCACAGAAGAACCTGTTAGAACCCCACACAAAGACAGCTTTCCAGGTAACAATAAAACAGCTTCGTCCATGGTAGTTTCTGTACTCATTGATCCCAGGGAAGCTGGTGACAGTGAAGTTGACGGCATGATTACACCGAAGTCTCTTTCGAGAATATTTGTGGTCGTGTTGCTGGACAGGGTTAAGTACGTCACATATTCATGTGTTCTTCCCCACTCGGGTCCTCATCTTGTGTCTACTTAAAACCTGGAAACCATTCTGCCAATTGATCTATCACACATTTTTGCACATAAACAGGACAATTGGCAGGGTTTATAGAATAACCTTCTGATCATGACTTTGAATTTCCCTTTGTAATGCTTAACTTTTAGGATTAGTTTAGTTATAGTTATAGTCAAGTCTCTAATGAACTGTTATTTAGTAGGCTTTGTTTTAATCCTCAGTCATAATAGACATGGGGAGAGAGTATAATTTTCTGGATAGTAAGCATAAGTGCTAGAAACTCAAATATTTAACTATGTCTATTATACTCCTTTTTCTTTTTCACTCTTTAATTTTCCCTGATTCATTTAATTGTAAAGGCTGTGTACACATTTACAATGAAAAAGTGGAAGATAATAATTAGGCTGAATATATAAATTTGAATGTTTGGTATGGTATATTACAACACACATGCATATTTTTTAACTTAAAGTTCTAATGTTTTGTGTTTTTGAAATTTAGTTTTTTTTTCCCCTCTTTTTGGCCATAATTGACTGTAGTGTTTATAAATGGGACTTGTAAGAACTAATGTTTTGTTATGAAGGGTTGAATAAACAATATTTTTGGGATGTGGGATAAATATATCATTAAATAATTATTATTATTTGCAGTTGAAAATGGAGCTATTTCTATTAACGATTTCATTAAAAGAAAAACATATCGTTTTGAACTCACATTATAATTATAAAAAAAAAAAATAATACATGAAGGATAAAATTGAAAATTTTAAAAAGTTTATGGGGGAAATTGGAAAATGAGGTACAAACAGGGTGGGTTTTAATAGCCGAAGGGTACAATGGATTGTAAGAATTTATAATTGGTGGGCCAAATTTTTTTTTTTCTTTTTTTTTTTGGGAAACTGGAACTCGTTTAACCTAAATTCTGAAATCAACTTTTAATTGTTCTAATTATTTTTTGGATTAAGAATCCAGAAAGTAGAAAATTACAGGATTTCATTTTAACTACCCTACAATTTCCATATATACAAGAAAAGAAAGTTAATGGGTCCTGATTGACCAAATGTGTATGAATGATAAGTAATGTAATAAGAGTAGTCTAAGTGCGAGCATACACCGTCAATAAGTAATAAAAGTTGAGAGTATTCCAAGTATCGTATCTTCGAGATTAGATATAATCTTAGATTTTTCAAGACAAATGTAAATGGAACCGATTTTAGATAGTTGATGGTTGTGTTGAATGTTAAGTAAAAGCAGTAAACAATGATTGATAAACTGGGATACAATTACGTTTCAACCGAAAGAGTGATATGCCTTGAGACTTGAGCTATGCGGCCGCATCACACTAACAATGACTTATCATAGACAGAAAACCTCTCCTATTCGATCTTGTGTCAAGTTCCTTCCTTAAGGAGCCTAAGTAGCTAAACTTGTAACTTTATGGTTAGCTGAATCTTAGATTAATTTCATGAAATTTCTTTATTCTATGGTGTACCTTATTTCTAAGGCTACGTGACAATCATGTTTCTAGGCTTTTAGTCTTATATTCCTTTGTGAAATCAGTTTATATCTTAACATTCTCAACATTAAAACTCCACTAGTTTAATAAATTAAGTGGCCAATTTAACTTAACAAGTTTAACAATCAAAACAATGAAGGAAATGTTTAAGTCAAAGTAATGTAATGAATAAGCATATGCTCAAGCCATAAGATTCTATGGTATCCATATGATTGAACTCATTAGATAATTTAGCTCATGATTAAGAACAAGAATGAATTTCATTAGATCAAAAACCATGATTACAAGATCAATGTTCAAAGAATAAAACAAGAAGAAACGAAAACTACCAAAGTAAAACTATAGTAGTGCTGGAAAAATACGGAAAATAGTACTCCTCTAAATCAATCTCACACTCTAACGCTTCCTAGGTCAGATTCATCTTTCACAAGGCCAAATCCTTTCTCTACACTCGTTCTCACGGGGTAGGGACGATCTAAACCTAGGATTCTTCAAAGGAATTTTCGTACTTGAAGAATTTCTGGATGGAGTGGTGAAATCTCCCCTTTGGAGTGCTGAAAATCGAGGATGTCCAAAGAATGAATCCTCCATTTCCTTAAATAGGCTAAGATGGTTGAAGGATGACCGAATTCCACATTCTAAACGACTCTCAGGCAATTTCGAGGATGAAGAACAGTGGTTGACCGAGTAAATAACAACCATAAATGACTGAACACCATTCTAAAAAAATTAGGGTTTCGATGCGAGTACATCACTTTGGATGATGCAAGCGCATCAGAGGTAAAACCTGCAAAACAACCAAAATCCATGGTAAAAATTCATAAAATCAGCTTAAACTAGCAAAAACACACTTTAGGTAGTTAAAAGACCTATACTTAACCAATTTATCCAATTTAAATCAATTAAAGGGAGAAATAACATGTAAAAGACATTTTTCATTAAGAAAAAGTACCAAAGTCTATATCCAAAATCATGTATTTTGCACATTTATCGAGTCCTTTTTAACCTTTTGTTTTAGACAAAAGGTCCCTTTTGAAAAACAAAGTATTTTTTTTTGGAACCCATGAGAAATTTTGAATGGTAAATTACTTTTATGCCCTGGCCTCATTCAATACAATATCAATTAATTTTCACCAGCTATTTTTTTAAATAAAAAAAACTAAATTGCCAATCTAATTAATACTTAAAAGTAAAACTAAACTCTCTCAGTTCCATTAATTCATTATCACCCAACAAATTTCTCACAGTTTTCACCTTTGATTTAGATTAGGGAAATTGTGATATATAGCCTAAAAAAAAAGCTTGGTAATAAAAACGACAAAATTAATAATGAATTTGTAAAGTAAACTAGGAGGATTTTAGGGGATGTAAGTGGAGAGATTTATGGCTATATATATATTTATTTTAGAATTAAATAGTTGTGAAATTTTGGAACCATTATAAATTGCGACGTTATTTCTCAAATTAATAATGAAATTATAAAATATTAAATTTGGGACTAACTAAAAGGTGATATATCCCCAAAATTGAAATTGAAGAAAAAAAATTAGCGATTCCGGGTAATGTCACATGTTTTCATCATTGTCATGATCGTTGGAATGGATATATTGGTTTCATCCAATTTAAAATAATATTTGGGCACATGTTCGATTGAGCCCAAAAATAGACTCCTTCAGCTCAAAGATCAACCAAACTCAATATCAAATTGATGGGCCCAAGGGCCTCCAAGATCAAGTCTACATTGCTTCATAAAAATTCTATAACAGAGAAATTTTCCTTCATTAGAAGGATTAAAAAATTTAAGACTCTAGAAAAACTTTTGAGCAAATTCACTAACTATTAGAATTTTCTAAGTTCTTGAAGACTGAAGAATCACACTCGAAAATTAAAGTCCTTTAAAGGATACAAATATTCTTCAGAGACTTTAACTTCAAAAATATTCACAACTCACATTTCTCCGAAAACCTTGTGCAAACAACAATCTCAACTACTAAAAATTGATTTTTTCAACAAAAAAAAATCATTTAGATTCATAAGTTAGGAGAGGAGTGTGAAACGAGTAATTCCAAATATGGGCCACGACAAAAGGCTAGGGTGGAGTAAGTTTTGTTGAGTTGTGGTTTGTGACGCCCAATCATGTTTGCCTTCAACTAGAATGTACTTAGCACAACTTGCATTCAAAGACTCCATAGGTTTGCAGAAAACATCCTACAATTCACACTAGGTCTCGCATTTCGCTACGTTCTACATCAAATCCTGGGATATCTATTATCGAGAGTCATTGTGAATAACACGACAAGAATGCTCCACTCCTGCATGCCGAGGTCGGGGTGGGGGCAGGGGAATTTTTTTTTTTTGTCGAAGTAGAAAAGAAGAAGAAGAAGATGATGATGTAGGTGTATGATAAAGTTGGCTGATGTGTCTAGGTCATACACTCACAAAGACTCCCAAAAGGTACTTTATGAAAGAGCAATAGTACAAAATATAATGTTGAAGATGATCCAATTTCGACAAAAGGAAGTGGGCTGTCGGCCCACAGATCCAATTAATGTCGGCAACAACAAACTTAGCTACCAAATAAGTCAAACCTTTTGGATTTGGTTGTTCAATTGCAATTAATTGCCTTTGAGTGGAATTAGGGTTTTTATATCTCATTTCTAACCATCCAACCACTTTTAGTTTTCTACAAACCAATTTTTCTTTTTTGTTTTTAAAGTTTACGTACAATTATTAATGTAATAACCAAAATTTATATAACGTCACGAGACACAGTAAGGTAAACCACTTAGGATAATGAGTATGAAGAATGGGAGACTCTCGTTCCTCTAAAGCTTTCTATATGACAGTGCATTTTGACTACGATGAATACGAGATAATGAGACAACTCCCAGATTTCAACCTCAATCCTTCGCCTCATCAATAAAGAAAGAGACTTCATAAACATCTACTGTTTCATTATTCAGCAAATGAACAACCTCCAAATAGTCAAACTCCACCAAAAGATCTAAGAAATTTTGTTGAATTTGAATCAAAATTAAAAATAAGAATCAAGGACAAAAGTAGAAATGTCACTCAAGTCATGGTTGGAGAGATGTAAATGTCAAATGTTTTTAGATTGATTTCAATGTTGTTTGCTTAGAATTAGGAAAACGTTGGTGTAGTGTTGGTTAAAAAAGTTCCAATAAGTCAAATAAAGAAACTAACCATAGTCGTAGAAGCGCATACAAATAGTGAATTACAAATGAAGATATACATCTACTATTGTTACGCTAGTTAAAATTCAAATTATTATTATTATTCTTATAACAAAGATTAGTGATTTTCTAGTTAAAAATTATAGGAAATTGACTTCTAAACTTTTTGAATTAGATTAGTTGACATGTGAGATTGTAGAGGGTTTTAAAATCTTTAACAAGATCTCTAATTTTTTGCCATGGATTATTATTTGTTTGTTTAAATAACTCATAAAATCAGCCCAAATTCAGTGGATTTTGAGAATATCATATAAATGTTTGACCTTGAAACTTGGTCATTTTTTTTTTTTTTTTTTTTTTTTTTTTTTTTTTTGTTGCATAAAATGAGTTGGTGGTTGGGGCAAAAGCTTTGTTTTTCAAATTGTCAACTTGACTTCCTTTCTTTATTGATTATAGAATTTTGAAATTTTCAATACCTTTTAATTTCTTTTAATCAGCTAGGCTTTCTTAAGTCAAACAATACCTAAAATAACCAATTAAATTTGAATTTACCGTCTTCAAAAACCAACACGAGTATACCTCAACTACATAAATTTGTACTATTAATATCAAAGTCTGAACTTCAATCTCCCACTTTATGTATTGTAAAAAAAAATGGTAAAACCAACACTTTACAGTCGTACTCGTAAATATAACATCTTGAATTTTTAGAATTGTGTATATTTAGTTGTTAAATTTTTAGGCTTATGTCTATTTTGTTATATATATATGATTGAAAGTATAGAGATGTATTAGACATAAAATGGAAAGTATAAAGTGTTAGGCGCAATAGACGTTTTTAGAGTTTAGAGACCTATTAAATACAAAGTTGAAAGTTTAATAACTGGACTTGTAATTTAACCGATTTAAAATTTCAAAATTTGAAATATTATTCTTAAGGAAATTTTCACGGATAAAAAAAAAATGTCAAACTATTTACAGAAAATAGCCAAAAAAAAAAAACTAGACATTGATAGACTTCTAAGAGTGATAGACTTTTATCATTTCTATCACAGATAGACTCTGATAGACTTCTATCAACGTTATCACAACTATTTAAAATTTTTACTATTTTTGTAAATAGTTTCCCTTCTTATTCTATTTTTAGTTTATTATTTTCAATATTTTCAATATTTCTTTCTATGTTTGATTTGAGAACACATGCTCTGTCCTCCCACCTTATCGTCTTTTTCAATATAATTTGAAAAAAAGAATACCATTTATGTAAAATTCATGTATCAACAAATGGTTTGACATGAATAATTAGTTTACTTCCATATAATCATTGATTTATATAATTAAGAATTAGGATAAATATTAAATATTGATTAAGATGATTATAATATTTGATATGTGTTAAATGTCTTTGAATAGTCAAAAGGGCATGTTTGAATTTTCCTTGTAAAGTAATTATTTAGAACGATTTATTTAATTAAAAAAAATGCTTTGTTTTCACAAAGATAACAACACAACAAACTTGCAGTTTTTAAATCCAATAATCAATTAATTTGGTTATTCAATATAAATTTAGTATGATTTTTTTTTTTTTAAATTTAGAAAATTGATTTTAGATTACATAACAAAAATGCTATTGATCATAATTCTAAAAGCACTTGTTTTTAATTACTAATTTTGTAAAAAGTGACTGTAAACTTAAATGCCATTTCAAATTCACTCTCAATTATGCAACCTTTCATTCATTTTAAAATGAAATTCATATAAAATATGAGGAAAAAATATAAATATTTTTTTATTGGGGGGGGGGGGGGGGTGAAGGGCAATATAGGAAAAGTATTATGCTCTCATTTTTCACATTTAAATATAAAGGCTATGTGAGACAAGGAAGGCATGTGGGTTGATAGAATCTATTCAGATAGGGTATAGGGAGAGAGAGATAATTTGGTTGCAAGATTTGAAAGCTTAAATATAATAAAAATGAAAAAATGGGTAATGCTTTTTGAGGTGTGTGGCAAAGGATAAGAACAATATACATATGGGAAACCCTTATCTTCTTCAAATATTAATTGGAATCAAAGCAAATCAAAACTCCCTTTTCCCTTCCCCACTACTCCAATGGATTATCTCATCACCACATACTCTCTCCTACCTTTACTCCAAATACATTATACATCATCCCGAATTGACCCACATATATATCTTTAATCAAAAGGTCAGAGGTTCAAATGCTTCACTCTCATAGTTGAACTCAAAAAAAGAAATATCAAAAAAAGAAAAACGTCTATTGTGATAATATAGGATGATGGAGAATTGAACTTTTGATTTCAAAGTCGTCAGAATGATGAGATGAAAGGATAAGATGTAAGATTTGACAGGAGAAAGTGGATGAGAGGTAAAGAGTTAGACTAATAATAAGATGGATAATGGATATGGATTTGAAAAGAGAAATGAAAGAGGTAAAAAAAAAAAAAAAAACTAAGCTTCTTACTTGTTACTTACCACATTCAAAGAAAGTGCAAAACCCTTTTGTCTTCTTGGGTTGGGAGAGAGGTGTTAGCTATTGATCCAAGAGAACAAGAAAATTCCTCAAATGGAAAGTATGTGCTAACTCTCCAACTTCATCTCACCTTCCTAACTTTCTTTTTAATGATGAATTTGTATTTCATCAAAAGTAAAATATGTCAAAGAACCATATCCACAACCTTTCCATGATTTTCAATAACATTTATCTCATAAATACATCTCCAAGACGAGAAACGAGAAACGAGAGATCGAAATGAACCAGCTTTAGAACAAAAAGAACAGCATTTGAATGAACCATTGGCTGTCATTCCATGAGAACAAAAGCTAAAAATTTGTGAGTACAATTATTATCATTCATATGAAGGAGTATACAGATTAGTTTATACTGTTTATGGGACTGCACCTAGTTTTTGTGCAAATTATCTTACATTATCATTTATCTCATAGTATGGAAGGAAGCCTTCCTTGAATGTAAGAAAGAAAGGGGGGGAAACTGTCTAAAAGAAGTAGTCACTGGTCAGTGAAGTGAAGAGGATATCAAATGAGGGGTTCTATACAGTCATTATGTAAGAGATAACCAACCAAGTCAAAACTCCCAGAACAACCACTGATAAAGCTATATAATTTGCCTCCCAAATTCCATTAGAAATTCTCTATACTTGAAAATGTACTTAAAGTAGGAAATGGGTTTTTTTCTTTTTTTGAAAATTCCAACTCTCCTTTGAATCGGAATCGCCTTCTCTGGCACGACAGACTGAAACCAAGTTTTTTGTTGTTTACCTTCAAGCGAGTCGGTCAAGACACTGTTTGCCAGGGAGCTTTAGCATGATCTTCCACCTGATTCTGGATGGAAGTCACCTGGACAGTATGCTGGAAGCATTAGTCTTCTACCTTATTAGTATTGACCATCCTAACGCCGCCCATTTGCCCAATGCCGGTTGTAGCCTCCAGATTTTAGGTGTGGATTTCTGTGGCCGAGTCCCTGCTTGGGAAGATCGTGTAATTCCATAACCTGTATCGTACGCTGCTTCTTGGCTGTTGAATAAGCAACATGGAATCAGAATTTTCCAGAACTTTTGTTGTTATAATAGCCAAGTTTATGCAATGCATTTAAAAAAAGCTCTCATTTGGATGTCCTAAGCAAATTGTCAAACTCGAACATATTTAGCTAAAGTTGCTTTGATTGATTGATACTTAGTTGAGTAATAAACCTTTTATACTTCCTATGAAATTGGTATCAGAATTGATAAAAGCACGGATGGAAAACTAAACAAATACCGTTTTCAGCTTGTTGGTAACTCTCTTGGAGTTTCCTCTTTGTGGCTTCTAGTTTCACTTGAACTGCAACCTCATCGGAGCACTTGAAGTTCTGGTAAACATAAATTGAACAAATCAGGTAAAAGTACATGTCAAACCAAATTACTAACAATCTGGATCTTCTTGTACTTACATCTTGCTGATTCCTCTTCGGGATTGTAGGTTTATCCAATTTGCGCTGGAACTTCTCGTGATTGTCCTTCTGCTCGGTGCTTAGCTTCTGTGGCCTCAAAAGCCCAGAATTTGTATTTGAGGATGGCTTATTTGGTTTCACAACTTGTTCCTTCATTTGAGTCTTATTTTCCTTAGCAAGCACATTGACCTCTCGAGTGGTTTGTTGGTTACACCTTGTAGGGTTTTGATTGCCATTTGATGTTTTTCTCACATTATTGCGATTCTTGACGAAGTCCCCACTATTTCGAGGATCTGAAACAATGTATATCCCAATTTGTAATCATGAATCTAAGAAATGGGAAGCTTAAGTGATTAAGAAAGGCTTATGATATTGCATAATGAACTCACTTCCATCATCGTCCATGCCATCAAAGAACTTCACCAAGGAAGGGAACAGAACGGAAAGTAGAATACAGTTGATTAGAACCGATGCAGCTTAAAGTAGATAACTTTTCTTCAGAATAAACAACCCAATATAACAAGATAATAGAGACATACTTGTGAGAGCTCCATAGATGTGGGCTGAGTGGTAAAAAATGCAGCTTCATCTAAAGGAGGAGAGGGAAGCCCTTCTTCTTCTTCAAAATCATCTTCTTCTTTCACTGCAGCAGACTTGTTTTTGGAATCTGGTGTGACTTCGGCACCTTTTTGTAAACAAAAACAAAAGCACTTCTCAATAAAGAACTCTTGAAAATTGGCATGAAATCATAGATGCACGTGTAGCTAAAATCTTTGTAAACAAACTGTACCTTGAACAGCAGCTGTAGCTTTTACCCACACGTCCACCATTTCTTTCCACTCCCTGCAACCCAAAAAGTAGATCTTTAAGTCTCATACAAAGTAAAGTCATAACAAGAATCTAGAAAATGATATCTTCCTTATCTACTACTTGCATTAAGTGAATTATGAATGCGAACATTATCAAAGACCGGGTTTCTTTATACGATGAGAAAGTTCAGAAGATAGGACATGGCAGATGGGGAACTCTATCAGCGTGCAACAAGTTGTACAGACACAGATGAGCTAGAAAAGCTCTTCATCCACTCAATAAACAAAATGGTGGACATTGAATGGTAGAAAGTGATTATCTTTGTTGATCCTATGGAGCAAGCCATACATAAAACTCAGACGAAAGAGAAAACAAATCTTGTTCTTAAAAGTTCAACACCAAATCAATAAGATCTATAGAACTTTGCAGACAAAGCAACGGCACATATATGCGGACGAATCCAAAAGAAAAGAAGCATATTGAAGGTGCCTTTTAAAGAGAGTCAACAGAAAATTTACTTTGGCATTCATCACATATCATCTATTACTTATTGAACTTTGAAGGAAAGATTTATACATGATAAGAACTCGAGCAAGATGGCGGATGCGCTTTGATCCATGCTTTCGAAGGCCATTAACAGCTTTGCCAATCTCAGTTGCCTGATAAAGGGGGAAAAGCCACAAAACTTAAGTCCAGATTTTCCTCAGAAACTAGAACAACCAACACAAACTACACCCCCCCCCCCCCCCCCCCCTCTTAAAAGAAACAAAATGTAAGAGCAAACAGAATAATTCAAATCACCTGCAGAGTATCAACTGAAAGAGCCATCAATTCAAGTCTTCTAAGTGATTCAAACAACACTGAATCAGACTGCACAAGAACACACAAACAGAACAATGATCATCACGAGAGACAAATAGACATCCCAGAAAATGAAAACAGTCAAAGCAATCGTTACCTCTTCTTCAAAATTATTAAGAATCTCTTTGATCCTCAGAACCTCCCCAACAATCTGAGATTCTTGTTCAATTTCATCAGTTAATGCTTCAGCTTCACCAAAGCTAAAATTACTAACCCGGTTGCAATTCATCTCCCCTATATCATCTCTACTGCTATAAACCTTACTCTCTTTGCTCCCACCAGCCTCAAACTCACACCCATCTCCGGCGAAATCGCTTTTGAAACCAGTTTCACCGTCGTCGCCGTCGATGTCTCCGGCCACCGCCAGCTCCACTCGGTCGCAACCCAAACAACGAGTCAATCGGCAAGAAAACAACTGCTCCGCAATTCGATCTCTCCTCAACCTGAACTCCTTAGGACAATCGGAAGCCGCCACCAAGATTGCGTAATCGATTATGCCAAAAATATCCGAATTCGCATTCCGGAAGTAATTCCTCCAGGAATCCAGCGACCCAGACTTGGCAGCCATGATCGGAATCTGGAGAAACTAACCTCGATCAAACCCAGATGAAATTCAAACGAAATACTCAGAATCGAAGTGGGAATTCCATCGTCGAAAACAAAAACCTAAATATGAAGAAAACACAAGCAATTGGGGTTCAACCCAGTTGATTGAAGGTGGGTTTTTGAAAGAAATCAACACCCAAAACAGAAAACCCTCTATCTCTCACTAATCCAGCACCACAAGAATCCGATTCCCAGAAAAAATCGTTAGCAACAAACCCATTAACAGTTGGAGTTTCATCCGTTCATACGCAAAAATGAGTTGGTTAATGTGTGTAGAGTAAGTCTTGATGTTCGATTTCGTTTTTTTTTTTAAAAAAATGAGGATCGGATCAAGAACAGAACCGGGTATTGATCAAAACCCAAGTTCTGCCTTATGGAATTGTTCAAAAATTGAAAGGGTAGTAACAGAGAAACTTGGTTGCTTTTCTTCAATCCCGGAAAAGCTCCGGGATTTCCTGGAGGAAGAAATATCGGGAATATGGGAAATGGAAAGAGAAGAGAATAGAAGAGAAAAAGAAAGAGAAAAGAAAATAAGAACAAGAATTCAATCTCTCAATCTCTCTCTCTCTCTCTCTCTTTCAATGAAAGAAATGAGAATGGATTTGGAAATTGGAAATGGGAAATGGGTTTTTTTTGTTTGTTTGGTTGGTTTCTCTCTCTAGAAATTAAGAGATTAGAATCAAACTGGATGCTGCAAAAAGGGCACAGAATTTGGGGTACTCAAACCAAAAATCCTCCCTTCAACATTCACAAATATGTTCTTTCTTTCTTTCTTTTTTGGCACCAAATCCACAAAAACTTCTCTCTCTCTCTTCTTCTCTCACGCTACTATTTTTTAAAAAATAATAATCAAATATATTAAAAAGAAATCACTTTTTCTTTTTTGGAAAAAAAAAAAAGAAAATTTTGAATATCTCAAATAGTGAGTAGTGAAGATGCTAAAAGATTTTAATGTCAAAGGTGGGATTTTTATTTGTGGATGAAACAATAGAAGAACAAAACAATGTCTAGTGTTAGAATTATTAGTGTAGTGTCTATCCTAAACAACTCTCACCAATTAGGGTTTATTTAGAATAATTTTTAAGTATTTTACAATTAAAAGTGCTTTTTTTTAATCTCTTAAAATGTCGTTCCAGTTGAAACTCCGTTGTTAGGAAGATGATAAGTTAGAAAAGCAGGAGGTTAAGAACTGGCTCACTATTCAGAGTGGAAGCCGTTAGAAATTAACCCTTTGATTTTCTTTTTACAATTTTTTTTTTTTAGTTTAACAAACGTGCATTTAAAATGGGAAAATTTAAAAATATATATTTAAATTAATAAATAAATATTTTTACGCTTTTTAAACATGTTAAATATTTATTATTTTATTATATTCATATTTATGTTATTTTGTTGTTTATTTTTTATGTTTTATGGATATGAAAATATTCCTTCGCTTCTAATGTTAATATTAAATCTCTTAAAATATAGAAATATGAATGAAAATATCTGACATGTAAAGTGAAAGATTAAAATTTTTTAACTATTTAATTGAAAAATATGTTAAGTTATTTCAAATGGGGTTGTCAGAGAATGTTGTTGACCATATATATCTTGTAAGTTAGTATATAAAAAAATAATGTGAAACATGTGACATTGAAAGATTTTAGCCATATGAGTAATTATAATTCAATAAGTAATTCTTTTTTTTAAAAAAACATAAAATAATTCATTTTTTCTTTTATATATATATATATGTATTTTTTGAAGTTTTCCGGATGGGTTGTCTGTTGTAAACAAATTCCACAAAGGCGAAGCACGGCTGTATTCTAATTTCTAATTACGTGTGGTTCTTGAGTTATTATTAATTTCCCTCTCTTCAATAACAATTTCATTATTTAAAAAAAAAAAAGCAATTTAAAATACAATTTTATTTGATGAAATTTTAAGATTCTATCTATTAAAATTCTTAAAATTTAAAAATTATAAGAGAATTTTAACCTTCAATGATGATATACAAACTTTATAGTTTATAAATTCTAGTTAATTTATAAGTTTAGTTACCGTACTAAATTTTCGTGTATTTGGTGTAATGAGTTTTTAAGTTTTCAATTTTTTTATTTAATATGTTATTTAATTTATTTAAAATATTTAAAAATTAACCCATTCATTAGATGTAAAACTAAATTCAATGAAACTCTTGATTTTTAATTTTATATTTCGTAGGCGGTAAATTTTAAAAAACGTTGAATAAATCAATAATTTAAAGAAATAAAATTTTCAAAAGTTTAAGGTAGACACAAAATAAAAAATTCAAAAATTTATTAAACATTTTTTAAAGTAATTGTAATGAATAGCAATTTTAGGAATAATAACCAAGTGTATAGCAATATTTAAAAAAAAATGTAAATATAGCAAAGTCTATCGGCGATAGATTTCTATCGTTGATAGACCACCTAGACATAAAAGTTTATCAACGATAGAAGTTTATCACTGATAAACTTTGTTATATTTGTAATTTTTTTAAAATATTGTTGTATATATTAATACTTTAAATATGATTGCTATATTTGTAAATGTCTTTTTTTTCAAATTAATAGATTAAATAGACAATTTTTTTTTGGACAGAGTGGAAAATTAAACTCCTAACCTGACCGTAGTTGCAATTTTGAAAATTCAAAAACAAAATTTGTATTTTGTTTAAAAAAAGATGAAAAAAAAAGGTGGACGAGTTGAGTAAAAGTTTGACTCGGACTATTTTGAAAACAAGATAACGTGTTGAGTTTGGGCGAGTCAGATTTTTTTTTCTTCTTCTTATTTTTAAATTGTTTTTCTTTAGTCAAATACGCATAACTTTATAATTAAAAAAAAAAATAAAAAATAAAATCTTGAAGTTGGGCTCAAACTCGGCGTCTCGGTCGAATGCTAAAATCACATGGCTGTGAGGGACAGACAGTGATTGTCGTTTTAACACGTCGCGTTTTCAACACTGTTTCGTAGATAACCTCATGTTTTTCCGGATTCCACGTGGCCCCCACGCCTCCAGCCGTCACCTACTACCATTGGTTTCTCATTTTATATTCCGATTTTGGGAGACAAGATTTTAAATACCGCTACTCTATTATTTAAATAATACATATAAAAAAGGATTGTTTAAAAATATATAAAAATGAACCAAATATAGAAAAATTGTATTATCTATCCTATCGTTTGAGTGATAGACCGCGATCGAATTCTATCGCTTGGGTGATAAACAATAATAGAAGTCTAGCATTCAAGTGATAGAAGTCTATTGCGGTTGTCTATCGCTGATAAACAGTAAAAATTTTCTATATTTGTAAACAGTTTGATATTTTTTTTGTTTATAGTACTTTCCCATACCAAAATTTACTCTCTTTATTTAGTTTAACTATGGGATGTTTGGAGATCTGAGATGTAATTAGGATTACTGAGAATCAGATGAGTGTTAGAAAGAGTGAGTAATGGAAGACGAAACGGAGATGAGATTGTGAGGTATGAAAACGATGAGAAAGATGGTCGGATTGAACGAAATGAATTTTGTATTACAAATCGGACTCAAAACGCTCAATTCAAATATGAATTTCGAATTATATTACATTACATTTTCATCCAATTACGGACCACCAAACACTCCATATATATATATATGGGTTGATTTGAACATCAACTACCAATTCGAAATTTGCGGTCCGAAATTTTCTTATATATTGTTAGAAAAAATATGCATTTAGTTTTAAAGTTTTAAAATATACTATATTAGTGTTGGAATTTTTTTAAAGAAGTTTAAAAGACCATTATGTAATTTTTATTATTATTTTCAATATTGACATGATATTTTAAATTACAAACTATAATTAAACTTGATGGGACAATAAGAGTGGAGAGAGGAGAGAGAAAAGATAATATTCTCAACTAATTTAAAAAATCAGGCAACATTTAAAATAATAAAAAAAATTAATAACCTTTTAAATTCATTTTTAAATATTCGAAGAGTAAAAAGTTACATTTAGAAATTTTAGCCAAAAAAAAAAAAAAAAAAAAAACACAGGTACCCAAAAAAAGGTGTTTCTTAATAAATACTATATATTGCATGATCTATCATCTATGTACATTGAATCTTTTGGGTGTCTCATATAATTTTTAAAACTTGAGACTTGTTACTACCAATAATAATACAATCTGATGTATCAATTATATATGAAATAGATAATGAGAAAAGCTATTATTTTAAAAAAAAATTATATTAGTTTTATGTATATGAAGTCACGAGTCAAATTTATTAACATTAAGTCGAATAATTTATGACTAGACTCTAGATATGTGATTAGTTCTATCTTGAATGATTTTTTTTTTTTACTTTATAATGGAATATTTCACAAGTTAAGATGATCAATCTCACTTACCTGTCCTAAACATGTAACTAGGAGTACATAGAACTGCAAGTTGTAAAGGGTGAAGTAAAAGGTTGGGACAAACTCTGCTAGCCACCAAATGTGCTATTAAGGGTCGCTCCAGGCAAGGCCCAAAGCCCACGAGTGAGTCCAAGTCCAAAAGAAACTAGGAGTAGTATGGGAGAACGTGCGTCCCAAAAGAAAATTCCATATCCTCGGATTCTGGATCGACCAAATGAGCTCAATGAATTATTCCAAAAGTGAAACCTTCTTGACACCGTCAACATTACATATAACCTTAGACTGGTGTAGAGAAAGAGTATTAACTTAAGCATTGAAGTGTACTCGGCTTGACGCTACATCGATACGAGCACTCTCACACAAGTTAATTCTATCGATGAGGGTCCGACCAGAAGAGTAACCTAAAAGAGCTACTCAAGATCACGTACGACTTTTTCGCACCAAGATGTGCAAACCACAATTTTTATTATTGATCAAAATATTTAAATATATAATTACCAAGATGTGCAAATTTTGAAAACAACATTTTTATGTTTTTATTGAATTCAAATTTTGAGTTTGAAATTTTAAGATGCAAAATTATATTAAAAAGAATACAACCATAAAAAAAAATATAGTATTTTATGTATAAATTTAATTATTTTTATTAAATTAAATTATATATTATATAATTTATTATAAATTATATGATATTAAAAAATAATAGTTATACAAAATTTTTAACCTAAACCAAATTCACAAATTAATTAATAATAGTTTTGATTCAATCAAGTGAGTAATTATAATTAGTTTTATGGATTATAAATATATTTATCATTCACATTTTGAATAATTATTTGAATTATAATTTAACTTTTGAATCTACTACCAAACACATATTTGTAAACATGAACTCTATTTTCAAGTTTTATTTTTAGAATATCTAGCCAACAGACCCTTAAATATTTTAAGCACAAGAAATCAAAGACTTATTTAAATAAAAATAATGTTCAATTAATCCTAAGACAATACAAGTTTTGTTTTTATGCCCTCATTAAAAATAAAGAATTAAATTGAGATATAGTTCAACTAGTTAAAACATATGTCTTCGATCAAGAGATCATAGATTCGAATCTTCATCTCCAAATATGAATTAAAAAATGTTCCACATGATTACGAGCATGATTTAATTATATTGGTAAATTGTAAACCACAATATAAAAAGATTTAACAAGTATATATATCATCAAAATTGTTGGTTTTAAAGAAAAATAAATAATCATAGGCGTGTTTTAATATATTTAAATTAACTTAGAGATTTTAAATCAATATGGTTTTAAAAAAGATTTAATTTGGTATGTTAGGTTAAGAATGACATGATGTTTTATAATTATTGTATAGTTAGTTATTAAAAAAAAATGCAAGCATGACATTTCATGTTCATGTCTTACTCATGTAAAAATGAGCCTTGAGCATGTTAATTGGAGTGATTGAGATAATGTAAAAAGGATGAGATAATTAATTTTACATGTAAGTATAAATTATGCTTTAATTTATTTGAGTTAATATGTATAGAAGGTCAAAAGATAGTAACCATGTTCAATGCTTTGATGCTTTAATTGATATTTAATGTATAGTCAAAATGCTTCCAATTTTTTTCAATCAGTTTTGATTATTTAACTTTGACCCAAATCATTTTTAACGAGCTCAGATTAAAATAGTCGCAAATTCAACTACCACGTGACACAATTTGATCGAACTAATTAACATGGTTTAATAGACAAATGATATTATCTTAGTTGTTCATTTTTTACATCTTTTAATTTAGGTTTAAATACTACTTTGGTCCTTGTACTTCTGGTTTTGGTTCATTTTGGTCCCTTTATTTTCAAAATGTCAATTTTGGTTCTTGTATTTTTAACTTTGGTTCATTTTGGTTCTTGAACTTTCAAAAAGTGACTATTTTTATCTCTTAAAATGAAATAAAAACGAAAATCAAGGGACTAAAATGATCACTTTTTAAAAGTATAAGGTATAAAATGAATATTTTTAAAGTATATAGACTAAAATGAACCAAAGTTGAAAGTACATGAACCAAAATGAACATTTTGAAAATATAGGGACCAAAATGAACCAAAACCAAAAGTACGAGACTAAAGTAGTATTTAAACCTAATTTAATTTCAGCACGTGTGTAATTTTGTAATTGGTCCTCTCACACACACATATTGTTTATTATTAATCTAAATTAATTAATTATGTGACATTTTAAAATTTATTGAGAGTGCATAAACTAAATTTGGACAATTAAAATTACATGAAATAAATTCAAAATCTACGGTTAGATTTTAACCTAGGTTTTCTTTTTCTCATTTTGATTTTATCGTGATAAATAGGAAAAATCTCGTGAATGAAACTCGTTATGGAAGCATAATTATCGGCGTTGAATAAAAGCAAGAAATGGTTCCGATTCGGAGCCAATTTGGTCCCTATCGTTGACTTTAATTCACAGCCGTTCGATCTTCAACTATTTTTCCAACATGACGTGGACTTTTATTTACCACATGATTCTTAAAAATCTTTTATCATTTTTTTATTTTGTCCTAAAATCAAATTTTAATTTTTTATAATAAAAAATAATATAAATTAAAAGTAGCTTTAATTCCCCCCATATTTACCATATGGCAGATCTATTTTATAAGATGTTGGGGGACCATCGTTGAGCCCTTTTCTTTTTGTTTAATTTTAGAAGATCAATTTAATGCTAATCTATATTTGATTATTAAAATCTATTGAGTGGATAAGGTATATTTGTTTTCTTACTTTTACTTCTTTTGTTTTAGAATCTATGCATTTTCCTAAATATATCCATTAGTTTTTATGTAAACTATCCAATTAATTATAATTAAAATGAAATTCGTTGATGTCGAAATTTAGTTCCAACTATAAATTTGTAATAATTAAAAAGAATCGAACAATTGCTCGGTAAGACAAGAGAATCTAATACTGGTATAGTGCTTAGCCATCAACATTCTTACAATCAAGACAATAATAATTTAGAGAGCTAAGAGAAATGAAGAACTCAGAGTGTTTTCAGTGCATCAGCTCAAGTGTCACTAGCCCTCTTTATTATATAGAAATATGGTTTTATAACGATCATTTGCTAATTAACTTCTCGAATCATTAATCGGACTGTTACCAACTGCTACGAATTGTTGGAATTATTTTACTAACAAATCCAAACATATGTAGAAGTTAAACACTTAGACATCTTCTCTTGGGACATACCCTTAGACCGTCATACTTAAGCATTAGGGTCCACCATTATGAAAAGTCAGCCTCTATGTCTTTCTTAGTTACCATTGTCGACGTACGAGTCGACCTTCATGATTCTTGTTGATCTCTTTAGCTCTTATGGTTGAGCTTATGAATCGGCCTTCATATTTAGCCAAATAATTCACTTCTTTTGGAATGACCCTGCTGGTCCCATCCTTGTAAAACCATATACTAATTAGTTATATTTTTACTCATGACATAATGTATATTGGTGAAACATAACTACACTTTCAATTTTGTTTCTAATAAAATTTATCATTAATATTATAATTTGCCAAATGTCGAACTTCAAAAATTAGATTTGTAATTTATCATTTTGTAGTATACAATTTTATGACATATAAGAGTGTCACATCAATTCTTACCTGATGTCTCACTAGTTGTTTGTGAGTTATACACTTCTATTAGACAAATTGTGTTATTTTCTTGGAATTAGGTTAATAATTTATTAAGGTAAGGGCTTAGACCTTTTTTTTTTTTCTCTCATTAAGAGGACTTAGGCTAATTTGATAAATATTGTATATTGTAAATTACAATAATGTATCAATCTAAAATGAAATACTCAAATATTAAAAGTAGCGTGTAGATCAGAAAAATACATTTGTTTTTGTTTAAAGTTCACTTACTTCAAACAAATTAATTTATATTTAATATTTTATTGTTATAAATTTACTTTATATTAATTTTTCATTTTTTAAAGAAATAGATTAATTTACATTGTTTTTAAATTTTTATAAAAAGAAACGAATTAAATATTAAATTTGATTTAAATTTGAAATACCTGAACTTATTTTAATAGACAACAAAAAAAAAATATATCAATTTGTTATTTTTTTGAAAAAATATTGAATGATCCCTATTGGATTAAGTAAAATAAATACACTTTAGATTTCAAGTGAAAATAAACTGAGCTATATATTATATAATTTAAATGGAATTTACTTTATATGTAAATGGAAAACATAAATATAGTTAATTGACAAAAAAAAAAATGTCAAAATTCTTGAGATGTTCTCGTAAAGACCCTAGAATACTTGAGGATCTTCGGATGCTTAGACATCTTACATTACTACAAAACAAGTAGAAGTAATTTAGATGCTCTTTTCATAAGTTTTTTGAATTACTATAGAATAAACGACCCTGAAGTAATCAAGTTAATTCCATTAAACTCTTGAAAAATATATAGAGTAGAGGCAAGGTTAATGTCCGTGTCGACGAAAATTGTTAGGTCTCAGATCTCAATCAAACTAAAATATAGATGCAAACATCGATAGAATGTAGATGGCAGTGGATATTACTAAAAATTTATGAAAATATATTTTTAAATTGATAAATAAACATTTTATGTTTTTTTTTTATTAAATAAGTTAGTATGTTAATCTATTATATTTACATTATTGACTTTTGTTGCTTCTTATTTATGTTTTGTGGCTTTTTTTATGATATAATATCGAAAATGTCAACTTACCTCTTATGTCGATGTCAAACCTATGAAAATATAGAAATATTAATGAAAATGTCGACATGTTGACAATTTTAATACCATGATTAGAAGTACATTATGACAATTTTTATATTGCTTATTTTTAGTCAATTCTCTACTCATCTCTATCACCAGTCAATTTCAATTCTCTGATATCGAATAATTTTTTCAATTTGTCAACACTTTTATTAATATTTCTACATATCTATAAATTTGACATCGATATAAGAAGTGAATTGACATTTCCATCATATCGTACTAAATATCTATAAAACATAAAAACTAATCAACAAAATGTCACGTATGTCCTCTAAAAAGATGTCATTTATGTGAATATATAAACACTACAACAAATGTATAATTTTATGACACTTAAAATTTGTTGCAAGTATCTTTTCGTAACTTTTTTCTAGCCGTTGAATTAACTGTCAAAAAAAGATAATCAATGATACTTCACAAAAACTATTATAGTTAACTTTAAAATAACTTTTGTATTATCATCGACAACAAATAATTACTGACAATGCATTGTCACTGTCAAATCTACTATGACAAGTTGTCATTGTCAATAAATAATTTAAAAATTTGATATTTGTGACAATATATGGATGTTAATATAGTGAAAAACCATTAATAAAACATTCATATGAAAACAATGTTTCATTGTCACAAAAACAATAATAATGCCACTTTTTAGTGTGATATATTATGATAAAATTTATAATTTTTTTTTATAAAGAACTAAATTAGTAAATACAAAGAAACTAATAACCAAAGTCTGTAAAAATTTTAAAAATAAATTAAATAGAAGTAGTTTGCAACCAAAGAATTGTGAACTGCCCCTTAAATCATAAGGATTAAAAAGAAATAAAGTGTAAAATTAGGGACTAGAAGTTAAAAAATATAGTTTGCAACCAAAGGAAGGTGAGGACACGTGGAGAATTGTCAAATGTTTTGCCAGCTTCCACAGGCCAGGACTCGGGAGGGGTTGCGATACACGTGTTAATCACGTTTCGAAAAAGGAGAGAGACACGTGTCGAAAGGAGAGTTGAGGAGGGCTATCAACGGCTCGGGTTAATGACGTGTACAATCTTATCTAACTTTTGCGGTTTATTAAAACGCTCCGTATCTCACGCGTTGTACCCATTATTCTGACGTCTCCAATGCTTGCTCGCCACGTGGCCATCTAGCCCCTTCCTTGCTCGTGATTCTATTATATTATATCCTTACCAACCCAGATGCACTTCTTATTGCTTTACCTTTTTGTTGTTGCTCAATTATTGGATCGATATTTTTTATTATTATTATTATTTAGGAAAAATTAGTTTTTATTTAACGGAAAATTCTTAAAAACTCCAATCGGGTACATTTTGAATACTCCATAATTGTAAACACTTATTTTTCAAAATTTACTGATTAAATAAAGTAATTTTTCCTTTTATTTATTTAGGATTATTTTGGTTAAATATTTAAGGTATTCTAAAATACCTTTTTTTTCTCATGTTTTTTTCCTCATGCAATTTATTTTTTTCAATCCATTAAAACCTTAAACTAATAATTAATTCAATGATCAATTAATGGTATACGTTTAAACATATTTTAAACTATTAAAATTGATTTTGAAAGAATAAAGTATTTTTCTAGTATTTTTTAATATAAAAAAAAAAGTGATTTTAACAATTTCAAAATCACTTCCAAACATGCCCATAAACTGATTATACTTGATTCATATATAACTATTACAAAAAAAAATATTAATGAAAAGTCTAAATTGATTCACTTATTAAAGCTTCACTCTCAAACAATACTTCTCCAAACAAAACGTAATAGAGCATGTAATTTGACACACTTACTAAAGTTTAATGTTTAAATTAAAAAAAAATATTAGTTCAAAATTTTATAAAATTCAGGAGTATGTGCTTTTATATAATCGTCTTTGTGAATCCCACTTAAATTAGCACAGTTTATATTTTGAAGGGGAGACCAATGAAGCGTATAGATTTTCTAATAAAAGATGTTGGAAGTCATTGTTTAATTAGTTGTTTTCTCAATTATCGTTAATAAATTTTAGGGTTGTTTTCAAAGACATCAAATTATTCTTTTACTAATAGACAATAATTTTTTTTTCTGTATTTATAAATAGTTTGATATTTTTTCTGTTTATAGTAATTTTCCTAAAATTTAACCATTTTTTATTTTTAAAAAAACTATTGAAAATATTTTAGATTCCAACTTTAAAATTCTATACCTTTACTTTTTTTTTATTTATATAATCGTAATTAATTAATTTACTGTTAAATAAATCATTAATAACATTTTTTATAAATTAATAAATGAAAGTAATGACAAAAGTGTTAAAAATGTTTTTTTCAACAATTATTACTTTTTAATATAGTAGTAGATTAATTTTTTCAAAACTACTTATAGATAAAACATCTTTATCAGAATTGGTACTAATTAAACATTTTAAAACTAATCAATCACAAGTTATTTTGAGGATCTATCCAGAAATGTTTTATATATAATATTATTTCGTGTATGATTCTCATTAGAATTAGCACTAATTATACATGAAAAAAATTGATTAAATCGTGAATCTATAGTCATTACCTAATACTTTATAAGATTATCTCAAAAAAAAAAAAAAAAAAAAAGCACTTTATAAGATTTGACTAAATTCCAAGAATTCAATTTGAAACTTCTAAAAAAAAAAAAAAACCAAATTGAAACTCTTAACTACAAAAACCAAGTTGTAATAAGCTATATCAAAACTATAGACTAAATTTGTAACTTGTTTCATTTTTATAATTTTCTCAACTATTTTTTTGTCGAAAAGATTTTCTCAATTATTAATGTCTTATTATTATTAATATTATTCCTTCAAATATTTTAGATGTGGTACCATCGTTAAGAAACTATCATTACTAAATTTCTTAATGGTTGGACATAAAAAAATATATTAAATTACAAGTTTAGATCTCTAAATTTTAATTTTGTTAATTTTTAATTTTGAATCAAATAGGTCCCTGAAATTTTAATAGTGACTTATTATTCTTAATCTTCAAAGTTTTTGTCCAATAAATCTAACATTTTTTTTTAAAACAAGAAAATCACGTATCTACTCGGCATAAAAAAATTCTAGGTTCAATTAAAAATAAAATCTAATTTTATATTAATAGATCAATTGTCAAATAATTTTTTAATAAAAAAATTAATATATCGAAGACTTATTAAATATAAAATTAAAAGTTTAGGGATTTAACATGAAAGTTTACAAACTTATTAAATATTTTTATAAAAATTAGGAATAAAATAAACACAAATAAAAAAGTTGGATGGCTAAAGTTGTAATTAAATTAATGCACGCGTTTAAAATAATATTAATTTGGGAGATTATAACAAAGAATTAATATTAGAAATTGTGAAACGTATAGCACCGAGCGGTTTCGTAGCCCTGCTGGCCTAGAGAATAGTCCAATATTTGGATTGACTCTTTGGGTATTATAAAATACCTTTTTTCTTTTTTATCTTTTATCTTTTTTCCTTTTAGTGTGATTTTTTAATTTCGTCCTTAAATTTTAATTTTGGATTTAACTTAGTCAATAAATTTTAAAATTTAAATATTAAGATAAATATCAATTTTATATTTCTAAATTTTAGAAGAAATCAATTAAAATTTTAAACTAATAATCGTATCAATTTAAAACTTTTAAATTTTATAAGTATATCAATTTACATTTTTTTTTAGATTTCGTTCTATTATTATTGTGTGAAACTTTATTGTTTGAGTCAATTAAATTTCTAAATTTTCATAAGCTAATCAATTTATATTTTTTATTTTCTTTAAAAAAAGACATTTCTTTACAATTACAGTTGAAAATCATTTACACATTGGTTCTCAAACGTGTGTAGATTTATTCAAATGTCGATTTTACAAAATAAACAATTAGAGTAAATGCATGAACGATTCTCAAAAGAAATTATGACTAAGAGAATAAATTGCTTTATTTATCAAAGTTTATAAGTTTAATTGATACAATTATAAGTTTCACACGAGAGTTTTCCAAGCATTCAGGGTTTAAATTGATAAAATTTTAGTTCCAGGTTTAAATTGATATAATCCCTAAAATTTAAAAGTATAAAATTGTATGGTTTTTTTTCTCTAAATTTTATATGTATAAGATTCTTGAAATTAAAAGTTGGTTCCATTAAACATAAAGTTCAATTCTATATCTAAAAATTAGTTAAATTCTAAAAAAATTAAATATGTTACGAATCTATTAAATACAAGCTATAAGTTGAAGTTGAAGTTAAAGACTCGACTATTAGTTGGAAAAATCTTTCAACTTCTTTTGCTCAAATAATATGAAATTAAAAGAAAACAACAAAAATAGAAAAAGATTAGAATTTATGTGAAAAAAAAATTTAACTAGGGGAAAAAAACTACAACCCATAAAAAAGAAATCCAATATTTGAAAAACTATTAAAATCACACAAAAATCTTTCTCCTCGATTTCAATGACGAACAAGAACAATCTCTCTCAAATTATCTATATCATTCACATATTTTTTTGTCACTCCTTAAATTAGAGAATACGAAAAGAGTATTTAACTAAATTTAATACACATAAACTTAAAATGTTTAGCAATTTAAATTGAAACCAAAGTCATTCATTTATTTGGTAATGTTGTTAAAAAAAAAGTTTATTTTGAAATAAGTTACAAATTTTAGGGTAATTACTATATAGTTTAGCGAATTCCGACATTAAATACCATCCTAAATGTCACAATTATATTGAACTTAAAAAAATGTAGGCTTATAATGAAAGTTTATATGATGTCCGATAATTATTTCAATTTTTAAATGAGAAATTTAATTATATATTTTTTTCTCCATAAAGTTTAATAAGAAAATGTCATTGATGAAACAACTTCTTAATAGAAATTAATAAAACTTGAATATCCAGTCACCCAACGGTTTCGTAGCTTCATGGCTTCGAGGATGGCCTATAATTTGGTCCAAACCCCTTTGGTCATGGGTTCGAAACTCAGTAGGTAGAGAAGAGAGAAAAAGAAGAAGATAAGAAATTTCACTAACTAATATTTGTAAGGTATTCTATAATACCTTTTTAAAAAATCTTAAAAGTTAATATTTACTTGAGTGCAACCAAAAAAATCAAACTGAAAATTAGACATATTGGTTTATATTTGAAGAAAACTAAAAGGATAACCATACATAAGACCTTTTTGTCCTCAACCTCCGATAGTTTTCCTTTCTCTACCTTTATTCCTGTCATCTCGTGTTGTCGTATACATAAACATTTTACAATTCTATACATTTATTTTTTATAAATATTAATTAATTAATTCACTATTACAATTAATCATTAATGATATATTTTATATGTTAATAAATTAAAAATAATGATAAAAGTGTTAAAAATGTTTTTTCCTACTTTTTTTTTTAATATAGTATAGATTAATTTTTTGAAAGCTACTTATAGACAAAATATTTTCATTTAAAATTGTTACTAATTAAACATTTAAAAAACATTCATTCACAAGTTATTCAAACAATTTGTCCAAAAGTGTCTAAAAATATTGTATATATAATATTATGGGGTCTTTTCACAAATAGAAAAAATGAGTGGAAAGTACAAAAGCATGGGTACACTTTTTTCTATATGTGTAATTACTTTTTTTTTTTTTTCTATACACAATAATTTCCCTAATATTATCTTGTGTATGATTTTTATTGGAATTAATAGCAATTAAACATGGGAAAAAAATATTGAGTAAATCATGGATCAAAAGTCATAAACAAATACAATTATTCAAATAGAAGACATGTGGAAAATAATGTCAATGTGATAACTACAAAGATACTTTATAAGATTATCACAAAAAAAAAAAAAAAAAACACTTTATAAGATTTGACTTGCAAGAATTCAATTTGGAACTTTTAAAAAGACTTAAAAGTGAAATTCAGCCCAAGAATAAGGACTAAATTGAGTAGTTATAACTAATTATATCAAAATTATAGTTACCAAATTTGTAACTTAATTCATTTTTATAATTTTTACAACAAAATTTTGTTGAAAAAATTCTCCCAACTATTAATAATATTATTATTATTGTTTCAAATATTTTAGATTTAGGACAACAACTAAAAACTTATCGTTACTAATTTCTTAGTGGTTGAACTAACAAAAAATTATTTTAACATAAAATAAAATTCATAATAAAAAGTAAGGTTAAGCTACAAGTTTTTGAACTTCTAAAAAAATCTCTCAATTTTGATAAGAGTGTTCGTGGATAGGTTGAGTTGGGTTGAATTACAAGTTTAGTTTTTGAACTTCTAAAATCTCTCAATTTTGATAGGAGTGTTCGTGGGATGAGTTGGATTGGGTTGAAGAATTTTTTAAACCCAACCCAATTGTTCGGGTTGTGAGTTTTTTCAACTCAACTAACCCAATTAACTCAACCCAACCCAATCACGAAACATTTGGGTTGACTTGAGTTACTCAGGTCATTTATTTAAATTGTTATTTTAAAAACAAGTAAAATGTTAATATATAAAATTTTTATTTAATTATTTTCATCTATTGACTTAATATTAACAACTCAATTTTTTTTTCTAAAGTGCTAAAAAATTATGTTTAGAAGTGGTTGAAAAATAAATTATCCAAAAAAATTGTGGCATTAAATAAAAATAAAATTAAATATATGTATATATATAAAAGTATCACAAGTAAAAAAAAAAACATACTTTTTAAAATCAATACTAAAACCCAACCCAACCTAAATGAGTTGATAACCCAACCCAACCCAAATCTTGCGAGTTGGGATGGGTTGATCGGTTTTTTCGAGTCGTCGAATTTTTTGAACACCTCTAAAATTTGATTTTGTGTCTAATAGGTTCCTAATTTCTAGTAGTGACTAACAATTTCTTAAACTTTAAAATTTTTGTCTATTAAATCTCCAAAATTTTCAATTTGTATCTAATAAGTTTTTGACCTATTCAACAAAAAAAAAAAAAAAAAACATGTATTGACTGGACATAAAGAAAAATTCCAAGTTCAATTAGACATAAAATTTAATTTTATATCAATAGATTTGATTAAATATAAAATTAAAAGTTTAAGAATTTATTAGATATTCAGAAGCTATTAATATTTTTTTAAAGTATACCCAACTCAAAAGAGTTATAATTAAATTAATGCACACGTTTAAAATAATATTAATTCGGGAGATTATAGTAAAGAATTAAGATTAAAATTTGTGATTTATTTAGCACCGAACGGGCTCGTAGCGCTGCTGGCCTAGAGGATAGTCTGTTATTCAGATCCACTCTTTGGTCGCAAGTTCGAGCCTTAGTAGGTAGAGAGAAGGAAGAGAATTATGAGAAGAGATAGGCGACAAGAAATATTTAGGTATTATAAAATACCTTTTCATAAATATCTTGATTTTTCAAGTTTTTTCTTTTCTTTTTTCTTTCTAAATTTTAATTTCTGTGTCCAATTTAGTCAATAAATTTTAAATTTTAGGGAAAATATCAATATTATATTTTTAAGCTTGGGAGGTTATATTAATTTAAAATTTGAAAGTTGGTAAATTTACACATTTTTCTAGATTGTATTCCATCAATATTGTGTGAAGTTTTATTGTTTGGATCGATTAAACTTTTAAACTAAACCAGTTTAGTTGATACAACTATTAGTTTGAAACAAGTTTTCTTAAACTAAACGTAGTGGTGATGTAAATTAATACACTTGCAAAAATTCGGAGTTTAAATTGATACAATTATTAGCGTTTAGAGTTTTAATTGATACAATCCCTAAAGTTTCGAGATATAAAATGATATTTGCTTTCAATTTTATATGTAGTAGATTCTTGAAATTGAAAGTTAGGATTCCATGGAACTTAAAGTTCAATTTTATACCTAATAGATTTTTCTTAAATTTTAAAAAATTTAAATATGTTGGGATCCTATTAAATACAACGCTATAGATTGTAGGCTAGAGGTTGAAGTTGAAGGTTCAACTCTTAGTTGGAAAGAAACCTTTTACTTCTTCTACCCAAAGAATAGGTGCATAAAATAATTGAGAAATTAATATATATATATATATATATAAAACAGTAGAATTTACGTGAAAACTTTTAAAATCTGAGAAAAATCATGACCCGCCAGAAAGAAAGAAAGAAAAATCAATATGTAAAAAATTATTAAAAATCACACAATTCTCTATTCGATTTGAATATCAAGAACACTCTCTCAGTTTCTGTATCATTCATAAATTGTTGCAAATTACTATTGGATCAAAACCTAAATGTATTAATTTTAATAATCCATCTTGAAAAATAACTAAATGTATTAGTTTTTGTTAAAATAGCCCAACCTTTTTTTATTATTATTATTATTGTTTATAGTAATTTTTTATAATTACGTCTAGACAAAAAGTGTCTCTACCTACCTATATTTATTTAATTTCTAACCAACTAAATCAAAGCCTAAAAAAAAGTAGTATCTTAAGAAGGAGAAATATTGAGAACAACAAAATGTAACAACCTTAGTTTTAAAAGGTATAGACCTAAATTTCTTTTAATTAACAATGAAAAGTAGATAAATTGAAGTTTATACCCTAAACCTTTTAGTTTGTGTTGATAAACTTTTAAAGGAATTTAATAATACGTTTATAAATTTTAAATTTTATGTATAATATAGGTCCTTAAATTTCTATAAGTGATTAATAATTTTTTAAAACCTCGTTTGGTAACCATTTGGTTTTTTGTTTTTGAAAATATACTTTTAGTTTTTAGTTTTTAAAAAACAAAAGCCATACATGTTTGGTCACTGTTTTTGGTTTTTTATTTTTAAAAAATAAAAAAACTAACATGTTTGATAATTGTGTTTTTGTTTTTTGTATTTAAAAATTCAAAATACACCATGCAACCTTAAGGGTCACACCTATTTTGATACCATCGATATTGCACATAAAGTGAGAGTTAGAAGATAACCTTATAAATAGCCCCACACCAATTTCAAGGGATAAACAATTCTTTCTACGCTTAGCTGAGCTAAATATTTCTTATACTAACTTAAATATAAGAGTTGCTCGATACGACACCATACTAGTTCAAATACTCTTACGCAGGTCAGCTCCAACGAAATATCTAGACGACTAGACCAAAGGAGCGTTAGTTGTACAATTATATGGAGCTAAAGAAAATTGTATGCTTGTAATGAAAATTTATATGAAGAAAATGGCGTTGATGATAGACTAACTTAAAAACAAATAAATTGGTTTTTCTGATACCGATCGGTTTCGTAGCTTCATGGCTTGGAGAGTTTAAGCAAATTCTAATTTAACCCTCCGGCCATGGGTTCGAAACCCAGTAGGTAGAGGAAGAAAGAAGGAAAGTGATAGACTTTATTTAACTATATTGTAAGGTATTCTATAATACCTTTTTTTTTTTTTCTTTTGTTTTGTATTTTTTATTTTAAAACTTTAATTTTAGGAATTAATTTCAAATATAGGAATTCTTAGATTATGTAATTAAACGACTTGGCTCAAATCCATGTCATTTTTACTAAAAAAATAACACACCCATAAATGCAATCCTTACTTAATAGAAGATTGGAGATATGATCCTCTTCGAAAAAAAAAAAAAATTAATATTCTTATTTGCCTGCAAGAGTGAAGGAAAACACTTATTATTATTATTATTATTATTTTCTTTTTAAGTTCAATGTGGGGTGGGCTTGCCGAATTGAGAGATATGAATCTTTAACCTTTTGGTTGATAATATATGTCTAAACCAGTTGAGTTATCTCCTAATAATGTCATTTAATATGGATGATACAAATGATTTAGCGATAAAAATGTCACATAGAGGGTAAAACCTCACATCACAACTTATAATATACGAATTCATGGTTTCTACACTGCCCAAAAAATCAATTGAGATGTGATATATGTGATGAGTGTTTATTTTCAGCCTGAATTGTTCCAAATCTTTTTCGTCAAAAATTACAAGGAAAAAGAAAAATATATTATCCCTATAAAACATTGAAAGTGTTATGGATGGAGGGTATAATTAGAATAATAATTATAATTTAAACAGTCATTTTTCAAAACCCACCATAAAAAAAAAAAAAAAAAAAGCAATATTGTTCAAATAATTACCATTTTTAAACCCGAAGTGGGCTCGAGTTTGGTCTTTTTGAAGGTCCATATAACAACTCTTAACTCATTACTTTACTAAGTTTGGATCATGGGCTACTTAAGGGACAAACATTGGGCTTAAAGGCCCAAATATTCTTTTTGAGTTTCTACTTGTCTAACATCCATAATAATTTGCCTAATTGATTATTTGTCATCGTTATCTATCACGGTCTATTATTGATAGATAATAAAAATTTTCTATATTTATAAATAGTTTGACTCATTTTTTTATATTTGAAAACAATCCAATTTTTAATGCAAGAGCTTGAGATAAATCATTAGCTATAGGTAATTTACTATTGGCAATAATTAAGATTCGAGTAAAAAAACCTAAATTGAGATAAATTATTGAGTTGAGTTGTTATGTTTAATTCATTTCATGCTTCAAATAAAATAATCAACGTTGAAATTATATTAACATCGTGTGGACGATTTCATTGATTTCATTAGTGGCAATTCCATGGTATCAAACCCTTAAGATAATAAAAAAGTGTAACTTACAATATTTTATTTCTTTCGTTCATAATAGATGGTTAAAAGAAGAAAAGATTTCTCACATGTAAATATTATCAATATTACCATAATGCCTTTTTAAGTGGAAAACCAAAAACTACACTATTCCAATGATATTTTTAGAGAGATCCATTGTCCCTTGCCTATGGTATATTTTTATTTACACTTTTGTTCTTTTTACCCTTTTTTAACTCTCTTATAAACAAAATGTATAGCTCTTTTTTATTTATTTTTTTATTTTTTATTTTTTATTTTTTTTATTTTTATTTTTAAAATCAACCTTTTAATTTTGATAATGCAATTGAAACTTTTAAAACTAGAGATTAAATAGACGTAATCATCAATTGTTAAGGGGACGTCAAAATGAACATTGTTGGAAAAAACCTCTCACTATCGCATGAATAAGTAGAAAAATAATAAAGAAAGTAATAAGTGTGGGAACACAAGAATTAACGTTGAAAAACTCCAAACCGAAGAAAAACCACGAACCATATAAAATACCACTATGTGAAAAATTGTTACAATCACACAGAATAATTCTCTTTCCCATCCCAATTACAAGAGTTCTCTCTCGAAGCATTATACTACTCACACAATTGAGCTAGTATACCATATTTTAAGTACTTCAAATTGGGATGATTAGAAACTAAAGACATAGATTATTTTTATAATACTTAGAGCCATCACTTTCAATCTAGAGGTCGATAATACAAGTTTTGTTGATATTGACCTATCATTTTAGTGGTCGTGAAAGATGAATGAAAAAAGATGGACAAATAAATAGAAATTTACTCCTAAAAAGGAAAAGATACATTTATATGTGTCAAACAAAGAGTCTTGTCTCTTGACAAAAGATATTTCCTCATATAAAATCAGAACCCTCCTCCATCAATAATCGTGTTTCATAATATTTTGGTAAGCTGATATTTAAGGAATAAAATAATAATATAAAAGTGTTTATTAAATAGGCTTAAGTTTTGAAATACAGCATAAATTTCATATATTTGTTTAGTAGATTTATTTATTTTTAAAAAAGTTTATTGATGTTTTATTAGTATATTATATAGATATTATGCTTAAACAATAGGATAAAGGAAATATATTATTACTAAAAAAGCTGTTTCGAGAAAAATATAAAAGAAAACAAAATAATAACGAGGTTGGGAATTTTTTTCTAAGTCTAAATAAAGCTTTTAGAAATAAAAATGAGCAATACACAAGAAAAATAAAAATAAGAATATTTGAAGAAGCATGTAGTTGGATTAACAGTATATGGTGGGAGAACTTTGACCTCGAGGTCGATATTATAAAAGAACTTTGACCTCAGTCGATATTAACTTTATGTCATTGTTTATGGTTGTTAATTGACAATTTTTAGTAATTTATAGTTAATTTTATTTGATTTTATTTAAAATTAGGTCAAAATCACTAATATAAATTTATTCTTTTCTAAATATCCAACCAAAAAGTAGAAAAAAAAACACTCATTCTTCTTAAAAAAAGAAGATAGCAAACAACAAATCGATGAAAAAAAAAAGCAGTGTAGCGAAAGCGAGAATTGGAGAGTGTGAGCAAGAATGGGAAAACACGATGAAGAGCGAAAAACGATGACGAGCAATTTTAAGTGGGTAAAATCATCTGACGAGGAGCGAGAGCGAGAAGCTAGACTTAGTAGTAAGTCGCGAAAGGAAGGAGTGATAATGACTTTGAACGACATACCCCTAACACACATCTTGGATTAAGTTGGTAACTTCACATGGAGCTGAGTAAAGATAAAGCTATTTCTCATTTGTTTTTAAATTTTGGGCCATTTTGGCTCCCATTTACTAAAAAAAAAAAAAAAAAAAAAAAAAAAAAAAAAAAAAAAAAAAAAAAAAAATTCACCCTCACCCAACCAATTTCGCTTTCCCTTCCAAGTATTTTTTTCTTAAGGCCGGATTCTGCATTTACCTTACACTATGTCAAATCAACCACCTACCTTTGTTTTGGAACTTTAGTCGATCTCGAATTATTTAATGCAACATCTTTATTAGTTAAACATTTACATTAACATAATCTAAATTATTGTCTTCTAATTAATTAACAACTTCAGCTAATATATAGTTAAGTATATGCATTTTTCAGACTGAAAATTACCAGGAAAAAAAGTGTCAGCAAGTACTATTATAAGTTGGTTATCATTAAAATATTTCATAGATATATTAACTAGACTTACTAATTGATCCATAATCCTTTTTATTCCATCACACAATGGTGGATTACTAGGAGCCTATATCGGGTGGCTTGATGTTGGGAGATTTTTTTTTTTAAAAAAAATTGTGTGTAGTTTAGGTTGCACCCATCTTTATGCAGCCGCACCAATAAAATTCTGTCACGCGACATATTTTTTTTTAAAAAAATTTGATTTTTTTTCTGTGTATTGGAATGAGCGGCATGTGATTAAGAATAATTGTCCTTTCAAAAAACCCTAGCTAAGATTAATTCAAGGTTATGATCATATAACCTATTACTCTAAGTGGTTTTAAGAACAAAATATTACGTCTCTTTAATCTCTTATTCTTCATCAAACAAAAAGATATATATATATATATATATACACACACACATACATTTCAATCTCCTTTGATATTAAGATAACAAACCTCTCCAATATTTCACAATGATATAATAATCGTGTAGTTTGAGTCTAACTTTAACATTTCTCTATTTTAATTTCAACAATAGATATATGTTCTTAAGGGGGTGTTTGGCTCACCGACTTCATAAGTCAGTGGTAAATAACTCAACTCCACCAACTTCGACAATGTTCACTATTGAAGTTTGCACATTTATCGAAGAAGTACTCCATCTTTCTTCTTTTCTCTCTTTTGTACATTTATCGAAAAACTCCAACCAAACAACTCCGCACTCCAAACACATACTTACTAACTTCAACCTATTAACTTTTAGACTTCATAACTCAACTTAGTTGTCTAAATACTTATTAAATATTCATATTCTTATAGTTAAGATAAGTCGTGGATAACCAAAATACAAGACATTTATATTCTAACTTCATTTATGACACTTTGGTCGTCTCTTTTTTTATTTTTTTTCCCTTAATCAGAATTATGTTTGAAATAAATGGGTGGTTAGCAATGTTGAAGATGATGGGAATTAGGATAAGGAAAATTCATTTATTACACAAAATAATATAGTGCCACATAGACAAGTGTGCAAGATTGGTTAGGTCTAACTTCCAAATTTGTGACACATTATTATTATCAAATTCTAAAAAATAAATAAATAAAACGGTTTGACAAAGTTGGAAAGCGTTCAAACCAGACAGCAACAATTGTGCGACACGCGGAGCCTTTGTTCTGTCCCTCTATTTATTGTTGTTGTTGTTTTTTTTTTTTTTTTTTTAATGTGTCCTTTTGTTTATATATATATATTTATATATATTTGGTTTCTTTTAAGTCGAGCATTGACCCCAAATCATGGGAGGGGTTCCACACTATGAAAACAATAATTTTGGAAGGATTATGAAAGTTATGAAGATGGATTTGAGAGAGAAAGATATAATTAAATTAGTTGAGATATATGTTTCTAATCGAGAAATTAGAGATTTAAATCTATCATCTTTAGTTGTTTTGAGATGATAAAGATGATAAATTGAATACGGGATCATCCATATAAATTTTGTTGAAGGTTGTCTCAAGCAAGGTCTAAAGACCATGAACGAGCTGAAGCTTAAGGAAACGGGGACGCCAGCATGGGATAATGAGCGTCCCAAAATGAAAACATTATTATCATTATTATTATTATTATTTTATCAAAATGAGTACAAAAATGACGTAGTTTTATTTTAAACAAGCTTTTGATAAATATTTCAAGCTTCATTCTTTGTTTTATATATTTAGATGGATAGTTATACACTAGTTTATTAAAGTTTTGTAATAGATAATACTTCATTTATATATTAATTATTAATGCATTTAAATTACATTTATATCAATATTATATAACAAGTTTATTCTCTCGATATTTAAACTCGTTTCTTTTAAGTCCCTCAACTTTTATTTTTATATGTAATAATTCATTAGGTATTGACTAGTTGTAATAATATACAAGTCTTAAGTCGTTATATGGTGAACTAACCAATAAAAAACAATTACTAAATTATATATTCATTATTCCCAGGTAGGATTGCGTTCTAACATACTGCAATAGTGCAATAACTAATCTATGTAACAAGCACTACAAAAAAAAGACCCTTTGCCGACGCTAAAAAGCGTTGGGATAGCCCTCCTAAGCGTCGGAAAAACTTCTTGCCGACGCATTTTAAGCATCGGCAAATATCGTCGGAATAGCCCCGTCGGGATACCTTATCCTGACGGTATTTTTGCTAGCGTCGGCATAAACAGGCTATGTCGACGCCAGTTGAATGAGGGTGGGGGTTGGTTTTGCCGACGCCAAATATGATGCGTCGACAAAACGATCTACGCCAACGCAAAAATTAGGCGTCGGCAATGAGCTATCCCGACGCCATACATGGATGGCGTCGGGATAGGTTGTTTTATATGTATTAAAATTTTGCCCACGCTTTTGCATATGGCGTCGGGATAGGTTGTTTTTGCCGACGCCTGTGAAGCGTCGTCATTGACTTTAATTTTTTTTAAAAAAATTAATTCATTTTTACAATAGTTTATTTCTCTTGGCTTTCAATTGTAGTTGAATATCCTGATAAATAGATAAATAATTTGTATAAATCAAAATATTGAAAATGAAAAAGCAACCAAATTTCATTTAGATAGTTATCAATATTCTTACAAATTATATTGTTCCAAAAACAAAATACACATATATCAACTAAAAAAAAAAATACATGAGTCTTGATAAAAAAACACACACTAAGTTTAAAAATAGAGTCTTGTTCGGCTGCGAATTAGTCACGAACATAACATTGATCCTATAAAAGAAAATACAAACAAAGTTTAAATTATAATCAAAACACCTAAAATTAAATCTCTCAACTCAAACATATATATATATATATATATATATATATATATATATATATATATATATATATTATCTAAACACATTCATTCATCCAAAACAACAAAAACAACACAAAAATCATTAACTCAAAACCTTTAACTCACATTCAAAACAATAACAACATCACAAAAATCATTAGCTAACATTTCTATACACATGTTCAAAACAACACAAACATTCAACACTCACAATTCTCAATTCAACATTCAAAACAATAATATCAACACAACAATTATCTACTCACATTTTGTTAACACATATGCAAAACCAAAGTAATAACACAAAAATTATGAACTTAGAAATCTCAACTCACATTTAAGACAATAACATCACAAAACTCATTAATTAACATTTCTTTAACACATACTCAAAACAACAAAAAATCTATTAACTCATGTTTCTTTAATACATGCAAAACACACAATAACACAAAAATCCAACATTCAATATATTTTCTCTTATTTTTTTACAAGTTTTACATTCATGGTTCAAGCAAAAATTAACCAAAAAGCTAAATTTGAACTAACTAAACCTAATCTCATCATTTAATTAGAAATTTGACATAAGATAGTTTAAGAAATTTCAAGTAAAAAACATCAATTAATGTTAAGAGGAAAATTATCGATCTTGCCGGCGTGAGGAGGCGAGCGGCGGCGAAGAGAAGTGAGCAGCGTCGAAGAGAAGGCGAGTGACGAAGAAGAAGGCGCGAACAACGGAGAAAGAAACGGCGGAAGAAAGAGGAGGATGAAGCTGACGGCGAAAGAAATAGAGGGATGGAAGAGACTAATTGACGGAAGAGAGGATGGAGGAGAGTGACCGGCGGTAGAATGGAAAATCGGGTCTGAGAGCGGCACGGCTGCTGTGTGAGGGACGGAGTAGAAAAATGAAGATGCAGAAAATTTTAGGGCTTTTAATCGAGTCTTTCCCGACGCCACTAAAACGCGTCGGGAAAGACCCCTTATTCCGACGCCAGTAGTATGGCGTCGGGAAAGGGACGCTATGCCGACCCCAACATACAAATGCGTCGGCATAGCCTTACTCTATCCCGACGCCTACGTTCAGGCGTCGGGATAGGTACTCTAGCCCGACGCGTCATAACTGTGGCGTCGGGATATCCCTCTATGCCGACGCCATCCTGTGGCGTCGGCAGATATGTCCTATACCGACGCCTAAAACGGTGTCGGCAAGATTGACGTCAGCGGAAACCTTTTTTCTTGTAGTGAAGTCAATGGTCATCGAAGTTTAATTTTGATTTTAATTGTTCTTGAAATTTGAAATAGTTTCTAAAGGGTATTCATGAAGAATTTAACTATTAGTTAATATAATAGAAAATGATGATACTTCTACTCCTACAATTTGGTATCTTTAAGGTTGTTCAAGGACCTATTAGACATAAAATTAACCGTTTAAGGACCAACTAGGATACTTTCTATTATGAGTAATTTTGGATTTATGAAGAAGAAAGAGAGTAAATATTGAAAGTAAAATCAAGAGAGTTGCCTCATCCCAAAGAGACTTAAGAATGGGAGGAGACATGCATAAGAAAGTTCCCTAGAAGAGTGGGAAAATAAATTGGGGCATTTATGATCTAGAATATCCATTGTGGCCCAATTTAGCTCTCGAGAGTCCTATAACCAAAAGGATTAAAGGAAGAAGGAAATCCCAAATTTAACTCTACCATATATAGAGCATGATAGTTCTATATGAAGTAAGTTCATCTTTTTCTTTAAAAAGTGTCTGTGGAAAGTACTATACCGATGCGTTCAAAGCCGATCATTAGCATGTGTAAGCTATGATCCCACACAGGGGCTCCAAAATTTAGGGGCCCCAAAAATTTTTTTTTTCTAAAAAAACTTGCAATTTATGGACTCCTTGCGTATGTGCATGGGAACACGGAACAACATGAAAATTTTCTCTCTCCCATCTAATTCTCTTCTCTTCATTTATTTCTCCTCGTCACCCAAGAAAAATTCTTCTAATTTCTCTTTTTTGTCAATTTCCAAACCTAAATTTATGGGGCTTAACAGACAAAAAAAATTCTCCATTCAATTTCTAGTTTCAATCTTTCTTCGTAATGTGAATTGTGATAAAATAATCTAAAAGCCAACAAAGAAAATTCCTACCCACTACTATTGTCTACTGAATTTGGAAATTGTTTCTTCTCCAATTCGGTGATCTTGAAGGCAAATGTTTTTCCTCTTTTTTTTTTTTTTTTTTCTAAATTAAATTTGTTGGTAGATCTATGAGCTTATTTTTTATTTGTTGATATTGAAATATAAAAAATTTGATCATGGGTCCTAGTTAAGGCTCTTGAAGTTTTTCCAAGTTATTTCTATCCTTTTGTTTTTCATTTTATTGCTAATTGGTTTATTTCTTTAAGAATTTGATCATGGGTCCTAGCTAGAAAACATGATTTTCGAAGGTAAAAACGTAAGAACAAAAGAGACTAGAAGAGTTAACTTGATCTCAAAGAGGAGCTCCTGATAAGTTCTTTCTATAATTGTAGATTACTATGAATTTTTGTTATAAAATATTTTAGAATCTCATTTTGAAATGTATCACAGTGCCCCCATATTATTCTGGGACGGAGCTAGATGTGTTATCGGATTGTTTTGTACCTAACCTCTTTCTTAAACTACAAATTCATCGTTCATGGTATGCGAAGGTTAGGTAAATTTATTTGCTATCAACAATTATTGATATCCAAAAATTTAAAGATTAAACTTGTCGAACGTCGAATATTAAAAAATAATAATAAAAAAATAAGTAATAAAACTTGTCTTTAAATGTAATTGTCACTATTAATTTTTCACACTCATAATTGAGATGGAAAACGTCCACATGATTTGAACCGACAAGAAGTAAAATTTGAAGACAAAAAATGTTAAGGCCGCAAATACCTCATTAATTTTAGATCATATTCAGTAATTGACAAACTCATAACCCTAATTTTTATCCTTCATAATTTCCTTTTTAAAACAAACCCAACAAATTTCAAATTCTTTTTACACCAAAAGAAAAAGAAAAAAAATATGTGTAGGGTCCACTGCACGTGCGGCATCTCATGCTTAAAGTCAAAATTATTATTATTATTATTATTATTATTATTTTAATTTCTTTTCAACTTTGATTTCCATCCTTTTTCTTGATTTTTTTACTGCCAATTTTTCCCATTGAAATATACTTTTTTTTCTTTTACTTTTTGGTTTCATCATTGGAGCCAAAGTTTGAAAATGGAAAGTTTTCTTTTTCCCTCTTTTTTTTTTCTTTCAAGTGTTTAGATATATTAAAGTAAAGTAATGTTTTTGTTGCATTTATTTGGTTTTTTTCTATCAACAATTTTTTTTTTTTGGAAAAAAACAATTAAAATTTTTTTATCTAAGAGGTGAAAGAACGAACCATCACAAATATTGTTTTATGGATGAGCTTACTCACGTGCCGTTGTCTGATACTTGGAATGATTTTGTTATCCTTTGTCAATTAAATAAGTCACTATTTGATAACGATTTTATTTTTTTAATTTTAAAATTTCTACTTTTTTATTTTTTAATTATAGTTTTTACCTTTATTCAAGAATTATTTGACTTTCTAGTTAAATTCTAAAAACAACAAATTTTAGAAAATTATTATTTTAATTTTTAAAATTTGACTTTGAAAACAAACAAAACATAGAACTTATGGATGGAAGTAGTATTTGTAAATTTATTTTTAAAATATAAAATAGTTATCAAACAGGTTTTTAATTATCATAGATGTAGAAAATCTATTAATGAGAGATGATATTTAGACACCTGGTAAAGAAATTGTTTTAATCGCTTATAAACCATTTTTATAGAAAAAAAACTTTGAAACATTCAAATTTTGATCTAATTTAAGTCCATTTGATAACTACTTTATTTTTTATTTTCTGATTTTTAAGAAATTAAACTTATAAACAATACTTTCGCTTATAGTTTTCTAGCTTTTTCTCTTACTTTTTAAAAATATTTTCCAAAATCATGCAAAAAAAAAAAAAAAAACAATGAAAACAAAAGTTTTGTTTGATAACAATTTGGTTATGAATTTTCTGACAGTTTCCTTTCTGTTTTCTTTACTATAATTTTTAAATTCTTCATAATTTTTTTTTAAGAGGCATTTAATTTTATGTTTCTGAAATTTATGTTTGTTTATTTTCTTTCAAATTTCTTATTATGATGTTCATTTTTTTAATATATATATGTATATAAATTCTTAGTTATATTCTAGAAATATTAAACAAATTTTCAAAAATTATATATATATATATATATATTTGCCTAGTTTTCAAAACTTATTCCTTAAAAACATAATTAAGAAAATTAAGAAGAAAACAAAGACCAATATGAATCAGCATCACACATCACATCCAATCTTATCTGTACAACACATTACTATATTTATCTCTTAATTTTCATTTTATTATTATTTAAACATACTTTCATTACGTCATATTTTCGTCGTGCTATCGTAGGCAGCCACGTCATGGCTGGCGCTCTTTTTATGTTATTATGTTATTATTTTTATTTTATTAAAAAAAATTACAAAATTATTCTAGAATGTTGGAAAAAGCCTAGCTGTTTCTTGTTCTCTTCCCCTTCCTTTGCCTTTAGCCCTCTCTCTCTCAACCTTTTGGGCTGGTCAATTCTTGCAGTCAAATATAAATAAATAAATTTTATATATACTATTTTCAATTGGAAATATTAATGATTCAATAAAAATGTTACTTATTAATTTTCATTATTATTTTTCTATTATAAGGAAAAAAGAAACTATTGCCAAAAATATCCACTAGTAATAAATATGTATTGTGTTTAGCACAAGATTTAAATATTGAGTTATATTTATTTTAACTAATAAATATGTATTCAGCTTTTGAGCTTGATTTCAAGCCTATTTTTTTCGTTATTTTTGTTAAAATATCATTTTAGTCCTTATATTTTGAAGTCTGTTCAAAATTTGTCTATGTATTTTGAAATGTCCAATATTAGTCCATATATTTTCAATAAATCTTAAATTTAGTGTGTAGACTACCAGCTTATTATTGATTTTTTCAAATACTTTTTATTATCTATTGACATTTTTACTAAAATATTTTCTTGCAAGAAAATTAAATATTATTGAAATAATTTTGATAAAAATTAACTTCGAGTGACTAAATTTAAGATTTATTAAAAGTATGACGACTAAAATTGAACCAACTCTAAAATATAAGGACTAAAATGATATTTTAACATTTTTTTTAATGATCTAATTACTTATATTTAATCTTTTTAAACTTCTATCTTGAAAGTAGGAGAGAGATTGTAAAAAAAAAAAAAAAATCTAAGTGAAATTTTATGGTAATTTTGGAGAGAAGTTTCTAGTGTATGAGTGTTTTATATGTGTAACCATGAGAGGGATTGATCTCAAAAAACTTAGAGGTTTAGAGTAGCTGGACAATTCATTACGTCTCTATCTTGGTAGAGAATTATTGGTCATATACATAAATAATTAATTATGTATGATTTGAAGAAGATAAATATAAATAGTCAAAATTTTGTACAAGTCAAAATTTAGAGCTATAAACTTTTTATGGGATGGCATTGGTTTTGTTAATATTATTGGCAAATGTGAATAAATTTATAGGAGTTCAATAAAAAGTTCTTTACCAAGCTAGTGATCATCAACTTCAATTGTTGAATTCTTCTATATTTTGGTTTACCTCTTTTATCTTGGTTTTTGTGTGTTGGACTGAAGAAAGGTGGGAGAGGTCTCCATTAGATGTGGCCCTTTTGGATGGAACCGAATGAATTAGGTGAGAATTTAGAAGCTATATAGACTTTTCTTGTAACGTCTTACGTCTAGGATTCTTCGAAGTCAAAATTTGACACTTGACGACCCCACATAATACTTGACAATGTCATTTTTACTTGTTTTAAACTGCTTCCAAGAGTGAAGGTTATCCTCACATACCAACACGGGTCATTTTAGCATGTTTTGTCCTCACTCACATACTTCCTAAGAAATTTTCCAAGAGTTGAGGTTGCCCAGTATAGAATTGCCCCAAGCTAAGCACACTTAACTTTGGAGTTTATGTGACTAATGTTATATGAATAATATCACCAAAAGATCATAAATTAGATAATCTTGTATACCAGAGAGAATATCTGAGCCCAACGAATTCGCGTTATCTCCCTAAGACAATTTTACTCACTTTAGTACATGAGTTCCATGAGTAATTGTCTCCTGGGATAGAACAGAATAACTTTCTTATAGAAGCAGCACCTCGTCCACAAGATCCAACGAACTATATTTTGTAGAAATAAACCGAACTTGAACATATTTACAAAAAAGGGAGAAATGTTTAATGAGAGAAAAATGCTTATGAAAAAATTGTTCTCAAGTGCAACTTGAAAAAGAGACAGATTTATAGACTATTCGTGGCCATTTGAATAGTCGTATCTTTTCTTCAAGTTGGTTATTTTCGAAAAGACATGTTGATTCATGAAACAATGCAACTCTACACGAATGGTCACATGCCATTTATTCCAACAATGCCACTGAAAAGGAAGTTGCACCTTGTTAAGTAGTAGGTTTCATTTTTTTTAAGCATTTCTTAACTGTACTTTTATATCATTCAGAATCTCTCTTATTCAGATGTGATCTCAGTTCATTCGTGTATCTTTCATAAACTCGAACGTTATTTTTCTAGCGACTATCAAGTCAACTATTGGTCAAATGATAAGTGGGATGAAGATTCAAAAACCATTGATGATCAAAATGGTTCCAAGTTACAAAAACCTTTCACAAACTAAAAAAAGTAGATGTACACAAAAGCAATGGAAGAAAAATCAAAAGTAAGAAAACCAATAATATTGAAAAGTTGAAGGATAAAAGAGAAAAGGAAGAGAATCTTAGGTTTGAGGAAGTGGGAAGGAAGGTTGGTAGATAGAGTTAGGCTATTTTGGGAAGACAACATCAACTCTAAAAAGATAACTTCACCCCACCATCCATGATTCCATCAATCTCAATCCCATCCATCACTCCTCTTTTTACTATCCCCCTTTTATGTGGGTCCCTTTTCTTTTCTTTTTTAATCCTCCCTTTGATCTTTTACTCTTTCAACTTTTTTTTTTTTCTCTCTTTTGTCCTATTAAAAAAGGTAAATATTACCCTTTATTGATGGTAAAAAGAAGTATCAACAAAGGTAAAACAGTCGACGAACAAAAATGTTAATACTACCTTAAGTTGACATTCAAAATATATAAACAAAACAAACCTATAATTGACGGGTGTTTCATATAGTTAGATAGCCAAAAAAACATCAATAACAAAGATTTTTAGTTGACATTCTTTAATAGTTGACACTGGCATTATTGACGTTCAAGAAATATCAACTATAGTCTTTGTTGACGTTCAAGCCAAATTTATAGTAATGAAATTGTATTGCTTTCTGTATTTGAAATAAGATGATTGAATTGTGCATTAGAGAGAAAGGATACTAACTAGTTAGAATTCAAGTCAGTCTAATTAATATGTGTTATAATTTTTTTCTATTTTTCTCAACATCAATTAGCTTAATTAACTCAACATTGGTCTAATTAAGTTAATATCATGTGCTTCAATGTACATTCATTCATTTTCTATTTTATTATTATTTTGAGCATGCATCCACTCACCAAATATATACACACACATTTAGAATCGTGAAAATGTATACTCTATTAAAAAAAAAAGTCAGTTCATAAAAAACTATATTATATTGAGATTTTAATTGAAAATATCTTATGCTATGTTTTCTACTAGATGAAAATATGACCTTTATTAACTTTAAAACTATTAAAGTTTGAATGTACGTGCGTAAATTAAAAGTTGTCTAATAATTTTAAGAGAGTCTTTCAAGTAATTATTCAAAGTCCATTTTTTTCTTTTACGAGTTGAAACAAACATTATTGAAAATAATTAGTTTATTATTGAAAATAATATCAAAATGGAAAATTATTGAGCTTTTACTTATTCAAGTTTGACTTATTGTTCCTTCACCTTCAATGGAAGACAAAGCAATGAAATGACAATGAGAGTAAAGACTTTCTTGCATATACTCGAGCTTGTTTTACTCAACTTTGAGTTGTTTTTTCATTGAATTTTCTAAAAGTTTCAATTTCATGATTTATGAACAATTTTTTTTTTATAAATTTTATGTACGTCGATTGCTACATTCGTATATCAGTTACGGATCAGATTCGTTTATTTACGTTACATAGTACAAATGCAAAACTAAATCGTAATGAGATTTGTAAAAATGTTGACAAATTCTTATAAATTTAAAAATACAATGTTAATTTTAAGACGTCACTCGAGTGGAGTTGGATGCGCTAGAGGTGATTAATTATCTGCTTTGTAGAAATGAAGCTTCGCTTGTTGAGATTGGTGTCTTCATTGAGGATATTTTTTTTTGTTGGGAACTCTGTTAATATTGTTTTTTTTTGGCACATTTCTTGAGAGATGAGAATAAATCTTTGTCCATGCTTTAGCGGTATTAATTAACATCCTAAGATTGTTCTTTGACCTGGAAATATGCTTTTTCGAGATAACATTCTTTCCCTAATTTGTGACGGGGAAGCTAAGAAGTAGTTAGTTGTGTGATGTTTCTAGTGGATTATTGTTAAAAAAAATATATGGTTAAATTAAAAATTTTAGTCCAAAGTTATGTTTGCTCAATTTTGGAAAATGTGCAATTGATTTCTAACTTTTTAGTTCTTGTCAGACAGGGTCCTCAAAACTTAGATAATTTTCAAACATACTCTATATACTGTAGGAGTTATCAAGTTATCAAACTTGTCTCTGTCATCTTATTAAGGTTAAAAAAACACGAACCATAAATTTTTATCAAAGTAACAATTTAGTACCTAAAATTCAATTTATAACGATTTAGTCTATGTATTTTTAAATTTGTAATAATTTAGTTCATAAACTTTAATAGGTAATAATTTAGTCCATACAATTTTAAATTTGTAACAATTTAATCCCTATCATAAATTTTTTTAATTAAACTTTAGTGGGATTTCTTGGTTTATATATATATATTGATCAATAAATCTATTAAGGTTCAAGTGTGTTTACAAACTCCAAAATCGCTAATTTCATAAAATATAGTGTCCAAATTTTCAAACAATTAGTATTTTTATTCCAATAATTGTTTCTTGTATAAACATAATTTTAATCAAAATTAGTCAATTCAAATCCAGATAATCAGTTTTGAATATTTATTCCAAATCAAATGTAACCTTTTTTTTCTTTATATATGTATTCTATATATATAATTTTATAGATTGAGCTTTTTAGATTGATTTTCACTATTCAAACTATTAATTCCAACTATTTATTAATCATTTTAATATTATCTTTATGTTATTAAAGTTAAGTACCAAATATGGTTCACATTTTTCATACTTGATAGGACAATCTTATAAAAAATATTCCTATGAAGCCAATAATAATAATAATAATAATAATAATAATAATAATAATAATAATAATAAAAGCTATCTATTTTTGCATATTGTAAACACACATACTTAAATGAGATGCAAGTTTATCAATAAAATTATGATCATATATAAATTAAGCACACGTATATTATAATAGAATCCTATTTATAAAGCCATGGGATCTTTTAATCTATATGAGTGATTTTAGTAATTAATTTCTAATTAAATTGACCATGAAATGTTTTAAAAAGACATGATGTCATGATTCGTTCACCAAATAAAGCTACTATATCTATAATTTAGAAAGGTTAGAGCTTCGTTTTTGTAGCTAAATTCTAAAAATAAAAACATGTTTTTAAAAAATTACGGTCAGTTTGATAACTTTTTCGTTTTCGGTTTTCGATTTTTTAAAATTAAGTCTATTTTTCTTCATTTTCTTGTCATGGTTTATACCAATCTTAAGTAGAAGAGTTGAACTCTTAGTCAAATTTCAAGAACAAAAAAAAGTTTTTAAAACTACTTTTTTTAGTTTTTAAAATTTGACCTTGTTATTGAAAACATGGGTAAAAAATGAATATCAAAACAAGGAATTTAGAGCTGGAAGAGGCGTTTATAGGCTTAACTTTCAAAAACTAAAAACTAAAAACCAAATGGTTACCGAACGAGGCCTAATTAGGCCTTATTTGGTAACTATTTAGTTTTTTTTATTTTTAAAACTAAACCTATAAACATGACTTCCATCATCGATTGATGTATTTTATGAGTATTTTCAAAATCGAGCCAAATTTTGAAAATTAATAAAAGTAGTTTTCAAAAACTTATTTTTCGTATTTGAAAATTGACTAAGAATTTAAAAGTTTATATAGGAAATATGAAACCACGAGCGAGAAGCATGTGAGAAAACAAGTATAATTTTCAAAAGTTAAAACAAAAAACAAAATAGTTTCTAAATGGGACTTTAATTTTCAAATTTTGGTCGAGTTTTTAAACGATAGTAGAAAGTAGATCATATAACGTAGAAACAATTAGTATAATTAGTATTCATAAACTTAATTTTTAAAATTCAGATAGTTATAAATCAATAAATAGTATTTATAGACTTATATATAGATTTTTAGCTGCAAATAATTGGTTTTCCAAAGAAGAAGAAGTTGACCAAAGCCAAAAATCCAAAAGAAACAGAAACAAGAAATAAAGATGAAGAGAGAAGAGACAAAAGTCTCATGACTAATATGCTAAAGAAATAAAATGGTATTAATTTAAAATTTTAAGAGCATGTTATCAACATTTTTAATGTCAAATTTATTATTAAAAGTTCAATTAGGTATAGTTATCAACAAAAATATGACTTAATTAATTAAGACACATGTTTTAATAAAAAAAATAAAGAGATTTGATTCCTCACATCTCACCTCTGATTTAAATAGTTAATCTAGAGTTTAAATTACTAAAAAGCTAAATTATTAAACCATAATGAATCAGTAAGTTTCAAAACATTGAAGATCAAATAGAAATATTTCAATTATCAATTTCATTGAAGCAAAAGTATACTTTACTAAAAAAAAAAATTGTAATTATACCATGTCAACTTGGTCTTGGATATTACAATTGTAACTATTAATTTTAATTTTTAGACCAAGAGCTATTGATAAATCTTCAAGGGTCTTCGAATTTTTTTTTTTGTTAAATTACATTTTCGTCTCTTTATTTTGAAGTTTATTTAATTTTAATCTCAGTACTTTCAAATGTCAAATTTTCATCTCTATACTTTCAATAAAACAAGTATGGAGAATAAATTTAAAATTTATCAAAAACATTAAAATAAAAAATATAAAAATATAAAAACTAAAATTGAACCACTCTCGAAGTTTATGAGCCAAATGCACCTAAGAGTTAGAACAAAACTTTTTTGTCACCAATATAATGACTTTTTTCCCCTTAATAATTTAGGTTTAAATTTTAAAATACTCCCTCTTTTCCCTCTAATTTTCTATTATTTTATAGATCTAACTAAATCTAATGTTGGAAAAATATTTATAATATCGATATACCAAAATAATTGGCGCATCCTTGAATAATGATGTGACACATTTTTAAATTATTCTTACTTTTACTCGTACAATAATACGAGGTGTAAATTGTAATTTGGCATTATCATCTGAATAATATTAAAAGGGATAAATTTTCTAGAACCAAGCCAAACTATGCGTTAAACTTATTTTCCATATGTAAAAGATGAAAATAACAGAATAATTACTTTTTATAGATAATTACGAATTTTCTCCTTCTTTATTTAATAAATAAATCATACTTGTGTGGTTTGACAATATTTAATAAAGTAAATAGACCAAATTATTAATTATTAAAGTATAAAAATAAAATTGTTACAAATTTAAAAAATTAAGATCTAATCCGTGACAAATTAAAGTTCAACAATTCAATTGCTATCTTTTAAGGATAAAAATATTTTTTATAAATAAAAATGTAATATTTCAAAATTTATAGAATAAATCGAAATTAAATAAAAAATTTAGGGAAAAAATATTTGTCACAAAAAAAAATTATAGAGTTATTTTCAAATATAGAAAAATGAGTCAAATATTTATAAATATAGAAAATTTTTATTGTTTATTAACAGCACGATAGATCATGATAAACTTTTATCGCTGATAGATAGTGAAATTTTTTAACATTTATAAATAATTTGAAAATGTTTTTTTTGTTTATAATAATTTCTTAAATTAGGTATCCTTCATATTGAAATAAGGAAAAATAAAATAATAAATGGGGAAGAGAGATGTTGAATCAGAGGCGTACGCGTACTGAAATCGCCGTGTGAGTGAGATAAAATTGACTACACATATCCAACCATGGTTAATATCTAACCCTCATCTCCAATTCCCTCCTTTTTATATAATTACAAAAATAGTAAATTTAGATCACTTACAATTATGATATTAAGGGGACGTTTACTGGGGAGTAAACCTAATCAATTAATCGTAATTTAAAAAGTGGGATTCTTTAAATATATTTTCAGAAAATTAATTAACATTATGTAAATTATTAATAATAATAAAAATTTATTACAATGGTAGTAATTTTGATTATGGAGCAGTAAACATGACATAAATTTTTGTCAACATATTGATATCTTTATTGATATTTTTAAATATTCAAAAGTTCAATAGCAACATATAAAGGGGTGAATTGACATTTTCATTACGTAGTAAAAAACTATTAAATATACTAAATAAGCAACAAAATGTTACTAATGTAATATAATTAAAATGATAGACACTTTTAGTTAGGCTCCATTTAGTAACAATTTTATTTTTTTAATTTGTGCTTGTTTCATCTCAAATTTCCAATTATAATTTTATCTTCGTTAAAGAAACACTTAAATTTTTTTTGGACAAATTTTATAAATAAAAACGAGTAAAAAATTGATAACATAATATAAAAGCTTGTAAGTAAAAGTAGTGTTTGTAAGTTTATTTTTTAAAAAATTATAAACTAAAATTAAGGCTTCATTTATTAACTATTAAATTGTTTGTTTTTTGTTTTGAAAATTAAGTCTATAAAAATTGAGAAATTTAAAAGCTTATTATTATTTTTTTTTTTTTTTTTGAAATAGGGCTAGAGGAAGTAAACTTTGATTTTCAAAATTCAGAAACTAAAAACGAAATGAAATTAAGATCTCGAGAATATTTTAAACTGGGGTTAGAATGGTCATTTTATTTTGGTGTGACGGGGGTTTAGTACGGAGCAAAAAAAAGTAATGCTGACGCGTGTTCCCTTTCGAAACAACGCGTTTTCTTCCTTCTCTACCGCCCTATTTATTCCTCCTCACCCATTTCCCCATTTCTTCCTCCTCACTCTCTTCTTCTTCTTCTTCTTCTTCTTCTTCTTCATTCAATTCATCCATGGCTTCCTCTGATAATCTCCCTGCCTTCCTCAACCCCTGGCCTTTCCGTTCCACCTTCCAAGACCCATGGATTTCCGATCCTTTCTCCCGCGAATCCCAATCTCTCACCAAAGCCCTCCACACTTCCCTTCTTCCCTCCGATTCTCACGCCTTCTCTTCCTTTCTCGACCTCATCTCTTCCGATTCCGCCGATCCCACTCCCACTGTCTCCGGAATCTCCGCTGCCGCTGCTGCTGGTGCCGTTTCTGAGCCGGACACTGCTGCTGCTCCCAAGCGACAGAGGACTACTTCTGCGATTCCTCCTAATGGAGGGAAGGTCTCCAAGCGCAAGTCTAGGGCATCGAAGAGAAATCACACGACGTTTATTACGGCGGACCCGGCGAATTTCCGGCAGATGGTACAGCAAGTCACTGGAGTTAGATTTGGTAACTCGCAAATTCAGATTCCGCCGGTGTTTAAGCCGGAGCCTCAAAGGCCTACTGCTCGCTTCGCCGTATGTGGCGGTGATGGACTCCCGACTCTTGATACCTCCGCGTTTTTGCTTAATCACCACCAGCAGAACTCCGGGAGTGGGTCGGAAATTACTCACCCGGGCCCACTCGCGTTTGGGCCGGACTTGGGCCTGCAGAATAACTGCCCAATCGGATCGGATTTTGATACATTTTCGTCTTTTCCCACTCTGGAGTCGTGGAAGGCAGTCAACTGATAATGGATGGATAATTTCTTTCTTTTTTTTTTTTTTTTTAATTTTATTTTTTGGAAATTAATATTAGTATTTTCTTCTTTTTTTTTAGTGGAGGATCTTGAGGTAGTAAGATGATGGGGATGGACATAATGGTTTTTTCCTTTTTTTCCTTTTTTTGGGGGGAAAATTAGTGGTGTAATGTAACGGTAAAAATAGTAAAAATATTAATGCCTACTTTTTTTTGTTTTTGTTTTTTTCTGCTTGCAAAGAATTCGAAATTTTTATTCTTTGTTATTATTACGGTTTGTTATTTTGAAAACGACGACGCATTTGCCTTTTTGACTCAGCTTGGATTTCGAAAATGGACCGAAGCTTCGTAGCATTGCCATTATGGAAACAAACTTAAGGCAAATTTTTAATGACAAAAAAATTCAAACAATTGAAATTATAACATAATGTTACAAGGACAACATAGTTCGATTAACATATTTTCCATTAAAAAGTCTATAGTTTGAATTTACAGCGCATACAAAAAATGCACACTTTGGCAAATTTGTTTCAAGTTCAATACATTGAATTTTAACTATAAGAGGTATAATAATAAAAATGATGAGAACGCAAACAAAACCAAAGTCAACAGACTATATATTATATTTATATATATTTGTAAAATGAGCTTCAGCATAATTAGTATGCAGGGACTCTCTTGAAGTTAGAATTGTAGTAAAAAATATTGTAAATTATGGAGGCAAAAATAGCCCAAAATATGTTGATGATGTTAAATATTTTGACCCTTTTGACTAAATCCCCAGATTTTCTTTAATCAAATTCCCTTAAATGGGGTTGGTTTGTTTATATAAATATTTGTGGAATTGGTTGGAGTTAGTTTCAATTCTCATAGTTAAAAACCATTATAATAATGTAAACTTAAAACCATTTTTTTTTTTTTTTAAGAAAAAAAAATTCTATTTTGATTTCTTCTCGAAGGTTTTCATTTGAGTTTTTTTTTTTTTTTTTTTTTTTTTTTAAGAATTTTTTTTTATTGTATATAAAGTCATGTAAATTTTATATTATAGTCCATGTATTTTTATTTTTTTGTAAACAAAAAAAAAAAAAAATCTATCTGAAGGCTTTGAAATTTTTATTTTTAATTTATAAGATAACTTTTTTTAAATTAAATCCAAACGATTGCTAACACCATGCTGAGGTAATATTTCTTTTTTCCTTTCCTTTTTTTTTTTCTCTCTCTTAGTAATCTTTTTGAAAATCTCCACTGTTTTGGTTCCTATTTTCAAACCAATGTTGTTTTCTTTGCATAAAGTTGCTTCATAAAGTAAAGCATGGAGACTCACATAAGCAAATTCCAATCCTTCATATATATTTTACTAGTTTTCATCAACTTTCATCATAAGGTTCATGAATTATGGTATTAAACATCTATTATAATAATCATATCGATTTTTTAATTTCATTTTCTTGAATTTTTTGCCCAATAATCAAAGTTTATAGATATGTTTTGTATCTCTATTGAAAAGTTGGATTTCAAACATATCCTTCTAACTCTTCAGCTCTTTTAAAAGTATTGCTTGAGTTAATGCCATTAAAAAAAAAAAAAAAATTGAACTTCTTGCAATCCACTCCAACCACGTAACAGAAACAATTAAAAAATATTAAAGAAAAAGAGAAAAAATAAATTTGTCACATAATTAATTAGATGGACTGCAAAAAGATAGATACAACCCAAAATGCATTTTTTTTTTTAAGGAAGTGACAAAAACGAGAAGTCTCAAAAGACTAATAGTACTATATATTATCTTCTATAATATGCTATTACGTATTGTATATTTGATAATTAGAGATATAATGATAGAGAGTTTTTTAAAATAAAAAAATGAGGAAAACTATTTATACAAAATATCAAAATTTTTAGATAGTTGTGATAGATGCTGATAGAAGTCTATCAGGGTCTATCAGTGATAGAAATCATCTATCAATGTGTTTTTTTTTTTTTGCTATTCTTTGTAAATAGTTTGACATTTTTTCTATCCGTGAAAATTTCCTTAAAATAATTTGAATTTGATTAACTACTTGAACTTTAATCATATATTACATGATTTTTTTTACATAACAAATCATATAGATGATTAATTGATTTCATTGCAAAGTTAAATTAGATTTGAGAGTGGAAAGATGAAAAAGTATGGATCGGAAAAGCAAACATTTGGCTTTTTTGCTTCTATAAAAAAATAATAATAATAATAATAAAAAATGAATATATCCAAAAACGTCCTATCAAATATGGTCTCTTTTTACCTTTTATCTTTAAAGCGTAATTTTTGGAGGAACCAAAGAAAAGGTAACTCGCTCTCAATCTCCATCTTTCATTTGTGTTTTGTAAAGGAATCTTATACTTTTGAAAGGCTCAAAATTTAAAGTTAGAGAATCCCAATTTGTTAATCTTAATGGGATACATATGATTGTTATATGAGTGAGTTTTTTAAAAATAAAAAATTAACCCAAAAGAAAAAAAAAAATTCATAGATAGCGACGTTATTAATATCTTCAGTTTAGTATTTCGATCATCTCATACAGTTGACCAAATATTTGAAGCGAATTTGATAAGTTTTTGATAGACTATGAGAAATGCTCTAGGAAGTGATATCAAATGTGAATTGAACTGCATTTTAGTTAGGGGTAAGAAAAGCTTATACTCGATAGTGGATTGTCATGTTCTACGTCGACATGTATTACATCTAGAAGGTTACAACACTACCAAAGCTACTTACGGCGACATCTTAACATATCACAATTGCAATAGTGACAAGTGGTTGTCTTGTTTAAATTGATACTCTAGTAAGGACAAAATAATTAAATGGAAGGCAAAGATGAGACGGAGAAGTTATTCCCGTCTTCACCCTATCTTGTGAACATTCCTAATTTTACTCTATAAACTTTTTTTTTTTTTTTAAAGTATCACATTCACCAATATAATAAAATACCACATTGTAAAGTTTGTTCTACTTCTACTCATCCACATCAACTTGACACAATAATATTTTCTATATACCGTATTTACTCATAACACATTAAAAAATTATATTTTTTATATACCCTGTTTACTAGAGTTTAAATATGGAGATTAAGGTTTTTCCCCCTAAACAAAAAGAGATTAAAGTTATAATTTGACTATTAATTTTCGATATAATACAAATATGAATATTAATTTGATAAAATAGGTTACGTACGTCAAATAAAGATGCCAAAACTATTAGCTTTTTGTCACATACCAATGCAAAAGAGATTCTCTTAAGAACTTTCCCATTATTCTTTTTATATTTCCAAAAATATTATGGGCTTTTAATCAATAAATAATTATTATAAAACACCCCACTTGAGCAAATTATCTATAATTTTTCTTCTTCATCATTTCTTTGAATAGTGGAAGATGTTGAAATCTCTACTAGCAATATAAAAATGGATACCTTTAAGTAATATCAATACACATGATGTTTATTAAAAGCAAGAGGGTTATAACAAAAATGTACAAATAATTTTAAAAGTAAATAGATTTTCAAAAATCAAAAAGTTATCGAACAAAAAAAAATAGATAAATTTTAATGGAGGAGTGCATAATAATACATAGTAATGTCTTAAAACCCCGTGCTTGTCGATGTGATCAAGATTCAAAAAGAAAAAATGCACACGACCTTCACGTGACAGTAATGATAGATTTGTATTTTAGGAAGAAAGGACCTGCAAATTAATAAAGAAAATGGCTCTGATGCCAAATGTGAAGATGAAAAACGATAGAATGGAGAATAAATCAGAAGTTATGATAGTGAATTTATAAAAAGCATGATATGAAGTTTACTTCTTCCTCTTACGAGATTAGGATGAGATGAATCTTTTCTTATCTTACATAAGTTTCATGATTAAATTGAATCAACGATTAGTCGGCACGTGTATTTTTTTTTTTTTTTTTTTTTTGACAATATGTGAGGTGAGGAAATCGAATCACTAACTTCAAGGTTGATAATACAAATACTATGTCAGTTGAACTATACTCATTGTGGCACCACCTGTATTTATTTGATTCTAACTCTAGTTTATTTTAGATTTACTTTTCTTAAATTTTGATCTATTTTGTCAGATCTAAATTTAATCATAACCGTATTAATTAAGACAAGAATAAATAACAAATTTCGAAATTTGTCAAGCTTAGGAGTTTTTCAAGTTAGACATGATTAAACATATAGTTGTGCCGTATGATATTTAGTTTGATTAAAAACGTGAAGTTAACACCTGAATTGCAATTTTAATTAATTAAATTTATTTAAAATGGGAAAATCATGAGTTGTCGTGAATGGAGTTTGTATAATATAATTAATTAATCATTTAAAAGGTCTTATTTTTTTTATTAATAAACCTTAATTAATTAATTATTTTAAGTGCACATGAGTTCACTCAAAGTCAAAAAGTTAAATTAAATTAATTGGTAGCTAATGTGTTAGGTAGTAGGTGTAGGCTGACTTTGGTCTACAAATTACTTATTTTTTTTAAAAAAATAAAATAAAATAAAATTTGCAAAATATTTATATATTTGTTGTTTTGAAGCTAAGGTTTGAAGAGGTCTAAGGGGCAATTTCCCAAGAGACTCAAAATGCACATGGGCTTGCTTCTCATCCTTTGACCATTTGCATTTTGATTTTCCCAATTTATTTTTATTATTATTCTAAACCATTCAAATTCTCCATTATTATTTTCTTTTTCTTTTTCCTAATTTAAATAGAATTTAAATGATGAAAAAAGGATGAGGTCAATATCAAATTTATCCTTCCTCAAAAAAAAAAAAAAAAAAAAAAAAAAAATTCAAATTTATGTTGAATAATTGATTGAAACTTTTATTTTATTTTGGTGGTATAAAAAACTAATATATAGATTAAAATGAAATATTTTTTTAAAACCAACAATATATGAACCAAACTAACCAACATTAGAAAGACAACAATCGACCTCAGAAAACCGATGATTCCAAACAAAAAATTTCTTCTACCACACATGAGAGCAACTTCACTACTCGCCCATGAGACCAGTTGGTTTGCTAATTGATTCCGTGATCAAACTCTATGTTAAAATTGTCGCTCATTTACTTTTTTACTGATCTCAAGAATCTCTTCCACCAGGAATATACAATGGTCAAAATGAAATTTAAACTATTAAAATTTTAAGTTAGTTCGTTTAATTTTAAAATTTCAATAAAAAGTACAATTAAGATCCATTTGAATTAACTTTTTAAGTATTTATAAACACTAAACACTTAGAAAATCAATTTAAACAGACTTAAAAAACTCAGACACCAAATTTTCTTGCTCATTTCAACTATATCTTAGATCTTAAGAATGTGGGTTTTAAAATGAGACTAGGACCATTGACTCAACTCAAAACACAACAATTAAAAAATAAATTATAAAAAAGACATAAATTTAATTTAAATGAAAATAAAAAATAAAAAAATATTATATGTGTGTTGGGGAGATCACACGTATCAAGGGTCCATTGGGCAGCGTCATGTTTAAGGTCAATGTCAAACCGTTTGCAAGGGACAGCATACCATAGAAAATCCAATCAATTAATTAAATAATAACAATATATTATATACTTTATTTATATATAATATAAAAAAAATCTTTTAGAAGGAATATTTTTGTGACAGATGACAGATGTAATAACGTATTCCTAACATGGGATTTTCAGGACTTTTTCAATAATTTAATAATTTAAATATTTTTTGGTTTATTTTAATTTTTATACCTTCAAAAATATTTATTTTAATCTTTATATTTTAAAAAATTAATAATTTTATTTCGAGATAAAAATGAGACTAAAGTAATATTTACGTGTGATGTGATTATACTTTTTTAAAAAATGGATTGAATTTAATTGAATTTAATAGTTTTTTTTTTTTTGGGAACGAAGACTGACCAAGTAAACGGTGGTGTTGCTGTCTATCTCTTTCGGTGGGCCATGAAACGCACCGCATTGATTGATGCTTTTGATTAATTTCATTTTTCTTTGCTTCCTCGCTTCACCTTCATAATTAAAATAAAAAATAAAAAAATCAAGTCTTCAATGGATTGCAATCCAAACCAATTACAGTAAGATTCTTTCTAAAATATACCCTTTTTAAAAAAGGAATATTGTATTCTTATCTCATACTTTACGATTCAATTAATCTATTTTATACTATGATACCTCGTGTCATCAATATCTACACATATTTATGGTAAGTATTGGAATATAAAAGATTTATGGTATATAAGTAAGGTCAAAATCGTGATTGATATGAAATATATGTTAGATGAAAATATAGGAATATAAAGAAATTATGCATTATCATAACATTATATTCATAACTAAAAATACCCATTTAATCGGGGTTTCAGAAAACTTTGTTCTTTACGTGGAGAATAAAGAAGGAAGGTGAAAAGATTTCTCACTGTTGGCTAAACAAAAACATGAATAAGAATTATATTCCTTGATCCCGTCCCTTATAATACAATAGATATTGTAATATATAAAGTGAAGACTATGGATCATAATATTGAAATTTTAACTTTTAAAGGTAATGGGGATCGAACATTTTAATTATATTTTTGCACATAGAATATCATTGGTTTTTGTTAAAAAAATTTATAATTTTTCTTTAAATGTGAATTGCGTTAGATAATTTAACCTAGGATTTTTTTTAATTGAGAATAAAATAAACAGGCAAAGAATCCGAACTCGTGAATTTCCCACATTGATTCCCGCAAAACTAAACGTAAGAAAATTTGTGGAGATGAAAATTAAAATAGGAATGGAAACAACCCGTTCGTAAACATCTATACTCACAACATCAATCTTTTAAAAGTCTACGTAAACTCCTAAAATAATCAAAGTAGATGTATTTTGTCATCCTTCATTTTCAAATAATTTATGAAGAGTTGAGTACCAAATAATTAGAATTTCATACCAAATCCTTACTATTACTATGTCAAAACTTTCCTTCATTAGTGACTTAAAGCATAAGAGTAAGCTTTTTGTTGGTTGGCATCACATTAGTGTAATTTCATCTACCCCACATTTCTTTTGTTTTATATGTACATTTAAATCCTTGATTGTGGTTTTTAATTTCATCCCCCGCAAAAATAAAATATATTTTAGATTAAATTAATTTTAAAATTTGTGTCCAATAAATTAAACTTTAAAATGTGTTGAATCGGTTTTTAAAAACTTTGTTTAATTGACTAAAAAAATGATTGTTTACTTTTCTTTTAAACTCGATGGTCTCCAATTGCATAATTAAGTACCATCCTATATTTAAATTATTTAAAATATTTTTAAAATTTGAAGTAAGTTCCAATTATATGTCTTTATCATTTAAAAGTTTTTTTTTACTTGAATCAATCCTTTAAAGCCTTTAAAATTGATTAAAAAAATGTTTCAATTTCATCATTAAAAATGGACATAATTTTTGTGTCGAATAGATTTCTAAACTTTAAAAGATATTTAATACGAACTATTAATTTTCATGTTTGTATTTTTTTGACCTTGAAAATTTAAGAAATATCTAATAAATTTTTGAAGTTTTTTTTTTTTTGTTAATCATTTAGTTTTTTTATTTTTTGCGTTTGAAAATTAAGTCTATAAATGTTACTACTATCCATTGATTTCTATGATTTGTTGTCTACATTTTAGAAGTGTTTTTAAGATGGAGGCAAATTTTTTAAAATTAAAAAAACTTAATTTTCAAAAACTTGTTTTGTTTTTATAAAATTGGATAAGAATTTAAATGTTTATATAAGAAATATGAAAATTATGAGTAAGAAATGGGGAGAAAACAAGAAAAAATTGCAAAAACTAAAAGCTATAAAACAAATAGTTACCAAACCGAGCATAAAATTTTAATTTTATGTCTAATACGTCTTTGAAATTTCAACTTTGTATCAAGTATGTAATTTACCAATCCAATATTTTTTTAAAACTCACGGCCCTACTATAAGTACAAGATATTAAATGATCGAAAGATCATTCAATTTTATAAGAATATATCAACTATATAATTTTGAAAAGTTTTGAATTTAATCACCAATCAACTGAAATATTTAAGTTGATGAGTTCTTTAAAGTTTAAAATTATATTAAATACTTGAGTTTAGACTTTAGAGACATATTTTGAGAAACTTTTAGACACAGCTTAAGAGTTCACAAACTAAAATTCCAATTTAACCCAAAAAATAAAATAAAGAAGAATACCAATTTATATAAAAAGTTGTATGAATTTAAACCCAAAATTAATAACTTTATTAATTTAAATCCTAAAATTGTAGATATATACAATTCATTACGTTCTATTTAGATAAACATCGCTTGAAACTTATAATCGTATCAATTACATTCCTAAACTTTTATAAATGGATCAATTTAGATTATTAGACACAACTTTCTATTAAAATCATTTATGTATTTACTTTAATCGTATATTTTGTTAAATCGATATTTGAAAAAGTCTACACATATTTGAGAATTAATTCATATGAAAAGTCTAGATTGAACGATTTAAAAAAAAGTTCAAGAATTTAATCGGTTCAAATTATAAGTTTTATACAATAATTATTTAACAAAAATTTAAAAGTATTGGAAAATGATATATTTGTTAAAGTTAAAATTTTAAATTAATATAATTATTAGTTAAAAATATAAATGGATATTTGTGTAATAATAAAATAGAAAGTATGGTTGGCTGCAAATCATAGGGGCATTTGGGTAAAAGTCAAACAAAAAGAATTCGTCAAATATTGCGGTCTGTACTTGATTGTACAGTCTTAGCCTTTTCTTCTTTGACGGATTGGGACCTCCACGGTTCCACATCATTACCCATGACTTTCAACTTCCTTTCTCACCGACTATTCACTTTACGCCACGTGTACCCATCCTCGTCCGTCTGTGCCAAATAAAAAAAAACTTCTCTTAAGGTAGGAGCTTATCCTCTGTGGTTATCCTCATCGTTGGCTGCGTGGAACTCCCTCGTCACTGCTTGCGTAAGAGAGAGAAATTCAAAGTTTTCGTCGTAATGACCGGTGAATTGTATTTTGTAGGATTTTCTTTTTTAAAAAATATAATAATATTAGTGGGGCCAGTTGAAAAGATGACGTGTCGAGTGGCGTTTTGTTTTTTTGTTGTCGAGCTGTCACCTCATAGCGAAGAACGGAGTATTATACAAGTTTTGATTCTTGACGACGTCATACTTGCGTTTGGATTACGTTCTTTTTTTTTTTTTTTTTTTTAAATTTTAACTTTTCCATTTTATTAGCAAAGTTTAATTATAAAAAAATATCTTTAAATTTTTTCATCTTATTCTAAATTTTCTCAAACGTTTCAAAAATATTTTTTATATAGAAACTTTTTAGAATCGGAATAGAAATTCTAAGTTATGATTTTTGTTCGAAGTTTTAAAGGATTTATACTCTTAGAGTAGTTTTAAAATGTTTATGAAAGTTGAGAATAATATTGCAACTTTTAAAAATATAAGAGTATTTTTAAAACAAATAGGAAATTTCAAAAGTATTAACTATAATTAAGCCTATGAAGGAATGTAATTCTTTTATTTTTTGTATGGAAAGTATTGTGCGAAGAAAGTCGACTTTATATTTAATGGAAAATTCTAAAGTTAAATTATAAGTTAAATCTAACTTTGAGGTAAGTGTTAATGAGGATTTTAAGTTTTTAAAAATGTTTAATAAGTTTTTAAATTTTTAATTTTATATCGAATAGATCTTTGAACTTTCAATTTTATGTTTAGAAGGCTCAGAAACACGCTTTTAATAATTCAAAACTGATTTTGATGATATGAAAACTATATTTAAAAGTATAAAATTAAAAATAAAATTAATTTTGAGTGATTAAAGATGTGTTTCGAAGTGGTTTTGAATATAACAAAAGTAATTTTAAACAATTTCAAAATCACACTCAAATGTGCACTAATTCTAGTAGATTATTGAATTTAAAATTCTGAAAACTCAAAATTAAATTTATAAATTTTAAAATTAAGAGATTAAATAAACACAAATCTCAATATTCATAAATTAATTTATAGCTTGATTTTAACTATTTTTTTGAATTGGGATGAGAAAAGAAGAAGTATAACTATATTATTAAGTAGTTATAACGTTCGACTAATAAAATAGTAAACTAATATAATTATACCAATTTAAACTCTAAACTTATTTCATAAGTGTATCAATTTACAACCTCCTTCAAATTTCATGTGAAATTTATAATTCAAGTCAATCAAATTCTTAAATTTTTATAAACCAATCAATTTAGATCCTTATTACGATTACCTTTGAAAATCATCAGTGAATTAATTCTCAAACGTGTGTAGACTTCTTTAAATATCATTTTTACAAAATAGACGATTAGATTAAATATATGGACATTTTTAACAAAAAAAAAATTGTCCAAGAATCTAAATCGATTTATTTATAAAAGTTTAGAGCTTTGATTGATACATAATTATAAGTTTCAAGGTTTTTCCAAACCAAACATATTAGAGAGTATAAATTGATACAATTATTAATTGAGAGTTTAAATTAATACAACTTCTAAAATTTAGGAATATAAATTAATATTTTTTCATTTATTTTTGTAGTATAGAAAGTATAAAAATAAAGCTTGAGTTCAGAATTTGATTAGAATGTTCTGTCTAAAATAGAAATAAATGAATGAAATAGCCAAACATTCTATGACCTAAAAAAAAAAAAAAAAAAAAAAAGGGGTTAGTTGTCAAAAAAGTTAATAATAATAAATGGTTAAGCTGTCTATTCATTCATATATATGAATTGTAACAAATATTGGTACATGCATGAAATCGCGGGATCTTTTCAATTTCCAATGCATGGACCACAAACAAAGGAGAAAAAAAGAACATTTTAGTCTAAAAAATTGCACTCATTCTTGTGGAGTTATCTATTACATGTTATCACGTGACAAATTTTAAAAAAAATAATAAATAAATAAATTCTGTTTTTTTTTTCTTGGTAAATGAAGGCGATGCATGAAGATAATTATAGTCTAAGATGTATCTAAGTATTACTCTTTTACCTTCATGATTTTATATCTTAAAAAAAAAAAAAATTAATATTCGCCAATATAAACATAATTCAAGGGATAGGTCATTTATTGCATTTTTTCTTTTTTTTTTTAAAGTTTGAAGTTTTGATATTCTACACTATTATTAAGATTTTTTTTCAATATGGTTATTGCATTTTACAATCATTATAAATTAGTTAAGTTCATGTTATTATTCACTTCACCTTGGATTTTAATTAAATGGAGTTTTCTCCTAATTTGAATAATATAACTCCCTTTATTCAACACGTGTTATGGTATTAGAGTAAATTTTTTCCATGTCATTTGTATGTGAATTTACCTTTGATTGTTTGATTTTTTTTCTTCTGTTCGATATCATGTTCTTTCTTTCGTTCTTCATTCTTCGTACTTCTTAATCTTTGTCATCAATCTTGATTTGGTCTTTGTCATGGTTGAAATGCAAAGAATACAAATATGACAACCTTTAAAACTTCAATTCTCGAATCATCGTATCTTGAAGTTCAGTTGAATCCATACCTTCTACATCATTAATTGCTCCGATGACGAATCTTGTGACTCATACACTTGCTAGATCTGGCAATTATTCTTACCGGAGTAAAGCAATAAAAGAAAAAAAAGGGCCAAAATTAATCGTTTAACATATAAAAGAAAAAGAAAAAGGGAAAAAAAAAAAACTAAAGCCAATATTCTAATGACGTTTGGTAATTTTAAAAGAATGACCCAATTATTTTAAATAAGTTAATAATGGGTCATATTTTTAATGTTATAATGCCTAAACTACCCTCCAATATGTGAGAAACTATCCACCGTTCATTAAGATAAATATGATAATCACGAAAACTAACAAAAACAACAATCTAATCATAGCAAGTTACATATGTTATTAAATATCTACATATAGTTCATATTTTAAAACGAAGTACAAATGTAATTGTATCAATCAAAATTCTCATATTACTATGGTCATAATTGAATTTGAAAATGACATCTTAGAATTTTTTGATTAGTCTAAGATGTGTCATAGATGATAGAAATGAGTTGTTGAGAAGAGTTCACTCATAATGGGCTATTATGACTTTTGCAAGTATCATTTGACTATTAATATCAACAAGAGCCTCAAAAAGAAAAGAAGTGTCCAACAAGAATTTCATTGCATTAAAGTTCATAATCTAGTTGACTTTGAATTTCATATGTGGCAGTTGAATAATGATACACTTATTTGTGCATATCTCAAAACGATCGCGTTTTTAAGATCATCACATACTAATTAATGTCTCGATAAGCTTTGGCGTTGAATGAAGCTAGGCTAAAGTTGTTCAATTATAGCTAATTGTCATACAATATTGACCTTAGTCCAACCACAATACATTTCTTAATCCAATTTGCTTACCCATCCCTATCGGTTACGATTCGGATAGAAGTCTAATATAGTTCAATTCGCAATATTAATAACTTCTCTAAAAAGATGAAACTAAAATAAAAATTGTATATTATTTTCTTCTTCAAGCCCATCATATTAAAAAAAAAAAAATAGAATGAAGAATGAGTTGAGATAAAATGGATTAACTAACATTAAAGGCCATTTTTCCAAGAAAGAGTCCACAAAATCATAAAATTAGAGTATAAAATCAATAGAAAGTACTTAGAAATAAAAACTCCAAAATCCACATCTTCATCTTCTCCCTCATTAGGCTTGTTGTAACTTAGCACCTCTTCCTCTTTAGTCTCATCTCAAAGGCTCCTCCATATTTGTAGAAAAAAGAGAGAGAGCTTCAAGTCAGAAGGTCGAACAAAGAAGATGAATCAGTAACTTTTTGTTCGATTTCACCCCGTTTGTACAAACGTTGCACTTCAAGACAATGCACCATACTTTTATTGGGGTACTTAAAACAGTGCTGGATACGAGGAATTTTGTAGCGATAATCAAAAGAATTTAACTTTCAACCTTGATCTCGCATTCCCCTATCGCAATTTTTGTTCAAAAAACAAATAACATTTTCCAAGAGGCTGAGACTAAGAACTAATAAGTCATCAAATTGTTATTTGAACTATCTCTGGTAACACAATCTGCAAGAAATGATCAATTATCATTGAGGATTGACCAAAATGCTTATTGAACGTAACACAAAAGTTATATATCCAACCCCATTAACAAGTGAAGATTTTACCTATCGTGTAATGATCTCTTTGTGGGCTTTAAAGGAGAGGATGACATTCCATGCCAAGGCAATGACATTAGCTGCAAGGACCTGAAATTCATTTTGCATATATGAAGTTTTAGAAACCGTATAACTCGATACTACGTCATACCAAATTTGTACAGGGATGTGTTTGAATGGCATGCTTTTCAGGACGTCTACAGAGACTATCATGTATATTAACACAAAATTTTAACAATGGTTCTCATCAGGGTCTCACATTTTTTAATGTTGTAATCATTTGTGCAAATCTTGGGAAATCCAGTTCATTGTATAACTTAAATCCAGCCAAGGAAAGAAAAGGAGTTGATCTCTCTACTACTCTACCTTCTTTATCCTTTTACTAAGATTTTAACAGCGTTTATACACTAAAACACTGAATAATAATATGAAGACAGTTGTATGGGAGGAAGGAGGTCATGGTTAAAGATGGTAAGCATGGTAAAATCCACTCTAAAGATGACATTGAATATGGGTAGTATTAGAGTAACATACTTCCATTAATCCCACGAGTTTATCACCTAACCTTTCAACATTTAGTGCGTGGATCTCATTGAAATACTTAGCATTCACAGCATCCTAGAGGATAATTGTAAAAATCCTACGCAACAAAGTCCGAAGGAATACATGAAATCTGGCAAAAGGCCAAATAACCTCCTACCCAAACTTGCTCCCCTAAAATTCATATTGTTTTTCTCAAACCAAAGGCTCCATAATATTGCAAAACAACCCCCATGCCAAAGAAACTGGCCCTTATCCCGAAAGGGCGCAGGAAGAAGAGCCTCCACCACCATAGATCCCCAAGTAAATGACCAGCATATTTTGAAGCTTCCTTGATGACATTTCAGTTTACACTTTACTACTTTGACTATAGTTTAGCTCATGATGATTAAATTAACAAGGTAATGTAATCGGATTCAGTTAGAGAAAATAAAAATATTGCATTTATTCAGTGATTTTAATCAATGAGAACAGAAATTACTATACTACATGAAATATTAGCTAAATCAAATGGTAGATAAAAACTGGACACAATTGGAATAAAGCATACCTGGAATTGCTGCGGAACAAATCTGAAGTTGAGAAACTGGAAAGGTATCCAGAGTTTCCAATTAGCCACTACAGAAGAAAACCACTCCTACAGAGCAAAAAAGTTACCAAAAAATAAATAAGAGAAGAGAACTATGAAGTATAAGTCTGAAAAGCCTATAAAATAAAAGGTTGTTTCTCTTGCTGGAAAGGAAGATGTTTGAGTGGCACCTGTTGAAGCTTGGGAACAATATGCGATGGCCGCCCTTCTAGTGTTACTAATCCGGTTAGAAAGACTCCAAGGAATACCGGAGTAAAAATGAACTGGAATTGTTGACATTACATTCAGAAACAGTACTTCAGGTTAAACAACTTATTTAGAATAAGTAATAGCTCTTACAATAATATGAATTACCTGATCAAGAAGAAGACGCAAGAATGCACCCGAAGCCCCTGGCAAGGTCACCAATTGACTAAGATACAAGTACCTACACATATACATACATTAAACATGTATCCAAAAGGATTCAAGAAAATGAAAATGATTTGAAAAGGGAAAACACTTCATCTTGAGTTTCGGATTGATGTATTGCATGTTTATGAGAATTATCCACTCAAAGCAATAAGAGATTGGTTTATTTCACATTTACATGAATGAATGAGTCAATAGCCTCTATTATAATGGGTTTTGACCTTCAAGATCGCATTGAACCAACTTGACTTTCTAAAATGTATTAACATGCTTCAGGATTTTAACAGGTAACTTCACATGGGTCTTCATTTGTAATCACATATCAAGTAGCTCTGAAATTGTAAGAGACGAAAGTAGGGTTTTGAAGGAATACCAGAAATGCAATGCAGGACCAACTAACGCAAGTCCCAAAAGGGAAAATCTGAACGTTCTTCTCAGATCTGCTGATGGTGCTTCTTCAAAAACAAGCTATGCAAAGATGTTAAACATTTAGTTCAATAGTTCTTACAATATAAACAGATTATTATGCAGCTGGCGCACAAGGATGAAACATCTAAAAGTATACAAAACCTTTTTTATTGGAGAAAGTAAACAGATAACCAATGAGATCAAAGATAAAAATAAATATCCAAAGCAAATCATTCATCTCCAAGATGATCCTTCAACGTGCTACTTTTCTTCATGAAAATACAATTTAGGTTAAACTACATGTCCTTGAACTTTCAAATTTTTGTCTATTAGGCCTTTGAACTTTAAAAAGTTTCTAATAGATCCCTGAATGTTCGATTTTGTACCTAATAGGACTCTAACTTTTCAATATTAGTAAAAAAAATGAACATTTGAAAATTTATTAGACAAGTAAAAAGGACCTATTGGACACAAAATTAAAAGTTTAAGGACCTATTAGACACCTTTCAAAAATCTAGAAACCTATATAATATTAATGTCTATCAATGTTTTTTACACAAACCTAGAAGTTCAAAAACTAAACATGTAATTTATCCTACCATTAATATAATTGCAATCGTTTTTAGCATCCAACAGCCAACATAGTGTAATGTGGGTTTGCAAAAATAATCTGTAAGTGTAGTAAATATTCCCACATCCAAATTTTAAACATAATAATAGGATCTCGTATTTTTATTCATTATGAACAATTTTATCATATTGCCCTCAGTGTCAATCTGCTGTAAAATTCACCACACAACTTTATCAAGATTATATGTGTCTCGAAAACTCATGTCTATTAGTCTATCACCACTTTCTATAATAGTGAAACAAAATCTTCAACAAAGTCAGCATTGCAAATCACTTAGAAAGTTTATGGATTCCTAGAGAATATATTAGGAGGCAAACCTGGCAAATTAAATCTCCCAGAGCATTTAGAATCCCAGATGTCACAGATTTCACCAAAACAGGGTATTTTGCAAGAAGAGTCAAATACCTGAAATAATACAGAATCAAGTTTTTTCTTTTTTTTCTTTTCCCTTTCAAACAAGGAACAACAGGATTGACAATAAAAAAAAATAATAATAATAATAACAATAAAAAGAGAGGCGTTGGAAACTTGAAAGAGATTTGGAATCAATTTCCAACTTACTAGGCACCATAAACTCACAGATTCACATTCTGCTGAAAATCAAAAGAACTACTGACAGGGACTAAGTAGTACGCTCGAAATGACAATGACGCGTGTTAAATCACAAATAAAGAAACAGGATACATTTTGTCCTTTGTTAATTGCGATAGTGATCAAATATGATTGGAGGTTGTCCTCATGCAAAACCAACATTCCATAGTTATATTTCAATCAAGTCTCATCCACAGAAGTCTATCTATGACTATGACTAGGAATTGATGACTATTGTGCCCTGATTGGAACAGTATTTTTTTTTTTTTGAACAGTATAAAAGACCTATTAGGGTAGTATTGGTAAGTATGGATGCTAGAAGGAACATGAACTAGATAGCTTGATTTATATTAAAAAAAAATGCAAGAGTCCCGCACTGTGAAAACTTATTGTCCAAGAAAGAAGTTTATGCACTGATTGGATCTGTATAAAATGCCTATTAGGGTAGTATTGGAAAGTGTGGATGATAGAAGGAACTTGAACTAGATTTTCTTTCGATAAAGGACCAACTTTCATTAAGAAAATGAAAGAATACAAAAAAAAAAAAAAAAAAAAAAAAAAAAAAAAAAACAAACAAACAAAAGGGAGCACCCTAAAAAAGAGGGTCTTCAATCTAACAAAATAAGGACCAATGAATAATTATAAGAACTTGTCATAGACGCCTAGAGAGAAACATTAAAAACTTGGCAGGGACCAAACATCGAAAGGTTCCCTCTCAACCCCTCAAAAGATCCTACTATTTCTCCCACCCCAAATGCCTCACGACAAAACACACACCCCAACCTTCCATAAAAGAAACCCCTCTCCCTCTGAGGAGCGGATGGAAAAGGAACTCCTCGATCATAACACTAAAACTTTTGTGACCAACTAACTGGTAGTCAAACACCCCGAAGCAGCTTGAACTAGATGAGTTGATTTATATTAAGAAAAGAAATGCAAGATTCCCGAACTTTGAGATTTTGAATGGCAATCTCTTTACCTCATTCTATTTATAACCAAACTTAAAAAAACTTACAAACAAGCGAGTAATATCCTTAGCATTTCCTTACTCGTCCACAATCCAACCTTTCATCTATCTCTTCTTAAATTCATCCACGATCTCATCCTCACAAATTCATAATTTTTTTGCTTTCAATTAATGTAAACCAATTAAGCTAGGAGGCCTCCTGTTTTATATCTAGCCATCTGATTCCTGCTCATATTTTCCTTTTCTTCCTTTTTTCTGTTTCACACCTCCAGTAGTATTTCTGCACAAAGTCGAGGGTTTCTAACCATCCACCCATATGCTATGTCACCCATCCATCGGAACTTGATTAGAAGAGGGATAAATTATCGAGCATAGCACAACTGAATTTTGTTTTGAAGCGGACACAAAAGATCAAATAGATTGGTTTAAGACCCCATCAAGTCTTTCTAGTTAGAGTTACATAAGTAGATATTGATTCCTTTTTTTCATTTTAAAGAAAATACGAACCACAAAAAGGTGGGGAGAGCCATACCCCAAGCTAAGGAAGTTAAAGAGACCTCTTCCAATTGGAATAAAGAAAAGAAAGACTGTAGTATTAGTAAGGAGCATAAAATTTACACCAAAACAGCCCTACCCAAAACACTGGATCTAATAAACCATCTATAGATCTAACTTTACTGTTTTTCCTGTAGGAGACTACTTTCCTTAATAGCTACCCTAGAAAATCGACAAAAGGTATTATTGAGCATAACCAAGGTGAAAAGAATTTTATTCAACTCACCAATATAACATTACATAACCAGTGGTTTAGTATACCCATCCTGAGTTTTTTTTTTTTTTTGAAAAAGGAAACAAACCTCTTCATTAAGATAATGAAATGAGATAGTACAGACTAGAGTATATAATAACAATACAATGAAGAGACAAGAAAGCTAAAGCCAATGGATCAACAAGTGCACCTGGACATCTCAACTAGGTTGACACCCCTTTAGCACTCTCATCGTATCCAATACATGAGATCTACTAATCAAGACCAAAAACAATATCAAGGAAAAGGTTCCGGAAACAACATGGAACCAAAAGCAAATACAACATATTATCTTAAACACTTGGTAAGTTCCGATTTGACTTCACTGTTGAAAATCCTATGGCTGCTTTCCATCCAAAAGAGACAAAAGGATGCCCTCACAAGTAGATATCCAATCTTTGGAAACAACAATTGTGTATGACTAACAGAACTTCATCTTCTTTTTTTTTTTTTTTTTTTTTTTAATGAGAAACAGAGAAATTTCATTCCACTCAGAGCCAAAAACCAGAGGAAAGAAGGGATAAAGCATCCCTCAGACCGAAGAAAGATTACAAAAAAACCTGCCACTCTTGATTGATGACAGCAGAGGAATAATTACAAAAGAAGGGAAAAGAGAGAGATAGACTATTCTAAGCACTCCAATTAGAGGCCGTAAGCTGTACAAAGTCACGAAAAGAAGAGAAAGAGGAAAATGTATCTGAAAAAACTCTAGAGTTTCTTTCCTTCAACAAAAGCCAAAACAATGCTCTAACAAAGTTCTTCCAAAGAAATCTGGCTTTGTCTTCGAGAAACATCACCCCAAAGAGAGTCTCAAACATCCAACTTTCTGCATTTTTTGGTTTACACCGTTGCAACCCAAAAACATTACCAAAATGCCTCCAAACCTTATCAGCAAACTCATAATGGAGCAAAAGGTGAGAAGGGGTCTCCTCCCTTTTGAAGCACGTGACATCATCAACCAGACTGGGAGTAAATTGATTCAACAAGGGAGCAAGATGATGGGAATGCTATTGGGAAATAATTAGAGTACTAGGTAGAATATTCTCAAGATTGTGAGGGTCCAAGTACATTGAATATTTGGTTTATCTTTCAATATTTGAGCTTTATCACAAGGGCAGTCCACTCTTCTAATTCTCGGTCAACAGACCCATTCCACAAATTTTGACCTTTGCACTTTTTATAAGTTTGGTGACTAACAGAGCATCATGTTTCCCTTGGGATTTGTCCAAAATATAACACTTATTTGATGAGGGGATTCTAGTCAACGACCAATCAGAGAAGCATTTGTTAAGTCGGGTTATCCTCCCTCTGGTAGACTTCTCAAAGGTCCACCCAAGAACTTTTGGGCTGTGGATTCAGTGAATGAAAATTGGAATAGACAACATTTTTAGGATCCTAATGGTTTGGTGTTTGGCGCACGTGGTTCCTCAATGAACCGCTTGCCTAAGAGTTGCCATAATTAATCCGGACAATGAGACACTTGCTTAAACCACCCATGACTTTGTTCGTTTCAAGATGGTATGCAGTATGAAAAACATTATTGCCCTTCAACAAGAAGGGAGCATACGAAATATCAGTTGAGCAAGTGTTAGAAGGCACCTTTGCCAAATAATTTAAAAGGCTTAAACGCATGCGAAGATGAGGATGTTCATAACTTCATACTAAAAAACGAAAGAGAGAGAGATTATACTGAGATGCATTACCAAGACAATAAGGACCAGTTATCCCCCCCTTTGCCACTATCCCCTTCACCGCCTCCAGAATTTTCACGACCATAACCTCCATATCCACCATCGCCGCCACCTCCAGAGCCAAAGCCATCGCCAGAGGATGCTGAAATCCGGAAATTCGTAAATCTCAGAGACCCACATTGCATTTGACGCTGACCCACATCCTTAAACTCCAATCGACAGTTATGGCGGAAAGAACAAGCACGAGTCCCCTTCATTTGAGGTGGGGTTTCAAGAATTGGGGCTTGGAGGCCGAAACCTGAGATGGGTCCGCCATTAAAGCTGAAACGAGTACAAAGGGTAGGAGGTTTCAGAGAAAGAGTGAGGCCACAGGGAACCATCGCCGTCGTGGACGATGAGAAAGCTATAGAAAGTGAAGCAGAGGGAGTTTTGAGACTCTTTGAGATTGCGAAGCAGAGCTAAGCACTAGGTCTTGAAAAATTATTCAACGGAGGAAAATGGTGATTGCTTATTCCGGTTGTGCAGGCGAGAATCAGGCAGAATTTTTCACAGAGGCCAATGCAGCTGATGACTAATAAGACTGTCCATTGTCCATCTGCTTTTTGTTATTTCCCCTTCTTTTCAAATTTCCGAAATTGGATTTTCTTTTTTTAGTTCAATAAAATGCAAGCAAAAATTTAGAGTTTGGTTATATCTGAAAATACCTCACATATTTGATAATATTTTGGTTAAATTATTAATTTAGTTTCTAAATCATGATCTTTTTTAAATTTTATCTATACATAAAATCTAAAAATTTATAGTTTTATTAGATATAAAAATTTAAATTTATATCTAACACATCAATTCATTTTTTAATTTATTGAAAATTTATTAAATATAATTTATTAAATTTTATAGATTTATTAGACACAAAATTAAAAATTTTAGAAATTTATTAGACACTAAAAATTCATAGACCAAATTGACAAAAGCTTTAAAGTTGGAGAGTAAATTTGTAATATATATTTTTTTTAATCAAATTTTCTTATCTTTATAAATTAAGTTTTTTTTTTAATTTATCTTATTTCTTAATTTTATTTTAGTTCTCATTTATTAAGCTTATAAAATCTATTTTTTTTATTAAAAAAAAACCCCAAATTTTGAATATACATATAATTTTCAGAACTTGCCTTTGTTTTCTTTTTAAAGAAAGGAATGAGATTTGAAACTTTTATTCTGAAAAAAAAACCCTAAACAAAGACATATAAATTGTTTTCATAAGCTAAATCTTTAAAATCATGAAAACAGCAACCAACTTTTATGAAATGAAGATTCTTGGTTTTCTAGTTCTAAGTAAAAGAATAAACCAGTTAAATAATTTTGTTTAGATCTATCGATAATAATATAATTGTTACCAATTTTTTACTAAAAATCTTTATTCACATCTATACATTTCAATTTTTTTAAAAAAATAATATATAGAGAGAAAGAATTGATTCTCAGACTTTGAAATAAATAGTGCAGATCACTTCACATTTCAGTTTTTGAAAAACAGAAAATCAAAATATATTTGATATATAATGTTTAATATTTTTTCTGAAAAACAAGAAAGAGGGATCTCAAAATGAATTTTAAAATAGTTGGATAACATAGTTTAGTAATCTAGGAAAGAAAGCATGTGCCATACATTTTTTTTAGGGCAAGCATGTATCATACATGCAATATTTAAAAAGGCATTTAAACTTAAAAACAATATAATATATCCTTACAAATATTCATAGTTGAATTGGTTTTAGGCATAAACTTCTAAAAAATTATAGATTTGAATCTCTCCATCTCACTTTTCGAACAAAAAAAAATCATTGAATATTTAAAAAGCACTTTCGAAGTTTCTAGTATTCGTATTTATTTAGTACCTAAATCTTAAAAAATATATGACCTGTCATTTTCCATAGATGCCTGAGTTCTCAATTTTATGTCTAATAGGTAGGAGATTGAAATTTTAGGATTTTATCGCCCATAAAATTCAATTTAACTGTAATAAATTAATTAAAAATTAAAAATTATAATATGTTAGGACCTACTAGACACAAAATTAAAGGTTTGTGAAAATCGAAAGTTCAAAGATCTGTTAGATAAAATAACATAAACAAATAAGATTGACATTTATACTCTTAACAAAGAATTGAGTTTAATAATTTTTTATTTGATGAATTTTATTTTAATTAGTTATTATTTTTAAAATAAAATGCATTACTATCAAATAAAATAGCAATAAAATAAATTTAATTGAAAAAAATTATTATAAATGAAAAAAATATCAAACTATTTACAAATATAGAAAAATTTCACTATCTATTAGTGATAGACCGTGATAAATTTTTATCGCATTCTATTGTAGTGAAATTTTTTAATATTTATAAATATTTTGGTTAACTTTTCTATATTTAAAAACAAGCCTTTTTGGTTAAAAAAAAAATCAAATAAATTGTTATTATTGTTGTTATCATAAACCCTATTATTACTATCATTATTAAACTTATATTGAGATACTATTTAGTAATGCATTTTAATTAGATAAACATATGAAAATGATATCTTAGTTATAATAAAGGTAGTAGTAAATATAGAAAAAATTTATATCCGCTGCCTATCACTGATAGATAGTAAAGTTTTTCTATATTTGTAAATAGTTTGAAATTTTTTCTATTTATAGTAATTTTCTTTATAAAAATATATTTGATTCCTATTCGAATTTTCAACCGTCTTTAGTAAACAACATCAACGAGGTTTCGATTTTGATTAGAAACAATCGCCAGTAAACAACAAAGAAATATCATTCCCATTCCCGTTGATTTTATTCCAATTATTTCTTCAGATCATTTCAACTCATAATTTTTGGTAAATAAACAAGGCATTATGTATAAAATGTTTTTAACTTTGAAGGTTTTTTCCCCTACCCTTTTAAACTCACTTTAAATTTCTTCGCAATTAATTAATTTAACTATTTTAAAAATCTATTTATTGAGATTTAAGAAATGTTTGAAAGTGATTATAAAAACTGTGATTTTGGTGAAAATGATTTGTGTATTAAGTACAATAAGTGGGGTATAAAGTTTGAACTTCCAAACTTAAGGGAGGTAATACATGTCAATTACCTGTAAACTATAATTTAGGTTATGTTTGGATTAACTTTCTAAGTGCTTAAAAACACTTATTTGAACGTTTAGAAAGTCAATTCAAACAAACTTTTATTAAAAGCAAGGTCCATATAGTTAGTTTAATGTTTAGTTTTAAGCTTTTCACACGACTGTTAGAATCAGAATTGATTTTGAATGATTAAAGACAAAAGTGATTTTGAACATAATATAAAGTGATTTTTAACTATTTCAAAATCACAGTGCCCTTACTATTCGTCCATATGTTTCATTATCCTCTCTCTTTATAAGAGGGCCATTATGTATAAACTACCTTAGTCCATAATTATTGATGACTCACTTCCTAGTTTTATGAATACTTTATCTGGTAATTTTCATATAAGACAAAGCAAATCTACAAAAGCACCCTAGTTTCAGGTCTGAGAGTATAAGCCACATATATCAAGCTCCCAATCAACCAAAAACAGAACAGAAAATCAGCAAATTTGAGAGGACAAGAGATTCTCATATCAGTACTTTCACATATACCAAGAAGAAATAAAAAGCCCATTCTCCATTAAGCCATAACATATAAAGAAAGTTATAAAGTGGAAGTTGAACAACGCATACCTCTTCTTTATGAAAATCTGAAGAGCATCGAACATACTGCAAGTGAAGAAAACAGATGCATGTCCTTTTCCTTTGATCCTCTCAGTAAATCTCTTGGATTAAAGCTAATGTGATGATCTGATTGAAGGAAGCAGGCTCAAGAAACTTGTAGTCCTTTTTCCAAGAAGTTCATCATTTCATCATACAACACCATTCCTTCTGGTTGTTTCTATTCTTTCACCCATGGTTGTCTCAAACAAAATAACCAAATTTCTTGGAGGGTCAAAATACTTTTTGCCCTCCTGCAATGCTTTATAGACTTTCTTCATCCAAACTTCATTTTCATTGACACTCTGTTATCCCAGCTCGTAATCAAAGATGACTTGCAACCATTCGAATAAAGGTGAAATAAAATGGGTCTCGAATTCATTGTCCTTTCGTGATAAAAGGAAGAGACTTTTTGGCAGAGTTGTTCATGTGCTATTTCGTAGAGAGTGTGACTGGAGAGGAATAGTAGAATTTTTAGAGGGATGGAGAAGTCTTTGTAGGAGGCGTGGGTGGTTGTGAGGTTTAATGTGTCTTTATGGACATGTTAATAGGACTTTTTGTAAATTATCAGCTTGATGCAATTCTTTTGGATTGGAGTCCGTACTTTTAATCAGTTAAGGTCTCTTTTTGCGGCTTGTTTTTTGTATGTCTTCGTAAATTCTTTCATTTTCTTAATGAGAGCTGGGTTTCTTATCAAAGAAGAAAGAAAAAAAAGGTGTCTCGAATCCCTTGGTTCCCGATTGCTTTATGTGTGAGACCATTGTCAGTTTCGAAGAGTGGTTGTCTCCATATGCTTTCTAGATCAGCCAGCTTTGTCCATGGGTTTGGCGCTTCATAATAAGCACGAGTCCTACAAAAATAGTTGCTGAAGCCTGGCTCTTAAGCGGCAGCAAGAACTTTCTGTAAAGATAAAACTATAAAATGTCAGCTCCCTCATTTGTGGGCTTATAAAAGAGAAAAGACAGAACCATTCTCTTTCCAGAAAATCTTAAAAAGGCCCCCAATTGAGAATGTGTTTAAGAATGCTTTACAAAAAAGTGCTTCTAATCATCTAAAAGTACTATAGCTAAGTGATCCTAAATATAGTCTAATCTAACTGTAAATAGCACAAGCACATCAAGCAAGTTGAGATATCAAGAGATATGCAAACAAAGGTTACATGAGCAACATGTCTGGAGTTCTTGCCATGACTAATTAATCCCCAAAGCAAGAAAGGGGCATAATTAAATCGGATCAGTTATGAGGACTCAAACAGTAGAACAATCAAACCGACAATAAATAAAGGAATACGAAAACGTGACTTCCTTTCGTTTAGGAGTCGAGGATTCATTTTATATCAAGGGCTTCCACGCAGTAACAATAAAATGATATGCTGGAAGTTTCAATTGTAAAAGTAAGGTCAATGCAGATTACTATAGATGCAGTGTAAGTATTGGAGTCCTTCTATGCTCTTCACTCAAGAAAAGAAGGATCTGCAAATATTTTCATTACTGCATATCATCCTACTTAATTTACATAATAAAACGAAGTATGGAGAAAGCTAGATAAAAATATGACAACAAAAAATACTTTTTTTTTTTTTTTATCACCAAACAAACTAATGATTCAAGGTGACTTTAGTATGAGTTTTGAAAAAGTGAAAGGAGCTTAGTCAATTAACAACACGGTTTTGAAATTGCTTATATTTTCAAATTTTCAAGACCCTTAAATGGATTTTCAAAACTATAGCGATAATGGAAGTTTGAAGGAATGACCTTAAAGGCTGGTTTCTTTGTCCCTCTTGAGTGGGTGGAGACATTCAAACATCATCAGACAATCAATTTGATTCCACCATGAAGACAGTTCCTTCTTCACTACCAACTTTATCATATATTTGAACCACATCCCTCAATCAAAGCCCTGTAGTATTGGCAAAACCCAGCTCCCTTCACTTTTAGATAACCAGTCTCCATTAGAGGCTGCATTGTCATTTTCCTTGATTTCCATGGATGATTCCAACTGCTTGGTGTGTCGACGTCCTAAGAGAACAAGGTCCTGCATCTTCCTTCTAACAATGTATATTGGATTGGGCTCTACCAAGCACCCTTTAGCATAAGCCTCTCTGAGGAAAACGATTTGAGTGTTCCCCTTGGTTGATATGTAGAATATCCCTGGGTGCTTCAGTAGAAGCTCGCGGATATTGACTTCGATGGCGAAATCTCGCCTAAAATGGACAAGTCGCTCAACATCAACCAGCTTTTCCACGGTCAAGCTCAAAAGCTCATGAAGGACAGCCACAGCTCGCTTCTCATGCCGCTGCATCCCCCCAGAAGAACGAAAACCAAAGCCTTGTCTCTTCTCATATGGCTTTGCATATGGAAGCCTCTGCCAATTCCTCAGGTTCTCTCTAAAATCTCCCTCTATTCTAAACCCAGTTGGGAAATTGATAGGAAATGCGTATTTAACATCGAATTCGCTCAGCCATTTCTCTCGAAACTCTCTCTCCCTCCATTGTTCAACCTCAGCCACAGCTCCATTCTCATGTTTCTCAACCAATTCAACAATCTCCAAATCAACCAATCTGAAATCATCAGAATACTTCTCAAGAATCGATTCTCTAAACCCATCTGGCAACCCCAATTCCCTGCTAATTAGTCTCAAAGCATGAAGATGAAGAGCCCCATTCACAGACATCATTAGCAACTTCTTCAATCGCTGTACAGTCTCGATTTCGAGATCGTTAATAACATTCTCCTCTTGTTTCATCAAGGCAGTCATCTTTCCGGTGATTCTACAGCATAAATTCCTACTTGCCGGATGCGGAAATACGTCGAACACATGGGGGTACTTATGAACGAACTCCCCAATTCCGATTTTGAGTCCAACAATGTTTCGCCATCGAGACATGATTTGTAAGGAGACGAAAGGGCCGCGTTTCCGATCGATCATGAGCTCATGGAGTTTGAGGATTACCCTGAACTTTCGAAGTTGGGTTGCGAGTTTGTCGAGCTTGAGGTCCCTTGTTCTGTCTTCTAATCGAGTTTGAGCGTTTTCCACTGGCTTTCTCCATCTCTTTTGACAGAAATGATTGAAAGGGCCGAATGGGATTCTGGAAAAACTAGATTTCGATAGAGATAATGCAGATTGTAATGAAATTTCATACCTCATTGATGAAATCGTACATGTATTATAGTTACTTAAAACTTGAAGAACAAGAAGAAGGGCAGAACTGTTGCTCACTTGATGTATAGGCAGTAGAACAACTCCTTTCAAATCAATTTCAAACAACCCAAAGGGCCTGGTTGACATTTTACACTGAAATTTAATATATTGTTTATTTACAAAGAATTTAAATTAGTATAACTATTAATTTATTTAAAAAAATTAATTGACATATGTTTGTGAAATATTTTTATTTTTTTAAGGGACATTTGCAAGAATAGAAAGAAGAAACAACATATTTCCATTTTTTATTATTTCAAGTTTATCCTTCTTTTATATCAAAGGTATATTAATAGTACATCTAATATACTTATATTTGGTATATCAGTCATCTAATATAATTTATATTTAATATATCAGTAGACTAATATACCAAACGCAACAGATATATCAAAATTATTATTCATAGACCATATTTATTAGTCAACAAGTGTTTGTTCATTTACTATTATGCATTAACTTAATTTCAATCCTTATTCGTCTGTTACAAAATATTATTTTTCTAATACATTATAATAAGTTTATAATGGTTCAATATGTTGTTAGTAAATATTTTTTGAATGAATATTGAGAAAATATTGGTACACCAATATTACATTTGAAATTGAATTTTGAACATTGTTGATAAACTTGAACAAATGTATTTTTAAGTACGGATATATTAACGATATATATCAACATTTTGTATTTGAAATAAATTTTGAGTTAATATTGATATAATACTAACATACTGATGTTAATACTTAAAATTTTTTAGAAGAAAGGTTAATACACTAATGATATACTTGAAACTAAAATTAGTTTTTTATGAGCATTGATACAATATTAATAAACTAATTTGTAATTTAAATGAACTTTGAATAAGTATCTAACTATAACTACTAATGCATTAATAATATATATATTTGAAATTGAATTTTAAATTATTATTGATATACTACTAAAAACTAATTTTATCTAATAAATTTGTTAATATGTTAAATATGTTAGAGATATTAGATATAAAATTGAAAATATTTGACATTTTAAAGTTTAATTATCTATTAGACATAAGTTTAGGGACTTATCATATATATATTTGAAATATTCGCAGTTTATTTATTTATTTTTATTAGTTGAATAACTTAATCTCCGTGAAGGTACTAACTTTGGCGCATTAACGTTAATTACACATTTGATTAATTGCTTTTACTTTCTTACCGATCATCTCTACATTTCAGTAGATGCCCATAAAACCCTACGATAAACCCTATTTTCAAATTTCTAAGCAATCTCTAAAAAAGTAGCTCAGTGGAGATTCCCACTACAGACCCGAAGGAGTAGGCGGGAAAATCCGCTGCTCAAACAATCCAAGAATTTCCCCAGAATCAGAATCACTTCTTGAGCTGAATTGGGCAGGAATTTAGTCATCTGATCCATTTACGGCTTTTAATTTTCCTCATAATGCCTTCATTTCCTCCTCCTGGATCTGTTACCATCTGCGAAATCAATCGTGACCTCAGTTAGTATCTAAATCTTACTTTGCTTCTCACTTGTGAAGTTCTAGTGTTCTATTTTCTATGATGTTGATCATTATTTTTTTGTGAATTTGTTGCTGTTCAGTTACTGCCGATTGCCTCTCCGATGATCGAGCGAACGATACTTATGGGAAAGTCCTTGTGAGTAATGATGATTGAAATTTATAGTTGATGTTACCTTCGCTCAGACTCGATGTTTTTGTTTATGGAAATTTGGAATTTGGAATTTGTGCTGTGGCGTTTAATAGGGTATGGTGTTTAGCCCTGTTCCATTTCAGTCGGATTTTTTGGTGTCGCCATCTCCTGAACCGAACAATGAGCCTAGGAACGATGAAGCGAATGGGGAAATTATTCAAAGGAAGAGTGTAATTGCATCTTTGCAGGGATTCCTCGAGGGCTCCATCAACCGTTTTTTGCGTCCTAATGATGTAAGTTTGATATTTGTTGATAACGAATCGTGTGGTTCAGAAGTATTTCTGAATGCCGGTACACCAGTTTACTGACTCTGAGGCATTCCCGTACAGGTTTTCTGAAATGAAATAATCGAAAGGCCACTAATCTTTTTTTAGCAGTCGAAAGAAGTAATTGATTGAGCAGTTGACAACCTTTCCATAATAATAATAAAAAAAAAGAATAATCCTTCAATATCGTTTTTTGTAAGGCACTGGAAATCCTAGATGATGTTCAATATGATTCACACCTAAGGCACTGTAACAAGAGAAGAGAATTGTTAGATTAGGGAATATTTGCAAGAATTTCTGCATAGCAAACTTCATTGAATTTTGTAACATATAACGAAGGTAAAAGACCTACCTTAAGTATATTGGCAACAAAAATTTGTAGTTCATGATGCATTTAAGTTTTTAATTCAATATGCTTGTTGGAGTTCAACAAAATCGAATACAAAATATGAAATTTGAAATGGTTTCTTTAAGATACGCCTCCATTGTAATTTTAAGGAAGTTCGACATTTTTTTCCCTTATTCTTTTGCATGGAAGAAAAGGTTGCTATCTGTATGTGGCATTTCTTAAGGAAGTTGAACCTTGGAAACTTGACTTGGCATCTTGCTATCTGTATGTGGCATTTATGGGGCTTATATTCATGATTGGTTATATAATACATCTACAGATAGAATTAGAGTTCATGGTCTGGCCTAACATAAATAGAATACCTATGGAATGACGAGAACTCTATTTACTTTGAAGTTTTGAAGTTGTTAAAGATGCAGAATCATTGAAGTTTAGTAAATTGACTGCACAGGCATTCCAAAATCAAAACACATGCTTTATATAACTTTTGAAAGAAAGTTGAGCACCTTATGCTCAATGATCCTTTTTTTTCTTTGGATAAGAAACCTTATGCTCACTGATCAATTTTATAGGTAAAGTACTTGCCAGCAGAATATCTTCAAGGAGTGAGTTGGCACCGGCACAAACATATTATAGCATTCATATCTGGGACGAATCAAGTTGTTGTCCGCGATTATGAAAATGCAGGTCATCAAATCTAGTTCACCATATGATTTGGTTAAAATTTTGTAATCTTTTTATTTGTATATAGAAGTAGATTTATTGTTTTGTGATCTTTTTATTTTTATGTGGAAGTAGCTTGATTGTTTTTGTACTGTTCATTTCATCTTAAACTTTCTTGTTCAATTTCTATCAAATAACATGGATGTATTTTATGCTCTGAACAGAAGGAAAAGACCCTTGCATTTTGACCCACGACTTGCAACGAGATGTTAAAGTTCTTGAGTGGAGACCAAATGGCGGGAGGACTCTATCTGTTGCATGCAAGCAAGTACCATAGAGCTGCAATCTTATCATTTAAAATAAGCACTATATATCTTAGAACCAAGGATAAAACCATTTCTCGCAAGAATGTTTACCATACGTAAATTTTTATACTTTAACTTGACTTGAACTTCTTGGTTTGGGTATTCTTTCAGAGGTGGAATTTGCATATGGGCTGCTTCTTTCCCAGGAAATGCTGCTTCTGTGAGACCTGGTGCCGTGTCCTTCTTAGGATCATTCTCAAGAGGCTCTGGGGTTCGATATACGCTAGTTGATTTTCTTCGAAGCCATGATGAACAGATTAGTGCCCTGTCATGGAGTCCTGATGGAAGATATCCAAATCAATTAAAAGTTTGAAGTCATTTTATTATACTTGCTGATGACATTTTACTTGTGCTCTATTTTTATTATTCTTTTTCCACTGTCTCCCCGCCAAAGTATTTCAACGCGATACTGGAGATTTCCTTGACTCATTGGCACATATCTAGCATCTGCCTCTTACGAGAGCTCCTCTTTTACCATTTGGGATGTTGCTCAAGGTATGTCAAAGACTCGAGGGATAAATGGATGCTATTTTTCGAGAAGAATAATACTAGCGATTCATTTCGTACTTTTATATCTCTGATTTTGTCTATCAAAAGGGGTTTGAAAAAGCATATTGTTGCAGGTAGCATGACTATGGAAAATGCTATCCTTAGTATTATATCAACAATACTTGACTTGCCTGATTATTTTGTTTTGTTTCTCATCTTAATTACCAGATGATTTATTAATTTATTTTTTATTATTTCAAATAATTCTCTCCCGTCCCCTCCCCCCCCCCCCCCCCCCCCCCCCCCCCCCCATATTTCTTGAAGAATTCCTTTGACTTTTGAGACTTTCCAGGGTTGGGAACACCTATTAGGCGTGGATTAGGGTGTGTATCAACAATCAAGTGGTCACCTACTGGAGATTACTTTTTTGCTGCGAAATTGTAAGTACTATCCAACTGTCTTGTAAATTTTGTTACATAATACCCAGCCATTTTTCTGCATATATAAGACCATTTATTTTGCAGCGATGGAACATTTTATCTTTGGGAAACGAACACATGGACATCTGAGCAATGGTCTTCAACAAGTGGTTTTGTCACGGTACAAAGAGAAAAAAAATTATGTTTTATTTATTTAATCTTGTCCAGGGATGTTCACCTTCTCTCTATGTATCTGTCTTTTTCTCTTGCTTGCTCTCTCTTTTGTGTCTGAAAAAATGCTTGGTATTTAATTGAAATAATGAAACATAGATAGGCAGATAGGGGAGAAGCTTCCAATTTACTTCAGTTTGTCATGAGGAAAATAGACAAGGATGTAGAAGAAATGCAACGCATGATCTAATTAATCCATTTGTTCGCATTTAGTAGTTGAAGCAAATTCTAGTATTGAATTTCATAACTGGATAAGGATAAGGTTTTAACTATGCCAGATATGGCATCAGAAATTTCATTGTTAGCTCGCCCCTTCTCTTAACCCTTCCATCTCATTATTAGGTTAAAGTATTCAACAATTGTCCTGAATTAATATCTAGACATTGCATGAAAATTATTGGTTTATTTGGTTCTCACTTTTGTCAGTCAAGTTAAAATTTATAGTTGTTAGCAATCTTTGTCTAATCGCCACTGTAACTAATGAAGAAGTCTTTCATGAGTTAATTTTTTTACTTTGCATCCACTAATCAGTGTCATGATATCAGGGAGCAATATGGGATCCTGATGGACGTATGATACTACTCGCTTTCTCTGATTCTTCAGTATTGGGTTCGATTCACTTTGCTTCTAAGCCTCCGTCATTAGGTATATGAATTGCTTTTACAGTTGTTGTGCCTATGTCATGTTATACAGTGGATTTGTGCACATTGTCTCGCATATTCTGCAAGAATTGAGGTGTTTGGAAGTTTTTCTTATGATATCTGTAGAAATAATAGGATTCAGACAATGAGAGTTGGGTGAAAAGAAGGAACTGACGGAAGTTTTCTGGAACTTTCATGGTAGTCTGCCAATAATGAATTAATTATCAGTTTAGTCTTAATGATTGCGATAAACTCTTTCCCAGTTTGGATTCAGGTGCATTATGCAAGGTATTGAGTAATGTTCATTCAACTTCACTTCTTCACCTAATAACTCTACAGGGACAATATTTTCATTGCAGATGTTGCCTGGTTAATGTGATGGAATCTATTTACCTTTTATAAAATTGCAAAATGCGCTAGCCATTAATGTGGATCTTCAGTTTTCACTTGTTTGTAGATCTGATGCATTCTCAATGATTTTTGTCTTCCAGTTGCACATCTGCTAGCTGTTGACTTGCCCGAGATTACTACTTTGACGAACAGGTATATATGTTTCGTTTGTTAGGCACCCATCTTTTACATGACCAAGATTTTTAACCATAAAATTTTGACAACTGTGCATTATCCTGTCAGTCAAGGTATTGAGAAGATAGCATGGGATGCTTCAGGAGAGCGACTGGCTGTGTCTTTCAAGGATGGAGATGAATTATACAATGGCCTGATCGCAGTATATGATGTTAAAAGGACTCCCCTGATTTGTCCATCCTTGATGTAAGTTATCGACATCATACTCGACTCAAATAACTTGGGAATTCAACTGACCTGCATGTGCAATTGTTTCATCTTTGTCCAGTGGCTTTATTAGAGGACCTGGAGACAATCCAAAGCCAGTTGCATTTTCGTTCCATGGCAAGTTCAAGCAGGGACCTTTGCTTTCAGTGGTATGTTCCATAAGAATCACTTGCCTTTTATAAATGCCAGTATTTATATCATCGAAACGTAGGAAACGGTATAGGAATATTGTTTAAGTTTCATCTTTTTTCACTTCAAATCTTATGAGGTTTTTGTACGGATGACCCAGTCCTAGAGACGTTAATGCAGAATGATCCAATCCTAAAAAATGAATGAAAACTAACCTTCTGCTGATGTCACAGACCACTATTGCGTCAGGGGCATCTCTCCCATCGTGAAATAATTGGAGCTCTAACACGATATTCATTTCAATTGCGATTTTTCTTTTAAATCAACCATTTTTTAAAAAATCAATTGTGATTAGAAATGAAAATCGCATGACTATTTCGCGGTGAGTGAGACATTCCTAACACGATAATGGGTGGTGGAGTGCTCTATGACGTAAGCAGAATTTTAGCTTTCATTAATTTTTTAGAATTGAGTTATTTGACATTAACGCCACGGGAATTAGGTCATCAGTACGAAAATCTCAAATTTTACTGTGATGTTTAAGTTTCATTCTTCTAAATTTGCAGTGTTGGAGCAGTGGATTTTGCTGTACCTATCCTCTCATATTCCGCTCTCATGTTGTTCCTTAGTTGTAGTTCTCTTGAGTCCTAATCTTGGTAGTATACTGTGTGGTGCTAAATTTCAAAGGGAAGAGGTTTTCTAATTCGTCTGTACAGTTTCTGTTGCTGCAAATCCTACGGTACCATCTTCAACTCTTGCTTTTGTTATTACCAAAAAGAAAAGAAAAAGAAAGAAAGAAAAGCTATCAGATGAGTTTGTTTGCATCAGAGTTTTGATGTGTCGGTGGATGTTCTGAAAAGAGCGGATTATGGAACTTTTGATATATTTGTATCAAATGTTTGTAATATTAGATAGAACTTTCTTTTCTTTATTATTTCTATAAACATAGACTGACCTTGACTATATATAAAAAAAAAACTACAATCCAAAAGAACAAGACCAAGGTCATAATCACAAAAAGACCTAGTAACCGACACTCACGAAGAGGCATTAAACCTCACCGCCTCCCTAGCCTCCTCACCCAACTTCTTGACATCTCTATAAATTTTACTGTTTCTCTTAGAGCTAAATACTTCACAAAACAGAAAAGCCATAGGTATTTCGCAAATTGGCAGTCCTACAACAAGTGGTCAAAGATCGATCATTCTCGTGTCTCCTATAGAGAATGTACCATTATAGGTCGTAGATGTCCATTCAAGTAATATTTATCAATGCTGACTCTTATTTACTAAAGCAAATTATTCTTATAATTTAAATATCAAGAGAAAAAGTAGTATATGAATTCTTTTCGAGAGATTAAGTTTTAGTGAAAAGTATGCCTCTAGTAGACTTACAGTGAGATTAAGAGTGTTTTTTAAGGGGAGATTTCTAATTGAAATACTGTTGCTTTAAATCTATGTATACCTATTTTTCCTTTTGGTCTTTGTACGTTCTGATTTGACATGATTAATAGTTTAATGAAGCGATAGGTCGAAATTTAGCTTAAATTTTCAATTTTGATGTCCTTTTTTCAGGTGAGATTATGCTATCTTATAGAGAAATGGAAGAAAATTTGGCCAAAATTGAGTTAAAAAAAAAAAAAAAAAAAAAACTCAGAAAAGATTTGTTGGTTGGTGGATTTACATTTAAATAACGCATTGTAGAGAGTAGAGGTGAAGAGTGCCAGCCAAGATAGGTCCTCACCAAAGAAGACCTTAGTTCTCTCTATCCTTAATTTTGTCCCAACCCCTCATTTATTATTATGGCCATCTCCTTCAACACTAGCAAAACACAACTTGGATAATCTCAAAATTCATTCAATTTCATTTTTGGCACGTTTTCATATTTCTTATCGAAACATCTGAGTTTTTTTTTTTTTTTTTTTTTTGCCAGTTTTGTTTGTTAAAAAAACAAAAATTTTAAACTAGATCATAAAACAAAGAATCTCATAAGTGGAAATAATGTTCATAAACTTACTTATCAAAAATCTAAAGCTAAAAATTAAGATTCCGTTTGATAATTATTTGGTTTTTCATTTTTTAATTTTAAGAATTAAGTTTCTAAATATTACTTCTACCTATTCATTTCTTTATTTTGCTATTTACTTTTTAAGAGTGTTTTTAAAAATCGAGTCAAGTTTTGAAAATTAAAATAAGTAGTTTCTTAGAACTTGTTTTAGTTGTTTTTAGAATAACGAGATTTAAAAAAATAAATAAATAAGAGAAGTTTTTGTTGGAAACATTTTAACATATTTTTAATATGTTAGGAGAATTATAAATGATATTTTCAATGAGTTATAAATTACTTTAGAAAAATGCAAATTTTCGGAATGTTAATAAAAATTTATAATTTCCTTAATGTCGTTATTGGGCACCACTAATTTGATTAAGGTTTTAAATAAAATGAATGTCAAACCATGAGGAATTTCTTTTTTTTTTTTTTTTTTTTTTAAGAAAAAGAAAGAATTTGGATTATGTAATGAATAATAATTAGTCTTTGAAATTAATCAACATTTTAGCAACTTCTTTAGATCGCAGGTTTGAGTAGTAATATAATATTTTCTTTAAAAAATTCAATCTTCTAACATGTGTTGTATATGCTAATTTTAAATAATAATAATAATAATAAGGGCTCTTTTCAAATATAGAAAAATGAGTCAAACTATTTACAAATATAGAAATTTTATACAGTCTATCACTGATAGATCGCGATAGAATTCTATCGCTCTCTATCGCTCAAACGATAGAATTTATTTGCTTGAGCGATAGAAAGCGATAGAATTCTATCGTGGTCTATCTAAAATTCTATTGTGGTCTATCACTCATAGACAATGAAATTTTTCTATATTTGTAAATAGTTTGATATTTTTTCCATTTATAGTAATTTTTCTAATAATAATTGTATTATACTATATTTTATTTTTAAAAGATTTAATATAGTATTTTAATAGGTTACAAGACTAAAAGATTTTATAAAATAATATGTGGGATTTTGATTTAATGTTAGCTAAGGGAGGTGGATTTCAAACACTATTGAGAATATGTTTTAACTAATTTTTTATAGTTTTATTTTAGTTTATTATTATTCATGACTTTTTTTCTTTGAAGAAAGTTTTTTTTCCCCTAGTAATACCTTCTAACGCTCAATATAAACCTATAGATCTTAAATAATATTGAAGAAATAAGATTACATGGATATTAGTAAGAATGCTCTAAAAAATAAGCAAAAATGAGATTTAACCTACTTTTCAAAATCAAGCTTTTCAATTTTTTGGAAACGTTAATAAGCAATTTTTAAATATTTTTTTTCTTGTTCCTTGTTCTCATTCTAGCTCCCTAGTCTCTATCGATTTTATCCGTCATGTCTACCACTTCTTCCTATCTTTTCACCACTGTCATTGTAGTTAACGTCCCACTGCCGGCAAGGAAGCCTTTCCGATCTTTTTTTTTCCCTAAATTTGGAAATTTTCTATACCTAAAGTAAATAGAGAAGAGACAAAGAGGGAAGAAAGGAGGAAATGGCGACAACCACTACTACAAAAACCGTATTACTTAACACAAGAGGCATGTCTAAAATTCATGCAATGTACTTATATGAAGAGAGACGAATGAGAAGCAAACATCCGATGAGAGAGATGAACGAGAAGAATGAGAAGCTAAGAGAGAGATGAAAGAGAGGGAAAAGAGAATAATAATAATATTAGTAGAGTATTTGCCGGCTCAAGTTAAAGGTTATAATCTTACTTTTTAAAATTGGATTAAATCTCATTTTGACCTAATATCTTAGACAAAGTACTATTAACTCTGAGTCACGAGGTTATCATATATTATTTTTAAATAAAATGTTAAAAGACATCATTTTACTTATTAAATAAAAATGAAACTATATCTTTACAATTGTCTTTGTCACTGTTATAATTCAAGTAGGAATGTTTGGAAATTATTTATTCATGTATTTTTTTTAATATATATAAAGAGAAAATATAGCACATACCAATTTAGAAAATTGACTTTATTCCTAACTTTTTTAGGGCTTTTTTTTTCATTTAAGTTTTTTAAAAAAAAGCTGCCATTGTTGAACTAAAAAAAAAATACAAATTACTATTTTAAAGGTCGATGGTTCAATCTCTCAACCTATAATTATTGAGCTAAAAAAACCTATAATACTTGTAAACTTTGTATGATTTAAAGGATGACCAACTCAAACATACTAAGAAGAGACAGTTGCAAATATAGCAATCGGATTCAAAGTATTAGCATATATAGTAAAATTTTAAAAAAAAATTGTAAATAAAGCAAAGTCTATCGGTGATAGACTTCTATCACCGATAGACTTTTATGGTCTAGGTGGTCTATCAGCACTGATAGACCATAAGAGTTTATCAATAATAAAAGTCTATCATTGATAGACTTTGCTTATCATTGATAGACTTTGCTATAATTGCAATATTTTTATAAATATTATTATACACTTAATTATTATCCCTAAAATTACTACTCATTATAATTACACTAAGAAATGTCTTTCAAATAGTGGCCAAAAGACCACAATATTTTTGCACTCTTGATCTAACTCTTCCCAATATTCACCTTACAATTTAACTTTAGAATATTTAATTTGACAGTTTATTTATTATTATTAATTTTTTAAAGGTGGTACCACATAATGCTACCTAACTATTAAAATCTTTTCTGACATAAATCAAAATCAACAATAGGGACTTTCAACCTCTTCAATCATAACTTTTGTTTCTCTTTTATAGATATATATAAATATCTTCCAAAATTGAAAAAAAAAAGTAGAAAGTATTATAATAATAGAAAAAAATATTTTAAATAGCAAAATGTTTAAAATATTTAAAAATATAGTAAAATTTTACTATTTATCTACGATAGACCGCGATAGATTGCGATAGACTATTATTATCTATGTCGCAATAGACTATAGATAGATACAAATAGTAGTCTATCGCAGTTTATCGCAAATAAAGAGTAAAATTTTATTATATTTATAAATATTTTTTTTATTATTTGAAAACAATTTTAATAATAATTGCATGGACTCTATTATTATTATTTTAGAAAATAGCATGGGCTCTATTATTAATTTGTACCTTCCAACACATTGACATGCCTCATTAATTTGTTGTCACAAACACAATAATAAATTATTTAACTGTAAATAGTCCTATTGTTTATTTTTTTTCTTTTTCTTTTTTAAATCGCTTATTTCTGGCCAAATTATTAGGACTAAAAAGTCACAATCAATAAAAGAAATTCTTTAATTATTGGAAATATTCATTAACAGGACACACTTTCCCTTTTGTTTTCTCATTAATTAGCTAATGTTAAATTTTAAAGTTAGCCCCTAACACTTTTTCCTTTAGCAAAACTTTTTTTTAACTTTTATATATATGAGAATTTTTAAAAATAAAAAAATTTAGAAAATTATTTACAGAAAATAGCAAAATTTTTAGATAGTTGTGATGGACGTTGATAGAAGTCTATCAGGATCTATCAGTAATAGAAATGATAGAAGTCTATATTGATAGAATTCTATCAATGTCTATTAGTGGTTTATTTTGCTATTTTCTGTAAATAATTTGACATATTTTTTATCTATGGAAATTTTCTATATATATATATATATAAATGAGAAAAAAACCAACCTTTTAGATTATGTTTATTTAATCCTTATGCTTCTAGCTTTTGGCTCATTATGTCATCCTTGATTAACACATGTTATGCCTCACATAAATGTTATAATGACAAATAAAATTACTAAATTTAACTTTATATTAATACATAAAGATTAGAAACCTATATTTGTAAAACTATATATATTTTTTTCCTTTGGCTACTTTTTATTTTCTTTTTATTGTTATATTGAACATCTAGAAATAATTAAATGCCTTCTCAAATCCCTCAAATTCTAAGTACAAATGGAGGGTACAAGTTTAAATACCTCTGCAAAACTAAGCAGAACCCTAAAACATCCTTAAAATTAAACTAATAAATTCAAACATTTTAATGATGTAAATAAATTTAAGATGTCCAAAGTTTTAGTTAAATTATAAATAGTCCTGACTTATTAAAGTCGTGTTTAATTGGTTACTAAACTTAAAAAAAAAAAATCTTGTATACGGATTTTTAATTTTGTGTTTGACATGTCTGTGTATTTTAAAAAATACTAAATAAATTAAGAATTTATTAAGCATAATATTGAAAATTTAATGAATCTATCAGTCACATAATTAAAAGTTGTGACCCATTGACTATGAGACACTATTTAAAGTTTCAAAACTTATTGGATATCGAATTGAAAGTTCAAGAACCTACCAAATACTTTTTAAAATTAAAGAACCAAATGATTATAAAATTTAAAATTTCTCTCAATTTTCTAATTTTAGATTTCTTCTTTGTTAAATAATCACTTGAATTTCTAGTCAAATTCTAAAAATAAAAGAGGTTTTTAAAATCTATTTTTTTTATTTTCAAAACTTGGCTTAATTTTTTAAAATATGGATATATAGTAGCTAAAAAAAACCTAAATATTTATGTGTAATATTAGTGTTTATAAGCTTAATTTTAAAAAAGTGAAAACTAAAAATCAAGATCTCTTTTGGTAATGTTTTAAAAAAAATCATTTTAGTTACCGTGTTTGATTTTTGGTTATTTCACAATTTCTTAATCACTATGTAAACATTTGAATTTCTAGTCAAATTCTAAAAATAAAGGCAAGTTTTTAAAAACTATTTTTTTTTTTCAGAATCTAATCTGAACTTTGAAAATACTTCTAAAATGTAGATAATAAAACATAGAATTTAATAGATGAAAGTAATATTTATTAGCTACATTTTTAAAAATAGAAAACAACAGTTATTAAATGGTCTTAGAAATTAAACTTGTATTTATTTATTTATTTATCTTATTTATTTTCTTGAGGTCAATATTACATCGTTATGCATATGCTTGAAATGGACATTATCCATCATTATCGTACAATACTCGCATTTCTCTAAAACGATTGGTAGTACCAAATACGACGTCGTTTGATATTGAATCTTCCCCACCCCACGACGGAGCTCCACCAGAAAGTCCCAGTTGCGACCCGCCTCAGCTCCGGCCCCCACATTCTCTTCTTCCTCTCTCTCTTCACAAACTACTTCATCAGCCCAATTTCTCTATCTACTGCAACAATCCATCCATACCCATTAATGGAAGACGAACGAGCTCTGAGACGCACTTCAAATGGCGGTACTCTCAATCATTCTGTTCTTCCCTACCCCACTCTCAGCACCACTTTTACAATCCCTTTAACTCGCTACACTACCCGTTTGATTTCCTCCGACCGCCACCGTCCTCTATTGGCCGATTGCGCCGAAGAAGATCACTCCGACTTCGACGATTTCACTCGTCGTTCCTTCATTAGGGAGAATTGCTCTTATTCTATGCCCATTTTGGTTCTTGACGTCGTCTGGAATTTGGCCTTTGTTCTTGTCTCTATTCTTGTCCTTTTGTCCACGTTTAAAGAACGACCCTCCACCCCTTTGCGCCTTTGGATTTCTGGGTATGGCTTGCAATGTCTTCTGCATGTCGCTTTTGTCTTCTTTGAGTACCAGAGGAGTATGGCGCACCATGGATTTGAGGACCGTGCGGCTCATCGCAGGTAAGGAAAACAGTCTTTCTGATTTCGTTTCATGGTGTTAGAGGAATTTTTCTCTCATGTGCTGTCTCTGGTTGTCTACATTGTTGAACTTTTTTTAATCCCCTGAATTTTGAACTGGAGCCACTAATTTTTGCTGTTGTGCTTTTCCTGGAAACCCCTTCTTGTTTGATGGGAGAAACAGTGAACTGTTGTGTAGAGGGGATGGATAATTGAACATGAGATTTCTAAGAAACGAATGGGTATTGGCAAATTGGCAATGTATTTTCGTTGTTAGGTATGGGTATCCATTTGCAGTTGATATTTGGAAGAAGTAAAAGTGAAGATAATTGAAGACATTGTATCTAATTATCTCTAGTGTATTAATTGATTGCATCATGTGTGTAATTTTGAGATTTTCCCCTCCATAGAGTAACTAAGCAACATGTGTACCAATCTCACTCAATTTTCTGTCCTTGTGAAGTTTAATTTTGGGATCTTTGCTTTGAATTCAGTGGTGTAGACGTTGCATCTAGTTGTTCATTTTTGCTTGATTTCAACCACAGAAAAAAATTGTGTATAAAGTGCTGAGGATAGTTTAGATCACCTCCTGGAGGGTTCTCTTGGTGTTTGATTTATGAAAAGATACTTAACAGGGATGGGGGAACTAAGTACTGAAGGGCATGCCAGGTCCTGTAGAGTGATTTGAACAGTTTTAGGGACTTGTCTTATGAGGAATGGATGAATATTTGAAGAATATGGTTTGATTTGGTATAACTACAGAGTATAACTCATTTCCCCTCTTTCTTTTGGGTTTGTTCATTCATATTTATAAACTGATGCTTCCTATTTAATGCTACTATTAAATGGAATTGTAATTTTTCCATATTCTGGTTTTTTTCTGTTTTGTCTGTTGGTGTTTGTAATATTGGGAAATGTTTGAAGGTGACCTCTTGGAGAGAGAACATTTATAATCTCTTCTCTTTGGCTTTTTGATGTGTTTAATTTTATTCTTCTTATATTTGTTCTTGTGTCCTTTTAGGTTTCCACTCTCCTCATTTTAACCTTTGAATGAATAATAATGATGGAATTAACTTTCTTACCCCCATGGTGAACTCACAATTGATATGTTTTTTCTATATGTCAGAAAAGCCAAATTTTCTCAACGTTTGGCAAATTCAAAACTGCCAAACATATTGGCCACAGTGAATTATGTTCTTTTAAGAATAAATATGCATCCACGGGGTTTGAAGTTTATTTTATTTTCTTGATTTCATGTTTCATTCACCAGCAATTAACTTCGCATCATTTTCTCACATTGAGTCTTGAACTTGCTTAATGAACACATAAAAATATACAGATCTATAAGCTGCAACAGCAAGCTCTGGACTAATTTGTTTTTCTGTTCTTCTATTCTAGCATAATGAAAAGGTTGGAGTCAATGAATACAATGACTTCGTCGGTCTGGTGGGTCGTTGGATTCTATTGGATTGTCATGGGTGGCCAAGCTCTCCTACAAGATTCTCCTCGGCTTTACTGGTAAGAACTTTTCCTTTCTGACATGTTTCATTTTGGAGCAATAGTTTTATATACCAAATTGCAACTTCCTATGTATTCTTCTATGTTGTTCCTTCTATATTTCGCTTCTTTTTGGAGCTTGTATCCCTTGAAGATTAAGTCCCTCTTCATTTTATTCAATGAAAAAATGAAAAGTTTTGTTCTTATTTTAGAAAAAAATTGCAACTTCATTGATATTTGTTGCAACTGCAATCTCTAGGTGGGCTTTGAATAAACTAACTTCATTTTCTCACACTAAGAAGATAATTTAAAATTTTCTAATCCATCTTCTCGATCCAATCTGAAGCTTGTCATCAAATGTCATTTAGTTTCTTTGAAGTTGTTATTTCAAAAGTGTAGCTTTAATTGCATTTACCCAAAGCAATCTAGCTTTGATTTGTTGTTGTACCGAACAATTAATCTAATTTGGAGCTTCGATGCTGAATATTTGTCGGGTTAATTGCAGGTTAACTGTGGTCTTTCTAGCGTTTGACTTGTTCTTCATTCTCTTTTGTATTGGGATGGCATGTGTCATTTTCTTCTCTCTTTGTTGCTGCATTCCAATTGTAGCATTTGCCTATGCCATGACTACCAGAGAAGGTGCCTCAGAAGAGGATATCAGGACTCTTCCCAAGTACACATTTCGTCAGGCTGCGGTACTCGGAACATTTAACCATGGAAAAGAACGAGAACCAATCAGGGCAACAATGGAGTTGGATAACGATCACCGTATCAAAGAACTTGCTCTTCATCCAGAGGATTCGGTCAGCTACTTATCTTTTTATGTCAAACTATGAATATTTATAAGCTATCTAGTGTATTGTTATAATTCTATTGCATCATTATAGAAACATTATCACAATAGTTAGTGATTCTATGACAAGATGTAATCTTACTTTTTTCTTGGAACTGAGTATGCAAAGATTTCCCTGATTTGAAACTGAGTATGCAAAGATTTGCTTTTTATAGGAATGTTGCATTTGCCTCTCACAATACGAAGACGGGACGGAGCTCTATACTCTTCCCTGCAACCACCATTTTCATTGTGGGTGCATCGGCAAATGGCTTCGGATAAATGCAACCTGCCCACTCTGCAAGTCTAACATCCGTCGGGGCGATACATTGGTTTGACCATTGGAAGGAGCAGATGGACCCCAGCTGAGAATCTGAAAGTTGGCATTTTAAATTTCAGGTTAGATGCTTGTTGATCTCTGCCAACTAATGCTTATAGAAACAGGGAAATTAGACCAACAGGATTTTAGCTGATTTCAACTTTTGGGAGATGTTTAGTTTTTCTCAAACCCCATCTGTTGGACAGAATTTAATCTTTAATTTGAACAGGTGGGCTTTAGTTATATGTATGTAAATTGATAGGAAAAGGTCTTGTGCCTCTAATTTTATCTGCTATATGTTAAATTTTCTTCTGTGTAATTACTGGCTACTCTGTTTTGATTTTGAAGCCTCTTGTTATAAGCAGCGATTAGAAAATTAACCGTTTAAACCCAAAGTTCTGTTCATTCATTACCTAATTTGTTTGACTTTAAATTAAATCAAATCAATTTTATTTGTCTTTAAAAGTTTCTGAAATTACATATTTGACCCTGAACTTTTAATTTGTGTAAAAAAAATCCTTAAACTTTAAAAAGTTTTAAATAGGTCCTTGAATTACGGTGTCTAATAAGTAAGCTTTTTATTTGTACTAAATAAATCTTTGAACCTTCAATTTTGTGTCTAATAAGTCATTGACATATTTAACATGACACAAAATTTAAAATTCAATGATCGGGTAAACACGAAATTTAATTTTATGTATAATAAATTTGTTAATTTTTTTTTTAAATGTTGAATATGTCAAGTAACTATTAGGCACAAAGTTTAAGATATATTTTTTAAAGTTTAAGGACCTATTAAACCTAATTTAGACTTGGATTGATATTTTTTTTTTTTTGAGGAACTTAGGTTCTTTAATTTTTAAATGCTTAATTCCAATTCCAACATCGGTCTTAAATAAAAGTTTAAACTTTATTGAACTTTCGTTTTAAATAAGTATAACTCAACTGACATAAAGCTTATACAATTGATTTCAAAGTTAGATGTTCAATGCCTCCTTAGAAAAAAAAATCAGAATCTTTATTTTAATTATCGGATTTTCCAAAAAGCAACTAATTTGATCCACTTTCACCAAAAGGTTGGGTTTGTTTTAATTTTAATTTTTTTTTTTTTTTTTTGAATAATCAGGTATCATATTCATCCTGATATTTGACTATCCAATACACGTGTCAATCAATGTTTTCTTAATTATTTCAAGTTATCTTATCCATTTGTTAAACAAAATAATGACCAAATAATGATTCAATTTAAAAAAAAAAACATTCGAAATAAGATAAATTTGATAGAATTTAAACTTTAAAGATCAATCAATAGAATAATTCAATAATTCACCATGATTTTTTAATCATTGAGCAACAGTAGGTAGTCATATAAAACAAGATGAGATGAGATATAATTAAGACTAAGGGATGGCTGGGAAGTTTGTTGCAACATCAAATCAAAACAGCAAGTGAAAGATAGGATTAATAACAATTGCACTGCATAATATCAATATCAATATCAACCATTTATCTTTTGGTTGCCAGTTTTGGATGTTGTCTTGTTTGTATGTAGCTCATCTTTTCAACAACCACCCACCATTCATGTCGATGTAGCTTAAATTGGCTTCATTCCTTTTTTAAATCTCTATCGATTTGTTAAAGTTCTTTATCAAGTAAGCTATCATAATGAGCATTCACTAACAAAAATAGTAAGATTAACATATAAAAAAGTTTATGCGATTAAATTAAACCTTTTAAAACAAAGGGAGACTAGATTAAGACTGCATATACTCGAGTGAAAAATTAATAAATTTACTATTACCATTACCGTTATCATTATTGTTTGACCCTAAACGATAATGGTAACGATAACTGTAACAATAAATATGACAAATTCATAATGGTAAGTAAACATGCTCAAAAGCAATCCAATTACATTTGCGATTGAGATTCATTACGATTGATCCATCAATGAAATTTCATTCTGAATATACAAATTTTCATTATGTGACCTAAATAATCAACAAAAGCACCCCTGGGACTAAAACATATATTTAGTCAAAGCTTCATAACTTTTGTTTCTAAAATTTTTGTTATTCTTTTAAATAGCAAAATGCTGAAATTCTACTCTTAACATCCTATTGATAAGCAATATAGAATGAGAAAGTTTGTCAGATAGACTTGAATGATGGTAACTTAATTGCATCAATACAAGTAAGCATTTACCTAACCTCCCAAAGGGGCATGAGAATTTTAGTGTTAGTGTTGAGTTGGCCATCAAAATTAAAGGAGTGTTGCTAACACGGAATTGATTCATTCAAACTTTGACTAAAAAAATAACTAATGATGGATTGGATTAAATTGCTGAATACTTCTCCTTAATCATTGATATAATGATTATAAAGATTGATGCCGATGTGTTGTGTTTAATTCGTCAATGAGTTTGGTTGTTTCCTCACAAACCCCACAACGACATTATAAAAGAAGAAAACTAAATCATTATCAAACGATGTAAATCATCCCACCGTGTATTCGTATTAGTAAGTTTATTTACAACGATGCTGCCGATGATATCGAATCATGCGGCTACAGACCGCTCCCCGAGGAACTGTACAATGGGAGCATACTATATGCTTATTTCATTTAGAAGCAAACGGTAAGGAAAATAACATAGATCTCTCAACCTATTCAATGTTGAAAGATTACCAGACATATATGCATTCACTGTATTGCTTATCAGCTTCATATTCCACACTTCAGATAGTAGATGCTGAGGAATGATAGCTTCCAGGCATCCTGATACCGCTAGATTCCATTAACAAGTCAAATGAAGTTACAGAATGTGGGGGGACTACAGCGTCCATGTTTTCGCCAGCGGTGTTAAGCGGAACTTCGACGGGAAGCACCTGTCATCATGAAACGTCAGAGGTTAAAGCTTGAGGCAAAAAGAGTTTCACCTAAGAATATAGTTTACTAGCTATCTGGTTATTATAATAAGCATCTATTTTAAACTTCAGATTTGCAACTTCAGAGTATATCAGTTTCTTATTCATGGAGCCAGAGCTCTCTTGCACATTGCAGCTATACCTGCTTGGCAAACTCTGGCATATCAAAATGTTCTATTTTTCTTTTTAACATGCAAATATGCAAATGTCAAGTTTTTTAGTACTGTTTCTTCTTTACATGTCCAGAAATAAATTTCAAGATCAAGGGGGTGTTTGAATTACCTTCTTTGGGTTATTCAAGGAATTCTCATCCATCAAATTACCAGATGTAAGTACAGTCTGAGATGACCCGGATTTCCGAATGGAGTATGCATTCAAATTATTTACAGATATCTGGAGACTCACTTTGTTGCTTCCAAAGTTAACAATCTGCAAAAGATTGATGTTTCGGAGTGATTACTGATTAGTGTGCTATGAAAGTAAAGGGACTTGCAGAAAATGAAACGTCCAGAATGAAGTAATGCTGAAGACATGTATTTATAGAACTGAAATAACTAAAAGATTGGAACTTTTGGTCAAGCTATAGAAGATATACTAGAAAAAGAACTGAAAGGCTCAACAGTGATTTATTTCATACAAGTCACGTTCTAGTTTGAGAGAGCCTCACAAGCAAACTTCCAGGAATTGGAGAAAATTTCTGCAGATAGCTTATAAATTGGAACCTATCGTTTGTAACACCACCATAAAGCTTTAAACATGCATGTAAGGAATATACTTAGACTAAATGGTCAACCTTGCATAGGTCCATCTACAGCTAGCAAATGGATTTGAAAAATGAGACCGTATGAACAGTAAATTTTGGTATTTTACAGGAGAGATAAAATGTTAGAAAATTGAGGTGCTACTAATTGAAAATTTGAAAACAATTTTTTTTTGTTGCCCCCATGGAAACTACCAATGAATGAAGGAAGTAATGACATTAAGTGAAGAACTTAGAAAATATCCCCAGACTCGAGGAGAAATTCAGCATCTTTTTTTTTTTTAATGACAATGTATAAGTGAAAACATATATGGATATACATACATACCTTTATTCTAAGATAGTAATTGTCATCTTCCGCATTTTTCCATACAATGGAAGATGCGATTAGGGAAGAAGCAGAATTAGCATCCAGTGTTGTATCAAGAAGAGTTGCTCCACTTGACACACTGAAGAAACGTTGCACCCAGTAGCTAGGCGTTCCGTAAAGGTGCGATGAGTTGAAGACAATAGCATCTGGATTCCACCTTTATGAAAGAAGGTTTTCCATTTTAGTGCATGAATCAGTCATTCTAATACTTGACACAGATGATAAGACAAGAGAAAGTGATACCTTCTGTCATTAGTATTCACAAAAAGTGGTGCATAGCTTGCCATTTCCACAATGTCACTGCAAAAAAAATTACAGAAAAAGAAAAAATCTCAAACAGTTGTCAGTGCCTTGTCCTCTCTTCACTTAGTTATCACTTTTTGCAAGAGAGTAGGAGCCGAGGAGAAGTCCCATTCTCAGCATTGCCAAATATGAGAATTAAACAGTAATGGTACTTGGTACATGTACATAACGATTAGAAAATTCCCAAGTTACAGACCAAGCATTAATTCTCCGGGCAGATGAAAATACATAAACTGTAATTTACTTATGGATGGGTTGCTAGAATATGGTGGTTGTCCCCAACCCAATGAAGATGATGATGCTGAAAACTTGATCCAATACGACTATAAACCTTTTACTTATCAATATTTTGTTTGCTTCACCAAAATTGAAGAGAATTTAAGTTATGCTATATTCCTTTCAGGAAGTAATAAACTTCTCAAAATCAGAAGTAATGGACAGAACTGTTTTTTTGTTCTGATGCACTGAAAGGAAGTTAACTATTCAGATTAACTGGGCATTCGTTAATCCCTTCAAAGAAACAATGGAAATAAGAATCAGTCTGACCTACAAAGCAAGGATACAGACTTTCTATTGAACATGTTCCCCTTTGTTTGCAGAATCCATGGCAGGAAATGGAAAATGTTTATTTTCTTCGAAAACATTAAGGGTAGAGCATCAGATAGGAAAATTTGTAAGCATTTAAAGCACAAGGACACTTCCTTTCTAGTTTTTCCAATCGTCCATAGAAATATTTCAAGATCTACCAATTTGTTGAATATTTCTCTCCAGTTACTGGTTTTACTTGATAAAACACAAATTTAATGTCAGGCCCATTTCCAACTTTCTTTCAAATGAATAAACATCAATTTGAGTTAATAAAACCTAAATGGATTATTCTGATAAGGCAAGAAACTTTTTAAACCCAATCATCGACACCATTATACCAGCATAAGAATATCATCAGTGACATCCATCAAATTGGAAAAGATTTCTTCACATTATCATTGTTTTCAATATTAAAAACCTGTTCTTCTCAAGGCCAATGAGAAATCCAGCTTCAGCGATGGCTGCAAGGAGACTGCCTGTGCCAGCATCTGATCCCGTCACAGCATACTCACTCACAAAAGCCTGCAGAGTAATTGCAGAAGTTCGTTTGTATTCGATTTTATATTTAGAGACGAAAGGAATAGCGGAACCAAGTCGAGGAAGTAGAGAAGCATGAACAATACCTTGGGACCACTACGGGATGTTTTATCAAACTTATGAGCCATTGAAAACATTTGGTTGGCGGAGGTATATATCTAATCAAGAGACACATTAGTATGAAATTAATTTTTAAATGTAGTATGACAAAAATAAATTAAAAATTAAAAAGTCTTATTCAAAGAATAATAATCTGAAATCATAAACAATATTCCATTTGCAGAAAAAGAAAAGGTGATGCTTTAGAAACCTTACATGAAAGTCATAGTAATCAGCTGGGTGATCCAACTTCCCAGAAGAGCCATCACAGTTAGAAATCATTTTGATGTCAGGATAGGCACGTTTTATAGCATTGTAGATCTTGACATAATTTCCTGCCCAAATGAAAGTTCTTTAAAAATCTATGAAGAGAAGGAGCGGAGAAAATGTAAAACCTTTCAAGAAACATAACTTGATCCATATCATACGCCCCAAGAATATAAGCATAGCCCACAAGGGTTCAATTCTTTTCCTTGTCTAAATTATTACGACAGATTGACAGAAAAAAGGTAAAATTTTATATAATTTGCTAAAGGGACAGATTAACTCAAAAAGTGACTGAATTTTACAAAACAGATTTTCCACTACAGAATCTGAATCGAGCCTGTTAACCAATAAAGGTTTATGCACTGACAATTTTGCTCTATACTTTGCTTAGTTAAATAATGCTAGAAGTTCAGAACCATATGGAAACATGAAGAAAATAACAGGAAAACACTCTTTAAGAGATTGAGAAACCTCTGTAGTTCTTTTTGCCACAGTCCTCATTTCCAAGGGCAACATACTTTAAGTCAAAAGGTTCTGGATGTCCCATTGAAGCCCGAATGGAACCCCAAGTAGAACTAGGATCTCCTCTTGCAAACTCAATACTGTCAAGGGCTTCCTAAAATCATTACATCATGATTAGATGAATACGACTTGACAAAACCAAAATACTAGGCTTTTATTAGTATGGCTAAATTTTAAAGATTTCACAAGATAACACGCTGCCAATAATTTTAATACTGCAAATTTATCGACGTGGAATACAATGAAAATATCAAAAAGCATATTTTCTAGTCAAAGATTTAAAAAAAAAAAAAATCAAATCAAATCAAATTATTAGCCTGGTATCAGTCCGGGACACTGCTCCATTCCCTTTTAGAAGTAGGGGAAAGCACAAGATCAATCATATGCACATAAAAGAGGTGACATAACTTGGTATCTCAAGTCACTAACTATTGATGAGCTTACTAATATGTTTATCTGGACCCCCTTTCAAGATCTCTATTGGTTGAAACTTGCAACTATTGCGTCTTGATCTCAATGAAATCTACAATTAATTCTTCTTTATCTATACAGGAGGTGGGGCTAGGGGCAAGAAAGAACACTCATAGAATAGTTATAACTTAAGGTCCCTTAGCCTTAACCCTGTAAGGCATTGCTCAACCAAAATGTTACCATTTGGTCCACAGCTAGATTTGATACTTCCCTTTGGTTGTCAGAGTAAAAGGGTTTTTGTAATTATACCTTTTTTTTTCTTAACACTTGAAGCCCTTTCTTTTGGCTGTCAAGCGTATGGAGTTGTTTTTTAGTTTGGCCCGACTCCTCTTGGGCTGTTCTTTTTTCTTCCTTTTTTAATGCCCATTGTAGATCTTCTATTTGCACCATGAAATTATGGTTTTTCATTTTTTTAATCAAAACAACGTCCTTTAAAATCCGTAGGTACAAGTCCTCGCTCCCATGTTTATATGGTAAATGAATAAATAAACAAAAATGGATGCCTTCAAATTTTTATTGCGTTTAACAGTGGTTTGAACGTAGGACCACTCCTTTGAGGGAGTAGAACTGCATGTCAGAAAATCATTAAAATATCTGGTCATAATTTAGCAGAAAATAAAATGATTGTAAGCGTACCTGCACAAACGGTGAGATATCGGATGTATCTACCTGATCTTGGTGGCTGATTCCTAAGAAGATTCAATTAGATAATGAGCAGAAGAAAATAAATAAATCAAAGGAGACAGAAGGAAAGAAGATAGACATCATGGATTACCATTATTGAATACCCAAACTGGCGCAGCACCAAGATCTTCTGCCAGCTGCAAAGGTAAGCTCAAGAAATAATTAAATATACAACCAATCTTGAACAGGAGTATCAATAATAAAATGCAAATAATAGACGTTTTATCCACAATTTTTAGTCTAATATCAATTATGAGATAAAATTAAAAGGCAAATTTTTCTTTGGGGGCTAAACTTAATGATTCATCACCTATGAGATAAATTTCTTATTTTTACTGCTCGTCCCATCTTTTTTTTATTTCCAAATTTTAAGGGAAAATTTCTTGACCAACTTGATTGTGCGTCCCATCCCTTCACGAACTCCTTCATTTCATGCTTTCAATCTTTTCCTTCAAATGTTTCTAAATTCCTTATAACATGGTAATGACATTGTTGATTCCACCGAGGGATTCAAGATCAATTTGATCTGGATTTCTTCCTTCAATCCCTGAATATACCTAGCAACCTGATAATATTTGACTTTGATGAGGTCCACTGGTGCATTGAGCTTGTACAAATTCTCAATAGATAAGACACACTGCTTGGAATCAAATCGACCACAGCATTAGATAATTCCCATCAATCACTAAAGCAAACCATTTCTCTCTATTGGACTGACATAAATCCTATAGATTTTTGTTTTCATTATTTTCTCTCTTTTCTTGTGTTCTCCCTGTTTCCTGTTGGAGGATATCTTACGACAATTTCCTTCTGTTGCACTAATCTTCCATACTGTGATATATCCAAGTGTTTCTTGTTTAAAAGAAAAGTATATTAACAGGATCCTTGTTGAGTGTGTTAAGGTCTGAAAAATTATAAAATTCTCATTCCGAGAAAAGTAAGTACGACACTCACTTGGAGAAATTCAAAATAGCCAAGCCCATCATCAGTCCAGTACATCCAAACATCACCGAAGTGTCCAGGTCTCTGTTCCCATGGTCCAACAGTTTCTTTCCAACGAAATGCATTTCTTAACCATTCACCTTCCACAAAGCATCCACCTACATTTATATGATTAAGAAAAAAAGAATTGCCATTCAGTTGGAGCTTTGAGAATATTGTAAAGAATCACTGTTTAATCCAGGCAAGTATCGATGTGTTACAAACAAGCGTGACTGGTCATAATTGATGCATGATCTCTAAAGTGTACAATAGAACCAGAAAGAATAATGGATCTTACATAAGGACTAAATTTGAAATTTGTAGCATAAATTCTTATAATTCAAACATTAATGACAGCCTGATAAAATTTGAGCGAAATATGAAAAAATGAAGCAGAGAAACCATTCATATTCCATCCTTTCACAATAGAGATTGAACTTTCATGAAAAATTAGTATATCCCAAAAAAATGAGGATGAGAGTAGTAAGTTATTCCTGAGTTAGGTAGGGAGAATTCTCCAAGTTTCGATTGTGGTGTAGCGTATGAATAACTAAGGAAAACTTTCCCAGTATCAAACTCTAGAATCTTTATTAGAATGAAAAGGTGTGTGAAGTACATGAGAGGGCTCCCTATTTATAGGAAATTAGAAAGCTAACTAAAAATCCACAATTATAAAGGATGGTAAAAGAGGATTAATCAAAGAATTACCCTAATTAACCTTACTCTTAGGCTACACCAGATTTCTTTTCAAAGAAAATCAAAGTTATAAAAGCAGACTTGTTATGGGTCATTTCAGAAATGCAGAATCAAGTAAGGGACCCAATGCTATTTTCTGTGATTTGCTTCCTTCTCTGAAGATTGAAGAAGCAACACTCAAACATAGAGAGTGACTTTTTGGCTTAATGACCTTGAAAGTATAACCAGCCTCAATGACATTTTCTCAAAGGCCCAGGTCAACAGAGTGAAATTTCTCTGGTCAAACACCATCTCTTTTAATCTAGGGGCATTATTTACTGAAGCTCGATGCAGTTCTGGTAGTTAATGAACCATATAAAGTTCAAAAGAAAGAGGGAGTAGTGGGTGATGAAATATATCTCAATTATCAAGAAAGCTTATGATCAAGTCAAGGACTTTCACGATTTTGTACTTGCTTCTGGAAAACAAATGTAAGGGTGTTATATTTAAAAAAACTGCCTACGGTAGTCAAATTTCTAAAACTGTTCTTAATAATAGCACAAAACAAAAAATGTAAGTACAAGGGATTAGCAAGGAGATCCCTGTAATATTTCTTGCCTGATTGGTGGCTAATTCAATGAGTTGCCTTATTGGTAGCTCTAGAGAATCCAACCAAGGGGTAGAACGTGTGACCAGGAGCAATGAAGTTCATCAGGCTTATGACCTAACCCTACCTGCAAATGATATGATCCAATTTTCCAAGGAATAGGAGTAAACGAGGAATAACTTTTAAATTTTCAGGATCAACAAGGGCTTTCCTTGCCCACGGGCTCTTTGGCAGGAAAAAGAATTAAAACATAGAAAAGGTTGTGACTAGCTTCCCTATATCTGCTGAGTAAGGAAGTGGCTTATCCTATATCCTGGTCATTGGTCTTCTGCTGGGAGACACTTTTAAGATTGTGCTTCTCTGGATTCAATTATTCAGAAAGTTAGGATGAGACTTTGGAGATGAAAGGCTGTTATTTTGTCTAACAGAGAAGAGCTGAACTCAATCCAATTGTTCAGTCCAACATGTTCACTCATTTCTGTTCTCCATTAAATTCACTACCACAGTAACTCAAAACCTTTTTTTTTAAGTAGCGCAAAACTTTAGAAAACAGCAAAAAGAAAAATTTGTAGGTGGAGTGTGAACAAGGGGGAGAAACCACCCATTAATTGTTCACTGAACTCTAGACTAAAAATGAGGTGGAGGTTTGGGCATAAGTTACCAATCTGTAGGTGCTGGAGCAATACATGAACGTGAGCAGCAGAGTAAGTTAAGCTCTGTGGCCAAGTTCTTTTTTCTTTTTTTCCCCCTTTTTTTCCCTTAAGACTAAATTCAAGGAGATTACATAGATCTCCAAGAGGATGTTTTGCACGTGATTCAATTCTTATTAACGAGAAGAAAGTACGAAAGAGAGGAAAGATAAGATATCCATATCCTCCTCCAAAGCAAGAATATACTCATTTGTACACTTCTCCCCCAACTTATCAGGAGATGATTAGTGAAATTAACAATTACCTGGAAATCTAATAAATCGTGGTTCCAAATCAGCCATCATTTGGACTAGATCACTACGGAAACCATGACCCTGCAGAATGACAATGGTTATAACGGTATAGAAAGTGAAATACATGATTTCTGTTTAATAAGGAAGTATAACCACTCATCTAACATTGTTTAGCATCTTATAAATGTTAAGTGTCTTTTTGATGCCCAACCACTTGAAATAAGACACGTTGATTCTAAGTTTGACATCAATGAATGATCTTATTAGTTATTCCTTTCACATTCTCAAAGAAAATCAAGTAAATAGTTGTTTCATTTTTATGGTTATCTCCCAGAAGGTGTTAGTTGCTTTGGAAATAAATTTCATTTTTATTCTTTGGAAATAACTCCTATATATTTGTTCAATGTTTCTATACCATATATCACAATTCTAGAACTATCATGACTCATCGGAAGATAAAGAATAAACACCCATCATTTGCTATAAAAAAAAATGGAGGAGAATGTAATGCAGCTCAATTGCAACTAAAAGTCAATTTATCTTCTTTTCCCTGAAAATCATCCAACTATGTAACTATAGCTGGAGAAGATTTTGAAAATAAGAACTACCTTAAGGGTTAAAGAAATAAATATCTGAATTAACTTAAGAGATCAACTAAAAAATGAAAAACACAAAATAAGGTTTGACTTAAACTCCTGAAGCAGTAGAATTATTTCTTACCACTAATATAGAAGAATAATGCACATGAACCATTTTAAATCCTTTGTAAGAACATGAACCATTTTGAATCATGCAGAATGATTCGCTTGAGTTCCCAAAAGGGGCAGTACCATAGTCATGTTCATCTCATCCTCAACAGACAAATATTTATGCATTGCCTAACACCATAAGCAGAAAACTATAGAGAAAGTTGGTCCAAAACCCCAAACTCATGAAGTCCCATCAACTCCGTAGTATGATGACATAGTGTTGGATCAAACATTGTAATTCCAAATTCCCATCTTTGAGTAACTTCTTTTAATAGAAAAACAAGAATAAATAACATCTCCTGAAAACAAGAAGATAATTTCTGACATCCGCTATTTAACTAAACATTTAAATTCGAATTGACCAGACGTTTACATTTACTTGTTAAAAACATATTGAAGATTTAGCTAACTGATACCCGATTTAAACTACATATAGACAGATAGATACCAAATACCTTATATGTTTCCACAGGCATGGCGGAGACTTGGTCAAACCATATTACCCCTTTTTTCGACGTTGTCAACTGAAGACGTGAGTTGTGATTAGTTTCTGTGGCATTCAATAGAACCTCCATCTTTGTCCAGTTTGACACATCATCAGATCTACAAAGACAAGTAATTTATATTAAATTGCCATTCCACTAAGGAATTCTTTTGAAAAATTCAGATAAGCTCACATGATGGATGCCGTTGCCAACTTTTTCAGCCCACTTGAATCTGTGAGCGAAATGGACACATCAATTTTTCCAGAGGATCGAACAAAAAGAGTCACTTTGTATGCCTTCCCTTGTTCAATATTCTGAAGAGAGAGAGGGACAATGGAAAAAAAAAATCAGGAAACCAAATCTAAAATTTTAGAGTTTAGAGAGGGGACCTCCCTAATAAGACGAAAGGGTCCAGCAAATTCCAAAGCATAAAAGCATGGCTAAGAAATTCCTTCTCAAAGAGGATTTACCATGCCCCAGAATCCAGGGTTGTAGATACCAACTCCTCCAGTTGGACAGATGTTGATACCTCCACTGTCACACAACACATCCATTCGGAGGGCCACCTTATTCCGATCAAAGCATGATGAACGATCTGTTGATACACTTATAGTTGACTCATCTCCTATGATGGACCAAGGACTAATATTCGATGGAGTATTTGGACCCCCAGCTTCAAATCCTGTGGATAAAAAGATTGCGAAGATCAGCATGTTCTTCTTTTTATTTTAATTGAAAACAAAAATAAATCCTCCATGGTTCCACCTAAGTAAACAGAAGGTGCTTCCAAAACAGAAAATTGATGAATAAATTGGCTCATGTAGTAAACAAACTTCTGTGGAAAACAAACTACAGATGCAAGGCCTCGATAAACACTCCAAGCCCTTCACTTGTCAGTACCAAAACATATACAAATGGGATTCCACTGTTATGAATTCATCACCCATCATCTTCTTTGTGCTATTTTCATAAATAAAGAAAAAGAGAAGGATTGGATTATCAGATCTGACCTCTGTTGCTCACAAGCTCCGCCCAAATTCCACCAGCCCCTGCATGATTAATCTCCTGTAAAAGAAAACACCAAAAGAAGCTCAGCCTGCTTTTCTTTTTAAATGGTAACAAGACTATACATTTAATAAAATGAAAGAATTACATCCAAAAGTGGGAAATACGAAACCCTTGATATTTTTCTCAAAATTAATAAAATAATCTCCATGATCACAAAAAAAAAACTCCAAATTGTAAAATGCTATAAAGTAGATTAGTGACAAAAGAACTTAATGTGTTCACTCCCAAAGAAGCTTACCCTTACAACCAATGATGTCATTATACATTAGAAATGGTATTAGAAAGTCCACAGAACGATAACATCAATAGCAACAACAATCAAATTGCTCCAATCTAACAATTCAAAGGATTGACAATCAAGCAAATCTAACATGACATCGGAGAACAGGAATGTAAACACAAATTCTTAATCTTTAGTATTTCCCTGTCAGGACATCAAATGCTCCAACAAAATAGTATTGACTTCACATACAAAATTTAGGAAACAGTAATTAGTAAAATAACTACTGTAAGCTACATCAAAGAAATGTCAAACCATTAGTTAACTAAACTAAGAGTTTAGCTATTTTTGGAGTAATCTGCGAACTATTTCTCATTGCAAGCTAGAAAAAATTTATAATTTCAACCATATATGATCTTTCAAAGCATACAAAACTTTCGGCATCTAAATAACTATTTCTCAATAGCAAGTTGACGCATACCAATAAGCATAGCATATACACGTACTCCTAAAGACAAGCCTTGGACTCCCCATAAAAGGCATGCACAAACATAAAAGATAATCATGAATCATATTGGAATAATTTCAGAAAAAATAAGTTGAAATTCAGAAAAAGAAAATGTAACTGAAAGAAACAGCAAAAACAATATAAATAACCAACCTCAAAAAATATTCCAAAAAGTGTTTCAGGAATCTGCCGTGTTGATGCATCTGAAGCATTAACAACGAGCCGAACAGGCTGGACGGTATCATCTCCAATGGCAAAGAATGTACTAACAGAAACAACCACAATACCGAAGCATAGCAGAAGAACATAGTATGAAACTTTACGAGAACCCATTACAATCACTGCATCCAACGTTATCAAACCCAAAAAGGTAAATAAAAACCCCTAATATATAGAACAATTAAACAGCAAAAAGTCAAAAAAAAAGACAAAATCAATGCAGGAACAACAAAATAAACAGTTTGTAGTCCATCTATAATTATACAAACACATTGCCATTACAACAATGTAATATCAGCAGTGATAATGACAGTAAGTAACAACATGATGCAAAAACTGATAAATTAAAACATCTAATTTGGTAAACAAAAAAGCACTAACAAACTGGAACAATAGAAACACAGCAGCCAATATCACAACAACGATCAAGCGATTTAACTAATGACACTTGATAGAAATGAAATCAGAGAAGACTCATTTCAGGGAAAACGTAAAACACAATACACAAGCAAACTAGATTCTCAACAAGATCAGACTTAATAGTCAACACAAGCACTTCAAAATCAACAGAAAACAGAAATGAAGATTGTGTTGGTCCGTGAACCTGCTGAAATTTATCAATCCCCACGAGTTCAAACTCGTAAACTCGAGTTGGAGTTGTCCTATATTTGCTCAGTCAACCTCCTTATAAAGGGCAAGATGACCCCAACTGAGAGACTACCTTGTTTTCCTTGCTTTCACGTAAAAATTTCAAGAGAGAAAGGGAAAAAACGATCTGGGTGTGGAGTACAAGTAGAACCCATCACTCGTTTCAAGATTTGCTTCAATGGGTCCCGCTCCATTACGTCCCCAACTCCGCCCATTGACCTTGTAAAACACAGGACGCGACTGTAATTCGTAGGAAGGAAGAAGGGTTTGTGTAGACAGAAGATATGGCATTTTACCCCAACTTTTGCTTAAAGAAACGACGATAAAAATGATGATTGTTTGTTGTTGATCATTGATATTGATGATGACGATGATGGTGTCAACAATCCTATCCAAATATTTCCTTTTCCTTTCGTTCTTGCTTCAAAGCCACGTCCACTGCCGCATTGGTAATGGCGAAAATCTACGACCCCACTTCGATCAAATTGGATTAAGTTTGGAATTGTGTCCATGGAATTGGAAGATAAAGGAAATTTTCCTTTTTTTCCACTTCTTAATCCCAACTGCAATTCATTTCCTCTCATAGTAGTCATACAACAATCCATTGCTCAATCATTTTTAGAAATTTTTCATTTTTACACCTATCTCATCTTATTTTCATTTTTTTTAAAATTAAAATGGTTAAATCGTAAATTTAGTCCAAAAGTTAGAATTCAATACTAGTTACCAACTAGAATTTAGTCTTTATCGGATAAAATTCTCATAAATAGTCCAGTAACTTTTAAAAGTTAGAATTTAATCCTTTAAAACTATATTGACTAAATTTACAATTTAATTGATTAAACAAATTATATGAGTGAGAATTCAACCATAAACCTTTGAAAGGTTAATCAATATTTTATCTATTGTGTTAGGTTGAGATCGACCATTACCTTGTTTTATTAATCATTAAATATAGATTAGAGGTTACAATGTTTTGAATATTTTTTTTTTTAAACTTTAAGGTATGTTTCAACCATGTCTCTTGTCTATACTTTGAAAAGTTTTATTTTTATTTTTAAATTTTTTTAATTTGCTCGAAAAAAATAACTTTGAAGAATTTGGTTGTTAAAATTAGATGGAATCTGAAACAGCTAATGTTTAAAAATTGATATGGTAGTTGTGTTGGGTATAAATGAATGGTTTTTAATGATCTAATTCTCTCAATTGACCTTATAAAATAAATAATTTTTAAAATTAACCCGAGTCTGAAAATTTAATAGAACCTTATCTAAAAATTTAAAGGTGTTTTTGTATAATTGAACTTGGAGAATATGTAATACTGGCTAATACTTCCATTTAAGTTTTTAATTTTAAAATTGAGAAATTACTGAAAATAGAAAAAATATCAAACTATTTATAAATACAGAAAATTTTAATGTCTATGGCTCAATCGATACAATTCTATTGCACTCTATCAGTAAAAATTTTCTATATTTATAAATAATTTAGTTTATTTTTCTATATTAGAAAACTGTCACGTCAATTATCGTGATAAAAGATGATGTTCTGACTGGAATTCAAGAATCCTAAGCAAATTCCAACCGAAATTCATCAAATTTTTTACCGAAGTTTATGAATTTCGGCCATAAAATTGATAAATTAAAAATTAAAAAGAAATCAGCCGAAAATTATAAATTCCAGCTGGATATTTTCAGCCGGATGTCAAATATATTTCCGAAAAAAATTTCGAAAATCCGGCCGCTTTCTCTTTTTAATCGTATCTTACTTTGATTTTTTTTTATACTTTGAATATATTATATATTCAGAGAAATTACTATTAAAAATTTAAGCTATTTACAAATATAAAAAAATGTTACTAAATTAAAATGTTCGAATTCTCATTCTAACATGATGCTGCTGAAAATTAAAATGAAGAAATTGCTTTCTTTATATTTCATTGTAACAGTGATGAACATATTAGAAAATACTTATAAATTAAAGGAACAATTTCGAGAAAGAATATTTAAATAAAATATTTAACGTCAAACAACATATATATTTTGTTGTTTTAGTATAACAATTATATTTGATGGAGGATTGAACCTCCGACGGCAAGAAAAGGGAGCTAAACTTGTTTTGGTCGAGTTGAAAAAAATGTAGGTTAAAATATGCCAATTTTCAAAAGAAAAAAGTTTTTACTTCCAAAATTGATTAAACTTCAACCAAAGAGTAGATAGCACTTTCAAAATTTTGCAACTAATTAGTAAAAATTGCTATAAGATCTTGGTTGTGATGTTTTTTTCCCTAATTATGGTTATAGAAAAAGGAAGTCAAGAATCAATTTTTTTTTCAACTAGGAGAAAATAGAATATCATACTAAATGTATTTTCATGGCAGTTTAGTCTACTAACTAAAGGCAAAATAAAATATCATTGAAAAGATAATTGAATTAAGAGTTTATTGTCCAACACGAAATTGAATTTAAATGTTTCAAGAAAAAATAAGGCCAAATTAGTCTAAACGGGTTAAACTACAATTGACAACCATTTAGTTTTTAAATACTATCTTCCAAAAATTAGAAAAAAATAGTTTTTAAAAACTTGCTTTTATTTTTAAAATTTAATTAAGAAATTGAATCTTAGAAAAGTAAAAACCATATTGAAAGAAAATAAACATAAATTATAATAACAAAAAAGAAAAATAAATTTGTTATGAAACAGAGCTTTGGATACTATAAATTGGAACTATCAAATTTTATTCTATTTTACAATAGTAAAGAAAAAATGTACAACTATTTACAAAAAAAAAAAAAAAATAGCAAAAAGAAAAAAAATAATGATAAATAAACTTCTATCATTTCTATCACTGATAAACTCCAATAGACTTCTATCTGCGTCTATCACAACTATCGAAAAATTTTACTAATTTGTATAAATAGTCCTCCTTATTTTTCTATTTTAAAAATTTTTCTTTTACAAAATGTTTGTTCGGGTAACAAAATAAGTTATGATGACCAAATAGTATAATATCAAATTTTCAATATATATAACTTATCTTGTTTGTATAAAAAAAAATTAATTCATTATTTTTAGTCAGGTTTGTCCAAAAGAAATGAAAAAAACAAAAAATGAAAAAACAAAAAAACAAAAAAAAAACCTTCATATTTCTATTTCTTACATAACTTCACATTTTCCTCTCAATGCAAAGATAAAACTCTTTCAAATTTATAATATTTAGGAAAAAAGAATTTTGTCAAAAGGATATTTGATATTATGAGGTATAGAGAGATTCTTGACATATTATGAGAGAAAGAGAAGCAAAGAAAACCAAACAAACCAAACAAGTTAAACAACCAACCAATTTTCTTTCCTTGCATCAAAGGTTTCTCATAAATCCAAACAGATTTAGCCAACAAGAAAAAAAAAAAAAAAAAAAAAAAAAAAAAAAAAAAAGGTTGTAAAAAGAAAGAATAAATGGATCAGTCAGCAGTGTGTCTCAAGAAAACCTGATTTTGGCATGTGGAATTTGAGCTTTATTTTTAAGCACTTTAGATACATGAAAACGCAAAGCAACCAACACTTTATAACAAAGAGAAACAGAAAATTCCTCATCCACCACATAATAAAGCTTTTGATGTGCTTCTTCATCAACATTCATTAAACCTCTACACCTTTGCTTTACCTAATGTACAACACAATCTTTTCTTAACCCATTTTCTCACTGCTTCTAATGAAAACAGCAAGCATTTATAGATGCATTTGCTGCTTTCTCCTCTGCCTCCATTGAATTGTAACCTGTTGCAGCACACAAATTTTTGTACAAAAGTTTAATGAGAGAGGGACAGAGAGACTCATAGATGACATGAAAGGCATCAAGAAAATGTCCAAACAATGATATTGTGCAAGGATATACATAGTCAGAGTTGATTCATACAAAATGATTTGAACTTGTGTGGTTGGCTTCAGTTTTGTCAAAAGGTAACTGAACAATAGACTAAATGAAAAATCGGTTACATCTCGACGCGAAGAGACAGATGGTCGAAGACTCGAAACAACAAACTAATGCTAGCATACAAACATATATGAAGAAAATGACAAGAGAAACAAGTAAAACCAGTGTCAAGAAAGTTATTAACGTTTATCTTAAGAAGTGGGGTTAAAGAGGGAAAGTTTGCTTCTTTGGTTTTGGGAAATTAAGTTCACATAAACTATTTCCACTTATTGGTTTCTTTGTTTTATTGTCTACATTTTAGTAGTGTTTTATTCAAAATCCTAGTCAAGTTTTGAAACTAAAAAAAAGTAGTTTTTAAAATTTGTTTTGTTTTAGAAATTGGCTGAGAATTCGAATGTTTACTTGGGGAAGATGAAAATATGATTAAGAAGTTGTAAGAAAATAAGTAGAATTTTCAAAAATCAAATTTTTTTTTGTTTTAGAAATTGGCTAAGAATTCAAATGTTTACTTAGTGAAGACGAACACATGATTAAGAAGTTGTGAGAAAACCAACAGAATTTTCAAAAACCAAAAATAAAATTATTTTCAAAATTGTTCTTTTTTTACTCTAATTTTTCCCTAAAACTTTGAGAATTTTTTTTTCTTTTCTAAAACATTTTTGACCTCTCTATAACGTTTGTCATTTTTCTATTTCTAACATTTTTCTCCCTCCAAAATTTGTCTCTCTCACTTTCTCTCTCAAATTTCTCCATCTAAAGTTTTTATGCCTCTTGGTAACTTTTTCTTCTCTCCAACATTTTTGTATTTTTTTCAAAAAGTTCTGATCTTTTTTTTCAAAAAGTTCTGATATAATGAAAAGAGACTGATACTTAAAGACCAAAGCATAAAGAAACCAAAAAAAAAAAAAAAAAAAAAAAAACCAAAAACACCAAATCAAAAACAAAGAAAAAAAATGACTAAGTAGGAGAAATAAAATCATTCCATATCGAACATGGAGAAGCTTGAAATCGAGCCAAACTTGTACTTCTCTCTCTTCACTTTCTTCTCTAACTAAAATTTTTGCCTCTAACTTATTTTCTTCAAAAAGAAATTTTATCTCTCTCTAAAATTTTTGTGTCTGTCTAATTTCCTTTCCCTTTCTAGAATTTGTTGTTCCCCTCCATCTCTAACTTGTCTCTTCATAAAATGTTCGTTCTTTACCTATAACTTTTTCTATCTTAAATTTTCGTCACTACTCTAATCTTTTATCTCTTTCCTCCTCCACTTTTTTTTCTAGAATGCAATGCCCTCTTTAGTAACTTAATGATTAAAACGCTCCTCGTCTCCTGAAGTTGACCTTCAACTTTGCCGAGGATTAGCGAGATAGGCGCTATGAGCATAATGCAAATAGTGGAGCTCCGATAATCCATTTATCACATATATATATATATATATACACACACATGTATAATTATACCTTGTATTTCAATAGACTGAGGGAAATGGTCACCCTAAGCATAGCCCAACTAGTTAAGATATACCCCTTCGACTAAGAGATCAGAAGTTCAATTCCTCCCACCCCAAACGTTGTTGAGCTCATAATTTTTTTTTTAAAATTAAATTAATAGACAGAGGGAGATGATTACCTTTACGCCTAAAACTTTGAAGCTTTAACTTGAGATGAGTCATGTGCATCCTTGGTCCCATCTGTGTTCACCTCATTAAAGATGAAATTTTCTACGGCTACTGCATCACTATCTTCCATAGATAATACTAGCTGAGGGTCAGGTATTCGATCACTGGCACTTTTTGCAAATTCCTCTACTTCTTGGTCCAGAGGAAATAGTGGATCAACATGAGGTCTTTCTCCTTCTACAGTCTTGAAATCATCTTCCAGATCGTGATCAAATTCCAACCTCCTCAATATCTCGGGGATTGGGAAGGCCTCATCCTCCATAAATCTAGTTCCCCTTTCAAAATCAATTTTCTCCTTTGAGCTAAGAACGCCTTCTTCAAGATTAGGAGTAACGGCCACCATCATGTGATCGTCCTCGACAATGGATCGGAACTTATTTGATGAAGGTGGTATCTTGGAGAAAAATACTTCTCCAAGGTTCTTTACCATTCCCCTGTTATATGGATTCTCCTTCTTGTCATACCGATACCGGAAATTCTCATAGGTAGTCTGTATTAGAAGAGACATAAAAGTTAAAACTGATTAGTAATAATAGAAGCTGAACATGACTTTATTAGAACAGGCAAGCAAGTAGAATATTCAACAATTAGCTAGCATTTGTATAAACGGTAAAAAAAGAAATGTCATTTGTACTAGATAAAAACAAATGGAAATGGAACTCTCTAGTATGAGCTGTCTGACTGTTAGGACTTAACCCCGTTATCTTCTTCATCTCTTCAACTAATAAATCTAAAATCACCAGCAGAAAAGGAGTTCACAATTCCTTAACAATAAAATAGTTTGTTTTCTGTTTCTTCTTATTCACCATATTTCATATGTTGTATTATCTTCCAAGTCTACAATGGCATCTCGAGTACTTTAGTCGTTAATAACCAGCTATTTCTCAAACTTGAATTAGCAGAGGTTTTTCAAATGCATCAGAAAAATAAATGACTGTCTTCTGCGTGTCATCTAATCATGTCATCCTGAGAAATTTGAAAGGGGTAGAGTCTCTCAAGACAAGTGTCTCCCAACATAAATTTAGCCCCACCTGGAAGGTTTTCTTGAAAAAGAAAATCTCTATAGCTTGGGGCTGTTCTTCCCTTCTTTCTTTTGCAATAGTTCATCAATATTTCATTTTTCTGTATAGAAATAAAATAAAAGAGTAACCCCAAGGTTTCTCATACCAGACTATTGAAATCTTTTACACTTCTTTATTCTTTTTATGTGTGTGTATATATATATATATTCTGTGATTTTCTTGACTAACTTGCGCAGACCTTGACTATTTCATACTATCACCAAACAAGTTTATTAATTATCAAAAGGCGTATGCAACCATTTTGGCTTCAAGAGGAGAGCTAATCCTTCTTTTTTAATCTTCTTTCTTCCTACAAATTCTACATTTTCCTATAAAACAAAGAAAACAAAAAAAAAATTAAAATAAACTTGTTCGCAAGTTTTTTTTAATAGGAAACAATTTCATGATAGTATGAACTGTTTATCAAAGGGAGAAATTGCTGTTCAGTCCCTCTTTCTTTTGCAATATTTCATCACATCTATGAAATATTACTTTTCCTGTATAGAAATAAATAAACAAGAGTACCCCCAATGTTTTTCTCACAAGATAATCTAGAAATCTTTTACTAATTTAGTCATTGTTGAAAAGACCCCTGCAAACATTTTGGCCTTAAGAGGACAGCTAATCACAAGTTAGAAACTTACAAAATATAAATTCAATCACACATAGATACGATTCAAGGAAGTTAGATCATAATATCCATAAATCGTTAATCTAAATGGCAGAGGATAAGAACTTAAGAAGCTTACCTGGTTTGTACATACAAGATAAGAATGGAATATGGAGAGGCCACCAACGAACCAAAAGGCAATGAAGCAATACACTACTAGAATATCTGAAAGGATATCTTTGGATACAGCCTTGAAAAAGGTCTCTTGATTATGAACAAGAATGGACAACGAAAACGACAACACATATACACACAAGATAGTTGAGGTTGTTATGAACATGAAGAAGAACCGATAATTACGCTGCAACAGTAACAACAGTGGAGACTAAGTTAGAACCCAACAAAAATTAGCAAATAAAATGAAATAAAACCTGTTAGTACCTTATGAGGGTCTTACAATTTACATGTTGTACCATGCGTTCTCAATTATATGAAATGATAAAGCCCCTACCCAATGCCCATGTTAGCATTTTAAATCAAAGAATGCCATGTCTTTTAAATCCCATACCAAGTTACTGGTACTCAGATTCTACTTATTTGGGGATGATTTGACCTACTCAAGCCAACAATTTTATGAAAACTTTTATCAACATGTTGAATATGTGCCAGCATTGTCTCGTGGCAAATAGAATCTGTAATTAAAAAGTAACTTAGAGCACGTTTTATAACCACTATGCATTTAGTTTTCTTTTTATAAAAAATAAATCTTATTTACTCACAATGTCATTGTAGTTGTAGCTACATTTTAAAATGTTTTCAAAGTTGCAGTAGCCAAGACTTAAACTATTTTTGTTTTAAAGATTTGATAAAGAATTTAAAAGTGCACTTAGAAGGGTATATGTCAAGTAAAAAGACAGTGAGTATACAAGCCTAAGAGGCTAAGACCTTAAAATAGAAAACTAAAAATGGAGTACCTTAACTCAATACACCAACCGAGAAAAATTAACTTCGGAATTTCAAATTATGAAAGCAGAAAATTCTAAGAATAAAAAACGAAAATAAACTAGTAAGGAGGCGTTTAGGACAAGAGTGAAGTTGTTTAGTCGTGAAGTCCACAATGTAAAGTGTAAGACATGAAATTGATGTTTTCTTTGTTGTGAGGCCCACGAACTCTCTTGGGCCAAACACTCCAACGTGTTTTAATCATTACTTAACAAACTAATTTTCATTGCTTTTAAAACCTCAGAGTTATGGGAACAAAGTTTGAGCTAAAGCTTAATCACTTTGTTTTAAGCATACGAACTTACTATTCCAATGCACTGCCCAACCCATGGACAGTGATGATCAAATCTCTGAACACAATTGTTGCATATGGAACAATGAGATGCACGAGGAGGCCGATAAAACAGACAAGTGTCACAGTACTTGACTTTTACAATATGACCATTTACAGTCACGTCTTTAGTCCGAGGGATTTTCAGATGTGGGGTTCTTCCATTGATCCATTCCATGGATGGTGTAGCCATGTCGTCTGATTCATCTGACTCAAGAGGCCTTGAATTTCGAGGCAGTATTCCAGGATCTCTACTGGAAGTCAAGACGAGAAACATCAAATCCTGCACATAGTTTACTTGGCATGTGATTTTCTGATTCAAACAAAGAATGCTGTTTGATTTATGAATAATGAAAATGCACTGATTTGACACTCAAACTTTCATCTAAATAGCTAACAGTGGAAAGAGCATTTGGAAGGAATTTAGAATGATCTGTAAGAGAAAGGTGAAACACTTTTTCAACAAGCATTTTGAGAAATTTTGAGAGAAGTGTTAATTAAGTGCTTACCCTAACAATAATTTCTAAAAAGCACTTTCGACTTTGTAACCAAACACCATAAAGATTTTGAAACATGATTTTAATTAGTTAAAAGTACTTTTCAGCCTTAATCAGCCATATAGTTCCCTTTTAAGTTTCCCTATCACTTCACCGAAGATCATGCCACAGCTCAAATCTAGTACCAAAATGATTTTCTCAATTCTTCCAATTCTTGATGCAGCAAATACAGCATAAGAGATACCATGATCTACAAATGATGTAAACATCAAAAGAATCCTCTGGAAAATTGGAGAACTAATGTGTGTGAGCATGCCTGTTGCCAGCTACAGATGCCTTTATATATATATATATAGGATTGCCAGCTACAGATGCTCAAAAAGCCTATTCTTCATGACCACTAACTTTCACCCTGATTCCCGCTTACACCACTATGAAATCTTCATAATCAATTAAGTCAAGAGTTACCGATATACACTGCTCGGTTTTAGATCTTATTTGGTTGTCAATAATCATAGAAGAATAATGACAACTCTAAAGAATTAAAAACTCTGAAGATAGTGATAGATAATAATGGGAGAAAGTATAATCCACAGTCTCGTCTCTATAGTTTTCTTTCTTTCTTCTTTCAAGCTCTTTCGCACCAGTTACATACCCAGCCTAACTAAGAAGATGGACACACAATATAAGAATTTATCAAAAGAGAACAAGGAATGGCAGAAGCTACAATTGTGGATAGAAATTAAATGACAGAGCAAGATTCATGTAGCCCGAATAAAATAAATATTGGGGGCAATTTTAGGTCCAATCAAATCAAAACTCACCAGAATAGTGAGACTGAGACCACCAAATAATACAGGATACCAATGAACGTTCCCAGGAGGTTTCTCATCATGAATCTTCAAAAGTATCTTTACGCAGAAAGCAACTGCAGGGGCAGCAATAAGACATATGGAGAGTAACAGAGATGATACATCCGGTCCAAATATCAATCTACCACCACAGAAAAATCTCTGAAAAGACAGAGAAATGAAGTATCGTATCAATTTGAGTAAGTATGCAATATGCATAGAAATATTCATTGGACCAAATAGTTTGAGACAGGTATTATTCTACGACTCATGTACATTTATTGATATCGTCGTCACTAAAAATGATACATGGGATATTATAACCCTCAAGACTTCACAGTCACAAAAGACTTGGAAACTTTGAACTACTTCTTAAGTATTGAAGCAATGAGAAGCAAGAAGTGTAACGCAAGTGGCCGGATCCTTAAAAGAAGAGTGTCATTTTTTGTCAAATAGTATTGGCCCTTGAGTATGGACTTGATTTTCTTTAATATACAGGAGACAGGAATCACATTCTTATATAATTTTTGATATCCAAACACTCAGCTATGGTTTCTAAAGTTATATGCAGATGATCTACACTATTTGGCCAATGGCACATAAGCCAAAATCTTTTAAACCCAAAAAGAAGAAAAAAAATCATGGTATCTGACCATGAAATACACAAGAATCTCACTAGTTAATTCTGTTTGCATGATATTAAAGCAGAAACACTCTCACATACAACTTAGATATTCCATTCCATCAACGTCCTCAGCTCATAAACAGAGTCATCAAGTTGAACTAGGACAACATCAATTAATTGTAAAAAAAGAAACAACGGCACTGATACATCAAACACTATCTCAAATTGCAAACGTTGAATCAATCAATCAAACAATGAATTGAAAACAAACCCATCAACAAAACACAAAAAGGCTAAGAACTCACATTACTTCCCCTCCAAACTTGGTAAAGTCTTTTGGGTTTCTTCGGCGTGGCCATACCGAGTCCGGTGAACGATCCACCCAACTCGGAGAATCCTGTACCCAAAACCAAGGAGGAATAGAACAACAACCCGCTCTTATTCGTTCACCAGAAAAGCCATGGAAGAAAAACAAAAGAACCCAACTCCAAAAATCAAAACCCAATTCAAAAGATGATCCAAGAAACCAGAAACACCCCCTTTTGGAGTGGAATTTTTTCAACGAAACAACGTGAGTGCACGTGAGAGAAGAGAAGAAGAACGAAGACTGAGAGAAACAGAAATGGGAGAAAAGGGTTGGGAGGTTTTTGGATCAAAAACCAGCTGAGCTTCTGTGATCGTGAAAAGAATGGTTTTGCAGAAATTGAAAGAACGCGGAGTAACCCAAGACAGAGGTTCCTTCCTCTTCTTAGCGTCTATGTGGATGAAATGGGGTTGCTGGCAATGATGTGTTAGGCGGAAGTTTCAATTTCTAGCGGCATTTGCGCACGACGCACCCAACATTCTTTGTCGTTTGGATTGGAAATCGAAACCGCATAGAAAATTAAAAATAATTTTTTTAAAAAAAATAATAATAATAATGGGGAAATTGGTAGAGCTTTGAACTTTGCTACCTCCATCATTCTAATCATGAAACGTGCTGTCACATAGTCTCACGCCCTCCTTTCTTTATTATCATCTCCCATCCCACCGGAGTTACTTCACACTCGTCGCTTCACTGCCAAGTCACCTTTAAAACATTTTTTTTTAAATACAAAATGAAGGGAAAAATTAATGGATGATAAATTAATATATCATTTAAATGACGTATCAAATTATGAGTAGAAATAAGGTTTAAAATATCGATGTCAACGAAAATATAAAGGTCTCGATTTTATAAAAATATTGATGAAAATTTCAAGAAAAATTATGGAAATTGATATAAATTGTTATAATTAATTAATAAAACTTTGATTGTGGCTTGATTAGATTATATCACAATTTCTATAAAATAAGATAACATTTAGATGTCTATTGTAAATATCTATGTAAATGTTGATGCGAGAACAAAAATTTAAAAATAAATAGAAATATATTATAAGATAATGTAAAGTATGAATATTTTGATGTAAAAATTATGAAAATTTTGGATAGTAAAAAAAAAAACTTACATCAATTAATTTTTTAGGTAAAATGGTGTGAAAATTTAATGAAAAATATTTGAATAAGGTTAAAAATAAATATAAGTTATTTTTTTGTGGTTTTATCAAATTCAATTTCTTTATAAATAAATGTTTTGGGTCGAAAATAAAACTAAAAATTGAGATAAGTTGGAAATTAAAAAAAGTAGTACATAACAAATGCTTAAACCTTGGTTAAAAATGACATTAGCGTATGAAACTATAAGATTGTGTATAATCATGATCATAAAATTGAAAAACTTCAACGGGGCTAATATAGTTAATTTTAAAAAAATCGAAATTTTTTCGAAATCTTAAAATTTCTCGAAATTTTGTTGAAATGGAGGAAATCAGAATATTCTCAAAATATTCTCGAAATTTTGTCAAAATTGGGAGAATAACAAAATTTACCCTAATAAAAAATTGGAGGCAATTTCAATATGTTGTTATAATGTTTAAAGCGTATTATGAAGGGAAATTACTATAAATAGAAAAAATATCAAACTATTTACAAATATAGAAAAATTTTACTGTCTATAAAGATAGACTGCCATAGAATTTTTCTATTTAAATTTTCCTATTTAATATATTGATATACAGTGAAATTTTTCTATATTTATAAATAGTTTATATCATTTTTCTATATTTGGAAACAACCCTATTTAAAGAACTTATAAAAAAATGTTAAATTATTGATTCACTTCTCCTATAGATATCAAAATTATTGACATGTGAAAATGTCGATTTGTTAACGAAAATTTAAAATATTTGATCATTTGAAAAAAAAAATTTATATTTCATTCTTTAAAAGAATAATCGTGGGAAATTTATTTGGTAGTATTGTTTTCAATTTCCTTTCCTTCAAACTTTTCTAATTTTTTCTTTTAAATAACAAGTGAGGCATAAGAATTTAAATCTACGACTTCTAAAAAAATTATATTTCAATTACGGTTAAATTATAGTCACGTACTCTACTTTTTAAGACGTGTAAGTCATTCATATTTCAAAAAGTCTAGTGAATCTAAGTCTTTATGATAAGATGATGTTTGTTTAAAAAAAAAAAAAAAGTCGGGCAAATTAAATTTTTGTCTCTCTAATTTGAATTTGATGTCTATTTGGTCCAAAAAATTTTAAATATGACATTTTTTTATTCTTGAAATTCATAAAAAAAAAATATCCTAAATGATCCTCAGTCAAGTTAAGTGGATGGATTTTTTTTTTTTTTTTTTTGGAAAAATATGATAGTTAGTTGGCAACGAAAAAATGACATGGCATGTTACTTAAATTGGGGTAATTTTTTTTTATTATTACTTTTTTTTAAGCTTAGGTGATTTTTTTTCCATTTTTTTTCTTTATTCGCTCTTGTATTCATTTTCCACCGACTTTTTTTTTTTTTTTTTTGAGATAAATTTTCCACCCACCGTTTAATTGTTAATTTCTACGTCTAATTTTTCAATAATGAGTTTAATGCTCATGTGGTATGTTCTTTGGAGATCATGTGGTGGGCTGATTAGTTTTTTTTTTTTTTTTGATGAATTAATTTAAGTATTTTTTGTGCATAATTAATTTTGGTATTTGATAGCATACAACTTGATGAAGTTTATGACAAATATTTGTTAAATGAAAAATTGAAAGATAATACGTATATAACAAATTTTTTGAAATATAAAAGTAAAGTCTAAAAGTGGTAGAAATTTTTAAAAATAGAAAAATAAAGAAAACTATTCACGTAAAATAGCAAAATTTATAGATAATTGTGATAGACGCTGATAGAAGTCTATCATGGTATATCAGTGATAAAAATGATACAAATCTGTCACTGATAGATGCTGATCGGTAATTTTTTTGTTTTGCTATTTTCTATAAATAGTTTGACATTTTTTCTATCTATGAAAATTTTCCAAAATTTTAAAACTAGACTTATAATTTAAGCTATTATAAAATGTTCAACCTATAAAGAAAATAATAATGTGGTATTTAAAGATAATTAAATATTAGACATTCAACCACTTAATAAAAATGTAAATAGTGCCATGTTTTTTCTAATTGAATTTGGTTAATTGGATTTTTCTTCCCAAGATGGATACTTAACACATATACCATATACTCATGGAAAATATTAATTTTTTTTCTTTTATTCCAACAAACACATCAGTCTTTATTGGTGGATATTTGATTGAAAAGTAAAATTAAAAATTTATAAATATAAAGGGTCAAATTGAAAAATGATGACCACATATATATTTAGTTATACTAATCATAGAATCATCAATTAATTTTTAAGTATAATTCGTTTTGATGTGTTTAATTTTTTTTTAATATTAATAGAAAATAAATAAGTAAAAACATATAAAACAATAGATGTCTTTCTTTAAAAAGACATAATAAAATTAATAGATACAGACAACATACAGCAGTACAAAACAAATTTTAAAGAATACAACAAGTTGTCCCCTAGTTTTTGTTCCCTCCTAAAAAAAGAAAAAAAAAAAGGTTGTCACCAAGTTGTCATCTTCAAGTTCATCATTAAAGGATGCTATATATATATATATATATATATAATTGTTTTTGTTTATAAGATTAGAGTAACACTTTTTTCTGATTTTTTTAATGTGGTTTTTTTTTAGGAAAATTACTATAAACAAAAAAAAATATATCAAACCATTTATAAATATAGAAAAATTTTACTGTCTATCAACGATAAATTGTAATAAAATTCTATCGCTTAAGCGATAGAAATTTATCACTCAAGCGATAGAATTCTATTTCAGTCTATTACAGATAGACACTAAAAAATTTATATATTTGTAAATAATTTGAGTCATTTTTCTATATTTGAAAACAACATTTTTATATCAAAATAAATATTTCCTTGAAAAAATGCATTATTGGAGAAATAGCCTTTAGTTCATCAAGTCTTACAAATAGTGTCCATCTATTTTTAAAATTTAACCAACTTTTAGTTTTAATTTATAAAATTGTCTTTGATGTGGGGATACCATGTTTGATAGTTGTATTTAAAAATAAAAAATGGTAGCCCCAACTAAAGTTTGGTTTTCTATTTTAAATTATATTTTTGTTTTAATTTCTTTTTAAAAAATTCAAAATTCAAAATAATCATCAAACATGATCTTTAAATTAATTTATTTTAATTGAGTTTTTTCTATTACTAAATCTCAAAGATTATAGGGCATAATTGAAAACATCTTGTGTTTTTAAAATTTTGAAAAAGTCAATTAAGTAACCAAATGTGATTTAAAAAAATGTTTTGAAATGTGCTTTTAATCACCTACAAACACTCTAACTATTCGTTCTAAAAAAAAATAAAAAAAAATTCTTTGTTGTTCAAAAGACTTTGGTGAGTGTTCAAAAGTTTCATAATTTTAAACTTAATAATAATAATAATAATAATAAACTTCATTAATATGATGCTAGTAGTGTATACGAATGACCAACATGAGTATAACTCAACTGACATGAACTAGAATTACTAACCTCAAGGTCAGAGGTTCGTTTCCCCACCTCACATGTTGTCCAAAAAAAGTAGTGTATATGAATGTACGGATACATATTTCTTGAGCCATAGGTTCGAAGGAAGAGAATATCTACCGATAGGCACCCCGTAACTGAAGTTTTTAGATTAACATTACAGAAAGTGCAATTTTTTTAGTTCAATAATTGCAAGGTGAAGAGTCGAACAATTGGCCACAATTGACCTTTTGAATGATAATCAGTACTTTAACATTGAACTATGCTATTAACAGATGAAGTAGAATCTTGAATAGCATGAAAAAAATTATTTCCATGAGAACAGAATGAAAAGCATGCACAAATCTGTAAACAATTATATACATTTTGAACAATGCTATCAAAGAAATCTATCAGCATAACAACTCACTTCAGCAAGTTTAGTCATTCTGATTTCTTCTTCACATTTACTTTCTCCTCTTTCGGTTGTCGAAATAGTAACTTAAACGTCAATACCGCTACTATAGTTCCTTGAATTGGAGCAATCCAGTATACAAGAATATGTTCGATCGTTATATGTTCCCCACGAGCATACGCCCATCCCATTACCTACAAAAAAAAGTCGAAAACGATTAATTTGTTGAGTCTCCATTCGACGTTGAAAATCGACGCAAATAAAATGATGATATTGTTTGGATGAAATGTAGTTATCGACACTTACAGATGCAGGGTTCATACAGCCACCAGTTAAGTCGGAACCGAGAATATGAAGAGTTAACTTGGATAAACTTGAGATCCAAGTCTTCATGAAGAAATTTCCGACGACTTTCCTTGAAAGTCCGAGCGAGATAAAGACAATGGCAAACGTTAACAATCCTTCTGTCAAGGCACCGTGATGGATGCCAACGTTTAAACGAGGCCCTCGTCCTGCTTCAGGAAACGTATGGATAATCAGCCTAACAGCAGTAATAGCTCCCATTACCTGAAGAGTGAAGCCAGAAGCATCATCTGTTATTGTTGTTCAGATATAGATTTGAATGAATCATTGATATGTTTTTGGAAGTACAATGAGCATGGAGATGCATGTTTAGATAATATCTTTTCCTTTCATGTTTTCTTTTTAAATATAAAAACTTTGACTTTCACGTGGAAAAATGAAAGAATACAAAGACAATCAAAGCTTACAAAATAGAACAAAAAAAAAAAAGAGCAAAACTAAAAAGAAAAGGTCTCCAGTCAAGAGAAATAAGACCAAGCGAATAACTACAAAAGACCCTATTAACAGAGGGACTTTTTCCTTCATGTTGTCTCACAACCTCACATATAACTTTTGTGGTGAACTACATGTTTGATCACTAAATTCAAAATCTAACAGATCAGTCCTGAAGATTTGAGAAATGGGTATAAATGCTTTGTTTTTAATTTTGTTTTCTATCTCAATAAAAAACTATGAAACTGTATTAAATATTCCACATCAGCATAAACATAATAAAACATAAATTGTCTTTTCATTACCTAACATGTCTAATAATTTTTTTATCAGCGTTGCTAACAACGTATTGACTTCAAAGATCATTAAGAATAGTTTGTTTTTTTTCAAGTCTTACGCTTAAATTGTCATATTTTGAAATCTGTGACCAAATAGAATCCTAAACCAAGATTCCAAACAGTAAGATCAAGAGTCTAATTTACCCTTTTTTTTAAAGATAAGAGATAAGGTATAGAAAGTGGAGGGATTACATATTAACCCCAACAGAATCAAGGAGATTACTCAAAAGACCTTCCATGGAAACATCAGACTTTGCACCACACTCCTTGGGAAACATCCCAAGCCGTTCTTTCTTTTTTCCCCCTTTTTTCTCCTCCCTTTTCTATATCAATGAGTTTCTGGTCTAGTTTGCGTGCACCTAAGACGGTTCTCACGGGACAAATCTTAGGTAAGTGTCGTGGTCACCATGACTTGAATACATTTTCTGAGCCTTATTGACCACTAGACCAACTCAAGTTCAAGGTGGTTAAAGATGCCAAATTCATTAAACACCATAAACCACAGTTCATGGATAACAAAGCTATTTCCACAAAATGAATCATATAGGTCATAGAGACTTTCACTCTTTGTTGGAGGAGATCCTAATGAATTCTCCTGTTTGGGATAGAGGGAGAGTTTTGTGGTAGGTTTGTTGTTTTGTTATTTTGTGGGGAGTGTGGCTTGAGTGGAATGATAGGATTTTTACAGAGGTTGAGAGATCTTTAGAGGAGGCGTGAGAGGAAGTTAAGCTTAGTGTGTCTTTATGGCCCTTCGTTACTTTTAATTTTTGTAATTTTCAGTTGGATATCATTTTTCTGGATTGGAGATCTTTCTTGTAGTTGAGGACTCTTTTTGTGGGCTTATTTTTTATGTCGCGTATATTCTTTCATTTTTCTCAATGAAAGCTTAGTTTCTTTAGACAAAGTTTACCAGTAGATTCCTTAGGAGAATAATTTCAGCAATATCAATGATGCTCATCATGAGCTGAGAAGCTCCAAAAGAAGGACATAGCATTACAGAACATTCAGTTGAAAATAGTTCAAGTAAAACAAAACCTCCTGAACTATCCAAATCTCATCTCATTTGTGCTGGGCTTGCTGGCTTTTGGCCTAAAGGCTTTAATAATCACCAGAAGAAGAGGGCTACTAAACTTGATAATATAGCCAGCCATTATACATCCAGTTCCAAGTCCAGCAGTCATTTAAATGGTTCTGATGGAATTAAATAAGAGACAGTTCCTGTAAAAATCTGATTTTAAAGGCATATTCATGCCAGACCTTATCCTAAAAGCTCTGGGTAAGTTTGCTTAGAAATGGTGAAAAGTGATTCTATACTTTTCCAGGATTTCAAAGTGTGTTTATCTTCCATTACAAATACTCATTGTAATCACTCTATGACTGGATTTGCAAATCATAAATGATCTAATGTGATGGTTCATCAACCAAGAAAGGGTAAAAGTTCAAATAAATTTTCTTAAATGAAAATGTAGCTTAAATTTAGAATTGTTGCAATCAATTTTGACAAAGAATCCCCATATAAAATGTATGCTTAGCTTTCCAAACTTGCTCCTAATTAATGATCCAATTGAAACAAAGAAAGCAAGGGCACTATAATCATGTAATACCTATCTGACTCCACCCCTCCCTTCCTCCAAGTCCAAACCCTTAGAAAGAACAACAAAGTCCATAGTGTCAGTCCTCTCATGTAATATTTATCTGGCTAAAAAGTTGACCACCTCAATAATTCTAATCTTCCTCTAAAAAGTTGGCTAAAAAACTTTTGGTACAATTGTGATGACCACCGTAACTATTTTGGATTTTGTTCTATTTACTGCTTTTTCATGGTGCAAAATTAAGCAACCTTTTAAACATTATAGTTTATCTTTCTTAGTTACAAATAGACCATCTCTTCTATAATCACCTATAGGTATTATGTGGTTCTTCCCTGATGTTATTTATAAATGAAATGTTTCCTTATTCAAAAAATATACTCAATCGTCAAGACACCCAAATCAATCAAATGCAGCAGAATTTCCCACCAAACCAAATGACGCCCCACTATTGAAGATTTGAAATAAGATTAAATTTACCGCTATCCATCCGCTTAAGCTTTTGATACAATTGAGCTAACATGAAAATGTTAAATTTCATACAATCATCCAATCTAAATGTCTTAAATCACTGATTGACTCACCCAATAAGTAGAAATCAATTTTAATTGAGGAGGAAATATAACATTGTACGGATTAGAACATAAGACCCTGGACCACCTGATTTGATAGCATTTAAAATCACCGATTGACCCATAAGCTTAAGCAGATGAATAGAGTTAACTACAAACTGTAGTAGATGGTCAAGCTGCAGTTATCCTTTAAGACTAATCACGTTTCGCTCAAACACTCACAAATATCAAAATGAAAACAAAATCATGGCGATGCAAACAACCATAGTACTCAAACTAAGTTTTACACATATACAAAATGAAAGGGGAAAAAGAACCTGAGCAGGGATTCTGGCACCAACAATGAAGAGAAAGCTACTGAAATCCCCAGAAAAAGCAGCAGACAAGATGCTAAGAGGATTATAAGCAGCCCCTTTTGAAATTTTCACCAAGAACGCAAAGAAAAACATGTTGAGGATCGAAACGGCAGCCTTGACAACCTCACTAATCAGATCATTTCCGAACCCCAATATCCCAAAAACAAAGATCTTAACCAAAACCCCCGACCATAACCACATAAAAGAGAGGGCAAAATCCAAGACAAGCAATCGAGCCCCAGAAGACATCGTTGGAAAGGAGATCTTCTGGGGTTCTTTCCTATGACTCGTTTCTTCACTCGGATTGATCAATTGAAAGCGCTCGAGTGTGAGGAGAAGGAAAAATGAAGGAATGTTGGTGGGTATGGTTTTGATTGGACATAGATTACCTTAGTTATGTCTGAACGACATTGGTCCTGTTGACGATGATGTCGGATTCCAATGTGGTGGCGGTCGATCAACGTTGATTTTGACATTTGACAGAATATTTTACATTTTTAATAGAGAAAAAGTAGGCCTCTTTGCAGAATGTTTTAGATAAAAGTAGGTCCCATACGTGACTATAGAAATAATTGCAAAGACCAATAATAAAAATTAATCCCAACTTTGAAAATAAAATGAATTTTGGTCCTTAACCATTTTATTCCCAATTGTAATTTTTTTCTTTTTCTTCATTGTGTAGTTGCTCGATCTGAGAAAAAAAATATATGCACATTTTTTTTTTTTGTCTATATTTCTCTTCTTCTTTTCTTTTGCATTATTCTTCTTTCGCTTCTCTTCCTCTACTTCTTGTTGGTTTTATGTTGTCGTTTTCATCTTCAGTTTTTTACTATGTTTTTCTTCATCTTCTTCCTTTTTATCTGGATTTTTTTTCTTTTTGTTATGTAGTTTTTTTTTATCTCCCTTCTTTGTTATGTGATTTTTTCACGAAGAAAAAAATTGAAGTTGTAGCTAATGAGGAACTAGAGCAAGGAGCGATAATCGAGAAGCTAGAGCCAAAATCCAAAAAAGAAAAAAAAAACCGAAAAAATATTAAAGTTGTGTCTGATGAGGAACCAGAATGACGAGCGAGAAGCTAGAGCGATAATTCAAAAAAAGAAAAAAAATCGAAGTTGTGTCTGATGAGGAACTAAAGCGAGGAGCAAAAAGCTAGAGCGAGAATCCAAAAAAGGAACAAAATCGAGGTTGTATCTAATGAGAAACTAGAGCGAAAGTTAGGCCCTTGCGCGCGTTTTGAGGTCAAATGGGTACTTTTACATATGATTGACGTCAAGAAAGCCATTTTTCATTCATTTTTTAACATTGAGTCATTTTTCATTTGGGCCCCTAAAAATGGGTATCAGGTCCGCTTATCCGCACCTCAACAAAATTTTAGGTAGGCGATCGTCATAGATTGAACTCGTAACCTTTAACTCTTTTTAGTACGATGTTTCTTAAAGTTAAGGATCGTCTTCTTAGTTATCAATGTTGACTAGCGTTCATAAGTTATCATCAATTCAAGTTTAGATTTGTAATTGAAGGTGAAAATTGAAATAACTTTGAAATTTGCAAATATAATGTTCGAGTGTTGATATAATATTAAATTTATCTTCACTTATCCGTTTAAGTTTTTGTGTCAATTGATAATTTAACATGGAATGAGAACAACCTTGTAATGTCATTTCATCTTCAATTAATATTGATTTTTAACTATCATAAAAGCTTGTTATGACAAATTAGGATATCAAAGGTTTGAATTCTCACAATTAAAAAAAAACATCTAGTTTTAGTTTATATTAAAAAAATTCGAGAATAATAGAAGCTAATATAACAATCATTTGTGGCAAATATAAAAGCATTAGAAAAAAAATTAGATGGTAAATTTTGAGTTTAATTTTTATTTGGACCCTAGATTTTAAAATATTGCACTTTTAATCCTTATATTTAGAGTTTGATTTAAATTTAGTTCTTATTTTTCAAAATGTTACGATCTCTGAGGTTTGAATTTGTTTCAATTTAGTCCATAAGTTTCAAGATTTAGATTTTTAACCTCGACTTTTAACTAAAGACTTACTTTCAGTTTTTAGTGTCAGTGTATAAAATTAATTAAAATTAATTAAGTTTCACTATTTTAACACCACTATAAAATTAGTTTTAAAATCTCACTCCATAATTATTTTAAATTAACCAATATACATTAACACCAAAAACTAAAGTGAATATTTAGTGAAAAATTGATTATAGAAATGAAAATATTGAAACCTAAGGACTAAATTGAAACAAAACTCAAAGTTTGAGCGTAAAATTGTTACATTTTGAAATCTAGGGATTCAATTGAGATCAGACTCAAAGCTTATGGACTAAGAGTGTAACATTATAAAACCTATAAACTGTTGGACCGGTATGGCAACCCTAGAGGGGGTGAATAGGGTTTCTTTAAGGTAATGAAAACTTTTTCCTAATGTGGGCCCAATGAAACAAATTAATACACTTTATACTAACAAGTAATTTAAACAAGAATTTCATACAAATAAATTCAACCCAAAGTAATCAAGAAATTAAAAGTAATACTTTGAAGCACTCTATTTAATTCTAATAATAAGATTGGTAAAGATATGCAAATTTAAGAACTACCAATCAAAGTAAACAAATATGACCAATTAATTTCAAGGAATAAAAGTTGCAATTAATTTCAAACAATAAACTATAATAGCAAATTAATTGCAAAATTAAATAGGAGAGGGATAGAGAAAATGACACCGGAAATTTATAGTGGTTCGACACAACCGGCCTACATCCACTTCCCAAGCTCCTCTTGGGTATGTCACTAGAAACCTTGACTCTTTCCACGGCTTAGAGTCGAACCGCTACAATGTTCCTTTTCCGGGCGCAAGAACAAACCCGATCCTTTCTACGGTTGAGGATCAAACTATTACAACCACTCTTTTTAGGGATCAAGAGCAACCCTTACAATGAATTTTGGAAATGAAGAATAAGATGAGGAAAACTCTCTCAAAGAGTAAATGTACAAATTTAAGCTCTCAATAAATCAATCCTCACAATACAATAAATCTCTCTCAAGAATTAGATGAAAAGAATAAAATTGAAGCTTGGAGAGAGAGCAACAATGGAAGCTTAATGAATTATGGAGGATTGAAAAATAATAAAAGTTCTTAAAATTTGGAGAGGATGAAGTGTTTAAAAAGAGAGAAAAGTTGTTGGAAACTACATTAAATTTGGACCATTAGATGTTGGTAAAAGAAAATTGAATGGTTGAGATTTAAAATCAACTAGCCGTTAGACACACACATAAAATAATATAAAATTCATTTTCTTTTAAAGGCAACTAGCCATTAGACACAAACATATAATAATATTAAATTCATTTTCTTTTTAAAACAATTCTTTTTAAAAACAACAAAAATCAAAAGCTCCATGTGTCACTTATCTATTTCTCCACTTGTCATCCTCTAGTAGGTCCACTTTGATGATTTGGCCGCCACGTCATCGACATCGGGTATTTTTCCGTTAAGCTTGTTCCAGCCATATCTTCTTCATTTGAACTCCGATTTGAGTGATTCAAATTGCGTTAGAACCGTTGTTCCAAGCTCTACACAATGGACACTTCAAAACACTCAAATTGTTAATAAATAAAAGCAGGTTTGTTATCATCAAAACATTAATTAATTAATTAATTAAAATTAATTAATTTGAGATTAAGGGCTAAAAAGCCAACATAAACTAAATAAAAACTATGCTTGAAATTAATTAGGGTCCGTTTGATAACGTTTTCGTTTCCTGTTATTTATTTATTGTTTCTTGTTTTTTGCTTTTACAAACTAGAAACAATAATATGTTTGGTTACTATTTGTGTTTCTCGTTTCTTGTATTTTTTTTCCTTATTTTATAGTTTAAGTATAATTTAATTATAAAAATGAAATATATAACATGCATTAAAATATACAAATTATTATAATATATTTACATTACGAATTTGATTTGAAATATTATTTTTCACTCAAGTCATTTGTCTTAAATGACGTTGACTTAATCCAACTCAATTATGTTATTATATAAATGTCGTGGTTGTAAAATATTAAAGTGAAGCTAAATGAATGTTTTAGTGAACAAAATTAATAGATTATAAAATTCTAACCACTCTCAAATGTATTAAAAATAAAATTTTAAATTAAACTAATACATAAACATGCATATTGCAAAATTTAAAAATCAAAGTTGAAAAAATATTTAAACATACCTATTAGAAATTAACATAATATATAAATCTAAAAACTTAAATTTAAAGTTACACTAAAAAATAGAAATATTAAAAAAAGAAGTTATATTTCGTCTCACCTATGAGACAAACATACGACCTCTAAAGAGAAAGGATTTTAAAACGCATGTTAGTACTAGTGAAACAAAGGGTGTTATTGGTTTAATTTTTGAAACAGTAATATATAAACTAAAAACAAAACAAGGAAAAGCTATTTTTTTTGTAGCGTCTTAAGTTTGGCCAAATTTTGAAAAACGTTTATTAAAATTTAGAAACAAGAAAAAAAAACAGTTTATCATACAAATTTATTTTTTGAAAAACGAGAAACAAAAATAATAAACGAGAATATTATCAAACTAGTCTTTAAAAAAACATTTTCTTTAAAAAAAATAAATATGAAACTAGAGTTTTATGAAAGTCAATTTCAAAATCTATTGTTAACTAGATTATGCAAATCATTATGATAATAAGTGATAAATATGAATAGGTTTATAGGAAAGAAAAGTGGCTAATTCCTTGAATACTGCAATAAGAATCTTGTCTTATATTTTTTCAAATTCATTGAGGGAAAGGATTTAACGAATATGTGTTTGACGCATGCACACATATATATAGTAAAATAAGCCAACTTATTTACAAATATAACAAAATATCATTGACACATCGCTGATAAACAGTGACATTTTGCTATATTGAAAAATATTTCCAGCAGTTTTGCGATTTAAAACAATTGCCCTATATCATGCATAATTAGGGATATTCAGACTGCATATCTCTTAGTCGATGATAGATTCTTGAATCAATTTAGCTATAATTAATTTAACATATCAATATGTATACATATTTATGTATATAATTCAAATCATATCATTTATGACGTGTTAAATATAATTGATGACACATAGTACTATTACAATAAGATGCTTAACCACTACCCATATTGAAAATAGTACTATTTGTATCAAACTTTAATTATGAACAACAAAAAACAATTAAAAAAAACAATTTAAAAAGAAGCCCATATGATCATAATGCACATAAATGATAAAGAAGATGGCTTTTGTCACAAGGCAATGGTTTGAGTTTGACCAAAAAAATTTGCTGCACAGATCATCATGTGGCTTGGTCTTTCGCATGGCTTTAGAAGCCGGCACGTCCATATGTCTATCAGCCAAAAAACAATACTTTAAATTGGCTTTCCCTCGCTTGCTTTTAAACCGTCATCAAAGCTCTCACATGATCCAACGATGGCGATGGCTTCAGAATCAGCCATCCATGTATTATGGACCCACAGACAACCTTGCCGTTGAAAAAGTTTGGGATTTTTCTTTCTTTCCCTTTTTTTTTTTGTTGGGTTTTCAGTCATAATTGGCAGCCCGGAAGGAAACGGATACTTTCATCATTTTTTCGAGAGGAAATCGATTTGAGAGAGAGGAGACTAAGATTTTTGCGGTGAAATTAAACGCTGGAATTCCGGGTACGTTTTAATTTCTTCATAGCTTTAGAGGGATTTCGGCCTCTGCTCGGCTCTTCTTTCAGACAATGATCGTAGGTACTTTTTATTGGAATTTTGATCATAATCTTGTTAGTTTTTCATTTGGGGATGTGATTTTATCGATCTACACTGGTGGGGTTTTGGTGTTTCGTTGCGGTGATTGACTTGTGATGCAGTGACCGGAATTTTTCAATTTGTAGGCTGATAAATGGGGCTTTGAAGTGGTGCATATTTGAGCTCTAGCTGTTCTTTCCCTTTTCGGCTCTGGAATTTGATTTTTGGTTTGTTCAGAAGGGAAAGAAAGGGTTATCTTGTGAGGGTTTGCCGGGTTTTTGCATCTGTGTGGATTGTACATACTTTTATATTTTGAAAATGAGCGTTATTTCGGGTGTGATTTCTCGGCAAGTATTGCCCGCATGTGGGAGTCTTTGTTTCTTCTGTCCAGCAATGAGGGCAAGGTCTAGGCAGCCTGTGAAGAGATACAAGAAGCTTATTGCAGATATATTTCCTCGTAATCTGGTTAGTATTTTTTATGTTTACCGCATTTTACTATTGAGGCACAGCCAGCATTATTTTGGCAGGCGGAGGAGTTTGATAGCTGGCTTTTGCTCTGTTATGACTGATGCTTTTTTCATGTTTCATTAATGGGGTTTGGGGGGTTTTTAGTGATGATAAATCATGGCGAGTTTATAAGTTTGAAGTACAAATTGGTCGAAGTAAGATTTGTAATTGATAAGGGTGCAGCGTTGAGCTTCTTATTAAGTGACATGCTCGTGTTTCTGTTACTTTTATGTTTTGATTTTAGCCTACTGTCTACTGAACTGGTTTAATCTATTATGTTTGACTCTGTAAAGCTATGGCTTCGATCATTGTCTTTGCAACTTGGTGGTGTTGCTTGATCCTTTTTTGTAAACCATACTGGAAAATAATTTAGTACAATGACCCTTTTGATGGGGGTTTAACCCTTTTGTATTTCATTAACATGAAGAAATGTGGACAACGAAAGGAATTTCGGAGATTTCCTGCTCCTAGTCTCCTAAACCAGACTTCAATCCCACTATTTCCATTTTCCAAACAGACTTCTCTCTATTTACCTCAGTCCCTCTCTCCCCTACAAATAAAGTCATCAAACTAACTTGCTCACATCACTTAATCATTGTTGTTTCTTACCGTTCACTCTCTCAAATGTCATGTGGGTTTATAAAATTCTCCCTTCCTCGTTCCTAGCACTCATGCTTTCTTCTCCCCTTCCATCCAAGTAAGAGCCATTGGGCGATGTTGCCATTGAGCGATGTTGCAATCTCCTCCCAAAATCCAATTATCATTGCAAAGGAGAGACAAATTAATTAGTCCCCGAATGAAATGTGATATGTGGGCTTCTATGGATGGGCAAAATTGGAACCATCAGGTAAAGAAATTTGAAGAGGTAGGGAGCAGGTCTCTTCTGTAACGCTTGTGATGGTTAAAGTTGGGATATTTTTAAGGATAACAATACCTTCAGAGTGTCCAAAAGCACCTAGGGCAATCCAACCTATATTTTTAGCACTCCAAATGGATTGTACTATTAGTTTGTGGTGCTAATTTTTAAAATCCTTCTAGCGTCTGGATGTGATTAATGACAAATATTTATGGTGTGTTTTGATTTGCTTTCCTTGCAAAGCAAAAATTTTAAGCTCTGGGAGTTGGTTTAGTATTGTCAAGCTAAAATGAGATACTTGTAAGGTTCCTTCCAGCAAGATGAGGGATGGGAGTAAGCTGCCTCTTTTGGTTGGATGATTGCAGTGGGGGAGGTCGTTTTGAAGGATCACTCAGTCCTTTCTCTCTACCTATCCAAAAGAGAGTCACCTTTATGGTTTGGGATTGAATCTTACTATCATGCGTCAGGTAGTTGAAAGAGTGGAATTCTCTCACGTTCGTGTTGAACTGTAAAGGTCTTATTAGCATTCCTGATATTCACTAGTGAAAGATTGATAGGAGTGGAGTTTTCACTATTTAACCTCTCCTTGCTCCTCTACTGGAGGGGCCAATTGCTTTGTCCTCTGCACTTCGTTTATGGTGAAAATTAAAATGATGTTAACTCAATTCAGTGGTTGGGTCTAATGTGCCCTTTTTCTTTTATTAAAAATTATCAATATTATTATTTACTTACTAATTCTTTTTTTATTAAAGTGAACTAAATTTTCATTGTTTGGGTCTACATGTGCTTATTGTTAACCCTTTTTACCCTACAACTTTACATTGAATTATTCATCACTTTTTTGATGTTATCTTCTTAATTGACTGAGGATAATCCCCATATATGTTAGGAAGAAGGACCGAATGATCGGAAGATAGGGAAATTATGTGAATACGCTGCTAAAAATCCTCTTCGAATTCCGAAGGTAAAATTTATCAAGCCTTAACATTGTGGTCTGACGTGATATCACAATTTTATTTTTCTATGGTGTTCATTCACTTTTGTTGTCGCTGGTTCGCATAATTATACATCATCTGCAAGTTAGATGACATTGAGCTGGATAGCAGTGTTTCCAAAGTATATTTGTATAATTGGTCTCCAACATTCTATTTTGGCGTAACTTTTTTGTCTCTATCTTTTTGTTTATTTGCTTTACCTACCGCCTAAATATTCTAATTTACTTTGATATAAGAATCTCTAGATGAATTATTAGTAAAACCCTATAGTGGTTTAGTTGGCATTTGCCCAATTGTCTCATATGACCAATCTTCGAGAAGCTTCTTTAAGTTTGATTTCATTTTGGCACTTGTTCAGCCGTCATGATTTTAATTGATTTAGAAAGTTTGATGATGGGACTCGGAGCCTGTATATGATTATTGAAAGGTCGTTTACAGTCACATCAATGGTGAATGATTGGTATTCTGACCACCAGAGGAACTCTTTCGGGAGGTTGGATAGTTTTCCAGCTAACTCTACAATCAGGTTGATATTATATGTTCATTTCTATAGTATTTCTTGGTTTGAATTAAGAGTTTAGCTGGAAAGTTCCTTTAGGGAAACATAATTCATCCTGAGATTCTTATATTATTTACCGTGTCCCTTTGCGCACACGTGTTTACTGGCACACGATTTTACAGATTGAGTTAAACCAGCAAGTATGCACATTGTATTACAAAATAATATATAGAGAAGAGAAACAAATTTCATTGATGAATGAAATGAAAAAATCTGACACACTTAAAGATGAATTACATAGAGGCTAGAGCATCCCCAATTGGAAATCAGGAAAGAAAGATTGGATTATTCAAGGAATATCAAACCGTTGGAATAGGAATTGCCAGCATTTACAAGTATACAAACGCTGGACAAATATATGATTATGGTCTTCACTTGCCTTCATGCATAGCACAGAACTGATGGATTAAAAGCCATTGAAGACAGCTTTTATTGAAGTCTATCTACTTTATTAACACTTTAATTTGGTAGAATTCCATAGTAACACGTAACACATTTACCTTCTTTGGGCTATTGGTCTTCCAACAAGCATTGAACATCATGGAATAATTATAGAATGACTTTACCAATGAATGAATAAAAAAAAGTCTGCATCCACCAGCTTCGACCACCATTTATCATTTCTTCATGAGTATGAATACTACCTTCCAGAATAGAAACCATGAGTTTCAACTTAGAGAGAAATTGTGGGTCTGTGCGACCAAATGATGAGTCATGAACAAGGTTTTTTCCTTTTTTTTTTTTTTAACCAGAGAGAAAACTTTTCATTGAATAAGTGAATTGAGACTAATCATGTTGGAGTAGCTTCTGGTTTGTGATTTGTATACAATCATGTATCTTTTCCGAAGGGCAAGTTGCATCTTATCTTTTGTATCCTTGTCTCTGGTTGGAAGATCTCTTTAAATCAAGTTTCATATTCATGTTATTAACGAAGGAGTATGCTAATTTTTTTAAAACTAAATTTATAGGATGTAGTTTCTGCTCCAGATAAACCAATCATCTCAAAAAAGTTTCTGGTTACTGTGCTGCATGTATTCATGTATCCTTTGTAGAGTTCAAATTGCATTTTATCATTTGTATTGTTGTTTCTGTCTCTGGAAGATTTCTTTAAATCAAGTTTCTACTTTTTCTATTTCGATAAAGTGTTTTACCCCAATAATTATCAATGACTAATTAGCATGCTAAATGCTTGATTATGGCTTTTGTACTAATTTTTTATCTTCAAATTCCATGACCAGATCACAACTTCCCTTGAGCAAAGGTGTTACAAAGAATTGAGGAATGAAAGTTTTCAAGCCGTTAAAATTGTCATGTCCATCTACAGAAAACTTCTGGTTTCATGTAAGGAGCAAATGTGAGTAGAACCATCTTTTGTTTTCTTGATTTGCTTTCTGTATGTCTGCATCTAATATCTACTTCTCTCATATCTAAGAGAGAATGCTATAGTTTGACGTACCCAAAAATCTTCAATGTCTTTTACTTCATCATATGCTTTTTTATTCTCTCTTACAGCTCAAATGGACTTAACCATGTTTTCTAGTGCTTGGAACGTGCTCCAGTCATTATTTTTAGATATTGGGTTTGTGAGCACCTAGGCAAAAAGGAAATGAGGTGGAAAATTTAACATCTTTAATAAATTTATTATGAAATCTATTAAGAATGGATTTATTTGATTTTGTATTTGAAGGATATCTGCTGTCCGTTAGAAGCAAGATAACAACATTATATGTTTTTTTATTATAGCTTTTCTGCCACCCATCCATAGAACAATGTGAAACGTAGTGTCTGTTCTAAACATATGTGATTGAATCAAGTGGATGTGTGAACTACTTGTAGGCCTCTTTTTGCTAGTAGCTTAATAAGCATCATGCAAACTCTAATGGATCAAACACGGCAGAAGGAAATGCAAGTTATAGGATGTCAGACTCTATTTAGTTTTGTGAATAGTCAGGTAAGTGAAAATTTTAGCTTTAGTCGTCCTTCTTTCATTATATTAGTATGGATTTTTGTAATGTATACTTTATTGAATTGATATTGAACTTCTGATGGTCCAGAGTGATGGGACTTACATGTTTAACTTAGAAGCCTTTATTCCAAAACTGTGTCAATTAGCTCAAGATAGTGGAGATGATGAAGGGGCTGAAAACCTGCGTTCAGCTGGCTTGCAAGGACTTTCTTCAATGGTATTTCTTTCTATTTCTACTATTTACATTTACATTAAGCTAGTCAAAGGGAATTACTAGTTCAGAGAAGGGAAAGAAGACAATATCCCAGTTCTTTTTCAATTGTACTTCTTTTCTCTTTCTTTTCCCCCCTTTTAAACAGAAACATGACTCATTGATAGAAAATAAAAAAGAGGAAGGCTCAGGTCTCTCTACTTGGTAATTATGGTAGAGATAGAGTAACTATAAAATGGTTTGGATAAAGGACACCAAGTGGAGGCTGCAAAAACTGATTAGATTACATATCCTTCAAGTCTCTTTCAATATGTTGGAAATTTTTTCTGTTCCTTTCTTTGAAATTTATAATTAAAAAAGTAGCACTATCAAAAGGTTTCCATGGAAATTGGATTATGAACTTTCTTAGTAGTTTTTTTTTTTTGGAGCTAGTTGAAAATTAAATATGTTGAACAACCTGAAGAATGGGCAACCGAGAAATTGTAAAGTTTGGTTTCCTATAGGATAGTGTAATGAGCTTCATAAGAAGTTGGGTCCTTGTGAGATACCACAAAGAACGGGCGTGGGCATCTATAGAGTAGAGTAGAGTACTTACAAGCTGATGTCAACAACTCTCCCATCTTCAATGTGACTGATTTTCAGGATTATTCAAATAGGTTTCGGTTGGCATCCTAAACACCGGATGAGTTCTTCTTGAGGGAAGGGATTTTATGTACTGCTCTGTTTTGATTCCCGTGATTCTACTTTCTGTTGTCAAACGTGTTCTCTCTGTCTCTCTCCATGGGCTTTTTCTTGTTTTAGATATAAATTGCCAATTCTGTTGCCTCTGAATCCTTGGGAGTGAAAGGAAATTCCTTTAGGAAGATGGTTCCTTCTCTATTGTATGGTGCATTTATATTGAAAGGTTTAGGAGGATTTCTGAAGATAGAATGTTTAATGAGATAAGGTTTGGAGCGTCGTGCATGTCAATGGCTCCTGTGTGTATTTAGATAGATTTTTTTCCCCATTTTTGTTGGACATTCCTATTATTGATTAGTAACAATTGGAACTTTTACTGTGTGTATTTAGATAAGAAGGTTTCTTTTCTATTGTATGGTGCATTGTGTATTTTTTCAGGTTTTCCTTTCTTGGCATTGGCCCCATTTTCTATATGATTCTAAACACATTTTTTCTTTCATTCTTCTTGGTGATGTATTATGGTTTCTTATCATGATGATGACGATTATGATAAATTAATACCAATAAGGTATCTAGGTACTCATGAACTTGCAAAGAGATTACAGGTTGATTTGTTTATAATATTTTCATTCACAAAGTATATTCCTCCTTCTGTAAAATGTGTAGCTTGTCAGAACTAATTTGGTTTATGTTTTCTTATAGGTATGGTTTATGGGTGAATACTCTCATATCTCTGCCGAATTTGATAATGTAAGTTGATTCAGAAATTCTGGACTGATCTGGATTTTGTTATCCCAAGTACTGTATATTATACTATTATTATATTTTCTTCAATCTATTATCCATGTTCCTATTTCTTAGTTATTAAATCAGTAAGTTCATCTCTAGGTTCATATCTTCCACATCCACCCCGAAACTTGTACCTTTGACGGAAAAAAAAAACGTTATTTCTAATGACTGGTATTAGCATTGTATGAAATTTGATGCATGGCTTGGTTTGTCCTGTGACCTTCCTTTACAGATTGTTTCGGTGGTCCTGGAAAACTATGGGGCTCCTAGAAAAGATTCAGACAACTCAAATAACCGATGGGTGCAAGAAGTGCAACGGGAGGAGGGTCAAATCTCTTCATCATCAGTTGTCACGATGAACACACCATCTTGGAGGGAAATCGTGACTGAAAGAGGTGAAGTGAACTTGACAGGGTAATCATATGACTCTGATTAAGTCCCCATGCTATAATCTTGAGATAAATGTTTCATTATACATTAACTATCTTTGCTTGATAGGGAGGATGTCCAAAACCCTTGCTTTTGGTCTAGGGTTTGCCTACACAACATGGCCAAACTTGCCAAAGAAGCTACAACCATGAGGCGTATTCTAGAATCTTTGTTCCGTTACTTTGATAATGAAGATCTATGGTCTACTGAACATGGTATTGCAACTCCAGTTCTGAAGGATTTACAGTTCTTAATGGACAAATCTGGTGTGTTCTCGGTCTCGTTCTCCTTGTACCCTTTCCGTCTTTACTTATTCCACGCCTCTACCTCATGTTTCCTAATGAATTTTGGTTGATTGATTGTATTTTTCTTTTGACAGGTCAAAGTACCCATGTTTTGCTTTCCATATTGATTAAACATCTTGATCATAAAAATGTCCTGAAGCTGCCTAACATGCAGCTGGACATTGTTGCTGTGACTACTGCTCTTGCCCAAGAGGCAAAGGTTGAACCTTCTGTTGCGATAATTAGTGCGGTGAGTGACTGCATGAAGCATTTGAGGAAGAGCATACACTGCTCACTTGATGATGCAAATTTAGGGGATGATGTGAAAAATTGGAATAAAAGCTTACGTGAGGCAGTAGATCAGTGTCTGGTACAGCTAATATATAAGGTGATGAGAATGCTGTTTTACTTTCAGGATGCATTTGTAATTCCTATGAAAATTTGAACTGTTTATCTTCCATTATTGTTGTGCTATTTATAGAATTTAAATGCCTAACTAAGCACTGGAAAGCAGGTTGGAGAACCGGGCCCAGTTCTTGATGCTATGGCTGTGATGATGGAGAGCCTTTCTACCATTACCGTCATAGCCAGAACTACAATTTCTGCTGTTTATCGTGCTGCTCAAATTGTTGCCTCCTTGCCCAATTTATCATATCAAAATAAGGCAAGAAACAGTCTTCTGCTTTTGAGTCTGATTCATTCTCTACAGCAAAGTTTAACCTTTTGATTTTAATAAATTCAGTGTTTTATGGCTTAGGCATTCCCAGAGGCTTTGTTTTATCAGTTATTACTGGCTATGGTCCACCCAGATCATGAAACACGAATTGCAGCTCATCGTATTTTTTCAGTTGTCCTTGTGCCATCTTCTGTTTGTCCTCGTCCACGCTCTTCAGATCTTGAGTCAATGACAGCATCTGACCTTCCTAGGACACTCTCAAGAACCGTGTCTGTTTTTTCTTCTTCAGCTGCCCTTTTTCAGAAGCTGAGAAATGAAAAGGTCTCCTCACTGGAGAATGGTCTTCCAGATATGAAAGATAGCTCTCTCCTCGACGGTGAACAGGAAAGTGTAAGCAATGGTATGCTAAGTAGGTTGAAGTCGTCCTACAGTCGGGCTTATAGCATAATAAATTCCGGACCTTTGAGTACCAATGCAACTACTATGAATGGCTTGAGCAAAGAACCAGTATGTTATGTGAATATTATTTCATTTTAAGTATTTTATTGGAGATAAGTTTGTATAGTGTATAAAAGCATACACAAATTAGGCATTGGGAAATACTGATTAGTATGTGACATGCATGTTGCTTACTTTTGTTCCCTGAAAATAAATGTGATATCATAGGTGTTAAAGTAGTTCATTCTTATAGTTTGCTTGTCATTGTTATACCACTTTGATGTTTCTTATCGGGGGAAAGAAAAAAAAAGATGATTGGATATGTGCACGGGTGCTCTGTTAATGATTGACATGTCAAGACAATAGTGAAAAAGAATATAGCCAAGTCTTTTTTTTTTTTTAGTGAATTCGTTTAGGGTTTATTATCAAGTAGACTGTTAAAATATTGGTTGTTTAACATTGTATATTAAATTCCCGAAGTATATTAGGGATGTAGCACCCAGATATATATATATATATATATATATATATATGTATATGTATATATTTTTCCTTAATTTCCCTCTAGTTTCTCAATGAAGCAGTTGTCAAGTTACAACATCTCAATGTCTTCAGCAGTATGCATCTTTTTCTGGAAATATCTATGCAATGTAGTTGACTTATGCTAATATGCTTTACCTAGATTGCCAACTTAACGTTTTTATTTAAGTGAGACATGACTATGTCATGGATGTAGAATAGAGCTCAATCTGTGTTAGAATGACCATCAATGTTATCATGTTTGGAGAATTTCTCTTATCTTTTGCTTGTTATCAAGTTTTGGTAACCGATTTTACTTACTTTTTCCTTCTCTTTTTTCTTTTCTTAATCAAACTTCAGGAAACTTATTCTCTACGACTCAGTAGCCGCCAAATTACACTTTTGCTCTCATCAATTTTTGTACAATCCATATCTTCTGCCAATTTTCCAGAAAATTATGAAGGAATTGCCCATACATACAGCTTGATCTTGCTGTTTTCTCGAGCTAAGGTAATTGTATTATGAGGTTGAAGACAGTACTTAACAGATGGGTTGATTTTTCTTTTGCTTGGAATGCGAACTATCATTATTTTTCAGTTGAAAATTTTAATTTCTGGGTAGTGACGCACCTAAGAGATTTCCTTATCTTGAAAAAGGCAGTTGCTGCATTCCTTCCATGTTATCCACAAAAAAGCCTGAAAGAGATTCATCCATAGGATTCTCTTCCATCAGAAAATGGGTTGGCTTATGAGAGTGTAGTATAGGAGACTGTAAATCATTAGAAAAATAATAACCTGAAAATCTCATACATAATGAAATTTGTTTCTTTTCAGAAGGAAAATGAATATTTTTAGTGGCAATTAGTCTAATGATAACATTTCTTGAGATTGGTCATCGTACAGCTTAGATGAACACTTTTAAGATTTTGAATGTTATTTTGTTAAACTCCTCCAGAACCAGAAAAATGTGGTTCCTAGAAGGACATTACTATGTATGAAACTTGGATTTCATTATCCCTTCAAAATATTTCTTTCTTCTATTCTCTAATCTCAATGTATATGGTTCTTTCCGTGCAGAACTCAAGTCACGAGGTCCTAGTACGAAGTTTTCAGTTAGCATTTTCATTGCGAGACGTTTCTCTCAGTAAAGGAGGTGAAAGTTTTAAAATTTTAGCACAACTTTGGTCTTCAATCCAATCTCTTGATGAATTAGGTTTGAAATTTGTTACTGTCAAATGTTGAAGAAAGATGCAAGTTGTCATTTCATGCATCTGTCATATATGTGAGGAAGAAATAGGAACACGGTAGAGGTTGATATTATCTAGACTAAAACATTATTATGAAGAGAATTATGTGAGAATTGACTTTTAAATTATATTGAGTTTTATTTTTTGTGCTTGGGGGAGTGGTTCACTTGAAAGATTATACTGAAGAGTCTCGACACTCGATTTTCCATCAATTTTGAACTCAGGCTACAACTTGTGCTCAAATTGCAGGATCACTGCCACCATCGCGCTGTAGATCCCTATTTACTCTAGCCACATCGATGATCCTATTTTCATCCAAAGCTTTTAATATCCTTCCTCTTGTTGACCGGATGAAGGCTATATTCGTGAGCAGAATGGTATGTTGCCCATTTACTTATTGTTAAAAGAACTAATGCAGACCGGTTTTACCTTTAGTAATCTGAAACCAAGTTCAATATTTTCTGTAATGGTTGCTTGTTTCTTAGTTATGTATCTGACCTTTTAGAGCAACCATTACCTTCCAGATTAAGTCTGTGTCTATATCTGAAGCTGCTGTAATAATTTCAATTATGATTTGTTTCTGAATCTGTCTAGGCCGATCCCTTCCTACAACTGGTAGAGGACTGCAAGTTACAAGCTGTTACCATACAGTCTGACATAAGGACTAGTCCATATGGATCAAAGGAAGATGATGATTTGGCCTCAAAATTTCTATCTGAAGTAGAGATAACCGAAGATCAAACTAGAGAATCCTTGGTTACTGAGATTGTAAAGAGCTCGGATATACTTTCAGACGTAAAGCACTAGAACACCCATTTATGGATTGGTTCATTTTATTTATTGTTCAACAGTAACAAATTTTCACCTTTTTATGGTGCAGTCTCAATTCTCCAGTATAAAGGAGCAACTTCTCAGCGAATACTTACCTGACGATATGTGTCCTCTCGGAAATCAGCTGTTAGAGGAAACTTCGAATAAAGTATATCAGGTTATACTCAGAACTCTAATAAATTCATTCAAGAGACAATAAACATATATAGCATAACTTTTCCTTAACTTGTGTTACGTGACTTGTGTTCTTCTTCGCAGTCTCAACTTTTTAGCATTGATGAAGAATCATTTGGTGATTTGTTAGAAAGCCAAACTAAAGATCAAGAGTTGCACTTTGTGATTCCCCTTTTAAGTGTGAATCAGTTTTTAGAATCAGTATGTCAGCAACTTCAAGCTCTCATTATTTGATGAAGTGACCAAAATTGGAAATTTCAATGGTAGCTTACTCTATCACTTTTCATCTAATCAGGTACTTGAAACGACGCATCAAGTTGGAAGAATCTCCATCTCTACCACAGCTGATGTGCCTTTCAAGGAAATGGCCCATCATTGTGAGCTACTTCTGATGGGAAAGCAGCAGAAAATGTCATCTTTGATGACTTCCCAACAGAAACAGGAGACGGTTATGTTCGTATCTCTGCAAAACCAAGAGAATGAGGTAAACCCGAGACGCGAATCTAATTATGTGTCAACATTGGATCATATGTGAAAATTGTTTTTGCGGATATAAATCATAGCTATTCCACAAGTAGAAATTATGCTACATGTATTTTAGCTCAGAAATACTGTTAGAGAATTTATATAATACTAAATTTACCTTCACTCATTAACTTAAACCTTGGAGTCAATCGGTGATTTAACAAATACATTCCACCATGTCATCAATTGAGAAAATATGAAAGTTGAGAGAGAGAGAGAAAAAAGAAACGATGAAGGAAGTAAGAGCGACGAAGATATGGAAGCAAATACCAAATTGTAATATATCAAAACAAACTGCATGACAGAAAATAGGAAATATGAAAGTCAAACTTAGTTATCCTGAAGTTCTATGAATAACTTTTAGTGGCAAATATAAATATAACTTAACTTTTATTTTCAGGATGCAATTTACAAACTATCTTAACATATTCCTGAAATTGCAGGTTGGCAATCCAATCATTGAACACTTCGCAGCTAACCCATATCGACCTCCCCTTGGACCGATTGTGACACCGTGCGTGGCTGAATATCAGTGTCATACACACTCATTCAGATTACCAGCTTCTAGTCCATATGACAACTTTCTTAAAGCTGCAGGTTGTTGATTCCATTCCTGTGTAAAGTATCCCATGTTCTTTCAGATGAAACAGACGTATTAGGTACTCGAGCCATCAATATCGACAAGCGAGATGACTCGGCAACTGGAGTACATTTTGTAAGTAGCTACTACAGGAGGAAAAAAAAAAAGAAAGATAAACTTCACTCTTTGTTGTTTTCAGTCAAGTTTGAAGGTCTAAAATCGTCAATTCTTTCATTCATTTTTTTTTCCTTTTTCAAGTTTTCTATTCATATTTCTGTTATCCTGCTAAGACTTGCTATTTTGCTCCCTGCTCTAGATGATTAAATGTCTTTTGTTTTTCTTGGGAGCTTCCATCTTAATTTAATTGATTGTATATTTTGTTTTTCCATTGTTGTATTCAAACTCTATACTAGTGTTCAAGTTAAGCAATGGAACAGCATGACCTTGTATTACAGAAAAAAACTACAGGTAAATTAAATTATATTCAGTGAAGCCATTTTTTTCCCTAAGTCATTTTCGTATGATTTTTCATGACAATTTTTTTTTCCCAATCTGAATAATGTATTTTTTAGACATGGGCTTGTGGAAACTATTATGATAAGAGTATATGGTTGCCTAAAAAATTATTAATATATTTGAAAATTTTTAAGCTATTTTATAAGTATCAGGAAAATCACCCATTTTCTAGTTACATATGAGTGATATTGATTAAGATTAGGGGGTATTTTGGGTGATGAGTTGAGTTATTCAAGTCTTGAGTTGGTCTCGAGAGTTACTAATTTATGAAGGTAAATAATCTGTATTTGGGGTGTAGAGGTTAGTGTTTAGGATGCAACGTTGTTTAACACGGAGTTCTGATTTTTAAGACTAGTTCTATGCTTCTTTTTTTTTTTTACTATTTTTTTATGTTCTATATTTCAACCAAATTTTTTAATAATAACAAATTTTATTATAAATTTTCCTACATTATTAAATTTGATCAAATTTGATCTGGGATTGAGTATGAATGTAATCAATTTCTAAATTTGAGATTAACTCTAGATGACTTGAATTTAGATTTTACTTTTTTTTAAAAAAAATATTTGGGATAAAGTTTGGAATACGTCTAATTTTAATTCAAGATAAATGTTAAGGTTTTATCCAAAATTTGATTTAGATTTAGAATAAAATTATAAGGTAAACTTTGTGGAATTTGATTTAGAATGAAATTTTAATTATGCCCAAATTCAATTTGATACATGTTGAATCAAATTTGAAATTTATGCAGACGATTTAAACTTAGGCCAATTTGTGGATTGTACTTTAAGGTATTTTCAAATTGATAAGTATTATATTCAAAATTTTAATTTTTTTCTTTGTGTGAAGTTATTGGAAATCTATTGAAGGAGGGAGAGTGAAAGATGAAGTTTTCGATAAATGTGTAGACTTTAATGGTAAACAATATTGAAGTTGGGGGAGTTGAATTATTTAAGGAGATGACTTCTCCACTCCCATTTTATTCTCCATCCCTACGAAATTTTTCACGAGAATCGGGGTAGGGATTAGGTTTCCTGTAAGAAAATTTTTCCCGTTTGATTTTTTTAATTTTTGTTTTTTTTTAAAAAAGATTAATTAACTTAAAATCACTATTATGTACAAATTTTAATTGAATAGCTAAATTTCTCACTAAATTTTTAATATGATTAGTTTCACATAGACAATTTGAATTTAAAGAGAAATTAATAAAAAAAAATTATAATAGAAAGAAATAATTATCGATCAAATTATTCATATATATAATCTAAATTTAAATGTTAAATTCAAACATATTCAATATCTTAATCGTAAAACTTGAAATTTGATATAAATATTTATATAATAATAACAACATAACATTAAATTATTATAATAAATAAATAAACGAGGCCAACAGGGGACGAGAAATCATTTATCTCACAGAAATTTTTTCCTCCCAACTAAATATGTGGATCAAACACAGAGTTAATCATTTTAGAGAAATTGTAGGAAAGGTCTAAAACGAGAGGGTAGTTTTGAGAAATGTCTTTTTTAAGAATTATTTGAAAAATGTCTGAATTTTTAAATGAGTATGCAGCCGTTTGATGATTTCTTCCTCTATAAATTTAAATCACAAACTCCACACTACAAAAAAGAGTACTAGATAGTTGGAGGGCAAATAAGGAAGAAATCATTAAAAAAAAAAAAAAAAAAAAAGGCTTATAAACCTAGTTATTGAGCTCTCATTATCTAAGTTGGTATAAATTCAATTATCTTTGTTAAACTAAAACATATACTATATTTATGTTATTGAACTTCAAAAGTGTATAGGGGTCTACGCACTTTCAAGTCTAAAAGGTCATTGAAGTTTTAAAATATTTAATACACCCCGCCCTTAAACCTTCATATTTGCGTCTAAGATATTTAACATATTAAAAAAGAATTAAAACAATTGATCTATTAGATATAAAATTAAATTGTGTCTGATGGAACCCTAAACTTTAGATACAATTTAAATTTTAGTGACTAGTTGAAACAAAATTGAAGTATAAGGACGACACCATTTGAAATTAAGAGATCTATTAAAGACAAAATTAAAACGTTTAAGTGTCTATTAGATACTTTTATAATTTTAGGGACGAAATAAAAACAAACTTAAAAATTTTTAACTTAAAAAAATATCAAATATGTTCCTTTTTTCTTTCTTAAAAAACCAAGAAACCAACCGTTTTTCATTTATTCTTGTTAATGGGTGAGACCAATACAATATAGCGGATGTTTTTCACCGTTGAATATAGAAAAAGAAGTACCTTAAATTTATAGATTATTGAATCCATGTTCAAATTTACGATGCGACCACAATTGTAGTGACCTCATTAAATACTTTTCCAAAAGAGGAAGAAGGGAAAAAATATTTTATTCATTTTTCTTAAAAAATGAAAAAACAATAAACAAAGAATGAAAACATTACAGAGCAGACTGAGAGACCTATCTGCATCAGTATGCAACCAATATAATTTCCTGTTCATATACTTATGGAACAAAAGAACTAGTTGAATACAATTTCTTTCTTACAACAAATGGTGAGAACACACAAACTCTACAAAAAAGTGTTGGGGAGGGAGGGTCAATGAAATGAATTTTCCTTCACTCTGAACCAAAAAGAGAAGAAAAATAGCAGTTTGGTATAACAGTTTGCTTAGTATACAAGGTTTCCCCTAACTCCCAAGGTATCAAACTCTCTTTTCCTTTTTCTCTTATCCTCTCAAACTAACTCTGCTAGAAGTGGGTCACCTTCTGCCATTATTCTGACCAACTTGATGAAATCCTGTTCACTTGACACATTCCATGGGTGAACAGCAGGCACATGAACAGAGTAAATAGTTGATGAATTTGTAGCAGGTGGCTTTTCTCTGTAGTTCATTCTACTCAATACCGGATCGAAGTTTTGAACCGAATCCATTGCTGTAAAGAACAAGGGGATTGCAACCTTGTGATGGATTTCTAGATCACCCACTAAACCATGAAGGTCGAGAAAGTCCGCTACGAAGCGTCGAGGAATGTAAAAGACCTCGGAACTGCATATCGTGAGGCTATTCTCACTTGCTACAGACTGCTTATGACTCACTTGGAAATGAACTGGCATCATGCTAACTATCTTCTTTACCATGTTTGATTGTTTCGCAAACCAATCTGAGCTTTCAACTGAGACAGTAGTCCAAGATTTGGGTACCTGATTTCATTGGACATAATGAGAGACTAGAGAGAGAGCTTTTAAAGGTTTCAGATTTGCAGTCAGCCAATTTCACTCGGATCAACAAGCATTCAAGCAGCTAAATATTGTTTTGTGTGTTAAAAGACATTTCCTCCTGATTTTTCCCTACTTTCTACTAATTTACCACCAAAACTTTCAACCTCGAGAAAGAGAATTAGTTAGTGCCGTCTTAAAGACAAAAGTCACAAATAAAGAACATTAGCTAAATTACAATATTTCAGCTGAATATAGTTCAAGTGGTACCTTATCAGTTATCCAGAGTTTCGATTTGTCCGCCTGTAGCAGGTTCCAATAGTTAAGAATCGTATCGTCTTGCAGGAATAAAAACCCTTCTGCACCACTATATGTGTCGAAAACTTTGGGCAGGTACCTATGAACATATTTAACAACATTAGAAGAACATATCATTTTGAAAGCTTAATCAACTGGAGCGAGTAGCTAGCAGAAGACTATTTGAAAATGCAGGTCGGAACAGAACACATTCTCCTTCTATGGCTAACAATTCCAAGTTTGCAACAATAAAAATTGTAAATCGTGCAGCTACGATTCTCAATTGAAATTTTGTAATTGATAACAAACTCATGTCAACATAAACAGTTTCAATCCTGATACTGAATGACATCCAAGTAAAAAATAAAGCTATTGACAACTTTTTCAATGAGTTAAGATTAATATTTTTGTACCAAAATGACATAGCTCAACTGACATAGTGCTTGTACCATCAACCTCAAAGTCAGAGGTTCGATTCCTTTGCCCCACATATTGTCTAAAAAGAAAAAAAACCAATTTTTTGTCATCTTAAAACTGAATGCAAACTAAAAGCCTATTTCTGAACTCGGATCACCAAGCTGAAATGAGGTAAATTTCCAATGTTATCATATTCGTAGAACACTAATGATTAGATTAATATTCTAGGCAGCATGAGAAGAAATGTTAATTTATAAAAAATAATAAGAAGAATTAATGGCAGAAATGAATGGAGTTTAATTCTACAAAACAACACACAGAAAAGAAATCTCAAAATGTAGTCTGTTTACCAAATTAGAATTTACATAGGCATCAATCAAACTTTCACAAACTTGTCAATCATGTTCTTGAGAAAGTGACTTACTTGTATGCATGGTCCAATTTGCCTTCTTCCACTACAAGATCTGAATTCTTGGTCTCTGAAAGAATTATCACCGTCTTGAATATCCTCCCATATAGCAACCTCCATTCCAGGGCGGTTCGTTCAACAGGGCCATTACAAAACATGATCAGCACAACATTTCCAAAAAACTTTCTCCATCTTACCAAGTTCCCTATCTCATAACTCACCGTCCCTGTTTCCTCAACCCCAAGATGTATGGACGGTAATTTCTGGGGAACAAACTCCTTCCGATCCCCATGACCAATAGTTGCTCGTGGACGATCCAATTCCAGAGACATTAGCCTCGGCTGCTGGTATCCAACAGCAATTAAATCTTGCAGCCAAGCTGCTGTAAATTTCACATCCTTCTCAGTCCAAAACCCTTCCTCTGCCATTACAAAACTCAACTCCAAAATCTTCTCAAACAGCCTATGTTTACTTGATCTCCATGAATTCAAAAACTTAACCAAACGACCCACATTCACATGTAGATCTCTTTCTTCCGAAAATGGATATGCTTCGATCTTATCGTAACGGTGAACAGTTGGAGGATAAACTACAACATAACCACCAATTTCCCACAGGAGCCTCTGGCCCCAATATCCTCTCAAGATGTCAGAAGCCATTGTGCTAATGGAAACAGGAAGCATTAAAGCCCAGAAGGCTGAGGTATGATAAAGTGTATTGAAAGAGTTAATAGGAACCATCATACCCTGTGGCAATGCCACTTTTGGAGCACGTTCATCAAATCTAATATCAAAAGCTTCCAATCCAGATTTTCGAGTGAAGTAAAATACCGAATCGACATCAGGAAGACCATTGGAAATTCCCTGTTGAATGAACTGCTTTCCCCCAAAAATTTCAGTATAAAATTCTTCATGAGCAATTTCACCCACATTTTCCAGTGGCAAGCCCCTAGGCCACACTGATCTTTGCCCAAAATGAATATAAGGATTAACAACAGTTCTATTAGGATTTTCATGGCTATACTGTAATATGATCTCCTGCCTCGCTCCCTCTCCCACCAATTCTACGTCGAAATGTTTGCCCAAATCTCCATCAATCACCTCCCCTCGATCATCCACATCGAAGATCTTCTTCGCGCCATGTTGAATTGCGAAGAGATACCCAACAGTTTTCCTCACAAAAGAATCATACGGAAGGTATTCGACCACGCGAAACCCTAATTTAGACTGTTCTTCTAAGGAAAGATAGATCGCACCTTTAAGAGCCCAATCCGCCGGCGTCAGTGAATTGCCTATCGCCAACACCTGCCAACCCTTCATTTTCACAAGCTTCCGCAGTGAATCGCTGGGATAATTAGACACCGAGACGACGATCCATTGCTCAGAGCGAAATTCCGGATACAGATAAGGATTAGCTGGGATCGACGCGATCGAATTCCAATCAACTTTAGGGAATTGAATCTTCTCCAAGGCCGCCGTCTGCGATTGGAAGCAGAGAAGGGCGGCGCTATCCCCGACATTGCGGAGGAAAAAGAGGGCGGCAACGGTAACGATCAAGAGCAAAATCGTCACTACTCTGTAGACATTATCGGATAACCAAGTGGAGAAATCAAGGCTTTTAGACTCGGAAAAGCGATGCGAATGGAGAGTAGGCAGAGTTCTGATCTGGGTTTTGGGGGATTTAGGCGTTGAACGCTCTTGGACCAACATTGGATCCGAGAAATTGAGAACCCACCACACAGTACCCTGTTCTTCCCGGATTATCAGAGAGCTCTCCAATGGCTTCCGTGGATTGAAAAGTGAGTTGCAGGTGGAAATTGGAGATCCAGAAATGGGGTTTCTTCTTCTTCTTCTTCTTCTTCTCAGTTCATCTGCTATGACGAAGAAAGGAAAGTGATCGAAGGAGATTTGATTGTTGCTGAGCAGAGGACAATCTGTAATGGAAATTCGTATTCTCTGTGCGTTGTATTCTGAAAGCAGTGGTTGCCGACAAGCATATTGCGGATTTCTTCAACTTCAATTCTAACAACTCTGCTTTCTAGTTTGGTGGGAAGGGACTCTCGAGTCTCTTCACACTCCACTTGAGTCCTCATCTTTTATTTTCAAACAAACAAGGGACTCAATTGCAAATTTTGTTACTCACCACCCTTCTATAAATTTCTATTTGGTCCTTATAATGCTAAATTTTTCAATTTAATCCTCATACGTTAATCAAACCTCACAAATCGTTCCTGCTGTTACTATATTGACACAATTTTTGTCAGAAATTATGAGTTTGCTAGGTTGAAACTAGTAGAGTTTTAAATCATATACGACTTTGAGATTTAATTAAACTATAGAAATAAGTCAATTAAAATACATTTCAATTAGGCATAATATTTATTCTTGACTAAAAAGTTAGAAGTTTGAATCTTCACTCACATTGAAGAAAAGAAAAATGGTAAAAACTAACTAGTCTATAAAACTATACAAATCAAGTTTAAACTAAACGTAAACCAGTGAGTCTAAATTGAAGCTTTCAAAATTTTAGAGATCAAAATTTTAATATGAAGTTACAAGTCAAGAGGTATTTTTTCCAAACTTTTCAATGGTAGATTTAATAGTTATTATTATTATTATTAGAGTTTGATTTTAATAAGTCTTTCATATTGATAATACATGTTAATTAGAGTCATTTATGATCATTTGGCATTATGTGACAATAGGAAATAGGAAAGGGGATAAAATTAGGGCAAAGAAGCCAAAAAGTAAAATACCCATATGACTATAGTTGATTGTTGGCATGTATTTGTTTATTTGAAGTTAGAGGTTTAAATTTTTATACTTCATACTTGATATTAAAAAAGAAAGAGAAAAAAAAAAATTCTTTTGATCTTTATATTTTGAGTGTAGTTTTTACTTGGACTTTAAATTTTAAATGTTAGGAGGCGTTTGGAGCAAGAAGTCGAATTGTGGAGTCTGGAAAGTTATGAATTCTTGTTGTCCACAATGTAAAGAGCTTATAAGATATAAAATTGATGTTTTTTGGTCGTGAAACTCATGAAGGCCAAACACCCCTAAAAGAAATAATTATTTTAAATTATTTAAAGTTGTGGACGTTTGGATGACATATATTGTTTGAAAAAAGAAAATATAGTACTACAGTAGTATATACTTCTTCCATTCATGATTTGACGCGTCAATAAATGATACATTCATTTGTTTCGTGGATTCTATATAATTCTTAAATGCACTTTTGAGACAAGTAATGAATGGGGGTAGTACGGAAATTTTTCCATACTACTATAGTATTAGAATTTTCTCAATTTCATAGATATAGATATTAAATATTTGGGATTTGAATGTATAGGTTTAAAATGTTTGCGATAATTAATGTCTGTGTTTGGATATGTAGGATAATTAAAGTATGAAAGTTAAATAATCACTTAATTAAATGCAAGAGACCAATTCATGAAGTCATCGATTAAATTTAACATTATTTAATAAATTAAAATAAAACCAAATGAATATTTTATATTAAAACATTTATTAATCATAATTAAATTGATTGCTAAAAATAATTAAATTAATAAAAATTAATTATAATATTAATAGGGTTATTTTCAAATATAGAAAAATGAGTCAAAGTATTTACAAATATAGAAAAATGAGTCAAAGTATTTACAAATATAGAAAAAATTTACTATCTATCAGTAATAGACTGCGATATAATTCTATCGCGGTTTATCGCTATAGACAGTGAGATTTTTCAATATTTATAGATAGTTTGATATTTTTTCTATTTATAGTAATTTTTCATATTAATAATTCATATTAAATAGTTAAAATAATATAAAATATTAATGGTAAATGTATTAGTTAAAATTTATTAAGACTTAAATAATATATTTTATATTTAATAATTAATTAAAATTAATAATAATGAATAACTTATATTAGTTTAGAAGTGAGATTGGTATTTATAAACTTAATTTTTAAAAATAAAAAGCGAAATAATTATCTAAATCCAAGTAAAATACATTTTAAATTGAATATTGAGCTTGTTGGCTACTATTTTATATAGTTGGCTTATTAACTTGTGTGTTGTGTTTCAAGTCAAATCAACTTGTCACTTCAACATCTAAATAATTGTTTTATTATTAAGAACTTATTTATGATCAAAATCAAAAGTTAGAGAGACATAATACAAAATTTCAAAGTTATTGACATATTTTTTTAGAGACTAAATCTATAATTTAATTAGAGTTATAGTTACAATCACTTCCATAATTATTAGTTTAATTAAATCTTTATGGGTGCTTATTTTCTTTTCAGTGTTTAAAACACTTTCAAATATTCTATTTAATCCTTTTAACTATACCTATTAAAAAATATTTTAAATTGAAAAGGTTAGGACAAAATATTTTAAACTTAAAAAAATAGAAATAAATTTTAATCCTAAATATTATTATCTTATGGTTGAATTAGTTGGTTGGCATATTTATATATATACCTAATTTGGTTGTTCCCCATCCATGTGGTACTTGCCTCAAACCACAACATTTTTAATATTTTAGAATTGTTTTTGGTCCTCTAACTTTTGTTTACCACCTAATTATTTCAATTTTCAACTAATAATCCAACTCTGTATTTATTACATATTAAAAGATCATATTTTAAGTCTAATTATTTTTTTCTTTTTTCTTTTAGTTTAATTCTTACTTACCCTTCAAAGATTATATTTTGTTCTATTATCGGTAGGAATGGTGAAAATGGAGATTCAAATATTCAACTTATCATTACCTAATATATATATATATATATATATATATATATATATATATTGAACTTAAAAACGTGACGTATGTTCAAATGAATAATAGGACCAAATACATATCGATATTATTAGTGTTGTAAAGGTGTCTACTGCCTTGAAAACAAAAATGACACGACTTCAATGCTAAATCACAATAAACCGATTGCTCCCCAAGATTAACACAACCACCTAACTCTGACGTGCACTCGCTGAAGAAAGTACTGGAATCAGTAAAAAAATTGCCCAAAAACAATGGTGAAAACAGAACGCTAAGAAGAAGAAGACGACTATTTTTAATCTTTGCATTTTTTTCAAAACCTTGTTTCAGATATAGAATGAGATCAAAGGACGGTTTTCTTATCCAAACTAAAGTTTTAGATCCACAATTGATGGAGAAAAAGGTTAATGAAACATTTTTGTAAAGCTAATAAAACGGTAAACTCTCAATAAAAAAATTGAAGAGAAAAAGTAGCAAAAAGTTATTTCTAGCATGTAGAAGTGGGAAAAGGTTCTATTTTTACCATAACCACAACTTGCGCTCACATGCAAATCTTTGTATATAAACTTCAAAATCCTCCAATGTGGGACTACGATATCCTACTTTTTGCTATAGGTCAAAGGCTCAAGTCATTCCGAACAAAAAAAAAACATATCGAGTGACACAAGTGGATACTTCAAAGATTCATTAAGATCATAAATACTAAATTGAAACTAAGCGCAAACTATAAATACCCGAATCAAATCGGAATGGATTTTTTCGAGTTACGGGATCAATGGAACATTGGTAGGCATTGGTTGAAGACATCCTTTGGGAGTAGAGAGTTATTGAATTTGTGTCTTGTCGGATGAGAAAGATTTGGAGGGCCAAAGAGGCAAAGGGAGGAGTTGTTGGCAAGTCATTGTCAAACGTAATCAACAAGTTTACTTCTAAGACTTGTGAAGGATAATTTATAACAAACTTGCCTTCTCTTTTAAGATAACATTTACTGATGTTTTTCTTGTTTTCTAGTTAAAAACATTTTAAGTTTATTTATTTCTTCTTTATTTTTATTTACTATGGGTTTTAATTTTTTTTAAAAAAATTGTTTAGACTGATTTTGGAGCTTTTTATTTATTTGTATTTTGAAATTTGTTCCAAAAATATTTTTGAAAAATTTCTTTCCAATAAAAATGAGATGAAAATTGAGGGTTAATGTGTAAAAATTAGAAGGGTGTGACATTATTTGCAATAGTGTTCATGTAGATTGACGGAATACTTAAAGTATAATTATTGATTATGTAAATGAGTTTCACGATATCTTAATTATCTTTCATATAGTTGCAAATAATATTATGTGCATCCATTAATTTTTATTTATTTTAATAAAAAATATTTATTTAATAATTTCAAGTTCGAGTAAAAATGAAATTTTACAAAGTCAAAAAGTCATAATTGAAATATATCCTAAAGTTTAACGATTTAAAGATATTTTGTATAATTTACATAAAAATAAATAAATATAGATTTTACTTTCCTTTTCTTTTTTACTTCAAATGAGGTTTTGGCATGGTTTAATTGTGTGTATATTAAATTGATTTTTACTTTTGTTTTTGTCACCTATTTAAAAAAAAATTAAGAGTCTCTTTGAGATGCTAGAATATAATTAAGGTTACTAGAAATCATACGAGTGTTGGAATGTATGAAAGCAGGACTAAAAATGGTAGGAAAAGGTAGAAAAAGAATTTGGTTAAAAACTATCGAAACAGAATGAATTTAATACTACAAATCAAGTCCAAGACGCTCAATTGATTTGAATTACATTACAATCCAAACTCATTCGGCCCCCAAAAGTTTTTTTTTAATGGTTGATCCAAATGTGGTTAAAATAATATCCAAACTATAAAAAACAATAAAAACTAACATTTTTTTTAATAGTCAATGATTTGTGAGGTAAGTAAAAAGTTAGTTTTCGTTGGTTTTTAGAATCCGAACAAATTTGAGTCATCCATACAAAAATCTAAAAAATACAAAGTTTAAACATAGAATAGGTTTCAATTATGATATGCAATACTATCAAGTATCAATTTCAAAAAAAAATAGAAGACATCTCTTTTCTTGTCCCTGTCAAACATATATTTCTCAAAATTTTAAGTACAAACTTAAATTATAAGTTTTTTAGAAGTTTGTATCTATTTCCATGTTAAACAACTTTTAAATTTTAAGTTTGTATCCATTTATTGGGATAACACAACATTCAAGCCCTAATATACCAGACAAATCTTCCAAGAGTCACCCCCTAATAATCAAAGTTCCAACCAAACCCTATAATTTTCAAATTATCTATATTTAAAACATGACTACAACCCTAAAAATTGGACCCACCGGACACCATTAGGATAAAATTTGACAATCTCCCTTCCTAATTTAACTACATCATTTATGTAAATCTTAGTTGCAACCCAACCCACGAAAGCTTATGGGCAACAAAATGAAATTCCTGCAAAGACTATAAGTAATAATAAAAAAGTAAAAATTTTCTAAACATCATCAAAAGGTGGTAAATAAATTACAGTCAAAATTCAAAATTTGTGAAAAAGAGAAAGCAAACCCCAAAAGAAAAACTATCCTGCGAAGTAACAGAGCTCGACCAGGGAACAAATAATATGGAACCTTTCTCATATAAGAAACATTAACATATTCCCAGAATTGAAAGAAGAAAAGAAGAAGATATCAACTAAGTTCAAGCAGTCACCCTGTCAGGATCTTCCAACAACAATGCCTTGACGGTGGGTTTCGCCAACAAATCTGTGTGTTCTTGGAATGGGGATTTTGTAAAGCGTGTTTCCCTCCAAAATTCAGGTGTTAAGAAGCCGTAAGTTTTCAGCAGACAGTCAAATGTTGCCTGAAATGGAAGTAAAGATGAAGAAATAAGACCCACATGAAATCAAATACGACCTGATAAATGACAAAGTTCCTATTAATAATAAGAAAATAGCTACAAATCAATCTGAATTGACACACAAAACCAAGGAGAAGTTTCTTAAGTTGAACAGAATTCCACTGTTATGAGCAACCAACAACGATACAACACTGTGTGATTAGTAGATAATTGAAGAGCAACAACATACAGCCAGACAACATTACTGTATAAAAAGTTTCAAACAACCCCTCCTAGAATTGAAATCAAACAACCCATCTAAAATGAAATTCATCATCAAATGACCATGGATAATATAGTCCCTAAAGTTCTTATAATTAAGGTTAAATTGCAAATTTGGTCCTTGTGGTTTGAAGAAAAAGTAAGAATTTAGTCTCTATCGGGTTTCATCAAACCAAAAGGCATAAATTCTCACTTTCTCCAAACCATTAGGACCAAATTTGTAATTAACCAAAAATAATATAGGCCCTAACTCTATTTTTCCTTCTAAATTTTGTTTTGATCTCTAGACTTTTTTTTTTTTTTTGGTACAAGATTTGATCTCTAAACTTTCAAAAATTCATTAGTCCTTGTTAAATTTGAAATCATGACACTACAAAATATATATATATATATATATATATATATATATCAAAGAGTGAATTTCAGAGTTCATCTTCATGCAGGATAAAAAAAAATGTGAGTTCTAACACAATGTAACAATGAATGCAACAGAACATAAAAATGCCAAGTCCATAAAACATTAAAGCAATGTTGGAAAATTTTAAGGTTGAAGAACTTATTGTTACTATTCATAATGATAAAGCACACCATGTCGAAATCAACATATTGTTAGTAGAACAAAGCCAAAATCTGAACAATGAGAACAGAGTAACCATAGATTTAGGCCAAACCTTAACAAAGTTTCCGAGAGTTTTAGTCGATCCTCTAGAAGACGTAAACACGTCCTCGATCCCAGCGAACTGCAAGACCTTCTTGGGCACTCTAGCCGCCACAATCCCAGCACCTCGTGGCGCCGGAACCATGCGGACGGTAACGGATCCACATTTTCCAGTAACTTTACACGGCACTGTATGGGGCTTACCAATCTTGTTACCCCAATACCCTCTTCTCACAGGGATCACAGACAACTTAGCCAAAATAATCGAACCACGAATCGCTGTAGCAACTTCTTTACTACACTTAACTCCCAAACCCACATGGCCATTACCATCGCCGACGACGACGAACGCCTTGAAACGGGTCCTCTGTCCGGCACGGGTCTGCTTCTGGACTGGCATAATCTTCATAACCTCGTCCTTGAGGCTAGGACCAACGAGGGTATCAACGATCTGATGCTCCTTAATGGGGAGAGAATGGAGATAGATCTGCTCCAAGGACTGGATCTTTCCCTCTTTCACGAGGCGCCCTAGCTTGGTGACTGGAACCCATTTCTCTTCTTCATCACGTCGACCGGCGCGGCGGCGACCTCCGCGTCCACGGTCACCTGCGCCACGTCCTCTGCCGCCAAAACCTCGTCCAAATCCGCCGCGCTCCGCCATGTTCAGGTGAAGGGGAGAAATGAGGAAGGAATGCAAGAGGAAAGATGAGGCGTTGGACAAGAATATGAGATCGTTGACGGAGAGAGGAACTTATATGAGGAGATTGTGAGGGAAGGGAAGCTAGGGTTTCTGAGAAAGCTAGGGTTTTGGATTGGGCGGATTTTGGTGGGCCGGAGTTCTAATTTGGTACCCGGCAAACATTTTGATTATTTTCTTCGAAAATATTTTGTAATACTTTTGGTCAGTAGGTTTCGTTAGTTTCGACTTTCGTTTCAAAATGTTATAATTTTTTTTTTTTTTTTTTGTGGTAAAGATGAATTTAAATCTCAAATTATTAATTGTATTAATTTAAACTTTAAATTTTAGGGATTATATAAATTTAGACTCTAAACTAATAATTATATTAATTTAAACCTCAAACTTTCATGAGTATCTCAATTTAAACTTTGAACTTTTATAAATAAATTAATGTAAACCTCAAATTCTTATAAGTGTATCAAAATAAAACATAATTGAGTGTTTAAATTGATACACTTATAAAAAATTCAAGGTTTAAATTGATACACTTATGAAAGTTCGGGGTTTTAATTGATACAATTTTAAGTTCGGGGTTTAAATTGACACTTATGAAAGTTCAGAATTTAAATTGACAATTAATAGTTTGGGGTTTAAATTGATACAACTTCTAAGTTTAGGGGTATAAATTAATATTTGTCCTATAATTTTTGTTTTAATTTGGTCCATAGGTTTTAAGATTTTTACACTTTGAAACTCAATTTTTCATTAAATATTCATTTTAAATCATTGATGTTAATATCTATTAATTAATTTAAAATAATTATGAATTAAATTTTTAGATTTTAATTTTAATAGTGATGACATGAAACATAATTTATTTTTATTATTTTAAGTTAATTACAGACATTAACACTAAAGATAGAAAATGAATATTTAGTTAAAATTTAAAATTAAAAGTGTAAATCTTGAAACCTAATAACTAAATTGTTTGGTGTAGTTTGGGACTCTGGGCTCACCTAAGTATTAATCTTTTGCAAATATCAAAACATTTGAAATGTTTGTATTTCTTTTTTTTTTTTTTTAATTTCAAATTTCTTATCAATATTTTTGGATCTTAATTATATACCTAATACAAAATTATCTCACTTACATAATACCCAGTGTTTCTGATACACTTTTATTTAGGTATATCATTCATATGCTAATTTGAGTCTAACTTATTTAATAAAGTGTTACTTACTATCTCAAACATCGTTTAATCCTCTTCTTCTAGGGTTGTTGAACTAAGAATAAATATATATTTTCGATATAATGATATACCTAAAATAAAGTATATCATCAAAATGAATTTTTGTGTGTGTATATATATATATAAAAGATCATGTCAATTTTTATTTTATAATGATATATATAGACAAAAATTAAGACTCTCTTCGATAACCATTTCATTTTTAGTTTTCGATTTTTGAATTTTTTTAATTAGTTTCCTCTCAAATTTTCAATTATAGTCTTCACATTTAAAAAAAAAAAAACAATTTTTTGGAAAATAATCTTTGTTTCAAATTTTTTAAAATATTAATAGAAAATAGATAACAAAATATAAAAACTAATTGAACAACCAGTATTTATAAATAGTTACTTTTTCCCGGTTAATTTTTTATGGTTAAAAAATGAAACAATTTCATAAATAAGCATAAACAACATTTAATTATATGTAGCAATTATTATGCATAATTGAGAGTAACATTTTATATTTCCAACAATATTATTTCCATACGTCATATTTTCAAGCACATATTTTCCAATGCACATGAAGAAAATCTTAAACTAAGACCCAAGTGTTATGATAGAGTATTATGGGTAGATCAGGTCAAAGTGTTGAAGTCTTAAGTTGGAATTTCATTTTTTTTAAAAAAAGTAAAAGATAAGTTAATTTTCAATATTTTATACAAACCTTTTTAAGTATATGGAAAGTCAATATTGGAAATATTGGAAGAATGTTAAAAAAAAATTAAAATATTATTATAGTCTTGTATTTTGAGCTTCATTCTATTTTAATCATTATACTTTTAATTATCTAATTATAATTTATACACTTTTAATAAATCTTAAATTTAGTCATTCAAAATCAACTTTAATCGAAATGGGTGAGATAATATTAATAAATTTCTTGCAAGAAAAAAAATACTATTCGAATATATTTTCACAATTTAGAAGTGAATAGATAATAGAAACTAACTATTTTTTGTTAAAATATCATTTTGGTTTCCGTACTTTTAATAAATCTTAAAATTAGTTTATGTAGTTTTTAATATATCTTAAATCCAGGCAAAAAAAAAAATACACTATGTGAATATATTTCACAATTTATATAGGAAATGAAATTAACTTCTTCTTCTTTTTTTTTTTATTAACAAATCAATAACAAACTAATTGCATAAACTAATTTTAAAATTTATTAAAAATACATTATCTTAAATTGAATATGTATAAAATACATAGGCCAAATGAAACAAAACTAAAAATTAAGAGATGAAAATGGTATTTAGAAAAAAAAAAATAATAGAGTTCATTTTCTTGTTCCACTTTGTTTTTTTTTTTTTAAAATACAAACGTTCAAAGTAATTAGTTTCTTATAAAGTTTGAAGAGTTCTATTTTCCCATGACAATTTCAATTTTTAGGGATGTAAAAATAAATATTGCAATTAGATAAGGTCCGAATTGAAAAGAAAAAAAAAATGTTGGCAGTTAGATTGGGTCTTAGGGGAGTTGATTCCCTTTTAAAATAGTGTCAAAAATGGAATTATGAATTTTTGTTTCATTTTAGTCCTTCCATTTTAAAGTTCGTTTCATTTAGTCATCTACTTTAAAATATCTAATTTTAATATTTATATTTTCAATAAATTTTAAAATTAGTCCATCCAATTAGTTTATGTATTTTTTTTTCAAAAAATAGTATATATTTGCAACAAATAATGGTGTAATTATTTTAAATTACAAAATTGTTGAAAATATATTCAAATATAGCAAAATGTCATTGTCTATAGTGATAGACACTAATAGATATCTATCAATCATCAGTATCTATCACTGAGACACTTATGGTAGTGACATTTTGCTATATCTAAAAATAAGTTGGTTCATTTTGTTATATTTGAAAACAGTCTTAAATTATGAGAATATATTCACAAAATGTCTTTTTTATTTATGAAAATTTATTATTATTATTATTATTATTGTTTAATTAGTTTCGATCAAAACTAATTTTGAATTACTAAATTTAAAACTTATTTAAAGTACATGGACCAACATAATATTTTAACCTTCTTTTATCACGACAATTTGGGAGTGAAAAGGATTCAAACCTTTGATCTCATAGTCAATAATAATATGCCTTGTGCAGTTGAACTATACTCAATTTTATTTTTTTGCAAAGGTGAAAAAAAAATTATCGTCATGTTGGCACAATTCATCATTGTAGTATCATCAAAGGCTTCTATGTCGCTTAATGTTATAGCAATTATGTGGCTCACGAGCTTGTTTCTCATGTTTAAAGATATTGGACGTCGTCGATTTGGTTTGAAAACCATCTTCCATGGGTGGATTCTTTTCCAATCGTTGGTTGTTTTTTGTAATTCGTTCCTTTGTATTCTAAAATAATTATAACGAAAAAATCATTCTCATTAACCATATTGTTAATGTATACTTATAAACTTTTTTTCTAGCAATTGGAAGACTGGGGAATCGATCTATCGACCTTTTGATTGAAATGTTAATTAATTCTATACCTTTAAATTCATTAGTCATATTAAGTAATGGGAGGGTCCATTAAATTAATGTACCTAAAATCATGTTTTTCCAATAATATACACAATCATAAAAGTTTAAGGATCATACAGGTTGTAATTTTACCAAACAATCTTTCTACCAAATTTTAGGCACTAAAACCAAATTTATAATAGAACCTCTTAGACCCTACTCACTTCAAGGGAATAGATATTAAGGAATGAGAATAAAACCTTTCTATTTTCGTATAATATTGTTTATAAAAATACATGGATGAAATTAATTGGTGGGACCCACTACTAATTTGAAAATTTCAGCCTCATAAAGAACAATTGCATTCGTATCCTAACCATCTTGGATCATCTGGTTGGGAGAGTCAAACCACATATTTCGTAGTCGCTAACACACACTGTATATCAATTGAGCTATGTTCATTGTTCGTTCTTGGTGAATCTTCAAATCTTCTTAATAGTACAACTCTTACCGTTTTTCTTATTTACATAAACTATTTTTTTAAAAACAAAATTAATGTTAATTTATTATTTTATTACATGTAACATTTTTTTTATAAAAATAAAAATCTCTATCTTAACTTTCATTAGTAATTAATAATCATAGCTAACAAGAGCTTAGCTCAACTGACATTCGAATGTTTTAATAATCACGAGGTTTGTGGTTCGAATCTCCATACTCTAATTGTTGTACTAAAAAAAGTAATTAATAATCATTTAATTTGTTAAAATGAAATATTTTTATTAAATAATATATACAAATAAAATTGATTTACAACTTTATTTTGATCTTTTTTACATATCATCATATTTTAATATTCGTTAGTTTGATGCAATTTTATTTTAATGAGTTATTATTTGTTAATATTAAATAAATTATTAAAATAATAAATATTATTATAAAACAAATTAAATTTTGAGCCGTTTTTAAATATAGAAAAATGAACAAAATTATTTACCAATATAGAAAAATATAACAAATATAGTAATGCATATATTTACAAATTAAATTTTGAGTTGTTTCTATATTTATAAATAATTTGGTATTTTTCTATCTATAATAATTTCCCTTAAATTTTATGATGGGTTATTACTATGTTAATTAAAATTTTATGAGCATATATTATACAGTAGTGCATTTTAATAAGTTAAAATTATGACGAATGTATTCTAGTAATTATATTATGTACAATAATCTATCTTCTAAGTGACAATCTAAGGTGAAAAAAGAAAAATATCAATGAATTACCGATATCAATTTTAGATTACTTCTAGTAAATAACATTTCAATTATGATTGATTTTCATTTTGATTCCAACTCATTTCGATTAGACCTTAAATATTACAAACTAAAATAAAATGCGTAGAAAGTTCAAGATTAAACAAAAACCAAATAAAATAAACATGCTCAATTAGGCTCTCCTACCGTCATCTTGAACTCTACTATGCTTGCCTCATGGGTCCCGCAAGCAAGAGATGCTGTTATCTTTGTACATTTCACTTTAATCACACACAAAAAAAATTAAAAAATTATTTTAAAATAGAAGTGAGAAAAGTTTGTCACGTGACTAATTATAATTGGACAATTAGTGGGATGCACAAAGATTGATATAGCTTAATATCCGAGTATTTTTCTAAACTTTATTGTAAGCTTCTAACAAAAATATGAACATTTTATTTGATAATTTTCGTGTTATTGCCAACAGAGTTTAAAATGTTGGTGTCGACAAAAATATTGAGGTCTCAATTTTATGAAAATGTCGATAGAAATAAAAAAAAAATTAAATCAATAAATAAATATTTGCTTTTTTTTTATTTTTTTTATTTTTATGATTGGTTGATTTATCTATGATATATTGAAACTGTTACCTATAAATTGTGAAAATATAGACACGATAGAAAATTTAATCCCATGATGGGCAAATATATAAAATTTGGTCAACCAATTGACCAAACGGTCCCTAGGCCTAAAAGAAGAAGTCAGCAAGTTAAAAACAGCAATTTTGCAAGGTCTACCCGCGCAAAAACACAACAAGACATCGATGAAAGAGAAGAAAATACAATCAAAAGGAAAAGAGAGAGGGAGGAAAATGAAGCTTAGTCTCCTACTTTCATGGAACATTCCTAATCCTCTTCGTCTTCCATGGAAGATCAACCACCAAACAAAATACCCACCATTCAAATCTCTTATTATTTCTATAATCAACATTTTCCCTTCTTCTCTTTCTCTCTCTTTTGATGTCATTCTCCTTCCCAACACGTTCTTGACCTTGTTAATCTTCAAAGAAAGTTCATCATGGCTTCAATCTGACCTTTGGGGTTTCTTTATTTTTTATTCGATTGCCGTTTTCAATCGCCTAGATAAGGCACATGGAAATCGTCTTTTGGTATTGCCCGGCATTCATTTCTTTATTTGAGGTTCCCAGAAAAATTCTCACGTTCTACTGCCCATTGCTCGCTTCATTGGCTCCAAAAACAGGTACCCATTTGTGGGTTTTCTTGTTTTGTTTTGGAATTTGTTTTTCATGGTTGAGTTATGGTTTTGTGTTTGATAATTATAGAGTTTGAATGGCTCTGTAATTGGAGAAGTAGACGACAATACAGGTTTATGTGGTTGTGGCTGGATTATGGGGTTTATTAGTATTGCAGACAAGGTGTTTGATAAAACTCATAAAGGATGCTCTGCCATTTTGGTGGTTAAAGCATCCCTGTTTTCTCCTAAGGGGTCATAGTTCAAATCCCGACCTCTACATGTGATGTATTGTTTAAGAAAACGGAGTTTATTGAAGAATTTTGATGTGTTGCTTTAAAGAAATGATGCTGTGGTGCTGGATCACATTTTTTTTTCTATTCTGTCATATGCAAACATGTCACGTCAACATTTAATTTGTGCGGTTGATGGTAGGATGATGTAGAGTCACAATTCATTCTGTTTAAGTTTATGGTTGGACGCAAACATATGCAATATATAGTTTTTTCTGGTGTTATGTTAATGGTTTCTTTATGGTACTTTCTTTCTTTGATAGTTCTTTATTCTCACCTTTTTGTTCATTGGAAAGACACGAAATTCTACTGCACCATTGTAATATTTCTTTTTGTGCTATAGGAGCATATTTTTCTTGTAAATTAGTGGCTAAGCTATATGCTTGATGCCACTCCCAAGTAGTTTTCAAACATGAATTCAACATCAGAGCAAAACAATAGAGATCATGCTGGACTCAGCATCTCAAATGTAGCTGTTAATGGAAGACCATCTGTAGATAGGAATGGTGAGGTTTTTGTCAACAATCTGCATTTGCATTCTGCTCAAAAACCAAACAAACTTTCAATTCTTTTCCAACATTCTCCTGCAGCTAAGCAGATACTGATTTTGGCTGAGTGGTTGAGGAGTATTTTCCCTGGTCTAAATTTGCCAATCAATGCTTCCGATGAGGACCTCAAAGCATGCTTGTTGGATGCCAATGTTTTGTCCCAAATTCTGAACAAGCTAAAAAAACCTGGTTCCGCAAAGGAGGTATTATCCAACTAGTTTTGTCTTTCTTCCACAAGTTTTGGTTCTTTTCAAGTCCTTTTGTCATATCATACTGTTCACTGTTATGAGTATCAGTTTTCTGACACTAGGGAGGTTATGTTATCCATAATTTGGCTTCACGGGCGGAGAAGATCACGAGGTTCCTTGCAGCTATAGCCGACATGGGGATACTAAAGTTAGACAGTACTGACATCGAAGATGTAATGTGCCCAGATTTAGAAAGTACTCTCATAATTTATTTTCACAGAATAGCTATACTATTGAATCATTGATGGTGCTTGTCATTTGAGTTCATCATAGACTTCTATTGCACATGCTTTTAGATATATGTTTATGTGCAAATACAATTAGGACGTGAACCAAAATACTTACCTAGTTTCATATGTATATTTCTCTTCTTTCTTGTTCTCACTCTCATTCTTAGGTATTTTTAAATTTCAGGGATCTATGGACTCTGTTTACAACTGTTTATGGTCAATTAGAGCACGGTTTATGTCGAACGACGCGGGAGATAAACCTTTGGGATGTAAATCACCTGCTAAGTCAGAAAACATTCGTTTTGACACATCCTTATATGACCCTTTTTCTCCTATGTCGGGAGAAGAAAGGAGGAAAGTCTTATTTGAATCGAAATTTCTTCGTACCCTGAGTAGTCCTATAATGTCAGGTTTGACTTTTGCAAACATCAACCATATAATTGTAGAAGAATTACCAATGAAGAATTCAGCTCAAAATGGATTTTACTTGCTTATCATTTTGAAACCTTGAAAATTCAACAGAAAGCTAGGAATTGAATGTGAAGTAAAAAATGAAGAAGATCTATTCAAATATAAACAGAAAACAGACGTCATGTTTGACTCAGTTCAATTACTAGTTACTAAATTTGGTTTAGTACAGGCACTTTGGTCTTATAGACAATTTTTTTACAACAGAACCATTGGGTGGATCAAATCACCAAGTTGGCCATAAGTTTCACGAAGTGTTTCAACTAAAGCAAGGTCGTTATGCTGATCTTCCGGCTGCAAAAATTTCAGAAATGATGAAATCAAATAGTCTAGACGTAAGTTCTTCTGATCCCCCACCTCCCACCCCCTTATTTTGTGTCTAATAAGCTTCATATATCATATATGCTTCAGTTTGTAGTCTTTCTGTGACATATATTGTTTATTTAACTTTGATGCACTTCAGCATCTCTTATTGCAGAATGCTCCAACACAGTCACTTTTGAGTGTGGTGAACGGAATTCTTGACGAAAGTGTGGAGAAAAAGAATGGTGAAATTCCTCATGTACGGCCATGTAAATGCTTTATAGTGTAAAATGTATTCATGCGAAAGAACTTAGCTGTTTGCATATTTGTTGGTCATAGTTTTTTCTTAGATATTCACTCCCTGACATTACCTTTTTTCTTTTGGGTAGCGTGTGGCATGCCTATTAAGAAAAGTAGTTCAAGAAATTGAGCGGCGTATTTCTACTCAAGCGGAACATCTTCGAACCGTAATGTCCCAAGTATTTTTGTGCGATTGTTTTTCCTTTGAATTATGTTTTGAAATTCTATGTCATGATTTTCTTTATCCAGCAAAACAATCTTTTCAAGGCTCGTGAAGAGAAATTCCAGTCTCGAATAAGAGTGCTTGAGGCACTTGCATCGAACATTAATGAAGAAAATCAGGTATTATTTTAGAATAATAGGTTTGATTAAAATGTTTGAGTTGGGTACTATCATAATTTTCACATTATCTCCTGTCGTTTTATTTTTCTTCAGTGTGTTCTTAGCCAGCTTCAACAAACAAAGGTTTGCCTCTAGACCATATTGAAAATATATTATTTCTTATTAATATCTGGCTTTTGCTGCTTAATATTTCGTGAAATCCTACTTAAACAACAAACCAGATTCTTTTATCAGCGTTTTGTACTTGTGTAAATACTCACCAGCAGGAAGTTTTTGAAATTGCAGCGAGCTAAGAAGACTAAAGCGGAAGAAAAGAACAATTTTGTCAATGAAGATGTGACCAGGTTGATTAAAGAAAGAGATGAATGCAAAGCAGAGATTATACTCTTGAAGCAAGAGTTGGAAACCGCTAAGAAGACATATGAATTGCGTTGCTTGCAAGTGGAAATGGAAAAAGGTGAGGACGTGAGTAGGTTGATGAAAGAAAGAGATGAGAGCAAAGTAGAGATTACAATGTTGAAGCAAGAGTTAGAAATAGCTAAGAAAACATATGAATTACGTTCTTTGCAAGTAAAAACAGAAAAAGGTGAGGATGTGGCTAGATTGATTAAGGAAAGAGATGAAAGTAGAGAAAAAATCACAATGTTGAAACAAGAGTTGGAAACAACTAAAGAGATGTACGAACTGCGTTGCTTGCAAGTGGAAACAGAAAAAGGGGAGGATGTGAGTAGGTTGATTGAAGAAAGAGATGAAAACAAAGCCGAGATCGCAATGTTGAAGCAAGAGCTGGAAACAGCTAAGAAGACGTATGAATTGCATTGCTTGCACGTGGAAGCAGAAAAAGGGGAGGATGTGAGTAGGTTGATTAAAGAAAGAGATGAGAGCAAAGCCGAGATCACAATGTTGAAGCAAGAGCTGGAAACGGCCAAGAAGACATATGAATTGCGTCAATTGCAAGTGGAAACAAAAAAAGGTGAGGATGTGACTAGGTTAATTGAAGAAAGAGATGAAAGTAGAGCAGAGACTATATCCTTGAAGCAAGAGTTGGAAACAGCTAAGAAGATATATGAATTGCGTTGCTTGCAATTAGAAGCAGAAAATGATGAGGGTATAACTAGGTTGATTAAAGAACGAGATGAAAGCAAAGTAAAGATCATAACATTGAAGCAAGAGTTAGAAACATCTAAGACGGCGTATGAATTGCGTTGCTTGCAATTAGAAACAGAAAAAGATGAAGATGTAACTAGGTTGATTAAGGAAAGAGATGAAACTAAAACAGAGATTGCTATGCTAAAGCAAGAGTTGGAAACAACTACAAAGACATATGAATTTCGTTGCTTGCAATTGGAAACAGAAGCAAAATCTGCTCAATTAATGCTCGAGGGAAGGATAAAAGAACTTGAGGATCTCTTGGAAGACTCAAGAAACGAAGTGCAAGAACTTACAACAAGTTTTGAATCAAAGCAAAAAAAATGGAATGCAAAAGCAAACAGCTACAGGCGTATGATAGAATTTCAATACAATCTACTACAGGTGTGATTAGAATAGAGTTTTCATGTTTTAGTTATTTTGAGAGATATTCTGACCAATAAAAATGCTTTATGAACTATTTAGGGTGTTCGATGCTCCTCAGAGTCTGTTAAAGAAGAGGTTTTGAGAGTGAAGATGGCCTATTCAAATGAAGTCCACCAATTAGGTAGTGATGATTGTGAGAAAGTTCTAGCACTATATCATGTTTAAAATAATGAGCTCTTATGATGAAGTCTACCTTTTCCAGGACTCAAACTCAAATCATTAGCACATGCAGCTGGAAACTATCATGTGTTGCTGGCTGAAAATAGAAAATTGTTCAATGATCTACAGGATTTAAAAGGTGAAACTCTTGTATTGAATTCCACTATGTTCACTTTTCACCACCATTTTTATCTTTTTTTGTTTGTATCACTTAATCTTTTCCCTTCCATCAGGAAACATCAGAGTGTATTGCCGAATAAGGCCATTTTTGACCGGGCAGAAAGACAAACGGATGACCATAGAATATATTGGTGAAAATGGAGAAGTGGTCATAGCAAACCCCACCAAACCTGGGAAAGAAGGTCATAAGTTATTTAAGTTTAACAAGGTGTACAGCCCAGCTTCAACACAAGGTCTCTTTCTTTTCATTTTATCATGTAGTCTGTATATGTAGGATGTCTTTGTAGCTTTTCGAGCGATAGAGGTATCTTTGCAACTATTAATTGTTGTGTCGGTTTTATTAAATGCAGGGGAGGTCTTTTCTGATATCCAACCATTGATACGATCTGTACTTGATGGATATAATGTATGCATATTTGCCTATGGCCAAACTGGTTCCGGAAAGACATATACAATGGTATGCTTCCTTTACATGTTTCAATAATACAGACAATTTCTTTTGAGCTCCCGCTGATGAGATCTGTCACATTGCTTCCTTTAAGACTGGTCCTAATGGTGCTACTAAGGAGAACTGGGGAGTTAATTATCGAGCGCTCAACGACCTTTTCGAAATCTCTCAAAATAGAAGTGGTGCCATTTCCTATGAAGTTGGTGCACAAATGGTTGAAATTTATAATGAACAAGTGAGGGATTTACTTTCAAGCAACGCTTCCCAGAAGAAATATCCTTTTTAACTAAGCAGTATAATGTTAACACCAAATACAAGTCATTTTTCTTTCAAGTATTTGACTTGCCACTGATGTTTTTTTTTTTATATATTACACATTCTTAAGCTTCTTGGTTTATTATTTGATTTCAAATAAGGATTACAATTTCAACATTTTTTTAGCTCTTGTTTATCTTAACTCTCACACACTAGGGATTTTGACTCATTCCCAACCATTTGGACTTGCGGTACCTGATGCTACCTTGCTTCCAGTGAACTCAACCTCAGATGTTATAGAACTAATGGACACTGGACTGAAGAACAGAGCAGTTGGCGCCACTGCCATGAACGAAAGAAGTAGTCGGTCACATAGGTTAGTATGTTTTATTATACTCTCAAATGTTTATCTCTATATTATTCCTTTCTTATCTTTCATGCAAACCTACAGTATTGTGACTATTCACGTTCGTGGGGCGGATTTGAAGGGTGGTTCCTCATTACATGGTAATCTTCATTTGGTAGATCTTGCTGGAAGTGAGCGGGTCGATCGCTCTGAAGTTACAGGAGATAGACTCAAAGAAGCACAACATATAAACAAATCATTGTCCGCACTTGGAGATGTCATTTTTGCTCTAGCACAAAAGAGCTCTCACGTTCCATATAGAAATAGCAAGCTCACTCAAGTCCTTCAAAGCTCTCTTGGTATGATTTCCCAATTGTCTAGCAAACGTTTGTTTCATTGTCCATTTGTATGGATATTTTACTCATTTTTGTCAACAGAACTTCTAAATAAGTACAAATTTGGAATCTGTGTTGCAGGTGGTCAAGCAAAGACGGTCATGTTTGTACAGCTTAATCCCGATGTGAACTCATATTTTGAATCCTTGAGCACACTGAAGTTTGCAGAGAGAGTTTCGGGAGTCGAGTTAGGAGCAGCTCGGAGCACCAAGGAAGGAAGGGATGTTAGAGAGCTAATGGACCAGGTGAGCATGTCTCATCTTGATTTGCATTGGAATCGTTTATAACAAAAATCAAAACCATGTTCCTGTTTCAGGTGGCATCTCTGAAAGACACTATCAGCAAAAGGGATGAGGAGATTGATAGGCTGCAGCTACTCAAAGACCTCAAGAACAATGTGTACAACGGTATCAACACCGAGAAGCGCAGCACAGCTTCTATAAACAAAGATGTGAACGGCGGAGTGTCAAGAGTTCAGAAGCCTTTGGGTGGGAAGAGCATAGAAGGAGCAGTGGAGAAAGCTGATTTAGATCATGACAATGCATCAGACCATAGTGATGCGCATTCAGAAGCAGACTCGCATCATTCAATGGATGATGTGAAGAACCATAATGAAGTTATTCAGCGACCAGACATAGGTCAGAATATTATTGAAGATGCTGAGACATTAGGATTTGCAGATCAAGATTATGAAGAAAGTTCTTTTACCAAAAAAAAAGATTATGAAGAAAGAATAATGGACATTGATGATGATCTTACTGTTGAAACAGAAAATGATGCGACTACAGTAAGTCCAAATTCCACTCAAGCCGCAAAACCAGCAGAGAAGTTGGAAAAGTGAGTTGTTTTGTCTTTCAAAAGCTTAGCTTGCGGTTCATGTGGTGATTTTTTTGTTCTCTTTCTTAAAACCTTAAACTATTAAGACTGATTCGTTTCATTTTATATTACTTTAACTCAAAACAGCTTTGTTGTTAGTTTCATTTCTTGAAAAATACTAAAGCGTTAGAGAACTGGAAAAGTGTGACATTTCGTTTTACAAAAGTTTATCTCACTATCGGTTTGGTGGTGGTTTTATTTTTTGTTTCTTTCTTAAACATCCTAAATCCATGCTTTGCAGGCCCAGATCTACAACTACTCTTTCTAGGACCTTGAATAAACATCCACAAACTGCATCAACTACACTGCCAGGATCCAAGGAGCCTTCAAGGGTATCCTCAGCACCAAGTATGTGAGAGTTCAATATTTCGATTATTTTCTGTCAAGTTTTTTCCCCTCAATCTTTTTGTATAGCAAACGAAAATAACCTTCCCCTTATTTTAGAGGAAAGGATAGTATCATGATTTTTTTTTTCTTAATATAGAGAATTTATTAGTATTTATTTGAATAATAGTTGTGAAATAAAAGTCGTAATATGATAGTATTTTTGTCCATGATCGTTCATGTTCTTTTTTCCCTTAAACTTTCACCCTTTACATGAAGTTTGCTAGTTTGTTTCCATAATTACCATTAACTTTTTTTTAAACCATTTAATAAAAACCTAACGTAACACGTTATCTAGGCTCCGTTTAGTAACTATTTAGTTTTTAGTTTTTCTTTTCTTTAAAAATTTAGCTTATAAACACTACTTCCACTTGTAGTTTTCTTGCTTCACTACCTGCTTTTTGAAAATATTTTAAAAAATCAATCTAGATTTTAAAAACTAAAAAAAGTAGTTTTTAACAGCTTGATTTCATTTTCAAAATTTGGTTTACAATTCAACTGTGTTATTATTAAGTAAGATGAAAAGCTTACCAAAACTGCCCCGAAGAGGCTGCTCTGTTGGCAAGGTTTGGTGTCTCTTAGTCATACCCACATACTAAGTCGCAAGTTCAAATCTTCAAGTAAACTTAATACCAAAAACCCTTGATTTCTCTAAGGTCCAAGCTTTGGGGCGGGCGTGGGTGCCCTTGGGTATAGGCGAGCTAAGCTCCGACTCTAGTTATCCAAAAAAACTAACCAAACCATTATAAGGATATAAGTACAAATTTTAAAAACAAAATTGTTATCAAACAGGGTCTTATTTATATGATAAGTAGATATTCGTGTGGGACAAGTATCAAGTTCCAAATAATTTTTCAAATGATTAAAAAAGATTAAAACTGAGAAGAAATAGCGTCTTATGCAAAATTAGGGACTATTGTTTTTAGCCATATTGTAATTCTTATTTATTATCTGTCCTTCAACTTAACATCAATTAAGCTGATGCTTTGTCACAGGTCTTAAAAAAACTGTAACGGGACTCAAGTCTGGTAGAAGATGGCAGTGATTTCAAAGGGAAATTTCCTTTCCTTTTCTTTTCTTTTTCCTTTTTTATTTGCTTTTCACAGGTTTTTTGTTTTTTGTTTTTTTCCTTTTTTCCTTTTCAATTTTCATTGAGAAAAAAATATAGGTTAGGAAAATTAATTACCATAAAGTTCTGTATATAAAAGGCCTCTATGTATAGTCCTCAAATTGGGATGACAAAAGTGTATAAAAGTAAATTTTAAATAGAAATAGCATCCTTGGTTCGGGTTCGGGTTCGGATTGTAGGTTGCAACTCGTCTGAACCTGCATAAAGCTAGGATCAACAACTTACATCCCCACCCTCAAGTTCAAGAACTCAACATGCTTCCTCTTTAACATGAAGGTAATATGGATATTGCTGAATTTAATGGGATCCAAGGCTCTAATAGTTGGATATATATTTAAAATCATAATCCCTATTGTTGTATAATTAAATTGAAATAGTAAATAGTTGTACAATGCTTATGTGTTAGGGACAATGTGTTTAGAAGATTACCTTGATGGGGGCTAACCTATGTAAGCTAGTCTATGAAATGTCTATGACCTAGGGCTTTGATACAAACTTTAGCAACATAAATTCTAATATTTGATGAGTCTACATGGCTATGTTTTGCATATTTGAACCTTTGGAGAGATGAAATTTTGCAATAGATCAAAGTAGAAATCAACATAGAATAGTTGGAGTCCTGAGTTAAATTTTAATACTTGGAACGTGTATTTAAAATCAAGTCTTACGTAGTTTAGAAAAAAAAACGAGTTGACAAATGATAAGAATAGATATTATAAGGAAAAATTACCTTTTTAGTCATTGAGTTTTGAAGAATATTTGTGTTTCATCCTTCGGTTTTTAAAATGTACCTTTTTAATCCTCAAATTTTTAAGAATATGTGCGTTTGGTCTCTGAGTTTTTAAAATGTATCTTTCTAGTTCACAAATTTTAAAAATAAGTTTAAAAGGTCCTTCAAATAATTTATTCTTATCATTTTAAATAATTATATTATATGACAATTTAAATTAGAAGAATAATTTTAAAAAATCCTCTCTTCTCTCTTAAATTATTTTTAAAAATATTTTTCTAATTTTAAATATAATATACTTATTTTGAAAAAAAAATTAAAACAACACTTCAAGAATATGTTAAACTTATTCTTAAAAATTCAGAGACTAACAAAGTATATTTTGAAAACTCAAGGATCAAATACACTTATTTTTGAAAACTCGATGATTAAAAAGGTATATTTTTAAATTTCAAGAACCAAATACACATATTCTTCAAAACTTAGGGACTAAGAAGTTAATTTTTCCATAATATAATATTAATATTATATAACCACTCATCAACTTCTCTGCTACGTCACTCATTGAATAGTAAATGAGTTAAGTTTTTCTAGCACTATGGTAGTATCTACTACTCTCATTAATTATTTGACACATCATTAAATGATTTATTAATTTATTTGTCATTTATTTCATGGACCCCACACAAGGAAATTAGCATGATATAACCAAGTTTGAGGGGCTAGCACAATGGAGACTACATTTGAATGCAACTCAATCACGAACAATTAGCATGGTTAGCAAGCACCGGTGCAATGCAAGCAACATTCACAAGGCAAACGTACAAAAATATGCAAACGTACAAAAATATGGTAGGATGTTGTGTAGAATAAAAGGATTAATGTGCCAATAATCACTAACCTTATTGTGCAACGCAATACAACCACTCAAATACTTTTGAAATATTTATATTAAGATATGATTCAAGGAGATTAAATTTAAATAAATCTAATTATATACATTTGTTATCATTTAACAAATCAGATCTCGATGTATTACTAGGAAACTTCTATCTAAAGACAAAAAAAAATGTAATCGTAAGAGATAAGAGAGTAGAAAAATTAAAATAAAGCGAAGTCAGATCGACATTACACTTACCTTAATAACATTTTTCCTCCTTCATTATCTTAAATCGATATATTAACAAGTTAAGAAACTCAACCCGAGGTTACTCCAAAAGACGTAGTATATTCTATAAAAATTTGAGCCTAAGCACAAACTTCAAGAATTTTTCTTTCCAAACAAAATAAGGATTTTCCCTTTTATCATATTCAAAACAATGAAGTCATTATCAAAAACCTAATTTCCCCATCCATTGGGACACGTGTTCATGCACTTTACCACTTAGTGAAGTACACGTGTCAGATTTCACATTCACAGCCACGTATCTCCATTACAGTCAAATTACCACGTGTCACATTCTAATTGGTACATTAAAATTATCTACGCGTAATGGCGAAATCTCCAAGTCTATAAATTAACTATATTTTTGTCGTCTTCCCGTTTACTTTTTTATCTTCCCAAAAGAAAAATAAATAAATAATATATATAATAAGAATATTTTATTTAAATTCAAACCACGTGTGCCGTGTCGATCATGGAAACAATTCTACACCGTACACGTGGCACTTAGTGGTAATCTAACATCAGCCTTTGCATGGAAGGAACCTTCGTTCTGGGCCCATGTCCTATCATTTAATGCCACGTATTTTTATATAAAATTTCGTTGTCTTTTATTGACACGTGTTGAGCTGTAAATGGTTCATCTACACTAGCTTAATATTGGTGGGCTCCACTTTATCGCAGCCGACACTAAAAAGGAGATTTGCAATTATTAAGAAAAATTAAATCCGATTTAATCGAAAAGTATATTATATTAATTTTAAGTTTGGTCCAAGTATTTATAAAGTTTTGATTTTATACTAAATTTATTGAGATATTAAATCAAGTCTTTAGTGTAGATAGCAATGCGGCAACTCTCTATTCGTTTCTAATGTTATTATTATTATTATTTTTATATCATTTTAAATTCAATAGCATCAAATTGAAAGATTCGAATAACGAGTTATTAATTATTCTCAAAGTAATTTGTTTGTGATGTTATGGAGATTATTAAGTAGAGTTATGGTATTAAATTTTCATCGATATGTCAATATTTTCATTGATATTTCCATAAATTTGATAGTAAAAGTCATTGATGTAAAATATAGTATAAATAATAAATATGTTAATTATTTTTTTTAAAAAAACATAAAATATTTATTTATCAATTTAAATATATTTTTATATTTATTCGATAAAAATAATTTTTAGCTAAATATTAACATATGGTATACGTTTTTTATATATATATTTTTTAAAATATGTTAAAAATTTTAAAAGTAAAATATATAGGAAAATTTTCACATATAGAAAAAATGTTAAACTATTTACAGAAAATAGCAAAAAAACAGCAATAGACATTGATAGACTTCTATCAACATCTATCAGTGGTAGAATTTTATCATTTCTATCACTGATAGACCCTGATGGTGTTTATCACAACTATCTAAAAATTTTAATCTTTTGTGTAAATAATTTTTCTTATTTTTCTATTTTTAAAAATTATTTATACATATATTTAGCTAAAAGAGAAATTATGCGATAAAATTGAGAGATGACAACGATTTTCAATTACACCCTTTTATCTTTCACTTAATTAAAATGTATACCAAATAGGAAAAAAAAGAAGGAAAAATGTATACTTTCAAATTAGTTCACATCTTAAATTATGTGGAGAGCATTTTAGGTTTGTAAGTTTGTGTACTTATGAGAGAAAATGTCACATCATAATGATTGAGTTAATATTTATTGATTTTAGACATTTGTAAATCCCTTTTATCTTGCTACTTGCTGGCTAAGCTCAAGTATTTTTTAGATTTAATAACAGTTTAACAATTTAATCAAAATTTATACGTTTATTGAGTAACTCGATTTTTCTCTCTTTTTCCATTTTCATATCTATCGAAAGAAATTTTATTCTCCTTTATTTCTACTTTTCATATTTAATAAGTAACTCTACCTTTTCCTCTTTCTTTATTTTCTACATTTAACGAGAAACTTCATTTTATAACTCTATACTCCAAGATATTAACTCCATTCAATAGGCCAAACGACCCCTTAGTTTGTAATAACTTAATCGATACATTTTTAATATTATAACAATTTAATCATTGAACTTTTGTATATAACAATTTAATTTCTACCATGAAAAATTCTATCTAAATTAAGTGTTAAATTTTATTATATTTGAAGAATTTTTAAAAATAGAAAAATAAGAAAAATTATTTACACAAAATTGCAAAATTTTTAGATAATTGTGATAGACGTTGATAGAAGTCTATCAGTGATAGAAATGATAGAAGTCTATCACTAATAGAAGTTCATCAATGTCTATCCGTATTTTTTTTTTTGTTATTTTTTTAAATAGTTTAACATTTTTTTTATTTGTAAAAATTTTCCTTATACAAAATAGTAAAAATGCTAATAGATAACAATTTTTTTTTAGAAAAATCATCAATAAACTAGTACTAAGAATTAAATTTAAAATTTATTAAAAATACTATATTTTAACGGAAATTTATAATAGGATGTAATGTATAATATTTTTCGATAGGAAATGTCTTCCACGTAATACATTTTGTGGCTGATAATTCCCCAATTTTCCCAAATTTCAAATCAAACAAACAGTCCTCTTTGGAATTATATTTCCCAAGAAGTCCTTTTCTCTCTTTCCCTCAAAAAACACCAAACCAAACTTCCCATTACTTATTCAAACCCTCTCTACATTTCTTCAAATTCCGCCATGTTCAACGATCAACCACCACCAGGAACTTCCACCGCCACCCGTGGCGGAGAAGACGACGACGATCAAATTCGCGATATCCACGCTTTGACCACGCCGCAACCACCGCCGGTGACGGTTAATCGGAACCGCCGCGGAGAGGCTTGGGAAACGACGAGCCAGAGATCGACTTCAATTGCTAGCGAAGGTAGCAGCTCCAGCGAGAATTTCACCTCCATGAGTCGAGAGTTCAATGCTCTGGTTATTGCTGGTGCGGAGATCGGTGACGGTTTTCGTCATGATCGATCGATTAACGAAGCTCCGAATAACTTGAGCCGGATCGGAGAGGAAGAGGATAATACTATGCCAGAGGTGGAGACGAATCCGTTAGCGATCGTACCGGACGGTCATCCGTTCGGTGATCACTTAGCGCCATCATCGGCGATCTCAAGACAGGAAAACGGCAGCGGCGGCAGCGGCGCAGCGGCGACTAGAGAGATTTCGTTGCATATGGTGAAGAAAGAGGAGGTGGAAACGAAGATTGGCGCATGGCAGAACGCGAAGATTGCGAAGATTAACAATCGGTTCAAGAGAGAAGATGCTGTGATTAGTGGATGGGAAAGGGAGCAGGTTCAGAAGGCATCTTCATGGATGAAGAAGATCGAGGTACGTGAATACTTGAAAATGGTGATTTCTCTGTGCATGCAACCTGTTTGAAGAAATCCTTCGCATCGTATTTAGTTCATTGATTGATTAATTAATTAATTAATTCCTCTGTTTTAGATTTCTGTTTACTACTTTTCTTCATGTCATTATGATCACTTGAACTGTTTTTGAAAATTACTTGTTGTGTTTAGTTAAAAAGTCAATTTATAGTGCCTATTTGGATTAAGCATGTGAAAGCTTTTTGAATCTCAAACACTTCCGAATCGAACTTTCCAATTTATTTCATTATAGCTTCTGAACTTTTGAATATTCTGTTTTTTCTCTCTAAAATCTAAGTAAAAAAAAAAACACTTCTATTCTTTGTCTTTTTTTTTATTGTTTTTGTTAATCATTCAATATAAATTTTGATAGTATTGTTTTTTAAATAGTTTGATGTTTTTTCGGATTATAGTAATTTCATATATATATATATAAATAATTCCGTTCTATGTTCATATGGACGAGAAAGTAAATGAACAGAGGAAATACCCATTAAATGTTTGTGAAGTGATTCTTAAAATATTAAGGTCACAAAGTTCCACTAATTGAAATAAAGAAAGGTTTAAAATTACTATTTGGCGCTTAAATTTTTGTATAATCTTTAATTTGTAATGATTTAGTCGTAGTTTTAGTTTTGTAATAATTTGGTATCAAAGTTTAATGTGTAATGGTTTAGTGTAACAATACCGTTTTTATCCTTAAAAATATTATAAAGACTTAATAGAATTTCTTACATATGTAGTTCGGTAAATTAATTTAAGAACCAAGTATATTTATAAACAACAAAAATTAAGTGATTACATAATTTAAAATTTTAATACTTAATTTTGATGAGATTTTTCAAAGTCAGAATTAAATTAAATAAAAAATTTAAAGTAAGACTAAATGATTTACATTAAAGTTCAGTGACTAAATTATTACACATTTAAAAATACACTTACTATATTTTTACAAACTAAAGTTTATGAACTAAATTATTACTTGTATGAAAAATTGGAAAACCAAAAGTTTTAAAATATATAGTTGTAAAAATTTTAGGACAAAAAATACAAAATAAACATGAAAGTTTAGAGAGTAAAGAGAGAAGATTTTTAAGTCTGATTTATAACTAGAATTTAGTCTCTATGGTTTTATAAAACCCTAAGAAATAGTCTCCATGATATGGACTATTTATGAAGATCTTATCAAACCATATATAGACTATTTATGAGGTTTTATCAAACCATAAAAACTAAATTCTAGGGTAATTGCAATAGGCAACACTTTTAGACTAATAATTAAGTGTATAGTAACATTTTTAAAGAATTGCAAACATAACAAAATATTTCGGTGATAAATTCTATTAGTGATAGATTCTGTTGTTGATAGACTCCGAGAATTGGATCCAAATTTTGATATATCTAGAAAAATCTTTTGCAGTGTGTTATATCTATTAATACTTTAGGACCGATTGCTATATTTGTAACTACCCCTAAATTTTAACTTTTTCCAAACTATAGGGACTAAATTTGTAATTTAACCACATCATTCTTTTCATCATTCTATTATATGGTGGGTGAAAAGGCAGCATATATATATATATATATATATATATCATAGAAGAATTGGATGAAGCAGTGAGTATGGTTTGAAAATATATATGCAGAGGAAGTTGGAAGAGAAGAGAGCAAAAGCATTAGAAAAGATGGAGAATGAAGTAGCAAAAGCACATAGAAAAGCAGAGGAAAGAAGAGCATCAGCAGAAGCAAAGAGAGGAACAAAAGTGGCCAAAATCATTGAAATATCAAACTTGATGAGAGCAGTTGGAAGGCCACCAGCTAAGCGCTCTTTCTTCTAATTTCCTCTCATCAAAATTACTATACTATACTATACTCATCATATAAAATCCTAATGACTTTGTAATTATTAATTAAGGAGATGGACAAAACAAAACCCATCCAAAAAGAGTTAGATTTTTTTTTTCTTGCAACAAAGGAAAGATATATTATTAATACATTATATCTCTCCCATATATCAAATATATCTTAGTTTCAATTTGGTTTTAGTGTAAGGAACTTGTAAGTAAGAATTTGGCATTCAGTTTGTTGAGTGTATGTTTTAAAACATTGATTTTTCCTTTTTTGGGCTGGTTTTGCTTATGTGTGTGTTTTTATGTGAGATCTTGTAATTAGGAATAATTTATGTCCTTTATGATCTTTTTGTATATAGTAAAAGATATATGGTTGGATTACAATATTAATTTTCATCCCTATGATTTGAGGATTGTTTCATTTTTAATCCCTATATGTGTTCTTAGATTTTGATTATTAAACCTCATAAATCATCTTTAAACTATCTTTTATCCACTAAAAAAAACCTACATATTTCATTATATTTCTTACTCAATCCTAGATTCTTATTATAGTTAACTAATACAATGAATGAGATAATATATATATATATATATATATTAGTTCATTGTCAAGTAAAAGATTATGTTGATAGAGTAATGATAAAGATGGTATGTGAGATTTAAAAAAGTAATGGTCAATTTGAATATCAAGAAGTTAATGTCGACCAATTTTAGAATAGTTGTCTATCCTCGAAATTGGAGTTCGTATACATTTAGTCCCTTAAATTCAAAAAGATCTATTTTGGTTCTAAACAATACACAGTTTAATTATTAGACTCGATTGATATGACAATTTTTAATGAGTTGACTAAAAATAATGATTATATATATATATATATATATATATATATTATTTGTGACATTCTCTATATCATTCAATAAAACTTATTGTTGCCATTATTGCCACGTTGTTGCAACCGTTGCAAGATCTGGACATTCCTCGTTCAAATCTAGACGAGTAATGTTCCTCTTCCTTATTTGAATGTTCCTCGTCAATTTCATAAATTTTAGAACGAGCAAATTCTTCGTTTTAGATCTAAACCTTAGAGTCCCAAAAATGTAATTTGCTATTTTGTTCAAATTTTTAGTGGTGTGTCAATTGAGTACATGTACTTCAAAATATTACAAAAAGTTTTAATACATTGTGTGCTGCTAACTTTATAGTCTAATGATTATCCCACCAAACACTTTAATTTGTCTAAATCACCCCACCATATAACATATCTTCAATAATAATTATAGTAATTAACTAAAAATACAGTTCTTTTCACATAGTATAAAAGTATTAAAAATTTTGAAAGTTGAATGATGTATTACAAAATATTGAAAATACATGGAACTCAGTAAACACTATCTTATAAATTGGGTTAGAATAAATAAAGGAGGAGGGTAAAGAGCTTTTACACTAAAATACTTGTAATATAGTTAGATTCAATTACAATTTTAAAAACAACTTCAAATATTTTTTTTTAAAAAAAAAACAACCAAAAAAAATCTAGAAGAAGATAGGTTGGTTGGATAAGAGAAAGATTATTGATATATAAGTGAAAACAACAATCTCCAACGACTTTATTGATGAAACCATGAGAATTTATGCCCAAAGTAGATGATGTTTTACCGTTATGAGAAATATTTGGAGATTTATTGTTCCTTATAAGTTCAATATCAAAGAAAGAAAAAAGGCCAAGGAGAAAATAGAAGCAAGCTTTTCAAGAACATTTTATGAAACAGTTCTTTACTAATTTTTTGTGATCATACATATATATATATATATATATATATATATATATATATATATATATCTTCTTCAGTTAGAATATTATTTTAGTCCCGATGAGATTTGTTCAATTTTAGTCCCTTTACTTTCAATAAATCTTAAATTTCGTTGCTTAAAGTTAATTTTTATCGAAATTGGCTAAATAATAATGATAATATTTAAAAAATTATTATAAATAGAAAAAAATAAAATTATTTATAAATATAGAAAAAAATTTACTATCTATCCGATAGACTGTGACTAGACAATAAACTTTTTTTTTTATATTTATAAATAATTTGGCTCATTTTTTTATATTTGAAAACAACCCTAATATTTATTTAAGAAAATATAATATGTGAATATGTTTTCAAAATTTATGCTAAAAATACTAATAAAAAATAAAAAGTTTTTCAAAAAAAAATCCACAATAAATAAATTGTATAAATTAAACCTTTCAAATTTAAAAGTATAGAAAACTAAAATGGTATTTTGGCATTTTTTTTTTCTTTTCTAGGTTATGAGAAAATCGACGAAGAAACTTATTTTGTCAATTGACTTTACTGCCAAAGCATCACTCTAGATTTAGCGATAGAAGTTAAAAACGCACTAACTTTTTCTTATCTTTTGTTTGTTTGATTTTAAATTTGATGATCTATTCTTCTTTTCTTTCCTTTTTTTTTAAGAAATTATGAAGATAATAATTGGAGTTCTGTCAATTTGCTGAATTTCATTGATGTGTAATTTGCCATGGAAAAAAATTAGGTGCAGTCCCACCCATCTATTGTACAGCCCAAACAGCATCCAATCAGCATCTCATTCACATGAAATTTTTTTAAAAAAATGATTTTTTTTTTTCATATTATGTATAAAAAAAGAGTTGTATAAATCTAGGTTGCACTTAATCATTGTCTTTTGCCAGATAAATCATAAATCAGAGGAGAACACGTTAACAAGAAAAATATATTATAAAATAAATAAATAAATCATTTGACTCATCAACCTTACATTAAATCTACTTGATAAGAAAATGTTGAATTAAATTATAAATTTAGTTTCTCAACTAGATGTGTCTAATAAATGGATGAATTTTGAACTGTCAAGTTTATAATACATCCTTCAACTTTAAAAATGTCAAATGTATTGTTTAAGAATAAACTCTTTTCTACTCCATCTAAAAAGATGTGTTAGGTAGCTAATAAAGATACCATAACTCAGACAACTATTGAGTTTAGATTACATCGAATATTTAAGAAAACCTAACAAAATTACTAAAAACCAAATTAAAATTTTCAAAACCATAATACTAAGCCCCTATGGTAACGATTTTTTTTTCTAGCTTCCACCTAAATTCCATGTTAAGGATTTTATATTTATTGAAGAAACATTGAATTATTAATCAAATTCTAAAAACAAAAACAAGTTTTTGAAAACTATTTTTTTTAGTTTCTAAAATTCAACTTGATTTTTAAAAACATTGGTGAAAAGTAGATAATTAAACAAAGAAATTTATGAGTAGAAGAGTAGTGTTTATAAGCTTAATTTTCAAAAATAAAAAACTAAATAGTTATCAAATATGGTCTAAACTAAAACTAATAACAAATCATAAAGAACCACATATGTAACTATCTAACACTTTATCAAATTAATTTAATACTCATATTGTAAAGTAAGCAAAACCAAACAAAACAAAACATTGCGTGCAAATGAACATGAAAATCAAAAGTAACAATAGACTGATTTGATATGATTGGAGCTAGAAACCTTCAAGCAACAACCTACCAAAAGTTAAACAAAAACAAAAAAAAAAAAAAAAACAAAAGAAAACCAACAGAACCAATAGCAGAGGTCAAAATTACATCAATTATAAGGGAAAAAGAAGCCTGGTTTACTTTCTAGTTTCTACCAATCAATCAACACTTTGGATGGTATACAACTTTAGTGTCGTGTCCTCTCTTATGTACAAATAATTCAAACTATTGTAGATCAATGCTTTGATGCTTAATTTAGTATTGACTAAGAAGCTCTACAAAAGCTTACGAATTCGAACAAATATGGCTTTGGTAGTGACATACCATGTTCTTTGCACGGTGGAGTTTCTTAGTAATGGCCATCTACCTTGTTTTCTTTGTCATTTTTGCATTTTTGCACATTCGGATGCTCGAGGGAGTGACTTCAACCAATTCATCTTCTTGGATGTACTCAATGCAGTCATCTAAACTATAATCCAATGGAGTATCAAGAACCACTGCAAAAGGCAAAATTATGGAGTGTAAAAGTTCATCTCATATTTCTAAAATGAACTTAAGAATGATTTTTCTAGTATATTTCTAAAGTATCCTTGTAGTTCGTGTACGTTGGAACTCGTTCTATTTTAGTCCTTGGAGTCTTGTCTACGTTAAGTCTTTGTGCTTTCAATAAATCTTAAATCTAGTACCTACTGTTAGGATATAATAGTTAACTTTTCCAAAAACAAACTAATATCCATTAACTTTCCCTTTATAGATTTTGAAAACATATTCAAATGGTCTTTTATTCTTTAATGAAAATTATTTATTATTATTATTTTACCAAATTTGATAAAAATTACTTTAAGATATATAGGAACATAGACTATATTTGGACATTTAAAACTATAAGGACTAAAATGGGATGTGTCTCCAAAAGTATATTTTAACATATTTGTTCTCTATAAACACTTTGGAGGTGTTTGGGACAATGAGTGGAGTTGTGAAGTGTGAGGAATTGTGAAGTCGTGGGTCCACAGTGTAAGGATTTAATAAAGCATAAAGTTAATGTTTTTTAGTTGTGAGACCTACAAACTCCTTGGACCAGCCCACACCTCCTTTAAGAATACTAATGCTGTGTTTCTCGTGCAAGCATTTTAACGGGCTTTTTAACCTGTCTTCAGAACTTTTAAAATAATTCTTGATTATGTGATCAAACATTGTGTTTCTAATTGACCAGAAGCATTTGATTAATCTAAGAGAGGAGTTTGTAATAGTGGCAGGTAAGGAGCATTCGAAGTCCAGTATATATTTTAAGTAAAGAAACTAAAACTAATGCAGAAAGCAGAAGTAAAACTCAGAAATTTTTTTTTGAGGTAACCGAGTTGTTCTCACCTGTTTGTTCTTTGTTGGAGCGTACATTTGTTGCAGCTTTTTTCTTGCACACGTTAAGAGATAAGTCCCCAGGCCGTTGATGAATTCCAACAATTTGACCTTTGTAAACATCTACGCCAGGACTGACAAACATCTGCCCTCTCTCCTGTGAACTAGCAAGGGCATAGGAAGTTGTTGTGCCTTCCTCAAAAGCAACCTGAAAAGTCATTCACAGCAGTTTCATCAGGCGTTAACTTTTTTTTCTTGGACGAACGAGTCGAAAGAATAAAATGTGCATTTTCATTTACATATCCCTAATCATAAATTCAAAAGATGAAAATATGGTTGAGTGACAGCATTGCAATTGCAAGAGTCAGAAATAAGTTATGTTCAAAGGTTTAAATCCTTTTTTTTTGTCCCTAAATTTTTGTGTTTGTTGTATTTTGGTAAATAAAATTTCTTGCCAAAGTTATTTAACAGAGATTTGATATAAATATATCTTTTATTCATTTACTAATCAATAGATGTTTATATTTTGAACCACATATAATAAATTGTCAAGTTTCCAAATGTATAAAGTTCTAGGTAAATGATTAAAGAAAATCAATGGTGACTAAAATAATTTTTATACAAATTGTAGTAACTAAAACAAAATATTTGAAAGTAAAATAATAATAATAATAAATTAATCAATGAATCAAGTTAAAGAGAACAAAATAGAATTCAAACTATATTAAAAGATACATGGAGGGAAAAGTGAGACAACTTCCTAAATGCCTAAAACACACGGGCATTAATTCACAAGGTCTCTTACAGCCATAATTATTTTTTTTTTTAAATGAAAAGCATGACTTTCATTGAAAAAAAAAAAAAGAAAGAAAGAAAAAAGAAGATACGGGCATACCCCAGCATAACACTTCCCCTAAAAAGATTTGAGTGCAAGCATAACACTTAAAACAGTTTTCTTTGTAAATAGCAAGAGAAAAACAACATCCATTAAAAAGATTTGAGAGAAAGACAGGCCTAGAAACTGTAAAAATCACGCGGGAACAAATACAAAACATGACAGAAAACCATAATACAAGAAGCCCCAAATATTTCAAGCAATAATTAAAGTTCCCCATCAAAATATTTCAAGCAATGAAATAATTAAGTTACCAGTGAACCCTGATCACGAGTGTGAATGTCACCAGCCCAGGGTCCGTAGCAATCAAATATTGTGTTGAGAATTGCTGTACCACGTGAAGCTGTTAAAATTGCATTTCTCAATCCAAGAAGACCACGAGTTGGAATCTTATATCTCAGAAAAGTTGTCCCTTCTGACCTGGAGATAGATATTGATAAAAATTAGAAGAATTCATCTTAGTAACAAAAGTAAGATCCACTAGGACCCTTCCTCATTATATATAGAAGACTGCCCCTAGAAAATGTACTCGATTCATGAATAATACAAAAAGATTTTGAAATGAGATGAGTCGCTGCAACAGCAACGACTCATCTCCCTTAGCATAGTATATCATTATAAAATATCATCAGAGATTAGTAAGTCGCTGCAACAGCAACAGCATGCCATCGTCCTCTATTAAATTTGTGATACTAAGCATCTCCTAGAAAGAGTTTTAGAAATGAGATGAGTCGTTTAAATAACTGGATGTTACCTACTTGTGAACATTAAACTAAGATTACGACACTACAGGCAAGTCTTGTTGATTGCCATCATGTACTCAAACTTAAGCATTACATTAGTCAAGCCACTAGTTCTCTGATCATCAACACGTATAACATATTTTGTTGAAAATATTGATCAAATCACATCCATCATAAACCAATTTTTTGGTTGGGGGAATAGGAAAGCAAAGAGAGGTCTACAAACCCAACTCCCTGCATATCAAACATCTGTCCACGCCTCTTGCCCAACAGTTCTACTACTGCTCCCATGTGCTCTTCTGGTACCTCCACGGTGGCAATCTGCACGGCAATTCTAATTGTTATGATTATGAATGCCACTGATATAAGTCAATCAAATGTTAGACAATAAGCTATACTTTTCAAAAGTCGAATTACTTGTATGCAAGAAGACTAGATGCAAAACAAAGCTTCATATGAAAATGGTATTAAAATAAAAGTAAATGCTTCAACAATCTAACTTTTAGGTTCAATCTTAACGAATTACATAATGGACGTTTCTTTTTTCCTATTGTCAAGTCAAATGTGTACAACGCAGGATTACAATACAAAGCCAAAGATAAGCTTTTAATGTATATTATATTATGCTATTACTAGATTTCAGTTTTCGGATTTGATAAATTGTTAGGTTAATTACAATCCTAGACATATTTGAAGTCCTTGGCATTTTGAAATCCTAATCTTAATTGGATTTCTCTTTCCGAAAAATAAGTCTATGCATTCTAAAGGGCATGTTATACATGAGCACAGAAATAATAATAACTTTTTTAAATAGTTATCCAAATATGTTTTCGCTGAAATTTTATACTAAAAAACCTGAAAAGTGAAATATTCTTAAAAGAGAGTATTCAATTCCAATATCAACTAGTTTTAAAGCCTGTAAAATCTACAAAACTTAAAACTTAAAAAAATAACAGTGAATTGCATCATATAATAATCAGAAACTCACCTCATACGGTTCCACCAACTTGTCGTTCACCTTTTTGGTAATAACTCTAGGAGGTCCCACCATAAATTCATATCCTTCCCTCCGCCTAAAATGAATGAACTCATTAGTCATTAGAGGAAGTATACAGGAAATCGTGGAGGACCATCCTTATTAAGAAATTCTTACATGTTCTCTATAAGTATTGTGATATGCAAAGTACCCCGACCACTAACGATGAACGTATCTGCTGTTTCACCATCTTCAACTTTCATTGCTAAATTACGCTCAAGCTCACGGTAGAGCCGATCCCTTAAGTTTCTACTAGTTACATACTTGCCCTGCAAATCAAATTAACAGACATTAAACCTTAAATTTTTTTTTCAAGTTGTAATTTAGACAGACATGAGGTCTTTTATATCCTTCAACTGCTGGTCTATATGCAGCACATGCACTCCAAAGAGACAAAGGGACATTTTTTTAAGATAATAAACAAGAATCTCACTCTATGCCAAAAAAAAAAAAAAAAAAAACGAAAGGAGTGGGTAACATTTCCATCCGACCTAGCTAACATGGTAATAAAAACTTTCCGGCATCATCAACACCCTAAAATATTTGAAGAGGCTACCACAATGTGGCTTAAAGTTTTGCACTGATGGATTGTATAAGAGAGAAATTGTAAAATACCTCAAATTTATATCCAATGGTTATTAGAGGGCATGAAGGATTTTGAATTTACATCTAACGATTATTGTGAGGCTATTAAATTGCGGCCGCCTCTTTGAATGACTTTCCCTCCATAACCATTTGGCATTTGATAACGAGAGCCTTAGTTTTTCATTAGTTTTTCCAACTCCAAGGTACCTAGGTTCCATCCTACTTTAGTGGCAGCTTCCATTAGACCTAGCTCCTTCAGAGAGGAAGTTCCTAATGATTCTATCCTCCATGTTGGAGAGATTTGACAACAAGCCTTTAGGCTTCCATCATTTATAGCATTGACAACAAGCATAAAAAATGGCAGAACTCTTCCCTTTCCAAGGGCGGTAGACTTATTCTCATCCAAGCTACTCTCCAACTTATTGTTTCTCTCTTTGCTATGCCTACAAAGATAGCAGATCGATTGAGAAGATTTTTAAAGGATTTTCTTTCTGAAGGTGCTAAAAAGAGGTAGTAAATTGGTTAATTCCATTGATTGTGATGGTCATGGAACAGGTACTTTCTTTCCTAGAAATCACTCTTAAATCTAGAAATCACTTTCTTCTTCAAATATGAATTTGGAGATTTCATTTAGAAAGAGAGGTTTGGTGGAAGGTCATTGTGAAAACATGTGAGATCTTTAAGACAGTCATTGGTCAAGTACTATTATATCTCTCCAATCTAGAGGACCTTCTCGTGCTCTCTATGCTCTCAAAGATATCTACGATCAAACGTTCAATTGGGAATGACAAGAATACTAGCTCCTAGAAAGATTTATAGATTGGTTCTGAACTTCCAACCATCTTCACAGCAAAGAAATTACTCATCCGTCTTTACAACCACTCTCTTGAAACCACCCTCTCTCTCTATTTGTAACCAACTCCTACTTAATAACTAATATATCCTTTTTTTTTGGTAAAAGTAATAACTAATATATCCTTAATACCCTAATAATGTTTCCAACTCTACTGTGACGATATTCCTTTTGTAGTTGTAGTATAAGTTCTTTATTAATCTCTTTTTTTTCTTTTTCTTTTTCTTTTTTGGATAAGAATTATAGTGTAAGCTCTCTTTGTGCCACTCGGAAGAACTTTTTGCAATCTCCCTTACTGTGAGGCTTTGCTTTTCGTCCCCCTCCCTTTTGTAATTTCATTATTCAATGAAATTAGCTTCTTCACAAATATATAGATATATATACTTGTTAAAAGGAACGACAATTTAGGACTTCTGGTAGTTTCATTCAGACATACCTCACGACCAACAAATGGAGAAGTGTTAATTGCGAAAGCCATCTTTACTGTTGGTTCCTCCACCTTAATAGCAGGTAATGGTTTGCCAAATTGTTTGTCAGCAATTGTCTCACCAATCTGAACACAGGATAAGCCACGACAGAGATGGTGAAAACAACAATAACAAATTTCACTACAACCAAAGTTTTGCAAAAACATAATTTACTTTTACCTGAATATCATCAACTCCACAAACCGCACATATATCACCAGCTTGCACCTTCTCCACAGGAACCCTACTAAATTTCTCATATACAAAAAGCTCACTAATTCTTGCAAATCTACAAGCATCTTCTGTTGTGCATACCTAAAAAACAAAGACAAAAAAGAAGGTAAGAAATCAAACTTTCGTTTAAAGAGAGAAATACAAAAGGAAAGGGGGGAGACAAGATAGCCCTAGCTCAAGCCAAAGAATATTATAAAGACACTCTTCCCAATTAGCATTAATCAAATGAAAGATTCTTCTATTCACTTTTAACCATATATTCCAAATAATAGCATAAAAAACAGGGTGCTTCAGAAACCTCTATTATGAAATGGAAAAGCAACCCTATAGAAAGCAGAATGCTTGTAAGTCTAGTTCAACCTGCAAAGTGTACTAACCTTCACATCCATTCCTTTTTGCAGTTCTCCAGCATGCAGTCGGCCAATGGCTATCCTTCCTTTGTGCTCATCATATTCAATATTTGTAGCCTAGGATAAGAAGTTCACATTATAATTGAGACATATTTTAGGAGAATAAAAAGTGCAAGTCAAAAGAGTTAAACTAAGATTTGTCAAATTTGGAGAACTGAGAAGCCTGTGTTTATCATCCGTGTTGCATCTTTAAGAATGTCACATAAGTGCATAATCACAAACTGAAACGTGAGTTTAAGGCACAAAATGTGCAAAAATTGCATTTAATGGACTCGTCATAAAGTTTAAGATATATGGTGGAAACTGGAAGGATTAAGAGTTGGGGGGGAGGGGGGGAGGGGGGAAATAGAGAGGGAGAGAGAGGATATAATGTTAGTGGCTTAAACAAAGTTTTTTATGACAAGTGTGAAACTTAAATCAATATAAGTTAAATATTTCAAAAACCAACAAGATGGAACAGTTTTTTTTACATTAAACAATAAGAAGAGTCAGAAATTAAATTATTTTTCTTATTTAGGAATATTATCATTTTAGAAAACTAAGTTTGAAAAGTTCTTTTATCATCCATAAGAAAGAAGTACACCATGAAAGAAAATTCTCATGGTTCTTCACAGTGAAAATCAATTAAATTATTGAAGGTAAACAAAAACAATGAAAGATCACTTACAAGCATTTGCAATGCACCATCTTTGTCAATTCGTGGTCCAGGGATGCATCTGATTATAGACTCAAAAAGTGGTCCAAGGTCTTCTGCCAATTTTTCAGGGGATAATCCAGCCTTACCTTGAATGCCACTAGCATAAATCGCTTGGAAGTCACACTGAACCAAAACAAAAGTTGGAATGAAAAAAGGACATTGCTTACATTATCAGAAATAATAAAATGAAACATTCAACAAACATTCATATATTTGTCAGATCATGTGCATTTTCCCCACTACTGGGTGAATCACCTAGGACTTCCATTGATGATTTTCAAAAACCTCCGCTGCTCCAATATTATAAAGTTTGTAAACAAACATAGAATATTTTTATAAATCAAGTTTTCTTTACTTGTAAGTTCAGGTGAACATTATTCTTTAATGCTGCTCGAATATATAAAGTTTGCCATTAACGATGTTAATTTCAAAAGATTGGTTGTTGTCTAGTAACTTGTAGCATTCTTTTTTCTGCCATAAGTTTTGTTGCATTTATTATATAACCTTTACTTATACCATATCTTATTCTTTCAAGCACAGGTACAGTGTTTTAAAAAGCCCTCCCGGGCACATGCCTAGGCTCAAGGTGCAAGTCTGGTACCTCCCCTTGAAAAGGCAAGGCTTACAAAATAAGAGGCACGCCCCTTTTGTGAAGCCCCAAGGCTCAAAACCCTGGGCCTTGGAGCTTTTTCTTTATTCTTTCAAAAAATAGTAATAATTAGATGTTTTTTCTACTTTATTAACTAAAAATTTAAATTTACTATGCCTAAATGTAAAATTTCTTGTGTTCAGGGTTTTTTTTTCATATTTCCTTCTATTCTTTATGTAGTACTTTTATATATAGTGCAACTCACAAAAAAAAAAAAAAAAAAAAAAAAAAAAAAAAAAAAAAAAAAAAAAACTCACACTTTCTTTTTGTGCCTTGTGCTTAAGCTCTAGAAGACTATTGTGTTTTATTCCGCCTTGAGCTTTAAAAAACACTGCATAGGTATAAGGTCGTTACCCATGACTTTCAAATATTGTAAATGTACCTGCTCATCTGAAGCATTCAGTTCAATGAAGAGCTCAAAAGTTGAATTGATGACATAATCTGGACGAGCTGAAGGTCTATCAATCTTGTTGACCACAACCACAACAGCATGCCCAAATTCAAGAGCCTTCTTAAGCACAAATCTTGTTTGTGGCATTGGACCCTCAACAGAATCTACCTAGATAAATACATAGAAAAAGACAAGAAAGGACAGGGAGATCAAAATTAGAAACATGTTTGAAAATATATTATTCAGGAAGACATCATATAGTCAACTTATGGCAAGAGGAAAAAAAGTTCAAAACAGGTTATCTAGAGGCAAAATTTTGACTCATCTCATAATAATTTTATGATGAAGCTGCAAAAAGTTATTAAATTTATAATGGTTAGTTTTGATTCGGTGGCATGTTGACAGATTATAAATTAGTTAAACATTTAACAATTGGTTATCTATCCCCTGTCTCAACTAACTCCCCTCCACCCTCACCCCTTGCTTCTTCCTCCTCCCTCACTAGAACCAAAGTACAGGCAACCTTATATCTTGACTCATTTGTACTCACTCTATGAAATCTTCAACTCTCCACTGACTTGACACCATCAGAAAAATTTGGGTAGACATAAAACTAGAGTGAAATAAGCCTCAGTTGACTTCTTTTGTTTAGTAGGTTAGCGACGTGACAAGAAATCCACACAACACCAAGAATTGACACGACAATATAAAAAATATTAATTTAATTAAAACGTCCACTCAATTACCATCGGTAACTAACGACATAAGACCATTTTGATCTATTCTCAAACCTTCAAGCGTTAAAATGTCAATCTTTGAAGCATTAGCAACGTATAGAACTATTTATCAACCTCAAGAACTAAATCCCACTATGTTTTTTTTATCAAAGGAATCAAATGAAAAATACATTAGTTAAAGAGTTAACGAAGTTCTCTAAATATCCAAAATATAAATTTCAAGATAGAACAACCAGAGATTTCAAATAGGTAGAAATGTAGAATATGTTGAAGAATACCACTAGAAGGATCCCTTCCACCATATTGAGAATGCGTTCAACTTCACCGCCAAAATCAGAGTGCCCTGGAGTATCAATTATATTAATCTTTGTATCCTTATATGTGATAGATGTATTTTTGCTCAATATTGTAATTCCTCTTTCACGCTCCAAGTCATTTGAGTCCATTATTCTTTCTTTCACAACTTGGTTGTCACGAAATACCTACAGTTGAAAATATGATATACATGTTAGGTTGGAGGTTATTACTGTCAATGATTCTTGCCAAGTATTTCTCAGATTGTTTTTAACAAATAAATTACAGGCCCTCCAAATTCATCAAAAACATCACGAAATGCCTATAATAAGTGAACGATAACAAAAGCATTTATATCACCCAAGATCCAATCCAAAAACTTGACCATAGAATCTGCTCAAGGGGAGGAACTTATTGAAGATTCAGTTATTCATTTCTAGCCCAATGCCCCAAAAGAAAGCTTTGATGAAATCAACCCAAAGCATTTTTCCATTTTTTTAAAAGGGTTGGCCTACCAGCGAAGAATGAAGGAGAATGTTCACAAACTTGATGAAGCAATTTCTAATGTCCATCATCGTCATTTCTACCTCTAAGCTCTAATACATTGAATGATTGACAATAATAAATAGATAGATGGATATAGCCCAGCAGTTACAACAGAGTTAGGCTTCTTGTTCACAACCATTGCATTACGTTGCAGTAAACAGCATTGATGATTTTAAAACTGTGCAGTCGTATAGTAATCATAATATAACAGAATGAATAGTTAACACCCTCACCTTAAAATAAGCATTAGAAATGATTATCTGGGTATTACCTTTGCTTGCTTCAACATAGCATCAACCAAAGTTGTCTTTCCATGGTCTACATGAGCCACTATTGCTATGTTCCTTATATCTTGTCTCCTCATCAGTTGGCTCTTCGCTAAGACAAAACATCAGCCCAAAATTGAAAATTCCAAACAGAAGGTCAGTAATAAATTGTGGATTGGGAGGAAGACCAATATTAGATTAAAAGTTTAAGCAGCCAAAAAATCACCTCTCACACAAAATACCATAAACAAGGAAAAAACGGCACAAGTTTAAAAACTTCCATTAACAGATTATGACCTTTTTATACATGAATTTTCGATTCAATTTTCCTAATTCCTAATCTCTATAACTCTGACCGTCCAAAAGACAGCTCGCAGTATAAAATTACAGAGGTCCAGAATTAGACAGTAATTTCCTCTCTTCTCATCAACCATCTTTCTGAGACTCGAGTGCTAATAAACGACGAAAAAAAGAGCGCGCCAAACTGTAACAACCCGATAAGTGAACAAAGAAAACAAATGTAGATAGAGAGAGAGGGAGAGAGGTACCGGAACGAGCTTCTGTGGTTTGAGAGACAGAGCATTTGACCGGACTTCTAATTGGAGTTTTCGAGCAAAACTTCAGAGCTTGTTTGGGCAATGAAACTGAGGTCCTGGAGGAGGAACTCAGACAATCAAGGTGCTTAATTAGAGGAGTGAAGGTTCTTCCGAGTTTGAGCTTGGGGTAAAGCAACGGGGAAGAGGTTGAGGAGGAGCTGTTGAAGCTCATTACCATTTCCATGGCTGCTCTGCTCCGGCCGGCTCTCTTCTCTCTCTAGCTAGAGAGCGTGATGAAGAGAGAGAAAGAGAGAAGGATTTGGCAATTGAGGCTGTAAAATAAGGCCTGCTCTCGTTTCTCACCTTACAATGTGTTGAGAAATGGAGATTGGCAATGGCCTGACGAGGCTTTCTTTTTTATTTTATTTAATCCATTTATTTTGTATAGAGAAGAGTAGATGGCATATTATTGGCCACGTCATTCGCTAGCGGGTCCCATAATCCCTTGCTTTTCCATGGTTAGGCTACTTGAGGTCACACTTTTTCTTCCTTTTATGGGGGAAATTATCTTGAAATAATATATGTTTATGATAAGGTACGTGGATAGATAGGTTAAATGTTATCTTAAGGTTGAATGTTTAGTAATTCGATATTGATGGCAAAATCTAGTTAAAGAGAATTTCGTGACTTTTACGTGTCACCTATGCTAAATTTGTATTTTGATGGTGGCACAAAGTTTTTAGCACAACGGTCACAACGAGCTTTTAAGGAAGAAGATGAATTTAGTAGATGTGTGATGCTTTGTGGGGCTAAACATAGGATATTCTTCATCCTATGAAGGCTCTGCAAAGCTAGATTTAAGGGCCAACAAAGTATAAACCCCAAAGAGTGAAGCAAGTTAGCCTCGCTCTTAGGCTGTGAGCCAACTGGGACAAGCAACCCAATTTTGGGCCTGTGTTTTGTATTTGTATTGGGTCCATTTAGGATGAGGAACTTTACTAGTTTTACCATCGTGTTTAAATCTCTCTCTTGACTTTTCATATATATCCAAAATTACTTATAACACGATATAACAAAATGCCGAAATATCTAGTTAGAAGAATACTTAATCATGGGTGACCAATGTTTGTTGTCGTTTCATTGTTGAAAAAAAAAATCCAAAATTTCATCAATTGATAATTTAGCTCAATGTTACACCCAGAGTTGAGATAGTTGAAGTTTAAAAGGCTTGGACCTAAAGTCAACTAAGTCCAAATTCAATTGAGCCTAAGTCGCACATAGTACCCTTGGGAAAACTTTATAAATAAGGGAGTTGACATTTCTTTAAATGTTCAAGAGGTGGAATATCCAAAAGAAAAGTTTAAAGAGAATTCTTAAGATTCTCATAAGACCGAGTGCTTTTCAAATAAAAGAATACTCACTAAAGCATTTGAGGATCAAAAGTATTTTAATAATGAAGTCTCTTTGAATATTTGCAGACTTTGAAAACAACATAAGACATTTGAAATGTAAATGACTTCAAATTACTCTTCAAAAATATCAACGAGTCAATACCTAAATAAATCAACAAGTTAAGATCGATAAAAAAAGATCAATAATCCAAATTCTAATTCGAAATGACCAACAATCAACTACTCATTTAAATAAATAAAAATAACAAGCTAAGAGTTGATCAACACATCCAAAAAGACCAATGCATTTGGGAACAAACAATCTAGCTCTCAAGTCAAAGTATATACCCCTACTAGAGATTGCACTATTACAATATAAATTCAAGTTAATTTTAATCAACTAAATTTCTCAACCATTATTAATCCATTAAAATTGAAAGACAAACTAATAATTTGAGACAATGTTATTATTATTAAATGAAAATTCGACCATAATTTAAAATAAAATAGATTAAAGTGCCAGCTCTAACATTTAAAGACAGAGAGATATGTTGGAAATTGATAAATCAGAATGAAATAAGTTTTAAATTTGATAATAATAGAATTTCCAACTTTAAAAAATATTTAATGATAATTTTTTGAAATTTCAATATGATGGTCAAGTTCTACATGCATATATATTGTTAAAAGATATCTCATAAATCAATAATTTATCATCAAATACACCTATAAAATGTATCATTCATATTCTCATTAATTTATTACGTTTTTCCTATAATAAACACGACCTAAAAAAAAATTAAAACTTCAAAAAAAGAAAAAAAATACCTAATATCATTCTATAAGTTTATCTCCTTCAGTTTAAAACTAAAACATCTTTAACAAAAAGTTAAAATTAAAAAGCGAATAAATAAAATGCCTAAAATACCATTTTGATCATTATATTTTAGATTTTCCTCTATTTTGATCAACTTTTAAATATAAAAATTTGATTATGTATTTTCAATAAATCTTAAAGTATATTTTCGTAGAGTATTGTTGTATACAAAATATTATTATCAATTATTTAACCAATTTTGATAAAAAAAAATTAATTTTAAAGGATTAAGTTTAAAATTTATTAAAAATTCAAAAACTAAAATAAAAAACTACCAAAATTAAAATAAAAGGAAACCAAAGAAGAAAAAAAAGATATTTTCATGGACAAAAAAGTCCACAAAGTATATAGGAAAAAGGAAAAAAAAAAAAAAAAACAGAAAAACAGGAAAACAAAAAAACAAAAATTCATAAAACCCTTGTAGGGGAGAGAGTAGAGAAGAGACGGTCATCGAGTTGGAGCTTCTGCAAATTTTGTAGAAGTTTGCAACGAAGCTTTGTTGCTCTGAATCTTAAGGCCTTTTACTCTCTACCATCAATGGCGTGTAATTCCTCAGGCTGCCAGTCCAACTGCTACAGAAATCAACATGACGAACATACAATCGAACAAGATTTACCTCCATCAAGCAGGCCCGATACAGCAGCGGCCGTGGAGTCTCGTCCAGTTGACACGAACGACGACAGTAGTAATACGAATCTCTGCTTGAAATGCAAGTCCAAGGAACGCATGTCTAGCTCCGGAGTAGGAGACGATGGCCGATTTTGCAGCGATTGCTTTCGGAGCAACTTGTTTGCTAAGTTCCGGCAGGCTGTAAACTCCAATGCTATGATCTCTCCTTCTGATAAAGTGCTTGTTGCATTCTCCGGAGGCCCTTGTTCCAGGTCTTTCCTCTTTTTCAGACTTACATACATATATATTAAGTAAAGAATTGGTTCATGGCTGTTGGTGCTAAGAGATTTGTTTTTTCTTTTTCTTTTTTCTTTTTTGGATGTTGCGAATGGACATAATAGATTTTACGGTCGAATTATTTGTTGGAATCGAGAGTGCCAATAATTTTCTCATGTTTTTATGCTATTTGTGTGCCTTCATTCCTACTCAGTTCGCATGTATTTTGTGTTATTCTTTGCCAAGAGCACTGTTTCACCTCCACAAGCGAGAATATCGCAAGGAGAAAGGAGAAGATCAGAGAATAAGTTGGAAGAACTAAGCATTACTGACTCCGTAGTGCTTAAGCCGAAGATCAGAGAATAAGTTGGAAGAACTAAGCATTACTGACTCCGTAGTGCTTAAGCCGAAGATCAGAGAATAAGTTGGAAGAACTAAGCATTACTGACTCCGTAGTGCTTAAGCCGAAGATCAGAGAATAAGTTGGAAGAACCAATGCCCAACAAAGCTAAGTAGGGACAGAGCCTATGTCAATCGCGAGCTCAACCTCTTCATTTATGGGAGGAATAATCGTTATTGGTAATCATTACTCCATTGTCACTGCTGCCATGCCTAGCCTCTCAGTAATATTGGCCTAACCTCCAGAAATGTGTGTTATGTATTCAGTAGCTTAATACAAACTAGTTCTCATCTTCTACCATAGATTTTGATGATCTATTCAAGCATTTAGCCGAGCTACTGTTTCAAGGAGATTTTATTGGAACTACTTTATGTCTTACATAGAACATATTCTTTTATATAAATATATATTTTCTATATTATAGAATATAGTTATATATATAATTTCTAAAATTAGAAGATCAATAACGATTACTCCTCCTATAAATGAAGAGGTTGAGCTCACGAAAAAATGGAGGGACTCCCATTACAAACAATGACATTAGTTGATTAAGTTAAAACCCGAGCCTAATCTTTCAGCCAATCTCTACGGGACTTGGGAGAGAGGAAAGTCTTAGATTCTCTTCTTATAGCTAATAGTTATTTGACGAGTGTAGGAAAGGAAGAAGAAGAAAAGAGTTTTTAAATGAAACTTGGCCTAGAGAAGACTTACAGAATATGTTTGCTGGTTCCTTGACGCTGTTCTTGAGTGAAAAAGGCCTGTATTTCTGATGATGAAGATGGATTAAGTGATTTTTCTGGTGCTAATATCCCAACTTGCTTCTTGTGGATTGAGGCAAGGAGTTTCCCTTTCGTGTTGGTGGGTAGATTGCTTTATTAGGGTCCTTAGTTTTTTTGTTCCAATTTTACTGAGGGTTTCTAATTAGTAGAGTTCATCCAAGTATCAGCCACCTCCAACTCATGAATGACATTTTCTCTCTCCTTATTTTTAGAGAAATAGTTTCTTTAGAAAAAAAAGGCAATAGATTTTTTCTTCAGATTGGTCCAAAAAATATGCGGTTTGTTTAAAATTGTTAGGATCTTTGAGTAGGCATCTCAGTGTAATGGTGTATTATGGTTAATCCGAGGAAACAAATGGTGTTCAACTAAGGGTTTAGGGTTTAGGGTAAGGTATCTCTACTACTTCTAAGAGGTTGTAGGTTCTAATTTTCCCACTCTACATGTAAATATGAACATTTATTGAGTTTAATTACTTCTTACCTCATGTTTAATTATTTTTTGCCTCTTAGTTCTAAAGATAAAGTGCACAACTTTTTAAGATCTTTATAGTGAGGACATAGAAGAACTGATTAACATCTTGTAGCTTCTATTTTAATTAATTTATTTTTGGATAAAAAACTTGATACTTCTTAATGACAAATGATCCGGCGTTCCTTTAGAAAGTCATCTATACAATTATTTAATTAGAAATTTTTAATTATCAATTTATCTTGGATGCACTAAAAATTGCTCGTTATCTAAGAGACTTAACCTCCCCTCCCAACAAAACTTCCAGGGTGGCTTTGCAATTTGTTCATGAGATGCAAGTAAAAGCACACAAAAATTTTGAAGCAAGTAGGGATAGGTCATTGCAAGTTTTTGGTGTTGGAGTTGCTTATATCAATGAAACCGCTGCTTGTTCTATCCCTTCGCATGAGATAGACAGAACAATTCAAACCATCCAATCGGTTGTGTCAAGTCTATGTCCACCAAGAAAAGATTTGCATATTGTTCAAATTGAGAGTGTATACTCTTCAAATTTGAGTGATGGAAGGGAGAAGTTGAAGAAGTTGTTAGATACAGTCAATGATGTCACAGGAAAGGAAGACCTTATCTCATATTTGCGGATGTTATCCTTGCAAAAAGTTTGCCCCTCAATTATTCCTTCATTTAGCTTGGAGTGAAAGAGAGGGAAATTCTTAGTCCTATTGTTTGTTATGCAGATTGCAGCTGAAAATGGATACAACAGACTTCTTGTTGGGACATGTACTTCAAGGATTGCATGCCATGTGATTTCTTCTACCGTTAAGGTTTGCCTTCATTTGATAACTTTTTTTTTTTTAAAAAAAAAAATTATTTGTATTTTAAGTAGTCAATTTGAAAGTTTAATCACTATAAATTTTGGAGTCATATATTGACTGACCAGAATGAAGGTTAGAAGGCTGGTGCATTGACAGAAGGTATTTACATGTGTATGAGAACTCTGTTATTTGAGATAGAACAGAACAATTGGTCCATGCTTCAAGCTTAGGTCTTGAGGATATCATATAAGATAATAAGATCCAAATTGGAGCCAGTAATATGATGTGCAACTTTGGTCGTACAAAGTCTGTTTTCATGCTAGAAAAGTGTAAAAAAAAGTGGCAGTTCCTACCCTGCTCACCACCACACACACACACACACAAAAAAAAAAGGGTAAAGGAGGTGCACTTTTGGTGTCAAAATGCTTGGAAAATGTTGCATTAGTTGATTAGCATTTTTAAAACTGCCGTCCACTTGGTAATGTATAGAGTTCTGACAAAAAAAAAAAAAAAAAAGGAATTGGGGGATCATCATATCTTTCAAGAGAACCCCTATTAAGATATAGAAAATAACTAGGGTAGCTATGGTATCTTATGATGTAACATCTTGTTGTTTGAAATTTCACTACTACTTGTTACAAGCTGGTTATTTTTCTACTTGAGAATCTTCCAATTTGAGATAGGTCGATACACCGATTTTGACTTCACTATTTTAATTCAAGCAGGGCCAAGGGTATTCCTTGCCGGCAGATATACAGTATATTGATGCAAGGTGGGAGGTTCCAGTGGCACTTCCTCTACTTGACTGTCTTGCGCAAGAGCTCAACATGCTTTGCTGCGTTGATGGGTCTGTTAATTTTGTACTCCATTATATTTATCACCAAGATAAATTCTTGGTTAACTTTGTCCTGTTTAGTACTTCACTGTTGTTACTTTTGGTTGCTGTTGTTGCATCTTTAATATGTACACTTCGACTGAATCTAATTGATGATGAGAGCTGTTCTTGGCAGGGCAGTCTAAAGACAGTCGAACTGGCCAAAAAGCCCAGTTCTGGCATCAATGACTTGGTCTCCTCATTTGTGGCTCTTTTGCAGGTACAAGTAGGAAGTTGATTTAGAAAATTGTTTAGTTTTATTCATTTTGGCTGGAGAACGACCTTTTGGAAACATGTTTTGTGTTCAAATTAGGAGCAATTTTGGTTGAGTATGGAAACAATTTTACCTTCTAATTTAAGTGATTGTTTCTGAGTAAGAAAGGAAATGCGCATACAAGTTGGAGGCCACTTGTCCTACCCAGGACTGTTTTGCAGAACTTGACTGAAGATTTTTTTTTCTACTTCCTTTTATAGGTAGAAAATCCTTCTCGTGAATCTACAATTGTGAGAACTGCTGGCAAGCTTACTCCATTCAACTTTAGCAGAATTCCGGATTTGGATGAAAGTAATAATGTTCCTTTGGCCACAAAAAGGCGTCAAAAGAGAAATAACTTTAAGCATGTTAACTCTATATCTTCGGAGTCATTTTGTGCAGTCTGTAATGGTCCACTTAACACGTCAGATGTGCAAACTCTAAGAAGTTTTGAAGCTGGCCAGGCAAGTTCAAGTATTTTGGGTGGTACCTGTTGTTCAAGTTGTCAATTTCAGATTCTTCCCAAGGATTCCATGTCTCAAGAACATTTTTTTTCACTCTTGCCACCCTCTATGATTGCTCGAGCCACGCATGGCAACCTCGGCAATTCCAATTCGCTAAGGTGAGATTAAGTCTTGTATTACTGTGGGTACTATGAAGGAAGAACATAGTTCAATTTTATGATAACTGAATCTTGTAATCTAAGGGTGTAAGGGTGTATTTGGTTTAACTTTTCATGTGTTCCATTTTGAAAATAAGTCATTTTTTTAAATACTAAAGTGTTTGACAACTACTCAAAATAGTTTTTGAAATACTTTCAAAGTGTATTTTTAGCAGTTTTTATCAAAAGAGTTTAAATAAAAATGAATTTTTTGAAAAACATTTTTTTCTCTAGTCAATTCAAACAGGGCCTAAATCTTTATTGTTTATTAATTATTATCTTTCTAAAAGGCTTTTCTCTTGGATTCTGGACTCGGGCATATCAAAGAAATCAAAGTAAAATATAATGAAAATGAAATAACTTCCAGCCTGTGTTTGCATGTTTCTAAAAATGTCTATATTAAGGACCCGTTTGGATTGACTTTCTAAGTGTTTATAAACACTTATTTTGCATCTATAAACACTTTTTTAAATACTTAGAAATTCAATCCAAATGGGTCTAAGTCATGTTAGGTTAACTTGATGAAGTTATTGAAATATTGTTATTTTTATGTAGTAATCTGCCGTCGGCCTCAGATATTACTATGTTGAGCTTATTAAGTATTGCTTTGAAAATATCCCGGCTAAATAGTTCTGTTATTGATTGCAGAGAGCAAATACAGGAGTTCTTGCTCTCCGACGGTGAAGCCGAATGATAATTCAGGAGTTGTTTTCCCTCAGTTTAACAACTGGTAATATTGCCTTCTGACCTAAATTGAATTGACTGCTATATAGAACCATGGGTGAAATCAAGGTATTACTTGTCTCCTTCCATCCTCATTGTTCTTTCTATGGCTATTGGTTTGTATAATGAAGGATTAAATTTATACATCAAATGACTCACTATTATTTCTTGTTGACTGATGGCTCCACATTGAGCATTGGAGGGTCTTTTTAGGTTTTCTCTTTATTGTCTCACATTTCCCCCCATTTTCCAGGCTTTTAATTTCTTTCCAAGTTGCTAGTTTTCACTATTAGTCAGTCAGTTGCTAGTTTTCACTATTATTCACTTGAGGTATCTCTAATATCCATGTGGAGAACATTCATTATGTAAAGTTCTTTAAATTATTGGGATTGTAGAAACTTTAATGTTGTAGTTAGAGATAATTGGAAGAATTATTGTGGATTGCCTTGTCCAGTCTTTATTGAAAGCTCTCAAACCTGCCATGCGCAAAAAGAAAAGAAACCTTGCTTTCACTTTGGGTATTCTGAAGATGGTAGTCAATACTGCTGTTCTCTTCTAAAGTTTTCATGATTGCATCTGTTGGCTACTGAACCTGTCCTAAAAGAGATAAAGAAGTGGGCAGATGCTCCCTTGATTGTCTTTAATGCAATAGATAAACAACGGTTACGATGCTTGTTTTGTTTTAACAATATATGAGGTGGGGGAATGCTCCCTTGATGGTCTTCAATGCAATAGATTAGTTAGTTAGTTCAATTTCTGATCTCGAGATTGATAATAAAAACTTTACATTAATTGAGCTATACAGTTGTTGGCATTACGTTGAATTTTTTTGGTATAACACCTAAGAGGAGACTATATCTGAAACGCTTACTATGAAAGGATTATTGTTTTAAATACAAATTTAGTCTCTATGTGCTTTTGGCTTAGGTTCATTTTGGTATCTATACTTCTAAAATGTTCATTTTGGCCCTTATACTTTTAACTTGTTATTTTGATTTTTGTATTATCAACATGTTTATTTTGGTCCTTATAATTTAAAAAAGGACTATTTTGGTCTCATTCTCATTTTGGTCGTTATTTAAAATTTCAATGATCAAAATAAACAAAAGTTGAAAGTACAAAGATTAAAATGAGCATTTGAAAAATACATGAATCAAAATGAATCTAAATTGATTCATTGAAAAGATGGGGATTAAGTTGAACATTTTAAAAGTACATAATCAAAGTAATACTAGGTTTTGTTTTTCAATCGAGAAATGTGTTGGGATCACTTAGCTAGCAAATTCCTCTGGAAATAAATAATTAGCTGAAACTTTTAAAATCGAAAGAAATTAAAAAAAAAAAATTTTTGAATGTGGTTGGAGAACAAAAAACTATAGCCCATCACTGTGTTTAGAATTGATATCTTTCAAATAAAGAAAAGATGGAAGCCATGGCATTTCTATCTTAACATGCTTAAAAATTGTTTTAAACTTAGATTCATTCACTATCAATATTATCAAACAAAAAAAAATGGTTAAAATTGACTTTATTAAAACTTTAAAATACCAATCGAAACTGCAATACTGTATCTCATGACCTGGCCACCCACACTTGAAGATCAAAAAGTTTTAAGAACTTAATTACAATAAGAATTTAATTACAATATTACATTCTGATCTTTTATAAATGTTTCAAAATTATTATTGAAGTAGAAATTTTTTAAAATTTTATACAAAAACTAGAATCTAAAATAGTAAAAATATGGATCTCGACCTTTTCAAGGTACATTCATTGTTTCAAGTCTCAATTTTTGTCTAAATTCTAAAAAAAATTCAGTAGTTTTGAAACGTTTATAAGAAATAAAGATAATATTACATTTGAAAGAAAAAATGTATTTTTTATACAAAAGACAAATCTTAGAGTTGGTATGGTATATTAAAAACAAGTTTTAAAATACAATATATATATTTTTAATAACTCCCATAATTTTGAGGAGATGCATTCATTTTTTTTTTTTTTTCCCACGAGTATTCACTCCCACATTTTTATATATATATTTGAGATCTACAAAATTGATTTCGATATTTTCTATTACATATAAATATATAATTAAAAAAAACCACGGCCACAATCGTCAACGTCATCAACCAACGGCAAATAACTAATATTTTAATTCGTCCAATTTCTTTGACTTTTTCTGGATCTCTATGAGTAGCGAAAGCGACGAAAAGCCTTTACTTGAAGACCAAAACTCCAAACCAAACTCCTTAAAACCACCATTTTTCTTCCTTCTTACCTACCCCTTCTTCTTCTTCTTCAAAATCCCTCAAATTTCTCCCTAATTTTTCTCTTCCTCCATTGTGTAATGAATCACATAATGGAGGTCTTACAGACCCTCGATTCTCAGGTTCTCATCGGTTTAGCAGGGGCGCTGGTTGCCATTGTTGTTGGTGCTGTTTTCCTCTTTTCCTCCAGAAAACCCGCATCCAGAGGTTTCTACCCCATTTCTGATTTGATTCTTGTAAATGAGAAGTTTAGGGTTCTCTATTTGTTGGTTTGATTTGTTGGGTGTTTTGAACTCTTTGTTTAGTTTGCAGTTTTGATGATCTGATGTTTTGGTTTATTGGGTGAAGATTAATCAAGTTTTTGGACTGTGATTTACTGTTTCTTGGATGTGTGGCACATCTTGCTAATTGAAATGTTGATTTGGGTCTTCTTCAGTTGTTGTTTCTACTCTAGTCCTTGTTACTTTTTCCAGTAGAAAATGATTGAATGGTTTGGAATTGGTGTTTGTTGAAGTCTATTTTGAAAGTTTAGTATAGAAGTGGTAGCATTCCTGGAAAAGATCAAGTGGTCAGCTAGGCTTTTGGATGTGTTTGAATTTCAACTAGCTGAGTTGATTGAACTAAATTCTAGTGGCTATGGAAACTGTCTTCATCTGTGTTGAGCTCTTGGTTAATACGAAATGGTAGATGTTGTGGGAACTGGGAAGTATGCGTTTTCAAGAAGGTAATATTCTTTGCTTGCTGTGTCTCTTATGGTAGGATTAACACCTACAGTGTTATCTAATAAGCAGCCCCTCTGCAAAGAACAGTTGTAGGTTTTAGCAGCTCATATTTTCTTCCTCTTTTCAAAAGACTTAGCTGGCTCCTTAAGTGTATGGAATGTGTGCACCGTTCCCATTTTGAAGAAGCCTGCAAAAGAGGCTCCTCAACTAGATAAAAATGGGAAGTAGGGAGATGAAGAGGAATATATACATATGCACTTTTGTTTTTTCGAAGTTTACTGCCAACTACAAATTTAAGTTTAAGGGCTGTTTGAGACAAGGATGCGTTAAGAATAGTCATCAACACTTGATATTGCACATTCCATTATTCAAAATTCGGATAAATTGTAGGAACAGTGTTGGTAAACTTTGTGGCAGAAAACACCTTGACTAGGCTTAGTTCTTTAGAGTTATTTGCCTGACTCCTGTGGTTCGTATTTAGTTTGTGTGTTTTTTGATTTCTCAAATCCTGAACCAATACTTTGAATGATCAATATACCTTCTATATAAAGATTCTCTTCTGGTTGGTCATGTTTTTATTTATAAATAATTTAAGAACCATCTTTTCTTGATTTCTGTCTCAACTTTCTTCTTTCTCTGCGTTGTATATATTTACCTTCAATAAAATTGGTTGGCTCATATGTGCTATGTGGTTTGTAACTACAGCCTGCTTGGATCCTGACAAGTTTAAGGAGTTTAAGCTTGTTAAGCGTACTAAGCTGAGCCACAATGTGGCGAAGTTCACTTTTATACTTCCCAAGCCCGATTCAATTCTTGGTCTTCCTATTGGACAACATTTAAGTTGCAGGTTTCATTTCATCCAATATTTTTTTTTTCCCTGTCATTATATCGATTGCTTCAGTTAGTTCACCTAATAGTTGGTTCTTCTAACCTCTCTCTCTCTCTAAAAAAAATTATGAGCAGGGGGAAGGATAGCCAAGGTGAAGAAGTTATTAAATCTTACACTCCAACTACTTTGGATTCTGATGTTGGATATTTTGAACTAGTCATAAAGGTACATATACAAATCTTTCTATAGGTTGGTGGTGTCGCATTAATTTTTATTATTCCAATACCCATACTTATATGAATGTGTATATGGGGTTTAGATGTATCCCCAAGGCAGGATGTCACATCATTTTCGAGAAATGCGTATGGGGGACTGTCTTGCTGTAAAGGGACCAAAGGTAGGTCTTCCTTACAGAGAAATTCTGATGGCAGTTTTGGAATGTCTTATTATATTATAAATTTTTTTAGAGTTAAATAGCACGTGGAGCGGAGGAATTTGAACCTCTAATCTCTTGGTTGAGGGCATATGTCCTACCCTAACCAATTGAGCTATGCTCAGGTTGGCTGGAATTGTCCATATGATTTCATATTTTAATCAGTTCCGCTTTTGTAAGAAGCGTTAGATCCAAATTTCTCTACATCACCCTACTAAAACTTATGATGCTAGTAACGAAGAAGTAATGCAAAAGTTTCTGAGGGTGGGATGTTCAAGGCCAATGTCAACCTTGGAGACCAGCAAAAGAACAAATAACAAATTTACCGGACCCCAGTTGTTGCTAAAGAAAAGAACAAAAAGTAAAAACTCTCTTTATAGAACTTAATCGTAGAAATCCAAAGGGAGGAATTTGAAGTGGATGTTTCTATCGTGTGTACCGGGTTTGGGTGTTATGGAAGCTAGAAAGGGAATGTTAAAAATTTATTATTTAGAATCTGAAAGATTATAATTTACTATCACTATGGCTTGACTTCCATACCCTTTTATAATCTGAAAGATTATAAGACAAAGTGATACCTTTCAATAATTGAGGAACTTAACATCCTAGAGTCTAGTTAAGAAACTTAGCACCATTTTTCTTTGGTTACTTGCTCATATTTTAGAATTGAGTTGCTTTGAATGGTGCCTATTTTAGAAAATTATTTACTCTATTAACTATTGCAGGGACGTTTCAAGTACCAACCTGGTCAAGTTAGTGCATTCGGGATGCTTGCTGGAGGCTCTGGCATTACACCTATGTACCAAGTATATCAAAGAAACAACTTTTCTTGTAGAATAAATTATTCCATAATTTCTAAATCTTGACTATATTGTGTTGTGTCATTGTATCTTGTCAAGTTCGAAAACAATAGGAATCTCTCTCATTTTTAGTTTTATTTTAGGTTGCTCGGGCTATATTAGAGAACCCGAACGACAACACAAAGGTTCACCTTATTTACGCCAATGTTACATTAGAAGATATTCTATTGAAGGTAATCTTTTCTTTTCACTTTGTATCAATTTTGTGCTTTTTATTCTTTATTTTGGTATCACCCTTCCATTTTCAATACTTCGTTGTTGCTGTTGTTTGTGCTTGTGATATACCATAATCATGAAAGGATATGGTGTACTCAATATATCTAGAGATGAAGTCTTCCCACTGGAAATACAGCCACTTTTTCTTTTTTATTTATAACTTTTTTGTGATGGTATCAAATACTGGCTTCTGTTTAGTGTACCTAAATTAAATTAATCACTTGTATCTGCAGGAGGAATTGGATCTTCTTGCCAAAAGATACCCTGATCGCTTCAAAATCTACTATGTGTTGAACCAGGTCAGTTAATGATTTTAAAATTTAGTAGTAATCTAATCATTGGTAAGAGTTCTTAATTTCAAATCTGGAAAATATAATTTTCCTTTCTTGTATCTTATTAAAAATCCACACGTCGAGTCTTCCGAATCAAACTAGTAGTTGAGAGTCTATGAATGAGGGGAAGGATACTATATATTAAACGATTCGGTTTATCCAAGCTTATGACTTTAGAAATTTTGTGATACATAATACGTTTAATGTTATTACTAATGCTAAATTCTTCTTTGACAATGGAAACAGCCTCCTGAAGTTTGGGATGGTGGCGTTGGATTTGTGTCCAAAGAAATGATTAAAGCGCATTGCCCTGCACCTGCCGCTGACATTAAGGTATTTTTCTCACTTGTATATTCCAACTTGTTTACTATGTCTCATGCTTCGAAATTTAGGTTTAAATCCTATTTTAGTCCTAGAACGTTCATGCTTATATTTTTTTAGTCCCTAGATCTAGACCTTCAAAACATGGTTTTAGACTTTGAATTTTGCATTAAAAAAACCATTTTAGTCATTGTCGTTAATTTTGATAAATTGTTTATAGACTCATGTAATGTTCAACAGTTAGATCATTAAATGTCGTTGACTTTGAAGTCACATATAGTAGGTTAAATGTTGGGTTTCTACACATTTAGAGATTATTTTTAAATCACTAATAAATTATTAACGATAAAGACTAAAATAGTTTTTATATGAAGTGTATGGTCTAAATGTATATTTAAGATTTAAAAGACTAAAGCTTAACGTTTAATAATTTCAGGATTAGTTCATAATAAACTTTGACTTTTTTTTATGCGAATAAGCTCTATGCTAAATAAATAATTTCTCTAACATTTTTAAATCGACGTGTTTAGATTCTACGGTGTGGTCCGCCACCGATGAACAAGGCCATGGGTGACCACCTTGACGGTCTTGGATATTCACCTGAAATGCAGTTTCAATTCTAATCCATGGTGCCATCTCTTTCTCTTCAACATTTTCATGATTTAAAGTTGAAGACTTTTGAACTTTCATTCTTAAAATTTTAATTGTATCAATGAGCATCAAAGTTGTAAGGGATTATGTGTAACTTTAAAAGATGGATGTTTTCTTAATTGATTTTGCATTACAATTGAGGTCATTAAAATGGGAATAATTGCATATGTCAAGATTTTTCTGTCTTTTTTGCATCTTTCTTTTTAAATCAACTCGAAATTCAGAATTTTCTAATTGTTTAGAATTTCTTTAGATTGATTTTTTAAGTGCTACGCTGTATTACACTTAGAGGGTTATTTGGGGGCTCTCGTAATGAAATGAGTTTGTAATGTAATGTAATCCAAAACCCATATTTGGATTGAGCATTTGGAGTTTGATTTGTAATAATAAACTCATTCCGTTTTCATAGTTTTTAACCCAACCCTCTTTTCCACCGTTTTCACGCTTCGTGATCTTATTTCCGTTCCACTCTCAATTCTTCACTCATTTCAACACTTTTCTAATTCTTAGTAATCCTGATTATATTCTAATCTCCCAAACAACCCATTAAAAAAAAAATTCTAAGCATTTAGAAGGTCAATAAACAACCCCTAAATATTGAAGTGTGATGGTTAACTTTACACCTACGAAATGAATTGAACTAACAATTTTCGAGAAACTATTAGTCCCCGATAAATTATGAAAACATATTTATATTGTTTATTTTTTTAATATAAATTATTATTAATATTTTACTAAGATAAAAAAAAATGAAGCTAACAATAAAGACTAATTTTAAGATTTATTAATAGTATGAGGATTAAGTTTGTCATTTAAAAATATATGAACTAAAATATAACTAATCTCGAGGTATATGGACCAAATTTGACATTTGTGATGAATTTTCGATGTAAAAAACTCATGTTTGTTCTATAGATGTCAGTTTTTAGAACACATTGCAACTACAACTATCATATATGATAAAAATAACTCATGAACTCTTATTTTTCATATTAAAGATGAGACTTCTTTTTCCTTGAAACAGGAACATGAGAGAGAAGTGAGAAATATACTCAACATGCAAGTTATTATTTATTTACTATCTAATAAAAATAATTTAAATTATTTTTAATGAAATCTAATATTTTAAATTTTTTTCATGAGGAAAAAACTATAAAACAAGGTTAACTTTCTCGATATATGTGGGTAAATTGAAGGGTTGAATTCAACATTAATATAAAAAATTTAAAAAATATATTTAATGTAAATAAATTATTATAAATAGAAAAAATATCAAACTATTTACAAATATAGAAAAAATTCATTATCTATCGACGATAGACAATAAATTTTTTTTATTTTTATAAATAGTTTGGTTCATTTTTCTATATTTAAAAAACAACATTTTTATAAATATCTAGCGTGTTACAACAAATAAGTATGAGAAAAATATTAATAACAAAATTATAAAAAATATCAATAAAAAATGTATAACTAAAGAGTAAATTATTTAATTCTTAAGAAACACCTTAATTATTAGGAAAATTTTTTCAATAAAAAAATGTCAAACTATTTATCGAAAATAGCAACAAAAAAAAAAAAAAGGATAGACATTGATAGACTTTTGTCAGCATTTATAGTGATATACTTCTATCATTTCTATCGGCGTCTATCACAACTATCTAAAAATTTTGTTATTTTGTGTAAATAGTTTTCCTTATTTTTCTATTTTTAAAAGTTTCTCTAATTATTAGAGTGATTATCAATTTAAATAATTTAGGAAAATTTTCACGTATAGAAAAAATGTCAAACTATTTACAGAAAATAGTAAAAAAATAAAATAAAGATAGACATTGATAGACTTCTATCATTTTTATCCGTGATAGACCTGAATAATTTTGCTACTTTGAGTAAATAATTTTTCTTATTTTTCTATTTTTCTATTTTTTTTTCTTATTTTTCTATTTTTAAAAATTCTCCAATAATTTAATTAATCTTTTCAGTATCTGGATATATCTATCCAAACTAAAATTGAGCTTGCTGTACTTAAACCCCTAAAAAACCTTAGCAACGGCCATTACCTATGGCGGTTTCTTCCTTTCTATCGCCATATCCTTCGCTTCCATTTCCTCTTCCCCTTGCTTTCTCCCCAAAGCGTCACTCAGTTGCACCAATCAATGTTGTGTTTCAGAGGTTCTCTGCTGTAGCACAGAGACCAGTGCTCGCGAAAGCTGCCTCCGTCTACACGACATGGGAAGGCATCGACTCCGTCAACATTGCCGATGACGTAACTCAGGTTCTTGAATATTCTCTCTCTCTGGTTCATTTTGTTATTCGAATTACGACAAGTATGGTATAGGTTTTAGCTGTTTGTTCGTCGGAATGGATAATGACGAGGACTTTTGGGGTTTGTTATAGCTAGCTAGATTGAAGGAAGAATAAGAAATTACGAAATGGAGATTAATTAATTGAGATGTTAAATGAATTCAGGTTTATGTTTCAATTTGATAAAATTAGTAGTTTTAAGGTGAAAATTGACTCACTAAGTGGACTACTGGATACAAAAAATGGAGGTTTTCTTTCAAATAATTACTGATTTGGATGGTTTTGTTGAATGTATTTATTTAGTTGATCGGAAGAACGCCCATGGTATATCTCAACAAAGTAACAGAAGGTTGTGTGGCAAATGTTGCTGCAAAACTTGAATCAATGCAACCATGTCGAAGTGTCAAAGACAGGTACGCTTCTACTTATGTATTCTACTCGTTAGAATCCTTGCGTATGACACCACATTTCCATAGAACCCTGCGTTGGTTGGCAGCTATATTCCGAGTGGTATCTTGGAAATTATTAAGGAAACATCAGAGAACTGATGTAGCTTATCTACTCTTCAAAAAAACTTTATTAGGATTAAAGTCATTCCAAAAGTCTCAAAATGAGAGCTTAAAACTTCTATTTATAGAGGAATAATCAACAAACTACAAGCCAATTACTAACAAAATAGCGGGTTGAAAGAGATTACACAATTTGGGCTTTTGGGCTATTTTTACAGGGCATTTTGTAGTGGTGACTGATATAGGCAGTCTCGGTTTCTAACTTTCTACTTTCATCCTAATTTTATATAGGTTTACACTCAAGTCAACTGTATACTATATACTTTTCTAAATTAATTAGACTTCAGAATTTGGCTACATCAGCAACCTTCAAAATGTGTTGGACATCTACTACAGAATTAGAGATTATACTATGTATTTTTTTTCAACATATTTCTTTTTATCTTAGTGAGAGCGAGATGGGGGGAAAAAAAGTGAGAGCGAGGTATATATATATAAATATTACCTATCGGTTTATGTCTATTACCTTATTGCCTTCTCAGGATTGGGTACAGTATGATATCCAGTGCGGAGGAGAGTGGTGCAATTTCTCCAGATAAGGTAAATCGTGCTTGGAAAAAGTTTTGATGTTTATGATTCAGGAGCAAATATATGAAGTTGGAGCATATCTTATTTCTACCATTATGTATGTGACCATTGGGCTTTTGAGATGTTTTATCCGAGTGTCTTTAATATTATTTCATTTATCTAGGAAATATTTGTTTTGTTTTTAAAAGTAAAATGCATGACCTCGATGTTACATTCTTGTAATGAGTAGACCATATTAGTTGAACCAACAACTGGCAATACGGGACTTGGCATAGCTTTCGTTGCTGCAACAAAAGGGTACAAACTTGTAGTCACCGTGCCTGCATCCATAAATGTTGAAAGGAGGATCCTACTGCGTGCTTTTGGTGCAGATATTGTTTTGACAGACCCAGAGAAAGGCCTCCAAGGGGCTATTGCCAAAGCTGAAGAAATTCTAATTAGTACTCCCAATGCCTACATGCTTCAACAGTTTGATAACATTGCAAATACAAAGGTTATTCTATTTCCTCTTTATTTAGTTGTCAACATAATATATGCAACCTGAACGGCTCTTATTCTTTAAGTCATGCAATCTTTCATTATTTCTCCCTTTTTATAGAATTGCATTGCAAGTGATGACAATCATATAATGTAGCCCATTCTTAAGTTTTACGGCATGAATTACAGGTCCACTTTGAAACTACAGGACCTGAGATATGGGAGGATACCATGGGTAGTGTTGATATATTAGTTGCTGGAATTGGAACTGGTGGTACCATTACAGGCACTGGTCGTTACCTAAATATGAGGAAAGAAACAATTCAGGTTTCGGCTATCACAAATATTGTTTTCCTTGGTAAATTCTTTATATATATATATATATATATATATATATATATATAAAGTAAAAGACTGGTAGACATGGAGTTATGCACTGAATGAACAATGGAAAAAATGATTAAAGAAAAAAGAAAAAAGGAAAAAATGGATGAGCGAAGTGGCTGACTAACTTAATAACAAAATTCTAAAAAATTTTACACGTTCTCATGAAAGCCATGAACATATTGTTATATGCAATAACTGCTGATACATAAGTGGAAATCCTTATCATACAAAGTTGTCTGAAAATAGTATTATGTATTATTAGCTCCTCAAATGATTTTATTATTTCAAGGAACATAAATGCTTGTCACATATTTTCCTTATATTATATTATTTGAATTATGGTCTATTCTTAGTATTTATATGAGGAAAAAAGTAAAGAGAAAAGTAAATGATACTTCGATAGGGAGAAGAGACAACTTTGTACTTTTGGTTTTCCAAATTGCCAGATTCGAATGTTAATTCCTTTTTGACTGTTAGTTTTCCAAATTTACGTGAATTCCACTTTTTGCAAAGGACTAGATTGTGAGAGCAGCCTGGAGAGAGATTTGACTGAAAAAAGTATTAAAAGCATCAATTTTCCAGCATCAATTTACAATATTATTCAACTTAATAGATTCCAATTCAGCCAAAAAGGAGCTGAACTCATAGATTTCCTCTTAAATATTCAAGTTTTTAGTATATCAGTCGTTTAGCCTGGTTCTGGCTTGCTGCTTCCTTTAGATGGTGTTTAAAGTTCTGACTAAGTGTCCTATTAACTTAGATAGTTGGTGTAGAACCTGCGGAAAGAAGTGTAATCTCTGGAGAAAATGCTGGTGAGTTGAATTGTATTTATCTTGTATATACTTGGAACAATGATCTCTAGTTTTTGGTTCAAATAAGGTTTAATTGTTGATCACTCAGGCATTAACATTATTGACAATTGGCACAGGTTATGTGCCCCCTATTCTGGATGTCAAGTTGCTTGATGAGGTGATCAAGGTAATTACTTCCTTTTGAAGGCAAGGGGTAATGCTATGCCAATAGTGGAATATACATTTTATGTTTAGAACTTTTTTTTCCCCTTTAGTTTACTATAAAATTGAATATTTAAGATGACTTATATTTGTTCCAAATCATTACTTAATGTATCAATTATATTCCACGTGGTGGAATTGCCTTATCCTTTTTCTTTTCTTTTGACGTGTTACGTATCGATGTTGTGGCTCATTGTAGTCACGTGCATGGTTTTTATACTAGCATTATTTGTTTAATATATATTTGTTATTTGGTTCAGATTTTGAATGTTATGGTCTAGAAGACCATGTTTATACATGAAATATTTTTAAAAACTGTTGATACCTGAAATATTGTAATTTTTTTTTAATGGCCACAGTCAGTTATCAGCTGCTCGTAAATTACTTGCTAATAAGTTAAATGTAGGTAACCAATGATGAAGCTATAGAATTGGCCAGGAGATTAGCATTGGAGGAAGGCCTACTGGTAATTATTTTTGTTCTGAAATTTTATTTTAAGTGGCTAATTTCCATGCGTTTTCTACGTCTATCCATTTCTCTATCAATAACTCGTGTGGAAATTTTAAAGTGTCCTGTGGATAATCCTTCGTATTTCCTTGAGATCTGGTGGTCTCTCCGCTTCAATAGTTTTCCATGAGATTTGATAGTGTCTCCTCCCTAGAGTGGAAGTGTTGTTTTAGATTTTTAGTAAATAAAGTATTTTCACCTCTTGATAGGTTGGCATTTCATCCGGAGCTGCTGCAGTAGCAGCGATAAGTTTGGCAAGGAGGCCTGAAAATGCCGGAAAACTTATTGTGGTATGTTCATTCCATTTTCTCCATTGGAAAGTCATGTATTTTGTTGTCTATTGTTTCGCCATTGGAAATCATGTATTTTTCTTTGTGGAAAACTTATTACCATCTTTTCTCCATTCTCCTCTTTTCCTTTTTCTTTTTCTACACTTCTTCTGCAACAAACATTCTGTTCTTTTCCATGATCAACTTTACAACTTTTAATTTTCAATCTACTCAATCTTTGCACTTGTTTTTCCTCTCGCTGATTATTATTTTTTCTCGATTTTTCAATTTTTAGTGGGCAATTATTGCAAATTTAAGCCCTTGGCAACAACTTTGTTTTTAGTTTTCTATTTTTAAAATGTATACATGTTTTCTGCTATATTGCATACTATTGTTTCAGATTTCTTGAAGAAATACTTGAAATTCTTAGTCAAATTTTAAAAACAATAACAAGTTTTTGAAAACTATTCTTTTTAGTTTTCAAATTTTGACTTGGCTTTTAAAAATATTGGTAGAAAGTGGATAACAAAACAAAAGAAACTTATAGGTAGAAGTAGTGTTTATAAGCTCAATTTTTTTTCAAAAAAAAAAAAGAAAAAGAAAAGAAAAGGACTGCAATGTTAATTTTCAAAAGGGCAAGAAAACTGAATATGTTTAATCAAAATCTTAACTCTACTTATTATCACTGTATTCATGCTTGTAGGTTATATTTCCAAGCTATGGTGAGAGATACCTATCGTCGGTACTTTTTCGTTCTATTTATGAAGAAGCTCAGAGAATGTAGATGAGGTAGAAGTAATTGCTCATATTTGACATACATCGACGGCGATTTATTCGTAAATCAATAAAGATAATGTAGCTTGCTGATGTTTTTCACTGCAGACTGTTTGTTTTAGCAAACAAGTGTTATTTCTCAACGTTTCGATCAATGTGTACACCCTACTGAAACTTCTCTCTTTTCTGTTTTGCAGGTACAGTTTTTCAAGGCACAAGAATCAGAAAGTACAGTTGTACATCAAGCGTAATTGCATCTATATTAGGTAAACAACCGTTTCCCCAAAAGATTTAGAAGTAAAAAAGGATGGAATAAGGGCTTAAAATGCAAAGAGAAATGGTGTCATATTATTTAGAATAGAAGACAACAATCCATATCTCGAAAGGTGCTAATAGAAGTATAGGGTAGGCACTTTTTAACTATTGAACTATTTTGCTGTTCTTACTTATAATCCTACTATCTGACTAAAAAACATCTATTCCATTCTTACATTATAGGCTCCACAACTAAACAATTTTCCAGTTTAAACATCTCTACTTCTTGCTCCAAATGTTCCTTAAATGTTTTTATATATTCATAAAAAATATTAATTATTTATTGAATATGTTAAGCATGTCTCTCATAGCGGAGTATCATTAGGATCTCTCATTCGCTCTTGACCTTGTTAGAAGTTTTATAGGTACTATTTAAGCGTACCTTATAATAGTGGAATTACACATATAATTTTCCTTGCATAGGGAAAGAAAACTTGGGGACGTTTAAAGGATATTACATCAATTTCATTTGAAAATTAGAGAAATATGGGGGCTCCCAAATTATTTAGTAGCAATAGTTTTCATGTGAAAATGAGTCTTTCAGATATTGGCTTATTAGGGTCAGAAGTTCAAATCTTTAGTAAGCTTAATTCCAAAAACTCTTAATATCTTCCATGTTTGAGCCTTGGGGCAGGCATGGTGTCCCATGAGCAAAGCTATTTGCACGTCTTTTATGTTCCTTTTCAGGTTTGTCTACGTAGAAATCTTCTCCCCCATTCTTCTCTTGGGCAATTCAAGTTTTCGTAACTTTAACTATTTTTCATTAGTCTTTGTTAAATTAAGATGTGTAGTTCTATTCCTCATCTCGTTTCCATCTTAAATTTTGTTTCTTTTCATTCTTTTCATTCTTCTCTAAATTCTTTATATTAAAAGGTTCATTTTGGTTCTTGAACTTTCAGATTTATTCTATTCTAGTCTCGAAAGTTTTAAAATGTCTAGTTCAGTTCTTCAACCTTAAAAAGATAGTTATTTTTGTCCTTATTTTTATTTTGCTTTGGACAAAGTAAGGACATAACTTTTAGTATATGTATTAACATGTTATCGAAGGTGATTTTAAGTTACGTAGGTTAGAGGCAAACATTAGATAAGTAGAAAGTAGATGAAAAAATAGCATAACAAAGATCAAAATAATTGTTTTTAAAAACTTAACGGAAGTTTATGAATTGCAAACATGAAAATTCAAAGATAAAGTTAACAAATAAAAGTTTAGAGACTCAAAAGTTAGTTGCATAGGATTCAAATCACATTCTTATTAAATGGAGTGCTACCCATCAAAATTCATTTAATTCCAATGTTTTAAAATTAACATTCATTTATTTTTCATTTACTTTTTATATAGAATTATACAGTTAAATTTTAACATTAATTAATGGCATTTAACTACACAATTAATGATTTTAGATATTTATCACGTAGTTTTCAGTTGATGCTGAAGACATATCGAAAACGAAGTTTATACATCTTGGCTATAAGCAAAATATTTCAAGCTTAATAGTCGTTCAGTGCATGGAAATTGATACCGATTTCTTAAAGGATAATTGTAATGAGTAGCAATTTTAGGGATAATTAAGTGTATAGAAACATTTTTAAAAAATTGTATTGTTAATAACTTCTTATGGTCTAATAGAAGTCTATTACCGATAGTTTTGTTATATTTGTAATTTTTTTAACATGCTAATACTTTGAATTTAATTGCTTTTGAATCTAATTGCTATATTTGAAACTGTCCCTTTCTTAAACTAGCTTTAAAACTTTTTTTCTTTAATTTTTTTTTTGAACTGTCTATGGCCTTGCAAATGTTGAAAAACTTTTGTAATGCACACGTTTACTTATAATTTAATATTTTATGAAACTTTTAGAAACTGATCTTAAATTTTATTGAAAGTATTTCTTCTAAAAAAAAAAGATGATAACAATAATAATTGTTATAGAAAGACTTTATTTGTATTTCTGTCTCCATCAAGATCAGCTAAACAAATGGAAAAAAAAATGCTCTTATGTGATTAATTTTTCTATTTACCAGTCTATGTTGAGCCTCAATTTTTTTTTTTTTTTTTTTTTTGGTGGAATCAAACTTCCAATCTTGAAATCGAAGTCGACAGTACAAGTTTTATTTTAGTTGATCACTATGCTCATTTTGACCTTCTTATATTAAGTTTATATTTCATTTATCTTATACCTTGTTATTCTATCACTTGAGTGTTGTTATTCAACAATCCTAGAAATTTTTATTATGTTATCATATGATAATCGTAGTTTTTTTTTTCCTGTTGAAGTTCATCAATGTTTACATGTCAATTTAAGCATATCTAAGTTGATAAAGATACTAATTATCATTCTGAAGTTCAATAGTCTGATCTCTCACTCCAATAATTATTGATCATCTTAAAAAAAAAGTCAATATATATACTCGTAGAGAAGCTACTACTTATTTCTTATGACTACATTTTATAAAATCAACACATAACATAATTATCCACAATAGTTCTCTACAAACCTTAATAAAATGAAATGAGATGGTAGAGAGTAAGTAGTATGAAATTCATGAATTCATATTTGCATAGGATTGGGTTATTATGAGATTAAGATCCCTAATATGAGGAGCTATTATCAAAGAAATTTAATGTTCATTAGCCCCATATTGATGACAAGTAGGTGGGAAGGATTTCCAGTTATTTAACATAATATTAATTAAGATTTTAGATGCAGTTTTGTATTAATTAGTGAGTCGGTAGAGTTAATAGGTTAATTAACAATTTATTATTATTATTATTATTTACATATTGGTGTTTTACCTAGCTCTTTTTAATTTCGTTCTTGTGTTAGTGGGTTCCGCATTAAAAATTTTTATTGTATTTTTTTTTTTTTGAGAATTTTTTTTTATTGTATTTTATTGAAGCTTTTAGTTCATCTTTTGATTATTACACCTTCCTCATAAATGGTAATAAATTGACGGGATAAAATATAAATAATGTCGGTTTGATAACCATTTAATTTTTATTTTATAACTTTTAAAATTTTAGCTTATAAATACTAAAAGAAAATAAAAAAAAAATTTCATAGATAGAAAAAATGTCAAACTATTTACAGAAAATAGCAAAAAAAAAAAAAAAAACATTGATAGACATTGATAGACTTCTATCAGCATCTATCAGTGATAGACTTCTATTATTTCTATCACTGATAGACCTTGATAGACTTCTATCAGCGTCTATCACAACTTTTCTATTTTTAAAAACTCCCCTAAAAAAGCTATTTCTAAAATTTTGAAAATTAAAAAAAGTAATTTCCAATTTTTTTTTTTGTTTTTAGAACTTGATTACAAGTGTTTTTTTTTTAAGAAATGTAAAAACTACAATTTAAAAATTGAGAGGAAACAAATATAAATTAAAAAAAAATAGAAAACAAAATTATTATCATAGGAAAACTAAATAAGCCGTATCGAACTAAGATATTCTTTGCCTCTATAAAAGATTAGCATAGTGAAAAGAGTTAATTATTAAGATAATTCGTTTGGATTTGTTTTGGCGATGGTTTGCAAATTTGAACATTTTTCATATTCAACAAATCTATACAACATAGTTCAATTGGGATAAAGTATGTACTCTCGATTAAGAGGTTAGAAGTTCAAATATCCACCTTACATATTATTGAATAAAAATTAAAAAAAAAAAAGAAATAAACAACCTGAATATCAACCTAATTCGTAGCTCAACTGATTTAGATATATTTTAGAGATAAAAAAGTTAGATGTTTGAATTCTCCAATAACCTCGATCTTTGGGTCCACTAAAATTATTGACTACTCATTATACAATAACCCTCCCTCATCTAATGTTGACGATGAATTTTGTTTTTTGAGTGATTTTAAAAAAAAAAATGAAATTCAAAATTAGAATAGTATTTAATTTCATATTGTATTCACAATATAACACAGGTACACACATTAATTAGGGTTAGTTTATTTTGCAATAGTAGAAGTATATAGGGTACAAAGTAGATAAAATAAGTCATCTATGTTTGTACAAAATCAATAATGTTGTAAAAACGAGGAGAAAAACGGGCACCACAACAATACAAATGTTGGAGAAATATAATATAATAATAAAAAATATATATATATAATAATAAAATAACTTAAATAACTTAAAATAAAATAACTACAAATTTCTCCACTATCTCCAAACTTTTTGGATTTCTCACCAATGTGTGTGTCTTCTAAAATCCACAAAATGACACTATTTATAGACAATTTGTTAAGTAGGAGGTAGATTACATGGACACTAATAGTGTGTTATCTTGAGACACATGTATAATACATGGAGAAATAAGGATATGACACATAGCCAAGGGACACTAAGCATGAGAATCTAATTTACACCTAATTTATGATATTTGTAATAAATAATACAATTTAAGCGTGATCGACTAATTTTGTTTGTTTATTACTCAAAAAAAAAAAAAAAAGAGAGAGAGACTTTTGTTTATTGAGTTCTTCTTCTTAATGTTATCTTTAAATGTCTCACTTTCTAGTAATTTATATTTTATTTTTGTTCTCTTATATCTCATTCCAACTAAAAATTATGTATTCACGACAAGAAAACTTATTTTTAGTGACAGCTAAATCATGTCACTAAATATTAATCTATAATGATGCGACAAAAAAAAAACATATTGCAAAAAATAATTATTAACAATAGAGTCTAAACCAACGTTACAAAAAAAATTATCAACTACATGATAACTTGAGTCACAAAACATTTACAGAATTCATCGACATATTACTACGCCACTGATAGAAAATATATTTTTTTAAAAAATAAAGGGAATAAAATGAAAAAAAAATAAAAATTCCTCACTTTTATTTGGAGAAGTTTTAAAAACAGAAAAATAAGGTAAACTATTTACACAAAATAACAAAATTTTTAAATAGTTGTGATAGACGTTGATAGAAGTCTATCAAGATCTATCAGCAATAGAAATGATAGAAGTCTATGACTGATAGATGCTGATAGAAGTCTATCAATGTCTATCAGTATTTTTTTGCTATTTTATGTAAATAGTTTGACATTTTTTTTTAGTCAAGGAACTCCTTTACATTAAAATTTAATGTGTTTCCTTTGTCTATATTAAAAATAGGTCTCCATTTAATGCATAAAAAAGAGGTTTTTAAATATAAAAAAAATGAGTCAAAATATTTAAAAATATAGAAAAATTTCACTATCTATCAGCGATAGACCGTAGTAGACTTCTATCACTGAGCGATAAACGGTGAAAATTTTCAATATTTATAAATAGTTTGATATTTTTTCTATTTATAATTTTCCCGAAAAAAGTGTTATTTATGGTTTGAATTGTGTATATGTAACTTGTGGCATGGAAGACATAAGAGAAGATAGGATTGAAGGTGTGAATAAAGGCATAGAATGGACCATTTAAGCAAAGCAATGTTGAAGCTTTTTCTTAGCTATGGAAGTTCATTTATGTTACACCTCATTTTTAGTTGAGATCAATTAATGACATGATGTTAACACATTCATTATATTAACTTCTTCAAAAACAATTCATTAATTGTGTGAAAGCACCCACCATTTCATCAATATTACATTAAATATTCACATAAAAGATGCATTTATATACACAAAAAGATGTCTCTTCTTCATTTTTATTTTTTGGAAAATTATTATAAATAAAAAAATCAAATTATTTACGATTATAAACAAATTTCACTATCTATCCGCGATAGATCGCGATAGAAGTGTATCATTTTTCTATTGTGGTCTATTTCTCAAGTGATAGAAGTCCATTGCAGTTTATCAGAAGTGTATCATTTTTCTATCGTGGTCTATTGCTTATTGCGGTCTATCAGAAATGTATCATTTTTCTATCATGGTCTATTGCTCAAGTGATAGAAGTCTATCGCGGTCTATCACTGATAGACAGTGAAATTTTTCTATATTTATAGATAGTTTGACTCATTTTTCTATATTTAAAAACAACCCAAATTTAATTAAAAAATTTACAGAAAAAATTGTTTTTTTTTCTTTTCTAAATAAGTGATTAAATTAATACATATTCAAAATTAAAGTAGAACATTGCTAATAAACTGATTAAAGAAGTTCAACCGACAAAAAATTAAAACCAAGTCATACAAAATTTCAAAATCTAACTTTGAGAATAAAAAAATAAACTCAAAATTTGTAGCAAAAATACTAATATATAAGGCAATGTGTGATTTTATTAACATTTAAAACAGAAATTGGAAAAGGACTATAACAAAATAATAAAAATGAATATACTAAAATTTGGCTTCAACTATTGGAAGATAAAGACTCCTTTTTTACCTTCTTTGTTATTAGGTAACTTATGATTCTTGTTTACTTTATTTACTCTACACTCCTTTTTATTTTTAGGTAAAATTAACTTTGCCTTTCAATCTATGTGGTATATTTAAATCGTTACTTTTTTTACTCTTAACTGTTTACGTGGATTCTGACGATCGTTTTCAGCATTTGCATGTATTCTATATCATTGTGGGATCATACTATCAAACATGACTTAAATCGAATTTGTGTGTAATTCATGTCGAAGCGATTAACCAGCACTAAAACACCAAATTCTATTAAACTCTTCAGTTAAGTATGTTCGGACGATAATAATACTATGGTGGATGATCATTTGAGTTTCTTTTTAGTTTTTTTATTTGATTTTAGCTATAGTACATTAAAAAAAATTGATTTAGCCCTCATATCCTTCTACATTTTTATTGACTTCATTTTGGCCTAGAGTCCTTTTGTAAAAAAAAAATAATACATATATATATATAGCCTTCAACATTAATTATTCTATTAAATTGGAATAAGAAATTGACATGACATCACCGAAAAGTTTGATATGACACCTCAAGATATCATATGGTTGAAATTGCACAATGCTAGCTTTTACTTAATTACTTAATTTTACTGCAATTTTTAGTTACAATTTAATTGAATATTTCGGTGAATACTAAGGCCACATTTATTAAATTGTAATTGAAAATTGGTGTAATTGTAATAGAATTTCATTGATGAATCAATTGTAATGAGCTTAAATCGCAATTGTAATTAGATTATTTTTTATCGTGTTTATTTATAATTATGAATTTTGTCACATTTACAGCTACTGTTGGATCAAATGGTAACGGTGACAGTAAATGTGTCAGAATTCATAATTTTTCTTTAGAACACTAACGGTAACAGTAACTATAACTGTAATAGTAACGGTAACGATATAACGTAATTTCTTGACGTAATTGAATTGAACATTCATCCGCTCGTAAAACATCTTACTATTAATTTTTAAAATGATAATTAGTATAGTTCAGATTAATAGTAATAAATAAGTTGAATATTTGATTGTATTGTTAAGATAAAAAATAATCTTCAACTTAAAAAAAATTCATGTATAAACATAATTAAATTTGATTCATTCTAGACATGGTAGTATAGTTTTAGAACTATTATACGAGACCCCTTTCTTATATCATTAATTTAACCCCCAAAAATAACCATCGAAAAGATAGTCAACCATCTAATAAAAACTATAAATATATTTAAATTTTTTTTTAAAAAAAGAGAAATTTTCACAAATAAAAAAAATGTCAAACTATTTACATAAAATAGCAAAAAAAAATAATGATAGACATTGATAGACTTCTATCAGCATCTATCAATGATAGATTTCTATCATTTCTATCACTGATAGATCTTAATAGACTTCTGTCAGTGTCTATCACAACTATTTAAAAATTTTGCTATTTTGTGTAAATAGTTTACCTTATTTTTCTATTTTTAAAACTTTTCAAAAAAAATGTCAAACCATTTACAGAAAATAGCAAAAAAAACACTAATAAACATTGATAGACTTCTATCAGTATCTATGAGTGATAGACTTCTATCATTTTTATCACTAATAAGACCTTGATATCTATCCGCATCTATAACAATTATCTAAAAATTTTACTATTTTGTATGAATAGTTTCTCTTATTTTTCTATTTTTAAAAGTTTCGTTTAAATTTTTTTTTTCTGTGAATGTATTATGAAAAATATAAAAATAAAAAAATAAAATCTAAACATATAGATGTTTTTTTTTCACACCCAAAGATCTGAAAGAGTAATTCTTGTTCTTCTCAAATAATTGTTCTCTGGATTATTACAACTGCAAACAAATAAAAATAAAAATTACAACTTTTTTCTTTTTTTTTTTTTTTTTTTTTGCTTTTTTGCTAGAACACCGGCGACAACTCCATCATCTCCTCCACTTGGCCGGCGGCGCCTTCTTCAAACAGCCATTTCTCAAGAAACGACAGCGGCGGCGCCGTCGCAGACGCCGCCGTGGCGGCGGCGTTCTCAGATCTTTGCTTCTCTCCAACATTATCCTCTTTATCCTTATAACTCGAACTCGATTTCCCCCACGAATTCACACCCTTCAAATTCTCAAACGACAAAATCGAATCAAATTCTTCACCGGAAACCAACTCGCCGCCGTCTGGCTCCACTTTCGGCTGCTGCGTGGCGGCGGCTATAGAATTCTCGCCGCCAATTTTCCGTCGAGATTCTTCCGGTGAAGATCTCATCCAACCTTGAAGAAGCCGCGAAATGTTATCGGCGCTTGAGGCGTAGGTGGTGGCTCTGTTTCCGGCCAGCGACGGCGACTCTGCCGTCCCAACTTTATCATTGGATTGAAACCGACAGGTGGCGGACTCAGCCGGCTCCGGCGCGTCCACGGCGGCGGAATGCAATTTTTTAAGCTTCTTTTTCAAGTGAGTGTTCCAATAATTCTTTATATCATTATCCGTCCTCTGAGGAAGATACGAAGCTATCGCCGCCCATCTGACCATTTCAAATCACCAAATTCCCATCAACACTAACAAAATTTTACATTCCAGTTTTTTAAATATATAATCTTTATCAATTAAATAATATCAATTTTTAAAATCTCAACTTAATTTTTGAACCAAAAACTTTAAATTCTTGCAACATTTTAATTTACTAATTGAAAAGTTCAAAGTAATTATTTTAAATACGCTCATAATTTAATGTCATAGATTCAAATCCAGATACATTTTAATTTAATATCTCAAATATTTCAAATTTTCTAAATATATAGACCCAATTAGTAGTTTTGGACCTCAAAAACAATGAAATACATCTCAATTACAAATCAAAATTTTTATTTTTTATAATTAATCTCAAACTAAAAACAAAAATATCAAACTATTTACAGAAAATAACAAAAAAAAAAAAAAATACTGATAAAGATTGATAGATTTCTATTAGCATCTATCAGTAATGAATTTTTATCATTTTTATCACTGATAGACTTTGATAGACTTTTATTAGCGTCTATTATAATTATCTAAAAAAATTTTTATTTTGTGTAAATAATTTCTCTTATTTTTTTATTTTTAAAAATTTTTCTAAAAAAACTAAAAAAAAATGGCATAGAAGAAGAAGGAGGAGAAGAAGAAGAATATTACTTGTTACCCAATAAAGCTTGAAGATGAATAATCATTCCTTCCTCATGAGGAGTAAAATTTCCTCTCTTAATTCCAGGTCTAAGGTAATTAGTCCATCTAAGCCTACAACTTTTGCTGCATCGCAACAATCCTAATATTTTTACAATTAAAAAAAGAAAAAAAGAAAAAGAAAAAAAGAGTGAAGAATAAGAAAAGTAATTATATAAAGAAGAATTTAATTAAATAAATAATAAATAAAAATACCTGTGGTAGTAGGAACAGACCTCCAATTGCCAGGGCCATGTTGTTGAATGTAAGAAACAAGAATGATATCTTCTTCGGGCGTCCATGGTCCTTTCTTTATTCCCACTTTCTCACAACAAGGAGGCCTTCCCATCCCCCTCCCTTTTTCTAATTTTTATTTTTTATTTTACCTTTGAAATATTGGATGAATATATATATATATGTTTATGCCTTCTTCTTCACTTCAATGGAAGAATAATAATGGAGGTTTTTTTTTTTTTCCTTTCATAGAGAGAGAGTGTGAGAGAGAGAGAGAGCGGCTATCAACATGTGAAAAGCTTAAATATATATATTATATAACTTCTAATAATGTAACAGAAATACTCTTGCCTTGCTGTACGTATTCATCTTTGTATATTTCGTCTAATTGTTTAATCATAGTTTGTCATGTGTTAAATTCTTCTTTTCTTCCCTAAAAAAATAGTTTTGATTTTTTGTGTGTGTGATTAAAATGTGATGCAAAAATATGAGTGCATCAGGCTGCAGCTCCTTCCAATCACATCGAAAAGATAAATTCAATTTTCTTTTTATAAAAGAAAACATAGTTTGTCTTGTTAGGATTATCGGGTGGAATGCACAAAGATAAGTGTAGCTCGAGATGCATCTAAGTATTTTTCGAGATAAAAAAGGATGCATTATTATTTATTTATTTAAAAAATTACCTTTTTAGTTACTGAATTTTAGAGAATATGTGTGTTTGGTCTATATATTTTTAAAAGGGACAGTTGCAAATATAGGAATCAGATTCAAAGTATTAATATATATAATAACATTTTTAAAAAATTACAAATATATATAACAAAGTATATCAGTGATAAACTTGGCTATATTTGCAATTTTTTAAAAATGTTGTTATCCACTTGGTTATCCCTAAAATTATTACTCATTACAATTACCCTTTTTTAAATGTACCTTTTTAACTAGTTCTCGGTTTTTAAGAATAAGTTTAAAAGAAGTAATTTTATTTTCTAATTTAAAATGCTATATAATTATTTAAAATAATAGACATGGATTACTTCCAACACCTCTTAAACATATTCATAAAAATTCAAAAATTCAAAAATTACCTTAAAAAATTTAAGGACCAAATACACCTACTCTTAAGAACTTGAACACTGAATAGTACATTATATTTTTCAAAATTTAAAGAATAAAAAAAAACATTATTATTATTTTTTTTTTATGGTTTATTTTACATTGTTGTGTTGTGATATTTGGATCTACCCAACTCACGTCGAATTCAGTCGGCACTTTAATTAAGTTACAACAAAAGTCAGATCTCAAAGGGGTTTGATTTGATGTATAAAACTTTTGAGAAGAGAAGAGTAAGACTTTATCAAAATTATTAATTAATAATAATAATAATAATAATAATAATAATAATATTATTATTATTATTATTTTGGTTCACGTGGCAGCTGAGACAGCTAGGCTATTTTTTCTCTCCAAAAAAGTGGGATGGGATCATGGGATCATCGGATCTCTCTTTACATGATCCAAGTAAAAAAGTTAAAATCAATTATACTTCACTATTCCCATCAACTTTTGTTTGAGTTTCTCAACTTTATAATATGATTACATTTTCAATATATTTTACTCTCTTTTATTATTATTATTATTATTATTTTATCTGGACTTGATCTCTTGTTTGTTACATGATTTTCGATGAACAACTAGTTAACGGTGCGATCAAATCTAGTAATAATGTAATCTCACTAACATATGTGTTGTTTGTGAAAATATAGTTCATAACTTTTAAATTAATTTAAATTAGTTTGAGTATTGAATTTGGTAGAGCGTTGTGCTTAACCTCTATGTTTAAAGAGAAGAATTGGTAGTTGCGTAGGTTGTCGGTAAGCACGAGCTATTTAACTGAAGGTCATGTGTTGTAGTTGTCAATGTTTGCAATAATGTTGCTAAAATGTAAGGTAGGATGATCCCATTTTAAGAAAGGTAATTGAATGAGATGTCTAGTATACTTGGATATGCTCTCGATCCTCATGTTTTATTGGGTCTATTTTGAGTGTTGGAGTACAAGTCACCTATAGTCTCATTTAGTAAGGCATTACAATGCACTCTAATGACTTCTATTTGCCCCACTTGATTAGCTACGACTTATTTGGTATAACTTGAGTATCACTTGACCCAAATATACTTGATCTCACCTAATATCTTACTTCTCTGGCTAATTGGTAGGTTTTAGTCTATCCCCTTAGCTAGGCTTTGATCTAACCCAGACTCGCTTGGTCTCGCTTGATATAGTTTAGGCTCACCCACTTTATCTAATTGTGTATTGAGAAGAATGGAAAGTCCAATAAAAGCACATAATGTTGTTGTAGAGTCAGAAATTTAAAGCATGGAGTGCCATGATGCTATTATAGGAGAGCCACAACGTTGTCACAAGTCAAAAAAGACGTCGGTCGATCTTTCTATCTGTAGCAATAACACAACTATATACCACGATTTATAAATAAAAAATAGTTTTTTCCTTCATTCGAATATGCGAACATCAAAAATTGAAAGAGGGTGCATCATGAGCATTTTTTAGTGATAGAAAAGAGTGTTCTCCAATCTCCCTCAAAAGAGTTTTGATACAGTTTTGTAAGTCGATCTTTTCCTCGATAGAAAAGTGAGAGAAATCATTCTTGAGCTTTGTAACTTTAGCTTCATTCTCTTTATCTTATTATTGTTCTTATCATTGAGAAGTTTTAAGTTAACTGCTAAACAACACAAAACGTTAATACATTTAAAACTATATAACTTGATTTATATACCTACTCTAAATTTAATTGATTTAATTGGTGATAACTTTTGACCTCACCATATAGTGTTCTTAATTAGGGTCCCATTTGGCAGCTTATTTACCAATTACCTAGAAGCATACATGCTCTAATAGCTAGATCAAGGCCAGCAAATTAAAGGTTCACATTTGACTTATTTTTTATTTAAGAATTATTCTAAGGAAATTTTTAAAAATAGAAAAATTAGGAAAACTATTTACACAAAATCGCAAAATTTTTAAATAGTTGTGATAAACACTGACAGAAGTCTATCAGAGTCTATCAGTTCAATATCTATCCGTATTTTTTTTTTCTATTTTCTGTAAATAGTTTGACATTTTCTTTATATGTGAAAATTTCTGATTATTTTATATTTTGTCAAATTATCATTTATTAGTTCAAACATTATATACATCTAACATTTTAGTGGGCGTTAACCAAAAAATTTAAAATCAAAATTAAGGTTTACTAACCCCCCCCCCCCCTTTTTGTTGTTGTAAGCCTCTAATATTATTGACATTGATGAATCCTTTCATATATGCATAAAATTATAAAAAGAAAATGTTAATATATAATGAATAATATTTGTAAAAGTTGAATTGCTTTTGAGGGAAGGAAAAGGTTATTAAATGCACAAAAAAATACGCCCTTGCGTAGGGCAAAAAGGCCAGTTGTTTTGTGGGACTGATGTCTGCCGTCATTAAAAGCGTATCATCAAACCTTGCTTCCTTAATCAATGCTTTAAACTCAAACCCTAATTTTCACATGTAAAAGTTTCAATGAGCTTTTAACTATTCACCTCCATCCCCTCACTTCCTCATTATTTCAAAGACCTTAGCTTTTCTCGTATAAACGACGTTATCAGAATGTAATCGATACTGAAATCTGGTACCAACGATGAATTTTGTAATATTGAGAAGAAAATTGAATGATTGCCCTGTATAACAATATATAAGATCTAGTACCTGACCACCGATATGATGCTTAGCCAGCGACACTCTGACAATCAAGTAAATAACGATTTTTAGATTAGAGGGCTAATAGAGTAAATAACTTAGGCTTATTTTCAATGTATCTTAAATTTCATGAAGAGTCTTTAATTATTTTGATTATATAGAGATATGATTTCGTAAGAGTCACTTAGCTAATTAATCTCTGAAATAATTAATTAGACCATTAATTTAACTGTAACCGTTACGAACCGACAGATCTGAGCACAGGATAGTAGTGTTTAAAAGTTGAACGCTCAAGCACATATTTTTTGCGTAGTAGTGCTTTGACTTGTCTCGTAAGTGGTCCTCTTTGGCTCTCTTATGATCGTCTTTATAGGTCAACCTCCATAATTAACTAAATAGCAACTCTTCATAAATGACCCCTTTAGGTCACCTCCTCAAGGTCATATACTTAGCCAGATTTTTTACCCATAACGTTAGTAGTTAAAGTATTTAATCCATTCTATAGAGTAAGAAATTCAAGTTTTCACCCCTACATTTTATTGTACTAAGAAGAATGTTGTCACAAAAGTGTAAAATTAAATAAATAACAAATTTCATTCGAAATTATAAAATTGATAGAATTGAAAATTTGATCAACTTCGAAGCTTTAGTATATCAAGTAATGTCAATCATACTTCTATGCTTTGTTGTAACAAAAATGTCATGATTTTAAAACGTTACTTTTTTTAATAGATTGTTGAAGATAACATCTATTTAGTTTCCTTAATTTAATTTTCTTACAAAAATTGGTGAATTTTTTATTTTGTGCCTGATGAATGTTTTTGGATAGACTTTCCTTAGTTTAATTTTTGCTTACAACTTGTAACTTGTGGTATCTAACTTTATATAATCATCCTTTGAAAAAAAAAAACTAATAATAATAAATAGAAATAATATAAAAATAAGACTAATGATATTGGATCATGATGTTGACTTGAAACTAGCTCAACTGATTAAGGCATATATCTTCAATCAAAGAGTATGTTATAATCTATATATATGGTTAAACTAAATATATATATATATAAAAAAAATAAAAAAAAAAAAGCTCATCTTTTGTATGAAAAAAAAAGGTAGTAGACTATTAGCATATTATTTATCTTCAAGTAAGCTTAAACCTATTCTAACCATAATAATGTGATATCTCTCCGTCAAAATCGTTGGAACAGTAGAATTAACTGAAGTGGTGGCATTATTTGAAAGCACTTATTAGCCATAGAATCGAGTTTCACCCTCTTTAAGTTGAGACCAACTCTTGATCCTATATAGAAACTCCGTTTGGGGTATCACAATGAAATCGAGTCACAAATCTTCATTAATGCTATTCTTAACAAACAAATGTAAGAGTTTATTAAAGTCTTTCTTCACATTTCAAGAGTTTCTTTGCACACACTCGCTACACATGCTTCCAGATGTTCGTAGAACAAAATTTAATTTGAAGATCATCCTCTTTAGGCCTATCAATAAGGATGTGCTTCCTTTTCTTCCGGATGCTTTTTTTTTTATATATAATTCTTGTTGTATTCAAAATAATAATAACCATAACAACAACATATAAATAAATAATAAGAGGAAAAGGAGTCCACAACAAAATTAATTTATAACATACAAAAGAAAAAAAAAACAATAGAAGAATAAACGACAAACGTAATTTTGAGGTGTAATATGATTTAATGTAGAGGAAGGTAAATATTATATTTTTAAATAAATTCAGTTGGCAAAAATGATTAAATAATTCAAAAAATGAAGAAAAATAACCCATGAGAAATATAAGGCAAGTAATAATTCAGTAGAGTGAGTTTCAACTTCCAAACATTGACTTCTTTTAGGACTTATCTTATTGTACATTCCATTATTGAATATCTACAAAACAACAAAGGTCAAACTTATCTACATTCAAACTTGTCCCACAATGAAAGCTGTGTGTTCCAAGAAGAATCAAACCATTTGAATCTTTTTTTTTTTATTTTAAAAAAAATAGTTTAATTAGATCAATCTAGATTTCTTAGGAAGTTGGATAAGTTAGTTAGTCATAAATTTGATTGCTTTACTTTTGAATTTAGATTTAGATCTTAGGTAAAATTAAACTTTTGATTTATGAGGTTTTAGTTTGATAGCATTTTAATTTCTGTATTCTTAGATACAAACAATTTAACACTTTTGATTTATGAGGTTTGATTTATGAGATTTGTTTGGTCTCTATTATTAATTCTATTAAGTTTTCACAAAAAGTTAATTTTAAATTTAATGCTAGTTTATTGTCGATTTCTTCAAAAATATTTTGTTATCGGTTAAGATTTTTACTATAGATTTTGAAAATATATTGACATATTGTATTTATTTATATAAAAATTATTGTTGTTATTATTATTTATCTGTCAATTTCAATAAAAAAAATACTTTCAAAAAATTAAATTTAAAATTTACCAAAAGACAGACTAAAATTAAACCCAAAATAGACACAAATGGTATTTTAATATATATCTTCTCATGAGAGAAATTGTAAATATGTCAAATATTGACGGATCAACTTTTAAATTTTTTAAAATTTTCAAGTTTGCCCTTGCATTGCACATGTTTCCATTTTTTCCTTTTTCAGTTGTTGCCAAGTTAGAGAATTTCTTTTTTTCTTTTTTTTCCATCGGCAGATTTTTTCAATTTGAGAAAACTAGGAAAAAGAAGCATACTAAATGGTGGGCTGTGATGGGTTTTTTAGTCTTTTATAATACTTGAGCCTATTTTTGTGCTATATATACAATTATTGTATGTTACATATGCCATTATTTTGGTTCTAATTACAATTTATGCAACCAGCCCTTTGTCAATTTGTTCAGTTATATGCTATTCTTAATTGTTTTCTAACATCAATGTATTTTTGTAAAATGGTGAGGAGGTTCACAAGATTGATATTGATTAAGGTATATGATATACATGTATAGATAATCTCTCGAAAATTTTCCGATAATCAAACATAGGAATAAAGTATAATAGAATAAATAAATAGAAAAATAAATTAACTACTCTAAAATATTACGAAGCAAGTGGATACACTAGTACATTAATAATGACATTGCCATGCAGATTACAGATGACATCTTCAAAAACTTTGTGGCATAATTTCAATGAAAAAAAGAAAAATGCATAAACAGAAAATAATAAGAATAATTTGAAGTTCATACATAAAACTAATGGATAATAATTGTGCAACGAAAACATTCTATACTGAGGGAAAGGGAAAATGCTACATCTATGAAATAACCATTATCCTTAAGCAAAAGGATTTCCTCCGATTGAAGCAACAGATTCCGGTGGAGTAATGTTCCTAAAACCGACAAAAAGAAACAATCGAAATCGACTGTTAAAACAAGATCAATTATCAAACAAGACGAATATCGAGCATCAATTCTCTGTAGCAACCCCAAATATTGTGTATCCCAGTCATTTATAGTGATTTTCACATGACTTTTAGAATTTAAAAAATTAAATTAAATTTACTTCTTGATGATGGACTATATGACTGATAAAACAAATCAAAAGAAGCAATGTGACAGCAGAATTTTTCAATACAATCATTGTATTGAATGACTGTTAATTTAATACATAGATGAGTTGTAACTAATGACAACAGAAAACAAGTCAGCTCTTCACAGGAAACCATCTAAAACATATATTTAACTAAATTATCAACTCAGAAATTCAAATAATATGTCCTAAAAATTACCAAAAATGTTGGAAATTTAAGTGCTTTTAGAGAAAACACTCTTCGGGTGAGTTTGGTATCGCTTCTTACCACAGTAGTTTTAGATGAACCACTTCGTTAACCAATGTTAAACATTAATTAAATAGTTCATCCATCTAAAGGACAAAAGATAGCTTTTCAGTAATTTTGAAAATTTTTAAGAATACAAATACACTTATCGAAAATTAATTCACTATTAAAAATGATGCGATAGTTACTTTCAATTTAACTCGTTTGACCGAGAGTGTCTCATTTAAAACTCACTCTTAATATCAATTCATTCTAGGAAAACAACTGAAAATATGTGAATCAAAGTCACCAGCTAAAAAGAAAAACCTGAACTTAGTTAACTGGGTATGTCACTTTAAACATCTCCTATGAAAATTTATTGAGAAAGTAGCTTTTAGACATTTGGAAGTATACTTTTGAAACTCCATGTAGCCTTCATTTCCCAATTTTTCTTTCCTTATAAAATCTTGATCATATAGAAATCCCCAACCCAGTCCAAATCTGTTTTCAGTCAACAACTTTTCACAAGATTCTAACGATTAAGTTCTTTCGGCATAGCATATAAACATTTTTCTTGAGAAACAGTAAACTGCAGTGAATAAAAATAGTCCATTTTCACTATCTAAGAATAATTGAATAGCACTTAGCAGAACTTACGATATTTGAGAGCCCGGTGTTTGCCCTGTCATAAGTGATAAGCCACCTGTAATTAAAAACAAGAATAACAAGGTAGAACAACGTAAAAGTTCTGATTTCTAAGGATACTAAAATGGATCCATGTTAAACCGGTAATGACTAAAATTATTTCAGGCCAAATTTACACTTGTTTATGTTACTAGCATATGTTAGTAATTGATAGAAAATAATCTTTCTATATATTATTCTGTTTAAATTTTCCTATTATAGTAAATGTTGATATATTAGTTTGTTCTCCAATATTTTCCCGTATTAGTGTATTGATTCAAGGCTATATATTGTATGCCTTGACCTATCCCTAATTGAGATGAACATTCTACTATTCATTGTGTATGGATTGTCTCCTTTTGTTTCTTTCAATTTATGATCGCATATCACAGCCTTTAGTGTAGATCAAAAGGGAGATTTTATTTCAATTGAAGATTACCCTGACTCAGAGCCTAAAGCCTTGTATTTATAGGCTTTTAAGTACAAGCTAACCAATTAACTAACTCACGTAACAATAAACTAATGTCAGCCGACAGCCTATAATCAACCGGTAAACAACACAACCTTCAAAACATAATTAAAACAAAACATCTCAAAGAGATTACAAGAATGCTCCTATCTGGATTTGACAAACTGGGTACATCATAATGTTCTCTACGATACCTTAAGTTCACTGGTTCTCTTGGAATAACATTTACTCGCTCTCCTACCGTCACCACATTTTTGCAGCTTGTGCACCAAGTTCACAGTTTGGGGATCATAGAATATAATATTTTTTTTGTATTATTTCTATTTAGATTTTAATATTATGGCAAAAATTGATGTATTATTTTATTCTTCAATATTTTCCCTTATTTGTGTATTAATTCAAGGCCATATGCCGTTCATTCTACTATTCATTGCGTATGTGTATTGACTCCTTTAGTTTCTCTCTTTATGAGTAATCTAAATTTTAATACGTTTAGTAACTCATACCAAGGTTTTTATATTTGACTAAGGTTTAACAAGTCTTTTCAAAAAGTATAAGCAAAACAAATAATCGCAAACAAGCTTAATTTTTTAAAAACATAAATTTTAACTAAATCGTAATCAACTGGACTTGGGAGCGAAGGAACTGGTTACCTTGTCCTGCAGTTGGAATAAATGGTGCTGGATTTTGAGAAAACCATGGTTGAGAACCACCAACTAAGGTGGATGGCAATTGTGCATTAGGGAGAGCAGACTGCAAAGAGCTCATGTCTAAAAACTGCAAAATGCAAAAAAGTAGAGAATTACTATGATTAGATCATCCGTGTCTTAAATCAAAGACATTTATTGACTATGAATAGACTATATAACAAGGAAAAGAAAAAGCATCCAGAATTATAAAGAAAATGGTTAAATAACTCCTACATTACCCAAATAAGAAAAAGAGAAAAAATCTACCAAGTTGTCATGTTAGGCTAACGTTAAGAAATCACCATATTTGTCTTTAAAGTTTCTGAGGTTTCTTTCTAGAGACAACCAAGAGAAATAAAAAAAAGGGCACAAATTCAGAAGGTGGAGAAAAGTTCGTCAAAAAGATGATATCAATTCATCGCACTGATGGAATTAATCTGCTTATACAGTAATACCCAACATTTGCATATTATATACTCCACGAAGATGGAAACTAAAGGTCGCTAGTAAGAGATCACAAAAAATATCCTTGCTTGGACTGGGTGGGGCTTTTTTTTTTCTCATTTTTATTTTGGATCTAGAGAAATGATAGAATTTTCAACAACGAAGAGAAATCCGATGTTTCTTAGATTCTCTATCCTCTGTGGCTCTTTCTTGGTGTAAACTATTTTCTCCTTTCAACAATTATTGAATAAATACTCTGCTTCTCCTTCCAACAATCATGGAATAAATATTAGTATTACCATCCTCAATCTGAACTATTTTTTGATTAAAACATTTCTCTGGAAGACATGAATTCTCAAAGAGGTAATTGGAAAGTTGTTATAACATCATGTACAAAATCAAAACTTTTTAAAATTGAAGAAGCGCCCAGACATAAGTATTCAGCCAAAAAATAATAAATTTTTTTTAATTGAAACACTTCCCAAATTTCATTCACTGGATAGTTCTCAAATAGAGTGGACATAGAAGTACAAATAAGATCTTCTGGACTGCCTTATATGGAACAGACTTTTGGAATGAAAAGGCATAGCTAACTGGAATTAGATGGTGACAAAAGTATAGCCTCTTCAGCAGATGGATACTGAGCGCAGACCAAAGGTGGAATTGTTCTGACCTCTCAAACTGATGAAGTGAGAGAGGTTATAGATTACTTCAAAAATTTTACATTGTGGATCTAATAGTCCCCAAGATTTGTGCCGAATAACCCAAATGGAGTCCTACTATACTGTTAGTGTGAACTGAAAAAGCATGATTGGAAGAACCTTATGAAGGAGAAGTTTACTTGGTTCTCTCCTAAGCTTTTTGTGAAGCATGCAACTTCAGATAATCATAAATTGAACGTTATTTGGCAAGTTGTGCACCCAAAATGGTCAAGGTTTTCTTGCTTCTCTTTTGAGAGGCTAAATATGTATCGTATAATCCAAAGAATTCTAACAATCATGAGTTGACCTAGTGGTAAATAAAGAGCATGACTCTGAAAAAGGGCTAACAGCCATAGGTCATGGGTTCAATCTATGGTAGCTACCTACCTAAGATTTAATATCCTAAGTATTTCCTTAACACTAAATGTTGTAGGGTCAAACGGGTTGTCCCGAAAACAAAAATAATAATCCAAAGAATTCTTCATAATTCAGCCCTTTTTCCTAACTGGTGTGTTCTTTGCCAAAAAAGTGGAGAAGCGTTGATGCATATCTTCTTCTTATGTCCGTTTGCTGTGCTAGCCTGCTAGTTGTTCAGATAGGTTATTTAGTTTACTCAATATTCAATGTATTGACCCAACAAAGCTTCGGATGCTCTCCTTCAACTCATCGAAGGCCTTCATTTCAAAGCTTAGACGAAAATCCTTTGTTCCAATGGTGCCTTTCCCCTCCTCTAGAGGCTTCAGTTTGAAAGGAATTCTAATATTTTTGTGGTTAAGAAACGAAAAGAGATGTCTTTTAGGCTATGGTTACTCTTTTTGCTCTTAGTTGGTATTTTACTTCTTTCTTTTTTTATTTATTTTTTATTTTTTTTGTAATTGTAGCCTAATGCAGATTTACACCCGTTGGGCCTCTCTTATGTAACCTGTTGGTGTGCAGGGATATCTTACCTTCCCCTCGTTTTGTAATTCTCTCTTTTGATAATGAAAGTTATGTTTCTTAGCAGTTAAAAACCTTGGAAGCTTAAAATTGCTTGACCTTGACAAATCTAGGGCCAAGTTTCTGAAAAGAGAGAACAAATTTTGAATCTGCTTTGTTGGTGTTCAAAGACATTTTTAAGAAAGGCTCAATAGGTGCCGATGAGTCTGACATCTATTTATCCTAAGAAGAGCACCAGAATAAGTGACTACAGACCAATCAGCTTGACCACCCCTGCATAAATTGGAAGCTAATGTCTTATAGGAAAGATTGAAGACCAATCTGGAATAAATTTATTGTACATCCATAACCTGGGTCATAATAATCTTCCTATCAGACAACAATGTTCCAATACTGTAATATATGATACAGGTCCATTTTGGATAAGAACGTTACACGCCTTCTGCATTTAATCTACATACCAAAAAAAGTTATCAATTTCTTTAAAACTCAGAAAAAGAATAGGTGCAAATTATTGTATTATAGTTGTTTGTCATTTGCAAGGGAAAACAGGGTGTTGTCCATTATATATCATTTCTAAGATCATAACAGTTACATTTGGTATAGAAGGTGTATAAAAAATAGCAACTAATTATTTCTTCAAGAAATAACATTTTATGTTCAAGAATATACTTAGGCTTTACCCATATTAAAGAGGATGTTAACATGGTTAGAACTTCATACAAGCCAATGATACAGAAAGTATTTTCTTGTAAGAGTTCGTCTTCTTAATCCTTTCAGTCCAATATTATATGGATCCAAAATATCAGCAGAAAAATTATACCATATTTGTTTGCTCCATATCTGGATCATATGGAAGGTCAAATGGGTTTGTCGATTTACAGCTGGTCATCTGTGTACCTCTCTCTACCTGCAAAGAGCATTCAAGTTATAAAATCGAATCATCTACTCATGAAAGAGAACATATGCAGACGTATTTAGCTTGGTACGCTAGTTTTATGTACCTCTGTAACTCCAAATAACAAATGTCCATCGGAAGAAGGCAGGAACTCTTGACCTGGAACTTGAAGCTCAGTATTTTGCTTACTACCCTGTAGGGAGAGATCTGTGATAGCATCTTCAAATGCATTCCAAGACGCCTTATCAATAACAGATACAAGACAAGTAAGTTTCTTTCCATTTACAGCATAATATTAAATAGAAATTGCATCATGAACCTAGTACATCAGGAGTTTTCTTGTCAAGATTCAAGAAGATTCTGCTTACATCAGCGTTCGTCACATCAGCTGGAGCTTGAGCATTAGGCAAGTCATTATGCCATTGACTACTTGCTAATAAAGACGGATCATGAGCAATGTAATTTGGAGTGGACGGCCACTGGACAACATCACTAGAAGATAAGAAAGGATCGAACTTTCCCAACGCACCTTCATTAGAAGGAGGATCAAGCTTTCCAAAAGCCCCTTCATTGGAAGGATTCTTCACAACATTAACATTAACAGAACTAGGAACAGATGATGTTGTCTGAGGTGTATCAAATGTGGCCCATCCTTCATTTTTGGGGACTGCCGATTCTAATGGCATTTTATCCGATGCTGCTGGATGCTGTGGATTAGTCTCAGGAAAAAATTGCAGGGATTGAGGTGGTGGTGACCTTTGTTGAGGTTGATCTTCAAAAAAGGATGGTGATGCAGATGACAACTGAAACAAATCCACTGGTAGAGCAGGCAGTGATGCCTGTGACTGGAACAAGTCAACAGTTGAAGTTACAGCAGAGACAGGTTTTGGTGCAAATGGTTCTTCAAAAAAACTTAAATTAATGGAAACTCCAGGAACAGATGACTGCTGAGAACTAGGCATCTTATCCAGATTGTTGTGTGCAATTGGCTCCGGTTCCAACACACTATCCGTTAAGCCAGCTGAATTATATGACTTCAGAGATGCGGAGTTGCTGTCTATTGAACCAAAGCTACCTGAAGACATTGTTCTCTTGGAAAAATAAAAATAAAATTGAGAAGACGTCAAAATCATTTGAATAGTCAACAACATGGACATAAAATTAAAATAGAAATAGTAGTAATAGAAGTAATAATAATAATAATCAAAGAGAAGTATTAAATCCCTTTAAGATATTGAAGGAAATCACAAACTCAACATAGGTACCAGTTCTTAATCTTCAATCATTTTCTTAAGATGTTTATGTGCTTAAGAGATCTGAAATTTTAGGGACATATTCAGTATTCCTTTGCTCACTCCTAGTCACCTTCTCTTGCCAATGTCACTCTTTAATACTTACTTTATTTTCTTAAAGTTAAAAGAATGATCTTTTACTTGGTCTGTGGCACGCAGGTAAAGTAATTCCATTAGGAACATTTGAGGCACCTTCTTCTTGCCTTAAAGCTCAATGATGCATCTACTATAAACATCGTGCAAGAAATGCATATGTCAGCATCTCTTTTATTTCATTCACCCCTATTCCACAAATTCACTACATTCATATCTTTTGGGGCTTCCAATGCCTTGCCCAGCTTAAGCCGCAATGATAATATCCCTATTATTCTTGGATAAGAAATTAAAAATTTAAAAAAAAAAAAAAAGGGAAGGAAGAAGAAGAAGAAGAAGAAGAAAGCAATATCGAAGGGGTTTATATTTAACTGTCTAAGATGGATAAAAAATTCCACTTGCGTATCCCTTTGACCTTGATCAGTAAGTTACATAAATTAAGTATTTTCTATATCACATTGTGGATTCCTCGCCTAATATGCCAAGTGTCTAATTTGACTGGAAAAAAATGTTGCAAAGAGAATATATCATTATTATGAAAACCAGCATATTAGACATCTATTTAAATATTACTCAAAAAGGTAAATTTTAAAAATACCTGTGGCCGTGAGATTCCATATGCATCTTTATGGCCATTCGCCTCGGCAGACATGCTACCTATCTGATGTCTTGTATCTTCATTAAGCATATCTCTAGCACAGTGAAAAGGTGGACTGCTAAATCCTGAGTCCTTCTGAAAATTTGGTGAATGAGCACCAGATCTGAAAGGGTCACCTCCACTAGAGACGGAAAAATCTGAAACCCTTGAAGCATATCCCTCATTAGCAAACCTATCCTCATAGGTTTGATCATTTAAGCGACCAGGACTAAAGACTGAACTAGACACTTTCCCCTCATATCGACCTCGATCTGAACCAGGTTTCCTGGTAAGTGAAGCAGCTTGCTTTCCATATTTCCTATCTTCATATTGATAATCATAAGGTGGACTTTGGGAGTAAGAATGATAAGAACTGGCTCGTCTGGTCTCATCTTCATGGATTCTGTGACTCTGCAAGAGAAAACTGAAAATTAAAATGAGCTAAGAAGAAAATGACTGATTCAGGCCACATTTACACGCTATGCAAAAAGAAATTCTTAATTCTTAATTCAAGTGCATTACAGAAAAAAACGTTGTGTATTTTTAATCATGTTAGTTTCCCTCTTGTACCAATTTTTTTTTTATAAGAAACCAAACTTCCATTAAGAAATAATAATAATAATAATAATATATCAAGAAAAAACAGCCCACATGAAAGGAACCCTACCTATCAAAAGCAGTTCCAGTCCAAAAGAATAACACATAACTGATAATTACAAAAGGCCTTGGAGGCCACCGCCCATAAGAAAGTTAAACCTTACATTATCCCCAAAGAACACCCCAAGACTGATCAATCTCTCTTGCACCATAAAAATAAAATAACACACTTATCCACAATTATCAGTAGAGTACACAAAAAATCTGAAAGCATGGGTTCATGAAAATACCTGCATATCTCTAGGAGGTTTCTCGGATGTTCTTCCACCAGCATATTTTCTATCAACATATACATTCTTTATAAATTCCCGAATTTTGTCGATGTTGCTGCAAGATTGAGTATATATCATGTAAGCTCTTTAGTTTACTATCAAAAGCTCATCATCTTAGGAACAAATGAAAAATTATTGTACCTGTTAACTGGCAATCGCTGCCTTTGGAAGTCCCAATCCTTTAAATAGGTTTCCCTTGCTCGCTAGAAAGATAATTTTAAAAAAAATTAAGGGAAAGAATATCCATGTAAAAGAAGGAAAACGCAACATTTTTTAATTACCTGGTTGCCACCATTTTGAAGTGCTTCAACTTCTTGGAAAGTAAACTTGGCCATTGATACTGACTTAACTCGATGAGTAAACTCACGACTTTTGTACAATAAAGGTCGAAAAAAAAAGTTTTAAGAAAATGAAATATAGGAATAATAAAAATAATCATCTTACTCTACAAGGTTCAAACACATTATTCAAAGAATTTTTGCTAACACTTAATCTTACTCGATAAGATAGCTCAATACATCAAGAAAATTGAAAGATTCTAATTATCATAACATTTTTAATCAGATACAAGAATTTCACTAATTCTTTCAGGCAAAATAATAGAGCAATAATTAACGAAATGTTTATATGTCATGCCAAATGTATCATTTTCATTGTGGAGACAACGTCCAACCTTGCCAACATCATAAGTTGAAAAAACATCACAGTCTTGATTCCAGAGAGTTCAGAAAAATATTGAATAGATGAACTAAAACTCCTATATCATTAACAGCCTCAAATACAGCAATGAAAGAAAAGCATTTAAAAGGCAATAGAATCTCATAGAATAAAAGAACGAGTCAGCTGAATATATGCATGTGAAAATAAATGTAGGAACGAATATATGCGTGCATCCATGGTGGCCACTTACCTAGGATTTAATATAAATCCTACGGGTAAGTTGGCAACCCGCCTGTTGTAGGGTCGGGTGGGTTGTCCCGTGAGATTAGTCGAGGTGCGCGTAAGCTGGCCCGGACACTCACGGATATAAAAAAAATATATATATATATGCGTGCATCCAAAGTTTAAAATAAAAGTACAGAATAGGAAGAACTTTTAATTTCCCAACCAACTATAATGATCGATGACCAAAAATAATGTCAAAAACGTCAATAAATATAACTTCAATCATTAGAACGTGTACTCATAGTCAAGTCCTGTCGACTAAAGCTCCAAATTTGCAGGCTTGCCGAAAAAAGAAGATAAAATCCATTCATCAACATAGTTAAAGAAAACGAGATACTCACTGTATTCCACTGCAAGTCATACAAACAAAAGTCCAAAAGTTTGTACATACATACTGAGGACCCTGTAAAATAAAATGGCCGAAAGGTCAGAAACAAGATAAAACTTATCTAAGAAGAAAAGGATCACTGAAATGTTAAAATGCAACTCTAAAGAACATCTAACTTTGGAACACTAGTACAGGACGATGAATAATTCGTCGGACTAAACGTAAATGGGTGTACTCAAAGCATCGAATACGGTTCCAAATTCAAAATTTACAAGTTTTTTTATATAATCATTTTCACTTCCCGCGAGAACAAGCCACCACCAGAAGAATTTCCAGCTGAAACGTACTCAAGAAAGCGAAAGATAAACTGGAGTTGACAGAAAGGAATAAATTGGATGAAAAATCATTTTCATCAACATCAAGAAAGAGAAAGGAGACGAAATTTCCATTTACCAGGCCATTACAGTTAATACACCTCCTATTTGGTGGAAGCTTCATAAGGCCTCTAATAATCCTCTCGTTCCGCTCCTCCTCCTTCCTACTCCCCATTGCTACAAAGACGAAGAAAGATCTAGGGTTTTCAAAACAAACAGTAGAACAAATGAATCGAATAAAATTCCCAATAGGAAACAGTTGCGCAGAAGAATTCAAGAAAAACTTCGGAAGTTCTTCAAATCAACACGAGAAGGAAGAATCAACTTCAGTCAGCTGGAAGTCGATTGATGATTGCATCATTGATTGATTATCAGAATGAACAGTGGTGTTCGAATTTTAAAATTGATTTGTGAGAAAAATAATTGAAAGTAATTAGACGTTTGAAGTTCACGATTGGGTATATGTGTCCGCCGAATCACACGCTCACAATTACAGTTATCAATCAAATTTTTTAATGCTACATTTTATTGTTGAAATAATTATTTATTTATTTATTTATTTTATTGTTCTGTTTACTTGAGAAAAAAAAAATGTATTAAGTCAATGAAATTGAGAAAAATAAATTATTGAGTCAATGGATAATGAAATTGACAGAAATAAAAAATATATAAAAAATTGAGATAATGGGTCAATTTCAAACTTTGAAGAGAATTTATTAAATCTTAAAATAATTAAGCTTAGTTTTATAACAATTCCCTTTTTAGTTTTGTGTTTCTAAAACTTTTGTTTTTTTTTTCAATATTTTAATTATGATTTCCACCTTTATTAAATATATACTTAAATTTTTTATGATATTTTTTTAAAAAAGGTTTTCTGAAAATTATTTACCTACAGTAACTATTTAGTTTTGGTTTTTAAAATTAAGGTTGTAAATCCTACCCCCACCTTCATGTTTCTTTTATTTTGTTATATGTTTTTCTACCCATATTTTAAAAACCAAACCAACATTTGAAAAAAAAATAGTATCAAATAACTTCATTTTGTTTTAAAATTTGACTAAGAATTGTGTTTTCTTAAAAAAAAAAAAATATATATATATATATATATATATATATATATATATATATATATATATATATTAGAGAAAAAAGAAAAAACATATATAAATTTTAAAACAAAAAACTAAAAACAAAATCGTTACCAAATTTGATCATATTTTTTTGAAGTTTTAAATTTTGTTTGGTTTTTTAAAACATTAATAGAGTGTAAAACAAAATATAAATACTTATGAATAAAAATAGTGTCTCAATTTTCAAAAATTAAAAATCAAATTGTAAGCAAACAACATAGATAAATTTAAGTTTGGTAAACATTTTCAATTGTGAGAATATATAAGAACGTGTAAAATTTATATTTCTTTAAGGAAAAAATTAGGGAGATTACTATGAACAGAAAAAATATCAAACTATTTACAAATATAGAAAAATTTTACTGTCTATCAGCGATAGATTCTATCGCGGTATATTGCTGATAGATAGTGAAATTTTTCTATATTTATAAATAATTTGACTCATTTTTCTATATTTAAAAGTTGCCCAAAAAATTACTATTATCTTAATTACTAAGGATCAAATGACCTACCAAATACTTGTAGATATGAAATTTCAGTTCTTAGTAAAGATTTCTTTCTAAATGGTTCTAAGTTCAAATACTCTCACCCCATATTTAGGATACAATATTTTAGAAAGGAAAAGTTGCACATACGTTTGTTACAATTACACCTATAAACTTTTGATTTGATCAATCACCTTCTAAAACTTTGAATTTTATTCTAAAAAAACTAAAATTTCATTCAAACCAGAAAAAGTGAGTATATAACCCTCTTGATTAAGCTAAGAGTAGAACCACTCAAAGTAATTACAATTCCAGAAAAATAACATTTCTTCTCTAAATTAAAGGACGAGGATTAAACAAAAGAGACATCGATGGTCACTCGAGCAAGGAAATGCGTCAATTTGTTGTCCTTTCTATGACATTTAGAAAAAAAGAACTTTACTCTCGTTAACTCAACAATCTCTGAAATTGCCTCCACATTGTTTTTTATTTCAAAAATTGTCAACATAATTGTGCTTGAACACATTTATAATGTCGAAAGAGTCAGATTCAACTCAAAGAGAAGGAGGAGGGCCTTCCCAGAAACTTTGAAATTTATTACAATTCCACCTATGAATTTATTAATTTGTTTTTACAATTAATATCCATACATCTTAAAATTGAAAGTGCACGTTAAAATTGGACGTCGTCAAAGTTAAATTTATGTAATTAAAACTAAAATTGCTATCAGATGAGACTAAAATGATTATTAATTGAAGCGTAAACACTTAAATATTGAGAATCATACAGATAAAAGAGCCAAACCTGAATGGAAGTTAGTTCAAAATTAACCATCAAACACAATTTAAAGTTTTTTTAAAAAAAACATAATAAATTAACTTTTTCAAAAATTTAATCACCACTAAATTTGAATATGTAAGGAAAAAGTATAATGTTCATAGTTTAAATGAGGCCAAGTTAAACGTTCCTCCACTCATTCTTATCTTCTATCTGAAGAGGTTGTCAATCATTCTCCACAAATTCAAAGTGGGTGCTGGTTTTTCAATCTTCAATAAAAACTTAATTTTTCTATATATGCTTTCAATTTATGATTCAAATCTTATTCCCTTTGATTTTAAGATCAAATTAAAAGTAAACTAAAAAAATGATGATGGTGAAATTAAAAGCATTTAAACAAGTTGCCAGTAAATTTTAGGAGTTGTTAGGGGCCGTAATGGAATGAATTTGGATTGTAATGTAATCTAAAATTCAAGTTTGGATAGAGCGTTTTAGGCTCGATTTGTAATATTAAACTCAATTTATTCTGACAATTTTTAACCAAACTCTCTTTTCTACCGTTTTCACATTTCACAATCTCATATTTGTTGTCAAAGAAAGGTATTTTGAATGATTTGAATAAGAGACGCTTATAGTTAATATAATAACTATTATTTATTAATAGTAAATTAGAAATTAGTTTTAATATTAATTTATATTCCAACCCTCCTAAACAAACTCTTAATATTATCATATAACCCTAAGTTAATAGAAAAACAAAAACTTTAATATTATCAAATAATAATAACCCTCGGTTAATTGTTTTCATCTGGTGTATCTTTGTAGCTTTTTTTTTTTTTTTTTGGAATTTTTTGGTAAGTTCATACACATTTTTTTTTTAAAATGTAGTTGTGAAGAGATGTTGATTTTATCATGTACTTAAATTTAAAAATTAGTTGCATTTAGTTAAAATTTTAAAATCTAAATACATGGCGCCTAAGCAAATTCTTCTCATTACATTTATAAGAATTTAATCTTACTTCCTTTTCTTTAAGGCTTTTTCTTTTCTTTTCTATTTTTTTTAGTACGATAAAGCGAGCAATGAAAATTTAAACCTCCAATTTAAAAGAAACGAGTACATGTTCAACGACAAACTAATTTATATTTTGGAACACTATTTTATCTTTATTTTTAATTCTACATAAAATAAAATATATGTTATACCATTCCTTGTAATTTTATATTTTAGTTAGAAATAATTTAAGTTCATCCATTTTTTCATATACGTATATATATTGTTATACGTTAATTTTGTTTTTCTCCCTCAGATTATTATACCACTTAATTGGCACGCATTATCCAATATACCTAAAACACGATAATTTGTATAATTAATAAATATCATCTATATCAATAACAATTAAATGTGAATAGTTAAAAAAGAGAAATTATTATAAATGAAAAAAATATCAAACTATTTACAAATATAGAAAATTTTTATTGTTTATCCGCAATAGACTGCGATAGACTTCTATCGATGAGCAATAAAAGTCTGTGGCTGATAGACATTGAATTTTTTCTATATTTATAAATATTTTGGTTATTTTTTTATATTTGAAAACAACCCTAAAAAATTAGAAAAACTCGAAAAACCAAAAACAAAACATTGATTAAAACCAAACAAAAACACAAACACTTCCAAGATCAAAATTCCAAACACACTAAAAAATTCATCATTCCCACAATGACCATTCCTTTTTACACGCTGAAAATGGAACTCATCAATACATCAACTCCACACTCCAATCTAATGCTCTTTCCATATTAAGCACCAAATTGGACCAACAATATAAATTGCATTATTGTATATATAAATCAAACAAGAGAGAGCTTAAGCAAGCAAAATAAGGCAAAGAAAAATAGGGCCCGCTTTTCGATCCCTCGATGGCGATTGTCATGGTGGCCATAGCCCTCACCGTCGTGCTCAGTTCGAGCTCGTTAGTCACGACTAATCAATCGGTAGATCACGATCGAATCACTTCCTTGCCGAACCAGCCTACAACAACGAATTTCCATCAGTTCAGCGGATACATTACTGTGGACGAGAAGGAAGGGCGAGCTCTGTTTTATTATTTTGTTGAAGCTGAGTCTAGGGCTTCTTCTAAGCCCCTTGTTCTTTGGTTCAATGGAGGTATTTTAAAGAATAAAAAATTTACTTATACATGCATGAAAATTTGCATGGCCATTATGGGATTTCAGTTTTTTTCTTAAGAATAAGAAATATTTAATTTCTATTTGATCTCTAAGTTTGAAAATGTTTCATTTACGGTAGTTCATAATTTTTAGTTTAATTTCAGTTTTGTTACGTTGTTTTAAAATGTTACACTTTTTCTCATGAATTTAGAGTTTAGTTTTCATTTAGTTCAAGCTTGGTTTTAATATTTTATACTCTTACCTCAAAATTTTCACTAATGCTCACTTTTGGACTTGGCCGTTAACTTCAAATTAATTATAATGTGAAATTTTTAGGGTTGTTTTCAAAATGGAAAAAATATTAAACTATTTACAAATATAGAAAATTTTCACTGTCTATCCACAATAGACTTCTATCGCTCAGTAATAAAAGTATATCGCGATCTATTGCTGATCGACTGTGAAATTTTTCTGTATTTGTAAATAGTTTGATATTTTTTCATTTATAATAATTTCTCAAGTTTTTAATAGTGATGGAAGTTTATAAAAAAAAATATTTAATCACAATTAATTTAATTCTTTTAGATTTAATCGGTAGACGTTAGCATAGCACGAATGATCGAAAGTGAGTATTTGTTAAAAAATCAAAGGTAAGAGTGTAAATCATGAAATTTAGAGACTAAATTGAAAGCATTTACTCGTAAGGAAACTAAAATAAGAATTAAAAAACTAATTAATAGACATATAATATTTATGTTATGGGATACTGTTTTTATTTTTTATTTTTTTTTTTATTTTTTAGAAAGAAAAATCATTCATTAACGCCACAAGGCAGCAAATAGAAAATGACTACAACAACCCGGTCAGGTAAGGGTTTAGACCAAACAATAATAAATTTAATATTATTTAAATTAATAAATCAAATTAAGGAAACTCCCGAGAAAGAATTATAATAGATAGATTAAATAATAAAAAATTATAAAATAAAAGAGAGTTTCTTACCTATAGTGTTTTGTGTACTCGTAATTGATAAAACTTTCGATTAGTAATTGTATTAATTTAAACTCTTAATTTTTATAAGTATATCAATTTATATCTTTTTTTTAATTTTATTGTGTGAAACTTATAATTTAAATCAATTAAATACATAAATTTTCTTAACTAAGTCAATTTAGTCGTTCATTACAATTATTTCTTAAAATCATTTATGCATTAAGTCTCAAATGGATAGAGTTCTTCAAATATTGTTTTTACAAAATAGACGACTAGAGTAAGTGCACAGATAATTTTTAAAGAAAATTTTGTCTAAGAGTCTAAATTGTTCATTTATGAAAGTTTAGGGGTTTGGTTGATGTAATTATAAGTTTCACATGAAACTTTTTTTTCTGAATGAAACATAATGAATGGTGTAAATTGATAAGTTCATAAAAGTTCAGGGTTTAAATTGATACAACCACTACAGTTTAGAGGTATATATTGATATTTTTCCTATAAATTAATATCCTTCTTGTGATATGATGTGATAGAACATATATTTCATAGATTCACAAAAAAAAAAATCATTAATTTTATGAAATAGGTGTGCTAACTCGGAAAAATTGAAACCTACCAACTTCATAAATATTACACACGAAATAACTTAACATTGTATAATAGGAGTAGAGAAATTTGAAGCACAAACCTCTTATCACTAACACATTTGTATGTGAGACGCCCAACTTTAACAAATAACTCAACATTCTTAAAATTGGAATCATAAAAATGCTATCATGCTAATAATGGACTTGACAACCTCATTAGGGCCGGAAAAAAAAAATTCTTTTTGAAATTCATTTTTCATTTTTTTTAACGCTTAAAGTATGATAATAAAAAATTAAAAAAAGCATAATTTAACTGATATACGAGTGTTAGTAATCACGATGTCTGTGATTCGAATCTCTAATCTGAATTATATTAAAAAATGCACGATAAAAAAAAACTTGATTATTTACCCTATCTAGAAAATAAATTGAAAGTTTCAGAACATTATGAATGAATTTTTGATATGACACAAACATCAGAAGAAAGCTATATATTTAATCTAAAATTCTATTAAATTTATATCTTAGTCTAATAATTTATTTATTTAATTATTTTATAAAAAAAACTTGATTATTTACCCTACCTAGAAAATAAATTGAAAGTTTCAGAACATTATGAATGAATTTTTGATATGACACAAACATTAGAAGAAAGCTATATATTTAATCTAAAATTCTATTAAATTTATATCTTCTTAATCTAATAATTTATTTATTTAATTATTTTTCTAGATTATATGGTTTATTTCAAGATGCAACTTATTTTTGGGTTTGTGTATTGAAATTAGATACATTGGCTGGATGTTCATCACTTGGAGGTGGAGCTTTTCTAGAGCATGGGCCATTTAAAGTTAATGGTGAAACTTTAATTAATAATCATTATAGTTGGAATACAGGTCACCTCCCACTTCCCTTCTTCTTGATTATATATATATATATATTTTTAATATAATGTTTTAATTCTTAGATTTTAGTATAAAACTATTTTAGTCATATTCAATTACAATATATTATAGATAATTAAGTGTTCAAAGCCGGTTATCTTATGTACTTTAATATTTTTGTAGTGAATTTCAAGAGCTGAGAGAAATATTTAATTTAATTAGTATAGTTTAGTCATATTTAATATTTGAAGAGCTAAGAGAAACAAAAAGATAGAAGCAAACAAAGAATTTGAGGCACTTAGAGAAATATTTAATTTAATTAGAATTTTTAATTATATTTAAAGGTAATTATTATAAATAATAAAATTGCTAAAAATATTTTTAAATATAACAAAATATCACTATAGACTATTATTTATCACCGTCTATCATTAATAGACAATAATATTTCGTTATATTTGTAAATAAATTGGTGCATTTTACTATATTTGAAAATTGTCCCATATTAAATATTTGAGAGGCTGAAAGACAAAAAGATGGAAGCAAACAAAGAATTTAAAGAGTTTTTTTTTTTTTTAATAATAAGGAGAATATAGACATTATGAAAGTTTAACATATATCATTCAAAAAAATGTTTTTCAACCTCAAAAATAGATTTCAGTTTAAGATACACTAAACCCAGAAAATAGAAAGTAATTTTAAAATAAGTATATATATATATAAAGAAATATATTTTTTTTTTAAAAAAAGACACAAAGATGCATATGTATTTATTTATTTATTTATTTATTATTATTATTATTATTATTATTATTATTATTATTATTTGTGCAGAAGCAAATATGTTATACGTAGAGTCGCCAGCAGGAGTTGGATTTTCGTACTCTAAAAATAAGTCTTTCTATTCAAACATAACCGACGTTATTTCAGGTTTGTAACATATAAGTACTAGAATTAAGTTCGTTTTTAATTTAAAGATTTTACTAAAAAAATGTTTTATTTTGAAAGCTCATGATAATTTTATCTTTCTACAACACTGGTTCGAGAAGTTTCCTCAATATAAGAAAAGAGATTTTTATATTGCTGGAGAAGCTTATGCAGGTATTATTGAGCTTACTTGGCTAATTAAATACAAATTTGTAATTATTATTTATTATTTATTTTATTTTATTTTTATTTGTTTTCTTTTTTCTGGTTTGTAACAGGAGGACATTATGTGCCATTACTTGCACAGCTCATTGTTAATTCAAATTTGAAGATCAAACTTAAGGGGATAGCCGTAAGTTTTCCTAAAATTAATTAATTAATTAATTAGGAAGATGATTTGATATTTTTAATTTTTATATTTTATTATATTATATTAGATTAAAATACTATTTTGGTCCTAATCCATTGGAGTTTGTTTAATTTTAATCTTTATACTTTTCAATTTTAGTCCATGTACTCTCAATAAATTTTATATTTAATCTTTTGATATTAATTTTTATCGAAATTGGTTAAATTATAATAATTAATTTAAGTAAGAAAATGCAATATGTGAAAATGTTTTCAAAATTTAGAGTAACAATGCTAGAAGATAATAAAATATTTTTGAAAAAGTTAACCATAAATTAGTAGTAGTTACTAAAAGTATAGAAACTAAAATTAAATATTCAAAAGTATACTAAAATTGAATAAGTTTCAAAATAAGTGAACCAAAATAATATTTTAAATTATGAGAGCAAATATCAATTTAAACCCTAAACTAATAATTGTATCAATTTAAACCCTGAATTTTAATAAGTATATCAATTTAAATCTTCTATATTTTAACACACTTTCAATTGATATACTTATGAAACTTAAGGTTTAAATTGATATATTTGTGAAAGTTTAAAATTTAAATTGATATAATTATTAGTTTGAAATTTAAATTGATATAATCCTCAAAGTTCGAGAGTTTAAATTATATAATTATTAGTTTAAGGTTTAAATTGATAAAGTAAATTCCCAAAATTATTATTTATTTATTTTTGAAATTCAAATACTCAATGACATAACAAGGCATTTGATTTGCTTTGATTGAACATGTGTTATAGTTGAAGAACTAAAAAAAAGAAAAGGCTGAAATGAAAGATTTGGATTGCAGATTGGAAATCCTCTTCTTGACATCCAAGTAGACGCGAATGCCCTAGGCCAGTACTGGTGGTCTCACGGCCTCGTCTCTGACGCCGGCTTCAACCTTCTCACTTCCGTCTGCAACGCCTCTCGTCTCGTCACCGAAGGAATCACTAATTCCCTCTCTCCCGATTGCATCTCCGTCGCCACTAACGTCTCCAAAGAACTCTCTCCCGCCATCGATTTCTTCGATGTTGCCGCCGGCGACGCCTGTCCCTCCGCCAACGCTTCGCAGTTCGGCAATCTCAATCGCACCGATCCTCTCCGCTCCACTCTGCTCCACAACTTCATCTATGGCCAGGTGATTCCACTTCTCGTTGCGATTTTTAGGGATTTTTTTGTGCTTTTTGCTCTGGCTGTGTGATTTGAAAATTGAAATTGCTGTTTGATTCAATGTTGCGTGTAGGCTGAACAGGTAGATCGAGATCCGTGTGCGGGAGATATTGTAGCGAGGTACTTGAATCGACAGGATGTTCAGAAAGCTCTCCATGCGAAGCTTGTTGGATTTTCGACATGGAGAATCTGCAGATTTAGGAAGTAATTCTGCGATTAACATTTTTTTTGGTTTTGAAATTTGTTTGTGAGATCTTGAGTTTGATTCTTAAAGTTAATTTTTGTTTTGTTAGAGAATGGAAATATGATTTGAGGAACAGATTGGTGCCGACGATTGATGTTGTTGGCGCGCTCGTGAAGTCTAAAATTCGAGTACTCGTCTACAGGTATGCTAACCTCTGCTAACTATAAGTGCTTTAATTTTAGAAAAAATACTCCATCAAATTCTTCTTACCTTTATTTATTTATTTATATATATATATATAAATAATGAAAGTGAGATGCATGAAGATTTTTAAGTATTACTTTTAATTTTTTAGTCTATATAAATATTTATTTTGATTGTTGTATTTTAGAAAATGATTATTTTAATTCGTTCATTTTCAATCTTAAAAATTGAGTATGATATTTTATTCACTAAACTTTTTAACAAGTAATTATAGATCTTTGAGTAAAATATTTTTTTTTCCTAGATTTTGGGTTTAGTTTTCATTGATTCATAGGTTTCATGGTGTTACAGTTTTGGTCTTTAAATTTAGAGTTTGATTTCAATTTAATTCCTAAGTTTCAAAATGTTAAGAAAAAAATTCACTAAATACTCATTTTTAGTGGTTAGTGTTATATTATATTAATTAATTTAAAGAGTAATTATTTTAAATGGCAAAACGATTAGAAATCTTTTCAAATATAGTAAAATGTCACTATCTATCAAGATACTGATAGACATCTAAAAATGATGGACACCGATAGATGTTTATCACTGTCTATCACTGATAGACAGTGACATTTTGTTATATTTGTAAATAAGTTTGCTCATTTTACTATATTTGAAAACACCTCTAATTTAAAAGAATTAAAAGAATTATAATTAATTATGTTTTACTATTTTTTCCATCAATATTAAAATTATTTTTTTAATTTCACTTCATAATTATTTTAAATTAATTAATAGACATTAACACTAAAATGGTAAGTGAGTATTTAGGGAAAAATCAAAGTTAAAAGTATAAATCTTAAAATTTAGGAACCAAAGTGAAATACAACTCAAAACTTTTAAAGACTTAAAGTGTAACACTTTAAAATTAAAGAACTCAATTGAAATCAAACACAGAACTTAAGAACCAAATGTAACATTTTAAAACCTATAGACCAAATAGAAATTAAACCTAAGAGGTCATGAGTTCAATCCATGGTGGCCACCTACTTAGGAATAAATTTTCTACGAGTTTCCTTGACACCCAAATGTTGTAGGGTCAGGCGGGTTGTCCTGTGAGTTTAGTCGAGGTGCGCGTAAGCTGGCCCGGACACTCACGGATATAAAAAAAAAATGAAACCTAAAATTTAGGGGTCTTTTCACAAATAGAAAAAAAAAACAAAACTAATTACACATATAGAAAAAAGCCCACTCCATGCTTTTCTATTTCTCACTTTTTTTTTCTATATGTGTAATTAGTTTTATTTTTTTTCTATACACAATAATTTCCCTAAAATTTATGGACTAAAAATTTTTTTTCCGAATTTTTATTAAAGGATTCTCATTGTATATAAATTGATGTTAAAATTTTGCAAACAAAAATCAAAATGATCACTTTCTAAAAGTACATGGACGAAAATAGACATTCTAAAAATACAAGAACTAAAATGGAAAAAGAAAATAGAAAATTTTAAGACTTTAAATGAATGTTTTAAAAGTGCAAAGATCAAAATTAATGAGGCTAAAAATATATAAAAATATATAGATGAAAATAATATTTAAACCCTATGAATTAGACACTAAGTTGAAAGTTGTAATGAGTTGATTTATGGAAGGAAAGATTTGAGTTATTGTTATTGAAATGTGGCAGTGGAGATCAAGATTCGGCTTTACCATTTAGTGGGACTCGGACATTGGTGAATTCACTCGCGAAGTCATTGGATCTGTGCTCGACTGGGCGTTACAGACCGTGGTTTTCTGATAAAAAGGTTAGCCAAAATTCTACTTTTTTTTTTTTTTAAAGAAATTACTCTTTGTTTTTTCATAATCTCTTCTATTTTATTTTTCACCTTTTTTTATAAAACCCAGACTGAGTTCTTAGTTTTTTTTTTTAAAAAAAAAAAATTGATGACTATACATGTGTATATTTTAGTTTGAAGGTTTCATTGGATACTAGTAATTTTTTTTTATAGGAAGTAACAAACTTAAGGGAATGTCAGTAATTTTTTTTAAAAGGGAAAATATCTTTTAGGTGGTGTTTAGAGAATTGAGTTGAGTTATGAAGTCTGGAGTTAATATGTTGGAGTTTGTAAATTTTCGATAAATGTGCAAAATAGAGAAAGAGGGGAGGATATTTTTTTTTTTATATTTGTCCAAATTTAGTTCATATACTTTCGATAAATCTTTTTTTTCTCTCTGAGATATACTTTCGATAAATCTTAAATTTTGACCTTCAAAGTTATTTTTCTATATCGAAATTAATTCAATAACAACAATAATTTCATATACAAAATAATTTCTATGTGAATATATTTTTGAAATCTATAAAGGGAATAATTTAACTATTATTTTCTTTTTAAAAAAATCAACAATAAACTAACCATAGAGACTATTTTAAAATTTATTGAAAATACAAAAATTAAATTTGGACATTTAAAAATATGAGACTAAAATTGTATTTTAACCTACAATTCACTAGTGCGTATAAGGCTTTTTTTCTCTCTCCTCAAAATAGAAATATACAAACAAGATAATTATTAGAGTGGCATTAAGGACCCGTTTTGATTAACTTGAAAAAAATGTTTTTCAAAAAATTCATTTTTATTTAAACTTTTTTGATAAAAACTGTTTAAAATACACTTAAAAATCTATGTTTAGTGATTGCTAAACATTCCAATTTTTTTCAAAATAACTTATTTTTTAAATTAAACACTTAAAAATTTATTTCAAACACGTCTTAAATCTTGTAATTTTGTTTGTTGAATTAGGTTGGGGGGTGGACTCAAGAATATGGTAAATTTTTATCTTTTGCCATTGTGAGAGGTGCATCTCAAAGAACAGCACAAACTCAGCCCAAGAGATCTCTACTACTTTTCAAGTCATTTTTGGCTGGAAAACCACTGCCAGAAGCTTGATTAGAATGAAAGAAAAACAAAAATCTGATGAAATAAAAAGGAATTTTCTTTTTCATACCTTCTTTTAGGGGCTATCAAAATATCAGCTTGAACATTTGAAGCTAATAAATGAACAATGGTTTTAATGGAGATCTTATCCATTGTTTTTTTTTTTTTTTGTTACTTTTTCCCTCTTTTGTTATCTTGTATCAATGTGATTTCAAGATATTGTTAGCTTGAAGAGATCTTGTTGAATGTTTCATCAACTTTTACAATTTTATGAAATTTAAGGTGTTTTAGTTTGGGATTGTTTTAAAGTATTTTAATAAGAAAGACTTTAGTAAGTGTAAGATACAATATACTCAAGATTAAATGAAAGAGGTTGGTTATAATTTTTTTTTTTTAAAAAAATGGATTATACATAGTGTGTAAACAAATTGTCTTATAAATTATTTGAATCAATGTAAAAAAGCGAAGAAAGAATTGGTTCAAAATCATTATCAAACATGTCTTTATTTGCTTAAAATCGATTTAAGACATGTTTGAAAGTAATTTTAAAATTTTTTAAAGTCATTTTTTTCATTTTCAAAATCACTATAAATATATTTTAAATCCTTTAAAATTAATTCTAATGATATGAAAATTGCATTTAAAAGTGTAGAATTTAACATTAAATTGATTTTAAGTGATTAAAAATGTGTTTTAAAATGATTTAAAAAATAACAAAAGTAATTATAACGATTTGAAAATCACTTCCCAACAATTCCTTAACGTTTAATTTTACATACTTCAAATGGTGAAAGGTATATTTTGAAATAATTTTGACCAGTGATAAATATAATTTAAATATTTTTTAAAAGGCCTTAAATTGAAATCAAAGTGAAAAGATTAAAGGTATGGATCTAAATTTTGTGGAGATCCATTGACTTTTAGAGATTTCATAATGATCAAACTCCCATCGTTAAAAATACAAACTTGATGATCTTACTTCGTCATATGACAAGCAATTTAAAATATAATTTTAACTATTTCAAAATCACTCTAAAGTTGAAGTTGAATGGTAAAAAATGCTTTAGCACATTAAAATATATTTCAAAATTTATATAATATTTGGACAAAAGATGAAAGTTATTGTAGAAGCATGTATTTATAGAATAACTGTTTTTACTCAAAAGCTTTTTTTAAAGTATCCTTCCAAAGTTTTCCTCAAACATCCTTTGATTAGAAACAAAAACGCAAGTTCTATTTCAAGTTTATTTTCAAATTAACCACATATATGAAATTTAAAATTAATCCATACGACACTTGAAAAATTTATAATTTATCCAGCATACAACATTTTAGGCAACAGTAAAATTTACTTCATCAACATTTATATTTTATTCAACACAATAAAAGAGGGAAAAAGATCAAGCATCAGATGAGCTAAGAAGAGTTAAGGAACAGTTTATTGTGAATAAAAGTTCTCTACTGAATAAGAAAACAGGGCAACAGATTACAAAACAGTGGCACTGCTGTATTTAACTTGTAATTTTCATGGCCTCACTAAGTTATATTACAGACCAGTATCATCCGTTATTGCTATCCAAAATAAGTCTGTTTGGCCCCTCTATCCATGTAGATTTTAAAGGCAGCAGGGTCTGGAAAGCTGAATCTAACATGTCAACTAAAAATCTTCTAGGCAGTACTCTAACCAGCTTCCAAACATATGGGAGAAAGGCTTACCTGGCCACAGTAAAATTTTGAGGTAGCCGAGAATTCGTCGAGCTTCCAAATTTTTATAGCATTACATTGGAAAAACCTAAATGTAGCCACCTAATTTTGCCATCAGCACGGACGAACCTCAGCTGCAACATGCTCTTTTAAATTGTTGGCAGGAGAAGATATACTAAAACTTCTACAGAATAAAAAAAAAAATTCTACTAATTTACATGATAATACAAATTCTGAAATGATCTCTTCAGTTGGCAAGTAAAATGTGTAGGGCTAACAACCCATTAAAGCTATTAACCCTTTTAAGTGAAGATTCGGCCCAAGTAAATTCTACCTGGGAACTTACTGCCTAGGGACAGGTGGTGGTGTCGACTGCTGGCCTTGCCCGTAAAAACCTATACCTGGTGGCCGATAAAATCCTGCTGAAGTTGGCTGTGACTGCTGTGGCTGCTGCAGCTGTTGCTGAGGTGGCTGAGATGTCGGCCTACTCAAACCCATCGCAATATGTGGAGGCAAAGGAGGTGGAGGTGGTAGAGAATATGCTCCAAAATTATACGGTAATACCCCCATTAATCCACCAGTCTGCACATATTGATTCACTGGTGGAGTTGAGGATAGAGACGGTGGTGCTGACGGAGGTGGTGGAGCAAATGAAGCTTGACTCGGGTTCCCCTGGGATACAGGTTGCCCGTTTGCTGATTGTGCAAGTGGCAAACTGGTTAATTGTTGTTGCATAGGTGTAATAAATGATGTGCCAACGCCATCTGAACTGCTGACATCAGAAATAGGCATTGGCTTCTCAAGTTTCTGTCGTTTCTCAGGAGAGAATATGGACAATGAAGAGAACCCAGATGATTTTAGGCTACCATTCATGGAAGCAGCTTCTTCTGCAACAAGGGATGAAAGAACAGAGGTAAGCATCTGTGCCGACGATGTAGAAGCAGCCAACTTTGCAGCAACGGCAGCAGCAGCAGCTCTCTTGTTTTCCTCTTCACCGGTTTTAGGACCAGGAAAAGACACCATAGACTGGACAAGTGGGGACTGAGAAGAGATTATGTTTTGTTGAACCGAAGATAACTTAGTATCGGTCACATGGGTCATCTCTGTCAGTAGATCCATGGTATGTGCTGAAGAACCAGGAACTGGAGTTGACGTAAATCTCTTCCGAACATTACTTGCTAACTCAATTTGAGATTGAGCAATCTGCAGATTCATAAGCAATAATTTCCAATCTACATAAGCAAACTGAAATCAGAAAATACCAAACTCTATAACTAAACCTTTCCTAGCGTATGAGATATATTTAATATGAGATCTCCGTCCATGTAAATGGCAGAGAACAATCAACAAGTTGATAGAGAAGGATACAGTCAGCATCTGATATAGATTCATACATAGTGTTTTTTGAAGCTTAAGGCCCAATAAAGCGCAAGCGTGGGCTTTTTTTTGTGAGGCGCACTATATATAAAAGTACTACATAAAGAAGAGAAAGCATAGTTGAAGTGGAAATATGAAGAAAAAAAACCCTGAACACAATAAATTTTCCATTTAAGCTCAGTAAATTTGATTTAATTAATTAATAAAAAAGGAAAATCCTAATTATTACTACTTTTTTTAAGTAATGAAAAAGCCCCAAGGCCTAGGACTTTGAGCCTTGGGGCTTCACAAAAGGTGTGCGCCTGAGGCGCACCTTATTTTGTGAGCCTCAAGGTGAGGCGTTAGACTTGTGCCTTGAGCCTAGGCGCACTCCTGAGAGGACTTTTTAAAACACTGTTCATACATACTCATAAACATAAGATAAAACGAGCAAATAAATTGAAAACCAAGTGCTCTCTCCCTCTAATTGATATACTGGGGGGGGGGGGGGGGGGGGAATGAGCAAATGGCGTACACAACCTAGTGCTCTATCTCCCTCCCTCTCTCAAATAAAGAGACTTGAGGCATTAAATTCTTGAACATGATATTATTTTACGCACGTTATCCTTTCCAAAGTCATATTCAGAAGGTTCCAACTGAAGTTTAATCTACTAATGCATTTTCATTAGAAAATGCGCAGTTCAGAATTTTCCTAAAAAAATAGTGTCTAAAAATTGCATTAGGCATGATCCATACCAATTTTTTTATGTAGGTTCACAGAAAATAGAAAATTACAGTATAATTTAATTACTACAGCGTAAAATAGGTTAGCAATGACAGAGCAAATTGATAGAAAATGTTTCCATGGTCACTGTGAAGGAACTACAAGTGGATTTCCTAAATGATTGAGCTGCTACTTGTTTGAACTGTAGTATTGACATTGAAACTCATTCATACCACGTGAACAAGTAGATAAGTTGTGATCTAAGAAGCACGGATACGGATACGACACGACACGGACACGGCGACACACCATATTTTAAATATCTAGGACACGACATGGCAAGGACACGTTTATTAAAATATACATTTTTAAAAATATATATCATTTTCATACCAAAATATGATGCATTTATATGCTTAAAAGATTTACCTTGATGTATTTCACACTCAAAAGTTATTATTATTGTCTATATGTGTCTTTTTAGTCTACTCAACAAGTGTTCAATGCATGTCTAACACATTTGTTGCACTAACAAGTGTCCGATGCGTGTCCAACAAGTGTCGAAGTGTCGGAGTGTCCGACACGTGTCGGACACGGACACGCTAGCCAAACTAAAGTGTCTGTGCTTCTTAGGTTGTGATGCTAGTGGACGTGAGGCAAACAATAGCTTCGTTTCTTTCTTCAGCCAGATGCAGACTATAGCATTGAAATTTAGCATACAGCCAATCAAGCATAAAGTTCCATACATGAATTTACATTAGTGGAAAACATGAATGATTTTCACCAATGTCTTCCCCCTTATTAACAATGTTCTTAACCCCCAATATCCAAATGATAATACAAAGAAAATTTAAGGCCAAAAACTACAAGGGCTTTCATCCCAAGATTTGTAACTAGTTATCTGATAGGAATGGTATTAGAGGGATATTAAGGGTATATTAGTAATTAGTTAAGTAGTTTGTTAGGGAAGTTGATTATAAATAGAGGGGTAGAGGAATGGAGAAGAGAAGCAATATTTTAGAATATGAATTAGGGCTTGAGAGTGATCTCAAGATTGGGAGGGTCCAAGTACCTCGAACACTTGGTTTATCTTGTAATTTTCTTTATCGTTCATCTTTCAATATATTTGGGTTCTATCAAATTGGTATCAAAGTCGTTCGATTCTGGCCATGGAGGTTGATGCAGATGAATTTAGGGAGGTGTTGAAGTTTGTGCATAAGAGGGTCGAATATATGATAGCTATTTCAAAGGGCAGAGCCGTTCCAATAGCAAAGGTTGTGGTCCAACAAGAAACAAAGATGGAGAGTAGAATGATAGTGGTGGTAGAAAAATTGTTGGAAATAGGGGAGAGACAGGCAATGATGGAGACGAAAATGGAGGAACAGCTCAGGGAGGCCAAGGCGGCTAGGGACAAGAAAAATGGTCAGATGAGTTTGATTCTTTCACGATTGGATGCGATGGGAGGAACGGGCTCAACGTCACCGGAAAGAGCAATGACCGATAAAGGAAAAGGAGACATGGGTGCGGAAGTAACGGAGTCAAAGAAGAGTGATCACCAACAGGAGGAGGAAGGCATTCACACACTTGGGAGTAAAGAAGTTCCTCTGTTTGATATGAGATTGAGGAAGTTGGAGGTGAAGCTTCGGAGAAGGAGCCGACGATTGCTGGAATGGTCGAAGAAAATGACCTGGTGGAGATGGGGAACAAATAGTTAATGTAGTCTATCGCTGGCGACAATCGCAGAGATAAATCGAGAAAAATATTTGGGGAAGGTGTTGCAAGTTTCATAAAAAAATTAGGGGACAAATGGCTGCCGGAGACCATCACCAGCCAAGAGTGCACTGGCGGATAGAGATGCAGACTTGGGGAAGACACTGCTGGAAATTTCGTGGGGATGAGGGGGAGAGATTCCTAATCCACGTGAAGTGTCAGGATGTAGGGCCATGGTCATGGAAAAAATGCAGCTTAATTCTGGATGGACTTTTTAGGCTAAGTTTACATAAAAGGGTGAAGGCCCATTTCTTTCTGGAGCTAAATAATGAAGCAGCAAGTTGTTGGGTCATGGCCTGGGCTGCCTCATTCTGTTTGGTTCCCAACAGCGATAGCCCACCACCTAAGCTACTGCCACCGCCGATCTCCGTTTGCAAAAAAAAAAAAAAAAAAAAAGAAAAAAAAAGGTATCCACACCTTGAGGACAGGGTGTGTTTTAGGGGGCTGGTAATGATAGGAATCGTATTAGAGGGATAGTATTAGTAATTAGTTAAGTAGTTTGTTATGGAAGTTGGTTATAAATAGAGGGATAGGGAAATGGAGAAGAGAAGCAATATTTAGGAATATGAATTAGGGCTTGAGAGTGATCTCAAGATTGGGAGGGTCCAAATACCTCGAACACTTAGTTTATCTTGTAATTTTCGTTCTCGTTTATCTTTTAATATATTTGGGTTCTATCATTATCCTGTCATTAAGCGGATTCAAAAGATCAACAGGTTTAAGTTTCCACTATTATTTGTAAGTTTTCTAAGTAATCAAATATCTTACATCAAACTTATGAATAACGCCAAAATCAAATGTGCCCACATAATTATGCACTTCAAACAAGTTCATTCAGTCTGATTTTTCTCCTTTACGTTTCTTGCTACTTCCCAAAAAAAAGTGGATGATCTTACCTGCAACTGATTGCGAACTAGTTCCAGCTTTGATTCCTGTAATTTTCCAAAGAGAAATCAACTTCATAATGAAAGTATCTCAACAATATAGAGAAGACTTGCAATCGGGTTAAATTATTGGAGGAAATAAAAAAAGATGAAGGAAAGTTACTTGGTCCTGAAGCGCTTCTACAAGCAAGGAAACCAAAGAAGCCCTAGTTTCCTCAACACTTTCGAGTTGCCTAATACATTCTTGAATTACATTTTCCTGCTCTTGAAGGTCGTCCAGCAAAGCAGACCTTGGTTGAGTTCCTAGTTTGGAAGGAAAGTACAGAGAGAACTGCTCTTATAGTACGTTTCAAGTAATAAGGTCTCACGACACACATAAAAATACAGCAGGAGGAATTCTATATACCAAAAAAAATATAAGCCAGAGAATAGAATGACCACTGCACTACAATCTATCGAGAGAAGAGGCGTTTAATAAGATATGTATGAACTAAAATTAGGGTTTGGATGCAACAAAAATATGGGAAGATGTCCCATCGACTTGGCCAATGTGGAACACTCAAGTTGAATTGAAGATTTCTATCATTCATTCTTAACTTGCTCACTAAGGCTACAAAGGTGGAATCTTTGCAATCCTTCCATGAAAATTCAGCCACCTGTTTATTTGATGGAATAACTGGTAATGACTCCACTATAAAGCATTTTTTTCTATCAATTTCTATTTTTATAGTCATGTCATAATGAAAGAGTACATTAGATTTTTGTAATAAAGTATGATAGGCAACTCTTTATACTTCTTTACTACTCTCAAATCTTATTTTAGCTATAGAGACAACACACGCATGATGCAACCACCCAAACTTCAAGCTTAGTCCTACTTATAAGAATATTTGCAACTTGGTTACTGAGATACAAGTCAACACGATGAAAAAAGAAACAGAACTAGCCCACTCATCTACAAAAACCTTAGCTAGAACTTTAATTGAGCTTTAAAAACAAAAAAGTGTTGTACACGAAGCTGATTTTAAACTCTTGTTATAATAATAATAAATGTACATGATACCAAAAAGCATAGAAGAGTAATAAGATAATAGAGACCATGCAAAACTTAAACGAAGAAAATGAAAACGTTCAAATACAAGCAAATGTCTTGAATAGAATAATTAGCATAAGGCTTTGATGAAGAACATCAAGAAGAGTCTAGAAGACCAACAGAACTCAAAAGATCCATCCATCGAAATGGAATGCCCTGAAAAATCTTCTGAATGCACTGTGAGACAAACTCAAGGAGCAAATAGAGGGAGAAAAGCTAGGTTTCAAAATGTTACATTACCCAAGTTAGAGTGGAGCTCCTTTTGCAGAACTGATTTCTTTGTTAGCTGTTCTTCTTAAATCAACAATTTGTTAAAAAAGTCGGGAACCCTCAAGTTACCTAGAGCCTAGGATGCATCTTAAAACACTGATATTAAGTACACAGATCTATGTATTGGTACAAATTCTCAATTCCATTTGACCCGATATCCTATGCAGCAAAGTCCAACACTGCTGATCGCATTACAAGGAAAAGAATAAAAAATAAATAAATAACAAAGAAAGGCCCATCACCAAAATTTTCTCATAGCCAATGAACTAGGAGAAACTTTTAAGTCCCTTGAATAAGCAGATTTTTTTAAGAAGAAAAAAAAAATGGAAACTTCTCATTGATTAATGAAACAGAATAAATTCAATGTATCATAAATATTCTTTAATAGCACATTGTTTACAAACATAAATACTTGATTATCGAAAGTATATGAGGTCCCTTTCATAATAACATCCTTGATGAGAATCCACATGATCCACCAAAGCTAATAAATTAGATTCTCCATGGATGTTGAAACTTCAATCAAAAGTCTATATTGCATGACTAGCACTTCTAACAAAAGAGCACCCTTATAATGCAGAGCTTGGCTTACTTGACAACATCTTAAACTAAAATTGCACGAGATGATGACTATAGTAAATGAGGTTATACCTTGAGCTAAAGAAGCATTTAAGTCATCCTCAATTTGATTCAGATGATAAGTAGCAGAACTACAGTTGTTCAGAGCAGCATCTTCATTCAGATGTTCATCAAGTACAGATTGAAATGCAGTAAGAATCTTTTCTGGAATACCTCCAACAGCCAGTTTCTAGAGTTAAGCAATAAAGATATAGGAGTTATAACACAAGAAATAAAATGAAAACTGCAATAGTCCGCTGCTACCACAGCTAAGCTCTTACAATTCTCACAGAGTGGGCATCCCTCTTCACTATCTTTATAGGATTTGAACTCTTCCCATTGCTGCTGGGTAATTGAGTTGGAGGTGGAGTTTTACCAAGCATTTCATCCTTAAGACTCTGACCCCGAGAACCAAAAACCTTCCTTTCTTCCCAAATATTGACCTTAACAAACCAACTCCCATGAAGGGAAACAAGGGAGAAAAAATTGAGTGAGACAAATGAAATCCCAACTTAAAAAATAAACTCGAGATACTTTCATAAGAAAAGAGGGGAAGGGAGGAACTGGTCAATCTTACTATTACAGTTTAAATCAACATTAGAGGGATTGTGGATTTCAAGCAAAAACAAAAAACAAAAATCCACGAGGAGGATTCAGAAGGAAATGTCAATCTACTGTGATCTGTAACCCAGAAAGAAAATGTATAAACTTTCATGAGTTCTATGTCTATCAAAATATAACATGCTTTTTCATGAAAAAGAAATCGAAATTTGTACGTCAAAGTCACAGTTATGTGCAACCAGTATTTAACAGAACAAATTGAAATAATACATGTCATGTCCATGAGGACACAACTGTACTCAAGGTAACACGGTTAACAAAGCAAATTGAAATAATGCATGTGGACTAAGCAACCAACACATGGTATTGGCATTTGTAGAGAGACAAACTGTATTTCTGCAACAAGAAACTACTTTTCATTTAAAGATGAAAAGAACATAAAAGTTCAATGAAACAAACTCCCAAATGGCTACGGAAGATTTTTTTGAAAAAAATACAACCAACCAAACAGGGAAAGAAAGGCTCCCCAAACCTATATGAACCATGTATTCCGAAAAAAAAAACAGCCTGAAAAGTCGCAAAAATCAGCCTAAAACAAGATGCAAATGAAAAAGTCTGCCTCAAAACACCACCAACACAAAAGAAGAAAAACATAAGAATCCATGAAGAAAGCTTCTCGATAACTAACACAAACTCTTAGGCTTTATTTCATAGAGAGTGATGCTGCATTCTTCAAGATAATGCAAAAACATCTTAATCCGATTCAATAGAGGGAAGACACAAGGAAATTTGCTAAGGGGGATGACCCTTAGATAACCCAAGCTCTACCTTCCAAACCAGATTGCTCACTTTTGAAAAGAAGACTTAAACCATCTTCAAAAGACTCTTCATCAACTCTCAATCTTGGATCAAACGTCAAAAGTAAAACTACTAACACTAACATCATCCATTCATCCATCCTCTTTGAAAATCTCATCAGCGTCCTTCTCGAAAACATTTTTTAATAGGGTGGTTTTTTTTAATGAAAAACCAAACTTTCACTGAAAAAAAAAATACAAGGGCAAACAAAAATAAAGCTTACGAAGAAAAGAAGTCAAATTGAACAAATAGGCTCTGATCAAGTAAAATAAGACCTAAGGGGATGTTTTGGGCGCTAAGCTAGTTATTATAGCCAATGGTTATTATAGTCTGTAGGTTATAATAGTCTATGTTTGGGCTTTGGGGTGCAAATTATTTTAGTCTGGGTTATAATAGTTTGTGTTTGGAGTGCAAACTATTTTAATCTAGGTAGGAAATAGTAAACAATGTAACAAAGAGGAAATGAGATGATGAGTAGGAAATAATAAATGTAACAAAGAGGGATTTGAAATAGAAATACGATAGTTGTAGGGTTTTTTTTAAAGAAAACAAAAGCTTTCATTGATATAATGAAAAGAGACTAACGCTCAAAATTACAAAGAAACAAAAATAAAAGAAGAAAAATAAACAACAATAGCATTATAAGCATCCACAACCCAATACAAATCAAAGATCAACAATGAAATAACAATAGCACTATAAGCATCCTCGTGTATTAAATACTTTTGTTTTGACGTTTTGATTTGATTTTTGGAGAATTCTCCCCTTTAACCTCTTAGGCTACATAGGGACATCTTCGCCAAAATCCAATCCAAGGTTTTACTCTTCCATGCATGACTTGCCACCCAAAAAACTAACGTTCTTGAGAATTTTCACTTTCCATAGTAAGGAAAGACAGCCGCTAGAAGGGTATGGACATACCATACAATGAAAGAAGGAACTGTAAAGCAAAACTTTCTAATTGAAGACAAAAGAGCCACTAATAATTGTTGTTACCCTATCGCATAACAGATGACAAAACCCCAACAAAGGCGAAAGATAAATCCCTAAGTGAGAAAGGACAATAGCCTCTGAATGATTCCTCATAGAGGATAACTAATATAAATGGGAAAACAAAGAACAGATGAGTCTATCCTCCAACCACTTATCTTGTCAAAAGTAGATATCCCTTTCATCACCAAATTGATAAAGGTAAGGGAGCTCGGGAGCTCAGTAGAATATATTTCCAAAGAGTTTCTTGAAGTACCTTCAAACCCACCCAAGGTCCACTTATACTGGTGAGGACCATACTTGCCTACATTGACTTTGTGCCATAAGGTGTCAGGTTCATGATGAAAACACAACAACTATTTAGCCTACAGGACCTGTTTAGGACCTTGTGTTGCACCCTTAAATTACCCATCCTATGCTTAATCCCCCAAGGTCGAAATTTTTGTAAATATTGAAATTTAAGAACTCTCAATAGTATATAATTCCTTCTTTGGCGAAAGACTCCACCGGCGACACAAAAATGATCAGTATGCGAATAGTATCAGCGTGATACCATCGTCGGCATGGGCAGTTGCTCGTCTTGCATGTTCTATGACAACATTCTCAAATTGTCCTTTTCCTTGTCTGTTTATTCTCTATCATTAGTTGTTGTTAATCCTTTCGACTACTCTACTAGAAGAGGGAGAAGATTGTTTAGCGAGGTTACAGTTAGATCAAATTTCAGAACTTCGTCTTCAGGTACTGTCGTTTCGATGGCGGCGACACCATTGTCGAAGGAAGAGACTAATGAAGCAGCTACTAGAATTGGCGCCAAAGTTAAGGTTAAGGTGCCTTTGAAGGTGTATCCTATACCGAAGTTACTGGAGGAAAATCTTGAGGGGATGGGTGTTGAAGGACTATGTACAAGTTTGAAAAGGGAAGCATGTATCTGCCAATCTTCCATATAAGGTGGAGTTTGTTGTTCTAGTTGAAGGTCATCCACCAGTCAAATTCTTCGCTCATCGTAAGGAGGAAGAATTTGAATACGTTTAATCAGGCTTGTTATTCCTTGTCTTCTTCATTCTAATGAATAATTAAGCCAAGACAATTATTGTTTTTCAATCCCAGCATTAATACCAAGCTCCCTTGTGCAGTATTATTACCAACTTTCAAGGTTTGATCTTCTTCCATAGGTCTATCTACACCATTTACTCTTAGCCTTTGAAATGTAGAAAAAGTGCTCGAGTGTTTTTCTTTTGAGATAATTAACTTTCTCAATTCTCAATGTGGCTTTATAAAATAATTGAACCAAGACATGAGGTAAATTTAATCATCTAATACATGGCGATTCAAATGGTTTCGAAAAAAAAAAAATCCCTTAAGGTCCACAAACTTCTTGACCACCTCCTATTCCCTATTTTTTGAAAAAAAAAATGACTTCTTCACCTTCTTCCACTATACAAGATCGAAATAAGAATCAAAACTTCTCACCTCATAAACCCCTTCTACTAAAAAGTTCCTCGTAAGCTTCTCCAAAGTCCTACTATGAGGGCCTAAAAAATAGGAACATAAAGTAGATCAGAATGCCACACTCAAGACTAACTGAATAAGGCGAACCTCCCACCTTCTAAGAAAAAACGTACCTTCTACAAGGTCAGCCCCTTTAAACTCTTTCATGTTACTAGGTCCCAAAACGAAAGACTTCTAGGATTGTAGCCAAGTGGAAGACCTAAATCGAAAGAAGGAAAGGCTCCAATCTCAAACCCCACTAAAGCAGCCTACCCACTAAACTTGATAGGGTTACAATTCAAACCTAATATCTAACACTTGCCTCCATTAATCTTCAAACTAGAGATAATCTCACAGAACGATAAAACTGCCTTGTCTCTAGTTAGGCCCGATACAATTTTATAAACATTGATCACTCCCTACTTCACTCTGAAAAAAACCAACCTACTCAAGATATCAATGACCAAAACAAAGAGGAATGGAAAGAACAATCCACCACGCCTAAGACCTCTAGAGGCTTGAATCTTCCCTCGAAGTTTACTATTTGTTAGGATAGAGAGAAATTTACTGTCCTAATACAACTCCAAATCTAAGATCTCCTCCAAAACCTTTCTTCTAATGGACCTTATCTAAGAAGCACCAATCCAATTCTTATCCGAAACAAGAAAACTCAATCCACATAATCATAAGCTTCTCAAAATAAATCTTAAAAATGACAACCTCTTAATTCTAATCCTCAATAGCCTCAATAGTGATCAACATCTAGTCCAAAATTTGTCTTCCTGCCATAAAAGCTCCATTAGAAGCTAAAACGATGCCAAGGAGGACCTTTCTGAGTCTATTTGCCAACATTTCAACAATAATCTTATATAAACTTGTAAGCAGACTGATAGGCCTAAGGTCCTTAAACTTGCTCGCCTTCTTCTTTTGTATAAGGCAAACATACGTCTGACTAATAGCATAGCAACACCATTCACCACCCTTTTGTAGAACTCAAGAACCTTTCAATTATCCTCCATAAACACACACCCAACTCTCCAGAAAGATAGCCATTTTGAATCCATCCAAACTAAGGGTTTATTCCAATCAAACTAAAACACCACAGTTTTATTCTCTTCCAAAGTGCATGGGTATTCTCTTCCAAAGTGCATGGGGCTTCTAACTCTTCCTTCTCTCTTAGAGATGAGAAATCCACAAGTTATCAACCCTGGAAGGAATTGGATCTCTATAAATGCTTCAATTATCAAGAATACAAACATCAATTGGATAAAGTTCGACTTGAAGCTTCTTTTCTGAAATAGGAAATAGAATCCTCCAATTGCCAAGTTCTTATAAAAAATCCTCCAATTGCCAAGTGGATAGAAATATACACAACCTACACCAAATAAGATTCTCCCCGACCCTGAGATTAGACAAGCTAAGTCCAATAAAGTGCAATCACATATCTAAACTAAAATTAGCTTACGAATTCAAAATGAGGTCTCTTAAGGTTCTTCTAAATAAGACTTAATAAGACAACACTACTCAATTTTCCAACTAGTGTATAGTATCCTCCCTAAGAGTAAGGCTTATTAGGATAATCTAGACCTACTAAATTTTCCAATATCAACGAGTGTCACATGATCAACAATTACTTAAAACATCCACCAGTGTCAGAAAGAGAATGTGAAATCAAATCTTGTGTCAATCAACATCAAGTAACACAAATTTTTCTTTGGTCTTACATTGACAAGAATATAAGACCATGCGTTTGTGTTTCACTAGTCCATAATGATTGTCCTGCACTGTGTGGTTCGTCTTGGTATTTCAGAGGTTTTGGGTGTTGTTATTTTCGTGTTGTCTTAAACAAGGTAGTTAACTTGTGAAACATAATGTATATCAAAATCATTGTGTATCGTAAACTCGAATTTGATAAATAACATTTAAATATAAATAGCAAAGTCTAAAATAGAGAAATAAATAGTCAAACATTAAGGGGGTTTATGGGGCTCCAACTTGGAGTTGCTTGAGTGGGTTAGCCTACTCAAGCATTTGAGGCATGTTAAAATTATGAGAGTAAGGGTTATTTTAAACCCCCTTTGCTACAGTAAAATTATTTACAACTCAATATTTAAAATAAGCAACTCTTCCTCTCTCCAATGTTTCCAATGACTCCACCCACCAGAGACCAACTCTAACGATCAATCCAACGGCCAAGTCAAGTGAAGACCACCTTCGACGCCCAAATTCGATGAAGACCGCCTCCGACGACTACCTTCGGCGGCCAACTCCGCGATCACCTCTGACAACCACCTATGCGACCAACTCCGATGGCTAACTCGGTATCACTCTGGCAGCCAACTCCAACGAAGACCGCCTCCAACACCCAATTTCGACAACAACCACCTCTGACAACTCCTTTCAGCGGCCAACTCCCACGATCACCTCTGGCGACCAGTTCATATTGTTTACTAGTCTTCTTTTATAATAATTTGTCATCAATAGAAACACTTTTAGTATAACAAATCAAATGGTAAGGGAGGGATAAGCGACCACATATTACGCTTTAAACTAAAATTTTAACCTACATATCTAGAATTTACTAGATCATTCCTAACTAATATACAAGCTGTAGGAATTATCGTCAATTGAGCACCCACAGTACTCATGAAACACCATAATCAAAAGACTTGCTTAAGTAAAAATGAGAGTTTTATTACCAATGCCAATCTTTGGGAAGCCTTAATAGAAATATTTATGATACAAACTTGTCGAAGCTGGATGAATGGAATCCATCCTCCCTTTTCTGTTTTTCTTCTTCACTTTTTTTGGAGAGGGAAAGGAGGAGAAGATTTTTAAGTCAGATACCCACAAATGCAAAATGTTTTACTTTTGAGCAACATGTTCCCAGAGTTAACTGACATGCTTACAGAAATAAAAACATAAGAAGATTTATTGCCATCATTTTTTTTCTACACAAGTAAAAAGAAGACGTACAAGTCTGGCAACTGCTTTCTTTCCACCTTCATCGCCATGATCATAGACATACTTGAGAGCACCAGGAAGAACTTTCCAGAATTCATTCACAAATTCACTCCCCTTGCGCCTGCTGTTCTGCAAAATGTCATTCGCCAAGTACAGAAATGAAACACGCTGCTCTTTCTGAGATGAGTTGAACAATTTATCCCATGTTTCAACAATCTGCTTGGCCTTTTTCCGGTGGGAAATGCACCATCTTGATAAAGCTAATTTGATATTAAAGATAAACAGATTCATAACAATTGCAACCCACCAACAGAAATTAATTAACAAAGAGTATAGATTTGAGTATAAAACATTCTCCAAAGAGTATACAGTATAAGAACCACTCCTCATTCAGTATGTACCCAACAAAAAAAAAAATCACAAAAAGAATGCAGGAAAAAGAAAAGCTCCATCTAAACACAAGAACTATCACATCCAAAACGCCTTACAATCCAATAAATTTAAAGCCTAAAAAGAAAAAGAATACAAGGCAACAACTACTCTCAATCCAAAGTTCCCAAACAAGAGCAATGAAAATGCTCGTCACTCAACAATATGAAGCAATCGATCATCAAGCTTAATGCCAACATCAAAAAAATCGCAATCACAAAATCATCAGCCTCCATGCTTAGTAATGAAGTCCCCCTCCCTTCTCCTTCTCCTCCAATCATGAACAACTTCATCTGCAATGAGAATAAATACTGTAATTTGTCTTTCCTCACAGGGCACTTTGATCACGTGAGATTGTTTTATAAAAACCTCCCTCGATATTCGGTGTAGCCTAAGACATAAAAGGAGAGTTTTCTCCTAGAATCAAACCAAGTATCTTTACTTTGATCAAGTTGAAGTACACGAGAGGGAGATTCTCTATTTGTAGAGAATTAACACAAAAAGATAGTAAAAAGGATTAACCAAAGAATTACCCAAGATTAACCTGATCCTACTGCATCAAGTTTTATGTTTTATGATTAAAATAGTTGTTTTTTTAATTTAAAATGAGGCTTATGCTTCATACTGTCTCAAGGCATACGCCTCACCCCTCCATGAAAAAACACCTTAAGGCCACTTAAGCCTTTCAAAACATTGGAACAAACAAAAAGAAGAAAAAAAACCCACCTTGTTGTGTTGCTATCAAAGAGTTAGCCACCTTGCAGATTTTTACTTTGGCCAAATGTAGCCACTCACAGTTGGCCCAATTTTAAAATAACCACCACTTGAACTTTTTTCTTTTTATTAAATTGATTAAACTTCATTGGTGTTAAGGATCCCACATTGGAAAAATGAGGAGAACTCACAATATGTATAAGTAGACGAGTTATTGCCTCGTTGCTAATTCGTTTTGAGATGGAACATCGTGTTTATCTAATATGGTATCATAATCCACAAAGCTCAAACGGATATTCAGGCCAAAAAAATATATTCAACCCAAGAATGATGAACCCAATCTTGAGGGAGCATGTTGAGGATCTCATATTGGAAAAACTATAAAAAAAAAAAAAAAAAAAAAAAAAAGCCTTCTAATCCGAGGATATCTTTTCAAACTTCTCATTGAAATAATGAAAAGATACAAAAATGTTCTAATGTAATACTTTTGTTCCAAGATTTCTCCAAGAACAGTTTCATCATGTTCAAAGGAAACAAACTCCAAGGAAGTGAAAGAAAACTACCAAGGAAAACTAACAAGAATCCAAAGATATCATGAGAAGGCTATAATATTTTTGAAACAAGAAACAAGATTTTCATTGATATCATGAAAAGAGAATACTGCTCCAACGATACAAAATTTGACACAGGGTGAAAAAAGAAAAAAGAAAAGTATAATAAAGAGCTACTAATACATAATTAATCATGAGAGATAAAAACATTCCAATTAAGGCAAAAATCTTAAATAGAAAATCTCACTAAAAATTTGGAAAGAGAGCACCAAGTAGACACTTTTACACGAGCCAATTCAACACTTAAAAGGTGAGAGATTTATCATGGAAGATGTGTTTGATTCCTTTCCAACCATAATTCTGAATGAATTGCTTTGACAGCATTTATCCAAATCAAACTGGCTTTGGAATGTAGCAGGGAACCACTGAGCAAGCAATACTGGAACATTAGTCCTAAATATATTAGAGAATACATTTCGGTGGCCTTTTTATGAAGCTGTGCGTTTACAATTGGGTTCATGATCAGAATTATCAAGGAATTTTTATTTGGAGCTGTTGTTTGCATAATTGGATTCTTCAGGTTCATTTCCATAAAGCATGTGAATTTCTTGTTGTTCAAGGAGTTAACATTATTTTTGGGTTTTGATCTTGGGGAGCTTAATTGCTCAGTTTCTCCTAAAATGAAGCTTCCAAGTTAATCACTCTCGGCCTCAATTTGTCCTCTTTGTTCAGCGGATATTGAAGACCCTCCACATATTTTCTTTGAATGTTGGTTCTCAATAGAATTTTGGAGGAAGCTTTTCTACTTTTCTAATCTTCAATGGGCTTTAAATCTTGTTTTCAAGTCCAATGTTATCCACATTTTAGTGAGTTTAGTCTTATATTTCTTGTTTTATATTGGCAAGTTTGAGTTTTATGCTTTGTTTCCTCTATTTCTCATTGAGCATTAGTCTCATTTCATTAATTCAATGAAAATCTTGTTTCCATTTCAAAATATAAATATATATATATATATTAGAGAATACCCAATGAGAATTGAGGATTGCAAACAAATGAGCCCCAATTTGTCTAGCATAAAGGCAATCAAAGAAGAGAGGAAGAAGAGTTTCATCAGCCGAATAACAAAGGCGGGAAAATGATGGCATGAGATATTTCTTCGGATTCTTCCTTTGCAAGACCTTTGAGGTATTAAGATCATTACCATTCAATATAATCCAAATCAAAATATTAATCCTTTGGGACATCTAGACTTCTAAAGAACTGAGAATTCCACCTTATTCGTTGGTAACGAAGCAAATGTTTGGATAAAGATTTTACTGAAAAATTCCTTAAGGTTCAAGGGACCAATCACAGCGATCATCATTGGGACCAAGAGAGGCCGTGAAACCAGTGGCTAACAAAGACTCGAAGTCAAATACTTCTTCTCCTTCAAAGATCTTCGAAAAGAAATTTGCCCAGCACCAATTTGGCTGTCCCAATGATCTATAAAAAAAAATAATAGTAATAATAAATTAATTAATTAAGAATTTTGAAAATAAAAATTTTAAAAATTATTTTAAAATTTAACATAAAAGTAAAAAAAAAGGAGGAGAAGAAGAAGAAGAAAGAAAGAAAGAAAAAAGTCCCAGTAGGAGAGGAACATACAGCAAACAACCTGGGAAAGGAAGATTTCAAATAAGAGTTGCCCATCCAAATATCAATCCAAAATAGAACTCTTCTACCATTTCCCAATTTAAAATGAGCAAGTGAATCGAAATCCTTCCAAAGCTTTGAAATATTCAACCAAGAGCTCCTAAGATTCAAATTATTCATTGAACCAAAATCCAACAAAAATTTGAAGAACAATGAATACTGAAAATAACTTTCTGCCAAAAAGAATGGGGTTCAATCATAAATCTTCATTCCGATTTTTCTAACAAGGCCATGCTTCTGAGTTTTAAATCTCCAAACCCAAGTCCACCACCCAGATGTGAATTTGACACAAGACTCCAGCGGACCAAGTGATTTATTTTAATACTATTAGTTCCTTCCCAAGAGAAAGAACGCAGCAGACGATCAATGTGAAGGCTAACTGATGGAGGCATCAAAAATAGAGACAAATAGTACGACAAAATGCTTGATAATAAAGAGGAACAGAGAGTTAGATGATCACCACGCGATAAAGAAAAATGTTTCCATTTATCAAGTTTTTTCTTTATGTTGTCTATGACCAGTTGCCAAAAAGTTTCTGATTTGGATGACCACCAAGACGAATACCCAAATAAATGATCGGCAAGGCTTCAACCTTACACTGGAAACATGATGCAAATACACTAACTTTTGAAGCATCCATATTAATACCACACACAATCATTTTCCCAATTGATTTTCAATCTCGAGCACCACTCAAATAGCTCCATTGTTTGGACTAGTATATCAAACATGTCATCATCATCTTAGCAAAATAATAATGTCGCATCGGCAAATTGAAGGAGAAAAACACGAATTCGTCTTTGCAAACTCTAAATCCTTCATGAGCCCCTTTGAAATGAACTTCGAGTAAACCACCAAAAATCTCACTTCCAATTAGAAAAAGGAATGGAGAAAGTGGATCGCCTTGCCTTAAACCTCGTGTAGCCAACATTCTTCCATGAGGACACTCAGTTTCCCATTGATAAAGACTAAATATTTAGGGCTTCTAATACAACTCATATTCCATTGAATCCATTGATAGTGAAAGCCTTTTAGCCAGAACACTTCTTCAAGGAAACCCCAATCCACACAATCAAAAGCCTTGGCCAAATCGAGCATTAACAACCAACCACTCATTTTTTTATGAGAAGGCTATAATCACAAAAGAATTTCTTAGGGTTAGAACATCACCAAGGAGACATGAGTGTGTGTATATACATATGTTGATGAAAAACCACACTTTCACTATGAAACAAAGGAAAGAATACATGGGCATACAAAAAAAGAACCCACAAAAGGAAGTCGGCCTACACAAAAGGGCTCCAATCAAGTAAAAGAAGACTAAGAGTATAATTACAAAAACACTTAGTCACAGAAGCCTAAAGAGAAACGTAGAATCTAGCAAGGGACCAAATATTACTTGAAAGCCTCTCCTGACGCCTAAAGATTCTATCATTTCTCATACCCAAGAAGACGTATATTTTACACTAGCCCGAAAACAATGCACATCAAATGATTTATCTTTAAAGATCCATTGATTCCTTTCTTTCCAAGTTGACCAAAGAAGTGCTCTAGTTGCATAACACCAAAAGATTCTAGCTTTTCCACGAAATCTCAACCCCCTGAAACATTTAGTCATCCAATCTTCCATCTTAAGAGGAAGTAAAACGAGAGGCCAAATTTCTTAAAAAGCCTATTTTTTTTATTAAAAAAAACATAAACAAAGCCATTCATTGATGTAATGAAAAGAAAAGAGACAAATGCTCAAAGTACAGAGATACATAAGAGCTAGTTGCAACTTTGAGAACGGGGATCGATAGGCACACCCAGCTATCTCAACTAGGTTGACACACCCCTAGCGCCCTCATCACATCCCAATTGAGAGAAGTACAACAAAAAGGAATACATCAAAGAGAAATACAACCAAATCCACGACAAGAGTCTCTCAAAACATAAAACAAAATTAAGGTAAAACAATAAAAGCATTCCAATTAGGCAAATATCCTCGATGGAGTAGTCCTCAAAGGCCTTGGAGAGAGAACACCACATAGAAGCTAGGAGTCGAATGGATCCATAACGATCTGACCAAGTTGTCGCTTTTTCATGAAAAACCCTTTGATTTCGTTCAAACCATATTTCGGAAATCAACGCCTTAACGACATTAGACCATAATAGATGCGCTTTGGAAGATAACCAAGGGTCCACCAAGATCTGAAGCACATTATACTGGACTGTGTTGCTGAAAACCCAATGAAGATTGAAGGACGAGAGTAATTTTTGCCAACAGCAACTAGAGAAGGAGCAATCAAAAAGTAGGTGTTGCAAATCATCACTGTGCTAAGCAAAGAGGTTAAATAGATGGGGAAAGATAGTGTGACTGTAGCTTATGTTGTAAAATAGATGAGCAATTGAGGGAACCAAACAATAACGCACAAACAATAATATTAATCCTTTTTGGACTCTTTGATTTCCAAAGCGCTTGAAAAGAGGTGGTCAAGGGACTCTTCACTCCCCAAACATATGCTACACATCGAGGTGGAGAGGGCCCAATTTGATAAGCTCACTCAATGCTGCAGTTCCCAGTCAAAAATCCCTCTTCTAAGGCCTAGATTCATGTCTGATTAACATTATCCCAACACTCTACAATTCCATGACTGATTAATATTATCCCAACACTCTACAATTCCATGTCTGATTAACATTATCCCAACACTCTACAATAGTTTATTCTTTCTTTAAGGAGACTACATATAATTCTAGATAAAGAACAACTAAAGGGTTGTCTCCTACCCAATTATCTTCCTAAAGTAAAAGCTTTGGAGATCACAATGTTCTCCTAAAAAAGATCTCAATGCTTAAGGATAGACTTCCATGGACTTTTGGGGGATACCTTAAAAAGGTTTCCCAATTTCAAATTGAAAGAGGTGGTACCAAATTTAGCATTGAACACTTCTCTCCATGACGCATCTTTTTCACATGAGAAGCTCCAAATCCATTTGGTTAAGAGAGCTTTGTTCTAAAGCTGCAAATCAAAATAATGCCAAGCCCCCACTTCCAATTAAGTTTTTTTTTTTTTTTTACCTAGTTCCACTTTAGGAGATGTGAGAGCTCCTTACCCCTATTCCCACACCCCACACCGTAGGAAATTTCGTAAGAGCTTTCAAAGAGAGCAGCAACTTTGGAAGGCAAAAAGAAGGGGGTAAATGTAGGCGGGAAGGTTAGTTTGGGTGGCAATTTTAAAGGTAAGCCTATCTCCCTTAGATAGAAGTCGTTTTGCCAAGATTGAAGACTTTTGTCTATCTTTACCATGATAAGCTGCCAAAAAGATAAGGAAGTCAGGTTATTGTATATATGGAGATCCAAGTAAGTTACAAGCCACAAGCACACCTTACGTTCAAAGCAATTTGCCAAGTGAGATACCAAACTCTTGTCACAATTAATTATTAATTTCACACTTGTGCCAGTCGATATTTAATTGGATGCTTCCTCGATAAGCTGAATATACTTAGATAGATTCTCAACATCATTTTCTCATGTGAAGAAATCATAATAGAGTCATCAGCATGGGATTCATTCCCCACATTGAAACCTTCAATCTATCTCTATTTTACCATGCTTAGTGATGCAGCAAAGACTTTGCAATGGCTCCTCCAAAATTTACTTTGGATAGGCAACATGGACAAATTGGGTACTCGCAGAAAGCCCCCCCCCCCCCCCCCCCCCAAAAAAAAAAAAGGTAAATCTCAAGGAGGTAATCTATAAGGAGGAAGTATATTGGTGCCAAATACCAAAGGTATGAATTCCCTCTTTACCTCTTAGGGACCTCGAAAGTTGGCCTTAAAGTTCCAAAACTTGGTATATAACCAATTGATTTGCAAAACTGGAAATGGGGCATTAACATCACGGTAGAATCCAGAGAATCCTTTCGAATTATGCTCTCACTCCTAATTGGTGTGTTCTGTGTAAAAAGAGTGAGGAGTCTTTGATGCACCTTTTTTTCTTTTGTCCCTTAGTTGCTGATTGTTGGGGGAGACAATTTAGCTTGTTCAAAATGTAGTGGTGTTGGCCCAAGAAAGCTTTAGATGCCCTTCTACACTTAGTTGAAGGTCCTCAGTTAAATGATTAGGCAAAAATCCTTTGGTCCAATGGGGTCTTCGCCCTCCTTTGGAGGTTGTGGTTTGAAAGAAACTCTAGAATATTTTGTGATCAAGAAACTAGGAGTGACTTTTTTTGGAGTTTGGTTTCTCTTTTTGCTTCTACTTGGTCCTCTACTTCTAAATTCTTATGTAATTATAGCCTAACCCAAATTTATACTAGTTGGCTCCTTTTTTTGTAAGTTGTTGTGTGGGGATACCTCATCTCCCCCCTTTTTGTATCTTTATCTTTGATGATGAAACTTATGTTTCTTATTAAAAATAAAAAATAAAAAACATTAAGGAATGACTTATGGTTGCACCAAGGTCCTTTGGCTACAAGTTTCAGCATACTCTTCTCCATTTCTACCAAGCAAAATGCCTCAGTGAAGGGCTTATGGGATGATAATAGAAGTATTTGGGACCTTCATCTAAGATGCAACTCTCAAGGGTTAAAAGACTGAAGAATGGGGAAGCCACACCTTCTACAGAACACTTAGCTATCCCATTCAAATGACATTTGAGCTTGGAAATTGGAGAGCAACGACAACTTTTCCACTAAATCTCTCCTCATAGACCCAACAACAATGGGGATGGTAGTATATCTCTTACCTACAACTCCATATGGACAGATCACTACCCTAAGAAGGTTAAATTTTTCATCTAAGAGCTTGCTCACCGAGCCATCAACACCTATGAGTTATTGCAACATCGGCTACCTTCTATGGCCCTCTCCACAATGGTGTGTTCTTCACAAAAAATAGGGAAATCACAAAGCCACATAAATTTTGCCCCTTGGCCAACCATTTTTGGAGCACTATCCTAACCTTCTTTGAGTGGACAGTGGCTCTCCCTTCAAACCTACCTTGCCTTCCATCCTTTATTTTGTTGCGGCATCCTTTCAAAAGGGAGAAAAAGTATCGATGGCTCAACATGGATTGAGAGAAATCGTCTTTTTGTTGGAAAATAAATGTGCTTTGAGTTTTTTTTATCAGGTTATTTTCCTCACTAAACATGGTGTAAATTGTCACCTCCTTTTAACTCCTAACCTTCTTTGATGGACAGTGGCTCTCCCTTACCTTGCCTCCCATCCTTTATTTTGTTGGGGGCATCCTTTCAAAAGGGAGAAAAGGCATCTATGGCTCAACATCAATTTTTTTTTTTTTTGAGAGGGGAACGACTATTCATTGATATAATAAAAGAGTCTAATGTTCAAAGTACGTGAGAGGAAACAAAATAAAAACTACTAACTTGCCAATACAAGGCCAAAACCAAGCTCCATTACAAAGACAAACTCTGAATAAAAATTAAGAACATTCCAATTGAACACATTATCCCAAGAGGATACTAGAAGAACCTCTAACTTTGCAACCATTGAGGCATATTCTAGATGACTTTAACTCGAACAAACAAACCCGAAATAAAAGAAGAAACGCTTCCACCGCAACACCTTACAAAGATTGAAATCAAAATTACGAAGAGCCAACTAAGAAGAATTGACAAAATTCCAAAACCAAAAGAAGAAATAAGATGCTTTCAACAAGCCGTCTGATAGCACCAAATCCATTCATGGCCGCTAGCTAAGAATTCCAAAACAGCAGTTACTAATTCCATTGATATGCACATGCAGATACTGTCAAGGAAATCTTTGAATTATGTTTGCTTTTCTCCTGCTCCAAAACCCTAAGCCTCTCGAGACATCCAGCCGAGAACAAAGACAACAACAACTGTGTAACTCAAATCCAAGACCTTCATGCTGAAGAACGAGGCTTAGAAGGCTTCCTCACTCATGTGAACCAATAATATCCATAATCAGCTCCTCACTTAATAGCTTCCTGATTTACCAATGCTTCCAAAGAGATCCAAAAGATACATTTAAGATCCAATTGAATTTTGGAGGTTGGTTTTTTAAGAAATTTCTCTGTTATCTTTTGGATGTTTCAGTGAGACACCTGACATTCACAATCTTCATTTACAAGACACCTCACGAGGAGATGCTATTTCCTGTAGTTGAAAACCACATGCTGCCACTAAAGATGAAAATTTAAAGGGTATTTTGGAGGGAGATAATTGTAAACCACTTGCAAGAGGTTGCTGATTTTGTATGAAAAGTGTACTGTAGGCTTCCCCCAATTGACCAGATGTTAATTCCTCTTCAGTTAAAGCTTCTTGGTCAGAATCTTCGCTACTCAAACTGACATTTGATTCATCATCTGATTCCTGAGTGAGATGCTTCTTGTAATCCTGAGTGAAGGTTCCTTGAACGAAAGAAATATTTGAACTAGATATTGTAAAATTGGTGTGGGCAATAACCGGTGAAGAATATCGTTTTCTTAAGGGTCCTATGCCTTGAGGTATTAAAGCCCGGGTGTAATTATCCTCCAAGGAATCTGGCATGGACGAGTGGTTTAACAATGCTTCGACTGAAGATTTATCCTTCTGAAATCTGTAATTCAACGAAGAGATTGGAGAAGTTTTTGGACTCAATTCCTCAACAAAATCATCCAGAAGCTCTTTATTTTCAACTTCCATTGCAGGTTGGGAATTTTGAAGATTCGAAATTAGGGGAAGAAGGGAATGTATAAGCCGAGATTGACTTGGAGGCTCTTCAACTTCAAAAGCATCTGCCAATTTTTTTTTTGGACCTTTGGACTTGATCGGCTTCCTTCTTGAAGATTGCAGTCTTTATCTTCCCGCCGTAGGGTTTTGGAGAAATTAATTTCGAGGATGAAGGTTGAAAAGGCCGAGAATAAGGAGACTTTTCGGCTTCTATTCCTTCTAATTGCAAAACTTGATCCTTCATGGCTTTTGGATTATTTTCTAGGCAATTGCTTTTTTGATTAGCATTAATAGTTGGCACCTTTTCAGATTCAAAAACCCTCTCAGATTCAAGTGACTTTTGAGCTTTCCTATGGTTCAACATCATTAGAGCTTTCCGTTGGTCAATGTGGATTGAGAGAAATAATCTTTTTGTTGGAAGAGAAAAGTCCTTTGATTTTTTTTTTATCATGTTATTTTCTTACATGGTGTAAATTGTTGTCTCTTATTTAGCTCTTTAGAATGTTGTTGATCTTTTATCCAATTGGAGAAATCTTTTGCAACGCCTTTGGATTAGGCGTCTTTCACCCTCTTATGTAAAGGCAAAACTTTCTTCATATGTTCAAACAAGCCTCTTGCAATAATCTTATAAAGACAATATGTAAGGCTTCTTGGCCTAGAGCCACACCCTTCTAGCATCAACTATCTTCCTTTTTTTGGGGCGGAACAATAAACAAAACTTTTCATTGATGTAATGAACAAAGACTAATGCTCAAATGATACAAACTCTACAAGGAAGTAAAAATAAAGAGAAAAGCAATACAAAATGCGAAAACATAAATAGAAATTACAAAGGATAAATGAATGCATTTCAATTAAGACATATATCTTGTTATGCATAATCAACAAAGGCTTGGGGAAAAAACACCAGGAGGAAGCCTTGAGGCAATCTGATTTGAATCGAACAACTCTCTCTGGAATAATACAATGTATGAATCTTCATTGATGTTTAGTGAGTGGGATATATAGGGTGGAGCCTTAATAAATATCTAAGTTCATACTTGTCTACTATTTAAATTGGTGCAATCTATTTTTTAAGTACATTGATGTATCTTCTTTTCTTTTCTTTTTTTCTTTTGGGTGGGTAATTACAAATCTCATCCCTATAATGAAGTATTGTGTCCACTTCATTTAGCTCCTACATTAATAAAGTTTAAATTATTGATCTAAACTTGAATTACGCTTACTATAGTCCTTATTGTTGGTATCAATTAGCGTGTTGAAGTAACACTTCATTTCTTGAAATTTGGGTGTATGTAATGTGCTCTTGCAAGCAGTAGAATGAATCTGAGAGATTGACTGATTGGGTTAACACCTACCAAAACCGTAATAGTCGAGAGGAGTTTGGACAAAACAAACCTAAGCGTTGGTGTTATCACCGGCTTTCTTGAGGTTTGGAGCCCATGCTAAAACCCGATCCACAAGTGCTCGAGGCAATAAAGAATCCTAAAAGGTAAGTTGGGACCAAGTCTGAATATCAATCTTGACTTGTTAGGGTTCTACTAAGCCACCTTCCATGGTCCTGAGTTCAAGCCCTCGAGTCGACAACAACTTAAACCCCTTGCCTCTTGAAGCTAACGTTGAGGTGGCAAGCCTCCCAAGGATCAAAGAGGATAGACCAAGAGCAAGGAGTGAGATCCCAATACCTTGATTAAAATAAATTGAAGTATGTTAAATTTTAGGGAAAAAAAATAATTAAGTATTAATAGATAATCACCACCCTCATAACATATCCAGTTACTTCCAACATCAAAAGTGGCACAACACGAATTCGTACACACATAATTAGTAAATGACAAAAATCATTACTTTGCTTTTTTTTTCTTTTCTTTTCTTTTCTTTTCTTTTCTTTTTTTTTTTTTTTTTTTTTCCTTTTTGACATCCATGACTATAAACACCAAAAACATAGGGTTCAAGAATATATTGAAAATATTCTCCGAACAAAAACTGTAAAGGGTAGGTGTTGTAGAACGGGCAATAGATGAAGACAAAGAGAGGAATGCCAAAAACAAGAAAAGATGACCAAGAAAATAAAATATCTAAAAGATATCCTACATCAGCAATGCAATATTTTCATAAAAAAGGAAATAAATAAAAGATGATGATTAGAGAAAGGATACACTCAATGCTCTGCTGAGAATTGTTGAGTTTGGATAACTTCTCAACCAATACCTGTGCTTCAAAAACCTCGCTGTTCATCCCGTAACGAGAATTTTGTTACATTACCCTGCACGAAAGTTCAAAAAGAAACTTGCAGTTCATTGTAGCTACGTAAGCTCTGAAAACACTAAGCACGAAAATTGTAAACAAAAAGCAATTTTCATTGAAGCTGCCTTCCCAATATTAGCAGGCATAAATATCATTGTCAACACGAAAAACAATTTCACTCGATACCCAGTTCAAGAATTCATGGAATTAAAACATTAGGGTTCCACATCCCAATCAGTTATTCCTCGTCGCTATGTAAAGGGTGGATCTAGATTTCAAGAAAAACCCATTTGAAATTTCGAATACCTGGCATATATTGATTTAGGAACTCCACTTGTAACGATTGTCTTTCCCGAATAAAAACCTCGGGGAGGACAAATTTGAGCAATGGAGAAGAAGATTGCTGATTGTCGCAGATTCTCTCTGGTATTTGTGTTCCTTCGCAACAAGGGGAGGATGAACAGAGAAGAAACAAAATTAAAGAAAAAAAATAAGGAAATTGAAACCAAGAAGGAGTGGGAAAAGTTGGGGGCTTTTCAAAGTCGACAGGAGATTCCCTAATTCACCAGCAAAAAGATGGCTCAGAAGAAGGGTGATAAGTGGAGGAAGCTCAAAAAAACTGGTTTGTAGAGTTCGTCAAAATATCGAGAAAAAATGTTGACCAAAAATGGAAAATAAAAATCTCGAGTAAAAGTAATTAAAAAATAAAAAAAAACCCCTCTTTTTTTTAAAGAGAACAGAAAAAACCCTCTAAATTCTAGGGTTTGGGTTATTTTCATTTTCATTTAAAAATTTGAAGGTTTTTTTAGATGCATTGTTTTTTTTTTTTTTTCTTGTTTTGCTAAATTATAGAAAATAAGTTTTTGTATAGACAATTGAATTAGAGGATTCGAACCACAAACTTCGTAGCAACTAACACACTTGTATGTCATTTAAGTTATGCTCGGTTTCTAAAATTAACATAATCAAATAAGTTTAGGGTTTGGGATATGTTTATTTTCGTTTAAAGTTGCTTTTATCGTCAACATTAATCATTATTTGTCACCCAAAACTTTCAAAAATTGTAAATAGCCTTAACTTTTTTAAAAACAATATTAAAAAATGTCCTTATCGTTCTGGTATTATGGATAATTATCGTTTATTTATGCCTTATCACATCTCTCTTCCATCTCCTCTTCATATTATGCTTTAATACATGGCCTAACACTTTCTCATTTCACTCTTTTTCCACTTTTTTTATCTCTTCTTCAATATCCTTTTAGTTTGACCACATTTTCCACTCCCCCAACCTTTAAACTACCAAATAAATTATAAATATGAGAAGTTCTCTTAGTTGTAACCTGCCCAAACATATATATATAGTACGTTTCAAAACACCAAACATAGTGAATCCTTTCGAAGTTATCTTGAGTTAAAAAAAAAATCCCAGAACAATAGGGGGTTTTTTAACCAAAGCTTTGTGTTTAAAAAAATGTGGTTGTGGATGTTGTCCAACAAGTTTAAGAATGTTTAGATGACGTTTTGGCAAGTGTTGAGGCCTTCAAGTCCCTTAATTTCATGTTATAGAACGTGTTCTTCCTTTTTTTAAGGTAAAATATGTATTAGGTATTAAATTAAGGTTTTACTTTTTTTTTTTTTATGTCACAAGTGTCAACAAAACAAAGAAAACTTGTGTGTCAACAAAGCCCAAATTTGTAGTCGTCGAAGGTCGCCAGAGTTGGCCGTCAATAGTGGTAGTTAGATGTTGCTAGAGTTGGTTGTAGGAGGTGGTCGTCGAAATTGAGCAATGAGGCATTGATGGTGTTGAGGGTTGCATTGTTGGTGGGCATGATATAAAATGTCGATGACATACGAAATTGACTTCCCAAACAATGAGTTGAGTTCATATCAACTCTATCTCACCTCCTCACCCAAACAAATTGTTTTTTTATAGCCTCGACATTAGATTGAATTCCCCATTTTACATCTTCTAAAAAAACGTTGTTATTTTTTTTATAATACAATTATGCATATTTAGATTTTATTGATCAAAACACGGATAAAATGTAAAAGGAAAAAAAAAACTAGGGTTGTTTTCAAATATAGAAAAATTAGTCCAACTAATTACAAATATAGAAAAATTTTATAGCATATCAGTGATAGACTGCGATAGAATTCTATCACTTTCTATCGCTCAAGCGATAGAATTTATTTGAGAGCAATAGAATTCTATCGTGGTAGACAGTAAATTTTCTATATATTTGTAAATAGTTTAATATTTTTTTCTGTTTATAGTAATTTCACAAAAAAAAAAGAAAAAAAAAAAACTATAATTTAACCTAAAAAGTGAAGATGTTTATTGACTTGTCAACCATGAAGCGGGTAGGTAAGGATTCATGGTTGGTGGAGAGACTTCTATCTTCAAATTCAGCCCACCGGAAAGTCTAATGCTCCGGGAAGAAAATAGTAGACCTGAAAGTTTGAAACGAAGAAATGGAGTTCTTCTGGAAAGCAATGGAACAGATCACTTGGTACAGCGGACTATCCCCGACGGCTTTCTTCACCATACTTGCTGCGATGATCTTCGTGTTTCAAATGGTTTCCTCCATGTTCGTTTCTCCAGAAGAGTTCAATAAGCCTCCAACTGTTCCGATTTCTTCGTCTAACCCATCCAATTCCAATTTATTTGTTAATGATTCGGTTGCAGACGCCTCGCAAGCAGTCCAAGTAGGGCGATTAACGGAGCAGCAGTTGAGGGCTTATAATGGCTCTGATCCGAATAAGCCACTTCTTATGGCTATAAAGGGCCAAATCTACGATGTATCTTCTGGCAGGTACTCTTTCTTTTCCTCCATCGTTCGTTGGAGTGTACTTTTGTTTGGTTTCTAGAGCTTATTTACAAACTTGCTTATATTGAATCGGAGAAGTTGCTTAGTTTCATAATTGCAGCTTGGAATCAATGATCTAGATAGATAATTGCTTCTGGTAGTCACATGAACGGAGTTTAAGAAATGCTGAATAATAAAGAAAACTGACCGACCAGTGCTATTTGTTGAGGAGATACATTAGAATTGCTCGAGCATGCTTCCTGTTGTAATCCCGTTTACAGTGCTGGTCAACTTTCATATTGACTTATTGTTGAGGATCCACATTGAAAAAAATTAAGGGAACTCAAAATATTCGTGTGGGATACTCTTTCATTGGCAATTGGTATTGAGATTGAGAAGAAATCTCATGTTATCTAATTTGGTATCTAAGCTCATCAAACCCATACGGGCATTCGGTCTAAAAAAAGAATCGGCATACGACTCAAGAATGATGAACTTAAAGAGCCACCATTTTGAGGAGCATGTTGAGGCACCATCTCATATCTGTTTGACGACAAAGTTTCACTGATAATGTCTCATGACTAAGATTTTAAGGAGGCGAATGTTTTTGCACGAACTTTGTAGGTGATAAGAGTGCTAGGCCTTCCATTCGGTTTATTTATGTGAGAAGAAGGGCGGTAGGGACTAAAGAATGAAAGAGAATGAAAGTTGGGCTGTATGGGACTGGGGACTGAAATTGTTACAGAAGGCCAGGGGACTGTGTGTTTGCGTGTCAGCAGTAATAGTAGACAAATTTTAAGTCAGTCAATCGGTCTGTCAGGAAATATTTAGCTCAAGCTCGAGTTTAGGAAGTTTTGGTGTTCGAAAGCCTCCCTGTATTTATGTAATATATGCCTGGACTTTTCAAGTGAATGAGTTATAAAGGATAGCATATAGCACAAAAAATGAGTTTCATAAGCTGAAGTTCATGTAAATTAAGTCTAATATAACATATGAAATTAGTGAATTCGTTGGTTGAAATAAGCGAATACAGTCACAGATATCAAGTATAGACTTACTTCTTAACCTTGTAGAAGTTATTTTGGGGTGGGGTAAATGCAGTGATGGAAGGGGAGAAAGGTTGTTGCTAGGAGAGATCCACGCCTGTCAGCCGTTTGATGGTCTTGTTTTTCCCCATCGAAATACAAATTTTACCACTTCACAAGCGGCATTAATGGTATTAACTATTAAGAGATTTGTAGTATAAGAACTACAAGCTTGAATTTCTCTTCCAACATACTTCTGGTATGGTGGTACGAGCACGGAACTTTTGGATTTCTCAAAATTCTTAACTTCCTTAATTTAGAACTTTAGGCTTAGGTCAATTTTGTAAATTTATAGTTCCCATGTGGATTCATTACTTGGGTCAATCCATTTGCATTTAACTTTTTATCGAACTTTTCATCAATAAGTTGATAACCTCTACACGAGCACACTGGGTGTATGGTTGTGTGTTTCTTTTTCCCTCTTTTTCTTTCTTTCTTGGCCAAGAGGTACAATGTTACATTGTACGCTGGTAGCTGCCAATGACCTCTAGTTGTTGAACTTTGGTATTAACTTTTATAGCGTTCAGGTTATTATTTGATTAACCTACACACTTTGTTGTTCTTTTGTTCCTATGCTTTTACTAACCTCTAAATAGTACTTATTTTTAGACCCATGTCATTAGGTGTACAAACCAGTTTCTCTGAGCCCTAACTTTAAACCGCTTAAGTTAAATGATCCCCTTCAATCTAATTTTACCAAGCAACAATTACATTTGAGCCATAATTTTAACAAGACCGCCTGACCCATCAACACCCCAGCCCAATCAAACCTCTCAAAGCTAATGCTTATTCATTATTACCTGTTCATTTCTGATCCATCCGATTGATTTACCGTTTTACACCACCTCACCCAGAATTTAATAATTGAGTATTATGTTTGCACTTATCAACTGTTTTCAAGAGTGGGGACTTGACAAACCTAATTCTGTACGTAATTGGAGCTTCTTAGATTTCAAAGACTAAATAGAAAGTTCAATTTCCATAGATGAAATAGGTAAGTATTATTAAAGATGTTGCTGATTTTTGGTTGGCTTGATGGTCAGGATGTTTTATGGTCCTGGTTCACCGTACTCTATGTTCGTAGGAAAGGATGCCAGCAGGGCCTTGGCTCTCTTGTCTTTCAAACCTGAAGACATCAATGGTAATATCAAAGGTCTGAGTGAAGAAGAGCTTGTAATCTTGCAGGACTGGGAATACAAGTTCATGGAAAAGTATGTAAAAGTTGGGGAGCTTGTTCCAGAGGGGGGATTGAATGAGCATTCTGAAAATGGACACCAAAATTCCGAAACCGTGCGAGAAGAAGAACACGACAAAGATCAGTAAGAAGATGTTCGTAATTCTCGCACACTACAAAGATCAGTAAGAAGATGTTCGTAATTTTCATCTTTCATCAGGCAGATCTCAGGAAATTCATTCTAAATTTCATGCTGCTGTTGAATCTGCCAGTCCTTTGTTCCTTCCTGATTTTATGAAGTTATGGCATTCTCTGAGTATGTATAAAAATTTGTGAGTAGAAGTGATCAATCTGATTCAAGTTCGAAATTCTGCAACCTTTTGGCTAGATTTTTGCCTGTTTTGTTTGTATATTGTTTTGAGACTAGAATTTTATAATACTCCTGTATTATATTATTTTGTTTCATAGGTTTCACCCGATGAATATAAGGGACTGTTTGGGGGCTTGTAATAGAATGAGTTTGGATTGTAATTGAGCATTTTGGGCCCGATTTGTAATATTTAACTCATTTCGTTTCGACAGTTTTTAACCAAACTCTCTTTCCCATCGTTTTCATGTATCACGATCTCATTGTTGTTCTGATCTCGATATCTTACATATTCCAACACTTCTCTAATTTTCAGTAATCCTGATTATATTCTAGCCTCCCAAACAACCCTTAAATATTGTACCCCTACACACACATATTTCTATTTCTATTTTGACCCCTATGAATCAATTGAATAAAATTAATTCGAACTTGTGAGTTGAGAATATATGTTTAACTTAGTTGAACACAAATCAATTAGTCAAGACATTAATGGTGAATCTTTGTAGGTTGACTAAAAGTTGAGAGTATATGCTTAATACATGGCCTTGTTAATTTATAAACAAAATTTGTCACTTTTGACAAATTGCAAATTTATCTACAAATTTTCAAATCACATCTCAAATCAATTTAAAAATATTTGATAAGAATGGTCAAATTATTATTTTGGTTTCCTTATATTAAATCATTTTATTTAAGTATACTTTCAAATGTCTAATTTTAGTATCTATATTTTTAATAAATCTTAAAATCGATCCTTATTGTTAATTTCTTTTTTTAATCAAAATTGTTCCGAGCAAAAAATAAAACTCAATGCTTTTTAAAATTTATAGAGACACTATTGAAACTATTTTTGTGTGGGAAAAGTTCAAAATGAACTAATAATGGAGTAGGGGTTTAAGTGACTTGACAATCTAAACAACTCAAACTACCTAACCCAAACTTTAAGGGTTGAGTTGGGTTAGTTTTGTTTTTGGGTTGGGTTGAATTTTTTTTTTTCATTTTTTGTTGGGGTCAACCAAAATTACATATATATTAATAAAAATATAGGACTTTTTTCAAATATAGCAAAATAAGTCGACTTGTTTATAAATATAACAAAATGTCTATTAGTGTATATCAATCTCTATCACTAATAGATAATGATATTTTGCTATATTTGAAAATAAGTTTTGACATTTAAAACAATTACCATTTTTTTAGAATTGAAGAATTTGTGAATTTTAAATGTTATTACTTTTAGAAATGTTTGTAACATATATCATAGATATTTGGTATTCTTTTTAAGAAAAATATATTTGGTATTTAATATTTGAGTTTTATGATATTTTAGCTATTAGATATGTGTTATACATAAATTTAAGTATTTTAAATTAATAAGAAAGAAGCAATAACCCGACAATCCAACCTGAATTTTAAGAAGTAGAGATCATCTTTTAGGTTGTCAACCCAACTAACTCAAATTTTTAAGTTCATTCAGAAAAACTCACAAACAAACTCAAGTAGTATAGTTTCTGTAATGGAGACTGATTTTAGAATGTATTAAAACTATTGACTAAAATTATAAATTTGAAACTACAAATTAAAATAGAATGAGACAAAAATATGTTATTATTATTAATTTTTTTTTTTAGTGCAATAGCGGGTTCCAAACCATAGGCGTATTAATCACTAACACAACTCATAAGTTAAATTTTGACCAAATAAGTTAAATTTTCGTATTAAAAAAACTTGAAACAAAATTTAAATATTCAGAAAAGAGTAAAAAGTGTTCCGTCAAAAAAGTAAAAAAAAATCCTTAGAAAAAAAAAAGAAAAAAAGAAAAAAGAGAAGAAATTCAGTGTGTGTAATCCACTCACCGCCATTTAGCTACGTATATATAAGGATTCGTAGTTGCCGCACTCCGGCGACATAACCATCCCCAAATTTTCTCCGATCCCATCCTCATTCCTTCGGATTCTTCTACGCCGCGCCTTTCCGGCGAAGAAGACGGTCGAACACTCGGTGGCAATCCACATACTTTGATCCACAGGTTAGTACTCGTTTGGATTCTTCACTGCAATTTTATTTCCACTTTTTACACATACCGAACAAATATTTTCAATTTGGAAAACCTAATGAAGTTCCTAGATGTTATCTTACTTCGAAATTTTAGTGGCGATTTTTGGGCCGTTCTCATTACAATGCTTGTTTTTCTTGTTGAGCTCTTGAATTTTTTTTAGCTGCTTCTTATTTTCTTTTCCCATTACGGTTCAAATTTTTGTTTCACATCATGATTTAATTGAGCATTTATCGAGATGAAATATACAAAATGAATACGTAGATCAAAGCGTAAAAACTATAATGAGGGGTGGGCGGAGTGTAGGTTTTACGGATTGGATCATTGGATATTGATGATTCTTAATGAAGCTTACAGATTGGATTTGTTTGGAAGAAATTGGGAGGAATACGTTGTGTATCAGCGCAAGATGGATGGCCGAAGGAGTTATGTCCCTCCTGCATATGTTCCACTAGGCCAGTCTGATTCAGAAGCGGAGATCATTTCCAGAGATGAGAGCCACCCCACACCTGATGAACTTAAGGACGGGTTGTCACAATGGTCGTCTGGAATCTGTGCATGCTGCGATGATATGCAGAGCTGTACGCTACTTTCTGCCTTCTGACCTTGATTTATGCGAAGGAAAAATTATGAAGGTGCATCTTGAGTATGGAAAGGAAATGTATCATTACTTTGCATATGTTCTTGTATCAAAATTTAAACATTTGAATTGTAGGCTAGTGGTTGTTTCCATTAGGGAACCTTTCATATCCTTTCGTAAATATAAGCATGCCGTGTCATTTGTTTGTTGAGTGTTCTTTGATCTTTGATAGAAACTTTGTTGTTGTGAACCAGCTACTTCTGTCAAGCGGAACCACTGGATTTTGCACTATGATTAGGTTTATTATGGGAAACCAGATCAACCCTAAATGTTGGGAATAGTGCTTGAAGAACTTCAAATTTAGTTAAAGGGTGATCAAGAAATCCTTCAGACTAACTACCGGGGGGTTACATATTTTGTTAGTTCTCTAACTATTACATGTTGTATGATCAGTTAGAGTCTCTAGTTTCCATTTCTTGTTCTTTTTTTCCAAAAAAAGTTGAGTTGCTAGTTTCTATCATTGAAGTGTGTATAAGGATTCTCAGATTGTGGGCATAAAGTATTTGAAATAAAACAGGACACTTGATCTTGTGCACCTTTAGTTTGTTAGAAACCAAGTAGCATTTAGGTGATATGAAAAAAAACCCTTTTTTCCTTTTTTTTTGGTGTGTGTGTGTGAAATGAATAGGTTGCATATTACTGTTGACAGTAGTATGATTCGAGTATAAGAGCATTGCATTTATAGTGGTCCATCTCTAGCATGTTAAATGGGGAGCTCATTGCACCTTTTTCTGGGTGCAGGTGTTATTGGCCTTTTTTGTCCATGCTTTCTGTTTGGGAAGAATGCAGAACTTTTGGGTTCTCGGACGATGTTTGGGTCATGCGCAACTCATTTCATTTTGTGGGCACTTATGAATACAGTCTGCTGCCTATTGACTGATGGAGTTTTGTGGAATATACCTGGATGCTTTCTTGCATGTTATGCTTGTGGCTACCGCAAGGCCCTGCGGTCGAAGTACAATTTGCCAGTATAATATCTTACTCTTTTCACTTTTTCATTTCATATTTCCATTATGCCTCAACTATCCATTTGTTCATGGTTTTTTAAGATTATACATACTATCACTATGTCATGCATTGATCATTTCTTCTTCTACTGATCTATCATGCTTAAGAAATGTCAAAGCATTAAGTAGCTTTTGTTTTTTAGGTTTGTCTCTGGACAAGGCAGGGAACTGGCTCTAAGGCCTTCACCCCTGCCATATAATGTAGCTCAGCTCTCTACAATTTGGTTTCTTTTTAAGCTTAGTCGACGAGTTAACTCGCCTGTTGCTATTTTTCCACGAGCCACACATTTTTAATTTCTGAAATGTGATGCAGGAAGCACCTTGTGGAGATTTTGTGACCCACTTTTTCTGCCATTTCTGTGCTATCTGTCAAGAATATAGAGAGATTCGTGAAAGAGCTGGTGGATCCGGTTCCCATGAGTTGAATCTGGCTGTTGTTACCCCGCCAACGACTCAAACAATGGAATCTAACCTGGAAACATAGTTGCTTCATTGCTGGAGCTTCCGAGGAATATCGGTAATTTATCAGATTGCTTGCTTAGCACGGAGTCCCTTCTTCCCTCTTCTAATGGGATTTTTCTAAGTTACTACTTTTACTCTTCTATTATTATGGGATTTTCCCCTTCTTTCGTCTAGTTTAATAGTAGTGTTAGAAAATCAGTTATAGTAGTGATTGATAAATTTTTGTTTTGTTTTGTTTATTTTTTATTCTTTTTATTTTGAACATGGATATATGAGTTGTAATGTTTGGTAAGTTAATATTTACATTACGTTGATTTTACTGTTTGTTTGATGCTGCACACGAAGAAAAGAATCACAATGTTGGTCTTTTAGATTCATAGTTTATAAATATAGGTGATGTTTTATTATGAAAGTGGGCAATGCTTTTTTAGAACATTACATACACAGCTTGGTGATTGTAAATCTGTTGCTTCTGCCAACAAATAGAATTATATTACATCAATCCATACTTTAAAAATTACTATTTTTAAATAATCACGAGTGCTTGTCTTGACTATACTCACAGGACAACTTACCGCCCAAAACCAATATTCAAAACTTGATTTTTTTTGCTGCACTACCTTGTTTTGCTTTGAGGCACCCAACATAGAATTGTTTTAAGCCAAACACATTTAATTTTGGAGTTCTTATGGTTGAGCCACGAAAAAGTATGGTGCATCTTGTTAGCATAAGTAGTAATTATCAATTCCTTTAAACTTCTCAACTACATTTGCATGTATTCTCATGATCTCTCTTTTTCGGATGTAGTCTCAATTAATGTATCTCTAAGTAAATGTCACATGTCCACAAGCTTTCACCTTGGTTCTGACCTATATCCATTTTTTACTTTTACAACTTTATAATTGATTGAAAATACTGTTATTATCGTTCGTATTACAACATCATTGACAACATTATTCACATACTCCGTTTTTATGGCATGGAGCTGCCATATCACTTTAGTTAGATGAAATAGTGTACTCTTTCTAATATTACCATGTTAGTTTTCATCAATTATTTCAACAAAAGTAATTCTCGATAAGAGTGTTCTCTTTAACAACTTCAAATGGAAATAACTCTCAAACTACTCATATATTAATAATTAATGATGTTTTCATAGTTGATAGAGATCATCTGGAGCCGATATGTCAATATGTGAGCGAAAATAAATATTATATCCTTAACCCAAAAAGTCATACGTAAGATTATTTTCCATTCTCTGAAAAGTTGTTTTCCATTCTCTGAAAAGTTGTTGAACTAAAAAAAATAGACCTGTTAGAGTATTTAATATCATTTGTTATAGTGTTTTATATTATGTTGTCATGTTATTTAATTTCTGTTTATTCTATGTGTAAAAGTTTATTTAGCCTCTTTTAGTTATTTAGCATTTTTTAGTATCGTAGTATTTAATTGCTTATTTCAATATCATTGTAGTATGGCTGAAACCTTAATAGACAACTTCCATTGTTCTATCTCTTTATCTCTCTCTATTTCTCTTGAGGATCTAAGGTAGATCCACCCTGTAATGATTATTAGAAATTATAGTATAAACTTGAGGTTGGTCTTTTCAAAAAAAAAAAAAAAAAAAAACTTGAAATTGGTAGAGTGGGCTATTAATAGTTCACTCTATATTAAGACTTCAAATATAATAGTGATGTTTACAACTATTTATAAATTACAATTATCTATTATAATACTATTTGAAATCTTTTCTTGTTACAGTATTTACCATTTTAATACAAAAAATTATAATCCAGACTAAAACAATCAAATTATTATATTTATAATAACTAATTCAATGCCGCCTTTGAAAAATATTATATCTTAAATAGACCAACAGCTTTCAAATTTTTACTCCGTATCATCAAATTTTAGAAGATAAAATTTAGTGACAAGAACTATAAAGCACATCTGCGTGTTGTATCAATGGCCAACAGGCTGCCACATTGGTAGCTCCTTGGCAATCATCAAGCTCTACAAATGCCAACCAACCAAAAAAAAAAAACTCAAAACTCCCAACACTATAAATAGCCATAATAACAATAATAACAATAAATTAATTAATAATTCCCTTTCAGCCTTCAACTGAAAAACTGCCCCAACAATTCCCTTATTATTCCTACATGGCCTCTCCATCCAGGCTTTTCCTTTGCTTTTGTTTTTTCATTTTCTTGATAAGCAGTAGCCTTGCGGCTGTGCAGCAGCCCAACGGCGGCGGTGGTGGCGGAGGAGGCGGGGGAGGGTCCGGAAGTGGTTCGAGTAGTGGTTCCGGTTCAGCTTCTGGGTCCGGCTCCGGCTCCGGAAGTGGCGGCGGGTCCGGTTCGAGTGGAGTGTCTCCTCAGACTGTTGGCTTGAACCACAGGAAGGCCTCTCCCTGAATCTGAATTATCTCTCTCTATATATATGTCAACCCTTCCATGTTGTTGTTCCTTAAATTTCGTAGCCGACATGTCGTTTCTCCATCTTCCGTTTTGTCGTTTCTTGTATTGTATATATATGATGTGTAGTAAGTATATATGTGTCCACAATAAAGACTCTTTTGAGAGTCGAGTGCATGCATGCAATGTAATTATGACCTAGTAGTATATATAGTTAATAAAACTTACCACCTTCTTTAAATATTTTTCTACATCTGCAAGTGAGTTTAGTTAAACGATAACTGACGTGATCTTCTTCTTTTAAAGTTGATGGATCGATCTACCCTCTTTTGTTGTACTAAGAAAAATATTATTTTACATCTTAGGTTATATACATTTTTTTTCACTGTGTTCGATTCAGTAGTCTGCAAAGAAAAAAGAAAATGAGCGTAGTTACTTTACCCAAATATTACTCTTATTTACATGAAAATTTAAACCTTTAATATTGAGTATGGTAGAATTAAATAAAGATTTAATATAATAGATTTTGTGAGCTATTACAACGATTTAAAAATCCTGATTATAAACCACTTACAAAAGCTAACATATTCTAAAAATCTCTTTTTAACTATTTGGTAACTATTTGATTTTTTATTTTTGAAAATTAAGTCTTTCAAACACTTCTATCACCTTTAAATTTCTTGCTTAATTATATACATTCTTTCAAGCAAAATTTTGAAAACTAAAAAAAAGTAATTTTTGTTTTTGGAATTTGGCCAAAAATTCAACTATTATATTTAATAAATAATATGAAAATTATTGAAATTGAGAGAAACTATACTTAATTTTTAAAAATAAAAAATAAAATAGTTACCAAACATATTTTAAAAAATTATTTTTTTTAAAAAAAAAAACAATATTTGAACATAAGTTTGGGACAAGATATGTTTTAAAAATGATTTTTATAGAATGATATTAAAGAACTCCGACATAAACCATCCCAAGATATATTTTAAAAATGATTTTTATAGAATAATATTAAAGTACTCTGACATAGACCACATGGTTATATATTTCAATATATTAGTTTGGAGAAAACATAAGTGGAGTCTTTGCTGTACTCTCCATTAAATATTGACATGTGTCAATTTTTTAAAAAAATAAGAAGGAGAATAAGAAACTTAGGTGCAACCTAAAATGCACCTAAATATTACTCATTAATTTATATATTTTAATATTAATTGTTTAAACATAAAATCTAATCGTTCAAGATTTATACACCTAAATATTACTCATTAATTTATATATTTTAATATTAATTGTTTAAACATAAAATCTAATCGTTCAAGATTTATACTTAAGACTATAAATCTTCACATCCTCACATATTTGTCTAACTATAAAAATAAAATTTCACAAACGAAATTTATAATTTAACCAATTAAAATAGAGTGACGAGATAGCAAATAGAGATATTGAAAATATCCTCTTAAGTAATTAAAAGAGGCCAAATAAACTTTTACATATAGAAAATAAAATAGAAATTAAATAACATAACAACATAATATAGAACATTATGCTAAAAAAAGTATATTAAACACTAATAACATGAAATATTAAATACTCTAATAGGTACAATCATTTAAATCTCTCCAATGCAGCTAGCCACGTCATGTGCACAGTCACCGTGGTGAGTTGCCGAGCTCAAGATATGGGATAACAAAGGTTATAAGATGCACGATTGTTACGATTGCTCATTTCAATGCTAATTAGTTTTGAGATGAAATCTTATGCTTATAGTATACGAGCAAATTAAACCCGAATGGATATTTACTAAAAAATTTTTTTGACACCTTAGATCCTTTTAATCGATTTTAAAAATATTTAAATTAAGAAGGTATTTTAACTGGGCCTTAAATAAACCAAAGTTATTTTTTTAAATTTGCTTTAAAATACTACATTTCAAATTGTCTAAAGAAAAGTGTAAAGGTTTAATATAATATAAAATTCGTCCAAACATCTCCATTATTATTCTTTTCTCGAATTCTCTAGTATCTCCTACAATGATTATATTCCTTTTTTTTTTTTTCGAAGGCATAAAAAAATAAAATTAATTAAACACATAGTATTGAATTTTAATTGACCTAATATTTCCATATTATTTATATAAGAGGGAAATAGACATCTTCGTTATTTTGTAAAAAAAAAGAAGTTAATATACCATATCAATAAAATAATGGTTTTAGACAACAAAATTAATGTAAATATTTTTAAATATACAAAATGTTATTGTCTACTAATGATAACGGTGATAGATGTCTATTAATGTTTATCACACATAGACAACGATATTTTACTATATTTGTAAATAAGTTTGCTCATTTTACTATATTTGAAGACAATCTTATAAAATAAATAACAAAATATAACTAAATAGAATATAATATAAAAGAAAATTTTTAAAAATAGAAAAATAAGAAAATTAATTATACAAAATAATAAAATTTTTAGATAGTTGTGATGGACGCTGATAGAAGTCTATCCGGGTCTATTAGTGATAGAAATGATAGAAGTCTATCACTGATAGATATTGATAGAAGTCTATCAGTATTTTTTTTTTGCTATTTTCTGTAAATAGTTTGACATTTTTTTTATTTGTGAAAATTTCCTAATATAAATGATAAACCCTTAAAATCGTTTAAAAAATAAAAAAATATTTATTTGTTAATTTAAAACCATCATTAAATATTTTTTTAAGAAACATCAATCAACATCAACATCACCATTTTAATTCTATAAATATTTTTGTAAAATTAAAATTTTTCATACTTTTGTATGACAAACATTTTGAACATTGAGATTACACACCAAAGAACACCTTAATCATCAAATTAATTTTTGTTTTAACTCAATAAACCTTAAATTCAAAGATTTAGAAAAATTCTGAAGAAAGAAAAAATCCGGCAGAAACGGCTGTCATTGCGATCGCCAACAATGCAAACAGAAACTTGTAGAAAAAGGTACAGAGAATCGTGATAAATGCTCCAATGGCGCCATGAAGAGGTATATAATTATGAGATCGATTTTCTTTGTATTTATATCACAGCTACGCCCATAGCTATATATACATATACATATATACACATATATATATATGAAGTGGCCGATGAATGCAACAGCCACTTGGCATTACAGAGCTTTGCATTTTGAGAGAGAGAGAATGGTGTTGCTTTTTAGATTCAGAACCTAGAAATCGTATAATAATGGTTTTGATTTTGGGAGTTTTCGTCACGAGAAGCTCCACGGAAATGGAGTATTTATGTTTTTAAACTCGAGAACTCGCTCATTTTCTAGACTTCGCTTCATCTCTCTTTCCTTGGTTAGCGCTTTCCTTTGTTCGTCATTGTCTTCATTATTGGATTGGATTGTAGTTGAATTTGGCGTAAATCTTTTGTTTCATTTGGGGTTTGAAGAGGTTGAATGAATTCAGGATTTTATATATATATATATATATATAGATAGATAGATGTATTTGAATGTGTGTTCATTTGGCCCTTTTTCTGATTTCATCGTATGGAAGTGGGAAAGGCTTTAATCTTAGAAAAGAATGCGAGTGTTTATTCGCTTCCGATCATATTACTGTTTTATTGAGAATGTCTTTTACATCTATTTTGGGGCAACTCCTTGATGATATTCTCTTTCGTATATTCTGTTCTGCATTTTTTATATATAAAAGTACACAAGCAAAAAGGAAACGAGTGGGAAAATCTTTAAAATAAGAACTCAGAAATCTCTTGTGCTTGTAAATCATAATATAAATGTTTAGAACAATAAGAAAAACTTGAGTGACTATATATTTCATCATTTTTCCTCTTTGTGTTATTCTAATGGTTATATTCTCTCGCTCTCTCGTGACCTCTCTTGCTCAGATTGAAGTCAGATTAGTGGGAAGCAAATGGGACTATTTCAAAGCTCAAATCCCATTTGCCCCAGCAACAAGCATTGTTCGGAATGGGTAAAGAATAATATGAAATACTGCCTTTGCAGTGCGAGAGATGGAGTTTCACTCACTCTGGGAATGATTAGTGTTATTAGTTGGGGTGTAGCTGAGATACCCCAAATCATTACAAACTACAGGGAAAAATCTTCTGAAGGCCTATCTCTTGCCTTCTTGCTAACATGGATACTGGGGTATTTCTTTTTTTTCTTTTTTTTTTTTTCTTTCCTTCTCTTTGATTTTTGGCTTGCTTAGGCTTGGTACTTCTACATTTCAGTAATATGGCTTTATTTAAATGAATGGATAGTGTACTTATAATTAAAGACTTCTAGTTTGAATAACATAATTGATCTCAGTGCATGTTCATTGAAATCTTGTTTAATCTTGGCGTGGTTGGCTATTGCCAATTACAAGTTACAGTTAGTGTGCTCTCATAATTCAGAACAATGTTGTTATTCTTGCTAGTTGCCACGTCGAATGGTGTTGAAAACACTTGTTACACTTGTTTTTATTTTTATTTTTTATAATTAGAGTGTCGTGCTCCTTGTATTAAGCTTATGGTTCATCTCTAATAAGTGCATGCTTGAGAGTTTGAGAGTGATTTTAAAATTGTTAAAATCACTTTTGTCATGTTAAAATCATCCAAAACTCATTTTTAATCATGCAACATCAATGATTAAAAACACTTATTGAAGTGATTTTAAAAATGACAAAAGTGATTTTAACCATTTTAGAATCACTCTCAAACTTGCTGTAATTTTGGAGTGGCTTTCCGTACTTTAGGCCTACTGCAGGAGACAAGAAGTTGTTTAGTTAAGTTTTTCAATTTGGAGCTTTTCCAAATGTCCCGAGCCTTTGGAACAGCCACTCCTGAGGGTCTATTGAGATCTATTTTCAAACTCTATTTTCATATAACTCCCTCCTGGAGGAATACAGAAGGATCACAGACTTTTACCTCTTTAGGACTTTATAATATAATTTCTGCAAAATTTTAGGACGGTTGTAAGATTCTCTCTTCTCAATACACTTTACAGCTTTTACAAGAATAACTAAACATCTGAGTTGTTACACTAGTTGATTGGATATAAGTATTAATTCTGACTTGAGCTCATGTCCAATGGCACATAAACACTCTTAAACCAATTGAACCTTCTTCTGCCCAGCACCCAGAAGAAAGTGTGGGGGAGATGGAAAGGGTTCTTTAACATTGTTAATCAATATTTACCGTAACCCACTTACAGTGTTATAATTTAGAACTTGGTAGAATTCCTTATAAAGTTTATTTATTCAGCGATTGCCATTATATAACTATGTGAGTACATCCCTACAAAAGGATTTTTCTGGACTGCTTCGGATGTGGTACAGAATATTAGCCAGATCTTTGAGGTATGGGTTCACAAACATAAGCCTTTAACTAGCCAATTACCGTGATATGTGCTTTGAATAGTATTCTATTGAGTTGATTCAGTTGATTGAGTAATACATTTCATATCTACACTTCTCGTTTATATTTACTTTTAAAGTTGCCAAGACATGAAGCAGAGTTTAGTCATCTCTGCATTAAAAATTCCTTCATTCCTATCTGTCAATGGAATTTTATATTATTGCTAACTTTTTTGCAGAGATCTTTTCAATGTTTTTGGCTGCATATTGGAACCAGCAACAGTAAGTGGTTCTCTTAAATCTCAAGAATTAATGCCTTTATTTTCATTGGCAAATTCCAACAAGATAAGTTCACGTTTACTACATCTGTAACTGTTTATGCAAGCAAATAAAGCCCCATCTAAATTAACCACATTTCTCATGGTAACCAAGTCAGAGTCATATTCCTTGGCATGTTTGCATAACTCAATGAAATTGTGCGGCTTGAACTTATACATGTTTTAGAGATTTATCTTTTCAGATCCTACATGTTTTATTTATTTATTTAACTGTCTGCTTGTTTATGCAGCTTCCAACTCAATATTACATGGCATTGGTATGGTCTAAGGTTTTGAAATAATTTTTCAAGTCTCATTCTGTCCAAATATTGTATATCTCCAATACCTCCTTTTTTCTTCTGATATTGGTGGAAATCATTATCATGCTGGTATACAGTTGTATACAATCACAACAGGGCTTCTGGTTACGCAGACCATATATTATGGGCACATATATCCTCAAATGAAATATCGGCGAAGACAGTGCAAGGTTTATACATTCTTTTTTCTATTTACCACTTGTTGCTTGTCTACATACATCATTTACGTGTATATATACATATATGCTACTATAAATACATACATGCATATACATATACACTTTAACTTATGATGCATATACATGGGTGGGAAACAGTTTCCAGTTAAAGCTGGCGTACTTTTCCTTTTCAATTAAATCTGTAGTTTCTTTTCAGAACGTTAAGTTCTGTCAGCTTACATGGTTCAAAACATCTCAAATAGAGAGTGTCCCTCTCTCTACAACCTTAATATGCGCTTCCTTAAACTTCCCTCTAGGATGGTTTAGCGATAGCGTTCATACAATTCTATTTATTTATTTGTGGTACATCGCATTTCCATCATGGTGCCAGCTGTCTGAACCCTGAAATGTGATGATATTTTAATCCAATTCTTTCGGTTCTCCTTTGGGCTGTAATGTCCTAAATAATCATCAAATACTATTAGGCACAGGAAGATTTACATTATAGATGAAGCTCTTTCTACAAAGATGAATTCTATTTCTTTGTCATACTGCTATTTGTGAAACTACTGAATGCCTTAGGTTCTTTTTCTACAAAAAGGAATTTTATTTGTTTTCCCTAATATTATTTCTCAATTTTCTGCATGCCTTAGGGTCTTGTTCACGGTGATGCCAATGCACAGATTGATGCACGTGATAAAGCCCAACAAAGCTATGGCAGTGTTAATGTGAAGCAAATCAATAATGACGATGACATGAGCAAGTTCAATACTTCAAGAAGAGAAAGTGCTTCCACTAGTCCTATTCCTCTTCCAATGCTTCGGCAAAATAGTTCTACGGGACGAGATCTATATTTCATGTAAATATTCTCTCCTTTCACCGTCCAGCTTCCTGCTTTAGTCCTATATCATGTAAAAGTCACAATCATATGATATTATTGTGTTTAGACGATTTTAGCCTTCAATCTGAAAATTATATATATATATTTTAAATGAACCTAGAATGTTATAGTCACCTTGAAGATTTGAAATTAATTAATTTACATAGTGAGTTTCAATGTTAGAAATGTAATGTCATAACTGAGTCATTCAACTCTATTTCCACTAAACAAGGGACCATGTAATCACTTCAATCTACCTAACTAAGGGACCATGTAATCACTTCAATCTACCTAACTAATTGATTTTAAGGTTTAAAATACCTTTGAATTATTCAGCCTCTTGCTTGGATCATGATGGCCTCTCTTCTTCCCCTGCCTTAGTCACTCTACACCTTTCATGATAGAGAAATTGAAAACTTTGGAAGGCTAATTCAAATAATTGATAATAACACTCCAAAGACTTAACGGGATCTTGTTGGCTCTGGTCTCTACACTCTAAAATCCATCTTTAACACCTGCCTTTCACTTTGAGAGTCATATCCTCATCCCTAAGAAGTGGAAGAGGATTTGGGATGGTAAGTTTCCAAAGAAAATTGAAGTCTTCATTTTATCTCTCTTCCTTAATACTAATGAGATAATTAAAAAAAGTAATTCTTATCCATGCATTTCTTCTCAAATTTGTATAAATTGCCTTGGTAGTGGGACGGCATTAATCATCGCTACCTACAATGCTGGTTTGGCGGTAAAAACTGGACAATTCTTTCATCTTTTACTAGAGATTTCTAGTCTTAATCCTTTTGTATAAATTTTTTTTTTTAATTAAATGGTATGTTTCTCTGGCCATTATGTTCTCATTTATTTGTAAATAATCAGGTCAGCAAGATCTCTATCAAGGAGTCATACTCCCACAGCAGGGTCTTTTTTGACACAAAAAATGACTCCTCCTTATAATCAGAACCCAATGCAAGAGCCTCTTCTTGATGGAAATGGACCATCGCCATCTGCAACACCTCCCATTGTCAAGAACATAACACCTCCCAATGTCAAGAATATGCTATGTTTGGTAAGCTATATCGCATAACTCTTAGTACCAATTGTTTGTAACATATAATTACAGGTAATAATAGTTTGGACTTTCGTCACCAGGTCTCCATGTTGACTTTCGTTGGCACACTCAATCACCATCAATCTGCAGAAAACAGATTTCACAGCGTCTCTGACAATCCGAGTAAAGGGTTTGTCATACCAGTAGGTCGAAAGCTTTTACAGGTAGGCTAAAATGAAAGTTTTTTTATGTATGTTAATTGGAGGCGGCAGATTAATTTTAGGGTCCAGGAGTCTGCACAAAAACTACTAAGGAACCTAGTAAATTTATGCTCAAGAAGCTTTTCTTCATATTCCTTTTTTATATCTTTCTCGTATGATGGAGCTGCATGTATGATATGCATTTCATATTTGAACTTTTTTGCATCCTTTGGCTTGAAAGTTGACTTGAAGACAATTTTAAAGACTTGATATTCTAGTGGAGATATAAAATCATCGAGTGCTGTTGAAATTCCAGGTTGCTGGCGAGGTGTTACAAAATAATGGCAACGAAGGAAGCAGTGGAATTGGAACTTACCTTGGTTGGGCAATGGCAGTTATATATATGGGTGGACGACTTCCTCAAATTTGCTTGAATGTGAGATTTTCTTTACCAAACACAATTCATTCTATTGTTAGAAAAACTTACGGGCAAGAAAATCTCATTTTGTTACCAGTGTTTGGGCTGTATATTTCTTCTCATACATAGTTTGGTCCATAGGGACAATTGGCTTATATGAAACCTAGTCCATGCAGGGCTCTGTTTGTGCCATAAAATTAGAAAGTTGTATGTATGAAATCTGGTGTAAGATTTGAACAGTTAAGCCCTAGCCTATATTTCTCTCAATTTTATTAGCATACATGTGGTTTTTCTGGGGGCTTCAAATAGTAGGATTTGAATCTATATGGTTATAAGGTATTAACACTTGTTGTTTGTTGACTTTTGCAGATAAAAAGGGGCCATGTTGAGGTAAAGATAATTATTGTGCAATTAGTTTAGTATGGACTTGTAGTTTGTACTTTTGCTTCATCCTTTACAAATTTAAACGAGTTACATGCTGTTATTTAGAGGATGGTTTTTAATGCAGCAGCGCGGGAGTTGAATTCACTAAAAATTTTCAATTATTGTGCAGGGTCTTAGTCCGTTGATGTTCATTTTTGCTTTAATTGGAAATTCCACTTACGTAGCAAGGTGAATAATGCCTATCCTTCAACTCTTGTTTTCTTGCCTCTTAGCTTATATTTATTGAAAGTTCCTTTGAGAATCATAAGAATTTGTGAACTTCAATCATAAGTTTTTGTAGCCTACTTTCTATTTTTGGAGGTCTTGGAATCTATTCACAACAATACTTTTATCATTTTTTTATAGTATACTTGTAAGCAGTACAAGTTGGTCGAAGATCAAACCAAATCTCCCATGGCTTGTGGATGCATTTGGATGTGTGCTTCTCGACACTTTCGTATCCTCGTTATCAATATATGATGCCTGCTTGGAAGATATACTTTATTGCAGAAATTCTTTAGCCTTTCTTAAACAGGCCGGATCTTGCTCATGCTCCTTTCATGACGACTCTTCAAATTTTGTCAGCACAGAAACTTGAAACCTTAACTTCTTCAGATACTAATACAATTTATCTATTTCCGCTACCGGATACATCAAGATGAAGAGGATAAGCTCTTGTCACCAAATGAAGCTTAGGATTGATAAGGTTTTATATGACAAGGAAATGAAATGATTGCTAAGGTCTCACTTTCTTTCTACCCATCTTGTTTTTGTTTAGTTCCATACATCTTACTTATTTGGTGCGTTTATTTTTTCAAATGTAAGTGACTAGCAATATGGTAGAAAAAAAATATGAAATATAAATATAAAAACAAGGACGTTAAAGAGATGGAAGATATATGATTGTCCGGTAGTTTTACATAGTACCTTTGGCTGATTTCTGTTTCTTGTTGTGAACTTTAATAATTGTTTTTCTGCTTATAATTGTTCCATAGAATGTAAATAAGGCAGACTTGGTCAATCAACACGCAATTCGCGGATTTGTCAAATATTTTTGGATAATAACCAGCAATGTTTACGTTGTAGGTAATTCGTCGTACGGTCCCAGTTCAAGCTGCAATGGGCGTGAAAACTGACATCTTTCATGGCTTCCTCTGTGCAATCGTATCATAGGCTTTACTCGGCCAAGTTAAGAGACACCTCCACTGGCTCTTAACTTTATCGTTCTAATAGTCAGTCAAGTTTGGATCACAAAATATACAGAATTCACACATTGGTTTCTCATTTTTTAGTCTTTTTAGAATTTGATTGATGCTGGATTTCTAGTTCAAGTCTTTCCAAGTTGACATCACAAATCTGGACTCTATTTGATCATTGCATTAATGGATGGTGTTTGGTTGGAATAGTTCTAATTCTTTATCTTCCAATTTCATTGAAGAAGTTTGTACCATTTCAAGGGTAATTGTGATATATAACTCAGGATTGAAGATTGAGGAAATTCTTTTAGAGCTCTCGGAATCTTCCACTTTAGATACATGAATCTCAACAAACCATAGTTTTTACAGGTTATAGGCTTGAGAATATCACTTTCTAATACACCATGTGCAGGAAATTAAAGAGTGGAGTTGTTTAGTAGAGTTAATAAATCATTAAATTGAGTGTTTATTTGGCCGTTTAAAATCTTTAGAAAGTATTTTTGCCATGGTAAAGGGAGTGTTTCTGAAAGTGCTTTTTGACATGGTCAAAGAAACTAGAGCATCAATTAAAGCATTTTTCCTTTTAAAAGTTTTAATAAAATTTGGATGCCTGCCTACAAATGTAACTAAAATTTCTATTTTTCCCCTTCTAGCCGTACTAATCCAAAGTACTCAAAAGTACTCCCGAGTACGTGGACATTTTTCTATAAAATGTTCTCGAAAAAAGTACCAAAAGAGATCTTCTAAAACCGAGAAAAGGGAGAGATATTTTTCAAGTACTATAATGGGGACCCTTTTTATCAATATTTCAAATCCTAATTTTAAGATGTATGCATTTCACTTTAATTACACAACAAATTATAATTGAACAATTTGATAGGAACGTGGGATGCACAAAAATTACATCGTCAAGTAATTTTACCAAATTATCTTTAGTTTATTTTTCTCTCTTCCTTCATCTTTCTTCGTGCTCTTTTCATTCGAGACTATGCGACCGACTTCCGCGAGACCACACGACAAGCTTCGACCGACTTCTTCTTCTTCTCTCTCTCTTTTCAGTTTGTGTTGCAAAGCGAGATCAATTGTAGGAGAGTGAAACCATGAAAGAAAGGGAGAGAAGAGAGCTATATATGAGAGAAGAAAGGGAGCGAGAGAGCGAGAAAACCTGATTTGCATACGAGAGATTTTGTTTTGATAATTTCAGTCTAACAAATGGTAGAAAAAACGAGTAATTGTAATGAGTAGCAATTTTAAGGATAATAATCAAGTGTATAACAACATTTTAAAAAATTGCAAATATAGCAAAATCTATCAGTGATAGACCACCTAAACCATACAAGTCTATCAACGATAGAAATCTATCATTGATAGACTTTGCTATATTTATAATTTTTTTAAAAATGTTACTATATATACTAATATTTTGAATTTAATTGCTATATTTGCAACTATAAAAAAAACATCATTTTAAAAAACACAACAATCTCATTATTTCACGGGACATCATATGCAAGGATGAAAATATCAGTGGATATATAGATATATCTATAAATCGAAGGGTTCGATATCGATATTAAATATCCATGAATATCTCCAACATCTTTTATCAATGCTTGTAACATATAAAAATGTCATCTATTTAGTCTAATATGAACAAGAATATTAATAATAATATCCATAACTTAGTTTAAAAGTAAAAACAACTTAATTATTAATCTAAATAAATTTGATAAAATTTGTGATTTATAGAAATATTTGTCGATATTTTATAAAATTAAAATGTCGATATCAATATCGACATCGATTATCCTTGATCATATGGCAAACTCAAATATTTTTCTGATTTTTTAAGTCCACCAGTTCAAAGCCACACAGCCGCACACGAAACCCCTAACCCTTCATTCCAAAAAATCACACCATACTCAAGAAATGGCTCCAATTCTCCAAGCTTCTTCAATCAATCGTCAATGGCTTCTCTTCTATCACTCTATGTTTCCTCCTCCTTACCATCTCCTCTTCGCCCTCACCGCAGTTTGAATTCCATTTTCCGCCATGGAACCAGCCTCCCAAGCCCTCCAAGAACCAGAAGCAGTCGAAGAAGAACCACGATATCACTGTCCTTCCGCACCTCCTACCGATTCGCCGCCGATCATGAAGACGAAGACGAGCAAATCGCCCGAGATTTCGGCTTCGACGAAGCTGTCGATCTCTTCAATCAAGGAGCTTATTACGATTGCCATGACGTCCTTGAGACTCTGTGGAACAGAGCCGAGGACCCTACCAGAACCCTAATTCATGGCATTCTTCAGTGCGCTGTGGGACTTCATCATCTCTTTAATCGGGTTGGTGATTTGAAATTGAATATTTTCGTTTGGTGATATTAATGCTCTGTGTTTGTCTTTGTGGAATGGAGTTCGTTTTGGTTGTAACTGTGAATTTGTTTTGGCTCAGAATCATAGAGGGGCGATGATGGAGCTTGGAGAGGGGCTCTGTAAGCTACGGAAGATGGAGTTTCAGAGTGGGCCTTTCTGTACTTTTGAGAGGGAGATTACTGCTGTTTTGGACTTTGTTTACCTGACCCAGATTGAATTAGCTGCCTGTGAGTTCTTCTCTCTCTCATTTTTTTTGAATTACAACTCCAATATTTTCTCTTAATTTTTTCAGTGCCATTCTGGAAGATGCAGATTGATTTTGTAATTGAATCTTTGAAGTTAGTACAGTCATTTAGTCTATCAAATTTGAAATGACAAAGCGGAAACTTTCTTCTCGTTGTGTCTACTGAGTCTTTAAACTTTAGAGAGATAGAGAAGTAGATGACTTAGATGTCAAACTTTGGTCTTTAAACTTTCATATTAAATGATATGATGTAGGAAAATCTATCGAATAAATATGTGCTGTTTTGAAGTGGCCTATAAATAATGAAAAAAAGAAAAGGTTAAGACAATTTTTGGTGCTTGAATTATTCTTCTCATTGCCAATTGACTTTGACGCAATTTGAGAAATCCTTGAACCTTTTAGAAAGAAAGTTTAAGGCTTAATGGTTACAAATTTGAAAGGACAATGACTGAATCATTAAATGCTAAAAGTTCATGACTAAATTATTTATTGAATGAAAGTATATGGACCTAAAGTATTTTTGACCTAGAAAGAAGGTCAAAGGTTTGACAAAATAAAATGATGTATAACCTCTCTTTTCTTAAGCAACTATCATATTCCTTTTATCAATCAAAATTTTGTTTAATTGTCGACTTTCTACTATCATTTTTTAGTCATGTCTTGCTTTTTTTTTTTTTTTTTTTTTGATATCCGTGAGTGTCCGGGCCATGTTACGCGCACTTCGACTAATCTCACGGGACAACCCGCCTGACCCTACAACATTTGGGTGTCAAGGAATGTTAGTCATGTCTTGCTGAGTTCTCTTAACTGGTTCAACATGCATAAGTTAATTATCAACATTATAGAATCTCACTTTAAAGATTAAGATGTAGTTAAAACTTTTTAAAGTTTAGAGACTAAAAAAATACTAAATTTATTCTTGGTATTGAAACAAATATCAATGGGTGAACAGATGAGTTGCTTCATTCCCTATTGTTATGAAATAACATAAGAAATGAAATGATTGTTTTGGATTTGAAACAGGCGATGAGAGTTTGTGTGTTACAATGGAGGGTTCAGAGAGATCATATGAATTACTTGGAAGGTATGGTGCAGGACAGAAGCTGTATGATATAGAGAAAGAAGTTGATGGAAGAATGTGCATTGTCTTTTCTCCTCAAACATCTCAAACTCATCCTCTAAGGGTAAAGCTTCCTACTCTTGCTGCTACCAAACAACACCTTTTAGCCCTTGACTACCAATGATATTTTTGGTCATTTTCTTGATACATATAAGGGATAAAGAAAGATCTCACTTGTTTACAAAGTTATAGTATAGATTGTATTTAATACATGTTGGATACAATATCTATATTAGAAACCATTCAAGGTTAACTTATAAATTTAGTTATTTGTACTTGGATGGTTGTGTATATTTAGTTCATATAGCCTTTCATACATTTTAGTTATGTTTTTAAACTTTGAATTATGGTTTTTGTTATTAATTATTACCCTAAGTTGAATGTTGATGTGGCATGCCTATAAGATAAAATTTAACTGATTTGGCATTCGACGAATAAATGGTATAAACAAAGTTGGACACTAGAGTGAATAGATTGAAGATTTGGCAATTTTTTAGGTTACCATCAAAGTTCATTTTCTATGACCACTTTGAAACTTTTTAAAAATTCATGACACTAAGGGTAGAATAGAATATAATTCAGTAGAATAAGAGAATAAAAGGGATAAAAGAAATAATTTTTAAGCGTTTAAAAAAGTGTTTAAAAAAGTATTTTGAAGTGTAAAAATTATTTTTAAACACTTGAAAAGTTATTTCAAATAGGTTTTAGTACTTACAAATTACAATGGAGAACATTATACACTTTGCATAAAATACAAATAATTCATAAAAAGATGCCTATTCTCTCTAAAAACAAAATAGCAACAAAAGAATTTTCACCAGATAAATATTTTTAAATAGGAAAAAAAAAAAAACAATTAAAAGTAACTAATATTCTTAAAAGAACTCTACAAACAATATGAAAAGAATATATTGAAATCAAGTAAGCAGAACTTAACAAAAATTGACATGTAGTCATTTTTTTGAGGTTAGTTCAAAAGAGCTAACCTTACTTGCATATTTCTAAATTATTGATTTTTTCTACTATGTCTACATTATAGTATAAATTATTTGATGAGATCGTTACAATGTTGCTGATAATTTTTTTTAACCATTACTTTTTTCGACAATATATATCTTAACTAATTGATATATGTTTGAATTTACAACCAACTTTGAGCTATCTTATTACAATAATTTAATTCAATATTTAAAGGTTAGAGATTTCTTAGATTTTTTTTAGTTAAAAAAACTTATTTGGTGTTCATTAAATTAAATAATAATAAGAACAATCACCATGAGCATAGGTGAATGTCGGATAGTAACATTTTGAGAAATTACTATAAATTTCACTATCTATCAGTGATAGATCGCAATAGAATTTTATTGCTTTCTATCGCTCAATCAAATAATTTTGAGTGATAGACTGTAAAAAATTTCTATATTTGTAAATAGTTTGAGTCATTTTTCTATATTTGAAAACAATTATCCTATTATAAATAATAATAATAATAATAGTAGGAACCAGTTGCATCTTGTTACATTACATCAGCCATATCCGTGTATGAATTCCCAAGAACTCCATCTTCTTCCTCACAGCCTCCATTCCTGCAAATCCATAACTCAGCTCAAACAAATCCATGCCGTCGCCATTAAAACACCCTCTCTTTCTCTCCCCAACAACGAATTCCTCTTTCCCAAACTCATCTCTCTCTCTTCCTCCTCCCCCGACCTCTTCTACATTCGCTCCATCCTTCTCACCCACTCCCCCGATGCTCAATTCCGCCTCAATCTCTGCAACGCCATCATCCGCAGCATTTCTGCCAACTCCACCCATCTCATGGCCATGGAATTCTTGAAGGAAATGCTTCTCATCGGCCTCGAACCGGATGGGTTCACATTGCCGCATGTTCTCAAGGCATTGGCTCGGATTCAGGGGATTAGAGAAGGCCAACAGATTCACGCTCGTTCAATCAAGACTGGAATGGTGCGATTCAATGTTTATGTGTGTAACACGCTGATGAGACTGTATTCCGTCTGTGGCTCTATCGATGATGTCCAGAAGGTGTTTGACGAATGTCCTCAACGAGATTTGGTGTCTTGGACCACGCTGATTCAAGCATTTACGAAGGCCGGGCTATACAGGAGAGCGGTTGGAGCTTTTATGGAAATGTGTGATTTGAAGCTAATAGCCGATGGACGGATTCTGGTGGTTATCCTCTCTGCTTGCTCCAACTTGGGAGACCTGAATTTGGGTCGAAAGGTACATTCCTATATCCGCCATTACATTGACATGAATGCAGATGTATTTGTTGGTAATGCCTTGATTGATATGTACTTGAAATGTGATGATTTGAACTCTGCTAACAAAGTGTTCGACGAAATGCCCGTGAGAAATGTTGTTACCTGGAATGCTATGATTTCGGGATTGGCTTACCAAGGCCGGTACAGGGAAGCTCTAGATACGTTCCGTATGATGCAAAACGAAGGGCCCAAGCCAGATGAGGTGACCTTAGTGGGGGTTCTGAATTCTTGTGCAAACCTTGGAGTTCTTGAGCTTGGTAAGTGGGTTCATGCATACATACGTAGAAATCATATTTTAGCTGATAAATTTGTTGGGAATGCGCTTCTACATATGTATGCAAAATGTGGAAGAATAGACGAAGCTTTTAGGGTGTTTGAGAACATGAAAAGGAAGGATGTATATTCATACACTGCCATGATTGTTGGGTTAGCCTTGCATGGTGAAGCAAACTGGGCATTTCAAGTCTTTTCCGAGATGTTAAGAGTCGATATCGAGCCAAACGAAGTAACATTTTTAGGTCTTCTTATGGCTTGTAGCCATGGCGGATTGGTTGCTGAAGGCAAGAAGTACTTTTTTGACATGTCAAATACATATAACCTTAGGCCTCAAGCAGAACATTATGGCTGCATGATTGACCTTCTTGGTCGTGCAGGGTTAGTTAAGGAAGCAGAAGAGATTATCCACAAAATGGAAATCAGGCCAGATGCCTTTGCTTGGGGAGCTCTATTAGGGGCCTGTAGGATTCATGGAAATGTCGATATCGGCGAAAGTGTGATGCGTAAATTGACGGATTTAGATCCCGATGAAGATGGTACTTACATTCTTATGACAAATTTATATTCTTCAGTTCATAGATGGAAAGATGCATTGAAATTGAGAAAGACAATGAAAAGTAAGAAGATGAGAAAGACTCCTGGATGTAGTTTGATTGAAGTTGATGGTGTTGTTCATGAGTTTCGAAAGGGTGATAACTCACATCCAAAAAGCAAAGTTATATACTCAGTATTGGAAGGAATTGCTACTCATTTAAAGAGTTATGGGATTATGGAAGATAGTACATTTTCCTTATAGACTTAAATTGATCTGACTTTGTCATTTTTTGAAGTCCAACCCATTAGACCTTGAATTCACACTTAAGAACCAATTGGAAACTAACTTAAAAATTTTGTTTTACTATAATTTGTATAGTATAATATATCATAAATTATATGATATAGTAAAACGATCGGAAAATTATTATAAATAGAAAAAATATAAGACTATTTACAAATATAAAAAAATTTCACGTGAGAGATAGTGAAATTTTTTTGTATTTGAAAACCGCTCATTTTTTTTTTAACAATTTTGTATTTAACATAATATTTAATGAGTAATTATAACTAGTTTTATGATTTATAAATATAGAGTAAAATATATATATATATATTTGGGCTCTTTTCAAATATAGAAAAATGAACCAAACTATTTACAAATATAGAAAATTTTTATAATCTATCCGTGATAGATCGCGATAGAATTCTATCGCTTTTTATCGCTCCAGCGATAGAATTCATTTGCTTGAACAATAGAATTCTATCGCGGTCTATTACTGATAGATAGTAAAATTTTTCTATATTTGTAAATAGTCTGATATTTTTTCTGCTTGTGGTAATTTTTCCTATATATTTTTTAAAATATAATTTCAATATTGTTTATTATTACTATTTTTTTAAATACTTTCCATTACATGACTTTTCCCCTTTCACCAAATACTCCATCTTCCATCATCTCCTCGCGAATTAGGTTTAACCACGGTAAAGTTTCAGGTTTTCCAAAAACCAAAACAGATCAATAAATGAAATTTGTTGTTTTCGACAATTGAGAATTACTTTTGAAATGCAGAAGAGTATCTCGAAACGATTTTAAGAACAAAGCAACAATAGAATTTAGGGGTGTTTGGTGTGCAAGTGAATTATCTGGAATGTTAGTTCGGGTAGTTAAATAATATGTGTTTAGGGGAGTTATTTAGTCTTGACTTTAGAAAGTATGTGTTTGAGGTGTGGAGTTAAATAATTTGTGTTTGGAATACTAAGATACTAAGATTAACAATTTTTCTTAATTTGACATCACTTTTAGATGGCTTGAATTTGAGTTTAACATTTTTTTAAAAAAATTGGGATAAAATTTGAAATGTCCGGCATAGAAGTTAAATGTTAGGTTCTATCTAAAATTTGGTTTAGACGACCTTAGTTGATTATTTTAATAAAATCCATTCAACTCAAGTTGATAGACCAAACACCTCCTTAACTGTGTTTCTTAAAGATTAAAAAAATGTTAAATTATACAAAATACCACTAAATTTTGGAGTATGTTTCTACTATGCCCCTAGAGACCTAGATTTTGGAAAGTTTCACTTTTACTCAACTTTTAAATTGCAAGATCTTGTGAACTACTAGCTTAAAGAATACCAAGACCGCTCCTACACTGTTCTTCATTACGAGGGGAAAGAATATACATTTTCCTAAGAGTTGAGTTTTGAATTGCATCTATAAACGAAGGAAAATATATCAAGAACCCAAGATAGCCTAGAATAAGGCAGGAATATAATTTATCTGTTCATTGAAGAAAGGGAATATACTCGGTTCACACTTTTTGTTTTTTTTTTTCTTAGAAGAATACATATGAGAGGGAAAAAAAACCTTTTAAATGCTGTATAAAGAAACCAAAACTAAATATTACGTAAAGAGCTCCAATTGTTTGGAATAACAATTATTATTTATTTTTGACAATATGAAATATGTGGGGTGGGAGAATCAAACTTCTGATCACGAGGTCGATAGTACAAGCTTTATGTCAGTTGGGTTATGTTCATGTTGACTAAAAAAACTATTATATCTAAGTATAAATCATATTTCTCGCAAGTAATTTCAACTCTAAAATTTATCCTATATAAATTATTGTCTACATAATTGCAACAACTTATAAAGGAAGAGCTTGATTGGGGAATAATAAGAATGATCCTATTCTATTCTTCAGAATGAAAGGGAAGAAGATACCTTTTCCAAGAGTTGAGTTTTGAAGCCATCTTGCTTCACAAAAATACAATGAATCCATGGAGTAGTTGCATATATCAACTATCTTCATTTTCATCATTCCAAACTCTTAACAAATCGTGAGGAACGATATTTTCCAAAATAATATGGCTCATTTCATCTACACCCAAGCTGAAAATATCTTGACTAAGCTCAAAGATTGCCCAACCTACCAAAAAAGAATAGAGTATACCGTGTTGAGCCTTAAAGCAATTCTTTTGGATGCTGAAGAGAAGCAAGAACAAAATCAATGTCTACATAATTGGCTAAAGGAGCTTCAAAATGTCTTTTACCAAATTGAGGACTCCATAGATGAATTCAAATGGGAATTCTTCAAACAAGAGGGCACTGGAAAACAGGTACGTGCCCATTTCTCGTGCTCTGATCGAATTTCTGCAAATAAATCGAAACAGACTCGTAAAATGAAGAAAGTATGCGACCATTTCGATGCAATTGCAGCCAGAATGTATGAATTTCATCTCAAAGAAAAGCACACTGATTCCATAAGTATGGAGACAACACACTCTTTCGTTAGTGCTTCAGAAATTTCAATAAGACACATGAAACCAAGTTGGCAATTGCTTTACCCTTTAACTGATGCTCCCAGGGTTTATCATGACCAACGATTTAATGACCTTCTGAATGATTTCAATAAATCTACTCATGGGTTCTTCCACATAGTTGGGAAAGCAGGTATGGGTAAAAGCACACTTGCAAAATTCTTGTACAATGATGAAGATGTGGTTGATAAGTATCCTTCAAGATACTGGGTTTGTGTGAAAGAAGGCTATGATACACAGAGATTGATGAAAGAGGTATACAGTTTTGCGGACAATAAAGAAACTTGTGACGACTTGACTATGAAACAATTGCTTTTTAAGGTTCAACGATTTCTAAAAGAGAGAACTTTTTTGCTCGTTTTTCAAGACCTTTCAATCACCAACTTGGATGATTGTTCCACGTTTAAAAAATTATTGGAGATGGGAAACCATGGCAGCAAAATCATGGTCACCACTCAAAGCGAGGAAATTGCAGATGCTGTAGGACTAGAAAAAGTCTACAAGACCGAGAAACAATCAAAGCAGAAACAATCAAAGCAAAATCTGGTGGTCGACGACGGAGAATCTGTAGGCAACTGGTCGTTACCGGAAGATACTCAGAATCAGGCAGTTCCAGGCCCACATGCTATAGAACCTACAAAAATTAACAATGACTTGGAGTTTCATTCAACTAGCCCTCGGAATGAGCTAGATGCACATAATATGACACATCAAACAATTTTCAAACTTGAGAGGCTGTCAGAGCAAAATTCATTTCTTTTATTTAAAGATTATGCTTTCAGAGATAGACAAGCAGAAAATCCAGAGCTCACTGAAATAGCTCAGCAAATTGTGCAGAAATGTAAGGGAGTTCCTTTGGCAATAAAGTGTTTGGGAAGCTTGCTATCTTCAAAAACTAGAATAGCCGAGTGGAAAAATGTCAATGACAAGTTGTGGGAACAAGAGGAAAAGAACGACAGTATTTTACATATACTCAAATTATGCTATAATCAAATGCCTTCACAACTGAAGCCTTGTTTTCTGCATTGTTCTCAATTACCAGACGATCGCATATTTTCTTCAAATGATGTGATTCAGCAATGGATGGCACATGGGCTCCTCCATTCACCTGAAGAGAATAACTTATCTATGGAAAGTATAGGTGAGAAGTATTTCATGGAGCTATGGTCAAGATGTTTCATTCAAGAAATTGAGGAACATGGCCTTGGCTACTGGATTAAATTGCACCCTCTCATCCAAAAACTTGCACACGTACTCACACAAGAACAATCTGAGGGCTCGGCAGGCACGAAACCAGTCACTGAAATAAGATCCATAGCCTTCCAAGTAAGAAATATGGTGCTACCTAGTGCATCCCTAACTGAAAAGTGCATCTCAAAGTTCAAATACTTAAGACTGTTGTATTTAGGCAATGCAAACCTACAGGAAATTCCAAGTTCTATAGGAATGCTTAAAAACCTGAGATACCTCGATTTGCATGGAAACCAGAAATTCAAGCAGCTACCAGATTCAATCTGCGATCTACAAAGTTTGCAAACCTTAATTCTTGAATCTTGTTCCGCACTTGAAGAATTGCCCAAGGATATAAGGAATTTGATCAGCCTGAGATACTTGTGGGTAACAACAAACAAGCTTCATTTGCACAAAAACGGAGTTGGAACCATGAATTCTCTGCGATTTCTCGCCATTGGAGGGTGCAATAACCTACAAAATCTATTTGAACGGCCAGATTGCCTTGCAGGTCTTGAAACTCTAATGATTTATGATTGCAATACTTTGAAATTATTGCCAAACGAGATGAGATTTCTAAAATCACTACAAAATCTGATGATTTGGAGTTGCAAGCAACTTACACTGACATTAAAGGAAGTCGAATTCAGGCTTCAAAGATTCACAATCAGAGAGCTTCCAAGAGTGGAGGAATTACCCCGATGGCTTGAGGGATCAACAGAAACTTTGAGAAGCTTGCAGATCATCAATTGCCCCATAAGAATGGAGGAAGAGAGGTTTGATTTGTTCAAAGCAGTTGAAAGGACCATAATTTATGGAGCTGTAAAGTTTGAAATGGCAGCACCAGGTTATGGCTTTGAACATCGGAATTTGGCAATGCGTGGTGTGGGTGAGGAGATGATGACATATTACTAGTTATTACTGTTAATTTATAAAACTTACATGCCTAATTCATAATGTTGATAAAGTGTAATTGGATCCAAATTTAAAATGTTGATGTTGATGTAAATGACCAAGTCTCACTTCTATAGAAATGTTGACTTGGATTGGGGTCCTTCAGATTGTCCAACTAGAGATGTTTATTGTAACTCCTTTGGATTGTGGTTTTTTCGTTCTTTGCCATCCTTCAATCATTGCCAATAGACTTATATGAGATTCTCCATCACGATGTCCAAAAATTTGTAGAACTCTAAATCATTTAACAATGAATCTCCAATTTTAAACAAAACTTTGAATATTTTTAAAGGGAAAAAAGTCCTCAACAACCATGACCTAATGGGAGTGATTCACAATTGTCTTAACTTTCCTCACACATCTGAAAGATCAACAAGCCTCATACAGATAAAAACATTACCAAGCTTCTTGTGACATACGGACTCTTAATCCAAAATCAACTTTTCGAAGAAAATTCTTCATTCTAATTCTTAATTTCTCTAGTCCAACACATATCCTCCAGGCTCCATCAACCACACAAGATGTATCTTCTTCTGCTTTAAGTACATAATTCTCTAATGTCATTTTCTCATTGCATTCTTCAAGGAAAACCATCAGCAATCCTAAGAACGTATCATGGTCCTATTTTCCTAATACTTCATCCACTTTGTTAAACTTCAGAACGTTTTTTTCCTTGTTGCCCCAAAAACAAACTTTAGTTCTTACTGGTTAAAGCATTATCTCCAATCTAAAATACCAAAATGCTTACCCACTTCTTAATACAGGAACTTAGGTGTAATCACATTCTTTTACCCAAAAAAAACGTGACTTCAAAGTGATCCTCTAACACCTTGATTTCCTTCCAATCACCATGAGTATTCAATCTGGAGATTACCATGCTCCTCTCTATCTTCTTTGAAAAAAAGGATGAAATCACAAGACAAAGACAATAACAGTGGGATAACGAAAGTGTTGGGAAAAATCTCTCAAAATTATCGTAAAAATAAACAGAAAAATACTTGAGAAATTAAAAGAAAAACAACACAATATAGGAAACCCAAGAATTTAAGTGAAAAACTCCAAAACCGAAAAAAAACCACAACCACCAAAAAGAAATCCACTATGTGAATTTTTTTACAATCACATAGAATTCTCTTCCCGATTCCAATTACGAATACTCTCTCAAAGCTTTTGTACCATTCACATCCTTTTCTCCACTATCAAACTAGAGAATACAAGAAAGAAATTTAACTAGAGTTAGTACACCGAAGTGTTTCTAACTAGGGGTGCATGAGTCGGGTTAGACCGTTAGGGCTATTATTTGGACCAACTAGAATTTTTGGGTTATCCTTTAACCCAACCAACCCGAGTAGAGCGAATGACTCAACCCAACCCAACCCTTGTATTAACAAATTGGGTCGGGTCAGGTCTTCAAGTTCAACCAATTTGAAGAGAGATGTCCAAGAAGTCGAAGAGGTTTGATCACAATCCCTAAATTTCTAGGAGGAAATTCAACATACAATTCCATTTTATAGGATTGATAAAGATTGGTTCCTCCATCAGGTAGAACTTGAAAGATCAACTTAGCAAGATATCCAAGGATAGTAAAAGAACGCAAACACAGAAAAAAGACCAATCACAGAGTGACCAAATTGAAATTAGAGTAATTACAAATTTACAACATAGAAATGGTGTAAAGGCACAACTTCTATTTTGAAAGTATTATTTCAATAAGACTGAAAAAACATGAACCTTAAGGGATGAGCAGAACTTCTTCCATTATCAAATCTCCATTGCTTTCTGGTTTTAGACTTGAAATTTTTTTTATTCTCGCATTAGCAACCTGACCTATGAAAGGATAAAATGGAAGAACTTGGAGAAGAATGAGAGAGAAGGCATGGGTGACCGGAGAAGGAGAGAGAATGGCCGTGAAAGAGAGAGAGAGTGGTCGGATCACTTGTTGTAATATCATGTTAAATAACTAATTGACCCAAAAGCTTAATCTGATGGGGCAGGTAAATTTAATATTATATCATCTAATAAATCAATTTGATTTAGGTTGAACCAAAAATTTATTTACTGAACTTGAGAATTAAACCGAACTGGCCAGTTCTTCAAAATCACGACCAAATCAAATAAAAAATTTATCAAACCCAAACCCAACCCTGTGATTCGAGTTGGGTTCCTCAGATTTTTTGAGCACCTATATTTCTAACTAGGACGATTTGAAACCAAAGTTGTAGACTTTGTGATTCTAGTTGGGTTTCTCAGGTTTCTCGAGTTGTTAGTTTTTTGAGCATCCATATTCTTAACTAGGACGATTTGAAACCAAAGTTGTAGACTTCTTTTATAGTACTTGGAGCCCATCACTTCCTCTCTTGGATTTCTGACTTACTATCTGTATCTTCATGTAAAAAGAATCTTCTTGGTTCTAGATGCAAGAGTACTTCTTACATTATAAAAATCTCATCCAACATAATTTTTGCAACCCACAAGTTTCGCCACCAATGGTCCAAAAATTTGTAATATTTAAAAAAAAAAACATATGCCATTAGATCTCCTATTTTCTTTTAAAAGAATGTGTGGAAGAAAAAGTTTCCTCTACGACCACCAAATGGAAATAGATCACAAATGTCTCAACTTTCAACAAATATCCAGAACATTTTCAAACTTCTTACTCAAAGACCAAAAGATGAATTCATTCTAGTCTTAATTTTTTATCCAAAATTCTTTAAATCCTAACAGTATCTTTCACTTGTTAAATAACTGTTAATAAACCAATAAACTCAACAAAATCCAAAAAATTGTTCTTTATCTATCTCTCTCTTATAGTCCAATACAATCATATTTTCCTCTAGCATGAGTTACCCTGATATTTTTTTTTTATTCTAGTGCTTCAATTATTTTACAAAAAAAAATTCTTCAGCCCTCGATAGTTCCTTTTAGACTTGTACGTTTTTCCCTCGATTTTCCAAGAACTTTTAAAACTTAGAACCATATAAGAAAAGATCTTCAATTGGACCAAAATATGGCTCAATCATTATCCTCAATCAAAAGAACGATATTAACTTTTTGTATAAAACTTGTACGTTTAGTACAAGGATAAGATACAAATAAACAAAAGAACATTCTGAATCCAACACCATGTACTCGGAGCCTAAGGATCAGTAGGTGCACCAGGGCATCTCAACTAGGTTGACACACTCATAACACCCTCATCCTATCCAAAAAATATTGAAGAACAAAACATAATATCATAATAAAAAGTACACTGCTAATACACTTTTAAGTTGGAAAAATAAAAGTTCTTGTTGGTCTTGTTAAGTTTCTCCCCCAATTATTCGAAAACTTTTAAACTCAGAACCATATGACAAAGTATTGACAAAGCATCCAATCCCATCCGTTATTCTAAGAATTAACCTTACCTTCATTCCAACTTCAAATATTTCAACCACTTTGCAAATATCTATCACATTCATATTACTTTATAGCTCAATCACAATTTCAAATACAACGAGGACATTCAATCTTTATACAAAAAGTTCAAAGTTTCATTACTTTAATCCAAAATTTCCTTATCCTAACAAAGTATCTTCCTTCCTCTTATACACGACCATTAAAACCTAAGAAATCCAAAAGATTGTCCATTAGCCATCTTATAGACCTATACACTCGAACTTTTCTAAAGCCGACTACTCAAGTATCTTTGCTTAGGGTGATTATTGTTTAAAATTTCGTCAAACCTCTTTTCATCATTCCTTAATTGTTCCTTTTAGACATGAGTTTCTCCCCTCACTTGTTCAAAAACTTGAGAACTTCAAACCATACATAATTAGAACTCCAATTTTAACAAACTTCGTGTAAAAAAAAAAGCACAAATGACTTAACTTTCCACACCTTTACAACTCTTTCTCCTCACTACCCCAAAAATGAACTTTATCTCAATACTTCAGGCATCTTATGCCAATAGATCTCCAATTTGAAAAATAAAATGTCTCCCCATGTTGAGGATCTCACATTGAAAAAATCAAGGGACCTCACACTCTTAATAAGATAGATGAGCTACTTTTCTCATTGCCAATTCGTTTTGAGATGAAACCCCATATTATCTAATATGGTATTAGAGCCCATAAAGCTCCAAACGAGTATTCGGTCCAATAAAAATAAATTGTGATCCGATCAAGAATGGTGAACCCAAAAGAGGCACCATCTTGAGGGGGCATGTTGAGGATCCCACATTGGAAAAATCAAGGGACCTCACACTCTTACTAGGATAGATGAGCTACTCTCATTGCCAATTGATTTTGAGATGGAACCCCATATTATCTAATACCCTACTTTCTTCAAATCTAGAAATTTTCCTTACATCTTAAGAGATACGTCATATTATTCCTAATAAACATTTCCTTCTCTAAAAAAAAAAAAAAACCTCTATTCCTAAATAAACATTTCCAAGAATTCTTCACTTCTTGATTTTAACTATTCGAATACATAGTCCTCCGTCCTACCAAATACATGTAAGTTTTCCTCTCTCAAGTACACAGAATCTAATGTTATCTTCAAATTTAATTCCTCAAGCAAACCCATCGACAATTCTCAAAATGCAGCTTAACTTCATTTGAATTTCATAATGCTCCATCCACTTTCCAAACATTTACAACCCTTTTTCCATACTTTCCCTAAAACAAACCTTACTACTTCATGACTCGATCATTATCTCTGATCATAAGAATGACAATAACTCTTTGCACAATGTTGAAGTATAGTGTCATCTTTAAACCATAGTTTTCCTCTTATCCTAAACAAAATATCATTTTTCCTTCTTACATAACCAATAACCTCAACAAAATCCAAAAGGTTGTCATTTATCCATCTTATAGTCCAATATAATCCAACTTTTCTCTAAACTCAATTACCCTTATAATGCAACTTTTCTCTAACGTCAGTTACCCTTGAAGAATTATTCATCTTCAAATTTTAAAATTTTTATCCAGCATAGATTTCTCCATCATCCACACTACATGTTCCTTTTACCTCTTATATTTGCATAATCTCGACCGTTATCTTCTCACTCCAATATTTAAGACAAACCTCTGGTGATTCTAAGAAAGTACCTTTGTCCAATTATCTTAACACTTCTATTCACTTTGCTAACTTTTTACAACCTTTTCTCCTCACGGCCTCATCAATGAACTTTTTAGTTTTGGATACCTCAATCATTATCTCCACTCCAAATAACAAAATTTTTTGTAACTACCATTTTTTTTTTTTGGATAGAATCAACTACTTTCATTGAGAAGAAAAAAAAAATGAAAGAATACAACTCTTAAGGGGTTTTTGTGGTCTTGGTTTTTTTTTTTTTTTTTTTTTTGGTATGCCCTTGTATTCTTGCATCAACTACTATAAATCACAACTCTTAAGAATAAAAGTCGACGTCCAATCTAATTCTCTTACCCAAAAATTCTATTATCCTAAAACAAAGAGCCTTTCTCACTCCTTAAATTCATAACCTTAAAACAAAATAGATTAAAAATATTGTACTTTTACTTTACCAATTTTATTTACCAACACAATCCAACTTCAACAATAACCCAACATTCTATTATTCTATAGCTTCAATCATTCAATTATATCCATTTCATCATTCCCCAATTGTTCTTTTAGGCTTTATGTTTTTCGTTAATGCTCATCCAAAAACTAGTAGAACTGAAAACCATATACCAATAGATCTCCAATTTGAAAAAAAAAAATTGTCCAATAAAACTCTCCTCCATGACAACCAATAGGGAGTGGTTCACATATGCTCCTCCCACTATTCTTCAAATCTAGAATATTTCCTAACATCTCGAGAAATACACCATCTCATCCTTTATTATACAACTCTATCTCCATTTCATCCGTTTCTCAATTGTGCCTCTTACACTTATGTTTTTTTGTTAACCCTTGTCCAAACACTATAAGAATAACAATCATATACCAATAGATCTCCAATTTGAAAAAACTTTTTGTCCAATACAACTCTCCTCCACGACAACCAATAGGGAGAGATTCACATATGTCATTTCCCACCTTCTCCAAATCAATATTTTCTTACATCTTGAAGAAGAATACGCCATCTTATTTCTAAATACCGTTTTCCAAGACTTCTTCACTTCTCGATGTTCTTGTCTATTTGAATACATATACATAGTCCTCCATCTACAACATTCATAACAATTAAACTTTCATTCCAAAATAATCTTTTCATATAATACTTGAGTTTATTATGATGTGCATCGGAAGGAATGGTCCTCTGTGTGTCTTTTCCCTTCTTTAGTTACATAATCTATAATTTTATCTTCTCACATCCATCTTTATGGCAAATCATTTCGTGCAATATCATCACACTTCATCCACTTTTCTATGCTAATCTTTCATCCAAAGAATGACAAGAATTCTTCAATCAAAAAGTTGAAGTCCAATCTCACAGTTTAATCAAAGAGTTTTTCATGATAGATCACTAGCTTGGTTGAATCGTTTTGAAGTTGCTCGGATTAATGCTTCTTGCTGGTGCTCCCATTCAAAGCTTTTTGCGGATTTTTCCCTTCAAGAATTGTGCTTAAATTGGAATGTCTTTATCTTTCCTGCTTACTTGTGTTGTAATTGTTGTTGCACTTATTTTATTTTATTATAGTTTCTTTGTATTTTGAGCATTACTCTCGTTTCATCTCTTCAATGAAGAGTTCAATTTCTTCTTTTTTTAAAAAAAAAGGAGATACAATTAGGCTAAACTATGGTTAGGTAGATACTAGGAAAAAGGTCTAAAAAAAACCTAAAAAATTAACAACTTATCTCAACTAACTAGATACACCTAAATAAAGATATAAATAAATCTACAAAAGATAAACAACCAAATACACGATTCTATATTTAATAACAAGGTCAAACTTTATCTTCTCATATTCACCTCCATGGAAAATCACTTCGTGCATTATCTTGACACTTCACTCACTTTGCTAATCTTATATCCAAAGAATGACCAGAGTTCTTCAATAAAAAACTTGAAAACCAATCTCACACTTAAATCTTAAGTTCTCATATCCTAACCTATTTTCCTTCCTCCTCACATACATAACCATAAAGCTCAACAAATTCAAGAGATTGTCCCTTGTCTTGTTTACGACCAATATCATTCGTCATTTGTTTTGCATATATTACCCAAATGCCAATCAATGTCTCAAAGTTCCACACAAACCTAGTACATTTTCAAAGCCCTTTATGCCGTTTTATTCCAAACTAATCTTTTCCAAGAATATTCTGAATTTTCTTTTTGATGTTTATTCCATTCAATAGTCTTCCATGTGTCATTTTCCTATTTTAATTGCATAGTCTAATTTTATCTTTCCATATCCATGTTCATGGGTTCATTGATCCAATCTCTTCTCATAGAGTCGAAGTCCATGATTCAGTCGGAAGCGGAAGCGGAAGCGGAAGCGACGAACTGGCTTGAACTGCCTTCAGAAGTAATGTTTATGATTCTGGTGAAGCTAGACGCCATTGATATCTTCTCCAGCGCCCAAAACGTTTGCTCTTCGTGGTGTAAGATTTGCAAAAACCCTCTCATGTGGCGTGTGATCGATATGCACAATTTGGGTGATTTGAATGCTGATATGTATTTGGATTACAATTTGGAGGGTATATGTAGACACACTGTTGATCGTAGTTGTGGCCAATTGGTCGACATCAACATTGAGTACTTTGGCACCGATGAATTGCTCCATCACATTGCTCACAGTTCAAATCAACTTAGAAGACTTCGGATTTTAGATTGCTATGACATCTCAGATGAGCGATTGACTGAAGCAGTTTCAAAACTTCCATTGTTGGAGCATCTTGAAACATTTCTCTGTTCATTTGATGTGGAAACTTTGAAAACTGTGGGAAGGTGTTGCCCTCTTTTGAAATCGCTGAAACTGAATAAGCCGTTTTATAGAGGACTATGGATGGGTCGGGACGGTGAGGCCTTTGCTATTGCTGAAACTATGCCTAAATTACATCACCTTCAAATATATGGCAATGTTCTAACTGACATGGGTTTGCAAGCTATTCTTGATGGCTGCCCTGATTTAGAATCTCTTGACCTACGCGGATGTTTCAATTTATTTTTGGAGGAGGAAGAGTTGGAAAAAAGATGTGTTGGAAGGATCAAAATTTTGTATTTGGCTCACGATCCAACTGATGGCTATGAATTATCTATCATAACTATCATCAAATACCCTAATTGTGATTCTGAAGATGTAGATTGCTCTTCTGGTTTCCCTGGCATTGGTTTCTTTCACAATTACAATTACAATGCCAATGATTATTGTTTCTTAAGGGACCGTTATTTCCTTGACTATGACGACTTCCGTAGATATGGTTCTTTAGGGGACGATGATTTCTTCGAATACTAGGACGTCACAAGATGGGATTAATCAACATTGTCACTTGTTAGGTTGGTTTTAGAAGGATTGCATATGTGAGGAAGTCCAGTTTCTATTTTTGATGAACTTCAAGACAAGTATGTGAAGTTCTCTTTCCATTACAGTAACTCTAACTAATGTTTTGTTTCCTGGATGGATATCTTCTAGTTGTCATTCTGACATACGAGTAAAGCAACTTTAGGTTGTATTGAATTTTTGGGTATTGAAGTAATGGATGTAATTAAGCAACTCTAGGTTGTATTGAATTTTTGGGTATTGAAGTAATGGATGTAATTATGGGGAACTCTAAGTTGTATTGAATTTTTTGGGTAGAAGTATTGGATGTAACTAAGCAACTCTAGGGCTGTATTGAAACTTTTTGTACTTAAACTAATGGATGGTATGTCATATCAAAAAAAATATCCATGTTCATGGAAAACAATTTCGTGCATTGTCTTAACACTTCATCAACTTTGATAATCTTTTATCCTAAGAATGGCAAAGGTTGTTCAATAAAAAATTTGAAGTCCAATCTCAAAATTTAATCCAAAATTCTCGTATCCTAACTCGTCTTCCTTCTTCCTTACATAACCATAATACTCAACAAATACAAGAGATTGTCCACTATCTTGTTTATGACAAATATAGTTTGACATTTCTTTTGCATAAATGACCCAAAACCAAATGGATACCTTACCTTTCCACACAAATCTATGACATTTCCAAAGCCCTTTGTACCATTTTGTTTCAAAATAATCTTTTTGAAGAATAATTCAGTTTTCTCTTTTGATGTGTACTATGGTCAATAGTCCTCCATATGTCTTTTTCCTATTTTAATTGCATAGTCAATTTTTATCTTTCCATATCCATGTACATGGCAAATCACTTCGTACATTGTCTTAACACTACATCAACTTTGCTAATCTTTTATCTAAAGAATGGCAAGAGGTCTTCAGTCAAAAACTTGTACAATCTCAAACTTAAATCTAAAATTCTCATATCATAACTTACCTTCCTTCCTCCTAGCATACATAACCATAAAGCTCAACATATTCAAGAGATTGTTTATCTAGTTTACGACCAATACAATTTGACATTTTTTTTGCCAATATAACCAAAAATCCAATGAATATCTGAACTTTCCACACAAACCTAGTGCATTTTCAAAGTCCTTTATGCCATTTTAATTCAAACTAATATTTTCTAATATTTTGATTTTTTTTTTTCTTTTGATGTGTATTCCATTCAAATGTTCTTTTTGTCCTTTAAAAAATTTATTTACACAGTATAATTTTATGTTTCCATTTACATGCCCATGGCAAATCATTACGTGCATTATCTCTTAACACTTCATCAACTTCACTAATCTTTTATCCAAAGAATAGCAAGAGTTCTTCAATCATAAACTTGGAGTCCAACCTGATACTTTAATCCAAAATTCTCGTATCCTAACTTATCTTCCTTCTTCCTTACATACATAACCAAAACTAAACAAATCATTCCCAAGGATATTTTTTTTTTTTTCGTTCAATAGGTATTCCATTCAATAGTCCTCCATGTATCTTTTTCCTATTTTAGATATATATTGTAATCTTATCTTCCAATTGGCCATATCCATGTATAAGGAAAATCACTTCAAGAATTATATTAACACTTAATCCAATTGGCTAATCTTTTATCCAAAGAATGAAAAGAGTTCTTCAGTCAAGAACTTGTAGTCCAAACTAATGCTTTAATCCAAAATCCTTGTATCCTAACTTATCTTCCATCCTCCTTACATATATAGACATAAACCTCCATGTTAAAATAGTACTTTTTTTTTTTATGTGTATTTCATTCAATAGTCCTCCACGTGTCTCTTTCCTATTTCAATTACGTAGTCATAATAGTCCTCTATGTCATGACAAATCACTTAATGCACTATCTTAACACTTAATCCACTTTGCAAATCCTTTATACAAAGAATGGCAAGAATTCTTTAATAAAAAACTTGAAGTTCAATGTCACACTTTAATCCAAAATTCTCCTATCGTAACTTATCGTACTTCCTCTTTACCTACAATCATAAAACTCAACAAATTCAAGAGGTTGTTCATTATTTTATTTACATTCAATAAATTCGACAGTTCTTTTGCCTACAGAACCAAAAATCCTATGAATGTTTGAACTTTCTACAAAACTTAGCACATTTTCGAAGTCCTTTATGCCATCATTTTATTCCAAACTAATCATTCCCAAGGATAATTTGATATTTTTTTTTTGTTTCCATTTAATAGTCCTCTATGTGTCTTTTTCCTGTTTTGTTTACATAGTCTAATTTTATTTTCCCATATCCATGTCGAAGGCAAATCACTTCATGCATTATACTAACACTTCATCCAATAGGCTAATCATTTACCAAAGGAATGAAAAGAGTTCTTCAGTAAAAAAATTGTAGTCCAATCTCACGCTTTAATCCATAATTCTTCTATCCTAACATATCTTCCTTCCTCCTCAGATACATAGCCATAAGCCTCCATGTCAATATCTTCATTTTTTCTTTTGATGTGTATTTCATTCAATAGTACTCAATGTGTCTTTTTCCTATTTCAATTACCTAGTCTAATATTATCTTTCCATATCCATGTCCATGACAAATCACTTAATCTACTATTTAAACTTTTCATCTAGTTTCCTAATCCTTTATCCAAAGAATGGAAAGAGTTTTTCAATAAAAAATATGAAGTCCAATGTAACACTCTAATCCAAAATTCTCGTATCCTAACTTCTTTTCCTTCTTTACATAGATAATCATAAAACTCAATAAATTCAAAAGATTATCCATTATTTTGTTTACGTCCGGTCCAATATAGATCGACTTTTCTTTCGCCATAACCGAGAATACAGTGTCCTTTACGCCATCATCTTATTCCAAACTAATCAATTTCCAAGGATAATTTGATTTCTTTTCCTTTCATAAGTATTCCATTCAATAGTCCTGCATGTGTCTTATTTCTATCTTATTTACATAGTTTAATCTTATCTTCTCATATCCATGTCCATGGAAAATCCCTTTAAGCATTATATTAACGCTTAATCCAATTGGCTAATCTTGTTTCCAAAGAATAACAAAACTTCTTCACTAAAAAACTTGAAGTCCAATCTCACGCATTAATCCAAATTTCTTTTATCTTAACTTATCTTCGTTCCCCCTCACATACATAGTCATAAACCTCCATGTCATGATAGTCCTTTTTTCTTCACATGTGTATTCCATTCAATAGTCCTCCATGTGTCTTTTTCATATGTCCATGTCAAATCACTTCCGCCATTATATTAATACTTAATCCAATTGGATAATATTTTTTCCAAAGAATGACAAGAGTTCTTCAATACAAAACTTGAGGTCCACTCTCACGCTTTAATCCAAGATTCTTGTTTCCTAACTTATCTTCCATCCTCCTTACGTACATAGCCATAAACCTCCATGTTCAGATAGTACTTTTTCTATTGATGTGTCTTCCATTCAATAGTCCTCCCTCTGTCTTTTTCCTATTTTAATTCTGCGGTCTAGTGTTATCTTCCCACATCCATGTCCATGACAAATCACTTAATGCACTATCTTAACACTTAATCCACTTTGCTAATCCTTTATCCAGAGAATGGCAAAAGTTCTTCAATAAAAAACTTGAAGTCCAATCTCACGCTATAATCCAAATTTCTTGTATCCTAACTTATTTCATTCCTTCTGACGTGCATATTAAAAAACATCCATATTCAAATAGTCCTTTTTTCTTTACATGTGTATTCAATTCTATAGTCTTCCATGTGTCTTTTTCCTAATTCAATTACGAAATCAAATGCTATCTTCCCGTATCCATGTCCATGAAAAATTACTTCTTGTATTATATTAAAACTCGATCCAATCGGCTAATCTTTTATCCAAAAAATGACAAGAGTTCTTCAATAAAAAACTTGTAGTCCAAGCTCACGCTTAAATCCAAAATTCTTGTGTCCCCTAACGTATCTTCCTTCCTCCTTACATAAATACACATAAACCTCTACGTTAAGATAATCCTTTTTCCATTTGATGTTTATTCCACATTCAATAATCCTCCATGTGCCTTTTTCCTATTTAAATTAGGCCATCTCATGTTATCTTCTCATATCCATGTTCATGAAAAATACCTTTAAGCATTATATTCACGCTTAATCCAACTGGCTAATCTTGTTTCCAAAGAATAACAAAAGTTCTTCACTAAAAAACTTGAAGTCCAATCTCACTCTTTAATCCAAGATTCTTGCATCCTAAATTATCTTCCATCGTCATTACATACATAGCCACAAACACCGTCATGTTATGATAATCCTTTTTTCTTTTGATGTGTATTCCATTCAATAGTCCTCCATGTGTCTTTTTCCTATGCCCATGGCAAATCACTTCCGCCATTATATTAATAATCCAATTGGATAATATTTTTTCCAAAGAATGACAAGAGTTCTTCAATATAAAACTTGAGGTCCAATCTCACGCTTTAATCCAAGATTCTTGTTTCCTAACTTATCTTCCATCCTCTTTACGTACATAGCCATAAACCTCCATGTTCAGATAGTACTTTTTCTATCGATGTGTCTTCCATTCAATAGTCCTCCCTCTGTCTTTTTCCTATTTTAATTATGCGGTCTAGTGTTATCTTCCCATATCCATGTCCATGACAAATCACTTAATGCACTATCTTAACACTTAATCCACTTTGCTAATCCTTTATCCAGGGAATGGCAAATGTTCTACAATAAAAAACTTGAAGTCCAATCTCACGCTAGAATCCAAATTTCTTGTATCCTAACTTGTCTTCATTCTTTCTTACATGCATATTCATAAACATCCATATTCAAATAGTCCTTTTTTCTTTCCAAGTGTATCCCATTCTATAGTCCTCCATGTGTCTTTTTCCTAATTCAATTACGAAATCTATTGCTATCTTCCCGTATCCATGTCCATGAAAAATCACTTCATGTATTATTAAAACTCGATCCAATCAGCTAATCTTTTATCCAAAGAATGACAAGCGTTCTTCAATAAAAAACTTGTACTCCAAGCTCACGCTTAAATCCAAAATTCTTGTGTCCCCTAACATATCTTCCTTCCTCATATAAATACACATAAACCTCTACGTTAAAATAATCCTTTTTCCTTTTGATGTGTATTCCATTCAATAATCCTCCATGTGTCTTTTTCCTATTTAAAATAGGTCATCTGATGTTATCTTCTCATATCCATGTCCATGAAAAATCGCTTTAAGCATTATATTCACGCTTAATCCGATTGGCTAATCTTGTTTCCAAAGAATAACAACAGTTCTTCACTAAAAACTTGAAGTCCAATCTCACTCTTTAATCCAAGATTATTGTATCCTAAATTATCTTCCATCCTCCTTACATACATAGCCACAAACACCGTCATGTTATGATAATCCTTTTTTCTTTTGATGTGTATTCCATTCAATAGTCCTCCATGTGTCTTTTTCCTATGTCCATGACATATCACTTCCGCCATTATATTAATACTTAATCCAATTGGATAGTCTTTTTTCCAAAGAATGGCAAGAGTTCTTCAATACAAAACTTGAGGTCCAATCTCACACTTTAATCCAAAATTCTTGAATCCTAACTTATCTTCCATCCTCCTTACATACATAGCCATAAACCACCATGTTAAGATAGTACTTTTTCTATTGATGTATCTTCCATTCAATAGTCCTATTTTAATTCTGCGGTCTAGTGTTATCTTCCCACATCCATGTCCATGACAAATCACTTAATGCACTATCTTAACACTTAATCCCTTGTGCTAATCCTTTATCCAGAGAATCATTTTAATTCTGCGGTCTAGTGTTATCTTCCCACATCCATGTCCATGACAAATCACTTAATGCATTATCTTAACACTTAATCCCTTGTGCTAATCCTTTATCCAGAGAATGACAAAAGTTCTTCAATAAAAAACTTGAAGTCCAATCTCACGCTCTAATCCAAATTTCTTGTATCCTAACTTATCTTCATTCCTTCTAACATGCACGTTCATAAACATTCGTATTCAAATAGTCATTTTTTCTTTACATGTGTATTCAATTCTATAGTCCTCCATGTGTCTTTTTCCTAATTCAATTACGAAATCTAATGCTATCTTCCCGTATCCATGTCCATGAAAAATCACTTCATGTATTTTATTAAAACTCGATGCAATCGGCTAATCTTTTATCGAAAGAATGACAAGAGTTCTTCAATAAAAAAACTTGTAGTCCAAGCTCACGCTTAAATCCAAAATTCTTGTGTCCCCTAACATATCTTCCTTCCTCCTTACATAAATACACATCAACCTCCACGTTAAGATAATCCTTTTTCCTTTTGATGTGTATTCCATTTAATAATCCTCCATGTGTCTTTTTCCTATTTAAAATAGGTCATCTGATGTTATCTTCTCATATCCATGTCCATGAAAAATCACTTGAAGCATTATATTCACCCTTAATCCAATTGGCTAATCTTGTTTCCAAAGAATAACATTAGTTCTTCGCTAAAAAATTTGAAGTCAAATCTCACTCTTTAATCCAAGATTCTTGTATCCTAAATTATCTTCCATTCGCCTTTCACACACAGCCACAAACACCGTCATGTTATGATAATCCTTTTTTCTTTTGATGTGTATTCCATTCAATAGTCCTCCATGTGTCTTTTTCATATGTCCATGACAAATCACTTCCGCCATTATATTAATACTTAATCCAATTGGATAATCTTTTTTCCAAAGAATGACAAGAGTTCTTCAATACAAAACTTGAGGTCCAATCTCACGCTTTAATCCAAGATTCTTGTTTCCTAACTTATCTTCCAACCTCCTTACGTACATAGCCATAAACCTCCATGTTCATATAGTACTTTTTCTATTGATGCGTCTTCCATTCAATAGTCCTCCCTCTGTCTTTTTCCTATTTTAATTCTGCAGTCTAGTGTTATCTTCCCACATCCATGTCTATGACAAATCACTTAATGCACTATCTTAACACTTAATCCACTTTGCTAAACCTTTATCCAGATAATGGTAAAAGTTCTTCAATAAAAAACTTGAAGTCCAATCTCACGCTATAATCCAAATTTCTTGTATCCTAACTTATCTTCATTCCTTCTGACATACATAGTCATAAACCTCCATGTTCAAATAGTCCTTTTTTCTTTACATGTATATCCCATTCTATAGTCCTCCATGTGTCTTTTTCTAATTCAATTACGAAATCTAATGCTATCTTCCTGTATCGATGTCCATGAAAAATCACTTCATGTATTATATTAAAACTCGATCCAATCGGCTAATCTTTTATCCAAAGAATGACAAGAGTTCTTCCATCAAAACTTGTAATCCAAGCTCACGCTTAAATCCAAAATTCTCGTATCCTCTAACAGATCTTTCTTCCTCCTTACATACATAGACATACACCTCTACGTTAAGATAATTCTTTTTTATTTTGATGTGTATTCTATTCAATAATCCTCCACGTGTCTTTTTCCTATTTCAAATAGGTCATCTAATGTTATCTTCTCATATCCATGTCCATGGAAAATCACTTCATGCATGATGTTAACATTTAATCCAATTGGCTAATCTTTTATCCAAAGAATTAGAAGAGTTCTTCAACAAAAAACATCAAATCCAATCTCACGCTTCAATCCAAATTTCTTGTATCGTAACTTATCTTCCTTCCCCCTTACATACATAGCCACAAACCTCCATGTTAAGATATTCCTTTTTTTTTATGTGTAATCAATTCATTAGTCTTTCATGTGTCTTTTTCCTATTCCAATTAGGTAGTCTAATGTTATCTTTCCATATCCATGTCCATGATGAATCACTTCATGCATTATATCAACATTTCATCCCATTGGCTAATCTTTTATCCAAAGAAAGACAAGAGTTCTTCAATTAAAAACTTGTAGTACAACTCACGCTTCAATCCAAAATTCTCGTGTCCTAACTTATCTTCCTTCCTCCGTACATACATAACAATAAACTTCTATGGGTTAAGATATTCCTTTTTTTCTTTAGATGTGTATTCCATTCAATAGTTCGTGTGTCTTTTTCCTATTTTAATTACCTAGAATAATGTTATCTTCCCATATTCATGTCCATGACAAGTCACTTCATGCATTATATTAACACTTAATCTAATTGGCTAGCTAATGTTTTATCCAAAGAATGACAAGGGTTCTTCAATCAAAAACTTGAACTCCGATCTCGCACTTTAATCCAAATTTCTTGTATCCTAACTTATCTTACTTCTTCCTTACAAACATAGCCATAAACCTCCATGTTAAGATAGTCTTTTTTTTTCTTTTGATTTGAATTCCATTCAATAGTCCTCCATGTATCTTTTTCATGTTTGAATTACGTAGTCTAATGTTATTTTCTCACATCCATATCCATGAAAAATCACTTAATGCACAATCTTAACACTTAATCCACTTTGTTAATCCTTTATCCAAAGAATGGTAAGAGTTCTTCAATCAAAAACTTTAAGTCCAATGTCACACTTCAATCCAAAATTCTCGTATCCTAACTTATCTTCCTTCTTCTTTACATAGAGAGCCATAAAACTCAACAAATTCGACGACAAATTCAAGAGATCGTCTACTATCTTGTTTACGTCTGATATAGTTTTTTGTTTTGATGTGTGTTGAAGTAAATCCACCCCCCCCCCCCCCCATCTTTACACTTTCTGAGTACATAATCTCTAATTTTATAATCTTACATCAAATGTTATGGCAATAATTGTTAGGAAATCACCTCTGTATGGTAAGGTGGATAAAGTATTTGCTTATTTCCTTAGCTCTTGTGTTGCTTAATTGGAGTCTTTTTTTAGGTTAATTGGGGTCCTCTTGAGGTGATTTTTTCTTATGTTTACCTTGTATTCTTTCATTTGATCAGAAATGAAAGCTCTGCTTCTTTAAAAAAAAAAAAAGAAAGAAAGATTATTCCTGACTGTCTAAAACAGTTCATAAATCAAAAGATATAATTTCATTCCTTTGTGAACTTCTCTCAAGTTCAACATTCATCGCAATTAGTTATTGTAATTTAAGCATTTACTCTCAAAACAAAAACATGATATATCAATGGCATAAAGAACATAAAATAATAAAATAATAGAAAAAAAGATATAATAAACATAAAGCATGGTAAGCTAACCTTATTAGGAGCACACCATTACCAAAAATGTATTTTTAGTGAGAACTGGGCACACATATAGTGGTTCATGATGTCAAGAGAAATTCCTTACGTAATGGAGTGTTAGAATGTAGCAACTGGGTGTGGGCTTCCTTGCCGAATGATCCCAACTTTACTATCTCCATTTCCATCTGAGATTTTCACAACATAGTTACTAATCAAAATCTTCTTCATTAGCAAAGGAAATGCAAACAATAATGTCAAAACCAATGGAGATATGGATAATTGAAACCACAACATCAACAATTTTTTTGTTAAAGTTTGAAAAGTAAATAGAACTAGTTCTAGCTTGTTTATCTTAGGAACTAAATTGTGTTAAGATCGTCAACTTTTTGTACCCAAAGGCCAAAGGCAACAGGTATGAATAGAATAATCTGCGCAATATTTTCAAGATCCAAGTTAGTAGGCCCATTTTATTCAGTTAGTTTTGATTGTTTGTGGGAGTTTGTTTGATGGGTAATATTAAGGCCCGTTGTAGCAAAGAGAGGGTATCTTTTTTGCTTTTGTTGAATTGTAGCTCAGGTGAGCACTGGGGGGAGGCAGGAGCTCTCGAAACTCCTTTGGCATTGACAAAATAGTACATCCATAACTCAAGTTCTATAAAAAAAGACCTAGAAATTTTGAGAGTGGAAAATCCTTGTTTTATACAGATTTGAATAAACTTGTCTAAACTTCGTGTTGTCTCTCAAAATCATTTGTTGAATTTTCGTTAGAGGATATTTGCATCAATTGGAATGCCTTCTTATATCCTTCGTAACTTTTGTTTAACCACTGGATCATTTTAATTTGTTCACTCAATTTATTTTTGGATGCTTTCTTTAATTACTTCCACTCTCTTGTGAAGTTCCTATCTCTGAGTGTATCTCTTAACATTTTTTCTGTGATGATAAAGTTTAGTGAAAACAGTGGCTTGGGCTCGAATCAGTTTCAGAAGTTAATCCAAGAACTAGCATGTCTTTCATATAGTTCATGGTTATGACCTAGAGGAATGTTAGCAAGAGCAAGTTTAGAACCAGAAAGATCATTTTTAATAACTCCAGTGAATAATAGGACCAATGCAGACAAGAGTTCTTCTATATTCTAGGACCAATGCATTCTACAATGTGGATCAACAATGAGAAACAAAAATCAAATCCAACAGAACTTCAAAAAATATTCAAAAACAAATTAACAAACACAGAATGGTGAAAGCAGTATAACTAATCTAACAGAATAACTCGAACTTGATTTAACGGATGACTTTGAATTTATGGCAAACGTACCTAATCTCTTGAGCCGCAAATTCTTTCTACCCCATACTCCATACCAACATAAAAAAAACTCCATCTACGGTTCCTGCATTCAAACAGGGGAAAAAAATAGTTTGTCCATTATTACCGTTTCTCTATATTTCAAATCTATTTAAAAAGTTTGTTTTTGAGATTATACCCAAATCTAATAATCTTAAAAAAAGAAGTTTTAAAGCATGATTGGCGCCTACAAATTGATTAATTTCATGGAGTGCAACTGAATTTAGATTTTACCGATTTTGCGTTCACCGTTGGTCTTGGAATCATACCCGAAGTCGCAGCGGCCAATTTCTTTTCTCTTGCTCAAGCAAACAATGCATCAACTGTGTTTGTCTTTGCCCCCACGGAATCAAACTTCCCAGAACTTGTAGTCAAATGCAGACATAATTCCTACTCCAACAAACGGAGTTCGTCATAATCCAAAGCCCTAATCCTCCGCAAACCCTAATCCTCGGAAAAGGCTGAAGCGGGTTTGGTTTTGGCGTTGATGGAGAGCTATGATTGTAGTAAGTCTGAAAACTTGTTGAAGAAGAAAGTGTGAGAGAGGGAGAAATATATATAGTGAAATCATTCGCCCGAAATTCCATACTTTGTAACGGCTCATTCTTTGACTTTGACCATCCGTCCACCATATTCACTAACGGCTTAATTATTTATTCGTGTTTTCCTTTTTCTCGTTCATTTTTTATTTATTTATTTATTAGTTGATTTTAATTCTTCCGTAATTATAAGGATTTTTCAAAATATACTATACTAATTACTAACATCTTTTTAATCAAAGATATATAAACATTATTTTGTTTAATTTTCAAACAAAAACATATCATGTACAATATAACAATTAAATATCGTCCTTTTTTTTTTCTTTTTTGTTAAGTTCATAAGAATTAAACTTTGGTTAAAAATTATTTTCGTTCCATGAATTTAATGATTTAGTTTTTGTGCTTTTACATTTGTAACTATTTAATCCTTGAATTTCAATAAATAGTCTATATACTTTACATAATTTCTAACGAATTTGAAAATATTATTAAGATTTAATGAAATTTCTTACACATGAAAATCGTTAAATAGATTGAAAATCAATTTTTTATTATAAATTATAAAGATTAAGATACTAAATAATAAATATTGACACATAATTTTAAAGCTAATGGGACTAAATTGTTACAAATTTCAAAATACAGGGATTAAAGTATTACTGTTAAAGTTTAGACATAAAATTATTATAAATTTGAAAGTAAAGAGACTATTTATTGAACTAAATCGAGTAACTTAAGTTTATTATAACATAATGGGACTAAATTGTTATCAACTTTAAGTTCAGTGATTTTTAAACTTAAACCTTTTTTTTTTTTTTGGTAATTCTCCTAAGTTTATAAGAACGATTAATTTTGTCATGCTGCTACTAATTTGAATTTGGTTGGAATGAATGCTTGAAATTTAATTTGATTACAATAGGTTAAGTTTAGGGTTGTTTTTAAATATACAAAAATGAGTCAAACTATTTACAAATATAGAAAATTTTTACAGTCTATCAGTGGTAGACCGCGATAGAATTTATTTGCTTGAGCGATAGAAATCGATAAAATTCTATCGCGGTCTATTATTGATAAACAGAGAAATTTTTCTATATTTATAAATAATTTGATATTTTTTCTGTTTATAGTAATTTTCCTTAAGTTTAACCAATTTGATTAAATTAGATTTGAGTTGGTTAGATTATCGAAATCTACTATGTGGGGTCTTTAGACAAGTTACCAAAGTTTCTTAAAATAATAAAAATAATAATAAATAAGTCACCAATTCCTTATTTTAGAAGAAGAGGAAAGTAAGAGAAAGGAAGAAAATTGAAAACTGAAAGAAAATAAAATCAATGGAAAATATATATTTATACTCCTAAAATTGGTGATTGTGTTAATTAAAAAACTAAAAATTGTATCAATTTAAACTTCAACTTTTGTACTTTTCAAAAGAAAAAAAAAATAGAACTTTTGTAATTTAATCAATTTGCACCTTCTTCAAGATTTCGTTCGACCTTGATTTAGATTCATCATTATACAATTACCTTCAGAAATCACTCATCCATTAATTTAGAAATGTGTGTAGATTTCTTCAAATGTTAATTTTACAAAATAAACTATTCTTAAAGAAAATTTAGAACAAAAGTCTAAATTGATTTATTTATGAAACTTTAGGAATTTAATTGTTACAAATATAAATTTTACACGAGGTTCTTTTTAACGGAAGGAATGTAATGGAGAATATAAATTTAGTTTTTAAACTTTGAATTTGTCTTATTGTCCCTAAATTTTTAAAATCACAAATTTAATCCATAAACTTTCAAATTTTTTAAAATTTACGTATCTATTAAACACAAAATTAAAAAAAATTAAAATTTCATTAGACATAGAATTTAAAATTTCTAATTGAGCAATTAATTCTTGAAAATTTTGAATTTGTGCTTATCAGTTATAAGGTTTGTTTTTCATATTTCACTTTTGAAATTGGCAAACATAAACCCAAGAAATTATGAGAAAAGAAACAAGCAAATTGCAAAAGTCACCCCTCAAGTGGAGTGGTTAGGAGTACAACAAAAATTTTAAAAAAAATCAATAAACCAATTTAAACCAAACCGATCCACTAATTTGATTTGATTTTTTACTTAAAAAAAAATTGGATATTGGATTGTATTTAAAGAAAACCCAAAATTATTGACTCGATTAGATTTTTTATTGAAAAAAAAATAGTCAAACCAAACCGAGGGTGTATATATACCCTTAAATAAAATATAAACCTAGTCTTGTTGCATTTTTCATTTAGCCAAAAAAAAAAATAATTCGTAAAAGGCTTTAGTAGATGACCACATACCTTCTTTATTCCATGCAGCTTTGGACTACCTCTCCATTCACCTAGTGGTAGTTGTAATTACACTTTCAAATTTTTAATTATGAAAATTCAATCCTCAAACTTATACAAGTGTTAAAATTATACCCTCAAATTTTTTACCGTAGAAATTAAACCCCCAAATTTATACCATTATAAAAATTAGGCCCCAAACTTGCAAACCTTAAAAATTTGGCTCTTAAGATTTAATTTTAAATATTGAACTTCTAATTAGTTAGATAATTGTTAAAATTGATCCCTACGTGTTTGCAACACTCTGGTCATTGCTAAAAGGAGATGAATGAAAGGAGTTGGAAAAAATAGTTAAAAGGATTTAAAAAAGATTTTGAAGGATGGAGTCACAGAGAGAAAAAATAGAAAGTCATTGTCCAATTTCTACAACTATGTAAGTTTGAGAGTCTAACTTCAAAACTTAGACAAAGTTACTACTGAAAAATTTTAAATAAAGAGATGAAGAGACTTGGCTTGTTAAGGAAAGGCATAAAGGGAGCACATTATTGAGAAGTTTTAGTCCAAAGTCCATATCCATGTATCCTTTTTAGCTTGAGCTTGAAGAGCAAAAGGAAAACCCAAACTAATAGATAGACAAGGATTCGGTTCGGTTTGTCGGTTTCTTGTTGCACCCCTACATGCAAGTGCATATCCATGTATCCTTTTTAGCTTGAGCTTGAAGAGCAAAAGGAAAACCCAAACTAATAGATAGACAAGGATTCGATTTGGTTTGTCGGTTTCTTGTTGCACCCCTACATGCAAGTGCAAAAGGGAAGCTGATTAATTAATCTCATTATAAAAGAACTTGTGATTTTGTAAAGGAAAGAATAACTTTGAGAATATTAGAAGTTTTGCTAACTCTATTTTTCACCATCAAGGGAAAGAATTATACAATTACTTAAGACTTGAGTTTTGAATTAATTCTAAAGTGAAATATCTCCAACGTTTTAGAACAAAGCAAGAAGGAACATTGCCCCTTAATCAAAAAGAGTTGTACCAACGATAATCAGGGTTAATAATAAAATATAAAAGATTCAGAAAATTCTTAATCAGGTAGGTTGGTGAGTTAATCGAAGATAAAATTTATTTATAAATCATCACAATAAAATTCGATACTTAATTTTGATAAGATTTTTTTTAATAATAGAGACTAAATTGTTACAAATTTAAAAATACAATGACTTATTAAAGTTGAAAAACTAAAGCCTTCTAGGGTTACTATTTAGTTTTTCAATTTTATTTTTAAAAATTAAGTCTAAACACGACTTCAACATATTGATTTCTATATTTTGTTGTCTACATTTTAGAAGTGTTATCAAAATAAAACTCAAATTTTGAAAACTAAAAAACAAAGTTTTCAAAAACTTGTTTTGTTTTTTAAAAATTGGCTAAGAATTCAAATTTTTACATAGTAAATATGAAAACCATGAGTAAGAAATTGTGAAAAAACAAATACAGTTTTCCAAAACTAAAAACTAAATAGTTATCAAACAAGACTGATATTATCACAAATTTAAAAATGTATGAACTATATCACTATGAAAGTTGAGGGACCAAAAATAATGAATTTGTTTATTCCAAATCGAGGGTAAAAAGTTTCTGTACACACTTGCAAAGAATTGCAAAGGAGCTTGCTTAGAGAACATTAAGAATGCTCCTATTCTAATACACATTTCCCTAAAAGTTGAGTTTTAAAGCTATCTTACTTGATGAAAATGCAACGAATCCAAAGGGCAATATAACTTTCTACATTGTTAGCTATTTCAAACTCAAGCAAATCGCTACTAACAGAAACAACATTTTTCCAAAAGAATATGGCTTATTGCATCTATTACCAAGCTGAAAACATCTTGACTGAACTAAAAAACTTCCCAGACTACCTAAGAAGAATGGAGTATACCATGTTGAGCCTTAAATCAATTCTTATGGATGCTGAAGAGAAGCAAGAACATAGTCATCATCTACGTAATTGGCTAAAGGAGATGATTGAGGGCTCCAAGAACATAGTCATCATCTACGTAATTGGCTAAAGGAGCTTCAAAATGTATTTTCCCAAATTGAGGGCTCCATAGATGAACGCAAAGGGGAAATCTATAAAACCGAGGTTATTGGAAAACAGGTACTTGCTCCTTTCTCGTGCTCCAATCGAATTGGGCATACTCGAAAAATGGAGAAACTATTCGACCATTTGGATGCAGTTGCATCGAAAATGTATGAATTTAATCTTACAGAAAAGCACATTCCTGCGATAAAAATGGAGACAACACACCCCTTCCTTAGCGCTACTGAAGTTTCGACAAGTATCATGAAACCAAGTTGGAAAGTTCTTTACCCCTTGACTAATGCTCCAAAGGTTTATCAGCACGACCGGTATCGTGACCTTCTGAACTATTTCAAAGACCCTAGTTATGGGTTCTTCCACATAGTTGGAGAAGCAGGTATAGGTAAGAGCACACTTGCCAAATTCTTTTACAATGATCCAGAAGTAGTGGGAATGTTTCCATCAAGATTGTGGGTTTGTGTGAAAGAGGAATTTGATACACAGAGATTGATGAAAGAGATACTCAACTTTTCATATTGTCCACCAACTTGTGACAACTTAACTGAGACAAAATTGTGCTCCACAGTTAAACAATATCTAAGAGAGAAAACTTTTCTGCTTGTTTTTCAAGACCTTTCAATCAAGAACCTAGATAATTGTTCCCTGTTCACAAATTTATTGGGGATGGGGAAACCTGGCAGCAAAATCATAGTGACCACTCAGAATGAGGAAATTGCAGATGCTATAGAACTACCAAAAGTGTACGTGGTTGAGGTACGATCACAGCAAAATCAGTGCCAGACAGCCCTAGTCCCAGATACTGAAGAGACTTCAGATGCTTACAATGCCGACGAGTCCGTTCAAGCTAACCCTCCGGGTAAGCAAGATCCATTTATCACAGATCAAACAATTTTCAAAGTTGAGAGACTGTCAGAAGAAGATTCCTTTTCTTTATTCAAAGATTATGCTTCTAGAGATAAAGATGAAGCTTTCTATAGAACGGCAAAGGAAACTGTGAAGAAATGTAATGGAGTACCTTTGGCAATAAAGTGTATGGGGGCCATGTTATCTTTAGAAACTTCAGTACCTGAATTTGAATGGATGGAGGACAACAAGCAACAAGCGGGGGAGGAACAGGATGAGGATGGCAGAACATTGAGTATACTTAGATTATGCTATGATCGAATGCCCTCACTCCTGAAGCCTTGTTTTCTTTATTGTTCTCAGTTACCAAACGATAGCATACTGTCTTCAAATGATGTCATTCAGTTATGGATGGCACATGGATTCCTCCAATCACCCCAAGAGAATTACTTATCTTTGGAAGACATAGGTGAGTACTATTTCAAAGAACTATGCTCAAAATGTTTCCTTCAAGAAATTGAGGAATACAGTCTTGGCTATTGGTTTAAAATACACCCTCTCATTCGAAAACTCGCACACATACTCATACAAGAACAAACTAAGGGCATCATTAAAGCAGTCACTAAAGTCACATCTATAGCCTTCCCAGTAAGAGAAGAGGTGCTATCTAGTTCATTTCTAGCTGAAAAATGCATCTCGAAGTTCCAATACTTAAGATTATTGTATTTAGGCTATACAAATCTACAGGAAATTCCAAATGCTATAGGAACACTGAAGCACCTAAGATACCTCGACTTGCAGGGGAATGAGAAAATCAAGCGGCTACCAAATTCAATCTGTAATCTACAAAATTTGCAGACCTTGATTCACGCATCTTGTTCTACACTTGAAGAATTACCGATCGACATAAGGAAATTGATCGAGCTCAGATACCTGTGGGTAACAGCAAACAAGCTTCATTTGCACAAAAATGGAGTTGGGACCATGACTTCTCTGCGATTCCTCGCAATTGGAGGGTGTGAAAACCTTCAAGATCTATTCGAACAGCCGTCGTGCCTCGTACACCTTGAAACCCTAATGATTTACGATTGTAAAACTTTGAAATTGTTGCCAAACAAGATGGGATCTCTAATATCACTAAAGACATTGGTGATATGGAGTTGCAAACAAGTTACATTGAACTTAAAGGGAGTTGAATTCAGCCTCCAAAGATTCACAATCAGAGAGCTTCCAGAAGTGGATAAATTGCCTGAATGGCTTCAAACATCGATCGAAACCCTAAGAGTCCTGGAAATCATCGATTGTCCCATCAAAGTGGAGGAAGAGAGATTCAAAATGTACAAAGCACTTGAAAGTATGATAATTCAAGGAGCTGTTGGAGAGCACGCCGTCAAGCCTAGGAATTTGGTATGGCGTTGTCCAATGGTAGTGAAGAATGTACAGGAGATAGGTCAGTACTGTTAATTCATCAAATTCACATGCCTAAATTAGAAATTTACTCTTCATGTCAACTTTAATCTCTTAATAAAAAGGTTCTCCAACTGGCAAACATACACTTTTGATCAAGAGGACAGAGGCTTGAATCCCTCCACTTCCAATTATGTATTAAAAAATTTATAATAAAAGAGCAAGTACGTTTCTATGCTTTCATAGTCACTGTCTACGAACTTTCTCACACTCTAAGGCTACACTTCTATCACTAGTATCCCTCTCTCTTCAACATCTTTATCTTTTACCATACGTATCTTCATTCTTCATGCATTTGAATATCTAAAGTGATTTTTACCTTATTTAATGTTGCTTCCAAGTGCTCTACATAGATATGAATTAACTTAGCAGACTTTAACATCTATGGTTTGTTTATGTCAGTACACACAACTTTAACATCTTTGGATATTACATTCATCAATGAAGTATTTCTTATCCAAAGTCCAGACCTGAAATTAGATAATACTCTCTGTCCATTCTAGTACAAATACCTCTAAATATGTTCTCAATTTTAAATGGACATCATATGCCCCCCCCCCCCCCCCCCCATATGATGTTTAAACATTACCATGCAAGACAAATTGACCGACATAATGTATGCATAAGATGAAAGGTATTCTAGATCTGTAAAATGCATAAATCATAACTCATGCATAGTGTCTCTGCCTTCCAAACCACTGGATACCAACACAACTCATGCCCATATTTCCCCCCAGTCATTAGTCAATCCTCCATCGGATTCCAACCCATCACTTTCCCATCTTCCCTCCCCCTCGCCTCTTGAAAATCCTCATACAGTTACCAATACTAAAAACAACATTACTTTTGATTCATCTTCATCTATCAAACGTAGTATCTTTCACCCCGGCACAATACATTCCACAGACATTGTGGCATTGCCTTCAGATGTCGACACAAATACTTTCCTTTCTAGCCCCATGCCAATGTCACCTTGTGGTAGCAATGGAGAAGATTGGTATGACTATTTTCCTCACCATAGTTATGCTTCTTTCAACCCAGCTCCACATTTGATGGTCTTGGCTCCTTGGTTTAGAGAACTTGGCTTTTGTATAAAGGCAATCTCTGCCCGAAAACAACCCAACCGGTTATCAACAAAGAAAAAAGAAGAAGGATTGACAGAGCTTTGAAACCTTGAGAGCTCTATTTCATACGACAAAAAAAACAAAAGCGCTGCTTAGAGAGGATTCTACATCAGCATGAGTTTGCTCCATAACCCATCTTTTGGTTTGATTGTATCATCACACCGGTTTCTCTCGGTCATGGAGTTATTGCAAAGTCAGATGTTCTCCTTTTTTGTTTGTTTATCAATTTGTTCCACTTTTGCTTCTCAGGGCTTTCTCATTGGTTGTTATTGGCTTTATGTTATTGGCTTATCTTGTTCTTCATCTGTTATCTCTGGGTTGGCCATCATATTTTATTTTTTGGGGTTCATTGTAACTGTCATTTGGTTATTCCTCTTGTACCTCTTTGGATTATTTCATTCATCAATGAAATGTTTTTTATCTCAAAAAAAAAAAAAAAAAAAGAAAAAAAAACTCATACATAGTGACAATATCAACAATCATATAAGAACTCAAAAATACCTTCATACTAAAAGTAAAAGATATTCATTACTAATAATCACAACTTCTATATATAATGGTTAAAAAATAGATTTTACAATGACTAAGAAAAAACAATGTACAAAGTGAGAATATTAGAATTTGAATACAAACCTCCGTAAGGTTAGAACAACTCAAAAGTTTTAAAGAAGTTTGAAGATGAAAGTTCCACTCTATTCTCTTTGTGAGTTTTTTTTTTCTCTCAAATTTGCAGTTCAAAAAATTTCTTCAAGTCAAGCCAACTTCTCCATCGATTTGATTTTGCTCAAACATGTTCCCCTCGACACTTCATTTGTCAAATGAGGAAAAACTTCTTATCTATTAATAAGTCGCACGTGTGATGCCCAATTGCAACACTTAACCAACCATAGAATTGATTGATCAAATTAAAAGTTGAGTGTGATTATAATCAATCCCATAGTATCAGGGTTAGTTGTGCAATTTTTAAATAACATTAAATTATTAAACACCTCTAAAAAATAATTATAATTAAATTATTGAGGCTAAAAACACTTATCCTTAAGTCATTCAAAAAAAGGAAAAAAGAAAAAAGAAGAAAAAAAAAGGAAGAAAATAATGATAATAGATAAATAAATAATTGTGGAGCCATATGCAAGCCTACTTCAAGCGTTTCTTATAATTAAAGGGATAGGTGTTTCTCTTTTCTTTTTTTCCCCCCCTAAAATCATAAATGAACTAAGTTTTTTCTTTTAGGATTTTAATTTTAGATAACAAGCAAACCTCAAAATCAATGTCTCTCTTTTTAACCTAGTTATCTCAAAACAAGATCCATAACAAATTAAACCATTCATTTGATTGTTTAATTAGTAGAATAAAACCTCAAATTATGCAAAAAAAAAAAAAACAAAAACAAACAAAAACAAAAAAAAACAAAAACAAAAACAAAAACAAAAACAAGAAAAATCAAAAAAATATTCTAAGTTCAGTCCAATCTAAGTTTCAAAATTGAAGGAAAAGAATATTTAAAAATTTTGAAGAAGTAATTGAAATTGAGTTTGAACTTGAATTACAAACTTACTAAACTAATACTAATAAAATAAACTATATTTCACTTTTTTAATGTGTTGACCAAAATTATATTTGATTTTAATTTTAATTTGTAATACTCATTAAATATTAATTTTAAAATAGCTATATTAAAAAAGTATTTAACTTACAAATTAATCATACTCAAGGTAAACAATGTACGATATTCAATTTAAACTTAATTACATTTACGTAAATTTTATATAATATATTTGATTTTTAAGTTAGTCGTTTTCTTTTTTTAATCAATCTAAATAAACAAAATATAAGAAACAATTTTAGTTTTGAATTTATTTATATTTGAACAATAAGAAAATATTGATTCCTAAAAATAGAAAAAATAATTGTTTTTAGTTTATTCTGTTTTAAAATAACAAAAATAAAAAAATTTCTAAGAGTACTTTGTCATGTTTTATTCTCTTAAAAAACAATGTTCCCAATTATTTCTCCAAATTTTCTAAGAGTTGGTGTGAATATCAAATTTTCTTCTCTTAGCAGCTTAAGTCCTAAATTTTTGTCGACTCACAAGGAGGTGTCTAAACCAGTTAAGTCATGCTAAAGCTGCTGACATTTGAGAATTACCTTTAAAATAACAACAAAAAAAAGTATCTCAAAACGAATTGGAGCATAGGAAGAATAGAATTTTCATTTGGTTCCTCAAAGATAAAAAGAGGGAAAGGATTGTTGTCCATAGAGTTGCAAGAACTTGTAATTTGTAAAGGGAAGGATACCTTTGAGAATATTAAAAGTGTTCCTAACTCTACCATCAAAGCAAAGAATATTTATTTTATAAATGAAAGAATACAAAGAAGAAAAACCACCCAAAGGTATTGTATTGAAGGCACCCAAAATAAAAATAAGAAACGAATAAAATAGTTAAGACTCCTTAGATACAAATACCTAGGGGGGAAAAAAAAAACACATAAAAGACAGAAACGTAGTGTAGCTACAAATCGCAAATTCCCTAAGAACAATCAACTCATCTTCTTAAGATTTTAAGGGATTTAAATTTGAATGGATTTGAAACGAATTACATAATTTGTTATCCCTTGACTTAAAATCATTTTCTACTTTTGCCTTAAAAAACTCAAAACTAAATTCGTCCCATTTTTGCAAAATTTCATACAATTTTAAGGTGAATTACTAATTTAACTCTTTAATATTTTAATTTTCTAGTATCAAATTAAAATTGAATACAGACCATCTGAATTCTATTTTATGATGTCAACCTAAGTTGTTTTCTCATCACTAGCTAAACTCACACTTAACAAACTTAAGTAAAAATTATAATAATAAATAAAATATGGAAAATTACTATAAACAGAAAAAATATCAAACTATTTACAATCATAGGAAAAATTAACTGGCTATCAGCGATAGACCGCGATAGAATTCTATCACTTGAGTGATAGACAACAATAATAGAATTCTATCACGGTCTATCGCTGATAGACAATAAAAATTTTCTATATTTGTAAATAGTTTGGCTTATTTTTCTATATTTGCAAACAACCCAAAAAATTAATTAATTAATTGTTATTTAGAAAAAGAAAAAGAGAGAGAGCGAGAGCGAGAAAAAAAAAAACAAACAAACATTTCATGAATCACGGGATTGAAAATTTTCATTGGACTTCATCAATTCCTAAAGGAGTAAAAGTTTTCGTACATACTTGCAAAGCTTTGCATAAGAGTGCCCTACTCTAATATTCATTTCCCCAAAAGTTAAGTTTTAATGCTATTTTGCTTTTTGAAAATGCAACGAATCCATGGGGTAGGTGCTATATAACTATCTTCATTTTAGATCATTCAAACTCAACAAATTGCAAGCTAGAGAAACGACATTTTTCAAATATATACATATGGCTTATCGCATCGATGAACAAGCTGAAAATATCTTGAGAGAGCTAAAAAATTGCCCAAACTACCTAAGAAGAATGGAGTATACCATATTGAGCCTTAAAGCAATTCTTATGGATGCTGAAAAGGAAGAATATAGTCCTTATCTGTGTAGTTGGCTAAAGGAGCTTCAAAATGTATTTACTCAAATTGAGGGATTCATATATGAATTCAAAGGGAAAGCCTATAAACAAAAGGCTATTGGAAAACAGGTATTTGTTTCTTCCTTGAGCTCCAGTCAAATTGAGCATACTCAAAAAATGAAGAAACTATGCGACGATTTGGATGAAATTGCATCCCAAATGTATGAATTCAATCTAACAAATATGGAGACAACACACTCCTTCCTTAGTGCTACTGAAGTTTCGACAAGACTCATGAAACCAAGTTGGCAATTGCTTTATCCGTTGACTAACGCTCGACAGGTTTTTCATGGCAGCCGATTTGATGGCTTTCTGAATCATTTCAAAACCTCTACTCATGGGTTCTTCCACATAGTTGGAGATGCGGGTATAGGTAAGAGCACACTGGCCAAATTCTTTTACAATGATCCAAAAGTGGTGGAAAACTTTTCATCAAGATTGTGGGTTTGTGTGAAAGAGGAATTTGATACACAGAGATTGATAAAAGAGATGCTCAGTTTTTCATATTGCCAAGCAACATGTGATAACTTGACTGAGAAACAATTGTGCTTCACAGTTCAACAATATCTGAGGGATAAAAAATTTCTGCTTGTTTTTCAGGACATTTCAATCAAGAACCTAGGGATAAACAATTGTTCCATGTTTACAAATTTATTGGGGATGGGAAACCCTGGCAGCAAAATCATAGTGACCACTCAGAATGAGGAAATTGCAGATGCTATAGGACTAGGAAAACTCTACAAGAACGAGAGCCAGGTAGTTTCGTTCCTAGATGCTACAAAACCTTCAAATATTAACAATGATTATGTGTCCATTCAAGCTAACCCTGTGACTGATCCAGAAATATATAAGAATAATATGACACATCAAACAATTTTCAATGTTGAGAGGTTGTCAAAGGAAAATTCATTGTCTTTGTTCAAAGTTCATGCTTTCACAGAAGCACAGGAAGCACAAAGTTCAAATCTCACCAAAATAGAAGAAGTAATTGAGCAGAAATGTCATAGAGTTCCTTTGGCAATAAAGTGTCTGGGGGGTCTGCTATCTTCAAAAACTAGTATCGCTGAGAAGAACAGTGTCATCGACAAGCTATGGGCACAGGACGAAGGGGAGGATATGAGTATTTTACCTACACTTAGATTATGCTATGATCTAATGCCTTCACACCTACAACGTTGTTTTCTTTCTTGTTCCCAATTAACAAAAGATCGCATATTGTCTTCAAATGATGTGATTCAGTTATGGATCGCACAAGGACTCCTATCCGAAGAGAATTACTCATCTTTGGAAAAATTAGGTGAGAATTATTTCAAGGAACTATGCTCAAGATGTTTCCTACAAGAACTTGAGGAATATGGGCTTGGCTATTGGTTTAAATTGCACCCTCTCATTCAAAAACTTGCACGTATAATCACACAAAAGGAAGTCTTCCCAGTCACAGAACCCAAATCTATAGCCTTCACAGTAAGAGATAAGGTGCCCCCTAGTGCATTCCTAGCAGAAACATGCATCAAAAAGTTCAACAACTTAAGACTACTGTATTTAGGCAATGCAAATCTACGGGAAATACCAAATGCTGTAGGAACACTGACACAGCTCAGATACCTCGACCTGCAGGGGAATAAGAGAATCAAGCGGCTACCAAATTCAATCTGCTATCTACCAAATTTGCAAACCTTGATTCTTGCATCTTGTTCCGCACTTGAAGAACTGCCCGACGATATAAGGAAATTGATCCACCTGAGATACCTGTGGGTAACAGCAAACAAGCTTTATTTGCACAAAAATGGAGTTGGGACCATGACTTCTCTGCGATTTCTCGCAATTGGAGGGTGCGACAACCTACAAGATCTATTCGAACAGCCTTCGTGCCTCGTACGCCTTGAAACCCTAATGATTTACGATTGTAAAACTTTGAAATTGTTGCCAAACGAAATAGGATCTCTAATATCACTACAAAATTTGGTGATTTGGAGCTGCAAACGACTTACACTGACCTTAAAGGGAGTTGAATTCAGGCTTCGAAGATTCACAATCAGAGAGCTTCCAAAAGTGAATAAACTGCCCGAATGGCTTCAAAGATTCACCGAAACCCTAAGAGTCCTGGAAATCATCGATTGTCCCATCGAATTAAAGGATGATAAGTTCAAATCGTACAAAGCACTTGAAAGGATTTCCATTCATGGAGATGTGAGGGTCAAAAATTCCAACGACGAATACTCCGTCGAGTTTAAGAATTCCGTAAGCCGTAGGCAAGTGAAGAAGGAAATGAAGACATGTTCCTACTATTAATTCAACAAATTTGAGCTTCAAAAAAAAAATTAATAAATAAATAAATAATAATAATCTATCTCTGCCAATATACGTCTGGGTCATATATAATATTGATGTAAATAAATATTTCTGTAAAATTTATAAAAGCAAACTATTTCAATTAGGTTTTTTTTAAACAAGTTAAAAAGTTTATTATTTATGTTATATTTATATTAGCGATATTTTTGTTGTTTGCTTTTTATCTTTTATAATTTTTATGATATGAAAAAAATATCGAATGTCAAATTTAAGAAAAATGTGACAATATCGATGGAAACAGCAATAAAAAAGAGAAATTTTACTGTACATAAACTTAATGAATTAAATTCTTTTTTTTTCAGAAATTTGAATTAAATTTAACTATTATAGAATAAGGAAATTACTATAAACAGAAAAAAAATATCAAATTATTTATTAATATAGAAAAATTTTACACTACGATATAATTCTATCGCTTGAATAAAATTTTCTATACTTGTAAATAGTTTGGCTCATTTTTCTATATTTAAAAACTTAATGAATTAAATTTTTTTTTTTTTTGAGAAAGCTGAATTAAATTTAACTATTATAGAGTAGGAAAATTATAATAAATAGAAAAAATATCAAACTATTTACTAATATAGAAAATTTTCAGTGAGTGATAGACTACGCTAAAATTCTATCGCTTGAATAAAAATTTTCTATATTTATAAATAGTTTGACTGATTTTTCTATATTTGAAAACGGACCAAGTTTGAAATGAATTTAATTTTTAAAATTTTGTAACTTAGACTACTTCATTAAAATTAAAAACGTTCGGTTTGTAAGGCATTAAATAAATATATCATATAACAAAAATATTAAATTTCTATTATTACTTACATTGTTTAATTTTTTAGAAAAAAACATTCATTGTTCTCCTTTCCATAACTCAAATACAATCTTGTAAACTTAGAGATTGGTTCGATTTTTTTTTTCTTTTAACTTTTAAAATTTTCAAATGTTGCGACTTAAAATTTTCACTTTTTGGAGTGAAATATTCAACATAGTTTCTTTTAAGTATCAAATATAGACTTAAAATAAGTATATAAGAAAATTGTAATTTTTTATGATTACTTAGAAAATATACAAAACATAAAAAATAACTTAATTCTTATCCCATCTAACTGATATAAAAAGATATAAAGTCGTTCTAGAATAAAATAAATTTGAATCTGCAACTACTTCAAATAATCTAATGTGTAGAGACAATATTTACTCTTACAAGTCATGCAAAAAAATATATTGTGACGTAGCTAAGACGTAAGTGATGTTGAAAATGTTGTGAATTGTATGCTACATTCAAAATTAGAATAAATCTAAAAGTTAGAGTCGGTTTGGATTGATTTTCTAAGTGTTTATAAGTGTAAGAAAAATGTTTATAAACATTAAGAAAGTCAATCCAAACGGGCCTTTAGTTTATGTACTTTTAATAAATAATAGGGAAAATATGAATTTATACTTTTAAACTTTGGGGTTGTGTCAATTAAAACGCATAATCAATAATTGTATCAACTTAAAATATGAGCTTTCGTACGTGTATCAATTTACACCCTATTTCAGATTTCGTTCAACCAATATCATGTGAAGAGTTATGATTTGAGTCGTATAAACTCATAAATTTCCATAGGTTATTCAATTTAGACATTTTCATTACAATTACCTTTTAAAATTATCAATGCATTAATTTTCAAATGTGTGTGTCTCTTCAGATGTCGACTTTACAAAATGGACTATTAGAGTAAATGCATGAACGATTCTAAACAAAAGTATGCCTAAGAATCTAAATTGATACATTTATGAAAGTTTAGAGATTTAATTGATACGTTTATAAGTTTCACACAAGGTTTTCCCAAATGAAATGTAATGAATGATCTAAATTGATACAGTTACAAAAGTTCAAAATTGATATAACTATTAATTCATTGTTTGAATTAATACAACCTCTAAAGTTTAAGAGTATAAATTTATATTTTTCACTAAATTAATTAAAATGTCAATTTGGTCTCTATACTTTGAAGTTTGTTCACATGAGTTGGCCCACATCCACGAATATCAAAAAAAAAAAAAAAATCGAAGCTTGTTCAAGTTTAGTTCTATACTTTCAACTGTCTAATTTCGTTTATTGTATTTTAAACAAATCTTAAATTTAGTCCCAAATACTAATTTATTGTTGACTTTCTAAAAAGGTGTTTCTTATTTATTAGCAATTTTATTATAAATTTTGAAAATATATCCACATATCGTATTTCTTTACATGAAAATTATTATTATTATTATTATTATTATTTATTTTTGATAAATATGAACTTTGAGGGATTAAATTTAATATTTATTAAAAGTACATGGACTAAAATTGAACAAACTTTAAAGTATAGAAATCAAAATGGTATTTTAACTCTCTTAAAATTTAGTTAGAAATACAACGTACAAAATAGATTAAAAAGACAAAGTTAATTTAATATTCAAGTTGGCCTATTAGCTCAGTTGGTTAGAGCGTCGTGCTAATAACGCGAAGGTCGCAGGTTCGAAACCTGCATGGGCCATTATTTTTTTATTTCCGATTTTCTAATTATTAAAAGGAAAAAAAATAAAAATAAAAACCCTTCGATCGGTGCTCTTAACTTCAACCAACTATTCGGTCTGCTCCTTCGCCGGTCGCCACCGCCGGCTTCTTCTTCTTCTTCCCAAATCGACATTTCAGGTTCGGTTCTATTTTCTAGTTTCATTCATAGATATCTTTGTGTGTTATTTCTGCAATTATAAAACTTAGTTGAATACAACAATGGCGATTCTCGTTGTTTCCTTCGAGGGTTAGGGATCATTGGTCTTGTAGCTGCAGAAAAATCAGATTATTGTGTTGTTCTAGGTTTGATAGGTTTTTGTAAGCTCGAGCCCTGTTTTAATATAAATAATCTGCCCAACCCGACGCCAAATTTTCATTCAATCCACCATTGCTTTCTTCTTGTTGCATTCTGTTCATCTTTGTTTTTTCCACTCTCGTGACTCAACTTGCATTTCACCTTAATTTTCACGTATTGTTGCATCTACTCATCATTTTATCTGGGCAAATTCGGACTAGTTTCTAAATCTGTTTTTGCTTGATTTTCTGTGTTGAAGCGATTTTCTATGTTCTGGGATTTAGTTGTGTGATTTGAATTTTTTGAATTTGGGAACATAATTTGACTATCTTTGATACTTTTGTTTTCAGTGGTTGCAGTTATGGTTTGTATTTTTTAGCTTTCATAATTTTATTATTTGCTAGTTGTAGAATTGATGGTTGATAATTTTGATGAATTATAGGAACCTTAATGGTTGTTATTGAAGTTTATAAAGTATTGGAGTCTTAAGAGTGTACAATTATGATATGTTTTCAACTTTGTGTAATTTGACTTATAAATTTCAATTTTACAGTTCTTTCTAATTCCATGTTCAGTAGATGATGGATGATCCTCCCAATTCATTCATGTTGACGGTTTATGGTTTTGAATCTTGATGAAGTTTAAGAACCACAAAAATTTGTTAGTGCTGGTGTGATAATGTAGTTTCAAGAGAGACTAGTTATCCTTAAGAAGAAAAAGAAAAAAGAAAGACTAATTTATTAAGGACAACGAACCTCCAGATATCTCTATGATGGTATGATATTGTCCACTTTGGACAGACTTTGCTTTTGGTTTCACTCAAAGGAAGATAGTTGTCTTTCCTTATAAACCCATGATCATCTCCTTATTTAGACTAAGCTAAAGAATTCAATATTCATAAGTGGGAAAAATGCTCTTGACATCCCTTTCTTTTATTTAATTTTGGACTTTCAGTCATATATGATAATGATAAGCTTCTTAACTTACTTGCATCCATAGTGTACATTTTTGTCAATTGGATTATCTTTTTGTTCCCTTTAAAAGAAGTTTTTTTTTGGTTTTCTTACTTACATTCTTTTTTTTTTTTTGACAGAAACAATTTCATTGATGAATGAAATATCTAAGAGGTACAAAAGGCCCATAAAAGGATTACAAAAGTTTTCTCCAATTCGGAACGAGGATATTTAAGCTGTGACCTGAGATATAAATGAAAAAATTGGACTTTGTCCACTTTTTGCTGCAATTGAGATTTGACATGGGTCGAGAAAAATGTGTTCTTCTTTCTTCTCATGACGGCTTTCTCCCATAGTTGCTTGATTCCATATTTTGTTCTCTTTCACCAATTTCTAATTTATGTTAGAGGTTGGCAAGGAGTATAGATGGGAGAGGAGGAGGAGAGCAGGGATGCAATCCCATCATTGAAGAACAAGGAAAAGAGAGCAGAAGTGCACACCGAACCTCAAAAACCAAAAGAAGCATGAGAAATGCAAAAGGGCCAAGGCTCGTGATGCTGCTGAGAAGCAAGCTCTTGAACATGGAGAAAAAGTATCTTCAACATACTCGTCTACTTTGTATATATTCTATCTAAGATTCTGACTCTCTTTTATTTTTATTCCTTCTGTAGCCTCCTCCTAGGAAGGCGGACCATTGAGAATGCCAGTGAGGTTGATGAAACTGTTTGCAAACCTGATGATGAAGAGGTTCTTCTTCCTCCTCTTCTTCTTTATTCTGTTAGTATATGGCATTTTGGTTTAAGTATTCGTGTTTTTACTATGTCACTATTTTCATTTAGAGTACACACTTGTATTATAACCAGTTTTGATTCTCTGCAGCTATTTGCTGGAAATAATGCCGATGAATTTAGTACCATCGTAAAGCGTGACATTTCACACTACTTTTCGTTTTAATTCTACTTTAGATTCTCCATTATTACTAGTTATACAGTAAATTTGTTTCTAGTTTCTGCACTTGATGGAAACCAATCTAAAGTATTCACATTTGACAAGACTTTGTACCTTATATTTAATTCTTCTGCTTGTATTTGACTTACTATTTTCAGATTGGACCTGCCCCTATTTCAGAGTTGCTTTCAGTGATACCAAATGCACTTTACTACAAAAGAGGAACTATCGATTTGAAGAAGGTTATACTCATATTTCTGTTTTCGAATGAACTCACAGAACAGAAGGGAAAGAAAAATTAGAAAATTATGAAAAAACAAGAATAGTATAGAAGAAAGCCTCGTACTCAAAAAACTAAAAAAGAAAGACTTAAGTGATAACGTATTCTTGTTTGTGTGCATGTGTTGTAGAAAATTGGGTAACTTGAAGTTGATCTACCACTGCTGCTGAATTATCTCGGTTTCGTCGACTTTGCAAGGATCTTCAGATATTCCCATCTTTAAGCTCTCACTTTGGCGTGATAATCAATCTCCATTCAACTGGCTTTCAATCCGGTTTTTCATGCTCGGACCAGGCAGGTAGAAATTGGTCTTCACCTTGTTTGGGAACGAGTGGTTTGCAAAGACATATGACTCCAATATGTTTCTAACTGATTTATTTACCAAGTCTCAGTATATTTAATGCTTTGAACTCTTGCCTTCCAAACTTTTGTCTCCTACCATCATATGGTAAGTTTGCGGGGACATGTTAGGTCTACCCATCATCCATTGTTGTATCTTTTTTAGTACAATTGGGGTAGTGAGATTTGAACTACAAACCTCGTAATCATTAGCACACTCTTATGTCAATTGAGTTATGCTCGCTTTGATATCCATTATCGTATTTTAAGTCTCTTGTAAATCTGATATGGTACCAATCTTTTATCATTTTATTATTTATTTATTCAAGCCTGAGACTAATGTAAATAAATTTAAATTTAATTACCATTTTAGTCATTTGTTTGCTCTATCAACAACACCTGTGCTTCAATGAAAGCTCTTAGACTGTTCCCTCAACACAAGGTTTAAAAGAAAACTCAACACGATGGGATATGAATGTCAAACTAACAAAACCTTATGAAACCTTACAAATAAATTGGAACTTTTAAGTTTTAAGACTATAAAAAGGAAACAAAGCACAAAACTACCCAAATAAACCAACAATTCAACTCTAGATTTAAAATGAATTTACTCAATGTAGTAAGTAAAATAATTGAATGATAGAAAGAGAAAAAAAAAAAAAAAACAGGAGAACGTGTAAATTTTTTTGAGAAGTACACCAAACTACTGGTTCGCACAATTATTGGAGAGACACAGCACTATAATGAAGAGGGAAAAAAATGAAAAGAAAAGAAAAATTGAAGAGACAAGATAAGAAAATCAAGAAATGGTGTGTTGGGAGGGAGGGTGGTGGAGAAAAATCATGTATCATCCTCCATCACACTCACAAGAGAAAAGAGTGCTCCCAAATCAGGCAGCAAAAGTAAGAGAGAGGTGAGCTGAATTAGACCTTGCTAGTGGTGGCTTCTTTCCCAACGGTGGCCTACTACTCACATGCTTCGTCACCGGCTGTGGGCCCACGTTCACCGCCTTCTCCGATCGACAACTCAACAACCCATTTCCCGATGATGATCTTCTTCTGTTATTGTTGTTGTTGTTGTTGTTGTTGTTATTCTTGTTGTTTTTCTCAGTCCAAGGCTCTTCAGCTTCTGACATGTTGGCGATGCTCGCCCGATCAAAGCCCTCGGCTGTAGTGACACTCCAATCGATGCTTGCCTCACTTGGTTCATACCAATCGGTTGACGGTGTCATTGGCTCGTCGAGGCTGCGACGTGTGGCTGCAGGGGCCAACCCTAGTCTTCTTGCTTCTAGTTCCATCGAGTCTCGTCGGTGGAACATGGCAGGGTATGAGACAGTAGTAGTGCTAGCAGTTTGAGTGGAGAAACTTTCGATTTCAAATAAGTCTGAGCTTGCATCACTCGCCACATCATCGATTTCGTTCACAACGGTGGCGTTGCCACCAGATGCTGCCACACTAGCTAGAATCCGTGATTTTAGACTGCTGCAACCATTGTCTCTAGCAGTGCTTGGTCTAAAAACTTCTAAAGAATCTCGAGGTGGGTCTTCTATTAAAACATGGCTTATAGGTCTGGTTGGAATATCTCCATTGTTGTTAGTATTGTTTTTCAAGATGGGAAAGGTGAAGCCCGTGGAGGCTATTACACGTTGCGTTGTGTGTCCTTGAAGAAGCAAATTTGGAGGAAAACGTCTTTGACTGCTCCAAACAACGTCGTTATCTGGATGCTGCAAAAGCATTGTGTTTTCTCCGGAGGTTTTCTCAGATGGCGGAGACTCTGATTGAGATTGAGAATGGTCACCGACAACATTGTTGTTGTTGATATAAGAAGGACTTGTTTTTGGGTCTAGTACCACTTTAGATTCCTGAACTTGAACCGACTTCTTCCCAGTACAAGGGCATTTAGAGCTTCCAAAAATCCATCTCGCTGCTACAGATGACGACAAAGGAGGCTTTCGAGTTTTCCTCCCAGAATGACGATTAGAATCTCCACGCAAAACCGACACCGAGATTCCTCCAGGAGGGTTTGAGAGCAATCCCGTCTGGCTGTTCCAACTAGCCTCCGACGAGGCAGTCGGCGTTGCAGAATGGAAAGATCGAGCTCGATAGCTTCGACGTTGATACCCATCGATGGAGTCAGAGGTGGGCGAGAATTTAGAAACCACCGTAGACGACGGATGTGCAATACCACAGGTCCAGGGTTTTGATTTGGATACTTCATAATCCTTATCTGAATCCTGGTCATGAGGCGACGCTACTGAATGATCAATACACTGCTTGGACATCGACATGGACTCGATGTTTGTTATGGGAGAAACCTTGTTGATATTGTTGGCTGAAACTTCATTGAAATACTTCTTGGCATCAAAAATACTAAGCTCAGAAGAATCATCAACAATGGTGCAACGAGCAAGAAAATGGTGATGTTGGTGATCAGAATGATTGAGATAAGATGGAATAGAATTAGAAGGCTCTCTTTTCTCTCTCATATCATTATTATTATTGTTGTAGCCAAAGACTGTTTTCTCAGATAAGCCTCCATTAATGAGGCTCATCTTAGAAGTTGCTCTTCTTTCCATCAAAAAAACCCCTTAGAAAGCAACTTCAATCCTCATATGAAATATATATATATAAATACATGTATGGTATGAATCCAATCATATAAGAGAGAGAAGAAATATAATCTTTGTAGGAAGAAAAATGATGATGCAATGGGAGGGAGTTAAAAGCTAGGGCTCTTTTTTCATATCTAATATTTTGCTACTTTAAGGCTTTATTAATGGGAGAAAAAGACTGTTGGGTAAGATGTGAGTGTCCAATTTGGCTATCAACTTATGAAAGGATGTGGGACATTTTGCAAGATTCCATTCACTTTAGCATTCACAAATTCCAAATCTTTGAATAATAATAATAGTAACAATAAATTAAAAAAAAAACAAATAAAAAGACCAACAATTATCTGGATTCCTCCTTTGGATGGAAATCTTTTCTTTCATTCTTAATCAAGAAGAATCCTCATAGACCCTTCCATGGTTATTATTGATTGTAAATCTTTTATCTTTGCACTTTGGGTCACCCAATTCAAGACATGATAGAGTGGCTTTTAAGTAGTTACAAAATAGTTTCTTTAGTAGAAAAATGCATTTAAACATTTAAAAAATCATTTCAAACAAGTTCTCTAGTTTTATTTAAAATTATTTAAAAAATTATGACCTCTAAGGTTGACCACCTCCTCAGCCTCGATCTCTGAAAGTCGAGGAGACCGATGAGTATAATAGGATGTGTCCAACATGCCCCTAATCTAATAAGTCCACATAATATTTGATTAGGTTATCCGATAACTAAATTCCTAAGAGACAAAAAGAGACTTAGGTCAAACTATACTACTTAAATATATCCTTATAACTCCAAAAAAGAAAAAAACTAGAATCTCATTCTTAAACTCCATAGCTTTCACATGCTTTTACTCTCTGAAACTAAGCATTGAAGTGTGTGTGTGGCAAGTACTATACCGGTGTATAAGTTTTCTTTTTTTGCATGTCATAATTTTTCTCTCTAAACAAATTCATTGTTGGTGTCATGTGAAAGTCAGGTGCATGTATATCTCCAAGCCGAATTTTTACGTCAACAATGATAAAGAAATGTTATAAATTGTGTTATAATTTAAGTGAAGTGTCCAAAAGTGAGGATAATAAGAGAACAGAGAGATTTGTCATCAAACAAAAATAAAGTAGAATTCGTTCTGCCTTTGAATTCAACGGTTTTTAGTTTTGTACATTTATAATGTCAGTTTTCGACTCAAATTTGAAGATCCTTTTTATCACTTTATTATTATTTCTTCTTACATTAACTCTTTTCTCCTTGCCAATAATTGATCAAACATTCTAGATCATTTAGCTATGGAGGGAAAAGGGGAAATAATTAAAAGGGTGCAACCAATAGTACTCAATGGTTAACATTCATAAGAATCCAAAAACATGAACAAACAAAAGTGTTCAAGTCACCCAAAATAATCAACAAAAATATATATTAATGAAAATAATAATAATAATAATAATAATAATAATAATAAATTTAATGGGATGATGAAGAAAAAGACAATTAAAATAAGCATCTATATTTTAAAATTATACGTTTGTTTTCTCCATCTTATTTTACTATCATTTTCACAAATATTAAAGGAATATTCGAATTATTAGCCCAAATTCTAAAAATAACCTTCTTAAAACTACTCTTTTGAATTTTTAAAAATTGACTTCAATTTAGAAAGTACATTTAGAAAGTAGATAACAAAACAATGAAACTCATGAAAGTAGTTTGTATAACAATATTAGCTTATTTTTCAAAAACTAAAAATCAAGACTCCATTTGATAACTATTTAGGCTCTCTTTGGTAACCATTTCGTTTTAAGTTTTTGAAAATTAAGTTTATTTCCTCCACATTTCTTACAATGATATGCATTTTTCTTAAGTACAATGGTTGAATTCTTAGCTAAATTTTAAAAACAAAAACAAGTTTTTAAAAGTTACTTTTTTTAGTTTTCAAAATTTGGCTTGATTTTTTAAATCATTTGGTAAAAACTAGACAACAAAGAAAGAAATCCGGAGTTGGAAGTAGTGTCTATAGATTTAATTTTTATAAACAAAAAACCAAAAACCAAATAGTTATAAAACGAGACCTTAATTTTTCGTTTTTCATTTTTAAAAAGTAAGCTTTTAAACCTTCTTCATTATTTTTTTAAAAATTTTATTATCTATATTTTACACATATTTTCAAAATTCAAACAAAGTTTTGAAAACTAAAGAAATTGTTTTTGTTTTGAAATGTGACGATAAATTCCAATCTCCTTAAAAGAAAAATGAAAATCACATTGAAATGTATGGGGAAGAAATCTATTGTGGTCTGTCTTTTGAGACCAAAGTGAAAAAAGTGGGAAATATATAATAATTTTGAATTAATTTCAACTTTGAATTAATATCAGAGTTGGATGATGTGACCTAATGCACTCATGCCATTGACAGCTTAGCCATCAATTTCTTAAGTAAACAAACCATCACATCAAAATATGTTATAAATAAATAATTATAAACCTTATAATAAAAAAAATGTAACTTTTACCTATGAATATTTTGATGGTACAAACATTATCTAGGGGGAAAAAGTACAAGATAATTAAGAAATGAATATGATAATTTAGGGACTATTGTTTTGAAACTATTGTCAAAGTTAGTTTTTTTTTTTTTTTTTTTTTTTGATCGCCATAAGTATTTGGACCAGCTTACACGCATCTCGACTAATTTCACGAGACAACTTGTCGGATCCTACAACATTTGGGTGTCAAGGAAACCCGTAAGATATTAAATCATAGGTATGTGGCTACATGGATTAAATCCTATCCCTTTGGCCCTTTGGCTATTGTTAAAGCTAATTTAAAATTATAATAGCTAATGCCATGGATAGTAAAAGTTAAAACTATTAGGTTGGAACTAGATGTGTATTCATATTTATTTTATTTAATTAGATTATGATCATGTTTGGTAATTATTTAGTTTTTTATTTTTGAGAAATTAAATTTATTTTTTCTCAAATTTTTACCATGGTTCTTGACTTTCTTAAGTAAAAGAGTCGAATTCTTAGCTAAATTCTACGAACAAAAACTATTTTTAAAAACTACTTTTGTTTAGTTTTCGAAACTTGAATTGATTTTTTAAAACATGGGTAGAAAGTCGATAACAAAGAAAGCAAGAAATTTAAAGGTAGAATAGATGTTTGTAGGTTTAATATTTTTTAAATACCAGAAACCAAAAATTAAATAGTTATCAAACAAAGTCAAAATTATGCACTTATATTTGATCACGAGAAAAACACATTAATGTGTTTAAGTCATGTTTTAAAGTATAATTAGGTTAAAACGTTGAAACTCATGATATATTCCATACAAATTTTAACTAGCATATATGAAATCAATATCTAAATACATATAGTTAAGTCATGTCATCTATTTGTTAAATTATTGACGATAAAATAACGAGAAAAATCAAAATAGTTATTTTAAAAAAATCAGAGAGTTAAAATATACTCATTTTAAAAATAATGAAGAACAATAACCATCCATTACAATTTTCAAATTAAGTGATTTTTTAAAGGGAACATTATCCTCTTATATTTCACATATATTCTTTTAGTTTTAATTATTAATGTGTATCTAGCTATGGGGTAACGTTTCAATATTGTAGACCACAAACTAGTTATTATTTTATTTATTTTCTGTTTCTAAAGAGGTTGTATTTTTTTTTTTTTTTTTATATATATATAAAAGAGGTTGTGAATTGATGTAAGGGCCATGCTCTAGCCACATTTATATATCCAATAAAAGAAGCAATGTTTATGCCATCATTTTTAATTTTTATTTTCCCTTTTCTTTGTAAAATAAATAAATATTTTCCCTTGCTTTTTGAAATAAATATATTTGTAATTTGCACCAACTCTCTCTCTATGACTGGGCCATCAATTCTAGTATTCATTAAATGTTGGCTACCTCTTAAGTGTTTGGGATCATATATAATATAATTAAATTTTGATTTTTTTTAATTCTAACAGTATGTTGTGATAAAGTTGAAGATATATAACATCTTAAATGGATTGAATTATACTTAAATTGACGATAAAATATATAAATTTATATAAAAAGTTATTATAAACAGAAAAAATATCAAATTCTATCATAGCTCGAGCGATAGAATTCTATTGCAGTTTATCGCTGATAAACAGTAAAATTTTTCTATATTTGTAAATAGTTTGACTCGTATATTTAAAAACAGTCTTATATAATTTTAAATTAATATTTTTAGTGCATTTTCATTTCTTATCGTAGAATCCAACAACTATATCATTCTTAGAACTTGGTTATCGTTTCATAAGAAAAAGAAAAAAGAAATTTATAGAAAAGCAATTAAAAAAGATATTTCTTTTCAAAGAGTGAAAAGTTGTCATACTCACATGAGTACTATTGTATTTGCCTATGCTTTAATGAATTTGCAAATGTGAAAGTACAATTTCACAAAAACCAAATTTCCCACCGCTTTTTGTCGCAAACTAACCATTTAAATTACTTTTTCTTCAAAAAAAAAGAAAACATTTAAATTACTTTATATTTTCTCTCTCTCACCCTTGCTAACCGTCATCGTATAGGTACAACCACACATAATTTGATGTTATTTACAAACCTCCGATTTATGTAACCATCATAGTACATATATGATGACAAAGTTTTAAAATGTCATCATAGTCAATTTGTCATATGATGACACCTGTAAAAATAAATGTTTGTAATTTGTCATCATACATATACGATGTCAGTTCAAAATCGACATTGTAGACTAAAATTGTTATGGTAATTACATTTAAATTTACTTTAATTTTTCTCTCTCACCCTAACATTTGAAGGTGAATATGAAATGAAACACAAATTAACTTAGTTGAAGGTTAAAAAACTTAAAATAATATTTTGCCTTAGTATTTTGAGATTTATTTTTATTTGTCTTTTGTACTTTTAAATGTTCAATTTTGGACGTCCATGTATTTTCAATAAAATTTAAAAATAGTCTTGATTTTTTCTTATTAGTTTTCTTTCTATAAACTTTGGAAATATATTCTCATAATGTTTTTTATTGCATAAAAAATGAAGATTGTTAATTTTATCAATTTTGATCCAATTAAATTTGAAAGACTAGATTTAAGATTTATTGGAAGTATAATGATTAAATTTAAATGTTGAAAGTACATTGACTAAAATAGAATGGAATCTAAAATATTGTGATCAACATAATATTTTAAGTTCAATTAAAAAGGTTAAATTTCAAGTTTAGTCTATAAACGTGTACACGCTTGTGTTTAATAAATTCTAAAGCTTCAATTTACAATCTTCATTTATGAATAATTTAAATGTACCGAATGAGTTCTTAAACTTAATTATGTATCTGATATTTTTTAATTTTTAAATTTTATCTAATAAGTCAATTGACTTAATCAATATTTAAGTTTTTTATTAAAAAAAATTACGCTAACTCTTAACCTAAAATTGAAAGAAGATTTTTTTAGACACAAAATTCAATTTTGGTGTCTGTTTAATTGAAAAAGTCAAGTGCAATGGATAAAGGAAAGTGGAGAAGACATCCTCTAAAAGGTTAAAGAGGACATGAAAGAATGAGATAATACTGTTAAAACTATATCAACAATATGTCTGTTTTTTTTAAAAAAAATAAATAATATGTCTATGTTTTTAGTTAATTATTTCATTTTGTTCGTAACGATTATTATACGAGAAAACGTAATTAACATATATGGCTTTTAATTAAAAAAGTGTTTTTTCTACGATCTCAAAGATGAGAAGTTTAAAATGTCAAAGCGGATATCAACAAAAATGTCAAAGTCTTAATTTTACAAAAATGTTGATAAAAGTATTGAAAAAAAGGTTGATGTGGATGAGTATTGAAAAAATTACAAAAACAAAAAATTCAAAAAATGTTTAAAGTAATAAATAGATAGTTTACACTATTTCAATGAGTTAAAATATTTTTTATTCATATTATATTCACATTAGTGACATTTTGTAGATCATTTTTATTTTTCATGAATTTTCTATGAAATAATTGAAATGTCAATTTATCTCTCAGGTCGATGTTAGATTAATAAAAATATAAAAATATAGATGAAAACATTACCGTATCAATGAAAATATACATCCCTAAAAGTTGAGAGAGAATTCTTGAAACAAGATTCTATTTCAAAATAGTCTAAAAACAATTATGAACAATTAAACAAATATTAACTCTAATAATTTTCCCTCATCAAGAACATAAAACTAAGACAAATTTTTTTATTAAACCAGGGAAAAAATAATTTTTAAAAAAATATTTGATTGAAAATTCAATTATTTATGAAATTAAATTAAATGAAAACTAGCAAATATAAATTTTATTATCAATTTTAGACATTTTATTTTTAAAAAAATGGTGTGTAATTTATTCTTTGTAATGCTATTTTTGTAATATTTGATATAAGTTGTGCTAGAATTAATTATATTTGTCTATTAAATGAACCATAATAGGAGTTTTTAAAAATAGAAAAATAAGATAAACTATTTACACAAAATAACAAAATTTTTAAATAGTTGTGATAGAGGTTGATAAAAGTCTATCAGTGTCTATCCGTGATAGAAATGATAGAAGTCTATCACTGATAGTTGCTGATAGATGTCTATCAATATTTTTTTTTGCTATTTTCTGTAAATAGTTTGACTTTTTTTTATTTGTGAAAATTTTCCATAATATAAGGAGTAGAGATTATTAACATTAGGTTTCAGGGATCATTTTATTTAAAAAAGAAAATCATGTCTTTATTTTTTTTTTCTTCCGAGTTCGGTTAAATTGAGTGGAATAATATTTGTGAAAAATTCTATAATATTTTAATTTGAGTTAGGAATTTTGAGGTGATAAAATATTTCATCTTTCATTTATTTGGTTGATGGATTTGGTCACGGGTTGATCAATGTTCTTCAAGAACATCAACTAAAAACCACTTCAACAAATCAATCACTGTCTCTTTGCTTATTGGTCCATAATAAATAAATAAATAAAAGCAAAGAAATCTAATTATATTTTCAATCTCTATTTTTTTTAAGAAAAATTATTGTAAATAAAAAAAAATATCAAACTATTTACAAATATAGAAAATTTTTATTATCTATCACCGTCTACACTGATAGACAGTGAAATTTTTCTATAGCTGTAAATAGTTTGGCTCATTTTTCTATATTTAAAAATAACCATATTTTAACGATTTCAATTTAATTTAGTTTTTTATTAAATTTTATCTGATAAATGGCCAATTATGACAGCAAAGGAAATCCAATCTCAAAAGTTTGTTTATAGATACTTAGAATAAGTTTTTATGACATTTCTTTTCAATAAGTATAAGCATGGTAGTATATAACACTATATTGATAAGAAAAATGCCCTATAGATAATTGTTTTATGACTTATTTTCAGAGTGTTATCTTTCTTATTTATTGATAAGTTGATAACACATACATGTTTAATAAATTAGATAATTGTTTTAAATGACAAAATTAAAAATATTTTCAAATATAGCAAAATGTCATTATCTATTAGTGGTAGACACTGATAGACATCTATCAGTGTCAGTAGTTACTGATAAATGTAAATTAGTGTCTACCACTGTCTATTACGGATAGACCATAACATTTTGCTATATTTATAAATAAATTGGTTTATTTTGCTATATTTGAAAACAACCCTAATAAATTTATATTTTATATATAAAAGATGTTATAAGGAAGAATTTTTATCTCTTCATTTTGCTCCTATTTTTTTAATATATTCCTATTTTACCTTTTCTAGATGGGACACAACTCTTCGAGTGTAGCTTTTTTCTTTATATAGTAAATACTATTTTAAAACTTTAAATTAAAAATTTTGATATTTTCACGTACATTGCATGTATTTATTACTAATTTAATCAAATGAGATAAAAGTGGTACACTAATTGTTACTTTCGTTATAGTTGAGGGTTCCAACCCATACATTTGCTGAATTTTAAGAAAATTAAAATAAAGGATAATAAATTAATAATAGCATGTAGACATGAAGTGCATGTGTAAATTTAACTCTTTATATATTGAATATCAACAAAATAACACACAAATATGTCACAAAAACTTTTCAAACCAACAAGATTAGACAATAGAGAGTTTCAAAAAAAAAAACCATGAATTTTGATTAATTCATGATATATAGTAATTAATGACAGTGGCGTTCTGTTCTTTACCTGCCTATAAAAAAGACAGCACTTTATATTTTATTTTACAAAGGAAAAAGAGTGAAAATTTTAAATTTAGGTAAAAAAAATATTTTCAAATGTAGAAAAAGACAGCACTTTATATTTTATTTTACAAAGGAAAAAGTGTGAAAATTTTAAATTTAGGTAAAAAAAATATTTTTAAATATAGAAAAATAAGTTAAACTATTTATAAATATAGAAATTTTTAATTTTTTTTAAAAAAATTATAAAATACATGATGATAATGTTAAATGGGAGAAAATATGTGGGGGCAAAAATTAATGTGGACAAGACTAGCATCCCTACTTGGACCAAATTTTGTTCTCTTTCTTAAAGCTTGGATTTGGTGACATTCAATTATTGAGACTACATTTAATTTTAGACCCTTTTTAAGTGATGTTACTTCTCATCTTTTCATCCTCCAATCAAGTTTCAAATCTTTCATCACCATAAACTCAAAAAAAAAAAAAAATAATAAAATAAAATAAAATCTTCAATCTTTAAATAATACATTTGTAATTTCTTTTTTATAAATACTTATTTGACAAGGTTTTCTTCAATTTGTTATGATATATCATTAATCAAGAGATCAAAATTTTGAATCCTCCCGGGTAGTTAAATTATTACACTAAAAGATATTACTTTTTAAGTTTTTTATAAAATATTCAAATATATACCTATTCTAGAAATAGAATCTCTTTTTTTAAAATAAAAAAACTAATATATTATAATGCTCTTAATCTAATTGCTAATATTTATTATAACTAGCAAAACACAACCATAGTCAGCTAGCATAAATTTATATCATCAATTTTGAGATTAGATGGTCGATTCTCTTACCTCTCATATTATATATTAAAAAAATTATAACTATAGTCAAGTAATCCATAGATTGATTGGTTTTTGTCCGATAATTTATTAACTGTCATTTTTTTAGTATTAATTTATTTTAACTTTCAATTTTACATTTAGTAAATTAAATTTTTTTTTTCGAAAAAAATCAAAGTTCAAGAAATAAATTTGTAATTTTGAAGTTCATAGACCAAATAGACACAAATCTCAAAATTCAAGGACTAAATTTATAATTTAACGACTTTATAATTATATTTTAGTTGCGTTTCAAGTATAATTATAATTTGTTGCATTTTCTTTAATTCAATAACTTGTGAGATGAGGATCATATTTAAACCTCTAACTTCTTAATGAAAAATATATGTCTTAAGCAATTAAATTATATAAAAAAATATGTAACATCAGATCTATAGTTTATACCAATGTTTATTAATTAATACAAATAATAAATAATTGATTTTTAAACTATAGTCTATGATTCTACTCTTGGATTTGGTGGTCCCTTTAAAAATATAATTATAGATATCAATCTAATTATATTCTAGAGGGTATATATATATATAACACACATCATCAAGCATATTAAATAGGTATTCTTTTATTTTCTCTTGTGGAAGAAATGTGTGGTTTTCTAAAAGTAAAGAAAAATCACTAAAATTGAAATTATTCAACATTTTTCTAAGATTTATAAATTTTTAAAAGCTTAAGAACTAAGATAAAATAAGCATAAAAATTTAAAAATCATAATAGGATTTAAACTTGAACTTTCTTTAAACTTTATCAACATTATTGAGATTTTCCTTCTAAACCTGAGCAATATCTAGGGGAACCATTTAAGCTACTTTATATATATATATTGATGTTTTTTTTTTTTTTATCTTTTACTTCTATTGTACTTTTACGGATGTACATAAAGGCACCGAAAACTTATTTGATCGATTGAAACCAACTGAATTAACGTTTATTGGTCGGAGATATACCATGGTCGGTCGGTGATTGGTTTTTCCATAAAGAAACTGACACTCCCGATCGACCAACCGACCATGGTGTAGCGCCCCCCTCTCTTCCTCTTCTTCTTCCTCCATATCCACAAATCCACTAAGAAGGAAGTTCTTTATCCACAAGTCCATGAAGAAGGAAGTTGTTTAAAGGAAATTTTACAAGAATTTGTTCAATGATCTAAACATGCTTAAATATATATTTTTTAAAAAAAACAACGGAACCAATCGATCATCAGTTGAATACCAACCAATTTCTCTAGTTGGTTTTGGATGCCAGTCTTCTCCCAAAATGATAATGACCGACTAATATACACCCCTAGTACTTATGATTTTAAATTTCTATCACGTGTCGATATTTTCACATTAACTAATGTAAATATAACATAAATAATAAACATTTTAACTTGTTTTAAAAGATATAGAATTGTTTACTAATTTAAATATTTATTTTTATATAAATTTTTAAAAAATATTCATCGACATCAACATGTTATTGATATTTTCATAGAATTGAGAGTTCAATATTTTTGTTGACATCGATATTTTAAAACTACAATCAATGGCCTACATATTAATTTAATGAAGCCAAAATCAGATTGAAGGTAACCAAAACATTAATGTTCTGCTACCCTTTTTGTCATTATTTTATTGGCTCAAAGTCAAGTCCTCTTCCACATCTTCAATTGCATAAACACTTGAAAGATCATAAGCCAATTCCAAAATTCCAACTAATAAGTACTTCTAAAGACAATACAAACCACCAAACTGTCACAAACTTATCAAAAATATATAATTATTGTGTAATTATAGTGTTACAAAACAAATGTAGGAGAAAAAAAATTAAAGTTTGTTTTTGATAAGATGGGTTATCATCTTATTCAATTTTCTAATTGAGATTTAAATTTGAAAGATCACTTTTTCTAATAAGTTTAAATGATTTATTATTAATACAATAGGTTCAAATTATAAATATTTTGTTGATATTTTATTTATATTTAGTCAATTTTTTATTATATAATAAAAATGTCGATATCACCCCCTCATTATCGATCTCGAGCCATGGATAATGGAGATGTTAACCTTTCAGCAAAGAATTAAAACTCTGGTTTAGAATAAATTCTTATATTACTCGACAAATTTAAGGATTAAAAATAACTTTTTGTCAAAATCAGAAACTCATTTTTGAATCATCTCAATTGCTAAAACTTGATATTATATATCTTTAATGGAATCCTTCAACATATTTTTATGTTTGTATCTTATTGTATTTTAGGATAAAATATACTTTTGGTTCCTAAGATTTGAGATTGATATCTATTTAGTCTCTGAAGTTTGATGTTGATGTTCATTTATCAACCTATTCATTTATCTATAGTGGGGTCCTTCTATATATTTATTTATCTTTGCATCTTATTACATTTTAGAGTAAAATGCATTCTTGGTTTCCGAGTTTGAAGTTGATGTGTATTTAATCTCTAAAATTTTAAAATAGACACTTTAATCCAAGTTTGCAAAATGTTTACTGTATCAATGACAAAACTCCCCCACAATTTATGATACAAAAGTAAATAGAAAATTATATTTTGTATCCAAATAAACAAATATGAAGGTATAATAATACCACCAACAAAGCAATAATGTTTTTTTTAGAATTATTCTATTGATCGAATAAATGAATAAAAAACATTTCTACAAACTTCCATAACCAATCAAAGAGCTTTGTGGATCTGAATACCTTAATGTTACAATAATTTCTATTCTCATATAATTAAAATATGTATATTCTAATAATAAAAAGAATAGGAAAATAAGTTTTCCCAAATAGAAAAAATGTCAAATTATTTATAGAAATTAGTAAAAAAAAATATTGATAAACATTGATAGACTTCTATTAACATCATTTAGTGATAAACTTCTATTATTTTTATCAATGATAGACTTCTATCTGCGTCTATCATAACTATCTAAAAAATTTGTTATTTTGTGTAAATATTTTTTTTTATTTTTCTATTTTTAAAAGGAAGAACGTGAACTCTGATAATAATATTATAGATTATCAAATGAAAAAAGAAATATATATATATATATATATATATATATATATATATATATATATTAAAATCATTAGTACATTGAGCAGAACTTAAAGTCTTAAAGAATTAAAACATCAATTCCCTTCAAAATATTGTTGGTTCCAATCTACCTTTAATGTGATTAATATTCCCAACCATAAATCATAAGTACAAAAAAAAGGGGAAAAATTAATATTTCACTATTAATTTTTGTGTATGTATGTGGCTGGTGGAGTATATGATTTATTTATTATTATCTTAGTAACATTCTCTCTTTAACTAGTGATTTTATTGTTGAGGGAAAAAAACAGCATACATAAAAGTGACTAATTACAGGTATCAAATTAGGTTAGCTTATTATGTTCATTACTATTCATTTAGAGCTTTCTTTTGTTTGTTTGTTTTTTTTTTCAAACAAATTATGAGATGACCCACCATGCCAATCATTATGTATAATTTGCTACACTAAATAAAATTTAAAAGGTATGAACTATGTGTCATTAATTAAGAAAATACATATTAAAAGCACATTTCGAAGAATTGATGATGGTTAATCATTCATTTAAGTGTAGCTTGATTGATTAAGTCATTGATTAAAAGGTTAGAGATTCTAATTTTCACTTTTAACATATTATTATTATTAAAATAAATTAATTTTAATCATCAATCAAAATAAATTCAAGAAATTGTTTGTTGAATTATATCATATTTTGTATCAAGTTTTTAACTCTCATATATTTTGAACTTTTTAAATTTTTTACATTAAAAATGGCATTTTATTTCGGTTAATTCGTCAATAGTACTCTTAAACTATGGATTGGTTTTAATTATATTCCTAAATTTTGAAAATTTTCATTTTAACTCTTGAAGTTTGAAGTTTATTTCTAAACAACCCTTGAAGCTTTTGTCGTTAAAATTCATAAAAGCTTTTGTCTACTTTTGTGAACAAATCTAAATACATACATTAAAAAAAAAAAAAAAAAAGAACATGTGGCATCTTTGAACCATAGATGTTTTCGTCTTCCTTCTTTCAACCTCACACTTCCAATTTTTTGCTATTTTGTTTATGATTTTTTTTCCTAATCCTTACCTCTAAATTTACCTTTCGTGTGTGTTTAGATTATTTGTTCACATAAGCAGACACAAACTTTTATGCCTATAAATTTAAGGGCTCTTTTCAAATATAGAAAAATGAGTCAAACTATTTACAAATATAGAAAAATTTTACTGTCTATAAGTGATAGACTGCGATAGAATTCTATCGCTTTTTATCGCTCAAGTGATAGAATTTATTTGCTTGAGCGATAGAAAGCGATAGAATTCTATCACGGTCTATCACTGATAGACAGTAAAATTTTCTATATTTGTAAATAGTTTGATATTTTTTCTGTTTATAGTAATTTCTCTAAATTTAAAGACGTACAAAAGTCGCAAAGGTTGCTTTGAAACAAATTTCAAACTTCAAAAGTCAAAATAAAATTCTTCGAAATTTAAGATATGTATAATTTCACACATACTCATTTGAAACATTTTCGTAAACTAATTTTAGGGGAGGAAAATAACTACTAGAATTAAATAGTTTTTGTGTAATGTTTACAAACTAAAACACAAAATTAAAGTTAAAAGGAATAAAAATAGATGAAACTTTAACCAACATATTAAAATAGTTTTTACATAAAAGGTAAGTTAGGAACTTAAACATGATGAAAGGTAAAAATGGAGTAAAAAATAAGATTAAACATGAAAGTATAGCGACTAAAGTCGAAGAAATTAAAATCAACAATGGGACAATTTACCATTATGATATATTTGACATTGTAGGCTAATAGAACCAAGAACTATTACAACACAAATAGGTGTATGAATTATATGAAGTGTTCTTGTGCCAAATTTATTATGGGCAAAGAACATGGTTGGTTCTATAAGCAACCAAAAAAGTCTAGTTGGCTTTTGGCTTCCTATTTTCTTCATTTTCTTTGAGGATGGGGATGTGACACCAAGGACCAAGATTTTATAGAGAGCAACATGTGATATATGAGCATATCTTGTTTATAGGGAACAATGGGAATATTTTTTTTTAATATATTTTATTTTGTGATAAATATTTTGATATACATGCATGTGGTAGAACAATATTTGTTTTATTATTATTGTTTCAAATGAGAAAAAAATAAATAAAAATTAGACCAGTTATTTAACTATGTCCAATTTGATGAATTTCGTTATAAAACTCATCATAAAATCTCTCATCTATTACACATTTACAGACATCTTTAGACATCCTTAGCTTTTGAGATCCGTTGTAAGATCTCGAATCGTAGCTTGTTTATGATTCTTGACATTTCGTCATTGGCTTCATATATTTATGCCAAAACCCAACTCAATTCTTCTCTTCATGGCTTCTATGGTTATTTGAGGTAAGACTTTTCATATATTTGTTAAATTACCGTCTATCAAGAACAACAAAGAACACTAAAGGATAGAAATATATTACAATTTGATCTCTATGATTTAGACAAAGTTAGACTTTAATCTCTATAGTTTTAAATATTAGAATTTATTCCTCACGATAATTTGATAAAACTCTATAAATAGTCCATATAGTTTGATAAAATTCTTATGGTAGGAACTATTTATGAAACTTTTATCAAATCATAAGAACTAAATTTTAATTATACACCATAAGGATTAAATTCTAACTTTATCGGAATCATAGGTACGAAATTTGCAATTCATCCTACTTTTTAAAAAATGAATTCTTTTTAACCTTGGAAAATAATCATCATTAGGATCTCAAAACTTACAAACTATTTGATTGTCTCAGGACTGACACCCACCAACCTATTTGCCCACCTCAATGAATCAATCAATGTAACTTCAGTACATATGTAAAAAATCTATGTTATTCACGTGTCGAAATAACTCACAACAAACTGACAAGACAACAACCAACTAATTGTGTTAATTAAAGTAAAAAAAAATTATGCATCATGAAGGTCCTCAAAGTTTCAAGGCTACAGTGAGACTTCATCGATCAAACCCTTAATTTCCTTCTTATTTCTGATAAACCTACTGACAAAATCGCATTTTATTTCAAATCTGTCATTCCAAAAAAGATTAAAAACTTAAAATAACAATAGTACTACTTTCTTGATGCCAAAATCAGGCTCAGTTATTTTCCTTACCTTTCTGAGGAAAGATAGCCATCCATTTTCAATTAGATATTCAAGGAAAACAACAAATGTCACCAAACTTGTATCAATTACCATAGTCAATAGGATGTTAGGCACCACAAGGCACGTGCACCGGTTCATAAAGTTTTCAAATAGGTAAATGATAACATAGGTTTATTAGCTATGTATTTCAACGTTAATAAAAGTCTCTATCTTAACCTGGGGGCCAATTCATTTGTCGTCCCCCCAAAAGGTGAACATGAAGATGATAAACCGATTGACCTGCAAGAAAATGGCAGAATCAAATGGCTTGATGATTTAAATAATAATAAAACATATTTGTTATTGAAGGGTAAAAGATGAGGGTTAGAGTACTAACATCCACTTGGTCCATCGTTAATTACGACCCTAAAGCCATCGTCCAGCCCTTCTTGTTTGGCAATGAGCTTGGCAGTGTAAAGAAGGTGGCCGAGAATCTCCGTGTGCCTCTCCTCAGCCTACAAAGCACATGAAATATACAGAAATTACAAATGAAGTAACAATTTCCCTTTCGTATGGTTAATTAAGGTAGCCAGATTATGTGCAATGGTATTTCATGTTCAGTTCAGACTTCAGTGGTGTGAAATAGTATTAAAGGAAAGAAGATATACGACGGGGCAATACAAAAAATGGGCCCAAACCACAGCAAGCCAAGGCAAAAGCAAAAGAAAAGACAAAACACGACTAAATGAAAGGCTTCATCTTTCATCGAAAACTAAGAAACAAAGATAAATACATAACTCTTTGGCTACAGGTGTTGTGCCGTAAACCGAACTTCCTATTAAGTTATGTCCACCTCCTAAAGGTCCTCCCATTTTCCTCAAGCTAGATATTCTAACTTTAAAGAAGTCATACAAAATGTGTGTGGGTGTGTGCGCGTTTCAAATCATTTTTTCTAGCGTCAACGAATAACTTTGAACAGGCCATTGAAATCAGCAAGCTATTAACCAGCTTAACGCAAACACAAATCCCAGCTAAACAATAGAGACGCGATATGTTATGGAATAGTTAAAGTGAGAGACAATACCTTTTAGGTTTTTAAAAGTTTAGCTTCTTATATTCTGGAAGCCTAATCGCTGCAATCCGAAGACCGCAATACAACTTCGAAGTGTTAAAAAGCCTTGTAATTAAATTTTTGTTTTTATTTTTTAAAAATTGTGTTTGTTTTTTTTCCATATTCGTAAAGTAACATTTGAATTCTTAGTCAAATTCTAAAAATAAAAACTTTATAGTTTTCAAAACTTAGGCAGATTGCAAGAAAATGATTAGGAAGTAGATAACAAAACAAAGAAACCCATAGGTGGAAGTAGTGTTTATAAGCTCAATTTTCAAAAACCAAAAACCAAATGGTTAGCAAAGAGAGCCTAATAAATTGAAAAATCTTTTTTACTCGTGACAAAATTAGTTTTTTTATTTATTTTGACAGTGACAAAATTACTTATGCAGTATATTTATTTAGATTTCATTTCAATCAATCTCTTTTAAGTTTTACCCACAATAGCCAAAATGTTGTGGAAATTAATTCCCAAGGTACTCAAGTGTATTTTCCATAGAAAATGAAAGTGAGTTACTAAATTCAATTGATGTGTATAAATGTACTAAACAGTTAAGTAGTGCATAAAATACTAACATTTTCATAATTACTGTTACAAATTTGAATACATGCCTTGATGAACAACTCAAACTAACTCAGTTTTGGTTGAATAACTTGAATTGGGACCATCATCTAACTACAATCATTTGAATGGGACAAAAATGCCACCCGAACAATTGAGTAGAGCCGGAAAAGTCCCTAAACTAAAACCCAAACGAAATAGTAAACACTCCCACTAGAGACTTCCTTGCCATGGTTAGACTACCTAACTGCCACTCAAATTCTTCTCTTCATTCTAAAGATAAATCTAATTTCTCAATCATTATTTCAAGTATGGAGTGGAAAAGTCATAATATGAGATCAAAATGAATTAAAAAAGGAACTGCCAGAAGAAGTAAGTCAATGGACACTTGAAAGCAGAGACTAAAATACCAAGTAAAGTAGTACCTTAGATAATCCAGATAACCCATCCTTCACTTTTGGAATGATTAGAATATGTGTAGGAGCTTGTGGTGCTATGTCCCTAAAAGCAAGGACCTGCCATTATAGTGAAATTGAAACATAAATGAATTGAAATCACAACAACAGATCATAACTTTAATTCCAAGTATTCATTTCATGACCAAGCAAGATGTATAAAACGAAATGAGTGGTTTAGGGTAATAATTTAAGGAACCTTGTCATCCTCAAAGACCACCGTAGACGGAATTTCCTTATTAATGATTTTGTCAAATCTGCAAAAGTAACAAACCAAAAACATTAGTTGCAACTTGAAATGGATTTTTGTAAAATGTAATGATTTTTTTTCTCTACAGGAGAATAGTTACAAACTTACACGGTCTTCTCAAAGGAGAGTATATAACTAACTCCAAGAGGAAAGAAGTAAATAATATTGATAGCTACTTCCCTACTATCCAACTAATAAGGAAAAATTCAGGCATTTACCAACTTACTTCGCTTGGTATGTCAAAACCTACAGCTCTCGATTTCATCAAACCCAAACTTGAACAAATCATACAATTAATGTCTCTTCAAAACTAAATAAAAAATTTAATCATGAACTAGCCAATAAATCCAATAATAGTAAACCAACAAAATATTCAATATCAAACCAAAAAAGAACCAATATTGAACAATGAAAATACCAAACTAAGCAACAAACTTAAGTCGGTAAAATAGTGCTAAAGTCTCAATGATAATATGTTAAAATTAAGCCAGAAAGAATCCCATCCTGCACATTTTTGAAGATTCTTTTCCATCAAAAATAGTATTTTCCAGCCAACAAAAGTACTCTAATCAAGCCACAAATCTCCAAAACACACACACACACATACATACATAAATACTTTATAAATTGAGGGTTTAAATTTAAATTGCTAAGGTATAATTGAATTTTTCCCTGTCAATAATAAACACAAGACAAACAATACAGAGAAGGCCAGAACTCCACCTCATGCACATTTGAAGATCCTTGCATGGCTAGATAGACAATCAAATGTCGAATTGGTTTTTGCATAGTCTCTCAAATAATACATTAGAAATTTGTCCTGTTGTAGGAAACCTACGTATGACTCACATATCAAGCTACTCCTTGATGAAGTGCTTGTCCACAGTCCACTACAAGGTTTTTTGTCCTCTTGAACTATGAGCATTGCAATATTTTTATGTTCATCATAGTAGATCCTTATAGGAGCCAACTGCGAACACCGTACCTCTTCACAAATTTCATCTACGGTCACAAATTCAAAAGGAAAATCCCAAATTTCTATTTCAATATTACTCATAGTCATAGCAACTATTTTTTGTTCATTGCTTCGCCAAGTAACTAGGTTCCCTCCAACAAAAGCACAGTAGCCTAAACACAATGTTTTAGTTGAAGTCTTTGTGAATTAAACTTTCCTCCTAAACTCAATGTTTTCGATGATGACTTTGTGAAAGATTCTTATGAAGGGGCTTTTTGTTCGTTATTTAACGAGGAAAATAAGGATGTATCTTCAAAACAATAGTGATAAGGTTATTCCGGTTTCTTCCATTAAGGATGCAGAACAAACTTCTCCTTTACTCCCTTCGAGTTTAAAGAAATTCTCTTCCTTCCTTGACATTTGGGTTCTTCAGCTTCATGAAATTCCACCATTAAAAAAAAAAAAAAAAAAAAAAAAAAAAAAAAAAAAAAAAAAAAAAAAAAAGAAGAAGAAGAAGAAGAAAAAAAAAACTAGTTTTGATTAAGAATATAAGTCTGGCAGCTCAGTAAATCCGTAGTTTTAAGGGGTCACAAAATTGCATCTGGTGAAAGCGGTCTCAGGTTCTTCTTTGGTTTCTCCAAGTTACTGTGTGGGGATTTCTTCATTACAGATTTTGACCACTTCTTCCATTTCTCACCTTCCAAGCAATCAGAAACACTAATGCTGATCATTTCTTTTCTTTTCTTTTCTTCTAAAGAAAATAACAATAATACTAATAATAAGCTGTCGCAATTTCGATCACCCTCATAGATGGCTCATAGCAATTATTCCCCCCCCCCCCCCCCCAAAAAAAAAAAAAAAGAACCCAAGTCACGTTAGCTTCTCAAGATTCTTGTATCAGTTCAAAATCCGATTTCTGAAAACATCTTTAAATCTCACAGTACTCATAGAACCATTAGCCCTCTGCTTTGAGCATGCGCTACATGCACTAAACAGCCAAAAACACACGCACACACAATCATAAGAAAAATCAACAATTCCATTCCCTGATTACTCAATAGCAATGAAACTGATCATCAGCAAATCAAACACACAAAAAAAGACCAATCACAGGGGGATACAAAACTTTAAAAAATACAGAATGTTGGTTGGCGAAGGCGGTTGAAGAAGCTTACATGGTGGGAGAATCGGAGGGAACGGCTGCAAGAGCCGCTTCCTGCTCGGAAGATGCCATGGAAATTGAAAGAGAGTGGGAAATGTGGGAGCTTAGAACTGAGAGTCGGGTCCTGAGTTTTATATCTTCATTGACCATCACAGCCCTAATTTTTCTTCTTTTTTTTTTTTTTTTTTTGATCTTCTTCCTCCAATTCCGCGTCTCTTTACATGCCAGGTTGAAGCCCCCTCTTGGCTTTTTTGACAAATTAGGAGCTGCCACGTGGTCCTGTCATTTTTCATATTTATCAGAAATTAATTTTTTATAGATAAAGTAGTAGATTTTTTATTTATTCCGACGATTCTCTAAAATCTATGATTTCAAAAAAACTTTAAAAGTTTATTAGTAATGTGGAGCTCATCGAGGCTTTTAGGTGAAAAACGAATTCGATGATTTTCTAAAACTTACTTGAAGGCCGAGACTATTTCAACAACGAATTTCAAACATTGTTCAGTGATGTTAATGCGAAATTTCAGAAGAAGTAAATTCATATCCGTATATTATCTTAACATGGCAATAACTGTGAATGATTGTTACCTGCAAAACAAATATGGATGTGGTGCTTGCCAAACAGGCTCTAGTGCTTAAGTTAGCAAGGAGATCGGTGTAACAAGTAGGAAATTTAGTATGAGAGTAGACTTACTTCTCCTAGTCAATCCTCCTCCTATTTATAGAATTCTTTTGAACTAATCCTTTTTTTCTAGGGTTTTCGATTTATCCATTCGACCCAAATTCTTCCCTTAAGCACTACTTCCTGAGCAGCCCCCCTTTTGGGGTGTTTTCAGCCTCGACTGCGTGGCCTGGGTGACGGCCCATGCCACTTTTCTTCTCATTGCCCTATTTTACCACAGGCCCTATTGCTTGTCTTACTGCTCCACTGTAGATCTTATTCTTTACGCCTTTACTCCTATGCCCAAAATAGTCCATAATAGATGACATTCTAGCTTTTCATTGACGAGACAATGTTTCAGGCGTCTCTTTTTGTCCATGAATTTGTAATACAGTTGCTCACATTCTAGCATGTAATGCACGACGAACCAAAGTCTTTGGTGTTTGGCTTGAAGATCACCCTCTCATAAATCGATATTGTTGTGTCTAGTGATTTGATATCTCATTAGTTCATTGCGCTTCTTTGTATTACTCAAAAAAAAATCTTATTTATTTATCTATGAGTTGTTTTCAAAAATAGAAAAATGAGCCAAACTATTTACAAATATAGAAAAATTTTACCATCTATGATAGACCGCGATAAAATTCTATCGCTTTCTATTGCTCAAGCGATATAATTTATTTGCTTGAGCGATAAAAAGCGATATTGCGGTCTATCACTGATAGACAGTGAAATTTTTCTATATTTATAATTAATTTGATATTTTTTATGTTTATAGTAATTTTCCTTTATCTATTTCTAAATTACTATTTAACTATTATTAAATAAAATGTAATTATAAAAAACAGACACCTAAGTTAGTGAAAATTGACATATACTCTAAAAAAAAATTCAATGGATGGCAGTTCAATCCATATCTTTTCTTTACAAAACATAGTCAACATATTTCTTTTTTTTTTTTTTTTTACAGAATCAGTTCAAAGAGTTTTAGTAGATAACGTTGAATGATAAAACCTTATTGTTCTATGCTGAAATATAATATATATTATTCTATGTTGCTTTTTTTATTAAATTTTTTATATCAACATCGAAAATCAATTGATACTTCTAATATATAATATAAATATTTGATAAAACTACAAAAAAGAATGGATAAGAATGTCATTACTATAGATAGTAAAGATTTGAAATTCAAATTATAGAATATAAAGTGTTTTTTTTTTACAATATGTGGAGCGGATATTAAACATCAGACTTCGAAGTTGATATATAAATTTATGTCAGTTGAGTTATGTTCATGTTGGCGTATAATATAAAGTTATTAAATTAATATATATTTTTCGATCCTGAAAAAAGTCATATTTTTAAGGAGTAATTATTTTATATGGCAAAACTGCTAAAAATATTTTCAAGTATAGCAAAATGTTACCGTCAATCAATGATAGATATCTATCAGTGTCTATCACTAATAGATAGTGATAGATGATAGTTAGATAGCTATCAATTTCTATCATTGATGGACAATGATAGATGACAATAGTCTATTACTATCTATCATTGTTAGATAATGATATTTTGATATATTTATGGATAAGTTGGTTTATTTGACTATATTTAAAAACAACCATAGCTTTAAGTTTGTCATCTTATAAGTTGAATTAAGTTTAGAAATCTTCAAGATTAGATAGAAGTAGTAATAGATAGGTTCAATTGGAATTTTTTTTAATGTTTAGGATTTTTTGGTATATTTTTAAAATTTTTCTTCACAGGTCATCATTTGAATTCTCACTTGCATTGTTGAACTTGAGAAAAAAAGTTAAGTGAGCAATCTTTAAGTTTATTTCAGACCATTCCATCTTTTTCAAAAAGATAAATTTACTTTCATATACTAATTTATAAATCAAAATTACTATATATGGTATTATATTTTATTAAAAAAAGTATACTACAATTACAAAGACTTTTTTTTTTTTTTGATATCGGCGAGTATCCAAACTTGCCTACGCACCTTGATCCAACCCTACAACAGGAATCTGAATTGAACTCACAACCTCTAGCCCTTTAGTTTTATTTGGATGTTCCCACTACCACTAGGTCAATCCATGATGGTTAATTACAAAGACTTTTTTAAAACTTATTATTATACAACAAAGACTTGAAATCTTCTAAGTGCGTTTATAATTTCGTCCTGCAAACATTAACTACTTTGGTTTATAATTTCGTCCTGCAAACATTAACTACTTTGGCCTAAAATATAGATGTTTTTTTTTCATACAATAACTTTTTAAAAGAAAATGCCATGGAAAAAAAGCTACACACGATTCAGCTTGGTCAAGAGATTTTTAATGTTTAATAAGAATTGTACTAATCGTTCAAAAAAATGGCAGCAAAGGTATAGATTCTATAAAATCAAATTTGTGTGTGTGTGTGTATATATAATATATATAAAGCACATAAGAATAAAGATAAAAGAACAGAATCCCACCAAAAGATATGGTTTCTTCATAAATCTCATCTCATTCTACTGAAAAAGTAAAACTGATACATGAACAAGAGATAATAAGGATTTGACCATCCATATTTAATCCTGTTTAACTATATTCTCGAAACATGACGATTGAACAGCTCAGCAAATACACGATTGGTAAAACGGCAGAAAACGTGCACGTTTTACTGCAAAGTAGAAGTAGAAACTACCTGCATAGGAGTATTTCAATAAGGTTTACAAATAGGTTCAATGTGCAGATTTATATACAAAGGTTACAGACATCATCAACTTCACGAAGACGACGATACAAAGGTACACTCAATGCAGCTGGTCTGCCTTCTTCTTTCCTGAGATTTAATTTTGAGCTCTAACGCAAACCGGACCCAATGTTACATTTCATACAATTATCGGTCCTATTGACCACCAATTTATTCAGGTAAGTTAAGGTAAATTAATAGATGGAGATGGGGCAGAATCCTCTGTTGATCCATGATCGACACGTTGTTTCTTTCGGGGAGATGAAGGTCCTGCAGACACATCACCATACGACTCAGACTGGCAAATCTTTTGCTTATTATCCTCAGCTGAGGGCACCACTTCAGAGTCTTTCGATTCACCGCCTAGTTTCTGCTGCTCCTCGATGATCTTCTGCAAATATTTCGCCTGGGCTTCTATTCTCATTTGTAATTGCCTCTGAACCTGATACGAGATTCAAGGAAACCAAACTCTTTTTAGGTACTGCCTTAAGCTATTGAGATTTTAATGAAATAACCAAGAGAAGAAATGATTTCCCTCTCTTTACTTCAAATTCTCAACTTAAAAGCCAACAAAACAAAATTATTTGAAATTAAGAAATTTCTAGCAACTAAGGCCCCATTTGGCTTTCAGTTGGATTTGAAAATCATGCTTGTTTTCTTACGACTTATTTACCGTAGTTTTGATATTTTCTAACTAAACACTTGGATGCTTAGCAAAATTCTAAAAGCAAAAACAAGTTTTTAAAAAACTACTTTTTTTAGTTTTCAAAATATGGCTTCATTTCTAAAACAGTGTTTATAAGCTTTAATTTTCCAAAACCAAATGGCCATCAAAAGGTATCTTGGTTTTTGTTTTCTAGATTTTGAAAAATAAACTTATAAACATTATTTCCACCCATAAATTTCTATGTTTTGTTATCCCCTTCAACTTTTTACTAATGTTTTAAAAAACCAAGCCAAGTTTAAAAACTTGAAAAAACTTCTAAAAACAATAGTTTTGAAAATTTTGTGTTTCTTTAACAAATGTGAAAATCATAATTGAAAATTGAAAAGAAACAAGCATAAATTTCAAAAACAGAAAACTAAAAATGGGCCTATATTACCAATCATTCTAGGGGAAGCATTCGGTTTATGGGTGGAGTTCGGGTTGAATTTGTATAATTTGGGGATGAAAGCTCAAGCCTACTTCTTGGATGTGAGGGTTTATCTTCTGGGTTGCTTCTACGCAACACTCTTCTGAACTAATTTTCTTATTAAAGTCGTTGATGCCTAAATACATTTCACCTCCATCAACATGTCATGAATTTTCAGCAATCTCAAATTCTAGAACCATTCAATAACAGATGCTCTAATGCCTATTGAAAGGTTTCCTTCCAACAAAGCAAATAGGAATGGCAAGTACGTACGGTGACAGTAACCTTTAGAGAGGATGCTTTCTCTCGCAAATCTACACTCATTACCTACGTGTTGTTTCCTTGCATTCCCCATCCATTTCGTAGGGCTTGCTACTAACAACTTCACTTCGACCCACATCTGAAGCCCTTGTCTACAATAGTCTAACAAACTCCACCCTTCAAAATCTCGGCTAAAGCTCCTTTTCTATTACAAGTTCTCTTATGAGAACGGATATTTTCCTCTCCTGAAGATCTTTCAAAACCTTCAATGGAAAATTAGAAGAGTAGTAAATGATGAGGGAGGCCAAACCTCGAGCTGTTCTTGAAGACGTTTCTGAACCTCCATTTGCATCCTCAATGCCTCGTTGATTTGCAGGCCCCTGAAGGATGGAAAATTTAATAGAAAGATGCAAGTCATACAACAAACTGGAGCAAAAAGAAGTCACGAGAGGAATTCTAAATAGGAATGGGTACTCACGAAGAGGAATCTGTTCCAGAAAGACTCTCTGAGCTTCTCTTCTCATCCTTAGAACCTACATGCCAGTAAGGGATGATGATACAAGTGGAAACCAATACACTCCATAGACAGACAACAAGTTGTTGCTGAATAAAAGAATGAAACAAAGATAAACAGACTGTTTTACCATCTGCTGGAGATTCTGGCAAAAACTTTGCAAGTCGATACTTCTGAAAGAATAAAAAAGCAATCAATTTCATATTACCACCCTTTAAATATTTGCATCATAGCTGATAAATTCACTAAATGGATGCACCTGTAAATGGCTTTTGACATGATATATGGTAAGACCAGGTACCCCCATCACTCTTAAAACACCTTTTGGAGTTGCTCCTACAAGAAAATGGGAAGGAAAAATTTTGGTAAATATCCATCATCTTTTAACTAGAAACACCAACTCTACAAAGATCATTCAAGTATAAAAGTTGAAATATGCAAATTTCCATATGACCAAAAATAGATAGAATTGACAATATCTTACTTTCAAGTGGTTTAGCAATAGAATGTTTAGAGAGGTTGAGAAGTCAGATGAGGAGGTTTGAAATGCTGTTAGGTTTAATCTCTCTTTACGGGCTTCAATCACTATGCCTTTTTGTAAGTATAGCTTGGTCTTATTCTTTTGAATTGAAGTCTTCTTCTATAGTTAAGTTCAAACTCCTTTTGTTCGGGCTGGTTTTTAATCATACCCTTGTATATTCTTGAATAAATGCGCTGTGAAAGGTGCTCAGACAAATTCATCCTAGTCTATACATGCAACCTTCTTTTTTTCTTTTTTCTTTTTTTAACAATAAACGGATATTTCATTGATATGAAGATAAACGAAAAGGGGGAATACCAAAGCAACTGACGATTATAAAAAGCCCACCAGTTCATCAGGAGATCATCAAGTCTATAATTTGTAAAAGGATGGTACAAACATTTGCACCGACCAAGAACATCATCAACAACAGGTTCCAAGAAGATTTTAAAGGGAAGAAATCTGTTGTTGAAGATTTTATTGTTCCTTCCCTCCAAAGAGCCCCTGAGGAAAGCTCTTATCAATTGAACCCAAAGGATTTCTTTCTCCTTTATGAAAAGGATGCCCAGCCAGGAAAGCATGGAGGAGAATATTGACTTTTTCATGGATAGCAGTCTTCCAGCCAAAGGAAGCATGGATCTTAAGCCAGAATTTGTCTGCATACTCACAGGATATGAAGAGGGCCCCCTGGGATTCAGAGACTTTCATATACATAACGCAGCAACTTGGAGAGATGGCCAAATTGGGAGCCTCTTGCAGAACATTTTGGATATTGTTTCTTGCCCCGCAAAAAATTGTTGCATAAATATTTATGTAGATGCATGCAACATTTTTTGGGGGGCATGAAACAGAAAAAGGAAAAATACACTTTTGATTCATATAGTTGGGTATTGTTTTATGTCTGCCCACTGTAGTTCCAAAACTGACATTTTAAACCTTACAATAAATAGTCACTTTATCCTGGAGCAGTTTGACTATTAGGTTTGTTTTTTAAATAAGAAACCAAACTTTGATTGATGAGATAAATGAAAGGAAATACAAGGTCATACAAAAAAACAAGCCCAAAAACAAAACAGCCCATACACCCAATTACAGAGAGAAGCTCCAATCCAAAAGAATAATGCTAAGTTGATAATTATAAGACGGTATTTACAGACACCCAAGAATTAAACCGAATCATATCCTAAAGATCCTCCAGACTTCTCCACCCCACAAAAAATTCTACTTTTCCTCTCATATCATATGCCCCACAATAAAGTAAAGAAAAGCAAAAAAATAAAAAAAAAATATTGCTCTTCCTCTGTCACAAAAAGAAAGACTCAAGAGCACCTACTCAAATATCAAACAGCATCCTCTATTACGAGCTAGCACACAATCCCAAAGGTCTCAAAGAACCTATTCCACATAGAGGTGATAAAATTTATTTGACTATTAGTTGACTCGACTCCTAGACAACATAGTAAGTGGAATAGATGGATAATCTGACATGGAAATATTAATATTATTTTTATGCTTGCAGCTTACGTGCCACCCTCTTTGCTCTCTCCTCTCTCTCTTTAGTATCACCCTTTTCTCACTCTTTGCAACTTCTCTTTTCTCTCTATTTAATACCACCCACTTCTCTTTCTCTCTCTCAGACTTCTCTTCTATCTCTACTCTCTACTCAGTAGCACTTGTTTCTCTCTCTTCGCAACTTCTTTTCCTCTCCCATCTCTCCATCATTTGCATTCTCTCTTGTTTGTTCTTTTTGGTAGCTTGGAGCAAGATCAATCTCTCCGTTCCTCTCAAGAAGTTTGCAGTTGGCAACCTTCTCGATAAGATTGTTTACCTTGTAGATTTACAATGAAGAGGGATGCCCTTTTGGAGACGTGTGGTGACTGATAAATGTGGAGTCCTTGAGGTGAGGGTAATTAACGATCTCTCTCTAATAACACCAGGGGATTGTGAAGGGACATTCTCAAACTCAGCATTTTCTTGGCTTCAAGAGACGACATCCTTTGCAGGAATGGTCGCAATACTAAATTTTAGGAAGATTAGAAGGAAGGTAATGACCTAAGAAGTACGAACACTTTAGTATGACTAGCGTGTCCGTGTCAGACACTTGGACACTCCGACACTTGTTGGACACATATCTTGTTAGTGCAACAAATGTGTTAGACATGCATTGAACACTTGTTGAGTAGACCAAAAAGACACATATATGACAATAATAATAACTTTTGAATGTGAAATACATCAAGCTAAGTCTTTTAAGCATATAAATGCGTCAATCCATTTACTTTTAATTTTATTTTGGTATGAAAATGATATATATTTTCAAAAATGTATATTTTAGTAAACGTGTCATTGTAGTGTTGTGTCCTAGATATTTAAAATATGGCGTGTCACTGTGTCCATGTCGTATCGTATCCGTGTCTCGTATCCGTATCCATGCTTCTTAGGTAATGACTAATGGTTCTCTCCCAAATACTTTCCCTAGACTCTATACTTTGTCCAACAGTGAGAACAACCAGGTCTAGAACTCCTCAAATGCCTCTTGGAAACTCAATTTTTAGAAGAAAACTTCATGATATTGAGTTTCAAGCAACATAGATTTCTCCATCTTATTAGTTCTGTTTTCACGGATCTGGTCCTGTAACTAACTGGGTCTCCTCAGTGTTAAATCTCTCCTCCAAGACCTCACCAAATAAATTATAATTCTCAATTCTCAAATTCTCAAATAGGTTAGGAAAGATAAATGTCCCAAGAAATGAAAGTTTCATACTAGAGATCCCATTGGAAAGGTCAAAGTATTAATACAGAAGACAAGCCTCAAAGGAAGAGCCCATATATTTCTGTTCAAAAAGATAAATGAGTCCCAATGTCACCTTTTGCCTCCCATTTTGGGTTCCACCTAACCAATTCTTTTGGATGGATCGCCCTAACTTAAAAGGATATGTGAAGCCTTCTTTATTTATTCTTTGATGGACACCTCCCTTCAAAGACAAGGAAGAGTCATTTTGGTCAAAGCGTATAAGAACATTCTAAGGGACTTTTCGCGGGGAAAGGAAGAGGAAAACAATGAACAAGGGGAAAAATTTCCTCTTTTTAGTTGGATGGTATGCTTTTTGTGGTTTCCTACCCTAGGCGCAAGCTTAGAACTTCTGTTTTATTGCAGTTTAATCACTCTCTGTTCAGTAATTTCTTTTGGACTGGAGTTTCTCTTCCCCTTTTCTTTGTATTCATTTTATCAATGAACTTCTTCCTTGTTATTCGTTATCTTGTAAGAAAAGAAATTTTAAAATTGGTTTGTAAATATAATTATCTAATTTTTTATAATTATCTAATTATAATTATCGTGAAGACATACCTAAGATTTAATATCCTGCAATTACCTTCACAACAAAATGTAGTAAGTTCAAGCAGTTGTGCTCCGAGAATAGTCAGATGGGCACAAGCCGGCCCAAGCACGCAAGGATATCAACAAGATATATGTCTATATATATATAGATAATTATATGCTTCAGAAAATAAGTTCTTTTTTCCCCTTCAAAAATTATTATTTTCCAATAAACATTACGTGGCGGTCAGTTGATCGAGTTCATTTTTCAACATGGATACATTTACTCTATCCTACTTCATAGTTCATAGACTAGTTTTCACCTAGCAAGATGTGAGGATGGCTAATTATCATCTTTGTTTTGGGTGAATCTGTTTGATGATCTATGGATTGTAGTTTTTTGTCTGGGTCTGCCCCTTCATTTGTGTGGGGGGGGCATCTTGCATCATCAATCCAGTTTTTTTTTTAAAGAAACATTTCATCATCCCAAGAGTACATTAGGAGAAACCTCAAATAGATACAGAGATCATCAATCCAGTTTTCATCTCTCATTCTTATCCAAAAAAATCTCTCATTTTTTTCTCCTTTTTGTTTGCTCCTCCTCCCCTTGGTTATTGTTGTATCCTTTACGGGGTTCTGTTTTGTATCTCTTTGGATATTTCATTTATCAATGAAATTGTTCCTTATCCAAAATAAAGATGTGAGGATGACTTTGCAATATTGTGAGAAGGATTGAGATGAGATAGAAAAGCTCAACATTTAAAATGTGCACGTGGCCAAAAAAGTAAAATATAAAAAATATTTCATAGACATACTCCAGTGTAAGCAATGCTTCATAACTGCCAAGATTACTCTCCTCTTGCAAAGACTTAAAGATATAGTAACTACTTTTGTTCCTTGTTAATACCAATAACACAGCTTTTTCATAAGCTTGGCACTAATGAAGCATTATTTACACTTAAATAATCTTCAGTTAGGCGGAAGTCTTATTTTCCCTTCCATTTTTATTAATACTTAATAGGGGGAGTGGTTTCTTATCAAAGTAACACTAATAATTTTTATAATATTGATTGACTTGGGAGAATGCTTTTTCATCACTAGGGATCTTAGTAACACTAACACGAGAATGTAAGAATGAATCCTTTTTTTTGTTACTCTCCTCTTGCAAAGACTTAAAGATATAGTAACTACTTTTGTTCCTTGTTAATACCAATAACACAGCTTTTTCATAAGCTTGGCACTAATGAAGCATTATTTACACTTAAATAATCTTCAGTTAGGCGGAAGTCTTATTTTCCCTTCCATTTTTATTAATACTTAATAGGGGGAGTGGTTTCTTATCGAAGTAACACTAATAATTTTTATAATATTGATTGACTTGGGAGAATGCTTTTTCATCACTAGGGATCTTAGTAACACTAACACGAGAATGTAAGAATGAATCCTTTTTTTTTCTAATTCATGCTTTCTTTTGGCTCTTACAAACACAAAAGTATAGGCATCTATGAGTGTCATGGTCAACTTGTGTACAGCTCAAGTCCCTTGACATAGGACCATAGAACCACAATTAAGATTCAAGACTCCATTACAACAACTTCCACCTTATGGCATGATCTTTAACCCTCCCATGCTTTTCCATTACACTACTACATTTGAAACCCCTTGAACTCATTAAATGGACACAACTAGCCTACAAATACACATAGAACCACATTTAATCAAGCTAGTGCAGGGAAAAAATTGATGCATAGTTTCATTCAAAAATTTTCCGTTTTCTAATCCTCAAAATTAAGATGAAAGCAAATGCATTTTAACGTTACTATAAAGAAAATACCCACTATCTGGTCCACCAAGTTGTGTGATGGCATCGACGAAACGATCATGAAGATCCGATGTCCATCGCAAACGTTGTTTTCCACCTCCTCCAGGTGGCATTTGACTTTTGGCTGTAGAGCCACCAAGAACCGCAACACTCGCACCTTGTTCAGCACCTTGAGATTTATGTGGAACTAAGCTCGCAGTTGAAAATTTCTTAGCATGATACATGATGAGGAGAGATACAACTCGGAGAAACTTTCTGTAAAAAATTATAATAATATATTTCAGAAGCTTCATAAAAATGAAAACAGAACGGGATTTTAACAAGTCAGCTGATCAACACTCCAACAACAAATAAACCAATCGAACCCATCTCTTAAATTCACCACAAAGTTATTGTAATTCACTTTTGAGTCACAAGCAACGCTCCAAATCATATAACAACAAAAATTAGGAAGATAAGATCCATGCACTTGAAAACCCATCTTCCAGCTTCCATGGTTACATATCATTGAAAGAAACAATACTGTATAAGTAAAAAAAAATAAAAATAAAAGTTCCAGATAGTAATCCGAGCATAATTAAGAAGCAAAATTAAAAGCCAGCTACAAAAAAACCTATAAAGTCAAATAACTAAGTTTCACCTGGAACGGAGTCAGAAACTCGATGATGGCGGATGGATTAGCTTCAGACCCATCATCTCGGAAGTCAACAGAAACACAACAAAGTCTCCACAATTTAGGGAGGAAAGAAACGCAGTTGATGGTGAATTTCAGAGGTCGATGAAATGATCAAGTACTTGAAGTAGAAGTATGGAGCGGCGGCGACGGTGGGGGGCACGGCGGCGGGTAGGAGGTCTCCGAGGGAGCAAAATGGAATTGGAATTTGTCTGTTCTAGGGTTTGAGAAAGGAGGAGAAGATGGGTATGCAAATTCTGATTTTGGCAAGATGGTTCGTCAGAACCAGACGAAGGTCTCTTTCTCTCTCTTCTTCTTCACTTTGTTTTGTATTTTGTTTTGTTTTTTTTTTAAATATTTAATTAAATACAAAAACAAATAAATAAATAAGAGACGGAGTTTTAATTGTGTAGAGGATAGATAGCGTGCAAAGGACGGCGATATTTATAGATCTTTCGGGTTACATTGTGGGTCATATCACGTAACCCGACCCGATTAGGGAAAATATCTACTAATATTTCCGAGTTAAATTTATTACTCTCTCAAAACTCCGTCGATAAATATTTTATTTTTAGCTTTATGTTTTTTAAATTTATGATTTTTTTTTCTTAATTTCATATTATGATTTTCAATTTTTTTTATAAATATATAAATTCTTAATCAAATTTTAAAAACAAAAATGAGTTTTTAAATACTACTTTCTTTAGTTTTTAATTTTTTACTTGCTTTTTTTTTAAATATTTGGTAAAAAATAATAAAAAACTTATAAGTAAAAATAATGTTTATAATCCTAAGTTTAAAAACACTAATTACTTAACGGAACTCTTAAACTCTTAACGTTGTATATTGAATTTAAACCTTTGTTTACTTCCAAGGTTTTACTTATTATATTCTAAATTTTAAAATTTAGAGTTGTTTTAAAAATGATTAACTTTTATATTTTTTTCCTAGCTTATTCAATATTTAATTAATTGTTTCTTTAAGATTAATAGACAGCTAGTAGGAAAACAACTACATGATTATTATCAAATATAAAATTAAAATTTTATAAAACACTTTTTAAATATCCACACAACTTTAAAAACTCGTGTTTTTTTACAATAAGTAGGGTAGAGCAATTGAACTCTCAACTTCGAAGTTAACAGTATAAGCTATATGTCAGTTGATCTATGTTTGTGTTCTGAATTATTATCATTCAAATGATAGGAGATGCAAAACTATAGTTTTGAAGACAGGTTATGAATCATAATTCAACCAATCGAGTCGTTTTTAGATGGCTTATCTCATTCATATTTATATACAAGATGGATCCATTTTATTTATTTATTTGTTTTATAGGCTAAGACTTTACTTATAAATATGCATAATAATTAATAAATTCACATGATATTACTTTAGAAATCAAAGATTTTGTTTCATACCCTCAATTCAAGCACAACTCAATGAATAATGCAACGGTTATCTCCTAAAAAATCAATGATTTAGTATGTTGTTTGAATCTCTTACACTTGTTATACTAAAAAAACAGTGTTTCGATCTATTACTTCTATATTTGTCGAAGTAACTATATTAATAGTGTAACATGCCGAGTTTAGAAGAGGGACATGAGTGAACTAAGATCATATCCGAATGAGACGGATCCTGGGGACATGAAAGTATGGTTAAGAAAGACTTAAAATAATTGAAAGTTACTACTTATACTAGAAAGGTGCACCTTATTTTTTGGTGGTTCAATCATAGGAACTCCAAAATTAAACGTGTTTAGTTTGAAGCAATCTTGAGTGACCTCCTGAGAATTTTCCTACGAAGCATGTGAGTATAACCATGTTGCTAAGTTAAAATAGGTATATTACAACTTAAAAAAAGAATGTTTAGTATGGATCTGTTAGATACAAGATTAAAAGTTTAAGGACATATTAGAGACAACATTTAAAATAACGAGATGCCCATTTTTTATACCAAAATCGATACACCATTTAATTTAAAAGGGTTTGCCACCAGTGTAATCCACGGTATAGAGATGCACATTTTTTTTTTTTTTGTGAGGATCCACCTCCTAGCGAGGCAAAGAATGGGAGGGAGTGGGGAAGAAAATTCCCCACCCCATTTATTTCCATTATTACTTTTTTTTTAATGATAGGTACATATATGTTTGAATCATTTTAAACTCTTATGTATGAATAATTAAATAATTTAACATGAAATTATTTTATTTGAGAAGTTAATAATTATTCTGATAAATTAACCATTTAAAATGGGATTCATAAGAAATTAACTATTTAAATAAGGAACGCTAATAGTAGAAAACTAACACCAACTATTTAATGCCAGAGTGAACATAACTCAACTGACATTTAGTATATGTTAACGACTAAGAGATTTGTCATTTGAATCCTCCCATCCCTATTGTACTTTTAAAAAATTCAACTATTTAGTTGAATTTAAATCAAGAATAATCGCATAGAACCCCACCCTACAAATTCTAGGGGCGAAGACAATGAGATGGAGATGGGGACGGGGAATTGACCTCATCTCTGTCTTCGCCCATCCTGTGGACATCTCTAATTTATGGAGGGGTTGTGTTTGCAACCCAATATATTGATTACAATGGGTCAAGTTTGAAATTTAAAAGGGAATTGTGATGTATAGCAAAATAATTACAACCGTCTAGACGAATGCTAAAATATTAATTTAATCGGCAGAAGCGCAAACACGTGAAGGAAATAGTGCAACAAACCACGAGCAGTATCGACGTTCACTAAGAGAAGCAATGACATTCTATGGCGCGAGCGCGTGGCAAACGGAGGCAAAAGAATGCTTCAACTGGCACACAGGACGAAGAATATGAAAATGAAGTAACATAACATATGTGTTTTTTTTCTTTTGATGTTGATTCAATAGGAGGTTTTAGTGTGGGTTAATGCATGTGTTGGGTAGTGTGTGAATGATTACCGTCTAATCTAACTTGGGTTATTTGATTGTGTGGTAACTTTGTTTAATGGGTATAGGTTTGCAAGTGATTCATCTTCTAAAATCTATTTCTACAATGTATTTGTTTTTTCAACTTTATATTTTATGGATAAAATGTCGGTCTTTCCGTTTTTGAAATCAAAGTAAGTATTTTTAATCTTCTTGATAGGGCCTCGTGAAAATATATTTGGCAGGTTCAGTAATATTTCTATCTTTCAATAATTTCTAATTAAATATTTTAAAAATTATTTTGCTATTTTTCTGATTTTCAAGCTTTTTAACTACTCTTACGAATGAAACTTTAAAATTTATTATTATTATTCCTCAAGTCGACCCAATTTAATCAAACCCAAAATGAAAGAGTAAATTTAGAGTAATATTGTAAATTATTATTAAAAAAAAGAGGCTAGAATAAGCTGTTCTGAAAAATATATAAGAAAAATAAGTTGTAATTTTGTCTTTATTATTAAATATATATTTATATTTGACCCAATTACATGAGTTGGACTTGGACAGTGGATGGAAAGTGGCGGGACCCACTCGGGGATTTTTCAACGATGAAATTGAGGTGGGGAGGAGGACTGGTCATCGAACAAAAATGAACTCTCTCGTGGGTTTAAGTGTATTTTTACTTCACTTTTTTCTTTTCTTTTATTTTTTTCCACTTATACAAATCAAATATCTTACCAATTTTTTTGAATTTTTTGACATTCAAACATTACGAGATCAAATAAATTGTTCCGTAAAATTAGTTGAGACGTGCTTAATCTAACCAGAATATTCACATAATATATATATGGCACTATCCTTCCTCCAAAGTCTAATCACTCAAACAATTTACGATAAATATATTTAACCACATATCACTGTACAATATACATATAGTATTAAAATGTTACATGTCCATTGCTTGCTTATATTTAGTCGGTAAATTTAAATGGTAAAAACTAAAATTCTTTATTATAAGCATACAAAATATATGTTTTTGGAAATATTATACTTTTAATAATTAAATATTTGAGTTTTATTTCAATTTGATCCCTAGGTTTCAAGGTTTTCACTTTTAATTCTGATTTTTCATATAATACCAACTTTCAGTCTTTAGCGTTAATGTCTGTTAAGTAATTTTGAATAATTATGAAGTAAAATTTTAATTTTAAATTTAATAGTGATGAGAAATAGTGAAACTTTAGTCATTAACACCAAAGAAAAAAAATAAGTATTTAGTACAAAATCGAGGTTAAAAATGTAAATATTGAAATTTAGGTACCAAATTGAAACAAAACTTAAATTTTAAGGGTAAAATTGTATCATTTCGAAACCTATGAACTACATTGAATCTAAAGTCAATACAAAAGTATAACATCTTAAAATTTAGGGACCAAATAGAAATGAAACTCAAAACTTATGAATCAAAAATGTGTTTTTTCTTAAGAAAAAATAAAATGAAAAGACGGATTTGACCCCAATGTTACAACACCTTTTGTTTTGTGTCATCACTCCACCGTGTATAAGGTGGATCCAATGTTTGGGCATACCACATATCCAATTGACATGTTAGTGGGATGCTTAGTTGAGATGATTCAACTCACTACCATGACCAAACAAAAGCATACTACTTTGATTTTAGTAGTGTATCGTTTGATTTTTACTCTTTGATTGTGTTAATTTTGAACTTGTGTGGGATGTAGATTCAAGATTTTAATATTTTGGTGTAGAAAATGCACCACTAACTTACAATCCGAAAAGATAGTAATGTCATTCTCTACCACGCCATTAGCAAGGGATAAATCATCTAACACCGCCTGCACCTCCGCACAAATTGGAGACATACAACATTCTCAGAAACCATAATTTGCAGCAAGCAAGCATGAATCCTCCTTCAACAAAATTGTCCTGAAACCCGCTCTCTCCTCCCCTCATGACAAGAAGTGTCAACAAACATTACCGATGTCCCATTTCATACCAAAAGGGTTCACACATAGACAAACTTGATTCAACTACAAACCCATAGGAGATTGTTCCTAAAAATATATCAAGATAATCCACCACTGAGGTACATCTAAACGCCACATAAGGACTAATTTCTTCATGAATGAATTTATTTTGATCCTCCAGACAACCCTTACACAACCCAATGTGAACTCCTCCCTTCAAAGCTGCATAAACTCATCCACCCAACACCAATTGTCAAGTTGTTGAAATTCCAAAAAATGCCACTTTCTAAGATCCGACTAACCCTAATTTCTTTGAATTTAAAATTATGTGATCCAAATTTGAAGAACAACGTAGGTTAAAATATTTTTGTTCTTCTTTAGATTCTATTCTATTTTGGTCTCTATACTTTAATTGCCCAAATTTAACTTTGATACTTTCAAGAAATCTCAAATTTAGTTTATGTAGTTGTAATAAATCTTAAATTAATGGACTAAAATGATATTTTAAGCTAAACTATGAAAAAATGGAACATATAAAATAAATAGATATAAACAGAGTCAATTCATTCTTCAAGTTGGCCTATTAGCTCAGTTGGTTAGAGCGTCGTGCTAATAACGCGAAGGTCGCAGGTTCGAAACCTGCATGGGCCAAATATTTTTTTCATTCCCTCGACGCCACCGCCTGCATCTTCTTCTTCCGAAATCGATATTTCAGGTTCGATTCTACTTTTCAGTTTCATCCATTGCTTTCCTTGTGTGTTCCTTCTGCAATTATAAAATCAACTAATTTGAATACTACAATGGTGATTCTCGTTGTTTCCTTTAAGGGTTAGGGATTATTGGTCTTCTAGCTGCAGAAAAATCTAATTATTGTGTTGTTCTAGGTTTGGTTTGATAGGTTTTTGTAAGCCCGAACCCTGTTTTCACATATTGATAATTTGCCCAACCCGACTCCAAATTTTTATTCCTTCCATCCTTGATTACTTCTTGCTGCATTCTATTCATCTTTGATTTTTTTTTTTTTTTCCTGCATTTGAGATTTGACATGGGGTAGAGAAAAATTTGTGTTCTTCTTTCTTCGCATAATGGCTTTCTCCCATAGTTGCCTGCTTTCATATTTGTTCTCATTTACCAATTTCTGATTTATGTTAGAGGTTGATCAAGGAGTATAGGTGGGGAGGGAGAAGAAGAATAAGGGTATAATCCCATCAATGATAAAGAATAAAGAAAAGAGGGCAGAAGTGCATGCCAACCTCAAGAACCAGAAGAAGCTTGAGAAACGAAAGAAGGCCAAGGCTCGTGATGCTGCTGAGAAGCAAGCTCTTGAACATGGAGAAGAAGTATCTCCAGCATCTCCGGTATTCATTTTTTTTCCTGTAGCTTCCTTCTAGGAAGATTCCTCGCACCATTGAAAACACCAGGGAGGTTGATGAGACTGTTTGCAAACCTGAAGATGAAGAGTTTCTTCTTCTTCTTCTTCTTCTTAGTATATACTAAATCTCAGTATATGGCATTTTTGTAGCTTTTGTTTATTTGTAATTCTTTTCATTTTAAGTTCACATTTGGTTAGACTTGGTACCTTATATTTAGATCTTCTGCTTGTATGTGACTTACCATTTGTCGATTGGACCTGCTTTTATATCAGAGTTGCTTTCGGTGATACCAAATGCACATCACTACAAGAGAGGAACTAACGATTTGAAGAAGGTTATACTCATATAGTCATATTTATATTTTCTAATGAACACGAAGAAGGAAAAGGAAATTAGAAAATAAAGAAGGTTATACTCATATTTATAGAATACCAATTCTTCTCTTGCTTGTAGATTTTAGAATATGCAAATGCCAAGGACTTCACTTCTTTGATGGTTGTCCATACGAGTAGGAGAAAATTGGGTAAGTTGATAGTCCTTCATAAACCTTGCAGTTCCTTCTTGCATGTTAATGTCTCTTGCAAACTTGTTTTCTCTTTTCCTTAGCTGTATTGATTAGATTCTTTTTTCAATCTAATGCAATGTTTTGAAATTCTTTCAGATGGCCTTTTAATTATTGGCTTATCTGAGGGGTCTACTGCCATATTGGATGTGTCTTACGTAAGGACATTAAGGTATGCTGTTTCAAGTCAATGAAATAGCCACTGAACTGTAGTATTGCATTTTAACTGCTACAGGATTTTTTGGAGGGAAAATTTTTCCATGAATGATGAAACTTTAACCATTTTATCTTTTCTTGCTTTGTAGAATCATGGAAATCCAACCAGTCATCAGCCAGAGCTTGTATTGACCAACTTCACAACAGGCCTTGGTCTTGGTGTTGGAAGGTTACTTTCTGGACCTAAATTTCTTTATATGCAAATACTGCCTCTTGTGAAGAGTCTGCATTTCATTTTTAGCTTTTCTTGTTACTTTTTCCTGTGCTTCTGTAATTATGATATCTCAAGTTTTTCTCAATGCATTGACTTTTGTTGTTGCGTTGTTTCTTTAGAATAATACAATCACTATTTCCTCAAGATCCTAATTTTCACGGTCAATGGGTTGCAACTTTTCACAACCAACGAGATTTTATATTCTTTCGACATCATCGGTATGATACCATATTTTTTTTGTGTATGAACGTGAGTTGGACTATGGTTAATTTGTGTTTTTATCTTCTCAGATACAATTTTGGAAGCAAGGAAAAAAAAAAGAGGCTGACTTAAAAAAGAAGTCCAAGGATACCAAGGGTGAGAAAGTTCCTCAGCAGAAAGTAGTTGCCCGACTTCAGGTTGATATTAATATCTTCCCTCCACTCTTCATAGAACGTTGTCGTTTTATGATTTCTGTAGTGGTTTATTTTTCAATTAGGAGACTTTGTTTGTTTACTTGTTTTTATCTTGTCTCTCTTTCTATAACTCAGTTCCTTTTTTCTTTTCTAATTTTTTTGGGGGGACTGGGGAAATTTAGAAACGTTGAGCGGGTTTTTGTGAGAAATAGTAGGGAAGCCAAAATTTTCTTATTTTAACATACTCCTTCTGTTTTACACTGTCATCAATCCTCACACATCAACAGTATTATTTTCTATCGGGTTTTGTTTCTTAAATCAATTTGGAAACTGATTGATGATCGTGGGAGTAAAATTGACTTGTGTGAGAACATACCTAAGTTTATGATCTCATTATCCTCGTGATAATGTACTGGCGTTTTTTCAGATAGTCATGTTTCATATTCCCTTGAATTCAATCTCTCTTCTCTATTGACAAAATAAACGAGTTGCAGCACATCCAAGGGGGTTAACAAGGAAGCACGTCATCACTTAAGAGTGTACAAAACTTCCATGTTATTCTTTGTGTCAATTTTGATATTTTTGTGTTTAGATTTGAATGAGAGTGATATTAGGAGAATCTATTAGAAATAATTAGAGAAAAACAAACTAAAGAATGAGATGGAGGAATATTAGTTTAGACAACTGATTCTGAGATTTGATTTTTAGGAATGTGGTCCTCATTTCACAATGAAATCGATCAGTTTGCAGCGCGAAACCTTCGATTCAAAAGCTGGGGAATATGAATGGGTTCATAAGGTAAGTCTAAGTCTCTCGATCAGAAATGCATGGAATGCATACTATTAGAGCATGATCCATCCTGTTTATCTAATGTGTTTTTTCCTTCTTCCTTTTGAATTCCAGCCCGAAATAGATACAAGCCGCAGAAGATTTTTCTTGTGACATTCTCATGGAGTTCATTACTTTTGGTTCTGGGGAGTAAAATTTTTTTGAGCTCTAATTTATATAAAATTTTTGTACGTCGAACTCGTTTATTTATTTTTTACGAAACATAACAATCTCATTGATAAGAAGCAACTGAGATATCCACCACAACTCAAGGGGATTAAAAAAGAATTCCCAATTAGCCAAGATTTGTGACAAACATCTATCCTCGAGTTTTCTGATTACCAAATATAGGTTAGATGGTTGTTTTGTGAGGTTAGTCATGTTATGCGAAATAAACCCGAACACCCAAGGAAGGTAAAAAGAAATATAAAGAAACATGATAACCCTTTGTTAGCGTTACTGATGCCTCGTGATTGTGCAGGGTGGACTGCTTATCAAATTCGAATTTCCATTTCGGCCTGCATGTATGTTAGAAGAAGTTGATTTATTTTTCACTATTCAAAATTTTGTAGCATTGTCTTAGACGTTGAGTTTATTCCAGAGGTATCAATGTATTGATATTTGAAAGCATGTGGATGGTATTATTTTTAGCAGCTGACAATTCAAAAGAAAAAGCCATGTATTCATTCGCTTATCTGGGGGGTAAAAGGGTTGAGATTCACTAGCTTAGAGAATGCAATTTGGCATGCAGAACTTGGATTTTGAATTTTGATTAGACTTGTTGAAATATGGTACAAGTTTCTTAAACTTGAGACCAAGCCTAACTTTAATCGAGTTACAATTTCAAATTTCAATTTGCATCTTTTGAAACAAAAGAATTTTGAACCTTTGACTTCTTGATTGAAGATATGTAATCGAGTCATGGTTAGCTCAAGTTTGCACTTTATTATAGGAGTGTTATAACTTTCTAAATATATGAAATCGACCAGATTCTATCTAGGTTTTTAATTTTTAGTTTGTTTTAAACCATTGAGATTGTCAAAACAACTAATATTTTCTACCATTTAACCTAAACAAAATTTTTTAGAACAAATTTGAAAGTTTGAGAGTGAAAATAGAATTATTTGAATAAGTTAATAAAAATTACTTACTCATCAAACCATCAATATAAATAGAAAAGAGAAAGGAGTAGTTGCAAATATAATAATCAGGTTTAATATATGAATATAGATATAACACAATATAATTTGTAGTTATAACAAAATTTAGATACAACTCTTAGAGTCCATCGGTAATAGACTTTATCGCTGTTATGGGTCTATTAGTGATAGAGTCTATCACTAATAGGAGTTTATCAACGATAAATCACGTAAATTAATAAAATCTTTATTTAAGAAATAACTTAGGGCCCATTTGATAATGATTTCGTATTTATTTTTCTATTTTTGAAATTTATGATTGTTTCTTCCTATTTTTTTTAAAGGAGAATTCTATTAATTATATTAGTGGTGTTGTTAAAAATACAAATTGTATATTTGAGATAAAATTGTTCAAAAATGATTTTCCTACTGTCATATTTAATTATTATATTGTCGACCTCGGGTTAGAAATTTGATCTTGTACGACACATTGTCAAAAAAACTTTAAATATTATGAAGAAAACAATGCTAATATATCTTGAAAAATCAGTATAATTATGAAAGAATTAAAATCAACTAAAAGGAAAACTCGAATAATTTAAATTAAGTAGCCGTTAGTTAATATGGTGGACGGAAGCGTCAAAGTCAAGTCAAAGTCAAAGATTGAACCGTTACATTTCATTGCCGTCACCAATTGGCTCCCGAGAATTTTGGGACGAACGATTGCATTATATATATTTCTCCCTCGCTCACACTTTCTTCTTCAACAAGTTCTCTAACTAACTACAATCAAAGCTCTCCATTAACGCGGAAACCAAATACTCCCTTCAGGCTTTTTCGAGGGTTAGGGTTTACAGAGGATTAGGGCTTTGTAATCAGAAGGATTGCGACGAACTCTGATTGTTGGAGTAGGAATTATGTCTGCATTTGACTACAAGTTCTGGGAAGTTTGATTTTGTGGGGGCAAAGACAAACAGAGTTGATGAATTATTTGCTTGGGCAAAAGAAAAGCAGTTGGCCGCTGAGATTTTCGCATATGATTCCAAGCCCAACGGTGAACGCAAAATCGGTAAAATCCAAATTCACAGTTACACACCAAGAAATTAATCAATCTGTAGCGCCAATCATGCTTTCAAACTTCTTTTTCAAGATTTATAAAATTTTTAGGGTTTAGGGTGAATGTTAAAGTATGCATTTTTTTTTTTAAAAATCAGGGCCTTTTTTTAAAACTCGATTGAAGTTACAATTATGCTTTGAAACTTTTTTTTTTTTTCCTTCTTCTTTTCACATGAATTGTTGGGCAATCGATTTAAAAGAAATTCACCCAACAAAACTTTTATATCGATTTGAAATATAGAGAAAAATGCTAATAGTTGACATACTCTTTTTTCTGTTTGAATGCAGGAACCGTAGATGGAGTTCATGTTGGTATGGAGTATGGGTTAGAAAGAATTTTTGGCTCAAGAGATTAGGTATGTTTGCCATAAATTGAAAATTATCAGTTAAATTAATTTCGATTTATTCTGTTAGATTATACTACTTTCACCATTCTGTGTTTGTTAATTTGTTTGGGAATATTTTTGAGGTTTGTTTGATTTTCGTCTCTCATTGTTGTTCAGAATGTTTGATCCACATTGTAGGATGCATTGGTCCTAGAAGAATTCTTGTCTGTTACCATTTGATTTTAAACATCCCAGAAACAACATCTCTCTAGAATTCCCACTGAATTCTTTGATTTTTTGGCATCCATAATTTTGGTAAAATAGCATTCAGTGGATTAATCCATAGTAAATTGGCCTTAGAAATCAAAGAGGGTTCAATAAGTAATTGAGAAACGTTGTGCCTGAAAGGATTATAGAATTCCCACTGAATATTGAAAACTGCGAATAAAATTTCCAATCTTCTACCGTCCTATAAATCTCATAGATGAAATACAGTGCTTCCAATCTTTGTATATAACAATTTTTTGCCAATCTTGAAATTTCTACGACTTTTTTTTGATAGAACTCGAATTAAAGATTTACTATTTTGTCAATGCCAAAGGAGTTTTGAGAGTTCCTCCCTCCGCCAATGCTCACCTGAGCTGTAAATCAACAAAAGCAAAAAATATACCCTCTGTTTGCTACAAGGAATGAAATTAAGAACTTACCCATCAAACAAACTCCCACAAATAATCAAAACTAACTGAATAAAATGGGCCTACCAACTTGGATCTGGAAAATATTGCGGAAGATTATTTTATTCATACCTGTTGCTTTGAGTACGAAAAAGTTGACGATCTTAACACAATTTAGTTCCTAAGATAAACAAGCCAGAACTAGTTCTATTTACTTGTCAAATTTTTAACAAAATATTGTTGATGTCATGGTTTCAAATTATCCATATCTCAATTGGTTTAGCGTTATTGTATGCATTTCCTTTACTAATGAAGAAGATTTTGATTAGTAACTATGTTGTGCAAATCTCAGTTGGAAATGGAGACAGTAAAGTTGGGGTCATCCGACAAGGAAGCCAACACCCAGTTGGTATATTCTATCACTCTTATTACATTGAAATTTTCTGATGACATCATGAACCACCATATGTGTGGCCCAATGCTCACTGAAAATTCATTTTTGGTACTGGTGTGCTCCTAATAAGGTTAGCTAGCTTACCATGCTTTATGTTAATAATATCTTTTATTTATTTATTTTATGTTCTCTGTGCAACTGATATATCATGTTTTTGTTTTGAGAGTAAATGATTAAATTGCATTAACTAATTGCCATGAATGTTGAACTTGAGAGAAGTTCAAAGAATGAAATTATATCTTTTGATTTATGAAATGTTTTAGGCCGTTAGGAATAATCTTTTTTTATTTTTTTGAAAAGTCTAGCTTTCATTTGAGATCAAATGAAAGAATACAAGGTAAACATAAGAAAAAACCACCTCAAGAGGAACCCAATTTACCTAAAAAAAGGCACCAATTACGCAACACAAGACCTAAATGGTAGTAAACAAATACTTTATTCACCTTACCATTCAGAGGTGTGATTTCTAACAATTATTGCCATAAAATTTGATGATAGATTATAAGATTAGAGATTATGTACTTAGAAAAAGATACATGGGAAACTATTGAATGAAATACACTTCAATAGTAAAAAAAGATTATCTTAACTTCTAGGTTTATGGATGTCTTTGTAAGGAGGAAGGAAGATAAGTGAGGTTACAAGAATTTTGGATTAAAGCATGATATTGGACTACAAGATTTTAATTGAAGAACTCTTGTCAACGTTTGGATAAAAGACTAGCAGATTGGATAAGTATTAATACAAGTACGAAATGAGTTTCCTTAGACTTGGAAATGGGAAGATAACATTAGACGACCCAAAAGAAATAGGAAAAAAACACATGGAAGACTATTGAATGGAATACACTTCAAACAAAAAGAAAAAGGGCTATCTAAACTTGGAGGTTTGTGACTGTCTATGTAAGGATGGAGGAAGATAAGTTAGGATACAAGAATTTTGGATTAAAGCGTGAGGTTGGATTACAAGATTTAATTGAAGAACTCTTGTTATTCTTTGGATAAAAGATTAGCCAATTGGATTAAGTGTTTAAATAATGCATGAAGTGATTATTCATGGAGATGAATATGTGAAGATAACGTTAGACTACATAATTGTAAAAGGAAAAAGACACATGATGGACTATTGAATGGAACACATGTTATTAAAAGAAAAAAGGACCATTTTAACATTCAGGTTTATGGCTATATATGTCACGAGGAAGGAAGATAAGTTTGGATTAAAGCGTGAGGTTAGACTACAAGATTTTAATTGAAGAACTCTTGTCATTCTTTGGTAAAAAGATTAGCCAATTGGATTAAGTGTTAATATAATGCATGAAGTGATTCCTTATAAACATGGTTATGGCAAGATAACGTTGGACTACGTAATTGAAATAGGAAAAATACACATGAAAGTCTATGGAATGGAATAGACATTAATAGAAAAAAGGGACTATCTTAACAAGGAGGTTTTTTGCTTTGTATGTAAGGAGGAAGGGCGAGAAGTTTGGATACAAGAAATTTGGATTAAAACATGAGATTGGACATTATGTTTTTGATTGAAGAACTGTTGTCATTCTTTGCATCAAAGATTAGCCGATAGGATTAAGTGTCAATACAATGTACGAAATGATTTTCCTTAGAAATGGAAATGGGAAGATAATGTTAGACGACCTAAAACAAATTGGTAAAAGACCTATAGAGAACTATGGAATGAAATACCCTTCAAAAAACAAACGGACTATCTTAACTTGGAGGATTATGACTATCTATATAAAGAGGAAGGAAGATAAGTTAGGTTACAAGAATTTTGGATTAATGCGTGAGATTTGACTAAAAGATTTTAATTGAAGGACTCTTGTCATTGTTTGGATAAAAGATTAGCCAATTGGATTAAGTGTTAATATAATGCATGAAGTGATCCGTCATGGACATGGATATGGGAAAATAACGTTAGACTAAGTAATTAAAATAGGAAAAACACACATGAAGGACTATGGAATGGAATACACATTAATAGAAAAAACGGACTATCTTAACATAAAGGTTTATGGCTATCTATGTCATGAGGAAGGAAGAAAAGTTGGGATCCAAGAATTTTTATTGAAGTGTAAGGTTGGAATACAAGATTTTGTTTAAAGAACCGTTGTCATTCTTTGGAAAAAACATTAGCCAATTGGATTAAGTGTTAATATAATGCATGAAGTGATTCCTTATGGACATGGATATGGGAAGAAAACTTTGGACTACGTAATTGAAATAGGAAAAAGACACATGAAGGTCTATGAAATGGAATACACATTAATAGAAAAAAGGGACGATCTAAACAAGGAGGTTTTTGGCTTTGTATGTAAGGAGGAAGGACGAGAAGTTTGGATACAAGAAATCTGGATTAAAGCATGAGATTGGACATTATGATTTTGATTGAAGAACTGTTGTCATTCTTTGGATCAGAGATTAGCCAATAGGATTAAGTGACAATACAATGTACGAAATGATTTTCCTTGGACACGGAAATGGGAAGATAATGTTAGACGACCTAAAACAAATTGGAAAAAGACCTACGGAGAACGATGGAATGAAATACCCTTCAAAAAACAAACGGACTATCTTAACTTGGAGGATTATGACTATCTATATAAGGAGGAAGGAAGATAAGTTAGGTTACAAGAATTTTGGATTAAAGCGTGAGATTTGACTACAAGATTTTTATTGAACGACACTTGTCATTGCTTGGATAAAAGATTTGCCAATTGGATTAAGTGATATAATGCATGAAGTGATCCGTCATGGACATGGATATGGGAAGACAACGTTACACTAAGTAATTAAAATAGGAAAAAGACACATGAAGGACTACGGAATGGAATACACATTAATAGAACAAAAGGACTATCTTAACATAAAGGTTTAAGGCTATCTATCTCATGAGCAAGGAAGATAAGTTGGGATCCAAGAATTTTTATTGAAGTGTGAAGTTGGAATACAAGATTTGGATTAAAGAACCGTTGTCATTCTTTGGAAAAAAGATTAGCCAATTGGATTAAGTGTTAATATAATGCATGGAGTGATTTCTTATGGAGATGGATATGGGAAGATAACGTTGGACTACGGAATTGAAATAAGAAAAAGACACATGAAAGTCTATGGAATGGAATACACATTAATAGAAAAAAGGGACTATCTGAAGAAAGAGGTTTTTGGGCTCTGTATGTAAGGAGGAAGGGTGAGAAGTTAGGATACAAGAAATTTGGATTAAAACATGAGATTGGACATTTTGTTTCTGATTGAAGAACCGTTGTCATTCTTTGGATCAAAGATTAGCCAATAGGATTAAGTGTCAATACAATGTACGAACTGATTTTCCTTGGACATGGAAATGGGAAGATAATGTTAGACGACCTAAGACAAATTGGAAAAAGACCTATGGAGAACTATGGAATGAAATACCCTTCAAAAAACAAACTGACTATCTTAACTTGGAGGATTATGGCTATCTATATAAGGAGGAAGGAAGATAAGTTAGCTTCCAAGAATTTTGGATTAAAGCGTGAGATTGGACTACAAGATTTTAATTGAAGGCCTCTTGTCATTGTTTGGATAAGAGATTAGGCAATTGGATTAAGTGTTAATATAATGCATGAAGTGATCCGTCATGGACATGAATTTGGAAGATAACGTTAGACTAAATAATTAAAATAAGAAAAAGACACATGAAGGACTATGGAATGGAATACACATTAATAGAAAAAAATCAGTATCTTAACATAAAGGTTTATGGCTATCTATGTCATGCGGAAGGAAGATAAGTTGGGATCCAAGAATTTTTATTGAAGTGTGAGGTTGGAATACAAGATTTTGATTAAAGAACCGATGTCATTCTTTGGAAAAAAGATTGGCCAATTGGATTAAGTGTTAATATAATGCATGAAGTGATTCCTTATGGACATGGATATGGGAAGATAACGTTGGACTACGTAATTGAAATAGGAAAAAGACACATGAAGGTCTATGGAATGGAATAAACATTAATAGAAAAAATGGACTATCCTAACATAAAGGTTTATGGCCATCTATGTCATGAGGAAGGAAGATAAGTTGGGATCCAAGAATTTTTATTGAAGTGTGAGGTTGGGATACAAGATTTTGATGACAGAACCGTTGTCATTCTTTGGAAAAAAGATTAGCCATTTGGATTAAGTGTTAATATAATGCATGAAGTGATTCCTTATGGACATGGATATGGGAAGATTATGTTGTTCTACGTAATTGAAATAGGAAAAAGACACATGAAGGTCTATGGAAAGGAATACACATTAATAGAAAAAATGGACTATCCTAACATAAAGGTTTATGGCTATCTATGTCATGAGGAAGGAAGATAAGTTGGGATCCAAGAATTTTTATTGAAGTGTGATGTTGGAATACAAGATTTTGATTAAAGAACCGTTGTTATTCTTTGGAAAAAAGATTAGCAATTTGGATTAAGTGTTAATATAATGTATGAATTGATTTCTTATGGACATGGATATGGGAAGATAACGTTGGACTACGTAATTGAAATAGGAAAAAGACACATAAATGTCTATGGAATGGAATAAACATTAATAGAAAAAAGGGACTATCCTAACATAAAGGTTTATGGTATCTATGTCATGTGGAAAGAAGATAAGTTGGGATCCAAGAATTTTTATTGAAGTGTAAAGTTGGAATACAAGATTTGGATGAAAGAACCGTTGAGATTCTTTGGAAAAAAGATTAGCCAACTGGATTAAGTGTTAATATAATGCATGAAGTGATTCCTTATGGACATGGATATTGGAAGACAACGGTTGACTACGTAGTTGAAATAGGAAAACGACACATGAAGGTCTATGGAATGGAATACACTTTAATAGAAAAAAAGGACTATCTGAACAAGGAGGTTTATTGCTTTGTATGTATGGAGGAAGGACGAGAAGTTAGGATAAAAAAAATTTGGATTAAAGCATGAGATTGAACATTATGTTTCTGATTGAAGAACTGTTGTCATTGTTTTGATCAAAGATTAGCCAATAGGATTAAGTGTCAATACAATGTACGAAATGATTTTCCTTGGACATGGAAATGGGAAGATAATGTTAGACGACCTAAAACAAATTGGGAAAAGACCTATGGAGACTTATAGAATGAAATACCCTTAAAAAAAAAAAACTGACTATCTTAACTTGGAGGATTATGGTTATCTATATAAGGAGGAAGGAAGATAAGTTAGGTTACAAGAATTTTGGATAAAAGCATGAGATTGGATTACAAGATTTTAATTGAAGGACTCTTGTCATTGTTTGGATAAAAGATTAGCCAATTGGATTAAGTGTTAATATAATGCATGAAGTGATACGTCATGGACATGGATATGGGAAAATAGCGTTAGACTAAGTTATTAAAATAGGAAAAACACACATGAAGGACTATGGAATGGAATACACATTAATAGAAAAAACGGACTATCCTAACATAAAGGTTTATGGCTATCTATGTCATGAGAAAGGAAGATAAGTTGGGATCCAAGAATTTTTATTGGAGTGTGAGGTTGGAATACAAGACTTTGATTAAAGAACCGTTGTCATTCTTTGGAAAAAAGATTAGCCAATTGGATTAAGTGTTAATATAATGCATATAGTGATTCCTTATGGACATGGATATGGGAAGATAACGTTGGACTACGTAATTGAAATAGGAAAAAGACACATAAAGGTCTATGGAATGGAATAAACATTAATAGAAAAAATGGACTATCCTAACATAAAGGTTTATGGCCATCTATGTCATGAGGAAGGAAGATAAGTTGGGATCCAATAATTTTTTTTGAAGTGTGAGGTTGGAATACAAGATTTTGATGAAAGAACCGTTGTCATTCTTTGGAAAAAAGATTAGCCAACTGGATGATGTGTTAAAATAATGCATGAAGTGATTCCTTATGGACATGGATATGGGAAGATAACTTTGGACTACGTAATTGAAATAGGAAAAAGACACATGAAGGTCTATGGAATGGAATACACATTGATCGAAAAAAGGGACTATCTAAAAAAGGAGGTTTTTGGCTTTATATATAAGGAAGAAGGACGAGAAGTTTGGATACAAGAAATCTAGATTAAAGCATGAGATTGGACATTATGATTTTGATTGAAGAACTGTTGTCATTCTTTGGATCAGAGATTAGCCAATAGGAGTAAGTGACAATACAATGTACGAAATGATTTTTCTTGGACATGGAAATGGGAAGATAATGTTAGACGACCTAAAATAAATTGGAAAAAAACCTACGGAGAACTATGGAATGAAATACCCTTCAAAAGACAAACAGACTATTGTAACTTGGAGGATTATGGTTATCTATATAAGGAGGATGGAAGAGAAGTTCGGTTACCAGAATTTTAGATTAAAGTGTGAGATTGGATTACAAGATTTTAATTGAACGACACTTGTCATTGCTTGGATTAAAGATTAGCCAATTGGATTAAGGGTTAATATAATGCATGAAGTGATCCGTCATGGACATGGATATGGGAAGACAACGTTACACTAAGTAATTAAAATAGGAAAAAGACACCTGGAGGACTATGGAATGGAATACACATTAATAAAGCAAAAGGACTATCTTAACATAAAGATTTATGGCTATCTATCTCATGAGAAAGGATGATAAGTTGGGATCGAAGAATTTTTATTGAAGTGTGAGGTTTGAAGACAAGATTTTGATTAAAAAAAGCATTGTCATTTTTTGGAAAAAAGATTGACCAATTGGATTAAGTGTTAATATAATGCATGAAGTGATTCCTTATGGACTTGGATATGGGAAGATAACGTTGGACTACGTAATTGAAATAGGAAAAATACACATGAAGGTCTATAGAATGGAATACACTTTAATAGAAAAAAGGGACTATCTGAACAAGGAGGTTTTTGGCTTTGTATGTAAGGAGGAAGGACGAGAAGTGACGATACAAGAAATTTGGATTAAAGCATGAGATTGGACATTATATTTCTGATTGAAGAACTGTTGTCATCGTTTGGATCAAAACTTGTCCAATAGGATTAAGTGTCAATACAATGTACGAAATGATTTCCTTGGACATGGAAATGAGAAGATAATGTTAGACATCCAAAAACAAATTAAAAAAAGATCTATGGAGAACTATGGAATGAAATACCCTTCAAAAAACAATCGGACTGTCTTAACTTGGAGGATTATTGCTATCTATATAAGGAGGAAGGAAGATAAGTTAGGTTACAAGAATTTTGGATATAAGCGTGAGATTGGACTACAAGATTTTAATTGAAGGACTCTTGTCATGAGGAAGGAAGATAAGTTGGGATCAAAGAATTTTTATTGAAGTGTGAGGTTGGAATACAAGATTTGGATTAAAGAAACGTTGACATTCTTTTGGAAAAAAGATTAACCAATTGGATTAAGTGTTAATAAAATGCATGAAGTGATTCCTTATGGACATGGATATGGGAGGATAACGTCGGACTACGTAATTGAAATAGGAAAAAGACACATGAAGGTCTATGGAATGGAATACACTTTAATAGAAAAAAGGGACTATATGAATAAGGAGGTTTTTGGCTTTGTATGTAAGGAGTAAGGATGAGAAGTGAGGATACAAGAAATCTGGATTAAAGCATGAGATTGGACATTATGATTTTGATTGAGGAAATGTTGTCATTCTTTGGATCAGAGATTAGCCAATAGGATTAAGTGACAATACAATGTACGAAATGATTTTTCTTGGACATAGAAATGGGAAGATAATGTTAGACGACCTAAAATAAATTGGAAAAAGACCTACAGAGAACTATGGAATGAAAAACCCTTCAAAAAACAAACGAACTATCTTAACTTGGAGGATTATGACTATCTATATAAGGAGGAAGGAAGATAAGTTAGGTTACAAGAATTTTAGATTAAAGCGTGAGATTAGACTACAAGATTTTAATAGAACGACACTTGTCATTGCTTGGATAAAAGATTTGCCACTTGGATTAAGGGTTAATATAATGCATGAAGTGATCTGTCATGGATATGGATATGGGAAGACAACGTTACACTAAGTAATTAAAATAGGAAAAAGACACCTGGAGGACTATGGAATGAAATACACATTAATAAAGCAAAAGGACTATCTTAACATAAAGGTTTATGGCTATCTATCTCATGAGGAAGGATGATAAGTTGGGATCCCAGAATTTTTATTGAAGTGTGAGGTTGGAATACAAGATTTTGATTAAAGTACCGTTGTCATTCTTTGGAAAAAGGATTAGCCAGTTGGATTAAGTGTTAATATAATGCATGAAGTGATTCCTTATGGACATGGATATGGGAAGATAACATTAGACTACGTAATTGAAATAGGAATAAGGTACATGAAGGTCTATGGAATGGAATACACTTTAATTGAAAAAAGGGACTATCTGAAGAAGGAGGTTTTTGGGTTTTTATGTAAGGAGGAAGGACGAGAAGTTAGGATACAAGAAATCTGGATTAAAGCATGTGATTGGACATTATGATTTTGATTGAAGATATGTTGTCATTTTTTGGATCAGAGATTAACCAATAGGATTAAGTGTCAATACAATGTACGAAATAGTTTTCCTTGGACATGGAAATGGGAAGATAATGTTAGACGACGTAAAACAAATTGGAAAAAGACCTATGGAGAACTATGGAACGAAATACCCGTCAAAAAACAAACTGACTATCTTAACGTGGAGGATTATGGCTATCTATATAAGGGGGAAGGAAGATAAGTTAGGTTACAAGAATTTTGGATTAAGTGTTAATATAATGCATGAAGTGATCCGTCATGGACATTGATATGGGAAGATAACGTTAGTCTAAGTAATTAAAATAGGAAGAAGACACATGAGGAACTATGGAATGGAATACACATTAATAGAAAAAAAGGACTATCCTAACATAAAGGTTTATGACTATCTATGTCATGTGGAAGGAAGATAAGTTGGGATCCAAGAATTTTTATTGAAGTGTGAGGTTGGAATACAAGATTTTGATGAAAGAACCGTTGTCATTCTTTGGAAAATAGATTAGCCAATTGGATTAAGTGTTAATATAATGCATGAAGTGATTCCTTATGGACATGGATATAGGAAGATAACGTTGGACTACGTAATTGAAATAGGAAAAAGAGACATGAAGGTCTATGGAATGAAATACACATTAATAAAAAAAAGGGACTATCTAAACAAGGAAGTTTTTGGCTTTGTATGTAAGGAGGAAGGACGATAAGTTTGGTTTCAACAAATCTAGATTAAAGCTTGAGATTGGACATTATGATTTTGATTGAAGAACTGTTGTCATTCTTTGGATCAGAGATTAGCCAATAGGATTAAGTGACAATACAATGTACAAAATGATTTTCCTTGGACATGGAAATGGGAAGATAATGTTAGACGACCTAAAACAAATTGGAAAAAGACCTACGGAGAACTATGGAATTAAATACCCTTAAAAAAACAAACGTACTATCTTAACTGAAGGATTATGGCTATCTATATAAGGAGGAAGGAAGATAAGTTAGGTTACAAGAATTTTGGATTAAAGCGTAAGATTGGACTACAAGATTTTAATTGTAGGACTCTTGTCATTGTTTGGATAAAAGATTAGCCAATTGGATTAAGTGTTAATATAATGCATGAAGTGATTCCTTATGGACATGGATATGGGAAGACAACGTTAGACTAAGTAATTAAAATAGGAAGAAGACACATGAAGGACTATGGAATGGAGTACACATTAATAGAAAAAAAGGACTATCTTAACATAAAGGTTTATGGTTATCTATGTCATGAGGAAGGAAGATAAGTTGGGGATTGGGATCGAAGAATTTTTATTGAAGTGTGAGGTTGGAATACAAATTTTGATTAAAGAACCGTTGTCATTCTGGTTTTTTTTTTATTAAAAGGAAACGAGTCTCTTTCATTGATAAAATGAATTGAGACAAAAGCTCAATGTACATAATTGGGAAACAACATCAAAATAACCTAAGGATCAGGGAATGCACCCGGACATCTCAACGAGGTTGACGCCTCCTTAGCACTCTCATCATATCCAAAATAATTGTAAACAAAATAAATAACCAATAACCAATATTAGTTCAATCCAAAGTAAAGGAGAAACCTGAATACATGGGCCAAAGACAAAAGAAGTAAAAGACATGAATCTGAAAAGAAATACAGTACAACAAAATCCCTTAAGAACGATCTAAACTCTAAGGTGCTGGAAAAACGAATGCTTTCCAGTTTAGGCTCAAGTCTTGGATGGAGTAATCAACATAATCTTTGGCAAGAGTGCTCCAGGATGAGGCATTTAACCTAGCAATCTCAAAACGGTTGGCCCAAGGAGTAGTTTTGTCATGGAACACCTTTTGATTCCTCTCGAACCATAATTCCACAAGCAATGCTTTGACCGCGTTATTCCACAATATTTTAGGGGCTGACTTGAGCTTTGGTCCCACCAAAAGTTGCAAAATCAATGTACGAAATGATTTTTCTTGGACATGGAAATGGGAAGAAAATGTTAGACGACCTAAAACAAATTGTTAAAAAACCTATGGAGAACTATGGAATGAAATACTCTTCACAAAACAAACGGACTATCTTAACTTGGAGGATTATGGCTGCCTATATAAGGAGGAAGGGAAAAAAGTTAGGTTACAAGAATTTTGGATTAAAGCTTGAGATTGGACTACAAGATTTTAATTGAAGGACTCTTGTCATTGTTTGGATAAAAGATTAGCCAATTGGATTAAGTGTTACGTTAGACTAAGTATTTAAAATAGGAAAAAGACACATGAAGGACTATGGAATGGAATACACATTAATAGAAAAAAAGGACTATCTTAACATAAAGGTTTATGGCTATCTATGTCATGATGAAGGAAGATAAGTTGGGATCCAAGAATTTTTATTGAAGTGTGAGATTGGAATACAAGATTTTGATTCAAGAACCGTTGTCATTCTTTGGAAAAAAGATTAGCCAATTGGATTAAGTGTTAATATAATGCATGAAGTGATTCTTTATGGACAAGGATATGGGAAAATAACGTTGGACTACGTAATTGAAATAGGAAAAAGACACATGAAGGTCTATGGAATGGAATACACATTAATAGAAAAAGGGACTATCTGAACAAGGAGGTTTTCGGCTTTATATGTAAGGTGCAAGGACGAGAAGTTAGGATACAAGAAATTTGGATTAAAGCATGAGATTGGACATTATGATTTTGATTGAAGAACTGTTGTCATTCTTTGGATCAAAGATTAGCCAATAGGATTAAGTTTCAATACAATGTATGAAATTATTTTTATTGGACATGGAAATGGGAAGATAATGTTAGACGACCTAAAACAAATTGGAAAAAGACCTATGGAGAACTATGGAATAAGTACCCTTCAAAAAACAAACGGACTATCTTAACTTGGAGGATTATGGCTATCTATATAAGGAGGAAGGAAGATAAGTTAAGTTACAAGAATTTTTGATTAAAGCTTGAGATTGGACTAAAGGATTTTAATTGAAGGACTCTTGTCATTGTTTGGATAAAAGATTAGCCAATTGGATTAAGTGTTAATATAATGCATGAAGTGATCCGTCATAGACATGGATATGGGAAGATAACGTTAGACTAAGTAATTTGGTAATTTTCTTCAATTCTTCAATTTTTGGTGTCCCAAAGCTCGTTTTTTAACTGGTTTTGCTCCAAATGACTTTTCTATCCTTGAAATGAATATTTTCTATAAAAATGGAGAATTAATGAGTAAAAGTCACTGAGAAAGGTAGAGTTAAGCTAGGAATTATAGCACTTTTAAGGTGCTATCAGCCATTAATTCGGCTTCTGCCCCATTCTCTCTCAATGATGCTGGTACATTCTTTGTTAAGTAGCCAACTATTACAAAATCGAAAGGGAGATGGGCCCCAACATATGAACCTGTCACACCCCTTCCAGATTTCCCTTAAACCTAGAAGATGATGTGAAGATGCTCAATATCACCCCTCTTGGCAACATTTAACATCCAACACACTAGTTCAATCTATACTTAACCCTGAACAGTTGCAATATGGTCATTCATCAAATTAAAGAACCAATCTTTAACGTACTTTATAACCCCCTAATTAATTCAAACTCAGGTCGAGCACATTAATTTCTTTTAATATACACACATATGCATACTGTCCACAATGTTTGAGTATAATTGCACAACCCACCGCCTATTACAAGTCTCATGACCCTAAAACATGTACAACGAGCTATAAGTGTCCCGTGCATAAAAAATGAGACTCCCCATATGAACACCTACAATATAGATGTAATCTATTGTCGTGGGGCAGTGACAGCTCAGCACGATCCTAGAACTTGATTGCTACCTGGGGGGGAAGGGAAACATAAAACATGGAAAAACATGAGCTAAAGGCCAGTGAGTGGTAATTTAATAGGACATAAGCTTTCTCTTTCACAAACATCAGTGAATTATTCAAAACATTTCGATAAATCAATAGAAAAAGTATATAAGATTCAATAGTAACTCAAACTCGTACTTATTCAAACAATTGCATGATCATATTTCATATAAATCACATTATAAAACCTGTTTGAACCGCCAAAAATCCACACTAAGTATCCCAATTATCCACTATGACCACGATATGTTCCAAATATGCGGCCTAGCATAGCTCACACACGTTCTATTATTACCGTAGAACATGCGGCCGTACTTAGCTCACACACACTCATAACAATTAGCAGTGATAAATAACAACACCAGCAATGAGATCATACGTGCATGCAGATTGGCCCCGAAGGCATATCATGGCTCCAAGCCATCAACATATCACATCACAACCACGTGGCACTACGGAAACACATTCACGTAGCCCACAGAGAAATCACGTAACCACGGGTACAAAACTCAGTAATTTGGAACCGTTTTCATAAATCATTTAAAACCTCAAAACCACCATCAACAGATTTATTTACAACCATATAAATCATAGTAAGCAATAGGAGATTCCATGTTACATTTAGTATCTCAAATTCATATAAAATCATAAGTATTCAGAAATCATCAATTAAAAACATTTATGAAATCAAAGTCAAGTAAAACAGATCATGCCAACACATTTCACAAACCATAGCATACTTATATACTTTTCATATCAAATACTAAAAATAAACCACTCACTATCACTGACACGAGCTCCTCGGGTTATAAGCTTTCCCGATCTCAATCTGACTTGAAACATAAGTCATTAATCACCAAGTCACTTCCTGGACGTTCTCTTGACCCCAAAGACTCATAATTAATCAATTACAGCAACCAAATCCTCCTTGAATCACATTTAATCCTTAATTATTCATAATTCGAGATTTTTCCTCCTAATTTCCAAAATTTCCTAAAATACCCTTGCATTATCCCAAAATTCCCAAATTACTAATTTTAGGGCTAAACTACCAAAAAAATGTTATTTGGGCTCCAAAAATACTCACCAACCCAAAAACTTGCTAAAAACTAGTCAATGACACCAAAGATAGCCCATGTGCATGTCATGGGCATGCAAAGGGCCTATGTGGGCATGCAAGGGGGCTGGTGGGCGCAGGTGGGGCGGCTGGCATGGCAGGGACACGATGGGCGTGCAGGGTGGGGGGCAATAGGCGTGCTGATGGGCAGCAACACTGGACAACAGTAAAATCCTGTTCGAGAAAACAGTGTTCCCACTTTAACGAAATTTTAACCCAACTTCCAGCCAAAATTGGCACATACTTCCTTCCTGAAATATGTTCATAAACCTTTAAACTAACTAACCTCAAAATTTCAGCTCTTAACTCGACTTCGTTAGCTCAGAATCCCTCCAAGACTACACCTTGCTCGGATTTGCCCGTTTTTCAGAAAACCTTCACTATTTTCACCATTTCTCCACCTTTACAACTTCAAATCACTCCAGCAGCCTCAGGTTAGACTCCTGACTCTTTAAGCTTTGATTTGATTAAAAAATGGCAGATTTTGCACGAGCAGTTTGGGAGAAAAGTCCTCTTCTTCACAGACCAAGTTTCTGTGTTTCAGCTGGCTGCTTAGGAGTTTTAATGAGATGCCACCTCCTGCTTTCACGTGGCTGCTACCCAATTCTCCACCTTATTTAATTAGCCTATACTTAAATTAAATAGAAAATAATTATATTTATCCCTAAATTATTATTATTTAATTTATTTTAATAACTTTTCTTAATTAACCCCTAAAATCAATTTCTTTTCCATCATCCAACAAAGAGCTAAGTTGTTGAATATTTAAAAGAGGCTTTTCATTTAATTAGTAACATCTAATGCCACAATCTTCACATTGCCCACCTAAATATACTTAGACCATTTTACTAACTTCATTTTAAGCCACTTAGCTTGCCTTCCTCAATTTTACTCTTTTCCTAAACAATGTTCCACCATAGACTCACTTGAAGTTCTCAACTCCCCAAATGATACCAATAGTAAGATCATACATTCCAATTTTACTTTTCTAATTAAATCTTTAGGCATATGCAAAAGGAAAAGATATGAGGACTTACAGAACCAACCTCAAGTAACAAAGAGAAATGATCTGAGAGTGTGTGAGCTTGCCTGTTGACTCTTGTATTTTCAAATGCTTCATCGCATTCTTTGGTAATAAAGAATCGATCAATCAATGATCTAGATGTTGATCCTCCTTCTCGTGACCAAGTGTATCGACCATTGGATAAGGGAACTTCCATTAGATTAGCTTCTTCAACAACGCTGTTGAATTTCCGCATTCCTCTTGTGAATCTTTCAAAAGGGAATCGCTCATGTGCCCATCGAGTGATGTTAAAGTCTCCTCCAATGCACCATGCCTCTATACAATAATCCAAGAGGGAGATTAATTCTGGCCATACAAATCTCATTTCTTTGTAATCAGTTGGCCCATATACATTTGTAATCCAACAAGTTTTCTTGCACATTGTGATGCATTTAACTGATAACGAATAGCCACCTTTAAGTGTTTCAATTACCGAGAGCTTGCTTATGTCCCACAAAGTTCAAATACCACAAGACTTGCCAAAGGCCTCAACGAATTCCCATCCAATGTCTTTGGAACTCCACAAGTATTTGATGAAAGCCATATCAAACTCCTCCTCCTTTGATTCTTGAATAAGTACAATATCCGGATTATGCTTTTTAAGGAATCTTTTGAGAGCTAATCGTTTGGAAATATCTTCCTTTGTATGTAAAGAGCAAGGAAGATAAATTAGGCTTCGAGAATTTTTTATTGAGGTGTAACGTTGGATTTCAAGTTTTTGATTAAAGAGCTCTTGCTATTCTTTGGATAAAGGATTAGCAATATAGATGAAGTGTTAAGATAGTTCATTAATTGATTTTTTAAGGAGTTGAATATGGGAAGATAACATTAGACAATGTAATTGAAATAGGAAAAACACACATGGAGGGCTATTGAATGGAATGCACATCTAAAGACAAAAATAAAATATCCATTTGGAAGGAATAGTTTAGAATAAAATGGTGTATAGGTTTTGAATATGTGCTAAGTTTGTGTAGTAAGTTTAGACATTCGTGGGATTTTTGGTAATAGGCAAAAGAAATGTGACTATTTTGGACGTAAACAAGGCAATAGATAATCTATTGAATTTGTTGAGTTTTATGGCTATGAATTTAAGAAGGAAGGAAGATAGTTCAGATACGAGAGTTTTGGATTAAAGTGTTACATTGGACTAAAGTTTTTTATTGAAGAACTCTTGCCATTCTTTGGATAAAGGATTAGCAATGTGGATTAAGTGTTAAGATAGTGCATCAAGTGATTTGTCATTGACATGGATGTGGGAAGATAACATTAGACTATGTAATTGAAATAGGAAAAAGACACATAGAGGGCTATTGAATAGAATACTCATCAAAAGAGAAGAATAAACCTATACTCGGGAATGAATAGTTTGGAATAAAATGGTGTAAAGGACTTTGAAGATGTGCTAAGTTTGTGTAGAAAGTTCAAACATTCTTTGGATTTTTAGTAATATGGATAAAAAGAATGTCGAACTATATTGGACGTAAACAAGATAATGGACAATCTGTTGCATTTGTTGAGTTTTATGACTATGTATGTGGGGAGGAAGGAAGATAAGTTGGGATACGTGAATTTTGTATTATTAAAGGGTTACATTGGACTTCAAGTTTCTGATTAAAAAAGCTATTGCCTTTATTTGGATAAGTGATTTGTGAGATTGGAAATGAGAAGATAGCATAAGACTAGGTAATTGAAATAGGAAAAAGCACATGGAAGACTATTGAAATGAATACACATAAACAGACCAAAACAAAAATATCCTTGGGAATGATTAGTTTGAAATAGAATGGCGTAAAGGAGTTTGATGTCGTGCTAAGTTTGTGCATTTGTTGGATTTTTCTTTATATAGGCAAAAGAAATGTCGAACTATATTGGACATAAGCAAGATAATGGTCAATCTCATGAAGTTTTAAGTTTTAATGCTATGTACGTGAAGAGCCAGGAAGATAAATTAGAATATTGAATTTTGGATTAAATTTTTACATTGGATTTCAAGAATTGGGTAAAGGATTAGCAATTTGGATTAAATGTTAAGATAGTGCATTAAATGATTTATCATGAAGCTGAATATGAGAAGATAACATTAGACTACGTAATTGAAATACGAAAAACACACATGGAAGACTATTGAATGGAATACACATCAGAAGACAAAAATAAAAATATCCTTGAGAATGAATAGTTTGGAATAAAGTGGCATAAAGGGCTTTGAAGATGTGCTAAGTCCGTGTAGGAAGTTTAGACATTCGTTGGATTTTTGGTAATACAGGTAAAAGAAACATTGAACTATATTGGACGTAAACAAGATAAACGACAATCTATTGTATTTGTTGAGTTTTATGGCTATGTATGTAAGAAGGAAGGAAGATAAATTTGGATACGAGAATTTGGATTAAAGTGTGACATTGGACTTCAAGTTTTTGATTTAAGATCTTTTGCCATTCTTTGGATAAAGGATTAGCAAATGGATTAAGTGTTAAGATAGTGCATTAAGTGATTAGTCATTGACATGGATGTGGGAAGATAACATTAAACTACGTAATTGAAATAGGAAAAAGACATATGGTGTACTATTGAATAGAATACTCATCAAAAGAGAAGAATAAACCTATCCTCGAGAATGAATAGTTTGGAATAAAATGGTGTAAAGGACTTTGAGGATGTGCTAAGTTTGGGTAGAAAGTTCAAACATTTGTTGGATTTTTAGTAATATGGACAAAAAGAATGTCGAACTATATTTGGACTAAACAAGATAATGGACAATCTATTGCATTTAATTTGTTGAGTTTTATGACTATGTATGTGAGGAGGAAGGAAGATAAGTTAGGATACGCGAATTTTTTATTAAAGTGTTACATTGGACTTCAAGTTTTTGATTGAAGAATTCTTGCCATTCTTCAAATACAAGTTTGGAAAGTGGATTAAGCGTTAAAGACCTAAATCTATTTGTCAGGAAAGCTTAGACATTCAATGGATTTTTGGTAATATAGGCAAAAGAAATGTCGAAGTATATTGGACGTAAACAAGATACCGAACAATCTCTTGAAGTTGTTGAGTTTTAAATGCTATGTATGTAAAGAGGAAGGAATATACGTTTGGATGCGGAAATTTTGGATTGAAGTGTGACTGTCACACCCCCTCCCAAATACCCTTGCGACCTAGAAGGAGATGTGAAGACGGTGAATGTCAACCCTCCTATGACACTTACCATCCTCCCGTGTCCTACTAAACTTGATAGGCAACAATAATATATGTTCACATCCATATCACATTCACACTGTCACTAGGTCCTCAAGAACTATATACAAACGAAACATACTATTCACAGACATATATACAAACTAACTTTCAGACTTCTACAAGACAAGCCCATATTTACAATCAAAAAGATCCTCTCTCAACCCCTGCGATATATGCACATGCCAGACTAAAACCTATAAACATACAAAGATCTAAATAATTGAGATTGTTGATATCTTGGAGCTGTGGCAGACGAGTCTCATGTAGGCTAGGCTTCGGGAATTCTTCCACTACCTGGGGGAAAAAGAAAACATTTGAAAAGAATGAGTTGGGAAGCCCAGTGAGTGACGAGTTTAAAAACAATAGTTGTGCTTGTAAATGTCAATTAATAATTCATAACTAGAAATAGTTCTCCTCAAACTCAGAGTTAATAAAACATGCTCAAGAACTCAACAAGCTTAGCAAATCACGATTATGGAATAAAACATTAGAAATCATTAGATCAATTATTCACAAACTCATTCATACCCAAAACCTTAGTTGAGGTAAAGCAAGCTCAATACACTCAACGTCGATAGCGTTAGCTGATGTAGAGTAATCTCAATACAATTAGCGTCGATAACTCTCATATGTATGCCCCCAAAAGGCTTAGTACCTCTGCACACGGCCCAAAGCCTATTTGTGTGCCAAGGTGGGTCCCAGAGACCTTTACCATACTCATATATTGGACTTCCTAGATACCTTCATCTCCTTAAGTATCGAGAGTCCTTGAACTAAGGTACAAAGCATAATGATACAAAACTATTCTTTAGAAATCACAACATGTCATAATCAAGAATTCATAAAACATAACTTCTTTCCTCGTAGGCATGCATTTCTCCTAGAAATGGCCTTCCAAAGCTTAGCCACAATAAAACATGGTCATGGTAAGGAAACATGGCTTTATAAGTAAACCATATTTTACACTTAGCATTTGTAAGGTAACTCATAAAACTCATATCGTACGAAAATCATATTCAACATGTCTTAATGTAAATAGCTCACTTCATACTAAATCATGCTTTTCAATGAAAAGTTCGTTTCCTTTTAAAAAAAAAAAACAGCAGCGTAAATGTGAAAAACAGCAGTAAAATTGATGGCTGACAGCTGAATTTTGACAGCAGCTATTTCTTCATTGTTTCTCATTTTCTTGCTACTAAAATGACCTTCCACCAGCCTATTTATACCCCATCTTCCAATTCTAAGATGAAAATTTAAGAGTGGACTCACCAAAGATTGGTTTTATGGCTTATTCTTCCTCCAAATCACCAAGAACTCTACCAAAAGTTCAAACCTCCAGCTGTTTGTTACTCTGTTTTCAGCACAATTTCAGTTCAACCAAATTCGTCCCTAATTTCTTGCATAAAACTCATAAATAACCTTTAATTGAACTCACCTTCAAATTTGAGACTTTCTAATTGAAATTTGGCATAGCAGCCCTCCATCACCATCTTCTTCAATCTCTCTGAGTTTTGGCTGAAGAACTTCAAGGTTTAATTGAGTAAAAATGGTAGCACCGATCTCTTCAAGGTTTAATCAATTCCGTATCTGGTGGTATCTTTGGTATAGGAAGCTTATCCGACACCGTTGATTGATTCAACTTGCTGTAATCAGCACAGAACCTCCACCCGCCATCTTTTTTTTTAACTAACAATACCAGACTTGAATACGGGCTATGACTTGGGCGAATTATCTCAGCTGCCAACATTGCATTTACTAATTTCTCTATTTCATCCTTTTGAGTGTGGCTATAATGGTATCACCTCACGTTCATTGGGCTAGTACCGTCTCCCATTTTAATATGGTGGTCTACCGCCCTTTTCGGAGGTAAACTCATCGAGGACACACTGAATTCCCAGCGGAATTGATTGCTCTTCTCGATGCCCATTTATTTGATTTCTAGTCTCTGCCTCCAAATCTTCAGGTTCTAAGTGTTGAAATTCGATCAAGAAACGCATATCTTCCTCTTCCCATGATTGAGTTAAGGATTTCAATGTGATTTCGGTTGCCGTCAACGTCGCATCCCCTTTTAGTGTAATTTTCTTCTCTTTTAGTGTAACCTTGAAGGTCATGGTCAAGGTCGGCCAATAAACCTCCATATATCCCATCTTGCATAACCAAATCATTCTCTTTATCACATCAACTCGCCCCAATTCGAAAGGTAAGAAATCTTCTGTAATCGTCAACTCCGGTAATACTACCACCACAACCTTACACAAACCCTTACCTCGAAAGGCATTTCCATTTCTGACCACTATGCCATAGTTAGACGTCTGAGTGAGGGGTAGCCTGAGTTCCTCTACCAACTTCTGATGAATAAAATTGTGTGTGGCTCCGCAATCAATCATTACGATAACTTCCCTTCTAGCCACTAATCCCTTTAATTTCATAGTTCCCTTGCCTGAGAACCCTAAGATGGATCGTAACGTGATCTCGATGTTGTCTGCCGCTTCCATCGCCTTCACCTTCGGTTCTTCTATCACTTATGTTTCTTCCGTAATCTCCTCATCGCTTTCTTCTTGCACGATCAACAGGTTCAATTCCCGCTTCTCGTTGGCTTTGCACTTATGACCATGAAAGTATCGTTCATCACAGTGGAAGCACAATCCCTTATCCCTTTTCTCTTGAATCTCCGAGTCCGACAATTTTTGATAAGGATGTTCCTTCCTTTGCGTTCCCCTTTTTCTGGTATAGTGACAAACCGATTGGGGCGTCGCCTTACTAAGGCCCAATTCTTCATCGGCTAATTTCAATGCCAGATTTTGATCGCTTATGGCTTGGGCCTCTTTCATACAGTCTTTTAGGCCCACTGGATGGCGGCTCGTCACCTCAGTCTTGATCTCCGGTGATAGTCTGTTCATCAATGCCTCGCGTAGCATGTCTTCTGCTGTCTGCAGAATCAGAGTGGCGTACATCTCAAATTTCTTCTGGTATTTTTCATACGTTCCATCCTGTTTGATTCTCATTAATTGAGACAAGGGTGTCCCTTCTTGTGTTGGCCGGAACCTAACGAACATTCTCTAGATTAATGTATTCCATGTCCTAATCGGCTTCCTCTGGTGTGTCCATCGAAACCAATCGACCACGTCTGGGGCAAAAGCGATTACCGCTACTTTGATCTTCTCAGCGTCTGATAGTTCATGGATCTCAAAGAAATGTTTGACCCTGTAAACCCATGAGTCTGTGTGTTCTCCGGAGAAAATCAGCATCTCTAAACGTTTATACTTACTTCGATCGACTCCTCCCTCTGTTCCCTGTGGTAGTGAACTCTCCCCTTCTTCTCCTTCTTTTTCCCTCATCGTTCACACGGAACCTGTCGTTATGGCCGATCCATCCTTCTCCTTCTAGTCAGCAATCATCTGGACCGTTTTGTCCACTTGCTCCACTGTTTTAGCCAACTCAATCATCCATTCTCTCAATTCCACAAGGCTCTCCGAAAGGCTATCAACCTTTTCCTCCATCTCATGTCTGGTCTCATTGCGCGTTCTTCCCAGGATGAACGGTGCTTTGATACCAATTTGTTAGGAATCTTCCTCCTGCAAACAAAAAAATCCCAACAAGAATTCTCAAGAACAGAGCTCTGATATATCTTATTTATGAACTTCTTAAGAAGATTACAACAATTTCAAGCAATGAAAGAACAAAAGAAATTAACAGCAAGAACCCTAGTGTTACTTAATTTCAGTTTTATCTTTTCTCTTAGAATTCTATGCTGACTATGCTTGCAATTTGCTGGATTATTAACAATTCAAGTTTTCCTTAATATCAATCCAAGTATAAACTGATATCAAGATTTCTTGGTGAGAACCAAGGTCGAACACAAGGTTTTTTATGTAGCTAACGCTTTGCTTATATTGAGGACCTCGAGGAAAAGGAAAGTAATTGGAGGAAATTCTAATCAGAGTGTGAACAAAGAGTAACTTAAATATTTTAAAATCAACTACAACGGGGGCGTCTGATGAACAATGCAATTTCAGTGTCAAGAGAGATAAAGAAGGAGAGTGTTGGAGACCGTCATTCATCAATATGTCAAATATCTATCTAAATGTATCGATCAAACCTTCAAACACAATTGGTTCATGCCTATCGGCAGAAAAGCCACACTAGTCATATATCTATGATGCATGCCAATTTGAATGACTCTAAGACTAAGCCTATTTCTAGGATTGGCCTATGAGCTACAGCAATGAAATCTATAATGGCTTTCTCAAGCAGCCGACAAAAGAATACACTATTGTAAATGAACAAGGAATTAGACTTATTTTCAACAATATTGATGAACACAGCCTCCAACTCTCGTGGAGGTTTAGCTACTCATATTACGCTGTGAAAATGTATATGAATAGAAAGATCAACAAAGAATATAAAGTTTCAGAGGATTAAAACTTTTAGCTAAATTGCAGTTCTCAATTTAACAACAGATCGAATCTCTAAACAATCACTAAGCACTTTGATGATAAAGAAAATGAAAGGAGAAACTGTTGGCAAGAATGTCTAGCTCGCCAACAGAGTAAAGACGATGCTGAAATTGCAGATGGCGATCGAAATAGCGGCGAAGACTTCGTCTCTCTCGAGCCTCAGTTCATCGCCTTCTTCGTAGTGGATGTGCTGAATGATCCTTGCAGCCGTCGCTGTGAGGAAGATGGATTCGTGTATGGGGGCGCCTCCTAGAGGGGTATGTTTTGCGTGCCCTATTTTTCTCCTCTCCCTTGCTTTTATAGCCTTCATTATGGTACTTTCCATCTTGGTGCAGGGTGGGCCCGCAGCGCGTTCGGCTCTGTCCTTTCTGATCGTGCATTCCGTCTCTGTCTAACGGTTTATGGTACTGAGGATAATTTAGCACAGCTGTCATGGTTAGTTTTGCCTTTGTTGGCCATGCGTTGATGTGATCTTCACCGCATGGTTGCGATGGTATTCTCCTGCACAAATAGCGTTCAAGGGTTGTCAATTCTTATCAATAATATCTTTCATGCACTTGTGCGTGTGATAAGAATACATCAAAGAATCATGCATTGAAATGCCCTTTTTTTTTTCACTAATCTTTCATTTATTCTAAGAAAAAGAAGTAAAATAACTTGTATTCCTACAAGTTATCACCTAGTCTCCAACACTTTCAAGAGGGCTGGAAATCCTTCCCTCCAAGCCTCTCACTCTCAAAAGGAAACCACTCAAAAGGAAAGTGGTGCTTAGGTCAGAAATTGCTGATGAGCCTAAGCTGACACCAGATGTTGCCCGCGTGGAAAGTGAAGCTGGTGAAGTTCAAACTGAACGACCAACCTTTGAAGGAAGTCATGAGGCAGCTAGTCCTGAGGCTGTCATCGCCGCAACATCTTTTGATCGAGCTGCTGCCAAGCTGGCCAAGGCTAAGGCCAAGCGACGAAAGGAACTGTATGGGCTGCGACAGATGGTTTGTGAAGAAGCAAGAGTTGAAGAAGCTACGGGTGTAGTGGAAACAAAACCCCATGTCGAAGATAGTGTGGCTGATGCAGTTGAGGATTTTGAGAAAGAGCTGATTTGGTGAAGATGCCCACAAAATTGCCTGCCTCCTTCCTATGGCTAAACCCCCCCTTAAACCTCCTTCAACCTCCCCCTCCCCCCCCCCCCCCCCCCCTTTTTTTTCTAACGAACTTCCCTCCTCATTCTTCGTATTTTTTCCCACGTTTCCTCTTTTACCCTTTCGTTTGTACGTGTGTAGGATTGGAGGTCTTACACAATCCTGCAACATGGATGTTAGAAGTTACCTCTCCATGAAGCTGAACTTGGCATTTCAACTAAGTACATAAGTTAGAATGTCTAAAGTTATTTTTTTTTTGAAGTATATTTATCTAGTTTTTTCAAAATTTTAGATTTTCTAAGGGAAAGTTTATGTTAGCCATGCTTATATTTCTTGTTTTGTAGGAATAACATAGAGCTTGTAAAGAAATTGAGCAGTCCACCTCTTAGTTCGAAAGATTTGCGTTTTTTTAGCCTTTTTTTGCAAAGTCGTCGAGGCTTGCCTTTGGAAACAAAACTTGTCATATTGGATAAGTCCTTATAACTTGATCCATTTCATACAAACAATTGTTTGGTTTTTATTTTTTGGATGCTATTCTGGAAACAAGGAAAAGAGCTGTGTGTGAGTAGTTTATGCATTATATTGGTCATTGTCTACTTTTATGGATGTGAAAGCTTTTGGTGCCATTCCATTTCAGTTCTCAAAGTATTAGGAGACTAACAAGCATGTTCGCTTTTATGATTATTTTTTGTTTGTGTTTGAAGAGAAAACCAGCAGAATCTGTTCAATATTCTCGGTTCGATGTACACTGCTGTAATCTTCCTTGGCATTGACAAATGCTCATCGGTCCGTCCTTATGTATCAATGGAGAGAATTGTGATGTACAGAGAAAGGTTTGCTGGGATGTTCACTTGCCCTGGTACATATTCATCTTAATTTCTTAATTCATTTCAATCCTAATAGTCAAGCTTTTATTTTTTGTTTTCATTTTACAAGCTCAAAAGAGATGAAGTGAAAATTACATCGATGTAAAAAAAATTTCATAGACACCAAAAGTGAGGCATTATAATGGGCGAACTCCACACCTTATCTCGAGAGAAAACCCTTTATTTCTTTAACTAAATATTTCACAAAGTAGCTAAGAAAGCAGCTTGCCCCAGAATTCTAATCCACTGGGGCTGTTTGGGGCGCTGAGTTGGTTATTATAGTACGTGGTTAAAGTGAGTTATAATAATTGGAAATTTCAACTATTAAAATGACTGTTTTTTCTTAATGCCTTGTCTATGTTTATAACTAATATGTCAACTAAGAAGCATGGACATTGACATGCGATGTGAATACGACATGGCACCGACATGGCGACATGTCAATTTACAAAAAAGTAGGACACGATACGTTGGGGACATGTTATTTATCTTTTTTTATATACAAAAATAAATATATGTGTGCATAATCTGACATATTGTGAAATATAGGCACATATATTTAACAAAAAGTAAAAGAAAAACATAAACGAAAAAAAAAATAAAGATAAAAATAGAAGGAAAAAAAAAACAGGAAGAGAAGTCACATAAGTTGTCGACAGTTGTTGGTCTTGAAGTTGAAGTCACCACCGTTGATGAAGTTAGAAAGAAGAATCAAGTAGCATGGTGAGTTTCTTATTTTTTTGAAAAAAGTTGTGGGTTAAGTCTTGAGGCTGAAGTTTATTAGTATGGAGAAAGTGTGTAAAAACTCTAGAATTTGAAAAAATTGGGTTGAACAGTTAATTTTAATTAGCTTAAAATGCCCCTTAAATGGACTGCCGATAGTGGTTCTTGTTTCATTATTTTTCAATTTTTTTTTTTTTTTTTGCATATTGAGTGTCCTTGCTGTGTCCTAGGCGTGTCTTGGTGTGTCCTGACATGTTGAAAAGCAAATAAACAATAATAAAATAATGGCCACGCCAGTTGGCGTGTCGGAGCGTGTCGGTGTCCGACACTGACACTTAGCCAGTTTAGGTGCTTTATAGTATGTCAATACATTAGCCAATTTTCGGAGGTTTACAGCTTTATATTTTGAAAAATCCTCTAATAAGTTAAGCTCAAACTTCAAAACTTTTTCCAACTCTACAGGTGATTGTTGAGGTTCCGTACAAATATTTATCCAAGCAGCTACCTATGTCGTTATCACTTACCCAATGATTGGTTTATATGGATTAGCATCCAAAGTATTTTGGTATTTTTACTCAATGTTATGTGCACTTCTCTACTACAATTATCTTGGGATGCTGCTTGCCCCTCTCCATTACACCAAGCTTTCACATTGCTAACATTTTGTCCTCTGCCTTCTATACCAACTTCAATTTCTTTTCTAGCTTTCTGTTTCGAATCCGAAAAAAATAAAGGGAAAATTTTGAAGCTGCAATAAAGGGAAAATAAAGGGAAAACTAAGGCTAAAATGGGAATAATAAAGTACAACAACTGCGTACCTCTAAGGAGAAGGTCATGCAAATTACCGTTGAGCTAAGCTCACTTTTTAGGGTTTGACTTCTCTTGTTAGATTATCTTTTTGTATGCCTTTATTTTCTCTCCATGAAAGCTTGGTTTCCCAAAAAAGCAAAAAAAAAAAAAAAAAAAAAAAAATAGAAAAAGACTACACATGTTAGCAAGAAACTATTATTAATGCAAAAATTATTTTCTTACTTTTACAGTAATTATAAGAAAAGAAGTACTAAGGTTTAGTCTGAATAAAAGTTTCTCTCTTTTTATGCAGCAAATTTGGTTTATTATATGACCCCAACATCATGGACTTTGAATTGTTTACTAACTTCACAATATGGAGATTTATACAACACATTCATGGTGTTTGAAGAAAAGACAACAATTTCAGCTTTCTTACGAGATTACTTTGGGTTTCATCACACTCAACTTCCCTTTGTAGGACTCATTCTCATCCTCTTTCCTCTTCTATTTGCTCTTCTTTTTGGATTTTGTATAGGAAAATTGAACTTCAAGAGAAGGTAAACAAAACCAATTTCCTTACCTTCCTTTTATAGAAAAAATTGGCAAACAAAGAATAAAGAATTTGTTATGATAGAAACAATTGACAAACAAAGAATAAAGAACAAGAAGAAAATCAACACATAAATTTACATGGTTTACTAATAGTGTACTACTAGCTACGTCCATAGGTGGGGAGAGAAACTGTTTTATTATCTTGAGAAGGAACATAGTACAAAATATAGAGATAATGTGTAGGAAAGATTTAGAGGGTTTATATACGACATCCCTCTTAAAACTCTATACAATAGGGACAAAATAAAGATTCAAGACATTTCAACGGAATGAGTATAAGATTGAAATAGCGCTCTCTCTCTCTCTTATATACAACAAATGTGAGGTGTGAAAGGTCAATTTTGTCTATATTATATATTGAATTATTAACTTCATCAGAATACAATGAATTACAGAATAAATATACTCCAACAAACCCAACAAAGGAAAATAACAAAGAAAAATGCTCTGGCAGAGGCGACGGACGACGGAAGACGGCGGCGAACAAACCTAGGACGCAGCGGTGGGCAAAACTATAAACCCACCCCTCCACAAAACCCTAGATGTAGCACAAAAAGGGTTCTAAATTCTCAAATCCCCTAATTTTCTAGAACTCTGAATTTTGTATATATTATATTGAATTATTAACTTCATCAAAATACAATGAATTACAGAATAAATAAACTCCAACAAAGGAAAATAGCAGAAAAAGGAAAATATAATTAAGTCATAATTAACGTTAACATGAAGGTTTGAACATCTGACTTCAAAGGAACGAATATATGCTAATTTTTGTATATAATACTATAACATATAAACAAAACACATCTTGTCATGAACATTTTTACTTTTAGAGAAAGCATTTGTTCTTGCTACAACTTAGTAAAGAACTTGTAAAAATGGAATTCTCTATTAAATTTCAAGTTAGGTCTCAAACTCTTAGCAGACTAATGATGAACAATATTAAAACTTTCAAAAGAAAAAATTATTGAATAAACATTATGGACTAAATTAGTCTTTCATTTTCTACAAAGGAAGGCAAAGAAATTGGTTTTGTTTACCTTTTTTGGAAGTTCAATTTTCCTATGCAAAATCCAAAAAGAAGAGCAAATACAAGAGGGAAGAGGATGAGAATGAGTCCTACAAAGGGAAGTTGAGTGTGATGAAATCCAAAGTAATTTCTTAAGAAAGCTGAAACTGTTGTCTTTTCTTCAAACACCATCAATGTGTTGTCTAAATCTCCATATTGTGAAGTTAGCAAACAATTCAAAGTCCATGATGTTGGAGTAATGTAATACATCCATTTCCACCACTTTGGGATTTGCTGCATAAAAAGGTAGAAACTTTTATTCAGATTGAATCTCTCCTTTCTTTTCTTATTACTTTAAAGTAAGAATAATTTTGCATGAAAAATAGTTTCTTTCTAACATGTGAATTTTTCTTTTCTTTTCTTTTCGGAGAAACCGAGCTTTCAAGGAGAGAAAATAACAACAAACAAAAAGATAATCTAACAAGACAAGCCAGACTCTAACTACATAAAGAAAACAAAATAATAGTCACTAAAGAACTACCGACGCCAAGTGTATGTCGTCGACATTGCGAGGATATGCCGACACCATATTGTTGCGTCGGCATATATACCTTTTGCCAACACATTTTGCTAGCATCGGCATCAATCGGACTTGACGACTGCCGTCGGTAGTTCTGACCTACGCCGACGCTTCTTTTTTACGCGCCGACAAAGGATTTGCCGACGGATCTACGTCAATGAAATACGCCGACGGAGACTTAGCGTTGGCATAGGTTTTGCCGACGCAAATTCTGAACTACGCCGACAATTTTTGGCGTCGACAAAAGGCCTAATTCTTGTAGTGATTTCTATTTTAACCTTAGTAATCATTTCATTCATCCTTCCAACTTCAAGATTATTACACCCTTTTGATGTTTGTCTTAAAATTTAGGGAAGATATCAAACTTTGAACTAATAATTGTATCAATTTAAACCCTAAACTTTCGTAAGTGTATCAGTTTACACCTTTCTCAAGATTTTCTTCGATCAGAATCGTGTGAAACTTATAGTTTGAACCAATTAAACTCCTACATTTTCATAAGCCAATCAATTTAGACCATTCATTATGATAACCTTTAAAAATCATCAATGCATTAATTCTCCTTAAAAAAATGTGTTTTAAGAAAAATCTTGTATGACTTGTTCACAATTATGGTACTAGATTTAGTCTCAAATCATAGGGAGGGGAAAAAAGGGGCAAAATAAACAACATTAAGGAGGAGCTTCACTTAATAAAACATGGCTTACCGGATTCGGAACAAGAAAGCCAGAAAAGAGATTGAAGATGGTGTAGAAGGCAGAGGACATAGTGTTAGCAATATAAAAGTTTGGTGTAATGGAGACAAGCAACATCCCAAGATAGTTGTAGCAGAGAAGTGCACATAACAATGAGTAAAAACACCAAAGTACTTTGGATGCTGATCCATAGTATCCAATCATTGGGTAAGTGATTATTACATAGGCAGCTGCTTGTATCAATATGTAAGGAACCTCAACAATCACCTGTAGAGTTAGAAAAAGTTTTGAAGTTTGAGCTTAACTTATTAGAGGACTTCACAATATAGAGCTGTAAATCTCAGAAAATTGGTTAATATGTTCACCTATTAGTTATTGTTAAATCACTATTTAACTCAACAACTTAAGCTTATAGGTTGCTGTAAATTTAGTTATATCAATACTTTAACACTTTTCCTCACTTGTGGGCTTGAACATTTGTAGGATACCCAACAAGTGGAAATCAATACTAATTGGGGAGGAAATGACATTCTAGGGATTCAAACAATGGGACCTCATGCTCTGATACCATGTTAAATTTGTAGAATACACAACAAGTAGAAATCAATATTAATTGAGGAGGAAATGACATTCTAGGGGTTCAAACAACAAAATCTCTTGCTTTGATACCATGTTAAATTTATAGAATACTCAACAAGTGAAAATCAATACTAATTGGAGAGAAAATGACATTCTAGGAGTTTGAATACAGGACCTTCTGCTTTGATATCATGTTAAATTTGTAGAATACACAAGAAGTGGAAATCAATATTATGTATCAGACATTTTTAAAGTTTAGGGACCTGTTGGATACAAAATTGAAAGTTTGTGGACTTTATTAGACACTTCTTAAAGTTTAGAGACCTCTTAAACACGAGCTCAAAAGTTTTGGGAATAAACTTCTAATTTAAGCTAAAAGCTAAGCCATTAGGATCAAAATGATTGAAGAAGTTAAGATGAATATGTACCTGTGCAAGTGAATAAGCCCATGAAGAATACATTCCAGCAAACCTTTCTCTGTACATCACAGTTCTCTCTGTTGATACATAAGGAAGAACTGATCCACAGTTGTCAATGCCAAGGAAGATTACAGCAGTGTACATCGAACCGAAAACATTGAACAAGTTCTGCTGGTTTTCTCTTCAAACACAAACAAAAAGAAAATAAGGGACTACTTGAGGCACTGAGTTGATTATTATAATCAGCGGTTGTTATAGTCTATGTTTGGTGTGCAGACTATTTTGATCTAGGTTACAAATAAAGAGAAAGAATGATTACAAAATGGTAAATACTGTAGATAATTAGGGTTTTCAAATAGTTTTACTGTAGTTGAGTGTGGGTCATGATAATTGGGAACTTCAACTATTATAATGGGAGGCCCAAACATTGAGTGGGCTATAATAACCCACTCGACCCAAGTCAAGTTGGAGGCCCAAACGCCTCCTAAAAGGTTACATGTTTGTCAGTCTCCTAATGCTACAAGAACGTTCTGAAAAGCTTTCACATTTATGAAATTAGATAATGAACAATGATGCATAAAGTACTCACATCTCTTTTCCTTGTTTCCAGAATAGTATCCCAAAAATAAAAGATGCTACAACTGTACGTATGAAACGGAGCAAGTTATAAGAAGGACTTCTCCAATACGACATGTTTTGTTTCCAAAAGCAAGCCTTGAACTGTTCGACGAAACTTTGCGAAAAGATGTTTGAAAAACGCAAATCTTTCGAACCAGGAGGTGGACTGCTCAACTGCTTTACGATCTCTTTATTGTTCCTGCAAAACAAGAATATTATAGAAAGGCCTGTTTTATGTCTTTTTAAAATAGAAATGTCATCTTATCTTAACACACCCTTGATCTCCAAATTACCTTATTCAACTTAGGACATGACAACAATGGATTCCAACTAAACTATGAAATCCATGTCAAATCTTGATAACATAAGTGGTGAAAAAAAAAACTTTAGCTGACTTTAGGAAAACTCATAAGAATGGATAACAAAAAATTTCCCTTTGAAACTGTAAAAATTTCGACAAAGTTTTTCCTGAAAACGCGAGAAAACATACCTATAAGAAAACTATATAGACACTCCCCAAACATTTAATTCAAACTGCAACCGAATGTGCCTCATCACAAACTATTTAGAGTCCTACTTGGTTGAAATAAAAAACTTATGGAGCATAAAAAAGTTATGGAGCTTAACTCACTCATATAGAACAGAATTCTTGTACACTTGAGCAAAATCTATGCTAAGTTCATCTTCTGTTGATGGAGAGGTAACTTCTAACATCCATGTTGCAGGATTGTAGTTTTCTCTGATCTTTGAAACTCCAGGAACATGCTGTAAGCAATAGAAAATGAAAAGCTTTCACAAAGGTAATGAAAATGAATGGAGTATATGGTTACAATCAGAGCATTGCTAATGTCAGAGCAGACTGACCTCAAAATATTCTATAACCTTTCTTGAACGTTGTCCGAGAGGTCCGCAGTAGATCATCCGACCACCAGTTTTCAAAAGAATCAACTGCACAGACAGGTGACAAACAGCCTTTGAAAAGTAGTAGTTCCCCTCCAAAAAAGTCTTTTCAACAAAGAGCGAGATGGGGATAGAATTGAGCATTAAAGCATCTGAAATATTTTTACCTCATCAAACGATTCAAAGATGTCGATACTCGGCTGGTGGATGGTACAAACTATTGTTCTTCCAGTATCAACCACATTCTTAACTGCTCGCATGACAATGGCAGCTGCTCTTGCATCCAAACCAGTGGTAGGCTCATCCATGAAGATGATAGAAGGATTGGAAACAAGCTCTACAGCTATGGTTAACCGTTTACGCTGCTCGGTCGATAAACCACTAACACCAGGTATGCCAACCAACATATCTTTTATGCCATCAAGTTCAATGGTCTCAAGGACTTCATTCACAAATTGCTATGTAACAAGAAACTAATATCAACATCAGAGACTAATAAGTTTTAGTAAAAGAGGGAAGAAAAAGACCATACCTCTTTTGTTTTCAAGTTGATATCAGATGCCAAACGAAGCGAAGCAGAGAAGATTAGAGATTCTTCCACTGTTATTTGAGGAGAATGTATATCAGTTTGTTCACAATAACCAGATATCCTAGCAAATGTTTCTTGAACTTTAGGAAAACCACCAATTTTGATTTCTCCTTCGATATATCCGCTTGTTTTTCGTCCTGCAAGAACATCAAGTAGAGTTGTTTTTCCAGCTCCACTGACACCCATCAATGCTGTGAGGACACCAGGCCTTAAGGCCCCTGTTATATCAGAAAGGAGCTGAAGTTTCTTTTCAGTGAAACCCCTTTCTTTCATTTCCTTGAATCAAAATTAAAAAAAAAAGTGTTTTAAAAACAAGCTCAACAGACAAGCTAATTTGAGTTATAAGAGTCTAAAGAGCTTTACCAATGGCATGTCCACATGATACTGCAAATCTTGAAACACAACTGTTAAAGGTGTGAAAGGTAATGCTATTCTTCCTGTTATTTCAAACAATGGAACCATGAAAAAAAAATCATAAATAAATTCATTTTAATAACAAAAAAAATGGATAATTTGAATATGTGACCTTTGGTGGATTCTATGACGGTCTTAAAAGGACGTTGTCCCACAGAATTAGCTCCACCATTGGATTCTTCACTGTTCTTTGATTGGGAAAGCTTTTCATATGAGATAATAGCACGAGACGATCCAGGAGCTAAATGTTGGATAAAATCATAAAACAAATTTTTTTTTTCATATTAATATGCAATGCCCACTTTGAATTAGAACACAAAACAATAATTGGAAGGTAAAATTATAATTTTAGTCTCTCAAACTTTCGAGTTTTTTGTTAAATAACTTTTAATTTTTTATTTAATGTCCTTAAACTTTTTTTTTTTTTAAATATCTAATGAGATCCTAAACTTTCAAAATTTTGTATCTAATAAGGTTTCAAACTTTTAATTTTATGTGTAATAGGTTATTGACATGGCCTATTTTACACATTTTCTTAAAGCTCGTTAGACACGAAATTCAATTTTATGTATAAAAGCTGAATGATCTATTAGACACAAAATTCAATTTTATGTATAAAAGATTAATTTGTTTTTTTAAAAACAGTTGAATATATGTTAGAAACCTATTAGATACAAAATTTTAAGATTTAAGGACTTATTTGATATTTTCAAGTTGAATGACTTATTAGATACAAAATTAAAAGTTCATGGACTTATTAGAAACTTTTTAAAACTTAAAGATTTATTAGACAAGTTTAGAGGCTAAACTTACAATTTAACGAAAAAATGAACTTACGTTTGAGGAAAGTTAGGGCCAAGACGAATACAATATTGAAAATGAGTGCAAATCCGAACAAGGCTACGAGTGAAATCCAATACATGCTTCGAGGATAATCGAGTCCTCGACTTTGAAGTACTTCATGACCTATTGTAGTGTTCATAGCTTGTACCTATAAAAATTCAACCACAAACAAATCATATACTTGGGGACCAAACCTTTTTTAAAATATCCATGTTCAAGAAAATCTAAAGTTCTAAATGCTATGGTTCATGAATATGCTTAAACATGGATATTTTTGTAGTTCAACATGTCGAGGTTTGATAATTCAAAACATCTAATCTCTTGGTTGAGAATATGTACGTGTCTTAATTGGTCGATGTTGTTAAACAAAAATTAAATCTCGATTCATCTCTTACTTACGTATGCAAAGTTTATAGAAATGAATGTCGATAGAAATGTCAAATGAGGATAAGGAGTTTCACTAAAATGAGCATAACTCAACCGACATCAAGTATGTACTATCAACCTCGACATCATAGTTTTGATTCTGCACCCCACATATTAAAATAAAATAAAATAAAATAAAAAGTCGGACCTTTTGCCACCTTGGAGCAAGAAATTCATTGAGAGAAAGACCAATTTCTCCATAACTAATTGGTGAAACCCAGAAACCCCATTCCAAGCAAGCTGGCATGGAGGCTGCATAATTCCATAAATTTAAAATTAAAAACCAATCTCTGATCTTTATTGAAAAATATTTTTAAAATTATCATTTTGTTTGTTATCTCTCTTTCTTTCTTTTTGTTTTTTTAAGTGAATGATGATTTAACATGTTAATGAGAGTATGAGGTTTTCAAAATTCAAACTCTAATAATGTCATTTTTTTTTCTTTCATATTAATATTGATAGTTACTCCAGTTTGGTAATCAATTGAATTTTTATTTTTTAAAAAATTAAATTTATACATATTACTTTATTTTATACTCACTTTTTATGAATGTTTTAGTCAAATAAAGTTTTAAAAACTAAAAAACAAAAGTCCTATTTGATAACTATTTTATTTTTAGTTTGTTTTTGAAAAGTAAACTTATAAATACTAACTCTACTAATAATTTTTTTTTATCTACTTCTTAAACTATATATTTTCAAAATTCATAGGAAGTTTTGAAAACTAGAAATAGTAATTTTTTTTAACACATTTATATTTTTGAAATATAACTACTAAGAATTGGTTACCTTAAAAAGAGATGAAAATTATTATAAATAAATGGTTGATTAATTAGAATACAAACATAATTTTCAAACATCAAAAACCAAAAATCATCCAAATTATAATTATCCAATAGAGTTGTAGTTTTTAAAATTTGTTATTAATTGTCATTATAATAATTTGGCTATAAACTGAAATGTTTGAGTAGGAGAGTGTTGAAAATACTATATAAATGAATGGTTTGAAGAAAACAAAACAAAATTTTTAAAAATCAAATCATTATCAAACGAATAATATTATTTTCGTTAGGTATTCAATCACATTTCCTTATTTATTATTATTATTTGTCAATAATGAGTTCTATGGAGAAGTGATTAAGAAAATTACTTACGATGTGAGATGATAAATCCACCAAATAACAAAGCAAATAATATTGCAAAATTGCCTACTGTCATGGAAGCAACATTGGTTTGGAAGATCGAAGCTATCATTCTAAACATGGATAATGCTGATAAGTGCACTCCAAACAGAAGAATAAACTGTTGAAAAAACCTAACCCAAAAAATCAAAATCAAATCATAATTAGACACCAAAAACCTAATTAAAGTTCTAATTAATTAAGTCATATACGTTGTAATTAATTAAGACATGAATAAAGTAATTCTATTGCAGTCTATCACTGATATACAGACAATAAAATTTTTCTATATTTATAAATAGTTTGATATTTTTGTTTCTGTTTATAGTAAGCGTATGGGAAACTGACCTGATAGGTTGAGGGGTGAAGCCAATGACATAATAAGTAAGAGAAGTCCATACTAAGGATTCGAGAAGAGAAAGAGGGATCTTCAAAATGGCAGCTGGAATTGCATAGGCCCATGATGGGTAAAACTTAATTTGTTTTTGTTTATAAAAAACTTCAAGTCTTTGAATGGTCATTGCCAATTCTGGAAACCCATCAACAAGTAATAAAATCAGTGCAAAAAATAAAGCTCCCATGTAGTAATTACCATCTTCAACATCAACTTTTTCCATTTCACTTCTTAGAAACACAGTCATTGTCATCAAACCAATTATAAATAGCTGCCCAATAAACAAAACACAACAACAACAAGACCTTGTTAGTTCTTTTCCAATACTAAAAAATAAACTCTTTATATATGTATATGTTTATTTGTCCGGGGTTTCATGTCAAAACTATTTGGCTTTGAGACAATGAAACTTATAGACATCTAATATGATTCAGAACTTATGAAGTCCAAACAGGTATTAAGTCTAAAATTGAGATATGACTTAAGAATGATATACACCTAAAAAGACACCACCTTAAGGGATCTATTGACACAGAATTAAAAGTTTAAGGACCTATTACACATGAATCTATTCTACACATAATTCAAAGTTTAGAGATAATAAATAAATATAAATATCTAAATCTAGAGAATAAAAACTTGTAATTGACTTTTTTTTTTTTTTTTAGAATGCTCTTGAAATCTTAGAACAATTTTCAAAAGCAAAATTGGATCCTTTGAAAACTACCTTCTTTTTTTTTTTTTTTTTTTTTTTTTTTTTTTTTTTTTAGTTTTCAAATTTTAGTTAAAACTAAAAAAAAAATGAATTAGTTAGTTTATAAAATATAGAAAAATAATAGTAAATAATAGATATATACAACAAACGTAGGGTATGGAAATTTGACCTTGACCTTGAAAAAAAATATAGTAATACTTAAGTACAGCTAGCTGGAGTGTACCCATCTTTATGTATGGTCAATCACAAAGAAAAAAAAATATTTTTTTTAAAAAAAGAAACATGGAAACTTATGGTTGGATACTTGGGTCAGCTTGGGATTGCACCCAAATATCTTCTTAATTAAAAAATGAGTTGTTTTCAAATATAGAAAAATGAGCAGAACTATTTACAAATATAAAAAATTTTTACTGTCTATCAATGATAGACAGCGATAAAAGTCTATCACTCAAGCGATAGAATTTCATTATTAATAGAAAAATGAGCAGAACTATTTACAAATATAGAAAATTTTTACTGTCTATCAATGATAGACAGCGATAAAAGTCTATCACTCAAGCGATAGAATTCCATTATTAATAGAAAAATGAGCAGAACTATTTACAAATATAGAAAATTTTTACTGTCTATCAATGATAGACATCGATAAAAGTCTATCACTAAAGCGATAGAATTCCATTGATAGAAATGGTAGATAGCGATAGAATTCTATTGCGATCTGTTGTTGATAAACAGTAAAAAAATTTTATATTTGTAAATAGTTTGATTTTTTTTTTTTAATAGTAATTTTCCTAAAAAAAAAAAATAAGGAGTATATGCCATTACTATATGCGCATGTTTGTCCAAAAATAAAGAAACTTTATTAAAGTAAATTAAAAGGCACTAACCTCGCATGTTTTGAAGACATAAAGAAAGGAATTTCTTTTCATGAGGAGGAGCTCCCTTGATGCACAAGCTTTAAACACTTCCCATTTAGAAGTACAAGAAACTACATCATTTTTTCCTTCCCAACTTTTGGATTTCTCAAAAATTGCTTCTTCATCAACTACTTTCTTCTCTAAATTATTATTATACCTCTTGAACTTCCTACAAAATTCTTCCACTGACACATATGAGTAGGGAATTTCTTCATTGGGATACCAAAATTGTGGTTGATCTTTTCTTGAAATCACTTCTTGGAGAAAATCTGCAACCCCTTTTCTCTTGGGGCATTTGAATCCACAATGCTCGAAGAATTCGAGAACTCGATCACGACGACCGTGGTATACGATCTTTTTTTGCGACATCAAGATCAAATCGTCGAAAAGTTGAAAGGTTTCAGGAGATGGCTGAAGAAGAGAAACAAGAATTGTAGCATTTGTGAAATGAGCCAAATGTTGTAGACAAGAAACAATTTGGAAGGCAGTGGCACTGTCCAATCCATTTGTTATTTCATCCATCAACAAAACTCTGTATGGACCAACCATCATTTCTCCTGCATTTTTTTTTTTTTTTAAATTTCAATAATATTTTATCAACTTTCCTTTATAATAATAATAATAATTGCTAAAAGACCAAAAAAAAAAAAAAAACTTTCAGAAATGTTTCAAAACTATCTAGAAGTGGAAGACGGTTAGAATTTTGAATTGAAATTGAGACTTGAAATAGATGTGTGTGGTGGGTGACGTGAAATAGCGTTGTGGTATTTTTGGGTTCGAGATCACTATTACAATGTTTTAGGTCCCAATATTGGTCAAGTTATTGTGATGGATTTTATAAAATGTCAAGAGTAATATTGTAAGTTTTGATAGAAAATGGGTATTTTTTAAACAAAAGACAAAGTTCAAGAGTATTATTTGTTATTTTATTTTAGCATTTCAAAATTATCCTTGTCTTTCAAAAGTTGCAATATTACACTTACCTTAATTTCATGAAATATTTCGTGACAATGACCTAAAACATGTCCCAATTTCTATTTCAACTCACCGTTGGTCACACTACTGTTTCATGTCCCATTTTTCTTCTATCATTCTAGTGGATTTTTACACTTCAAAGATAGCTAGTTTTGAAACATTTATGAAAAGTCAAGAATAATATTCCAACCTTCGTGATAATAATAACGAAATAAATGGTTACTATTTAATTTGTTACATTGAAAGAAAAAATAAAGTAGTTGGAAAATCTGCAAAATTATCGACTTTACCTGTAGTTAATCTCTTCTTTTGACCTCCTGAAATACCTCTTCTCATAGCATCTCCAACTAGAGTGTCTGCACAAATTTCAAGTCCAAGGATCTGCAATAATGTTATCATTAGAAAAGGAAAATGGAGATTAATGATAACATTAATTATTTGGGCAATATATACTTTTGCAACACCGAGTAGAGGGAAGGGTATATGAATGAATCGACTATACAAATGAGAGAAATTCTGAAGATATGAAAGTACGGTTAAGAAAAATTTGAAAAATAATTAATAGCTATTATGTACTTATACCAATAAGATGCACCTTCCTTTTTCGGTGGCTTAATCACAGTGGCTCCAAAATTAAGCGCAATTCTATGTTGATCGATCTTTTAAAAAAAAAAATCTATGAAGCATGTACATGATATGACATAATGCATATTGAGGTCTCGTGTTGGTATGTGGAATTAGTCTAGATGCAATTACAGATCAAAATAAGGTAGATAGAGTGTTGATATCTTCACTAGATAGAGTGTTGATATCTTCACTCTAAGACGTTGTGTGAGATCAAATTAGATAGCGTGTGACCAAGTCACGTAAGGAATGCAAGAAAATGTCGAGCAATATATGTTTAGACTAATTTAATTTGCCACTTTTATTCAAATATAAGTGTATAAATTCAATAAAACACAATTTTTGTAATTGGAATGAAATTGACTCAGAAAATTTAGGGTTATAAAAGAGAACTGACCTTGAGTATGTAGTCAGTTTGAAGGCTTTGTTTTAGTCCTTCAACAGAAATGGCCTATTTAAAAGCACTTACAATTTTATGCATATAACAAAAAGAATTAAAATATATATATATATATATAAAGGAAAATTTTCACGGATAGAAAAAATGTCAAAGTATTTACAGAAAATAGTAAAAAAAAAAAAACACTGATAGACATTTATAGACTTCTATCCGCATCTATCAGTGATAGACTTCTATCATTTCTATCACTGATAGACTCTGATAAACTTCATCAACGTCTATTACAACTATCTAAAAATTTTGCTATTTTCTGTAAATAATTTCTCTTATTTTTCTATTCTTAAAATTTCTCCATATATAAATACCTTCATGTAAGTATCAACATCAGGATCTGGAATAATTCGTTGTTCCTTCTCCCTTTTACTAACCTTCTTCATCATATCTTCACATTCAGAACCAAACAACCACACAAAATGTTACTAATTCTTCATATTCAGCAACTATTTGCCAATTTCTCATGATTTTACTTTTTGGTCACTTTGATAATTATTGAAATTTTCTCTAATTATTTCATAAAATTTTAAAGTTTATAGTGAGTGGCGAATAAAATATTATCGATCAAAATATATATATATATATATATTTAAATTACAAATTTAATTATAAGATTTTCTCTAATTGTTCATATTAAAAGATTTAAAAAAAATTAAAAAATTATTATAAATATTTTCAAATACAACAAAATGTCACTGTCTATTATCTACTTCATTATAGACAGTGATAGAGGATGATAATCTATCAATGTCTATTACATTTTGCTATATTTAAAAATAGCTTAAAAAAAAATCTATAAGAAACAAAGAACATTACCTGCTCGATTTCCGATACCTTGACACCTGGCTGAAAAATTAAGGGTTTCCCTTACAGTCATCTCAGGAATGTGTAGGTCATATTGGCTTATATATGCACTAATTTTTTGGGGGACAATTTCTTCTAGTTTTTGCCCATTGTAACAAATTTCTCCTGTCATCTTTTTTTTTTGCCAAAAGAAAATTAGCAAAAAAGAAAAAAAAAATTAATTTGATCCATCATCTTTCTAAACTTAAATATTGAAAAATTAAAATGCATTAATTCACCTCTCAACTATACAATTTTTTATAATCAAAACATTTGAAATCAAAATTCAATTAACCCAGATTTTTAATTCTATGAAATTTTAAAACTACAATATTAATTAGGAGTGAAGACCAAAGACCAAAAATCAAATTGATGAACTAGAAACCAACCGAACTAGACTTTGGTTTAAGTGCATACATTAACCACCAATTAATCAAATTTTAATTGCAACAATCTCATAATTAAATTTAAAGTTTAAGGATGTAATTAGTTTAGAGGAAATTAAGGGTTTTGTTTGATAGACAATTTAAAAACAAAATTTAAAAATAAGGGATTCACTAAAAATATAGTAGTATTTCATGTTTTTAGATATGTGTTTGGTAAGAGATTTAAATTTTAAATTCCAATTGAAACATTTTTCCAAAATGTGTTTGATAATATATTTATAAATTACAAGATTAATTATAGTTACTTACTAAATATTAAGTTAAATATGAACTAATACTAATTAATTTATGAAACTATTGTATGTAAAAAAAATGTGTAATTATTATTTTTGTAATATCATATAATATATAATATATAATATATTACATATTTTAATTTAACAAAAATTATTGAGTTTATAACATAAAATGATATATTTGTTAATGTTCTTATATTTTCTAGTATATTTCTGCAATTTAAAATATCAAATCTAAAATATGGATTCACTAAAAAAACATAGAATGTTATTTTCAGAATTTACACGGAACTCAAGAAATCTTAAAATATAAAACAAAATCTAAGTTGCTTACCAAACAGGCCTTAAATTCTACGTTAAATAAAAAAAATACCTTGAGAGATTTGTTAAGATTTCCCGATAAGGCTTTTAGTAGTGTGGTCTTACCGCATCCTGGGGGCCCAAGCAACAAAGTTAACCTGAAACAAACGGCTTGCTTTAAATTCCATTTTTAGCTTATAGTGAATTTAGATCAATTATAAATTTTAAACTTATCATTGGTAATTGACAATTGACATGCACTTCATTATTTGAAGTTGGAGGTTTCAATCCTCCATCCCTACAATTATGTTGTCCTATGAAAATTATCAAACATTGTCGTCCTTCTTTGCTCTCTCCTATTATTGAAATTTTTCTATATATATCGGAATGAGAATGTTCTCACATTTGTTTTTAGACTTATGGAACGAAGCCCACATTTAAAAACATGAAACAACATCATCTTGATCAGTTACAAAAATCAGCTAATGGTGATGACCAACGGAGAACAACATACGACAACCAATAACTAACAAATGAAGAACGAGGGACAAAAAATGTCGGTCAGTGAATGACAACGACAAGGGGGCCAAATGTGTCCTCAGCTGCAACAAACTCGCTCTCTTGCCCTTCTACTTCTTCATTTTTCGAGTTGTTCATCGTCATGTTTGGAGCATTATTGTTCTCTTTCCAAACCTCTACATCTCGACTTTGTTATCATTTTTTTTTATCGATTTCTAGCCACAACAAAAACTCTAAAGTTTAACTCACATGACCTAAACTAACAAAAACTAGCAAAAACTTTAGCTTAGCTCACATTGACTATTTAGAACTATTTTCCTTTACTAAAAATGTCCCTTTTATAACTTTTGATATCAAAAATAGTATTTTATTAGGGTTATTTTTAAAAATAGAAAAGTTAGTCAAACTATTTATAAATACATAAAATTTTTATTATCTATTAGCAATAGACCGTGATAGAATTATATCTCGATAGAATATCTATCGCTGATAGAAAGTAAATTTTTTTATATTTGTAAATAATTTGATATTTTTTCTGTTTATAGTAATTTTTCATCTTATTATCATTATATCCCTTTACTCTTTGAATTATCGCGATATTTGAGAAATAAAAATGTAATTTAAACAGCCACGAACGAGAGAAGATGTTAAAAATAAATAAATAAAATACCTTCCTGGCTTTATGACGCCACTGACATCCTCAATTATATTAATTTTAGCTTCATGGGAGTTTGCACCACAAAACTTGATGATGTCCTGCCAAAATAAGACATATCATTAATATCATTAAAATTTCTGACATTCAAGATCATCGAGAAATTAATGTAATGACGATTTTTAAATGTAATTTTAATGAAAAGTTTAAATTGATTCTCTTCCAATCCTTTAAAATTTTAATTAAAATAATTATATATTTTGCATAATAATTTAACATCTTGATATACTTACAAAAATTTTAAATTTAAATTAATACAATCTAAAATTTAAAAGGTTAAATTAAAATCTTTTTCAAAAGAAATGATTAAACTTGCGAGCCTTTAAACTAAAAAATATAATTTTGAGAGAACAAGATTCTCATTAAAAAAAAAAAAAAAGAAAAAGAAAGTAAGGTATCGCATTCCGATTCTCAAATTTTTTTCACTAAAAAGGCAAAAAAAAAAAAAAAAAAACTGAGGTCCCACAACTTTATTTTATTTATGTTAACTTTCTATTTCAATTTTTCTAAGATACATCGAGTCCAAATTGATTAGTATTATTTTGCTAAAACGAGTATATTTGCCAATCACGAAGTTTGTTGTATGAATTTTCTTATCTCATTTGTACTTAAAAAAGATTGATTAATATTTTGAACTTTTTTATTTGTTTATTCTGTTTTGATCTCAAGAATAATTTTAGTAAACAGAGTATTAAAATTTTGATTTTAGTTACATATATATTTATTCATGCTAATTTATATTTTCAATTCTTTTTTATTTTCATTCTTATTAAATAAATGAATACTTACTATAATTAGGTGAAAATACAATAAACTGATTTCAATTTTTTTATAAAAAAAAAAAAAACAACAACAAATTAAGCCTGGTTTGACAATTACTTGTTTTTTTTAGAATTAAACTTATACTCCTGAGGTTTTTTTAATTATTTAATTTAAGTTAAAATTGGAAAATTAATGAAAGTCGTTTTTAAGTTTTTGTTTTTTATTTATGGAAATAGGCTAATAATTCAAATATTTACTAAAAAGAATCTTGTTTTGAAAAGGTAAATTTCGATTTTAAAAAAGGTCTAATTTAAAATTATGGATGGCTTATAATTTGTTAAAATTAATGGGTAAATCTAGAAGAAAATGAACTAAAAACATAAATAATTGTAACATTTGTCGAAATCCAGATTTCATTTTGTTTTTAAAAGAAAAGTCTCCATCAATAATTCTTTCCCATAATTGTTCAAATGAATGTTTGATATATATATATATATATTTTGTACTTTGATAACTATTTCAGTTTTAATTTTCTATTTTTTAAAATTTATATTTGTTTTCTTTCTATTTTCAATTATAATTTTCATTTTTGTTATAGAAATACTTGAATTTATGGTCACATTCTAAAAACAAAAACAAATTTTTATAATTATTTTTTTTTAATTTTAAAATTTGCTTGATTTTTTTAAAATATCAATAAGATAAACATAAAAACACCAAAATATTGATAAGCATTTAATTTTTAGTTTTTATTAAAAATCAAACTTATAAACACTATTTATCCTTGATTTCTTTCTATTTTTGTTTAGGAGTGTTTTAAAAATCCATACCAAATTTTAAAAACTAAAATAATAGTTCTTAAAAAAAACTTATTTTGTTGATTTTTTTAAAATTGACTAAGTTCATGGTTATGAAATTGTGAAAAAAAATGCAGAATATTTTTAAAAAATTAAATAATTATCAGACAGAACTTAAATAATAATCAAACATGATATTAAAATTAAAAATTAAGATAAAAATTATTTTTTTTTTTTTAAAAAAGGAAAGCTACACTTACAAAAAACATGGTTTGGAGAGAATTCCAAAGCGTTGGAAGAGGTTTCCCTCGAACAACCTCACATTTTGCTTCAATATTCAAATTTTTGTACTTCACTTCCACCGTTGGTAATTTCACACCAACCCTACAATACAATCACAAACAATTACCCTTCATTAATAACAATTAAACATTTTTCGTCTATAATATTTTAATATATATTATGTCTATTTTATTATTATATTTTAAACATTATTTTTAATTACCTCAAATTTTAAATTATATTTTTAATTTATCCACTATCATCTATATACATATAAGTAACGTAAATAGAGTTTAGAACAAAATAGATGATTAAAAAATTCAAGAAAATTACAATTTAGGGAGTTTAATAGACAATTAACACGTATAGATATGACAATTTAATGGTTCCAATTATATATATATATATGAGATAACTATTTTTTTTTAATCTATACAATATTTGAGATATATTCTCATTTGATATTTACGTTTCAGAGTCTTAAATTTTTATTCTTGAACTTTCGAAATTGTTCTATTTTTTTATTCTTAAAACTTTAAATGTTTTTCGTCAAAAGATGATGTGACATTGTAAAGATAACGCCATACAAAACAAAAATTCTTGTCATGTTCTTGTTATCTCTATCCCCTCCCCACATTTGTCTAGCATATCCAACATTGCCCCCCAATATATCGTTGCCCTCTTCATCAAACCTCTCCTTCACATATCTCCTCCTCCTTGACCCATAGAGATATCAAAATAAATTTAAATTTAATTAAATAATTAATGTTAAATTAAAAATTTAGTTTCTATAGTCGGAACAAAGTTAGAATTTAGTTCTTATGATTTTAAAAGTTATAATTTAGTGCTTATGATTTGATAAAGCCTCATAAATAGCTCTTATGGTTTGATAAAACATTCATAAATCGTCTCTATTGTAGGGACTATTTATGAGGATTTGATCAAACTATAGAGACTAAATTCTAATTTTCTTCAAATAATAGGAACCAAATTTGTAATTTAACCATTAATTATATGATAATTAATTAAAAGACTAAATTAAATTTCCATACAAAATCAAAATAATCAACCTTTCAAAACCTTAAAACCAAAACAAAATATGATCATAAATATAAAAATTCAAGATATGAAGCATGGGAAGATGGGGAGAGAAAATGGGCTTACTTGTGGATTCTCTCCATAACTTTTCTTAAAAGCTTTAGATTATCATTCTCAATGTTCTTGACGAGTTTTTGAATAAAGAGATGTCGCTCCAAATCTCCAAGCTTAGTAACATCAACAAGTCTTCTCCCACCTTCTCCTCCGCGGTTGCTGTCGTCGTCGAACAATGACGATCTCAACCGTTCAAACGTCGGCAATCTCTCGACCAACTTCCATAGAGAAGCAATATCTTCAACGTCGCCATCTTCCACCGCTGCGGCCGTCGTGGAGTCACTTTGTTGGCAAAAGCTTCTTCTTGCTGGCTCATTCTCCTGTGTTGTTGGAGCCATATTTTTTGATATAACTGAGATCAATGGCTCCAAGGCTTAGATATATAAAGAAAGAAAGGGAAAGGAATGGGCTAAAAAATTGCAATCTTTTGATTATTGTGTTTAAAATAATTGAGGGATGATGTTTCATGACAAAGAAGAGATGGGTTGCAATTCAATAAAATATACAACTATATCTTTTGAGAGAGAGAGAGAGATTTCTATTTTAATTTATAGAATTATATATGAAACTCTCAACATGTGTTTTTTAGTAGAAAGGAGTGGGGGTTTTGAGGGTAAAATATATTTAGTAGAGGATACCTGGAAGAAAAATATTTAGGTGTTGTCTGAGCTATACTTATTTTTGTGTAGCTCATTAGTTGTCCAATTAAAAACTGTCACGTGACAAGAAAATTTGACTTTTTAAAAACAGTTAAATTATTATTATTTTTGCCATGTGATCAATGAAGGAATTTTAGGGAGATAGTTGTAGCCAAAGGCTACACCTAAATCATTGCCCGACATAGGAGCATGTTGGAACACATGGGTTGTTCAAATGGGTCGTTGCAAATATAGCAATCAAACCCAAAAAGTATTTGTAAATATAACACAATAAAAATAATAATTAATTTGCAGATATAGCAGAAATTAGATTAAGCCCTCGAAATCTATCAGTAATATATTATATTGTTAGTAGGAGTCTATCAATGATAGATTTTGCTATATTTACAATTCTTTAAAAAAAAGTTGTTATACACTTAATTATTAGTCCTAAAAGTGTTACCCATTAGAATTAACGATCTAAAATTAGGATCCACGTTAAAAAAGATAGAGAGATCTTGCCGTCTAAAGATGAAACCTCGAGTTTATATTTCTTCTATTTCAATAAAAAGAAATGAAGCTATACACATTTCTAGCTAAATATTTGTTGGTTAAGATATTATTGTGTTCTCTTACTTTTGAATGTCCAATTTTAGTCTCTATACTTTTAATAAATCTTAAATTTAGTCTCTCAAAGTTAATTTTTGTTGAAATTAGCTAAATAATAACAATAACTTTCATGCAAGAGAATATAATATGTGAATCTATGTTATCAAAATTTAAAGTAAAAATACTAATAGATAATAATTTTTTTAATTAACAGTAAACAAGCCTAGATACTAAATTTAAGATTTATTGAAAGTACAAGAACTAAAATTGAACAAACTTAAGTATAGGGCTAAAATGGTATTTTAACCATATATGTTTTAGTCCATAAATATGTTTAGGTATTTCTGCAATTTAGTCCTTATAATTTGGCCTGTATTTTAACAATTTTCGCAATTATGTACTTTGTTATTAGTGAATATTAAAATTAGCTTACGATAAGTTTACATGGCATGATGTTAATATAGAGTAAAAATTATGCTGCTTAGAGAAAGAAAAATTAAAGTTTAAATTACAAATTTAATCCATAAACGTTAAAATTTGTATCTATTAATTAAGTGGTCCTATGAAATTTTAAATTATAAATTTAGTCCCTAGACCCTGATGTTTATCAACTATTTCAATTAAAAATGAAGCTACATATTTCTAGCTAAATATGTTTGTCCATAAAAATGTTAGGTGTTTCTACCATTTAATTAGCCCATATATACAGTTTGGTCAATATTTTAACAATTTTCACAATTATGCGTATTGGTTAAATTACAAATTTAATCTTCCTAGTTCGTAAAAAATTAGAATTTAGTCATGGTTTATAATTAGAATTTAGGTATGGAGTCTTTTCAAAAATAGAAAAAAAACTAAAACTAATTACACATATAGAAAAAATCAGTGGAAAATAGAAAAGCATGGGCTGAGCTTTTTTCTATATGTGTAATTAGTTTTGTTTTTTTTTCTATACACAACAATTTTCCTTTAGGCATCATGATTTTGTAAAAAAGAAATTTCATAAATAATCTCTACGGTAGCCACTGTTTATGAGAATTTTATGAAACTATAAAACTATTTATGAAAAATCATAGAAACTCAATTATAAATTTTAAAATCATAGAAATTAAAATCTAATTTTCTTTAAATTATAATGACTAAATTTAAAATTTAACCGAAATAAACTATTTATCTTTTAAAAAATTAAAATAATAAATAAGATGATAAAATTTATAAATCTTTCACGTACGTCATTTAATTCCCAAATTAAAATACAAATTTAATTGCATTTCTAATTTCATTAAATAATTTTATTTGATGAACAGCATTATAATTTATAAGCCAAGAAAAATGTGGCTGTTTTTTTTTCTACTATTCTAAATCTGTAACATATGCTCATATGAGTTTGCCATAATTATTTTTTTTTTATTTTTTGTCCTTTCAAATTAACTAAAATTTATATTATACAGACATATCGTAGTTTCATCACACAAAAAAAAAAAAAAAATTGAAAAAGAAGTAAGAAAAATTTGTTATATATAAATTATGATTATACAATTTGATGAAATATTCAAATTTTATTGGCTGACACGGTTTTTAAGACATGCAGTGCATGTATATTATATATATATATTTTTTTTTTGAGAGGAGAAATAAATCGATTATTAATATATAATTTGACAGGACAAATAAATTGATTTTTAGATATATAATAATAATGGGATCTGATGCCCATGTTTACGAATTGATATTTTTATTTAATAAAATGTTAGTTTAATCTACTAAATCCAAAAATTTTTTGCTTGATCTTTAGAACAGAGTTGGACCTTTTTGAATGACATATTGTTCCTTCATTATTTATTCGATTTCTTTTTTCTTAAAAGTGGATTTATGTATTATTTATTTTATTTAGGAATCAAAATATTACCTTTGTTGAAAATGTTATATAAAGAAGTTGAAAGTTTTTGGATGACATCTTATCCCTTCATTATTCATTATTCATTTGATTTTGTTTTCATCGTTTTTTGTCCCTTCATTATTCATTATTCATTATTCATTTGATTTTGTTTTCATCGTTTTTCTTTCAAAATTTAAGGTGTGTTTGAAATAAATTTTCAAGTATTTAATTTAAAAAATAAGTCATTTAAAAAAAAATTGGAGTGTTTGACAATCACTCAAAATAAATTTTGAAGTGTATTTCAAACTGTTTTTACCAAAATAGTTTCAATAAAAATGAATTTTTTGAAAAACACTTTTTTCCCAAATCAATTCAAACGGGCCCTTAGTTACACTATTAGAGATCTTTTTAAAGAGCAGTTTTGGATTATCAAAAGTTGGAATCACGTGCAGAAAGCAACCCTTTACTATAAATTTGAACAAATTTAATTTTTGACATTCTTCCAAACCCGTTGGTCAAATTTCCCTTTTTAAAATGATAATAAGGTTAAAATATCATTTTTGTCACCATACTTTTAAGTTTATTCAGTTTTAGTATCTGTATTTTTTATTACCCAATTTTAGTTCTTGTACTTTCAATAAATTTTAAATTTAGTCCCCCAATGCTAATTTATTATTGATTTTCTAAATTTTTTTTGTTATCTATAACATTTTTACTATAAATTTTGAAGACATATTCACATATATTTATTTTCTTGCATGAAAGTTATCATTGTTATTTAATCAATTTCAGTAAAAATTAACTAAATTTAAGATTTATTGAAAGTATGAGAACTAAAATTGGATAATTAAAAGTATAAAGACTAAAATTGAACGAACTTTAAAGTATGGGTACCAAATAATATTTTAACCTTTACTTTAATTTCTATTTTTCATTGAAAGGGCCAAATTTGAAAAATATGAAATGTAGGCATTCACAGCCCACAGGCACATTGCATGCCATTGTTGTTTTTAATATTCTACATATCATACAAATTTGGTTGAAATAAAAATCAAATGATTAGATGTAAGTATTCAAAACTTGACTTGGTTTTTTAAAACATTATTAGAAAGCAAACAATAAAACATAGAAATTTATGGATAGAAGTAACATTTAAAAGCCATAAAAACTAAAAGCAAAAAATCAAATAAGATTGTTTAATGGGACTTTTAGGAAAATTAAATGAGAAGTCAAAATTATAGTTTTGATTTTCTTTAATATAGAATAAAAGGTAATTGTAATGGGTAGCAATTTTAAGACTAAGAATTAAATGTATATAACAAAATCTATCATGATATACTTTATTATTGATAAGCTCCTGTCAGCGATATAGTTAATTATTGATAGACTCTTAAGTCCTAAAGCTAAATCTAAATTTGGTTATATTTACAAATTCTTTTACACTGTGTTATATCTACTGATATTTTGGACTTGATTGTTATATTCGCAACGGCCTCCTAAAATAAAGGGTTGTTTTCAAATATAAAAAAAAATGAGCTAAAACATTAACAAGTATAGAAAATTTTCATTGTCTATACCACAATATATCACTAATAGACCGTAAAATTATTTTATATTTATAAATAGTTAGATATTTTTTCTATTTATAATAATTTCTCAAAAATAAATTCAAAATTAAAATTTGATTGCATTTGGTATTTTCTAATAATTAAAACAGTTTTATTGGGCATCACGTAGGATATGGACATCCCATGCGTCAACAAAATGACAAGGAATTTGATCATTCTTTTTTTTCTTTCTTTGAAAAAAAATCAATAAAAAAAATCATTTTGATTCTAAATTTATTAAGTCGTATCAACTTAAATTCTAAACTTTTTCTTTCCGTCAAATTAGACCTTAAACGTAAATAATTGTTTACTCTCAGTTCAATTTTTATTAATTTTAACAATAATAATAATAAAAAAGTGCAAAATCTCTTTAAATTTTAGTTTTAACATCATTATCATTAACACAACGGTAAAGTAATTCTTAGATAAATATGGGCAAATGATTTGCATTACTTAGCAAATAAAAATAAATAAACATTAGATATACAGTATGGACTATTTATAAAAAATTTATCAATACATATATACTATTTATGAAATTTTATCAAACCATAAGAATTAAATTCCGACTTTTAAAACCAGAGGGACTAAATTATAATTTTCTCCAAAATAATTCACTTAAAAAAAATCAAAAGCGCATTACAGACACAATTGGAAAATAATTAAGGCTTATTAAAACAGAAACTTATAGTTTTCTCAATAAATATTATAAAAGAGTTACTAATATTATTTTTTTAGAGAAGAAAAAAGAGTTACTAATATTATAAAATAAAATTATGAGGTGAGGAAGAAATGGCATGAGATGACACAACTTGAAAAAGCCTCTGGAAGTTGATGGCTACAGCATGAAGCATGATATATATTTCTAATAAACTTTGCATACTCAATTCTAGAGGTCAATAACTTGTTGAACCATTATTTTTTCTTTTAAAAAAATTAGCGCAATAAATATAGATATGGAGATTTAAAACTCCGACTTTAGAAGAGGAGCATTACTTACTTTGATTATGATTAGTGTATGTTAGTATAAAAGTAAAGGTCTGGCATAAATTTATTGGAATAAAAACTAAAGTCAAAAGACGTATTTAAAATTTTGAGAAAATAATTTCAACTTTAATGTAAGGACCCGACTTTTCTAGGCTTCTCTAAGTGTTTGATTGCTGCCAGGACTTTTGTAAAGTAAGAGCTCTATAAATTTTCAAGATTATTTACGACGAATTAAGATCTCAATGGACTCATAAGAGATAATGAAATTGAGAAACGATCCTTTTAGTTCAACGACATATAAAGGTGAAGATTCAAATCTCTAACCTTTTGGTCGATGATATATCTTAACTAGTTGAACTATGTTTAGGTTGGCAAAAATAATCCAACTATTAAAGAGAGAATCATATATTTAGCCTTTTTATTTGCTACCCAGGAAAGTTAGAAGATTGGTTTGTTCATCTCTTCTGGAAGTTTAATCTTCCAATACAAAATCCAAAAAGACAAGCAAATACAATAGGCAAGAGGATGAGAATGAACCTCACAAGAGGAAGTTGATTGTTGTGAAACCCAAAATAATCTCTCAAGAAAGTTGATACTGTTGTTGTTCTTTCTCCAAACACCACCATTGCCTTGTCTATATCTCCATATTGTGAAGTTAGCAAGCAATTCAAAGTCCATGATGTTGGGATCATATAATAAAACCATATCCACCAACTTGGAATTCTCTGCATAAAGAAGGAAAAATTTTGATCCAAGGGTTAAATCTTATGGTAACACATATATTTACTCTTGGATAGCTTTTATGCTCTTTTGTTATCTGGTTAATAGGCTACACTTAATATATCTTTAGCCCCTTTCTCTTTTAGATCTATATTCTATTCAAACCTTAAACTTTAGTGCAAGTGTTCATCTATGGATATCTATTAACATCTAAAAATTTTAGTCATTATCATTAAATTTTTGTTAAACATTTACATGTCAGTGCCTGGACTTGTGCTGTCAGTCATATGGATCAGATGATTTAGATCTATTACCACAATTCTATAATAAGACACAAAAATTTAAGAATAAGAGTTAAAATGGATAATTTTGAATGAAAGCTCATGGAATAAGATCTAAAACACTAGTAAAAATAAGTACTAAAGTATAATAAATGTGAAAATTTAGAAACAAAAATAAGATTAAACCCAAATTTTTATATAGAATTTAGTCTTTGTACTTTAAAAGTTAAATTTTAGTTTCTATACTTCAAAGATATTATAGCTTCAGTCCCTTTCTGTTTAAAGTTGGTATTTGATTTATTCTCAGACTCTCAATCACATAGAAGGAAAGCAAACTCATTTTATTCAAAATAAACATCAAACAGGAACTTCTATTCCTTCCTCAGTCAGAAATGGCTTACCGGTTTCGGAACGAGAAAGCCAGCAAAGAGATTGAACATGACGTAGAAAGCAGAGGACAAAATGGTAGCAATATGATAGTTTGGGGTGATGGTCACAAGCAGCAACCCAAGATTTTTGAAATAGAGAAGTGCACAGAACATTGAGTAGAAACACCAAAATATTTTCCATCCAGAGCCATAGAATCCAATCATTGGATAAGTGATAATTACATAGATAGCTGCTTGTACAAATATGTAGGGAACCTCAATAATCACCTGCAGAGTTGGAATAAAGTTTTTGAAGTTTAAAAGCTAAACTCATGAGAGGACTTCATAGCATAGAGCTTCAAGACATTAAGAAAAATAAAACATTGAGCAGATTTGAGTTGTGTAAGGCCACTTTCTTTACTACTTAGAGGGTTCTTGGGACGAAGTACGAAGTTTAACCTGTTTTAATAATGTGTCTCAATGTCTAGGAGTATACACATACCATTTATTTTATATACAATTGGAGCTTGGTTTTTTGTTTGGCCTCACTTTAATACTTTCATTTTTCTTTTATTGTAGGTTTATATTATAAAGATCGAAAAAAGTTGAGATGAATATATACCTGTGCAAGTGAATAAGCCCATGAGGAATACATTCCGGCAAACCTTTCCCTGTACATGACAGTTCTTTCCCTTGATATATTAGGAAAGACTGATGAGCAATTGTAGATGCCGAGGAAAATGACACTAGAGTACATTACGCCGAAGTTGTTGAATAAGTTCTGTTGGTTTTCTCTTCAGACATGGATACAGAAACAAGATAAAATGTTGCACATACGGGTGAGCCTCCTAATTATATTTTGAAAACTGAAATGGAATGGCTCCACAAGCTTTCACATTAGGAAAGTTAGACATTGCACAAATGCATAAAATACTTACAGCTTTTTTCCGTGCTTCCAAAATAGTATCCCAAAAATCAAAGATGATGCAACAGTATGCAAGATACGCAGCAAGTTATAGTGAGGATTCCTCCAATAAGACAAGTTTTGTTTCCAAAGGCAAGCCCCAAATTGTCTCACGAAATTTTGTGCAAAGATATTCGAAAAGTGCAAATCTCTCGAACCAGGAGGTGGAACACTCAACTGCTTAACAAGTTCTTTGTTGTTCCTGCAGAACAAGAATGGTTGAAAAGCTAGCTTTATGTTTTTCTTCCTAAAAGTCCATAAATCTCATATTCAATACCCAATAAATTAGCTTCTTATTTGCTTGTCTAAAGAAGATTTAATTAAAAAAAAAAAAACTTATGTACTCGGATTAAATTAAAAAAAATGTAGAGCTTAACTCACTCATATAGAGCAGAGTTCTTATACACTTGAGCAAAATCTATGCCAAGTTTAGCTTCTGCAGCTGAGGAGGTAACCTCTAGCATCCAAGTTGCAGGATTGTAGTTTTCCCTAATCTTTGAAACCCCAGGAACATGCTGTATTAATAAAAATGAAATGTTTAGAAACAAAGAAAATGCAATATATGACACAAGCAGCATTGCTAATTGCAGAGCAGACTGACCTCAAAATATTCTATGACCTTGCTTGAATCATGTCCCAATGGTCCATAATAGATCATATGACCACCAGTTTTCAGAAGAATCAACTGCATAGAAAACCGGAACAGCCTAAATTGAGTCCATGTTCAAAATACGTTTTATGCTTCCTTAACAAAAATTTAACGAGAGTAAGCATGTACAGGTTAGTGCTTTTTAGAAGTTGTTTTCCCTTGTTTGTTTTTATGAATGCTACCTCTTAAACGTTTGGACCTGTGATTGTAGTTTTGACTTTTTTGTTTGAACAAGCTACTTGATAATAGTTGTTGTAAACAATTTCAAAACAAAAACATAAATCAGTTTTGAAAAAAACCTCCAAAATAATCCATAATATTGTAAAAGAAAATCAAAATCAAATTTTTTCCTTCCCATCTTGTCAACATAAACTAAACAAATTTGTTTGTCTCATTTACTTAAATGTCTACAAACGCCTCATGTCAGAGCAAAGCATTACAGCAAAGAGTAAGAGTTTTACCTCATCAAATGATTCAAAGATGTCAATACTTGGCTGATGGATGGTACAAACTATCGTTCTTCCAGTATCAGCCACATTCTTGACTGCCCGCATGACAATTGCAGCTGCTCTTGCATCTAAACCAGTGGTAGGCTCATCCATGAAAATGATAGAGGGGTTGGAAACAAGCTCCACAGCTATGGTTAGCCGTTTACGCTGCTCGGTTGATAGACCACTAACACCAGGTATGCCAACTAAGGAATCCTTTATGCTATCAAGTTCGATGGTCTCAAGGACTTCATTCACAAATTGCTATAAAACAAGAAACTAATGTCAATTTAAATAACATGTTATCCTTGGTGATTACAATCAATAGCCATTTAAATTTTAGCTTAAGAGAGAAACAACAGAAAACCATACTGCTTTTGTTTTTGAGTCAATGTTAGGTGCCAAACGGAGCCAAGCAGAGAAAATCAAAGATTCTTCCACTGTTATTTGTGAAGAATGTATATCAGTTTGCTCACAGTAACCAGAGATCCTAGCAAATGTTTCTTGAACTTTCGGAAAACCACCAATTTTGATTTCTCCTTCGACGTATCCGCTTGTTTTTCTTCCTGCAAGAACATCAAGCAAAGTTGTTTTCCCAGCTCCACTGACACCCATCAGTGCTGTGAGTATGCCAGGCCTTAAAGCCCCTGTAATATCAGAAAGAAGCTGGAGTTTCTTCTGGGTAAAACCCCTCTCTCTCATTCCCTGGGATCCAAAGAAAAAGTTAACTGTGATAACAATGGCCTTCAGTGCTTCAACCATAAAAATGCAGCTTATGCTTATCTGAGAAACTATTCTCAAAACAATTCGCCACACTTTCCAGAACAAAAATTGAGTAAAACAACTAATCACAAGTCTTAAAAAAAAAAAAAAAAAAAAAAGTTAACAAGCTAATGTAATAATAGTTAAAGAGTATTGAGACTATTACCGATGGCATGTCCACATAATACTGCAAATGTTGAAACACTACTGTTAAAGGTGTGAAAGGCAATGCTATTCCGCCTGATTTTTTGAAGCAACAAGATCATGCAAAAGAATCAAAAGGAAAACCCATCAATAAATGTATATAACGATAACAATTGCAGAATTCAGATTATGTTACCTTTGGTCGATTCTATGGAGGTCTTAGGAGAAGAAGGAGGGTTTTGGACAGAATTAGCACCGCCATTGCAGTTTGATTGTGAGAGCTTTTCATATGATATAATAGCAGGGGAAGATCCAGGAGCTGAATGTAGAATGAAATTGAAAAATGTTGATGAATCTTTGCAGTAAGAACTTCAAATTAGAACTTGAAAGAAGGAAAAAAAAAATATGGAACTTGCCGTTGAGGAAAGTAAGAGCGAAGGCGAATCCAACATTGAAAATGATAGCAAATCCAAACAAAGCTGCGAGTGAAATCCAGTAGAAGTATTGATGATAATCAAGTCCTCGACTTTGAAGAATTACATGCCCTATCGTACTGTTCGTACCTTGCATCTACACAACCAAACAACTCGGCTCATCGTTAGAAATAGCAAATAATAATAATAATGAGAGAAATAAAATAAAAATTCAAATAGCATTTTTTTAATTATTATAATGACTCGTCTCAGTCCATCTCGGTCAAGATCAATATCGATACTCAAATAAATACTTTAACGTTCTTTTAATATCACATTCAATTACCAATTTTTCAGACTTCCTCAATAGAATCTCGATCAGAATTGAATAAAAATAAAAAAAAATGTTGGTTAATTTTCTTATGAAAAGGAAGAATGGTTCATTAAAACAAAATGAAAAGAAAAAAAAGAAAAAAACAAACAAATTTTTTAAAAGAAAATGAAAAAAAATCAGAAATGAGAAGGAAGAAAATGCAAATAACCTAATTTTTTTTTTTCCATTTAGTTTCTAGTGGTGATGTTTCTATTTATTTAAAGTTTATAGAAATGTGACTATTTATTCAAAATTTAGAGTTTTAATCCCAAAAAAAAATTAATGTTAAATTTGATTCACTAGGCTGAATATATATTTCTTCCTAAATTATGTTGTAAATAAACCTAATATAAACTCTTTTTTTAACTATAAGATTAAGAAATAATGGTAAGAGCCTTTTCTTATATATTATATGAATAGAATGGCACACCTTTTGCCATCTTGGAGCAAGAAATTCATTGATAGAAAGGCCAATTTCTCCATAACTAATTGGTGAAAGCCAAAATCCCCATCGCAACCAAGGTGACATTGAGGCTGCAAAATTCCAAAATAATAATAATAATAGTAGGAATAATAATGAGAGTTGTTTTCAAATATAACAAAATGAGTCAAATTATTTATAAATATAGCAAATTTTCATTGTCTATCAATGATAGGTGTCCTTCATAAATAGATCGTGATAGATGATAGGAGTCTATTATTATCTATCATGGATAGACGATGACATTTTTTGCTATATTTAATTTGAAAATATTTTCAGCAGTTTTCTATTTAAAATAATTACCGTGATAATAATAAATACGATTATTAACTTAAATGTGTAAGTTTAGTGGTGATTTAACAATAATATTTTAGGTAAATTGTAAAAATCACCCCTAAAAATATGGTGGTAGTTGTAATTAATACCTTCAAACTTAGACAAGCATTAAAATTGAACCTCCAAACTTACATAATGGTAGAAATTGTAACAATTGTGTAAGTTTGAGGGTTCAATTTTTATAATTTGAGGGTAATTTCTACAAATATTATAAATTTGAGAGTCTATTTTAACATTTGTAGAAGTTTGCGAATCCAATTTTTATCATTAAAAGTTTGAGATCTAATTACAACCACCATCATACTTCTGCGGTGGTTTTTGCAATTTGTCCTAATATTTTTAAATGGTAGGAAGCTCTAAATTTAATAAAACTTCTCGTTGTGTTATTTTTTTGTAATTAATATGGATAGTTTAATTTAGACCATACTTGATAGTTGGCATTTGATTTTGGTTTTCAAATTTCGAAAATTAAGGTGCTATTAATGATTTTTTGATTTTTCTTTTAGTTTTAAAATTTAAGCTTCCAAACATTACTTCCACTTATAAGTTTCTATGATTTGTTATTTATTTTAACTCGTGTTTTCAAATATCAAAGTTAAGTTCTTTTAATTTTTAAAAACTCGTTTAATTTTCTTTTTAGAATCTAACTAAGAATTCTAGTATTTTTAAGATAGATAAAAATTATAATATAGAAATTGAGAGAAAACAAGAACAAGTTTTGAAAATAGAAAATTAAAAATAAAATCGTTATCAAATAGAGTCTAAGCTTATAAAACACCACTTTCATCAATGAGTTTTTTTTTTTTTTTACTTTCTACCAATATTTTCAAAATTCAAACCAAGTTTTGAAAAGTATATATATAGTTTTTAAATGCAGAGGATACAAGCATATATAATCTTAAAAATTAAAATTGTTATCAAACAGAACATTACTTGTATAAGGGTTGTCTCTTGTGATAATTTATGTAAGATGAGTTGAATGAAGTGATTTAGAGAAACTTACGATGAGTGATGATGAAACCACCAAATATCATGATTTGTAATATTATAAAACTGCTGAGTGTAAGAGCAACAACGTGCTGACTCACTAAAGCTATCATTCGAAACATCGATAATGAAGATACGTGCACCGCAAATAACACAAGAAAATGTCGAAAGAACCTAAGAAATAAATATCAATATGTTAACTTTATTTATTTATTTATTGTCATGAATCAAAGTGTTAAACTTAATACCAAATTGTCATATGAGCATAACTAATCAACGGACAAAAATTTGTGCTATTAATCTTAAGCTCGAGAAAAAAAAAAACTTAACACCAAACCAGAAGGCTGAAAGTCAAACATATAGGGCTTCTGAAATTAAATGTTGACTATTTATTATATAAAAATAGAAGAACAAAAAATTAATAATGTCTTACTTTTTTTTTTAAGTACACTTACTTTATTATTAGGTTAAATTTAGTAAAGTTTCTAATTCTATTATTAAGTGTGAGCAAACATATCAATATAATTGTTTTATCTTGTATCATGAAAAGTTTAAAGACGTGTGAGTTTAAGGACTAAATTCTAAATTTCAAATCATAAGGACTAAATTCTAATTATAAATAATATGGACTAAATTGTAATTACTTTCTCCAAACCGTAGGGACTAAATTTGTAATTTAACAAAAAAAAAGTAGTTTTTGTTTTCAGAACTCGACTAAGAGTACTTGAAAAACCATACTTGATCTTTAAGAAATATGAAAATGAACCATGCATAAATTTCAATTAACGAGAAAGAAACAGTTATCAAACGGAGTCTAAATAATTACCCATAACGAGAGGAAGTTGAAGGGTGAAAAAACTAACCTGGAGACCTCCGGGGTGTAACCGATGACATAATAAGTAAGAGAAGTCCATACTAAGGATTGAACAAGTGAAAGAGGGAGCTTCAAAATGGCAGCTGGAATTACATAAGCCCAAGCTGGATAAAATAGTAATTCTTTCTGTTTGTAGACAACTTGAAGTCTTTGAATTGTCAATGACAATTCTGGTAATGCATCAACAAGTAATATAATGAGAGAATAAAATAAGGCTCCCATGTAGTAATTTCCATGTTGAAGATCTATTTTCATTTCAGTTCTTATAAACACTGTCATGGTGATTGAAGCAATGAAGAATAGCTGTTCAAAGAAACACAATATTAGCAATTTTTTTACCACAAAATATGCTTTTGTACACACATATATATGACTGTAAACAGAAAAAATAACAAACTATTTACAAATATAGAAAACTTTCACTGTCTCGTGGTCTATCGTTGATAGCCAAAGTTTTTCTATATTTGTAAAGGCAAATTTTCACCGATAAAAAATATGTCAAACTATTTATAAAAAAGTAGCAAAAACAACACGGATAAACATTGATAGACTTTATCCGTGATAGATTTCTATCACTGATAGACCTTGATAGACTTCTATCAACGCCTATCAACTATCTAAAAAGTTTGTTATTTTGTGTAAATAGTTTCCCTTATTTTTCTATTTTTAAAATTCTTCTTTTGTAAATGGTTTTGCTAATTTTTCTATATTTATGAAAACAACTCTCTCTATATATTAAAAACACTTTAAAATGTTGTGGAAAAATATATACTTAACTAGTTTTTTTTTTTTTTTTTTTTTTTTTTTTTTTTTTTTTTTTTTTTTTTGATCTAGTTAAAATTAAACAAAATGCTTCCTTTATGTACAAGAATTTTAGGTTTAATTTTTAGGTTTTAGAAACTAAGTGGGAAAAAACTATATATGTATATATACACACATATATATTAACCTTTTGTTTATTTAGTTTTTCTTGTATATAATTTTTAACTAAACAATTTTGTAGTTTTAAACAAGTTTTAAGGATTCATTTTTCTAGTAATCAAATTATAGTTTAGATTTTAAAAATTAGGATAAGATTAACTAGAAATTTTACGAATAACATAAAAAAAATATGATTATTACCAATAGAAAAAACAATAACAGAAAGTTTATTAAACCAACAATACTAAATTCAAGGTAAAAAAAAAAAAAAAGTCATTTTCGTCCCTTAATAATTTAATTTGAATTTCATAACATTTTAGTTCATGTACTAAATTTAGTCTCGGTATTTGTTTTATAAATTTTAATTAAGTCTGGCCTACAAAGTTAATTTTTATCGAATTGATCAATTAAAAAATAATATATGTGAATATATTTCCAAAATTCATATAAGATAGGAGTGTTTTTTTTCCCACTAAATATCTAGGCCAACTTGTATGCATATATCGACTAGTCTCACAAAACAACCCACTTAATTCAACAATATTTTGATGCTAAGAAAAGTCATAATTAAATAATAAATTTATGTAGGTCAACTATTATTTCTAAGCTCGTAGTTTTATTATACCCACAACACTTATTAATCGTTAGGCCAACTCATAAATGATTAGACGAAGTGTTTTTAGACAAATATCAACAATAAACTAACCGTATATATATTGTGAGCTATTTTTAAGACTTATTAAAAATACACAAGAACCCAATTTAAGTATTTTGAAAGTACGTAAACTAAAATAAAATCAAACTCGAACTATATAAATGGAATTAAAAGCACTAACCTGGCTTGTTTTGAAGACATAAACAAATGAATTTCTTCTCATGAGGAGGAATTCCCTTGATGCACAAGCTTTAGACACTTGCCATTTAGAAACACTATTCTTCCCATTCAAGAAAACACCATTATTTTTGGAATATTCTTCTTGTTCATCAAAAGGTTTCAAAGTCTCCTCTTCCATCTTTCTTCCTAAATTATTCCAACACTTGAACTTTCTACTAAATGTGTCAATAGAAATATATGCATAAGGAGTTTGCTTACAATACCAAAACTGTGGTTGATCTTTTTTGGAAATCACTTCTTGAAGAAAATCTGCAATGCTTTTCCTTTTGGGGCATTTGAATCCACAATGCTCGAAGAATTCGAGAACTCGATCACGACGACCTTGATATACGATCTTTTTTTTGCGCCATCAAGATTAAATCGTCGAAAAGTCGAAAGGTTTCTAGATCTGGTTGAAGAAGAGAGACAAGTATTGTAGCATCTGTAAGATGAGCTAGATTTTGAAGGCAAGAAACAATTTGGAAGGCAGTGGAACTGTCCAATCCATTTGTTATTTCATCCATGAACAAAGCTCTGTTTGGACCAACCATCATTTCCCCTGCATTATTTTTTTTTTTCAGTTCAATCATTTACCTTTTATTTTATTTCATTGGAAGAAGAAAAGAAGTACGTTAAACTGAGTTTAACCTCTAAATATTGAGGAGGTGCTTGGAGCGCTAAGTTGATTATAATAGTCAGTAGATTATAATAGTTTATAGATTATAAAAGTTTAAGTTTGAGGTGTAGATTATTTTAGTCTAAGTTATAATATTTTGTATTTGGGGTGTACGCTATTTTAGTCTGAATAAAAAATAGTAAAGACGATAACAAAGAAAGAAAAGAGGATGAGTAGGAAATAGTAAACATTATAACAAGAGATTTGAAATAATAATATTGTAGTTAATTGTAGGTTATAATAGTTGGAAACATCAACTATTATAATTGGAACCCCAAACATGGTTAAATAGCTCACTCCACCTACTTGAAGCTGAGGCCTAAGCACCCCTTGAGGTTTGCTTGTCTATTTGATAATTCTTGAACTTTCAAAAGTGTCTAATATAGTCAATTTAAAAATATTTAATAGATCCCTGAACTTTCAATTTTGTGTATAGTAGATTAGTATAGTTTTTTTTTATATCTGTGAGTGTCCGGGCTAGCTTACATGCACCTCGACTAATCTCACACGACAACCCTGTTGACCCTAGAAAATTTGTAGGATATTAAATTCTAGGTCGGTGGCCACCATGGATTGAACCGATGACCCCGCACTCTCAGATGCGGTGCATTCGGCGGCATGATATATATACACGTTTTTTAAAAATTATTAATTGATGTACTACCATGTAAACTTGGATTATGTCGAGCCGAACGCCCTATATAATGCTATGTTTGATACTAAATATTTTGTTTTTAATTTTGTAAATGTTTGAAATTTATGTTCGATTTTCTCACCATTTCTTTTCGGGTGGTTTTCACTTTTGTGGAAGAAATGTTTGAATATTTAAAAATTTATTAATTTATTAATACACAATAATACAATATTGAAAGTTTATGAATTTAGTAGGTGCTTTTCAAAACGACACAAAATTAAAAATTTGAAAATCTATAAGAATGGATTTCAAAATTTAAGGACAGACAAAATTTGTTATTTAATCAAATAAAAAGCATACATATCTCAAAGTTTGTAAAATGTGGGGGTGCATCTCAAACTCAACAACAAATATATATATATATATATACATACATATATATATATATATATACATACATATATATATATATATATCATTTTCTATTTCTAAAAGGTTTTTTTTTTTTTTTAATGATGTAACCAATAACCCTACGATTTTTCAAAATTGAAGAACTTTTTGAAAAAATAAAATTATTCTTAATTTGGAAATAATTGGTCTATGTATTTTGTACATTACCTGTAGTTAATCTTTTCTTTTGACCACCTGAAATACCTCTTCTCATGGCATCTCCTACTAAGGTGTCAGCACAAATATCTAATCCAAGTATCTGAGAACATCGAAAAAAATTATTGTAAATTTTTCTTGACTTTATGAATTAAAAAGTATAGATAAATTATATAGTAAAATAAGTCAACTTATTTATAAAGATACTAAAATATCGATATTTATCAGTGATAGATATTGAGACGGGTAACATTTTGCTATATTTAAAAATATTTCCACCAGTTTTGTCATTTAAGACAATTATCTTCCTGAATTAAACTTTTATTTTTAAAATCTCCCTGCTAAACTCAATAAATTAAATAAATGGTGCAATTAGTAACCGTTATGTGTTGGATGCTAAACTTAAATAAATGACGATATGGAAATTTTTGTAATTGTTTATTTTTGTGGCTATGTTTGAATGTTTAATTTGACTATATTTCAATAGAAATATATTTGGGGTGCAGCCCCATTTCATTCAACTATAAGGAGAAAAAATATTTGTAAAATATCTTTATTTGAAGAAAAAAATTTGAACACACGACAAAAATTGTATTTTCATACTTGAGTAGGTTGCACAAAGATGAATGCTTGGAATGCATCAAAATATCTTTTTTTATATATATCATTTAGCTAATTGACTTTATGCATGTGTTTAGGTGTGAGTTTAGAAATGTTCAAACCGAATTATTTAGACCCTTTTTTTTTGTAACTATTTGGTTTTTTATTTTTAGTTTTTGAAAATTAAACTTGCAAACACCCCCTTCATCCTTAATTTCTTGTTTTCTTATCTACTTTTTACCCATATTTTAAAAAATCAAACCAAAATTTGAAAACTAAAAAAAAAAAAAAGTAGTTTTAAAAACTTGTTTTTATTTTTAGAATTTGATTAAGAATTGAACTCTTGTATTCCAGAAAGATACAAATCATTGTAAGAAATGTGAGAAAATAGACTTAATTTTTAAAAATAAAAAAACTTAAAAACGAAATAGTTACTAAAGGGAGCCTTAAATATTTTATTGAAGAGGGGATTAAATTTTTCTATCCCCGGTTTGGAGCCCATAGATTTAGAAAGATTTTTAAAAAAAATTAAAGAATTTGTATTAATTTAGGTTTGAAATCATATTTTCTAAGAAAAAATTTCCATCCTAAATCGATCGGATTTAGAAGGATTTTAAACTTAAATTTTATTTTTCCAATTTTACCCTACAATAATATGTTTTATATAGACACATTAAACTTAGTGTATAGGCCTCTTATGTTAATTTACTTTCTTCTATATTCAAGCAACATCCATTATATTCAACCAAATTCAAGCTAGATTTCTATTTTTTTTTTTTTTTTGTCCACTTTATCTTGTCTTTTAACTTATAATAATAATTTCAATATTATTCAATAAAAGAATAGAATTGACCTTGAGTATGTAGTCAGTTTGAAGACTTTGTTTTAATCCTTCAATAGAAATTGCCTGTTTAAAATAACATAAAAAGATAATTAAATAAAGAAAAATGGTAATAATAGGCAATGAAAAGGAAAATATTCTTAATTTTTAATTTATTTTTTTTACCTTCATGTAAGTATCAATATCAGGATTTGGAATGATCCCTTGTTCCTTCTCCTTTTTATTAACCTCTTTCATAATATCTTCATTGCAAGAACAAATTACCACCAAAAAAAATGTTATTAATATATTTTTTAAAATAAGCATTATTGAAATTTGGAGAATAAGATTTGGAATGTTTTCTTTCAATTCATGTTTCTTGTTTATAATGTTTTAGGAGATAACATTATTTTTGGTAATATATATCTTGTTTCTAAAAAATTATTGTTTTCTAAATTTTCTAAATTAGCCATAAAGTGGTAACTCATGACTTTTTCCTTAAAAAAAAAAAAAAAATAGGAAAATTTTTAAAAATAAAAAAATAAAAAAAACTATTTATACAAAATAGCAAAATTTTTAGATAGTTGTGATAGACGCTGATAAAAGTCTATTAAGGTCTATCGGCGATAGAAATGATAGAAGTCAATCAATGTCTATCAGTGTTTTTTTTTTTTTTTTTTGTTATTTTCTCAATTTCTTAAGAGTTATAAATATGTAAGAAATTTGCTAGACACACAGTTGAAAATATATGAAAGTTCAGGAACTTTATTAGATACTTTTAAAAGTTCAGGAATAAAATAAATAGAAATTAAAAAGTTCATACACTAAACTTATAATTTAACTTAAAGTTAGATACGAAAGCTCACCTGCTCGACTTCCAATGCCTTGACACCTCGCCGAAAAATCTAGGGTTTCCCTCACAGTTATTTGAGGAATATGTAGGTCATGCTGACTAACATATGCTGAAGTTTTTTGGGGGACAAATTCTTCAAGTTTATGTCCATTGTAACAAATTTCTCCACTAAACTTTTGGATGAAAAAAGAGATTAAATAAAATCAACAAAAAAAAGACATTAAAAAAAGGGTTAATTATTATCAACTTTGTCTCTATATATTTAAGTTTAAATTTAAAAAAAAAAAAAAAATACCTTGAGAGATTTGTTAAGATTTCCAGAGAGGGCCTTCAGTAGTGTGGTCTTCCCACACCCTGGAGGACCAAGTAGCAAAGTTAACCTGAAATTAAATAAATATTGTCCAAATTTGAAAATTTTTCATTTTGGCACTCTTTTATTTAGTTTAGTCTGCTGAGTCTTGGCAAAATATTAGAATTGCATTTGTCCTATATCGAAAAATTTCAAGAAAGTGATGGTCTACACCTTTGGTTTCAAATGTAATCGTCCCAATCAAAAATATTTTAAGCTTAGGTGTGCTAACTCTAGTTAAAATTTCATTTTGTATTCTCTAGTTTGAGAGTGGGAAAAAGGGGTGTAAACAGTATAAAAGCTTTGAGAGAGTGCTCTTGTAATTGGGATCGAGAGGAGAGATAATTATTTTGTATGATTGTAATAATTTTTAGGTTATTTCTCCAATTTTGAGTTTTCTCACGTTAATTCTTGTGTTTCCAATTTTATTGTTTTCTTTTAATTTTTTTTTATTATTTTTACGAAAAAGTGTGGGAATTTTTCCAACATAATCCACTACAATTTTGAGCTTTTAATTTGATTGGGTGGAATTCTAAACTTGTCAATCTATGCCATCTAATTATAAATTTTGTAATTTTCATTACATTCCTAAATTTTAGATGGTAGATTAAATTATATATGTAGTTTCTATTCTATACTAAATTACACCTTCTTGATCTCTGAATTTTTATATTTGTTTTAAAACATAATAGGTGATTAAACTTTTAATTTTATCTAATAAATTCTTAAATTTAAAAATATCTAATATATAGAAACTTTCAATTTTATATCTAAAAATTTCATGACATATTCAACATTTTTAAAATTAAAAAATCAAAATTAATTAAAAAAAAAACATAGAACACAAGTTTAAAGTTTTAACAAAACTTATTTGACACAAGATCGGGAGTTTGGAAATTTACTAGGCATTTTTAAAGTTTAAAAAACTACATTATTCACAAAATTAAAACTTTAAGAATTTATTAAAAAAAATTAAATTAAAAAACTTATCTGATTCAAACTTAAAAGTTTAGGCTAAAAAGATGATGAAAGAATTAAAGTGCATAGGTGAAAAAGTATGTAAAAATTGATTATAAAGTAAATTAATTGTAATTTATTTAATATCCATCGTGTAAAAAGAATCAAAAAATTAAAGTAAGTGCATGCTACCTTCCTGGATTTATAACACCACTCACATCCTCAATTATGTCAATTTTAGCTTTATGGGACTTTACACCACAAAATTTGATGATGTCCTATAAAAAAAATTAAATAGCCCAAAAAAAAAAAAGCAAAAACATTGGAATTTAGTATACATAAATTAATAAAGGGAGATTTTTAAAAATAGAAAAATAAGGAAAAATATTTACACAAAATAGTAAAATTTTTAGATAGTTGTGATAAATGCTGATAGAAGTCTATCATGGTTTATCAGTAATAGAAATGATAGAAGTCTATCATTGATAGATGTTGATAGAAGTTTATCAATATCTATCAGTGTTTTTTTTGCTATTTTCTGTAAATAGTTTGAAAATTTTCCTATTTGTGAAAATTTCCTATTAATAAAAGTAACCAAGATTTAAGTATATTAATATTTGAGTCTTAACTATTTATTTTTGTTTCAATTGATATTCAAATATCACTAATCTTAAAAGGGGAAAAAACTTTCCTTTTCGTGTTTATATTGAGATCTATAATTTTCTTTTTCTTACTTCTTTTTTAGTTAATTTTCTTGTCAACCATATCTACATTTTGAGGGTTTCTTTTGGTATGATCAATAGCAAAATTTTTATTAAAAAAGAAAAACATTTGAATCTTGAAAATGAGATCATGAGAAAATAGGTAGAATGGTATACTTAAAATGGAAAAAATGAGAAAGAATGATTATTACATTTTTAAATATAGCAAAATGAGTCCATTTATTTATAAATATAGCAAAATGTCAATGTCTGTCACTAATAGACAATGATATTTTGTTATATTTGAAAATATTTTTGACAGTTTTGTTATTTAAAACAATTTACCCTATTAATTAATTGATCCCTACCCTGAACATAAAAATATTTTTATTTTTAATAAAAGTAACCAAGATTTAAGTATATTAATATTTGATTTATATGTTTGTTGTCTACATTTTAAGAGTGTCTTCAAAATCCAAACAAAAATTTAAAAATTAATGCTCCATTTGGTAACCATTTCATTTTTGGTTTTTGGTTTTTGGTTTTTGGTTTTTGGTTTTTGAAAATTAAGCATATTTCCTCACATTTTCTTATAATAGTTTGCATCTTATTTTTCTATATTAGTACATAGTTTGCTCATTTTTCTATATTTGAAAACAACCCAAAACAAAAACTACTTTTTTTAGTTTTCAAATTTTAGCTTGGTTTTTTAATATACAGGTAAAAAGTAGATAAGAAAACAAGACATTTAGGGTAGGAAGGGTGTTTGTAAGCTTAATTTTCAAAAACTAAAAGCCAAATAGTTTTACCAAAAGAGGTTTAAAAAAAATAGTTTTTAAAAACTTGTTTTTGTTTTTGTTTTTAGAATTTGGTTAAGAATTTATATATATACATATAAACTATGAAAATCATGATCAAGAAATTGTGTGAAATATTAAGCACAACTTTTAAAAATCAAATGGTTATCAAAACCGAATTGTAGTTTTCAAAATTTACTTTTTATTTTTAGAATTTAACTAAAAAAAACTAAATGTTTATTTAAGAAAGATGAGTAACTAAGAAAATTAAAAAAAAAAAAAAAAAAAAAAAAAAAAAATATAATTTTCAAAAATTAAAAACCAAAAATCAAATATTTATCAAAGAAACTTTCATTCTCAATTCTATAATTTTATTTTATTCTCTAATTCTTCTTCTCCATTTTCCAAAAAGAAAGGGAAAAAAAATAACTCACATAAAGCTTGCTTTGAAGAGAATTCCAAAGTGTTGGAATGGCTTTCCCATGAACAACCTCACACTCTGCTTCAATATGCACATTTTTATACTTCACTTCAACACTTGGAAATTTCTCACCAACCCTAAATCAATTAATTAACCCTTCATTAATAATCAAACAATGATGATTAACTTATAAATTAATTAATCCAAATACTTAAAAAAAATGAGGAATAGAGAGAAAAAGATATATAGCTTACTTATGGATTCTGTCTCTAACTTTAGTTAAGAGCTTAAGATTATCATTCTCAACATTTTTTATGAGTTTATGAACAAAGATATGGCGCTCCTCATTCCTAAGCTTAGTAACATCTACAACTCTTCTTCCTTTCTCTTCCACCTTTCCTTCATCGTTAATGTCGAACAATGACGATCTCAACCGTTCGAATGTTGGCAATCTCTCGATCGTCGCCCAAAGTGAAGCATCTTCAACATCGCCATCATTGTCTTCCTCCGCGATCGAGGAGCTTCTTCCTCTCTCAGCACTCCCAACCATTTGAGCCATTCTTTTTTGGTCACCGTATAATTCAAGCTTAGAGGGAGAGGAAAAGATGAAGTTAACATGAATATATGTAGTCTTCTAATCTCTTGTGTGTTTAAAATAATAGAATTCTAATTATATATAATGTATATATTTTTTGGGGGAAAGATACAATAATTTAAGTCTGTTGGTGTACCAAAACATCTCAACTAGATTGACACATTCTTACCACCCTCATTATATCTCTCTTCCAATCCTTCATTAATATATCAACAAGTACAGAAGGAGAGAAGTCTCATCACGGATAGAGATTCAATATGTTGGTTGGATAATACGTTGGTTAGAGATTCAAACTTTTTTACCATTCCTATGATCCTCTCTCTCTCTTAAAATGATTAGAAGTTCAAATTTTGATAAGCTCTTAAATTTTTTAGGTAATATTCTAAAGGATTACGTGGCCTTAGATTAAAATAGAACACTAAGAATTTGAACTCTAAAAATGGCAATGTATTTCATAAGAATTTTAAATACAAAATTAAATAGACACATCATTTTATGTAACAACTAAAATCACTTTTGTCATTTTCAAAATTACCGTAAAATTCATTTTTGATCCTTCAAAATTAATTTTGATGATTGAAAATTGCATTTGAAAGTGTAAATTTGAAAATTCAATTAATTTTGAGTGATTAAAATGTATTTATTAGTGATTTTAAAAATGACAAAAGTGATTTTAACGATTTTAAAATTGCTCCCAAACATGTCCTAACTTCAATCATTATTAATAATTGTCACATCATTTTTTATTAGTCAACTAATAATCAAGTTAAACTCAATGACTATTTAGACACATTTTTTTAATCTTACAAATTGAAATATATGTATATTTTAAAACTTCATAGATTAAATAGACACTAACTTTAAAGGTTTGCCCTACTTAAAAAAAAAATACAAAAAGCTAATTAAAGTGCTATGGACTATACACAAACTCATACATAAAGATTGTCATTTTTTACTCTAATTAATAGTTAGAATATGTTCTTTCTTACTAAAGTATGTCATTTTATACCAAAAGTAGTTTTTAAAACAAATGAAGATAATCCACCTTCTACAATTATGAAATTATTAAGAGTATTATACATCATTTGGTGGCCTCTTTTTCACTAGTGGATGGGAGTTATTGTGTCTTTTGGTATGTATGGATTATAGCTAAACTATGGGAAATAATTTTTCTTGTTACTATTTTTTTTTCTTCTTTATATTATTATACTACAAATATCATATGGGCTAGGAATATGATACTTTTAACTATATTATATTATATGCTACATTTGGAAAAAAAAATTGTGCTAGCTATAAATATTAATGCTAGTTGCATATTTGAAATATGACATGTAAATGCCAAAGTAAAGTAAGCTTAATTTATCTGTAATTTGTATGATTTTTCTCTTTAGAGGTCGAAGGTTCGATCTTCATCTCTACCGTTGTTGTATTAATACGAGAAGAAAATATGACATTTAAACCCACTAGTTTTTTAAACTTTATTTCTAATTCAAGGGATTTATATATACTTATTAGTCTCTAGAGTTTTTCATCAATATTTTTTAAGGACAATTTGAGAGTGATTTTCAATTAGTTCAAATTGTTTTCATCATATTCAAAATCATTTCAAAACATGTTTAATCATTCACAATCAATTTTAATGGTATGAAAAATGTGTAAAAATGTAAACTCAAACATTAAATAGATTTTGAATGATTAATAATATGTGGTTGAACTCTAGTTATTAAAATATATATATAGAGAGAGAGCGAGAGTAATTTTAGCACGTCCTCACTCTCCAGAAGATGTCGTATATCGCTTTGATAACTATTTGTTGTGTAAAATTGTGCTTGTTATCTCATTATTTATTTAAAGTGGTCTTCGTCTTTTATAAAATAATGTTTGAATTCTTAGCCGAATTTCAAAATAAAAAATGTGTTTAAAAAAAATCAAAACTTATCCTGAATTTTGAAAACGTTGTTAGGAAGTAGATAACAAAAACAAAGAAACTCATAGTTGAAAATAGTATTTCAAATTTTTGTAAAACCAAAAATAAGAAACTAAAACCGATTTGATAACATTTTCGTTTTAAGTTTCAACTTGTTTCTTGGCCATTCACTTACCTATGGTTTTCACCTTTCTAAAAAGAACATTTGAGTTCTTAGTTAAATTCTAACAACAATTAATAAGTTTTTCAGAACCACCATCTTGCTTGATAACCATTTAGTTTTTTATATTTGTGTCTGTTTTCTCACCGTTTTTCTTAATAATCGATTTCATTTTTTTCTTAAGTAAACATTATTTAAATTTTTGAACAAATTCTAAAAACAAAAACAACAATTAATGATCTATTTCACATAAATTTTAATTTTAGAAATGGATACTTTTTTTTTAGTGGTATGAGGTTTTTTCTTTTTGTTTGTACAACCATTTTAGAATGGGAATTCAAACTTTTGACTTATAATCAAGAGTACAAGTCTGATATTAGTTAAGCTGAACAAAACATAAATAAATAATGCTAATTTAAAACTGTGAAAGTCAAATAATTTACAGTGATGCATATACTCAATTTTAGAGAGAGAACTTAGAGAGAAAATTATGAGAGGCATTGAAAACAAACTAAAAGCTTTTTTTTTAAAAAAAAAAAGAAAGTCATTTTAGAAAAAATCGAAGTGTTTGGCAACCATACAAAATAGATTTTGAAGTGTATTTTAGATAGATTTTTTATATATAAAAAATCAGTTTTTTTAAAAACATTTTTTTTCAAGTTAATCCAAACATGCCTTTAATATTTTTAATTTAGTTCTGGATGAGTTAAGTTTCATCTTCATATTTGTTTAACTAATAATATATATATATATATATATAACCAGTAAAAATATCAATATAATAACTAGACCTAAAGAGTGACAATTATGAAGTTTGATAAAATTATAAAGATATATATAAGTTAGATGAAAGAGAAGTGTAATTAGAAAAATAATCCAGCGACAAAGAGTACAAATAGATCGAATTGATATTTAATTTAAGTTTAAGTTTTTTTTTTTTTTAATTTTTGAGTTTAAGAATAAAGATGAAGAGATTCGAATCTTCAATATTTTTAATCGAAAATATATTCTCTAACAATTATTTTTATTAATTCTTTAGAAATCTCCCATTAATTGGAGAGTGAGAGAGAGAGACATAATTATCTAAGAGAGAACATAGGAAACAAAGAATATTAATAAAATAAAGCTTTAACAAAATTCATCAATTTGAGAGGAGAGAGAGAGAACTTACATTGATTCAAGTGGCTGTGGAGAGAGAGGAATTGAATTATGAAATTACACAAAGGCAGAAGTGGCTTTGGAGAGATCATAAAAAGAGAGCAAGAAGAGGCCTTCAATTATTGGTGATGGTTGGCCTTTTATTTAATTATTGGATTGAGCTTTTTAAAAAAAAAAAAAAAAAAAAAAAATTCATTTAATTTTAACACTAAACTTTTCACAACTTAGATAGATATAAACTACAAAAAAAAAAAAAAAAAAATCATATTTTAAAGACAATTAATTTGGAACAAAATTGATAGAATTTTGAAGAAAATAAACAACAATTAATAGAGCTTTTTTTCTTTTAAAATTTTGACGTTTTGACATATTTGTTTTCAGGTAAAACTTGAAATTTCAAGAGTTTTCACATAGCATTGTTCATCGATCAGTATGCGACGTTTCCATATTGAAAATCGATGATTTTTGGAGGTAATTGGCCAATAGTCTACTATTCATCGACTGACTGACAATCGGTTTGCTTAATTTACAACTTTTTTTAGACTGCACACATCTTCATTACATCTCCTTCATTATTAAGTTAAAAAAGAAAATTAATATGAAATTAAAAGAAAGATAAGTTTTTCACATGGTAATTCATGATTGGATATCTATGAGTTATACAAATACAGATGCAATTCGAGATGTATCTAAATATTTTTATTATTTTTTTAAATAGAGAGAAAAAAAAAGACGACAAATAGATATGGGAGAAAGCAAGAAGAAAGGAGGAAAAAAAAAAGTAGTTGGCGCTGGGCAACTTGGACAAAAGACTTAATAAGACAAAATGAAAGAAATGAAGAAAGTATGGATTATGGAATGAGAGACATAACTTACAAAATAAATAAATATATAAAAAAAATTATAAACAGAAAAAAAAATGAAAAATTATTATAAACTGAAAAAATATCAAATTATTTACAAATATAGAAAAATTTTACTATGATAGACAGTAAATTTTTTTTTATATTTATAAATAATTTTGGCTCATTTTTTATATTTAAAAATAGTCTTAAATATGTTTCAAATAAATAGATAATTAATATATAATTAGTAGCTAAAAATCAGCTGCTATTTTTGAAAACCATGGACACATGTTTGGATTGGTTTGAACCATCTCAATCGACTGGCCAACTAGTCAATTTTTTCATGAGTAAAATCAATAACAATTAGTTCAATGATGGACCGTGGTTTGGTCATTTATGTTGGTTTCTTGAAATTTTGTGATCACCACATTTAATTTTTATATATTTTAAGAAAATTTGAATAGAGGATAAAAGTTGCAACATTTATCTAAATTTAGAATTGAATTGGATGAAATTGAAAGGGTAGAGTGAAAATTAATTCAACTTGTTTAATTATGTACAAAATTAATTCATTTTTATTATTAATTATGTTGCTTTTAATCATAACTTAACTGGGTAATTTGAACTAAAAAAAATATTTATTACAAATATATAAAATTGCGGAAAAAACTCAAATATATATTCGGCCTATTAGGGCCATATCCTAACAGCCACCTTTTATGAACTTATATCAATAAAAAATGCATTTAAATATAAAAATATTGTTGGATTTGAATTTTGAGGAGTGGTCGTACTAAGCGCTTTTTATTATTATTATTATTATTTTGGAACAATCCAAAGTGGCTTGTTAATGTCTTTTTCAAAAAAAAAAAAATTAAATATACAAATTTGGCACTACGCTAGACTTAAAAATAAAAACTTAAGTAGAAGAAAATATATTTTTATTTAAATCTAAATAATTTTAAATGTAAAACGCATTCAAAGTATTTCCAATGGTTGTGAAGGTTACCTAATAATATTTTTAAAAATATATGTAATAATTTTATCTTGTTTAATTAGAAGAGTAACTACACTTTTAATTTGTAAAGTATCAAATTTTAAAAGTTTTAGAATTATGGTTCAAATGATGACTTATTATTATTATTATTATTTTTGGAGTATATGATGACTTGATTTCTAGGTGTTTAATTAATTATGAAATATTTTTCCTCTTTTATGGTTATTGATATTTTGCTAAAAGGTAATATAAACTTCACGATTTGGACATTCTTTTTGAATTATAGCAATAACGACTTGCTTGAGTTTGTTTGATGGCAATTAACTATTTACGTATCTTAATTAACAATAAGTTTTAAAAGTATTCACCCACTTATCCGTGGTTTCATGATGAATTGTTGATATCTAGGGTAATTGAAAATTTTTCAACAACTAATCCAAAATTCCATTGCCCTTAATTGGAGAAGAATAATACCTTTACTCTCGAATTTAAAATACATTTATTCTTTCAAAAGTTCCAATATTCCTTTTAATCTTTCCTAACATTTCAAAGTAGAAAAATCATTAGAATATTAGACGAAAAATCGATGTGTATTTCAAGGTCATTTCTTCAAGACTTAATCAAATTAGCAAGTGTCCTAGTCACGGCTACATCACTCCAAGTTATATGAAAAAATTTACATAGTCCCTCTATTTATTGTGTGTCACGTCAACATACTTTTAAGGATATGGTGGGACCCACTGACATTAATGTGGGGTCTATTAGTATTTATGTAGACAAATTTATAGTGTGAACACAAGGAGTATGATACTCAGGTAGTACTAGAAAAATTTCTCTAAGTTATATGAAAAAATTTCTAGTACTACCGTACTACCTACTACTCTCATTCATTATTTGACACGTCATTAAATGATTTATTAATTTATTTCATAAACTCCACATAATTTTTAAATACTACTTTTGTGGCAAGCACTCAACTGAGGAATACTAGAAATTTTTTTCAAGTTATATAGATACTTTTGAAACAAATGATAAAATTTAGGGGCACTTTTACAATTTATCCTACTTTTAAATTATTTTTATTTTTTATTTTTTTGTTTTGAAAACCCTACTTTTACTAGTACTAAAATACTTTTTTTTGTCACTTTACTTAATTATGGTCCATGATGACATATTTGATTACGTTTATTTTACTCAATGACGTAGGAAATAGATGGGACATGAAGAGTATAATACACATAAAATAAAAATCTATTCCTTATAAGTTAAGAACTTAGCGAATAAAAAGTAGAAACCCAAATTACTTTATGAAAATAATTAGTAAAAAAAATAAACCAAAAGGCAATCAATTAAAGCAAAAAAAAAAAAAAAAAAAAAAAAAAAAAAAAAAAAAGAAAATAGTGCCCTCTCCTTGCAACTTTTACTAGTGAACATTAGAAGTGGATTCCACACGTATTTAAAGTGACAAATGGACTCACAGAAGTATCTTTTCCCCAAACTTCTTTAAAAAGTCTTATATATATATATATACTCTAAACTGAATTATATTAATTAAAATTTTAAATTAATAACTATATTAATTTAAAATTTTCAACTTTCATAAATATAACAATTTACACCCTTCTTCAAATTTCATTTGAAAAATATTGTGTGACTTTGAGACTTATAATTATTTTAATTAAGGTCTTGTTTGGTAACTATTTGATTTTTTGCCTTTTATTTTTTGAAAATTAAGTCTATAAACAATCATTCCACTTTTAAATTTATTAATTTGTTATCTACTTATTACCAAAATTTTAAAAAAACCAAGCCAAATTTGAAAACTAAAAAAGTAGTATTTGTATGATAACTATTTGGTTTTTAGTTTTTAGTTTTTGAAAATGATGCCTATAAATACTCTTTCCATCTCTAAATTTCTTATTTTGTTTTATACTTTTCATCAATATTTTAAAAAGCCAAGCCAAATTTTGAAAACTAAAAAAAAAAAAAAAAAAAAAAAGTAGTTTTAAAAATGTAGTTTTTGTTTTTAAAATTTGGTTAAGAATTCAAATTTTTACTTAAGAAAAATGATTAACAAGGTAAGAGGTTGAGATAAAATTGACTTAATTTTCAAAAACAAAAAACCAAATGATTATGGGATTGTAGTTTTTAAAAATTTGATTTTGTTTTTTGAATTTGACTAAAAATCTAACTATTGTATTTAAGAAATATGCAAACAATTGTAAAAAAAAAATGGGAGAAAATATGTTGAACTTTCAAAAACCAATAACAAGAAACGAATAGTTAGCAAACAAGGACTAAAGCCTAAATTATGTCATAAGTGAATCAATTTAGGTTGTTTATTAAGATTATATTTGAAATTTGCCAATGCATCAATTTCAAAAGTAATCTTAATTGAGAGTCATAAATGGATACAATTATTGGTTTTGGGGTTAATGTGATTTATTATTGATTTTAAGAAAAATAAGAAAAAAAGTAATAAATGCTTGTTCTTTATAAAAAAATAAAAAAAAAATTAAATAAAGAATGAACTGGTCAGGGGGACTGCAAACTGCTCACGCGAATTTCTAAAATAAATAAATGTGTATAAAGAAAATGAAGGAAAAAATGGTCCCGGCGGGGCTCGAACCCGCGACCTTCGGCTCATAAGACCAACGCTCTAACCAACTGAGCTACGGGACCATTTGCTGATAGATAAATCAGAATTATTATACTTATTGGTTTACAAAGATCTCTCATAAATATATATAATTTTACGATATTAAGATTTTTCTTTTTCTTTTATAAATATATTAATAAAATAGTTGGCAACATAAGTAGCATTCCTGCGCATTATTATCTGTGTTATTCACGTCATTCCATATTTCTTTTTTTAAATGAGAAATTATTATAAATAGAAAAAATACCAAACTATTTATAAATATAAAAAAAAGTTTGTTGTCTATCAACGATAGATCACGATAGAAAATTTAGTAAAAATATAGAAAATTCTATCGTGATATATAGTTGATAGACAGTAATTTATTTGAGTTTATTTTTTTTAATCACTTCAATAGTAATATACTCCACCTATCAATCTTAGTGGAAGTATAAATAAATAAAAGAAAGAATTGGGGTTGTTTCTAAATTAAAGTCAATGATATTCTTTAATTATAGTAAAGTTAAATAATAATTTTCTAGGTAAGTAGTTAGTTTGGAGTTATTGTAGCTTTTAAAATAATTGTTAGCAATTGTGCTTCTAAAAACATCATCTATAAAATAGAGTAAATCGGTGCTTGATACTTTCTAGAAAGAAAAGTGTTTAAGTAAATTTTAGCTTTAAACTTGAAAAAGTAGCTTTTAGTGTTTGGTTAATAACGTTGAATTGTCGTGATTAATAATAATGACTAAATAGACACACTATTAAAATTTTCATAATTTTATTTATTTATTGAGAATTCATATTTTTTAAATAATTATTGAAATTTTATATCATATATGCTTTCACAAAATTTATTTGCTCTAGATTAATTTTTAAGTATAAGATTATTATTTGTTAAATATAGAAGAAATAGGTGCACTTTATTTATTTATTTATTTTAAATGATATTATTTGAAGGAACAAAATGGTGACATTGAACTAATCAATTTAAAAATTTAGGATATAAAAATTAGTTCTAAGAGTAATTACTAAATATACAAAAATCAATTTAAATTTATAAAGACTCTAACATTGAAAATTTTATTTTAACAAACTCATTCACAATCCCTTATCTTACCAAACATTCAAAGCAGTTATAGTTTTATGTAATGTTTTTTTAACACAAAAGCAACTAATTCATTCCATAATGTCTAATAGATCCTTAATTTTTTTTTTAAAAAAAATAAAAAGTACTTAGATTTTTAGTCTCATGTCTAATAAGTTAAAATATTTTATTCGACATTTTTAAATTTACGCGAGCCTATTATTAGACTCAAAATTGAAAATTTAGGATCTTCTTAAACACAATTTTTAATTATATATAAAATAAATTTGTAACTTTTAAAATTTTTGAATATGTTAGAAATTTATTAGACACGCATAATTGAAAGTTGGGGAACACATGATGGACACTTTCAAATTTTAGGGACCCTATTAGTTTAGGAAATTGAAATTTTAGAATTTATTAAAATAATTTTAATGTTTAGAAACTTATTAGACACAGATTTCAAATAAGTCACGTCGACTTAAAGAAGTACTATTTTTTAATAGAACTCTTCATGCTCATTGTTTTTCAACAATTGCACGGTGAAAAATAAATAAGTAATCTTTAGTATGATAATTTGTATCCTTATTTACTAAGCTTATTGTTATTAATGGAAATAAAGTCCCATATTAACTAAGGAATATAAGCGGGACAATAATATCTATCGGTATGAGATATTTTGAATGAAATGACCAAACTAAAATCATGACATTTTTTTTGCTGGTAAATTCCTTAGTTTAACTTAAAGTTATAAGTTTGGTGCTAAGGCTCCATTTGATAATCATTTTTTTTTTCAATTTTTAATAATTAATCTTATATGCATACTATTTTTATGGGGGAATAGAGTTGTTAACTCTTTTGACCGAAAGATTTCGTAAGTTCCAAAACAACATCAATTTCATGACTTGTTAACTTCTTAAGCTCCATGACTAAACAAATCTAACTTAACAACTCTCCTAACTAAATAGCTCTATACTTTGTCCCAAACAACCAAAATCTTCTAAATTTATTATAAAAATTTTAAAGTATGTAAATTTTTTGTTTTGGTTAAATTGCAAATTTAATTCCTATGTTATGAATAAAAGTTAGAGTTTAGTCTCAATAGTTTAAAATTAGAATTTAGTCACTATAGTTTGATAAAGCCCTCATAATAGCCCCTAAAGTAGGGACTAAATTCTAATTTTTCTAAACTATAGAGTCTAAATTCTAATTTTCTCAAAATCATTGGGATCAAATTCTAACTTTTAAAACCACATGGATTAAATTCTAACATTTTTCAAATTATAAGGACCAAATTCGTAATTTGACTTTTTTTTAGCAAGTATATAAACAAATTTCAAGAAAATATAATTCTTCTATGATTTATTAAACCTCAACCAGAAGGTATTTATCGAGATACAGATTGTGTAACTAAGGTTAAATAACTAACTCTACCCTAGTTGGAATTGTAACAACCTCTTAACAGAATAACAACTCTATATACATTATTAGTATATAAAATCTAAATAGATACAAATGGTATAAATTAACGAGAAATTTTCATCAACAGAAAAAATGTCAAACTAATTACAAAAAATAATAATAAAAAAAAATATTGATAGACTTCTACCAGCATCTATCAGCGATAGACTTTTATCATTTTTATCACTGATAGACTCTGATAGACTTCTATCTGCGTCTATCACAATTATCTAAAGATTTTGTTATTTTATGTAAATAATTTATCATATTATTCAATTTTTAAAAGTTAACCTAATGTGAGCAAAGAGGTTTGAATGAGGGTTATTTTTGCGTGCTTTTGATAAGTACCATTTATTGGGTGTGGTTGAAAAGAAGGTCTCTTTAAGGTCATTGAGTTCCCGTGCCAATCATCGTTAATTCCACGAAAAGAAAAGGCCGCTTTATTTATGTTCGTAGTCAACAAACTTTATGTCACATTCCAATTTTAGTAATTATTTACTCTAATTTATGATTTCCACTATGTTACTATTAAATCTCTCCCGAATTTTTGTCCCCTTTGACATTGATTTTTATAAAATAGGATAGTGCAACGCCAATTTAAATATAGTTCAACTGGTTAAGATATATATGTCTTAGTTAAGATATATACAAATATTTTTGACTAAAAAATAAGAAGAAAAATTTGAAATCTCTAGAAAAAAGTAAGAAAAATATTTTGTGAGACCTGTAAGTTTATCCCATAAACTTTCATAAGTAAATTAATTTAGACTTTCAATGAAGATCTCCTTTGAAAATTATCCATACATCGATTCTAATCTTTCATTTTGTTAAAACCAACATTTGAAAATGTTTACGCACGTGTAAGAATTGATGCATGAACAATTTTTGAAAGTAATCTTCAAAAAATTGTCTATATTGATTCACTTGTGACAATTTAAAAGTTTAATTGAAACAATTATAAGTCTCACCAGATTTCTTCCAAACAAAATTTAAAAGTGAGTAAATTGATTACAAAAATTTAATAAAATTATTAGATATTATCTAACATTTAGATGTATAGACAACATCAAGTATCTATATAGTTGTGCTTTGAGCATTATTTATAAATACAAACATTTTTTTTTTGATATTTTATTGGTTGCATTTGGCATGATTTATGAATTAAATTACTATCAAATTTCTAATTTTATTTTAATGTGATCGACATTAGTTTCAGAACTTATTCGAATTTAAAGATTAATGAGATGAAATTATAGTTTTAATATCTAAATTTAGAAAAGTATGTTGATTTGTTCTAAAATTTTCTAATAAGATGTAAAAATAAAAAGGTATGATAAATGACTATAGCTCGGCTGACATACTCAGGTATTTAGCAACTATTAAATAAGAGGTCTATCGTTTAAATTTCCTACTTCAATTTAAAAAAAAAAAAGGAAAGTTAGGGTATGAAAAAAGATATATGAAATTAAAAATAAAGGAAGGGAAGAATGGTATGATATGGATTAATTTTTTAAAAAGTTTATTTAATGGGTTTTTTTTTTTTTGGTTGAGTACAAGAGATAGTATATTTATGATATGGGCTTTCTAATGCAAATTTTGTCTTAAATGTTGGATGTATCTTGCTAGTACTATTCAATTTTGTTTGGTTTGGATGTGTGGATATGTAATGAAACCATAATATTAAATTTTCATCGACATGTCAATATTTTTACGTTTTCATGAGTTCAATATCGATATGAGGAGTGAATCGATATTTCTATTATATCGTAGAAAAATCTACAAAACACAAAAAAAAATCATCAAAATGTCACTAATATGAATATGATATAAATAATAGACATGTTTACTTATTTGAACATAATAAAATGTTTATTTATTTATTTAAATTTATTTTTATAATTTTTCTAAAAAATCTATAGAAATTTCCGTAAAATCAAGACTTCGATATTTTCATTGACATTGATATTTTAAACCTTGAATGAAACACATCTTTTAAAATAAATGAGAGATAATCCACAAGTTTTTATGTCATTTGAGATCTTTTTGAATATCTATTATTTTAGTTCTAAGTTCTTTAACATTTTTTCTTCCTTACTTTTCTCCATTTAAAATTTCTCTTTTCTCCAAAAATTTATTTGATGAGCCAAAAGAAATATGGATTTTGACCATACAGTACAATGATTTTTCTTTTAAAAAAATTCTCCTATTCATCTCACTATAATCTCTCTCCTTTGGATGCAATGTAAGATGTAGATGACCAAATTAATGATTGATCGATCATTAAATTTGTCAAAAATAGACGAAAAAGAATGGAAAGCAATAAAGTGAAAATAAATAAGAGAGAAAAATGAATAGGAGAGAGACTGTAGAGGGCCACGTCTAACGCCCCTACACACATTATAATATAAATTTTCGTACTAAAACATGTTCCAAATTTATAAGTTTGAATGTGTCCTATTAACATATGCTATAAATATGTTTCTAAATAATAGTGTGTACTACTTTTTTTTTTTTTTTTTGTGTTTTTCCTCTTTTGGGAGCTCAACACGAAGATTATTCTAGTATTTGATCTTCTGATTGATGATATAATGTTTTGATCAATTAATAATTTTGAGTTATTAAAATAAATTAGTACTATCTTCAAAATAATTCATTTGAAATATTTATAAATAATTTATTACACATAATGTACACATTATTATTATCATTGTCAACTTAAGTATAACTTAATTTGTTAAGAGATAAAGTTAATGTGTGCTTGGAATATATTTTCAAGTGTTTAATTTAAAAAATAAGTCATTTTGAAAAAATGTGGAGTGTTTGACAACCACTCAATTGATATATAACAAACATATACTCTACTTTAATAGATTATTAATTTGAATCCCCCAAAATTTAGCATAAAAGAAATCATTGGAAAAACACAAAATTGGAGTTAAAAACTTAAATTAAAATTATAAATAAATAAATAAATTATTATTAAGTTTGTTTTCAAATATAACAAAATGAGCCAACTTATTTACAAATATAACAAAATGTTACTGCCTATAGACTGATAGACACTTATATTACTATCATCTAGGGGTGTTAAAAAAATCTGATGACCTGAAAAACCGATCAACCCAATCCAACCCGTACGGTTTAGATTGGGTTATAAACTCATTTGGGTTGGATTGAGTTCAAATAAATGAGAATTTTATGGGTTGGATTGATTCATAGATTTACCTAAAATAGCCCAACCCAACCCAAACAACTTTTTAATAATTTTAAAAAGTATGTCTTTTACTTATGATGATACAATTATATATACATATAGTTTATTTTATTTCATGAATTTCTTTAGATCATTAAGTCCCCAACAACTCCTAGAAATAATTTTAAGCACTTTGCAAATAAAAAATTCATAAAATAAATTAAATCGAATTCTTAATCTTAATTCAATATATTATAATAATTAAATAAATTTTTTATATATTAACATTTTACTTATTGTTAGACTAAAAATTTAAATAAATGACTCGAATAACCCAACCTAACCCAACCCAAATGTTTCAAGATTAGGATGAGTTAGGTTCATTATTTAATAAGAGTTATTTGGGTTGGAGTACTTACAATCCGAACTATTGGGTTAGATCTAAAAAGTACTTCAACTCAACCCACAAACATACCTACTATTTTCTATCACTGACATTTTGTTATATTTAAAAATATTTACAACAGATTTATCATTTAAAACAATGAAAATTATTGTAAATAAAAAAAATATCAAACTATTTATAAATATAGAAAAATGATAGATCACGTTATAATTCTATACCAAAATTTTTCTATTAAAGAAAGAAAAACGCTTTCCATTTATGATGGCGCCAAAGTTCTAAAATCCGGGAAAAAGAACTTTCATCAAAGAGAGCAGCCAAAAACAGAGTTTCAATTTGAGAGATCAATGAAGAGACAGAACAGCTTCTTATCATCCTCTTCACAAGTTGAAATTTCTTCCGATAACCTCCTCCGCCGCAGCAGCCACCGCCGCCGTTCCAGATCCTTCGGCTGCGTCTCTAGCCTCCTCCATTTCCTCTCCCACAACAACCACAGCCGCCGCAACAAATCCATCACATTCGGTAATTCTTCTTCTTCTTCTTCTTCTTCTTCTTCTTCTTCTTCTTCTTCTTCTTCTTCTTCTTCTTCTTCTTCTTCTTCTTCACCAATTCCATTCATTCAACCTAATTTCACCATGAAATCTCTCTGTTTCAGTCCACAACAACATTCCGGAACTCGACAATGCGATTTCCGGATCGAAATTTTCTCCATCTCCGAAACATGAATCCGCCGCTAATCTACTAATTTCCTCGTCCGATTCGCCGCAGATCGCGGAACGATCCGAATCTGCAATGTCGACGATGACGGCGGAGAGCTTTCGAGGAGCGAGAGGTCCGATCGTGCGATTGATGGGACTAGAAAGCTCCACGGTGGAGGAAGGCGTTCTGGCGGCGGCGGAGAAGCAGAGACAGGTTATGGAAGCTTTGGAGAAATGTGAACAGGATCTGAAGGCGCTGAAGGAGTTCATCGAGGCGTTTGAGTCGACGGAGAGTTTCAGATCGTCGTCTCCGGCCGGTGAAGGGAAAAGGATTGGGTTGGTGGTTTTGGAACAGAAGAAGGAGGCTACTCCGGTGTCGGTGCTGGAAGAGTTGAGTAGGCCGCGGCATTTCGTTAACCGCCATGGCTGCAACAACACCATGTTCTTCCACCGGCCGTCTGCAAATTCCGGTACGTTCTTACACTAAAAAAAACAGTTACATTTGATTGTTTTTTTATATTATAATGTCAATATTTGAGTTAATTGGATACATAATCAAAGATTAATAATAATAATAATAAACTTCCAATTTTGTTTTGGCTGACGTTAAGCTTATCTAACTAATATATCCAACATAAAATTGAAATTATCGGGACCATTCCACACTTATTAAATACAAAATTAAGGTTTTAAATTATAGAGAAATTTCTAAAAATAGAAAATAAGTGAAATTATTTACACAAAATAGCAAAATTTTTAAATAATTGTGATAGACGCTGATAGAAGTCTATTAGGATCTATTAGTGATAGAAATAATAGAAGTCTATCACTGATAGATGTTGATAGAAGTCTATCAATGTCTATCAGTATTTTTTTACTATTTTTTATAAATAGTTTGACATTTTTTCTATGTGCGGAAAATTCCTTAAATTATAAGTTATTGTTTACCTTTAAACTTTTATGTTTTATTGGTTATTAAACTTTCACAAAAATATTTAATAAGTTTTTTAATTTTATTTGTGTTCTAATAGATTATTAAGAAATTAGAATGTTTTTTTATAAATAATTTCTCTATATTTTAAATTTTGTGTCTAGACTATGAATTTTAAAATTTTAATTAAGAATTAAATTAAAAATTTTGAAAGTTTCCCACAAATATTAGAATTTTGAGATGAATTTGTAATTTTACTTGAAATTAAATTTAAGAAATTCATTGAATAAAAAAAATTATGAATTTAGTAAAATTAATTTTAGAAATCTATTGTTAAAATGAGGATAATTCAACTAGTATAATGTATGTATTATCAACCTCAAAGTTGGAGAGGTTGGATTTAATTTAGAGGTGAAGATTAATGATGAACAAATGCATTTTATTACTTGTTTTCATGTGGGATAAAATGGCAACTTCGTTATTTTTCATTTTGATAAAGAAATATCCTTTATTCAAATTTTTTATTTTCTTTTAAATTTAAAATATGTTTGGAAAAAGAAACCTTTGAAGTTATGGTTCAATTTTAAAAAGTAAATCTGTAATTAAACTTAAAAAAATCATGAGAATTAAAACACGAAAACAATAAATACTTTCATACTACAAAATTTTTCAAAAAAATAAAAAAAAAGATAAGAAAAAATTGAAAAACAAAAACACGAGGTAAAAAAAAAAAAAAAAGGGAAAATTTTTAAATTAAAAAAATAAAAGAATTTTTTTTACATAAAATCATAAAAATTTTAGATAGTTGTAATAAACCCGGATAGAGTCTATGAAGTTTACTAAATACTCATAGAAGTCCGTCAATGTTTATTATTATTATTATTATTATTATTATTATTATTATTTTTCTAAATTGTTTGACATTTTTTTATGATAAAATTTCAAGAAAAAAATGCGATGATTTTGTTAGAGGTAAATCGCTAATAACGTGAAAAGAGGGATGAAAATAGGGTGTCAGTAATGATAGCTCATCAATTATATTGCAGTAAGCAATAATCATAATAATAATAATTTTTGGTACAAAGTAAAGTAATTGCTTTATTGTTTTATGCAATTATTATCTACCCCAATAACCCTAAAATCAATTTGACATTTGACACCTCCTTCCTTTTTATTTATTTATTTATTTATTATAGTTAAGTGATATGTTTTATATCTTTAATTTGTGTTGAATTCGTTTCTATTCTAAAAAAATCTAAATCTATATGCTTTTAACTGGGCGTAAAATAGGTTTAAATTTTTAATTATGTGTCTAATAAGTTATTGAAAAATTTAAAATTTTTAAAAATTAATTGATCTATTAAATATAATATTAAATTTGTTTGCTTAATATTATCTTAAAATTTTAATTTTGTATCTAGTAGATTCGTGAATTAAAAATAAAAAAAAAAAAAGTTGAAAACTCAAAGATTAAAATTGTAATTTTACAAATTTAGAAACTAAATGGACAAAAAATTCAAAATTTAAAGACTAAATTTATAATTGGACATTTATTAATTTATTTAAAGTAAGTTTGTAGTCTACCTATTCCAATTTCATAAATTTTCTCTTCTGGTTTCCACCATTCAAGTTTTTTTTTTTTTAATTTTTTTTAATTATTATTTGGTGAAAATACTTTAATTTCCATTCAAGTTTGATTTCCAGGGAGAAGGACAAGAATCATGGTTTAAATTTATGTCCATGCTTCAAACTTTTGTCTATTTTAACATAGGTATTTTAAAACATTTATTTTGATTTTTGGACTTTATACTTTTGTCTAAGCGATTGTATATTTAGCTAATTACTTATACTAAATGAAAGAAAAAAAACTATTTACTTCAACTAGGAAATAACAATGTGCTTTGTTTAGGTCTCATTTAGTTTTCTCCTATCCCAATTGTATTAAAAAAAAAAAAAAAAAAAAATTCTCATTTAGTTTATGATATGAGAACTTAGTAAAAAAAAAAAAATTAAACGGTCAAAATATTAAAAATATCTTTGAGCTATAAAATTGGTTTTAATTATACTCTCAAGTTTTTAAAGTTTCTATATAAATCCTTGACGTTTCGAATTTGTTTCCAAACAACCCATGTTAAGCTTTTATCGCTAAATTCATTGATGGAAAAGTTTGAATTTGCTTATATGAGCAAATCTAAGCACATATATAGAAAAAAAATTTATTAATTAAGACACATGACATATCTATGAACCATATTTGTTGTCGTCCTCCTCTTTTCAGTTTATCCATGCTCTTGATTTTTTGTTCTATGGTTTATGATTTTTTTGCTTACTCTAACCCTTAGGTTACTTCTCATATATGTTTAAATTTGTTCATTTAAGCAACACAAAAGTAAACACAAATTTTTCGGTCCATGAATTTAATGGTAAAAGCTTTCCAGAGTTGTTTTGAAAAAGAGAATTTCAAACTTTAAGGAGTAAAATGAAAATTTTCATAAGTTCAGAGGTAGAATTGAAACCAATCCTATATAGTTCAAAGATATTTTTGATAATTTAACCATAATCAAACATATGAATTATAAAGAAGAAAATTGAAACATCACAAACAAAAAAATTGTAAATAACTCATATATTGATGTGCAAATTATAAATTTAGCCTAAGTAATTTAAAGCTCCGAGTTTTAAAAATCTAAAGTAACTTTGGACCTCCTAATAACTGCATAAATTAAAGATCCAATACATCAATTACCTGACATTTTCTTTTCTTTTCTTTTCTAGAATACAAATTACCTAAACTTCATTCATTGATAAAAAAATATGAAAATGAAGACTAAAGAGGGTATTTAGGGCGCTAAGTTGAGTTCTAAAATCTGGAGTTAATATGTTGGAGTTAGGAAATTCGTATTTAGGTTGCAGAGTTGTTAAGATGAGTTCCTCAATACTTCAATAGTGAACACGATGATAGTTGGTAGAGTGAGTTATTTAACACCGACTTATGAAGTCAGTGAGCCAAACATCCTCTTTGAGTAATTTTTTCTTAATAGACAACTTTTTACACAACTTAAAAATTAAACAATATTGCCAAAGTAAACACAGGTCAACTGCCATATAGTATATATTAGCGACCAAAAGATACGTTATATATATAATATATGTGGCTTTCTATATGGAACATAATTTAGTCTTTTGACAACAATATTGCAGGAAGAATACAATCACAGCAAATACAAGAAATGCAAAGGAAGAAACCAGAAGGGGATATGATGATCTTCAATCTAAGCAGCAAATTTGACAGAAACAAAACCAAAATCCATGAAATAGTAATTGGTAACTGGAAAAGTGAAAAAGCAGCTGAATCTCCACTTTGTAGAAGTAAGATGGCAATGAGAGATAGTGTAGAAGAAGTCTTCAAAGATATTTCTTGGGGTCAAAAGAGGGAAATTGGAAGAATAGGACTGGCTTTACAAAATCAGATTTGTGGAGACTTGATTGAAGAATTAGTTAAAGATTTGAATTTTAGCTATATTACGTGTAGTTATTATAGTTCACTACCCTTTGAAGCTTGCAAGAGAAGACTTTGTTTCTAGTGTTTTTGTTTGTGTTGTCAATACACGATATAGTAAATCATATTATTTGATTTTCTTACGACTATATATTTCAGTTTATAGACAGTTTTTGTTAATCGTTTAGTATGTTTTTTTTTTTTTTACCTTTAAATGATTTTATGCTTCTTTGTATTAGTGTTTATATGTATATCATAATTAAACAGCTATTATATAGAGAATTGTTGGATGTGTTTATATACTAAGAAATATGCTACCGAAATGCGGTTAATATTAATGTAGTGTTTGCGAGAGAAATTTTGATGAGAGTGGTTAAGACTAACTAGGACAATTATTAGGTGCAGTCTAGGTTGCACATATACCTCATGCAACCCTCTTTTGTTACATAGTAAAAAAAAAAAAAGCTAAATTATATAAAACACCCTTTTGTACTGTGTCAAAAATACTCTTGAACTTTCAAAAGTTTCAAAAATATCAACTTTCAAAAAGGGTTAAAAAATACTCTTATTGTCAGTTTTAGATGTAAACCGTTAGTGTTTTGTTTCAAAAATACCTTTGAACTTTAAAAAAGTTCTAAAAATTCCCTTACTGTCCATATATTAACACAAACCATTATATTCGTTTCAAATATCCTTGAACTTTTAAAAGTTGCATTAATACTTTTAGTCTTACAAAAAAATAAATTAAAATGCTCTTACAATTAGGATAGTCATCAATTTGTTTGAAGTTTTCTTAAGTTCGAAAAAAACCAAGTTTAGAACAAATAATTATATAGATATTCTCTTTTTTCATATAGATACTCTTATTTTTCTCTCATTTATCCAATCCTTACACCAATTTTGTCACAATAAGTATAAACCATGACTTTAAGTTAAAGCATAAAATCCCAAAAAACTCAAAAAAAAAAAAAAAAATCCTCTTAAAACTTATCAAAACCATAAATAGCCAATTACAAAAAAAGAATGTATTTGACTATTAACACACACTCAACGACTTACATATAATCTTGTTAAAACATATAAGTCCTAAACTGCTTACATATAATCTTCCTAAGCTTCCTTTGGTACTTTCATTGTTCTCTTTCTTTTTGTTATGATCTATATACCTTAATTGAAGGGGACAATTTTTTTAATTAGATAAACAAAAGGTTAAACAGTTTACAAGAAGAAGAGTAAGAGGGGAGAAAATGGAAGGATACTAATGCAACTTTTGAAAGTTTATAAATATTTATGCACCTAGGTATTAATGATTTTTGTTCATATATTAACAGTAAGAGTGTTTTTGAACTTTTCAAGTTTAAGAGCATTTTTTAAACTTTAAAAATTCAAGAGTATTTTTGAAACAAAACACTAGCGGTTTCCATTCAAAACTAACGGTAAAAGGTATTTTTTAACTCTTTCTGAAAATTTAAAGATATCTTTTTAACTTTTAAAAGTTTCAATAGTATTTTTTATACAAAGTACAAAATTCAAGGGCATTTTTTATAATTTAGCCTAAAAAAATAATTGAATAAAATAAGCAAAATAAGATGCAAAGCACGAAAAATGAGATTGAGGTATGGATCTCCATTTAAACTCTTTTTTCATCGTTCCTATAGCATCTTGTAATCCCAAGAATTCTCATCATTAAAAAAAAAAAAAAAAATTCCCTGAGGTAGAACTTAGAAGACACTTTCTATTGAAAATGAGATGATGAAATGATCGAAACAAGGAAATAATTATGATGTCACCCACGGAGGGTTAGTAAATAAAACACAAAATTGTCTAAACATTATTCAAGGCGTAGTAACTATAAACTTCGAGAGAATGAGAACTATAAGTACTAATACACAGAGCAAAGGCTTTATTGGGCAGTTCTTTAATTAAATTATCTTAACAGAATACCATTTCTGCAACCTATGGATTCAGAGCATCTTCACTTCACAACAAATCCAACTTGCTGCAGATCAATGCTTGATTCAGCTCATTCACTAAATAAGAGGCTCCACAGCTCCACAAATTTAGCATTCAAAGCCTTAGTTGTTAAGAGCTGTGTTGAGAAAATCTTATCTGGAAACGCTTGAGAAAAGGGAGTTCAAAGCCACTACAACTTCACATTACCAAACGCTCCTTTGAAGGAACCAAAAAGTGGCTGTGATCTTCTGAAGCTGAAAATATCATCTATTTTTACAGTGTCGGGTTGAAGTGGCTGATTTGAATCTGCTGAATACTCTGAAGAATGAAGATTTCCGTAAACCCGAACACTTAAAGACTTTTTACGAGGTGCACCAACTTTTATGTGTTCATTGAAGAAGTTGATCAAATCCTGATGTGTGAGTGTCTTTAATGCTGCAACCTGGTTAGAACCAATGGTAATAGTCAACAATACCTTCCCTTCCAAAATTAAAAGGCAGAGATGAACATTTTTTCTCTTTACTGCTGATTAACCTATTAAACCCCTGCTCTTTAAAAAGTTTGCTCACAATTTTCATCATTAATAATTTATTAATCTTGTCTTCCAGTCCTTACATAACCATCCAAAAACAAAAAGGAGGCATTTGGAATTATTTTCTATATTATTTTAATTTTGACTAGGATATTAAGACTGTATGAGTAGATTTTTTATTTTAAAAATAGTCAAAAGCTTATTTTTATAAATTGAAAAATGAAATAAAATGGCTTTTGAATGGACCTAAAATTATTGTTTAAAACAAGAAACAGTACATATCACGCCCTGGAACAATGTATGAAAAACTGAGCATAATAATTTGACATCATACCTCTGATTCTCTCCTATCGAATTTCAGTGTCCCATCAGCAATCTCTCGCCAGTAAAATCCAGATTCTTCCCTCAAGTTCTTGAATTTCTCAAGCTTCGCATCTACTAGAGCATTTACATTGCTCTGCACACCCACCAATCCATAACAACACCATAAGTATAAACCAAGCCTTTGAAAAGTTCAGCAACTGAAACAAAGTGTGTATTCCAAAGAAGGAAACAAACTTTGCCAAATTCCATTAAAAAGATTAATATACTTAAAATCTCTATAAAAGTGGGTAATTCAAGCAACTTGTTTGTGTTAAAGTAATTCTAAACCACAACTAACTTCTTGCTGAACTACAATGGAGTTAAACTAGTATTACATTAATACTGTGTAAAGGTGACTATGAGGTTCAAGCCAGGCAAATACTCATGGTCATCGTAGTTCATAGCTTACCTAAACCTTTAAGCCAGCACAACAAAGTTAAATAATAACCATGCCACCAATGTGCCCTGTTTTTTTTTTAAAATGACGTCAGGCTATAACCACAGGCATGTGTGTTTCTTAAAAAATCCAGAAACTATCAAGCGCAGAGTCGGTCAATTAAATTCAGAAATACATATTTAGCTACCATCAAAAAGATGATTTTAGTGTCAGCTTACTTTTCTTCTGACATCCTGAATAGAACACCTTTCCCATTAAGATATATGATCTTTTGTTCGCGGATCCTAATCAGATAAAACGCACCTACCTAATCATCAGATTACAGCGTGTTTTTCCTCATGGGAGTTTCTTTTAAAAAGGGGAGATTCCAATTTTCTTGTTTGAGAATCCCAATTCCAAGCTATTTTGGACAAAATGTTGCCTCAAAATAGATTGGTTGATAGGACTCTGAAAAACTGAGGGCGATTGAGAGTTTGGACAGTGATGCTCTATCTTGGTATGAATAGGGTGAAACCAGAAAGATGTTTTGTTGCTTGCGGAAAATAAGAGACAAGGTCCTCCATGACAATGAGGTGATTACTCAACTTTCAGACCTGAGTCCCACAAGGTAGATAAAACTCTAATAGCCTCAAGAAATCCTCAACCACCTTACATTATATTATTATGCAAACTAACAAAAGTTTGAGCGCACTCACCGATATTCCATCTACTAGAGTCATATGTATATAATTTTTATATATTATATACATACACACATATATACACACACACACATACTTAATGTAATTGTACATGGAAGCTCTACATTAAAGAATGTAAAATTACAATAAGACATAACTAATGAACTCCTTTAACTAGGGGACTGATAACGTGTTAACAAAATTGTTCTGATTGAAAAGCTTGTACGACATTCTGAAGTTTGTAAATAGGTGAATCCTAAGATTTGTATCCAAAACCTCAAAGACATCAAAACTTGTAGCTTGCCTAATTCATTGGGGGTCAAAAATATATATTAATCAACTTTGATGGCTAATTTGTCAGAAAACATGAGGCCATCACATTGTTGAAATGACACATACAAAAGGTAAATTAACACTGCTTACCACATGAGTTACAGAATTATATCGTGTATCCATATAATCATACAGGGATAATTACTGCTCTCACCTTGAATTCATCAATGGTCATCTCAATGAGCTTTTTCTCAAACATCTCTAGGAATGCTTCTACTCTCAAATCAATATTTCGAGGACCCTGCCACACCAAAATAAGGATAATATTAAGGAGGTGCCACGGATACAATGGCAGATGAGATCATGATGCTTACCTTGACAGTGGATTGAATAATAAACTGAACTCCACGTATACCAGAGTCATTCCTGCATTTGAAGATAAAATTAGTTACACGGTAAATATTCCAATTAAGGAGAGTTAAAAAATGCTTGAACCTTTGCACTAGAACAGTAATATAGCCAAGTTGTTCAACAGTTCTAAGCTGATGAAAAGCTGCTTGTTTTGCCACATGAGCAAAAAGCTGAAGCTTCACATTCTGTAGAAATTCATCTCGATGCACCTAAATATTGAAGACAGGATACTTAGCAAATTGCATCAAACCTTAAACCAAAAAAGAGTTTAGTAGGAATTTCGCTGAGTAGTAAAGTTCGCTCCTTTTCTTTTCTTTTCTTTATGCATATACTATAGTGTATACTGTATAGTGTATGTCAACATTATAGCTGATTTCTTACAAAACATTGTGGGCAACAATTTTAGCAGCTAGGAACTCCGTTAAGCTAAGTTTGGAATTGTTGTAGTTGCTAAAATTGTTCCCAACCATGTTTCTTGAAAATTCAGCTCAAATATAAAGTAAATTAGTGCTTTCTAAATCTAAATTTATTTGTGAAAAGTAGGTTATAATATTTGGTAAACTAATACTAAATTACTGCAATTTAGTTATAATGGCCAAAATATACATAATATTTTAATTATGCATCATGTGGTGTTGATATTTAATTTCAAAATTTTTATAACATAATTGTGTAAATTTTGTATAACTTAACTTACAAATTATATATTTTATTGTAAATTATTCTAATGAAATATTAAAAAATCGATTATAATAAATAAAATGTTACAAAAAAGTGTGTAGAACACGTTATTTTCAGTTTTAATAAGAAGGTTTAAATTGATGAGATAAGATAAATTGTGAATATATCATTTGAAAATCTTTGTTGCATATGTGTAAGGATAAAATGAAATTTTTTATAAGCTCGTTAGTGAATACACCAAACTTTTACGCAAGCCAATTTCAACAGCTGCTCTTAACCAGATTTTACAAACCAACTCAATTGGAAAAGTAAATGTATATAAATTAATAAACAATAAATTTTACAGGGTTAAAAACAATTATAATCCTCTCACAATCACCTTTAAGGTTTTCAAATCAATCCCAAACAAAACCTGAATTTTTATTTCAATACTACATACACACAAAAGTGAAGAAAAAGAACATGGAAAATTCAAAAGAAAAATATTAATATTGAAGGCAAAGAAGTGAATTATTTCTATTGAGCTCAAACTCAAAGGTTTGATTCCCCCCTACACATCAAAAAAAGAGAAAAAGGGTAGTAGTTTATAACCTGAATATAGTGGACAAGAGCGGAATTCTCATCTTTTGAATTGAGACCCTCTGCTGAATAGAAATAACCAATGCCCCTCTCAAGCTTCACAACTCTATTGGCTGGATGCTGTGATGGATATAATGGTCGTGATATGGGATTTGGCCCCTTGAAGAACAAATCTTCAATGTGATCGATCATTGATTCAGATTCATTCCTTTCAATGTTTCCTGAGTAATGAACCATTAAAGCCAAAAGCTTGTAATCCCTGAGATATATCAAGACAAAAGAGAAAATGATACAGACCTGCAATGAAACATTCCAAGTAGGCACTTGAGAGCAAAGCGGGAACAAATTTATCTAGATCTTCAGCCCCCAAATGTGGAAGAATTTCAAGTTCCTCCATTAATGGCCATGCCTGATCTTCAAGTATTAATGAACAATAGTACAAAGCCTGCTGATAGGGCTGCTGAAACTTGAAATTTTGGTACTCCTTCAACACAGTTTCCTAATAGAAGAATCGAATGTTAAATAAGACACTTTTTGAACAAATACACCCCCTAAATTTAGTGACTGCATTAATGTTTTTCCTTCCCAGTCCAAGTATTTAAATATATACTTCATGTAAGTATTCTTTTTAATAAAGAAAAACCGAATATTTTATTGATTGAATGAAAAAAATACGATATTACTAGTTTAGTTCTATCATCTTTGACTGAATGATGCAATCTCCCGACATACCATATTATTAATTATCACAATATTTATATACTGCTCTAGAGTCTTTTTCTATGTACTGAAATTTTAAATATATCAACATTTGATAGATAGTATTCAGGTTTCAACTTTAATTAATAGATAAAATTCAGGTTTCACCTCTAATTAGTTAAGATAAGGTTTCAATGTTTATATAGTTATGCAAACAAATGGCAACAATACCTTGATGACGAGAAACCTATCAGGTTTCACACTGAAATTTGCAATTTTTTCAACTATAGTTTCCAATAGAATCCTTAATTTGTGGTTGTAACCAATCAGAGTCACCTAAAGAACAATAGTGTAAAAACAAGAGAGAAATTAAGCATTTTATGGGAAGGTGACAAATTATTATAGTAATAACTAGTCAGTTTTGACAGATTTAACAGTGAGCATATCACAAAAATGAGTACTTTTCATATTACCGGTAAGATTACGAAAAGTACTCTATGTATAGACCAAAACAAAATACTTATCCCATTTTTATCTTCTAAGGAAAAACAACTTTCATTATTAAAAATTGAAAGAATACAAGGGCATAAAAAAAAAAGCCCACAAGAAGGGGTCCTCCCTTTGCAAAAAAGGGGCTCCAACCAAGTAAAATAACGCCTATGGAATAATTGCAAAAGGCTTTTGAAATTGAAGTTCAAAAAGAAACATAGAAGTGAATGAGGGACCAAACTTCACTCGGTCCCTTTCCACTCTTCTAAAAACCCTACAATTTCGTTCAACCCACAGAACTCATAAGATTGCACGCACCCCAACAAGCCATTTTTATCAATTTTATTCTTAGGATATGACAAACAAATTATGCACTTTCTACAAAGCATTGTCTATTATCTGAACCAGATGGAACAAAAATGAAGAGAGTAAACAAGAATAGCATTCAAGTAATCCAGCAAAGTAAATTCAACTTTAAAAGATATTTACGTATTTCACAAAACTACCACAAGTTAGCTCATGTAAGACAACAATGTGCACACACAGAGAAACGAAGGCTCCAAGAAAAAGAAAATTCAACGATGTTTCTATTTTTTTGGGTGAGGAAAGAAAAAGTAGAAGTGGAAATGAAACTCAATTCTATCTAGGTGATTTCTAGACTACTAGCTCACAACTCTTGGTCGAGCATTCATACTACTTTAGAGGGTTATTTTCAATTTAAGGTTTCTATTAATCCCTTCATGGCAGATAAAGCGACTAATTGGAAATTTTCACCTAAAAATTGAGAATTGGCCCCAAGCATAATGCTCTCATACAAAGTTGATTGAAGGTTATGGTGGATGGATTTCCTTGAAGAATTTACCTCTACCTTGTTGGAAACGTTCTTGTTTTGACGCAATTGGTCAGCGTTTTGGGGGCTTGGTCAGTATATCTTCACAGACTCTTATTTTATTGATTGTTGTTGAATATATATAATTAAATCTACCTTTACCCATCAGCTTAAGCTTCTGACTCAATCAACGATTTAACATGGTATCAGAGCAGATTGGTTCAGGAGGTCCTGTGTTCAAACCCCTGCATTATTGTTTCCTCCCCAATTAATATTCATTTCCACTTGTTGGGTCTTCTTCATTTTTTTTTTTTTTTTGAAAAGGAAACGAGTCTCTTCATTGATATAATGAAATGAGACTAATGCCCAAATTTCAAATAATGATACAAGAGCAAAGGAGCAAACAAGTTTCTTCATGTTTCAAACCCACAAGTGAGGAGGAGTGTTAAATATAGATAATTAAATCTACCTTCACCCATTAGCTTAAGCTTTTGGGTTAATCGGCAATTTAACAATTGCACTATTGTTTTAATTGAAGTGGACAAAAATATATGTGGTTTCATTCCCACTGAGATTGAGACAATATATCAAAGTTCATTAATCTTTTCACTTCATTTTGGAGATATACACCGTTTAGATCCTCCACGCACTGATCATGAGCATTTGTTAATTTTCAATTTTATAAGCTCAATGGATCTTCAGAGAATAAGTCGAGTTATGCTAGACGAAGGCTTTTCTTTACCATCTGAGAAACTCAAGTGTAAAGATATTGATTTGAGTTATATTGCTTTGCATGATCAGTTGCTGAAAGTAAATAGTCTTCCTCTCCTCAAAGTGACCTTCAGGATACACAACTTTCTTCAGAATATGCTCAATCTTCTCAATCGCCTTATCAGTTTTCCAAATCCACACTGCATGCCACTAAAATGAAAAATAGATTGATTCAAGCTTACCATCTCCATTATAATCGGAAGAGTATCCCATAATTCAGAGATTAATCCAGATATTTTGGAAGAAGCTTGTTTGGCTTATCACTTCCTCACCAAAGGTACAAGAGTCTCTTTCACAGCCTTACAACTCGTACATTCATTCAATGATCACTCCTCTAGGTTCAACTGTTACTTTAACCAAATGTATCTGAAGCTCTTTCACTACTAAGGATCCTATCTCCTCTCCAATTGCTTATGATTTTGAACCCGATGATGCATCTAATGTTAATTTGAGCAGTAAGGAAGCTGAAGCACACATGGTTGATTTAGAGATCGAAGAACCTGTGATCGAAGGCTCTTTTGCAAAAGCATTTGAAAGTCTTTTTTCAAATGATGATAGAAGGGTTTTAGTTGAAGTCTTGAATTCAACAGTATCAGTCGTTAAGTACCCTTCAATTTCTTCCAAATTTCATTCCTTGATTAAGGTTTGTGGACTCCATATGAAAGAAATCATGCCTCAGTTACCACAAATTAAGATCTAATTGTGTTTCATTGATCTTTATTGATAGTACTGCAATGTGTATTTCTTTTTGGCACTTCAAAGGCTTTGGGGTTATTAGCTTTGGGGTTATTATTTTAGTGTTGTCTTGAAAATCTTTCTCCACCTCATTTTGAAGTTTGTCGGTTGATGGCTTTTTTGTTGAAAGTCTTTGGGGCCTTGTACTTTGGTGGTTTGGTGTTTAGAACGGTTGGGCATCTTTCTTTTCCAATATCATTGGTCTTCAATTTCCTTGGCGGTTTACTTAGAGCTCATCATTCTTAGCAGCTTTATCTTTATTTGAGTTCTTAGTTACTCCTTTTGTATTCCTTCTTATTCGTTCTTTTCTTCTTCGGTAAAGTTTTGTATCTTTGGAGCATTAGTCTCTTTCATTATTTCAACAAAATTTTATTGTTTCTTGGTTTTAGAGAGAGAGAGGAAAAAAAAATAAAAAAATAAAACCCTCTTGTACCATATATGTGTGTGACTCTAATCTAAATATGATCGAATAAAAATTACTAAAGTTTTAAAAATAATTTTATTAATTTATATTTATATTTCAGGGAAATTTTCACAGATAGAAAAAATGTCAAACTATTTACAAAAAATAGCAAAAAAAACACTGATAGACATTGATAGACTTCTATCAGCATCTATCAGTGATAGACATTTATAATTTCTATCACTGATAGACCCTGATAGACTTCTATCAGTATCTATCACAACTATCTAAAAATTTTGCTACTTTGTGTAAATAGTTTTCCTTATTTTTCTATTTTTAAAAATTCCCCTATATTTAATATAAAAAAAATCAAATTCAAAGAACAAATTAAAACGAAAATTAAAGTATTGTACACTTTGTTACTTTTAGATAGTTACAGAATTTTTTTAATAAAAATATTATTTGCTAATTACCTTTCAAGGTTTCTAAAAAAATGGTTACTATTTAAAGTTCTAAATTATTCACTTTAAATATAAAGAGATTTTTTTATATATGTTTTTGAAATTAATAAAACGAATTTTTGATAAAAACAAGAAGAAAAAGAAATGTCTGAGGTGGGACCAAACCCATGCCATTCAGGGGGGCTGGAGGCGAAAAATTGATATTGCGTTTCTAAACCAGCAATTAAATAGATAATAGATTATCGTTTAAACTTATGGGGGGCTGCAGTAAATCTGCCCCTGACTAAAACCATCAAAACCTCTGACTGATTGGATGAGAAGTATAGTGCCAGCATATCTGTGCCCATAATTTTGTGCCAAAGCCAACGTTTGTCCCACAATTTTGGAATAAACTAAATCCTTTTTTTTTTTTTTTTTTTAACTTGAGATTTGAAGGAAAACTCAAAACTGATTAGCACTAACTCCTTGATCTTTTGGCTAATCAGGTTCCATGTATCGCCACTTTTGCAACATTAAGGAAAATTCCTATTCTGCATTAAAAATTTAAAATGGTACCTGGAAACCAGAGTCTGCGGGGTTTATGCTATAATATAGCCCAGCAACCTGCGCATTATAAGCTGCAAGACAAGAAAGGTTTAGCTTCCATCCCTTGAGATGCCATAAAATAGAGGGGAAAATATGGTCTCTAAATTTTGAGTAGGGATATAAATGTAAAATCCTGAAACCAATGAACCAAATGGAAACTAAACTCAAAAACTTAGAAGTACAAGTGTAGCTTTTTGAACTTAGGAACTAAATGAAAATCATACTCCAAACTCAAGGCCAAAAAGATATTTTTCCCTAAAATAAACTAGAAAGGCTTAAAACAAGTGAAGTTTCAAGAAGCATTAGCAAAAGATTATACTATTTTCGGGAAAAAAAAATAGATAGACATCCAAACCAAGAGAACAATAAAGGAAAAAACTAGCCAGAATACTTCATTAACTTGGAATAACTTACCGTATTCATTCAGATAATCCATCAATAACCTCGTGAAAATTACTGTTAGGACTTCTGTTTCAGGTGAGATGTCAGCGTGGGGACATTTAAAATCAATCTTAACATATGCCTTCGGCGTGGAGAACATTGTGTCAGGTTTGTGCCATATTGTTGAATATGATGACTTTCTTAGCAGATTTGGAACCTCGACCTATTTCAACGTTCAATCATATTAGGCAAAGCATAAACCAACAAATGAATAACATCTTCTTAATATGAATAGTAGTCCATATTAAACCTTTTCACATGCACCCTTAAGTGATAAATCAGTAGGGATGAAAATGTTCGAAGCTGGTAGATGCAATTTCACATCAGGAGCAGATCGCATCCAATCCTGCAGTTCAGTAAATAAAATGTAATTTTCATTTCCTTCTAAAAGACTTTGTAGCATTTTAATGAACACCAAAAACATACAACGATCAAACTTCCAGAAATGAAATTTAATTCTTTGTTCAAGAGATGAATAAATTGAAAACATATGTAACACAGAAATTGTATTTATTTCAAACTTTTTGTAGTTACCTGGCAACAACAATTTTATACCTTAAATCAAGATGATGCCCCTACATTAACGTTTTTAGGAAAAAATTTAATTTTTAACATGGTAGAATGGGTCAATTTTTACCCTACACTTTCAATAATCAAACTGGACCTTACAGTCAAATGATTATTGCCAATTTTACCTTTTATTAAGCTTTTGTTGGATGAATCGCTACACAGTTCTTAACGCCCATTTCATGGACTACAAATAAAGACTTGATATGATATTAATGAGGTTACCAAGGAAGATAACACTGTAAAGATATATTTCTATTGATAGACATAGACAAAATTATATAAAATGCTCTTGAACTATGATCTTAATTACAATTTTTACCCCAATCTTTTAACTTGCTACAAGACAGATCCTTGACAAGCAATTTCCATTATAATGAAAACTTTTAAAACATAAGGAACAGTGTTTTAAAAAGCCCACCCAGACACGCACATTAGACATGCACCTTTTGTGAAGTCACAAGGCTCAAAGCCTCGGGCCTTATGGCTTTTTTATTATTTTTAAAAAATAGTAACAATTAGCGCTTTTCCTTTTTATTAACTAAAAAAAATCAAATTTACTAAGCCTAAATACAAAATTCCTTGTGTCTAGGGGACTTTTTTTTCATATTTCCATTTCAACTATGCTCTCTTCTTTTTGTAGTACTTTTATATATAGTGCACCTCACAAAGAAAAGCCTGCGCTTTTTTTTTTTTTGTGCTTAGTGCTCAAACCCCAAAAGACTATTGCACTTTACTGTGCCTTGAGCTTTAAAAAACACTGGTAAGAAACAAAATTGAAAGTACATAGACTAAAGGTAGAAAATGGAATAAATTATACAAACTGCCCCTAATGAATGTGATCGGTCTCAATTGATCCTAATGAATGATTTTACCTCTAACACTTTGAAATTTTAATTTTGTTTACCTTCAAGCTTCTATTATCCGACAAGGCATTATAACAGACAGTAGTAACTAAGGATAACAAATTAAAAGATTGAGTAAAATTGAAACTTTAAAAATATCATGGACAAAATTGAAAACAACCATATATCAAACCATATATTTTAGGAAAATTATTATAAATAGAAAAAATATCAAACTATTTACAAATATAGAAAAGTATCACTATCTATCAGCGAAATTACAAACTATTTACAAATATAGAAGTCTATTTATAAATACCAGCAAAATTACAAACTATTTACAAATATAGAAAAAATTTCTATATTTGTAAATAGTTTAGCTCATTTTTCTATATTTGAAAACAACCCTATATTTTAAGGACATTTTGTATAATGTAGCCTAGGTGAAATTCGCGAGTTCTGAAACATTTTCAATGTTCATATAGTGCATTGATTTATTAGGGTTGATCTGGTAGATTAATTTCTTAGAGCTTTACTTTTTAATGTTGGTAAATTTGGAGAGCTTTTGCGCTGAATGTAACGAAAGCTTCAATGAAAGTAAAATGATTGAATATAACGAAAGCTTCAATGAAAGTAAATTACAACAGGTATCAATCAAAGGTACAATTTGTTGATCAAATCAAAGTTTTGGGATAAATATTAACTCATATTTTCAAATTCAAGTGTTGGTGAAGGACTTTAGACCTATTAGCCTAACTACTTTAGTCTACAAACTTGTTGCAAAAGTACTGGCGGAAAGGTTGAAGAAAGTAATGCCTAGCATAATCGCTCCAACGCAAAGTGCCTTTATTGAAGGGAGGCAAATAATTGATCTGGTACTCATTGCCAATGAAGCGGTTGAGGACTATCGAGTTAAGAAGAAAAAGGGATGGATTTTAAAGCTGGATTTGGAGAAAGCTTTTGATAGAGTGGATTGGGAATTCCTTGAAAAAATTCTCCAGGGTAAAAGATTTGGGAATAGATGGATTTCATGGATCATGGGTTGTGTAAGAAATTCCAAATTTTCCATCTTTATAAATGGGCGGCCAAGAGGAAGAATACTCGCATCTAGGGGGATAAGGCAAGGTGATCCACTCTCACCCTTCCTTTTCCTCTTAGTTAGTGAGGTGCTTAGTACTTTTATAGCAAGAATCCATGAAAAAGGGAAGTATGAAGGATTTCTTGTGGGAAAAGATAATGTACATGTCTCGCTGCTGCAGTTTGCTGATGATACATTAATTTTCTGCCAATATGATGATGTAATGATGGAAAATCTAAGAAAGACTATAGAATTATACGAATGGTGTTCGGGTCAAAAGGTGAATTGGGACAAATCGGCTCTTTGTGGAGTAAATGTGGATGATACTAAGCTTACTACAATGGCTGCCAGATTAAATTGCAAGGCAACTTGTTTACCTTTGATGTATCTTGGGCTTCCCTTGGGTGGTTATCCTAAGAAGGTTTCATTTTGGCAACCAGTAATTGACAAAATTCAAGGGAAATTAGACAAGTGGAGAAGATACAACCTATCAAGAGGAGGGAGAGCTACTCTTTGTAAGTCGGTCCTTTCTAACCTTCCCACTTACTACATGTCCTCTTTTCTTATTCCAGAAAAAGTGCTTGCATCATTGGAAAGAATTATGAGAAATTTCTTCTGGGAAGGACACAAAGGTGGAAAGCTAAATCATTTGGCCAGATGGGAGCTTGTTACCAAGAGACTTGAGGATGAAAGGTTAGGCTTTGGAGGATTGAGAGCTAGTAATTTGGCCTTACTAGCCAAGTGGGGATGACGCTTTATTCATGAAGAAAATTCCCTTTGGTGTCAAGTTGTAAAGAGCATTCATGGGAGAAGTTTGTTCAGTTGGCATACGGCTGACAAAGTTAATTTAAGCCTCTGAAGTCCTTGGATAAGTATTTCAAGAACATGATGAAGGTGGAGTCCTTGGTTGTTTATAAGGTGGGAAGAGGAAGTCAAGTAACTTTTTGGTCTGATCCTTGGGTTGACAAAACTGCATTGCAAACACTTTTCCCGAGGCTTTTCAGAATTTCTCTAAAGCCCCATGGTTCGGTCTCAGATCATTGGGATTCAAACCATTCCTCTTGGGCCATATTTTTTAGAAGATTTTTAAAAGAGGAAGAAATAGTTGATTTCAAATGCTCCTAGATATTTTAGCAAGGAAGAAGGTTACTGACCACCCTGATAAACGAGTTTGGTCCATTGAAGACAATGGAAATTATTCGGTGAAGTCTCTAGTCACTCATCTTTCAAGAGCTTATCCTTTAGAAACAAACTTGAAGAAAGCACTTTGGAGTTCCAATAGTCCTCGGCGGGTTAATATCACAATTTGGATTATGTTAAATGGACATTTGAACTGTGCCTCGGTTCTACAAAGGAAACTGCCACTGCATTGCCTCTCGCCCAGCATTTGCTCCCTCTGTTTGGCGGAATTTGAAGACTTACAGCACCTGTTTTTTGAATGTGTTTTTGCTAAAAACTGCTGGCATAGTTTATTCTCTTTTTCCAATTTATGTTGGGTGTTTGGGACTTCTTTTAGGGATAATATTTGGCAGCTTTTGGTGGGACCCAAGCTCAAGTCAGCCCCTAAAATATTGTGGAATAACGCAGTCAAAACATTGCTAGTGGAATTATGGTTCGAAAGGAATCAAAGGGTGTTCCATGACAAAGCCACTCCTTGGGCCAACCGTTTTGAGATTGCTAGGTTAAATGCCTCATCCCAGAGCACTCTTGCCAAAGAATATGTTGATTACTCCATCCAAGATTTGAGCCTAAACTGGAAAGCCTTTATATTTCCAGCACCTTAGAGTTTAGATCATTCTTAAAGGATTTTGTGTATTTTTTCAGATTCATGACTTTTAGTTCTTTTGTCTTTAGCCCATGTATTCGGGTTTCCCCTTTATTTGGAACTAATATTGGTTATTGGTTATTTATTTTGTTTACAATTAGTTTGGATATGATGAGAGTGCTAAGGAGGTGTCAACCTCGTTGAGATGTCCGGGTGCATTCCCTGATCCTTAGGATATTTTGATGTTGTTCCCTATTATGTATATTGAGCTTTTGTCTCAATTCATTATATCAATGAAAGAGACTCATTTCCTTTTCAAAAAAAAAAAATTCAAGGGTAAAATTGAATTTTTGCCAGTGTTTTAAAAGTTTCTCCAAAGTTTTTAATCAAAATACACATTTCTAATCAAAACAAAATTTACATTAAATGACAAACCTGAAGCAAAGGGCCAGAAATTTTCTCAACCGAGTAAGCGGTTCCATACCACTTCTCAACCTTATCCGTCTCGCCTTCAAATTTCTTCGACTCCCAAAAGATGCTACAAACAAAGATTAATCAGGGAACTGCTGCAATATGTTTTATTTAATAGGAAACAAATATTTTATTGACAGTATGCTTAAAAAATGGGAGGAAAGAAAAACACTTGGCCAAGATTACAAACAATAATAATAATATTAATAATAAACTTCCAATCAGCTAAAATCCATCGAGACAATCTTAATTTCCAAAGCTAGAGTACCATTTACACAATGTTTTTGTGGCTACTAAACCACGTTGTTAAGGCAAACAGTTCAGTAGAAAAAGTGTCAATACCTTGATTATTTTTTATAGAAACAATTGCTTTCATTGAGAAAAAATGAAAGAATACAAGGACAACAAAAACAAGCTTGCAAAACCCCTTTAAAAAAAAAGTTTCCAACCAAGTAAGATACTACCTAGAGGGTAATTACAAAAAGTCATCAAAACCAAAGGCCAAAAAGGAACATGGAACCTCACCAAGGACCAAACATCACCATGGTCCCACCCCACACCTTTAAACACTTTGTTATACCTCTCCCCCCAAATATCCCACAAAATAGCACGCACCCCAGCTAACCATAAAAACCGACATTTCTCTTTGAAAGGCAGATGGAGAAGGAACTCCTTAATCATCTCCCGAACATCTCATTGGCGAGCTAACTCGAGATCAAACTCTTGAAAATAATCAGTTCCACACAGATCTCGCAAACTGACAACTCCAGAGAAGGTGATCCAAGTCTTCCTCTACCTTCCGACAGAGAATACAACAAAAAGGCCCCATAAGCGAAGACTTCTTCCTCAAAAGCCTATCCGTAGTGTTCATATGGCGAAGCAAAACGTGTCAGGTAAAGAACTTAACTTTCTTTAGAATCTTAATCCTCCAAAGCACATTAAAGACCGACTCATTAACAGAAAAGGGATCCAACAACAACCGAAATAAAGATTTACAAGAAAAACCTCAAGGGGATTGGGACTCCAAATGCGAATATCCCTTCTTCCCAGCCTAAAACTGAACTCATCAAGTAAGGCCAACAAAGAGGCAACCTCCATTGTTTCCCTATCGAACAAAGAACGACGGAAATCAAAGGAAAAAGACACAGATCTTCCCAAAAATATGTATCTTTGCCATCCCCCACAACACAAATAACGTGAGGGAGAAGGAGGGGAGCTCAAGGGAAATATCTTACCACAGACTCCAGAATGTACCTTTAAGTCTTTAACCCCTTTAGATAACCATTCAAAGGGATGGAGGTCGTGATTACTAGAAATAATCCTATGCCACAAAGATTCAGACTCAAAGGAAAAGCACCAAAGCTATTTAGCCAACAGAGCTTTGTTGCGTAACCTTAGATTTTCGAGCTCTAGCCCCCTAGTTAAGAGATCTCCCGATCACCTCCCAACTAACCAAGAACTTCTCCATTTGATTATTAAACAAATCTCACCTCTTAACAATGCCAATACTTTGATTATTAAACAAAATAAAAAATATTTCAATTTGAATTAGGAGAAACATTGCATCAATTATTTTTGGACAATAAGTTGGTGGTGGACTTCATATCGTAAATTTGGAATTGGGCTACAGGTCTCTATGCATGGTGTTTTAGGAGTTAAACATTAAGTGGTATAATGACTTCAATCAAATCAATTCCATGATCAGGTGGTCTAATGCCCTAAGCCAAGGATTCAGCACTTGATGGCCCCAACGTCATCCTCACTTGTCTTGAACTCCTTCTAAGAGTGAAAGCTATCTCCACAAACCAACATAGGTCCTTTCAGCATTCTTTATCCTCACTCACCTACTTTCTAAGAAAATTTCCAAATCACCAACATAGGATTGCTCCAAGCCAAGCACTGTTAACTTCAGAGTCCCTATGATTGAGCCAACGAAAAGGAAGGTACACCTTGTTGGTATAGGTAATTATATATCAGTTCTCTTAAGCCTTTCTTAGCCACCAACCTCAAAGCGAAACGAAACGATTTTGAATTCTCTCTTGTACCACAATGCCTCCCACATCACTCCTCAGTGTCATAATAAATTGTTGTGCCTTCTCGACCTCATTAGCCACCAGCTTCATAGCGTAACGAAACAATTTTGAATTCTCTATTGTACTCAACTACTGACCAATTTTCCCATTTGAGGTCTAAGAATTCTACTTGCTTGTTGAATCTAGTCAGAGAAGTATGGCTGGTAGAGAGCCTCTTTGAACTATAACCAGTCACAGGACTTGCACTAGTGTCAATCAATCCATCGGCTAACCCCTCACCATATTTGGGAATCGTCAATCTGCATGAATATGACACACTGCAACTTTTGATCCTCCAGGGCACTTCATATAATGAAATATCGTCTCTATTGATAACAACCAAATCTCTACCTTCGTGGGGTTCGCCTATGACCCATCAAAAGTGTAGGGGTTGTAATTCTTGGAATCCGACAAGTGGTTTGCTTCCTCCAACAAGTTTTGTTGACCCTGGTTCAACAAGGTCATCTAGTTGGCAACAATGGTCCAGACCAACACATACTCTCCATTATGTCAACTAGGTCAGATTTTTTTCTTCTATTTTGGTTATTTTGGCTTTGAATTTTTATTCAAGTAAGGTACTTTGTTCTTTTCACTCCCTATGAAAGTTTGTATCCTCAAGCTTTTAACATATTTCCACCATTTCAATGGAAGTTTTTCTTTTATTAGAAAACAAACAGAAAAAAGAAAATAACCGAAAAAGATCAAAATTATTATATTACAAAAATTCAAAATAAACTTCGTTAAATAAAATTTATTAAGCTTCCCAACTCGAACAGAACATAAATAGTTCATAACTTATTCATGTCATACATTTAATCTCTCTTTTGTTTCTTATAATTTTGATTATAATATAGCAACAACAAACAAAAACAAGTGCATTTCACACTAAACATAAATGAAATAAGGAGAGAGAAGTGATCTGTCTTATTGTAAACAATTATAAGAAATAAATGTTATGCAGAAAAGATTATATCTTGTTAACCGTCCATAGCGTCTAATTATGCTGTACAACCCTTCCATTTTAAGGCTAAATGCTTATGAGAATCCAACTGACCAGTAACTTACCGGAAATTATCTACAGAAAGCTGATCCAGAACCATTTCTATCAAGTTCGGATTGAAGTTTGAAGGCAAAGACGAACCAACTAGCCAATCCTCTGGAGGATATAACTGCGACAGATTCCAAAGCAAGCATTTAGACTTTCTCATTGAACACTCTGCTTTCTATTTTAATATAAGAAACAAAAGCTTTTTCCTTGATGAAGTCAGCACAGATGGAGTTGAATAAGCTACTTCAATTCATAAGAATAAAACATACGTGATATCCAATGTTCTACTTTTTTAAAGATATGGAATTTGATCACGTGCTAGTACTGTCTATGTTTGCTACTTCAATTGGTAAGAATATAATAAACGAGATATCCAACATTATACTTTTAGAAAAAATTGGTATTTAAGCACTAACCCCAAACTTTAAAGACCAAAAGTGTATTTTGCCTCTTAAGTAATGCAAAAGAAAGGAGTTTTAAAATCTGGAAAAATAAATGGAAAAAAATAACTTTCTATCTCTTTACAAGTAATTTACAATTTTTATCAATTAAATTTTATTGTTGCTAACTACCCCAACTAGTTCATAAAAATTTTAACACTTACGAAGGACAAGTCACAATGTCCAAACAAAAGATTGATCATGGTATCTATTCGCCAAATAACTACAAAGACCCCCATACAATTATGCACAACGCAAATCTAGAATAATATCCAGCCAAATCCAAAATTTCAAACCTAGGCTAGGCAAACAAAAAAAAATCACATGCTGTTCTCCCATGACATCTAAGAAAAATGTTTCATGCCAAATATGATTTATAGGGGAGAAAACAAAAAAGAAGAAAAGAAGAAAAAAACAATGAATAACAAAAAATAAAGAGAAAAAAGTATTCAAAAAATATTATGAACCAATGGTTAATCGGACAAATTACAAATACCTGCATATTTAATGAAAGATTGACAACATAGTCAATTGGACGAATTTTATCTTGATAATGGAACTTCGTCTCACAAATAGCTGAAAGCTTGATAAAGGTAGAAGAGTTGTCTCAGAATCTTTGTGAATCAAAAGCACAGTAATAACTTCATAACAAATGTGGACAGTAAAAAGGAAGCAAAAACGAGGAAATTTTTTATTTTAAGATGGCCATGTCACACATTTTTTTTATTTACTACAATAAAATGCTAATATTCTTTTGTTTCAAGGAATTGAATAACTCAGCGCCTACCAAGCTATTTTTTTTGTTAAAGAACTAATCCCCCCAAGGGGGTCCTCAACCGATAGATCCAAGAAAGAGTATTTTTTTTATCCAAAAGTTTAAGCTTATGAGTTGTAAATTTTATTATACGAACACTTTAACACTCCCCCTCACTTGTGGGCTTGAAGATTTGTAGAAAACCCAACAAGTGAAAATCAATATTAATTGGGACCCAACAAGTGAAAATCAATATTAATTGGAGAGGATATGATGTTAAAGGGGTTTGAACATGGTATCAAAGAGCTTTTGGGTTAATCGGTGATTTAACATGGTATCAGACTAAGAGGTCTATGAGATTCTGTGTTCAAACCCCTGCGACGTTAGTTCCTCCCCAATTAATATTGATTTATATTTGTTGGGTCTTCTACATATTTCAAGCCCATAAGTGAGGGAGAGTATTAAATAATATCATATTAAATTTACCTTCACCCATCAGCTTAAGTTTTTAGGTTAATCAGTGATTTAAGAAAAAGAAATAAACTAACAACAAAACACAAAACAAAACAAAAAAAAACAACACACACACAAGAACAAAAATCAATGCTGCTCAAAATTACTCTAATTAGCTTATTAGCACACTAAAAGGGTTATAGTAATGCATGCACATACCTCGTCAAATATCCATTGGCATATACCTGATTGCTTCAAAAGGCTAATGTATTTAAAGAGAAGCCCAATAATATCCTGCATGTGTTCTACAACAACATCAAGAGAACAAAATTTCAGATTAAACTAAGGACAATGATTGGAAAGAGAGAGCGGGAGAAAGAACCTTGACCAACATCAGTGAGATCTATTACTACTTTGAAAAAGGAAAAATTCATGGTGGAATCAGATTCACCGGCTGAGAGTCCTGTTGCCCAACCTGTATTATTTTCCCAAAATATAAATCAAATCAGTTTTCAAAAATTAAGTAAAGGCTAAAAAATTTTGTTTATAAAAAAACCAGGAAACCTTCCATTCAAAAAAGAAAAAAGGACAAACTAATGGGACCGAGGGGCCATCTAAGTTGATGAAGAAAGTGGAGTATTTACAAAGAGACTTGTGCCAGCTACTCCAATTAGAGGCCATGAACTATACAAGGTCATTGAAATAACCAAAAGAATTTTATTGTTTTTTTATAGGAAACGATTTCAATGATTGAATGAAACTCCAAAGATGTACAAAAAAGGCTCATTCATAGGGAATATACAAGGTGTTTCCAATTAGTAACAAGGAAAGAAAAGCTATAGCTAGGCCGGTAAATTTTTACACCAAAACAATGCATTGAAAATAACTGAATCTAAAACATCCTTGGGGATTTGGTTATGTTTTGGAATACTCTAGCTCTAGCATTTCTTCCATCCGAAATCTTCCACAAAACTGCATGGATAGTGCTAGCCCACAGTTGTTGTTGCACCTTTGAAGGGGTGGTCAATAAACAGCATCTTAAGCCATCCTTGGGAGTCATTTGGAGGGAACGTGGCCCAGTGAAAGGCAGAAAACAGCTCATACCAAATCTGACAAGTAAAAATACATTTGAAGAGCGGATGGTTAAGTGATTCACTATCCTTTTGGCAAAGGCAACACCAAGAAGGGAGAGGCTCATCCAAGGGCAATGCTTTTGAAAGTCTATACATTGCGTTAAGGCAAGAGTGTGATACCTCCCAAAGTAGAAATTTTATTCTTTTAGGGCAAGGTAGGCTCCATAGCTTATTATACAGGGCCTTAGAAGCCGATAAACAAAAAACAATTCAATTTATCTTTAAAAATTCTTATCGCTTCTTTCCTTCCAATCCAAATCAGCCACAAAATAGCCTTGACCCCATTTGACCACAACACCTTCCATTCTTCATCCCCCAACCATTTAGCGGTTCCACCCGCCATCCAACCTAAACCGAACAACTCTAAAAAAAATCCCAAACTTCACAACTTAAACTTACAATGGAGGAGAAGATGAGATAAACTCTCGACTCTATATGAACAAAAGAAAACGCACATGTTTGGGGACATCTCAAGGTGGGAGAATCTTCTTTGCGTCTTATCAAAAGTATTTAATACCACCATGGGCTACAGACCACGGAAAGAACTTGACCCTCTTAGTAGCATTACAAAGCTCCTTTACCAAAAGTCTTCTTTTTTTTTTTCTTTCTAGCAAAGCATAAAAGGCAGATTTAACCAAATAGGAAGTAGGAACCATCAGCTTCTAGCCTCCACATTAAAGCATCAATCCCTTGTGTCGGTTTTTTACCCTACAACAAAACAAAAAGATTTCCCACTCCCCATCTCCCTCACAAACAAACCTCTTTCAGCCTTAAGTCCCAATTACCATCTGAAAGGTTCCACATAATCTGGAGTTTGCTTTTTTGGCATTTGAAATACTAAAAATTGAACGGAACATGGCCCTTGAAGGTTGAATACTAGCCCATCATCATCCTAGAAAAGAACTCTATCATCCTTGGAGGAGGAAAAACAAGAAATTTAAACGACATATATTTGGAAAAAAAAGCAAGTGTCTCTTATCTATAAAAAAAAAAAAAGAAAAGAAAGAACAATCGCCCTGAATTAACCAACACAGACATACATAATTGAATTGTGCAATTTTATAATTACAGCAGCTGCTCCTTGAGTTATCAAGCATTTCTCCTGGGGTTTTACCTGATTCTAGAATCTGGAATTTGAAGGCTTTTGATAATTTTTCTGTTAAATCTCTTTTTAAAAGATTGTCTGGTGATGAAGACATGAACAAAGAGGGGTTTAAAGCTTAATGGAAGTCGAATAGCCCAAAAAGAATTAACGTTCTCATCTGGATCATGCTTTATGGATCCCTAAATTGCTCTTAAATTTTGCAAAGAAAACTGCCATCACATTATATTTCTCCATCCATATGCCCGTTATGTATGGTGGCTAGTGAAGATCTTCAACCTCTCTTTTTTGAATGCCATTCTTTTGATTGCTAGAAGAAGCTTTTGTCAAATTTCCATCTACAATGGGTATTTGGCAACTCCTTCAAGGATAATGTCCTTCAAATTTTATACAGAGCATCTTTGAAGCCAATTTCTCAACTGTTATGGGTGAATGCAGTCAAAGCATTACTAGCTGAAATTTGGTTCGAAAGGAACCAAAGAGTTTTCCAAGATAACATCTTCAGTGGCCTGACTTAATGCTTCCTCTTGGTGTTCCTCGTCTAAGTTTTTTGTGAATTTTTTCATTCAATATATTAGTCTGAATTGGAGAGCTTTTATATTTTCTGCTTGATCTTTGATTTGTATAGTTCTGATGATGTTGTACTACTTTCAGTATCTTTTGTTTATTTATTTCATGTATTTTGGAGCATTAACCTATTTTCATTACATCAATGAAAAGTTTTGTTTCCTTCCAAAAAAAAAAAAAAAGAAAAATTGTGATGCAAATCCATGCATTAAATATAGAGAGGGAGAAAATTTGGTTCGAACCAAATTTTCGGTTTTCAATATAATTAAACAAAACCAAACCGAAAAACTGTAAAAACCTAAATTTCAGTTCATGGGTTCTTTTTGGCTTTACTAACCAATGGGAAATCCTTTTTATAATACCTATTTACATTCTCTTTTGTACTTTTCATACCCTTGATGAAAAGTTATCTAATTTGTTTTACCAAAAAAAGAAAAAAAATAAATAAAAACAACCCATATTTAATTTCCTTTTAATATGAAACAAAAGTTCCATCGAGAATTTAAAAGTTTAATGTTTTATATATTTTGAACATGAAACAACTTCTCATTTGATATAATGAAAAAGAATAAATATTCAAAGGATACAAACTTCCAAACGGAGTGAAGAAGAAAAAGTACAAAACAATTTAAGGTCTTATATTTCAAAAATGCTTTTCAAAATAACACAACAAAAATTGTCAAACCCCATATGAAAAAGAAATTAAAAATAAAAAGATTGTTACCAAACATATCCTAAGTAGTACACTGATAGAAAACATAACGTTTTTTAATAAGAGAACCACTTTGATTAATATAATGAAAGAATTGATAGAAGAGGCCCCACCAACAAAAGTAGGCAACCAAAAAGGAAAAAGAAAATCACAAAAGGGACCCCAATTTTGAAAACCCAAATAAATTATAGTCCAACATGGAATTAATTAAGATAAACCAAGGACATTCACTCCAACATGATGTCGTCTAATATAGTCAAACAAACAAGTCAACATATGAAAGTTGAAGTGTAAGTCTCACTCTTGAAAGTCTGAAACTTTATGTTAATATGTACAAGAACGCACCTAATGTTTTAAGAACATAATACAAGGATCCTTCTCCTTCATGGCCAATAAGATGACCTAGATACCGGCATGGCCCTTCCTTGTAATGATGAATCTCAGGAGTTATTGGCCAAACAATTCTCAGTTTATGACCTTGTTTAATTGGGATGGCTCTAACAAGAACCTGAAATGCGAAGAAAGAAAATAAGGTTGAACATCGAAGTAGGCACATTTTTTAATAAGTAACAAAAAAAAAAAAGCTTCCAATAATGAGAGAGCAGCCACTTCAAAATCCATATACTTTCAGAAGCAAACACTTTAAAATTAGACGATCAAGTCCAGAAATCCAACCGAGCATACACAATCCTTTGTCAACATATCACTAGTGGGGATGCAATATTATACCTGAAGATGTTCTGATGTGCATGGCTGACCAGGAAAATTAGCGCTATTGCAGTTATGATTTGGAATATCTTGAAATATGTTTTCCACAAGGATTTGTACTTTATCAAGGTTTTCTGAATAAGGTAGAAATAAAGGATTTTTACTTTATCAAGGTTTTTGGAATAGTAAGAAATAAGAAATTTAAGTTGCTATCGATTCATTCTACACATCCCAAAAACCCAATTTATAATGGGCTGAATGAATACTAACCTTTTGCATATACAACCAGATGCATGACATTGGATGAATAATTATTTTCATAAAATTTTAGAAGTTCATGCCTTGTATCCAGCCCTTTAGCTTTTGGTTGAACCTCCAAAGTGTCCCAGTTCCCTGTGTAAGTAAAATATGCGGCATGATAAGGAAACTAGTGGCCTTCTACACACCACCATCAAAGCGTAAACAATATGAAAACCGAGAGGTAAATGCATGAACTAGAAGAATTTCCCTGGAATCATGAAGTAGTTAAACTAATTCAAAAAGTATTATCTGCCAGAAAAGGAGTCACAGTTGAAATACAACTATTTTCTTTATGTAAATTAAAAGGGACAACTCTTAATTTGAACAATTTAAAAAGAAAGAAGATAACAAGTCAATGTCCCTAGTGAATAAATTTGAACTTTCTTCATCCACATGCAAATAATTCACATATTCAGATATACAATATAGCTTCTAGACATATCAAATCAGTCAAATGCCAACTCTTATGAAATCCATATAATGTTATAACCTGTGCTGAATTTATGAAACGGATGACTGTCAGAACTTATATGTCTCTGAAGCTGCATAAAAGTGACAACTTTCAGTCAGAAAGGTGATTGACATAAATTTCTTTAAATATAAACAAATCCAAACTTCTAACTCAAGAAAAAGGGTCGTATTTAAAGATTTGTTTCATTTTTTAAATATTTTATCTTAATTTATATTAAATACTATTCCATTGTATCTTACATTTATTAGCAACTTTCTTTCCTCGTTTTAGCTGTTTTCCTTTTCTATAATTTCCTTTGTATTATATCTTCATGTATTTTGGAGTTTCAGTGAATACATTGAACTTTCTTCCAAAAACTACATGGTATCAAATCCTAAACCCTAAACTCAACTGGCGACATTACCTTATTCCACCAATTCAAATCCCAACCTAGTTGTTCGTTAATTTGAATAGCCAAGGAATCTTTCTCTACGGTTTTTTTTAAAACAAACCACTTTCATTGAGAAAAATATAAAAGAATACAAAACCAAAAGCCCACCAAAAAAAGGACCTCGCTAAAGTAAAGGGGACCAATCCCTTAACATCTTCTTTATAACTTCTGCAAAGCTTCTACCAGTGAACGTTTTGACTTCTCCCATCTTCAACTTCTTTGATTCCAACAAGAAAACATCTCTTTTTCTTGAAGCAAAAGAAATTCCCTTAATATCTCCCAAAAAACCAAGCAAAATTTCTTATCATAGCCAACTAGATAACGTAATCTCTGTCTTCCTACCATAGGAGGCCAAATGGTATATTAAAAAATCCATCCCGATTGAGAATGCAACTTAGCAACACAAAAAGCATCAGAGGTGAGGAATCCCTATCTTAGAAAATGAATTTGGAATTAATCGGCAGCTGCAAAAGTTCTAACACAAATCTCTCAAATCAACGAAGATGGGAGAAAGATATAGAGATTACCTGTATAAAAGTTAAGTCCTCTGCAAAAATTCTTTCCTTATCTCTCCAAATACAGAAAAAAGAGTTATGGATGCAGCAACTTTTAACGTCCATCCTTAAAATGCGGTCAAACTAACATAAATCTGAAAGGAAATCTGAACTCTGATGATGGGACGGGAGGCTAAAACTGGTGGGGGGGGGGGGGGGGGGGGGGGGAAGGTAAGGGAAGGGAAGAGAGGAGAGATGAGAGAGCATCCTAAGACTCAGTTTTTTATCTATAGTTGTTCTCACTTGATTCCTTTTAAAACCAACTCAAAAATCACCAAAATAAAATTACTTTTCTCCAAAAATCCCACAAAAGTAAGAAAAATGATCACATAATTCTATTTAAGTAGGGAAAAATAGAGAAAGGCGAGCGGATAAAAAATCGCTCAAATTTAATGAAAGCCCGCTACTATCTATTTGATTCCTGCATTTCTCTCTAATCTACATTAATCTTTGTCTTTAAGAAGTCTTATACATGTTTGAAAGTTATGCATTAACTATTTTAAAACAAATTCTAATAGAAGGTCTAAATTGAAATAATTATTAGTTGGGGTTTTAATTGATACAACCTTTGGAGGCATAAATTAAAAAATAAAAATAATCCATAATAGAATAAATCAAATATTTTGCAGGCCATAGCAGATCTTTTGACGAAAATCCTTCACCCTAGTCTGTACAAGGAACAAGTACAGTGGCCCGTCAAGAATTTGAAGCAATTTTAGGTCTTCCCAGCAGAGAGGAAAGATATAGAGCCTTTTAAGGATTTGTTGAAAAAGCTAGTTGGTGACATGGCAAGATCACACTAGGGAGGAGAACAGCTACAGTAAGGTTTTAACTTCGGAGTGAATTGTCTATTGGTGTGATGAGGTTTACTAAGTTTTCTTGTCACGTGAATTTCATTTCCCTTTATTTTAATCGTTGAGCCCGTTCAGGATTAGATTGGCCATTTTGCCTGTCCCTCCAAAATCTTAATAATAATAATAAAAGTATATATTTTGCATTTATTGCACATCCAAATACGAAATCATGGGAGAAATAATTACCTGGTGCATTCTCCACCCATCAGACAATAAATTCTTTTGATTCTCTGCAATTAAATGAGGCTTTCATTAAGAAAGATGGAAGAAGAAGAGACCACACACACCCCAAAAAAAAATGTATAAGTTATTACTCATAATATAAATTATAGAGCAAATTACATCTCTGATCCCTATTATCCAGCTCAAACTTTATTGGCACCACATTTTTTGATATTTTGGTTCTCTATTGAATTGTCTAAATTAAAATATTTTTTCAACGAGAAACAACTTTTCATTGATAGATGAAAAGATACAAAATGATCAGGGAAACAACCTCCCAAAAGGAGAAAAGAAGAAACAACCACCAAATTAAAATATGACGTAAACATATACTACCAGAGTCAACCGCTTTGATTTCTCTCATTGTAGCATCAGGAGACATTAAAGGTTTGATGAAAAATTGAGCAAATCTGGAAGTACAAAAAGGTAAATCATAATCAGACAACATTATGTGCAGGCAACAATAAGAAGTGAAATAGCATATACCTGTCCAAAGCCTCCTCAAAACAATCGGCATTGACCTCAAAATAATAATTTGTCTGCTCAGATGCCGTAAAGGCATTCATGCTACCTCCATGCTATAAATCATTAGAAAAGCATAAAACATATTCAACAAAGCATACACATGAAGAATGAGAATAGTAATTTGACAAAAATACAATTAAAGTTAAAAAACACTTTTATGAAGGTAACAATTTAGTCCCTAGATTTTAATTTGTAACAATTTTGTCTTTGTACTCACAATTTGGTAACAATTTAGTCTCCGAACTTTAATATGTAAAGATTCTATTTAGTTCATATACTTTAAATTTGTGATGATATAGTTCCTATCGTGAGTCAGTTGAGATTTTATAAGAGTTCTTACATAAATAGATGGTAAAATGATTGGGGACCAAATGTGTCTACAAACTACATAGATTAAGCCATTACATAATGAAAATCGAAATTTAGTTTTGATAGACTTTTTCACAATAGATACTAAATCATTACAAATCCTAAAGTACTAGGACTAAAATTGTTATATGTGAAAGTTTAAGGACTAAATTGTTACATGCAAAAGCTCAAAGACTACATTGTTACAAAAATTAAAATACATGGACTAAATTGATACAAATTAAAGTTTAGGGGCTAAATTGTTACTTTCTTGAAATTTTAAGAACCATAAGTGTTGTTTAACTTAACCTACCATTAACGAAAAAATATTGAAGTTTTGGCATTCAAATCATTCAAGACTTAACCTTAAAAAATAAATAAAGGTCTTAATCAGTTGAAGAAAATAAAGGTCTTAATCAGTTGAAGAAAGTAACAATTTAGTCCCTAAACTTTAGTAGATAGGAGTTAAAATATTGCCATTGATCTTCAAATTTTAAGTTTTTTTTTTTTTAACGAAACGAAACTTTTCGTTGAAGAAATAAAAAGAGACTAATGCTCATAGTACAAGGAAACAAATAAATAGTAAAAATACAAAAGAAGTACAAAAACAACATCACAATATATGGACTAAGCTGGAAAAACAAAGGCATTCCAATTTAAGCATGAATCTTGTCTGAAAAATTCTGCAAAAAAACTCGAAAAGAGAGCACCAGGAAGAAGCATTAATCCTAGCAATTTCAAATCGATCCATCCATGCAAGTGCTTTATTTTGGAAGACTCCCTTGCTCCTTTTGGAATCAAACTTCAGCAAGGATAGCTTTAACTGCTTTGGACTATAACAACTGAGACTTTGGCTTTAAAGATGGACCAACCAGAATCTGAACAACATTGTCTTTGAACACCTCACACAACATCCACTAGATATTAAAAGTGGAGAGCAAATGGCCCCAACAAGATCAGGAAAAATTACAATAAAAAAATAAGTGTTGTAGATCTTCACCATCCACCATACAAAGAGAAAAAAATAGAAGGCGGCAGACTATGAGAAGGGAGCTTCCTTTGACGAGTGGAGGAACAATTCAAAGTCCTAAAGATCATTATCCATATGAGAATGTTAACTCAACAAGGACTCCTAGACTTCCATAAAACTTTAAAGACCACCTTATCCAAGGGTTAGAATTAGAAACCGCCAAATGCTTGGAAAGGGATTTAACTAAAAAAATTTCCAAAGACTCCAAAGACCAAATACGTCAACCAGGTTGAGCAACCACCCTTCTTTTAGATAACAAACTCAGTAAAAGCTGGAAATTAATAATCTCTTCTTCTTTTAGCACCCGATGAAAAGAGATGGACCAAGATAAAGTAACTTCATCTCAATGAAGTGAGATCGAACCATTAGGTTGCAATGCAATTCTAAATAAATCAGGGAACCTTACTTTTAGAGGTAATAATTCAATCCAATTATCACTCAAAAAAGTGATTTTGATACAACTTCCAAGTTTAAAGACTGCCAAAGATTCAACTTGCAACCAAGATTTGGAAATGCTAATCCAACAGTTTGGAGGCTATGGCCAAACTTTCCAGACATGTGCCAATCAAACGTTCCCTTTCCGTGAATACTTTGAACCACCTTAAACCAAAGAGAATTTTCTTCATTCTGATATCTCCAACCCTATTTAGCAAGTAATTCCACATTTCTAGCTTTTAAACCACCAAAATCAAGGCCACCATCCATAAGAGATTTAGAGATTAAATCCCATTTTGCCAAATGATTAATTCTGATACCTTTGTGCCCTTCCCAGAAGATCAAAATTTAAGTGATTGGTAGGAGTTAATTTGATCATTTACACTATTGTTAAAAATGGCAATGGAAGAATAACCATAAAAAAAAAAAAAAAAAAAATTAAAAATTAAAAAAAAAAAAAAAAAGGAGAAAGAACACCATTGAGAAGCTTTATTTTGATGAGCTGAAGACGAACCAACTAAATTGATTTGGCTTTAAAAGTTCTTTGATTGCTTTCCAACCAAATATCCAAATCCTCACGTCAAAGGTAGTATTTGAAATAGTGTAAATGATCAAATTAACTCCTACCAAATAGCTTAAACTTTGAAGATTGATGGTAATTTTTACAGGTATTCTCCCATTGCCATTTGTAACAATTGGAGGATTTTCTTTTTTTTTTTAAAGGAAACATAACTTTTCATTGATATAATGAAAAGAGACTAATGCTCAAAATACAAGGAAACAAAATATTTAAAAGAAGACATAGAACTGCTAAAAAACATAAGATATCCATCCTAAAATTCATGAATAAACAGAAAAAATAAATACTCCCCAATTCAAACAAATATCTTGGATAGAAAAATTTATAAAAAGCTTAAAAAGAGAACACGAAGATGAGGCGTTGAATCTTGCAGCTTCAAAGCAATCCGACTATTGAAGAGATTTATCATGGAACATCCTTTGAATTCTTTCAAACCAAATTTCAGCAATAGGTCCATAATAGTTGAGCCGTGGGCTTCAAAGATGGTCCAAATAAGACTAGAAGAACATTATCTTTGAATGAAACACCAAAGCCCCAATGAAGATGAAATAAGGACTTTATCTTTGGAGGATTTTCTTGTAGAGTTTCAGAACCCTTAGGCTGTTACACTTTTTCCTGTTTTCCTTCTTTATTTATATTCCTAAGTCTACACTTTGTATATCTGACTTCTTGTACTCTCTAATAGCTTTTCAAACATTAATAAAAAGTTTTGTTCCTTGTACAAAAACATTGGAGAGTTTTATTCAGTTCCAACACAAAAACGCAAGGACTTTCAACCCAATATTTTTCACATTAAGACATTTTTAAATCTACTTCTGACCTTACAAACCGATATTATTAGAATAATATTTGATAACTGTAATACAAAGTTGACAATCTAAATGAGACTTCTTTCCTTGTCTAGATATAGAAAACGTTAGTTTCACAGGTACATACATGATACAACTAACCAGTAAATATGAAGAGAAATTTAACAAGTGTCCATTTTATAGAAAAAGCAACTTATAGGAACTCCAACTCAAAAAATAAACAAAACGAGTGAAACATGAGAATTAAGTAGTTTTCAATTACCCAAAGATATCTTTTAATAAGAAACCTGGAAACTAGGAAACAATTTCATTTATGAATGAAATATCCAAAGAGGTACAAAAGGGGCCCTTCTATAGGGAATACAAAAGATGTTTCCATTTAACTACAAGGATATTCAAACTATGACTTTGTAGAGGGAGTAAATTTTTACACCAAAATAAAGTATTGAATATAGCCAACTCTAGGACCTCTCCAGCATCTTCAGCTTTGTTATGGAATATTCTGTTGTTTCTTTCATCTCATATCTTCCACAAAACAGCCCTTAGCCTTGAAAGGGTGATCAATAAACAGCATCCTGATCCAATTAATGGTGTCATGTGGGGGGACAAGTCCATCCAAATGCAGATAACAGTTCAGTCTAAATCTTAGCAGCAAATTTGCAATGGAAAAAAATATGGTTCTGTCTTTCATTGCTTTTTTTGCGAACGTAGAACCAAGAAGGAGAGAGGAAAAACCAAGGGCATCTTATTTGGAGCCTATCCATAGTATCAAGACCTGACTAAGAAATTTCCCACAATAGGAATTTAACACGTTTTGGTTAAGCGGACTTCCAAATGTGCTTGAAAACAGCTCGTGATGAAGTTGATGAATGGGTACCTTGATAGATGAGTAATCACTAATCAATGACTTAACTGTGTACTTGCCACTATTGTCTAGCTTCCATAGCCATTTATCAGCCCGGTTTGTGAGCTATAAGTTGAGGATGAATTGTGTGAAAGATGCCCATTCCAATATCTCATCGTCATTCAAATTTCTTCTGAAGTTCAAAACCCATGATAGACCCTCTTTGTTCCAGACCGTTTCGATGGAGGCATTTTTGGCCTCAGCTATATCAAAAAGAGGGAGATACACCTAAAGGGCAGGGGGAACAACCCTCTGCCTAGCAAACTAATCACAAAACAGCCTTCCAATCTTAACGAATCAAAGAAAGAGAATAATTACAAGAGAATTTGCTATTTCTATAGCACCACCAAGAAGCAAAGAGCAAATTAACCATCCCTATTAGCATCCCAGTAATTTCACATGCATGAATGAATAAATGCAATTAGCCAAACGCATTTCTGTGAACAATAATTATAGGTACCTCTGTGATATATTTCGAGTAACTATCCTCCAATGGATACTTTTCACTTGCATAAAACAGCATATGCTCTGTCAAGAAATTGTAAATAAGTTTATTAAAAAGAAGCCAAAGTTAAAGAATAATAATCATAAAGAATAAAAACTGGCGTACTACTACAAGGCACGCCCCAGCAATTCCAATCAATACTTTGCGGACTTAGGTGAAGTTTCTAAAAGTTGTTTCTTAAAACTGCTTGCCTTGTTTCTACTTTTTAAAATTAAACCAATATTTAAAAGATACATTTACTTATTGTTATTGTCTTTTCATTTATTTAAACTACAGAGGACTAAATTCTAACTTTCTCCCATCCATTTAAAACAAATTACATTTTAGAAAATAATTAATGAGTATCATCAAACAAATAACTTCAAAAGCACCAATAAAAACTGCATTTCAAAATTATCTTTTCAAAAAAAGAACATTTGCTTCCGAAACTGCTTTTAGTTATGACTTCCAACCCAACGGTTCATTTTATATCTATCAAATGTTTTGCCATATCTTATATAATTAATAAGTCTTCTCAAAACACGTAAAAGCTAGCAAAAGATCAGAGAACAAGAAGCGTAAACATCACCAATGAAAGTCTAAAGGAAGATGACTGGATTTAAGTTACAAAGTGAATCCAATGGATTAAAAAATCATAATAAAATAAATAAAAAAAAAAAAACACATAACCAAGTTCTTACCAAGAAAATGAGCTAAACCCTCTAGGCCTTCGGGGTCGCTGAAGGAGCCAACGTTAACAGTCATGGAAGCAGCACTCTGAAACTCAATCAGATAGTCACATTTTATGGACACACATGAATTCAAGAACGCAGAGCCCTAATTTAAGCAAATTCACTCGGATGCACAAGAGAAAATCATTAACAAAACAATAATCAGATTAAAAAAGAATACAAAAGCGAAAGTTGGCTTTGCCTTATCGGTATCAGGATCACTGACGAGTAGAACCTCAAGGGAGTTCCTAAGGACGATTCTTCTGTACTCTCTTTTGTCATTGCGAGGCTTCACTATCTCATGAGTCACCTGTTCCTTCCCAACCGCCATTTCTTCTACCACCACTTCAATCAACACAGAAATCCAGTAGCAAGATAAGTAAATATAAAAGCAAAGAAGTGAAAACATTCAGCAAAACAAGAACAACAAAGAAGAGTGAGACAAAGAACGTATCTGAAATTACTTACACAGAGAAGAAGAGTATTGAATCGAAAACTTAGCAACTCGATCAGTGATTATGCAAAGTTTTGTGAAAATTTCTGGTTGAAATGATGAATAATATAAAGCTGAGAGAGCAAAATTGATTTTGACCAATTGGCGATGGCGACGACTTCAATCTGATTTTTATGTTTTTTCTGTTTTGGCCGTTATGGAATGGTGTTTTTACCAAAATGCACCCCCTAATAGTGGGGGCTTATTTGAAAAGTCTCTTTTTCTTCTGTCCAAAAAAGGAAATATTTTGGAAAGAGTGTCTTTTTCTTTTACTTGTTTAAAAATATCTTAGGATAAAAGTTAATTATGTATATATGTGTGACTAACTTTTAGGGCAATTGATTAAAAACAATACCTAATTTAAAAATGCACATTGACTTTAGTAAGAAAAAATGGATAAATAAGACTTTGCTAATATCAATACCTACAATTATAGGAATAAAACTCTCAAATTTTTACTTTTCAAAACTAGCACGTTTTTTGAAAATTTGTTAAGTTAATTTTTTTTTTGTCCATTTTGAGCGAAATCGACCACCGAGATTTAGTTAAAAATTAATTTTTTCTATCTTATCGATTGTCTTGGGCCTTCTCGATACATCTCAGTAATTTTTTCTAAATATTATTTAATCTTCCTAAATCTATCTTATATATTTTCTACAAATCTAATTATCTTTACTGAATATTGTATGAAATACTAACATACTAGAATCTCAGTGTGTAATCTGCTCGAAATGTATCGAGAATATTCAAAACAATCAATAAGTTAAAAAAAATAATTTTTTAACTAAATCTCGGTAGGTCAATCTCGCCCGAGATAGACCGAAAAAAACTAGTTTAACGAGTTTTCAAATAACGTGCTAGTTTTGAAAAGTAAAAACTTGAGAGTGCTATTTCTAACAATTTTCTAAAATTATATTGATTAAATATAATACATAAAGTTTAGCTCAACTAGCATAAAATATGTAGTATTAATTTCGAGATCAGAAATTGGATAATTGGTACTAATTTCGAGATCAGAAATTGGATAATTGGTACTATCAATTTCGAAGTCAGAAATTGAATATCTCATCCAACATATTGTTTTATTTATATATAAATATATATACTCTCAAACTTATTTTATTTTTATATGTTTAAATTTAGTCATATTTTCAATAAATTTTCAAATTTATTCTCTAGGTTAACCTTTATAAAAATAAATAAATAACTCTATTGGCTAGCCTTTCCACATTGAATTTTAGAAAGTTTATTAAATTCAAATTAAATTAATATCTACCTAATTTGATTAAAAAGGATAAATTCAAAACTAACAATATATTGAGGACTAATTTTAAGACTTATTAAAAGTACACAATAACTAAATTTAAACATTCATGAATATAAACACTAAAATAAAAATTGTCTCAAATTATATGAACCAAAATAGTATTTTGAAAGTACTAATGTATTTAAATTTAGTTTTAAAAAAGTTATATCTAAATTTTAGTACTCTCATGAATCTCTCGCTTAACTAGGTTTTAAAATGATTATAAAAAATGTCTTTTCAGTTCTCTCTTTAGTCTCTTTTAATAAGTTCAATCTAAGAATAGTCTAGTGGATAAACACACCAATTACCATCTCAAAGATCGTTGGTTCAATTCCCCACACTCGCAATTGTGTAACTCATAAACAAATATTCCTATCGATCACTTAGGTGGAGAAGTTATTTGAATTCAAGATCTAGAGCAAAGCATCGATGAATTTAATTGAATTTGACAATGAAAAATAAGGCTATCATTCTTATTAGTTATTTGCGTGAATCATATAATGAGATTAAGATAGCAATCAAATATGGTAAAGGATAGTATGTCTCTTGATATTATGACCAATGCTTTGAGATCTTGAGAGATTTAGAAATTAAGAAAGTAAAAAACAGATAAAGATACCATAGAAATAGCGGGGCATTCAAGTCTCAAAAGAGTAATAGGTGTTATTTCTATCACACGAAGGGTTACTTTTGTAGAAACACTATTAGATTAAAAAAAAAAACAAGAAAATCAAAGAAAGTAGAATTTCAATATCACACAAATGACTAAGATTTATGCCCTAAATAGTCTTTATAAGATTGAGTGGCTTGCTTTAGTATACGAGCCATTTTATAATAGTTCAAATGATTTGATTCAAATCGTACGTGTAAAAGGTCTGTGAGCAAAATTGTTCAAAAATATAATAGAAATGAGTAAATTTGACATATTCATCCGACCAAATTATTTTTTTAAAAAAAAAAAGACTACTTTTTTCCTTTTTAATTTCTACCTTCCATTACTTTGTGTTATACTAAGTGCATATGTTATCCTTATTTTTTTAGTACAATAATGAAAATTTGAACCTCTAACTTCTTAGTGAAATAAACATATATTACATGTCGATATTGAGCTATTATTGATCATGTTAGGCTACTTTTATCTTATTTATTGGTAATTTAATTTGTTAGTTCGCTACCAATGAATATATATTACACATTATTACAAATCTATATGGGTATAGGGGTGGACATCATATCATGAATGAATAAATAAATAAATCATTAATTCAATAGGAAGAAAATAAACGTCTATATAATCGTTCACATTATGGGTGAATCAAATAATTGGTTGCACCTTAATGTATATATTTCTTCCTTTTAAAAGCACAAGTTTGAAATCTTCGAGCTTGTTTAAATTGATTCGAAAGAAATGTGTTTTTCAAAAAAACTCATTTTTATTTAAACTTTTTTGATAAAAACTATTTAAAACACATTTTAAAATCTATTTTGAGTGGTTGTCAAACACTTCATTGTTTTTCAAAATGACTTATTTTTTAAATTAAACACTTGAAAATGTATTTCAAACACACCCTTCATCTCAAAAATCAATGTAGTAAAAAATAGCATAGAAAAATAATAAGGAATTACGTGTTTGGCCCACCAACTACATCCGTTAGTGTTAAACAACTCAATTTCAATAGTAAATATTGGTGGATTTTGCACGTTGATTGAAAAATTCTATCTTCCCCCCTTTCTCTATTTTGAAACTCCATCTTGTATTCTAAACATAGCCTTCTTATCTCTAACATATTAACTCCAGACTTCATAACTTAACTCAGTGCCCCAAACACTCTCTAAAAGCTGCATTGTGTTTTACTTAGAGTGTAAGATCCTATTGTAAGGCTATTTACATCGTTAAAATGTAGCTTTAAGTCAGTATCTTTAAATCATATTTCAACCCATATGTCATATGCATCAACAGATAACTTAGATTAAATATAATATACTTTGATTTAGATATATAGTTCAAACAACATGTAAGAAGTTGAAAAAAAAAACAAACATATAACTTATCGGTTGAGAGTATACATCTCAACTAATTAAACTATACTTAAGTTGACAACTTTAATGAAACGTTTTAAAGTTATATCATTTTATAGGTAAAATATACGGAAGTAAGGGAACCACGTGGTAAACATAATGAGGGAAGAAGTAGTTGGAAGAGTTAAAATTTATGATTGGGGGTTGTTGAAGAGAAGCTTCCAAGAGGCCATGGCCCTATAAATAAAGTTTGGGGAAGAGAAAGGGTTATTATTAATTGTGTGTGTGACTGTGTGAGTTGGGTGGAAATAAATCAAATGGAGAGTGGCAAAAGAGAAGAAAAATTGAAGATATTATGCCTTCATGGATTTAGAACCAATGGAAAATTTCTTAGAAAGCAACTCAGCAAATGGGATCCTTCCATTTTGGCTCATTTTGACATGGTAATATTATATATATATATATATCATCTTCTAACCTCTCAAACCCTTCCAACAATTTTTTTTTATTATTATTATTATTATTTTTTTTTTTTTTTGCTTTATGGATTTTGATAAATTGCTCTAAATTAGTATTTCTATTTAGACGTGACATGTATTAGATTAATTTACTGGTCGATTCTATTTGAAGAGAAGGCTTCATCTTTCTTTGTCTTACACGTAACTTAAATTTTAGGTTAATATGATAGCAAATGTTTGAAATGAGATTTTTGTCCCCTTCTCTCAAAACTTTTGAAAGCAATTTTGTGAAAATTTTAGGTTAGATATGAAACATTATCTTTATTTCGAGGCCTAGTGTATTAATTTTCTAATTTTTTTTAAGCTTTGTTTGAGACTTTGAGTATGTTGTTTCTCTCTTCAGTTTTTTCGTTTTTTGTTTTTCGATAATATGTAAGTTGAGAAATAATATGTCTGACCTCAAAGTTAATAATACAAGTTTTATAACAGTTAAGTGTGCTCATTTATTGACGGTTGTTTCTCACTTTGAGAAAGTATATATATTTGATTCTTTTGGTTATGTCCAATTTTAGGATCATTGATCATTTATATGATAGGCTTCTTATTTAGTTTATCACAATTTTTTAATTTAATTTTGAGAATCAGTCAATTTTATATTCGTTTAATTTCAACATCATGATGAAAATGCAAATTTTAGTCAAACCAAGTATTGTTCAACTGGCATATTATATGTACTAGCAACTAAGAAATGTGTGATTCGATTCTCTTAAAATAGAGTAATAAATTTTGGTTAATGATATATAATTATTATTATTATTGTATTTTTAAACAGGAATTTCCAGATGGCATATTTCCAGCAGGAGGAAAATCAGAGATTGAAGGATATTTTCCACCTCCATATTTTGAATGGTTTCAATTTAATGAGGTAAACTTAAATTAAATTAAATTAAAAAATTTGAATATTTCAACATATATATATATATTCAAAGAAAGTGATAATTAATTAACATGAACCTGACAGGATTTCACAGAACACCCAAACTTGGAACAATGCATAGATTACTTATGCAACTACATCACAAGAAATGGCCCATTTCATGGATTGTTGGGTTTTTCCCAGGTACCTTTATTTTATTTATTATACAGATTTAATAATATGTGTATTATTATGCTTGATTTTAGAGTTAAGATATAATTGTTGTCACAAAAACTTTTTTTTTAATTTTAATTTAGTTTATAAAATTAAAAGGATATTTAGATTAGTCTTTCCGCATTCATAAGCTTAAACTGTAGTTTTTTTTTTTTTTTTTTTTTATCAAAGTTATAAATTAACAAAAAGATTAGTCTATTTTTAATTAAAAAAAAAAGACATATAACTAATAGTTTATGAAAGAGAAATAACAGTGTAAGAAGATATTAGACCTCATCTTGTATAGAAATTTAGAAAAGAGTTAAGAGTTAAATATGTTTGACAGTGGAGTTAATAAGTATGGAGTTAGTAAATTTATGTTTGATGTATAGAGTTGTAAGATAAAATTCTTCAATAATTGTAAAAAATAGATTAAGAGAGGAAAATGAAGTTACTCGATAAATGTGAAAAATAGAGATATTGTAGAAGATGGAGTTCCTGGATAAATGTGAAAAGTAAAAAAAGATGGTAAGATAGAATTACTCGATAAATATGTAAAAATTTACACCGACTTAAAAAGTTGGGTGGGCCAAACGGCCTCCTAATGACATAAAGGTAATTGGAAGATTATAATAAACTTTACTAAATTATTTTTGGACAACCAAGTTAGGTAACAAGAAAACTGTCAAAGTGAGTTTACTTTAACGGTAATTGACATAGTCGTTTAAACACCTTCTTAAATAAATTATAAATGTGTTTTTAAGGGATTATTTTAGGGTTGAATATAGAAAAATGAGTCAAACTATTTACAAATATAGAAAATTTTACTGTCTATCACAATCTATCAACCGTCAAAATTTTCTATTATTCTTTTTATAGTAATTTTTATTTATTTTATTATTGTTATCCTTATTATTAGTTCTATTAAAATTTTTATCTTTATTCAGGGCGCCGCATTGTCAGCATTATTGCTGGGTTACCAAGCACAGGTATACAATAATTAATCGAAGCAAATCTAAACTAAGTGAAATATAAAAATTGCAAAAATTATAATTATATCGATGATATTAGTAAATAAAAGTGAAGTCAATGATTGCAATAAATCATATATAAGTCAAACAAGTTATTATGTAAATCACAAATGTTCTTTTTTTTTTTTTTTTTTTTGAAAAAAAATGTAAATCAATGATAGTTTTACATGTATGTTTGTGAGTAATTTTAAAATTGTAAAAATTATTTTTATCATATTCAAAATCACTTTGATATACATCTTTAATCATTCAAAATTATTGTTATATTTAATTTTACGTATTTAAATGCAATTTCTAAATCATCAAAATTACTTTTGAATGATTAAAAGTATGTTCTAGAATGAAGTGATTTTAACCGTTTCCTAAAATAACTTTAGTTGAATTCAACCAAAATCAATGACATTTTTTTTTAATAATAAAAGGTAATATATTTACAATTACTTCACATATCATATTTGTAGAATTACTTTTATAAAGTTACAAACTAAGATTGTCATTACCATTTATTTCCCTTCAAAAGATATCGTTAAAATCCTTTACCTAATCAATTTTTACATATTGTTATCATGTCAATTTTTGTGAATAATTTTTTAAATAATGTCACATATGCCGTTGCATCAATTTCCATTTTAGTTTTTTTTTAAAAGAATCTCCCATCAATATTTGATAGTAAAAATGAAACTTCTCAGAGTTTATACAAGTATTTTGTATAATTAATTATACATTTATAAATATATTTAAGGGGATTATATATTGAGAAAAGTATTTGAAAATGGAAAACAGGGGAAGGTATTGAAGGAGCATCCACCAATCAAACTGTTTGTGTCAATATCAGGAACGAAATTCAAAGATGAAAGCATATGTGAAGTTGCCTACAAACACAAAATAAAGGTCAAATCTGTTCACTTAATAGGTGAAAAGGATTGGTTGAAACTTCCTTCTGAAGACCTTGCTTCTGCATTTCATGACCCTCTAATCATAAGGCATCCTCAAGGCCATACGGTTCCTAGACTAGGTCATTTCTACGCACTTTTTAAGATTTGAATCTCTAACTTTTTGGTCGAGATTCAAAAAATATGTCTTAACTAATTGAGTTATATGCTGATCAAACAAACAAGATTGATGAACTTCTTTTGTTTTGTTATAGATGAAGCAACCACTAAGCAGCTCCAATGTTGGGTTGATGCGATAATCTCTAGTCATGATCATGATGGAAATGGAGAAGCGAAGGAGAATGTCATTGACAAAGTAGATGAGAGAATTGAAAATCAGATCTCGAAAGATTCTAAAAGAGAATAGATGTATTAATGTTGTTTAATTTTATAACATAAGTTGATAGCGCAATATATGATTTAGCTTACATACAATTATGAGCTTAGCAAGTGGATAAACAATAACTGGTATAATTTAAACAGCTAATTATTTTTCTTAGTATAAATAGGGTATGAAGATTTAAATCTCCGACCTCAAAGAAAATAATACATGTCAATTAAAACAAATCTAGCATTAAAAACATTGAAATATATTAAAATAGTTTATATCTAAAGAACGTATAAATGCATCCTTGTGGTATCCTAAACTTTTAGAAATTAACATATCAGTGTCCATACTTCTTATGCTTCAAGCATTACGTGTTTCGGGTATGTTAATCTTGAGTTTAAGATTTGTGTGGCAATGTGATTTCATTTCAGCAATGCCATAAACAGGGGCTTGTTTGGAGAAATTTCAACTAATATGTAGGGTTCTGAATCCTATTTCAAAAATAACTGTACAGGTAACATAATGCTCAATCGATGAAGATCATATTATAATTTTTCCCCCCTCAAAAGTGATCACATCACTTTTTTAGAACAGAATATGTATAGAACTTACAGTTGTGGAAAGGCATCAAGCACCACGGTTAGGGCAAACATTTGCGAAGTGTGACGGATCACCACAAACAAAACATCTTCTATCAGATATTGGCTCACCAGTTGCTGATACAAATGTCGCTGCAATCTGACCCCGACTGCGACCACGACCATGTCCAGTGTTTCGACCAGGGTTAGGATTAGATGCTGCAGAGCCTGAGCTCCTGATGTTTGATCGTGGAACACTATTTCCTCCATTGCCATTGTCTACGTTGTCTTCCCATCTGCAAAAGGATGCATTACATTTATGTTAACAAGAGACAGGTATAAGCAATATCAATCGTTGAAATTGGAACCCAAGGAATTAAGAGGGGAAAAAAAATGAAAGAAGGCAAGGGCATACAAAAAGTCAAGCCCACAAAAAAATGAGCCCAACTAAAAGAAGGAATTAAGTACTGTGAAACGTGTTCTCCTTATTGAACAGAACTATGGTACTGTGAAGCCAAAGTTCAGCATTGCTATTTCAAGTGAAGCAATGACAAAATACGTTGACAAGGATTCAATACCACATTGTTTTTTCCTCTAATAAAATTAGATTAAATTTTGAGCTATTTGGTTGAGTCGTAAAATTTTTTAACTTACTGTCAGATAGGATATAGCATGAACAGTTGATTTCTAAGTGGAAGGAAATGGAATAAGAAAATGTAAACGTACAAATTTTAATTTAATATCATGGTAGATTATCATTATTATCAAGTGCTTGAGTTTTCATGTTAAGTTGTTAACTTAATGCCATAAAACAAAACTAAAAAAAAAAAATCAAAACAAACTTAAAGGGAGCTGCATACACGAAGAAATTGCACTCCTGAGATTGACATTTGTAGAACTTTCTTCCCCTATTATTGGTAGTATTAGCAGTCCGTAAGACGCATGGTGTGCCACAGTTACTACATGAAACTGAAGAGTCTCCTGCCAACAAAACATAAAACAAGATTAAAAAAAGAAAGATTAAAAAAAATGTTGGTTTGAAATTTATCAACAGCAATAAAAGGAATCAGAAAGAAGATGATCCGCAATTTCAGAAGTCCAAAATTTTTGTAGATACTATAATTTGTTAGATTCCCTTTCATTAAAATGACAATGATTACATTACAATTTTCTCAAAAAGAATAACAGATTCTACAGTAAAAGAAAAAGAAAAAAAATCAATTCCTTCACGAAATGTGAGCTCGGGGATATGCAAATGACCCAAAGAAAAAATTACACATTTGACAGTAAACATCTCTATGTTTACAGCATTTGGCAAACGCCCATACTAGAAAATAAATATAAAAACCACTAAAAAAATATTTGAAATGTATCAACTGTTCATTTACAATGACAGACAACAGAAAAAGCATGCTTTACCACTTTGCCGACGACGAGCACTTCTGGAACCAACAACCTGGGAAGGGCAACCATTTGAGGAATGCCCTACTTGTTGGCAGAAAATGCATACATTTTGCCCGGTGTTATCCCGCTGCAGACTGGATGATGAAGTCCCTCGACCTCTAGCTGCAAAACATAATTTGAGTTCATAATTTGAATGTGGAAAGAGTAAAATGGGAGGAAAAGTAATCGGAAGTGTTCCTTTGATGCTGAAATCATTGACATCTGCAAAAGGATTTGTTTTTATTTCTTGGGTCATGTGGATTATTTTCCATTCTAAATTGTTCTTTTATTGAACAGGTAATGAGACCATGGATTGATACTTATTCTTAAAGGAGGAGAATGTCTCAAGTTCCAAAACCAATTTATAAATTACCTCAAAAAATCCACTTTCTAAATATATACGTCTTACTTAGATCAGATGGTGCAATGAACAGCATTCAATATTCAATAACCCGCTGTTGCTCCCCAGAAACTTGACGAAGTAAAAAGAGGTATGGGGAGAAATTTCCTTACTTCAGCTTAATGTGACGTAGAGGACACTTTGATCAACCAAACAAATTTCAGGACATCTTAATCAAATAGTAAATGTAGACAATTTAACAGCAATAAGCAAGTTCATACTGTTTCTTGATCCTTAACTCCCAAAAGAACAAAACAAAACACAACCAAACCTGCACATCTCAAATATTTTGAAGAAATAACTGCACAAAAGGTACATGCCTGATACGCGGGATCCAGTACCACAGATTTCAGTCAGTTGCCTAAGAATATCATCACAACCACCGATACAACCTGATCATTAAATCAAAGAACCGAGAATTTAGTACATAGTTCAAAGGAAAAAAAAAGGAAAAACTATACAAAAGAAAATAGTACTATAAACGGTGATGCAAGAATTAAGTTCCACTTAGGAAAAGAGAAGACTCATGAGCCAGATACGCCTATTCAGCTTTCAACAAAAAAACTATTTGAAATAGTCATTAATCAACATAATCACCTGCTAATTCTTCTCCTAGTATAGGTAAAATGCACCACAGTAGAATTTTCTTTTTCTTTATTGTTTTATTTCTACCTTGTTCTTATTCTGTTACCTTATGTAATTAGCCAGCTGAAATATATATTTTTTTTCTTTTTCAGGCTGTTTCATTTTATTTACAGCTTACTTTCTTTGTCTGGCTGATTGTATTTTATATTTGTAGGTCCACAAAGCTTTGTGGATGTTTATGAAAATATATGGAGTAGCTTCTGTTTCACTTTTTCTCAAATATCAAAATGTGTTTATGATATTATCCAAATGGCAAAAATAAAATAATAAAAAATTTGATGTGGTGAGTAAAAAAGCTCAAACATCATAATTTACTCCGTATTCTACTGTCTAGTTGTGTGCAAACTGCAATTACTACATTTTACTGAGTCAGCTTGCAGTAAGTAGTTAATTGGTTAATTGCATTCCTACAAAGGTTGCTTTCCTTCAGAAAACATAATCTCTTTTGATATTAAAGAGACATTTCTGGACACAGGGAGTTGTTTTTTTTAGTTCAACGGTGTAAGGGTGGGGTTCAAACATCTAACTTTAGGGACAAAATGCATAATGTCAAGCAATGTCCAACTTGCCCAGGACATGGACAGTTGTTGCATCATTATTTGCTGGCTAATTAGGCCCTTATTCATTTTTTTTTCCTTTACTGTTAATCTGTGTAAACTAGAGTAATTGAGTTTCTGTGTGTGTACAGGGTATAATCACTTCCTATTCTTTCCAAGCCCCTAATGTAATCAATGAAACATAAGCCAATTAGCGTTGTATTCTTCTATTTATCAGGAGAAACTAAATATTTTCTTTCATTCTCTGGTTGTTAGCAAGAGTTATAGTTTTAGGCTGCACTGAAATTACAACCAAGTGAAATACAAAAGTTGTATTGCATAACTTAAAGCAACTAAAGAAGGCATAGTCTTCACAACTCCGTGTTAACCAGATTGACTGATTCTCCAGATTAGTAGTTATCCATTCTTGTCATTGATAAAGCATGAACAAGAATGTAAATCTTAAATTCTGCAAGCTTAATATGTAAAGCAGAAAAAAGTAGACATATATCATTCATCATTTTCACGGGAGAATAGACATGCAAACAATATCTTAACGCTTATATGAATAGCTGCGCAACTCCCATGCAATAACCATATTGCATGCAGAAAGATAACCTCATAAAGATCATGGTACAAAATTATACCAGAAAGAAAAGACAGCTGATGCTTAACAGAACTTGAAATGACATCCCATGATTCAAATAGTAGTACGTACCCAAGTGGTTAGCATTGTAGTTTGGTGGTATTTCCAGCTGGCGAAACTTAAATTGGATCAAGTAAACAGGACCTATTTGAAGATTTTTCAGAAAGTAAAAGACGTTCATTATTTATAGAGAAAAATCGTTGACCACATTATAAGAAAATAGAAAAGAACATTAACTAATTCCCAAATTGATGACAACTCTAGCTAATAACTTTGGATGACAATGAACATTAGACATGAAAATGACACGACAAGAGTATGAAACATATCATTTTCTAAAACAGCCTGGCAAAGAGAATCAACATAACAGCATCAGGTAATATGTTAAAACAAAACTCATTTTCTGGTTTTATTTATTGTTTTATGTTAAAAATACTGGAATCCAACATACCACGTGCAATGTGGTTGCACATAATTTTGTCATTCATTTTCTAATAAGGCCTCCAATCCAACCATAGATGCAAACATGTAATGAAGTTTACACTAAGGTTATTTCCGATCCTTTTAGGAAAATACAGAAGTGAAGTCGAAGCAAGTCAAAGACAGAAACCTGGAGTGCATGAATTGCAACAATCAGAGGTTACTGCAGCTTCTGCAATGGATCCTGGGAGCCAGACAACATTTCTACACTGGAAATTTGTAGATAATATACGTTAAATAACTATCTAACACATAAATAAAGGCAGTGACAGTTGCTAACACAAGAATCAATATATTTTCTCATTACAAAAGGTACGGTACTTATAACACGGTGGAATTATTTAATAAGTACAATTGTTAACTAGATTTAGAACAAGCTAGCAAGTTAAAAAAATTTGTGCCATGCATGCCCACATGAGAACCACATAATTCGCAGTCAAAGCTCCAAAACCTTTGAGTTGCAAGTTTGGCCCTTTGTCGGAAGTTTTTCTCCTCTTTGCAGTTCCTTTCACATCATTATGAAGTTTGTCAGCTGGAGAGATCTTATAATCTTATGAAGTTTTGAAGTGGGGATCCAGCCCCAAATAATTATTGAAGTCTGGTTCTTTCTTGGTTACTTAAATAGAACGAAGACAGGGTAAACTTGTTTATTAGCTGTAATTATAATGGAAAGGTATGCTTTATGGAGGGGAGTTATTGTGGCCAGATATTACTCCGATGGTGTTCCCAACAGAAGTATGCCACTTCCTCTATATCTTACTTTACAAGAATACAAAGGTCTATCTTAAATAGAAGGAAGACCTAAAACATAAAAGAAAAAAAATCCTTGGGATATTTTGATGTTGCTCCCTATTATGTATTGAACTTTTGTCTCAATTCATTTTATCAATGAAAGAGACTCGTTTCCTTTTCAAAAAAAAATGATCACATTATAATTACAGCTAATAAAACAAATATAAGGCATAAGTTAACACTCCCCCTCAAGTTGGTGTAAAGATATCTTTCATTGCCTGGTTGGCTTTGGCTGCTTGGGAGTAGTTATTTTGTTGGTCCTTTTTGTTTGGTTTCTTAAGTTTGCCAAGCATTTTCTTTGGTTTTTGGTTCTTTGTTGCAGGTTAATTTTACTGTTGGTTTGTTCATTTGTTTTATTTTAGGTTTTTAATTGTAATTTTTTTAGACGTTGTTTTGGCCTATTTCATTTTTGGTTAGCTGTTGTTTCTTTCTTTTTTCCTTTGACAGGTTATTTCCGTAAATAACTTGTATCTTTTCATCTCCCGAAGTAAAGTTGTTTCTTATTCAAAAACCACGACGACGTTCAATTAATAGAGCTAATACTGCTCGGCTTAAGGGACTTCTCGACGGTAAGATATCATTTTCTAGACTAAAAATCTAACTAGTGCATGTATTTGTGAGTGTGTTAAAAGAAAGGAGGGGATAGGTGGGATGGACAAAATAACAATCAAATTCCTAATTCTTCATGGAGAATTAATATGCCAACATGCTATTTATAATAAGCGGCACCCATCATGGAAGATGGTCACATCACACCTGGGGAAAGGCCATGCATCCAACCATGTAATTTCCATCCTGCAGATTGTCAAAGTGAACTATTCAAGATGGTTACTATAAATAATAAAAATGAAAATAAATAAAAACTACAATATTAGGACAAATTTAGTTCCAAGTTTCAACTACTGAAGACAGAATTTTAAAACATTGATCAAATTGAGAATTATCAAAAAATAAAATAAAATAAAACTGAACATTGTTTCTAGAACCAATTTTTTATCACGGGAAAATAGTTATTTTAATCGAAAAACCAAGCTTTTATTGAGAAAAAATAGAATTTGGCCAATACAAGCTAGAGCCAAAACTGAAAGATGAACCTACAAAAATAATATGCCAAAAGGAGCTAAACTAGCCTAACAGCCTGGTTTTAAATTCATGGAGATTTTCTGATTTTTATCTAAAAAAACAAAATAAAGAAGGGCAAAACAGTAACCAGTATTCCTCAATATACTTAACTACTTAAGCATCCACAATAGTTTTATTATTTTTTCAACTTGATCCTTATATTTTACACTTCTATTTATTAGTAACAATTGGGATGTTTTCTTGTAATGTTTGTTTTCTTTGCTCTTTGTTTCATTATTTATTTTCTGTCTTGCTTTTATTTTCTATTTCTTTCAGTCCACTCTTTGTAGGTTGTTGTATGATTTTCACTTGTACACTTTTCTTCATTAATGAAAAGAGCTATATCCTTTTCCAAAAAAATTAAAAAAAAAAAAAAAAGTAAATAAGAAGTGAAAATTCAAGTACTGAAGTAAACTTTTAAAAGTTAGACGAATTATATACATAACAAATATTTCATTGATTACAGAAGGGAAAACCATCCACAGACAATAAATCATTTCAAAGAGGACTATTATAGTTGGAAAATGGGTAGGGGCGTTTACACCAAGAAAGAGCCAACATTTTTTTGAAACAGAAACAAGATTTTCATTGAATTAATGAAATGAGACTAATACTCGAAGTACAAAAGAGGAAACAAAGCATAAAACTCAAACTTGCTAATATAAAACAAGAAAAATAAGACATTCACTTTTGGTTCCAAAGCTTTTGTTAAATATTTATTTCATTCTAGACATTTGCTTGAACTGGAATGCATTTGTCCTTTTTTTTATAAGAACAACAACTTTCATTGAGAAAAAAAAATGAAAGAATACATGGGCACACAAAAAACCAAGCCCACAAAAAGGGGACTTCCTTACAAGAAGGGACTCCAGCTATACAAGATCATGCTAATAGAATAATTAAAAAAACCTTTGAAACTTAAGCCCGCTGGAAAACATGAAAGTGAACAAGGGACCATAACTCTCTAGAATCTCTCTCAACTCCCCTAAACACCCTACTATTCCATTCACCCCCACAGAACCCAAATAACCGCACAAACGCTAGCAAGCCAGCCTCTCTCCCCAAACGGCAGATTGAGGAGGAACTCCTCGATCATATCCCTGACATCTCTATGACAAACACACATCATACCAAACGTCTGGAAAAAAGAATCTCAAACACAACTCTTGAACTCACAGTGCCAAAGAATATGGTCCAAGTCTTCCTCCACCTTTCAACAAAGAATACAACAAAAAGGCCCAACCAACGACGACAACTTCAAACCTATCCAACATGCCAATACAGCTGTGAAGAACTTGCTAAGTAAAGAATCTCACTTTTCTAGGGACCTTAATCCTCCAAAGCAAATAAAAGACCGACTCACTAAGGGGAGAAGGATCAACCAAGCACTAAAAGAAAGACTTACACGAGAACCCTTCCAAGGGATTAGGGCTTCAAACTCTCACTCCCTCCTCCCAATATGAAAGAGGTGACTCTCAAGAAGGGAAAGGAGAGCAACCACATCCATTGTTTCCCTATCAGAAAGAGCATGACAGAATCCAAATGAAAAAGAACAAAAGCTCCCATCCCATACAAGAAAATCAGCCACAAAATGATTTTTGAAATAAGATAAATGATACAACAAGGGAAATAACCCACCGAAAGGTCTCTCCCCTACCCAGTGATCTTCCCAAAAATACATCTCTCTCCCCTCCCCCACCACACACCGGACCCACAAAACAAAAGTAGAGAGCTCTTCAGATATATCTTTCCAAAGATTCCGATACATGCCTTTAATCCCTTTAGCCAGCCACTCGAAAGGATAGGGTCATGTTTACTAACAATGATCCTACACCAAAGAGAATTGGGCTCGAAGGAAAACGGCCATAACCATTTGGCTAAAAGGGCTTTGTTGCGCATCCTAAAGTTCCCAATTTCTAACCCCCCCCCCCCCCCCCCCCCCCCCAAAGAGACCTGTTTTTCAATAACCTTCCACTTAATTAAGTGGGAGGTGTGCAACCTCTCCCAAGGCTTTAAAGAGAGAAAAGTAGTAAACCAGAATGTCGCTCAAGACGGATTTTATCAAGGTAAGACAACCCACTTTAGAAAAGAAACCCTTCTTCCAAGAGGTCAACCTACTACAAACTTTATCCACCACAGGATCCCATAAAGAAACACTCTTCGGATTACACCTAAGGGGAAGGCCCAGGTAAGAGGAAGAAAGACTACCAACCTCACAACCGATCCACTTAGCCCATCTTCTAACCTTATTCCCATCACTATTAATACCCAAAACACTACACTTCCTCCTATTAATCTTCAGCCCCGACATCTCCTCAAAGAAGGTAAGAACATGATTCAGCATCAAGAACGAATTAACCTTACCCGAGCAAAAGAAAAGAGTGTCATCAGCAAATTGAAGGTGGGATAGGGCCACCCTCTCCTTTCCCACCTCAAAAGGCTCAATGACATTACCTTCGACACGCTCACTCACCATTCTACTGAGGACGTTCACAACAAGGAGGAAAAGAAAGGGGGAAAGAGAGTCCCCTGCCTTAGACCTCTCGACGCCACCACTTTACCCCTAGGGCTCCCATTGATAAGACTACTTGGTTTAGTTATTGTATTATTTTCTTTGTACCTTCTCTATTACGGTATCTTGTATTTTTTAGCATTAGACTTTTTTCATTATATCAATGAAAAACTTTGTTTCCTTTTCAAAAAAATAAATAAATAAAGGGACTAAACCCACTAAAATTTGGATAACATTGGACTTGAAAACAAAGAGAAGAGACAACATTAAAACCTTATTTATCAAAGTTTCTTGTGTTCGTCGAATAAAATAGATGTGGCGATGATTCCCTTCGTCAAAATAAATAAATATAAAGATAAATAAAATTTTCCAATTTCCGAAAGTTTTGTAATGAAATAGGTATAAAAAAGTATGGACAAATTTACATTAATTTGAAAAGGGTTTATGATTTATTGACCTGAAATACCTAATTTTCCATGAACATGAATTTATATATCATTACCCTGTTTCTTTTAAGCACCATATCTGAGTCCTGACACAATCCACACCGCTGAACAACTTCTCCAACTGCACGATTTTCATCCCCGCCAGTACCATTAGATCTGCATTAGTGAAAAGAGGATGCTTCAACAGACAAAAAAAAATACAAAAACAATATTTGATAAAGTAATATAGAAACACCTCTCAAAGAAAACCTCCATAGCTTCAAGAAGTTTTTGCTTATTGACCCTTGCCTGCAGATATTTCCAAGTTTATGAGGGGGGGAAAAGGGGAAAAAGACACAGCATAAATACAATAGATCCTTCACACTTCTTAGAAGAATAAACTAAACCATTTTAAAGTTGAAATCTAAGCACATCTAAAATTATCATGTTTACAGGCATTGAAAATCCTTTATAATAAAGCAAAGAGTCAATTAATTTTTCCTTTTTTAAAAGTCAATGAACTTTTTCTTTCTTAAGAGTCAATTAAATGAAAAAGTGTTTCCTATATATATCATTCAGTATACTTGTTCTGTAAAAGATGATGCAACTTAGCATCAAAGAAAATAAATATTAAAAAACTCTTAACCCAGAAGGAGTTTATTATCCATCCAAAGAAAATAAATATAAGAGATTAAATCCCTATTCATGGAGGATTTTAACCCACTAAGGCACTAACCAAGAAAATTGACAATTAATCAACAAACTAAAATTAACTTACAAAAAAAACCTTCCTCTACATATTGTGTTGCATTAATTTACGAGATATTGAAGTCAATAGAATGTAGTTTCAAAGAACAAATTATTTCTTCTTACGATTAAAAAATAAAATGAAAAAGAAAACTCCAAGTGAAAACAAATTTTTCAACTCATAAAAGGACCAATTTAATATCTTATTGAACTCCCAATATCTTGCAGAATGCAGATATATAAATTCCACAGAATAAAATCTCACTCTCCTCGCTGTGGTAATAAGCAAGAGGTCAAAACATTTTTCCTCTCCAAGCTCATTGGTCTTGGCTGGTTTGCTCCAAAATCAAAATAATCCAGGAAAACCAAAGAAAAGCTCTCCAAGCCACTTAGTCAAAGAGGTCTATAGTGAGTTTTGGCTGAAAGAATGTTCAGCTCTCTCAAAAAATTTGGAATTACTTCATCCCCAACAAAAAATTCATCCAAGTGAAGGAATAATTACTCTCCTTGTACAATTGATAGCTTCTCAATTATACTCCCCAAGATTTTCATCGAAATCAATAAAATGGCTAGCCAAACAACATAGAATTTCATCTTCTTCGTTGACCACTAACCTTATGATAAACAATGAGTAAAATTATGAAAAGAAGTTTTCCACAACATTCGCTTCTTGTGCTGCCTAATGATCTCCTTGCTCAGAAATGTCCATTGAAATCAATAAAGGAACTTCTTTCTTGCTAGCTCAGTCTCAAAACATTAATTAACAAATAAAAGTTTAGTTGCCTTACAACTTTTACTGTCCAGAGTAGTCACCATTTTTTTATAGAAACAACTTTTCATCGAGAAATTATGAAAGAACATAAGGGCGTAAAAAACTAAAGCTCACAAAAGATCCCTAAAGAAAGAGGGTCCAACTAAGTAAATTTGAGGATCAAATCCTTTAACCAGTTCTCCATAAGATTTCGATTCTTTATTAAGTTTTTGTTGAATGTAGATGCCCTTAATACCTAAATATTTCTGCAAATTCTTCAAAATGGTGATCGATACTCTCATTTTCATTTCTTCCATAATTTTCCTATGTAATACCATCGCCTTCTGGATGTTTCCTAGAAGAAAAAAACTCTCAAACACAGTTTGAATTACTGTTGGTTACAAGACATGGGTACTTCAGCTAAAAAACATTGTGATGAAGGTGTGGGAGGAAATCCAATTTGTTTCAAGTTGATGTAGGTCCAATTTCTTCCTACAAGTCCAACCAGTCAAAATGTCCATTAAAATTTAGAAAGAAATTCAGCTAGTCATCACTCTAAATTGGTGATTGGAACTCCTTTTTTCTTTTTTATATCCATATCTTGACTATCCTTATGGGACAATCACTCTACTACATTTGGTTGTCAAGATAACACGTAGGATATTAAATCCTAAGTAGGTGGCCACCATTGATTGACCAATTTTCTTGAGCCTCACTTGAAATAGAAAACCCTATTTTCCCTAAGAAACCTAGAGCTCAAATTTCGTGTAGTCTAACAAAAATGAGAGTTTCATAAAAATTAAAAAATAAAAACAAAAATAAAAAGGTTGGGGATAGAACGTAATAATTGTACAAAGAAGCCCTAAACTAAAGAATGTAAAGTTCAAATGACAAAATATTTACATCAGGAATATAATAATCATATATATATTTTAATATATGCATCGAGTAGATTTCACATTGAATAGCAAGAACACATGAAGATGTTAATTAACAACCAAGTGATTAAAAGCACTGCAAAGGATCTTGTGCCTTATTATCGACCAAACATGTAGAAGCAACCACTTGTAAGGTATCTTCCCTCACAAAATATCAGATTACTAGGTCAAAGGGCCCATAGGCATACAATGTTCCCAAGATGGTTTGGGGAAGATACCATTTTCTTTTCTGTCTTATTGGGCCCTTAATTGCAAGCTTTTATGTAATCACTCTCAACGTTATTAACTAGTTGGAAATCCCTCTTATAACCCCACAATCGTTTCTCATGAATGATATTTCTAAATTTCTTATGAAAAAAATGTGAAATTTTTTTAATGTCTCAGGCAAAAAAAACAAAAGTAAACTCCCTCAATCTTCTGTTACTCAATCAACCCAATCTCCCCAAGCTATATGAGTCGATCAACATTTTAGCAACAAAAGGAAATGACAAGAACATGACAATTTAACTTGAAAATTTTTTGGCACTTTGGTTCATAACAAATGCTTAGTTTCACAACTAAAATCAATTCTGTGAAAGTTTCATTCATAAAGTGGAAACAAAATCAGAAATTAAATTCATGACAAAAAGTTGTGAACGCAATTAATTCTTACATCTAAGAAGCAAGATTTCATCTGCTGCAAGCATGTAGCCAACACTTCATCTTTTCTCTTAGTGCCCTCACTAACTGCTTTCATCTCATGCTCCATAATTGCTCTAAGGTGTGGTTTCCACAGGTTATAACTAGGAAGAAGAGAATAAAAAAAGAAAACGGTTTAGAAGTATAATTGGGGAGGGAATGACATTGCAAAGGTCTTTGATGTCATGTTAAATCACCGACTGACTCAAAAGCTTAAGCTGATTGATTATAATACACTTTAACAAAATCTAACGGACTCACCCCATGTCGTCATATCCCATAACCAGAGCCTCACCCTGAAAGAAAAGTTTTTAGAAGAAACAGAAAAAACTAAATGATTGTAGAGAAAGAAAGACAACATAAAGTACTTCAAAAGCTCCTCAAAGATACTGTAATAAATATAATCCAACAAAAGATCAAGCATTGAAATGAGCTTTGGGACTTGCAAGGTCTATGCGGCCTGTTTTGGCTCCTAAGAGGAGATTTTAATGTCATTTGTCGTACACAAGAAGATTCACAACCAGTGAGAGGTTCGACGACTCCATTATGTCCTTACACCTTAGAACTCATCACTATTCAGGGAAGTTCCAATTTATTCCCAGCTTTACAAAAGAGTGGTTGGACAAGTTTCACAACCCTTTCTCCAAATGTTTAGCTAGTCCACCATTTTCTTGTTACCCTCCGTTTAAGTAATGTAAGGGAACTCCTTTCATATTTGAGGATTGTTGGCTAGAAACTCCTAATGTTTTAGAAAGAAGTGAGAGTTGTGGAAGAAATTGTTGGGATCAGTAAATTCATATTCTTTTTTTCTTTTCTTTTTCCGTTTCTTCTTCTTCTTTTCCTCCCCCCCCCCCCCCCCCCCCCCCCCCCCCCCCCACTTTTTGGTTATAAGAAACAATTCAGTTCATTGATAAAATGAAATTACAAAGAATGAAGAACCTGTGAAAAGATGAAAATACAAACAAGGATGGTTACAGAAAACTTTTGTCAGTGCCAATTTTTCCAAAGACTTTTCATCTTCCTCCTTCCAGACTCTACTGTTGGAAAAATTTCTTCAAAGAGAGGCCAGAGCTGATGTAGAACATCTTGTAACATTCTTGGGAAAAATCTTGTCCTTTCTTCAAGTTCTTGCTTGTATTCTTGGGCTTAATCCTGAATGTAACTTTGTTTTACCTCTTTGGTAATTAGTTCTTTAGCTAGGTAATTTTAAACATTTTCCAGCCAGTTACCAAGGTTTGGCTTCTTTTATTGAAAGTTCATCAAAAACTTTAGTTATATAGCTGCACCTCTCAATAATTGCCTAAGAAAGAATAAATTCGAGCGGGGTGAGGAACAAGCAAACAGTTTTCAGCACATAAAATCTCCCTTAAGTTCTACTCCGATTCTTGCTTTTTCTAATTCTTTTCTTAATGCTTTTCCTCATTTTCTAAAATCATTTGAAGTCATAACGCTTTGGGAATAGGTATAGGGGCAGTTTTTTCACAAGAAAGTTACCTAATTGAATTTTTTAATGATAAATTGAGTAAGGCCTGTAAAAAAATGGAGCACCTACAAGCAAGAGTTGTATTCTTTAGTTCATATAGTGTAACAATGGGAACATTATTTACTTAGTAAGAAACTTATTCTTCTAACAGATCATTTTTCCTTGAGACTGTATGCATGCTCGTTGGATTCAATATCTTCAACGTTCTGACTTCATAACTAAACATACAGCTGGTTCTAGTAATGTGGCCAATGCCTTTAGTATTAAATCTCAGATAGAACTAGAATGAATAGTAGTTAACTTTTTCCCATGGTTGGAGATTAATGAAAAGAAAGAGAACCATCCCTGTTTTTGCTCCTCATATGGGATAAAAATCCTGGTACGTTTCCCAGTATGGAAGAGATGGGTCAGTTCAGCAAAGTAACCATGTTTGTTACTGTATTTTTCCAGCCAAATTGTTGCATTGTCATCAATAAACTTTTTAAAAAACTTGAAATTGCAAGGGTCTCGATGGAGTGTTTGAAAGGAGGAAGCCAGCCAGTCCAAAGCTTTCCGAGAGAGACTGATAGATTGGTTTGATGTTTTTCCTTGTTTTGTGATGAGCACAGTTTGGCCATTTGTAGCTGTCGATAATTGTATGGTGAAAGTTTTCCTGTCAATGAGGATGGATCAGGTTGGAGAAGATGAGGGGGGCGGTTGATCCTTGGTGGCAGCCATGGCCGGAGGTCAGTTATGGCAAAGAGTGGTAGGAGGAAGAGGGAGGAGAGAGGAGAGAGGAGGGAGCATTTTTTGGGGCTGCTTTCCAAGTATGAAATGATGAGGGTTTCTCAAGTGTTCTCCTAATTTTATACTAACCTAAAAAAAATTAAAAATAAACCATATGATTGGGGAGTTCCTCCACCATCCGCCCTTTAGGGAGAAGGGTCGTTTTTTATGGCTTGCTGGGGTGTGCGCTATTTTGTGGGTGATTTGGGGGGAGCAGAATAATAGGGTATTTAGAGAGGTGGAGAGGGATCCCAGTGATGTTTGGTCTCTTGTTAGATTCCACACTTCCCTTTGGGATTCAATTTCGAAGACCTTTTGTCATTATTCGACAGGCTCTATTTTATATAGTTGGAATCCCTTTCTTTAGGAATTTCCTTTTTTGTGGACTTGGTTTGTTGTAGGCCCTTGTATTCTTTCTTTTTATTCCTCAATGAAAGTCGCTATTTCTATATATAAATAACAACAATTTTGATCAGCTCGTGCATTAATGGTAATATTGATAGCAACTTATAAATCACATTCAGAAATGAAAGGAGCATGTAGAGAAAGAAAAAAAGTTACTGATGGACAAAATCCAAGCTCATTACAAGGTTAGTTGGTGTGAACCGAGTGTTTGCATCCTTCATTGCATAAAATCTATCCAACAGCTTCTTGATGTGGTCATGCATTGTTGCATCTGTACCAATTCCCTCCTTAAATAACAAAAAAAAAAAAAAAAAAAAAGAACTTAATCAAAGATAAAGGCTTCCCCACTCGATTGCAATATAAATTCTAGTCCAACATAAAGGTTCAAACCCCAGAATTTGATAAGCTCAGTTGGCAAACACATCTCACTTACCTTATCCATACAAGAAAGCAAATCAGCTTCACTCAGAAGGGGAGGTGGTCTCGTGACTCCCGAATCAAGAGTTAATGTTGTTGGAACAAACTGTGAAAGAAACAGTCAAAGGAGATATAGTTATTGACACCTTTAATTACCTGTTCTACAAAGAAAAGAAATGCTAAGTTCAACCTCCTCACTCAAAAGGCCAAACAATTCTCTCAAATTAGTGCGTATGGTTCTTGCTTACTAATTTAGTTATGCTTCAAGTAAATTTTTAGGTTATGGTTCAAGTAATTTTTTGGAACTAAATCTTGGTTACAAATTTTGTTTTAGCCATAAGAGATATTAGACATGTCGTTGAAACATAGAGTAAATGGAAAGTAAAAACATTAGTAAATAAAACTAATTGCCACCAAAATAAAGTTGATCAAATGCAACTCGAGCAACCTCAATTTTCATCGATTTTGGGTTAACATACTTAAAGAGTAGTTCTTCATACATGAGAGGGAAGTGAAGGTGGTTGATGTGGTGTACGTGGCTTAAGCACTAAGGCACAAAGTACCACATCTCAACTCCTTTACATGATTTTTAATTAAAAAAAAAAAAAATTAAAGCCAAAGCTGTCTATAACGAACATAAGAAAATATAAGATATATTGTTAGGAATTAGGAGGCATATTTGTCATTATCAAGGAGTTGATAATGAAAGGTGATTATATATAGAGTGAGTTGCCATCAAGAATGCCAAGGCTCTATTGTGGATACATACTTCTCGTGCTTTCTTTTGGGTCCTAGGATAGGGAACCCTGTGAAGTTTGGTCCTTAATGAGATTTCATGTGTCGCTTTGGGCTTCAGTGTCAAAGTTTTTTTTCGTAATTCTCTAGGTAACATCTTATTTAGTTAGAATCCCTTTCTTTAGAAGGGATGTTTTTATGGGCTTGTTTTTTGTATGTCCCTGTATTCTTGTACATTTTTTCTCAATGAAAGTTGTTGATTCTATATATATATATATATATATATATATTAAAAAAAAAAAAAAAAAAAAAAGAAAACCAAAGAGTCTTCATGGATAAAGGACATCTTTTCAACGTGTTTTTCATCTTGTCTTTTATTATGCTATTTTTTAGTGTAAAAGTTCTAATTTTTTTGCTTCATATTCTTATGCTTCCTTTTTGAACAATTGGGATACCTCTTTGTAATCACCATGGATTGTACATCCTTTTTGTGAATTTCATACATCAATGAAATTGCTTTTTATCAAAAAGAAAAAGAAAAAGATAGAGTGAGTTGAGACATATTGTTATAAATATCATACCAATTTCATACATATTGTAATATTATAAAATTCCTTTCTTTTTTTAACGAGAGATAGAACTTCTCACTGAAGAGATTAAAAGAAACTATTAACTAATAATCAAAAGATACAAACTCCAAAAGAAGATTGTCACCATGGAGTTACTTGCCTCAATGACCTTTAGGCAAACCCATGGCAGTTGTCCTCAGATAAGAATTTTTTTTTTTTATATCTGTGAGTGTCTGAGCCAGCTTATGCGCACCTCGACTAATCTCACGGGACAACCCACCTGACCCTACAACATTTGGGTGTCAAGGAAACTCATAGGATATTAAATCCTAGGTAGGTGGCCACCATAGATTGAACCCATGACCCCTTGGCCCTTTGGTCTTTTTTTTATGTTCCCACTATCACTAGGCCAACCCATGATGGTTTAGAATTTTCAATCTCAAAGGAAAAAGAAAAAAGGTATGCACAGAAAATTAGAGTTATAATTTTGCAACCATAGTGCTTCAGTTTTCAACTGAGAGTTTGTTACTCTTACTCATTACTCTAGTAAATGATCCCGCCAGTTACTGCATCACGAACGATCCTAACTAATTCAAAAGCTTATAATTTAATTTCAGGTCAATATAAAGGACAATCTGGTTTGCATACGAAATACTTTCCTTCCCCATATGCTGAATAAATATTATGGCTATGAGTCTTGGCTGGTATTTTGTATTGCCTGTAGTATATCCTTTTATTTTCTATGTGAAAGTATGATTTTTCATCCCAAAAAAAAAAAAATCATTGCATGGAACTTTCCCATATAGGAATACTGAATGAACTCGTTGATTTGCACAAAGGCAACCGTATGCAGGAGCAGGACTACCATAATAGGCTAATCAATATAAAACGTAATGAGTGAAGAGAAACCTGTTGCCCGGAAACGTATGTTGGAATAGTTGAACCTCCCCATGATTCAAAGCGGTAAACATCCAGGTAATTTCTCTGGTCAAAGGAGCAATCACATCAAACAAAATCAACGTTTTAATGAGTTAGTTTGAATTTTATGTGGAAAAACCTCTTTACCACCAATACTTCATGTCCTTCTCAGAAAAGGGGAAAAAAGAGGCTTATCCCAAATTGCATGATAAGGGTATGTGTGTGCATGCGTGTGTGTGTGTGTGTGTGAGAGAGAGAGAGAGAGAGAGAGATGCGTGCAAGCGTGTGTGTGTGAGAGAGAGAGAGATTAGTACTTGGCCTCCTGTTCAGTCATACTACACAATTATTTTGCAATTAATGCGATGTCATTTTCAATGAAAAAAATGGTAATATGACTCATTTCTATTTAGCGTTGCAGAAGATCCTTTACCATCTGCCGGTGCATTCAGAAAAGTTAGCAGCAACTTTTAGTTAACAGTTCTTATTTCCACTTACAATAACAAGATTTTCAAAAGAGGCTAAATAAAATCACTTACTGCCACTTCATTAGCAGCAAATTCCACCAACCCATGAGCATGCTTATGTTCTAAAAATAATCACATAATATTTCCGAGTTCCATGCTACGTAATATTTCTAATAACACTATAATTTTTATGTTAAATCATCACCATACATATCGCCCATTATGCTTTCTTTAGAAGGAAAAATCTTGATGGAAATAAAATCTGATTACAAAGTAAACGAAATAGAGGTAAAATCAAGAATTAAGTTGATCAGTCAAATTAACTTTTTTTCAAGGAAACGAAGCTTTTCATTCATATGGTGAAAAGAGATTAATGCTCAAAATATAAGGAAACCAAACAAAAAATACCAAAAATACTCATGGTGGTCTGTCACGTACATGCTGCTCATCCCAGCTTGCCAATCACCGAGGCATTACCTCAAAATACTATTAGCCATTTTAAAAGATGAAAGATTCAAAAAAATTATGTAGAGACTTACTGCTAGTATCATTCTCCCAGATGTAGAAAACAATTCACCAGCAATATCAATTTCAACAGTAGTCACAGCACCTACAGCTGGCTGTGACACACATGCAAGGAAATGGCGAACGACTAGCTCATATAATCTCTGTAAAGAAAAAATCTCACAATTATTGATAACTAAGGACTACAAGATGACAATATACAAGGACCAAAATAAACACAAATATGCAATTTAACAGACAAGTAAAGAATAACTTTTACATGGTGATCTTGGCTCCATCCGCGTTCCCCAGCTGAGAACTTTGTTGGGTGAATAGGTGGATGGGCTTTGTCATCATGCCCACCACCACTAGGATTCCTCCACAGCCCTGATCCAGGATCCAACAACCTTTGTGCATACGCTCCCCACATCTGGTGTTCTTGTTGTTCTTGCACAATGCCCTATATCATTGAAACTCTTATGCACCCATTAAGGACATGTTTGGGAGTGATTTTGAAATGACCAAAATCACTTTGGACATGCCTAAAATCACTTTGCTTCTAAAATTGTGATGTTTTGTAATGATGAAAAAGTATCCAAAATCACCTTAAGTGATTCTAGGTCAATCATTGGGAGAGTGATTTTTCGAGTGATTTTTGTTATGTGATCGTGAGTGATTTTTTTAAAGACTATTATTTCATTTTTAATGATTTTCCTCCTATTTCATTTTATTTTGTCCAAAATTTTTTAGAAAAAATGTATTTTTCTTTTAAAAAGTTTTAGCTCAAAACACTTATTCTAGAGGTCAATCCCAAACATATCCTTAAGTCATTGAAAAATCACTTTTGATGGTTCAAAATCGCTTTCAAAAGTAAAAACCAAACATTAAAATGATCGTATGAAGATCACTTTTAACAAATTACTTGTTAATAAATCAATTTTGTTAAAATCACTATTTTTTAAAACACTCTAAACATACCCTAATTCAACAAGCTAAAAAGAACAGAGTTTTCCCATTTTTCACAAGAAAATGCTGTTATTACATGGATAAAGTTAAATATCCATTTGTCAGATGAAAGTTATGCATAACTAATAGCTTTAGACTCCGACTTTCAAGTAAATTAGCAGGCCTTCGATTAAACAAAAGTTCTCTTTTAGAACATTATGTACTATAAGAACCGGAGAGGTCGTGAACCTACACCGTATAATGGGAAGCATCATGGCTGACCACTTGAGCTGTACTCATCGAAAACTAAGGAGCCTTTGTTCAAATTCAGCAGTAGTAAGGGCTAATGGTTGATCCCAAAAATGGGCAAACACAAAAGTATTCTACACCTTTTATCTCACAATAAATACATTATTCCAATGACAGTTCTTTAAGTTTACTTCAATTAAAAAATTTACTAAATCTATGTCCATCGAAAACTAGTTCAGCCCAATAGTTCAAACTCAAAAGTGTTAGCTTCAAGTAAGAAAAGGATGCCAGTGAGATTGGTAGTGGAGACCATCACCAAAACATATACCTACATGAAGATCGGTCCTTTGAGAAAAGCAATCAGTCTCTGTACGAGGATAACTAATGAAACCTGCTTGGTATAGATCTTCGGCCACCTTAAAACAACCATGACAATTTAGAGCTTGTTTATTACCAATATGAAAATGGTAAATTAAATAGTGATGACACAAACAAGAGAATCATTATTCATTACCTAATATACCAATTTCCTTAAAACATTTTTGTATGAGAAACTCAGAATGCTCAATGAAAAGAAATAAGTTGATGAATATGAACTTAGTGGTAATGAAGCAAAGTTTCTTTTTTATGAAAACGACAACTTTCACTGAGAAAAAAATGAAATAGTATACACAAGCATAAAAAAAAAAACTAAGCCCACAGCAGAAGAGAGCCTACTAAAGAAATGGGCTCCAGCATGCATTATGGATTAGTAATGAAGCAAAGATAAAATCTTGGCTGTAACCTTCATGGTGTGTTCAGAACTCATTCGGAAGTATCGTGAAGCTCGTTTTTCAAGCTCAATTGTATTCAATGGATGAGGAGGGTACTTTAACGTCTCTTGTCGTCTAACATTTACAACCTAATTAGAATTGAAAGATTATAAGTCCAGAAACAGCATGCATTATGGATTATTACACCTAGTTAAATTTCAACATACTCACCGTAGCAGTGGATTCTTGTATGCACATTTCATAGAATACAACAGCACAAGTATAATCAAATAGATTCCCTCTTCTGCAAAATGAATAAACCTAATAATTACCAACAGTTACAGTTTGACCGGAAAAGATTGAAATTATCAAACAAATCAAGTCATTAGCCATTTACGTCCAACTAAATGTAGAAATCCCATCATCAGAATTGTGTGAACAGTTGATCGTCCAAAATTCTTCTGGCTCATGGGATTGAATCTCCCAGTACCGCTCAACAACAAAGCCAAGAGTAGGAAACTAAGGACGAAAGGAAGCAAGAAGGCATACAAGTAAGCATCACCAGTGCTGAAATACAAGTAAATAAAAAATAAAAAAAAGACATGCACTTACACATACCTGACATGGCCCATAACTCAACACAATATTTTTGTCATCTGCGACAGAATCAATATTAAATGCATCTTTCAACAGCATAGTTTGGAACCTAGTGAAAGAAGCTCCAATTCTTAGATCGATTTCCTGCAGGTATAAAACTAACCGTAGTTATAGTAGTAAACAATACAAAATGGAAGTTCTACAAGAAGTGCAATTACTTGTCTAGCATCAACTGCATCAGCAAACCATTTATTCGGTTGGACAAGATTTTGCACAGCTTCGTGAATATCCCTGAACTCAAGATTATCATTTACAATGTAGAAGTAATGAACTTTTGAAAACTACATGACAAAGTAGAAAAGAGATTTAGGATATGGAACCTTTCGATCAAAGCAGAGAAGTGAGCTCTCTTAATGTTAAGATGGTGATTCGCTGTTGTGCAAACTTCCACCACTTCAAATGCAATATTCTCTCCTTCTCTATCACAATCAAGCCAAAGGACGAGCCATTGGCACCTTCTAGCTTCTTGTTCCAAAGTCCTCTTTATATCCATCTTGTCCTAACAACAGTTTTAATTTCTATGAAAATCCAGTTCAAAATTTGACATAAACTGCATGGACTACAATACAGACCTTAAACAGCTTTGTGCCATGCCGTGAATTTTAATGGCATGCCTATATGGAAATTATGGGACTTGTGGGGTGAAAGTTACTTGATGAGGTTTGAAAATATTTGTTAGATAGTGCTTGAATGTGGAAGGAGAGTGATCAACAAAAGGAAAAATTTGCTAAGCCAAGCCTAAGTTTTTATAGGTCCACAGAGTTTTACAAGTGGGAAGAGCTCGAGGAGAGCAATTAGATTTATAGGGGGTGTTTGGCCTAGGTAGTTGGGGGAGTAGGAGTTGGGGAGAGTTGAGTTGTGAACTTCACTCCTTGTTTGGCCCAAGGAGTTTGTGGGTCTTACGACTAAAAAGCATTAATTTTTACCTGCTTAACTCCTTACATTGTGAGCCCAGGAGTTCACAACTCCACTCCTTGTCCCAAACGCTCCCTTAGAGTTTTTGGAGTATACATTCCAAGAGAATGATGAAAGCCTATAGGTCTTTGCCTCTTGCAATAGTGATCAACCCAATTTAATGGTGCAGATTGCTTTATCGATATTTTCCACCTAATCTAGTCTACATCCGACATTAAAAATAAAAATAAATAAAAGTCCAAGAATACAAGTGAGTGGACAGGCTTAAATATTAGAACATTGTCGATAACTTTAATTCACATAAGGGATGTAGTAGTAAAAGTTAGATAACCGTAGAGAACTCAAGATTATAATTAGTTTCATGGAGCTGTTTAAAATCATATTAAAGCCTTGTTTACATGTTTACTTGGTAATCTGAATTCTTGTCAATGATCTCTTAGCTTTCCTACATAGAAAGGAAAATAGCATTTAAGTATAGGCAAACTAGCTAGGGTGGCTTTAACTTTACCGTTCTCTTGGCACCTTCACACGATGAGTGTGGAGTTGAAAAACAAACTTTTAACACAATTCTCTTTTTCAGGTATTTTATTTCACTTCCATAGTTCCAGTAACATCTCACCTCCTATTTGGAGGTGTGAGTGTCTAATCTCCAGATTTACATTCTATCCTCCTATAGTGAGAGGGTCTTCCAGGTCAGTACTCATTTATCCCATGGTTCATTCCCCATCATATTATTTTTCAGCTAGTTGTTAAGCGAAAACCTTCAACGACTGCAACTCTGATGTGGTAACCCCGAAAGGAAGATGCACTGACGAAAATCAAGAACAGCCACTTGAAACTTGCCGTAGGCGGAAATTGGCCTAACTGTAGACCTTTCCAAAAGGCCATAACTAAGATCAGAGATAGGATGATCCAGGACCACTTTGAGGCAAAGAGGAGGGAAATTTTCATAGAAATTGGTAAAAATTGTATCAGCTTACAACGCCGACCCTTACACGGAATTTTTGTCTGAGATAAGGCTACTGGTAAAGACCACTGGTCCTCCTTTCAGAAACTGCTACAAGCTAAACTGACAATGCACTGAATGCTACATACAAATTGCATCTATTGTTATCCATTATGCAAACATCAAACGCGAGAATGCTGTCTAGGAAGCAAGGCAAATGAAGATGCAAGTATGAAGAAAACGAGACAGACCTCGGGGACAAATTTGCGGATGGGAGCGTGGAAGAGCTGAACTGGATCGCAGGAGTGCCATTTCCGGTACCGTTCTTCAAAATCGAGCTCCATGAGGTGGCCAGTGACGGAGGTGACGAGCATATTGCAAGACTGGCCTCGAATGGCGTAGTTGAACTCGAAAATCTTGTTGTAGCGAGAGCGACCTTCGCGAACTCGAAGACCCTGGTTCCTGGAGAGTATGGTGGCCACGGATTTCGCCACCGATGGCTTCTCTGCCACATTGAGGACGGTAATCGGACGGCCGCTGGACATGGCTACTGCACCGCCCGTGTCCGAGCAACAGCACTGAGATTTTGGAAGGCTTTAGACGAAATGGCGGGAAGGAACAAATTGGGTTGTTTTGTTTTTTTTTTTTTTTTTTTGAGATGTTTGGGAAATTACTATAAACCAAAAAAAAAAATGAAATTATTTGCAAATATATAAAAATTTCAGCATTCTATCACAGTCGACTGCTACAATAAAAAATTTTTACCTATTTGACTCATTTTTTTATATTTAAAAATAGCCTAAAATATTTTTTATATTAGAATATAATTTATATTTGGATCATACGGTAACGATACAATCAAAATTAAAATGAAATAAATTTTCTATTTAAAAGGCATTAAAAATATGAATGTTTGGTAGTTGGAGGATTTTGTTTTTTTTACAACAAATGGTGGACTGAGGAAGGCGATCTCAAATAGGATAGTACATATCCATTACAATTTGAGTATAAGTTGAGTTATACGCATGTTTGTTGAAATTAAATAATTTTTTATCTTTTAACTTTCTCCATTTTTAATGTTAATGTTTATTTGTTTGTAAAAACTTGTTATAATATTATTTTAGGCATGTGACTACAATAAAATTAGATACAGTTTACACATATCAAAATGGTATATTGACCTACAAACAACTAAAAAAACTATTAAATAGGATGTAGGGTATGTGATCCAAACATCTGACCTCTTAGTCGAAATATGTAAGTTGAGTTATTTTCATGTTGCCACCTACAAACAATTTTAAAAGTCTCAACTCTTTTTTTACAGTTTGACAACATGTGGAATGGAGAAATTTGAACTTCTAACTTTTTGGTCAATGGTGTGTGTCTTAATTAGTTGAGGTATATTCACGTGGGCAAGAATCTAATAATTTAATAAGATATATAATGTATGTATTTTCCAACATGTATATTATTAGACTGTATATTTATTTTTTGTTGTAACCAATTTTTCACGGGATTCAACATAGAATTACGGGTGGTTATATTTTATACTTTCTTTACTTTATCTTGGTATCGGAGCTTCAGACTCACATCACCTCTTTTTTTTGTATCTTGGTATTAGATACAATTTATATTCCCATATAATCCACTTTTCCCTACAATTGAAATATCCACCTTGTTATACATAGTTAGAATATCAAATTTCAATGTTATGTGTCCATTTGGTTCTTTTGGTTATGTTGATTGTCACGTTCATGATTAAATGGAGTGTTACTTGTGACCACATGTCTATGTCAATTATATTTTTATTATACTTGTATTGTATTTCATTTTGCAAACTATTTGACTTTTCTTATCATCTTGTTAGTGTGTGACTCATTGCCACTTTGCACATGTAAGTTCTACACCAAATAAAGTTTATAGTATACTATACGATGTTAAGATTAGTCGTCATCCTTCCTATCCAGAGTTGTTATCTTAGGGAGGAGGTTGTGAGATACACTCGTTGTGCCACTGGCTACCTAAGTTTGAATTGGCGTCACTAATTTTCTCAACAATTTAAAGTTGTCAAAAAAACAAAAAAAAGTTGTGAACAAATTGGCACGCCTGCAATGTGTATCAACATCTTGTCTCTATCATTGCAAACAAAATATGGAAGCGAATGACACAGTATGCTCAAGGTGGGATTGTTAATAAAGACAGTCGTTGGTTCAACAAATATGTTTCTTCTTCTAACCCAATGTAGAGAGTACCATATCTTAACATAATGCATGTCACGATAGCTAATAGGTCAATGATTTATTAGATATAACATCAATAACATACAAATATCGATTAATCGGTTGGACATAAAATTGAAAATTAACAAATTTATTATACTTTTTAAAACTCGAAGATTTTTTAGACAACTCGAAAATTTAGAGACTATACTTATAATTTAACCATTATTATTATATGAATTTAATATTAAAGTCAAACATCCTCCACTTATATTGAAAAGGCAAAGGAAGTAAACATGGAAGAAGCGTAAGGTCAACATAAAGGGGAAAAGTTCAAGGCAGAGCATTTGAAGTTTCGGAGCCATCAATTTGGACCCTTTTTTGGCCTTTGAAACTTCAAACAGACAAAAAACCACAATTGGTCATGGTCCCCTTATTTTGCTATATTTATACATATGCCCTTTCTTTTCCTTTTCCTTCACATTTGGCCCAAATACTTTTTTATGTTTCATTTCTTGTACCCATCATTTAATTTGGGTTTAAATTCCTTTTTAGTCTCAAAACTTTCCAATTTGCTTGAATTTTTGTAATATCTGTTACCATCCTTGAAATTTTGTATTTATTTTATTTCGATCTCTAAAATTTAAGATGTTTATTTTAATTCCTAAATTTTTAAAAAAGCCTTCTAATTCTAATTTCTACATTTATTTTACTTTTAATATGTTGAGAAAATAATATCGAGTATGTTTATTACTATTGTGAGCATACATTCAAATCAAAGATGTTGAAGATAAATATTGAGTAAATAAATGACATATTTAAAATAAGATATCAACAACCAAAATAATTGTTGTTGTTATTTTTTCTTTAAGTAATCACTAATTAAATTAGATACTTTAAAAGTTTAGAAAACAAAATAGTTATTTTATGAAAAATCAAATATTAATATTAACATTTTAAAAATTAAAAGAAACTAACACATAATAAACTTAAACTAAAATGGGATATAAATCTTTAATTTTTGAAAAAAAAAAATCAATTTACACCTCCGAATTTTTGGATGTTGTATCGATAAAAATCTAAAACTAATATATGTATTAATTTATCTTAAGAATGTAAAAAATCGATGCACCTTAGAAAGTGTGGGGAGAGAGGGAAATTGACCAACACTTTTCTGTTAAAATAAAAAAGTATAAATAATAATTAATTGACAAATCAAAATTATTTACTAATTTACCATCAAAATTAAGAAAAAATAGCATAAACAGCAGATAACAAATTATTCATTTAAAAGTTTTAAGATAATTTTAGGTTTATATTCTTCACATTTTTAAATAGAACTCAAACGTTTCTATTTCAATTAACATTTGATTTTTTTTTTTGTTAAATTCAAACTAACAAAACCAAATTTAAAAAAATAATCACGTCTCATTTGACAACTATTTTTTAAGATTGTGCTGTTTCAGCACAACTTATTTATATTTACCATTTTTTTCCTAACCAAAATTATATTATTAGCTAAATTCTAAAAATAAAAATATAACTTTTAAAAAATCTTGATTTAATTTTTAAAAATACTACTAAAAGAGTAAATAACAAAACACACAAAATAAGCTCAATTTTCAAAAACTAAATAGCTGTCAAACAATTCATTTCCCTCGCAATCTTTTCAATTTATATATGCGTGTATATGTATTAAAAAAAAAAAATTAACAGCTTTTACTTTTTTTTTTTTTTTTAACATTTTATTTATATAAAAAAGAACCCCAACAAATCTACTACTTTCACAAATTTGACTCCTCCATGGCCACAAAGAGAAGTCACATGAATCAACAGGGGAAAGACGGCAAATAAGAACAAAAAGACGCCCTCCACTGCAAAAACCGCACAAAAACGAAAGAGAAACGAAACCCCAAAAATCAACGGACTATATAAACCCGTTCTCGACCCTTCAAATCCCCAAAATCAAAATTCCCTCAATCTTCATCTTCTTCGTTTCCTTTCTCTCTCATCGCCGAATCAAACAGTAGAGAGAGACTAATCAATGGCGAAATTCGTTGAATTGTTGGATGTAGGAGTGAGAATGGCGGCGAGATTTCACTCTCACTGTCCTCAAACTGCTCGGCTTTACTATCATCCTCCCTCCGAACACGACGGCGACCACCACCATCACTATTTGCATCAGATTCTTCAGGCATACGACAGCGGCCGGCACGGCGGACACTCGACGGAGCTGGTGACGGCCTGTGGAGTGGAGACGGTGGCTATGGGTAGGGGTTTTGATGCTGAGATTGTTTTTCATTCGGCGGATTTTTGATGATTTGATTTGATTAGGGCATTTTTTTGGGAGGGATTATTGTTTTTGTGAGTGTAATTTGATTTGTGCATGCCATTACACATGCCAATTGATAGGTGAAATTGTTATAAAATATACAATTGTTATACTGATACACAAAATTTCAAATTAAAGAGTTCATACTGGGAAAATTAAAATTCCAAGTTGAAGTAGTTGAATCTGGTTGAATATTTGCAGTTTGAAATGATTTGTGGAGTGGTTGAGGAAGAAGAAACGCGGTTTCTGTGGAGTTTTTGTCCTTTTGGAGTAATTCAAAGTTTCGCGTTGTTGGAAGATGGTTGTTTATTAGACAATTGCATGTTGTTCCCGAGAATCTTTTGAAACGTGTACGGGTGTTGTTCTGAAAACTGTTTGAGATTTTTGTGATGAATTTTAAAGGGTAGAATTTAGAGAAATTACTCTAAATAGTCCACCGATTTCTATCGCTCAAGCCATATAATTTGATAGTCTATCACATATAGACTATAAAATTTTTCTATATTGGTAAATAGTTTTGCTAATTTTCAAAGAATCTTAGAATTTTTAAAAATAGAAAAATAAGGAAAACTATATATAAAAAATAACAAAAATGCATGGATTCCCTAAGAACAAGGAATCTTAGAATTTTTAAAAATAGAAAAATAAGAAAAACTATATATAAAAAATAACAAAAATACATGGATTCCCTAAGAAGAAGGTATTCAATGAAAAATAAAGTTGTATTTCATGTTTTAAGATATCATTCAGAAATTAAATTCTTATTTAAATAATTTTTTTAGATGTGTTTGATATTATATTTATAAATCATAAAATTAGTTGGAGTAACCCACTAAATATAGGTTGACAATAAATTATTATTAATTTATTTATGAATATATTTATGTTCTTTTTTTGTATAACTATTATTTTGTAATATAATATAATTTATAGCACATTACATAATATATATTTAAATTTTAAAAAAATGAAATGAGTTTATGACATGACATAACACATTTTTAAATGTTATAATATAATTTTGAATTTTAAAATTCAAAATTCAAAATGTAAATTCAATGAAAATATAAAAAGGTTGTTTTTAGAATTTGCACTATTTGGATCACATAATCCAAAAATCGTTTTCAAAACTAGAATTCAAGTTGTATGCTAAACACATTTGATGAACCTAGTGAATTTGAAAACATAAAACAGAACCCGAATTGCCAACTAAAACCGAATTGCCAACCAAAAAAGCCCTAAGAATCCCAATTCACGTTCCAAAGTATTAATGTTTTTTTAAAATTAATTTAAATTTAAATTTAAGAACTTGACTTAAAAATTCAAGTGTTTTTTTAAAATAGATGCAAACAACAATTGAAAAATTATGGGGCTACAAACATAAATTTAAAAAATGAAAGAAAAATACTTAAGTGCTCACTAGATTGCACAACTGTTGATGTTAACAAAAATGTCGAGATTTTAAAAATGTTAACAAAAACTGCTACATAACCGTTTTTGCATTTAAAAAAATGATTTTTTTTTAAAAATTTTTCTTCGTGGGTTAAAAAAAAGAGTATCAAACAAACAACGTTCTAGAAGAAACTATGAAATAGTTATCAAACAAACTTTAAAAGTCTTTAGGACATTTTTTTTTGTACATGCAGATCCATGCAAGCACCGTTCAAGCAAGCTCACATTTAGTCTAGCTTGACAACTCTCCTCCTCACTCAAATTACAATGTTTAACTGTCGATGTTAACAAAAATGTTGAGATTTCAATTTTGTCTTTTCATTGCGGGGAGAAAATGATATAAAAGCAGAAGGAAAAAAGATTTCTATGAGAGAATATAAGCACATCATTCACCAGAAATCCTTACAAGAACAAGTGCCCTTTACGAACTTATGGAATCGTACTCGATCTCGTACAATGATTTCCCTTTCATATATCTTACTAATAATCTTAATTACTTCATGACAATCTCCACACACCCTCAGATTCTTCACTACCCTAATCACAACAGGTGCTCTAGTTTTTAGTAGTCCATATGCAATTGCAAATCTCTCACTATGCTCACCTAGAGCACCTTCTTTCTCTTCATCCACAACTTTGTGAAGTATATCTGAAATACTAGGCCTATACCCCGTATCCCGGACTCGCTTAGACATTTCTTCCATAAACTCTCTCAACTTTTTCACCTCCGGATGAGACTGATCACCCATCACAAACTCATGTACAACACCATAAACTTCGATCGAGCTACAACCCGGTATCGGCTTAATGCATTTCTCCTTCATATCCTTTCTTAGTTCACTCATCTTCTCCCATTGTGAAAGAGAAGAATACAAATTTGAAATCAAAATATAGTTCTCTGCATTTAAGGGTTCTAGTTCAAGAAGATACCTGGCGATGATCTCGCCTAGATTCAACAGCTTTTTCTTCTTGCAACCCATTAGCAAGCTCCGCCAAGTTGCAGCATTCGGCAGGATTTTCATCGTCGTAGTGATTCTATAAGCTTCTTCAACAAGACCTGATCGGCATAGTAAATCAACTTTGCAACCATAATGCTCAACTGATGGCTCAATGCCATATTCAAGCATGAGTGACCAAAATCTTCGACCTTGAGAGACAAGTCCACCGTGAGCACATGCCGATAAAATGCCAAGGAAAGTTACATGGTCCGGCATCACCTGAAAATCACCACAGAAAATAATTGGCAAAAGCAAGAAAAACAAGTTTTATCTTAATATGCGCAGAACTATCAAAATCCAGAACTTACATCAAACAAGAACTAGAACTGACATAGAGAAGAATGAACTTGTAAAGGAAGAAATTGATAAGCACAACACAACCTTCACCTATCTCCACAATTGTATGATGTTGTCCACTTTGACCATAATCCTCATGACTTTGCTTTTGGAACCACCCAAAAAGCCTCATACCAAAGGAGATAATTGTCCTCACTTATATACCCATGATCATAATGTCCCCTAACCAATGTGGAACTTTGTTTGCACTCCTACAATCCTCCCCTCGAACAAAGTAACACCGTGAGTCCTTCCTCATTCGTCCACTCCCAATCCCCTATAATAGCACAACCACAAACCATTTTTGTGGAATACACTTGGTGTCTACCACCTGTCGCACCCTTTAATCTCCTCCCCTCGAACAAAGACTACTCCTCTACCAGTGAGAGCTGGATAGAATTGTTACTTGCTTGTCGCTCCAAGCACCTTTTGTTCGATCTAAGGATTTATCCACAAGACTCACTCTACATTTGTTCAAAATCGTTAAGGATTTCACCCACAAAGTTAAGTTTAACCATGACTTTGTACCAATTGATAAGGACAATGAAAACTTCACCTATCTCCACAATGGTATGATATTGTTCACTTGGGACATAACCCTCATGAATTTGCTATAGAAACCACCCAAAAGGCCTCATACTAATGGAGATAATTGTCCTTGCTTATGTCCATAATCATTCCCTTCCCTAAGCAATGTAGGATTTTGTTTGCACTCCTTAACAGAAACATGTCATTAGAGTTTTCTTAAATCACTATTTTTATCTAAGTATTGACGTGACATGTTGATTGATCGTATACAAGAAATTAGGCTAACAGAGACAATAATGGTAGGTAAGCTAAAATATATTTTTTAGAATGTATTTCGCCTACTTGGTCATTAAATTTTGTTGACCGTCTTCCATTTTGTAAGCCTATTCTCTTGTGTCACGTGATACAAACCCATCACTTATTAGTCTAATCAATATGCTGCATCAGTGTTAAATCTTATTAGAACTGAAATTAGAAGTTCATAAATGTAAGTGAAACTTTTCAAAATTTATTAACCTATAAGAAACTTGCATATCATCGAACGTTACCTCAGTTTCCAACATTTGTTGAAAAGCGTCTATAGCATCCTCTGAAAGTCCATGATATGCAAAGCCCATAATCATGGAGCTCCAAGCTGTTGTGTCTTTCACAGGCATATGGACAAAAACCTGCTTTGCCCTCTCAATGCATCCACATTTAGCATACATATCTACAAGTGCAGTACTAAGCTCGAGATCAGTCAAAACAAAATATTTCTCAATATAAGCATGCAGCCAGCAGCCAATATCCAAGGCCCCCGCCACAGCACAAGCCGAAACCACACTCACTAGAGTCATCGCATCCGGTTCAATCCCAGCTTTCTGCATCTCCCTAAACAACCCCATAGCTTCATCAACTGCTCCAACTCTCGCGTGCCCACTAATCATCGCAGTCCAGGCCACCAAGTTTCTCACAGGCATTTCGTCGAACACCTTCCTGGCAAGACCAATCTCTTCACATCTCCCATAAAAGTTAACCAACGAAGTTTGAACAAACAGACTACTACCAAACCCATCTTTTAACACATGGGAATGAACCTGTAAGCCCTCTCCAAACGCCGTAACAATCGCACAAGCCTTGAGAACAAAAGCCAGAGTGAAGGAGTTGGGAACAGGGTACCCTGTTTCAGTAAGCTTCTTGAACAACAATATGGGTTCTTTGGAGGGGTTTTGAATCTGGGAACAACCCCTGATCAGAGAATTCCAAGAAAAAATGTTGGGGTGTGAGATTTTAGCGAAAACTGAGCGGGCATAATCGATGTTGCCGAGCGGAGAAAGAGCACAGAAAGCAACGATTTTGGAAAGTGCAAAGGAAAATGTGGAAAGGGGAAGAGGGCGTGTGAGAATGTAGGCGTGAAGCTGGCGGAGCACTCTCATGCTGGAACATCTTTGTATGAGGAACGCAAATCGTTCTTCTTCTTCCAGTTCTTTAACTGTTTTTTGAAGCTCCCAATTTTGGGACTTGAAAAGTTCTGTTTCGGCTGAGGAAGATGAGAGGAAGGGGCCGCAAAGCTTTTCTTGCTTGAACTTACGTTCTAGTCTAGACTATAACTTCGGTTATTGGGCTTTGTTTGGTAGTCTATTCTAAAAATCACTATTCGATGTATTTTATATTTTCAGACATATGTTGGGTAGTAGTTTATTAAATTCTAATTTAAATTATTTTTATAATATATTTGATATTCTCCGTCTCATTTAAAACTTGTCACCTCAATCTCTTAGGTCATTTTTTTCGCTAAGTCAAATAATCGTAAAGTTAAGTTAGAGACCATTTAAAATAATTTCTCAAACTTTCAGAATGATGCATGGTAACTCTAAATTTTCAAGACTAAAAAGTGTATTTTACTATTTTTGTTGTCTAATAGTGTGGGTATGAGATGCCTTAATTTATTGTATTTATATTTTTTCTCTCTTAACTCAGTTGTTTGTACTCCACTAGTAGTTTTAGTCCAAGTAGGAGCTTGTTGGATTGTATGTCCTAAAACCCATAGTTTGTAAATAATAAACTTGTTTATATAATATGTTATTGAGGTTTATTAAGTAAAGTTGTTATTGAATAAAATAAATTGTGCAGTTAAATAACTTTAAATTCAATAAATTAAATAACTTATGATTATTCAAACGTTCTGGTCCTAAATCATTCATGTGGAGACATGTGAGTGGGGGTGTCCTATGCAACGAGTCTCCATTAAGACCGGACCACGAAATAGTCGCTGTTACCTTATAACATCGTTTACTATTAAACGTCATTTGTATTTGACACTCGGTACGTTTAATTGTTTAATTTTGAATTAAACAATAAAGAGAGTTAAAAATATTTAAATGTGATTTAAACATTGATAATATGAACAGAGATTCATATTCGAAAAATCTGTTTTTCGAAAAAGTCAGGATTGGTGTGAATATAATATTATTTTAATATTTGATATTAAATGAATATTATTTTTAATTATTTAAAATTAATTATTTAATTTAATTTTAAATTAATCTTATTTAAAATTAAAAGTTGAAAAATTAAATGGAAATTTCGAAAATCTATTTAAATTTGAAAACTTGGAAAATCCCACTAGCATGACGAGTTTTGGTGTTTTCCCAAGAGCTTGACCCTAATTCCACTCAAATTCATTTAAAATTGTTGTCAATTTTTTTTAATCTCATCCACATGTTAATCCTCTATAAACAAGAAAGCAAGCTGCTGAGATTAGGGTTGAAATTTTGCTAAATTAAGTGTTGATTTTAGCTCCAAATTTCTATCAACAAAACTTTCTCTAACTCAAAATCTCCCACAATTTCATCACAAATTTGGATTCTACTATCAATTGTAAGGTCAGAGAATAGTAAAGAAAACTCTTGTGGTGGTCTACAAACCGTTCGCGATTAGATTTATCAAGGAACAATAGAGAATTTTGAGCTACAAAGTTTGTTGTTCTCCTATTTTCATGCATGTTTAATTTTTAAAATTGAGTAATTTAGAATATATTTCGATCCATTATGCTGTGCATGCATGTTTGTATGTCTTTCGAATAGAATTTAAATATCAATTTTGTGTTTAGTGGATCTATAAATTTTAAAAATATAAAATTTAAGGACAAAATTTATAATTTTAAAAGTTAGGGGATGAAATAGAAAAAAAAAATGTAAAAATTACGGACCAACTTTGTAATTAACCCCAATCCAAATAATCTAGAGTTATCAACCGCATGGGGACTGAAATGCTACTAAACAAATACGACTCACTCTCGTCAATGTTCACTTCGCCGTAGGGTTTAAACTCCGATTACACTCACCACCTCTCTCCGCCGCAATGGGCGGAGCCACTAGGTTTTTCGTCCTCCTTTCCGGTCCTCTTCCTTTCATTCACCACCGCCGCCCTTCCTTTCTCCGCCTCGCCTCTCATTATAAGTTCTTCCGATCTGCTCTTCAGCCCAGCGCCAGGATCTTATCCTCTTCCTTTCACTCAATTAGAGCCTCTCGCCATGTTCATTCACAGGTCTCCACTCTTGGGGACGATTCCGGGAGTTTTGAAGACTCGGGGTCCGCCAATGGTCTGTTTTCTCCGGATTCTTATACTTGGCGGGAATGGTCCCAGTTCCTCGAGAGCCTCAACGTCGGTGGCTACTTCGGTCGCCAGGATTCTGGAATTGAGCTCCTCGCTGATCAGGAGCTTCCGGCTGATTTTGTGAATGCGGCTAATGCTTGCTTCGCATTTTCCCTCGAGCGAGAACATCTTTTAGGGTTCGTTTCGTGCTCTGTTTACCTTGAATTTAACTCTATCGGGTTGTTGAAAGCATGTAACTGGTCTTTAACTCTTTGTATTATTATTATTTTTTAATTGTCGAGGCAGATTGCTTCCTTGGAGCGATATTGAGGTGTTGGTTGAAAGCGTGAGTCCACGTCTGTTCAGAGACGGAGATGCTTCATTGAGGAAAATGAAGTTGTTTTTACGAGGCGACGAGGCTCAGGTGAGTATTCAGGATTAGTATCTGTTAATTCTTCATAATATCTCGTTATATTAACTGTAATTTCCGCCAGTTGTTGGCGTACTGAGGGACTTAGTGCTTGTTAATGGATGAAACAAATTGTCTTAATGAGCCTTTAGTGTTTATTCTTCAAAAGCATTTTAGAGTGCACCCTTGATCTCAAGGGATAATGGCAAAACAATCTTGTGGGTTGGTAGCACCTGGTTGATTGATATTGGCCAAATGACTACTTTACACATCAAACTAAGGCACTCTTGGTTCCTTGATGCTTGATGGCTTCATGAAATACGAGACCGCACCGCACCCCTAGCTCATGGACTAGTGCTACAAGCATGCTGGGATCTCACATTGCTAGCCACAAGCTCAATGGATGCAATTATCTATAATGGCCACAACAATTAGTTATAATGTTTGTACGCAAAAAGAGAAAGGGCGACTACATTCTTGGAACAAATACAAAGTGAACAATTCCTAATCTCTGGTGCCAGATGTTGAAAGTAGAGGATAACTTTGTAGTGCCTTCGGTTAACTAATTCTATGATATTGAGATAGGCTGGAAGTTCCTACCCCTTCTATTATATTAGATAGCAAAGGAAATTTGGGATGCAAATATGAAAACATCTTATGATGTAGACCAGAGAATACTGTTAGGAACCAAGGTAGTATGGACTACCTTTGACCCACATTGGTTAGAATAGGATGACCAATGTGGTACTTAAGTGGCTTGGCTCTCCCACCTCAATAGCTAGCTTTTGGGGTGTGGTTCTCCAAGGTGCTTAAGTACCTAATAATGGTATCAGAGCCGGTTGTTGACGTTCCGGAGTGGAACCGGCAGAGGGTTTTGACCGGGTATGGCCGAGTGAAGTACCGTCGGAGTAGCCGCCGGGACGTCGGCTTTCTGGGGACGGGGTATTGTTAGGAACCAAGGTAGTATGGGCTACCTTTGTCCCACATTGGTTAGAATGTGATGACCAATGTGGTACTTAAGTGACTTGGCTCTCCCACCTTAATAGCTAGCTTTTGGGGTGTGGTTCTCCAAGGTGCTTAAGTACCTAACAAATACCTCTGTAGTCTCTATCTTTTGAAACTGAAGGAGGTTATTGACTGGAGGTAAGGAGACATGGTCACATGGTAATGAGTCATGACCAAGTATTTCATGATCCTTTGGAGACATCTGATAAAATGACCAAGTATTTCATTTCTTTACTCACATATGGAAACAACTAGGTCTCCATGGAAACAATAATATAGAATGCACCAATGATGTTTTATCGTTAAAAAAGATAGTGGAAAGTTCAAATTCTTTCTTGGCCTTGGTAAAAGTTTGGATAAAGTTTGAAAGATGGACTATAGCAATCAAGCCCCTTCCCAACATGAGTTATTTTCTGAAACTAGAATTGAAGAAGGATGAAAGATGAAGAAAGTTGAATATGAACTCTGACTCAGTTAAGTATTGATAAGTTTACTCAGTTAACTACTGCAATTAACTGCCTTTGAAAAGAAAGGGCATGATGTGAACACTGTGAGAAATTTGACGGTGCTAAAAAAACCTGTTGAACTTTACTCTCTTATATATGGGGAGGACTTGAGGATAGGACCCTCTATATTACTCTGTTTCTTGCACTGATAACAACTTGGGACATTTTTTAAACCCCCAGGCTTTGGGGTGGGGGACAAGGATACCTTCCCATGTTAAAAAAGCTTTTTACTAAGGTAAAAATATATGGTTGGGAAGCACATAGGGGAAATGGGTTGTGCCTTTTTATTTATTATTGGTTTTAAAGTGTCACGTCCTTTGTAACCATCATGGGTTGGCCTAGTGGTAAAAAAGGAGACAAAGTCTCAATAAATGGCTAAGAGGTCATGGGTTCAATCCATAGTGGCCAACTACCTAGGAATTAATTTCTTACGATTTTCTTTGACACCCAAATGTTGTAGGGTTAGGCGAGCTGTTCTTTAAAAAAAAAAAAGCGTCATGTCCTTTGTATCCTATGATTAGTTTATTTTTTGACCTCATTGTTTAAAATGTGCAATTTTTTACAGGTTAAATTTTGTCCGTCAAAATAGCAATGGATTAATTTTTTCTTCTTGAAGAATTGCTATTTCCATTTTTTCTTCATTATCCCAGCCTGATTTCATGTTGTGAGTGTTAACAATTTACAATATTATCCTTGTTCTATCACCATTGGTAGGTTTCGGATCATGATAAGGCACGGACAATTGATTTATTCAAATTTATCTTGAGCTATGCAAGGAACCCAACTGTTTCTTCTGAAAGTAATCTGTACAGTAGAGATCTGCTAGAATCATCTATGAGGAATCTGTTACGTGAAATATGCAAGCTCTGTTTTAGCAATCCAGATCTGAAGCGGCTATCACAATGGCCCTACGGGCCAAAAATTGAAATGAAAAGAGGCGACTGGATTTGTCCGAGGTAGATATTTATTTGTTTGTGATAGTGATTTATGAAGTGCTACCTCATTTTAAACTGCTGTGGTTGTTTCTTCAAATAATATGTGCATATTCTGGTTAAGTGTATATAATATGTCATTGCCTCTACTGATGTAACCTTTGTGTTGGATATTTTTGAGTGCAGATGTAGTTTCATGAACTTTGCAAGAAATGTGAAATGCCTTGAATGTGATGAGGCACGACCAAAGCGACAGCTGATTGGTGGAGAATGGGATTGCCCTCAGTATGGAGTGATTCTCTACTATCTCAGACTTGATATATCTTTCCGTTTCCCTTGTTTTGAATGACTAAATGAAACCTTATATTCTGATTACTTTGACAGATGTGATTTTTTCAATTTTGGGAGGAATACAGTGTGCTTAAGGTGTGATTGCAAAAGGCCAGGGGCTCCATCTGTTAGTAACATTAACGTGAATTCTGGTTTAGGAAATGACAATGGAAGTCGTGCAACTAAGGCCGACATTGATAGTAAGTTGGCTGCAAATGAAGAGAAAGCTCAACGCTGGTTTAGTAAGATTTCTCAGCTGGACATTACATCTGATTCGGGCTCCTCAGTAACAGATGAAGATTTCCCTGAAATAATGCCATTGAGAAAAGGAGTTAACAGATTTGTTGTGAGCACGAGGAAGACACCTCTGGAGAGGAGATTGGCTAATGCTCAATACAGAAGAAACTTAGGCAACGATGGAGTTCCAGAAAATAACAGCAGTGAACTTTCTGCTCCTAACAATTCTCTTGACAAAACAATAAGTCAAAGTTTGGATGACATTCTCGGTCGCACATCCACTAATTCTCAATCCATGAATGTTGGAAAGGAACAAGGGACTGGTACAGATTATACTTCATCCAGTTCAGGTTCTTCACAGTATGAGTCCTTGAAAGGAAATAATTCTAGTTATGTTCCATTTGTTCCATTACCTCCAGATATGTTTGCGAAAAAACCTACAAATTCAAGCATGGAGAGTGAGGTAGTTGGTACTGATAATAACAAATCCCTTTCATCGGGCTCTAATGAGTGGACAGGCAGTGCTTCTCAGAGGAATGAATTGAACGAAGTAGGAGATATTCCTTCACTGCTGAATCAGTCTGAGAAAATCAATGAAGGGAAGGAGGAAGCTGAAAAATCTGAGAAATGGTTTAAAAGGGTTGCGGAACTGCACAATGTGACAGATCTTACTAGTGCAATTTCGGATGAGGACTTCCCTGTGATCATGCCAATGCGCAAGGGAGAAAATAGATTTGTAGTCGGTAAAAAGAAAGACGGCTCTTTAACATCTCCAGCATATAAAAGGCGTACAGCTATGGAGCAATCTGGCAGTTCTAACTTTGTCCCCTTTGTTCCTTTCCCACCCGACTACTTCGCTAAAAAAGATAAGCCCTCTTCAGATGACTCAAATAGCAAAGTGACTGAAGCACAGTTGAACAACGCTAGAATTGGAGTCGATGATAGAAAAAACACTCAACAGTCTGATAATCAAGAAACTCAAACAAGCAGGTTCAACTCAGAGCTTCGTACAGGGAATTCAAGTTGGAACAGTGAAGCTTCAAGTAATAATTATGTTGAAAAAGAGGCCAATAACAACACCAGTGCAGCAGGAAATCCATCCACATCATCCGAGGTGCAGAACATAAGAGAGAAATGGAGTGGAAAGAGTTTGGAGGGTTCAGCAGTTACTGAACCAGATCCATTGGACATGTCAGAGGAAGCTAAAGCTCAGAGATGGTTCCGTCGCGTTGCTCAGATCAAGGACATCTCCGAACTAAGTCAGATTCCCGATGAAGATTTTCCATCAATCATGCCAATGCGCCAAGGTGTCAATAGGTTTGTAGTTAGCAAGAGGAAAACACCATTAGAAAGAAGGTTGACATCGCCTCAATACAGAAGGAATCTGCCCATTGTTAGTTCAGACCCACCAAAGAGAGAGAATGATGGCAGTTAACTAAGAACACCCAACGGTATTTATTTTCTTTCATGAACCAAGAGTATTGGTGTGTTGGTTTATTCTATATTGTGAAAAAGAAAGTAACTTCAAACATGGCTTTTATAATTTAAAATCTTTGATTACACTACATTATTGATTAAATTGATATTGAATTCAATAATAGTTAAACCATATAATGGATAGCTGTTATGTTCTAGTTACTTGTGAATAAAATGACTCATGATGTTTCTTTCATCTGTAGAGGATGATGTGCAGTGCAGATGATCTGGTCTTGTAGGCAAATCTAGTGGCAAATGAGATCTCTTTGAATTGTTAGTAGGGTTTTGTGTTTTTGGAAAATTATTATACACAGAAAAAAATATCAAAATATTTACAAATATAAAAAAATTTCACTGTCTATCAGTGATGGACTGCGATAGAATTCTATCATTTGAGCGGTATATCGCTTATAGACAGTGTAATTTTTTTATATTTGTAAATAGTTTGTCTCATTTTTCTATATTTGAAAACAACCTTTTGTTTTTTTTTTTCTCTCTAGATCTTGAGGATTCTTGTATATTTATCTTGGTTGAATGGAAGAATAATAAAAGGAAATTAATTTAATGATTATGATGTAATAAAATTGAGGTCAGTAGAAAAATATTGGCAAGCACGGATAAATATAGAGTTATTTTTAATTATGAATTAACTTTCAAAATAATGAACTAAAAGAAAAAGCTGAATTGACTGCTGCTATGGTGTTAGGTCATAAGTGCCAACTCTGTTTTAAGAAGTATCTAGAAATGTTGTGTTTGATTTTGGACTACAAAATTGAAGATCAAATTTTAGAAGCGTGTAGAACATTTTCCCATGAATTCGTTCTTATTTTCTTACTTTATTATTATTATTCTTTTAATTGAAAAAGGGATAAATTTGTGATTGGAGCAAGGTTTTTAAAATTAGCTATATTGATGGAATGTAGACGACTTAATTTTGTGAAAATATTTATAAAATGTCGATGTTGATGGATAATTTTGGAAGAATTATTAAAATAAAAAAGTTTAAAATATTTATAAAATGTCGATGTTGATGGATAATTTTGGAAGAATTATTAAAATAAAAAGGTTTAATATATCATTTTGGTCTTGATATTTTTGAGTTTAAACTTTTCACTTTTAGTCTCTATACTTTTAAATATCTAATTTTAGTTGTATTTTTAATATATCTTAAATTTAGTTTCTATGATTAGTTTACTGTTTTTTTTAATAAAAAATATTTAATATCTACAAGTCTTTTCACTATAAAGTTTAGAAATATATTTACATAGTGTATTTATTATAATTTAACTAATTTTTTTAAAAAAATATTTAAATTAATAAATAAACATTTTACTATTTTTGAACAAGTTAAAATGTTTATTATTTATATTATATTGATGGTAAATTTGTGGATATATAAAAATATTAACATGTCAATGAAAATTTAATATTCTCTTTGGAGATTAATTATTTCATATTTTTTTCTCCATAGTAAAAAAACAAACTTGTTCAAACTTTTAACTTTTTGGTTAAGAATATATACATTCAAACAAGTTAATTATTATTTTTTATTTTATTATTATTATTTTTTTTGCTTGAGTTTAACATATTGTAAAGTGAGAAATTCAAACTTTTAATCTCTTGGTGGATGGTTCCTACTTTATGGTAGTTTATCAGGCACATGTTGGTCGAACAAGTTAAATTATGCTCAGGTCAACACTTTAATTAATAGTTTATAGACTATTTTGAATTAGATTTTTTTTAAATATTCAATAATTTAATTTAGCAAATAAATGCGATTGTTTATCATAGTCGAGATGCACAAAATAAATACGGTCGTTTTTCATAGTCGAGATAGACAAAAACCGACTGCAAGTTTGAAAAGATAACTTTCTAGGCAAGTAACCTTATATTAGAAGGTATATTGGAAAATGCCCAATCTTTCCACATATTACAATTATGTCAAAATGTGAAATAAACCCAAAATGATATCTAACTTGGTGCTGGAGAAAATGTCCAATCTTTTCAAATATTAGAATTATGTCCACGACACCTTAAATGATGCCCAACTTTTATTTGTAAAGTTACCCAAATACCCTCAATAGTTCAAATCAGTGTAAAAAAGAAACAATTATTATTATTATTATTTATATTATTATTATTATTATTAATTTTGAGTAACAATTATTCTATTGTTACGTACAAATTCAATATCCAGAAAAATAAGGGGAAGTTTTAAAAACAGAAAAATAAGGTAAACTATTTACACAAATACAAAATTTTTTAATAGTTGTGATAGACGCTGATAGAAGTCTATGAGGATCTATCAGTAATAGAAATGATAGAAGTCTATCACTCATAGATGCTGATAGAAGTTATCAATGTCTATCAGTATTTTTTTTTGCTATTTTATGTAAATAGTTTGACATTTTTTTATTTGTAAAAATTTCCCGAAAAATAATATACAATTTCCTGAGTTTTATTATCAGATTCTCTAGAAGATATAATTTCAAATAACTATATCGAGTAGTTATTAATTTTACAATAACAACATAACGAGCATAATAGGCCACAACTAGATTCTATTCTGGAAGATAGAGATCCGTTTCCTTCATCTCACATGTTATAAAAGAATATATATATTTTTAATTCGATGATAAAAAGCAAAATAAAAATATAACCATCATATATTGGCATAGAAGTTTTCACGAGGTTGGTATGGGATGACTTTCCTGTCATGTCTTCTATTTCATTCTCCACGTTCATGAAATATTAGGGAGATCGAAGTGGGGATTCTTTGGAGAAAATTCACGAGTTGGGTTCCCAGGGAATTATGTCCATTAGTTTTTTTTTTTTAAATGAATGAAATAATTTTTGTAATAGTTTTTTTTAATGAAATAATTAGTTTACGTGAATCTTCTTTAAATTGTTAACAGAGAGTTCTAAAATGGTTTTAACATATCAAATCATTCTTACAATATTATTATACACACATAAGAGTTTAAAATGATTCATATGCATATCTATTTAGTCTTCGAACTTTGAAATGTGTCTAATAGTTCATGTCTCATTAAACATAAAATTCAATTTTATACTATTATATTAATTATATCAATTTTTTTAAATATGGGAAAGACATCTTAAACTCATAATCAAAAGTGGAGACACCTATTAAAACATTTTTAAAGTTCAAAGTTCAAGGAAATATTTGTTGGCTTTTGACAAAATATTAGAAGTGCAGTTGCCTCACGTCGGAAAGGTTCAAAAATTCATGAGCTCCAAACATTATAAAAGGAGTTCTATGCTTTTAGTTTCAAGTTGTTCCAGTAAGAAACACTTGAAGAACTCTCGTGTGAACTAAGTAAGTAGAAGTTGTACCATCAATCTCATAGTTTATTAACATGTGAAGAAAAAGGAAAATCTTGGAAGGTGGTATTGCAAGTGATTTCCGCTTTATGATGGAGTGAGTTAAAGCTCTTTCAGTTGAGAATTATAATTTTTTTACGTTAATTATAGTGTTTCCAATTTTATTGTTATTATTATTATTATTATTATTATTATTATTTTAAATTTTATCTATTATTTAGGTTTTTCTTCGAAAGGGAAATATTAGGCAATTTTTCAAAACACTTGAAATTCAACCAATATCCTATTCTATTTCTATTCTATCACGTCTCTATTTGTGTGGTGTTCCTCTCTACACGAGATATTCGGCCTTCGTCTCAATTTCACAATGCCGTATTTATATATGCTTTTTCACCGGCCGGCGACTTCACCGATGAGCGAGGAGGCTTCCAAATTTTCTCCTCATCCATTTCTCATTCATGGACTCTTCAATCCAATCAGGAAATTGGCTCATCAAATTCCTAACAAGCCTCCTCGCTCCTGTAAATTTCATCGTCTTCTTCTTTCTCGACTTTCTCGACGCTATTCTCTGCGTATTCTACAGGTATCTCGATCAATTTATTGAAGGGAAGACCACCGTGTGTTACTGTAGAAACAGGGGTGACGAGAGGGAGAATGCTGACGGCGACGGCGAAAATGAGCTCTCCGAGACGCTTTATGGCAGGAGAAATGTTTTCCGGAGGATTGCTTTGGTTGGATTTTCTGGAAGATGTGAGGATTCTGAGAAGATGAATGGTTGTTCGGTGTGGAATAGATGGTCTGACTGTGGGTGTTCGTCCTGTGTTGATGGGATGGAGAACGGGAACCAGAAGCTTTATGTTGCTGTGCACGAGCCTCTGCGGGGTAATTTCCTCACGACTTACTGTCTGTTTGTTCTTGTTCGTTTTTTTTTCCGATTGCTATCTGTTGAAGTTTTAGGCATGATTTTGGAAGGTATATTGGGATTTGTTTATTTCGGTTTTTGTTAAAGTCTTATGGAAATTGATTCACTGCGATTTAGCTTATTGAATTAAGTAGTATTCTATTCCATAATTTTGGAAGTTCCACTGGCTTTGATAGGGAAGCATGTGATTAGTTGTTAATATAAAGAAGGTTATATTATGAATTTGGTTTTTAGCCATAGTTTCAAATTGGTTGTTTAATTCAAAAGTTTCAAATAGTTCCTATGGCTATGGTTTAGTCGAACCTCAAAAATTTTGGAAGGTATATTGGGATTTGTTTATTTCGGTTTTTGTTCAAGTTTTATGGAAATTGATTCGCTCCAACTTAGCTAGTTGAATTAAGCAGTATTCTATTTCATAATTTTGGAAGCTCCACTGGTTTTGATAGGGAAACAGCGTCTGAGTAGTATTTAATATAAAGAAGGTTATACAATGAATTTGGTTGTTAGCCATAGTTTCAAATTGGTTGTTTCAAAAGTTTCTATGGCTATGGTTTAGTCAAACCTCAATAATCGTCCTCGCTATATTGAATACTTGAAGAGTTAATTGTTATTGAGATGGTGTTTTCAATTTTGCTGACTTTGTAAGTTAGCTCAGCTGTATTTAGGTTTGGGACTAATTACAAAATAGGAGAAAATTGTGATGCCCAGAAGAGAGTAACATGAATGAATGGATACCATAGTTGAATGAGAGAGATCTTAATGATATGTAAATATGGTTAAAAAAAGCTTAAAAGAATTAATAGTTACTACCCATACCATCAAAGTGAACCTTCTTTTTTCGGTGGCTCAATCATAAAACTCTAAAGTTAAGCATGCTTTACCTCCTGAAAATTTTCTCAAGAAACATGTGAGTGAGGACAAAACATGTTGAAAGTACCCATTTTGATTTATAGGAGCCATCTTCACTTTTGCTAGTCCTTCGAGACAAAGTGACGTGGTAGGTGGGGCATTACACAAATAGATGGTTTTTGAGCATTTATGAGAATGAACTAAATCATAAAGACTAAATCGAAACTTTTTAAATTATAGGGTAACTAAAACTAAGCCCAAATCATAGGACTAAATTAAAACTTTTAAACTACAAAGATGAATGAAAATTAAATTCAAACTATTGAGTCGAGATTAGCCATTTAACGCATTAGAAACATTTGATTGTGGTGCTTATGCTGTTTAAACTACTCTATGGTTTTCTTAATTTTTAAAGGATTTCCCCCTTGTTGCCTAGGTAGAAGTGAGAAGCCCGAAGAGAATGTTATATTCCTGCATGGATTTCTTTCGTCTTCCTCACTTTGGACGGAAACAGTATTTCCCAATCTATCTGAGACAACAAAACAAAATTACAGACTATTTGCTGTTGACCTCTTGGGATTTGGAAGAAGCCCAAAACCAAGGGATTCTTTTTACACCATGAAGGATCATTTAGAAAAGATTGAAGAGTCTGTGATTCATCAATTTGGCTTGAATTCCTTCCATTTGGTTGCACATTCCATGGGCTGTCTAATTGCTCTAGCCTTAGCTGCCAAGTGCTCCAACTCTGTCAAGACAATTACCCTTGTTGCACCTGTAAGTGATAGTTCTGTTAATACAAACGCTTTTACCTTTGGATGGAACTGTTATTATTTCAAAACACAAAATATTTAGAGAAAATGTGAGTCAATTTTAACTTTAAAGTTTCTATTTCATCAAATATAATTATAAACTTGCACAATACTTACTCAAATATAAATTTGAAAGTTCTTCATAAACCACCTAATAAGATGCACCAATTATATAACCAACAAGACATTTAAATCAAATCATACAAAAATGCCAAACACAACTATCTAATACTTGAACCTAACCACAACTCAATTAGGTAAATGGTATCCAAATTGTGCCTAAACCCTGATTAAGAAAAGATCCGATCAAGAATGGTGAAACCAAAAGAAGCACCATCTTGAGAATCTCACATGAGAAAAATCAAAAGACCTCACACTTTTTATAAGACAGATGGGTTACTCCTCTCATTACCAATTGGTTTTGAGATGGAATACCATATTATCTAATATGGTATCGGAGCCCAGAAAGCCCAAACTGATATTCGGTCCAATAAAAAGAAATTGTGATCCAATTAAGAATGGAAACCCAAAAGAGGTACCATCTTGAGGGGGCATGTTGAGACTAGAAGAACCCTACCAAATAGTGTTGTCTAGTTACAATCCCTAGCCACCTGAAAATATTTGAAAAGTAGAAATTTTATTAATTGCGGGTACTTATTTAATCTCTTATTCAAGTTTAGGGTATTACTTGCACATTAAAAAGAACATAAATAAGTTGCTAATGTTATAACCCCATTGTTTGGTTTAAGTTCTGATTTTTTGTTGTCTTCCCTTACCTTCTACATTTTGCTTTTAGCCTTACTTTCCTTCAAAGGATGGGGCAGCTATGACAGTGCTTGAAAACCTGGCTGCAAAGAGGGTATGGCCACCGTTGTTGTTTGGCTCTTCAGTAATGTCCTGGTACGAGCATGTGGGTCGGTGTGCTTGTTTCTTTATTTGCCGAAACCACAGAATTTGGGAGTGGATCCTAAGGCGAATCAATCCTAGAAGGTGACTAATCACATCTTTTTGTAAAAAAAGATAAATTACAAGTTTAGTTTTAAACTTTTAGATTTGTGAAAAATTGATAGGTCAAGGTCTTAACAGATACACAATTCAATTTTTTGTTTAATAGGTTTGAGAATTTTTAAAACATTGAATAGGAAAGAGATTTTAAAGAAACAAAATTGAAAGTTTGAAAACTTGTGACTTTTAAGAGCTCAGAAATCTAACATACCACCTTACAAGTTCAGCGACTTATCTTATGATTTAACCAAATGTTATTACGATATTTATTGAGTTCAATAGGAATTTGTAGTGCGTTTTTTTCCTTCCATCTGTTTGGCTTTATATCTCTGTGATTGGCTTTCTTGTTCAGGGATATCGACTTCAGGGTGATCGATTTAACAAAACACACTCATCATTCAGCTTGGCATAGCATGCATAATGTGATCTGTGGGGGAGCAAAGCTGATGGATGGCTACCTTGATGAACTGACCAGAGCAGGAATCAAGATTGACATCTATCATGGCGACCGGGACGTGGTAGCTCCGATCGAATGCAGTTACAACCTGAAGAAGAAGGCTGTGGATGCAACTGTTAACATGGTGAAAAATGCTAATCACCAAACCATAATTCTGGGTAGGGAAAGGGAATTCACACAAGATCTTGAGTATGTATGGGCAAACACTGGTGATATTGAGAGATCTTAAAATTATTGTATTATAACACAATGATGAAGTAGTCCATTTTGAGAAGAATAGAAAGTAGGGAATGTGAAGTTGAAAAGCCATTTGTAGAGATGATAGAAGCTTTGTTTGCACAGCTATGTTCTAAAGGTCATTATTTGAAAATTCAATGGAATTGCCTTGAGTTTGTATTGGTCTTTTTAAGACCAAATTGACTATTGTAGTGTACTTGATAAACACAACAAGCACAAGGACAAAGTGAATGGGGCATTTATTGGAAATCCCCTTTTCTTCCATCCTTTCCATTTTTTTGTTCCTTATAAGGGGGAAATATGGACATATTTGGCTAGATTTATTTTCTTAGAAATGCTTTAAGGGTTCTTCAAAAAAAAAAAAAAAAAAAAAGAAATGCTTTAAGGGCTCTTGTTTATTTTAGTGCATGTAGGACCTTGGGCTTGTTACAGGGTTTGTTATGGGAGTGGGGTAGCCTATAAGGATCTTTCTTTATGATGTGCCATTCAAAATATAAAGATGATTTAAATACTACTTTGGTTCCTATACTTTTAGCTTTGGTTCATTTTGGTTCCTATTTTTTTAAAATATTCATTTTGGTCCTTATACTTTTCACTTTGGTTCATTTTGGTCCCTGTATTTTCACAATGTTCATCTTGGTCCTACTTTCAATTTTGGTTCATCTTGGTCTTTGAACTTTAAAAAAAATGACAATTTTGATCGCTTAAAAATGAATAAAAATTGAATTGTCATTTTTTTCAAAGTACAAGAACTAAAATGAATCAAAGTTGAAAATATAAAGACAAAATGAACCAAGACTAGAAGTATAAGGACGAAAATAGTATTTAGACAGTTTTCTCTAATCACAAAGAAAAGTTTCTTTATAAAATAGTTTTCAACTTGTTTGAAAGTTGATCGTGGCTTGGTTGAGCTAAAATTTTGATAGTATGTTCACCACACGAGAGTCTCATTTTGAACGATGAAGATTTCTTTTGGAGTTATTTACAATCAGATTATAGTGAGTAGTTGGGTGACACTTTTCTTTTCTGCGATAAAATTGCTCATGGCCTGGCTTTGATTATTTATTATTTCTACTTACTTTTTTTCATATTAATTTCATATAAAAGGAGATAATTGATCATTAAAATATAGAGGTTGTGACTAATTAAGTAATATCGAAACATATATTTAAATTTGACAATCTGTATTTTTTTTAGTACAATAACTGCGAAGATGAGAGATTGAACCTTTAACTTTTAGGGAGAAATGCCATACTAATTACTGTGAAGCAAGCTCTAGGGACAATCCGTGTTGTTAGCTCCAACTATGCAGCTAGAGCAATCCTTGCTAATCTTCTTTAAATAATGAAACAGGGAAAAATCCAATGGGCTTTGATATAAACTTGGTTCCAACAAAAGAAGCCCATCAATTTAAACCCATCCCCTCTCATCTTCCATTTTTTTGCTTTCTCCCTCCCTCCAAATTTCTATCTCCCTCATTTCCTTGATGTTCTTTCTCCCACTCAATCTCTCAAATCATTAGAACGAAATAAGCTCAGAAAAATATAAGGAAGATAATTACAAGATAAAGTAAACTTGGTTTCAAAAAAGTCTAACTGTAAACTAATCATTAAACTAATTAAGTTTAATCTTAACGTGTTTGAGATTAAAAAAACTATATACTAATCTTAGAAGGATTAAAATGGACTCTAGGTCGATTCCCCTATAAAATTATAATTATAGCTTCATATGAGGTAATTAAAATTTTTGGCTTCTTCTCTATTCTAGTGTTCTCCATCTCTAACTTGGCATCATAGTTTTTTTTTAAATTTTTTTTTAAATTTTTTTTTATTTTGCAGATTCTTTTTTCTTCAAATTATAAATTTATTATTACTGTCACGTGAAGGCCATGTACGTTTTTCTTGATCCAAATTTTAACATCAACCTTTGGTTAAGAGAATGTCCACCTCAAATCATATCAAAATTTATTAATGCAAACGAAACTGAAGACCCAGTTTGGTTCATGATTCATTTTTCATTTTCAAAAACAAAAAATACAATAAAATAATTAAAACGTGTTTGATATACTTATTTTAAAAAACGATTTAAAAAAACAACGCTTAAAATAGCCCATTTTCAAAAACAATAAATTTTCGTTTTTCCTTGTTTTCAAAATTTGTTTTAAAAAATTATGAACACAAAATACACTTAACACATTTATGTTAGACTACACAAATTATAAATTTTTCGTTCAAAGCCAAGAAGTCTACTTCTATTTACAAATTGTATCTCTTATCAATTTTTAGTAAAGAGTTTTTTTATCGTTAAATATATGAAGGAATATGAATATACCACTAATTTAAATGATGCAACATCTTATCAACATTAATCCTACCAATTTGTAGGATCTTTCTTTTCGATAAAAGATTTTTTATTTTTTTTATTTTTATTATTTTTTTTTTACTTTATCTTGATGGAAATTATTTATATTATTTTCTCATAAATAATATGTTTTTATTTTTTACACATTTTTTCACTTGTGTTTTCACAAACCAAAATTTTTTTTCTCGATTATGTAATCTCTCTCTATTATTTTTATTTATCTTATTAACAATAAAAAATCATTATAATAACAAAATAATTAAATTATTATTTTTAATTATCTAGAACAATGAATTTTACATAACACAAATTAATCTTCTTTTGCCTTTTCAAATTCACAACCAAACACAAATTTTGAATTTTAAATTCAAATTTTAAAATTTTAATTTGGAATTAAACGTACTTTTCGATATTGTAAAAAAAAGAAGAATTTGTTTTTATTTTCTACTAATTCTTTATTTTCAAAAACAAATTTTCAGACCACAAACTAAACGGGATCTTAGAAATTCAAATAATCCATCCTAAGTTTGGATATTATTTTTTTTTTTGACTTCTCATAGTAATATTAAAACATTGAATTATATATGTTTTTGATATCAAAGTCTATATTATATATTCTATCCTCAATTTCTTACCTACTGCAATGGTGAAATTGAAATTGAAAACAAAAGATTCTTGAAAAAAAAAAGGTCCAAATGCAATGGTAGAGAAAATTATTTTTCCAAATCTCCAACCATTTTTGTTTGTTGTGCAAGTAGAAATGTAACGTGGTTAAATTACAAGTTTATCCTTGAATTTTTATGTTTATAACTTATTATCTCACGATTTTTAGAAAAAAAGTGATAATAGATTTTTTAACTTTCATTTTTGTATCTAATTGGTCCATAAATTTTGTATTAATAGATTTTTTTTGGAAACATGTCCAGGCCACCTTACTAGCACATCGACTAATCTTACGGGACATCTCGCTTGACTCTACAACATTTGGATATCAACGAAGCTTGTAGGATATTAAATTCTAGGGGGGTGTGTAGTTGCAAATATAACAATCAAGCCTAAAGTATGAGCAGATATAGCAAAATACAATAGAATTTGTAGATATAAAAAAAATTTAAATCTAACTTTTGGAGTTAATCAATGATAAACTATATCATTGAAAGAATTCTATCAACGATAGAGTCTATCACTGATAAATTTTGCTGTAATTGCAATTCTTTAAAAATGTTGCTATATACTTAATTATTAGCCTTAAAAGTGCTACACATTATAATTACCCTAAATCTTAAGTAGATGACCACCCTGAATGAAACCTACCCTGAATGAAACCTATTCCTTCTTAGCCATCAAACTCATGTTCTTTAATGTACCACTAGACCAACCTATGATGGTTTGTGTCTAATAGATCATTTAACCTTCAATTTTTGTATCCAACAAGTTTGTGAGTTTTTAAAAATGTCTAATTAACCAAGGATATATTAGACATAAAAATTGAAGGTTCAAAGACTTATTATATTCAAAATTAAAAGTTCAGAGATTTATTAGACACAAAATTAAAAGTTCAAAAGACCTATAGATTTTTCTAATGGAAAAAACCTATTTAATCTAAAAATACAAAAGTTTAGGGACTAATACCATGTTTCGTTCTCTGTAATATAAATTGTTGCAATCGTAATATTTTTTTTTATTATTATTATTCATAACTTACAAAAGAATATTGTTAACTAATTTTGTGCGAAAATATTTATATGGACTCCACTTTTCATGTTAACTAATCAATGATTAAGTTTACTTAGGAAGTAAATGCCGATGACCTAGATGTGTAATTTAACCGTGATAGAAATTGTATAACAGTTGTCAAGTCAAACGTGACAAACGGTTTAGTAACATGGTCTCCACTTTGTTTTAAAGTCGAGATTTAACCAAGGGACCAAAAATCAATATAGCATATTTTTGGTAATATATATTTTATAAATTCTTTGATTTTGAGCAAAAAGATAAAATGAAATGAAAACATGTGTAAGAGTAAGAGCGACATGGTTTGACTAATATAATGTTAAAATGTCTTGATTTTCTTCTTTTGTGTTGACTTATAAGAGTGAAAATAGTGGATTTGAAAAATTGACCATTTTCATTCGAAATGAATTGAACCCAACATGTCCATTTCTTTGTTGCCAACTATTTTTTTTTGCCCTTTCTTTTTGAGATTCAAAGTTGACTGCTCAAGAAAAACAATGGTTTTTCTAAGAGAACTTGGAGTAAAAAACCACTTATTTCACTTACAACATTCAAAAAAACTTAAATAATAATAATAATAACGAAAAAAGAATAAATTTTTACTCCCTAGATTTTGGATTAAGTTTCTATTTGGTTTTTAAGTTTCAAAATATTGCACTTTTAATCTTAAGTTTTGAGTTTGATTTTAATTTTAGTCCCTTAATTTCAAAATTTACAATTTTACTCTTAAGATTTGAGTTTGTTTCCATTTGGTTCATAAGTTTCAAGATTTAGACTTTACAATTGAAAACTTCAAGGTTCAAAGTGTAAATTTTAAAATCGGAAATTTAAAGATTAAAAATGTAACATTTTGCAACATAGGAGCTAAAGAAAAACTAGACTCAAAACGATGAATATAGCTCTTGTTTTTACCTTAAAATAAATCATTAATAAAAATAACATACATATATTGACATTTAGAAAACAATCAATAAAGGTTTATATTCAAGGTGATGCAATAAATTGTCTACTTTAATACTTTTGTTGATGCTAGTTTCATAATTTTTTTGTATATTTCTTTTCATCTCTGGATTTTCGTATAATTAATGGTTAAAAAAAAGTCAATAAAAGAATATATTGACGGCTAATAAGTGTCAACAATTATCTTACTACTAGCGTTGAAAAAGTGTCAACAAAATGTGTATAATTGATGGATAAAAAACATTAATATTATCTTAAGTTGACAGTGAAAAAGTGTCATAAAAAAGAGTGTAGAGTTGACGGTTTTGTGAAACAGATGACGGATAAAAAATGTTAACATGACCTAAGTTGACGATTAAAAGTGTTCACAAAGAGTATATAGTTGATGATTTTTTGATACAGTTGATGACTATAAAACGTCAACATTACCTTTGTTGACGACAAAAAAAAAAAACAACAAATACTTATAATTGATATTTTTTTAGATGTAAACAAAGACCAAATATGGAGTAGTAAAAATTATTATATTTTAACAACGCGAGCTTAAAAACAATTAAAAACAACTGTCCAATTAGCTACGTAGAACAAAAAAAAAGTTATAAAAAAGACAAAAAAAATGTTAACTTCAGAGACGACTAAAAAGAGATTATCTCAAACTTTAGGGACCAAAATATAAAGTTTAAAAATTCAAGAATTTAAATGCAATCTAAACCAAATCTAAAGGTTGAAAAGTAAAATTTTCATTATTCCCTTAGAAACCCCTTGGTTTTTTAACCTTAGAGTATAGGACTCTTCTTTTAAATTCACCATCAAATAATAGATTTCACTTTGTTTGGTGTGTGAACTAAAATTAGATTCCATCATTCTCAGATCCCTATGCAAAAAGTCAAAAGTTTATAGATTTACATATAGTGCTTTTGATTGTTTGATATTCTAATTCGATTAATTGCTCCTTTACTTTATTTTAATGTATTAATCTTATAAATTGTTCTATACAATCTAAATGGATATGTGACATATTTTCAAATTAGTTTTACTCGAGTCCATTTGGTGTAGCAAATTTTAAAAAAAATCTAATGGTAAAATTTCTAAGTTGGTTTATAAGCACTCAAAGTTTATCAACTAAATCTATATGGATGAAAATTATAAAAATTGCCCTTCAATTATATGTGTTGTCAAAAGTCTATTTTTAAATTTTCAAATTTTTTTTAATATATAATAAATATGAGGATATGAGAATTTGAAACTCTAAATTAAAAAAAAGAAGATATACTATTTACCATCGAGAATTAAGTCTATGTTGATATTTTTAAACTTTCAATTTGAGTAATTACAAATTTGAAAAATATTAAAATAATTAAGCATTTAGATTCTAGTTATTAAAGTCTAAAATGATGTTTAAAGTTAATAAGTTGAAGTTAAGAAGCCTGTGTTTGGGATGCAAAGTTGTTTTGTCTGGATTTAGAAAACATGAGAGAGAGGAAGAGAGAAAAAAGAGAAAATGAAGTTCCTCGATAAATGTGTAAATTTCGAAAGTGAACACTATTGAAATTGGTTGACTTGAGTTATTTAACACCGACTTATATGAAGTCGGTGGGCCAAACATCCCGTATGTAAATGACCTAAAAATTAAATTTAAGAAAGATTCATGTACAAAGATAATTATTCAGTGGATGCTATTAAAATTTTTAAAGCTCAAAATTGATGTTTAAGTCGTAACGAGAAGCCAATTTGAACATATAGGCTAACCTCCTCTACTAAGAAAAGGAAAGTTCAAATCCTCTAGAGAAGGGGAAGCTCTTTTATGTATAATATATGAAAATTTTGGTAGTTTCGCTCCTTATTTTACTATCACGTATATTAAAAATATAATTTTTTTTGGTTCTTGCATCTTAAATTATTAATTGACAAAAAAAAAAAATGCAGAAGTTTGAATACAGGACCTCGTGAACGAATTTGCTCTGATACCATACTAAATTGTTAATTGACCAAAAAATTTAAGCTAGTGAGTGAAGACAAATTTAATTATATATCATCTAACATGTATTTCTTATTTAATTGATAATTTATAGTTTGATTATATTAGAATTTAAAGCTGAGTAAGAAATAAGAATATTGAGTTTAGAAAATAAGGTTAAATCATTAGTACCAAAAGTCGTAAATTAACCATTAATTGATTAAAAGAAAAAAAAAGGAAAAAAGGTAGAAATTGCAACTTCGTTATATGTTTTTATTTTTATGACTAACTTCGTTATACATTGGGGAATGATGGCTTTGTTTTAACTTTTTATTATTTATTATTTTAATTTTGTTTTCAACAAAGGCTGCGTGCGCATGCTACGAAACCCCCAACCTAGAAGACTTGAGATAATTAAGACTATTTTTATTTTTTATTTTATTTTTTAAAAGGATTAAGATTAATTTTTTAATCGACAAATATAGATTTTTTGTTATTCTTCTAGTTCTAGAATCGTAATTCAAACCAACCATATTTTTAACTTTTAAAAATGTCAGTAATATCTTAATTAGTTAAATTAATTTTAATTTAAGTTGGCAAAGGTTTTATAAGTTGTGTAATTAGTTGACAAATTTCGAAACTAGATTGTTATGCTATGAAACATCACTATCTTAAAAGCAAATTCGACAGGACCATAGTACAAATCATGTAAATTAGTTGCTCTCCAAGATTAACACAATACCAACCTCAAACGTGCACTTGTTAGTGACGGATTGAAATGAAAAGGAACTTTGTTTAGAACAACAATAAGGAAAACAAAGGAAGAAGATCAAGATTGTGCTTAGATCTGAAGGTGTTTAATATTGGGTTTGAAAAAAAAAAATAATGTTCAAATCTTGAAATTCAGAATATTTTGGATCTAGAATTATGGTAAAGACATTTTCAGACATGGACTGGTAAGGAAAAAAATATTTTCAAATTCGAAATTAAGACAACGGTTTCATATCCGAAATTCAAGCTACAATAGCTTTAAAATGGAAGAGAAAAGAATTTTTTTTTCGTGAGCACAATTACTCAAACTCACCTGTCCAAACGAAAACAACACGCACATGTGGGAAGAAACTTAACAACCATTCTAGTAACTTTTGCAACTCCTTTAAAGAGCTCGGGTAAATATACCTACTTTTTTTTCAACTCATAATCTTCCAATTAAAATAACCAGAGTCTCTCGTATGTAAAGATTTACTATAGGCCAAAAATTTACTATGGACGAAAAGTTGAAGGGATTGTAAGTCATTTCCGATCATTTGTATGAAGAATATTTTCATTCACATTTCTATAATTTTTAGATGTGTTAGAATAGTGTGTGTTTAAACTCACTTTGAGTGGAAATAAATTGCATGGACGAGGCATCGTGGAGATTCACCAAATCTTGTACAATTCTCTTTAATTGGTGGATTCCCTTCACAAAGCTCTAAATTTCAATAATTCCTTTTCTTTTTCTTGGAAGACTTTGACCCGTATCTTTGCATTTTGTCACACACCAAACTAATTTATAAGATGCTTAACATACAATATATACTCTAGACCAATAAATTTGAGGATTAAAGTTTTTATTTTGTATATTGTTGAACTAAAATAATGGTTCAATTTTGTATGATGGAGACAAATAATTATAAAAAAAAAAATTATACATGATTTGAATTATATGAATTTCATTTATTATAGGTTAGACTTAATTTTAAATTGATTTTCATAATTTAAGTTTAGTTTCAATTTGGTTTTATATAGTTTTAAAAGTTTCAATTTGGTCATTATAGTTCAATTAAATTGTTGTGTCATATTTAATCCACGATGGATACATTTTTTTTTTTTTTAAAAAATAATATATTAAAGTAGAAAGATAGGAGGACTCCACAACCGGGGTTAGATCAAATCACCAACCATACACAAAACCATAAGCAAAACAATAATAATAGTAATAAAAACAAAAATAAAACTCTAACACTTGTCTATTAACTACGCTATCACACATTACCACTTTACCTCCATTCATTCGTTTTAGCTTCCAACACTTGTGGTGAAAGTATGATCTAGCTACGAGAAAGAATCACAAACTAGGACACATACTCATTGTGGTAAACCACGATATCATTCATGCCTTTGGTTGTGGGTTTGAAATATGAAGATAGACAAATGTGTTTAAGGGGAGTGGAAATTATTAAACTTTTCTAGATCATTTAAAATTCTACACAATCACCAATGGTCTACTTAGCTTAACAATTAACTGCCACATCATATTTTAATTAGGTCGACTAATTGTCTACTCTTCTTAGGAACCATTTAAAATTATATTTTCTAATATTTAAAGACTAAAGTGTTATAATTGAAATTTTAGGGACTAAATCAAAATCTAGTCCAAGCCTCTAGGACAAAAACTGTAATTTATCTTAAATAATAGAGGCGCAATTATAAATATATCAATCAGGCTCAATGTATAAGTAAATATAACACAATACAAAAGAATTTACAAATATACAAAATTTATATCAAACTCTCAAAATCTATATGTGATGAACAAGATCGTGAATAGTATTTATCAATAATAGGTTATATTGCTAATAGGAGTCTATTACTCATAGATTTTACTGTATTTATAATTCTTTAGTAATATTGCTATATACTAAATTTCTATATCAGTTTCGTATTTTCAAGAGATCGATTTCTCCATGACTTCAAGAAAACTGGGTCCCGTGGTTGGAGGCCCAATTTCTATAGTTTTAATTACCCGAAAGGCAAAAATAATATATTGATTTTCAATATTTTAATAACCATTTTTCTATTTCATTTATTTTTTTTCCCGGATATTTAGCTAACTTTTAACCAATCATTTTGTAAAATAGATCAAGAAAAAAAGTCCCTAAAAAAATTATTTAAAAATTAAACCACTTGTTACATTAAAAAAACAACACTAAGGAACAATGGTATTTTATTCTTCACAAAGCATAATTTAGGAATAAAAATGATTGGAAAATTACACCGTCAAAATTTGAGACAGAGTTAGAGTATAAATGGGACCCCTCGCCCCAAATTTTCAAGAAGGTCACGTGGGACAATAGAACTTTATGATAATTTTACTATATTTAAACAAATATAATGGAAAATTTAACTATTAAAACATTTTGTACTAAAAAAATACACTTCGACACAATTTCTATTAATCTTTTTTCAATAAAAAAAAAAACCCTAAATAATTTGACCAATAAAGAAGGAAATTTTTTAAAAATAGAAAAATAAGAGAAACTATTTACACAAAATAACAAAATTTTTAGATAATTGTGATAGACGCTAATAGAAGTCTATCATGGTCTATCACGGTCTATCACTGATAGATGCTGATAGAAGTTTATCAATGTCTATCAATATTTTTTTTGTTATTTTCTAGGAATAGTTTGACATTTTTTCTATCTCTAAAAATTTTCCATAAAGAAAATTAAGGTAGGTTTTTTATTTGTCTAAGACTTTAATATTGTGATTGAGCATGAAGTATTGGAAATATTATATTCACCATGAAAAAATGAGCATAAAAAGGGAAGATAAAGAAAATAATCTTTAATTTTAGACCCCACAAAAATGATGAGAAATTAGTTTTCCACATTGCTTTATATTCTTGGGGTCCATTTATAGACTAATTATTTGTCTTTTATATAAAAAAAGAAAAACTAATTAATGCATGTCAAATTGATTTACACCACCTTTTGTGGCAATGCAATCCCATTTTTCTGATTACCAAAGTAACTAACATGAAAGCGACTTTCATTTTCTTTCATCTTATTTAATTAATTGACTATTCTTTTCTCTCTTAAATCTTATTAATTCATCATTATTAGCTGGAAAACTTGCAAAAGTGACCTTTAGATATTATAACAATTCTTACTTTTAATTACAATGATTACCTCTCTAAACTTATAAATTAACCCTAACTAATTAACAAACTTCCTTAAGCAACCAACTTAGAGACAAAACATATATTCTTGATCAAGATCAGGTCAAAGATACAAATCTTTCTGTGTAGTTATTGTAACTCGAAAAGAAAAAAAAGTTTCAACTAACAAAATTGTAACAAAGGAGCAAAAACGCTCTATATGATAGTTACATTTCAACCCATATACACTAATAATCCTCTCTACATTAAGAGAGTCATTGTAGCAATAATTATACTTTGCAATTAAAACTAACTATGCATCGACATGAGTATAATTCAACTAACATAAAATATATACTTTAGATAAGGAGGTCAGAAGTTTGAATTTTTCACCCGAACATGATTAAACCAAAAAAAAAAAAAAATTGCACTAAGATTAGAGTCATGTAATAATAGGACTTAGTTACAACAATTGATTTAAAATAAATTAGGGAGTATTGTAATTTGTAACAATGCATATAACTATAGGGTGGTTTTTAAAAATAATTTTCTTCAATTTTTTATTTTAAAATTTTCATGATTTTTACAATATTGGCCATTACCCTTTAGGTTTAGCATTAAATCAAAATTCTAAACTATCAATTACATTGTGAAAAATTTAGCAACTAATTAATTACAACACTTTTCTAAAGGAGAAAAATGACCTCATTGTTAATTAAGAAATAAAAAAAAAGTTGAAATTGTGATAAAATAATGGAATATGAGAGGGTATACATGAAAATTGAAAAAAGACTAAGGATAAAAGTGAAATGTTAGGTATAAAAAGGTTGGTAACATAGTTCTAATCAAGATATTTGCTTTTCTTAATTTCTTTTTTATAATTGATTCTTTTCTTTTCACTCTCTTTACATTGATATAGGCTATGACTATTTGATTATTCTAAATGGAGTTTAACCAACCCTATATGTACCCCCTAAGCAATTAATAGTTTTTCAACTTTAAGTTTTATAATATTTTATTGAGCTAATTTTAAACATATAGTTGATCAAATGTTAGGTCTCAAAATAGATCTAAATAAAAATTAACCCAATAAATCATTAACAAGGAATGCATCAAGTAGTCTTTTGTACATTTTTTTTTACTAAATTTGAACATTTAAAGCCTAGATAGTAAACCAAAATAAGTATAATTTTTTTTTTATAATGTGTAAAGTAAGATAATCAAATTTATGATATTAAAGTTAATAGTGCAATAGAATAAAGATAAAAGTTATGAGTTATACTCATATTGATAATAAAATAAAATAAAAATAAAAGTTAACCGACAAACTAATTTATAAAATAAAATATAGGTTAAATTACTAATTCAATCTAGATGATTTTAAAAGTTTTCATTTAACCCCTATAGTTATGGGTAAAACATCCCTCCATGTGTGGTACCAGCCATATTGGAACACGTGGCATATTCGACCCAAGCAAAAGTTTAACAAATAATTGTCGATGTGAATGAGTTTGGTGCGACAACACTAACAATTTGAGCTTAGTTTTAATTTGTTCCACTACAATACATTGGACTTTTCATGACTTAGGGAGAAAGCCAAATCTAAGAAAGAGAGGGAAAAAAAGACATAAAAGCTAAATTTACGCTTTTTTTTAATGGAAATAACTTAATTCTTTGGATTTTTCAAAATTTATGATTGCTTCTTAGTGTTATCAATTTATGACTGTAAATAACAATTAAATATAAAAAACGAAAAAACAAATTTCTTGGCAAAAAAAAAAATGAGAAAATTTCTGACAAATTTTTAGTGTCACTAATTAATGACTACAATTAACTACTACAATTAACGGGCACTCAAGAATTTTGATGTCCTTTTAAAAATTTAAATTCTTAATTATTTTTTATTAGAAATTATTAGTCCTTTTAAATCCAATCACATGTAGGAATTGACTGAATTCAAACCGGTTGAGCAATACTCAAATTAAAATTTAATATTTCAATTTAGTTCTAACAAATTGATTCAAGTTCACAAATCATCTCTATCATCATATATTGCTACCATATTGAATTTACATATGATATATGTTTTTTCCATTTACAACATTTTATATAGTTGGGTTGCATTAGAGTATAGGATTGAATAAAACCAAAATTAAGAGAAATAGTAAAAAAAAAAAAAAAAATCAACATATAATTCAACTATAATTAACATGTATTTCTTCTCTTTAAAGTTAAAAGAGGTTCAAATTATCATACTCTACCTGTAAAAAAAAAATATAAATGAATAAAATTCGTTTAGGGATGAAATATGAAGTTAATCGTAGATATCCAATTAAAAATTTTAAAAAATATAAGGATGAAATCAAAACTATCATAACTATAAGGCTAAATTAAAAAAAAGTGAAAATCATAAAACTCAAAAATAATAAACTACACCCTCAAATATAATATAATATAGGCTCTATGAAGTGTTTTTTTTTCCAAAAGGAATATTGAGCCGACAATATTGAGAATGTTGGATAATATATGTAAATAAAAATAGTTTGAATTCAAAAATTAATTAATAAAATAATAATAATGGTAAATAAAAGAAGAAGCTAACGTGCAATTTGGAGTTTATAAATCTTCACAGATCTCGTATTACTAGTGGGGGCTGTTTGGCTTCTAGATAAATGCAAAAATTTTCTCATTAAAATTCCCCAAAACCTAATTAAATATTTTAATATTAATTATTGTGTAAGATTCATTGAATTTGTTAAAAGGTTTTTCTTTTTCAAGACCTTATTATTATTATTATTATTATTATTGTTTTTGGTAATTAAAATATTTAGAAACTAATTTCTTGGGAAGAGAAAAGCGTCAGAAACCTGACATTATCTCGGTCGTTAGCTTAATCCTAGAATTATTTTTATAATATTGCATGTAATTAGTTAATTTTCTGATTAAAATATTAATGTGAGAATATAAATGTATAATTAATATAGCATAATGAAAATAGATTCTTTTAGAGGATTTGAAAAACCCTATTGTGTCGGTTGATATTATTAATAATAATATATATTTTATTTATTTCGTTTATTTGGTATAAAATTCAGGGCCATGTGATGTGATTACGTCCTTATAATTATTATTCACCATGTCAAGACAAAATGCTACCCACTTCGCTTTCTCTCTTTATATAAATTAAACTATATTATATAAAAACCACATTTTGAAAACATTTCTTTCTCCTCTTTATAAGCCTATCTCTAGACCTATATAAATTTATAGATTTGTTAAAAGAAAAAAAAAAAAGAAGTAGATTTATTACTAATCATTTATACCACGTATTGAATATGGTATTAAATTTCGATTGATATTTCTATGTTTTCATGGGTTCAATATCGATATGAGAAGTGAATCGATATTTCCATTATATCGTAGAAAAATTCACGAAACACAAAAAATAAGTATAAAAATGCCACTAATATAAATATAATATAAATAATAGACATGTTTACTTAATTTAAAATAATAAAATTTTTATTTACTAATTTAAATTTATTTTTAAAATTTTTTGTTTTTAAAATTTTTTCGAAAATATTCATCGAAATCGATATTTTCATAAAATTAAGACCTCAATATTTTTACGGACATCGATATTTTGAACTTTGGTATTGAATAATTACCGATCATTTTAAAAGATTAAGTTAATAAGTTATAATAAATTTAGTAATGTTAATATGTTAATACTGTCCTTCCTTCATTTGTAGATTTAGAAATTTGCAAAAAAAAAATAACTAACAAGTAAAAATTGATATTAATTGAAGAAAAAAAAAATGATGTTAATGGGCTGAGATCTTAGCATATTAACTTAACCTTTTCAACTGATTGGTGATTATTTACTTTTTAATTTTAGAGAAAATAATAGATGTATTATCTACTCATTTCATAGTTTTTTTTTTAAGTTCTAACTTTCTATGTCTAGAAATTGCCCCAAAAATCTTTAGATATACAATTTTTTAAATATATAATAGAGTTATTTTTAAATATAAAAAAAAGTTAAATTATTTATAAATATAAATTTTTTTTACTATAAATAGTGAAATTTTTCTATATTTATAAATAGTTTGATATTTTTTTTTGTTTATAATAATTTCTCTATATAATATGGTTTAATTATATAAAGAAAGAGAGCGAAGTTAACATACTACAATGAACCTATTAATATCACGATCTAATACAATCGTTACTAAACTTAATTATATTATTGTTTGTGATTACGTTGTTTCAACTCATTTTAAAGACATTTATAATTAAATAAAAATATAATATATAGTTAAGGGGATTAATATTATAGTATTTAATAGAGAGAGGAAGGAAAAAAGAAAGTATATATTTTTAGTTTAATATAGAGTACAAATATTCTTTTGTATGTATTTTGACTTTTTGTCCCAAAAGAAAAAAAAAAAAAAGAGAGTGGAAAAAGATTGAAAATGATTCATGCATGAAACAAAGCAAATAAATGTCACTTACCATTCCCAAGAGAAAAATCCTAATAAAAACAAAGAAAAAAATATATCTAAAATATGACTCTATATGTGACACCTAAACCCTAATGTTTTTAATGGTTTTGTTTATTATATACTTTGGCTAACGGCATATGCCAATAATCAATGAATAAATCATTCTTAAACACATCATATCGATGTTGACATCCACCATAACAAATTTTTAAAGAAAAAACAAAATCACTTTTCATTTATAAAAATTAATTAAAGTAGATTATTGGAGATTTGATTTATCTTTTCGTTCATTTTTAATTAACTTTTTAAATTTTAATGTTTAATAATTTAGTCGAGTTACTTTTATATTTGTAACAATTTAGTCGTTGAATTTTAGTATATACTATTTATAAATCTTTAGTGTAAAAATTTCTATCAGAATTAAATGTTCATCATTATGTAATGACCTAATCTTTATGGTTTGTAAATATATTTGGTGCCTAATCTGTTTATGGACCTACTTATATAAAACATCTTATTAAATCTTTTAAAAAATGTTGATATGATAAAGGACTAAATTGTTATAAATTTTAAAGTATATATGGACTAAATTAATTTTTTAGTACAATTAAGTTGGGTACTACGAGGAATCTTCAACCTCAAAAGGAGTATCAATTATCAATGAGCTTTGCTTATTTAGACATATAGACTAAATTGTTACGTAGTAAATTTCAAATAGAAAGAGATAATTGTATAGAAGCAAAAAAAAAAAAAAAAAAAAAAAAAAAAAAAAAAAAAAAAACCTAAAATAGATTTTACCCTACTTTTTGGAACTTAAGAATTTTGCCATTTTGCTTAGTCATGATCATCAACCAACATTACCAAAATGCCGTTATTCTTTTTTGCCGTCTTTCTCTTTCCGATTTTTCCTGTTCTTCACCTTAGTTGCTGTTGTAGAGAGGTGTCTTACCGACCATATTTTCACTGAAGAGGTCGTGGGCTTGCTAGATAGGGATCATAGAGGTCGTCAGAGCATCAAATATATGGACTTTCACTAGAAATGTGGATTTATTTGTAGAGAGTCGTTCAATTTTTGCGCATCAAATGTGTAGGTTTTAGCTAGAAGAGGGCAAGAGAGCGAGAGATCTCCTATCATACAATTGAAAAGAATTTTATTTAACTAAAAGATGTCATATGAACTAAATTCAAAAGGTTATCTTGACTCAATTGCAACAATTAATTTTGTCATTGAGGAAATCAACTTGCCTAGAAGACATATGTTTGATCTTACATTCAACATCTTTAGTAAAAAATAGAATGTTGGAGACATTAACGTAATATAGACTTTATTTTAAGACTTTTTATGTACAAATTCCTTTAGTTTTTGCCAACAAGCAAGAAGGAAATTAATGACAAAGGCTTTACAACTTCTTGAATGTCCAAAAACCATCAAGCCCAAAATGTCAACAACTTAACAAGAAAAGCTGCTCTCTAATCTTTTAGATAATTCTCATTTCGAATTTTAATATTTTAAAATTATAAAATTCACCTGAGAATATATTTCACTAAAATTTTCTACCAAAAATCTTATGACACATTAAATTATTTGTTTTATTATCTATTTTAGATGAATATAGCTACACTCGATCATAAAGTCAAAAGTTCGAATTCTTAATTTATATATTTTGTTAATTTTAATAAAAATAAAAAGAAAATGAAAGTAATAAATGAAATTTAGGGTTATTGTTGGTTTTATAAAATAAATAAATAAAGTACAAGTAGTTAGGTGGGTTGTTCTGATTTTCCCAGTTGTTTATTGTTCACTGACAAAACACACATAAATTGGATTCCACTCTTAACTTCATTCCTAAGTGAACAAATCTCATGGGAATTGACCCAACCAAGAAATTAATATATAGATTTATTATATAAATCAATTATCACTAAATACAAATATAGGTCTATATTTAATTTTCATTTCCCCCTAATTTTTAGGGTTTTTTTTTTCTTTTTAAAAAAGAAATGGTTCATGAACATTTAAACAGTAGTTATTTTTTATGGATATTTCAAATGGTCTATTTAAGCTATAGAATTTATTAATTTTAGCTATAGAAATGGTTCAGTCATTTCTAACTAATCCCCATTTATCAATTATTTCAATTGTTGACTAACAAAATCACTATTGTTTTTTCTTTCTAAAAACTCGAATAAATTTGAAAGTTCATGCATCAAATTTGGTTTTTTTTTTCCTTCCTTTTACTTCAATAATATAAAGAAGTATTTAGGCCCCGACTTATTTTGGGTACAATATTTGAGTCTATCACTATAATAGTTGAAATTTTTTAATTATTATAAAAAATAGTTGCAAATATATCAATAAGATTCAAAGTATTAGCACTTATAACAACATTTTTAAAAAAATTACAAATATAACAAAGTCTATTAGTAATAGACTTCTATCGCTGATAGACTCTTATGGTCTATCAGTCATAGACTTTTATGGTCTAGGTGATAGACTTCAGCAATAGAAGTCTATCACTGATAGACTTTGCTATATTTGCAATTTTTTTAAAAATGTTGCTATATTCTTAGTTATTATCCTTAAAATTGCTACTCATTATAATTACCCTTATTATAACTCACACTAATTAGCTACAGTAAAATTATTTGAAAATTTTAATTATCTATAGTATTTTTACTCTTTTGTAACCATCCTCTCTTATCATTTGTAATCCAAACTAAAATAGTTTGTACTCAAAACACATATTATTATAACCTATAAGCTATAATAATCACGAACTATAATAACTAACTCAATGCTCCAAATAACCCTAAGAGACTTAGAATTGGAACCTGTAATATTTCTATTGAATATATATATATATATATATAATTTGCAAGATTGAAAGGAAGTTCAAACATTCCTTTTAGAAAAAGAGAAGAAGATGAGTCAAACTTTTGTAAAGGTGTTGTGCAATCGGCGGTGCGAGTCTCAAAGAAAAAAGAAAATATGGCTTATATTTTCAACAAAGGCTGCTTTTTGTGTCCAATTTGCCTTTAAACCCCAACATTTCTAACTAATCCCCATTTATCAATTATTGTCACATTTTCCCCCTCCTTTTTTTTTCTTTTTCCTTTTTTATTTTCTTTATCCCTCAAAACTTTAAACTATTTATTTATTTTTTTAAAAAAAATCTCTCTCCACCTTTTTGTTTTTTCCCCTCACACTTTATATGTGCTTTTTAGAAAAAAAAATTATTTATACCTTTGTTTTTTTTAAGAAAAATGTTTTTCTTTTATCCTATGAAGCAATTAGTAGTAGGATGTTGTACTTTTTAATGCATAGGTTTTGGCAACATTATTAATAATCATATGCTATCACACAAAAATGCTGATTGTGGGTTTGGTTACCCTCCAAAAAAAAAAAAAAAAAAAAACCCTTTTTCCTTCCTCTTCCTGTATGTTTAAAAGTGGTCGATTATATATATAGATATATATATATACTCGTAAGTTTTTATGTTTTGTTATTTACTTTTTATTAAAATTTGACTAAAAATTTAAATCTTTCAATAACAAATCTATTAAAAAATATTAATTAAAAATAAAATTGTTGCTTTTTCATTTTTCAAAATTAAGCTTATGATCATGTTTTTAATATTCACGCCAAATTTTTTAAAATTAAAAGAATAGTCTTTATTTTTTAAAATCGACTAATAATTTAATTGTTACCTTTAAGAAAAATGAATATCGTTGTAAAAAAGGTAGGAAAACAATTGCGATCTTTAAAAACTAGAAATTACAAAAATTATCAAACAATACCTTAATTAATTTGTTTTTTTTTTTTTTTTTTTTTTTTTTTTTAATTTCTCTCCATTTTTTTTAATCTAAAAACTTCTAAATTTTAGTAGTGTCCTATTACACATCTGCCTAGATATATATCATGCAAGAATTTTATCAGTTCCTAGAAATCGAAAAGCAAGGTTGTTTACTAATTTAATGCTAATTTTTCAGTTCATCAACCTGTAAAAGTAAAAACTAAGACTTATGATTTACCTTTTATTTAATTAATGGTGTCTCAACTAATTAATCTGCTTGATTTATTGATCTTAGTCTAAGTCTTTTTTTTTCTTTTCAATACAACAATTATGAGATGGAAGATCGAACCCCTACCTTTAAAATGGAAGGTTATACCAATTACTGCTAAGTTAAGCTCGCTTTGACGAACCTCATCCAAGGTTGAATGAGAAACTCAAAATTGTACCCAAAGCCTTGTAACGTATATATCATATTTTAGATAATTTAAAAAATTAAATATAAAAATATTTTGGTAAACATATTTTAAAGTTTGTTCAATTTTAGTCCCTATATTTTGAAGAAGTTTTAAATTTAGTTCCTACTACTAATTTTTTATTATTATTTATTAACACTTTCACTATTAATTTTAAAAACATATTCACATATTAATTATATTTTCTTGCATGAAAATTAATTTTGATGAGACTAAATTTAAGTTTTATTAAGAAAAATTTTTACAAATAAAAAAAATATCAAATTATTTACATAAAATAGCAAAAAAAATACTGATAGACTTCTATCATTTCTATTGCTGATAGATCCTGATAGACTTCTATCAACGTCTATCATATCTATTTAAAAATTTTGCTATTTTATGTAAATAGTTTACCTTATTTTTTTATTTTTAAAACTTCTCCTTTTATTAAAGTACATACATAGATTAAAATTGAATAAACCTGAAAGTAGAAAATTAAAATGATATTTTAACAAAACATTTAGCTTAAAAAATAACAAATAATAAAGACATTTAACTCCTATAACGGTCGAATTGTAATTATATCATTTTTTCCCCATAACTGACCCTCTTCCATGCCTATTTTAAGGGCTTCCTTCCACTCTTATAACCGTATCACTCGAACAGTTTTTCATTCTCACATTAGACATTATGTCAATTGAGCTATATATGTTCATGCTAATAATATGAAATACTTTTACAATTTTATTTCTCCAACCTTTTTAGAATTTACGCGTTCCAATGTAATGATGCTCAATTTTATTTTGAGTTTACAAATTTAACTCTCATCCTGAAATACCTAATACATGAGTATAGTTCATCGGTAATTAATATGTGCTCATTTCCTTGAAGTCGGTAGTTTAAATTTTCATACCCACAACATTTGTTGTACTTAAAAAAGAAACCCTCATCGTGTGGCAGACAAACTCCATTGAATCTTAAACCATAAATAAAAGATATTTGGATCACCACATCGTTCTAGGTCATCGCTAGATTGTTTCAAGTCACTGAGTGTTCAAACTCGACATTTAATTACCTAACAAAAATTTGATGTCACATTTTTTACTGAAAATTATTATTTTTAATTAAAGAATATTTTTTTTCTTTTTTTCTTTTTTTCTTCTTTTCATTCTTCTCCCTCGTCGATTTGTCACTGACGTCATAATGGTCAGACGAAATTTAGAAATAGATTTTATTTTCTACCTCCCAATTTAACTTAGTGAATCAATTTTTCTATGTTGCCGACACTGCATTAATTTTTTTAAATGTTTTTTTTTAAATTTAAACATTTTAATAATAATCTTAAATATAATTTTCAATCAACTCGAGCATAATTCAACCATTTAAAACCATACTCTACAAATCATTATTTCAAATTTACACTCCCACGTTTGTTGTACTCCAAAAAGAAAGAAATGACAAGAAAATTAATGATGAATGCATGGAAAAAGAAAAAGGAGAGGAAAATAATAATAATAATAATAATAATAACCATAGAGATGGAAGAAACAAAGTAAAAGGAAAGTGGTGAGAAGAAGAATTAGTTTACTTTTATTTTGTCCTTTCGTTTCAAAAGAGAAGAGAAGAGGAATTAGTGTGACGTCAGAATGGGCCCCACATTTCAAATCTGCTAGGATTCCCTTTCGCTTTAATCACAGCAAAAATCGTTACCAGAGGCACTCCCCGCACGTGTGAGAGACACACGGATCAGATCCTCTTCGAAAACCAATTATTATTCTTATTATTTTTAAATAAGTTAAATAAAAACGAATCCCACTGTCCTTAAAACGTAAAAAGTAAGAGGGAGAGAAAGAATCACTCATCTGATATTATGAACATATATATGGATTTCTATGTACTTTACTTTTACTTTTACTTTTTTTTAATTAAAAAAAATCTTATGTAAAATTAAATTTACATCCACTTTTATTTTTCCTATTTGAAAATGTGATGTATATGCCAAGCCGAGCATATTTCAATTGACATGCGAGTGAGTTAATAACCATGCGGTATGTGGTTTGAATCCTCCTACTTCTAATGTTTAGTTATTTTAAAAATATATTGTCAACACAGAATTGCTTCAATAAATAGAGTTCATTTTTGTCATCGATGAGCAATTTTCAATCGATCAGAGGGCATAATTGACTTTGCGCAAGTTTGCAGACGGTCAAATCAAGGAAAGGATGAAACTCCAGCAAAAAAAACCACATCCTATGACCCAATTAAGCTTGAAGAAGAAGAGAGGTTGGGTCAAAGGCTCGAACTGATTTGCTTGGTTGTCGAGACTCTCTTTTTAGTGAATGGGTCATACTTAATATGTTCTCCAATACATTTGGCCTTGAAAAAGAGGAGAAAAACCTAAATGATATGCTCGGCCTTGGCCGAGGCTCTCCATTTGATGAATGAGGCATGCAACCCATTTGGCTTGAGGATAAACCTAATTAACCTCATTCCAAAACCTTGATCTGGAGGTCCTAGGTTAGAAATTTTTGTAGAAATACATCATTATGACTTTAAGTTCATTCTCATTCCTAAAATTCTTGCTACAACTAGAAAGTCTCTTACTGACTTAGACATCGGAGGAGTTGTGGTAAGTACCACACCAATACCCAAATTCTTCTTGTTTTGCATATCACATCTTTCTTGAATTATAAATTTATTAATTGTTATTGTTACGTGAAGTTCAAGTGTGTTTTCCTTCGTTTTGATTTTGGCATCAACAAAGCCAATTAGAGTAAGAACTGAGAGAGGTAGCACGTTGACTGATGGCGTAAGGTGGTGATTGTATGAGAAGAAGAAAAAGGAAAAGGAGGAGGAGGCGACAACTACAATAAGATTGGTAGAGAAAAAGAAGGAAGAAAAGGAGTGACAATATTGTCATTCTTTTGATGAAAGATACTTTTACTTACGAAAATCTCTCTTGTCGATAATGGCCATATATCCCAACAATGCGACCTTCGTCGAAAAAGAAACTATCGCTAAAAAACTTTAAATTCTTGTAGTGATCATCAAATAATATTCCAATGGAATGTTTAGATCGACTTAGTTTGCATAAATTTTCTTACTTATTGAACAAGAACTTCAAATATGTAGTCCTAGTCTAAGAAACACAGATACAGAAACGATACGACAAGAACACAGTGACACGACACAACAATGACACATTTATTAAAATATACATTTTTAAAAGTATATATAATTTTCACTAAAAAAAATTCAAAAGTAAATGAGTACACACATTTATATGGTTAAAAAACTTAGCTTCATGTATTTCACACTCACAATTCATTATTATTATCATTATATATGTGTTTTCTTAATTTACTCAACAAGTGTTCTATGCATATCTAACACTTTTGTTATACTAACAAGTGTCCGATACATGTCCAATAAGTATTAGAGTATCCAAGTGTTCGACACGTATCGGACATGGACACGCTAACTAAACTGAAATATGGGTACTTGTTAGGTCTTAGTCTCCCCCACATGCATATATGACTAAAGACACTCATGTGTCATGTCAGATTTTGATCCAAACAATTTACTAAAAAGATTAACTGTAGTAAAAGAAGGGTGGAAATGTGGGTAAAACTGACTCATACTGAACTCTCTGAGCTTACCAACTGAAGGAAAACAGAACACATCACAATTCACAACATAACCAAATAAATAAATAAAAAGAAAAGAAAAAAAGTAAAGTAAATGTATAGTGGTAGCTATTTTTGTTTCTGTTTGCTTTCTATGGCAATTCTCAGTTTCTTTTTTCCTTTGGACCACCTTTTAACACAAACACTCTTCTGCTATTGGGATTTGGGTAATCAACACAATATCTCACTCTTTCTATGTCTTACTTTGCTTTCTTTTTCTCACTTGCTAAAGGGTTAAATTCACGATATAATATTAAATTTACCTTCACTCGTTAACTTAAGTTTTTAGGTTAGTCGGTGATTTAACATAGTATCAAAGTAGGAGGTTGTGTGTTCAAATTACTGTAATATTATTTCTTTCTCAATTAATATTGATTTCCGTTTGTTGGGTTTACTACAAATTTTCAAGCCCACAAATAAGGAGGGAGTGTTAAAATTTTAAACTTTTGAGTCAATTGGTTATTTATCGGTAATTGACATGTACTCATTTTTTTGAGTTTGGAAGTTTAAATCTTCATATTCCTACCTTTGTTGTACTAAAAAAAAAAATTTAATTTTTACTTTTTGATTAAAATATGGTTTTAGTTTATGTAATTTGAGACTATTTCATTTTATGCATGTATTCTCAATAAATCTTTTAGTCGTTGTTGGTTGAAAGTTAATTTTTTTTTAATGAATTTAGGCCACGTTTACCATCCGGTAATAAAAATTGGTGTAATCATAATGAGATTTCAATGATTGATCGTAATGGGTCACAATCGCAAATGTAATTAGATTGCTTTTAATCACGTCCACTTAAAATTATGAATTTGTCACATTTATTGTTACTGTTACCATTAATGTTACCGTGTAGGATCAAACGATAACGGTAACAGTAAATGTGACAGATTCATAATTTTCACATACTATAACAGTAACAATATCGGTAACATAATGGTGTTAGCACATAATTTTCAAATGCAATTGGATTGATCACCCTCCACTTGTCAATCAATTTGCATTTTTTTTACGGACTTGGAAGTGGGCCCTAGATGTCATATGGAACACAAGTAAACAACATCAATCGTAATCAAATGAAGCTCACTTTTCAGATTACTATTGATTTATTACGTTTCTCCTGAAGTAAACGTGACTTTAGTAAAGTAAAATATATAATTCAATTCAAGAATGAATTTTTTTTATAGAGTGAAGACTAAGTTTATTATTATTTTTTTTACCATAAACTAACCTAGATTTATATAGAATTTATTGGATATTTTCAACTAAAATAAACTCTAAAGAGGAGGAACCAATATGATACTTAAATATTTATGCATTTAGTTTAATTTTTCTGTTACTTTATTCTTTCACCTTCTTTATTTTCTTCTACATTTTGTTTGGGATTTGGGTCATGATTTGTGTTCTTAATCACTTTGCACTCCTAAAAGTGTTTTTCTATCAAGCATTTGGACTAAGAAGGATTGTGTAAGTGTTATTATTATTTACTTCTTTTCAAGAGAGTACTTTTATGTCTACTCATATAGGATGGTTTTGAGGGAGAAATGCTAGTTTTAGGCATGCTGAAATCCATTTTTTGGCATGCCTAATTTGTAGTTAAGGAAAATTATAATGCATAGAAAAATAGGTTGCCATATTTATAAATTTATTAATAGAAAAATAATTTATAAATATAACAATTTTTTTTTCTTAATATACATCATCGATCAACGAACCATAGTCGTTTGGAATTATAATTTGTGTTTTTATTCATGGAACTATTCTTGAATTTGTGATTGTTTTTAATTTTAAATAAAAACTTTGGTTGATAACAACTTTTAGTTACATTAAGTGTGTGTTTGGGAGTGATTTTGGTCTGGCCAAAATCACTTTTTCCCTTGTCAAAATCATTTTTTTTTTTTTTTATAAAAAGTTGATGTTTGGCACTCACATAAAATTGATTTTTCAAAAATTTGGAATCACTAAAAATTGATTTTGTAGGTATCAGTTTATTGGTGATTTGGTTGGGGTGATTATTAGCGAATCAGATAAAAAATTTAGAACACCAAATTTGCCCCTCATATTTAAGGATGGGATTTAGCCCTAATCCATTTCTTCCTTCTCTTTCAGCCGATACATCCTCTCTCGTGTCCGTCACTTGGTTCCATTAACTATCCGTGGTAGTGCTGATTTCAGTAAGTTTTTGTTTTTTGTAATTTTCTTTTCACATGGATGAGCTTCAATTTTTAGCAGTTTTTGTTGCTTTTTCACTGCATCGTTCCTTAGTTTTTTTTTGTTACTATTTACTCAATTCATTGTTGATTTTTTTTAGTCTCTCTACTTTTCTGATGGAGCGGGAGAAAATTGCAAGACTTCTTATATCTCGTTAATGTTTTTGTTATACAGTTTGTATTTCAATAGATAATATCTAGTTTAAGTATTTTGTAATGATACAAAAATTTCTAGATTGGATGAGATATATGTTTTGAATTTTCTTTTGTTTTTATTATGTGTATTTTTCTTACCTCACATATCAATTATGCATACAATAATTTAACATTAAAATAAAAAATTAATAAATTAATAAAATTAAATATTTTTATAATTATTTTTTAAAACAACAATCCAAGTATAAAATACCCTTTTTAGTAATTTGGTAATTTTAAAATTACTTTTAGAACCAAACATGATAAATTCAAAATCACTTTAAAAGTTTGGAACCAAACATAGGTTTGATGGTTTAAAAATCAATTTTATAAAATCAAATTGTTCCAAAATCTCTATCACTAAAGTCACCACTCCAACTATCACTCCCAAATACACCCTAAATTGATTCATAAGCTTGGAATAAAATTATTAAAGTAATACCACCCACTAATAAGTCTCTATATGTTAAAAATATTTGTTTGTGTGTATTTTCCAAGAATTTTGAATTACAAATATGAAGGTGAAAATTCCAACATAACTCACTATCTTTAAATCAAGGAAAATATATATTTTAATTACTCCATATTATGCTATGCTTAAGATATATTTGTGTTATATATTTAAGAACTATTGAAGCTAAGATGAGACTACATTAAATTTCTTCTCTCTTAAGACTACACACCCATATATTTCTTTAGACTAATATATTTATATATAAAAGAAAACATATTTTTTACACCAAATTACTTTGTGTATATATTCAAAAGAAAAAGAACAACAACAATAAACAAATAAAAAGTAGAAAAAGGAGAAGCAATCATTTTTCAGTCAAAAAGATCCACAGCAAATTAAGGGAAAAAATGTATTTTTTTTCATCACAGTTTGAGTCTTTGAGATCTTTTAATATATTGTTTAAGGCAGTGGATGATGGAAATATATATATATATATATATATATAGCTATTTTCAAATATAGAAAAATGAGCCAAATTATTTATAAATATAAAAAAAATTTATTGTCTATCAGCAATAGACCGCAATAGAATTCTATCGCTTAAGTGAAAGACAACAAATTTTTCTATATTTATAAAATAATTTGATATTTTGTCTGTCTATAGTAATTTTTCTATATGTTATTAATTTAATTTAATCTACCTTATTTGTATTTTGTATGAAATTTAATTTTAATTAGTTTACGTATGTGGAAATGACCCAAATGAAATAATAAATGAATTAATAACTTGATCCTATTTTTTAAGTTCATTTTGCCCTACATTTTCATAATTTTAAATATTTATCTGAATGAGATAAAGTGACAATAAATATTAAGAACAAAATTATATTTTAAACTTTGGTTTGAAAAATGATTCCATGAGACTCCCATGATGTGCTGGTATCTTAATAATTTTTGGACATACATTCAAAAATTTACATGCATCTTAATAACTACGAAATACAAATTTAAAATACATTTATAATTTCATTCTCGTATGTCTAGTGATTAAAATATCAATATCAATATTGAGCTTTTAATTTTTTATTTATTTATTTATTTTCAAACTAAGATATAGACCTTATTATTAATACTCATTTTCATATTGTGATTAATAGATGATAATTTGTTATGTTTTATGTATATTTATAAAAGATATCAAAAACATAGATTAATTCTTAATATAAATGTCGAAGAACTTTCTGATTTATGGATATATCCAATCGTACACATACAAAATTATCAATCACAATACGGTGATATCCTTAATAATTTGTCATGTGTCTGCCCTTGATTTAGGGAACTAAAGTGATGGAAAACTAATTAATTAGTTAGTAGGAAAGAATCAAATTAATAAAAATCAAACAAGAAAAATTAGGGTTTTTATTTTAAATTGAAGTTAGTAAGAAAATGAAAAAAAAGGAGCTTAAATACAATGAATTTTTTTTTTTTTTTTTTTTTTTTTTTTTTTTTTTTTTTTTTTGCAATAAATACAATGAATGTTGTTGGCCTTTTGGTTTGTGAAAACCAGTCAAGCACTTAGTTTTTTCTTTTTCTTTCTGTTTTTTTTTTTTTTTTTTCCCTAGGTTGGTAGGTTTCTCCATTTTTTTTATTATTTATTTATAACTTTTTTGTTTTCTTTTAGAGAAGTTTCGTGATCAATTTTACATTTGCCACATTATCTTGAAAATGTGTGAAAAAAAGAGAGGAAAAGGATGTTTTATTTGTTTTTAAAGGCATTTGATATTAATATTACATGTTGGAGTGCTTTTTTTTTTTTGGTTGTTTGACAACGATTTTTTTTTTCAAACAATTATGATTTTTTATTTGTAGTTTTGTACCTCTACAAATGTATTGAAGTTTTAGCTAAATTAAAAAAAAAATAAGTAGTATAAAAATGAATTTTAATTTTCAAACTTGGTCCATATTTGAATAATATATTTTTTTAAAAAAAGCAAAGAACTAAACTAAAAATTATTGATAAGTAAAAAGAAATTAAACAGAATTCTAATATATTTACTCAATTTAATTCTTCGTAGGCTTGAACTTTTACTAGTTGTTTGTAATATAAAACAAAAAAATAACATATTAAAAAAGATAAATTTAAACAATCGGAATTGTAATGTCTTAGACTCATAATTTGGAATCCGAATTCGACACCTGATGACTTAGACATTCTCCTGCAACCTAGCATTCAACATATTTTGTTCTCTCACTCACATATTTTTTACGAAAATTCACAAGAAGTCATCCAACATAAGATTTCTTTAAACTAAGCATGCTTAAACTTTAAAGTGCTTATAATTGAGCCACTGAAAAGTAAGGTGCACCTTGTTGTTATATAGATAGTAACGTTAAATTCTTTTACGCCTTTCTTAACTATACTTTTATATCCTCGAGATTCCTCACATTCGGATGTGATCTCGGTTCATTCATGTACTCCTCTTGAACTCGAATGTTACAATAAAAATAACAGGACTATATATAAATTATAACGGGTATATGTGTGAGAATAATTTGTTTGAGGGGAACATCATAGTCTCTCTCCCTAACCTCATATAGTTTAATGAAGAAGGAAAAGGAGAAAAATAAAGTTGGCCTAAAGCATGGAAAAAAGATGTGGATGTGACCATAAATGAAGGAAAAATAATATGTGTGTTACAACTGCCAAGTCTTATAAAACATGTGGGTTTGAGAAACATGCATTTTATTCAAGGCTATATCATGTGCATGCATTGGACATTGGACATCTTTCATCTCTACAATGGAAACATCAATGTCCCCTTCCCCATACACATCAATACCAACAAAAATAAAAAAAATAAAAAAAAATTGAAAATCAATCTTATTCATACTTTAGAAAAAAAATAGTTAAAAGTAGGTTGGGTTTCTTTTTAAAATAGAGTTAGTTTTTCAAATATAGCAAAATGTCATTGTCTATTTGTGACAAATAGGGATTGATAACAATGTTATTTTGCTATATTTGAAAATATTTTCAGCAGTTTTGCCATTTAAAACTATAAGAAGAAGTACCATGTATTTTAATCACTTGAAGTTAGATTACATTAACTTTTAGAAAATATGTTGAATTTTTTTTTAAAGAATATATATGTTTTTTTTTTTTTTTTTAAAGTTAATTAGGCTAAGAATTACACTAATGTTATAAAATTAGCATAATTCAATCGGTTTAATACAAATACGATATTAGTAACCTTCTTTCAATTGTTGTATGTTTGAATGTCTCTCAAGTCGGAACTAATTATAAAATAAACTTTAAGGAGAAGTACGTGTATTTTAATCACTTAAGTTACGATCAATTTTGATAAAATATGTTGAATTTTTTTGAAAAAATATATGTCGGTTTTTTTTAAAAGAATGTTAATTAGGTTAGGAATTACACTAATGTTATAAAATTAGTAACATGCATCAAAATGTTTGATGTTTAATTTTTTTTTTAAAATAGCGAAAACTATTCTTAACCAATCAAAAGAACTTTTCAAAATTTTGAAATTCTAAAATACTTTATTTTTTTAAACAAGCAACATTTCACGAGTGATTATATATAATTAAAAATATATATACATGAGCTCATTAAACGTTCGAAGCTAAATCTATATACCTTGCTTGTTATATATTAAAAAACTTTTTAAACAATTAATTTCAACTGTCATACCAAACTCGCTATTATTCATCAAATTAAGATCTAAAAACAATAAATAATTATCAAACATTTTTTTATTTTTCTTTTTCATAAAAAAAAAAAGAAGAATACAAAACAGAAAATATATATTAAACACAATTTATTTTATAATTTACTGAAAAAGAGGAACAATGAATCATAATCAAGAACCCATAATATTAGGAACCAAGACTCAAATAACTTTAATTCCTTATCCAAAGTCAGAATTTACGAAAGTGAAAATTAAGGTTGAAAGAAATAAATAATTGTGTAAGAAATTAAATCGTAATTTAAGAAGTAGGTTGGTAGTGAAATGAAAGTTAACAATACATATAAATGTGTGTAAGAGATAGTACAATTCGGTCAATCAATTAAAGAGGACTGTCTTAATATTATTATTATTATTATTTTTAAGTCACGTGTTCTTTTTATCCTACTGAGTTATCTTAAAAGTTAAAAACTTTAAATCATTAAAGTTAATTGTTCTTTAAAAAAGAAATTCCAAATTAGTAAAATATTAATTGCACTTCACGTGAATTTACTTTTTTACATTTTTTTTTTACCAAGGCCACCACTTTTGTTTCTTTTTAAACATTTTTCTTTTCAAAAATCTTTGGTAATTGGTTCTCAAAAGTTCAAGATATTACGTGTTTGCCAATTTGAACTTAGTTTAATAAATAAAATAACCTAAGCGATTTGATTCTTACTCTACCGTTGTTAAATTAAAAATAAAGTTAGATATCTAACCATTAATATTTGAAATTTAAATTATATGTTTATTAGATTCTTAATTTTAAAAATTTTCAATTTTATTTTAAAAAAGCATCACATCAAGTTCTCATTTAAATCATAACGTTAATATATAACTATCATGAATTGACGTATAGTAGTGGGAACATCAAAAAAAAAAAAAAAAAAAAACTAAAGGGCTAAGAGGTTGTGGGTTCAATTCATGGTAGCCATCTACTACCTAGAATTTAATATCCTATAAGTAAGTTGGCAACCACAGAATGCGTAAGCTGGCCTGAACACTCAAAAAAATCCTATTAAATTATTTTGTATTTTTAATTTTATATAAGTTTAATTCATTTTTTAATTAAATCAATAAAAAATATCGAATGCCTTTACCTTTCTATGAAATAAAAGTTAAATTATATATAAGTGTTTGTCTCATATTTTTGAGCTTCGTGCCAGTTTTTGTTTCATCTAATATATTTTTCAATTCTAGGAAGTGTCTAATAGATTATTAAACTTTAAAATCTTTAATTTTTTTAATTTTCTATTTAATTTTTTTTATTTTGATATTTTTGTTTAAAGTTGACAAATCTATTTTACACAAAATTTAATATTTAATATTTCAAGTTTATATATGATTGATTAATAAAATTTAAAATTTATGAACCACATAAAATCAAAAGTTTAAAGATTAAATAGACATGACCTTTAAATCTCGAAGTTTAAAGACCAAGTTTATAATTTAAAAAAAGAAAAAAAAAAAAGTAAACTATGGTTTGAGAGTTGGATTTGAACTTAACCAACTCTTATAACTCCAAGGTGGTAATTTGTACCTTCTACAATTTGTGACAGTTTAATTTGAAACACTCTTTGTAATTGCAGAAAATCGATTAATCAAATTGAAAACTAGGGTTGAGATTATAATAATCTCTATATTTTAGTTATTCTTTTTAAATTTACAATTCTTTACAAAAGAAAACCCATTTAAAAAAAAAGCTATAATCATGGTATTAAATTTTAATCAATATTTTCACATATACATATGTTTGACATCGATATAATAGATGAATCGACAATTCCATTATAACATATAAAAATTGTTGAAACATAAAAAAACAGCAGCAAAATTTTATTAATGGAATATATTATAAGTAATAAACATTTCAACCAATTAATATAATGTAAAGTATTAATTATTTATTAATTTACATAAATTTTTGAGTTGTTAGTAAAATGAATCAAAATATTTTTAAATATAACAAAATGCACTGATAAAAAAAGTCAAAAATGGAGGACGCATTGATTCACCTCGTTGGTTCTGTTGAGCACAAAAAAAGTGAGTGGCTTAGAGTGAGAGTTAGAGAGGTGGGAATTTGTTATATATATAAATATAAATTAAATTAGCATTGATTTTATAAAAAATAAAAATAAAAATTATATAAAGAAAAGAAAAAAAAAGGGCAACGTTTTGGAAAGAGACAAAGAGTCAGTTTCTTTTTTCCCCCAAACCCTAAACTCAATACCAATAACCAATACAAATGTAAAGCACTTCCCACACGAGTGCTTCTCGATTTCCCATCCTCTCCTTTTCTTTCATACGCCATATTTCAACTTACACGAGTGCTTCTTTTTCATCATTCCCTTTATATAATCTTATAATACCTCTCTCCCTTCTCTCTCCTTCTTCATCTCACATTTCACTCTCTCTAATTTTCTCTCTCCTTTTTTTGTTCTATAATGAACCTTCATTGCTTCAATCATCCCCTTCAAACTCATACTATCCTTCAAAATGTTGCCTTGATGCCCCCTCCTCCTCCTCTGCAGCCATCGACCGACCATCATCCCTTCCCGACACCGTGGGAGATTGGTAAAGGAGATCATCAAAATCGAGAGAAAGAAGAAGGAGATGATGATAACGACGACGATGGAAACGTCGTCGTTACTTATCGTGACGGTGGTCCTAAAAATAATAGTGGCCGCCGACACACGAAACTTTGTGCTAGAGGCCATTGGAGACCGGCCGAGGATACTAAGCTTAAAGAACTTGTCGCCCATTATGGCCCCCAGAATTGGAACCTGATAGCCGAGAGTCTCCCAGGCAGATCAGGTATACTACAATATTTAATTAGTTATCATTAAACACTACTTTCACTCGTAAGTTTTGTTTTTTTTCTAGGAGTGTCCATTCAAAACAAAAAGAAAAAGAAAGAAGTAAAGAAACTGTAAGCACGGTTTTCAAAAATCCAAACGGTTATAAGACGAGATTGGAATTTTTTTTTCTTTCTTTCTCTAATAGTTGTTTTTTTGGGTTGGTGAAGGGAAAAGTTGTAGATTGAGATGGTTTAATCAATTGGATCCAAAGATAAACAGGAAGGCATTCAATGAAGAAGAAGAAGAAAGACTTTTAACAGCACATAGATTATATGGAAACAAATGGGCCATGATTGCTCGTTTGTTTCCTGGTAGAACTGATAATGCTGTCAAGAATCATTGGCACGTGATCATGGCTAGAAAACATAGACAACATTCCAATCTTTATCGAAGATCCACAAGAAAACCTCCTCCTCCTCCTCTTCCTCTTCCTCTTCCTCTACCTCTTCCTCTTCCTCCTTCTCGTCTTAACGTCGATGAAAAGTTCGACGTTAACACCCTTCCGAAAAATAACGTGTCGAGTGAATCCACCATCTCGAGCACGGTAGACGAATCAGCCGCCTCCGCTTCCACCGCCACCGCCACTCATCTTTCTCTCTCCAACTCTTCCTCTCTTTACCTCGATCTCCCCTTTCCTCCTAGTAAGTATGTCTACAAATATAATATTTTAACTAGTTGAGCTATACTTGGGTTATTAATTATTACCGTGGGATTGTAGGATGGAGTAGCAGGAAAGGAGCGACGGGGAGCGGCACGGGAAAGCTTCGATATCGGGCGGATCAATCGGGGAACTCGGAATCGAACTCGGAAGTTTCAGGGGCGGAGTCAGTGATTTCAACAAACCTATGCTTAGCATCTGGCTGGGAAAACAGTAGCAATGGGCAACATAATATGAAAATGCAGTTCATTGATTTCCTTGGAGTTGGAGCTTCTTAAAATTAAAAAGAACTATCAATTTACTATAATCTCCCTGCTCCTCAAACATTCACAACAAACTTTTTCCTTTATGAAAAGCAGAGTTTAAATGTAAACAAAAACAAACCCCAATTTGTTTTCTCTCTCTTGATAATGTACAGTGAGTAATGGAGGAGAGAGAGAGAGAAAAAAGAACTCAGAAAAAACTGTGGTTTTTTTTTTTTTTTTTTGGTTGGGGTCAGAAAAACTAGGTGGGAAGAAAGGACTTGTCAAAGGGAGAAGCTGTTGATGGTGGGGGGTGTGTTTGTATTCTACTGCTGAGAGGCAAATGCCAACAAAAAATATTATTAAGGGAAAAAATTGAGAATTTTGGAGTTTTTGTTTTGGTGGGGTCATAAAAAATTATTTTTTAACCAATAAACTTTTATGAAAATAACAATTTAATCTTTAAATTTTAGTTTATAATAATTTAGTTCATACACTTTATAATTTGTCATGATTTAGCTAGTTCTTATCAGGAAAAATAATATTAAGATTTAATAATTTTTTTTATGTATTTAGATTGATAAATTGGCTAAGAAAACAATTTATTTATAGAAGTTATAAAGGCTAAGTTATTACTTTATAATAAAAATTGATACATAATTTTGATGATTTTTTTCATAGTACTGTAACAATAAACAGACTAATAAATTGTTACATGCTAAAGTTTAAGACTAAATTGTTATAAATTTGAAAGTATATTTCACTAATTAGTTACAAACAGAAATCTAGAGACAAAATAGTTGTTGTTATAAATATTTAGGGAAAAAAATATTTTAAACTATTTAGAGATTCGAATCACAAATCTGAACGAAGTTGTATAATCTCAGGTGGACTTTTGGGTGTTAGGTAATACTATAACTTTGGCTAGTTTCTTTTTTTTTTTTTTTTTTTTTTTTTTTTTTTTTTTTTTTTTTGACATAAGTGATTCTAGAGTGGTTATATTGTAGAAGAAGTGCTTCTAGTTAGTGTGCTTGTGCAATTAATGTTGAAACAAGTTCTTCCTCTACCACATACCATATTTAATGAACCCATTTGAAATTATTGTAGCCCCACCTGACATATGATGGTTAATTTCTCTATTTGTGGGCTCTACTCTACACCTCATATTTCAAAATATGTTAAAATACTTGTTTGGTCCGTATGTTTAATTTTAGTCCCTCTACTTTTAAATTTACAATTTTAGTCCCTACAATTTCGATAAATTTTAATTTATTATTGATTTTAATCTTAATTTTAGTCTCTAATAGTAATTTATTGTTGATTTTTTTTAAAAATCCTTTTTATTATCTATTATCATTTTCACTATAAATTATAAAAATATATTTATTATATTTACTTGCATGAAAATTATAATTATTGTTTAATCAATTTAAAATTACATTAACTCGAGAGACTAAATTTAAGATTTATTGAAAGTATATGGATTAAAATTAGACATTTGAAAGTACACGGAATACAAAAACCAAAATGGTATTTTAACTAAAAAGATAAGATATATATATATCAATAATCATCAAAATATCAAATGTCTAAATTCTCCACCTCTACATGTTATTTGACTAAAGAGTAACAAAAAAATATTTTTAGTATCATAAATGTAGAGATGAAAATTTGAACATTTTACCTAAATGAAATAAGAGTAGTGATTATATGCAGCTTAGGTTGCACCTAACTCATGTTCTCCTTTTCTTTACACACAAAAATAATAATAATAATAATTTTTTTAAAAAAAATAATTTTTTTGTTGGACAGCTGACTAGACTGCACAAAAATAAGTGCAGCTCAGGCAACACCTAAGTATTTTCTATAAGATTATTGGATATATCTTAACATAAATACCCCTAAACATTGAATTGAATTTCATTTATGCCTTTAAACTTTGAAAAACTTCATTTTTATCCTCGAACTTTGAATTAAATTTGTTTAAACAAATACCTTTAGGAAGATTTTTTTTTCATGAAATATTATAAGAAAATTGACTCAAGATGACTAAGGTACAAAATTAAGGCATTTACATGACATCATTTTACGACAATATTTACATAAATTAACATGACAATAATGTGTAAAAATTGATTATTTAATAAACAATATTTAACAATATCTTTTATGATGAGAATAGATGGTAACAACAAACTTACTGTTTGGTATAGTTTCAAATAATATAAAGTACCCTCTTTAATTTTTACATCATCTGTCATGTTAATTTTCGTTACTTGTTTTAAAGGAAAAATGTTAGTTTCAACCATTTCAAAGTTCAAGTATGAGAATGGAAATTTTCAATTATATACAGGAACCTAATTACTTGTCAAAAAAAAAAAAAAAAAAAACTGATTTTTTTCCAAAAAAAAAAAGAAAGAAAAAAAAGAAAATCAATTAATTAATAGTCTTAATTAATTTATTAAGTCTCATTTTTTTTTAAATATTTGTGGCAAATTATGAGTTACAAATAATCTTAAAAGAAAAAAAAAGGTAAATAAATTAAGTTTTGCATGTCATTGTGATTAGGTAGATTTAATATTTACCTTGTTGGTAATAGTTCTCTCTTTATTTTGATTGGACACTCAAGTAATATTTATTACCCAAGTTAGATTTAGATTCAAGTCTTTTTACTTGTTTGACTTTGTGGATTTATTGGGTAATCTCATTCTTAGTATTTAACTTTCTAATTTAGTTGGCAAGAGGCATTAAATTCACTGTACTTATTTGACAAATTTAAAGTTTAAGGTCAAATTCACTTAAGTTAATATCAAAAGAGGAAGAGAAATATTTTTTCCCCTAATAAATAATATCATATAGACAAAAATTATTAAAAAATGGTGAGACATTTTCTTTAAAATAAAAATTTGGCAAAATGATTAAAAAAATTATTAAATGGAAAATAATTTACCGAAGTGTAAGTCAATTAATTAATGGAAAATTTTTAAAAATAGAGAAATAAGAAAAATTATTTACACAAATAGCAAAATTTTTAGATAGTTGTGATAGACGCTGATAGAAATTTATCACTGACAGATGTTGATAAAAGTCTATCAATGTATATCAGTATTTTTTTTTTTTGCTATTTTCTTTAAATAGTTTGATATTTTTTTTCTATCTGTGAAAATTTTCTTTAATTAATTTTGTTAAAAAAAATACTTAACTAATTATAATTATTAACGATCCTCCTTTCAACATCTCCACATAGGATATGAAAAGTAAGTATCATTAAGAAAGAGTGGACATGACTCAAAATTCAAGTTCATGGGTCATTTAAACATTTTCCTAATTAGTATTACAATGACTTTTAAACATATTTTATTTTGTATGGTCTTATTTTGAAAGTATTTTTAGTGCTAAGGGAAATAAAGGTTATAATGATTATGCATCTTAAAAGTACAAAAATATTATGAAGAGATTACATCTTTACATTGATGTCTTGTCTTATTAATGTTAGTCATTTTTATGGGTTGGATTTTGTGAACCTTCACCCTTGAAGGGTTGATTAGAACACGACCTAGAGAACAAGAATGTTGGGCCTATAGGAGCTAAAGATTCCTTTGTATTAAAAATTTAAATGGGTAATTAACAAGAATCATGATTTTGAAAAATAGCTAAAATGAATTTTTGTTTGTATAAACAATCAATCTAGTTTAATAGATGGACCAAGATACCCCAAATAAACAAAATTAATATATATATATATATATATATATATATATATATATATATATATATATTAGAGGCACGTAGTTTCAAATTAGTTGTAGATAAAAAGGATTTCGGTTATATAGTTTTAGTTGTTTGAGAGTTCTTTTTTCTTATTAGATAATATAGTTTTTTTAGACATAAATTTTAATTTTAGATGAGAAAGAATTATCCACCTATTTTTAATTGGAGATTGAAGAGAAGGGAGAACGAGAAGACATTGAATGATTTAAAATAGTCACGACTACGACTAGAGAAACAACATGCCATAAATAACTAAAAAATAGGACGAATCATAGAACAAAATTTAAAATGTATGAACGATTCAAAATAGTAATGACATAATCATACACCTGTGTTTGTATATTTAGATGGATTTATGAAATTGAGTCAGTTTGAGTTATTGTGTTTTTAGAAAAATTAATTATTGTAATACTAAGCAAATTTATGTTCGATAAATTTTAGCTTTAGATCTTAACGAGTTGATTTTAGTGTGAAAATAAATACTAAATTATTTTGTTTTATATAATCTACTATTAGCATTTGTATTTTTTTTTTATCATTTATAATTTTTTTAAATAATTGCTTAAAATGTTTTAATGGTTAAATATTAAGAACAATCATTGATTTTTTTTTAAAAAAAATCAATATGACACGATTTAAAAAAATTAGTTAGCATTCAAATTACGAAAAATAAGTAGATAGATTTTCGTTAGGTGAGAATATAAAATAAAATTTAATATTGGAGTATAAAACTGAAAATTTTAAAATTTTATTAAAAAGTGAAATATGATTTTATCACAATCTAAAAAATGTCTAAAAGGAATGTGTGTTTTAAAAGTGATCTTAATAGATTTAATTCCAATTTGTTTTACCAAACCAAAAAATCAGTTTAAGATTATTATCTGATAATCACTTTTAACTCTCTCAAAATCTACCTTATGTTTGTTTTACTTTTTCAGTATAACAATTGCGGAGATGAGAAATTGAACCTCGAGTCTTTATAGACGGATTATATGCAAATACCTTAGATTCGTTTTAATTATTGTATTTGGTCCTCGAAATAAAATAAAATAACTAATTTCTCTCTTTCAAAGTTTTAGGTTCTAATTTTCTCCCATGTTAGATAAATTGAACTATATTTAGGATGCATTTCCAATTGATTTGGGAGAAGTTTAGAATGTGGAAAATTTAACTTATATGATCAAACTGATTACAAGATGATTTAAACAAGTTACCAAACACTTATTATGCTTTAAAAGTTACCACGATCCCAAACTGGGCCTCAATTAATTTTATAAGTTTATTTAAATAACTATACATATGTTTTATATATAGCAAAAAAAAAAAAAAAAAAAAAAACAGACAAGATTGTTCGAAGTCATTTTTTTCCATTAATTATTAGAATCATCATTATTAAAATAATAAGAAAATTATTATAAATGAAAAAAATATTAAACTATTTATAAATATAAAAAAAATTTCACTATAGCTGAAACTTTTTAACATTTATAAATATTTTGGTTCATTTTTCTATATTTAAAATTCATTCTTATTACAGATATGGTCATTATTTTCCGTTGAGAGCTAAATTTACCCTTTCTAAATCAATGCCTAATTTTGAGGTTAAATACACTAATAAATAATTTAATATATCAAATCACACCATTATTAAGATTTGAATATATTTAATTAGCAATCATTTTCCTTTGACTTCCAAATTATCTTTGTTCTCATTATTTCATTATTGTATTTTGTTCTTCACTCCAATCAAAATCACTCCCTTTTGTGATATTATTATAAGAAAAACATTATAACCTTTGAATTATTCTTTGCAAATTGTGATGTCACAATGTGAAATATGATGAGAAAAGAGGACGATTGTTTTATAGATTTGGATAGAAAACTTCGTAAATAGTATAATTCATTGACTCGAACAATTTTAAATAAGGTTAGGATAATCCAAACTTAAGAAGATATAATATAGAAGATAATAAAACTAAAAAGATAAATTTCTAAAAGAAAAAAACTAATAACAAAATTTCACCTAATTGATTTATAAAATTATGCCAATTAATTTTTTTAAAGAAAATTATGCCAATTAAATTTAAATTTTTGAACAAAGATACAGAGTCGTTTAGATTGACTTGAAGAAAAAAAATATTTTTTTCTTAAAAAAAATATTTTTATTTAAACTCTTTTGATAAAATGTTTAAAATACACTTCAAAAGCTATTTAATTGGTTGTCAAATACTCCAATTTTTTCTAAAATGACTTATTTTTTAAATTAAACACTTGAAAATGTATTCCACATACACCCACCATATTTGATTATAAAACGCAAGTGAGTATAACATATGAGTCTAGTACTTTTTCAAAAAAAAAAAAAAAAAAATTAATTTCTTTTAGTAAAAAGTGATTTAATTACAACTTTAAAGTTGTACTAAATCTAAAAGTATTCTATAATTTGTCCGAAAATCATTTTAAGTTAATTTGGCAATTATAGAAAGTTTAATTTTTTTATATAACCAAACATTAATTTTTTTTTTATAAAAAAAATACTTTTAACTTTCTAAAAATCACTTAAAAACTATACCAAACATACCTAAATTTTCCAATTTATAATTCGTTATATGACAGTTGTAAATATAGAAATTAGACTTAAAGTATTAGCATACATTGTACAATACAAAAGAATTTGCAGATACAACACAATTTAGATTCTCTTGGAGTCTTCTATCAGTTATATCACTGATAGATTTTACTATATTTACTAGTCTTTAAAAATGTTGCTATCTACTTAATTATTATCTGTAGAGTAAGTGTTACCCTTCGTTATAACACATTCAAATTAAACCACCTCAATAGAGATGTATAGTCCACATAGTGGGTGGATCCATTAATTGAAGGATATGGTCAGGCCAATGTTTGGGCTCTTTGGATAAAGTTCAAAGTCCAAAATCATTCTTAAGCCCAATTAATGTATGTTGAAGCCCACAATATGTATGCTTTCATCTTTAATCTAAATTTATAAGTTTTGCATTCTAAACCTTTTAGATAAATTAATAATGGATTAAAAGTTGACTTTGGTTTTAAAGGAAATATTACCTTTATTTTAGTGGGAATTATGCCTAACCAAGCAAATTAGATCTTAATAAAATTTTGAATTTAGGTTTGTTTCCTCCCAACTTTTTAATTATGGTATTCACACGTCTCAAGAAAAACATTTGAACTCATAGTAAAATTCTAAAAATAGAAATTAAGTTTTAAAAAAATATTATTATTTTTTAGTTTCAAATTTTGATTTAGTTTTTGAAAATATTAGTAAAAATTAGTAGGTATAGAGGTAGTGTTTATAAGTTTTATTTTCAAAAAACCAAATGATTATCAAATAGATAGGAACCACTTGAGTTTGGTTTTTAGTTTTTAGAAATTGTGCTTATTTTCTCACAATTTCTTGACAATAGTTTTCCTATTTTTTGAAGAAACATTTTAATTATTTAATCATGTCAATTATTTTGAAAATAAAAAAAAATATTTTTTTTAAGTTTTCAAAATTTAGCTTGGATTTTGAAATTATTTGTAAAAAGCAGATAACAAAAGAAAGAATCTCATGGAGTGGAGGTGGAATTATTATTTAAGCTTATTTTTTAAAATTTTAAAATAGAAAACTAAATGATTATCAAACATAGTCTAAATAATTCTCATTGATTAAGTCAAAGCATAAATTCAATTTTTTTTTTTAACCACATATGAACTATGTATGAAGTGTTACAATCACACCTCTTCAAATTTTCAACGGTTCAATTAGTTCAACCTTGAAAGATTGCAAAATGCATAAATCAAATCACCCTCATAGTTGTTAATATAACCCAACTCTTGAACTATATAATTTCTACTGTTAGAAGTGTAAACAAAGTTCATATTGGCTAAACAAAGAAGTGAATATGAATATATAAGTGAAGACAACTATATCAGTTGAGACGAGATCTTTTGAATATAAAACCAAAACCAAATTCATTACCTTAAGCCCAAAGTGAGAAATTTCATTGTATCTTTATCAATTACAATCAAACCAAGTTCCTCCTTTTATTAATTTTTTGTTTTATAAAATCAAGACGACAACTCAACAATGATCTAAAAAAACAAACTAATAATTAGAATTATAAAAAAGTTGGGTTACACTAGCATTTTGTAGACTTCAAGAGCTTAATTACAAAATTTTCATAAGAGTGAGAGGAAATTAATTTGTAAGTTAATTAAGAATGTGATTAACATTATATTGTATCACTATACTAAGAGACAAGTGAAGTGAAGTAATTTTGAAGCATGAAATCATGAGTTTGGATTAAAAAAAAAAAAAAAAAAAAAAAAAAGAGCATACATTGGATTCCTAAACCCTAAGATTGACTGTGAGTTTCATTGGTTAAATAGAAAAGAGTAAGATTTACCCAAACCCAGTAAAAAAAAAAGTGTAAAAATAGCTGGGGCCAGCCAATGAGAATGGAAAGTAGTGAATTTTACCATTTTCACAGCACATGAATAAATTCTCAAACAATGTGCTGTTTTTTTTTTCTTTAAAAAAGAAATAAAAATAAATACAAACATCCGTCAGATAGAGATTGGTTATATTGGTCGGTAAGGCAAAGCCAAGTTGCTGATTTCTTTGCATCGTTTTTTGAAGCTTCCCTAATCCACGTACTCACCATGCAGCTTTTCATCAACTTCCAACCATTATTTTTTATTCTCTTTCCCTCTCTAATTAAATATTACACGTTTAAGAAAAATATCTTTTTCTCCTTAAATTTTAGTTTAATTTCTATTTGATCCCTAAATTTTAAAATATTACAATGTTATCTTTAAGATTTGAGTTTTTTTTTTTCAATTTAGTCTCTTTGTTTCAAGATTTACACTTTTAACATCGATTTTTAGGTAGTTATAAATATAGTAACCAGGTTTAAAGTGTTAGCAGATATAGCACAATCTAAAAGAATTTGCAGATATAGCAAAATTTAGATCAAACTCTTTGGAGTCTATCAATGATAGACTATATCGGTTTATTAGTGATATAGTCTATCACAGATAGATTTTGCTATATTTGTAGTTCTTTAAAAGTGTTGCTATACTCTTAATTATTAGCCTTAAAAGTGTTATCCATTGCAATTACCTCAATTTTTTTATACTAAATATCCATAAACTTAACGTTAATGTCTTTTTAATTAATTTAAAAATTAACAGAATTATGATTAATTTAGTTTCATTATTTTTCATCACTTCACAATTATTTTAAATTAATTAATAGATATTAATGTCAAATATCAAAAGTGAGTAGTATCTAGTGAAAAGTCAAGGTTGAAAGTGTAAAATTTGAAATTTAGGGACCAAATTGAGATGAAACTAAAATTTCAAGGGTAACATTGTAACATTTTGAAACCTAAGGACTAAATTAAAATTAAACTCAAAATTTAAGAACTAAAAGTGTAACATTTTGAAACTTGAACCCATAGGAATTAGACTCAAAACCTAGGGGAAAAAAGCACTTAGAAAACACTTTTTTTTACTACAATTTAATATTATATCTTATACTATATTATTGTTTTTACTTCTGAATGGACACCTTTTTTTATTATTAGATTATAAATATTATAGAGATGGATGAATGGAGAAGTGAAGTACACACTTCATAGAAAGATGGAAGGATTTGGATGTGTGTGTGTGTATATATATATATATAACTTCACTTTTTAATATATATTTGTAAATATATGTATATTGGTTTCTTAAAGTAATTTTTGGAAATGTGAATATTGTCTCATACTAACAAAAACAGCAAGAGTTACCTTGGTTTAAAGCTATATTTTCATTTGTCTAACAAATGGGGTATAACAAGCTATCCAAAAAAAAAAAAAAAAAAAAAAAATCCAACATTGTATATACCACTAATTTATATAAAACCTATATTAAGGAACGTAAAAGTCTATCTGTCCTACCGTACAATATTTCCAGAGCTTTATTTGAAGTCTCTAACTTGAGAGAAACGACCATACTTTCAAGAATATTATTCATCATAGTAGAGCTTAAAATTCGAAAGATTAATGTTTATCTTGCAAATTTTTGGCCCACCATATGAAAATTCTTTCTAAATTACCACACTTTCTCATTTCTTTGAACTTATTTGCTTCTCTGTAATTCTCGGGTTATTTTTGAATGATTTCATATTACTTAGTATATGTACGAATGGAAGGTACGAATTTTTTTTTTGAACAAGGTAGGAATGGAAGGAGATCAATAGGTGCACCGGGACATCTCAACTAAGTTGACACATCATTAGCACCCTCATCCTATCCCAGAGCCAAAAGGTTATATTGATAAGAAAAGAGGAACGTTGATTGTACAAGAGAGCTAGAGAATAGCTGATACCAAAAGAATATTAAGCGAAAAAATAAAACAATCGGCTATAAGAAGGCTATCAAGCGGGGATAGCTCAATTGGGAGAGCGTCAGACTGAAGATCTGAAGGTCGTGTGTTCGATCCACGCTCACCACATACTTTTGAAAGAGTCTTATAGAAAATTGATGCAAACCCACAATGTTACTATTTTAAATTCATATATCGTTATACTTTAATATTTAATAACTACCACGAAAATTAAAACTTTCAAAAGATTAAAGGATGAAAATTTATGGAAAGAAATTTCAAACAGAAACTAAATATTTATTTAACTATCTCAATGCAATTGATAACTTTTATTTTTATTTTGGCCAAAAATGTTCTTAATTATTTGTTAGCTAGGGATATGCTCATATATATAATCATAAAAATTTAAATAAGTGCGTATGATTTTGAAAAGAAAAAAAAATGTGTTGTATGTGTATTGCTAACCGACAATATAAGTGAAATTTAAATTTCAAGGAACAACTAAACAAATATTTAGTGTTAATTATTAAGTCTTCGTTTTCTGTCATTATCTTGCCTTTGTCTGATACGAAAAATGAGTATTTTGTTCCTATTAATCGCATATATTATTTTATTTAGTCCTCCATTAAGTTTTAATTTAGCTATTTTTACAAGCAAGGATTTATTGGTGGTATGAGATTTGCTCCACAATCAACGTATTATTTAAATAATGATATGCTAAGTGCTTCTATTATTATATATTGACTTATTTTGTTGGTATATATGAATGGTCAAAGTGGTTCTAATATTTTAAGGTTGAGTATGATTTGAGGCAAGTTTGTTTGTGAGTGATTTTAATTTAAATTAATTTTTGTTATATTTTAAATTATTTTAGAATTTGAAAATTAATTTTGATGGAATGAAGATCACATTTAAAAATATAATATAAAACATTCGATTTTCAATTGGTTTTGAGAAGAAATATCATATTATTTAATGTGCTATCAAAGCGCCATAAAGCTCAAATGAGCATTCGGTCCAAAGAAAAAATAAAATTTCGGATTTAAGACAAGAAATGGTGAACACAAAGAGGTATCATGTTCAGGAGACATGTTGAGGTTTCCACAATGAAAAAATCAAGGAATCTGATCACAATCTTTATAAGACTGATAGGATACTTCACTCATTGCCCATTAGTTTTGAGATAAAAACTCCACATTTCTTCAAATAGAGTATCAAACTCCATAAAGCCTAAATAGGAATTTGATCCAAAAAAGGAAAAAAGAAAAATTGGTTCCAAGAATGATGAACCTCATTTTATTAGAAATTTCTTTTTTTTTTTCTTTTTGAAAAACAATACTTTATTAAGTCGTATGTGAGAAAGGGAGTTACATGGATGCGTAATTGAAGATGAAAGCTTAAATCAATGGGTTATGATAAATTTTAATTATATTAATACTTCAACACTCCCCCTCACTGTGGGCTTAACAATTTATAGAATGTCCAACAAGTGGAAATCAATATTAAATGGGGAGGAAATAACACATTACAATAGTTTAAACGTGGGACTTCTTGGAACCCTGCTCTAATACCATGCTAAATAATCAATTGAGCCAAAAGTTTAAGCTGACGAGTTATGATAAATTTAATTATATCAATACTTTAACGGAAAGAAAAATTGTTCACTAAGGCCGATGATTTTTTTTAACAAAATACGGTGATATGTGAATCAGTAACCCTCATCGAGGCCGATGATTTTGTTGAGAAATATATTTATTCTAAATCTTCATTAAGGCCAATAACAAAAATATGATAATTTAACTTGGGATTGGTTGCCTTTGTTAACATAATGGTCTAGAATTAGGGGTGATAGTTGGTGCAGTTTTGTCGGTTTTGGGTCAACAAAGAATCAAATCAAACCAATCGGTTTTATAAAGAAGAGATCTAAATCGATGTCCAATAAAGAACAATACCAATGGATTAGTTTTTATTTGGTTCGGTTTATTATCGGTTCTCAATTTTTTACATTTTCATTTTTTTCTTCCAAATTTTAATTTTTGAATTGGTCCTTTTTGCTAATTTTAAATTAAAATTGGTTCCATATCTTTTTTTATAGATTGAAATTGGACATTTTTTTGCACTTTTAAATAAAAAGACATACACACTTCATAATAATTGGTTTTTTTCTAAATAATAAATATATATACTGCATAATAATTAAACATTAAAAGATACTTAATGTTAAAGTTTATTTTTAAGGGTGTATATACCACGGTTCGGTCCAGTTTTGATTGGTTTCTCCAATCAAAATTCAATAAGAATTCCAAGACTTTTTTTGTTTTCTCCAAATATGTCCAATTTTATACTAAAAAAATTAAACCAAACTAGTGAATCGGTTTAGAATGATTTGATTTTTCAAATTTTTAATTTTTTTTTCACTCCTACCTAGAATAGTCCTTGCTTTGGAAGGTCTCTAACACAACATGAAAAACCTTAGTCAAATAAGTCACAAAAGCACTTTTGCAATAAGAAATTATCGCATGTTGGCCGTTAAAACATGACTCGTAGTCTTACATTATTAGTTATATATAAAGGCCAAATCAGCATGTACTATTAACTTCCGATTCCTTCACTCTACATATTGTAAAAGAAAAAAAGAATATATATATATATATATATATATAAAAGAAATTAAATAATTAATATTTATTAATTATGCATTTACGATTATGAGAGTAACGATCACAAGTACTATTAATTACATGAAGTAATTTATTTGAAAAGAAATGTCTCGCTCATATCAAATTCCATTGACCAAATAAGTAATTAATCTATACGTTATAAGCTTTAATTTCACGCAGTAATTAAAGCTTTTGCATGCCCGAAACTATGAAATTAGGCACAAAATTTTATAACCATTTTCAACCTAATTTGTACCTCTCTATTGAGTATTTGGTGAATTAAATTTGTGGAAACTGACTCGGACACTCACGGATATCAAAAAAAAAAAAAAATTGTGGAAACTATGTGATGTAAACCATTTATATATATATATATTTTATGTCAGTTCGACTTGTCTACAAATGCGTTCTATTAATTAACATTTACAGGTTAAACACAACGGTAATTAATATTTCTCCTACTTCATTTATTGTATTAATTAAAAAAAAATGAAGTGGGTTGCATATCAATTAACAAAAAAAAAAAAAAATTGTGAATATGAAATTTAAATTATGGATTAAAATAGTATTAATTTAAAAAATTTCTCATCCTAATATTTTTTTAAATTAGTCTCTCGTGAATGTTAAAATTGGCTGATGATAAATTTAGGATAAATAATACCATATGCATTGGGAGAGAGTTTGAGGAGGAAAAATGTTATCAAATTGAGCAAGATTTCAAATTTTCCTCCAAATTCTTAGAAAATTATTAGAAACTTTTCTTGTGGATGGACCTTTTTTTTCTTTCAATTTACTAAGCATTTATCTCGTGTAAATTTATTATCGATCAATTTTAATGTTCACCAATGAGCGAAGGCTAACAAAAATTTTGTTATAAATTTTGGAACTAAATTTAATCACATATTTTGGAAATTAAAAAATTGCCAATAATAGAAATAAATTAGTATTTAGTAAATTTTAATTTTAGACTTAAAAACATATAATATTGGTTGGTAAATGTAAAATAGTACACAATTATTGTGATTTAGCTATATCCATGATAAAAGTAGACAAGATGTCATTTCAATTGTTTTTTTTGGAAAGTTTGTTTCAATTATTGTTTTATTGATTTAAATTGCAAGTTATTTTCTTTAATCTAAATCATTTATTAAAAGTAAAAAAAAATAATTATAAATGTAAGAGTAATAGTTTTAAATGGCAAAACTGTTGAAATTTTTTAAATATAGCAAAATATCATTACTAGACATAAATTTATGAATAATTAGTTTTACCTAACAAGTTAAACAGTTAAAATTTCATTAGGCCAATCCATGATGGTTTAATGGATTTGAAATATTGAATAAGGAAAATTGCTAATTCTAGAGCATACCATATATATATATATAAGGAGAGTGAAGTACGAGGCAACATACAAAGTTACAAAGAAAAAACTTTCTACTTGAGGAAGCACTATAATTTAAGAAGGGCAAACACTCATATCTTTGAGATCTAGGACGTATACACTCTTTGCTACTTTATAGGCTATTAGATAATTTAAGTTTTTTTTTTCGAATACAACTTATATAATTAGGGCAAATACTCGTATCTTTGAGATCTAAGACATCCACATACCTTTTGCTGCTGTAAGGGCTATCAGATAATTTAAGCTTCTTTTGAATACAACGTATATAATTAATAATGCCAAATAATATTTTTAGTCTTTAATATTTGAAAATCTTTTTTAATTTATCTTTATCGTTTAAAAAGTTTCAATAAACCAACTAAAAAATTTCAACCTATGTTTGAAAATTTCTACTATAAGTTGTTAGAAATTTGGAGAAAGAATAGAAAAACATTTGTATCTTAGATTTTTTTTTCTCCTTTTTTAACTTTTTGCAATTCAATAGTTATTATGTTGTGCAAGTTTATAAACTAGCAATTTTAACATTCATTAATAAGGACATAGAAACTAAATTGAAATATATTGATACAATTGAAACTTAAATCTTTTATTTAAAAGGCATAAAAAATTCTGTAGGTAGGCACAAAAAAATAAAAAAATAGAAAAAAAATCAACAACTCATATTTAACAAACACTAATTGTATAAGATTTGGGTTGTTGGACAATCAATTAGGATCTCATGGAATCATGTTGAACCAAGGAATTGTGAAGATCAACAAAATATAATAATAGGGTTTAGGGATTTGAAGGATATAACATTGGAAAACATAGTTTCCAAGTTGTGAATCATATTGAATTTCTTATTGTGGACATTTTGAGGGAAAAAAAATCAAAAAGTGAAAAAAAATCATTATATTAGATCATTTAACTTAATTAAAAATCTTATTGTAAGGTCACAATTAATGATACTTGGTGCACTAAATCTACTAATTTTTTTTTGTAATCATGATGTATCTACTAGTTTGTTAAATCGGAAGGTTTTTCTCTAACATGTCCCTTGTTGTATTATCAACTTCTTGAGCTCTCTTCTAGCTTCCCTCTATTCATTATTTTGTTGATTAATACAACTCTCTTTTGGTGTTGGAGTGTGATGAGAGTGCTAAGGATGCATCAATTTGGTTGAGATATCTCGATGTACTTCCTAATCCTCTCCCATGAGTTTCTTGTCAATAATAATAATACTTGGACAACCATATTTTTTTTTTAACAAATTACTAGAGGAAAGTGAAATCAGAGGTGTACCGGAGCATCTTAACTACATTGACACCTCCTTACTTGGACAACTATATTATTTGAAGCATTACAACATTTCATAACTTGAGGGTTTGTTGATTACATTTGTATTAAAATTTTACAATTTCATGTTTATTTTTAAGATTTGAAGTCTACCAAATTATTGATTTAAAAAAAAAAAAAAAAAAAAAAGAAGGAGAAAATAGGTCTATCAAGGTAGATTTCTATTTAAATTCATGCTTGACCAAGAACAAATTTACATCTGTCTTATATCATTCAAAACTGAAAAATAGATTGAAATTTTATCGGGGCCTCCTTTGATAATAATTATTTTTTCTACTAAAATTAAACTAATTTCAATTTCTTTTGTTCAGCAGAGTGTTTTCTTAATTCTAATTATAGCATTTGTGAAAATTTGTAAAAGGTAAAAAAAAACTAAAGAAAAATTTAGATAGTAGCTTTTCAAATTTGTTTAAAATTAAAGAAGTGTATTACTGAAAGCCGTGGAAAAGAAAATAAAGAAATTATGAACAAACAAGTCCAAATAAGAAACTTACTCAAAAAAATTTTTTAAATGAAAAACTATGTGACCTTGTGTTCTAGGATAGAACTTAGGGAAGTAAAATAATAATTTAAAAAATTGGATAAAAATTGTAACCCCCAACCATGTTCATGATTAATTCGATACCTGATGATCTCAACATTCTTCTGTAGACATTTCAAAATCATTTTTACTTATCTTGATTTACTTTTAAGAGTGGAGACTATTCCTCAAGGACCAACACGAGTCAATGTTTTTTCTTTTAAATTAAGATACATAGTGTGGGTCATTAAGTGCACCTGAATATCTCAACTAATTAGTTGACACATTTTTGGCACCCTCATGATCATATCCCACTTCCCAGCCCTTTCATAAATATTCAATAGATATGTCGATAGTACATTCATATTAGCAGTTGAAAAGGCAATGAGGTGGTTGAGAGAAGCCCTCATGAAGAAAAGCATTGCATAAAAGCAACAAAATTAAGAGCAATTACGACCTCTTTTAGGGTCGATGTCCCTTTCTAGAGAAATTTCTAAGATGTCACCCAACATTGAATTATTACTTCCAAACTAAGAACGATTAACTTTAGAGTTCCTTTTAATGATCCAAAAAAAAAAAAAAATAAGTATTACACCTTTTTGGTAGAAGTAGTTATCGACTAATCTAAGTTTTTATTAACCATACTTTCATATTCTCAGGATCCCTTTCATTTAGATTCCAGTTCATTTATATGTACTCTTTTTTACCCGAACATTACATGAACTGAAGTACATATAATCACTCTAGTCAACCTAAATCAAGGGAATCAAAGCCTCAATTTTTAGAACTCTATAAATAGGCTCTCACATCTTCCCAACATAAAACCCAAATTAACTCTTGTAAACCTTACAAAATCATGAGTTGTATTCCATATATACAATTAATGCAATCAAAAGGGTTCCATTATTCCTTTCATGGGTTGGATGAAAAAAGACTTCTTTTAGGGTTTTGAAATAAGCAAAGAAATATTAATTGTCTCTCATAACATACACAAACCAAAATTAAAAAAAAAAAAAAAATTAAAGAAAGAAGAAGAGACATATTTATGTATACAAATATCCAAATGGGTATGCTATAAACTTTATGATAAAGTTTTTTTTTTCTTTTTTTTTTTTTACCAGATCAAATTTCCCAAAGAACATTAAAAAGTAACCAAACCCCAAATTAAACATAAACACCAAAAATAAAATAAAATAAAAAGGAAGAAAAAAAGGCAAATTATTTGAAAAAAAAAAAAAAAAAAAAAAAAAAACTGAGATCTCTTATAAATTTTCTTGTTGGTAGGCGCTGTTTCTTGCTGGTGCAGCTGCTTTCTTTCCTAATTCATGTTGGTCTTGAAACCTGTGAGACCAAAATTCCACACTATAATCTTAATCATCATTTTTTTTTTTTCTTTTTAGGCTTTGTCTTATGTTTTTTTTTTTTTTTTTTTTTTTTTTTTGTTCATTCATTGAATATGGCCATAATGACAAAACTAAACAATAGCAAAGATCATATGACATCCCACTTCAACAACATTTCAAGTTTCCTACTCACACATAGACAAGCTTCATGGAATCCTGGAAACTTCCTTTTCTGCCAAACATATCACATTCATATTGTCCATTCCTTTCATTTTTTCTCATATTTCTAGCTCTTAATTTACTGGTTGGAGCTAAACCGAACCTAACTCAATAGAACAAAACACTTATTACTTTTTTCGAAAATGAAAAATAATGGGTTTGACATGGTATTTAGAATCGATTAGTATTTTGTATATATTGTATTTCTATCAATATCTATATAGAATTTAGATCTCAACATTTTTGTTAATCGTCAACCTATGGAATTGAAGTAAAACAGAAACGCCAATGTGTGTTCATATGAATATATAATTTTGATTTCAAGTGTTTTAAATTTTGTGGTTTTTGATATTATTTTATGTTGTATATATTTTCTTTTTTTCATTATTTCCTTTCCAATGAAGAAAGATTCCTAGTCAATTAATGCACCTAGTATGTACTTTTAGTCCTGAAATTGAGGATATCATTTGGAGTCATTTGCATAAATTTACACCCAAAATTAGGTTTATTTTTATGGTACTTTATGAGTATATAAAAGTGCTTTTTAAAGAGAATCAAATATTTATGTGTTTAATTAACTAAAAAAAAATTCTCTCTTCCCATCTTTGTTTTATGTTTGAATATTTTATTTCCATACACTTTTATTTGTATACATTATATTTGATTCACTTTTCTATACATTTTGTTGTTGATGTTTTTGTAGACAAACTTTATTCTTCTTCTCTCTACACATTATATCTTACTTACAAATCTCTCTCTTTTACATGCATTCTTTTTTCTTGACTTTGTTTTATATATGTATTTTTCCTTTTGTTCATTTACTAATTCTATAACTAATTTTTCTTTTTTCTTTTGGTTAAACAGCACAAATAAGTCGAAAAATTCAAACCTCTAACTTTTTGGTCGAGAGTTTATATATATATACATGTGTCTTAACCAGTTGAACTATACTCAGGTTGACTTCTAATATTCTAACTATCTTTATGCACCTACTTCCCACTATTTTAATAACATCATATTCCTCCCAAATCTAAATGTATCCATCTAAGTTATATCTTAATTCACAAAAGAACACATTATACTACCAAATTCACAAACCATTTCCAAAAACCCTCTTAGTTAATTAATTGATTTTTCATCAGTTCATCCAAAAAAAGAAAGAACTTACCAACAACAAAAAGTACACTAATGCATTGAACGATATTCAACAATACACAACAACAAAAAGTACACTAATGCATTGAACATCTATGATTCTGTTTGTTTCAATTGTAAAAACAGATTGATAAAAAAAAAAAAAAAACATAGACCCCAATTTCGTTTTTAAATTTATGTTTGTTTCTTTACAAACTCGAGAAACATTTGAATTCTCAATCAGTCAACTTTTGAAAAACAAAATCAGATGTTTAAAATTCAATTACAAGTTTCAATTCAACTTCTGAAACTTGATTTAGATTTTGAAAACATCCCTAATTAACATGTTGATAACAAATGGAAGAAAATTAAATAGTTATCAAACCGGATTTTAGGTAGAAACAGAGAGAGAAAAATGTGGGGGAATAATAATTAATTACCAGAAAATAACTTTCACCATGCTGTAAAGTGTGCAGAGAGATTCCAAATTCATTGGTAAGAACTGGGAGTCCTGATGAATGAACTAACACTGTCTCTTGCCCAAACATTGCCTTCATGTCCACTGGTCCTTTTGGAACTTCTGTTGGAACTCCATTTATGAATATTATAATATAGCCTTCAAAAACAAAAGAAGAAACAGAAAAAAAACATCAAAAACCATCTCTTTTTATTACCAAAAATTACATTTTTAATTTCTTGTGTAATTTAATTTCTTGCAAAATTTAATTTTGAAACCATCAGATCGATAACCGAGGCACCAACATCAATTTTTCAGAACTTCTCCCGTGAAGTGTTTGTAAATAATAATAATTAAAAAAAAAAAACAGACACAAACATAAATACATATAAAGTTTCCTATTTTTTGATTTTTTGATGTTAGTGTTAAAAAATTCCAGCTCAAGAAGGAACTGTCACATCATCAAAAAGTTTCTTAGTTTATGTTGGTTTTGATTCTCACATTTATGAAGAAAAAAAATCTTGAAATTTATGATAATGTATCTGCTTAAATTTTCAAGTCTCGTAAAATATTATTAGAATTTCTTTGAATCAATTGATAGAGATAATTATCATTTGTTTGAATTAATTTAAGTTTTTGAATTGAGTGGTGATGAAACAAAACGAAAAGAGGGTTTGAAAAAAAAAAACATGCATTAACGATACCTGATTGAAACTCTAAATTTGAGGTTTCCGAAGGGCAAAAGGGAGGAGTTGCCACAACCATTTGTTGATCAACTTCAGAGAAACCCATATGACCAGACATCGAAAATCCGCCGCCGCCGACACCGCTGCTACAATCTCCTCCAACCCCAGAAGCGGAGGAGGACGAGGACGAGGATCCTCCTCCTCCAAAGTATGAAGAGGAAGCACCACCAAAATTCATAACACCGCCGTTGTAACCGCCACCGCCGACACTACCACCATCATAGTGAATTGCACCGCCGCTGCTTTGGTGAGTGGCGGCGGCTTGTAGCTGGCGCTGGCGGCGGCGAGAGCGAGAGCGGCGGTTTTGAAACCAATAGAAAACATTGGCATCCCCAACAGAACCAAATTTTTCAAGAAGCTTTCTAATTCTAACAGTCTCATCTTTAGGAGGATTAACCATTCCACTATTGAAAATGGACTCCAAAATTAGAATCTGCTCCGGCTTGGGAGTCCACCGTGATCTCACCGGCTCCGCCCTCTCACAGCTTTGATTTGGACTATTTGGGTCATCACCATGAGTTTCCATGACAAACTTACAACAACACAAACAGTACACAAAATACCAAAAAATTTGAGAGTTTTTTTTTTTTTTGAATAAAAATGATCTCTTTGTTGAACTTCTCCTTAAAAACCTAGAGATCATAAATATATATAGATAAGAAGAGATTTTTATGGTGTGTGAATATATTGGGTAAAATTAATTATTGCCCTTGGTGTTTTGGAAAACTATAATCTATGCAGTTATACTTCCCAACAATATTCTTGATTTTAACAAATTAATATTGGATTCCTTGGATGATAAAATTGTCTTTTCACACTCCAAGGGCTAGGGTGTGTGTGTCTCTTCTCTTTTTAAAGTTCTCTCTTATTTAAATAATTTGGGGTTAATATTATTATTCTTTTGAGAAATGTATAAAAATTAAATTAAATATCACTGAGATGAATGAATGGGTGTTGGTTGAGATTTCATTTCATTTCATTTGATTTTGTTATGGTAAGATCTTAATTAATTGTGAATAATCAATTTTTTTTAGAAATAAACTAGTATTATATTAATGATCAGCACTAATAAGGGTAATAATTAGGGATGTGTTAATTTAATGCATAAGTTTTGTGAATTTGGAAGTTGGTTTTGAAATTTAAAACTTTTCTTTCTTTGTTAATTTAAAACCAAATTTCACTTATAAGTTTATTATAGCTAGGCTAAATAAAAATATCAAAAATAAAAATATTGAACTAAATACTTTATGTTATTTAAAAAAATTGCAACATTACCTTAACCTTTTTAACAATATTTTAAAAAGAAAAAATATTATAAATAGAAAAAAAAATATATCAAACTATTTACAAATATAGAAAAATTTCACTATCCATCAACCACATAATGCAATAGACTTATATCACTCGGGACAGAAGTCTATCGCGGTTTATTGCGACAGTGAAATTTTTCTATATTTGTAAATAGTTTTGCTCATTTTTCTATATTTAAAGACAACCTTTTTAAAATTATTTTAAAGTAGAATTCTGTTAGAATGTGAGACGAAAATTAAGACTAGAAATAGCGTGAATGTGATATGAAATAATGAAAACGGAAGATCAAACATCGTCGTCACGCACATTGTCAAGTTCCAAATCTATCCACTATTTCTACTATAATGGTAGTTATGAAATATTTTTAGAATGCGAAGGGTAGTATTGCAACTTTTGGAGGATATAATTATTTTTAAACAAAATACAAGGTTTAGAAATTTTTTTTTTCTTTTTTTGTAAATGTAGCCTTTATTTTACCAAACTGTTTTTAAAAGTTTTTTTTTTTCCTTTAATATATTACTGAGTATAACTTTATTCACTTTGTCACTTGTTTCACTGTTCTTAAAATAAATAAAAAGATTTTAAGGTTAAAATTGGAAGTTTTATTGATATTTGTTTTTATTTAGCCCCTAATTTTAATCTAGTTAAATTTCTACTTTAAATTTTTTTTTAATGAGCCTCTAAACTTTAAGTTTATGTGTTAAGGATCCATTAGTTGTAATACTTATGTTCTATTAATTAATAAGATATCAAATAATATCCTTTAGTTCGGTTCTAAAAGGATAGCAATTTAGCTTTACTTGTTATCGCTTAAATAAGTTTAGTTTAGTGGTAATTAACATATATTTTCTCCTTTAAAGTCGGAAGTTTGATCCATGTCTTTGCAATTGTTGTACTAAAAGAAAATTTACCACTATCAATGTTATAAAGCTCCTCAAAATAAGTCAATTGAGTACAAATTACTTCTTGCATTCCTTTCTAATTAATCAAGTAATTAAGGTAATGAATCTATGGCTATATTAATATGGATGGAGCAAAATTTTTCATTTTCATTTCATTATTACGTTCTTGGTTCAATATTTATGTCTTGAGCATATATAGTTTAATGGATCAAAACATGGATAATCTCTTTTAAAGTCTGTGAGTTCAAAATTTCTCTTCTAAAGTAAATATCTACCAATTTAAACATAGTTTAATTAATTTAATAAGACATATATCTTCGATTAAAAAGTCAATGATTCAAATCCCCAATTTCACATGTTTATATTGTTGGAATTTAAAAAATAAAATTCAAAAGCAAATATATATATATATATATATATATATATATATATAATGTCTAACAACAATAATAAATGAATATAAAGGAATCGAATGTCCCTAACAAATGATATATTAAGCTTATTATCTAAACTTAGCCATAACATAAAACCCTATAAAAATGGGTGTGACAAGACAATGTGGTTCTATAATTAAATAAACATGAACAAAGGATCGTTGCATAAATTAAAATAATACTAAGCTAATTCCAACATGTTAGAGACAAATAATGTTAGGGAGGTATATTAGATTAGTATAACCTATTGGAGGAGAGTTTTTGATTGCCCTTCATTATTCTAGAGTGTAGAATTAACTTTTAGTAGTATATCAACAAATTAAAGTTGTACGATAATAACTATTAGGGAATAACAGATAACAGATGAAAATAGAGTAAATATTGAGAAACTAACACCTAAGATTCCACTTGGTAATTGTTTGGTTTTTTTATTTTTTATTTTTAAAAATTAAACCTACAAACACCCCTCTCATCCCTGAATGTCCTGCTTTCTAATCTACTTTTTACCTATGTTTTAAAAAACTAAGCCAAATTTTAAAGACTAAAAAAGTAGTTCTTAAAATTTTATTTTTTATTTTTTAAATTTGGCTAAGAATTCAACTCTTATACTCAAGAAATATGCAAATCAGTGTAAGAAAATGGTAAGAAAATATGCTTAATTTTCAAAAACCAAAAACCAAAACAATATGGTTACCTAAAAAATTAGGTTGAGGTGCAAGTATTTTGCTCTTTTTTGAGAAGATTCCGACCTTCTATTCTACAAAGTGTATTATATTTCTCTTTATACCAACCATCGGTGCAGCAGATATTTTCTGGCCTATCACCACTAGGATATGACAATTCAATTGAAACGTTGTATAGTTCAATCTACTCTGGACTCAAAAAATTGAGCTCAAAGCTCCACAATTACGAACACCCTAATTAAGGGTAAAAGATGGGCCTATAGGACATCTTATATAGTATATCTTAAAGGTAAATTCACATCAATTTAGGCTTTAAGTAGATAATATCTCACTAGACAAATGATTTATTATCGTTATATGACCATTAATTAACTATTAATTACCCTATTATCTAATTAGTAAAGTAAATATTTATGATGTAGTAGATAAATCTGAGGGAACAGGAAAGCGAAAATTTAGCCTATTTTCCAAAAGCAAAGTGATTAAACATATCCCTTTGCTGGTTGATAAAGGGAAGTAGTAGCTGGATTATTTGTCTAACCTAAGCTACTCCCTAAAAATTATTCAAGTGGGTAATATCATTAAGAATGAACAACCCTCTTCCTAGCTTCTAAATGATTAACTTGTTTTAATCAAGATATTGCAACTATTTTGAATCGGGGTGTACGTATAATGAGGGTTTACGGATGTGTCAACTTAGTTGAGATGTCCGGATGCACCTACTAATTTCTCAACTTCTAGTACTTTGTTAAAATATATATATATATATATATTATATGCAAGTACTATTGGTTATTCCCTATTTTTACTATGTATTATTTGTTCAAGCCAATTTGAATGCCTAAAGTCTTTGAAAGTATATATGTACCTTCTTTTCATCATTTCATTTGTATTAGGAATAATACAAACATATATAGTTTCATATTAAGGTACGTAGAAAATAGAGAAGTTCTCTAATAGATAAATATATGATTCTCGATATTTTTTGTAGTATGAGACATTTTTCGTTAAAACCAAAAGTCAAAATGTAGAAGTAAAGTGTAAGCTAAAACTAAAGATGACAACAATATTTTGTACATGTCATTGTAGAAATATGAGAACATATGTCCAAAAAAAACATATACTAATTTGTTTTAACTATAGTGCTAAATCCTTCTCTTTTTCATATTTTTTTTTCTAGTAAGAGATTTTTGTTATAAATTTATGTAATTGATCTTTATTAAAAAAAATGGGCACTTTCTATTAATTTTTTCAATTTTTTTTTTTAAAAATAGTAGAAATATGAACATAGTTGATAGTCCTACATAGACGAGTAGAAGAGGAAAAAAATATTTTCTTCTTAAAAAAAGGAGGAAAAAGAATTTTCATGCTGTATTAATATGAACAAATCTTGGTGCGATTTTTTGTTTTTTGTTTTTGTTTTTTTTTTTTTTATGAAATTGGTATTAAAATGTTAATATAATTAAATTTATCACAACCTATCAACTTAAGCTTTCGAATTGATTCGTAATTTAACATTATATTGGAATAGAAAATTTGTGTTTATCATAATTTTTTTTTCTCTTTAATAAATTTCATTTGTTGGGGTTTTAATTTTACAAATTTTTAATTAACTAACAAGAGGAAAATATTAAAGTGTTATTGATATATAGTTAAATTTATCATAATCTATCCGTTTAAGTTTTTGGATTATTTGAGAATTTAAGAAACAGCAAATTCAACCTATGTTAATCAAGCTTTTCATAACGTTTGAAATTTTAATGAGAGAAATAAAGTGGGAAAGAAAGAAAGAAAATATAATGATATAATTAGAAAGTTTAAAAGATTTCTTGGGGTAAATGCTATTTTACTTTATTTTGTTTCAAAGTTTTGACTTTTTTAATCTTACTTTCAGTTTTTTCCCACTTTTGGTCATCAATGAATCAGTTAGAATTCAACACTTAAAAGCACACTGAATTCTTTGTTAATTTTGAAAGGTTTTGGAAATTGTAAGAATGTTTGGACACATTCAAGATAATATAACATTATTTAATTTTAAAAAGAACTACATTAGTTAATTAAATTTTTAATTAGAAAAATTATTATAAACAGAAAAAATATCAAAATATTTATAAATATAGAAAAAATTTATTGTTTATCTACGATAGAATTGTATCGCAAGTAAAAATTTTCTATATTTTTAAATAATTTGGCTCATTTTCTATATTTGAAAACTGTCCATTCAATGAGTCATATATAAAATAAATACTAATAATTAATTTTCACCCAAAAATATTATTAAAGTACTGGTGCGAAATACTACATAATAAACTTAGTAAGTTTAAATAATTAAATAACCAATAAAATTAATACTAGGTAATTAAGTTGATATTTGAATGTTCACCCGTGCCTAACTCGGTGTATAAAAGCATCAAGTACAATTTCAAAAATTGATGGTTCGAACTCTCAATTTCGTGCTGGTGGAATTAAAAAGAAAATAACATTTAGATATCAATTATGCAAATTTTTAATTATATATTAACTTAAAAAGCTATACAAGTTTAATCCATGAATTTTCTAAGCTATATTCAAAATGTTTTAAGTTAATAGCACATGAGAGACATAAAAGTGAAAGGTTTATGGTCTAATAAAATATAAAATTCGATGATATCTAGTATTCGTGAATTTTATAAAAATGTAGAATATATGATACGGTTCTATTAAATATGCAATTCTAAAAGTTCAAGCTTCTAAAAAAATAATAAATAAAGAATCTATTCACTACTTCTTTGAAATAATTTTGAAAAAAATTATTTTTCAATAAAATTGATTTTTATAAGCACCTATGAAAAAAAATTAATACTAGTAGTTTTAAGTATAGATTAATATGTAGTAAAAAATACAAACATATTTCAAAAAGTTTAGCATTAAAAAGTGGAACAAAATAAAGGATGTAATTTTGTGCATGCATGTGTTTTATTTTTCGTACTTTAATTGGGATTCGATTTTCAAGTGCATAAAAAAAAATTATTTATAAGTATAGCAAAATGTACTAATTAGATAGTGATAGACATTGATAGACTACGATCATCTATCACTATCTATCAGTGATAAACACTGATGTCTATCACTGTCTATTTTGCTATATTTGAAAATATTTCCAATAATTTTACTATTTAAAATAATTACCCTATATATATATATATATAGATTTAATTTAGTAAGAATGTATAAACAATCTCGTTTTTACAACATATCATAATTGTCTTGTAATTTTTTTTTAATTCAACAATAACAATTGTTACTTTAGTGATTGAGTCGTTGACTTTTGGAATGATAATCGGTATCTTTATTTACTTATTTTCGGCTCGATTTAACAAACATTTTTACTTCTTATCTACTAATTTCATTTGATTTTTCTTAATTTATCGCAATATCAAATATCTAACTCAGTTTTAAGGGCTCCTTAAATAAATGCATTGCATTATTATCTTAAAAAAAGTAAATAAATATCATATAATTTTTTATTTTTAAAAATTAAGCTTATAAACACTACATCAATCTATAAATTTATTTGTTATGTAATCTCCTTTTTATAAGTATTTTTAAAAAACGTCCTAGTAAAATTTTGAAAATTAAAAAAAGTAGTTTTTTTTTTAAAAAAAAAGACTAAGAATTCACCTCTTTATTTAGGAAAGACGAAAATTCATTAAAGAGAAAATGGTGTTAAAACAAGTACAAGTTATAAAATTAAAAAAAAAAAAAAAAAAAACTAAAATCAAATGATTATAAAAAACGACAATTTGGTTTTTACCTTTTTTTTTTTTTATAATTACGAACTAATTAAAATTAACCTCAAGGAGTTTTAATGATCTCTAGTTTAGATTCAAAAGTTCCATTTCCAAAAATAATTTTACAAAGTAGAAAACTATTTTATTAGTAATTGATACCTTTACTCTTACCAAACTCCTTTTTTTTTTTTTTTTTTTTTTTTGAATATTTACAGTGCAATTGGTACTTTAGTAAAGATTTCTTACTAAATAAGAGAGATTTAATTTAATTGTAGGAAAAAGAGAAAGATTTCATTCAGAACATTAATTATTGCTACCATAGGCTTAATCATTTTGTTTCTTACATGACCTCTCTCTCTCCCTCTCTCTCTCTACATTTAAAACTTAAAAATCTACCTAATTAAAATTAAAATTAATTAATTTAATGATAAAACAAGGAAAGTGAAAAGTATGTGAATTAATGAAGGGTTAAATCATTTAGGCTAAATTATTAAAAATATTCTAAAATTATGAGATTAGTTTTAATTAGAAAAATTTTTATAAATAGAAAAAATATCAAGCTGTTTACATAAAACAACAAAAAAAAAATATTGATAGACATTAATAGAATTCTATCAACATCTATCAGTGATAGACTTCTATCATTTTTATCACTGATAGACCTCGATAGACTTCTATCATTGTCTATCACAACTATTTAAAAATTTTGCTATTTTGTTTAAATAATTTTTCTTATTTTTCTATTTTTAAAAATTCTCTTTTTAATTATACACAAAATTTTTAAAATTTTCCTTTTAACCTTTAAAATATAAAGTTTGTCTCAAACCAATTTTAATAGGTTTTTGTCATTAAATTTTTCAAAAAATTAGGTAGACGTTCCGGTCCAAAAGTTTTTAAAGAAAAAAAAAAAAAAGTAGGCTTTTGCCATAAAATTTATAGATGAAAAAATTTGTATCAGCTGATGTGAATAAATTTAAATACATATATAGAAAAAATTATAACGACATGCGAGATGCATTTGTAAACCATACATGTCATTTTCTTTTTTCTTTCAATCCAGCACCTCTCATTTTCTGTTCTTTCATATATTTTTTTTCCTCCTCTAACTCTCACCTTAAGCAAAAGTGTAACTTCAATATTTAAAGATTAAAATTTGAGGGTATGATTGAAATCAAGTTTATAGTTTAGGAGTATTTTTGATAATTTATAACAAAATAATTTATTCCCTGCATAAGTGCTTTTCTCAATACGATACGTGTACAACTAGTGATTTTATACCTCTTCTCGAATTTCTACAACTTCCATTCTTTAAAGCTTCAAAACGTGCTGTTTATGGTAGCTTTTTGAGAAACTTAAAGTTTTCCAAAAATGTACTATAATGGTTTTGGGGGACAGTGTGTGTGTATATATAATATAATTTATGATTATAATTAATAAAATTATGAACTTAACGTACAAATTTATCACAATTATTTAGCTTCTTTTTTTTTTTTTTCTCTTTAATAGTTTTAATAGTTTTAATGTGTATCTATGTAGTTATTGTACTTAACTTAAAATGTTCTTAATTGGTTTCTTAATTTTAATGATTATTTCTCTTTAGGTTTTGGTACTTTGAAAAGTTGAGGAGTTACGAAGGTTTTATTTCTTGTCCCTAATAATTTTGTGTTGTTAATGTTGTTTGGTTGAATATTTAGGTATGCTTGGAATACATTTTCACGTGTTTAATTTAAAAAAATAAGTCATTTTGGAAAAAATTGGAGTGTTTGACAACCACTTAAAATAGACTTTGAAGTGTATTTTAAACCGTTTTTATCAAAAGAGTTTAAATAAAAATGAGTTTTAAAACTCATTTTTTTCTCAAGTCAATCCAAACGGGCTCTTGGTTAAAACATATGTTTTCAATTAAAGAGGTCAAATATATAAATCCTCACATCTTCAAATGTTACATTGTATTGAACTAAAAAAATAATTATTATGATATATTGAATGCATACTTAAATAGATTAAATTATAAATTCAGTCTCTTAATTTTTAAATTGGTGTCTATTCGGTACATGGATTTTAACGAGTGTTATGTATTTGAACTTTTAATTTTGTGTTCAATAAGTCCAAGAACTTTAAAAGTCTAATACATCCTTAAATTTATAATGCATCTCTAATTTTTTTAACTTTTTGTCTAATATATATATTTTTTAATATTTACAGACCTATTAAATACAAAATTGAAAGTTTAGAGTCTTATTAAACATAAAATTCAAATTTATATCTAATAAATTAGTCATTTTTATAATTTTAAAAATGCAAGGATCTACTAAATACAAAATTAAAAGATCAAAAATATATTCTGAAGTATACTCTCCTTTTTTCTTTAAAAAAATTCGAATATATATTAGACATTTCTAAAGGTTATTGGACTTGTTAGGACATAAAATTGAAGGTTTAGAAACATTTCAGATACTTTTTAAAGTTTATGGACCAATTAGACACAAACCTAAAAGTTTAGAGACTAAATTGTATCTTAAAAAAACACTAAACTTGTAATTTCGGCTCTCTTTGATAACCATTTTGTTTTTGGTTTTTGGTTTTTGAAAATTAAGTCTATTTCCTCATATTTTTTTACAATGGTTTGCGTCTTTTTTTATTACATCATTTGAATTCTTAACTAAATTTTTTTTTTAAAAAAAACAAGTTTTTAAAAGCTAACTATTTAAATATATTTTAATTAATGTGCACATGTTTTAAATAATACACAAGTAATATATTATAAGCAAACTTATCTTCTTCTCAACCTATTAGGCTTCTACAATAAAACTTTTAAAGTACAATGAACGAAATTGAAATAAACGAACTCTTGTTTTTTTTTTTTTTCTTTTATCAAAGTCACACGCGTGGATGATTAATGATACCTATTACAAACCTTTTTAAGTAAATTGACTAAAATTTAACAACCCTAGGAGTAAATAAATTCCACTTGTAACTCAACCCTATTTATTTCAATTATTTAATTTAATGCAGTAATTGATATGACATTCTTCTTTATAGGGTCAAAGGTTCGATCTTCCATTTCTACAGTTGTTGTATTAAAAAAAAAAGGTCTCTAGTTTATGGTGGTTTGCTTTTGTGAATCAAATTAACATTCGAGTGATCTATAGATGTAAATGGATGTATATACCGAGAATATTTGCTAACAAATTAAGCATATATAGCTTGTCAAATTAAGTTTTTGAGTTTAGATTTGGGTTTGATGTGACTTATCAAAAATATCGATTGGCTCCTGTTATAATAAACTTTAAATGTATAGAAATATGTTATATAAAAAACAATTTTATAGAAATATATTGATGGATGTTTTATTCCTACCTGAGCAAGCAGCTTTTATGTATCCCATTCAATTATAAATAATAATAATAATAAAAAAAGAGAACATTATATTTTTTAAAAAAGAAAAAGTTTGTCACGTGACAACTTATGATTAGGCATCTGAGTGGCTGCACAAAAATAAGTGCAGCTTGAATGTATCTTAATATTATTTTTCTTAATAAAATTTTCAACTCTTCTCAAGTAATGCTCTAATTTTAGGATGGAAACATCTTCTAATACGGGGTCACACTCAATATATAATTGCTCTGCGTTCTTCTAATTGTGTCATTAAATAGAAAGGTGCACTTTTTTTAGCAGCAATATTAATTCATAGTCTAAGATCAATTCCTTTCGTTTAAAAACAATATCGATTCATTCACGTACTAGTTAGGGTTTCACCCTCGAACACTAACTCAAGACGCCCAAGGAAAAAAAATGTAGAAAGAAAGAAAGAAAATGTAAAATTACAATTTTAGTCCATAAATTTTACAATTTGTGTTGATTTGTAAAGATTCCACTAACTAGACACAAAATTTAAAATTTAAAATTTAATTAGATAGAAAATTCAAATAAAATCAATTAATGTTTAAAAATTTCAAAATTTTCAATTATCTATTAGGCACGCAAAATTAAAAGTTATGTTCAGAGATTTATTAGACGTAGAATTAAAAGTTGATAGAATCTATCAGACGTGGTCTTAAAAGTTTAAATATTAAAAAGGGAAACGAGTTTCAAAGTTTAGAGACTAAACTTGTAATTTAATCGAAGAGAAAAGAAAGAAAGAAGAGGTTAAAAGAGTAAATAATAAAAAGGAAAAAAAAGAAGAAAAAAAAAGGAGGAATAATAATGTTGAGAGATTTGATTGTGTGAAAGGGTAAAGAAGAAAAGAGTTAGGGTTTCGGCGGGGGAAGAAAGTGCATGTGAAAGTATGCATGAAAAGTCGAGTCACTGGAAGGAACTTAATTATTTAATAATTTATTTTAAAAAAAATAGGAAAAATCCAAAAGGAATGGTCAAAAATATTGTGCAATTATTTAATATCAATGACGTTACACAAAAACAAACATATGCCTATCACTCCCACTTTCTCTCTCTATTCTAATTATAACAACAAACAAAATACACACACAAACTCTCTACCTTTTTTTAAATATTATACATAAAACTCAAATATACATATATTCTAATTAATTATTTTAAATAATAAAATTGTTAAAAATATTTTTAAATATAGCATATCACTATTTATAAGTAATAAGATATTAATAGACATAAACAATAATAAAGGATAATTAGACATCTATCAATTTCTATTAGTGATCTCACTATAGACAGTAATATTTTACTATATTTATAAATAAGTTGGCTCATTTTGTTCTATTTGAAAACAACTCTTTATATATATATATATAGCTTCTCAAAATTTTTATATCAATTTTTTTAGGGGAAAAAACTTGTTTGGTTATATTAGATTTTAGGTTTAATTTCAATTTGGTCCATAAATTTTGTTAACTTTCATATTTTTGAGTTTTGAGTATAATTTTCATTTTTATCTTTACGTTTCAAAAAGTTACATTTTTACTTTTGAGTTTTAGTTTGTTTCTATTTGGTCCTTAAATTTTAAGATTTATACTTTAAATTTGACTTTTTTTTCATACTAAATACACACTTTGGTCTTTTGTGTTTATTTCAGTTGTTGTTTGTTAATGAATTTAAAAGAATTAAAAGAATTCTACTACTATTAAATTAAGATTAACATATCATTGTAGTTTTTGTATTTTGGAATTTATCCAATTTTAGTCATTGTACTTTCAATAAATCTTAAATTTAGTTCCTTAAAGTTAATTTTTGTTGGAATTAGTTACTTAATTATAATAATTTTCATGTAAGAAAGTACACTATATATGTGAATATATTTCTAAACATTTATATTGAAAATGCTAAAATATAATAAAAAAAATTTGAAAAAAATAACCACAAACTAGCGGTAGAAACTAAAATTTAAGATTTATTAAAAGTATAAGGACTAAATTTGGACATTTGAAAGTACATGGATGAAAATTGAACAAACTTCAAAGTACTAAGACGTACCAAATTAATATTTTAACCTAAAATTAATACTAAAATTTCACTTCATATTATTATAAATTAATAAACTATTAGTTAACCTCAAATACCAAAATCAACCTTAGCGAAAATTCAGAGGTAGACGTAAAAAAAAAAAAAAAAATCAAATGAATACTAAACTACTCCAAACTCAAGGATGAAAAAAAATGTAAAAACTTTTGGATAAATAGAAATTAAAATATCAAAATTTAGGGATACATATATAATATTTTAAAATTGAGGGACTAAATACTAAACTCAAAATCTAAATAAAAAAAATATTTTTCTCTTAATTCTTTTTTCTCTTTTTTAATATTTAATATTTTAGCTTTTTTGTTGATGTCATTAAAAAGAGTAGAAGAACATGAACCGACTCTGTTCCTCAGCCGCGGTTTTCTGCCATCTGTGTTTCATTGTTTGTTTTTTAGGGTGCATTGCCTCTCTCTTGTCTTTCTTTCCTTTCTTTTTTTTTTCTTTTTTTTTCTCTTTTTCTCTCTCTTGAGAAATACTAGACATTATGATCAACTTTGTTAGGGTTCAAAGATTAAATATATCCTAATCTATCGGTTTAAACTTTAAGAGTTTAATGATAGTTTATTGTATTATTAAAGAGATGTGATTTGTGTTTGAACTTTTATAATGTTATTTTCCTTCTTAATTGATCAAATCTCGTTAGTTTATAAGTTGTAATATGTTTATGTCAAAATTGATCATATTTGAACTCATACGGAAAAAAATGTTGAGACTATATGTACATAAATATTAGATATATATCATAATCGTCATTCGTTAGCTAGTTAAATCTATAGATTAAGTGGTAGATTATGATAATATTCAAATATGATGTCTTGATCTTGACCCTTTTTTTTAAAAGAAAAAAAAAATCTTCTCAAATGATATAATTAATAGTTCATATATGTTTGATGTTTATAAATCAAATTAATATTAGTGCCAGCATGTTAAAGGGAGTGTTAAGGATAAATTACCAGTTTAGTTCAACTTTTTGACGTTTGTTTCGATTTGGTTATACCTGAATTTCAGATTTTATGTTTAATAGGTTCCTGATAATTTTGAAGTTTTTAACTAATCAATTTGTTAAACTTGAATGGTATGGATCAATAAATTTATGAATTTAAAACTATATTAATTAGACACAAACCTTTAGGGTTTAAAAAAAAATTAGTGGGATTTAATCTATGCAATTAAAGCTTTTAAAATTTGAGATTAATACTAGTTTAATAGTACTACTAAACTATCACTAATTAATTAATTACATGTCTAATTAGAGGGCTATGTATTAAATGTTGGTAGAGTTTTGATGACACTACCAAAAGAGTTGGCAAGTTTATGAAATTGTTGAGATCATGTCAATGAATAATTGAAAAGTTAATGTGAAAAGTATAGAAACATGGAAATTATATATTAAATTAATAAACAAAAAGACTACTTTTATAAAAACAAATCATATATATAGTATTTATTATTTTTTTACACATGCATTTTGAATATTTTGGAAAATTTAGGACATTTTATTAAATCTCTGTACTATATTTTAGAAATTAAAAAAGTTTATTGTCTCTTGTATTCATATGTGAAAATATATTGACATGTGTTAAAAGTTATATATTCCATGATTAGATGCTGTTTCTCTTTGTTAGTACAAAAGCTCTTATATTCTATATGCTTTCATGCTGCTTTTGCCTTATCGATTTTGTCACAAAATTATACTTAATTAATACATGTACGTGTAGTAATTTAGGTCATTCATTTTAACTTCTACCCAAACACACAAGTGTCTTTTAAGAGGAATTAAAAGTCATAATTTAACGGTAATTGACATGTACTCAATTTTTTGAAGTCGGAGGTTCAAAATTTCATTCTTTATTTGTTGTACTAAAAAAACAATAACATATATATTATATTTCGAAAAGGATACTTCAGTTTTCAAAAAGCTTCATTTTGAAAACAAAATGAATAAGAACAATGGAGAGGTTGGAGGAAAGTCTTTCAATTGAGGGATATAGAAGAAACATCATAATTACAAAAAGTCTTAGATTTAGTATTCCAGGAATCTGTTATAGTTATAGTATCCTCCCGTAAAAGTTGAAGATTATTTAATGTCTAAAAATTTTGTTGTTGTGTTCCAACCATATGAACTACAGAGTCGTATCATTCTGCTACTGCGTCCTATGATTTTATATTTATATATAGACCTTTCATCAAGGTGTTAATTTGAGAATTATTTACCTTTTAAAGTTAATTAACTTAATCAAAATGTTGAGAATGCAATTAAAATCTCACATTAGTTACAAAATATATATGTATGTATGTATGTATATATATATATGTGTGTGTGTACTGTATATCTATATCTATATCTATATAAAGAGAACAATATTCAATTAAGGACAACTATATCTCTATTGGCATGATGTTTTATAGGCTAAAACAAAAGTAAGGTTATGAGGGTTTATGCTCATATTAGATAATATCATATGATCAAAGCCCTCGCGTATCAATATTATTGAATTGATGGAATCTCATATGTCGAACAAAGTGTGGTCTGAGGGGAGGATTGTTAAAAGGTACAACAGAGTATCCAACACCGTATATAATCCCATAATTAAGAGCTATGATATCAAACTCTATCGAATAGGTGATGTGCTCTAGAAAAGAAAGAAAAAGGAGAGAAAATTATTTGATTATTTGGAAGTTGACTTGGACATTAGTAGGTGTTATGCTTGGGAGAAAAAGAGTTTGCCTAGAAAAGAGTAGATTTATAGATGACTGTCTGAGAAGAGGCTTGGAGGTACTGTACTCGAGAAAGACAAATTATTATCAGAAATGCAATCAAAGTCCCACATATATTGGTTAGAAAACCGGAGTATTTATTGATATACACGTTAGGACAACTATGTCAATCAGTATGATATATTTTAAATGAAACCACAAGTAAGCGGTACACCATCCTATCATAATTTAGATAAAATATCACAAAAAATAGCAAGTAAGAAAATACGTGCTAGCTATTCTTTCAAATTTTCTGTTATCTTTTATATTTTATATAGTATATGTACATATAAGATTGTGGATGTTGTCTTCATGATGTTATTGATAAAACTCGCTTCGTTAATATTGATAATTTTATCCAAATTGATCATGTGGAAATCTGTGAATAGAAATATCATAAACTAATTTTGAAAATGATAAAAGTAATTTTAACCATTTCAAAATTACTCTCAAACATACTTGTCATTTTATTCAAAAATTAGATCCTTACATTATAGTAAAAAGTCCCTTGAGATTATGAATTGATATCATTGGTGCTGTAAAGGACAATATGAAATTTGAATACACCCACATGATTTGGAGAGAGATCTCATGGGCTGAATATCATGAATGAAAAAGATATGAGAAAGAAAAACTCCAGGCTCCCATATTTCATTCTCTTGAATATCAATTAAAAAAAAAAAAAAAAAGAATTCATCAGTTCTAACTTCAACTCTTGGACATCAATATTGATATATATATATATATCAATCAACAAAAATATGTCATTCCTTGTATAAAATAGAACGCATACAACATAATCGTATAATATACAACCCGCAGCCTACTAGCAAATGAAAACGACGACAGTAGGGCGAAACTCGCAAATAAACTACTAGAGGACCAAATGAAAGAATTGGCTGCCTGGTTCTGTAAACTACAACCTTTGAACATTACATACCAGCAACAATGACCAAAGAGATAAATATAGAATGAAAAAGGAAAAAGGAAAAAGGAAAAAATCACTCTTCAGGCAGCAGCACAATTGAATGACAATAACTATGACTATGTTCATCAATGGCAAATATCAAAATGCCAACAGATTTCGGGGCCCGACCAAGATACACAAGTAGAACCATAGTTTCTTTTACGGGAAAGTCGAAAACAAAATAGATGAGGAAATGTAGATTTGAACCTTAGACCAACAATGTTCTCGTTCAATCTCGATTCATTCGCTAGAACAAATCGGCTTTCTTTTTCTGCATGTCTTGCTTCCATTTTGGCAACTTGTAGAATGCTTCTTTTGTTGTTCCAAATACAGTTTGGAACTCTTCATCTGAGAGATAGGCCTAAGAAAAAATGCCCAAACAGTTGGTACAAGCAAAGGGAAATGTACATTTTAACTCGATAAGTAAACAATAGAAAACATACCTCTCTCTTTTTGAAATCAATTCCAGTCACTGGATTATCAGATTTGGCCTTCAGTCGATCGTAACTAATAACAGACAGATTGTTATCATTACCATTCTCCTCCTGTTCTTGATTTACATCTGCATCGTCGTGATTGTTCTTCGATACAGGAGTGGTTTCCCCTGGCTCCTTAAGATCCAAGACTTCTTCAGGACTCTCTATTTGTTGGAAGACATCATCATGCTTTTCTTCAGCTGCCCCTGTTTAATGCATGCAGCATATTCAGTCCTTTGATATTCAACCATTCTTATCTAATTCAAACTAATTGCTAGAAGAAACAATCAATCGGAGCTAGAAGGCTATGAGGTGCTACATGTTTTCACAAACTGATTCTCTCTTTTTTTCTTTTTTTCTTCTTTAAATGAAGCCAATAAATTAACTCATTATCCACCCGAATTTGCCTGTTCTGTGCGTAATCGGAGGGTTGGCTTCAAAGAATTCTATGCTACCATACTAACACAACGATTCATGAAGATTGCACGAAAAATATTGAAAAAGTAATGAACTTGGATGATTAGGCACATGGATCTCCTTCTAGAGATCTCAACAATTTAGCCAAGCTCTAATACAGTGGGTAACCGACAACCTTTCAAGAATATTGAAAATGGCTTCGTTGGATAAGCGATTTCATTTTTAGTTCTCTGTTTTTGAAATTTATGCTTGTTTTCTCCCAATTTTTCAATTATGATTTTTCACATTTCTTAAAGAAACACTTGAATTTCTCGTCAAAACAAATAAAAACTAAATTTTGAAAATTATTTTCTTAGTTTTTAAAACTTGACTTGGTTTTTGGAAATATTAGAGGTAAGTGGATAACAAAACATAGAAACTAGAAGTAGTGTTTATAAACTTAATTTTAAAAAATAATAACTAAAAACCAAATGGTTATCAAACAGGGCTTAGGAGTTTGTTTAGAAGCCATGTTTCGAAACATGTTTCTATTCTCACAAATAAAAATAAAAAATAGTTATTCTATTGAAAGCTTGTTTGGCATGACAAATTTTAAATCAATTTTCCAAACAAACATTAAAAACAATACAAACCAGGTTTTAAAAGTTGACTTTTTTTATATAACATACGAACTTCTCACAAGAAAAAAGAAAAAGAAACAAACAAATGTTCGAAGGAAATAAACTCCAAAAAGAGTAAACTCTGGAAAGATTTGCAGATCTTCCAAAAATCAAGGCCTCGAAGAACAATACTGCAGGCCCTCTAAAAGATAAATTGTGAACCATCAAATATATGAAAAGTTCAACGGTATTATTGAAATTTTTGAAAGTTCAAGGATATTTTGGAAACAAAGTACTAACTGTTTCCAATTTTCCATCCAAAACTAAAGATAGGATTTTTTTTAACATTTTTTTTTGAAAGTTTAAGGGCATTATTGGAACTTTTGAAATTTATGAGGTATTTTTTAAACAAAGTAAAAGTTCAGGCCTTCAAGGGTATTTTCTACAATTTAACCATTTTTTCCTAACAAAAAGCTTCTTGAAAATTGTCTGCAAAGCTCAAGAGAAACACAGAACTCAGAACTTAAAGTGTACTACTTAGAAAATAATGGTAAAAGAGAAGAAAGATGGTAAAAGTCTGGTAAAAGAATTGGTAAAAGTCACTCGGATAGAGAAAAGAATGGTAAAAGTCACTCGGATAGAGAAAAGAATGGTAAAAGTCTTCTTGCCTGGAGCGTTACTCTCTGGCGGGGGACTGCTGTTAGATGGAGGAGAGGAATCGTTAGGCTTTTTCTTTTCAGCAGTCAGAACAGATGAAAGAGCAGCCACTGCTGCTGCCCTTTGTGAACCCTTCCCTCTGCCCGATACTCTCGATGCAGTAGTCGTCTTCGGAGGCGATGACTTAAAAGCAGAGGTCAAGGCAGCTAGAGCCTCAGCTCTTTGCCTAGGACCACTTCCCTGGCTAGATCCATTAGACTTATCTGGACTCTGCCAAGGAGAAAAAAAAAATGATGTGGTATATCTTGCAATAATGTAATGACAACAACAAACAAATTGACACTTGATTTTGTTTAAGCATTTGTACCAATGGCCAATCAAATCAACTTGATAATACCCTTACTTAAAACCCCATAAAAAGTTATTTTGTTTCAGAAAGAGATCATGTAATATTTAATACTTGTGCTGTGTCATTTTTACCAAGTGGGTGGATTTATCTGCAGATGGATTAAATGCAGACGTTAAGGCAGCTAAAGCTGAAGCTCTCTGTGTTGGTCCTCCTCCTTGATTCCCATTCGACTTTTCCTATCTCAACAAGAACGTAAAACATCAGTCACCTTACTATCTTACAAATACATATTGTTTGAAAAAGAGTTATTCAGCAAATACTTGCACCGAATACATATTATGCACCAAAATTTGCATTTAATGTATGGTAGCTTACTAGAAAAATAATAATAATCAACAATCCCACAAAATGTCTTTAGTATTGACAAATACCACTAATCCCATAATTAAATTAGTAACTAACATCAGATATTCTTATAATCTTAATAATTTCATACCATGAACTAAAGCTTCCTTAAGTAGAAGTTAGAGGAAGTTGATTTACCTCCACAATATGTCCAATGCCAAAGAGTAAAGTCACCTTTTTTTGGAATGAGTTCCCTTGAACCTGCATTCCATCCAAAGATTAGGAGGATAACCACATGATAAAAACATTTTCTTTCATTTCCATTTGTAGGGAGAAGATTTTTGTACATATGATATGACAACTCAAATAAATCATTCCATTGGCATCATTTTGTGAATTCCCTGCACATAACAATGTTTCATATACCAATGTTTGCTTTTTTTTTTTCCCTTTTTATATAATTCACCTCCAATGTTTGCTTTTTTAATCTTTCAGAAGAAGTATCCCATCGTGCTCATTTCCAGTAATTATAGGGCCTCTAGCTTTCGCATAACCATGAATGAAGTATGTAATTACAAGTGAATGGAAGTGATCATTTTATCAAAAAAAAATTTACAACAGGATAAAATTTACAAAGTTTCCAAGATTTATAAGATTAAGCAATAAAAGAGGAATCATAGTTTGAGCACATACAACAGCTTTAGTATAATCCCATGAAAAGTATGTTGTGAAGAAGCATGGTTCATTTCCTTCAGAGACTTTATATAACGGCACATTAGGAGACAATCCCTCAAGAGATGCAGCCATCTCCACATATTTCTGGGGAAAAAAACAAAAACATGAATGAAAGCAAATTGAAGTGTACAGAATATAGTTCAGTGACTCCTACCTGACCAATTTCCCAAGCATTTTGCTTTTCTTTGGGGTCAACAGATTGACCAATCCATATAAACACTTCAGCTTGAGTGTCAAGTATCAAGATATCCTCTGTCAGCAGATCATCTTGAGAGAAATTGTAAATTTCTTCTACCTGCGCATGATAAATATAAGATCATAACACAGCATCTGGGTAACTTCTTCATTAACAAGAAATTCAAATATTCACCTGGAACTTTCCTGTAAAGACAAATGCGAAGATCAACCATCCAAATGGATGCAATCAAAAGGAAAAGTCAGCAGTGATAACAGTTAAATACCAAATGAGAATTTTTTGAACTTCAAAAGAAAACACATGTCACCTCTATTGAATGAAAATGCATACAAGTGGGGATCCCTGACAATATCCTGAGATACTTTTTTACCGTTGTAACCTTGTTTCCCTCCAAGTGCAAACCAGAAGGTTGAACTCTCTGTTCCTTCCTTTGCATGTTTCAAAGTAACACCTGGCTGTATTAGGGAGAAAATCACAACTGTGTTAGCAAATATCAGTACACATATAAAAAGAAGAAGAATGAGACGAGATATCTTCAAACATTGAAAAACACTACTTCTAATCTATAAACTATCAAAAGAAGAAAGAAAGAAAAGTTATACAAGAAAATCTACTATTGTAACATTTGGCTTGGCTCCTTTTGTTGGGCTATCTTTGTATGCCCTTTTGTATCCTTTCACGTTTCTCAATGAAAGCTCTCTTTTTCAAAAATATATATCCACATTTTAAAAATATACATGATTACTTTTATACATTTCAATGATTCTAAAATTAAACCTTTTATTTCAAGTTTAAGATATTATCATATGAGAGACAAGGTAAAAGAAATAATAAATACGCAATAATTCTTGAGTTTGACAAAATTCATTATCTATTTCTAATAACATAATACCTAATATTAAAACATTTGAATAACATCCCAATCAACTTATTATTTCTCTACATAATTTAAACTCCTATATAATAGGGGGAAAAAAAAAAAAAAAAAAAAACAAAACAAAAAGGCGTATTTGCTTAAAAAAACCAATTTGATATATTTCTCTTCAAAATGATGGATATATCTTTTTTTTTCCCATTTTGAAAAAGTAAGTAAATAAATAAACCTTCGAACACTTGAGCTCAAGTGTCCATGAAGTGTTTTACATATGTTCATAAGTGTCCAATGCATATCCATTGTGCTCAGCAAGTAATCACTAACGTCCGATAAGACGTCTCAATTGTAGAGCTAGTACCTGATGTATGAATATTGTGCTTGATAAATAACCAAAATGTCAATGAATCCACTGTGTCAGATACAAACACATTATCCAAACAAGTTTGGGAGTGACACATGCAAAGGAAGATTTGTATCCACTCAAATATACATATACAAATGAAAAAAATGTTTGAGACCTTACCTTTAGAAACTCTGCAACTTTTGCAGCTAACTGTTGCTGCTCAAACGTACTTTGGTTTCCATGCCATGAGAAAACGGAAGAGCCAGATTGCAGGACAAAACACTCACTAGAGTTCAATGAAGTCGCAACCTAGATAATCAGAAGTTGAGACGTTACTGTAACACTTGCATATTAAATGACTAAAATTAGAAACAGAGTTTCAGCATAAACATGAAGCATGACCCAATGACAATGTTATAGCATTAGTTCCAGTCCGCTTGAATATGCATGCACACATATATTTCAAACCTCGAGAGGGTTGATTGAAAGGCAGTTAAAAAAGCATGAACCGCACTTAACATAGAAAGAAAATGATCAAAATCACTAGTACGTACAGCTTCAACTTGCACTGCTTTATTGTTGTGAATGGATGTTTGTGATATCCGAATAAGGGCAACAGAATCTTCCGTGTAAGTTTCATCAGCCAAAGCTTTATCTGCTATGACTTTCTTGTAACCGGAGCTCAAGCCACCCTACAGCAGAATTCATTAAGAAAATGATGGTTATCTCTGTCTCCCAAGGACCCTCTCAGTCCCACATCAGAACCTTGTAAAAGAATCTACAACGTGATTCTAAAAAGAGACGAGTTAAGAAAGAAACTTTAGAGGACTACCACCTTGAGAATCACAAATGGTTGAAAGAGGGCAATAAATTGGGGTGGCTCTTTGCCTTGAAATATGCGACCCTGCAAGAAAATATATGATAAAGAAATTCTCAAAGATAGAACTATTTATTATCTATACTTTATGCTTGTGGTACCTGAACAGGCCTCCCTTTCAGCGAGTTGGACATTGTGTTAGTTAATCGTGTAGCCATCTTTTGATCTTCCTGAGGTTTGAAATATATAGAAAATGGTTTGACAGCAATTAAACAATAAACACGTACATTTATGTACAAATACACTTAAATATGTTATGAAAATGTAAGGAATGAGAAAACATCCCAACACTTGTTGTACGAATTACACGCTATTTTTTTTATACGAACCAATAGTAACTTTCATTAGATCAAGGAAAATACTATAAAGATGAGGAATCCACCCAAAGCCAAAAAAACTTAAAGACAATTCCTTCAATTAGCTTTAGTTGGGGAAAAGAAAACATAGTTACACAAAAACTAGAGCAAGGAACAAGAGTAGAAGCATATTGAGCTACATCCCCATTGTTCTAAAAGTTCAATACCTAATATGTATCAAACACTAGGGAGGGCTAGACCCATGGGAGAACCAACACTAAGAACATGAGATGCATCTCAAATTCCCATGATACTATTTCCAATGAAGGAATCAAGAGATGTATCTCAAATTCTCAATCCCATCAGATAAATATAAGGATGGTTGGAACATTTTTGGGAGCATGCTCTTCAACTTCCAAAGAAAATTTGGAAGTGAGGAAAGTAAAGAATAAAATACAATCGAGATTGGAGAAAAAATTCTTGAGAAGAACATTTCTGAGAGTTTTGTAATCAGAGATTTGCAGATCAGAAGGAAGGAAGGCCTGTTGTAAACATAGTAAAGTAAAAGTCTGAAGGAAGATACATTCCAGGAGAATTTTAAAAAGAGATTGGGGAGAGTTCTTGTGCTCAAGTGGAGAAGGGAAACCAGAAAGTGAAGGATTTACCAATCAAATATATTAACCTTGATAAAGTGGTTAAAGAACTTTAAAGGAAAGAATGTTCTAAATGACCACGTCCATTACTTGTTTTTGATCTTCGTATGTAGGACATGTGTGTATGTATATATAACACATGCAATAAGTATACTATTATCCAATTCTCCCAAGCAAACCATCTTCCATTATTCACTTTCGCATAGAATCAGCCCAAGTTATTCAACTCAGTGCACCACCAAATTGCCAGTTTAAGTGTGTAATTTACAATTTTTCAATACTTAGATTTTCACAAAGTAAACCCCAAATGCTAACTAACCTCGATGCTATCCTTTCCAAACCAAGAGCACAAGAAGTAGTCTTCTTTCCTCTCACCAGAGTGGTAGGTGTAAAGAATGATGTAGCAGTCTCCACTATAAAATTTACCAATATCCTCTGCAAGCAATGGAGTTTTGGCACTGCCATTGATTCGCCATACCTAGAGAATGAAAACCATCAGGACCCCAATTAAACAATCAAAACTAATCTAGCCATTTCAAACAACCAAAACTGAGTATAATCTAAACCTCCATTTTCCCGCCTCCCTCCAGCAATGGTGGAATTTCCTCATTCACTGGTGCACTTTTTGTTAATCCCTTGAGACCAAGACCTTGTTGCTTCAATAGAGCTGTTTACAAAAAGAGTACTATATTGAATAATACTTAAAGCAAACGGAACAGAAAACTCATTTTATCAATTAGATGTGGTAACTACCAGCTACTTTTCCTCTTCCTTCCTCAGCGCCTGTAGTCACTGATCCAACTGGCCAGGACTCGAAGTTGGACTTAAAAGAATGTGTTTCATAACCTTGTATAACCCGAGTAACACGAGTTGCCTTTGGCCTATTCTGGCTGGCAATAAATTCCTGAATATAAAGTATTGTTTGATAAATCCCATCCATAACTTTGATTACTTGAAATTTTGGCACAGAAGGTTACCTCAGCTACTTGAATTGCTGCTTTGCGCTCCTCTACTTGCGTCACTCTTCCAACCCAAACAAATATTTCAGCACCACAGTCCAGCAGATAACACTTATTATTTTCCAGTATGGATTTTGATAGTTCGCCATCAACAACTTTTACTTCACCACCATCAATGCTAAAGAAATCATTGATAGAAATTAGAAATACGTAACTCCAGGAGTGAGGATCAAATCCAAATGTAAGAGAACTCATTAATCACATCAAACTTTAACGTTTGCATATATACAAATGAAAATTTTAATAAATGAGCATCCAAAGCCAAAAAGGAAAACACTTCTTCCATCACATCCATAACCGAGAATAAATAGATATTTAATTTTTATGACAAATTAATAGAACTAAACCTTTTAATTTGTTAATTAACAATTAATACTAAGTAGGAAAGTTAGAACTTTTGTACGTTCACAATTAACCACTACAAACTGGCCTAGTGCTATTTGAGCATATAAAAGTTTTTTTTTTTTTAATGGCCTTGTATATTCTTTCATTTCTCTTTGTTTCTTATTTAAAAAAAAAAACGTAAAGGAACTTTTGCAAATAGGTTCAAATCTCAAGGTGGTCACCTATACAAGAGTAAAATGTTAAAATTCTACAAGCTTCTTAACAACCAAATTTTGTAGGGCAAGCAGTTATCTTGTGATAAGTCTAAATGTGCAGTGACCCAAACACTCCAAGATAAAAAAAAATAAAAAAATAAAAAAAAAATAAAAAAAAAAAAAGATGTAGTAGGTTCACAATTAAACTGATGTATATGTATTAATTTTATTCTTAGGAGAGACCAGGTGCTTCAGTTGGCTTCCTTAATCCATAATGCCTTTAAATTCCAATGATCTTAAACAGAACAGAAGGAGCAAATCTTCAAACTGAAGGAATGCTGGGATAAAATATCTACTAATACTTTCTAATGTAGGTTCATTTGCTTGTGATTTGTGAATATCAAAATAGGCTCATTATAAATTTCTGTCTGCAACAAGGGCTGTATTAGGCCAGGAAGACTAGAGATTTTATTAGGGGCCATTATCCATTCTAAATCATTTGCCCCACGAAAAATACTTCAATAATGTTTCTGATTACTAAAGTCAAGGAATTCCAACAAATACCTGTGAAGCTTAGCAGGAGCAGGTTCTGGAATTATATCATCTTCACTTGCGACTTTCTTCCCAATAGGTGCAAAGCCACCAAATAGGACCCAAAATTCACCAGAGTCAGACTCAGTATCCAACTTCCCATCATCTAGAATGTTCAAAATAATGTTTAACTCAATGTATAGCAATATGTAAATCATCAACCATGAATAAAAAAAACATAATTGAAAGGGGCAAGGAATGACTGAAACAGGGGAGAGTCAGAACAATAGTGTATCTTCTATTCCTACCAACAATTGCAACATCGCACTTCCCCTCATGATTTTTATCCTTCAAGAATTGAACCACTTCCAAAGCTTTTGCCCTCTCCTGGATATTAGAATTCGCACCATTGAACTGAAATATCTTGCTCTCAGTGTCTAAGATGAACACATCATCATGATTCAGTGATGAACGAGCAAAAGGAATCTGGATAGCCAAATGCAAAAATAAACATCAAAATTCTGTGTCACTGGAAGAAACACAGTTGAATATACAAACTCCTGGAAAGAAAAATTAAGTGCCTGTTTCATTCGGACAACTCGCTTTCCTCTACAAACATACAACCGTGTTTCAAATTGTTCTTCCTCAGGTTTCTTAAATCCAGATGCAACACCTCCCTCCAATGGTATGATACAAGGTTTGAAATACGACAAGAATTTTTCTGATTCATGGCCTTGAATTTCTCTGTGTTGCACTGCACGTCCTCCAAGAGACGCATCAAGCTCCACAGTTTTAATAGCTGCAGTTCCTGCTTCATCCTAATATAATAGCCAAAGGTTGTAAAGTGAGAGGTCTGTGTTTGACAATCGAGTCCTAATAAAATAAAATTTTCAGTTCTCAATGAAGAAAGGAGGAAGATGAAATAGGCAGGAGAGAATACCTGACTAGTATCTCTTCCAATCCAGAAGTGTATATCATAGAGGAAAGAACCACCTTTGCCTTGTGTTGTCTGCACAAAAAGTAAAGAGCTAGTTATATAACGAAGATATTTCACAAGATTAGCAGCATTAAAGATGAGAAGAACTAAATGGAATACCTGCAAAATTATGTAACTATCCCCCATGTAAAATTTCCCATAATCAGACTTTGGCAACGGAACAGGCTGAAAGTTCTCAATTCGCCAGATTTCTGTCCCACTAAGGGAAATTAAGTTCAACATCTAAAACTTCTGAGAGATGCTTTAAACATAAATAAACCAATCAATAATTTCATCACATACAAGAAACTAAAGTTAAATATTCTATCTAATCTCACGTCCATATTAAGAGTGTCCATATAACACAGCATGCATACAACTCTAATCTAAAATGAATTTAAGAAAATTATTTTCCAGATGAACAAGTTTCTAATTTTTCTAAGGATACACTCTCTGTCCAACTGCCTGAAATGCAGGATCCAAGACTTTGGCAGAGCTAGACATTGGAGAATATTTCTCTACTACTATCTCCTTAGTTGCAAGAGAATCTGACAGTTTTTAAATTATGGTCTCTGAAATCAGGATATGCCACAAGAATTCACTGCAAGAAGAGAGAAAACAAGGGTGTCAAACAGAGTACAATTGATAAATCGGTGGAAACCCCAGCATAGGAACAAGAAAATAAAAGATACATGAACAGACCTATGAATTTCAAAGCATAAGAAAATCAAGAACGCAAGCAAAACAATATGAGCAATTTATTATATTTTCTTGCACAATTGGATTTTTTTTCCCTTTTTTTCCTTTTGTTTTTTTTCCTTCTCTGGACTTAATATCGCCACTCAAGGAAACATGCTAGAGCTTCATCTGACATAGTTTTCCAAAGAAAGTGAAGACCATGCTATATCCATTCAGGGAATTTGTAATACCAGGTCAAATATTTACAATCAAGGTTACTTTGTATTTTTTCAAGTTCAGTCACTGAGCTTCACCAGATAACCACACGTAAGAGCATTCCATGAACGAGGATACCCTTCTATTTCAATTTCTCGATGCCAATGCAAACATCATTTAGGAGACATGAAAGACAAAAGTGCTCCCTTAAAACTTTTGACAAGAGACAGCTTCAAGATTGTACAGAAATACACCAAAAGACAATCCGATTTTTTACCAAGAATTAAAAAAAAATAATACAATGCAATCTACTTGAACCCTCACAATTTTAATATCAATACTCTTTTAAGATTTAGTCAGCTGCCGTAATCCAGAACCCAGATGTGGAAGAACAATCCAGAGCACAAATCTCATTATTTTATTGGTATTGGAAGATATTGGCTGCTGTAATCCAGCATTTCTATTTGGAAACTCTAAATTGGGAGATTCAGTCTTTAATTAAGTCAACTCCATGACTTGCAATATGACAATTCTACTTTGTAACCTAAACACAAAGTCCACACTCGAACTGAAATTTATCCTTCAAGCCCAAAGTATGAATATCTCCACCACACTACAAACATCACAAACCTTACAAGTAAATAATCTTGTAATGTTGATTAATACCACATTCTATCCCGCCCAGTTTTCTCGTACAACACATGTATAAAATACCAAATTTCAATTTTGTAATCCAGTAATGCTCAAGATCCTCCATACAAGTTACAACAGATCATATCCAAGAATCCAACTGATGAGAACTAAGAGGAGATGTTTTCCAATGCATTCAGTACTCTTGAACATTGCAATGTGTCAAGTGTCAAACCAATGACTGATCCATTAAATAATAATCGAGACAAGGTGGTGATAAGATAAATATCTAGAGCAAATCAGCAATTAAAGAGTGATCTAAGAAGTGTGATAATGATAAGTCATCATCTCGAAGTAGCAATTTGCTTAGCCTAACAACAACCCACATCCAAATTGCTAGATTTCTCCAAACTACAGTACCAAACTTCCGGTACACAGTAAGAACACATCCAAATGAAATAGACCAAGTCCAAAACACTACTAAATCACCATTAATTAAAAGGATCAACGAGAAACAAAACAGGGTATACAGAAATACACAAAATGGGTAAGTCCCATGTACCAATCAGATCAAAGCTTCGATTGAATCTGAACCATATAAGTACACAATAAGAACAAACAAACAAAACCCAGAAAGAAAAAAGCAAAAACAAAACGAAGAAACGTCCAGATCAAAAGAAAAATCACATGGAGTTAACGATCAAAGACGAGATCAGCAAGAAACGAAGTGCAATCGAATTGATTCAGCTGACCTGCCCGGAGATCTCTCGCACCCTCTGAAGATGAAGGGTGGAGGAGAGAGAAATGATTAGGAAATACAAGAAAGCGGAATGGGGGAAGGACGGGGCCGCAGAGCTGGCAATAAAGAGAGATATAGAAGATAGTTGGAAAAAGAAAAGTGGGAATTATTGCTGTATGTGTCTGTTTTTTCTTTTCTCTCTCTCAATACAACTTTTCAGCCTTTTGAGATTACAATTCAGGGCGAGAGAGAGAGATCAAAGTTGGGTTGGGTCGCTTGAATGACAGTGGAACAAAGAAAACGGAAAGACACGGAGAAAAGAAAAGAATTGAAAGTCGTTATTTAAGGGAAGGGATCCGTTGACGATGGCACCGGCCAATTTGGGCTCTGTTTTCTCTTCGTTTGACAATTCCCCTAAGCGATTGGAACAGTTGGGTTTGAAATTTCTTGGGAATCAAGATTGAAAAGACAAAACTTTGACAAGAACCCATTATTTAAATGGCATGAAGATGAACCTCAAGCTCCTTTGCAAGTTTTTTGTTGGGGATGAAGTATGCAATGTAATGAAGTCAATGTAGGGTTTTGTGTTATTCTATATTTAGTTGACTCATAATTTTACTTCAAAGTCCATGTTTAGACTTGCAAAAAATTTTAAGCTAGAAGTCAAAGTTTGGATGAGTAGATATTTTTACTTATACCTTATTCGAGGAGAAATAGGTTCGGCGGTAGCGTTTACTTATATATCGTGAAAATTGATCATATACTTATATTATAGATTCTAGATTCCTAATTCAACTTGAAACTTTTAAAATTGATTATATATATATATATATATATATATAGCGTTTACTTATATATCGTGAAAATTGATCATATACTTATATTATAGATTCTAGATTCCTAATTCAACTTGAAACTTTTAAAATTGATTATATATATATATATATATATATATATATATATATAGGAATATGCTAAATCAGGTAATTTATGTGATATTACTAAAAACTTATTTTTATTGACATGTCATATTGTGTAACGTCTGAGTTTATGAAGGGTACATGAATGAACCAATATCACATCTGAATGAGAAAGATTTTGAAAATATGAAAGTATGGTTAAGAAAATGCTTAAAAGATCAATTGAAAGTTAGTACATACACCAATAATGTGCACCTTTCTTTTCGGAGGCTCAATCATAAAAACTCCAAAGTTAAACGAGATTGTTGGAGATGCAAGGAAATGTCGAGTTATCAAATGTCGAATCTTAATCCGAATCATGGGCTTGGAGTGTTATATATTACATTAATCACATTAAATAATCTCTTTAATTTGGAAGACCTAATATTCGATGACAAGGAAGGTCTCTTTACTCTTGTACCATACTAAATGACTACTAAATTTAAAGCCATCAAACTATGGAAACACTAATTATTTAATATATTAACATTCTTTTAAAAAGTAAGTGGCTTCTATTTAGCCATAGTTGATTAACTTCATTAGTTTCTCTCAACATGTTATATACAAAGTCAACTTTGGCATAGCTCATTCCTTAAGTTATAAAAAATTAAAAAGAGAAAAAAAAATTGAGTCTTCAACTAATTAATGAGCATGCAAATGCTTTTGATCAAGAAAAATTAAAAAGAGAAAAAAAAAACTTGAGTCTTCAACTAATTAATCAGCATGCAAATGCCTTTGATCAAGAAGTCATGAAGCCAGTGGTTCGAATCTTCCCACCTCCACTTCTTGTGTTGAATTAAATATATATATATATATATATATATGTTTTACGAACTATATGAAATCTATATGGTAATTCCTTCACGCTCATTTTTATTATTTAACAAGTTATCATCTAATTTTTATCTTCTTAGTACTTTTAGCAATATCAATTTTATTTATGTTGCTTAAAATGATGTCTTTTCAACTACATCATTGAAATATTATTGAAACCTAATGAAATAATAGAGACAATCTTTTTACTATTTTTTAAAAGTGGTTATGGTTATTTGCATCCATAAATGCTATACCATTGTAGAACATGTTGTATTTTTCCCCTTTTTTTTCCATTTTGGCATTACAACATATACCTATGCATGATCTAAAATTAAGACCAAAGTAAAGGGATGAAAAGACAGCTTTAGATTAATTTGCTTTTAACAAGAAAAACAGTTGATCTCATTCATTTAAAATAATTTTCATATAGTAATTCTTAAAGAGCTCTTGAAAAGCTATGAATTCTAAAAATTGAGGAAAATGAATGAGTGCAAAATACATGCTAATAAAAGTGTCTTACCATTATGTGAAGCTATTTAAAAGAGTCCATCAAATTATAACATCTGAAAACATCACTCCAACAAATGACTTTCAATGACGGTCCAGAATGTCATTGAATGTATAAGATACGCATATAAACCTACATTCTAACCCACTGTCACTGTATATATGTGACTATGACTAAGACTACAAAGATATTATCAATATCTGACGTCTATCCAAATGCAATCATAAGTTACAATATCAATCAAATGTTCACAATGGCAGTCAAAACTTGTCATCTGTCATTATAAATTACAAAGTACTATAATTGACTAAGCAAAATATTTATTTCTATTTAGGTGGTAAGAACTAGTTTTGCAGGAAAAAAATAATGTAAGATCAAATTTTGTTTGAGGAATAAATGTGAAAAAAATATAAAGTTAATTTGTGCATAGTTCAATAGAAAACATTCATTATTATGATCTTATAGATTGATGGTTCCATTTTTAATCACTCTTACAATTATTAAACTAAAAAATGTATGACAAATATAATAAACTAAATAAATAATAGAAAGGAGAAATAGACCTAATAAAGTGTATATATATATATATATATATATATATATATATATATATATTTTGTCATGTCTTGAGTCAATTGATAGGATTGATTCAATAGTGTTTCTATCATATACTCAATAGTTTAGATAAAAAATGTTCGTATAATAATAAATCATTTTGATATTTGATTCTAGACCTTTTAAAGTAATTTTCACATAAACAACTACGATTTTGAAGTATTAATATTATTTTTTTCAAATGATTTTAAAACCATCAATTTTTTTAGAAAAAAATATATCCCCTAAAAAATAGATTATTTGTCTAGGGTGATTTCTTGGTCAAAGTATAAAAAAATAGATTATTTGTCTAAGGTGATTTTTTTGGTCAAAGTAATTGACCATTTCAAAAAGTGATCGACTAGAAATCACTTTAATGTGATTTTAAAATTTTTTAATATCACTTCTACACTAATGTCCTATGCAATATTAAAACATGAGTAATTTTCTCAAATAACACCCTTACTTTGGTGATTAGGTTTATAAGTTGAAGGGTATACGAAACTTCCATTAAGTTCAAATTAGGATATATATACTTTACCATGGTGATCACTACAATAACAAATTTACTCAGTAGTGATGATATCTTTGATAATCTCATTTTGGTATTTGAACTTTTCAAATATGTTCTATTTTAGTCTTTAAAATTTTATATTATCTGTTATGGTCTTTATTTTGCCAAAGTTATTTTGTTGTCCACAAACTTTGATCAAAAGTCTATTTCATGAATACTTAAATTTGATAAAAAAATATTTTAGTCTTTTGTGTTACTTAAATTCACTTTGCTCAATACTCCTCTCAACCTATTTAGTTTTAAATCGTTCTTACATTAACTTGCAAGTACACATACTTTGAAGATGTGTCATTAATTTAGTTAGTTAAAATTAAAATAAATGTAAGGAACAAAAATAGTGATTTTTTAAAAATATAGCTGTTGAAGGAGGAATTTTGGACCAATTACAAATTGTCACGTCATTTACCAAATTAATGGCGAAATTATAAAATAATTAAATTTGGGACTAATTGAATGTTACATGTGTCCTAAATTGAAATTGAAGACGAAAATTGGCAACCTTGATGGTGCCACGTGTCTCCGTTCTCATCGTTGGATCAAATTAATTATTTTTTGTTCAATTAATTATTAATGTTTGGGCTAAAACTTAATTAAGTCCAAAAATAGACTTAATTTGGCTCAAATGGCTCAAAGGCCCAAATCCAATTAGTTGGGCCCAATGGGCCAGGCCCATGGATCAGTCAAGCTCAAACCCATAAAGCCCACCTGAGAACTCTATAAATAGAGAAGTTCTCCTCATTTACAAAGTTCAGAAATTTTAGACTCAGAGAGCCTATAGAGAATTCTCCCTACAATCAGACTCGAACCACACACTTGAAGACTGAAAGACTGAAGCTCCTTGGAATATATACATCCCTCCAAGACTTTTAGAATATATACATCCCTCCAAGACTTCAACTTCACGTGCATCCACGCGCTCCGCTTCCATACATCAAGCGTACGCGTACAGTTGAGAGAGAATTAGAGGATCAAGTACTAGAGATCGAACCACATCCGCATCAAACTTATATAAACACAAGTTCAACCCCACGAAACACGTTTCTCAAGAAACCTCGTGCGAACAATAGCGACAGAACTTTATATATATTTTAAAATTTGAGATAAAATATGAAACAAACTTAAAAATTCATGAACTAAAATGGACATTTTAAAAGTTCAAGAACCAAAATAGAATTTAAATCTTATTCAAACGACCCTAAATATTTATTGTCTTGCCTACTTGTATATGATAATCATTGACCACACAAGCAATATCCTTTTACACACTTTTTAGTACACAAAACTCCTAGACATGTAGGGTATGAAATTTAAAAGTGTGGTATCCTTAATTTGTGACCTCACTATACAAGTTTTCACGGTAAAAATACCTTATAGGCAAGTAGCCACTTTGAAAATTTCACCTATAGACAATAAATATTTACTCCCGAGATCATGTGAGGTTTGATGTATAGATTTAGAATCTTGAGTTTGAAAATGTTAAGTCTCAAATTTAGGCAGCCTGAAGGTAAGAAAACTGTGTTTTGAGTGCAGATTTAGGAAGTTAGGATTCAAAAGTTTGTGTTCGGAATGCAAGCTTAACATATTTATAAATTTTGAGTTTGTGAAATATATATATATATATATATATATATATATATTAATCAATGTTTAGATTTTAGATTAGCTTAAAATTGTAATATTAATTATTTTAATATAGTTAGGTTTAAAATTAAAAAAAAATCATATTTTTCAAATATAACTAAATTCAAAATAAAAATTGTGTTTCTTATATTTTTGTTATTTGAAATGGACTATGTGAAAAATAGTTAATTTAAACAAAATTGTTTGAGTAGTTTTTTTTTAAAATGACCATGTGAAAAATGAAATATATATTTAGTTTGTATATAACTAAAATCAAATTGAATATCATACACATATTTATTTTGCCTTAATAAATTTAATTTTTAAATTAAATATTTTTTAATATGATTAATCTAAAATTAACTATTATTTATTTTACTAATATTAATTTAGTGATTTATAATTGAAATTCAACTTACTTCAATTGAAAAATTTAGAAGAACATTTTTTTTTAATTTTGAAATTAAGATTTGACTAAAATTATAATTTGTTTAATTTATTGTTTTAATATTTTGATATTTTTATTTTACTAGGTTTTGAAATAGAATTTCAATGACTTTTGTCATTTTAACTAATTTGAAAATGATCGATTTTTTATCATAATATGCTAACTTAAAATTGAAATAAATTGATATTTTAATCTTTAAATTCAATTATTGAAAAATTATTTTTTTTAATCAAATGACATTTTTTTATTCTTAAAGTTTGAGGAATAAAAAAAATCTTAAAGTTTAAGTTTATTTTGCCGTTAAGTCGTTTCCAACATTTTAGTCTTTTATGTTTTAAAAATGATTTTAAGTCTTCGAACTAGTTAAATCGACTAACAAAAAAATAAAAATATTATTAAATTAAATTAACTAAAAATATTATTGTCACCTTGGACATATCACACTAAAAAAAATGAATGATAGTTTTCACTTGAGAGAGACAATTATTTAATATAATGACACTTTATTTTAAACAGAAAAGAAAAAGGAGAGAATTAAAAAAGATAAATCTAATAATAATAATTACAGAAATGGAATTATATTTTTTTAAATTGTAATTAAAGAAAAAAAATCATGAGTTTGAATAGTGTTTGGGAAGTCAGGCTTCCTAGACCCTTACACAAATAAGCATTTTTCTTAAAATATTTTTATATCATATATTTTTAAAGAAGAGTTTTGTAAAAGTGGTTCTATTGTTTTATTATTATTTTTTGTATTGATCATTTAAGGTCATTTTGGAATAATTCATATATCAAGTGTTTCTTCAAAAATATATGTTTTTAATCAATTAAATTTTAAAAATTTTTATTTAATTATTCATTTTTTATTATCTTAAATCTATACCAAAGACATTTTTAATATTTAATTTTTGAAAAAAAAGTAATTTTTTGATATATATATATATATTTAAAAAGCAATTTACTTCTTAATTGTCTACCAAAGGCATTTTTCCTGAATTTCAGTAAATCAGAATCTATATTATCTAACCAAACCGATCTTTACTTTTCTCTCATATATATATATATATATATATATATATATATATATATATATATATATATTAAGAAACATACTATTTGACAGTTTTTTTTAGAAAAAGAAAGAAACAACATAATCTCTCAAAAATACAATGGTAGTGATGGGAAATACTTGCTAACTACTGACTAGTAATGAAATAGATATTGTTTAATTTAAATAGGTTACATGTTACATGTGCTATTTATTTTATATTAAAGCTTAATGTTTTTTTTTTTTAAAAGTTTCATATGAGTTAATACGTCAATTTTATTTCAAATAATCATCGGACAAGAACGTAACTATTTGGTAAAGTTATAAATAAATTGTGTATATTATGGTAGTCATATTTAAGTAATTATATTATGATGTTTATTATTTATACATGATTTTTCTATATTAAAATAATAGTCTCCATAATAATACTAAAAAATATATAAAATCAACATCTTAAGAAATCAATCATACACATGATTGACTAATTCTGCCTTGTATAAAATACGTGTCATGAATAATAATATTATCCGTTATTTTTTAATTTGTGCATAAAATAGTCAAGTCATTCAAATTAATTGAAAATAAAAGGTATAGTTTAGTAAACATGTATTTTTAAAAATTCTACTTGTTTCTCTTCATTTTTTACAATAATTTTCTTTCATCATTTTTAAGAAAATAATTGAAAATAAAAGGTATCATTTAGTAAACATGTATTTTTAAAAATTCTACTTGTTTCTCTTCACTTTTTACCATAATTTTCTTTCATCATTTTTTAAGAAAATATTTCAAATATTTAGGCAAATTTCAAAAATTAAAACTAATTTTTAAACTCCTCGTATGATAATTATTTAATTTTTAAAAAGTATTCTGATATGCATTACTCACACCTATTGATTTTTCTTAATACAAGTACTAATTAATAAAAATAAAAAATAAAAAACAAAGAAGGAAATACTTTTAGACTCTGTTTGGTAACAATTTTATTTTCTATTTTTGAAAAATAAGCCTATTTCTTTTTTCTTGTTCTTACGATTTGCATCTTTTTTTAAATATAATAGTTGAATTCTTAGCCACATTCTAAAAACAAAAATTAATTTCATTAGTTTTTAATATTGGGCTTGAATTTTTAAAACATTGGTAAGAAGTAAATAAAAAAAATTAACTTAATATTTAATAATTTTTTTTTTCAAAATTCAGCTTCAATTTTGAAAACAGTGTTTATAAATGTAAAAAAAATATAACAATAAATAAAGTTATATCAAACAGGGTTTTAAATTTCTTACTTTTCCACTAGTTGATATAAGTTAATAATTTATAAGCATATTATGAAATTACAAGAATAACAATGAATATATGTGATAAAAATAATATAAAAATTAACCAATACATTGATCAAAACATATTTATTTATTTTCTTAAAAAAACATATTTATTTATTATTTAATATTTAATTAATTATTTGTTTTATCATGAGGTCTACTCAACTTCAATTCTTCCTTTAGAGGTCCTTGTTAGCATATACGACTCAGAAAAAGTTTATCCAAAATCAATGTTTTTTCTTTCTTGCCAAACAATAAGTTTGTTGCATGCAATTTTTTCTAGGGTTGGATTAAAATAATTTTTTTAAAACAATTGTTATTTATTATTATTATTATTATTATTATTATTATTTTTACTTTGAGTTAAAACTACAATAGTCCACATGCAATCAAACATATTTCTCACTAGTACATTTAAAAGTGGAGAGATTTTTTCTCTATGCCCATTATGTTACTTTTTTTTCTCATTTGTGCATTATATATCTTTGAAATAAAATTACACATTATTACTATATTCTCTTTTAAAGGTTTGAGAAACTCATTGATCATATACCATGAATCTAGATTGTAATTAAAATGGTTATTAATAATGTTAATTAATGCATTATTTAAGAAATATGTAGTTTTTGTGGGAGGAGATGATATATCAAAACTGAATATCCTAGCACACTGATTACACTTCAACTAGATATAATACATACATTGTATATAATAATAATGTTCAAATTCAAAAATAAGCAAAATGGTATAACAAGACTTATAAAATGAAATAACAAAGAATTTATGAAAACCTCAAAAATTTTGTCGAGATTTGAAAGGTAAATGTAAATAGAAGCAGGTAAATAAGGGGCATGACCTTAATAAAGGACTAAGAGGTCATGGGTTCAATCCATGATGGTCATGGTTTACCTAGGATTTAATATCTTACGAGTTTCTTTGACACTCAAATATTACAAGGTCAGATAGATTATCTCGTGAGATTAGTTGAGAGGCACATAAGCTGACTTGGATAATCACGAATATAAAATCGAAGTTAAAAGTAATAAGTGTAATATTGTAACTATGGGAAGTGTAGATGTATTTTGAGATAAATTAAAGGAAAAAGTTTAATAGTATTTTTTTATAATGCATTTAAAAAATATATATAAACATCCCCATCCTCAACGACGTTAATCACAAGTGAATTCTTAAAATATAAACATAGTCACAATCGACACAACAGTCTCAAAGTCTTCCAATTACCTCCTGCGAATATTACATACTTGAGATTTAAATAAATGTTTGAAATAATTAATTATTTTATTTAGATATGCATGATAATTAATATCAGGAAGTTAAATATATGTGTCTGAGAGAAAACAAAATTAAATAATTACTTAATTAAATATAAGATAACAATTAATGTCCTCGTAAATTAAATTTAGTATTATTTAATATATTTTTATATTAATTAATAATTTAATCACTTAAAATATGATTATTTTTATATTTAAACATTAAAATAATTAAATAAATATATAATTTATATTAAATATTTAAGATGATATAAAGTATTAATGGTAAATGTATTAATTAAAATTTATTAAGTCTAAATAATATATTTATATTTAATAATTAGCTATCATTAATAGTAATAATTAATTGATATTAGTTTATTAATTATTATGTTATATTTTTATTGTTCATTTCTTAGGTATAAAAATGGGTAATTATTTTAAATGACAAAATTACTGAAATATTTTTAAATATGACATATTTAAATATAACAAAATGTCATTGTTTATGATAGATATGTATCAGTGACAATGATACACACTGATATTTGAAAACAACTCTATCAACGATAATGATAGACACGAATATTTATAAATAAGTTGACTCATTTTATTATATTTGAAAACAACCTTATAAAAATTCCACCTATAGACGGCATTAGATTATCAATCCTGATATTAAAGGGTCGTTTTTAGTTTTTAAAAAATGGATATATTTGATTCACAATTCAGTTTAGTGTTTTCAATTTTAAAACTATTTTTAAAATTGTTAAGAAATTCTAAAAACGAAAAAAAAAATTTCAAAAAACTTGTTTTTGTTTTTTAAAAAACGTGTGCGCCTTTAATTAATAAAACCAATTTGATTAAGCCAATAAAATGGCTTTGGTCCAGTGACAATTGCGTTTATGCTAGGAGTAACATCGTTCGAACCCATCTCCAACAATAATTTTTATTTTTATCCTTTCCCCATTAAATAATTTTAAAAATAATTTTTTTACACTTCAATTCTAAATCAATTCTCCTCTTATTATTTTTATTTTAATAGGAACAGCTTCAATTTTTTAAAACAAATTTCAATTTTAATATTTTTAGATACAAAATTAAAATTTAAAATGGTGGGAAATTATACATAGAATTAATTTTAAAAAAAAAAGAAATTAAAAAGATAAAAAGGAAATTAAAAAGATCACAACTCTTCATAAGAAGGTAGATTTTTTTTTTTTTAAATGATGCAATGCCTTAATGAAAGGATACGTCTTTTCTCGAAAGACACAACTCTATACCGAGAGATTAACTATTTGAATATCTACAAATAGTTTATAAAAAAATAAAGAATTGTTCCCCAAATCTCAATATCTTTTATATATAATTATTCATACATTGTAGTGGTCATCAAGTCCGTGGTTAAAGCATTCATAAGTTATTAATTTATTCTATTTTGGGAGACAATTTTTCACGACACTTTGAGCTTAGTAGAGAAAACAAAATTGTCACAAGGAAACGTAGTGAATTTATTAGATCAGATTAATTGTTTTCGTTGTTTCCTTATTGTCGTGAAATTTAAAAAAAAAAGTTTAAAATAAATATATAATTTTGTAATTATGTATACCAGATGAAAAATATTTTAAAAAAAATTATTTTAATTTTATCAAAGAATATAAAATTAAAAAAATATCAAAATGTATTTTGAGTTTCTAAAAACAAAAGGCAATTATATAATTATCAAACATGTTTTTAGTTTTCAATTTTTAAAAAATAGAAAACAAAAAATAATTACTAAATATGTTTTTTGTTTTTTGTTTTTTACAAACAGAAAACCAAAAATAATTACCAAACATATATAACCCGTTTGGTATTTAGTGTTTTTTATTTTTAGTTTTTGAAAATTAAACTTACAAACACTTCTACCACCTCTAGATTTCTTCCTTTGTTGTCTACTTTTTACCCATGTTTTCAAAAGCTAAGCCAAAATTTGAAAACTAAAAAAATAGTTTCTAAAAACTTGTTTTTGTTGTTGAAATTTAGCTAAGAATTCAACTATTCTACCTAAAAAATATTCAAATCATGGTAAGAAGATGTTAGAAAAATATGCTTAAGTTTCAAAAACCAAAAACAAAAAACGAAATTATTACTAAATGAGACTCAAATTGTTATGAAACAAAGCCCAAATATTTAGCCGAAATCCTTTATATGACAAAACCTCTAAAACAAACCGACCTCTAAGAATTAACTTTTGGTTTTGGACATATCATCAAACCTCATTCAGGAAGCACAAAAAAAAAATATTATATGGTTTGACGTTGCGATTAGGTTTTCTATATATATAACTTATTCAAACGAATTTTGAGAGGCTAGTCCGAAGAAAAAGTTTATTTTTTATTTCTCTAACTCAAGAAATGGATCCAAGACTCGTGATTGTGGGACATCACATCGGGGATGACACTACAAGAAATCTGGTCTTTAGCAACAAAGTTAAATTGATGAAGAATGACATGTGTCAAAGAATTTTGTAGTTTTTTATTTTAGACTTTTAGACTCCATTCTAATTGATGTAATTTTTTAGTTTCGTGTTTATTTAATTTAAAGATTTTTTATATTGCAACAATCATTCATGTGTCTAGTGCTTAATGTTTTTAGTCTTTTAGTACAAAATTAAATGATTGTTTGAATTAAGTCTTAGTTCGTAAGATCAGTAAAATTTAGGTTAGAACATCGACAAATGACGGTTAGTAAAATCTTGCATGGAATGAAATTTTTTTTAGTAGAAATTGTTAAAAAGAAGTTTAGTTAATGTCTTCCTTATATTTTAAATTAAAAAAAAAATTACTATAAACTGAAAAAATATCAAATTATTTACGAATATAAATTTTTTTTAATATCTATTATTTAAGGGATAGAATTCTATCGCGATCTATCGCTAATAGACAATAAAAATTTTCTATATTTGTAAATGGTTTAACTCATTTTTCTATATTTAAAAATATCCCTAAATTAAAACTAAAAAAGGAAGGTTAGTTTTATAATCAGACAAGAGAATTTATGATTGAGCACGAGAGAGTTAGTTGATAAAATTCTCTCATCCTTACTTTTTAGAGTTTAGATTTTCCGGTGTATTTTCTAGATAAAATATTTAAGCGTTAGTTTCTATTATATTCAATTAAATTAGAAATTCAATCATGTGAACGATTCGCGGCACCCATCACAATATTAAAACCTAACCTATACACTTGCGCACCAGTTATACAAACGAAATTTACTTAGAGAACAAGATTTGAAAGGAAAAAAAAAAAGAAGTTAAAGCTCAATCTATTTTACAATGGAGTAAATGTGTCCACGTACGTAGTCTAAGAAAATAATTTTTTTTTTATAATATGTAGGATGAAAAAATCGAACTTCTAACTTTAAAGTCGATAGTACATTTTTTATGTGAGTTGAGGTACACTCATCTGGCCCTTATAGCATGAGGTTTCAAATTAAAAATTGAATAATATCTAGTGCATTTTAATTAACTTTATTTATTTATTTATTAGAAACATATATTATTTGAAATCAGAAAAAGAAAAAGAAAAAAAAAAAAAAAAAGTACTTAGGTGTTTATGAGTGTCACATGTTGTTGAGGAAAACAACTACACACCCGATTGCGTGACAGAATTAAGGTGGTCACATGGCTTTAAAGCCACCTTAAATTTGATGAGTATTACTTTTTTATTAATTTTTATTATTATTATTTTCCATTTTTGGGTTTACTATTAGTATTACCACATTTTTAATTTTTTACAATATGATTTAAGAGATAAATGAACACAAAATATATTTAAGGATATAAATTGATGTTTACACAAAAATGTATTATATGACCTTTTGTTTAAACTTATTTTTTAAAATTTATAGACTAAAAATATACATTATGAAAACTTAGGGACTAAATATATATATTCTTAAAAACTTGAGATTATAGGGGTGTTTAATTTGTAGGTTGGAGTTAGGTTGGATTGAAGCACTTTTTAGACAGAAATCAATTATTCGGGTTGTAAGTTTTATCAATCCAAATAACCCCTATTAAATAATGAACCCAACCCATTTGAGTAAGGGTTGTTGGTTCGAGTTACTCGGGTCATTTATTTAATTTTTTCTAAAAATAAATAAAATGTTAATATGTAAAAGTTTTATTTAATTATTTTTATACATTGAATTAACATTAACAACTCAATTTAAATTTATATTAGAAAGATTTTTTTACAAAGTGCTAAAAATTTGTTTTTAAGGGTTGTTGGAGAATAAATTGTCCAAAAAAATTTATGAAATTAAATAGAATTAAAATAATTATATGTATATATAATTGTATCAAGAAGCCCCACCTACACATATATATTTACAAAAAAAAAAAATAATAATAAATAAACCGAAAAAGTAGGTAAGAACTGGTCAAGAGAAGGGGATGTGGAGACAGAGAGTATATTTAATGGCATATATTTTTTTTTCCCTTCTCCCACCTCATTCCTTGATTAGTCGGGAATTTTTCGCCCCATTTAAGACGTGTTCTCGTGAGGGGAAGAAACTATTAGGTGTAAATAAAGTCTCTCATTGGTTTAGAAACGAAATGTTCATGAGTATATAAGTGAGGATAATTATCTTCATTAGTATAAGGTATATTTTGGAGTTATTTAAAAAATAAAGCTATGAAGGTTTATACCCAAAAGTTACAATATTATATCATTGCAGAAATTGGAATATAAAAAGTGCTTGGAGCGACAAACAAGTAATAACTCTATTAATGACCGGTAAAAGGAGTATCTTTGCTAGAGGGTGGGAGCTTGTAATATAATGAGTTTGTAATGGATTGTAATCTCAAGTTAATATTTGGATTGAGAGCTTTGATCAGTCAGTTTGTAATCTTTATATTACATATTCCCTTCTCAAAGTTTTCTACTCAACTCTCTTTCCTATCGTTTTCATGTTTTTTACGCTTCACCATTCCATTTCAATACTAGTTTTAACGTTTCATTGTAATCTCGGTTACATTACAGCCTCCCAAACAATTCTAGGAGGCTGAAATGTAATTAAGATTACTAGTAATTAAAGGAGTGTTGGAATGCATGAAGTATTGAGGGCGGAATAGAAATGAAATCGTAAAACGTAAAAATGTGGAAAAGGAGGGTTTTGTTATGTCGGAACGAAATGAGCTTAATATTACAAATCGGGCCCAAAACGCTTAATTCAAACATCAGTTTTGGATTATATCACAATCCAAACCCATTGCAAATGAGGTTGTAAATATCTTTACTTTATCAAAAAGAACCCAAGATTTACAGAAATAGCTAGAACATGAAATGCTAATAATATGAAAGATATTAAAGAGCTTTAATGAGCACCATCTGCCTTGCCAATAAATTTTTAATTCAAAGGCAGAAAGATGGACCCACACTATAATTTTAAAATTTTAAAATTTTCAACCAAAAATGGATACACATCTGTCTCATATTTATTTTAGCTCATGAGTTGAGAAAAAGAAAGAAATAGGAGAGAAAAATAAGGGAAATTCCCCCCCCCCCCAAAAAAAAAAAAAAAAAATGGATCTGAGTTTCTTGCCTCTGTTGTTGCTGATGATATCCATTTTAGGAGGCATTGATGCTGTTGATGATCAATATTGTCATTGTAGATATGATTTTCCACCTGATTTTATCTTTGGTTCTGGCACCACTGCATTTCAGGTCAGTTTCATTTCATATTATAATTATTTCATCTTCTCTTGGTCTTGAAAAAAAGCACTTTTTTTTGTTTTTTATTTTTTGGTTTAAATTTTTGAAGGTGGAAGGAGCAGCCAAGGAAGATGGGAGGACTCCTAGCATTTGGGATACTCTTGTTCAATCTGGTATGGTATATGCTTTCTATATAGTCTATACCCACTTAAATCCTCGCATCATTTTACTTTTTTTTTTTTTTAAGTTTTTCTATGGAAGCTATGGGTTTAAATCACATTTTCAATCACAAAAGAAATATATATATTTGGAAAAGCAAAGGGCATCGAGCAGCGTTGAAAGCTTTTTCGCTAGCAAAATCTCTTTCAACGGGGAATTCACAAAGTTTTGGAGGACAAATCAAATAAATAATTAAAGATTGGAACAATCTGAATCGGTTTGACTTAAAAAACAGTCTAGTAGAAGTTCGTTTTTATTTTTTAGAATTTAAATAATAATTTCTTTATCAAAGCAATGAGTGGAATTTCCTAATGTTTTGAGTGAATGAATATGAAATTGCTTCTTTTTAGGGTATGTAAAAAAAAGCAAGAAATCTTTTGTTTATATATAAGATATCTTTTTAAAAAAAAAAAGTTAGGGAAATTTTTACCAATAGAAAAAATGTCAAACTATTTATAGAAAATAGCAAAAAAAAAAATATTGATAGCATTGATAGACTTCTATCAGCATCTATTAGTGATAAATTTCTATCATTTTTAACACTAATAGATTCTGATAGATTTATATTAACGTCTATCACAATTATCTAAAATTTTTATCATTTTTATCACTAATAGATTCTGAGAGATTTATATCAACATCTATCACAATTATCTAAAAATTTTATTATTTTGTTTAAAGAATTTTTTTTATTTTTCTATTTTTAAAAATTTTCCAAAAAATTACTGAATTTAAAGATTTAACTATTTTTCATGATCATGAATTTTAAGGTCTATTTTATTTTGGTCGCGTACTTTGAAATTCGAACTTTTGTTACGTTGAACTTGACAAAGAAAAATGAAATTATTTTAGTAATTTTCTTGTTTTTGTTTATGGCATTTGTATAATAGGAGAACAGCTGGGAGACACCAACGTAGGATGCAATCAATATCATAAATACAAGGTTTGCAAGGGAATTAATTTCAATATATCATCCTTTCCTTTTTTTTTATTTTGACTAAAGACATATTTAGGAGTATTTTAAAATGATTAAAATTACTTTTTGTCATTTTAAAAATACAGTAAAATATATTTTTAATCCTTCAAAACTAATCTTGATCATTGAAAATTGCATTTAAAAGTGTAAAATTGAAAATTAAATTAATTTTGAGTGATTAAAGTATGTTTTTGAGCGATTTTAAAAATGACAAAAGTGATTTTAACGATTTTAAAATCACTCCCAAACATGCCCTAATTTTCATGGCCAATTAAAGTTGAAAATTTCTTGCATGAACATATATAATTCAACCCGTCGATGTGTTACTTATCTTCCTAAATGTTAGAAAGGTTCAAATCTCTCATCAGCATTTTATTTTTACACAAATTTTAGATTTTTAAAATGGCATTTATTTCAGATTTTCTTAAAAAATTATGACGTATGACCTCGATGTATTAAGAGCACGTTGATGGTTCATTATGCCCCTCGCACACCATTAATGCAACTTTTTATTCTTCATTCTTTCTATATTTTTTTCTCTTCCTTCTTCATTTTGTAATTTTTTCCCTCCGCTCTCTCGCTGGAAGCAATGAGAGAGACAAAGAATTTAAACAAAGGAAAAAAATCAGAGAAAAAAAATGTATGATGCTTGTTGATGAGGAACGAAAGGAAGAAGCAAGAGGAAGGAATAAGGAGCAAGATGAATAAACGAGAATTCGTGGTAGCATCCGAACCTAGCGCGTGTTCTAGGGACAAAACTATATTTTCACATGTGACTGCCTTCAGCAGAAAGCCATTTTTCATTCGTGCTCCTGAAAAGATATCATCCGTATAAAAATTCCAACATTATGGCCGCAAAATTAAGTTGGTTCGTAAAATAATAAACATAAATTGCAGAACTAAAAATGTTATATATATAATAATTGGGAAATTGATTTAATTTTTCTTTGCCAAAGTTAATTAGTTTACATATTGCTTAATTGGTTTTGGTCAATTAATTAGTTAATGTTTGTTAGTGTAGGAAGATGTGAAGCTTATGGCAGATATGGGACTTGATGCTTATAGATTTTCCATCTCGTGGTCAAGACTCATTCCAAGTAATAGACACTAAATCTTTATACAAATAACAAATAATAATAATATCGCCATTCAAAAAAAAAAAATGCATGCAATTGACCATATTGCCCTTTTTGTTTGTCTATTAGATGGAAGAGGACCTTTGAATCCAAAAGGCTTGGAATACTACAACAATCTCATCAATGAACTGCTTCTTTATGGTTAATGAAAATTTTTTATATAAGTCATAAATATTGATAAATTTGTTGTTGTTATTAAATTTTGTTACATGATTGAATAATAGGCATCCAACCACATGTGACATTACACAATTACGATCTTCCACAAATACTTGAAGATGAATATGGAGGATGGATCAGTCCAAAGATTGTGTAAGTCTATTTGAACAATACTAGTTTTTATAGTACTTTTGACCTCTCCCTAGTTAGATGTGTGTTGTTCGACAATGAGCACATCTCACGAAGCTCCCTCTTGTGATCGACATCACCAATAGTTTTTCGGTCTCCATCAAAGTCTTTTCTATTAATTAAAAGTTATCAGTCTAAGAAGACAATTACCCTATTTATAGAGAATTGGAAAGCAAACTAATCATAATCCTAATAAACCAAAGAAACTACTCCAATCTTAATAAAACTAAGAAAACTAATCCATCAATTAAGGATTTAACTAAGATATCCTAATTTACTCTAATCTTACTATATCATTACCATTTCTTGGAATAATTTTGGCTCTTACACATAATTATTATTTATTAGCAATTTACTTTTACCCCTTTTGTCTTGAATAGGCTAACAAGCCTTCTATACACAACTTGGTTATTATCTTTAAAATTGTTACTCATTACAATTAACCTTAATTTTAATGCCAATTGCCGTGTATTCACACATGGAGAGCAAATTAATTAGGCATAATCAAATACTACTTTAGTTATTGTTGTTTTCGCTTTGGTTTCATATACTTTCAACTTTGATTTATTTTAATTCATATACTTTGAAAAGCTTATCTTTAGTTTCTCATATTTTAAAACATAGTCAATTTAGTCCATGTTTCCAAAAAATTTCAACATTTTATACATTATGGAAACTTTACAAAGTTAGGACTACATTTTAAGGATTTTAGTGAAAGGAAGGTAAAATTGTAAAATAAAAAATAAATAAATAAATAAATAAAAGTTAAATTACAAATTTAGTCTCTATGATTCTGTAAAAGCTAGAATTTAGTTTCCATCTAATTTTAAAAATTAGAATTTAGTGTACCTGATTAGATAAAATCTTATAAAATAGTCCGTATGGTATAATAAAACCCTCATAAATAGTCTCTATAGTAGAGACCATTTATGTGGATTTTAGCAAAACATAGAAATTAATAGCAACATTTTTAAAAAAAAATTACAAATATAGTAAAGTCTATCAGTGATAAACTTCTATCGTTGATAGACTCTTATGGTCTATCAGTAATAGACCATCTAAATCATAAAAGTCTATCAACGATAAAAGTCTATCACTGACATATTTTGCTATATTTGTAATTTTTTTCAAAATGTTACTATATATGTTAATTCTTTGAATCTGATTGCTATATTTGCACCGGTTCCTAATGATTAAATTTGAATGTGTGAATGTAGAGAAGATTTCACTTCATATGCAGAAGTTTGCTTTAGAGAATTTGGAGATAGGGTGTTATATTGGACAACTGTGAATGAACCCAATGTGTTTGTTCTTGGAGGATATGATTTGGGATTTTTGCCACCACAAAGATGTTCACTTCCATTTGGAAATACAAATTGCTCTAAAGGAAACTCCACAATTGAGCCATACTTAGCTCTCCATTATTCTTTACTAGCACATGCTTCAGCTACAAATTTGTATAGAACCAAGTACAAGGTATAGTGTATAATATATATATTGCCCTTTTCGAGAAAAAAAAAATCAAACTATTTACAAATATAGAAAAAATTCTCTATCACTTAAGTAATAGAATTCTATCGCGATCTATTACTGATAGACAGTGAAATTTTTCTATATTTGTAAATAGTTTGACTTGTTTTTCTATATTTGAAAACAACCCTATATAATTTTGATTTCTCTTTCTTATAGAAATTATTAGATTATCAGCTTAATTTGTCCTAAACTTTTAATTTCGTGTTAGTGTCAAATAGGTTTATGAACTTTTAATATGTTTCTAATAAGTTCCTGAATACGCTTTCGAAGAAGTGTCTTTAATAAGTCTATATATACATTTTCTACTTTCAATTTTATGTTTAATAAATTTTTAAACTATTCAACATTTTTTTTAAAATTTATAAATCTATCATCGGCAAATTTTCAATTTTTCATGTCTAATAAATTTTTTAATTTTAAAAAAATAATGTTAGATATATTAAGAATTTATATTAAGCACAACGTTAAAATTTCATTTTCTATTTGACACTTTCAAAATTCAAGTTTAAAGATTTTATTAGATTCTTTTAAGGTCTTAGAATTTTTTTTTCTTTGACTTTGAAGTTGATAATGTAAACATTATATTAAAGCTATATACTCAATGATGAAGTTATCGACTTTATTAAGTTTTTTCCAGCAACCAAGGCCTCTTATAACTCAAGATTAAACGTGATTTGATTATGTATTCATTGACTTTAAACCAAATTAATTTTGTTAATTTATTTATTTATTTTGCTAAATAGCTTTTTAATACAAAAATATATGGACAGGACAAACAACATGGACATATAGGGCTCACCATCTATGGCTTTTCATTTGCTCCTTCTACCAAGTTGAATGAAGATGCACGTGTTGCTCACGTGGCCGAACAATTTTTTTATGATTGGTTAGTTTTTAAAGTTTTTTTCAACAACATTTAGGATCGAGAGATTTGAAACTCGAATATTTTTATCAAAGATATGTCTCAAATCCAATAAAGTTATATTACGATCGACAGTTTTAGAGTCAATTGAAACTAACTTCCTTCTTTATTAATTGGTTTAATGCAGGATTCTCCATCCATTGATGATTGGTGACTATTCTATATTAATGAAAAAAAGAGTAGGTTCGAGACTCCCAATTTTTACAAAGGATGAAATCAACTTAATGAAAGGCTCTTATGACTTTATAGGGGTCATATATTATGAAGACATGTTTATCAAATACATTCCTAATAATCAAAGCATGAAAAATAGAGATGTCTTTGCTGATATACAAGCACAAATCGGTACGTTTTCCTATCAAAATCTAGTTTCAATTACAAGTTTAGTCCATATATTTTCAAGCTTGTATCAAAATTGCGTGTAACATTCAAGGTCTAAGATTTAAATTATGATTCGAAATTCAGATCATCTTTATTATAGATAAAATCAACTCTCGATTTAAAATGGGTGTGATGTTTGGTGATAAAAAGAAGTGATTTTGAAAAGTGATTTTTTTTTATTAATCAATCACAACATGATTTCCAAGTGAATTTTATGGAGTGATGATGGAAGGATATTCTATTTTGAAATCTCTTTTATTTTAAAATCCATAAATTTCTTCCTATTTCACTTTTTTTTTTTACCAATCTCTAAAATGGTTTTTTTTTAATCTCCCTCTCATTTTTTTTCCCTATCTAAAATTGTTTTATTTTTCAAAGGTCTCTCCTTGAATTATTTTTTCTATTATTTTTTCTCTCTTTCTAATTTTATCTATCGATGTATAATTTTTGTTGTCACTTTCCTAAGTCCTAATTTTAAATAATTTGATGGTTAAAATGAATTATTTTGAACTCCTCCAAACATACTCTTAGAAGTTATTTGGAGCAACAAGTTGTTTAGCATATTTAAATTATTAGTTGAATTGACAATTATGCCTTATTAACTTGTATGATATTTTGAAACAGGAGCGCTAGGGGAAAAATCTTCAACGTCAGCTAAGGTGAGAGTTGAGGGTCGTGGGTTTAATACATGGTGGCCACCTACCTAGATTTAATATCCTATGGGTAAATTGACACCCCACCTGTTGTAGGGTCGGACGGGTTGTCCCGTGAGATTAGTCGAGGTGTACGTAAATTGTAGTCCGGACACTCACGGATATCAAAAAAAAAAAATCTTGATTAGGTAACGGTTTCTTATTTCTTATTTTTACATACAGTATTACATTTGTATTGCAGAGCCTAAGAAGAGTGTTGGAGTATTTGAAGCAAGATTTTGGCAACCCTCCTACTATTATCTATGAGAATGGTATCTCAATTATCTAATTAAAGAATGTCATTTATATATAGTACATTTCATTTTAATTTTTGAGTTAGAAAAAAAAAGAATAATTTTATTTTGGATGTTGCAAAAATTGTTTAATTTAATTTTTGGGTTGTTTTCAAATATAGAAAAATGAGTTAAACTATTTATAAATATAGAAAAACTTTACCGTGTATCAGTGATAGACGACAATAGAATTCTATCGCAATCTATCACTGATAGACGACAATAGAATTCTATCGCAATCTATCACTGATAGACAATAAAAAAAATTTATATTTGTAAATAATTTGATATTTTTTCTGTTTTTAGTAATTTCCCTTAATTTTTTGAAAAAATAAATTAAAATTGTTTTGTGCTTGGAATGACTTTATTAGGTTTTACAACTAAGAGGAATTCATCGTTACAAGATGTGGCAAGAGTGGAATACATGATTGAACACATTCGAGTAGTTTTGGATGCATTGAGGTAACTCTCTTAAACCTTATTTATGTTTACTGTTCCGTTCGATAATTATCTGGTTTTTTTTTAAATGAAGTTTATAAATACATTATATGTTTAATGGATTTTGTTATCTACGTACGTTTTAGGAATGTTTTGAAAATCAAAGTTAAGTTTTGATCAAAACTAAGAAAGCTTGATACTTTTCATAATCATTTGATTTTTTTTGTTTTTTAAAAATTTAGGTCTAAACACATCGTTTTCATCTATAAATTTCTTTATTTTGCGCTATTTACATTTCACGAATGTTTTCAAAATCATGTTTTATTATGGAAGATTAGGAAAACTATTGCAAATAAATTGTGAGAAAAATAATACAATTTTCAAAAAAATCAATTTGTTATCAAACAGAGTTTTTTATTAAAAAAAATCTAACTTTGTTATTAAGTCCAATGCTTCATTAAGAAAGATGAAAATCATTGTAAAGAAACTGTAATAAAAAAAAAGCACAATTTTCTAAAAAAAAAAATAACAAATGGTTAATCATACGAGACCTTTAAGTTTTCAAATGTTTTGAGTTTTCATCGATTTTCAAAGGTTGTGTTTTATACGAGTCTAAAACTTTGCATAAAAAAAATATTCAGTTCAAATATCATTGGTCGATTCTATCACAAATCATTTGATAAGAACATAATTCCATTTTTAAAACTCGACATGTTGACATCAAACTATCGTTAGTTATGATTTGAGAGATAACTTAAGATAGACAGATAAGCTAAGCTCACTTTGACAGTCATTCGATATATAATACCACATGCAAGATATTTCATCTTGATATCATTGATATTATAGGTTTAGGTTAATATATGAATTATAATTATAATTTTAAACTCTACCCAAAATGCATCATACTAAATGAAAACATATTATTGTCCATGCCCATAAATATAATAAACTCTTTTGATCTCTTACAACTAACTCACATAAACTTTTTGGATTGCATATCTACTATATATATCATTCAAATGAGTTGCTTTATAATACATTTTGACTTCACATTGAATCATTTTGTAGGAATGGATCAAATATAAATGGATATTTTACATGGTCATTCCTTGATGTGTTCGAGTTATTGGGTGGCTACAAATCAAGTTATGGATTATTCTACGTAGATTTAGATGACCCAGATCGAAAAAGATATCCTAAATTCTCTGCAAAATGGTTTTCCAACTTTTTGAAAGGGAAAGCTATTACTTTAGATTATGATAGAGTTATGGAGCTTTAAACTAATTAGTCTCTTAACTATCTTTAATCCTTATCTTTAAGGTTGAGTGAAAAAAAATGGTCTTATATGCAAATTAATGTTTCAAAAAGAAAACTATTACCATCTTGAAAAATGTCAAAATGAGCATAGTTCAATGGGCATCGAACATTTACGATCGACCTCGAGATTAGAGGTCTTATTGACAACCTATATATTATAGTAATAACAAAATTGCTAGGAAAACAAAATCTGCAAATCAAAGAAAATTATTTTCACTTATATATTTGCGGATTTGTGAGACTTTGTTTGGACTCCTTACACTTGTAAAATAGGGAGAAAGGAAAGGTTACTATTTTTTCTAGGAAAAATTTGCTAGGAAAAATTTCCTTACACTTTGCTAGGAAAAATTTGCTACTATTTTTTCTTTTTTTCCTTATCATGTGAACTTTTATCTATATTTACATTCATTTACTTTAGATATATAATTACTGTTCATTTTATTTTTGGTTTATTATTAGAGAAATCATTATAAATGAAAAAAAAATATCAATCTACTTACAAATATAGAAAAATTTCACGTTGATATAGCGTTATAGTGATAAAGAGCAATAGAATTAAACGTAAAAAATTAATTAGGAAGACCGCGACAAACATAAATGACCTGTTTGGATTGACTTGATAGAAAGGTGTTTTTAAAAAAAATCATTTTTATTTAAACTCCGTTGATAAAAAAAATTATTTAAAATACACTTCAAAATCTATTTTAAGTGGTTGCCAAACACTCTAATTTTTTCCAAAATGACTTTTTTTTTAATTAAACACTTGAAAACGCATTCCAAACACACCCGAAATGTCAAACAAACAAGTTATGATTTTTTTTCTATTAAACTACCATTTCGATTTCGATGGCTATATTTTAAAGTTTGTTCAATTTTAGTTCATATATTTTAAATTATTTAATTTTAGTACTTATACTTTCAATAAGTCTTAAATTTAGTCCCTCAAAATTAATTTTAATCGAAATTAGTTAAATAATAATAATAATTTTCATGCAAAGAAATATAATATTTAAATATTTACATAATCAATGTGAACTAAAAATTTTCAAATAGCCAACTTCCAAGATGGCTCTTTTTCTTTCTTTCTTTTTTTTTTTTTTTTTTTTTGGGTGTGTGTGAAAGGACGTATTTGTATAAATACATCTCAATTGTTAGTCTTGACCACACCTATGTGTAAAATAAACACGTCATTTCTACAAACATCTCAAACTAAATAGTTGCATTCTGTCAATATCAATCGCTTCATGTGACTCAAGAAGTACTCGATATTTGATAAGTATAGAAACTAAAATATGATTAAATTGACATTTAAAAATGTAAGTTATTATGAAATATTTTGTCTCGTTAACTTTGAACATTACAAACTTTTTTTTTAGCACCTATTATCTCAACGTACTTCTACTAAGTTTCAAAGACGTTATATCTTCATAACCTTTTGACTCATCTCCTCTCCAAATTAGAAGAAAAAAATTAAAATATCATTTTAGTCCTAGGTTAAGGTAAGAATAGTGTCAATGGTGGTTTATCGTTGACTTTAAAAAAAATTTTAAAAAAATATTACTTTTGAAAATTCTAGGAGAGTGCTTTTGCAAGAATCACTCGTGTTATTGAAGTGCTTATAGAAAAATGGGTTGAAAGCAATCTCACTGGAAAATGGGAACTGATTTGTGAAGGAACTTTACTAGCCGATTAAGCCATGGCTTCAACAACATCGACTGAAGAATCAAGCGATTTGGATGTTTCTCAGTTCCGTCATACGCCTTTCTACTGGTAATCAATCGAACATCCTTTTAGTTTATCCTCTCCCATTGCCTTCACAATCCTTCCTGTGAAATTTCTTTGTTCTAAAACATGGATTTTTTTGGAAAATCTTCATGGGGTTCTTTTAACGTTATGCTGCCAAAATTTCCCATATCCCAAAATGACCCAAGGAAAAAGATGTAATGAAGAAGACGAGACTAAAATTTCTTGCTAATTTATTCTTCTGATACCCTTTTTGTAGTGCAATTCTTATGGAACTTTGGACGAAATTACTTTAGTTGGCAGATTTAACAGTAATTGAACTGCACTGGAATTGGATAGGGCATATTTTTCAAATATGAAGTTTCATACTTGTAATACAGCCTTGAATTGGACCACATTCCGCCAATTCAAACGACGAAAAGGAAGTGTTTTGAAGCATTTTGTATTTCAATTTTGCAGTGAGGAGAATGTATATTTTCTATGCAAGAAATTATGTAGAAACAGAATGGCTGATGCAGGGGGAGCTGATCTTTTTGTTGTTTTCATTTCTAATGAGAAGAAGCAGGCACGTATGTTGTTGTTTCTCTGGTAATTTAGCCATTTCTGAGTATTAATAACTTCTGCTAAATGACCCTGTGCCATTCTTGTTACTCTTCAAAGTGTCATTTTTTGCCATTGGTAGCCTAAGGTTCAATAATGATGCAACGATTCTAGAGAAATTGTATTTATGCTCTTTGTTAGAAAGAAATAGGAAAGCTGTTTAGAATGGTAGAAGATGGTGGAAAACATTTGGCACCTCATAATTTTTGTTGTTTCCTGTTGGAGATCTCCTTCTAGTTTTGTAATTACACCATCTCTTAAATAGCTGCCACTTTGGATGGGATTTTTAATCTTTTGGCCTAGGGATTTCTGAAAGACTTCTCTTGTTTCTCTTTTCATTTGCTTCTATCTATGGTATATATATATATATTCTTATATCAAAGAAATGTTTGCTCTGCAAGCAAGATTAACTTTAAGCCTGGTACTGATCATGTTGTTCAGGACATCAGATAAAATCTTGTTAAATTCATCTTTCCTTGAGTGAAATCCTTGTTTACAAATTAAAAGCCTAACTCCCCCCACCCCCCAAAAAAATTTGTTTAGATTCCCCTTTGGCATCAGAAAGCCAGCAAAAGAGCAGATGGTCTTGTTTTGTGGGATTACCATGTCATTTGCATTCAGGTAAGACAGTCTATCCTACTTTAACAACTTTTGTTTGAGTCATAATTACCTAGCAAGTTGCTTTAAACTTTATTCTGATCATTGCTGCAAGCTTGTCTTGTTTTTTTACTTTTGAGATGCGAGTTCATTTCAATTGACAGAGAAAGAGAGAAGGTGAATTTCCTTTGTTAGTGTGGGATTTAGACTCAACTCTTCCTTTACCACTCCCTCTGGGCAGCTATGTGTCGCAAGCTATCAGGCCATCATTTCAAATCTCCCCTGAGTATCAAAGGTAGAGGCTGTTAGCTACAACTCATTTTTAATATTTATGTTGGTATTATGTTGACTAATTGGTTTCGCTATGTGTTATTCCTGTCCATGATTGAATTTTAATTTTGACACAACACAATATTGTTCTACTAAAAACTGTTTTTTAAAAGTCTGTGTCTGTCAAGAATTAGAAATGATCTTGTAGTATGTTAGAAAAGGTTTTTCAATGTAGAAGGTGATCCTTTCTCTGTGAAGTGCAATTCAAGCTTAAAATACTGATGCTGGTTGCCAAAATTTTAATCAAAAGCTGCTATTTCTGGGGACAGGCTTTTTAGAATCATTCATGCTCCAATACTTTTTCGTCACTTTGCATCTGATAGAAGGCACATGAAAGATTCCAATGGAAATTGGATGGCTAAACCCCCTGACTATGAAGCCATTGTTGCTGAAGGTAAATATCAGCTTCTAATGAGTAATTTAACCTGTTTTGGTTAGCCTATCATGTTTATCAATCCTTGGGAAATAGTCTTCTTTGGTCTCAGATACCGTCCTCATGTACACTATTGATGCATTGTAAAACTTAGAACTCTTAAATTGTTCCTCCACGATTCTGGAAAATTACATTTAGGGAATCGGTCTGATTCTATCTCTGTTCGTTCTGTTTGAAGAAAGGAAGGATCCCAAAGAATCGATCTTTCTTTTAGTTGTTGAATCTCTCTTTGATTGATCCATGTGTGATATTCCAAATCTTCATTACTAATGGAATCGAAATGATCTCTGGATTGATCAGAAGATCCTTTCAATTGGCTAGAATCCGTTACTTGAAACTAGATCTTATGGAATCATATTGAATATTTGACCAGACATTCTGTACCTTGCTAAAAAACCGATCCTTGTTCACCAACCACACATTGTCTAACCAAATCCAATTCTCTCTCGATATGTTCCTCAAAAAATTCAATTCGTGCGGATTCTTCCCCCAACTAAAGAAGAGATCTTGGCGGAATTGTCACATCCCCGGATCTGATGAAATAAATAAATGACATAAAAGACATTGATGCATGCTTTATTTTGTCATGGCTTGCTTGGTGATGAAGTATGAGGGAGGCTGACACTTTCTACATTTAAGAACTTAAATTAACATTTTACAATGTCCAAGTTGTTTTAGGTTATTGTTCAAAATCATTTGTTAATTTGAAATCTGAAATATTATTAGATTGAATAATTTATTGAATGGCCTTTGGCTTTAATTGTTTGAACCCAAGGTTGATAATTGATCTTCTTTCATTGTTTCCTCATGTACTGTATCAGATGGAACTTTACACAACCTGCACGAGTACATGGAAATCAAGGCGGCCGATGTTTATCCGAACAACAACATTGATCTGAAAGATGCAGTTTTTTCTCGAAAACTTGGAGCGGTCGCAAATGATCTCGAGGAGTTTTTCTCTCAAATTCTTTAAACAGATTGAGGAAGTTCTGGTATGCTTCAGAAAGTTTATGTTTTTCTTTACATACTTGATAATCTGAAGATTACTTGAAAGTTGAGTTGTCTGCATTGTTTACCCTAAAACCTGGAGCTGCTTTCTCAAATGAGAAGTTTTGTAGTCCTTTTTAAGTTCATAGAGTTATTTGTGTACATACTGATACTGACTGGGGATGGATTGTTGTGCTAGCTTTCTCGAGTTCAACCCAATGGAATCAGTTGCAATTTGTAAGGGCATGTTTGGGAATGACTTTGAAAGGATTAAAATTATTTTGTAAATGATATAATCACTCCGAAAGAAGTTTTTAATCGTTCAAAATCAATTTTGATGGTAAAAAACCATGTTTAGAAGTGTAAAGTCAAATATTAAATTGGTTTTGAAGGGAAAAAGGCATGTTTTGGAGTGATTTTGAACATAACAAAAATGATTAAAATCATTCTCAAACATGTCTCGCACCATAATATATGAAGTCTTCCTCTTGTACGTATTAACAGCAACAACTTCGCTTCAACCGCTATACCCTCTACAAACACTCATGCTCGATCGTGAAACTGCGCACGAGTATCTAATTGGCCGCAGCTAGGATTCAAGTCATGTAATAATGAGATTCTCCTTGATCCTTCACTAAATTATTAGTTTATAGTATTTAATAATTGTTCTTTATAGATATTAGTTGAAACATTTTTAGTGTAGAGAAAACCAAATAAATTTATGTATAAAAACACTTTGGAGAAAATGTAACGAAGCATATGAGTGTTTTTATTATAACTAGATTTTTTAAAAGATATTTTAAAAAAATGTATTTTTAAAAAACACTTTTTTTTCTAAGTCATCCAAATAGGCCGAATCTAAAATTTAGTTAATGAAAGTATATGTTAAAATTTTCAAATGTTAAAATTAACATTTTGATTAGTCAAGTTTTCATTTTATATGAAGATTTGCATTTGGTTAGCTGTGAACATTCTTATGGCTGTCACATTGGCATTGATTCTTTGGCAGTATTTGTGTTTTTAGGGGTTTTTAATAAGGTAAAATTAAAAATTAACATTAACTTCAGCAATTTTAAAATTAAAATTAACGTTCTTATTCAGCAATTTTCTAATTTATTTTTTAATAAGCATTAACTTCACTACTTTTTTTTTTTTTTTTTTGGAGAAAAATTAACTTCACTTCTTATGTAAGTATATTAAGTTAGATAAAATCAAAAGTTTTAAGGTCAAAATAAATTTTATGGATAAAATGGATATTTCACTAAAAAAAAATATATTGATAGTTCAAAATAAAAATAATTTTAAAAAAATACTTATAAATTTCACATGAAAAGGTATAGCATGTATTTATTTAACATAAATTAAACAATATACGTAACATCCCACCAATTAAAATATATGTGGGGTGCAACAAAAATGATGTCATAAAGAGAGAAAATCATGTATCAGTTAAAATAATTTTAAATAAAATGCATATCCACCAAGAAAAATCAAATTGGAAAGGTAGTGAAAGTATGAGAATGCAAACAATCATGAAAATAATTTTCTAAAAAATGTTCAAACTCTAAAAGTGAAGCAAAATTTTGAAAATCTAAAAAAGGAAATGGTCAAAAATAGAAAAACAAATTAATGGGGATTCATTATCAAGAAAATTTCAAATTCAAGCAAATGTAATCAAATATGCAAATCTACCAAAACATAGTGACCATTCAATATGATCCAATTACATATATATGTCTATATATTAGCAAGGAGAGTCTAATGGGAATATAATAGGAATGAAAATATTTAACGACGATAATAGATTTGTTCGATTAATTATGGCAATTTTATGTCTTTATTTTCAAACTTAATTTCTTGAGAATTATAGTCACATAATTTATAAAGATTTGTGTTTGAGCAATAATTAGGTGTAGCCTTGGTTACACCTATCTACCTACCGTCCTTTTATTTATCACGTGACAATGAAATAATAATTTAATTTATTTTAAAAGTCAAAAATTCTTGTCAAATGACAGTTTTTAATTAGACTACACAAATATAGATGTAATCTCAACAACACCTAAGTATTTTTTTAAAATTTTAATGTTATTATGCATTTGAAATCTCTACTTCTAAATTCATGGAAGAGAGAGAGGTTATAGAATTATGTTAGAAGAAAATTAATTAAAGAAAGAGATAAATATTAGGAAGAAAGAAACGTTAAAGATGGACAATATATCAAAGAAAGAATATTAGTTAAAGATGGATAAAGAAATATTAGTGAGAAAAAAGTACAAAAATAAAAATAAAAAAAGCCTAGAGTTATGCTGGATAAAAAATAATTGTTGAAAATGATTTTTCGTCCGAATTTTTTAAAAAAATAATAATTTAGTCTCTGAATTTTAAAAATAATAATTTAGGACCCCTTTAAATTGACTTGAAAAAAAATGTTTTTCAAAAAATTCATTTTTATTTAAACTCTTTTGATAAAAAAAAAAAAAAAAAAAAAAAAAAAAAAAAAAAAAAACTGTTTAGAATACACTTCAAAATCTATTTTGAGCGATCATCAAATACTTCAACTTTTTTTCAAAATAATTTATTTTTTAAATTAAACACTTAAAAATATATTCCAAACACACCCTTAATATCTTCATTGACAATTTCGTCTTATTTCTCATTGATTGAATTTTTAATGAAATGACTAAATTATTATTGTTTTTAAGTACAGTGACCAAATTATTATTTTTCTAAAAGTTTAGGGGCTAATGGTATTTTTAACAAAAAAAAAAAATTAATTAGATAGAAAAAAAATATTGAAATAAATGTTAAATAGATAAAGACTACAAATAAAGAAGTTGTGGAATAAAATATTACAATTAAAAAAAACTAAAAATAAAATCATCTTCAAACGAGACATGAAACTCTAAATTATTTGAGTTGATTAAGCTTAAAATTTTATGGACTAAATATGGTATAAAAACAATTAAACTTTATAAACTTTTTTAGATAAAATTTAATTCTAATTTACTATAGAATCATGGGTAAAATAGGAAGATTGTTTTAATTAATAAGCCAACTACCCCTAAAATAAATAAATAAATAATCCAAATTCTTTTGCTTTCTTAGTAACATTACATAACCCTCTTTATTTAATAATAATTCCACGACCAAACACAATAAAATAATAATCTTGTGATTGTAGCCGCCGAAGCAACCAAAACTTGACACGTGTCCCTATTTGGCCCCACCACCGATGGAAAAAACATACACACGCTTCTGTGGGACCTGCCGTTTAATAAACATTTTTAAATTAAAGGTTTTTTTTTCTCCTTGTTTTCTACCTTTTTTTTTTTATTAATGAATTAAATCTAGTTTAAATCTAATTGAATTTTGGTTTATAAATTATTTTCATAATTTTATAATTGATTTCTTAAGAAAAATATATCATTCAGAACGTGACGTGATGACTACATCAAAGCATTAATGTCTCTCATAATTATTTGGAGTAAGTTTAAATTGTTTCCACCTATTTATAAGATAAATATTTTATATAAAAGGACATAGCTCAATTAGTAAAATATTAATTTGTCTTTTTATGTGTGGTTTTTCTTTTTTTGCCATATTGTCGGTTAGTTGTTTGTATTGTCCTCATGTTTAAAAATAATAATTATTAATTTAGAGACCGTCAAATCAAGTATAACTCAATTGACATATGAGTTATTATGGTTTAAATTTTCTATAATTTATTATACTAAAAAAATTACTAATTTAAAAGACGATACAACATCATTTACTTTTAGAATTAATGAATTAAATTAATTTATATATCAAAAATTAGATATTCGAAAGTATAAACATTAAAATTGAACTAAGTTTAAAATATAAAAATCAAACTATATTTCTATGAAATTTTCATCGTTTTATATTAAGGAAAATTATTATAAATAAAAAAATATAAAATTATTTATAAATATAAAAAAAAAATTAGCAGTCTATCGCTGATGATGGATAGTAAAATTATTTTATATTGGTAAATATTTTGACTCATTTTTCTATATTTGAAACCAGCTCGTATGTTATTTTGGTTAAATTAATTATACTACATAAAGAATAACGAGATCTTATACGATAAAAATGATTTTACTTTTTCTTTTAAAAAAATTCTTCCATCTATTTTATCTTTATCGAAAAAAAAAAAAAAGAATCATGTTCTTTTTTTTAATGTTATTATTATTGTTATTTTTCACAAATCATATTCTTATCTTATAATATGCCCTACTTTTTATAAAAGTCTTTTAAAATGAGAGTGACTGATTTTATTTTACCCTTTCTGAATAATGAAATCTTAACCGTAGGCGGCCCTAAAATGGCCTTACAAGTTCAATCAATTATGCTTTTAAAAAGGCAATTATTGATATTTTAATTACATGAACAAAATATACTTTAAAATGCTTTTTTTATTCACTTCTTTTTAGGAAAATGTGAAAACAATATTTCAATTTTGCCCCATTTCATTTTCTTTTTCCTTCTTTTATTTGTACTTTTTATAGATGAAATTATTTATTATTACTTCTGGGCAGTTCTTTGTCACCTTTATATGCATTATTTATATTAAAAATGAGTTAAACGCATTAATTTCCAATTTTAATTTTTTTTTGTTCAAGCCAATAGTGAAAAAGGGTCATTTTGGTATGTAACTTTCAAAAGGAGGTTATAATTTAAAGGAAAATGTAAAAAATATTTATTAAAAAATAATAATAACCATTTGAAGGTTTGTTTGTTATGAACTAATTATCATCAAAATTTTAATTTCAACAATTATCATTTAAAAGTTATCAAATTGTTTTAACTAAACCATTTCAATATAGCTTTGATAGTTTATCTAATTTTAACCATCTAATGAGATTCATTTGAAAGTATAATGAACAAAAGTTTATAGTTAAAAGACGATTTATATTTTTTTATAATAATAATAATAATAATAAATTATTTAAAATTTATATTTTAATTGTAATAATTCTTACCATTCATTGATGGGTAGTTTAGAAATTATCAAATATAGAAAAATAAGTTAAACTATTTACAAGTATAAAAAAATTGTATTGTCTATCAGCAATAGATCACGATAGAATTCTATCGTTGATAGACAATAAATTTTTTTTACATTTGTAAATAATTTCATATTTTTCTGTTTATAGTAATTTTCTAATAATAATAATAATATTTATTTACAACAATTTAATAAGTTTGAGGAGATAATTTCTCAAATTGAAAATTCAAACTGTGATTGAAACGATGTATATTGTTTGTTTTTATTTTTATTTTTTCATTTTTCCTGTCATGTCAAAATAAATCATAATTAATTAAGTTTTTGTCTTTGATCTTGTAGTTTTATTTCATTTTTGTTTTCACCTAATATGTAATATTTTCTTGAGATTTAAAATTCAAATTTTCATACTATAATATTTGTTGAACAAAAAAACTTTTTTTTTTAATTAAAAATATCCATCTTAAAAAATAATGTTTGAAATATAATGAGATTTTATATATAAGAATAAATTGATTGGGCACCATATCTAATAAACAACAAAAACTAAATCGTATTGTAATTAAAATATAATCGACAAGATGGATTTTTGTCTTTGAGTATGGTTAAATTGTTATAAATATTAGGGGTATAGAGACTCGATTGTTACCAACAAAAATGTTATTTTAACCTTTAAACAATTGTTTTTATTGTTTTTAATAAAATAAAGTAATGTCAAGTGATATTTAATCCCTATAATAAATATGCAGATTTGCCTTCAATTACAATTACAGAGTAAAATCTTAGGCTAGATTATAAAAAAAAATGTCATTCAACCTCAAATTTTGTGTAAAAAATATCCTTCAATTTTTAAAAGTTTAAAAAATACTCTTATTGTTAGGTTTGAAAGGAAGCCGTTAATGTTTTTTAAAAAAATATCAATTTTCAAAAGTAACAAAAATACCCTTATCGTTAATTTTGGATGGAAATCGTTAATGTTTTGTTTTAATATTATCCCTTAATTTTTAAAAATAACAAAAATATCCTAAAAAAAATCAAAGGTACCCTTACTGTTAATATAGGAACAAAAACCGTTAATATCTCGTTATAAAAATAACTATAATTTTGTCAATAAAAAAGGTTTTAAAATGCTCTTATAGTTAGTATGGTGATCAATTTGTTTGAAATTTTCTTAGGTTAAAAAGGAACAAATTTAAAAACAAATTATATAGATATTCTCATTTTTCTCTTAACTATCCAATTTCTCACACCAATTTTCTCAGCAACCAAAATAAAACAAAAAATTTAAGTTAAAACATAAAATTTCATAAAAATTTCAAAATAATATCTACTTGTAAAACATACCAAAACGATAAATACCCAAACATATAAGTCTCAAGATCCCTCGTGCTTCCATTATTTTTTTTCTTGTTATGGTCTATATACCTAACAATCAAATCTCCCTGTAAAATCAAATTTATATACATGTAAATATATTCACATACTGCATGTTACTATAAATCTATTTTGGTCTTTATATTTTTTGTTTTGGTTTAGTTTGGACTCTGTATTTCCAAAATGTTCATTTTGGTCCTTATACTTTAAAAATGTTTATCTTGATCCTTATACTTTAAAAAAGTGACAACTTCAGTTCCTTCATTTTCATTTTATTTTTAAGGAATTAAAATGGTCACTTTTGAAAGTTCAATGACTAAAATGAACATTACAAAGACCAAAATCAAAAGTACAAGAACTAAAGTAATATTTAAATTATATTATTATTATTATTTAATCAATTTCTACCAAGTATAACTTCAAGTGATTAAAATTAAAATTCAACATACCTAAAAAAAACATGAAAAAAAAATGATATTTTAATCGAAAAAAATAATAATAAATGGTCGGGTCGGGTCGGGTGCAAAAGAGAAGCAAACTGAGGATGGTCGAGTCCAACGTTGTCCTTATCCACTTTGTTTTTGTGTTTGTAAGGTCACGTGATTGTTCCCCACTTCCCCTCCCCTTCCCCTTCCCCTTCCCCTTCATTCCTAGATTTTTATTACCAAACTAAAAATTAAAAATTGAGAAAAAAAAAAAAAAACCTAATTTAAATTTTCTTCTTCGTTCTCCCACATCTTAACTGCAAAATCTCCACTAGGTCCCACCTATCTGGGCCCCACCTCCTCTGTTTCTTTTCTTTTTACTCACACCATTCTTCCCCTCCTTCTGAGCCGTACCTCATCATCTCCCCTTCTTCCAACTTTATTATTTTTGGTCAACTCCCATAATAGCCCACATTACTCTTCTTTTTCTTTTTCCCATTCTTTTTTTTCTTCCACCTTGGCTTCTTATGCAAATAAATAAAATAACTTCAAATACCATTTTTTTTTGTTTAATTTTGACCTTAATGTTTGAGGGAAAAAAAAACATAAAAGTGAATATGTTTCTCAAATTTATAAAGGAAAAATGATAAAAATTAAATATTTTACAAAATTTATAAATTTTATGAGCTAAATTTTGGCATTCAAAATTCAAAAAATTAAAATGAAATGAAATCTAACGAGACACTATGTTTTGAACTAAAAATAAATAAATAAAATTATAGTTTATCTTTGGAAACAAAAAAAAAAACTCCATATTTTTTCTTTTTTTTATTTGTTTATTAAAATACTCATTTTGGTGTAAATACTTTCAAATGTTCATTCAAATTTCATTTATGTGTTTCAATAAATCTTAAAATTAGCTATTTGATTTTTTTTTTAAATTGTTAAATAATTATAATAATATTTTTTACAATGTGCGGGATGGGAAATTGAAAACCTAGAAGTCAAGATATTACATACCTTGTGTTGAGCTATATTCATGTTAGGTTGCTAATTTTAAGAATTATTAAAAGCATATGGACTTAAGTTTGACATTTGAAACTTAACCAAAGTAGCAAAGCATATAAATCAAAATGATATATATATATTTTTAATAAAAACCATGGCAAAGCATATAAATCAAAATGATATATATATATTTTTAATAAAAACCATATTGTATATTTGGATTTTTTATATTTTTAACCAATTCCCACTAATTTATTATTAAATATGAAGTTTAAATTCTATTTGTTTTGTTGGTTAAAATGCGCTTTTGAACTAAGTACTTTTAAAATTTTGATTATTCCTTTATTTTAATTACCGAGCTAAACTCATTTTAGCAATTTTCTTTCATTTATTATAATAAAAGTTATTGCACAAACATTTTGCACAATAATCATTTTTTGAAATAATCTGCACAGTTTTATATTGAAAAGCTTTTATGATATACAATATTTTGGTGAAGAATTCACAAATAATGACCAAAACAAGCATATTCTAGAAAGCACTAAGGATCAAAATTGACCAAAGTTTAACAAATATATATAAATATAATTTGAACCTAAATAAAAATATATTAATTGTCACATACCATTTTAATCTTCATAATTTAGATTAAATCTTTATTCCTATTGTTTTTTTTTTAAATTGTGTGTATTTATAATAATTTTTTTTTCTTACTAGATCTAAAAAATATTCTTACTTGACATGTTGTTTAGACACTGGCTAATTACCTTTTTCAATGGCATCAAAAGGCAATTTGAAATCGACCACCAAAGATAAAATAATACTTTATTTTGATTTTTGAGCAAAAATAAAAAATAATTGATACTAGATTTTTAGTGTTATTTATAATTTTATAAAGAAAGGAATTTTTATGTACAGTTGAGAAGAAACCAATGATTTTTTTTAAAAAAAGAAATAATTAATTTAATTTATTTTCCCAATCTTGTGATTTGACTCGACAATTAACCAGAATTGACTACCATCTGATGTCCGCTTCCGTACGATAAGATCCAGAGCTCCGAATCTATCTGATTGGCGGACGCCAGCCTTCATTACATTCCGATTTATTCGAACTCACGCACGCGCGCATCACCGGGATCTCCCAGTTTCCTTTCTCCCCCCTTTACTTACCTAACCGGTTACGCCTGCTTCCTTTCCACCGTCTCCCCCAGTTCCCGGTCATCTTCCAAATCCCCAATTTTATATCCTCTGCATTCGTTCCCATAATACACCACCATGCAGCCCTCTCCCAATGGCTACCCTCAACCCACGTGCACCCTTCTCACGCGTGCGAGTTTGCACTTTTGACAAGCCAGCAGCACCAATTTTTTTTTTTTTTTTTTTTTTTTTTTTTTAAATATTAGTTTAGTCTATAAATATATTTTTTACTTTCGAATATTTAAATTTAGCATTTATATTTTCCATCAATCTTAATTTGTTATTTAAAGTTAATGTAAATATATTTCAAATTAGTTATCAAATGAAGACTTAACACTTACTTTTTCCACCTGTGAGTTTTTTAGTGTGTTTTCAAATTATAAAAACCAAACTTTGAAAACTAAAAAAAAATTAGTGCTTGATTTTTAAAATCAAGCCATTCATTAATTTTTTTCCTTGATTAAGATGAAAACTATTGTAATTAAATAGTGAGAAAACAAATCAATTTTTTTTTTTTAAAAAATAAAACACAAATAGTTATCAAACAAGACTTAATAGATAGAGATTAACCAACATGAGCATAGCTCAAATGACACAAACACATGTACTCTCGATCAAATAGTTTGAGATTTAAATTTCCTACCATACATATGATTGAAGTGAGGAAAAAGAAAAAAATAAAATAAAGACTAATTGTTTTCTCTTATTGGAAAATTTTAACAATAAATTGATATTTAAAAGTATTATAATTAAAGAGTAATAGTTAGGTATTTTTTAGACTACACCCATTTCTATGCATTATTCAATCACAAAATAGAAAAAATATTTACAAAATATAAAAAGTTATTATATGGCAACTTGTGATTGGATATTTGAGTAGAGTGAAAAAAGTGGGTTTTTTTAATAAAGAAAAATCAACATATATTCCTGCCACGTCATTAGATATTTTGGATGATTTTAGTGTGGCGGGTCGCAGCGGATAACCCCTCGCATCCACTTTAACTTTCATGTCGAGTGAATTTAGGATGAATTTGCCTGGAATTTGACACAAATGGGTGCGGTTAAATTATTTCCAAGGCTTCCACTTCCTCTGAGCACCCTCATAATTTTATCATGACCCAACAAATCAAATAATCCCACGCAAGCACCAAATTGACGAAACTATCCTTAATCGTTTCGTGGCGGAATATCATTGGACAAAAAGAAAATAATTGAATACCAGATATGAATCAGGTGTACACGAATATTACTCAGTGCGCTTTGTTTTTATGTTTTTTTTTCCCTTCGAGTTCTCTTTTTGCTGATATTGGATAGGCGATTTTCTCAAACGAGGAAAATAATATTAGTTAATTAAAAAAAAGAAATAACGAATAAAGTTTTTTTTTTTTTTTTTTTCCTATTGGGTATATTTTAAATTATAATTAATTTTATTTTCCATGAAAAAAAGCAAAATCATTGGGGTTGGAGATGGAGGAAGAACAAAGCTCTCTTCTTCTTCGTTCTCTCTACTCGCAGTTTCTCACTCTCCAGAGTCAAACGCTCTCTTCCAAGCTCTAGATCGATCTCTCTCACTCGTTGAATCATCATTGACTTCCATTTCCCCCCTAATTTTTGGTATGATTGTTTCCCCTCTTCGATCCCTAGTTGCGATCTTCTTTTCCTTTTTTTTCTCGCTCTGATTTGCGATGTTCTTGTTATCTAACGAAATGGAAAGGTTTTGGAAGTCTTTCGATTCTTCTCTGAATGATCTCAGCTGATATTTGTTGATTTTTACCCTTTTCTTACAATTTTGGTGTTTTGGTTTGTCTTGATTTTGTGGAGAACTGTTTGATGATCGATCCATGGTTTGATTCTTCGAATTTTACTGTATTTGTTGGATTTAGTCTGGTGTTTGATCCATTTTGTTTTGGTTTTTATATATAATGTCTTGGATCGCTTGAAAATAGAGGATCCTAAGGATTTTTTTTTGTTTTGTTATATATATAAATATATATCGTTTATCTTTGTGTAATTGTATTTTTTATTTCAGATTTTTTTATTTTTCTTTTTACAAAATTATTATTGACATTTGACTGTTGTTTTTCTGTTATGATTTTGGGGTTCTCCTACAATCCTAAAATAGTGTATTTTTTATGTAACAAAATCCAAAAAATATCTACTTGTTGGTTTGGGGAAATAGGGATGAGGTGGAAATTACCCTTCTGTTCTGAAATGAAACTTGTTCTTTTTATTATTATTTTTGAAATATAAATTAAATTCAGGATGAACTCCTTGAAAATAAATCTATTTTAGAAAATTTTTTAAATAAAAAATTTGGATTAAGGATTAGAAATGATGGTTGGGATAATTATGTAAATAATTAATGGTTTTGTTCGTAATTTTCTCTTTAATCATCCACAAAGTATAAAATTTATTAGCAGATTTTTTTTTTTCAGTTTTGTCTTCCATTTTGTCTTCATGGCTTTTCCTCTTCTTCTTCTAATAGACTTACGAACCTATTCTAGGAATTTGTCTGTATTTTAGTGCTCATAGAATCTGCTGAATCTGATTAAAGCTCTTATCTTCAATCTCGTTTGATACCCACGTTCCTTTGACATAAACGATATATATATAATTTACGCGGATAACCATTCATTTTTGTGTTGTATCTTTTTGTTTACTGGAATCCTATTCTACTCCGGTTTGATTCCATTGACATTAACATTTGAATTTGCTAACTTTTCCCTCCTTTTATTCTGTCATGTTGATTGTAACTCACCTTAAATTTTGAACTCTTTTTTGTGGCATGGTTTCATGAGTTCAGCTGGCATTTCTCCTAATGAAGGAAGCATGTTTTGTGGTTTAGAGTTAAAGCCCATATCGTCTTCGAGAAATTTCTTCTTTACGTTTGATTGTGCAATCCCTTGGAATCAGCCATGAATAACTTGACTGTTGAAACGGAAGATGTATTTTCCAGCTTGCTCGAGCTTGCTGCAAATGATGACATTGACGCCTTCAAGAGATCGATTGAGCGCGATCCTTCTGGTATTGATGAAATTGGTTTATGGTATGGCCGCTTACATGGTTCAAAGCAAATGACTAATGAGGAGAGAACTCCTTTAATGGTTGCTGCTACTTATGGTAGCACTGAGGTTCTGAAGCTTATTCTCTCTCTTTCTTGTGCTGATGTAAACCGCGCCGTCGGTCTTGACAGGAGCACTGCCCTTCATTGTGCAGCCTCAGGTGGGGCTGCAAATGCTGTAGATATTGTGAAGCGGCTCTTAGCTGCTGGTGCTGATCCTAATATGGTTGATGGGAATGGACATCGACCTGTCGATGTGATCGTTGCCCCCTTAAGGCATGGCGAGCTTAAATCAACCCTTACAGAACTTCTCAAGACAAACGGTTTGTCTGGTGATGGAAATCTTGATGTTTTAACAGGTGCTAGAAATTCATATTCTCCTCGTCCTTCATCTCCTCTGAATGTCCCCTCATCAGCTTCGGAGTTCGTTTCTTCTCCAACAAAGTCGAAACTAAGTGATTTTCCTATGTATTCTGCATCTGAGAAGAAAGAATACCCTGTTGATCTTTCTCTTCCAGACATCAAGAATAGCATCTACTCAACTGATGAATTCCGAATGTATTCGTTCAAGGTTCGACCCTGCTCACGTGCTTACTCTCATGACTGGACAGAGTGTCCCTTTGTCCACCCTGGAGAAAATGCCAGGAGGAGGGATCCAAGAAAGTTCCATTATAGCTGTGTACCATGTCCTGATTTTCGGAAGGGCGCTTGCAGACGGGGAGATATGTGCGAATATGCTCATGGGGTGTTTGAGTGCTGGCTGCACCCAGCACAATATCGAACTCGCCTTTGCAAAGATGGTACTAATTGCTCAAGAAGAGTCTGTTTCTTTGCACACACCACTGAGGAACTGCGCCCTCTGTATGTTTCAACTGGCTCTGCTGTTCCCTCACCGCGTTCTTGTACTTCTGGGGCTTCTGCCATGGATTATACTACAGTCATGAACCTTCTACCTGGTTCTCCATCTTCGGTCCCTGTGATGTCTCCATCACCGTTCACTCCTCCGATGTCTCCATCTGCGAATGGCATGTCTCACTCGTCCGTGGCTTGGCCCCAACCGAATGTACCTGCCTTGCATCTTCCAGGAAGCAATATTCAATCCAGCCGCCTAAGATCTTCTTTGAGCGCAAGAGACATGCCTGTAGAGGACTTCGATTATCTGAGTGATTTTGATATGCAACAACAGCAGCTCCTTAATGACTTGAATTGTCTTTCTCAACCACCGTTAAGTTCAAATTCATTGAACCGTTCTGGTCGGCTGAAAACTATGACCCCTTCGAATCTCGATGATCTCTTCTCTGCTGAGAGTTCATCTCCCAGATACTCTGATCAAGCTCTGGCTTCAGCTGTTTTCTCTCCTACACACAAATCAGCAGTTATCAATCAATTTCAACAGCAACAGAATATGTTGTCACCAATCAATACAAATTTCTCTCCTAAAAATGTTGATCACCCTCTATTGCAGGCCTCTTTTGGAGTTCCATCATCTGGGAGGATGTCTCCACGAAATCTGGAACCCATCTCACCGGTGGGCTCTCGCTTGTCTATGTTAGCTCAAAGAGAGAAACAGCAACAGTTTCGCAGCCTCAGCTCACGTGAACTTGGTGCCAATTCTGCCTCTATTGTTGGTTCTCCTGCAAATTCTTGGTCCAAATGGGGACCTTCTAATGGAAGACCTGATTGGGCAGTCAATGCGGATGAAATGGGTAAACTTCGGCGATCATCGTCTTTTGAGCTCGGGAACAATGGAGAAGAGCCAGATTTGTCATGGGTTCAATCACTTGTGAAAGAATCTCCAACTGAGATAAAAGAAAAGCAGGCTCATCCCAATTTGGGTGGCGATAGTTTTGTATCTTCTGGTGAGAGTTCTAACATAAACTCGCAAATGGAGTCGGTCGATCATGCTGCATTAGGAGCATGGCTGGAACAAATGCAGCTCGATCATCTCGTCGCGCAACAGAACTGAAGTTGTTTTGATGGAGGTAGTTATCTACAGTTATATTTTGGTATATAACATGCCTTTTTTCCGATTTTTGTCGTCGGGCATGGGAAGAAAAGATCCATAGTAACAAGCAAAGGAGGGGAGTTAGTGTAGCCCTCACTTGATGGAGACGATTTATTTTCACCATTTTTAGTACAACAAAAAGTCAAGTCAGGAAGGTGAGAAAACCTCTTAGTTGTTAATGTCAGAAAAATTTAGAACCCAGGTTAGGTTTTATTCTTTTGCTTTCAATATTTTGAAAAATTTTAGATCTATAAGGTTGCCATTTTTTTCTCTCTCAAAATCCCCTGTTGTGAGGAGCATCATGTTTAATTGTAATGAACATCCTATCACATTCACATCTTAATTCATCACTTCATTCATTTACTAAACCAAGCAATTCCCACTTCCTTAATCTCCCATTTTTTTTATCCATCAAATCTACAAACTGTCGATAACTCTATGAAAAAGCTTGTGGATTGATTGGAAACTTGTTTGAGGAAGGAACTTGATTCCCAAGTAGTGGGTTTTTTTTTTAGCCATCCTTTTATGTGAAGATAAGAACATGGATTCTTTTGTAGATTATCCCAATGGAATGATCAGGTTATGGGAATTTTAGGGTAATTTTCTAATGGTCAAGTCATAATCAATTGATGTTGATTTGTTTGAAGGATCAGTTCTTGGATACTTGTTATTTTAATAATGTCCACAGATAATATTCATGTGCCCAAATCTTTCTATAATCTTTTGAAAATAGATGCTTTTTTTGTTCTCTTTTGATAGTTTGTATATATTTAGATTACATCCATTCTGGAATCATGTGGAATTTGGTTAATTTATAAAATGAAAGTTCAAGGAAAATTTCTTTGTTTATGAAAATTGAAAACTAGGTTTGAATCTTCATTTTATTTTGGGTTCTTAACTTCTGAAATGTTCATGTTTTTCTGAAATTTGTACGAAAATTTCACCATTTTGTTATTTAAATGTTTTTTAAAGTTTAAATTTTACAAAATGAAGGTTGAAAGAGTCATTTTCTTGTTTGTTAAGTTAAACTATGTTTGGGTTTTTTGTTTTGGCAGTTCTCTCTTGTATTCTTTCATTTTTGGTTTTTTCTGTTTTGTTTTGTTTTTTTAAAATTTGAAAAGAAAGGTTAAAGCTATTTTATTTTGACATTTTAAAAAGTAATTATTTTAGTTTTGTTATTATTTTGTAAATTAATAACGATTGAAGCTAGCCAATATATTTTAATACTTATTTATAAAGTTGTCTAAAGGCATAAACAATTAACCATAATGTTCAAAAATCAATTGCCAAAATCGTTGATTTGACACAAAATTTGATATAGTTTAAAATTTTGAGCTGTTTTTAAATATAAAAAAATGAGCTAAATTATTTATAAATATAGACAAATTTTATTGTCTATCATCAAGAGATTGCAATAGAATTCTATCGCTTGAGCGATAGACAATAAAATTGTTATATATTTGTAAATAGTTTGATATTTTTTCTGTTTATAGTAATTTTTCTAAAATATTTTATTATTTCTTTAATGATACTTATTTTTGAAATTTTATTTTTATTTTGGATAAATATATCAAATAGCCTTTAATTTATTAGGAAACTCTCAATTTAGTTATTAATATTTTCAATTTTTTAAATTTACCCTTTGAATGATTTCAAAATAAGTTTGTTTAAAAAAAAAAAAAACATGTTATATATTTGGCGTGGACATTATTTCTTGGAGAATTGCATTGGGTATCAAAATTTGATTATACATTAGCATCCATATCATCAACTTTAAAAATATTATAAATATGTCAAAATATATTAATAACAACATAGATGGTAAAAAGATCATGCTTGATTTGATTTTTATGTGAAAATATATTCTAAAATTACCCTCATATCTCCAAAAATAAAAATTAGTATTTGATATTCTCCTCACACGCGCGTTTCTTCCTCTATTCGATATTCTCCTTTGAAGTACGTGATTTCTTTTGATGCACACGATTGCACATATTTTTTTTCGAAATCTGGTTTTGATTTCGTTAGCAAAACCCACGGCTTCAAAATCACGATTTCTTCTTGAAGCCACGATTTATATTTGATTTTTTTTGCTTGAATTTCGTCCTCACCTCTCTCTTTACTGGTTTCGATTTCGTCAGCTAGAGATTTCTTGATGCCAATTTCGAAAGTTTTCAACCATTTGTGTTCGCTTTTTTTGTTGAAATTCGTCTTTACCCTCTCTAAGATTTTGCGCTCAGGTTAACATTTTTTTTTTGTAATCAGCTTTTTGCTGGTTTTGATTTCACCAGCTAAGATTTTGTGTTTAAGTTTCTGTTTGAAAGTATAAAGTTTGTTTGATTGATTTCTCATAGCTAAGTTTTCTGTTTGATTTATCTTTTTATTTTTTTATTGAGTGATTTTGTTGGGATTTGGAGAGATGAGGAGTGTAGATTCTTTAAGAAGGGTTTGATATGAGTTTTCTTAGTTCGTATTTTGGTTGCTTTGTTATCTAATTTGTTATTTGATAGTATTTAGTTTGCGATTGACATTTGATTATCATTTAATTGCTATCCGATTAGTATTTAATACTTAGTAGTTTGTGATTGCTATCTGATTTCTATCGGATTGTCATGTGATTTATTTTTCGTTTGATCACTATCTTATATTTATTTTTTATATTTTTGCAGTTATGGTTAAACTTCCAATAGTTGTTTTCCATAGTGGTTAGTGGAATGATTGACAGTACTATGTAGATCACAAAACTATTGGTGTTTTGGTTGACGAGGCAATGCGTTTTGACCCTTTTATTAACTTCATACAAAAGAAAACTCAACTTCATTCATCTATTGAACTTTTACTTTTATTGGATTCAGGTAGTACTGGGGTTCAACATGTTGTCAGGATTCTTGAAGATAAAGATGTATGTGATATCTATTTGATTGTCATGTGATTGTCATGTCATTGATATTTGACTGTCATGTGATCTTCATTAGATATTAAGTACTTTGTGATTTCTATTTGATTAACATGTGATTTTCATCTGATTGATATCTGATTGTCATTGATTACCATGTGATTTTCAAAGATATTAAGTACTTTGTGATTTCTATTTGATTGTCACGTGATTGATATCTCACTGCTATCTGATTCTATATGATTTTCATTAGATATTAAGTACTTTGTTATTTATATTTAATTGTCATGTGATTGATGTTTGATTTTTTACTACTTGTATTTTAGAGGTGAACAACCCTCGTCAAGCAAGAAGACCTAAAAAGTAAAGGATTTGTTCAATTGGTCAATTGGCAAAGCACACGACTGTAGCCATTGTAAGCGTGTTGGTCATAATGGAAAAACATCTAAATAATTTATATCTATTTGAATAATCATATTGTGGACATCAAAGATATATTTGTTAATCATTTGTTTTTATGTAAGTACAATATATAGTGTTTTATTTTAGCAGTTTATTGTTGACAACAATCAGGTAATCATTAGCAATTAGTATATCAGTAATCAGACAACAATCATATAACAATCTATTCAAATGAAAATCAGATAGCAATCACATATTATTGACAATCATAATTAGATAGTAATCAGATAAAAATCAGTATCATTGACAACCCATTTTAGATATTAATCAAACAACAGTCAATATCATTGACAATTAGTATCAAATAATAATCAAACAACAATCAGATAACAATCGATATCATTGACAATCAATATCATATAGTAATTAGAGAACAATCAAATAATAATGGTATCATTGACAATTATATTACAATCAATATCAAACAACAATCAGTATCATTAATAATTAATAACAATCAGATAATAATCAGACAACAATCTGATAGGAATTGATATCAATGACAATTATATGGTAATCAGATAGCAATCAGATAGTAATTAGTGGGCAATCAGATACAGTCACACATTTTTAACTGTGAGTAAGTTACATTTCATCATGTTAGGTTGTGTGGCCTCACGGTCGCAATCAACTTAAATGTGCTTTATTTCATTTACATGATATAGATCTTCTCGATTGGATTTAAATTTTTGTAGAATTGGATTCATGAATTTGATTAAAAACACGTAAAACAAATCTAATTTAAAATAACATTATCTAATTATATAATTTAACTCTATCCAAACTTGCCAACATGAACATTAAACTACACAAATAAGCAAATCTATGAACAAATTTTACAACATTGTCTATATTTTCTAAATTTTACAATTGCAATCTTGTCTGGTCGAATTAAAATAAGATTCTAAATTTTCAAGCCAATTACTAATATACCCATCATTACAAATCACATGCCACTAAAAATAAAAAATGGAAAACCCCAACTTTAAATCAGAAAAGGAAAAGCCCTTTCCTAAAATAATAAAAATAATAATAAAGCTCAATCCCATTTACTTTTTATAAAAATTTTCATAAGCCTTCCCCTAAAAAATAATATATATATATATATTTTATGGACGGTTTTGAAATATAAAAAAATGAGCAAAAACTATTTATAAATATAGAAAAATTTCATTTCCGTGGGTATAGTGAATTTTTTCTACATTTATAAATAATTTGATATTTTTCCATTTATAATAATTTTTTTTATTTTATATCTCCAACATATTTCTCTAATTTTTTTAAGGAAATTTTAATGGATGGTAAAATCAATTAGGGGAATTGATAAGGAAACTTGTCCTTCGATATAGGTGGGGAAATAATTTCTCGAAAAGAAAAAAAAGAAAGTGAAACTTTCCAAATGAAATTAAAAAAAAAAAAAAAATACTGATGGAGTAATTAGAAAAGTGTATTTTGGTAAGCTCTATTTGAAAATTAATGAAAATCCATGGAAAAAAATAAATTTATTAAAGACATTTAACTTTGAGTCTATTTGACACATTTTTTGGACATTTATTCTAATCTTTAGATCTTCATTTTGATATGGATTAAAAATGTTTTGACAAGTTTAGAATATGATTTCATCAATAAATAAAATTATTAGTATGATATCTACCCTACCTTCAATTTATCATTCACATTATAATATAATTTTCTTTTTCCTACATCCAATGTTAAGATTAGACTAATGTGATTAAAAAATTGTTTAAGTGAGTTTAGCTCTAATTGGTATGACTTTTCTCCCTAAAGATCGAAGATTTTATCCCCCGTTGTTGTACTAAACAAATGATTATAAAAAAAAATGTCTTTTTTCATTTTCATTTACTTATTCAAATTTTATTTTTATTGGCTCAAATTTTTACACTTAAAAAGTTTAATACTTAATTTAGAATTAAAAAAAATAAAATAGTGATTATTTTCAGCTACACTCATCTAATTTTGGAAAAACATAAAATCTTTATAAATAAATATTTTTTTTTAAAAAAAAAACACAATTAAAATGTATATTAATATAAAAGAGAAAAAAACACTAACTTTTTAATTAAAGATATATATATAAATATTAATATCAATATAGATATCGAATTTTGGATTTAGATAATATGATTATATTAATAACAATAATAATAAAAGAAAAAAAGCAAACTAATGGGACGTCCTAAATTAAATTTCAAACTACCTTAGACTTCAAATAACAATTTCAAAAGTTATTAATTATAACATCATATTTATGAAGAATTCTAATGTAATAACGGTATCTAGCTAATTCCAATATACATATATATTAACATTATGGTTATAAATAACCAAAAATATTTTTCCATTATTTGTCTTAATATTTTATTCCACATTTTAGATACACTTGTTTTTCTCCATATATATAACTATTTATATTATATTATATCATATAATATAAATATATTATATGATATAATATAAATATATTATATGATATAATATAAATATATCCCCTCTTAAATTCATTTCCATGTTTAAATCAGCTCCTTAGTATATAGTTCTAATATAAATATTACAAGAAGAAAGGTTACAAAAATCAAAACAAAAGCCCAAAAATTAGGAATTGTTTGCATTTGATTGATTAAGACATGGGAGACCAATGGCGATTTCCTCATTATGATTACTCAGCTGGTGGGAATTTCTTTTATGATTATGATTATTTTGAAGATCAATACCAGGTTAATTATTATTATTATTTTCTCTTCTTTAGATTTTGCTTAAATAATTTTTTTTATCTCTTTTTTCTAAATATAATTTAATTTATGAAGAAAACAAATTTTTATTTTTTCTTCAAATGTTTGTAGCAAATCAATCAAGAATCACGTAACGATGGACAGTATAAACATGTTGGTGGCAGTTCTCAATACAATGAGTACTATGGAATGAATTCACAATATATACCTATGGATTCTTTTCAAAACTTATCTATCGCTGAATCAAACCGAACTGAAATCGGTAAGTAAATGACACAATAGTAAAACTAATATGTATTTTTAAAACAATAACATATTGCATTGTTTGGTTATTTAATTTTTTATATAAGAGGTAATCAAGAGGTTAGACTTAGTTTTAACTTTTATTATTATTATTCTAAATTTAAATTTGATTCATTTTCTTAATTTAGGACGATTTAAAAAGTTGTTCAATCCATGTGTAATAATGTGGTTTAAAGACAATAAGAAAATAGTGGTAATAAATAACTAAACATTTGATTAATAAATAAAATACGATTTAATTATGAAAAGGATTTATCCATCTTAGTTGATTCTACCTTTTTTTTTAAAATTTTTTTGGAATTTGCAGAGGATTTTCATAATCATGGAGAAGACGACTCTTTAGAGGTATCCAATCATTTTATTTTATTTTTATTTATTTTTATTTTGCATAACTTTTGCTAATGCCTAATTAAACATTTTAATTTCTTCCAATTCATTTTTATATGGTAAGAAATTCATGGAACTCAAAATGACATCGATGTTTAAGTTAACATAAATTTATTAATCCTAATCAATTTATTTTTTTTATTTTGATCTTTTAAGATTGTACATATATTTTTATCTAATTTTTATATTTCTTAGGTAAGCATTTGATTTATTAGTCAATTTCTAAAAAAAAAATATTTTGGAATCAATAGATGGAATTTGTGCATATAGACTTAATTTTCAAAAACTAATGGAACTTATTATTAATTTAAAATATCATTTTGGTCCCCTACTAATTATTTATTATTAATTTTTTTAATTTTTTTAATTTTTTTTATTATTTATTATTATTATGAATTTTTCATTTTATTTTGTACTTCTAATGATATTGTGGGTATTATGAAATGTTTTAGCAACCACTAAGCTTGGAAGAATTGTGTGAGCCTGTAAGCAAAGAATTGGAGATTTTGTCGAAATTGCCCTCCACCAAATACAAATCAAGCGGTTCATCAAAGTTGTGGGGCAAATCCTCTAAAAATAAAAAGTACTATTTCGTCATTTCCTTATTTCTTTTTAATTACTAATTTTATATTATGTCTAAAAATAATTTCGACGTTTTAAAATTCTTAAAACCATTTTTATTCGATTTTAAATTACCTATATCATTAATCATTCAAAATAGAATTAATTTTTTATTTTAGAATTTTAATTGAGATACTTATTTATACCATAAATATCTATTTTTAAATATAAAAAAATGATTTAAAGTTATATTAACTTCTTTTTTTTTTTTTTAATCCTTGTTTTGCAGGTGTAACATATGCAAATCAAAATATCAAGAGAATGAGACTGTGACTACTTTGCCCTGCAGTCATATATTTCATCAATATTGTCTCTACACTTGGTTTACGGATAATACAGTAATTTTTCCTAACTCTATCTCATTTATCTTTTTTTATTTAACAAAATTTTTCATCAATGTTGTTTTCATTTTAATTTTTTTTTATATAACTCTGGAAATTTGATTAAGATAACACAAAAGTTTTTTTTTTAAATGAAGATTTAATTCTTTTTAAGAACAAATTTTTATTAAATGGAAAGTAGATGAAATTATTATTGATGGCTAAATTGTTATGGCATTAACGGTTATTAATATTTTTTTTCTTTTTTTATAAATCAGAATTGCAGTATCTGCAAGAAAGAGGTGGATATATGAGGGATGAAGGCCTACATGGAGAATCAGAATGAAAAATATAGTAGCAATTGCTTTTATTTATTTATTTTCGTATTGCAAAATTTATAATCATTGTTTATTTTTTCTTTTACAAAAATAGTTATTGTTTACCTAATTATTTCTTATTTAATACAACTGAGTTATTGAGTTGAGAAGCTACTCATTTTTTTTTAAAATATTTTCATTTATTCAAAAGTTCTATATCGTAAACCAATTAATAAAAGATATCAAAAAAATTTATATATATGGATCAAATATAATTAATGTGAATATAGATAATTAACCATAATAATATCTTATTTAAGAATTGTGCAGTGTTTATTTATTAATACGAATATATTTAAGGAATTTTTTTTTTTCTTATATTAATCCACATCTTCACAAAATTGATAACTCGCATATTTGTTTATATTATAGTCATTTTTAGATAAATTTGTCCTAATTATGTAATTAAAATAAAGATATTTTGGTAAGCTCAATTTTATTATGTAATTAAAATAAAGATATTTTGGTTTTTCGTTTTTGAAAATTAATCTTATAAGCACTCATTCTACCTCTAAATTTTATGCTTTGTTAACTACTTTTTACTAATATTTTAAAAAACCAAACTAAAATTTAAAAACTAAAAAAGTAGCTTTTGTTTTTTAAATTTGGCTTAGAGTTCAATTTTTCTACTTAAGAAAGATGCACATCGTAAGAAATTAAGAGAAAATAGATTTATTTTTAAAAACAAAAAAATAAAATGGCTACCAAATGGCCTGATCTTTCAAATTTGATTGATGGAGAGTGTTCTTGCTTCTCCACTTGCAAGCCTTAGGGAGTAACTTGCTCATGTTGTAGATTGAGAGCTGATCCTTAAATTACATATCAATCACCAGTAATCACCACATGAGCATTTTCCATCCTCAAACCTATGAAATCTGTTGTTATCTCTAACAATGAGAATCCTTCCAGAGCACTTGGACATGAACTTTATTGCTTCATGACAATCACCACATACACGCAAATTCTTCATAACTCTTATAGGTCTTCCTGGTGGAAACGTAATGAGTCCGAAAGCAATGGCTAGTCGTTCACTGTGATATCGAATCGTCTCGCTTTTCTCCTCACCGTCGACCGCTCGTAGCACAAAACTTGTGTCTGCAACATAGCCAGCTTTCTCCATTTCCTCCTCCAATTCTTCCAGTTTCTGATAAATCTCTTCCCATTTAGCATGAGATCTATCACCTGCAGTGAATGTGTGAACTTTGTTTCCCTCCTCAACCCAGCTCAAACCTGTTTCCTTCTTCACTCCTCGGTCGCGCAGCATTTTCCTCATCCGGGCCGCTTCTTCGTATCTTCCAGCAGCAGCATATGCATTTGATAACAAAACGTGTAAACCTGAGCTACTACTATTCAGTTCCAATACTCTATCAGCCACAAAAGCTGCCATTTCTGTATCTTTATGGATTCTACACCCTGTTAACAAAGCTCCCCAAACAGATTCAGTGGGTTGCATTGGCATTTCTTTGATCACAGAGACTGCTTCCCGTAACTTTCCAGCTCGCCCAAGCAAGTCCACCAAAGAGGCATAGTGCTGAGCATCTGGTTCAATTCCATAATCTCTCATTAGATTGAAGTATTCTCGTCCCTTTTCGACCAATCCCGCATGGCTACAAGCATAGAGGATAGATAAGAAAGAAATGAAGTTTGGTTTCATCCCCACAATTCCCATTTCTTCAAATAAACCAAACACTCTCTGTGTATGAGCATGTTGAGCGCAGGCTATCAGCATTGAATTCCACAGGCCAAGATTTCTGGTGGGTATCTCATCAAAAACTTGATAAGCCCCTTCTATAACCCCACACTTGGAATACAAAGAAATCAAAGCACTCCCAACAAAGCTCGAGGAATCAAAGCTCATCTTCAAGCACAATCCATGAATCTGCTTCCCCAATTCAAGAAGTGTGGAACTGCTACAAACACGAATCACACTCGAGAATGTGAAGTCATTAACATCAATATCCTCAACCAAAGCTTGCTTGAACAATGTCAATGCCTCGACACTCTCATCCAATTGAGCATACCCACAAATCATCCCACTCCAAGACACCACATTCCTCTCAGGCATTTCGTCGAACACATAACGCGCATCCCCAATCACTCCACATTTCGCATACATATCCACCAACGAACTTCCAACAAACACATCACACTCAAATCCAGTTTTCACAACAAGACAATGTATAGATTTCCCAACATCACACCTACACAAAAACCCACAAGCCTTAGTGGCACTAGGATAAATATGATCATCGGGCCGAATCCCAACATTCATCATTCTTCGAAAAAACTCAAGGGCAAGCAATGGGGCCTCATTTTGGGCAAATGCAGAGATAACAGAGCTCCAAGTTGTGGAAGATTTTCTCGGGGCTTCATCAAACACCTGCAGAGAAAAAAGTGGCAATTGGGTTTTGGAGTATAAGTTGATTAGATGGTGGGAAACGAGAGGAATTGTTTGTAATCCGAATTTAACGATGTGGGCATGGAGCTGGAGGCCTTTAACGAGTGATCGAGAATGGGTAGAGGAAAGAAGAAGGTTGCAAATTTGCCTGTAGTTCTGTTCAAAGCTGTTTTGATTGAGAGGGTTTTGTGAGGGTTTAATGGCGGTTGAAGTTGAGAGAAGGCGGCCTCTCTGAAGTTGAAGAAGCATTAGAATTTTAAGAACTTCTCTGTTTCACAATGATCCTTTTACATTGTCCAAATCTATATGCTTCATTTTTCCATTTTATTGGCTAATGTGTTTTTTTAATTTTAATTAATGGGCTTTTAAGTTTAAACCATAACCTACCAACTTCTATCGATGTATGAAGTTTTATACTTCTCGAACACGAACACTATTTTGAACTGTTTGACCCATCTATATAAATTGGTATTAAACAACTCAACTTCGATAGTAAACACTAAAACTTATATATTTATCGAATAACTTTATCTTATAACTCTGCACTCCAAACACAGACTTCCTAACTCTAACATATTAACTCCATATTTCACAACTCAACTCAGTGTCTAAATACCTCGTAATAGTTAAGTGTAAGAGATCGATATTTCCATTAGTATTGTGAGTTAAAGAATTTTAAAGTCACATTTGAAAGTTGTGAATTTCAACCTAACTAGGTAGATAAAACATCAATTATCATTTTAAAAGGTTGGTGATTTTATTCTTATTTTGTAATTGTTAGTTCTAAACACACACCTGAAAGTTATTATTAAAATTCACTCTTTTTTACTTTCTCGTGAAAAAAAACTAAATAATACGATATGTTAGGACGAAGAAACTAAAGTTTTTTAAGAAAGTTTGTGAGCAACAACATTTGAGCCAGTAATAGAATATCTTCAAGTCACGTTTAACTAATGAAACCGTCTAAGGGAATCGTACTCAACCATTATGAAACCAATACTTAATATCTTGAGTTGATAAAAGCCCTTCATTCTTCAAAGCGAAGAAGGTTATAAGACACATTGCACTTCTTGTTGTTCTAAGAGATTTCACATTCTTATCCCAATCTTGATCATAGTCCCATTCCATCCAACTTTGTTCACAAAATTTTTAAAAAGTATGGGTTCCAATCTTTTTAGGGACAAGTAGTTTGATTTTTTTACTTTCAACTCAGGAAAAATATTCAACGAAGTTGTTATAATGTGGTTGACTGTTTTACCTAATTGGATGTTGGAGAAAAATTAAAAATTATGGTTTCACAATATATTTGATATGACAGCCGCTTTGAATAATTTGTATATGTAACACTAAAAAAGGGAAAAAGAAAAAGAAAAAAAAAAACTCCCTACAAAATTTTAAACCACGTCATCTCAAAATTGTCCATATCAAGAGAAAAAAAAAAAAAAAAGGGGAAAATCTAAAATATTTTTTAAAGAAGGGGAAAAATCTCTTCCAAAATAAAAGAGAAAAAAGGAAGGGTAGAATTTTTCCTCGCAACGACAAATTCGAACTCTTTTACTGTTCTTCAAAATCTCCTGAATTTTCTTCGCTGATTCTGTCTTTCCTCGGACTCTTTATGTCATCTTCCAATTCCTCTGTTATTGAGCCACCGTTTTGTCGATGTAAACTGTTCGTTTTTCTAACTTCGACGGCTCATTAAAATGGCCGAACACCACAAATTGATCGTGTTTATTGCCTATTGATGCCCTTTCTTGTGGCATTAGCTTTTGATTCTGCATTTTTCTAGTGGTAATTTTAGTTGAATAGATCCTTCATACTTTATAGTTTCATTTGTATATATTGCGAATGCAGTAAATTTGTTGAATTCGTGCAGTTTTTGTATTGATTCCAAATGGAGAATGCAACTGAATCTGCTTCTAGTTCAGCTCTTGCTTGGCGTTGGACTATCGAAGCCCTTGCAAGTTTCGAGGAAGTGAAACCATCTCTATTACATGGTATTTCACTCTCAATTCTCTAGATGCTTTAGAATCAAATTGTGTGTGTGCGTGTCTTAATTGAATAAGTCGGTGTTCTCTCTTTTTATAGATGTAATTGATAAGGCTTCCGAATTACTTGATGGTACAAGAAAGAATGCTGGGGAGATGGTTGCTTTGAAATGCTTAGAGGGTTTGTTTGGTCCTTTAAATGATAGTGGAGAAAATGGTCCTCCTGCTCAAGAGTCAAAAGTTATGTTTGATTCATCTGAGAGCTGTCAAGATGTTGTTAAACGCATATATAAGGAGGTAATACTGTTTCAAAAACTTTGTGTTGGATTTCTTAATTTCCAGGCCCTATAGTGCAATGTGTTTTTGAAGTGAACTTGGCCTGATTTTATCTCCGTATCAGACAAACGCTTTCTGGCTTTCTAGAATTGGGTATGCATTGAAATAGAATTTTTGCTTTTTTGCTTTTGTCAGACTCCAGAATCTGCATTAAGAGTGGCTGGACCAGATATGTTAAAATGGGATGTTAAGCCCTTCATTGACCAAAAACGTGCATCCATGCGTTGCACATTACATCAGGTGAAGTGAATTCAAGACTTGTCTCTAATTTATTTGCTTTCATCCGCTTCCTCATTTATGGTCATTTGTAAATTGGTTGTTTTCTTTCGTTCTGAACAGCTGAAAGATTCAATTCTCGATGGTACACATCCGTATGCTGACTTCTTAATGCAGAAGAGTGGGTTGACACCCATAAATAAGAGGGATACCATTTCTCTGAATAATGAGGATCGTGTCAAGCTCAGCAGGAGACTTGAGAATAGCTCCTCTAGTCCTCAGGATAAAAAGGAAGGTAAAGGAAGCCCTCTACTTGAGGATGAAAGAAGAATATCAGTGGTGAACCCATCTAGCTCTAGTTTATTACCTTCTAAAAGGAGTGGCATTGACTTTACATCTGAAGATGAGGGTAGACAGTTACCTGGTTGTGATGATGGTTTCATAAATGTTAAGAAGCTTAAGCATCATCCTGTACATACTTTATATTCAGGACAGGAAGTGGCTTCTTCACATGGAACAGAGGTGGTTGAAGATTCATCTGAAAGAAGTGGGCCGCAGATTGAGAGAGATGATACTGATCACTTAGATAGACATCAGATAACCTTGGTGGAAGACAAACTTGTAGAGGAGGAGCATTTTGGGTCAAAGAAGTCTGATCAGTGTACTGCTACTGATGAATTGCATCAAGGTGACTCGGATATTCCTTGTTATACTGTGTTGGCTAGTACACAAGATGGTGAGATGCTTGAAGTTGTTAGTACCGAGAAAGTGGGAGATGGAAGTGAGCTGCCTTTTGAACCAAAAGCATCTAATCATTCTCCTGCTGAAGGAAACCTGCATAACACGAGCCCTAACAATTCCGAGTGTGACTCTGGACACGATTATCATGTAAATGAAATGAATACTGTGTCTCATAGTGGATTTCTGTCAACGACTGTTGCTTTCAATATTGATGTTGGCATGAATCTTGATGAGGAAGAGAAAGACGTGTTAAGTGATAGTGATGGATATCATGAAACGATAGATATTGCCATGAGAAAAAAAGAATTCCTTAGTTCTCAATGTATGGTCGATCATGATTCTTTTCTATTAGCTGACAGGAGAGAGCTAACAGTTTGTGTGAAATGTAATGAAGGTGGTCAGTTGTTGTCTTGTAATATTAGTGATTGTCCTTTGGTGGTTCATGCCAAGTGCTTGGGTTCCTCGGCTAGGATGAATGATGAAGGCGACTTTTGTTGTCCTTTCTGCTTGTATTCACTTGCTATATCAGAATACCTTGAAGCTAAGAAGCATGCTGCATTGGCAAAGAAAAATGTTGCTTCTTTTTGTCGTACTGCTTTGGAACATCAGTCAATAGTTATCAAAGAGGTATTGCAACGAAAAGATCTTGAGCCTTCACGAAGTGCTGGAGCTGAGGATGTTGCTAAAATTTGTGAAGATGTGGACATGGAAAATGAAGACAATCAAGCAACTCTAGATGGAGAAAACGTAAATGAAGTTGTTGACCATCAATCCACATCAGTTACAGATACTGAGCAGATAATTGAGCTGTCAAAGCCAATGGATATTGCTAATTCCAATCATAGAGAAAATGAGTCAAGTCTTCCAAGAGTAGCACCTGATGTTTTATCAGGTGAGAAAGACGACAATGAATTGGTGGACCAAGAGTGTCCAGGAGACACAGCAGCAGAATTGGTAGACCAAGAGGGTCATGGAAATACATTAGCGGAATTGGTGGACCAAGAGTGTCGAGGCAATGTCGCAGAACTAGAAGATGGTCAAAAAGCCACAGAGCAGCATGACATTTATGAAATTCTCCACGAAGATCGTGGGCCAGTTGAACCAGCAGCTATGCAAGAAGATTTACAGTACCAAACTGATGACAATGAAGACAAAGCTGCTTGTACAATTATCACTGAAGGAGAAAACTCTTCTGATGATGACAATGATGAATCTATTATTTCTAGATACTCCATAAGATTTCGACAGAAATATCATCAGTTAGTTTCTTCATTTAGTAGTTAGTCACTATTTTTTTTGACCCCTCATTGCTTTTTTGGTTTTGGATAACTATGTAATTTTCAAGTATGGAACAATTGTATTAACCAGAAGGCTAGAATCCATAATAAAGTAGTGGGATTAAAATTGGCATGTTTAACACCTCGCTTCAAAGAAGCAAGGTGGCCTCAATTGTGTATGCCTCAGCACCTCATAGTGATTATTTTTTAATGAAATTTAAAATTTCTTATATGCACATCACGCTTAAGTTCAGACAGCCATTTTTCTTAAGTGCTCATCGCATTTAACAAACACTAATGCTGAACCCTGTTTTCTGTGCAGTACACGTTCAGAAACTCATCGATTAAGACGGAAGAAACTACCCTGGACTGCTGAGGAGGAAAAGACACTATTGGTAGTCATCTTTTATCCATTACTTTTATTTAAAATAAAGATTGTATGGTAAAAATGATTTCCATACGTTGCTTATCATGGTTTGGATCGTGACTGCATATTACCTCTATGTAACATACTCAAATATTTTATTTTTGTTGCTCGCTTTCATGTGTTCGTAAGAATTAGAAAACAAAGAAGTTATCCACCGGTCTTTTCTATGTTCTTTTCTCATGTTTCTTATTTTTATTTTTGAATTGCTAGTTTCTTGCATGTCATTGTACTCATTTAAGATTTACTTGCATCTCTGCAGGAGGGAGTTCGAAAATTCTCTAGCTCTGTTGACAGAAGTCCAACCATACCGTGGAAAAAGATTTTAGAATTTGGTAGTAATGTGTTTCTAAAAGATCGTACGTCAATAGATCTTAAAGATAAATGGAGGAACTTGTCCAGCAGTCCAAAGTTTAAATGAAAGTACTGTCATTCCGGTCAGTTTTCCATAATTATTTAATAGTTTTACATTTTCATCTGCCCTCAAATTAAGAAGTTCTTGTTTGTAAAGGTTTCCACTTGATTTTGTAAGCAATTGATTTTCTCATGGTTTAAGTTATTTACTTGTAGTTGCAAACTTGATATAATTTGACCAGTCAAAAGATGTGAAAAGAAAAAGACAACAAAAGTAGAGATTAAGATGCTGGCATATGTACTTTTTCGTAATCTTATTTTAAAGTCTAAACCCTGTAGCTGCACAAATAAGTCCTTAATGCCATGGAATCCCAATTCTTGTGATCCTATATGCATCTATGTCCAAATTTAAGTCTATTAGTTTTCTAGCTGGGTTGGATTTACTTGACCTAATATACTACTATGGCTTTTTCTTGCCTAAAGAAACCCTTGTAAGTTACCTATTCAATATTTTGTACTTTTAAGGATGTGGACCAAGTTAAAAACCCTAGATGAATTTGTGATGTGCTGTGGGTTCTATCTTCGTCTCTTCTTTTGCTGTGAACAGTACACTAGTTTCTCACACAAGTGCAACAGCCACTATGTTAGAAGACCCCAAGTCTCTCAAATATGGCCAAAATAGTTATTTGTTCAAGTTTTGGTCGTTGACTGCACCAAATTTGCATTAGAGTTTAGCTACCACAATATTTCAAAGGAGTTTCAGTGGAAGGTTTCACAACAAAAAGGGGATTCAGTGGATGATTTCACAATCATCTGGTAGGATGGATTTTTGGCTTTACTTTCATTTAGAACTTTTGACTTCGAGTGAAGAAAAATTGTACTTGAATCACAAGAAAGATGACATGACGTGGTTTGCAACTTGACAAAAGTCATTTTGAGGAAGTTTAATAATGTATTCAGCAGTTGGATTGGTATATTGAATAGTTTTTCGTCTTTGAGATAGTAGGATGTAGTTTTAACTAAACATATTTTAGATGCATTATGATATTTTGTCTGATGTGAGTTATGGTGGCTCGAGAACAAGACCATTTACTTAAGCTCTCTTTGGTAACTATTTGGTTTTTGGTTTTTGAAAATTAAGTCTATTTTCTCTCAATTTCATACAATAGGTTTTATCTTTTTTAGGTAAAGAAGTTTTTAAAAACTATCTTTTTTAGTTTTCAAAACTTGACTTGGGTTTCGAAAACATTAGTAGGAAGTAGATAATAAAAAGCAAGAAATTTAGAGGTGGAAAGAGTGTTTATAGACTTAATTTTTAAAAACTAAAAACCGAAAATCAAATGGTTATCGAATGGAGCCTTAGATGTGGATAACACATGTTTCTTAGCTTGGGATGAGAAGACGGGGATTGATTCCGTTCCATTGCAGCAATTCAAACTCCACAGGAGAGAGAGAAAAGAAGAGAGAAGGAAACATGAGCATGAGCATGGGATAAAGATGAAGAGGAGAGTCTCAAGAATCATGGCACAAAGACATGTGAAAAAGAAGAGCCCGTGAACTTCAAAAATGAAACTGAGGTGATTTCTCTTCACTCTTCACTCTTCTACTCACTCAGATTTCTTCAATATAGAATCCAATGAACACTTCTCTCTCATACTTCATTTAATTTTCTCTTACCTTTCCTCTCTCTTTATAATTGTTATTGTTTGTTTGTGATCTATTTCACTTCTTTTTTCTTCTCTGTACTACATTAGTTCACATTATTGGCTTGCAAATTCCATATTACATTGGAAAGTATGGAATATTAACACAGGTTTAAAAAGGTAAATTAGTATCTCAAGTTAGAGAAGATTACAGGTCACTTTAAGGAGAGAAAAAAAAGAAGGAAATACTTTTTTGGTTCTCTAGTTTTGATCTTGGTTTCTATTTCGTCTATACTCTTGAGTTTTGAGTATAGTTTTCAAGTTTTCATTTGGTTCAATATTGTACACTTTTACGTTTTCATTGATACTCATTTTTAGTTCTTATTTTTGGTGTTGGTTTTTTTATTAGTTCATTTAAAAGAATCAAAATAATTATAATTAAATTAGTTTTTTTTCCAACTTTCTAATTAAACACTTTCACAGATCTATAGGAAGTTAACACAAATAATCAAAAGTCAAGCATGAATGAAAACTTAAAAGGTAAAAGTATAAAATCTTGAAACTTAGAAATAAACTAAAAAATGAACTCAAAGGGTAAAATACAACATTTTGAAACTTAGAGATGAAATAGAAGCTAAACTTAAAATTCAAATAGTAAAAATATAACCTTTTGAAGTTTAGATACGAAATAGAAACTATACTCTCAAAATTTAGCAAAAAAAAAAAAAAAAAAAAAAAAAAAAAAGATTTTTTTAAAAATAATAATAAATTAAACTTTATGTCAAAAATATTTTAAGAGCACACGACCTAACCATCCTATCTACATTTTATCTTTTCCCTCCTACTTTGTAACCTTTTTCCTTTTGAAATGTTTTAAAAATCAGTAATTTCAAACGTCTTTTAACATAAACTAATAATGTCAAACTTTATCTGATCAGGTGGAAGATTGCATTTCCAATATTTTGGGAGATCAGTTTCTTGTGGTTGGAGCAAAAGTTTGTCTCATCACTTTACCCTAACATACTTTAAGGGGTTTTTTTTTTTTTTTTAATTATTATTTTAGATTTTTTTTGTAACTTAACATTTCAAAGGTGGTGGAATTTTAATCAATTAATTGAACTATGCATAAATTGATAATTTGAGTTATATATGCTAACCTGAGGTTCAGAGGGCAGACATTTTAATTAAATTGTATAATATCTCAGATTTCTATCAATAGCATAAAGAATTAAAGGAGAATTATAGCAGATCTTAACTTCCTTCTAAGTGCAACAAATGTGGGGTACGAAAAACTTCTAACCTTAGGGGAAGGAATACATCTCCAAACTATATTCATGTTGGATTTTTTTCCTAACTTAGGAAAAAAGTTTGGATAAAATGGTATACGAATTAAATTTACAATTACTATATATGATATTTAATTTAGGGGGATTTTTTAAAATAGAAAAATAAGGGAAACTATTTACACAAAATAGCAAAATTTTTAGATAGTTGTGATAGACACTGATAGAAGTCTATCAGGGTCTATCAATGATAAAAATTATAGAAGTTTATCACTGATAGATGCTGATAGAAGTCTATCAATGTCTATCAATGTTTTTTTTTGCTATTTTCTGTAAATAGTTTGACATTTTTTCTATCGGTGAAAATTCCCCTTTAATTTATTACTAAAAGTAATTGATACGGTACTAATTCATAAGAACTAGTGTAATCTAAAAAATCTATAGCACTTGTAATATGGTACGCTTATTACTATTCTAAAAGTTCATAATTTGATCCTCAACTTTTGCAATTATTGTAGAGATGAGAAATTAAACTTCCGACTTCAAAGAAAATTTCTAAGAGATCACCCAACATAGAATTTCCAGAGCCTATAGTTAGCCAACTAAAAGGAAGGTGCACCTTGTTGATAGAGGTAGTAAGTTTCAATTCTTTTATGTCCTCAGGATCCTTCTTATTCGGATATGATATCGACTCATTCATGTATCCCTCTAGAACTCGGACATTACAGCTAAGTTGACTTTATCATCAAAATTTTAGAACCATCTTAAACAACAAATCACATACATACATAACGGTCACATGGTGACAAAAGCCCCCCAAACGTGACAACATTTAAAGTCATGGAGTTCCCTTCTACAAATTCCCCTTCCCCCGCTCCCTTTCACCACATTCCCACACTCAATCTTCACTCCCAAAACAGAGTAAAAACAGAGTAATGGAAAATTACAGAGACAACAAAAAACCCCATTCTTCTTCCCCACTTCACAAGCGATGGAAGAAAGGCCCTTCAAGAGGCAAAGGCGGCCCTCAAAATGCTTCTTGCGAGTACCGTGGCGTGCGTCAGCGCACTTGGGGCAAATGGGTTGCTGAAATTCGTGAGCCAAAGAAGCGAACCAGGCTCTGGCTTGGCTCTTTTTCCACTGCTGAAGAAGCTGCTATGGCTTATGATCAAGCTGCTACTAGGCTTTATGGCCCTAATGCCTATCTTAATCTTCCACATTTAGCTAATAATAATCATAATTATAATGGTTCTAATCCTAAATCTAATAATTTTCTGAAATGGGTTCCTTCTAAAAACTTCATTTCTCTGTTCCCTCATCCAAACCGGGCAGCTACGGGCAGCTTCATGCTTAATCTTAATGCTCAGCCAAGTCTTCATCTTATTCATCAGAGGCTTCAGCAGCTTAAACCCTCCCATGCCTTTCTTTCCCCTAATTCCCTCCTTTCTTCTTCCAAGGTATTCTAACTTTTTTCTTTTTTCTTTTTTAGATTTTGAATTTGAATTTTCGATGTCCACTTTTCGACATTTGAATTTCCTTTTCAATAAATATATAACATTATGGATGTGAGTGTAGAGATTGTTTTATTTCTTCAATGACGATTAGTTTATTAGGCCTCATTTGATAACAATTTTGTTTTTGAAATGTATGGTTATTTTCTAATAAATTTCATATTATGATTTTCACATTTTTTCGAAGAAGCACTTGAATTTTTAGTCGAATTTTAAAAATAAAAAATACGTTTTTTAAAACTATTTCTTTTTAGTTTTTAAATTTGATTTGATTTTTTAAAAATATTAGTAGAAAGTAGATAATAGAGCAAAGAAACTTAGAGATGATTTATATAAAAAAAATCTTTAAAAAGTGTGAAATGTTTATTTCTATTGACTTTTTTTTTTTTTGGTGGATTAGATACTTATTATTATTATCCTCTCTAGAGTTGAAGATTTGATCTCTTCTTCTAAAATAAAAAAACGAATATTTACTTTACTACATTGATTTTTATTGATATTTCTATAGATATTTTTGTTGACATCGATATTTAAAACTTTGTTTTACCTACTTTTTTTTCTTTACAAGAAACTTGAAGACGAGGGTGAGAAAGAGAAAGATGACGAAGCTTCAGCAAGAGAGGAGATGACAACGACGGCGACGAGAAGTGTGGAAGAAGAGAAGCCACAGATTGATCTAAATGAGTTTCTACAACAGCTTGGGATTTTGAAAGAAGAACAAGAAGAAGAAAAATTAGTGATTGAATTAGAAGGAGAGGAAGGCAATAATAATAATGATAATAATAATGATGATGGAGGATGTTGTTTGGGATCATCAGAATCTAATAATTGTGATTACAGTGATGAAGTTGAAGTGCTTAGTGACAAAAGCTTTAATTGGGATTCAATTATGGAAATGAATCCCAATATTGAAGATCATCACTTTGGAAACTTTCAAGTTTATGATCATTATGTTAATTATGAAGATGATCTAACTTTTCCCAATTCCATTTGGGATTTTGAAGAAAACCATTCCACAAGAATCATACATTAAAAAAAAATGCCAACTTTATTTCATAATTTTTAAATTTGAGGATTTTTTTTTTTTTTTTGAGGAGTTGTATACCTATAGTAAAAATAGAGATGATCGATGGAATAAATGGAATAGAGGCCTTTTCGAGGAAATGAGAGTTTTTTTTTTTTTTTTTAATCTTTAATCACTTGGTTGTGGATACATGTTTTATTTTAGTTAAATTATGCTAATGTTGTCGTTAGAAAATTAATGATTTTAAACTTTTTACTAATGGAATAATTTCGTGGAAGGATTGGTAAAATAAAGAAAATTAAAAGGATATAGAAGAAAAATGTAAATTTATGTGTGAAAATAAAAATAGGAAAAATTTTCACAAATAGAAAAAATGTCAAACTATTTACATGAAATAACAAAAAAAAAAACACTGTTAGACATTGATAACTTCTATCAGCATCTATCAGTGATAGACTTCTATCATTTCTATTACTGATAGACCTTGATAGACTTCTATCAGCGTCACTATCTAAAAATTTTGTTAGTTTGTGTAAATAGTTTCTCTTATTTTTTTTTATTTTTAAAAATTTCCCAATAAATAGTTATGGGAGATACGAATATAGTCTCATGTCAACAAAAAGAGTAATCAAGTTCTACTATAAACATGACAATATCTTTGTAAATATGAGAGTTTGGTAAAATAAAAAAATAAATTTAGGTGAATTTAGAAATAAAGTTGATAATATTATGTTGTTATGAAACTTTGAAGAGGTACATTATTGTCCTAAAAATAGTAGAGATCTAAATAAACATGAAATTTGTGAGGAGAATGATAACATTGATGTGTTTTCAACTATGCAACTTGAACAGATGGAAAATAAGATATTGAAAATTTAAAGTATATTGCAAATCATAACTCTAATGATTAGACCGTCTTAATTCTAAAATTTTTCATGTTGTATAAAGATTCATGGTTATTATTATTATTATTATTTAAAAAAAAAAGCATTAAATTGAGTTAACTTAATGGTAATTGACATGATCTCATTTTTTGGAGGTTGGAGGCGTAGTCGTTGTACTTGAAGTAAAAAAAACATTTTAAAAAAACCACGGTTATTTATTTAAGGAAAAAACTTGAGTGCAATCGTGTAGCTCGACCAGCACCTAATGAATTGTGCCACGTGGCACAATTTTTTTTATTTTTATTTTTTTTAATCAGTAAAATATAGGAGAGTATGGATTAAGTGGAGTCCCTTTGCTTAAATGCCATCTAAATGAAAACTACTTGATCTATCTATTATTTAATATGTCTATTAAATAAAGAGAAAGTTTTTAAAATAGAAAAATAAGGAAACTATTTACACAAAATAGCAAAATTTTTAAATAGTTTTGATAGACGTCGATAGAAATGATAGAAGTCTATCACTGATAGATGCTGATAGAAGTCTATCAATGTTTACTTTTTTTTTTTGCTATTTTTTTTATTTGTGAAAATTTCCCTTAAATAAACTCAAGAAATAAAATTATATGTCCATTGAATATAAAATATAATTGCAAACTTAGATTATAGTTATCCTTTATGAATTAGTTTATTTTAAAATACTATTTTGATGATAGTAATTTTAATCTTTGTTTTATTAATAAATCTTAAATTTAGTTTTCAAAGTTGATTTTTATAAAAAAAAATGATTAAACAATAATAATAATTTTTATGTAATATATCATGAATCTGTTTCTAAAATTTAGAGTAGAAAAGCTAATATATAATAAAAAAGTTTTTTTAAAAAATTCACAATAAACTATTTGCAATAACTAAATTAAAGTACAAAAACTAAAATTAAACATAAACTCTAAAATTAAATAAGTCAATAAGTCACAAAGTATAGAAATGAAAATAATATTTTAACCTGACTTTATTATAAAAAATTAGTTCAAATATAATTCTCTAACTCTTATTAACTTCTTTAAATATTGGACCAAAGTTGTGACCTCTAATTATTGAATAAAAGTTAAACTAAGAGTAGTTTGTGTCGATTAAAGTTTAAAAGTTCAATCACTCCACTTCATATTAAAATATATATATATATATATATAATTAAAACTTTTAAAGATTTATTAAATACTTTTAAAAATTCGTGGATCAAATTAACACAAATCTCAAAATTGAAAAACTAAATTTGTAATCTAATATGATCAAAAGTTTGATCGAATCTCATATTTTATTAATAAATTTACGAACATATTTTATATAATAAATTTTGTACAGTATTATTTTATAATTTTATATAATTCATAACATATAATTCTATTGTTTTTAATATAATATATTTGTCAAAGTTTCTATAATATAATAGCTTTAACCATGCTGCTTTGACTACTTTATATGAAGTATGGGTTTATTTAAAAAGAAAAAGGAAATCTAAAGATAAATTGGTCATGGATTGATTTTCAAGTGACCTGGTTGATTTGTTTAAGCTGGAAGAGGCCATAAACCAGAGAAGGTTAATGATTATGAGATAACCCAAGGTTCATTTTATTTTTGCAAGTGAAATTTTCTGCTAACTATGCTATAATGAAACATCATCTATATAAATATTAGATCATCAAATTTTCTGCTGTTTTGGAGAAACTTGAAAGTTCAATAAATTCCACTTTTCAGATAACAGTTCCCCCTAGACCACAGCCTAAATGGAAAACATTACCAGAAACTTATACTATTCATTCTGATACTCAGAGGCACTAAGATACTCACCATTTTCTTCAAAATATTCGATTAATCGCTTCAAAAATGCATCGTGAGTTACTGTATCGGTGTCGCAAACCAGACAACATTGTCTTCTTGCTCGAGTCACAGCTACATTCATTCGTCTACGGTCGCTCAAGAACCCTACCTGCAATGTTTTTAAAAGAATTTGCTAGTGCAAGTCCTCAAAATTTTGAAGTCCATAAATTTTTATACAAAGATGATACCTCCTTCTTTGAATTTGATCGGACCATTGAGATGATAATAGCTTCCTTCTCTCTTCCCTGGAAGCCATCAACTGTTGAGATTTCAATGTCTTTCAGTTTGTCTTCATTGCTTCTCAACATTTTTAGTAACACAACCTGCAATTTAGAAAGGTAGTAAGGTCAAATACATGTTGCCTCCAATACCATCTCTAGACGACTGGCTCGGAAGCATATTTGATTCATTTGATCAGATTTTTCGTGTAAGTATCAGTTTTAGAACAATCCGAGTAAAAGAATCTTTCTACCTGTGCAGCATAAGGAGTTATAATTCCAATATCAGAAGGTTGAACGCCACTTTGGATCAGTCTCTTTGCATGAGCCATAGCAACCTCAGCTTCACCTTCATTTAAGGTGCTTTCTTCTTCGTCCTTCCTTTCTTCCATTTCACACCTGAAGAAGATCATTATGAACCATCATGATTAGCTACAAGCATTACATTAGTATTAACAAATTAGTCTCGGGAAACCACATTGTAATTATCTCTCTTTCCGATAATGGATACAACACATCCTTGCTTCTGGGAAAGCTTCATGCAGAGAGAGATGGAATTACTTTGTGTCTTATATCCAATGTTCAGTTAAAGTTGGTATGCAATACCCAGCTATGTCTATGAGCAGAAGGGTAGGTTCAGTTGATGATGTCTTTTTCACATCCTCAAGGTCATAAAGCGTATGTGCAGCAACACTTGAATGAGCTTTGATCTGTAATTCAGCAATTGATTCGAAGTCCATGATTTTGTTGTTTATGATCAGCCAAACAATTTTAAGTCCAACAAGTAAAAGTACAATCAATAGATCACATCCAGGTATGATACAAGTACCTTACTATCATAAAGCTCTTTTGATGACCAATCCATGATAAGTTCATGCATACGGTATTGGACGGTAAGCATAGACGTCACTTCATTTCCATACATTTCAGCCAGGCGTTCAAATAGGGTTCTTCCCAGTCCCTTCTTCTCCGCTTCAACACTTTGGATTGTTGGAGGAAGCTGAAGATGATCTCCGGCAAGAATGCATCTTGACGCCTAAAGCAACCATCATCTCTTTTAAATTGAGCTTGATACAAGTACAAACAAAATTACCATATTTGCCAACATCAACTTTGGAATCCGATAAATTCATGGAACTTCTAGAAAGCATTCTCCACATTTTCCTTTTTCTAGGGAAACAGTTTTTTTTATTAAAAAAAATAATAAAAATAAAAAAAGACTCTGCATTTCAAATAAGAATGTCTTCTTTGAACATAAAATTTTGGTTTTCAAGTCGATGTCTCTAAGATAATCGATCACTACCCAAACAACAAATCAGGTATTTGTTTCATTCATATATCTAAGAACATCAGAACTTAAGTGAAAAGTTATAAATGTATGAAAGGGAGATGTCAAGGTAGCAAGCAATAACATGAAAAGAATACACTAGTACATCCACAGTTGAGAAACAATCTGTCTCAACTGCATTAGACAGTCGTCAATATGCATACTTCAATGATGCATTATTAATCATTACCTTTAACAAAGCTATCCAGCATGCAATTTCAAGTGCTTGGGCAGCTTCATCAATTATTACCAAATCAAATGAAATATTATTCAGTTTGCGAGAAAATGCCCCTGTCAAAGTTGTTAGAACAACATCTGAATTTTTTATTACATCTGTTACAGCTAACTGCTGCCTATTCCGCTCCTCCTTTGACAGTGTTCTAAGCTCCTTCTGGATATCTCTCCGTGTGTTTCGGTCCTTGGCCTTCAGGAGCTTCCCATTCAATGCCTGAAATAGTTGCTCAGAAGAAGCTCAAGGAAAATTAATTTTTTAGAACAACAGGGAAAATTATTTCATCGAACCAAAGCACTAGCACTAAAAAAGGACTTGCTTAGCAAGAAACTCACTCAAGAAAAAGACCTCTAAAGTGACAGAATACAAAAAAGAAACAAGGCAAAGTAATACACCCTCACTCAAGCAAAGCATTTCTCCATTTTCAAAATAGAACATAAATTTTTTTAATAAATGAGCTACTGGTCGCAAAAACAAGCTGTCTGAACAGATAAAGATCACCGGATTTAACCAAAACCGTGTAATAAAATGGCTCCCCTCACTTCAAAACACCCAAAGACCTAGAGAACAAAAATTGAGACACTCAGAGAGATTTCTAGGCCTTCTTCATACACCAGTTAACTCCTATTCTTGTAAAAGAGTTTGAGTGCTCGAGTGTCCATCTTTCTTCTCAACATCTTGTATGTGCTAAAAGTTATGAGACGAGAGATATCAATCCATTAAGTTCTCTTAAGAGGCTATGAATTTGAGTTTGTAAAATAATCTTTCTGGAAGAGAATAAAGGCTTTTGAAAACCCGTTGGTTTCCCTAAACTTGACTTGAAGTAGAACTGAGCAACTTCTTTGCAGGAAGAAGAAAGCACAAATTATAGGGCTCAGTACAAAGCATACATTAAGTTGCAGTTCACTTCAAAAGTTGATGCATAAGAACTGCAGTGGCATTGTGCTCATGATAGGTGTAGCAATCTTGAGTTTTTGTGAGTTCAGAATCTTCCTAGAAAGGTTTCCACATTAAAAATTGGCTGTCAACTGCCAATCTATCCCTTCCTTTGTGTTACTTATTTGATACTTTCATTAAAGGGTTAAAATCTGAAAATAACTAGAGTCAAAGTAGTCAAACAACCCATTCCTCCCCCCAAAACTCTATAGGCTGTGAATTATCGATAGTCCATCACATTACAGGCTTCTGCTACCATAGGTTGGGCCTAATTTGCAAAAGAATGAAATAACTTATAATCTAAGATCCAGCAGAGTTGTATTGTAAGATAGGATGAGCAACTGATAGTTTATATACCAACAAGTCAGGAAAAGAATTTTGCAAATGAAGGAACTGGAGTAAAGCCTAAACAATATGTTTGACTTCAAATACATACCAGAGAAGGTTGTCCTTAACTCCTAGATGTTAGAAGGGGGAACAGGAAAACTAATATCATGATACAATTTCACATACAACATTTGACAAATAAGAAACAAGACTCTGAAGTGTGGCATTGTCAAAGTTTTACCTTCATCTCTTTCCGGATGTCATTTGCAAGAGAACTATTATCCCCACGCAAGACCTAATATCGAAGAAATTCGTGAGAAGAAATTTTTACTTCGCAATGGGCCAGAAATTACATCAGCCAGAAACTAGAAACTTAATGGGGTCAATCAAGGAATGGCTCAAGTCTTAGTCAAATACCAAACAATGTCATTTTCTGTTAATTTCCAGGATAGATTAGTTCCTAAAATCAAAAGTTCTCAGAGATGTCTTCATATGTTCATTGGAGTGGATTCATTATGCAACATGCTTGATGCTGACATGATGAAGTAGAGAAAAAATAATGTGCAAAACAAAATTATCTTCAATTTTTTGGTTTATTGCACGGGGAGGTGGGAAAATTTTTAAATTAGTTCTTACTGCTAAATAGGTGATTATGTATACCTGGGCATCTAGAGCACTCTCCAACACTTGAGGAAGTAAACGAGCAGGATGTCCCACTCTCACCAACTTTACTCTAATCATAAGCATGTTAAGATAGTGATCATATGTATCATCTATTTACTACCCACTTTGGGGATGAAAAAAGAACAGAGGAAATAATGCAAATAATAACACCAGGGCAGGGAAAATAACCACAAATCATGATTGGCATTAGCAGTCTATCCAAGATTCTTCAACTAGCCACGTGCCATGTGGTTATGTCAAACATCACATTCCAATCAAAAGATATACTAATAGTTGTTCCTACAACTGTTTGTTGTTTACTTTCGCTCATGCATACAAACATAGACATACATATACACACACAAACATATATGTATGCAGTGTACATGCATGTGCATACATTTACATACACACATATATAAATATTATATAAGGTTATGTGCAATATTTGTGAAACCAATCACAATAATATTCAGCATGATAGTGGACTAAAGTTTAGCATACCGGTCAACCATGAATCGGAAAGAAAAACTTCAAAAGGAGAAGATGATAAATGCTTTATACATTGGTATTTCATGTTAGTTGTTCAAGACTTTTCGAGATGATTTATACATTGGTATTGGTATTTCGTGTTATTTGCTAATCAGAGGAGGGAAAATACCACAGATAAACTGCTAGGCTAGACTCTTTTCCCCTGTGAGAGGAAAGTTTTTTTTACAAACCATACTTTTGCCCATTCCTTGGAGTGCGAGTATAAGGAAGTTGCTCAACTAAAGGATTTTCTCCAACGGTTATTAGGGGAGTGGGAGGTACAGTGTGCCATACATTTTAATGATTTAATTTGAGCCCTAATTTTTAAAAATGTGAAAGAATTTTTTTTTTTTTTTATTACTGATCATTGGAGCCTGGAGGTGTGTTTTTATTTAGTTCTTTCGGTTGTGTTGACTTTTAAGCCTATTTAGGCTAGTCTTTTCCAAGTGTTTTGTATATCATTTAATGCTGGAAGTTTTGTCCTTTGATGGCCTTATTTTAGCAATTCCTCTTTACTTACATTCTTTTAAAAGAAATGAAGCCTTTTATTGATATATGAAAAGTTACAAACATAGTAAAAAAAAATTGTTACTTAAACTTTGCTTAATAAGTAATATCTGATATAAACAATAGATGCAATTAGACTCTGAGTTTTCAAGAATAGGTGCAATTAGGCTCCAAAGTTTTAAAATGACCATTTTAGTCCCAAGTTATAAAAAATTGGTATAAAAAGTTCTATTTCCCATTTACTACCATTTTCTTTTATTATTCTAATTCTTACTTGACATTTTTAATTTTATCTTTTCAAAAAAAAAAAACAAAAATTCTCTCTCATCTCTCACCCTTTCCTGTCTCCTCTCTCTTCTCCCTCCACCTTCCCCCTTCATCTTCATCTTCTCTCCCCCTTCTCTTCTCCGCCACTCTTCCAATGGGTAAGATCTATACTATGTCAATCAACTACAAAATTCAAACTAGGCGATGGACTTAACAATTTAATTTCTCGACCATAACATTATCATGCACCAGTAAATTTTCTTCACCAAATTAATTATAAACTCATCATCCTACTATGAACAAAACGGTGTTTCAAAAGCTCACTCACAACCCAACGTTCTTCTGGGTCTCTGACAAACACTGCCACAAAAAGTCCTTGCCCTGCTCCTAACATATGAACCTCGGAATCTCCAAAAAATCATCGTCAGACCCAATTCTGTAAATGGCAGCCACCAGTTCCAACACATTTGACCATGAAGAGGGAAGGTGGAGGGAGAAGAGAGAGGAAGGGGTGGGAGATGAGAGAGATTTTTTTTAAAAAAATTTAAAAATGTCAAGTAAGAATTATAATAATAAAAGAAAATGGTACTAAATGAGAAATACAAGGTTATGGACTTTTTAAACCTATTTTTTAAAACTTGGGGACTAAAATGGTCATTACGACCTTACTTGAATAGGATCTGTTCTATAGGTTGTACAACTGTGTCCTTGAATTCTAAAGGGGACCAAAATGACCATTTTAAAATATTAGGGACTAATTGCACTTATTCCTGAAAACTCAGGAATTAAAAAGGTAATTTTTCCAAGAAATAAAATTGATACAAAGTTTAATATGATGATAAAATATTTGCTTACTGTTCATACATTCAGCATTTATCATATTTCAAGACATGTCAATTCTTGTTAAAAAGAAAAATCGTATGATATTGAATCAGATGCAAGAAAATGATTGGAAAGCTTTTTTTTATAAGTTAATGCGGATTCTATCTTCATCATTCCTTCCATCCCTTTAAAAAGTTTCATTTCCTCAGCAAAAATAAATAAAATGTCAGTTGTAGGAAACTTGTGCATAAATGTCCATTCTTGGCTAAATAATCTTTAAATGATGGAAAGAAGTCTTTTTCTCGGGAATTACAGTTTTCATTTGACCCAGTAACTCAAGAAAAATGCAGCATTTGGTTACCTGTGAGGAACAAGTCTCTCAACAATGTTGTCGACAGCAATATTAGAAGCAGCACATGCTAAAATTTTTGATCCACGCTTTACTTCTTGTAAGATAATTTCCACCACTGTCGTGGTTTTTCCAGTTCCTGGTGGACCATGCAGCAGAAATACATTTTTTGCTGATAGGGCTTTCGAGATGGCATCTTTCTTTGAAGAAAGGAGAACAAAAACAGTAGAGGTGCTTAAATGAGTAAACTATGTAAAACTGTAAGCATAAACAGAAAGAAAGTAAAAGATCAACACTTCATAATCTGAACCAGGCTTATGTCAAGAAGAAAGAATATAAGTTTCCCAGGATGTCAAAAGCATATACTCAAGAACCTTTACCTAGACTCTACCTTTCTTCTTTAAATAAGAAAATTGCACATTAAGAATAACGATGTACAAAAGGGAAGGACAAATTGAATATCAATCCCAACTCCCAAGCCAGGGTGGAGGAAATTATGAATGATGTTCCCTAATTGGTCAAAACAAAAAGCGTCGTAGTTTTGGTAAGATCTCATGCAAAAGGCCCTAACCATTAGCAACAATTCTCCTTCCCAATGATCTCCCACTTTCCCTTTGTAATTTTATGCTGATTGAGGTACATTTTTGTAAACTCCTCAAGGAAGAAAATAGACTTCAAACATAAATTGTCATCATACCCAACAGAAAGTATCTCCTCATGAGTGAAAATAATAGTAGTAATATTAATATAGTCATAAGGTAAAAAAGCTTAATATTAATTTGAACTCTCCAATAGGGAGACCTCAGCCAAAGTCAAAAGGTTATTTTTCTAGGAGCCAAAGCGTAAATGCATGTATAACCACAGACTACCCACTTGAAGAAAAAGAAACTTGAAAGCAACCAATAATCTATGAAGAAAATGTAAATATGTAAGGAAAGGTAAATTATCAGCTCATTAACCTGAGAGTGATCAAGATTGGAGTTGAAGGGTTTGAATTTAACATCAGTTTTGGACATTGATGGTTGCCTCTCTCCAAATAGTACAGGAATAAGATCAGCAGCCGGTCCTCTATGTACCCCTTTGCTCAATTGTATCAGGGCATCCTTCATCCTACGATATGTCACCTGCAAAAGAAGTAAATATCAGATTTGCTTATACAGTGGGTAATCGATTAAGTATTATAGGACTTCCTAGGTTCATCAATTGATGGGATGGAAAAAGGTAAATTACAAATGAGAAAATATTTCTTCCTTAGACATGTAAATACAAAAAATAATAATAATAATAATAAATAAAAGCAATAAAGTAGTAAAAGCTTCGTTCAGTCAAACCTCATTCGCCACTTTCTCCAGCCGTAGAGGACTGGCTAAACCCTCTTCTGGGATGTCATCAAAAGCAACAGTAATCGATGAGTCCTGTAAATATTAGCACTAAATTAACAGTAGCGGCAGTGAAAAGGAGAATCCCCCATGTCAAACCAATCACACAAAAAATGATAATCCTATTATTTGAAGTGGAACTTACCTTCAACCGATAAACTACTCCTTGCCCAAGAGAAGGAGAACCTAAATCAGCTTTGTTGGGTTTCAAAACCACCACATCATGTGTGCTAAACTGCAACAAGAGTAACATATGCCACCTATTAAGGGAGGGAGTAGGGGGAATATAGTTACATGAACAAAAATGGCAGTCGACTGTAATTGAGGGGACACTAAGATAATTCTCTTCCTCTGGTGCAAAACTATATATAACATGAAACTATGCAAAATCATTTCCTCTCATTTCCTCTCATTTCATATTATTTATTTACTATCTAAACCGCATAAATCAAACTAATATCATAGTCCACAGGTGAATCGGGGTATTAAAATAGAACAAAAGTTGGATCTAGCAGTAATTTAATACTTCTCAAAACTTGAGTTCCATGAGTAGTTGAAAGGAACTGTCTACTTCTTCTCACCTTGTGGGGAGGAAGAACGTCTCCCTTGTTTGATTGAAACTCAAGAAGAGTTTTTCCCATGAGCCCACTCTAACAACAAAACCCAAGGCAGAAGAAACGTAAGAAGACCCAAATATTAAAGAAAAATAATCACATTGAGTTGCATTTTGGTTTCCAACAAAATCAACATATGAAGTTAAAAACTACCGAAGCATCTATACACTTCAAGTTGAGAATAGTAGAACCCTTTTTCTGGGCAGTCTCCAAGTTCCTGGATGCACCTGAGATGATAGAGGCAGAGATTTCTGCATCCTGCAATATCAGATTCTTCATTTTAGTAAAGCTAGAAAAATTACATCACCCAATTCATCAATCGCAAAATACTCCCAAGCAAAAGTTCGTTACTGACAGAAGATTAAAAACAAACATTATTGTTAACGTAGACATTGATTGCTAAAGAAGTCACACAAACAATCTTCAACTCGACATTCATTTGACACTCAAATTTCACTCCAAGAAGAAAAATAACTTAAAAAAAAAATGGACCTTTTCCATGTCTAAAAGTGGGGCTGTGATGGAAACGAATTGCTCCAGAGTGATAGGAGCTGATTTCTTCTTGGTTTTGCTTCCCTCCATCGTCGTTGTTGCCGCTGTGCTGATCGTTGCAGAGAAAAGGGAGCGATTGAATCAGCAATAAAATCCTGAAATTTATGTTTAAATTTCAATTTAGTTATATAAAAAATGCTTTTTTTTCTTTTTCTTTTTCTTTTTTACACACTAAGACTGTGGTAATTTCAACATTTTTTAAAAAGAAAATAAAATAATAAAATAAGAACTATGGTGTTTGAACCTCTACAAGGTTTAATCGTTTAAAATGTCAATTTTGAATTGAATGGATGTTTTTTAGAAAAATTATAAAAACAAAAATTGAAATAAGTTATTTATATTAATAAATGAATATTTTGTGTTTTTTAAACGAGTTAAAATGTTTATAATTTATATTATACTTACATAATTATTAATTATATTACATTAGTGGTATTTTAATATTTCTTTTTCATGTTTCATCAATTTTTATCAAATATCGATTTATCCCTTATATTAATGTGGAGTATGTGGAAATGCAGAAATATCGATTAAAATATCGGCATATCGACTAAAAATTAATACCATGTTTGAATATGTGTCAATTACTGTTTAGCTAAAAAAAAGTATTTTTAATACATGAATTTTTAATTTTATTTTGTTTTGGTTTTGAAACTTTACTGGTGCGTTTGATTTAACTTTTCAAGTATATAATTTTGAAAATAAGTCATTTTAGAAAAAATTAGAGTTTTTGGCAACCATTCAAAATAGATTTTAAAACACTTTCAAAGTGTAATTTAAACAATTTTTATCAAAAGAATTTAAATAATAATGACTTTTAAAAAATATATTTTTCTCTCCCGTGGATCCAAATGGACCTGTATAATAACTAAAAAAAGAATGAAAGAAAAAAGATAATTTTTTAGGCTCTATTTGATAACCATTTGGTTTTTAGTTTTTAAAAATTTGTTTTTAGTTTTTGGTTTTTTAAAAACAAAAATCATACATGTTTGATAATTGCTTTTGGTTTTCTATATTTTAAAAAAAATAAAAATCAAAAACATCTTCGGAAAATTGTTGTATATAGAAAAAAAAAACAAAATTAATTACACATATAGAAAAAAGCCCAGTCCATGCTTTTCTATTTTCCACTATTTTTTTTTCTATATGTGTAATTAGTTTTGGTTTTTTTCTATTTTTGAAAAGATCCCAACATCTTTTATAATTATGTTTTAATATTTTTTAATAAAATAAAATCAAACTATTTTTACAATTATTTTCCATCCAATATTATAATTATAAAATTATATCTTTGTTTTAATTTTTTTTTATATATAATAGGTAGGGTAGGGGATTTGAGATAACTTTTTTAAATGAAAAATGAGAATTGTTGTGTATAACAAACAAATATATATATATTCACCATTATTTACGATTCAGTTTCATATAAAAAGTGAAAAATGTTATAAAAAAAATGAATAATAAATAAAACTGGAAATATTATCTTCAAGTTAAAATGAATCAGAAAGCTTGATGTAATAATCAAGTATAAAACAAAAAATAATTTTTGAGATTATTTTATAGAGAAATTATTTTAAATGGCAAAACTTTAGAAAATATTTACAAATATAGCAAAATAACACAATATTTTGATGGCCAGTAACATTTTGTTGTATTTGTAAACTTTTAGTTCACTGTATTTGAAAACAACCCTATTTTATATTTACTCTTCATTTATCATAATGATTTTAACCTTTTTTTTTCTATGAAATCAAAAATGAAAAAATTGCAGGAGCTGGGGCTCAAACCTGGGCAAAAGAGTATGGACATTCCCATTCTTCTTTCTTTAAAGCACCAATTTATTTTAAAAGATAACGTTTCTTAAAAAAAAAATAATAATAATAATAATTTGTTTTAAAAAATTACTTTGAAATTTCTTAACATTTTCAAATATGTTTTTTTAAAAAAATAAATGAATAAACAACAAACATACCCATTTTTTGAAAAATAGAAAACTCAAAACTAAAAACTCAAAACCAATTGGTTATCAAGCAACCCCTTAATTTTCATAGTTTATATTTTTAAAAGAAAGAAAAAAAAGTTTGCATGGTCATTTTGTTGTTTAATTGTTTAAGAGTTCTAATTATTAACTTTCACTCTTAGTGATTCTTAGACAAATAATTCAAACATATTTAAGAGAGTGAACTTATTTGATATAATGTAGCTGATGGTTTTACATTATTGAATTAAGACAAGAAAAACTATAAATTATAATATCATCCATACCGAAGTTTATAGAGTCTTGACAATGTGATGAACATATGGAATAATTTGACGATCACATCTCTTTTTTTATTACAATAAAAGCAGAAATGAATATTTGAACTTTCGATCTTATGGGAAGTAATAAATACTTTGATAGTTGAGTTACTCATGTTATATGTTTATTCACATTCAAATATCAATCAAATCTCACAACCCAAAAAAGAACAAAAAGAGGACGAAAAAAAATGCTTGATTACTAGCAATAAAAAGCATATTCCGAAATTATAGGGAGTCTTTTAAGCAAGTAGTTTCGAGGGAGATTGAAGCAAAACAAAATAGCTATTAAACAATATCTTTAGTTTACTAGAGACGTCGTCATCGTTTTTTAGCTCGGCGAGATATCCGGGCACCCACCTAGCACCCGCGAAACACACGCACAAAAAGGGGCTTTGTAAGAAGTCATTTACCAATTAACACATCACAGTGGTATCTAATCTAAACAAGCTGCTATCAGGGGGTTATGAGCAAGAACTTCTATTGCATTTCTTGACCATTCTTACTAAAAATATATATATATAACAAAGCTTCTACAAAAAAACATAATGAATATACTTTGGGTGGGGATGTGAATGATGGAACAAAATCATATTATTCTCTCTGGTTCACATTTGATTAAAAAATTAATCATAAATTTGAGAAAAGATTTGAGCTTCTGGGCAGTATCAAAGACGATGATGCAATCTACTCGAGTTACTGTGCACAGTCGTCTTCTAGATCGGGGACGCCTGGAAGCAAAAAAATAAGCTGCCATCTCGCCATCTTCTTTAATGCCATGATGAATGCAGCAAAAGATTTGAGTATTGAAAATATGTAAGACTAGCTGTTCAATTGTTTTTTATTAGACATTCCTGCGGTAACCCGGATTCTTTTTTCGACTGAACACGTCGCCTCCAAGGATCATTATGCAACTTGTAGTGTAGAACCTACTCCAGACAACAACAATTACAAGCCAAATAATGTCAACTACAGGTTTCCAGACACTTGCATTGTATGATTACATACTTTCAAAAAATAATCATGAAGATGGAAGCTCTATGATAATCAACTAGAAGTCTAGAAAATCTAAGATCAAGAAATAAGCTCATATGAGTTGCAAAAGATAAGGTATATACAAATTATATAGTCTAGAATAGTAAATAAAAATTTTCACATCAGCCACAAACAGGATAATAGATAAGACATATGAGCAATCGCATAGGATATTAGTGACTTAAATATCCAACAGAGTCATAATTATAATCTTCTGGTAGTTATAGCTCAAAGTCCCTCTTACTCTTTTTCACATGTTTTGTACCATTAAGCTAACTCAAGAGTGGTTGGCAACTATATAACTAGAAATCCATAGATACAGTTTAAGTCCTTATATAATATTATTTTTCATCTTTTTTCTTTCATTGGTTCTTCATAGAAGAAAGTTTTAGCATCGAGTTTAATCAGAAGAGATCGGTCGGAAAGAAGGGGTGAGATCTTTCTTTTTCTCTATTAAACTCATTTCCTTAGGTTACTGAGAGAAAGCTACCAAGAAAGTCTCCGGGAGGGGGTGTGACAGTTATGTCCTATGAGTTACAGAAACCTCAAACGAAAGAGGAAGTTTAGAAGAAATCTTCCTAATGTAAGTCCTGAAGAGGAGGGGTTATATATAGTTTAATATAAGATCATTTTTTCTATATATACATATATTATGATAGATAGATAGATAGTTCAAGGAATATAAGCCCATGCCTAAAAAAAAAGGAATATAAGCCCAATTTTACAGATTTTCGACTCTGCTCCTTCATGTGGACACCAGATAGAGGTGTGCACGTACTCTTTTAGCCAGCGACTCGTTATATATAGGTGTCCATTTTAACTTTACGTAAGCAGGCGCCCAGGCTTTTCTAGTTATTCAATGGGCCTCTCTCAGAGTTCTTCTGAGTTTGAATTGTTTTCAAGTTCCTCTGTTTTCGATTATCTAATAAATCACTTCATGAAAGTATACTGTTTTTTCATTCATTTCAAAACTTTGACTATCTCTTCCCTTTATTCAGACAAAATACAAAACACACGGCCTGAAACCACAGGGAAGACACCGAACTTCAAAGTTTTAATTACTAAAGCTTTCATCATTTATCAGAAGGCAAATAAGAATTACCTGTAAAATTGTAGCAACAGCATCATCATCAATTAATTGAGAATATTCATCTGCCCAATCCTCCTGAAGGCCGTAAATGGCTTTCTGTCTCTGAGCTTCCAGCATTACAGCTTCACGATACATGAATCTCTGCCAGATTTTCCGCACATTTGACAGTTTGAATTCAATTTCCGATTCGTTAAATCCCTATAAAACCAAGATCCATAAGCAAAATGATCTGGCATTTCTTCGGTGTAAGTTACAACTTCATTCACAAGTTAAATTAAGAATAACTTTACCCTAAGAATGTTAATCAAATTTGGAATATCATCTTCTCCTATTCGAACAGCAAAACTTTCATAGTTGAGCACATTTTCATATGGAAGGAAAATTCCATCCTGCAAAGTAGAGAAGGGAAAGAGTCATACAAACATGGTTGTACACATTTGAAGGGAAGAAAGAGAATTGATGAAATATAATAAAGAAAAACAAGCAAGGTCAAACATATGCTGAATTAAAATATAACTTCAAAGTGGCAGATAAAAGGACCTACATTTCCATGTAATAGTTTCAAAGAATTTGACCAGACAATATACTTTAGCAGTTTATAAAGATGGAAAACATTCAAGTCAAACATAGACATATATGATATACCATATAAATGTTTGTACATGAGACCACAAGCCACATTTAGACCTCAATGCCTGATTCCGGCCCAGTTTCTAGCATATTAGTTATTTTGGTATAAGCTAAAAAGACTTGGAATGAATGATAATCATTATAACATTGAAGGACTAAATAGACCCTAATGCCTGATTCCGCATCAGAAGAAATATTAGGGGCAGTTTACCTGAATGATGACAGGAATGCATCCTTGCAAAATACTATCTTCCATACGCCCACTCCAACCATCACCAGGCATCACACCACAGAAAACAGAACTAGCTAAATCTTCAAGATAATTTTCAGAACGTAATGGGGTAACAATAACATCTTCAGCATGTTGTTTCCCAAGCTTTCCTTCCTTGTTCGGGCTCGATCCGAATTCTTCTGCTACTTTTTGTCTAATACCCATACTATACCTGAATACAACCAAGCTTTCCTTAGGTCATTTGGGAGATTTTGAAAATATCCAATTCTTGACAGCTCAATCCCTAAAGAACTTTTAACAGTGAGTTGCAACTTGCAACGTTGTCCTTTTTTATGTAAAAGCAGAAAAGGGTTAACTAACTTCCATTTTTTTTTCCCTTTTTTGTAGTCCTTCAAATATCACAATTTTAAAGAAAATATTTCTGTTGGGACACAGTAGGAAAATTCTCCCCATATTTCAAAGGAATCAATCCAATATTGGAAATTAATATTATATATCTTACGTGGACTCTGGTCTTCCCTTTTCATAAGCAGGTCCAAGATTTCCGTTGAAGAAGAAGAAGGTCTTCCGCTCTTCACGTGGTCTGCAGATTATTGAATAAAGAATTTAAACTAACTCAACTTTTTTACTCAAGCAAAAAATCTAGAGAAAAGACTTAGGAGAGACGTTTAGAAGAATCAATGAACTGTACCTAGCCCAAAGTTTTTTGCTCAATCTACTCCCATCAGGACGTTTCCATGCTGGAACCACGAGATCTTTCTCAGGGTCAAAGCAAGGATGATTTCCTCTTCTGCTCGAAGGTATTTTATCCCAATTGTCCCCCCAATAAGCTGTGGTTGAATGGTTATGCTTAGAGTTTGTGTTACCCCAGTGAACCAACATCATGCTGTTCCATATCTCCTTGGGGGCATAGCAAGCACCTTCATCCCATGAAAAGAACTGTTTTCAGACATAAAGTTGGTACATTAGTAAAATACACATGCTTACCCATTAGAAGAGAAGTTCTATATGCACACATTCGACAATTTCCTCCCCCCCCCCCCCCCCCCCCCCCAAAAAAAAAAAACACACACACACCAAACACGTACCCATATATGATCTCGTCCAGATGTACGATTCCAGTAAGGATACTGCTCAACAATGTGATCATGTGCCTTCATGTACAAATCCAGTGTTAGAAAGCTCCTCAAGCCCATGTAGTCCTGAAAAATTAATGCACTTTGGGCATCAAACTACTTTCCTCAACTCAATGACTGTATTTTCTGTATTATCCAGAACAATATTTATGTGTCTGTTGCATTTCATTTTTCCACATAAACAGGGCTTGTGAAGAAATATGATGGGTCAGAACCTCTCGGCTCTTATCAAAGCTAGATGAGGAACAAACAGCAAATAGAATTATAAATCTTATTTAATAAGAGAGAAAAAATTGACTTGTCATAATCTTTAAGATTGAAAACTGAAGTCAAAATAAGAAACCATGTTTAGATGAATATATAAACAATTGTGACAAAATACCAGCATAAAGTAGTAAGATCAGATAACACATACAGAGTATTTATTTACTGGTCAATATCCTTCTTGTAACAAACGTGTAAGGTTCACTTATATTATGCTTTTAAAAGAAAAATAAACAATAATGATGTAAGACTTCATCCAGGTAGGTCGCATTAATGAACCTTAAGTTGGATATGGTGGATAATGATACCAAACGTATTTCTCATTTCTTGATTGTAAAGAACTGACATTTCTGTAACAACTCTATCATTCTCACTCGTATATATACACTAACCATTCGAGGTAGCCCCAAACAGGTATTCTATTTCATCACCATCATTAACAAATTAAATATTTACTGTTTCATGGTTTTAGAGGAAAAGGACCCAAGAACAATGGCAGATAGTAGGACCTAAATTTCCATGTATAGTTTCAGAGGGTTTGACCCGACAATATACTTCACTCTTCAGCAGTTTATTCGGGTTATACATAGACATATACCAAATAGTGATATGCTAAACAAATCTGCAATAGATAGTCGTACATGCCTACCTTCAAACTCAAGTGAGGAGCATCATCGGCCCGAGTTATGATGCATGAATCAAGAACTGGTACAAAGAAAAAATCTGCTTCTTCACCATTCAACGTTCGATGTGGACTAGCTAAGATGCTTTCATAGAAAGCCATCTACAAGGAGATAAGCACAAAATCTTTGTTATAATGTATCCTAAAGGATGCCTAGGTTGGGCTATGTTCAAGTATTAAATAACCCATAAATTCAAAAGTTCAAGTAAAAGACGTGAGACCTAACAAGTGAATTATCAATATTGAATGGAGAAAAAATGATGTTGCAAAGGTTTGAACACAAAAGCAGTAGCTCTGACAACAATATTGACTCACCACTTGACCCAGAACTTCTTACTTAAGAATTCATACCTCGGCGCCATACAAATCCTCCGTCCACATTGTTGCATTCCTGTGATCGTAGATTCTGTTAACACACTCAAACTTCCAGTGACGCCCCTGCAATACCAATCAATGCTTTGTATGAAGTTTACTTAAGGAATATAACAAAAATGGAAATTTTATCTCATCCAGACCTGAAGTAGTTGGCTGTTGAAACCTGGGGGCAAATCATAAATATATATCAAGGGCCTTCTTTTATTCACCGTAGGTTTAAGATTAAAACTTTTTTCAGTAATATGCAAACGATCAGGTACATCAATTCGAGCCGGTAGTAGCCATTGAGGCCATTCCCTCACAGATGTTTGAACAGATGGAATGCTGCAATCAACTCCATACCAGCCCTCGTTACACTGCAATACATGCCAGATTTAGCTTCGTCATGAGAAGTGATAGATTATCCACAAATAATAGTGGTGTTAATAATACTAATGGACTTCCCTCTAGAAAATTAGGAGGAATTTGTTATAATTCCTCTTCAACCCCAAGATGTTCATAAGTATTCATCAAAATCATCTATTAAGTTTCCATGTATGGATTTCTACATCCACATATGCATCACGCTACAACTATTTTCTCCAAGATGGATGGATATAAGAACGGGCTCACATGGAATGGCAATTCAATCGTTTTCAACAATAAACATAGAATTTATCCGTGGCTTGTAACAACATTTGGATTAACTAATGTCCTAAGCACGTTCATGTGAGTTACGAATCAAGTATGTCCTTGGAACAAAGTAGAATAGTCATATTTGATAGAGATAATTAAACTCAAAGGATTTGGAGCTAAATGGAGGAGTTGGATAGTCCTATCTAAACTTATAGTCAATGAGAATTGTAAGTACCTTGGAACAAAGTAGAATAGACCTATTTGATAGAGATCATTCTCAAAGAGTTTGGAACTAAATGGAGGAGTTGGGTAGTCCTATCTAAACTTAGAGTTCAATTTCCATTAATCCAAAGCAAGTGGCTGGGTACTCTAAAATTAGATGCAATCTGTCCAAATACTTTTCCTAAATGTTCTTGAAACTTTACATTTATCCAAATTCCTAGAGTTTCATATATTATTTTATGTGTTTCTCCCAATTTCCTCATCTATCATAGAAATAGCAAAAAAAATAGATAATAAAGAGGAAGATGTTGAACCCACCCCAAAAAAAAAATAATAATAATAATAATTTAAAAAAAAACATTAAACATGAATAACAAAGTACAAATTAATACATAAGAAATTACCTGACAAAACCCCCCCATACAATGCCCATGTCCAGAGCATTGATTGATACAGGTGCAAGATACAGGTATTTCACAGAACCGCCCGAGTGAACAGTCAAATTTGCAGTCACATTCTTCTTTAAATTGCACCTTTGAAGCATATGCTTCAGCTGGGTCTACATTGCACCATCCTGATTTGCTTCCATTCGTGGTGAAAATATTGTCCAAATCAGCTTTTGTCCAATCAGTAATTTTCGGAGCATTTGGTTCAGAGGATGGCCTAAAGCAGACACCACAACATCATCAAATCAAGGAAAAAATATTCATATAAGATAAGATACATTTCAGCTCAAGAATATGGATTATTGTTACCTCATTTGAAAACCACACGCCTCAGCTACTGGACGATTTGGATATTTTGTGCCTTCCCCACAAAAACACATCGCTCTTGTTGTGTCACAATAAGCAGGGCAAATTGAGACAACCCAGGGCCCATATGGTTCCCCTTCTGAACCAGGATGGTTGCATTCTAAATTCACTTTCTCAGAGCATCCTTCACCTATTGCAACAGCAGTTTGTGCACAAACGAAGATAATAAGTCAAATTACTGATGGAAATTCAATCAAAAGACTCAGTTCAATCAAACCTGAGCCCAAACCATAGTCTTCTTCTTCTTTTTGTTTGTTAAAAGAATAGATTAAATACATCTTGTGACACTTAATGTCAATCTTCTGAAACTGTGCATAAGAAGGAAAGCCTCAAACAGATTTTGACTATCACTCTTGCAGGTTCTCAAGAAAAATGATGAATATCCATGAAATAGAGAAACGGAAGATGTTAAACTAACCACTGAATCCATGAAAGCACCGACATTGTCCAAATTCATAATTACAAACACCTTGCCCACTACAGTCATTTTTGCAACCACTGCCACCAACTAACTGCCAGAAGAGATTTAGTTAGTTATAAAGAGATCAATGTCACACAGCTGACAGCAGAAGTCAAACTGATGACTTTCCATAAAAATCCCTAAAGAAACTTAATTATACAGAAAGCGAGTAGTTACCATTTGATATTATTTGAAACCTAGTTTAAGAGAAAAATGAAGAAGTTTGGGTCTACACTTATTGCCTACCATCCGCGATTGAAAAGAATATCAAATCAAACAATGACACAAAAAGCATGTTAAATAAAACCAACTCTTACTCAAGCTAGAGGATGAATTATAGAGATAACCTTTCTCAATTTCTCACTACCTCAACAATCTGAAGTTCCTTAGTATTGGCATTACAACCAGAAAGCCACCGCCCGATATGAGACTTCCAGGGTGCACCATGATAAACAACTGCATGGTGAGAATCTGGAGGAAACTTATAATTCAAATCAATGGCTGGACCTGGATCTTCTTTGGCATGGTTGTTATAGGCTTCAGTAGACAAGTTAAAAGCAAAACCAGAGTTTGGAAATCGCCTTAAGTTATCCAAAGAAGGCACCAAAGGAAAGAAGAACAAATGAACCACAGTAACCAATCCAATTATAGAAGCAATTGATGCCCCAAGAGACCATGAGCAATTCCATTTCTGAGCAAAAGCCATGATCTCAGTCTCCTCCTAACAGTGTCTGTACAATTAACATGAAATCAAAACAACCTTTCCACCCTGAATCAAGTTCCCAAGAACCTAAAAGAAAAGAACAACCAGCAAAACATGGATTAAACCCCTATTCCAAATTCCAAAACCAATAACTTCAAAGTGCAGCTGTAGGCATTATATATCCGTCTACCCCCAAAAAAAAACATCAAAATCTAATTTCTACCATGAAAGAAACCTTATACAAGCCATAAAAATCAAGACCCAAAAAATGAAATACAAGAACAAAATCAATCCCCAAATATTTTCACTACTCCATATACCAATTCTTCACAATTACCAGTGTGAGTTGACCAGAATATACCATTGATTTCAGAATTCGAAAATGGAAGAGTGTAGGAAAAAAGGAGAAGTACCCGAAGCAGAGGGTCGGAAGTAGAAGACGCCAATTAGAAAAATTCAACGACAGATCGAGATTTCGTTTGTGACAGACATGCAATTAAAAAATATCGTGCGATTCTGGGCTTTTGCTGGCAAACCCAGATACAAAAAACTCAGACATTGTATAAAGAATGAACAAATGAATAGAAAAATAATTGACACGCAAAGAAGAAACCGCCAAAGGGTGGCCCTGAAGACGAACGTTTGAATAGCATTAAAGACACTGACGGTAAAAATTAAAATACTGTTCTTGCAGATTTGTTTTTTATTTTTTAAACTAAAAAAAAAAATTAAAAATTGACCTTTTTTATTTTTTTTTAATTTAGTTGAAACTCGAAGGGAATGCGTAAGCCCGTTGACCGTTGGGTTTGTCCTTTGTGGGTGATTATTTTCCAATTATATATTAATATCTAAATCTTTCTTAGGTTAAAGTTTGAAATATTAAAATTCCATTTTGGTGTACTAATCTTAAATTTTTTTTTTTCCTGTTTGGTGTCTAGATATTAAAGGAAAGGTTGAAATGTAGATGTTGCTACATTTGCATTTGTAAAAATTATTGTTTGTGAATTTTCGATTTGAGTCATTTTTAAAGTTATGAAATTATTGAAATTTTGTTTAGTACAATAAATGTGAAGTACGAAAATTTGAACCTTCAATCATATAGAAAAAAAGTACATATCCATTATCATTGAACTAAGCTCACATTCACATAAAATTATTAAATTTCTTTTTAAAAAATCAACATGAAGGTGAGGGGATTGAACCTCGTACGTTTTGGTTGTTAATGTATACATTTTATGTCGGTGGAGTGATGCTCATTTTGACGAAATTAAATTATACACTTATAACTTTATTAATCATTATTTTGATGATTTAGAGTTTATAAGGTTTAAATAATGAGTTTAATTTTAAAAAATTTTGTAAATTCAATAAATTTATTTCGTATGTTAAAAAAAAAAGATTTATTTCTCATATTAGAAAAGTTGGAGTTTAAGGTAACAAAATCCATTAACGATTAGTTTTTACATGTATGTTTTTTTCCTCTTTTGGCAATATCTTTTTAAAGCAATTATTGCTTAGTTATACTAAAAGTGTTTGAGATGATTTTTAGTTGCATTTTTGCCAATAACATGTTAGGTTTATTAATTAATATTTTTATGGTCTTAATAAAATATGTACTTATTTAAATTCAAATTTAATTTTGGTTGTTTATGGTACTTTTTTTTAAGGGAAACTTTATTATTATAATAGATTTGTGTAATTTCATTAAATAGGGAAATAGGCAAAATCTTAATGACTTTTACCTTTTTTATGATTATGCCTTTGACATATTTTGAATACTCTACGACTTTGGTTTTTTTGTGGTTGGCTTTTTATTAACCTTCCTAGTTCCTATGGCAACTTTTTATTGTCATTTATTTTCAATTTTTTTAAAAAATAATATTATTTTAATAATTAAAGACAAAAATAGAGTTAATGAAAAAGTACTGAGATTTAAGGTGGGCAAATCGTGGACTCGGTACCAGATCCACGTTTTCTTTAATGAAGCATGGATCCGGTATGCGATTTAGGCTTACTCGCATACCGAATTCATAATTTCAGTCCACATGTATGCCACCTACGGACACGTTTGATTAGGAAGTTGTGAATCCAGTTCTCTTTCTTAAAAAGGTAATTAGGAAATTTCAGCAAGTTTGCAAAAATCCTTTCAAAATGCAATATTTGGTTTGATTTTAATTTCTTTTTTGTGCACAGAGTTATACTTATAAATGAAAAAAAAAATTACAATTTATTTGATTTTGATTCCATCTCAAGATTCTCAGCCCAAAATCAATTTGAAAATTTAAATCCAAATCTTTTTTGGTTTTCGAATTTTAAAATTAAATTTAAATGTCCAATCATAAAATTTTCTTTTTAAAAATTTCATTCCACACTTCCATTTCTTCTATATTCAATTTTTTTTTATATATATTTAGTTATACATTTAAAACCTAGACTTTTTTCTTAGATATTCTATAAATAAATTGGTATTTGATTTTGAATAAAAAATCTGTGAAGATTTTTTTAAGTTTCATTTGGCATTATTTTGTTTCTATTTTTAGATTATTCTAATATCTTTTATTCTCTTTTAAAATGAATTAATCAAAATAATTGTTATTTTATTTTGAATATCCATTCCAAATTATTTTTATATTAAGATGATATTTGCATAATTTTAGTCAAATTACATGTTTTAATAGTATAAACACAAACAAAGGACAAAAAAAAAAAAACTAAATTTCTTAGATATAAATTTAAAGAAATAAATTTAATTATATTAGGATGATTTTTTTTTTTTAAGAAAGAAGAGAGAGAAGGAAAATCGTAGAGAGGTACTCGATTTCATAGGGCTAAATCGTGGAAGGGTACATGATTTTAGTCTACATGGAATGCCACCCGTGCACGTCTTGTCAAGTTCACCAAAATCAGATGCTACTTAATACCATCAAAATCGTGGATCGCGTCCACGATTTACCAACCATATTTTTGTCTCAACTACATTGTTTTATATATAAAAAAAAAATTGTCACTACCCTATTTTTGTCATAAAAAAAGCTATCATTTTGTTGAAATTAACCCTATATTTTCCAATGATTATGTTTCAATTTGACAATCGTGTTAATGCGTAACCTTGTACATTTGTTTCTTTTAAGATTTGGTGAGAATTTAATGATTGACTTTGTGTAATAGAAGTGTTATGGATCTGAGTTTAATTTAATTGGTTAAATGACATTATTATTTACCTCCTTCTATGTGTTTGAATCCTCACTCATCTTATAATTTATCGATTGTTTTCTCTCTTGGAAATTTGTTGTTCAAAGCTAGAGATTTTTATTTTTTTATTTTTAATATGACTTTATTCGGTGATCCAATTTGCAAAGTGTTCTAACTGAGTGATGTTTTGAAATTTGATCTTGTTATGAGACACACATATGCATATGTCATTTCAAAGAAAGTTCAAGTGATGGATCCACTGCTAAGATGAGCCTATGTGAGAAAAATTCAACAAAAAGGCATAATCAATCATATGAAACTAGTTGAGAACTTGAGACTATTCTATATTTGTGCTTAAATTAATATGGATTCTTATCTTTAGTATGATCTAAAGCTTGTCAGGAATCGGCCAACCAGACACCAAGAAGTTTGGACAAAGGAAAAAAAAATAGGGAGAAGTCGTCAGTTTATCATAGGGCTCGAAGCCCAAAGACTGATACAAGTTCAGCTTAAGGTCAACGGTTGACCAGCCCGACCCAATTTAACTTTTCATAAAATGGATTAGATATGGATCTCTCTTTTTTTAATTGGATCGGCTCATGGGCCAGCCCATTTGTGTCGTATTTAGATCGCCCTATCAGACTGGCCCAAAAGTCCAACCTAATGTTATATATTGTTATATATAAATATATAATTACTAATACTCGTTAATAAATATTAATAATTTTAAATTAAAAAAAATTAATACATTCACTTCACCTACCTACATAGGGAAATCATAAAAAAATTTAATATAATTACAAATTTTAACAAGATATATATATATATATATCGTAGTGTAGTCCGATGGGAATTGGAAAGTGAAAACCATAAATAATCACTCTATTCTTGTCCCACATTGGAAAATTTGAAGGATGAGAGGGATTTCATACTCGTTTAACATATTGACGTTGATGGAAATATCGAGGCCTTAATTTTACGGAAAATTCGATAAAATATAAATTTCGATGAATATTTATGAAAAAATTATAAAATTAAAAAAAATTAAAAATTAAATTAAATAAATAAATAAATAATTTATTATTTTCAACTTGTAAACATGTCTATTATTTACATTATATTTATATTAATGATAATTTGATGCTTATTTTTTGTGTTTCGTACATTTTTCTAAGATATAATGAAAATATCGATTCACCTCGAATCTATTGAAACGTAGAAATATAGATGGAAATATCAACATATCTATAATTAAGCTTTGAATTTTTAAGTTTAAAATTAAAATAAAATTTAATAAGTTATTCAAAGGGTCAATTCAAGCCCAATCCAAAAGGAGTAGTCTAAGCGCAATCCAATTTTGGCTTATTGTGCAAGGTCCATGGATTAAACTATGGGCTCATTTTTAAGTGATTGGGCTGATTCAAGCCCAGCCCAAACAGTGCTTGAGGCGCTTGGGCTTGGGCCAATTGGACTTTTGATTTTTCGGGCTGGGCCGGTCCGGCCCATTGACGAGGAGAAGGAGGGGACCCGACATGATTTCCTGGCGACGGAATGTGCCATCTGATTTCGCCGCCGGCCTCTATGAACACCAGAAACTACTCCGATTACATTTCCCAAGGACAGCACTGCAGCAACGAAACTCGTAATTCCGGTGAGATATTGTCTCTGCGCACTGAGTAAGTTAGAAACCTCCAATGAATCGGTTTCCACCTCTAACCGTGCCATCCGTTTGCTTCTGGGAGGGTTTTTGACTGCTTAAAGTCCATCAACGATGACCATTACTTACAGGAGTTTAATCTGAGAATGGCCTTTGAGAGCTCGGAAACCCGTCAAAAGGATGACTCCTTGAAGAACACGAAGAATCAATCCCAAGTTTGCTCTTCTGCTTGATCGCTGATGGAGTCCAATAAGAACAGAACAGAACAGAATGTGGGGACTATCGGCCATCTTTCTAAAAGGTACTTCTACTTATGCTTTCCCCTGACTGTTCTGATGTGATGTGGTATTTATTTGAATTGATCTGCTGTGGATGGAATTAAATGATTGATACACCATGTTTACACCCCTACACAGTACCTGGTTCCTGAGATCCCGAAGTTTCCACACCATCACCATTGCACGCTCAATGTCCTGAGCACTTCTTCGATCTAATAGCCAGTCCCAATAATTTTGAGTGGACCAAGGATATCTATTATCACAAAACAAGCTTAAGTCAACAGAGAGAAAATTACTTCATGAATCCTTAGTTACCTGACATCGCCGGAAAATATTGGAAGAATACTGATGGGCAATCCCTTAAGTAGGTGGGTGAATGCAAGTTCAAGCACTGCAATATAATGAAACTTCTCTAGGATTTGTCTCCACAAGGAATCAAGGATTATATGGACACAAAGATTTAGTTGAAACAATTCAAGTTGCAACCAAAGGTAACCAGTGGAAAAGTAGAACGATGTTTTCTAATTTATTCAGCCAATCAGTAGTTTCTCCTCCAGGGTCTAATGCCAACTTAATCAAAGGTGTTTTTAGTAGTTCTTCTCCTCCCAAGGAATTTGTACTCCATTCTTGTATTAACTCTGAAGGTGAATCTGAAATTAGTTTGAATGGAGCCAGAAGCACATTTAGAGAACCTTAAATCACCAATTGCTCCAAAAACTTAGTTGATAGAGGAAGGAAAATTTCATATTATATTTCATCTGCTATGATACCATCCTAAATTACTGATTGACCCAAAAGCTTAAATTGATGGGTGAAGGCAAATTTAATATTATATTATCTAACAGAGAAAACAAAATTTGAAGATCTTTATGTGTTGATGCTTTTGAATTTTTATTCTCGGTTGATGTCCAAGGGAATTAACTTAGGAGTCTACACCATTGGTCCTCTATGTCCATAGTCAATTTTAACCTAGTTGATTAACCATACAACCTTTTAGATTTGGTTGGAAACCACCTATGTTGAATGTCGATTGACAAATGTTTATGTCTTAACTCTTCTCCTATATTGAAGGTATGAGCTCCGCTGTGATCCAGCTTGTTGATAGATAACCAATATGCTTGTTTAAGTGGCCAATTTAGATAAACAATGAGCAGTTAAAATCAATAAATCTAAATAGCACATCAAGAATTCAAAAGATAATGCATGTTTATATTTAAAAGAGCATATCCATTAAGGCATCCACAGTCAAATTTCGAGGGAACTAGCTTTGATGTCAAAGTAAAGAAAATTAAATAGAATAACAGAAATGTTTGACAATCTTTAGAGAAGAAATGAAATATCTTTAGGACGATGCAAGGAAAAGAGAAAAAAGCTCAAGAGGGAAATGGTCTGTTGAGGTGTGAATTGATGAGTTAATTAATGATTAGTCTAAGTATCGGTTGGCAACTGCATCATAAATGTACATCTTTCTTAAGTTCTTACAATCTTACTCCTTTTTTTTGACCAATTGAAAGATTCTTTTGTAACTCTGTTAGATTGGGCTTCGACCTCTTTTTGTAAATTTCATACATGAGGGAAATTTGTTTCTTATCAAACAAAAAAATCATAAATGTTAAATTACAAATTAGTTTTTGAAGTTTCAAGATTGTGTATAGTAGGTGGCAAGTATTCAAAAGTTTCTAATGTCTCAAAACAAAATTCTATGTCAAATAAATCTTTAACGTTTAAAAATACTTAATAGATCTTCGTACTTTTAATTGTACGTCTAATAAATTTTTGACTTATTCAATATTTATTATAATTCGTGAACTTATAAGATAGAAAATTAGATCTTAATCTTTCAATTTTATGTCTAATATGTTTGTGATATTTTTAGAAAAAATATTGGATACAAAATTAGAAGTTAAAAACTTACTACTCTTTAAAGTTTATGAACTTACTAGACGTAATTAAAAATTTAGAAACATGTTATAAACACTTTTTAAATTTAGACATATTAAACACGAATCAAAAAGTTTAGAAACAAAACACGTAATTTATCCCATCATAAAAAGTCACTTATTAACCTATATATTAATTAATCAATGATAATAACTTGTACTCATTCTAATTTCACTATATGTAACATTAGTTTATTGCTGCTATTTTTATGACCTAAAGTGATTGCAATAAATCTGATGTGGTAAACTCACAACCTCTGCAATGACTTTAGGTCAAGAGGAATTGGAAGTAACTTCAAATTAGCAAAGCTAGTGGCCCATTGATTGATCCACTTTACTTCTGTGGAAAAATGGGCACTTCTTGCCGAGTCAACTTGATGATCTTCTAGGTTAAATTATACAAATTTCCCAGAATTTTGAAAATTGTTATATGATTGGATTTTCAAATTTCCCAGAAATAAATCAAGCTTTGCTTTTCCAAAGCTTTTGGACTGGGGCATCTCTTTTGGATCGGGGTATGATGAGGGCACTAAAGATGTGTCAACCTAGTTGAGATATCCCGGTACACCTCCTAATCTCTCGACATCAAGCACTTTTTCAAAAAAAAAAAAAAAAACTTTGGTTTTCGAAGTGTTATATGATTGGATTCCTCCTTTTAGGCTCAAGAATCTTCAATTAAGAAATTGCCTAATGGGTCCTCCATTTCCAGTTTGACTTCAAGTTTAAACTCAACTAACTGGCAATATCATTATCTCTAATGCTGGAATTTCTGGCTCTATACCAGATAATTGGATTCGTAACATGTCCTTTGTAATCACTGGCTTGGATCTATCCAACAACTTACTTGAAGGAAAATTATCTCATTTACTGGCATCAAAATTGTCACCCATAATTCCTGCTAAATTTTCTGTTTTAATTGAAAAATGTGGTTTGTAGTTGAAAAATTAATTCCACCACGTTCTCCTTCCGTTAAAGCTTAGTTTGGTGGTTTAGTCCAGTTGATCTATTATTGTGGAATTCTCGTGTCTATGCGACTAAGCCTTACTGTTTTGCCCTTAAGAAGTTGCGTTTTTTCTTCCTAATAGTTGCAAGCTTGGAAGCGACAATTTTGAAGTTGGTTTACTTTGTGGTTTGATCCTCGCACTTTTGGTCTTAATGGACTTCTTACTTTGTCTGCTCATTAGTTTTCCGTTTATGTTCTCTAGCTTTGGTTTCCTTTCTGGAGTTGGTTTGTTAGGTTTTAAGTGTGTTGTATTTCGATGTCTTCTCCTCTTTGTATCTCATTAGTATTTCTTCTTCTTTTGTTTCTCTCAGTTTCTCTATTCTCTTGAAGGATATTATATTTTTTTTTAGTATTAGTCTCTTTTCATGTTATCACTGAAAAGTTATGTTTTTGTTTTAAAAAAGATAATCTTTCTTGTGGATTCAATCTCACAGAGGTTTCCTAATTTAATAGTATCATATCTTCAACAAAATTTATTGGTAGGCTCTATACCTTTGAAGATTAATGATTTGATTCCTAATGTTGTATTTGTCCCACAATCATCTTAGTGGTATGATTCCATCATCAATTCAAAAGATGAGTTATTTTGAAGTACTTTCACTATCAGATAATCAATTTTCAGGAGAGCTGATTGATTATTGTGATGAAGTCAAATTGTGGATAGAAGTTGGATAGAAGTTGTGTCAAAATTGTGGTTCCTAAAATTAGGATCTAACCATTTAAAAGGAACCATCCCAAGACAGTGGTGCAATCTTCCTTCACCTCGTGTGTTTGATGTTTCAAACAACAATCTTTAGTAGAAATTCCAAATTGCTTGAATAAATGGATAGATATGGTTTATAACCACTACGATGACGGATGGTACAATCGTAATTTCAATAGCAGGAAAAATTATTCGAAAAGAACAACATTGGTTATGAAAGGAAGAGCGCTTGAATATGATTTCATTTTCTACTATGTATTGACAATAGATATTTCTAGCAATTCATTAAATGGTACGATTCCAAATGAGATAACAAAGCTCCTCAGTCTGAGTACCTTAAACTTGTCGAACAATGATCTTGTTGGTACCATACCAGTAAACATCGGAGCCGTGCAACAATTACAAACCCTCATCTCTCTTGCAACTGTGTCTTTTTGGAAACATTCTCGCTAGTCTAGCTTCTTTAAATTTTTCACAAATTTGAATTTGTCATTGACTCATTCAACAATTTGACAGGAATCATTTCCACAGGCCAGCAACTTCAAACATTGAATGACAAAGCATTTATGAAGGCAATCCTTTTACTAGGTCAATTTCAATGGCCACAAATGTTGACAATTTTTAAAGTTACAAAATTGTTTAGTTACAAAATAACTAAAAAAATATCAGGTTAACTTCTCAAAAAAAAGGAAACAAAGTCCAAGAACTTGAAAAGTTGAATGATTAGTTTTAATTAAAAAAAAATTGTTGGCACCTGTCTCTTTGTGAAAAAAAAAATCTATTTCAAATATACATTACTTACAAAAAATAACTTTATGGACATATATGTAAATTCAAGCCTATCATGGATTTCAATCGGTTGAGTCATTGATAAAGCTGAAAATTTTAACATATGGTAATTCATGTAAATTGGGTCTTAAACAGTGAACCCAATTAGTTTTTGAAGTTTCAAGATTTACTATGTGTATAGTAGGTGTCACATATTAAAAAGTTTCTAATAATTCTCAAAACAAATATTATGTCAAATCAATCTAATTAAACTTTAAATGTATTTAATAGATCTTTATACTTTTAATTTTGTGTCTAATAGATTTTTTTTATTCAATATTTATTATAGTTCATGAACTTATAAGATAGAATATTAGACCTTAATCTATTTAATTTACGTCTAATGTGTTTGTGATTTCTTTATATATATATATATTGGATACAATATTGGAAGTTAAGAAACTTACTATACTCTTTAAAGTTTAAGAACTTACTAGACATAATTAAAAGTTTAGAAACTTGTTAAAAAAATCACTTATTAGGGCAAGCTAATAATAAGTGATTCGTTGGACACATTCAATGCCAACAAAGAACGTCTGTAGCTTAGCATTATTTGTGCAGTTTGGTGGAAGATATGGGATGAGAGGAATGAAAGAATCTTTCGAGATAAGAACAAGACTGCAAAGGATATAATTGACACTATCATTCATAATGTTTTTTTTTGTGCAAAGATACACCGGAGATACATAGTCATAACTTTTTTTTCTTGTTGCTAATTGGAATTTGGAAACACCTTTTTGTATATCATTTGACTGGGTTCTTTTTGTATTCCCATTGAATGGACTCCAATTGTACCTTTGGATATCTTTGGATATTTCACTCCATCAATGAAATTGTTTCTTATCAAAAAAAAAAAAAAAAAAAAGTCTCTTGTTAACTTCTGTATTGATCAATGATAATAATTCTATGTAACTTGTGCTAAACTCACAACTGCCAAAGCGAGCATAGCTCAATTGGTATACGAATATGTTTGTGACCAAGAAATTTGTAGTTCGAATCTCCTTACCCTCTATCATACCTAAGAAAATAAACTAGGTGGCATAGTTGACTCTACCTAGGAGGAAAAAAAACTCAACCGCACATCAGATTTATTGCCGATAGCGTTAGGTGTAGTTGAATTGGAAGTATGTTCCATCAGATTTATTGGGAAGACTTTAGGTGAAGTGGAATTGGAAGTGTCTTCCAATTAGCAGAGCTAGTGGTCCATTGAAATGACCCATTTTTCTTCTGTGGAAAAATCAGCACCTCTTGCCCAGTCAACTTGATGATCTCTTCTATATAATGATCATTTTTTGCTCTCTAGATATCAGAAGATTTAAGCCTATGCTATGAAAAACCCTTCCATTTTTAGTTCTCTCCTTTTTCTATGGTTGTGTTGCATTTGTTTTGTTGTTGTTCACACTTATGCTATCAACTGCGCTTTCAATGAAAAGGAAGCACTCACTATGTTTAAACGAAGTCTATCTGATCCTTCAGGTAGACTTTCGTCTTGGAATAATGGCAGAAATTGTTGTGAATGGCATGGCATAACTTGTAATTTCATTTCTGGAAAGGTCACAAAAATTGATTTACGAAACTCTTTGTGGTTTACCAAAATGATATCATCTTCACCTTACGACGACACGCCCGCCTTGCAATACAGAAGGTCATGTGTGGGTGGTGAGATTAGTTCTTCTCTACTTGAGCTCAAAGATCTAAATTATTTGGACTTGAGTCTAAACAATTTCCATGCCGCTTCCATTCCACATTTCTTCGGGATGTTAAAAAACTTGAGGTACCTCAATCTCTCTTCTGCATATTTTGGTGGACAAATTCCCCTCCATTTAGGAAATTTGTCCAATTTGAGATATCTAGACCTTTCTGCATATAATCAGGTGATATATGAATATGGATCAAATTTCATGGTTAGAAACTTGCAATGGCTTTCTCGTCTTTCTTCTTTAGAGTACCTTGATGTTCGAATGATGGATTTGAGTAGTTTACAAGCAAATTGGATGCGTGAAATTAATAGGCTTTCTTCCTTGTTAGAGCTACACTTGAGTGACTGTAGTATTCCAAGTTTTGATCCTTCAATTGGATTTCGAAATCTCACTTCCCTTAGGATCATTGATCTATCGGACAATGGGATAAATTCTCTTTTTCCTTTGTGGATATCCAATTTTACTAGCCTTACAAAACTTGAATTGCAACATAACAATTTTCATGGTACAATTCCTCGAGATTTTGCAAAATTGAAAAATCTTCAATATCTTGATTTAAGTTGGAACAACTTAAGGAATAGTGGAGATCACATGCCAAGTTGTTTGCGAAATCTTTGCAAGTTACAGTTCTTGAAACTTGCTCGCAACAATTTTGGTTTTACAATTGATGAGCTTTTGGGAAGTTTGTCAAATTGTTCCCACAACAATTTGGAATTTTTGGACGTGCATCAAAATGAATTGGTGGGAGAGATCTCAAATTCATTAGGGTCACTTCAGAACCTAAGACACTTGGATCTTTCAAGGAACAAATTATGGGGTTCGCTCCCAAATTCGATCGGTAACTTGTCCTTATTGCAAAGTATAAGCATCTCGAGTAATTTCTTGAATGGAACCATACCTCCAAGTTTTGGGCAGCTATCAAAATTAATTCAATTTGGTGCTTACAACAACGGGTGGAAAACAGTTATAACAGAAGCTCATTTGGTGAATTTGACAAAGTTGGAATCACTTCAGATTACTACAAACAAAAATCAAGCTTTGGTTTTCAATGTGTCATATGATTGAATTCCTCCTTTTAGGCTCAAGACTCTTCATTTGAGAAATTGCCTTGTGGGTCCTAAATTTCCAGTTTGGCTTCAAGTTCAAACTCAACTAACTGGCGATGTCATTATCTCTAATGCAGGAATTTCTGGTTCTATACTAAACAATTGGATTTGTAACATGTCCTCTAAAATCACTGGATTGGATCTATCCAGCAACTTACTTGAAGGAAATTTATCTCATCTACTGGCATCCCAAAACCCAAATGGTGTTGTTCACAGTCACAATAATCTTTTGGTCGACGCAGCCTTGCAGAAGTATCCTAATCTATTCTCATTATTTCTTCAACATAATTTATTGACAGGCCCTATACCTTCAAATATTGGTGATTTCATGCCCAAATTGGTGATGTTGTATTTGTCCAACAATCGTCTCAGTGGTACGATTCCGTCGTCCATTCAAAAAATGAGTTATCTGCATGAGCTTTCACTGCCAAATAATCAATTTTTCAGGAGAGCTCTTTGATTATTGGGGTGAATTCAAATCATTATATGCTATTGATTTGGCCAACAATAACCTATATGGAAAAATTCCAAGCTCAATGGGTTTGTTGACAAGTCTGGAAAATCTAATATTGAGCAACAATCATTTCAATGGAGAAATTCCCAAGTCTTTACAAAATTGTTCACTCTTGAGCATCGATCTGAGTCAAAATAGGCTATATGGAAGCCTTCCTATGTGGATTGGAGAAGTTGTGTCACTATTGTGGTTGCTAAACCTACGATCTAATCATTTCAATGGAACCATCCCAAGACAGTGGTGTAATCTTCCTGCACTTCGTGTGTTTGATGTTTCAAACAACAATCTTTCGGGAGAAATTCCAAGTTGCTTGAATAATTGGACAGATATAGTTTATAACCAATACGTGGATGTATGGGCCCAAAATTATTCGGAAAAAACATCATTGGTTATGAAAGGAAGAGAGCTTGAATATGGTGCCAATCTCTACTACGTATTAACGATAGATATTTCAAGCAATAAATTGAATGGTACAATTCCAAACGAGATAACAAATCTCCTCAGTTTGGGTACATTAAACTTGTCAAACAATGATCTTGTTGGTACCATACCAGTAAACATCAGAGCCATGCAACAATTACGAACTCTCGATCTTTCTTGCAATCGTCTTTCTGGAAACATTCCTGCCAGCCTAGCTTCTTTGAATTTCTTGACACATTTGAATCTGTCATTCAACAATTTGACAGGAAGCATTCCCACAGGCAGACAACTTCAAACATTAAATGACCCTTCCATTTATGAAGGCAATCCTTTTCTAACTAAAAGCTCGAGTGGTGAGAATACAAACAATGGTGTTCCTACTTCAACAAGTGAAGAAGATGGGAAGGAGAATGACATGGAAATCTTTGGCTTTGGCTTCTATATCAGCATGGCAATTGGTTTTCCCGTTGGTCTGAACATCTTGTTTTTCACCATTTTCACAAGCCGATCACGAAGAATATTGTACTTTCGCTTTATAGATCGTGTCAGTTACAACATACTTGAAGGAATTGGATTTGTTATCATCTACATGAGAAGAATGAGAGGGAGAAGATTTCAATAAGGCTGTACAATGAATTTATGGAGTACTTGATTTCAATAAGGTTGTTCAATGAATGTATGGAAGAACACTATATTTGCAATCCTTTTTTATGCATATCCAATCTAATAATGTTTGTGTCCGTATATTACTGTTTGTGGACTGTTTACTAAATTTATACAATATATGAAGAACAAATATTATTTTGTTTTATCATTGTATAACTCTCTGCCTTTGTTTTTCAAAATAATTTAAAGGTATATGACATTGTATACTTCAGCTTTGTTTATTTTGTGAATTGTTTTCTTTTTCTTTTTAAAGAAAAAACGCTTGGGAAATTCTTAAGAGAATGAGAGGAAAAAAAAAAGAAAAAAAACCTCAACAAAACTGTACAAATTATTTTGAAAAACAAAGTGATTAGGATGAATTGCAATTGATTTTCTAGGTCAATTTCAATGGGGGCAAACAGTAAGAAAATTGTTTTCTTTACAGAGGAGAATTTTTAAAAATAGAAAAATAAGGAAAACTGTTTACACAAAATAACAAAATTTTTAGATAGGTTGTGATGGATAGAAGTCTAACAAAATTAAGGTCTATCAGTGATAAAAATGATAGAAGTCTATCACGGATAGATGCTGATAGGTTTTTTTTTTGCTATTTTCTGTAAATACTTTGACATTTTTTTTATCTGTTAAAATTTCCCTAAAAAATATCATGTTAAATTTTCAAAAATTATACGACACATATATACATACAAAAATCAATAATTATAAACTCATCAACTAATTTTGTTTATTTTTTTTTTTAAAAAAAAACTAATATTTCATAAAAATGTATAGTATAAGTGTAGTTTTCACAATCATAATCTTTGTCTTAAAAAAAAAAATTAAAGTACACATGAATGATAGAACTCGAAGAATATGACATCAAAATTGTAGACACGAAACAAGAATACAATTATATAATCAAGTAGCTCTTATGGGTGTGACGAAACATACAATAAATCATCTAATGAAAAAGAATATTATGAAGAAAGTGAATGTTGTAGCTATAATGAATCAATCAAGACGTGGATCATTGAAGAAATTATGAAGATTGAATTGCTCCTGAATAATGGGAAAAAGATGAGGAATTGGTCCTGGAATGTTCATCCCTGGGACCCACTCCATTTCTGAATTATTTTCCAAACTTTCTTTATTTTCTTCATTTTCATTCTTTTTGGTTTCTTTTCTGAATCTTGGACTTTCTTCTTCACTCTCTGATCTCTTTCCCTTTTGCATATTCAGAAAAACATCATTTTTCTCTTGCGATATCGATATCTCCTCCGTCAACGACGACACCGCCGGAGACTGTATGTCGCCGCCGCCGTTGCTGATGTGGCCTTTGTTTGCATTCTTCCCTCTGCTACTGTTATCATTCATCATCCTCACCCAAAAAAAAACCCAATACAATGCCGAGAGAGAGAAATTATCAAATGAAATAGGATTACTCCTTTTTGTATGTATGTATTGTCACATGTTCATCAAATATATAAATATGTGTTTTGCAAGAGGTAAAAAAACAGTTAATTAAGGAGAAATTTTTAAAAATAGAAAAATAAGTGAAACTATTTACACAAAAGAGCAAAATTTTTAGATAGTTGTAATAGACGATGATAGAATTCTATCGGGGTCTATCAGTAATAAAAATGATAGAAGTCTATCGCTGCTAAATGTTGATTTAACTCTATCAATGCAGTTTTTTTTTTTTTTTTTTTTTTTTTTTTTTTGCTATTTTCTATAAATAGTTTGACATTTTTTCTATGTGTGAAAATTTTCCTTAATTTTAAATTATAAGTTTAATGTGTGTTTTATTTGTATACTTCAAATAATTGCAAATGAGCTTCTTTTACTTTTATAAAATATGTTTAGTTAATTTGAACATAATTCAATGTTAATGTATATTTTTAATTAAGAGGTCAAATATTCAAATCTCTCACTACACATGTTATTGAACTAAAAAATTCAATCTTTACACCTAAATTTTATCAATTTTCACTCTATGCTTTTAATTTCATCACGTTTGATATTTTTACTAGTTCATTCACCATTAATTGTATAAAATAAATAAATTATAAGAAAAACATTTCTCAAGAAAAATGTAACAAAAAGCAGTGCAATAACTTTTCTTAAACTATTTATTCTCCAACTCTTGAACTATATTATGTGTCTTTGAAATATACTTTTCCATAATATAAATTTAATTCGAGTTATTAAATCTTTATTTAATATTTAAAAATAAGTAAATAGATCTTTTCAAGATTTAACATTATCCTTTTTATTTTAAAGAAAAACATTTTGAATTAGTGAACAGACCTTCATTATTCAGTGATAAAAAAAAACATTAATTAATACCTTTAAATTTTAGGTATTGTATCAATTTAAATCTGAACCGATAATCATATTAATTTAAACCCTAAACTACTAATTGTATCAATTTAAATTCTAAACTTTTGTAAATGTATCAATTTACACCTTCTATAACGTTCGGTTTGGAAACCTAATATGAATCTTTATAATTGTATTAATTAAACTTCTAAACTTTTATACATGAATCAATTTAGACTAATAGTCAAAATTTCATTTGAGAATCGTTCATGCATTTGATTAATATCGCAAGGAAATATCTAAATTGATTGACTTATGAAAATTTAAGAGTTTAATTGACTCAAATTATAAGTTTCACACATTATTAGTCAAAAAAAAGTTGGAGGAGGGTGTAAATTAATACACATATAAAAATTCAGAGTATAAATATATAAAATTATTATTTCTTAATTTTAAGAAATACAACCTTCAAAATTTAGAAGAATTAAATTGACATTTGCCCAAAAAATTATAACCTTCAATTGAGTTTGATCGTTATGCAAAGTAACTAACCCCAAAGTAGACTATAGAGAAAATCGTGTAATTGATTTAATTGTAATCACATTTTACTAAATTATTTAAAGAGCAATACATGGTGTATCTCAAATATACACTCATTTTTATACATCCTGCTAGTTAGAGATGTCCGTTTAATTTTGACTGGGAAAAATCCCCGATTAGACGGGGAATGGGGGAGAGAGTGGGATAAAATTTTCTTCGTTGGCAAAACGGAGATGGAGATTATATTCCTTGTCCCATTATATATATAAAATTTTAATTCTAATTTTTAATATATATATATATATATATATATATATATATATATATATATATTTTATTTTATATATTTTTTCTATTAAGTTGAGATTAGGATATGTAGTTGTAGTATTTAAATTTTAATTTTTAGAAATTATGAAACTAAACATTTTAATCATATCTTTATCATATATGGGTAAAAGATTTAATTATTTAAATATAAACAAAATTCATAGTAATGATAAAAGTTAATTACATTTCTGTGAAGAATTTCGTGGAGATGAGAATGAAATCGATGGAGATGGAAAAGTCATTCAGAGCCTCGCCCCATGGACATCCTACCTACTATCACCACACACATCAAAAAAATGAATTAAAATATTCTTAAAAAAAAAAATATATATATATATATATATATATATATATATATATATATATATTTCTTGGTAATCTACACAATCATCGCAACTAAAATATAGTTTAGTTTAGTAGGAAAAAAAAAAAGTTATAAATCATGAAAGAAAGTAGAAAGATCAAAATTCTCTTGCATGATGGAGTAAATATTATCAGGAATTGGCCCTGGAATTTCCATTCCTGGCATCCATTCATCAATATCACATTCATTTTCATTCACACTTGAACTAATTGGAATTCCTTCTTTTTTTTCTTTCCCCTTCTCTTCTTTTTCACTTAATTTTTCATTCTCTTTTTCTGATCTCTTCCTTTTTGACCTTCTGTTCTTAATTTTCTCTTTCTCAACCACCGCCGTACACGGCGGCTCCGAACATTGGACGCCGCTGCCGCCGACATTCATTGCCGGTTTCCCTTTGCCACGCTTTTCTTTTGTCGTTGATAAAAAATTACTTGTTTTCTTCTTTTCGTTTTCGAGTTCATTAAATACGGAGGATTCAATCTTCAACTTCATGGTAAAGAATCACTTGATAATGGAAATATTTCATGACTTCATAAGTTTATATATAGTATCGGGTTGTTCTAATTCTAATCTTATGAGGAAATCCTAAAGTTTTAGGGTTTTTTTTTTTACCATATCCTAATCCTAATCTTTTAAAATGTTAAAACGGAATTCCTTTGGAAAAATATTAGGAATTCAATTTAATTTTTAACTTCCTTTTTAATCCCTAATTTTTTTTTTTCAAAAAAGACCCTTTTGCCCCTCACGCTCACACTTTTCATGGTTTGTGCGTACATTTCATATTTTTTTCTTTTTTCATTTAATTTTACATCCCTTTTTTCATTTAATTTTCATATGCTTTGTTTTTGTTTTTGTTTTTTTTTTGTGTCTCTTTTTAAATTAATAGAATTAGTAAATTGAAATTTAAAATCATTTATACACACATCTTTTAATAAATACAAATTTCTTCCCACAAGTACTAAACATTTCTCTTTCTTCCACATTTTTACATAATAAATACATATATTTTGCTTTTTTCTCCCAAACTTCATTTTATTATAGACTTCAAAGTCTTCTAAATGAAAATTAAAAGTTTTTGTTCTTCGTAAGAGAATTTAAGTATTTATCTTACTGGATAAAGAGAAACGGTTAGATTTATGAATGTTCAATTCTTTTTTAATAGAAATGACATACGAATAATTCTATTTTTTATTTTTTATTTTTTATTTTAAAAATAAATAATAGATTCCTGATAGCTTATTTAAAAACACGTGTAAATATAATTTAAGAATTCTTTCTAATAAATATAATTTAATAACTTATTTGAAGAATCATGTAAATACAACTTAAAAAACCATTTTAAAGTTTTTTCCTCCAAAATTAGAGTTTAATAGATCATTATTAATTTATTTTCTCATATAACAATAACAACTTCAATTATGTGAAACGTTAGTTTTGATGGATGTTAAAAAGAAATTCAAACGAATCAGCATTCAATTTTTCCCAATAGAAACAAGATTATATATATATAAATAATTCTATTTTTAATTTTTAATTTTAAAAATAAATAATAGTTTACTGGTATCTTATTTAAAAACACAGGTAAATATAATTTAACAATTCCTTCTAATAAATATATTTTAATAATTTCTTTTAATGTATATTTATATTATTTTAAAATTTTATTTCACTATTGTTTCACCCCTTTCATTTGAATTTGATGTTTATGGTTAATATTTTGAAACAGTAAAAAAAATGTCATCAAAATAAATTTTAAAAGAATTGAATATTAGTCTCTTTGTTTCGAATTGTTAAATTTTTTTATTGAAAAAAATCAAAACCAAAAAATAATAGTTGTCAACTCTATAAAATTCCACAATGTTTTAGTAGATATGGCATGGTTTTATATTAAAAGAATCTCAAGTTTTTATCGATATTAAAGTTAATGGTGATTTATTTTTACTCAAGACCATTTAAAATTATAAATGAAAATATTTTACTTCAAATTATCTCTTTAGTTATTTTTAAAATATTTACAAAATTATATTCGTTCAACCTTTTATATCTCACTCTATCAAACATTTTTATTCCATTCAACACATTTCATATTTATTATAAATTAACTAAATAAAACATATATATAATTTTAGTCATCATCTCCTTCAACACTTTTAAATTTAGTGTTAGATATTTACTATTTAAATTTAACAAAAAAAAACAAATATTTATTTAAAAATTTATGTTCTAAACATTTTAAACCACAAGCATCGCGTGTCTTCTTACTGGTGCTCTAAAAACAATGATAATAACAATAATATGATATATATTCTTTAAAAAACAATAATAAAATATATAACTTTCTATTTTTAAAAATTATAAAAAGATTATCGAGTTTTAAAGGGTACTAAATTGCTCACTCTATTTTTTCCAACTACCACTAATCATAATCATCTTTCATTTGTCTATGTATCAAATCAACTAAAAGTTAACTTTACCAAAAACAAAAGGAATTGAATGCCAATTTTGATAATTTGCAAAATACACGATACTATGGAGGAAAAAGGTTTAATGTAAGAAGGAAAGAGGGTTGACATACAATACAGTGGCCGAAACACACGTATAAGAAGTTCACAAAACCTACGAGTACGACTGCAGATAAACGAGCAATCGTGTAAAAGAAATATGTCAAGGTTTTAGGCAAAAGTGAGTTGTCTGTCTGTCTAGACCCTAGTTTTGTTTTGGCTGTTGTCTGGGATCGAGTGGTTCGCCACTGGTCTTAGGCCTGGCCGGGACGACCTTTGCAGGGGTCGACCGCTCCGACTGGGAGAAACGTATGAGGATCTGCATGAGAACCGTAACAATGGCAAGGCCAGATGCTGAGAATGTAAGACCTTTCCATGAAGATAAAAAGGTAGAGCCTTGAAGAAGCTTGAGGGACCCCAAGATGAGCAGACATGTCCATGAAATTGCTACCTGCTCACAGTAAACCAAAAAAAATAAATGAATGAATAAACATTTACGAATCCTGTGAGAGAATGATAGAGAGACAGAAATTGATAGTTTTTTTAATCTCTGTAGTCTATCCTTAGTTTTTAAACCTTATAATTTCAACAAACTGAACCAGAGTATGGTATAACTTCAAAATCATTTCAAATCTATCGGGTAAGATTTCTCATGAATTAGTTGATAAGTCGCACAAAATTTAATAAATAAATTCATACAGCAAAACTAACCCCAAATTCAAGCAAATAAAAATAACCTAAATTCAGCAATAAGGTATCCAAATCCAAATAAAATGTATCGAACGTGACCAGAATAGCCAGAGTATCCAAAGAAAGCAACCTTGTTCGGCCAAAACTCATAATTAGTCACCAATATTTCTAAAAATTTGTCAACTGAAATAATAAGGGCCATAAATTTTATAGAATTCTCTCGCTCTCTATTTTTTAAGGAGAAAAACAAAGAGGTTACCAAGAGGGACTTGATTGGCCGACCAAGTTCCTGTAACTCTGCATCGCTAAAGGTATCTTCTGCTACATGCTTATCCATCAGTGCATCCTGGAACGCAAGAACCAAGAGGGTAAGGCAATTGATCGATAACTTTTCACCTACGAATAATAACCTGCAAAATCGGATTGTTTAGATCCTGTTTGATAACGATTTTGTTTTTTGTTTTCTGTTTTTAAAAAGTGTACTTATTTACTTGCGATTTCTTTCCTTGAATTCTTAGCCAAACTTTAAAAACAAAAGAAAAATATTCAAAAACTATTTTTTTAGTTTCCATAAACCAAAACTTGGCTTGAATTTTGAACACATTTGTAAGAATCAAAATAAAGAACCTTAGAGGTGAAAGTAGTGTTCTATAAGTCTAATTTTCAATAATCAAATAGTTATTAAAGGAGGCGTTATTATTTTGTACCTTTGCCACAAACATATCTCTACACCATTGAGCAATGGCATCATCTGTCTCAGGCAATTCCTTCATTGAATGTCGCTTAATGTGCACATGTACCTACAAAAGCAGATAGGTTACGGCATCTTAGACAGAACCAACTACCAAGCATAATTTAATTTCAAATAGGGCCGTCAATTATAAGACGTCAGATTACAAAGTTTGTATATATCTATTGAACAAATCATCCCCAAACACCACTTCAAAAGTATCCCTTCTCCCTAGGCCTCCAAGATGGAGAGAGAAAAGCACATAGAACGCAAACGGAAAAAAAATAATTTAATTTAAAAATCACCTTTAGTTTTAGGAATTTATTTACTATTAGTTTTTATGAAAACAATGAAAAAACTGAAAGAAATATTTAAAATTCACCTTTATTGTTTTATTTCTGATTAGAGAGCTTTTTTGTAACTCACTTTAGGTGATTAGAGTTTTTTCAAAAACTCCCACCAATCGATGAAATTAGTTTCTCTTCTCAAAAATAATAATAACAAAAATGCTTTCATATATTGTATAATTTTGTATTTGTACAACTGTAATTTCCTTTTCTCAATGAACACAAAATTTCTATAAAAAAAATGTTATCTCTATTCAATAGGATTAAAGCATAGTTTTTAATTACTGTCAATTATTTTCAAATTCTAAAAACATGGCCAACGCCTCTGTGAGTGCTAACTAGTAAATGACAAAAGAAAAGTCTAAACAAACTATAACTGAAGGATTTCTCTCTTAAGAAAGGATGACCACCATGAACCAAAATGAGTAGGATATTTACGTTGAGGGAAGCATTGCGTACTAATTAAGCAAGTTCCTCGTAATTTTTTTTTTCAAAAAAAAAAAAAGAAAAGAAAAACATAGAGAGAGAGAGAGAGAGAGAGACTTTTGGCAAAGTTAACTTACCACAGAAGGCTGCCCCTTGAAGAGTCTTAGCATTGTAGGTGGAGGTGAGTTTTTGGGAATAGCTACTGTTACATCATAAATTGCTGGAACAAATGAGCGCATATGACCTACAGCTGACACAAAACCCTGAAAGCAACGAAGTAACAAGTTATGCCAATTCATAGGCATCAATAAATATAGCTCGGCACATGCTAAGTGAATGAATGTAAATAAGGTAAAGTATTTTCTTATAATGCAGCACACACACAAAAATAAATAAATAAATAAATAAAAATAAAGCATAATCTAATAAGACTTGCACCAACTGTGCATCTATTTAGGATGAGTAATGAGAAGAATAGCATCCAATGGGAAACGTTCCCATTTCCCACTACCCAAACCTTTGCTCTTTCTTTAAAAGACAAGAAGTTGACATAATGTTGATGTAATGTATGAATGAGAGAATCAAAGTTGTGCGGGAAAAGTTAGTGACCTAAAAATAGTATATAAATTATCCCCAACCCAGGTGTTGCCTCAAGTCCATTCCAAATTGAAGTCTGACACAACTAATAATGAAAATTATTTGAGATCCCATGAGAAAATGAACAGAATTCTATATAAATGAGTACAAGTAATCAAATTTTTTTGCATTAAAAGTTGGATGATCTTGAATTGCCAAAGGATAAATCCTTGTAATACTTTAGGATAATGATAGAACTTCGACAAGGTCACTTGAACATAATTGTCAAATTATCTCAGTGATAAATGTCTCTTAAGCATAGCGATCTAATGATCACCCAATATATCTCAAAAGATAACAAATCTCTATTTATCTTGTCTACAATAGGATATTAAAAGTTGTGAGATAGTAATTCAGAACTAAGTTTGCCAAAGCAAGCATAACTCAACTGGCATATAATATGTGTTAATGACCACGAGGTTTGTGATTCGAATCCTCTCCCCCCTATTATACTAAAAAAAACACTAAGAACTAAGCTATCTTTAAGCATGTTTATAAAAATAGACAATATAAGCCATTCTCACAAGAAGACCTACACGCCAAAATCTTTTGAAACAATACTTGCATTTGACGAGACATATAATACAGAAGAAGTTTAACACGCTTTGGGTAGGAATTTCAACCACATTTATGATGCGAGTAAAATTTACTTTCTTCAAAGTTAGGTGGAAAGGTGCAAAACACAATATCAAGATTATATATAAATATATTTTAGGCATCAAAATACACACACTAAAACCATAAAATATTAAAAACACAAAGTCACACCATTCAAGATAGATGTCACGGACATAAAATCCAAAAGCATGTGCTCATTAGAAAAATGACTGATCTACTCGGGAAAAGGAGAACCCAAAACAGAAGTAAGAAGGTTTACTCCAAACGAGATGTAAAGATGGGTAATCCTTACAAAACGCCTAAACACACAGAAAACCAAAATACAAAAACACCCAAAAAGACAAGTCACTAATTTCCTTCAACAAAACTGAACTTTCAAATCAAAACTTTCCTCTTGAAAAATGTCTAATTAAACAGTAGACTTGTAACAATTAAAAATGGGGACAAGGGTAATATGATATGGAGATACAGATAGATGACATGAACCTAAGGCAGACACATTTATTAAATTGTATATTTTTTAAATATATTTGCAGGCCCTTAAACATTTGACAAATTGCATTCCTAACATTTTGCAGTTCAAATAATGACAATTGCATCTAAAATGCAGCAAGAGGGAAGAGAGAGAGAGAGAGAGAGAGAGAGAGAGAGAGAGAGAAGATATAAGAGGGCTATGAGAAATTGAAATCACCAATTAGCTTTAGAATAGCCTATGGCGTACTTTTCAAATGAAATAGTATATTTTTCTAAAAGACCATTAGTCATGATGTCAAAACTCATGTCTAATAACAAAATTTACATAGGATACTCAGAGCGAAATAGACACATTTTTTAATGGTTTAAGGTCAGAAAAAATGACATAGGTTGATAAAAAATTTACTATGTACATGCAAAGAAAGGGGAGCAGAAAGAATTGTCCTGCTTTTCTCATTCAAGGTCTATTATGTTTACTGTTTTATATGATGTTCATGTCACTTTCAAAGTTTAAAAAATATCTCAAACTCAATATTCTAAGTGTCTGACAAGTATTGGAGTGCCATGGTGTGTTAATACGTGTGTGCGTTAATATGTGTCATATACAGATACATTACTCAGATCAAAGTGTTTATAATTCGTACATAATATTTAAAAGAACAAAAGTAGTAATTAAATCACGCAATTCACAACATAGAGCAAACAGAAAGAGACACGGGTGGGAGAGCTGGGAATAAAGGAAACTGAGTTGATTTTTGGTATCTTCTGTTTATAACTGTTTTTCAATGATCGAGGAGTTCAAAGAAGGGGCATAAACAATTAAAAGAGCATCTAAACATGGTAATAATAAAAATTTCATGAAACGTTGTTTCCAATAAACTCTAACCTTTGTACGTGGAATCAAAACATTTCTAGGAACAGGTAATCCATTGGCAATTGCATACTCTTTAGCTGCCAAAAGTTTTGCCTCAGTAAATCGAGTCCCTTCTACAAAAAGTGCCAACCAAAAAGGCAAAGGGAAGTCCTTCAACCGTAAAAGACCTGACTGTAGACACAATAACATGAGCCTCACATGAAATCAACATGTAAAGTACAGATAATACCACATGGTAAAATTGAAAAGGCCAGTGCCTAGTGAAAAATCCTATATAAAGTACAGCATGAATGCCTTACCTTTAAAGTAATTTCATCCTTGGCCCAGCTTCTTTCGAGAAAAAGGTACTCCGAAAACCACATTGACCAACCTAAAACCTGCCATAATGGAACTCTAAATGATAGATTCATCCCTCTAACAACTTCAGTAACTTTAGTCAGCAAAATACTAGGAGAAATTTAGCATCAGTAACAAGTATGCAACTGAACAATTAAAAAATTAACTTCAAAATTTGTTACAAAAACAATAATAATCTCATGAATGCTAAAAAAACTGAATAAAAATTAACATACTGGCAGAAACTTTGATGACTTCTTCATTACAGCTAGTGTGCTGCCAAGACATCCAGATCTCTACCAAATGAAATTCAAAATTATTAATGAGGAGAAAGTAAAAATTAAAAACAAAAAACAGCAGAAAAATGCATTAAACACACTGATTTTATGCTCTGAGAGAAACATATAACATGTAATAGAACTAGATCCCAGCAAATGTAAAAAGCTGCACCCATAAATATGTGTGTAATACATATTGAAGTTGAACTATCCTTGAATAAGAAAGCAAATGAAACAGGCACCTGAGCTAGAATCCATCCAACAAGCCAATCAATATCACTTCTGTGATTAGATATAACAAGTGCATGCTCTTTACCTGGAAAAGTTCATAACTTAAGTTGTCAGTTGAGCCATTTCGCAGATATTTCAAAACACGTATAAATTTATAGTCAATACAAAGATATGCACCACGCATGGATGCAAAAAGTGAAAAATTGCACCCTTACCCATTAATTTAAGGGTTTCACGATCTGTGTACACTTTAATCTGCATTCAGAATGGTTCAACAAATTGGCCTTTCATTAGTCTAATCCAATAACCAAAAACCAGGTACTAGGTCACTTGATATGGATTCAATGCAAATTTATAGAAAAATTGATCATTTTATGATTTTATTAATAAAAACATTAGAAGCAAAATGAATAGACGTGCACTTAAAACTCAAGTAGTGAACTGATACTTGATAAATCAGTGCTATATTCTTCAGCACAAAACAGTAATCCTGTAAAGTAACTAGAAAAAGAAAAAGTAAAAAGTAAGGCATAAAATCATCTTTTTAAATGGGGGAGAATTGTCAGATGGAGTAACCTTTCGATGAGGGGAAACAATTAATTTTGATATTGTCTAATGTTTCCCCTTCACGGCATCAGAATATAGTAAACCAGGAAAAAAATGAGATGAAATAATTAAGTCATTAACAATTAAGGAAGGAGAAAATACAATACAGCAACAACAATACTTCTATAACTACTAAAATAACATAATATGGGGATCAGTATGATGTACCTTAACACCTGCCCACCAATCAATTAGCCAAACAAGCTCCAACCACAACAGTTCTGCCACCAATCTATTAATCCTTCTGTACCCATTCTTTGTTAGCGGCCTTACAAAGACAAAGCATACTGCCTGAAACAAGGGCGCGGAGATTTTAGAGTCAGATCACATCATTCAGTGTGCACATAATCAGAATAACCAGCAAAAGCTTTCAAATAAGATAAGGTGAGAATGCAAAAAAACAGATACTAGCATAGCACGGTATAATCACAATAACTGCGTAGAAAATAAACCGTGTTCGTCAAAGCTCATCAGCCGACTCAGTGGTTGCAACCGAGGCACAATATTTCCCAAAACACCTCGATCCTCTTACCACATTTTGCTAAATCAAGCAACGAAGAATACTCATAATAAAATAAATAAGCTCGAACAATGAAAACAAAAATGGAGAAAAACAGAATCTAAGCTAAATCTACAAGTTACCTTGGCGAAACTAGACAATTAATCCAAATAAAAGAGCAAGAAGCATGCATTACCACAAGAGAAACATACCACTAGATTGGGTGAAGCAACTTAACCTAACTATTAAAATCTCCGCCACTCGCCTTAACCACACACACCAAAAATACAAACAAGAACAAAATCCAGGCACGGGAGGAACCAACAACGAATCGAAGCTCGAAGAACGCAGGGAAGCTTCAAAAGATCCAAATCGACAGAGACAGAAAGAAGAAGCCATACAGATCAAGGAAGAAGCAGCCACAGAATACCTGAATGAGATTAACGACGAGGCCAGAGAAGAAGAAGAGAACGCCCAGTGGCAGGATCACCAGGGCCGCTGGAATCGCCATAGCCACAAGCAGGCAAGCTCCACCACCACTTGCAGACTGTAACAGAAATGAGAGGGAACGAAGAAGGCAGAGAATTTGAAGCTAAATTGTGATCAAATGGAAATGATTATTACTGCGAAACAATTGCCGATTGAAGAAACTATGGTGTGGGAAAGAGTGAAGAAGCTGATTGAGAGAAAGAAGACGAAGAGAATGAGAGAAGTATTAGGCAATGACCCATCGCATCACATTTATCTCATCAACTATGGGAATATCGTAGACAGATAGCCAATTAAATGCGTTATTATTATTATTTTCGGCTGTATATATTGTTTTACATTTACCGGTATCACCTAATTTCAATTAAAATGTCAATATTAATACAAATAACTTAATATATCACGTCTTTTTATAAAAATAATAATGCAGGGTATATGTTGCTAATTTCGAGCTGATTGTTGTGGTTGACCTTGAACTCTAAGTCCCTCTACTTCATCTACAAGTACTCCATTGTATAGATATTGTTCATACTCTTCGCGACCACACTTGTGTCTATGAATGTATGAAGACAACGAATCAACTTGAGAATCATGATATTGTGAACTAAGGATTGGCATCGTCATCTCATCGAGGTGAATGGACTTATCGTATGTCATATCTCTATAATGCTCCAAAATCAACTGAAACATAACACGTATATATATATACAACACACAAATTTAATAATTCTCCCAAATATTTGTGTTAGTATAAAATAAAAATATCTCATTTGTATGAATTAGTATTTTAAAAGTAAAATGGCTTTTAAAAAAATACAAATTGCATGCATTGGAATTAGAAATGACAGGAAATATGTTTATAGAGGGGAAAGCACTGTTTTTCTAATTATTTTTAAGAATTACAAATTTAAAAAAGGTCCATTATCTAAGGGTGGGTAACCAAACAAATAAAATATATGTCTTACATTTTATTTCCAAAAGTTCAAATGCATACAACATTGTTCAAACAAATAAATAAACTACATACAACAAATAATATATATGTTGTAAAATCTTAAAACTCTATTATGATTTTTTTAACTTTTTAACTTTTTTTTTATAAATAAATTTACTTTAATTTAATTGTTGAACTTTTAAAATGTGTACCGAGACAATTAAGTGTTAAGTCAAATTCCATTCATTATTCGATACATACACTAATACGGTAGCACTTACCAAAAGTGTACAATTTTTATAGATTTCTCAATTATCATCGTAGCTAACTTCTTTTAACTATTAGCTCCAACTAACTCAACAAGCTCAATTTTTTTAATATAGTTGTTGAACTAACTTAAAAGTTGGTAGCTAAGGTATAAAGGATAGGATTAAACTATATGATGCCAGACTACTCATTTTATAGACATATACTAACTTTTTGTGTAGCATCCTGAACTTTAAGTAAATTTAAATCAGTATAGCTATCTAAAATGTATTCTACTCCTTTTCTTTTTTAATTACACATACACTATTAAAAAAATCTTAAACTTTTAAAAATATTTATTTTTGCTTAAGTTTTTGTTTTGGCCAAATTATACTAACTAAATAAACAATGATTGAAGAGCCATGCAAGCAATCAAAATTTGAAGGAAATAGAAATTGTTCTTTTCGAAAATTTAAAATTCCAAATTTCAGAAAACGTTGGACAAATGAGAATTTCACAAATGGTTGTGTTTTATCAAATGTGATAGAAATTGAGACATCGTTATTATATATATATATATATATATATTTCTCTCTCGATGTATATGTAATAATAACACACCATTCACATAAGGGAATCTTATTTTATTATTATTAATGTTTCTTTTTTAACTATTTATAATTATATGATAGATTTAAAACTCATTACAAAAATATTGTTATTTTTCACATCCTTGTTTTTTTTTTTTTTTTTAAAGACGAAGTCCAGTTTGTTTATAGACCATCGTCTTTTAAATATTAAAATATTATTAAAAAAATTGAAAGCATCCCTGTCTTTTTAAGCCTTTTGAAAAGACGAGGGTGCAATATGACTTATAAATGGCATATGGTAGAGTGATAAAATCTAAATGGTCAATTTTTCGGCTCTATGTATAATTATGGTTAAGCTTAAAGTTTACAAACTATATTGATAATTTAACCATTTCATTAATTATGTAAACATAAAATTAAAAAATTGGTGAAAAAAGTATTATGTAGGAAGAATATTTACGTGCCTCTTTTGCCATTACATTTTTCATAAATTCCCATACTACCATTTGTCGAGTGGTTGTAATTTTTCGAATACATGTATTCATTTGAAAGACAATGGAGGCGACTTTTCCAAATTATAGTTTACAAAATAAATTTATATATTTAAAAAATAAAGTATTAGGTCGAATAAGTGCAGTTGATATTGACAGGACGCAACTCTTCAAGATAGGATGCAATAGATGTCAATTGGATGCATTTGTTCGGGATAGAAAGAGTTACACATATCGAATCGGTGCATTGATTTTTCAAATGCATGTGTCATATGCATCTCTAAAAGAAAAACAAAATAAATGCTTGCATTTACGTTATTAAAAAAACAATTTAATGAGATCCAAAGTTTAGAAAAAATATAAAAAAAATTTAAAGATTTAATTGAATAAAAAATAATAATTAATACTGTGAAATAATCAGTGTGACGATGTATAATAACATTAGAATAAAACTGCAATAACGAGTGCATGATCTAATTTAGGGTTTTGTTTTATTATTAATTTTACTATTTGTTATATTTTACAAGTTCCATTTGCGCGCAAACTCTGAAGAAGAAAATGATTTCTTGTGGTGGACAAAAATGTTGAGGAGAAGGAGGATGAGAAAAATCGCGCGCGAATTGTGAGCCAAATCGGGGAAGAAGATATCGCGCAAATAAGGAAGGACAAAATGCGATTTTTTAAAAAAATTGAAACCAAATTGCCCTATTTGAATTAAATTAAGTGAATTGGTATTTTTGTAATTATTAGAATAATTTTTAAAAATAGAAAAATAAGGGAAACTATTTCCACACAATAACAATTTTTTTAGATAGTTACGACAGACGTGGATGGAAGTAGTCTATCAGTAATAAAAATTATAGAAGTCTATTAATGTTTTTTTTACTATTTTATGTAAATAGTTTGACATTTTTTATATTTGAGAAAATTTCTCCAACTATTATCACCTTATTTGCTATTCAAGACAATTCTCCTATAAAAAATTGCATTATATTTTTTTTCTTCAAAAAGTCATTATCTTCCGAGAACCATCAAAGAATTATCTCATGAAATAGTAATTAAGACATGTTATTATGTCACTTTTATATCAGATGCATTTCAATTAGATCATATGTATTTTAATTTTATTCTTCTATCTTTTTATATTTTTTTTTCTCTCTGTGTCAACTAATTAAATTTTAAATTTAATTATAAGTATCATTAAAAAAAATTATTTCCCTTTAAAAATTGTCTAAAATTTCTTCTAACAATATTTAAAATATATCATATACATTCTAATTTATCTTGAAACCAAGAAAAAAACAATTTTATACATTATAAAATAAGTTTGTATATATATATATATATATATATTTGCATATTTAAGAGGAAAAAGGAAGGAAGAAGAAGACAAAAGGAAACAATAAAAACCGAAATATATTAAAAAAGAAAAAGCGGTTCGATTTGGCTTCGTATATACTTCTTTAAAATTATCGGTAACCGAACCGAACCGTGACCCTCCTTGTATAAAGCCTATAAAACTAAGGTTGTTATTTAAGTACTACTAATTCTTGAGACGTTTGCATTGTCGCCGTCCAACTCGTCTTTCGCGTTTCCCTCTCCTTTTCTCAGCAACCATCATCACGGCCGCCGCCTGGCGCCGTCGATGAGAGACCTCCTCCGCTGCGGACGCTTTTTGTCATTCGTTTTCAGGTCGCCGTCGTCAAGTCCACCGCTGCTTCAACCTTGACCTGGTAAAGAGCTACCCTAAATCAGTATAAAAGAAATCTTGTTTCCTTTTGGAATTGGTTTAAAAAGACCTATTTTTGTTTAGTTTTCCTTTGTTTTTGTTTTTTAGTTTACATTATTGCTGAAAAACCCACCTAAAGTTTCAAGCCGCGAGTGCTCTTCAAAGCTTAGTTGTTTCCCTTCCGGTTTTGAAGACTTTGTAGCTGGAGTAGCTTGTCACAGCCATGGCTCAGACCACAGAGGTAGTAATGCCCGTTTCTCTTAATCGCTGTTTCCTTCTGTTGTTGTATGTTTTCGAGCGTTCGCTTTCGTACTATTTTTTTTTCGAGAGGATGTGAAGTAAGATACATAGTTGATTTTGAAACTATCTTCCTTGTATCTAATGTTTGATGTTCTTAGTTTCCACTGATGAAGGAGAGGCCATTGCTAGTTGTAGAACAGCTTTTATGTTGGAAATTTTAGCCTTGTGATATGGTAGGATGTTGAAAAGTAGTGTAGGTTCTTTAACGGCGATAATTTGTTGCAGGGCGCGTCGGAGTCGGTCAAGGTGGTAGCCTTCAGCTTCATGACTAATGAGGAGGTTCGTAAACACAGTGCTGTAAAAATTACTGCACCCATATTATTGGATGGTATGGGCAGACCCGTATCCGGTGGACTCTACGATCCCGCAATGGGTTCTTTAGATGAGACAACACTGTGAGTATCCCGTGTTCTTTTCTATCCCTCTTCAGAAATCGAATGTTTGTCCTGTTCCAACCGATTTTCTATATTTGTCCTTGTGTTGAACTTTTACATGCACTTCACCTACGAGTTTATTTTGTGATGCTTCCCGTTCATAGGCTATAGGCTCAAAGAATATTATCTTAATTATTTTCCACTTTATACATCTGCTTTTTATCTCTACGGTCGTTAGTTGGTATGGACAGGAAATATGTGCCCCTAAAATGGATTGTACTTGTAGGCGAAATGATGGACATTCCAATTTATTAGCATTATTTTACCAATTGGAATAAACAAATTTGGTTGGAAAGGTTTCTTCCGATTGCGTAATGCTCCACCAAAGCTTCCTCCAAACTATCAACAATCTATCCTTAGCTCAACTAGACAGTCTTACAAAGATGTTCTCCACAGCACCAAGGTATCTCTTGACCAGCAAACAACTCCTCCTTGTTCTTCGAAAACTGTTCCACCTTCATCTTCCCCGTCTCCCTCGTTCAAGTTTGTTGATTTCTATCCTGGAAAGTCTATCATCATCACCAGACAACACTTTCATGATAATTAGCATGAGATATTAAGGGCTTTACAGTGAGAAGTTTCTGAATTTGGCTCCATCAGTCCTCTACAACCAAACAAGGCCATTTTAGCCGTCGAAAATTTAGAACAAGGGATACTATGCAATATAAAAAATTGCCACAAGGTTGACCCTTTCATGGTGAAATTTCAACAATGGAACAGTGAAGCTTTCTATAGAGAACAATAGGTACCCTCTTATGGAGGATGGATCAAGATTATAAATTTACCTATTGATAGAGGGTCCCTAGAGTCCTTTAAGCACATTGGTGATCGATGTGGTAGTTTTCTGGAAATGGCCAATAAGACTGTCTCATGTATGGATATGATGGAGGTATGTATTAAAGTGAAGGAAAATCTCTTCGGTTTCTTGCCAGCCAACGTTCATCTTCCTTCTTCCTCATTAGATCTGATCACAGTGAGCATGGATCCTCTTTTTGAAGCCCTTTTTCACGTTAGATACTTGGCTGATAAGCATGGTGATCTCCCTCGTTGGCGCGTTAGATCGATCGTGCAGAGGACCCAACCAATCGCAGGTACACCTCCCTCTTTACCTATCGAGGAGAAGTCTGACAGTGTCCTCTTGCGCGATGCACCCACAGATCCATCTGCTTTACCCAATGGTTTTGTGTGCACTTTTGGTCCTCCTTTTTCTATACTCGAGGCACCGAACAATGGGATTGTGTGTATAGCTAGTACACCTGCCTTTTCTTCTGACACACTCCATTCGTTGGCCATTGAACATACTTCCCAAGTTGCTGAATCTGCTTTTTCTCCCAAGCTGCACACTGATGGGCCATCTGTCTCTATTGACCATCCTCCATCTACCCCATCAACAGTCACATCATTACCTTTTGCCTCTCACAAGCAACCTATCTCCTCAACTCACTTTAACACTCCATTGGTAATCCAAGCTATTCAAACCTCTCCTCCCTCAACCATTCCTCAAACTCTTCCCCACCAATCTTCCTCTCTACCCTTGGTCACTCCTCGATCGTCTCATCTTCCCCTGCCCATCTTTCTTCCTCTTCAACTTCGGCTACCAACACTTTATCGCCAAACCTAACCCAACGGATACCAACTCTTGCCTTCCCCTTCTTTCTTCCCCCTCACCATTGGATTATCCTCAGAACATCTTGAAACCCTCCCCTAGAAGTGACAAAATAATCAATCCTCCCTCAATTACCACAACAAATCAATCCTATAGAAGCAAGAGCCCGAATGAGCCAACTTCCCTTACAAAGCGTACTGCCTTTCGCCCTGGTACCATACATTCCACGACCATTGTTGCTCTATACCTCTTACCTTCGGATGCCGGCACGGAAACATACCTCTCCAGCCCCATGCCATTGTCGCCTCCAACATGACATGACCTCATTGAAGAAGATTGGTTTGATTATTTTCCACCGAATAGTTTTGAATCTTTCAACCATGCTCCGATATTGATGGCCTTAGCACCATGGTTTAGAGGTTTTGGCCTATGCATAAAGGCGATCCCAACTTGCAAATACTCCAACTGGTTATCTGCAAGGAAAAAAAAGGATTGAGAGAACTACGAAACATTGAGAGTTCTATTTCTTATGACAAAAAAGCAATAACTCTGCTTAGAGAAGATTCCACTTCGGCATGAGTTTGCTCACATATTCCCGGACTTCGATATAGATGGGGCATCATTACCGGTTTCATTGATTCTCCTTCGGCCAATGATTAAGCTCTACCAGATCTTTTCCTTTTTTGGATATGCTACTCCTTTGATCCGCTTTTGGTTTCGGGGACATTCATTTTTTTGTATTGGCCATTTTGGTATGGCTCTATTACTCTTCCTGCTTTTCATTTGTAATATTCTAGATGTCTCCTTTTTTCTATGGCTATTGATGTAGCCTAAAGAGATAAAAGGAGAAATCTATCTAAGAATCAAGATTGTAAATCTTTTATTAGAATCAATAATGTGTTTGATACAATAGGGGAATGTTCCTATTTATAGAGCTTTATTACAAGTGGGGGTAAAAAAGGAATTAACCTAGAATATGACCTAATTATCCAATTAACCCCTATTCTACTTACATCATTCTACCCCTCCAAAAAGAAACATCATTCTACCTCTCCAAAAAGAAAACTCGTCCTTGAGTTTTAAAAAGAAAAAATTATGAAGCAAACAAGGAATGGAATAAACTTGTTCAGTGGAGTATGATCAAACCAACCTCCTACATTTTGAACAAAAATATTATGATCAAAGTGATAAATTCGAGACAAAAAATCCAATATTGCCACCAAAAGATGAACTTCTCCATTGGCCATAAACCCAAAAAAGATGTTTCCTTCAAGCTCATTCAAAACCGTATTCAAATGGCCAATCGCTTAAAAAAACCACATTCCAAAGAGAATTGTTCAAGAATCATGTTTTTTTTATCATTTGCTTCAAGTTCTTCGACAGTTTGGTGATCCATTTCGAACGCAATCAACGTGTCATTGTTCTTGCTCGATTCTTGCTCAATGTTCGATACCTCTATTCCATTTTCTTCGTTGAATTTTTCTTCTTCACTTGAGACAATTTCCGAATTAACATTTTCAAACTCTTCTTTTTCTTCTTCTTCTTCTATTTCGTTTTCTTGATTTTTGTCCCAGTCACCTCCATTAACTACATGAGTCTCAACAAGATTTTTTCTAATTTTATTTTCAAGATTTTCTATTTGAAAAGTTTCCAACTGTGATTCCTTTGTGTTTTCTTCTGTATATGAAATCAATCCATTCTTGAACTCTTGCAAATGAATTGATAAATGATCACTTGAGTCATTTTTCCCAATGAATGTTGGATTTCTTTATTTCCTCCAATGCTACGGGATCAAAGTAGTCATTTTGTTGGATTTTTGGATATGTTTCAATCTCGTTGTGGGTATAGAACTCAACCATTGATTTTCTTGAATCAACCTTTCTTGATTGTGTTTCGTAACCAAAAGAATAATTTCGAGTCTTGAACATTCTAATTGGGCTATAAAAATCCATTGTTGACGATTCTTTAATTCATCTAACTCCCAATCTTTATGTTGATTTCTTGAAAAATGGGTTTGATTGGATTGTTGAGCCCTTTTTTGATATTGTTGCCTTCTTATTCCATCCCAAATTGACTTAGAAACGTCTTCGGAGTCAATAGAATCACTAGAATCAAATTTCCAATGTGGATAATGCATATGATAGGTTCTTTGAGAAAATCGAGCATGGGCAAAATTAGTATGTTAAAATTCTTCTTCTGAATCACTTGAGTTTGAATCCCAACATTGTTTTTGGAAGTAAAATTGAGTATTCTTTGATTGACAATAATCCATTCTTGCAAGATCTTGAAAAATCTTTAGGTTCTTTCTTTCTTCGAATTTCAAGGGTTCCCGCTAATTAGATGTGGGTTGTTTAGCAACGAGCATAACTCACGAAGCTCCCTCTTGTGATCGTGGTCACTAAGAGTTTCCTGGTCTTCCAACGAGCAGTCAACGTTGGCCCAAACGGTTGCTCTGATACCAAATTGATGTAGCCTAAAGAGATAAAAGGAGAAATATCTCCAAGAATCAAGATTGTAAATCTTTTATTAGAATCAATAATGTGTTTGATACAATAGGGGAAGGTTCCTATTTATAGAGCTTTATTACAAATGGGGATAAAAAGGTTCCTATTGATTGGATTCCTAGAGGGATGTGAGTGTCAGATTGCGAGGTCTGTGTGGAATTGTTTCTTTTAGGAGTTTGATGTTGTGTTGACTCACTAGAGGGACGTTCGTTCGATAATTAAGGAGTTCCTCCTCCATTCGCCTTTCAAAGAGAAAAGGGCGTTTTTTGTGGTATGTTGGGGTGTGTGCTCTACTGTGGGATATTTTGCGAGAGAGAAACAATATAGTGTTTAGAGGTATGGATAGAGACTCTAGTGAGGTTTGGTCCTTGGTGATGTTCCATATCTCTCTTTGGGCTTTGGTTTCGATTTTTTTTTGTAATTATTCTCTAGGCAATATCTTACTTAATTGGAAACCCTTTCTATAGGGGTTTTGCGGGCTTGGTTTTTTTGTATGCCCTTGTGTTCTTTAATTTTTCTCAGTGAAAGCAATTATTTTTTTTAAAAAATAAAAGATAAAAAAATACACGGGCATAAAAAAACCAGCCCACAAGAATCCCATTAAAGAAGAGGTCCAACTAAGTAAAATGTTGTCTAAAGAGTAATTACAAAAAGCCTTCGAAATTAAAGGCTAGCGAAAGACACGAATACAAGGGCATGAAGATGGTTCAGGTGGAGTTGTTCCAAGGTTGTGGATGGCAATGGTAGATATGGTGGTCGGAAGTTTGGTACGAATATTTTCCATCCAAGTTGTCTTCCTAGAAATTTTTTGTGCTTTTTTTTTGACAATTGATCTTTCTGTGGATGGTCTTCTATTTAAGGAATTGGTTGAGCTTGTCTGCGAAGAAAGAAACGTTTTTTTGTGTGTTTGTGGATTATTTTTGTAATGGTAGTGTTATGGCGTATGCAATGTAGTAGCTTGCAAAAGGGTTATGTCTGAATAGTCAAAACATTTTTGTATAAGATGTAAGTGGTTGGTTTGGCTGTGTTCCATTAGAGGCATCCAATGACCTTGACATTCATTTTCTTCGTTTACGTTATTCTTTCTTTTTAAAACTGGAGGACAATTTTTTTTTTGGGAGGGATAGAATTGATGTAGTAGTATTAGTGGTTAATCTTGGGTAATTCCTTGGTTAATCTCTCTCATGTATTTATTCACATTTTGGATCATAATGAAGTTCCTTGATAGATTTCTCCATGGAGTTCTCCTTTTAGCCAACGTTTTCAAAATCGCCTGGCAATCCTGAGGCGAGACGACCTTGACCTTGCAATGTGCCTATGAATGGTAAAAGGAGGCTTACGCCTTTATGGATAGAGGTGTAAGCCTCGATACTTTTGCTTTTGAGGCGTGAAAATCGTAAGCTTAGTGAAAAGTGGGTATAAGAATTAGAACAACAAATATCAAGAGGGGGATGTTGGCGGCGGTGGGATCCATTTAATGGGGTTTTTAATTATAGCAAATTTCCAGAGGTGAGATTTTTTTTTTTTAATTTTCTTTAATATCCGTGAGTGTCCGGGCTAGCTTACGTGCACCTCGACTAATCTCACGGGACAACCCGCCTGACCCTACAACATTTGGGTGTCAAGGAAACTCGTAGGAAATTTATTCTTAGGTAGGTAGCCATCATGGATTGAACCCATGACCTCTGAGCCATATATTGAGACTTTGTCTCATTTTTTACCACTAGGCCAACCCATGATGGTTTCCAGAGGTGAGATGTTGGTGGTGGGATTCCATTCAATTGGGTTTTCAAGGAAAAAAATTATCTTGGATTTAAACACTTTGACTCTTGTAGACAATTTAATTGTCTTCATTTGGATAAGAAAAAAATAGCACACGTCAAAACAAGTTAGCTTTCCAATTCATTAAAAAAAGTGTAGCTTTCTTCTTCTTTTTTCTCCTACTCCTTGTCCACCATTTTTTTTTCTCTTTTTTGTAATTTTTCCTGGTTTCTGTTTTTTTGTTCATTATTGCAGGCAAGAAAAAAACTGTTTTTCTTCTCCTCCTCCATCTTATCTTTTCTGTGGTGCAGCTGCTACCTCAAACTTTGTTTCTACTCTTCTATATTTTACAAATTTTCATCAAATATTGGTTTCAATTCTACTTCTAATTACAAAATGTGCATTTGTTTATGGTTGTTTATCCTTTTTCCCCAGATTTTCCCCTTATTTTATTTTGTTTTCTTCCTTTACTTCTTTTTGTCTTGGTATCAGTTCTAACTTTAAAAAAAAAGAAATTTGAGATAGTCTTACATTATGGGTACTACAATAGTAAGCATACAAGCTGGTTTTACCTTTTATGATTATTATTACATTTGAAATGAGGTTTACACCTTGTCTCTCTATGAAAAAATGCCTTAAGGCCGCGTTAACCTTTTTAAAACATTGCTTTTATCTACTCAAGCCACACTACATTTTTTTCATCTAGTGTTTTGAGCTTGTCTTGTATTCTAAGGTTTATTTATTCTGTTCAGTAATTTTTTTTATTTGGTTGGTATTTTTTTTATGCAGTTGCAAATCTTGCGGACAAAAGCCTTTCTACTGCCCTGGTCATTGTGGTCACATTGACCTTGTTTCACCTGTGTATAATCCCTTGCTATTTATTATTCTCCATAATCTTCTACAACGTACTTGTTTCTCTTGCCACCATTTTCGGGCTGGTGAATCCCAGGTAAACATACTGTAGTATAAGGATGTAGCTAGGTAGAATATCTCTAGTTTCACGCACCCTTGCTTTCAATCTTCTATACATAAACAATACTTGCCAACTTTTTGAATTTAGGTTGAAAAATGTAAATCTCAACTGGAGCTTATTTTGAATGGTGAAGTTGTTGAGGCTAAACGGTTGGAGAATTTGAAGGATCCAGAGTTGCTAACTGAGTTTTTACATTCAATGCATACTGATGAAAGGAAGAACATGCAACCAAAAACATGGACTTCTCTTCAATTTTCTGAAGCCATATCAACTGTGAATAAATTTTTGAAGCCCAAACAGAAAGCTTGCGAAAATTGTGGAGCCAAAAATCCTAAGATTACTAAACCAACTTTTGGTTGGCTTCACATGGTATTTCTTCTTAGATGCCCATTTCTTTAAATTCTGACGTGATAATGCATTTATAGCTTTACCATTAATTCATGGGCATATATATGGTTATGTCAGATTCTTTTATTTTTGTTATCTCCTCTTTTCCATCGTTCTTTGGTTCTTCTTTGTTAAGACCCTATTTTTATTCTTCCATTTCTCTAAATGAAGGTTGCTAATGACGTCAACCACATTTTATAAAAAAAAATAGTACGAGTATCTTAATGTAGAAAAATGTTATTTCAACGACAGGTCCAAGAGGTGGGTGTCTTCACAAGGAAGGAAACATGATTATTATTATTATTTTTTTGGTGATAAGATACAAGAGGGATGCATTATCACCAAAAGAAGGCAAAAAACAACCCACGGAAAGGGGGAAGAGTAAAGAGAGAACCCCCACCGTCCCACTCAAGAGAACTACTTACAAACAAGGCTTCCAATCCAATAGGATTAAAGAAAGAGGGTAATTACAAAATAAATCATTAGAACTATGACACTACCAAGAAGCATAAAGCTGTACATAAGGCCATAAATTATCTTCATAATTCTTCTGTATGTTTCAACCAATGACAGCCAAAGAGGAGATCTTGAAACAAAGGACTACAAGATCCTAGCAAAGAAAAAGTTTGCTTAAGAAAATAACTGAACGTTTGTTACTCTTAAAAGCTATAATACATTAATTGATTATTTAATGGCAATGGGAAAAATTGACCGTGATAAAACTACTTCCAATAGATTCATCATAAAAATTAGAAGTTCTTCGGTTTTTTATTTTTTGATAAATACTTTTTCCTCATTTATTGCTGGGAGTTATAATTTTACTTCCTAATAGTTGAGTGTACCTGTGCCCTTTTTGATATAAAATAAACATATACAATGGGGAAGATCTTCATGACACATTTGAGAATGTTCGTTTAACGGGAAGGAGTAAGTTTGACAACGTATGATGAAACTGTATTGGTCTTCTCTAGTTAGTGAGTGGAAGCTTTCTATGATATGGTTGCCTGTAATTACCCACCCTCAGTGTACATGGTTCTATAGGAAAAAAAGAAAAAGATTGATTGATAGAATTGAAACCTTTGGTGTAGACTAAAGTGCCCACTCATAACCAAATATTGTATCTCAAATAGTTTGTTTTAGGTATCAGTCTTGCTCATTCAGTGACTTCCACCTCGGACAATAGAACTATTTAATAGATGGTGCTCATAAATATAGTCAATGTACTCGTTTCATTGGAACCATTTATTTAATTGAAATCTTCAACTCTCTTCCGAGTCATTGCACAAGTTTTAGGGATTTGATTTCAAGTTCTCCTTCATGGTGGATGCAGAGTGGCTTGGCTGGAGTCCATAAAAGGGCCAATGCCATTAGAGGTTGCAAGCCTGTGAGTGTAAGTAGTGGAGCTGAAGGAATATCCTCGCTTGAGGAAGAGACTACAATTTCGCACCCCACTGTTATCAATACATTGGAAGGAGAAGCATTTGATGACACTGCAACCAAAGCCCCTGTAGAAGATCCTGAGGAAGTTTCCCCTGAAATTTTCATGCAAAAGAATTTCTCCTCAGGACATTTGATGCCATCGGAGGTACTGCCAGTTTATTTTGTGATTGCAGGTCAAGTTTTCCCTTTCCTTATCTTCAAATCATTTTTTAATAATAGGTTAAAGATATCCTGAAGCGTTTGTGGAAAAATGAAGCTACGCTCTGTTCCTTTATTAGTGATATTAGTCAGCAGGGACATGGAAATAAAGCAGGCCATTCCATATTTTTCTTAGACTCTGTTCTTGTCCCTCCAATTAAGTTCCGCCCCCCTGCCAAAGGAGGTGATTCTGTAAGTATACTCTCCCTCTCTATATACCATGAATGATCAAGGGTTTTGATGAATGGTGATCACTCACTCACTCATCCTTTTTTTAGGAACCACTAAAGTTGATGCATGAAAATGAATTAAACTTAGTAGATGGAAACCAACTTGAATTCAAAGCTTTTGATGAGATGATTTCTGATGATATCTACAACATTTCTTGTTAATTGCAGTGGGACCTTTTTTTTTTTTGCCTGCCCTCCGAGGCATTATTTGTCAATAATATTTTAAAGGGACAACGCATCTGATGGCTAGCTTTTGCATTTCTCCTTATTAATAGAGTAAGGAGTCTTGCTAAAAAAAAATCGCTTAATTTTTTACTGGTTCCGAGAATTAGAATCGTGAGGCCTTGTATGTTTTACGTCTATAGTACTTTCCTATTATTTTAACCTTCAACGGTTTTTTTCCTAACCCAAGATCTAATTTATCTGGCTATAATATAACTATGTGTTCTCATTATGAATTTCTCTGCTAATTTGTGTTCTCAGATAATGGAGCATCCTCAAACTGTGTTACTGAACAAGGTGCTACAGTCCAATATATCATTAGGAAATGCGCATGCTAACAAATCGGAACACGCAAAGATAGTAAGGCTATGGATGGATCTTCAACAATCTATCAATATTTTGTTTGATAGCAAAACTGCAGTTGGTATGCATGTTTATTCTATGTTACGTTTCTATGAAAATTTTCGTCCTTCAATTTATATCCAGTGCTCCAATTCTCAATTTATGGCTTTAATTTATTTTTTAAGTAACAGAATTATTCATTGATGAAAAGAAAAATTACAAAAAGAGTATCAACATAATACAACTGAAACAAAAGCTAGAAAAAATACCCAACCCTGAACCCAACAACCTTGATAGAGAACTAAAAACAACATTACCAAACAAACTCAAACTTCTTTTCTACAGGAAACATTAACATTTCATTTGATGAGGTGAAATGATTATAAAAAAAACGAGGTCCTATTCATGAGATAATTATAAGAAGCTTGTCCAGTGAGAAGTGAGGGAGGAGAGGCTGTAAACACAAAAGGGAGTAGTTTTACTCCAGCACATTGCTGAAAAGATGGTGGGTTCAAAGAAATTGTCAAACATTACATATAACAATGTGCAGAATTGCAAAGAACTTGACAGACATTGCTTCGGTTTTCCGAAAATATATCTGCTTGCAGCTTCATGATCAACCAACAAACGCCAACTTGGCTTCTTTTCCTTTCCCAGATTTAAATTGAAAATTTACTTTTAACATTATAGCACGAATCCTGGACACAAGCCACTTACTTGGTTTTGATAAATGGATTTTCATGTCATCTTCTTTTTTTTTTTGTAATTAAGCTCATCTAAAAAAATTGGTAGGCTATATTTATTTTCTTTTCTCTATTATTGGATACAGCATTGCCAACCCATTGAGAATGAGGCTAAGCCTAAGCTTATTTGGATTCACTCTTGCTTGCTTTCCTCTTCTTTTTCCTCTTTTTTTTTTTTTTTTGGGGGGGGGGGGGGGGGGGGGTGGTGCTAAATTTGAGGCTGAATTTCACCTATCAGTTAAAGAACAGATGATTTCAAAACTATTCTTTCTAGAAACTGAATCGACTGTCTAACAAATGACAAAACTGACTGGTCAATGAACCACCGAAATCAAATCGAACCAATAGTGCTCACAAACTAATTTCTCTTTTGATTATTTTTATTTTATTAGAAACAATTTCGTTGGTGTATGAAATTTATAAAAAGAGGGGATGAAAAGTCCCAAACCAATGAAGTTACAAAAGACATCTTCAAAGGAGAGAAATAGATGATTCAATTTACACCAAGTAAGTGCAAGAAAAAGAACACTATAAAAAAAGACTGGATTGACTTTTTCGTTGGATTGGAAAGTCCTATGGTTCCTTTCCATCCATATCGACCACAAACTAATTTCTGGCACTATATTTTATGAAATTGATCAAGTCAAAACATGTTGCTGAAACCAATTACTCTGACTTGGTTTGGTTTGATATTTTGGTTCTAGCTTGCATCCTTCTTGCTGGGTATACTTTAGTGAAATAAATTACAGTAATTTTAAATATTGAAAAGGAAGAGTGCTGAAGTTGGGGACTTAATTTTTTCAATCTTTCTTGCTGGCTTGTCAATTGATTTGTTTGATTACAATTTTCTTTTGTTTTTCTTCCCGCACATTCCCAATCGGGGAGCCTTCTCATATTCTTCTTTAGGGCTTTGTTACTGTGAGATATCTAAATCAAAGGCCACCTTGTTATAATGAAATAATGCACATGTCATCTGGCATTTTGCCAGTAATTGAAAAGATCTGCCTTACCATGGCTAAAAATTATTGTATTTATTGATGATATTGCAGTTTTGCCACTAATTCCATTGTTATTTATATCAATTTTAACCTAGTGTAAATCATGTTTACTATTTTTTAGTCTGGCACTGTCATCTCATAGATGGCATACAAGTCATGTAACTGGCTATAATGGTGACCATGTTTTCTTCATGGTAGGTCCAGGTAAAAAAGATGCTTCTTTGGGAATATGTCAGTTATTGGAGAAGAAGGAAGGCATGTTTCGTCAAAAGATGATGGGAAAGAGGGTTAACTTTGCATGCCGATCTGTCATTTCACCAGATCCATATTTAGCAGTTAATGAAATTGGAATTCCCCCTTATTTTGCATTGAGGTTAACCTATCCAGAGGTACTAATCTAAACAGCATTCTACTTGTAGTAGCATTGATTATCCTTATTAGAATATGGTATGTACTGGTTTAAGATTGGACTGACAAGTGGTGATTTGATAAGGTGCGGCAACATGTGGCACAGAAGAGCAGATTAGTTGTGTATAAAATAGGGGCAGACAAGCTAAAAATTTCGAACTAAAATATATTTTGCTTGCCTTCCTTTTAATTTGTTCAGCTGGCCTCCTCTCTTGTGCCATTTTATTGTGCTAAATCATTTCTAGTTAGTCTAATTAGTGTGTCAGGGCAACATTTAAGCAACAATATTAGTGAGAATGACTTATTAGATGCAAAATTAAAGTTCAAGATTGTAATGAAAAAAATTCAAGTTATTTTGTTCAGGTATGGGGATTCCTTTTGGAACATTTACTCATATTATGGCCTTTTGAGTTAATGTCGAGACTTAACAGGAGAAATGCCATGAGAAAGCAATTGTAATGAAGGAAAATTTAGAAGATGTGCTAGTTCTTTTGTGTGCAAAGTCAGCTCTGTTCCTCTTTATATATGTTTTACCATTTGGCCTGTCACCATCTTTTTGGAGTTCGATGGTAAAAAAGGTTCAAAAGAGTCTTCTTGGTGGAAAGTTTTCTTCTCTTTTGGAGGATGACTTACTTTAGTTTAGTTGGTGTTGAGTGGCGACATTCCTTTTTACTATCTTTCTCAATTTAGGAACCCAGGATCGACCTGGCAAGGAAAGATAATTACATGACTCATGAGGACCTTTCTTTAGGAAGGAGTGAATATAAGTTAGAAAAGTTCTTGAGGACTTTTCTTTAGGAAGGAGTGGAGGAAAGTGATGGGTATCATTTAGTGAATGAGGATGTGGTAGGTGGGTTGGGGATAGATAATTTGGCCACTGAAAATAGCTCTTTTCTCATGGTAGTTTTCGCAGTTTCCTTTAGAACCTCATGCTTTGTGGCATTCAGTAATTGTGAGTATGAGTTACAGACTTACAGTCTAGTGATTGAGACTTTGGTTCAGCTTCTAAATGTACATTTAGAATTCATGGAAAAGGATCATGTTTATTTATTTATTTAACAAGAAATTTTTTTAGTTAAAAACTGATCATGTTTGATTTGTTCATTTTTATTTTTTCCCTTTCCCAGAGAGTGACTGCTTGGAATGTTCAGAAGTTACGAAATGCTATAATCAATGGTCCTGAAACCCATCCAGGAGCCACACATTACATTGATAAGTTAGCTACGGTAAAGTTGAACTTGAAACCAAGCCGAAAATCACGCATTTCTATCTCGAGGAAATTGCCATCCTCTCGCGGTGTGGTTGTGGATCAAGGAAGCAATGATTATGAATTTGAAGGGAAAATTGTGAATCGCCATTTGCAAGATGGAGATATTGTTCTTGTGAATCGACAGGTAAACTTTGGTGTTATTTGACATATTTCTTTAACACGTGTGTTGCTTTCTACAAGTCTTGAACCTAGGATCATGCCTTCCTTCCTGTCATGATTGTTATAGTTGTTTCCAAAATAAATATGATGTAGTGGAGATTGGGATAGATGTAAATTAACAATACCCCCGGAACCGTATAAGAAGTTTTCTCCTCGTACGGCTCGAGGAAATTCAAAAGTTATGTATAGAATTCTAATTAATCTCAAATAGATCCATAGATTATTAAATCAATTAGACTATGATTTAAATACTTTTTTGAGTGTCCGAGCTAGCTTACGCGCACCTCGACTAATCTCATGGGATAACCTGCCTAACCGTACAACATTTGTGTGTGAAGGAAACCCATAGGATATTAAATCCTAGGTAGGTGGCCACCATGGATTGAATCCATGACCCCTTATCCCTTTGGCCTTCTAATGATGTTCACACTACCACTAGGCCAATCCATGATGGTTGTTTTTGGTCCTATTTTGGTATTTAGTTCTAGTTTGTTGCTGATTTTTTTTGGTTAAAATGAGTTTTTGAGTGCGAAGGGATGATTTAATTTTAGTGGAGAAGAGCAATATTGAGGGTTTTCATCTGCGGAGGAATAAAATCTTCCTCTCACATCTTCAGTTTGCATATGGCACCTTCTTTTGCTTGGGCAAGGAGAAACTCTTTTGCCAACGTGATTACATGGTTGGTTTATTTTGAAGAATGGTATAGAGCAGTAGTAGGAAAATGGGATGTGATAAGAAAGCCCTAGTGAAATTGGAATTAAGAACCCTTTTGTTATTAGAACCCTAATTAAAATTACTAAAACCCTTGAATCTATTCAAGTCCAATCCTAATGGAAGGATGAGATAAGGATTATCTTGTGATCGAAGACCAAGAGGTAAGGAGAACTAGTGCCCTACTCAAGGTTTGAACACTCCCCTACTTAAGGTTTGAACACTCCAAGGCCAAGCTCTAGACATCCTCTTATAAATCATAGAAAAATGACAAAAATACCCATATTTAACTTGTTTTAGAAAAGATGAACTTAAAAAACAATAAAATTACATTCAAACTATTAAATTCAAATTATCAAAAATACCCATATATAACCCTCTTAAGTCTTTTACCTATCCAATAGTTTGGTCTGTCAAGTGATTAACAATTGTGAGGATTGCAAATCTTGGATATTAGAAGGGGCAAGGAAGTGGGCTTCTGTAAGGTACCAAGATAAGAATATATTAGTAAGGGGTGTAGGGGTAATTGGATGGGAAGTTAGTTACTGAATCTTGTTATAAATAGAAGGAGGGTGAGTGAGTGAAGGTAGGCATTAGTTGAGTGGTTTAAGGCTTGAGTTAGTATACTCAAGAGGGAGGGTTCCAAGTACCTTGAACTTGGTTTATCTTGTATTTTTTCATCTTTATATTTCAATATGGTCAGATCTTATTCTAGTTAGAAAGTATCCTAACAACTTTTTACTATTAACTCTCGTTCCTGAGTTGAGGAACAATAGAGGCCCATTTGTAAAGCAAAAATACAGAGAAAAGTTGTCTTGTCAAGTATAAGGATTCTTTCATGATTTTTGATGGATATTATAGTGAATGTGGTCTCCAGATGCTGTCATTTGAGAAAAGAGAATTCTTCATGTACTTGGTTGAACTTTTTGCCTAAAAGGAAGAGTTTCCTCTTCATGTTGTGTGCTCTAGGATTTCTGTAATACTTTTTGAGAAGCCTTTCACTATATCCATGAGAATATTAGTTTAGAAACTTAAGATTAGTGTAGTTGGTTGAAGAAACTACGTACAGGTGACTTGTGTCAAGTTTCTTACAGTAGAACCAACTTTCTACTATTTGGCTTATATTGCAAAAAGGTCCAAATTTGTTGATTTGTTAAGTTCATCCTCAATCTGGATGTCTTGTTTCTTGCAAATTTTATGCCCATTTTTAATATTGTATTTTGATATACATTATATATGGTTGTGGGTTAAGATGCAAGGCTGGATTAAATGTCTCGGTTTGGTTGAAAAGCTTTAATAAAGAAATTCCTTGATGCGTGCCCCTATGGGAGCTGATGTCATGGTTCTTTAAAAAAATAACCTTGTATGACAAAAAATTATTCACAAAAATTATCCATTAGATGGATTGCCTATACTAAACTCTTGAATGCGTTAAAGTTGTTTATGCGGGTGTGATACATGCATATTCCTTTCACACTACAATTTTACGGTTGCTTCCTTGCTAGTATTTGGCGTTGTAGATAATTAAGCATTTCAATGCAATTTTAAGCGAATGGATGGGAAATATATAACAGGCTTGTTATTATGTTCTTCCGAGCATTCTATGTTCCTTTGAACCCAAAATAAAGGTGTAAACAGGCTTTTAGAACTTACGTGAAGTTTGGGATGTTTATTTATATCCTGTTTGACTTTTTGTTTGTTTGTTTGACAGCCTACACTTCACAAGCCGAGTATAATGGCTCATGTTGTTCGTGTCTTGAAGGGTGAGAAAACAATTCGCATGCATTATGCAAATTGCAGGTACCAGTGTGTATAATTCGTTTATACTTGTAAAACATTTTGTTATTTTCCTCAAGATGAGAGCATGTGCCATTGAAAATTTATTGTCCTCTAATTACAGTACGTATAATGCTGATTTTGATGGCGATGAAATGAACGTTCATTTTCCTCAAGATGAAATTTCTCGTGCTGAAGCTTATAACATTGTGAATGCAAATAACCAATATGTCAAACCCACCAGCGGTGAACCCATCAGAGCCTTAATTCAGGTACCATGTTATCTTGAAAGTAAATTTCTGTCAAAACTCTCAGCTTATTTCTTCATATATTTTCTGATGTCATTGTGATAAGCCAGTGATTAACCTCCTAATTTTGTATGTATTCTTCAGGACCACATTATAAGTGCTGTACTTCTCACGAAGAAGGATACTTTTTTAAATTTTGATGAGTTTAGCCAGCTTCTCTATAGTACTGGCATTTCAACATCAAGAGCACGTGCTTCTTCAGAAAAACCTGGGCAGAAGATTTTCACTTTAGATTTTGAAGCTGAGATGCTACCTGTTCTTCCTGCAGTATGGAAACCAGAGCCTCTTTGGACAGGAAAACAGGTTTCTAGAAATTTGCTAGCAAAAAAGTTACATGCCAGTTCATGTTGTATCTAGACATGATAAATTGTCTCATCATGCAAAAAGCACAGTAAAGATGAGGAGTGCAGAAGCATATGCTACTTTAGTAAATAAGAGGAATTTTGTTTTGTTGAGATGTTTGCTAATACTGGCTGTCATGGTTAATTTCTTGTAGTGTAATCAATTTTTTTTTTTCTTTTGGTTTACAGGTTGTCACAGCCTTATTGGATCATATCACTAGAGGCTCCCCACCATTTTGTGTGGAAAAAGATGTGAAAATTCCACGCGGTTTTTTCAAGTGCAGAGATATGGGAAATAATTCTTCCAAAGTTAAAATGGTCGATGGCGATAAATCAAAGAGAAAACGAACTATGAATGAAAATAAGTTGGGAAAAGGTGAAGTTCTTGATGAAGGGAATTCAAAGAAAAAGGAGTACTCAAAGGTTGATAAATTGAAGGCAGCACGTTTGGATGATGATAGCTTACTAATATTTAAAAATGAATTGGTGCGCGGAGTCATAGATAAGGCTCAATTTGGTGATTATGGCCTAGTGCATACAGTGCAGGAGCTTTATGGTTCAAATACCGCTGGCCTGTTGCTTTCTGTGATGAGTCGGTTGTTCACTGTTTTTCTTCAGGTGATGGTGCTCTGGTTCAATTTTTCTCTCCCTCTTAATATAAAATAGCATATTTTGGTTTATAACTCATGTTACAAGTTGGCATTGATAATACTTACACATTCACCTTTCATTACTTAGACTCATGGGTTCACATGTGGAGTAGATGATCTTCTGCTGATAGAATGTATGGACAAGGAGAGAGAGAAGCAACTCCAAATCTGCGAGAAAATTGGTGAACAGGTGCATCTTGGATTTCTTAAGGTCAAGGATGGAGAAAAATTAGGTATTTTCATGTTCACTAATAGTGCTTGATGCATAAACTTAAGCAATTAATAACTAGTATTACTTGTGTTCCCAAATAGCAATGGATCTATTATAGAAATTGTTTGAGTGAAGGAAAAAAAAGGGTTCTGAAGGATGATTATGCTTTATTTTATCTTAAGCCTGAATTTTGTTTTGGTCCTCAAATTTGTGTACTTTTATTGTTTCGGTCCTTATCTTTTGGGACCTGTTTTATTTGATTTGCAGACCCAATGGCACTGCAGCTGAATATTGAGAAAACTATTTCCAATAATGGAGAATCTGCACTAACATCATTGGATAGAAAAATGACCAGCCAACTTAATGAAAGGACTGGAAACTCAAAGGTCCTGAAGGATTTGCTGTCTGAAGGTTTGCTAAAACCCTCGGTAAAGAACTGCATTTCTCTGATGACGACTTCTGGGGCTAAGGGTGGTACGGTAGGTTTCTTTGCAGTTCTTTATGAGCATTTGTTGTCACTCGTCAGTATAATGCCATCTCCCATAGTTGTGATATGTTTCTATCTTCTTCATTCTTTCTTTTTTAAACTTTATTTTCCCCTTTAAAATTTCTTTTCTTTTTTGCCTAGAGTGAAGTAAGCCTTCATTGAACAAATAACCTTCATTAGTGCAATTGTTAGAAAGGCATAGTAAAGCTAGATTTCTTTCCAAACAAAGTTCACCTTACCTATGTACGACTTCTTAAGAATATAAGTTCAATTATACTTTAGCTTAAACATTTTAATCTTGTGGTAGTTTAATATGCTAACAGAACAAGGTCATATCTTTCATGTATTTGATCCGTGCAATGCTATTATATTAATAGCTACATGTTTCATGTTTTTTGTTTGCTGAGGAGCTACTTTCTAGTAGTTAGGGACCTAGGGTTGTAGTTTGTTGGTATAGTTGTTGTTAGTTTTTTTTTTTCCTTGTGTCTTTATATAAAAAAGAAAAGTTGGTATAGTTGTTAGATGGTTCATTAGAAGCGGATCCTATGCCTTTGCAAATGTTACTTTCCTTTTTTCTTCTCCCTCCCTCCCCCCCCCCCTCTCTCTCTCTCTCTCTATATATATATATATATATAGTACTGATTGTTGAGTAATATTAGAGAGTCGAAGTGTAGGCTTCATGAATCATTTTTTCCTGTAGAGAAGAATGCTTTAATTTTCTCCTTCCCGTTTAATTTGACGCAACAGTGAAGTTATAATTTTCCTGAAGATGGTAAAAATCATGGATGGTGGTATTCTTTGTAATGTACCATGGAAAGTAAAATTTCAAAAATATTTTAGGGATTCCATCCTTCACAATGTGATTAACCTTTTTTATGAACTTAAACTTGTTGATGCAGTTTAAATGCCTTTTTCTTATATTATTTGTTGCATTTAAGTGCATCTGGTTGGAAACTTAAATGAACGCTCAATCACAATGTTACTATATTTTGAGATTTTTTCCCCTTCTTTTCCCCCCCTAAATATCTTGCTTTTGAACAGGCTAACTTTCAACAAATATCTTCACATTTAGGCCAGCAACAGTTAGAAGGCAAACGAGTTCCCAGAATGGTCTCAGGAAAGACCTTACCCTGCTTTCCACCTTGGGATTGGGCATCACGAGCTGGAGGGTTCATTGTTGATCGCTTTCTTACTGGTCTTCGACCTCAAGAATATTACTTCCATTGCATGGCTGGCCGTGAAGGGTAAATTAAACTTTTTCTGGACTTCTGTTGATTGGCATCAATAGGATGTTGCTATTTTTATTTTATTTTATTTATATCCAGTTAAATTACTTTTATGTCATGTATCTGCATTGAACCCCATTTATTACACATACTGTCCTAGTTAAGTTTGTATTCTTAATCTTCATTTCAGTTCAAGATTTGACCTTTCTGCTAGCAAGAAACTTGAAACTTGAAACAGATTGCTGAAAAAGTAAGGGTTATGTTAGGCCACCAATTATACATCAATATGAGAGGAGGAGTAAGGTCATAGCCGAAGGGACCCGTTAGTTACATTTTGGGAGGTCGGGGAAAGTATTGTGGGGATCCGTGAGGAGAATGTTGGTGTACAGAGTCTGTTATGTTGTTCGTTATGCAGAGAGGTATTTTGGGAAGAATAGTAGTTTCTTTTCCCTCCATTTTTTCATGTTTTGGGGTATTAAGTAAGTTGAGATGAGATAGGTGAGGATGCTAACTCTCAAATTGGCAAGGAGAGTCTGTATTGCCTTAGGGCTTGTTCTTTCTTAATATATCGATACAAAGTAAGGGCAGTACCTTACCGGTTAAAGCCTAAAAGGCCAGAGGGAAGAGGGATCCCTATGCTTGGTAGGTTTGGAAAAGCTCCTCCTATCTAAGTTGATCAAAGAGCGGCTGTATTTACAAAAGTACCTGTGAGATCCATCTCAAGGCCATAAACTGTATAATTATAGGAAGTACGGACACTTTGTTTTAGGCTGGTTGTTTGTTTTGGACACCCTTTCTAATTTCAGACACTGGCTTTGAGAAAAAATCAAAGTCAGCTCTTGTAACCCCAACATATACAGTGAAGAAAAGCAGAGGTTCTATAAAAAAATTCCAATCCTTATATATTAAACCATTCTAAACCATTAAGATTACATCTTCCTCTAACCATAACCAATTAAATGTTTCTACATCTTCATGCTCTTTCAAAAAAATTGATTTACTTCGCATTCTTTTAATGAACTGTATTGTGTTTCTTTTGGTGGTTAATTAACATGTTTTATCCACCATAGTATTAAATATGCCAATATACACATATTCTATATAAGAGAAATATGTCTGTTTTTTACGTTATTAGAAATTGATTGTTTCCATGACATCTTTATTGATATATAAACTGCGAGTTCTCTTTAAAAAATAGGTTGGTTGATACAGCAGTTAAGACATCTCGCAGTGGATATCTACAAAGATGCCTAATAAAAAATATGGAGTCTCTGAAAATTTGTTACGATCACACTGTCCGTGATGCTGATGGCTCCGTGATTCAATTCCAATATGGCGAGGATGGCGTAGATGTCCATAAAACAGCCTTTATTACAAAATTTGAAGCACTTGCAGCTGTAAGATAACCTTCACAAAACTGAATGCGTAATAGAGTTTTTTCTTTTTCCTTCATAGAAAAGTTGTTTGTTTCTGTTCTAAATGATTGCATCATACCTATTTTTATTTCAGAACCAAGATATGCTTTACCAAAAAAGTCATCTTCAACTTGGCAAGTATAATCTTTTCATCAATGAGTTGCCTTCAGCTCTTCAAGAGAAAGCAGAGTCCATATACAATTCACTCTCGAAGGATAAGGGACCTGGTCTGGTACTAAAAGAAGACTTTGTCAGACTGTTGGAAAATAAGTACCTATCAAGTCTGGCACAGCCTGGAGAACCAGTTGGCGTACTTGCTGCACAGTCTATTGGAGAGCCATCAACACAGATGACGTAAGAGCTTTCCTCGTATTTCTTCTTTTGAGGCTTAATCGTGTTCTATCTCTTTGAATAAGGCTTGGTCAGTGTTTTAAAAAGCCCTCTTAGGCGCGCACCCTGGGCTCAGGGCACAGGTCTGGCGCCTCATGCACACGCCTTTGTTGAGGCCCTAAGGCTCATGGCCCTGGGCTTTGGGGTTTTGTCATTATTTTAAAAAAATTATGATAATTAAGGGTTTTCCTTCTTTATTAACTAAAAGAATCAAGTTTACTAAGCCTAAATACAAAATTTCTTGTGTTTGATATTTCCACTTCAACTATGCTTTCTCTTTTTAATGTAATACTTTTACATATAGTGTGCCTCACAAAAAAAAACCCGCGCCTTTTTGTGCGCCTTGCGCTTAGGCTCCGGAGGGCCATTGCGCCTTGGTGGGACTTGGGCATTTAAGAACACTGGTCTTGGTTAAAGCAATTCTTAGTTGGAAAGGAATAAGTCATCTTAATTAGTGTAGATACTTGGTTAAGAATGAACTTTTTTCCCAGGTTTCCCGGTTAGGAATTTCTTTTGGTTAGTTGATTAACGAGTACCCTCCTTTAACAAAAGTTCATGAAAAGAAGTTTTCTTCCTGCTCATATAGAAGAGAGGAATATAAAATAGAGTTAGATGTGGGGTTAAGATACTCTACGAGGATATGTACACTAAAATTTTGACTTCTAAGAGGAGGAAAAACTCAAGCCATTGCAGTCCTCTTCCGAGGGGAGAGGTGTTTAGTGTTAAGAGTCATGAGAAGGATGAAGTTGGGAATGTCACATGAAATATATGCTAGTTAGATACTATGTTAATTAATGCCAATATCTCATATATGTGCTATTTCAGTGCAAGAACTCTATTAGATAGATGGTATATTCTGGCTGATTTTAACATCATTCTCTTTTGTCATTTAAATGAAATATGTATACCAGGTTGAACACATTCCATCATGCTGGGCGTGGTGAGATGAATGTGACACTTGGAATTCCTCGCCTTCAGGAGATCTTGATGACTGCTTCACATGATATTAAGACACCTATTATGACATGCCCATTGCAAGAGGGCTACTCAATGTAAGTTAAAATTAGTGTTTCTTGATTCTCCCCTACGTGACAATTTGTTGGACTTTGTTATTGCCCGTGTGTATGTTATTTCCAATGAATTAATATTCTTAGTCAACATAACGACTTCAACAACAATAACATCAGCATTTTCTCGTGTCGTTTCCTTTTTTTTTTCCTATTAAAAAAAATCTAGGTAAACCTTAAAACTTATTGAACCATCGTGAAAGGAACATTATCGATCACATTGTATATTTGTATGTGAATTTTGCGGACACAAATCAGCTTCATCAAATATATATATATATATTGATCACATTGTATGTTTGTATGTGAATTTTGTGTGGTTTCAAGGCATTGCTAATAAGTTTCATACTTTTCATCTTGGTATATCATAATCTTTATACTATTTAAATCCTTTTTTAATTCAGTTTCTGGTGTATTTAAGGGTGAAGAGTGTCTGAAATCACCCTACAGTAAAGCATATGCATTATTTCATTTTGCATGTTTAAGATTGACACGTTCTTAAAATTGTGATTGTTATTGTTCTCAAATTGTGTTTATCATCTCTCTTAAACTGATTGTCGGCACGATGCTTTATTTCTGGATTTGTTTATTATCATTCTTCTCCATGTTTGAAGCATCTTTATTTTTGTTGAATATTGAAGGCTCTATGCATCTGTATTGCTTCTATATTTATAGTGAACCAGAAAAACTGACTTTGTTATACTACAGGGATGTTGCAAAGTGTCTTGCAAATAAGCTGAAGAAGATTACAGTGGCTGACATAATAGAGAGTATGAATGTAACTGTTGTGCCATTTTCTCAACGGAAGCGAGAGATATGCAGTATTTACAAGCTTCAAATTAATTTTTATCCACTTGAAAATAATCCACAACATGCTCATGTATCACCTGAAGATTTGGAACACACATTGGAAATTGTGTTTCTTAGGGAATTGGAAGATTCGATCCAAAATGAAATGCTCTTGCTATCAAAAATTAATGGCATAAAAAATTTTGTTCCCGATTCACAATCAAAGGGTTCGAGTGAAAGAGATGAAGTCAGCAGCAGTTCACAACATGAAGAAAATGATGATGATGATGATGATCTTGGTAATGACTTAGATGTTGCTGAAGATCTTGGTTCCGACATGAAAAAACAAAAACTTCAAGGTACTGATGAGATGGATTATGAAGATGATTCAGAAGATGAACTTAATGCCAAAGAATCATCAGCAGGATTTGAAAGTGAAGTTGATCAAGGCGATGAAGCTGAAATAACCGATGATGATATGATGGAAATCGTGAAAGACAGTACATCTGAGAATCAGACTGAGATAGTAGATGTCTTAAAGTCCAAGTCGAAAGGGAAAACAACCAAAACAGCGAACAAAAAGAAGAGAGTTAAATTATTCTCTAGACGTGATTATGATAGATCAATTTTTGTGGAAGCCAAGGGAAATCATTTTGAGGTTCATTTTAAGTTTACGAATGAACCTCATATTTTACTGACCCAGGTACTTCCTCACCTTTGTTGTCTCTTTTCATCTGGATATGGCTTTTTATTCGTTTCTATAGTTAACTGTGTACTTTTCATTTCAGAAAGTTGACTTCATGTTTGCTCTTGTGTAGTAGTAGAAAATAATAGTCCAATCAATTTTTATTGACACTCATACCCATATTGTAGTTGTCCCGAGCGAACATTATACTTTCAACTTCAAAAACAGTAGATGAGCAATAGCATATATTTTCTTGTAGTTCCTCTAAACTAGTCAGATGGGTAGATTTTACTCCTCTAGCTCATCTAACAATCTAGAAAATTGTATATATATATTAAAAAATTGTCTCCTTTCACCACTCATCATTCAACTTTCTTGCTTGCATATTCAGATCGCTCAGAGAACAGCCCAGAAGGTGTCTATTCAAAGCTCTGGCAAAATCGTCAGATGTCAACAAATTACATGCAAGGAAGGTCAGGTAATATACCATGGGAATAATGTCAAGGAAAGAAAGAAAATCAAACCAGAAGAAAAGGAAAAAATTCCTGCACTGCAGACCAGTGGGGTTGACTTCATGACACTCTGGGAGTTGCAAGATGAGCTTGATGTTAGATATATATATTCCAATGACATTCATGCCATGCTTCAAACATATGGAGTGGAAGCTGCTAGGGAAACCATAATTAGAGAAATTCAAAACATTTTCACCTCATATGGGATATCTGTCAATATGCGACATCTAACTCTAGTTGCTGATTATATGACTCATTCTGGTGGATACCGACCGATGAATCGACTAGGAGGCATAGCCGATTCCATATCTCCTTTTAGTCGAATGACTTTCGAGACGGCTTCGAAGTTCATTGTTCAAGCTGCATTCCATGGGGAGGTAGACACCTTGGAAACTCCATCTGCTAGGATCTGTCTTGGTTTGCCAGTAAAGATGGGTACAGGTAGCTTTGATTTGATGCAGAAAATCGAAGTCTGACAAGTCTAAACTTTTTACCTCACTTCTTGAGTTTTGAATTCTTTAATGAACTAATTTAAGTACCCACCATTTCATTAGTTCTTGGCATTAGGAGAGAGAGATCGAGCCTGGATGTAAATTTTGGATGCTACAAAATTTTGTATTTTTAGCTTACTGTTGTATTATTTATATAGCTTAGCATGTAGAAACGAGTGTGCAATGTTGTTAAGAAGTCTAAAAAAATGGCTCAGAAATTTTGCCCCCTTGAGAAAGATTTGAACAAACTACTCATTGAATTCATAGGTTTTCTTCTCTTAATAGTTTGCTAAATGTTCTTTTACAGTTGAACAATTGTCATGATTTTAATTTTATATGTATGGTGAGATGTAATTAAGTTTATTGATAATAACTCTTTTCAAAGATGTGTTATGTGTCATCAATTATCATTCCAAAAATTGATAGTTTGATTGTCTCCTTTGAAGTTAGATATTCAATCTCATATTCTCGTAATTGTTAAAAAAATGAGAGGACTATTAGGTAATTAAAATATAGTTTTTTCTTTAATAATTTTTGCCTTTTTATATAATCTTCTCATTCATATTTATCAACCATTTGAATGGAACTTAATACTTTGACATTTTAAACTTTAGTTAGAACTTAACTTAATTATAACTTCTTAATGTACATACATATACACTTGTACAAAAAGATAATATTCAAAATGTTCTTCATTTTCATATTCTGCTGGTTTACATTGACAAAGAAAATAGAAAAAGAAAGAAATTTTTGTAAGGATGATCCAATCAACTAACCTTCTGTTTACTCCATAGAGCACTCCATTAGTTGGATGCATTATCGCGTTAGAAATAATACACTTGTTGTCAAATAGTAGGAGTCCGCGAAATAGTAGGAGTCCTAACGCGATTTTCATTTTAACATTACACATGTTATATTCTTCTAGTTTTGTAAATAATGAAAATTTTCAAAATCGTGATATGGCTCCACTATAATATCGAAGGGCACCTGTGACCCCAATTGAACAATTGTTAATTTAATTTTTTTTTTGATTGAAACGAATATCGCAGGCTCCAATTATTTCATGATGGGAGGGACGTTCCTAACACAATAGTACTCGTGATGTCAGCAAGAAGTTAATTTTTATTATTTTTCTTAAGACAGAGACATTCTACATTAACGACTCAAGATGAATCATCTATACAAAAATCTAAACATAATAATAATAATAATAACAACAATAATAATAAAAATAATGTGAATAAATAAAGTTTTCCATTTTCTGTCAACCTGCGACTCTGTGAGGCAACAACGACGGCGCGAAGGCATCAGAATGGCTCTTACGCTGGACTGTCGCCGGAGCTAGTCCAAATTAAGCATTGTAAAACCGGGAGCATCATCTCTCGTATGGATTCCTTTCAAGTTTCTGCCAATCAATCAAACTCCTGCCGGTGCCTAGCAAGCCTTTAGGGTTCGTCGGAGTTCCGTTCCTATCCGAGCGGTGATCACGAGCTCAGTTTGATCGATACTGTTTGTGGAATAAAGAAACTGGCGTTTGTTCTTGTCTCCGCCCCTTTCGCTTTTGACACGAGGATGCCCATGTTCTTCAAATCCTGAAGTATGTTTCACTTTAATCTGATGCAAATGCATTTTCTAACGGAGAATTGTTTCGAGTTCGTACCTGGCTTTTCAATTTACTCTGTATTTTTCTTCTTTTCATTAGCAGGGGATTAAGATGACTCAACCATCGGTGATACTTGCAACCGCCAGCTATGATCATACTATTAGGTTTTGGGAGGCCAAAAGTGGTCGCTGTTACCGAACTATACAATATCCTGATTCTGTTAGTTCATAAATCCTTTCTGTCTGGTGTTTCTCTGTGTTTCTTGGTTATTCTGCATTATGTTTTTCTTTTCTTCTGTTAGAAATTTTGAAAGAAGTTTTGGTCGCATTACAAATTTGATAAACAGGAAAGTTAACTAATTACCATAAATGTGTCCCTTACCCCTTGGTAGTTTGGTTGAGCAGGGTGGTAGTTCTGTTTCAGGGCTTTTCTTTCCCAACTAGAAGTTAGCCTTACCCTTTGGTTTCTTCTCTCAACTGTTAATGATGAATGTTTTTTGCTCCTTCATTTGCCTAATTTCTATGAATAATGTGCACAGCAAGTTAATAGACTGGAGATTACCCCAGACAAAAGATATTTGGCTGCTGCTGGTAATCCTCACATACGGTTGTTTGATATCAATTCAAACAGCCCTCAACCAGTACGTAACCTGCTCATCTCTTAACACCTTACTGTTGTTATTTAATTTTTCTTCAACTATTTTTTTCTTCCAGAATCTCTTTAGATGGAAGCTGAGTGAAAATAAATCTTCCCTTCATTTTCTAATGCGTTTGTTCTTTCTATTTTTACCCCCAACCTATTTGGCAGATAATGAGTTATGATTCACATACTAATAATGTAATGTCAGTGGGGTTTCAATGTGATGGGAACTGGATGTATTCAGGTTCTGAGGATGGCACGGTAAAAATATGGGATTTGAGGTAAAGAAAGCTTTCGAATTAACGTGTCAATTGTTGTCACTATTTGTTTATGTACATATGTTTGATTTTGTTTAGACTTACACTCAAGGTTATCTGGACTTATTTTGAGAAATACAGGGCTCCTGGTTGTCAGAGGGAGTATGAAAGTCGTGCTGCAGTTAACACTGTTGTTCTGCATCCTAATCAGGTCATTTATATCATCTCTACCCCTTTTTGCAGTTTGATGTGATTTTACTTCAAATCCTATTAGTCCTACTTAAGTAATGGAAGTTTTTTTCTTTTCACAATGATAATAATAATAATAATAATACTGCGCCAGACAATGCACAAGAGCCTCTGCTGAGTGCAGTTTATTTGTTTTACTTTTTGGGCATGAGAAGGAATATAATTTTACAATCTTCATTTAACCAATTCTGTCTTTCTTTCCTCTGAGAGATTCATCCTAGAAAAAACTACTAACCTCATCATTTTGCTTTTGCATTGTTAACCAAATTTCTCTCGTTTGCAGACTGAACTGATATCTGGAGATCAAAATGGCAATATCCGTGTGTGGGATTTGACTGCAAATTCATGCAGCTGTGAATTGGTATGGCTTTGTGCATTTCATTTGTGTAATCGTAATTGAATGTGCCTCTTCCTTGTTATATTTTGTTTCCAAATGATTGTAGATTGTCGTATTCCTCTTTGTGATGTCAGGCTAACACGCTTTATAAGAGGAAAAATTACTCAAACGAAAATAACATCTTTAGGTGAAAAATATTAGCAACTAGTCTCAACATTATTGCTTAAAGCTTGAGATGAAAATGAAATACCCTCAGGAGGACAATGATATGGAAATGCAAGGACTTGGATAAAATCTGTTGGTATTAGCGCACTTCATCAATCTTTACGTGAAGCTGTGCAAAGAAGGAAGTAGTTGATAACGTAGCATTGGGGTTTCGGATAGTTGTTTAAGTGTTCGTAGTGTAGATGCTTCTAATTTTGAAATGAAATACCCTCAGGAGGACAATGATATGGAAATGCAAGGACTTGGATAAAATCTGTTGGTATTAGCGCACTTCATCACTCTTTACGAGAAGCTGTGCAAAGAAGGAAGTAGTTGATAATGTAGTATTGGGGCTTCGGATAGTTGTTTAAGTGTTCGTAGTGTAGATGCTTCTAACTTTGAACTTGACGAAAATAAGGGAGTTTTTGAGCTTGATACCTCTAATATTTATGGGGAGTTAACTACCGTGTTTCTTTTTAATGATGAGGAAAACAAAGAAATTGATGTGTAGAGGGATGTGGATGCCTGTTGGGCTTGGGATCTTTTGGTCTTACTGGCTTAGAGGTCCTGAGTATGAACCTTCGAGTGAGCTTAATACAAAGCACCCTTGATATCTTCTGAATCTGGGCCTTGGGGCAGGTGCATGTGCCCTTGGGTATAGGGTTTAGGATGGAAGTTCTTTCTGTGGATGAGGAAAAATCATCATCAAAAGGATTGGATAAGGAAAATAAACTTATGAAAGAACAGTGTGGGTACTTAGAGAAGGTCCGGGTTAATTCTTCATTCCTCTCAAGAGTTCAATCTCGAGCAATTGGAAAAATTAGAAGAAAAAGAAGTGAAAGGGACAAGCTGTCCTTAAGACAGTTAAACTATGGAAGTATAAGACACTTCGTTAGGGGTTCTGAAGTTTAGAGATAAAAGAGGTTAAGAAAATCAAAGATTTCAGAAAGCTAGTTCTGTTGTAATACTTTTTCTAGGATGCTACTGTGAGGTGTTTCAAGGTGACTTGGCCCTCTTTGGAAGAATTCTATGTTTAATGGGTCTGTGAATTCCTTCAAGTGTTAAATAGGTCAAGGAAATATTAGAGAAAAAAGTGGAAGTCCAAAGACCTATTAAACACCAAACTGAAAGTTTAAAGATTTACTAGACAAAATTCAGGGACTTTGATACAAATTTGAAAGTTAGGAATCTATTAGATCCTAACTTAGGCTCAAGGGCCTGAACTTTTAATTTAACCTATTTGTAATCCCCTAAATGAGAGCTTTGTACTTTATTTACTGCCAAAAAAAGGAACAAAAGTCGCCTAGTGACATGGATTATCATGGCTACATCCCAATAATCTAGTGTGATCCCAGGTGCCAGAAGTGGATACAGCTGTAAGATCTTTGACGGTTATGTGGGATGGGAGCTTGGTGGTTGCAGCAAATAATCATGGCACATGTTACGTCTGGCGCTTGTTACGTGGCACCCAGGTTGGACCTAAATGCCAAATGCAAATTATTGTCTGCTTTACAATTCAATTAGTGTAACTCATTTTTCTCATTCAGACGATGACAAACTTTGAGCCACTTCATAAACTTCAAGCACACAAGGGATACATTCTCAAGTGTCTTCTTTCACCTGAATTCTGTGAACCCCACCGGTCTTATTCCTCAGAACTATATACATTCTCTTTTCTTTCATTTCTTCTTGTTGGACAATATATTTTTGAATAAATGATTGTTGGAACTCGGATATTTCTGCAAATTATAACATTCACATGGCTTCACATCTTTTAGATACCTTGCCACTGCATCTTCGGACAGCACTGTCAAAATCTGGAACGTGGATGGTTTCACGTTAGAAAAGACACTTATAGGTATATATCTCTCATTTATATAGTGTTATTTCTATAAAAGACATATGGTTATTCTATTCAATTATCATTAGACTGGATCTTACTGGCAGTTACTGAGAAGCAAGTATAATGCTTGGTTTTGCAATTCTATGTGCTTTTCAGGACACCAACGCTGGGTGTGGGACTGCGTCTTCTCCGTAGATGGTGCATATCTTATAACAGGTGACTGGGTTATTGACAAATCTGAGGGCCTCAGTAGGCAATATTTTCTTTATAAATTTCTTTGAAAGCATTGATCTCTGTTGACTATGCATTTGGAGTAAGCTATATACCGAGATATCACTGCAAAACCAAAGTAGCTTTTCTTAGATACAAATTATCCTACAAATTTTTTTCCCCTAACGTCAGTCCCTTAGATGTTATAAGGGTCAGGTTAGTTGTGATATCAATGCGCAAAAAAGAAAAAGGTGTGGATATTCGTAGTTATATAGGAAATAAACTCTAACTACAACAGTTGCAATTAGAATGGAAAAACTTCTGTTGTTTGTTTTAGTTTATTTTTATTTTTGGCATTTTCCAAAAATATTGATGTATCCGTTTAAGCCTTTCCTGTATGTTTGTGAAAATAACTTGGGATGTCTGTGAATGCAGCTTCTTCTGATACTACTGCAAGACTCTGGTCCATGTCAACTGGCAAAGAGATGAAGGTTTATCAAGGTCATCATAAAGCAACTATTTGTTGTGCCCTCCACGATGGAGCCGAGCCATCGTCATGCTGAAACTGGCACATAACGTGGGGTATGCAGCCACTTCCTTTTCCATCATTTGTAAATCATAAAGATATTTGGTTGAGGCTTCCAGGAAGTAATATATATTTATAAATCAAGTAATACATTCTTAGGCGGTTGAGCTAGATAATTTGTTAATTCTCTCCAACTGTGTTCTGATCGTGACCATTGATCAGAATCATCCTGCCTAATCATCTTACTGTGATTCAAAGTGAGTGAAATTCAGTGTTCGTTTATTTGGATTTTTGGGGTAGAGCTTCAGTTTATCATGGTTAAAAAACTAGGAAACACAATTCTGGTGGTTTTGTATATTGTTAGGACATGTAGCAAAATAGTATCAGATGGCACAGCAATGTAACTTGAATAATAAATGCAGTGAATCAGGTGAATATGAATGCCAATTTTAGGGGTACAGTTCCCTATAAAATTGGAACAATAGAGAGAAGATTAGCAAGAATTGTGCTAGATGACTTGCACAAAAATTTTAGGGACACTGAAAAGTGGAATTCATTTGGTTTCTCCCGTGGAAACTGGACAGGATCTGATTTTAATTGACAAAAGCATTTGGAAATTGTGGAAGCATTTACGAGATTGATGGGATGTCTTACCATTAATAATTTAATTGTTGACGGATTTCGTATTTTTCCTACTTACAATGTTTCCTGCAAATAAGGCGCGAAGATAAAAGCCAGGAAACTAGATGATTTCATTTTGTCTCAATTCTTGCAACTATAAATCAAATAAAATGAATGAAACAACATGAAAGGTTTGGTTTTAACTTTCAACCCTCAAAAGCATTTTTTTTTTCAAAACAACGAAAACTTTTGCTGTTGAATTTATAGACGTAAAAATTTGTATTGCTTGTGTTGTTTAAGTGAACAAATTTAAACACATAAGGAAAATAAATTTAGGAGTTTAAGTTAGCAAAAAAAAAATCATTGACAAAAGAATGGAAAATTAGGGACATGGAGTTGAAAGGAAAATGACATCAAAGTAAGATCTACAAATGTGGCAAATGTGTCACATGTCTTTACTTTATTCTATTTTTTTTTTAATGTGTTTAGATTTATTTATATAAGCAAATAAAAACCTTTTAATAGGAATTTAATTGCAAGCCTACAAGATTTATTTTAAAACAAACTTCAACTCAAGTATTAAAACGAATCCTTCGCTAGTTAGTGTAATAATGACGTTTGCCAAACTTAGAGAAAAATCAATACTCACAGTCACATTAACAGAAAATTCAAGTAAAATACGCAAAATGGAACAATTCTAATCTTCTTGCTTTTGTCATTATAGCCATGTGGGCATTAGAAAGATTTGGATGATTCAACTGCAGTATCAGATGCAAACATATACACAAGCAAAGTAAATTTCAGCAAAATTTCTGAAAAGACTGCATTGGTTATTCAATAAAATCCATTTATAGAGTAAATGAAATCGTCTCTCTTCATTCAAAACTCGTCTCTCCGCTGAGATGTCTGCAAGTACTTCTACTTCATGCCAGTGCTTGCTATGATACACAGAAGAAATATTGCATTGCTCCTTTCTATAGCTCGCTCTGAGTTTGGAGCGGGGCAGGGTAGACTGTAAAGAATGCCTTTTGAGGGGCTTTCTGAAGAGTTGTCGTTGTTCTTCGTGCACTACCAACCTCCAAATATCGATGGCCACCGACCACACTGCATAAGAATCTAGTTGTACTTAATGACATAAGAAATACTTTTGATGCAGTAAAAAAAACTCAAAATGAAAGGGTAGTCAAGTAGCAATCAGATACTCACTTGGTGGCTAAGCTACCTAGGATGCAATATTTCTTGCTCAATGGACTCAAATTCTTTAAGGTTAGTAACTACATTTTGAACTTTTCTCGACAATTGATCAGTATGCTCTTCAACAATTTTCATAAATGCAGCAAGCTGTTCTTGGTATGTCGAACATAACCGTTTCTTATTCCGCAGCTCTATAGTGAGTTCCTGTATTTGCTTGTCTTTTTCATCCTGTAAGGGAAGTCCAAAATCAATTATTTTTCATCATGATGCAACAATATAAATATATGTCAATCACCCACAGAAAAAAATTAAGCTATCAACATACAAAGCATTCTAATGTCTTCTATCATTCTAGTGGAGGATTTTTTTTCTTTTTTTTATTAATCTTTTGTTGAAAAGTTCCCAATCTCTTGTCAGTTTACTAGTTTCCCAAACCAGGGATAAACATAGTATAGTAGAATATTCATGAGCAACTAAATATGCAAGGTGGGTGTTCCACATGGTTCCATCCATTTAGTTAGAGGTGAAAATGCAGAGCATTGCAATTGGTACGAAAGTCGCAACCATATCACGTAAGGCATCAAAACATATCAAGTTATAGAAAAGATCAATGCAGTTCACCTATACAACGAGAAGGCTAGGAAACATAATGGGTAGGTGTTGGAAGGAATGAGTTGGTGAAAAGAGGCAGACATGCCTGGGAGGTGGGAAGCCTGAGTTAGTATGTGCGAAAAATTGTAGTTTTCCTAATTTTTTTGTTGGGGCGGAGGGGATTGTTTGATTCTTAGTAATTTTGCCAGTATAGCCATGAGTATTAAGACTTTGAATAGTTCTATTGATTTGTCATCTACTCATGTGTGCATATTTGTCTGGTTACTGCACTCCAAATGGCTGGAACAAAGAAGATACAGAGATGAGATGTAGGAAGTTTGAAAATGGAGAACAAGTTGGCTTAGGGGGGATGGCAGTCTCAAGAAGATTCCGCTCATTGAAATTTATTCCAGGATACAGAAGCAAGAAAGGCACGTCATCCTAAAGAATTTCATAACAAAATACAGAGGGCCATAGCCATATTGAGTCTACATATATATAAAGAACTGAACCTTCATTAAGAAAGAAGGAACGAGAACAAGAGCATCCAAAAATACAAGCCCACAAAAGGGAATTTCCACTGAAGGAAGGGTCTCCAATCTAGAACAATAAGACCTCACGTATAGTTACAAAAAGGTTTCTTCACCTACACCCAAAGAGAATCATAGAACCTAGCAAGGGATTAAACATCATAAGGACCCTCTCTAAGCTTTGAAAGGTTCTATTGTTCCTTTCTAACCAAAGGTCTCCCAAAACAACACACCCCATATTGAGTCTATTAGGCATTTCTAAGGAATTGACATGTAATTTGCTTCATAACTATTAGTTATTAGATAGATTGGAAGTTCAAGTACTGATGAGTTCTGCTTCCTTTTTCATCTAAACCCATTGAGATGTCTATCACTATGGAGATAACCCAACAACTTAAATTCTAAAATGTGACTCACAGACTTTGAATGGTTAAATCAAGTGAATAAACTCTAACAAGAAAAATTATTCAATGAGGTTGTCACAAAGCCTCTTAATAACTGTTTGATATAGATTAAAAATCTATATGCTTCCTAATACCACTAAATACATATTTGAGGTACCTTTTTAGTTTTTCTTTAAAACATCCAACATTTCAAAACTATCTGCCACACTGTGGCGACATCTCTGAACAATTTTTCCTAACACTCAACACTCACAACTACATACACTAATTCCCTATCTTTTCTAGATACGAAACAATACTTCCATTATGAAAAAGAAAGAATTCAAGATGGTGCAAGAAACCAGGAGTGTATAAAGCAAACCCAACAAAACACTGGACCAGGACATAACTGCACAGGGGCACAACTAAAAAATACCCTCCGTCCTCCACTTATCCACATTCAACAACGAAGTTAATTTTCCAAGGCACATATGAGTATCACCCATGTGTTGATATGATAATGCAAGGAAAAAGGGCAAGAAAATGATAATAATAATAATAATAAAACTAAAATGTAGGCCAAATTCAGTATGGAGAAAAATAAATAGGGTGTAACATTGCAGGTTGGTAGGAAAATGCAAAGCTCAGAATGGTCGATGAAACTAGAAGCTTCTCCCTAAAAGCAAGGTAACAACTACAGTTAATATGCATAATCTTTGAATTTGATGAGTCCCTATAAAGCAGTTGATGGGGTGGGTAGGCAAAGATGTTTTCACTTCCATTTCCCTTAAAAAGTAAAATTGATTCTCTTGAACAATCCATCAAATAGAATCAAAATATGTCTCCATAAAGCAAGTTCCAATCCTTGATTTTTAGGCCTCATCAGAAAACATACTAGTAAAGAACACAGTCTTACTCTTACATATGATGTTTGATTGAAGATAACAATAGGGGAAGAGAAACACTGACCATGGTCTGTCGAGCTTCACGAGGAGAAACCACAAGAGGATGGTTATGTTCCTTTACAAATTTTGTTATCACCCATTTCCCAGATTTATCATATTTGACATGAATCATTGCCTTACAGCCTTCTCGTGTGCTTGGCCGCGGCTTCCGAACTGCCCCAAATTTACCTCGGATGCTGACACAATATCCCTCTTTGTTGCATCCAAGTCTTCGGGCAAGTATTCTCCCATCTTTTTCAGAACGACGACAGGACATCACACGCATAACAAATCCCAGTTGACGGGCATACTTATCATAGAAAATCTTGGCAGCATCTTCTGATTCAAATTCCATTCCCTCATAAGGCTCAAGGATAATATCTCCATCACATTCAATTAATTCTGTTCCCGCTGGACTCTCAAATGATCCTCCCTCTATCCCTTCCTCTCCCTCATCTGCGTCCACTGTCAGAAGACATCTTTCACTATTATCTCTCAAATCCATCTGAAAGTTATCATTATTTATAACTAAATCACTCAGGAAGCAAGTAAAAAAAGAAAGAAAGATGATCGCACATTGATTTCTATAAGCACAAAAGGGAAAAAAGAGAAAAGAAAAAATCCCTCTTGACTGAATTATCAGGGCAGAAAGGAAAATCCATCAGCAATGGAAGAGAAACAAAGAACAACTGACATAAAACGTCAAATATAAATAACCCATTTCCTAATTTAGATCATCCAAACAAAAAATGGCGGCACACCCAAGTACCGAAAATGGAAACTAGAGTCGACTCTGTGACGCAAATTTCGGCCTCTGTGTTCAGTATACAGAAATTACAATTGAATTTCCAATAGAAAATGAAACCCAGAACAAGAATACAGTTTTCAAGCGTATTCAATTCAATTCTGTTATCGCAACTTCAATCTGGAACCCAGAGGATTGGCAAAAGAGGAAAAAGAAGAAGAAGGAGAAACAATACCGTGGTCAGAGATGGAAGAATTGATTGGGCAGAAGCAATCTGAAGAAAGAAAGAGAGTAGCGGCGTTTGTTGTTGGGTTGGGAGTAATGTGAAAGAAGCTTCGAGAAAAGAGTTTAAGAATGGAGGAAAATGGGAGTCGAAAAAGGAAAGAAGAGGAAGGGAAGGAAAGATAAGAAGGTGAAAACTGGAAACAGAGATGTCTATTGTGTAATGTGTTGTTGATTTGTAATGGGATGGGACTTTGGGCTTAGATCCAATACTTAGGTGGTCCAATCAACAACTTCATCTTTTCTTCAATTAGAAATTTGTGTAAAAATTTAGTCTCAGTTTGAAGAGCTATAATGTGATGAGATTATTGGGAATACGTAAACAATCGAAGGCCGAACGAAATGAGATCGTGAAGTATAAAAATGATGTTAGTTATTATAGTTACTCGTGGTTATAATAGTCGGTGTAAAAAAGGTAGAAAATAATAAAGTAACAAATGCAAACATTTAAAATAGTAATATTGTAGTTAATGGTAAGTTCTTAATAACTAGCCTAGACTATAATAACCTACTCGACCAACTTCCAATTACTCTTTAATTTCAATAGAATAGTTGCAAATGTTCACTTCTAGTAAAATTTAGTACAAATTGTCGGAGTTTATATAAGAGTATATAAAGTCTTATCGCTTATAGAATTTGCTATATTTATAATTTTTTTTTAAATTTTACTATATACTTAATTATTAATCCTAAAAGTGTCTCTATTACAATTACCCATTTTAAATTTGGTGTATCTTTACCGCCTATTCAAAAAGCTTTAAAATTAACTAATATATTTTAAAAGTGATTTTATATTAAAAGAAAATCGGTATTATTAAACTTTATAAACGGTTAAGATTATCTCGTAATTGGATAACTGGAATATAACAAAATAATAAATTTCAAACAAACAAACTGAAATCTAAAATATAATTTCAAAAAAAAAAAATCTAAATTATTAAAATATGCTAGTGTACCATTATTCAAAACCACTTAAATAATTTAGATTTATGAAACATAAATGTATACTAAAATATTTTCAAAATTTGAACTAGAAAAAAAATATATTTTTTAAACTTTGAACCGAAAAAATAACTTCCTAACCTACCTACCATTCATGGATAGAAGCATCAAAACTACCATCAATGTATATATAAGCATATTGATATTTTTAGATGATTTTCGAATCTCCCTTTTTTATAGTGTTACTCTCTTAAAAACGGTCATGTGACAAAAAAAATGAGAGATAGGTGTAGCTAAAACTGCACTTAATCATTATTTGTAAAATCTGAGGATCTTTTCTCCCATAAAATTAGAATATTCTTCAACCTATAGATTTTCGGTACTTAGGCATATTTAAGAGATTGAAACCTAATGTTCATGATATGGTCATATCAAGTAATAATGTATATTGAATTATTGATATGCTACTTTTCTTATCTTCTATCACATTTTATGGATTAATAATTATTGTAATATTAAAATTTAAGATTATATTTCAAGAAAAGATTATATATGAATTCAATAAACGTAAAAGTGGAGAATCTCAAATCTTTCATCACATTTCATAAATCTTTATTTTGTCTAATCTACTAAGCTACGTTTAAGTTTAGCTCAAATTTTATAATCGATAAATTAATAAAAATTAGATATATGACGATAAAGATGAATTAAAATAGCAAAAGAGTAAGCATATATAATTCAACAAAGTTTTTGCTCATTAAGTAATCAAACCAAATTCAAATAGACAAACTTTTTTCCTCCAAAAACCACACCAACCACTACCACTCCTTAACAAAGTTTATCTTTCCCAATGTTTACATAATATTTCTTTTTCCCTTTATTCCTCCTCAAGCCTCCTATTTTTACAAGTAGTAGGCAAAGAAAGCACCAATGAAGGCTCCAACAGTTGGCAAAGCAGCAGCAGCCGCGTCGGAGGATGGGCCGGGTGCCGAAGCCGGGCCTTCACCAGAGGCCATAGTAGCACTCACGGCGGCAGCAGCGACGAGGACGGCGCAGGTCAACTTCTTCATGTCCATGGTGGTAAAAAAGGAAGAAAGTGATAAAGCTAGAGGTTTGCAGAGAAAGAAGAGACCCGCTTAGAAAAAGCAATGATCTTTCTTTTGCAATGATATTTGAGCTTGAACTGAGCGGGTCTGAAGAAAATGGGAGATGTTGGAAGGATTTTATAGGGTTTGTTTGCTGATATTTTTAGGCCAAAACAGTTGGAGAAAAAATTAAAAAATTATAAAAATAGAGAGTTTGATTTGAGTGGTATGGGAAATTAGAGTGGTTTGTTTGTTGCAAATTAATGGCAAAGAAATAGGGTGTAATTGGTTTTATTGGGTAATATTATTTGCAATTTAATAGTGGAAGGTAACTATTCTCATGCTGACTAAGCCATCAATTTTGAGCTAAATTCTAAAAACAAAAATAAAATTTTTAATTTATTTTTATTTTTTAGTTTTCAAAATTTGAGCTTGGTAACAACTTATTTGATGCCATTAACTAGTGCTTGTGGCTGAAAAGAAATGAGAGATATTTCAATCTTACGATAAATCCCAAACATATGGATTAATATTGCCTTAGGATGATAAGGATAGATAAATTAACTTGAACGGTTAAAGAAAGTTTTAAAATTTGATATGTACCACCTAATTAAACCAACAAAACTAAACCTTCTCCCCCATTTTTCTTTTTCTTTTTCATTTTCATGGCCCATTCACTAGCAACGCTTATAGGTATGGGTTCTCAAGTAATTCTAAGTTGATGAAAAGTACTTTTTCAAAGAGCAATATACTTAGGCGTATCTTAAGTTGCACTCATTTTTTTTTGTTCACCCAACTAGAAAGAAGAAAAAACTCAAAATAATTAAAAGAAAAAAAAAAAGAGTTTGATACGTGATAAACTAACATCTCTAAAGGCTTATCTCTAGCCTTGTGATGTTTTTGTACTCTCCCTTGGTTTTAACGAATATATTTGAATGGTAGATGATGCCAGTGCTAAGAATGTGTCCACCTCGTGGAGATGTTCGAGTGCACCTCTGATCTCGGTATCCTTTTTATAAAAAAAAAAACTTTAATTAGACAATATTAGATGGACTGCTAAAAAAATATGTGCAACCAAGCAAAGTATTTTCCTTTTCCAAGACATTTTCTAAAAAGCATTATATATTAGTGAGAACAAGACATAAAAGGACATTTCTTCATGAAAAGTAGCCCAAGAGACAGCAAGTGGAACATCTATATCATAAGGCCGGGATGTAATTATGGGAATCATGTTAATTAAGAGCCCATTAGGGGTCAAATATAATTAGAATTTTCAATCATAGTAGAAATCTTACATTTGAGAGAAAATTTACAAGCTATATCATGGATATATAGTATTATATGATCACCTTACTATATGTACTTTCCCAAAGTAATTCATAATTATAAGGTAAAATTATACAACTATTTTTATCTCCTTGGAGTCTTGATCTTGAGCCTCTAATAGAGACTACAATGGGTTGATTTCTTCTTAAAAGTTACAAAAATATATGTAGAGCTACTTTGTTTTCCAAGATCTAAACACATTGCACTCAATGAAATTCACTTATATAAATCATTCTTAATTACCATTCATCTCATATTTAGTTCTCTCTTCAACTATTTTCATAAGCAAAATAATGTTAGAGACAACGAAATTAACGTCCACATATCTCTACAATAGTATAATATTGTGATCTACGTGATTTTATTTTTAGTTTCAATACTCACCAAAGAAGATATATAGTTCTTTTTTAACAAGATACCGATGACAGTGGGATCAAGAAGTGCACTGTGATATCTCAACTAGGTTTATACATCTTTAACACTCTCATCACACCCCGACACCAAAAGAGAGTTGTATTAATCAACGAAATAACGAACAGAGGGAAGTTGGAGGAGAGCTCGAGAAGTTGATAATACAATAGGGGACAAGCTAGAGAAAAACCTTCCAATTTAACAAGATATAAAGTAGCAGATTTAGTGTACCAAAGAGCATTCAATATAAGTGATATGTCTTCTCATAGTTGAGTTCGAGATTTTTTCAAATTTTGAAGAAGATATATCTAGCTTCTTATCTAGCCAACACGAGACTTTGGGTTACACACTATATTTTTTTGATTTTTCACCCTCTCCTTTAATAATAATTGAAATTTACCAAAATGTTCTTACGCTTGCATCATCAAATTTGAGCAAGAATGACAGTAGTACATAATATATTGCACAGAGAGAGGAACATGTAGAGAGATGATTTTTGTCCACTTTACACAAGTGTAGAGCATAGGTTCTCAAGTTGTTGTTTAAATTATTAAGATGGGCCTGCCCCCAGCTGCCAACCATTATTATCGTTGTGTGGGCAGCTGAGAGCTTTCTCAGGTCAGATAGAGCTCCCTTTTGCTTGCTGTGCACAAGAAGCTGCCACCCCTGAATCTGAACCAAACCCAATTATGAGGATGAGGTTAAACATATACACACATTTTGAGCCGACGCTCTGAATGACGAAGAACAAGGTCTCACTGTTGTTATATTGAGATTATTTCTTTTGTTTCGCCTTTATTTTATGTTTATTTTGTTTAAGGGTTATGTAGGGTATCATATATAAATCCTCTAAATTTAATTATCTGCACGTTATTCCTATATTATGCACCCCATTACTCTTTAAGATAATGAAGTTTGTTTTTTTTCCTCTGCTCATGAACATAACTAACACATTGTGTTTTTTAATAAAGTTACTAGAGGGAGAAACAGTAGGTGCACTGGAATATCTCAACTAGATTGACACATTCTTAGCACCCTCATCATGCCCCGAAATCAGCTGATGCATTCATCAAAAATCAAGAATGTACATAGAGAGCAAGAGAAATGCTCGATATAAAAAAGGATAGACTAGAGAAAAGTCTTCCAGTTTAAAGTGATAGTAGATAATATATATGTATATATGTATATAGCGTACAATACTTCAGTGCATTCTGAGTTGCATCTATCTTTTTGTAGTCTACAAAAATAAAACTATTTTAAAAAAAAAAAAGAAAAAAAGATTGTTAAATAGCGAATTGTGGTTGGATAATTAAGTGAGATACACGTACAAAGATGAGTGCATCTCTGGATCATTCATAGAATTTTCGTATATGTGTGTGTGGGGATTAATTTTGAAGGGTACATTTTTACCCATGATGTCACATCTCTTTCTCAACAGTTTTAGTCAATCATTAGCTAAACCCTTTTCTTCACTGCTTAAGTTATTAAGTTGTCCTTTTTCTCAACTCCTTCATTTTGTCCCCTTTTCCTTATCCCCAATTTGAATAATGAACACAAAGGAATGGCTGCATTATTCAAGCCCATTTGTCCTATGAGTATGAGTGTATACTTCTTCTTCACAATTTAAACCCCAAATTGTTTATTATTTGATGATTATAGATTCATATAATCCTCCTAATTTTATGTAATTTAATTGGGGTTTTAAATTATTAAATTTGACCTAGTTGGTGATTTATGGTAGTTTTAGAGAATGGCTTTTCTTTTCTTTTTTCTGAGTTTGAAGTGATCCGTTGATTAAAAAAAAATTGTTTTTTAAGTGCTTATATACACTTAACACATAAAACTTAAAAAATACTTGGCATACATTTTCCTTAACAATGTGAAAAAAAAAATATATATGAAAATTAAAAACACAAAAATTTTCAAACATAGCCTTTGAACTCGAACAAATTATAATGTCTTTAACCTCACTAAAAATTCAAAATAATATATAAAAAAAAGTATATATTATTTAGGTTAAAAAACACTTTTGGTCCATAAATTTTCATAAAAACAATAATTTAGTCTTTGAATTTTGGTTTGTAATGAATTAGTCTTTGTACTTTTAGTTTTATAACAATTTAATCCTTGAATTTTAGTATGAGACAACTTAGTTCTTATACTTTCAAATTTGTAACAATTTAGTCCCTAACGTAAAAAAATAATCCAAATTAAATGTCAATTTTTGTTATTTTAAGATGTAGACTTTGTATTTTATAAAAATATTGAGTCTTTAATTAATAATTTATCGGTTTATTTATGCAAGAACTCTCATTAACGCTAACACTAATTTCTACCATATGGACTAAATCGTTACAAATTTAAAAGTACAAAGGTTATAAATTATTACATAGTAAAGTTTAATGACTAAATTGTTATAAAATTAGAAGTACATAGACTAAATCGTTATAAACCAAAGTTTAAGGACTAAATTGTTAATTCTATGAAAGTTTAGGAACTAAAAGTGATTTTTATCCATAGATAAACAAATAAATATAAAAATAAATATAAATATTTTAATATTTGTGTGTAAGTGAGATGTATAAATACTGAAATACACTCAAGTATTGCTCTTTACATAATATAGAAGCACCAACGGGTAGGTCGAGTCATTTCACTCTTATTAGAATAAAGAAAATGACTTTTAAGTCCAACAATATCAACTAAAGGGCATAATAGAGTGAAGATAAAGCCCTTCATTATTTATCGCTCCACAACATAACATTGCTAAATCATCAATCAACTAATAATATATGCTGATGAATAGCAGCAAATTTAGTTATATCAAAACTTGAAATCAGTATTAATTAAAAAATAATAGACATTACAAAAGGATTTCAAACATAAAATCAATTATGTTAAATCATTCATGTCCAAAAGTTTTAAGTTTAACAAACAAATTAAATAAGAAAAAAAAAATAAAATAAAATTGAATGAAAGTATATATGATGATGATGATGATCTGTATGGCATATAAGGATTCTGGGGATTTGCAAAATTTGCAGAGGTCACAGAGATAATGTCTGTCTTGAAACCTTCAAAACAAGACAACAACATCGTAACTCGTTGCCTCTTTTTTAGTTTTCCATTCAAACTTCTCTCTCTCTTTTTTTTTTTTTTTTTTTTCTTTCTTTCTTTTTTTAAATAAAAAAATTTTAATTTTTAATTTTCAATCCAAACCCTTAATTATTTCACTTCTATTTTTTCTTGCACACTCGTGCTGTCTTGAAAATAGCATTCCCAAAAAAAGAAAAAGAAAAACCTAATTAATTAACCTCTCTTTTTCCTCAATGTTTTTGCATTGTTCCCTTTAAATATGGCCATATTAATAGGGGACTTTTAAAAACTATTCATTTGTTTTTATTTCGTGTGTTTTGTTCTTTGCAAATCTCCCAACCCAAATGCATGTGGGAGCTTGTGCTTCCCCCCCATGCTTTTCTATGTACTGAATTCTTGCTTTTGTGTTTGAATTTCCCTTCATGGGATTCTTAATTCATTTCTTTACAATTTCCAAACATCTTTGAGAAGGAGAGTGGAAATTAATTGACTTGTGTGTGTTTTGACTACAAGATTGTAATAAATGGGAGTAAAAGTGAAATGGGCTTTGAATTCTAGGTGAAAACTTTTGAAGGCTCATTCAATATTATGTTATATATCTATGAAGCAATTTCTCAAGAGCTCAAAAATAATTTGATGGCTATTAGATGTTTAGGGATTTTAATGTAAAAGAAATTTGAATTCAAATACCATGATCAAATTATAGATATGAGATGGTTTAAACGTGTGTGTATGTTTGAGATTTAACATGATATTAGTCTTCATTTAATTGCCTTATTCTCAGCACGAAACATCTAATGTTTATTAATTCTTTGGGTTTCGCTTCTAGTGGTAGGGGGCCAAGCATTCTACTAGGCGTCTTGCCTGGGAGCTTAAAGTCTTCCGAATGAAAAAGTGTTACTTCAATTAAAGTAATACTTGGGTGCAACCCAAGTTACATTCATCTTTACTATCTCCTAGAATTATAAAGGAAAAAAGTATTTATAAAAATGAAAAATTTAGTACGTGACAACTTGTGATTGAACATTTAAAAATGAGTACAACTCAAAATGCATCTACGTATTTTTCAAACTTTTAATTGCAACTACACTACCTAAGCTCCACCCATGCCTAAACCTATATTTGGAGTCTAAAAAGTATACTAGTGACGATGACTTTCTAGGTTGTTGGATTCAATTAATCAACTAAATTATCATCAAACTCTTATCCACCAAACAACATATCGTGACCAATCAGATGGTTGTTAGGATAGAATATTTAATATATTTTAATCAAATATACTTTAATGTTCCTTTCCCAAATATATGGGGCTTGAAAAATATGTTTTCCCCTCTTAAAATCATGATTTAATACCTACTAAAATTGGGCTCTAAAGTGTTATTGGATATATCTATTTAATTTCCCTTTCATGGGATTCTTTCATTTTCTTTAAATTTTCCAAAGATAATATCTTCAAGAGAAGATGGAGAGTGAAAGTGAAACAATAGTTGATTTGACCAATAGATTGTCACAAATACAAAGTAAAAGTGAAAAAGAGACATTTGAATTTTCTAGGTGAGAAGAACTCTTTGGACATTTATTTATTTATTTATTTATTTTTAATGATATTTTGTGAGAGAGGTAGAGAATATTTTTAAAATGAAATATTGAGGATACAAACAAGTAAGAAGAATATATGGTGAATTGAATTGAAAAACATGTTATAGTGTATGAGTAAATTAAAAAGGTGTAAAGATTAAAATAGGCTCGAACCCAAAGCCTATGACTATACTCAACGCCTTAAAATAGACAAAGGGAAAATGGACAATGCAGCAAAATGGCTCCTTTCATATTGTACTCCATGTTCTTTTGCTTTTTCTTATTATTATTATTATTATTATTATTATTATTATTATTATTATTATTATTATTATTATTATTATTATTTACTGTCACAATACCCCATTTCACCCTTCCCTTAAAACCAGGTGAAATAATAGGTCCCCACCTCTCTGGTTCTCTCTCTCTCAAACATGTAAAGACATTAATTTTATGGTACAGAGATGAATTCTAGCGAGGGAATTTTCTTTTCCATTTTCATCTCTACATTATAAACTCAATTATAGAAATTATTAAAGTTATTAAAGGGCATAAGGGTCAGGAGGTGTATTGAAGATATCTCAATTAAATTGACACGGTCTAAAAGTAATTACATTACTACAAAAAAAAAAAAAAAAAGATGTACAAGGGAGAGTAGAAAAGAGTTCATAGTCAAATCAATACAAATTCACAAGGAGAGACTAGAGAAAATTCTTCCAATTAAGCGAAATGATATAGATAAATCATAATAACAAAAAAATAATAATTATAAGTGTACCATAAACTAATAATTATATCAATTAAAACCCTAAAATTTTAAAAGTGAATCAATTTAAATCCTCTATTAATACATAAATTTTACATATATATATAAGACTTCTTTAAATATAAGAGTTAACGTAATATTAGAGAGAAATGTTAGACTCAAATGGATAGTAGCGGTTTAATCATTATTATGAGCATTATTTTTTATTTTCTCATTTTCTTCTATTTTCTTCGATTTAATTTATGAAGAATTATACACCATATATTTTGTTGTCAACTCAAAATCGGTTTTAAATAGAATTAAAGTGAAAATGACCATAAATTAGATGGTCAAAATTGATTCACGTTTGGAATCCAAACGTTTAGTTTTAAAATGATATGATTATTATTTGAAGTTTTAATGAATACAAAACCTTAAAAAGCTAAGAAAAAAAATTGATATTTCACTCAAAATTAAATGATGGAACTTGAAAAGTAAGGTTCTTTATGCATAGATGGCAAAGATGTGAATAAAAATAATAATTATAACTTTGTGCAAACCCAAGAAATGAATTAAACAAAGTGAGACATGTGTTAAGATTACATTCACATATTATCATGTTAGGTCAAAGTTTGTCTTTGTACGATTTTACTTTTCAACTTTATTTAAAAGATTTTATACACCCATGAACATAGTCATGATCATTTTTTTAACTAATCAAAATTTGTTAAAATGTAAATTTATCGTAACTCATTTGCTTAAACTTGGTGAATCAATTAGTAATTTAGCATAACATTAGAGTAGAATGTCCTATATTTAAATTTACGATTACTTCTTCAATAAATTTTACTCTAAAAATATTAGAAATTGATAATGAAAATGATAAAAGTAATATGAAAATTCTAACAACACACAAAATTATTGGAAAAAAAAAACCTTACAACGAGAAAAACTATGGGCAATGGAAAGAAAATGAGTACAAGTACGAGATGCTTTCTAAATTACAATAAATAAATAAATGTGTGTATAAATCCAAGAAAGAAAAAAAAAATCGTAATTATACTATAGTGGCCTACATACTCAATTTCTTTGTTATCAATGCAAATCTAAATTTCTTTCACTTAAAAAAAATACATTTTTTTGTCAATAGATATACTGATGTATTATAGATCACGATGTATGTAGTTTGAATCTTTCTGCCTCTATTTTATTAAAAAAAAAACCCTCATATAACTTTTTTAAAATAATATTTTAAGATGAAAAACCTCTTGATTTACCCGTACATTCCACACTTTTTTAACTACGTAAAAAAAAGCCATTATCGCACAATTTTGAGTCACGTTAAAAATTTAACAACTCGAAATTACTTAAAAGATGAACGATCCTTTATTACCAACACAGATATTTCAATTATTTTCACTTAAAAAGTCACACTACGAACTCTCAAATCGAACAGAAAAAAAAAAAAAAAATTGGATCACACCCTTGCTAGACCACCACTGAACAAACAAGTAGAATATCAGTATTGATTGAAAAAAAAAATAACATTACATGAGTTTTGTTCGAACGTATGACCTCTTACTTTACACTATATTAACTTACCAATGAACCAAAAGATAGAATTAACTTGATGGATTAGGGTAAGTTTCACCAAACCCATAACCCTAAATTTGAAAATATTACATAATATTTAAAAGGGAGAAGAAAAGGAAAAGCAATAATAATGGTCAAAGAGAGAGAGAGAGAGAAGTGGGGGAGTGAATCCAGCATAGCATAGTGAGGAGGAGGCAGAAGATGTGGGGAAGAATTAATAAGAAATTGTACTTTATATGTTTGTTTGTTTAGGTAAAAACTAAAGAGATTCAAGCTTTAACATTAAGGATTTTTGTGCTTATAACCTTTGGATTTTAAGATGGTTGGAGGAGCTCACCTCATGCTTGGGCCACACAAAAACATTTACTCTCTCTCTCTTTCCTCTTCTCCAAATAAATTTCCCATAGCTTATTAACCTTCACATACTAATTACACAAACTTCGGTTTAAAAAGTTGCAAATATAGCAATCAAACTCAAAGTATAATTTACAGATATAGTAAAATTTAGATCAAGCACTTGGAGTTTATCACTCCTATTAGCAATATAGTCTACCGTTAATAGATTTTGCTATATTTGTATTTTTTTTAAAAAAAATGTTACTATACACTTAATTATTAAGTCTAAAAGGCTATCTGTTGCAATTACCTAAAAAAAAAAAAAAAAAGGTACTTTTTTGGAATCACTGTTTCATTCACCATATCATCTTTCTCTTATGCTCATTACTCCCACCACACCACACAACCCCTTTTGATGATCCTATCATATCATAATTCTTTCTTGACTTTTTTTTCTCTATATATAGATTTTGTCAGAAATTTTGTAAGGATTTTTTTTTTTTTTGAGGGTTTTATTGTTTTTGTTTTTCAGAGAGGAAGAGAGAGAATAGTGACCTAGATTAGAGGAGAGAGAGAGAAAAATAGGAAAAAAAGGATTTGCATAGTTTTTGGAGGATTATTGGAACAGTGGAGGGTTTTGAGGAAATGGAAGAATGGGATGGAGATTGGAGATAGCCGACCAAAGCTTCTCATATACCGATGGAAATGTTGGGATATATAAAGTTAAATTATGTATGAAAAAGGCAAAATTAAAAAAAAAATAGAAAAATAAAGAAAATTATTTATACAAAATAACAAAATTTTTAGATAGTTGTGATAGATGTTAATAGAAGTCTATCCAGGTCTATCATTGATAGAAATTATAGAACTCTATCACATACATGTTGATAGAAATCTATCAATATCTATCGATGTTTTTTTTGCTATTTTTTTTAAATAGTTTGACATTTTTTTATTTGTGAAAATTTTTCTATAAAAAAAATTTATGTTATTTATTTCAAAAATATCTTTTATCCTTTCAAAATTACAATGTTACTCTGAAAACTTTCATAAACGTTTCAAAAATACTCTTGAGTAGAAATTTTGAATGTTGGATAAAAATTAAGATATAAAACGGTGTAACAATAACCTAAAACGAAAATCTTAAATCTCTATATCATTTTAAGTTATCACCATACAATTTAAAGTCTTGATTTACTTCGAATTTTTTTTTAAAAGATTTCTATGTTAAGAGTATTCTTGAAATGTTTATAAAAGTTAAAGGGTAATATTGTAACTTTTGAAAGTATAAATTTTGTTATATATATATATTGGAAAAACAGAGGGACAGAAAAGAAGAAGAGTATTAGTTAAGCATATACTTAATTAGTTCCAAACTTTTGATTATTTATTTATTTATTTTAAGAGAAAGAGAGAGATAATTAAGAAAAATGAAAAAGAAAAGGAAAAAAAAAAAGTGGGAGCAGCGTTGTCTTTTGAGAGTAGAGAAAAGGGGGAGATTGGAATGTAAAAAGGTATGGTCAGAAATTGCGGAATTGTCACCCATCCCAAACAACCTCTTCTCTTTTATTAATAGTATAAGGTAGTAGCTCGAAAATCGTTAATTTAAGCATAGTTTAGAATGAGCTAAGACGTTTATATGTGTATAGATATATTTTTAAGATATCAAAAGTTCAAATTCTCATCGACACGTATATATACACCATATCAAAAAGTCAATAAAGATTTCTACCAACTTATGTGCAAGATAGTATCCCTCAATCTATTTACAAGTATAGAAAAATTTTACTGTCTATCAACGAAAGACTGCGATAGAATTCTATCGTTTGAGCGACATCAATAGAATTCTATTGCGGTCTATCACTAATAGATAGTAAAATTTTTTAATATTTGTAAATAGTTTGATATTTACTCTATTTATATTCCTTAAAAAAATTATAAATAAATAAAAACAAAAAACTAAGTAATAGTTACACACATGGATTTTAAAAATTCATAGTTAAAAAGGAGAAGAAACATCAGAATTTAATCATCAAACTAGAATATTAATATGACCAACATATTCTCCCATCTTTGATCATTATGGCATATACAAAAGCCCTCTTTCAAAGAATTTTATAATATCAAAGAATATATATATATATATATATATATATATATATATATATATATATATATATATAAATAGTTTAACTTTTTTTTTTAATAATTAAAATTAATGCAAATAATCAGTGAGCAGCTTTAGTTTTACTTTTTCTTTACCATGATATGCCATAATGATGATCACCTTTAGTTGGCTTTTCTTTTTTTTCTTTTGGGAAAATGATTTTGAAGAGAAATACACATTATAATATATTTTAATTTGTATATTAAATAAAAAAAGATTGGTGGATAAGGCACCTGATGTGCACGTGTTGAAAGACATTTGAAGTTTGTATGGCACATGGATTCAGTCAAAATATAATGATGTTTATGGTTTTGGGAAAAAGCAAGTAAAAAGTAATTCCATATATAACTCATACTTCCTTAATTTGTCATCTTATCTTTGTTTTTTTCTCAAAAGCTCCCTTAACCTCTAAGTTTGTTTTTTTCTCCAAATTTAAACTTAACCTAATTACTAGTTTATTCATATGAAGATCGCAAACTCCATATGCTTATTAGCTTACTTTTTTTTTTTTTAATAATATTTATCCAATCATAACTTAATAATATAGTGCACTAATTATTATACTATTTCAAGGATCGATAATTCGATCCATCAACTTCTGACTGTTGAATCTCTCTATATATATTGTTAAAACATGAACATTAATAATAAAAACTAGCTAGTTTAGGCATAATATCCTTGACTAAGAGATTTGAAGTTCGAATGTCAATCTTACATATTGAGCTCCTTATATAAATATATAAACATATGTATTTGAGTTTGTATGATATGTTTTCTACTTTTTAAAAGTATTGCCAATATCCAAGCTAGGTTTTGATAATTAAAAAAAAATATATATTTTGAATTTTGCTAAGAATTTAAATTCTTCTAGAAAACAATTGAAAATCATAACAAAATAAATTTGTAACATAATTTTTTTTAGTACAAAGGAGGGTGGAGAGATTTGAACCACGAACGTCTTAGATCCTCAATACAAAAAATGTTAATTAAGCTTAGCACTTTTTAGTAATTATGTTACTATGTAACATAATTTTTAAAAACTGAAAACAAGAAACCAAAATCACGAGCACCCTACCTATATATATATATATATTAGAAAAATGTTAAGCTAAACACACTTTAAATTATTTAATTTACTAGAAAGAGATTAGCTCAATTGGCATTTGTTGAGGACCAAGAAACCTGTGGTTCAAATTTCCCTACCCCATTCGTACTAAAAAGAATATTAACTTTTCAAAGGAAATAATAAAAAAATATCTTTAGAGTTATTTCAAACACTATAATATAAAATAATAGCTTAATTAGTTGAAATTAAAATTTTAAGTTTGGAATATACTCAAATTTTAAGTGCAAATTAAATGTAAATATTTATTTTAGGTTCAATTAAGGTAAGGTTTAATTGGAAGACTTGAGATTACAAATAAGTATATATATATATACCTTAATCAATTAAAATATGATCACTGATTAAATGTTTTAAATGATTTTCTTTTTAAGTAACATCAAGTTTTAAAAACTTCCAATTTATTGTGATTGAACTTTTAACATATTTTTAAATGTGGTTGTTAAATTAAAAATCTATTTGGAGAGTTAATTAATTAGGAACATATTTAAAATATACTCTAATTTCAAATTTGTTACTAAAATTATTCTACCAAATAAATTTTCTACATAAAAAACTGGGTTTTTTTTTTAATTATTTATTAGAAACTGTTTTTAACGTAATTTCCAAACAAGTCCAATATTGTTTAATCCGATCATTTTCATTTTTTAAATTCTATAATTTCAAAAAAACAATAGCCATTTTTTTTTTAAAAAAAAAAGAAAATTAGCCATCTTTTTTCTATTGTTTTAATATAAAAAAAAAGGGAAAAAGGGAAATGATTGCAAAATTACCTGATTTTAATTTTTAAAGTTACAATGAAATGATTATTAAACTAAGCAATATATATACCGTATTTGACCAAAAAGAAAATCCATCATTAATGTATGAACACTTTGATATTATAAGAAATGATTATGACCTTTTCTTAAATTATTTTTTTTTATATATAAAATGTAATAACAAGATGGCAAAACTGAATCAATTTAGATTACATGACCAAAAATATATATATCAAAGCTGATAATTAAAGTAATAATAATTTTTAGAATCATTTTCCACCTTATCTTGGCTCATTGAGTCAATAAGTAATTATTCAAATTGAAAGTTTAGGTTCAATTTAAATGGTGAAGTAAGTCGAAAATTTAAAAGTAAAATTGATTTGTTTTGCTATGTAATAGGGATAAAAAAAAAAAGGAAAAATAATTATAAATAGAAAAAAAAATTATGTCTATTGCTTTGTGATAGAAGTCTATCATGGTCAATCGCTGATAGACATAATTTTTTTTTTATATTTATAAATATTTTGACTTGTTTTTTAATATTTCAAAACTGCCTATAAAAATATACTCTTTCTTAACTTTAAATTCAAGATACACATATTGTTGTCGTTTTTCAATACAAAGAGAGAAAATTATATAATATTATATTGATAATGAATGTAACAATCATATCTCATGGTAAATAATATTGTGCCTATCATCATATAAGTAAAGTTTCATAATTGCTTGTGCTTTGAAGATTGATCTAATATTTGGGATTTTTTTTTTTTTTTTTTTTTTTTGTTAATACAATTTGGGATATCTTTATATCTTGTTCCCTTTTTATAACCAGATATGCATTGCATTATATAATTAAAATACAAGAAATTTAAGAGTTGTCTTTTTTATTCAATTATTGCACATTATGAAATCAGTTTATTTGCCAATTTCAAAATTAAATATCTCAAATAATTAACGAAAAAGTTAGAAGTTGGAATTCCGCTCCGACCTCTGTAGTTAAAAAAAAAAAAATCTTCTTTTTTACAGTATTTAATTCTCGAAATATTTTGTTATTCTATACAGTTGATTACTTAAGATTTTGCATAAAAAACTACTTTTCATGATTTATGATTTTTAATAATCATTTATTCAAAATATATAGATATTTACTCAAAAATTAAATTTAAAAAATTAAGTAAAAATACTATTTTCTCGTGTACATATTTTTTTAGATAATCATATGCCTCTCTAAGATATAATGAGGGTGCTAAAGATGTGTTAACCTAGTTGAGATATCTGGGTACACTAGCACCTCCTGATCTCTTTTGTGTATCTTGTTAAAAAAAAAAAAAGTAAAAATACTATTTTGGTCCCTATACTTTGAATGTTATTTAATTTTAATATTTTTAATCATCCAATTTTAGTCTATATAATTTCAATAAATCGTAAATTTAGTCTTCATTCTCCACGGCTAATTTATTGTTTTTTTTTTAAAAAATTTATTATCTATTGGCATTTAAATTATAAATTTTGAAAATATATTCACATATTGTATTTTCTTACCTAAAAACTAATATGATTATTGAACTTATTTCGGTAAAAATTAATTTTGAGAGACTAAATTTAAGATTTAATCAAAATGATATTTAAAAAACGTGCATATGTTAGATTTTTATTAAATAATTTTATACGTAGGGGACGCAAAAGGACGATTATAAATAGTTTCTTATTTCAAAGTAATTTGTGAATAAAATATTTATAATATTTATAAATAAAGACGAAAGTTGCCAAAATAAAATTTAAATATATAAATATATTTGGAAATTTGAATGGTATTTTTTTTTTAGAACAAAAATTTGAATGGTATTTAATCCTCACACTTCATCCAAAATAATCTAATTTGAAAAATGAAAAATACAAAAAAGTGGTAACTCTGACTCCAATAACTATAAACGGCCATTTTCTAACTAGATTCTGTTCATAAGAAGATTGAAAAAAGTGTATATATTTTATTTATTAGAGGAAGAAAGGTAAAGAGTAATATTATATTATAATTATTTAATTAATAATTCCGACGATATAATTCAATAAATCTAGTATCTTGGTGCGTCTATTGACCATCTTGCTTCTAGTATACTGTTAAAAAAAAATCAGCAAATTCATACATATGCCTCCGACTAAGATATTTTACAGGTTTTGAATCTCTCTACTTCTATATGGTTTTAAATAGTAAGTTAGATGATTACAAACACTTTTTTTCTTAATAATATACACAGGTAATAGAGATCAGTGAGTGCATTGGATACCTCAATTAGCTCCTTGATCACAAACACATGAACCCCCATAAAATTAGCTTCTTGCCTAATCCTAGGATAATATAAATCACTTACCAAAGTACTGATTACATACAAAAGTAAATAAAATATTATACAAAATTACAAATTTAAGAAATTTTATAAAAAATTTAAGTAAAAAAATCAAATAGACACAAATAAAACTTTTATAAGTACACAGATTGAATAGAGACACAATCTATAAGTTTTAAAGGTCAAACTTGTAATTTACATATATATATATATATACTATTCTCGTTCAGTATTTAATAGATCATTAAATGATATGTTGTTTTATCTTATGGCCTCAATTTTTCATACTAGTGTAAAACTATTACATAGATTTTTCCCCTACTTCCTATATGTCTAGAACGACACTTATTCATTAATTATCACTCACTCAACATTATTTAATAATGGTACAAAATCCATCAATAGTACTGTATTATATAGTAAAGAACAAAAATTACAAATGAAAACAAACAAAAATATACACGTACTACCAAAATACTAAAAATCTCCCATTGAGGAGAAAGAATGTTCAAATTGAGAAACAATCGGACGACTTTCAAGAATTCTCATCGCAACAAAATTTAAATTTGGGAGGAACATTATTTATCTCGCTGGTCTATGATCTAAACAATCAAAGCTCTTTACTAACTCTTTTTAGCATAAGATGAATAAAGAGGGATCAAGAAAGTACAATAAGATATTTCAACTAGGTTGTCAATCCATAATGCCCTCACCATACCTTCAGACTCAGTAGCTCTTTACCAACTAAACTCTTCTTCATCTATTGCACTGAATTTCTCGATTTTCTTGTAATCGCTGTTTGATGTATGTTTCTCACATACATCTTAATAAAATATCATTTTAAAAAAAAAAATTTGAAACCCTAGAAAAAGAAAAAAAAATAGTATAATTGGAAATTCTTCCCACCCCCATTTGCCCATGCCCACCTTCTCTCATCTCTCTCTCTCTCTCTCCCATCAATTTGGTGGTGTTATTGTGTGTATATATACACACACACATAATCTCTCTCCCACTCTCCACCATCCACTTCCTTCAGTCATCTTCTTCTCTCTACAAAACCACTTCTCTCTAATCTCTCTCTATAAAAAGCACTTCCTCCATTAAAGCCACATCTCCCCAACAAAACAACCACCAAAAAAAAAAAAAAAAAGAATTCCCCCCCTTCTCCTCTTCCTTCCCTAATAGATCCCTTTTTTCCCCCATGGATGACCCTTCCACTAACTTCTTCTTCACAAATCTCTTCAAATTCAACTCTCCCACCACTACCAATTTCCACCACTACCCTTCTTCTTCTTCTTCTTCAAACCCTTTTCCTCCTCCTCCTCCTCCTCCTCCTCCCAATTTCTTCCACCACCACCACCACCATGTGCCACCGCGGCCATCGTCTCCGCCGCTCCGCCAAGCTCTACCTCTCCTTAGCCTTAGCCCTACAAGATCATCATCACAAGAAAAAAACAACAAGGAAGAGGAAAAGGAAGAAACTTTAATGAGAGTTGCACTTCATATAGGGTTACCAAGCCCTAGGGCTGAAGAAGAAGGAGAAGAAGAAGAAGAAGAAGAAGAAGAAGATCAAGAAATAGAAGAAGAAGAAGAAGAAGAAGAAATAGAAGATCAAGAAGAAGAAGAAGTAGCAATTTCAGGATTGTGTTTGAGTAATAGTAGACTTAACAAAGGACAATATTGGATCCCAACTCCTTCACAAATCCTCATTGGACCTACTCAGTTCTCTTGTCCTGTTTGTTACAAAACCTTCAATAGATATAACAACATGCAGGTAAATTTTTAATTACTTTTTCTCTTCAATTCCCCACCTTTTTTTTTTTTTTTTAACTTCTTAATTATTATTATTATTATTATTATTATTTTTTGCATGGATTTGTTGAATGAATGAATTAATGTGTCTGATTTTCTTTTCTGATCCAACTCTGAGCTGCTGCTGAGATCAGTAGCTTCTTTTTGTTTTTTTAATTTTTTTTAAGTGATTGAACAACACAGGCAATGTTCTTTGTGCCCCCCCTCTCTTTCTTTAGTACTTGAACTCTGTGCTGCTGTTGCTTGCTGATCTCTCTTCCACATTTTGGAGGGTTTTTTTTTTTAATAAAAAACTGATCTTTAGGATTTATTTTGTTGGGGGGGGGGGGGGGGGGGGGGGGGGGGGGGGGGGGGGGGGCAGTTGCTTTTGTGTGTTCAGAGAAAAAGGAAGGAAATAAAGACACAAATTCATTTTTTTTTTTTAAATATAAAGAAAGAAGAGAGATAAAAGAAAAAAAAATTTCTGTTTCTGTTTTCTGCTTATAGCTTCCCTTCTTTCTAGGGAAACAAACACATGTTTTTGCCTATTGTATATTCCAAAGCCTCTTTCACTCATGATTAACAATCTCCAATTGATTACAAACAATAAAGATCAATTCTTTTTTTTTTTTTGTTCATCAAATGTGTTTTTGTTTAATTTTTCTTCTTTTTCTCCCAAATGGGTGTTGCAAAAATTTGTTCTTTATGACTTAAGAGATCTAAAAAAATAATAATAAATTAACCTAACTTTGTTAAGATATACTACATTGATGATGATTAATTTGTTTTAATTCACTTACTAAAACCACCTCCATTCCCTTCCATGATAGTTGAAAGTTTCTTCCTTTCTCCCCATCCCCAAAAAAAGGGATATGGAATTATGCAAATTTTCTGTTTTTCTCAAATGGGTATTCCAAAAATCCTTCATTTTTCCATAGAGAGTACAAAAGAACCCATCTTTTTCCTTTTTCTCAACCCACATTGTTCAAACAATCATTATCCCTTCAAATTCCCCAAACCAAGAAGTAGAGAAATATATACACCAAATTCATACTTAAATCTCTTCCTTTAAAATCCAATCAAAGTAACAAACTGCTAACATGAATATAGCTCAACTGAATGGTTTAGGTATATATTGATCCTTCTAAGGTCAGAATTAGTTTTAATCACCCTTCTCTTGAGGTCAGAAGTTTAAATATCTGCACTCACATTTCTTTTCCATTTGATATCGCTTTTGTTTTTTATTTTTCAAATTTACTATTTTTTTTTAACAAGATACTAGAGATTACAGAGATCCGAAAGTACATCGCAATATCTCGATTAGGTTGACACATCCGTAGTACTCTCATCATACCCTAGTTCCAGAGTATGATGAAGGTACAATAGATGTATCAACCTAGTTGAGATATCCCAATCTACCTCTTGATCCCTCTAATCTCTAATATCTTGTTCAGAAGAGCAACATGTTAAAATTCAGGTCGGTTTTTTTCTCTATATATATGTATGTAGATGCACATGTGGGGGCATGGGTCACAATACAGGAGAGGACCAGAATCGTTAAGAGGAACACAGCCAACAGGGATGTTAAGACTGCCATGTTATTGCTGCTCACCAGGTTGCCGCAACAACATTGACCATCCAAGAGCAAAGCCTTTAAAAGATTTCAGAACTCTTCAAACTCATTACAAACGCAAGCATGGAATCAAGCCTTTTATGTGTAGGAAATGTGGGAAAGCCTTTGCTGTTAGAGGAGATTGGAGAACTCATGAGAAGAATTGTGGAAAGCTTTGGTATTGCATTTGTGGCTCTGATTTTAAGCACAAAAGATCTCTCAAAGACCACATCAAAGCCTTTGGAAATGGCCATGCTGCTTATAATCATTCTAATAATAATAATAATAACAACAATATTCCCGATCATCATCATCGTCGTCATCAGCATCATCATCGGCATCATCGTCTTCATGGGTTCGATGAAGAGGATGACCATGCTTATTCTGAAGTTGAGCAAGATCATGATTGATTTTGTTCTATTTTAATTTATTCTCTAATGAGGATCATTGGGTTATTATTAGTATGTTCTTATATATATATATATATGGGGATATTATATGTACTTTACAAAATCCAGGGTTTTTTTTTTTTTTTTTTCCTTTTAAGTTATTTTAGCCAAAGCTTTTTTGTATATTGAATTTGCCATTTTTAATCAACTCTCTTGGTGGTTATGGCTTCAAATTCTTCTCTTCTCTCTAATTATATTGCCAAGTTATTTTTAAAATTGCAGTTCAACCAGATAGGTTACTACAAAGAGGTAAAGTATAATATATGGGATTATTACGACTGGTTGAGTTATGTTTAAATTTTGGCATGTAATATTTTATTCTATTATCGTGTGAAAGGTTTACGAATTAAACGGTAAATTTACTTCCGTATATGATAACTATTTTTTATTTTTGAAATTTAAGTTTATAAACAATTACTTCCATCTATAAGCTTCTTTGTTTTGCTCTCATTAGCTTTCTACCAGTGTGTTAAAAAATCAATACCCGTTTTAAAAAAAAAAAAAAAAAATGTAACTTTTACTTGGAAATTTGACTATGAAAATCATAATAAGAAAATTAAGTAAAAACAAGAAACATAAAAACAAAAAAAATGAAAGTTCCATTTGATAACTATTTCGTTTTTCGTTTTTGAAAATTAAGCATATAAACACATCTTCTATCTCTAAACCTCTTGCTTTGATATCTCCTTTTTATCCATATTTTCAAAAACTAAGTCTAAATTTGAAAACTAAAAAAGGTAATTTTTAAAAATATATTTTTATTTTTTGAATTTGATTAAGAATGCAACTCTTCTACTTAAAATTGATACAAACCATGGTAAGAAAATAAAAGACAATAGACTTGATTTTTAAAAGCAAAAAATGAAATGGTTACCAAACGAGGTAAAAAATATTATATATCAAACGAAGTCTTAGTCGAACATGTTCTAAAGCAAACATTATGTATTGTACTCAACCAAAAAAAACAAAAATTGATCGTAGAGACATTATTGTCGAGAGAGAGTTAGCTAGCTTAGGTTATGTCATATATGTGAACATGTTTTTTTTTTTTTTTAATACTATTGTCTTTAAATTGTTGAGGATATGGTCCACACCCATCTTCATGCATCTACATCAATCACAAATGAAAAGAAATAGGAAGAATTACTTTTCTTTTTTAGTCCCCCGAATGTTGAAAAATATATGTGTTTGGTCCTTGAGTTTTCAAAATATACCCTTTTTAGTCCTCAAGTTTTTTAGAATAGATGCATCTAGTACCTAAGTTTTCAAAAATGTAACTTTTTGGTTCGCTGCAATAATTTTTTTTATTTTTTTAAATTAGAAAAATATTTTTTAAAAAATTACCTCTTCTCTAAAATTATTGCTTGAACTTATTTTTGTAATTCAAAATGTCAATAATTATATTAAAAAAAAAAAAGTCCAGAGTCCTTTTAAACCTATTCTTAAAAATTTAGAGACTAAAAATGTACCTTTTAAAAACTCACAGACCCAATACACCTATTCTAAAAAAATTTAAGTACTAAAAAAATATGGTTTGAAAATGTAAAGTTCAAATACACTTATTATTTAAAATTCAGGGACTGAAAATGCAAATTTGTCACGTGATATCATACAATTAAACATTTGAATTGAGGTATAGAAAGATAAATGCGATCCGAAAGGTAGGAAAATATTATTGTAAATTATTATAGGGAGAGGGAAAATAGAGGTGCATGGAGGGAGAAATATAATAGGCGTACGTATATACATAGAAACCATAAATGCTGTGATTAATTACACTTCCATAAAAGGTCAAAGAAAGTTGATTGATGTGCGTAAAACAAGAGAACCATTGTTCAACTAAGAAAACCCACCTCACCTATTTTTCTCTCTCTTCTCATTCATTTTTTTTTCTTTTTTTTTTTTCCCTTTTAATGATTATTTTTCCTTTTAAGATCTTCATGATGACTAGTATAATTCACCAACTCATTTATAAAAAATTTCAAAGGCTAAGACTGATTAAAAAAAAATTTAGAGCCTCTTTAACTAATTTATTATTATCTCTGTCTATAATGTTTTCGAAATGTAGGGTTTAAATTATTATGGGACTTTTGAAATCCAACATCTCTGCAAAAATATGTACTTCTAACTTTTCAAATACGATCAAATATGCTTCTTTTTGCTTTGCTTCGTGGGAGGAAAAGCTATGCAAAAATTAGAGGAGATCTTTGGCTTAATTAGCTACTAGGGTTAATTAATTTGTGATTATTATTGGTTAATTATGTGGGTTTTTATCCCATCTATGAGAAAATTGTTTAGAGTAGTGCTTTTTTCGGACGATTTTCAAATATAGAAAAATAGCAAAAGTATTTAGAAATATAGAAAAATTTCACTGTGATAGATAAAAGTCTATTACAGTCTATCGCAGTCTACCGCTGATAGACAGCTAAATGTTTCTATATTTGTAAATAGTTTGATATTTGTTTTCCATTTATAATAATTTCCCACCTTCATATTGTATTTTTCAAATTTTTTAGTCTCATTCAAAATTTCAAATATCTTATATATCTAGTTATTGTTATATGTCCGATCATCAAAAACACGAGCATCAATCTCAATTTTTTGGGTCTTCTAATGACGGTTGGAGGCAAACTCTTTTCTGAATTATATCTCCGATCTATAAAGGGAAGAATTCGAAAAAAACTTACTGTTGTAAATCTATTTACATAGTTTCAGAATTGGTTAAAATATAAAGAAGCCTATATATCTTGAGGTATATTTATAAGTTTAGGATTTATTCCACTAATAATAGGAGATTGTTTTTTAAATAAGAATTAAGAAAACAAAACAATGTATAGGTTTAGAATGTTAGAAGTATAAATTAGATATAAATGATTCCAAACATGGTAACTAACACCAATAATTGCAAACATAGGGAAAAAAAATTACAATTAACAATAAATCAAATATAAAGTTAACCAATCATCACTACATATACTTAAAATAAGTCGATTATACATAAACCAATCACTATAACACTAAAATAAACACACGTGCACCATTTTTCTCAAAAACAAAAAAAAAAAACCAAAGTATTAATTCGAAATTTTCTATATCATAACGATAGAGATACGATACGATATGTCGTTTTTTCCAACGATATATGAAAGGTATAATGAGATATATGTTAATGAAGATTGAAAGATGGTATAAATAAGAAGAGGATTTGCAGTGGAATAGATACTGGTGGCAGCTTTTTGTAGAGAGAGATGGGCAAAAAAGGTAGGCAGAAGGCTAAGGCTAATAAAAATAATAATAATAATAATAATAATAATAATAATAATAATAATAATAATAAAGATTTTAAATTATTTATTTAAAAAAAAAAAAGAATTTAGGTGAAGAGAAGAGGGGTGTGGGGACATAAAAAATTGTACAGATGCTTCCTACACTGCATACACACATCCCTCTTCTGATGGTTCAACTGTACAGTGATAGGACTTTTCACTAACTCTTTTGACTTACACTAATTCTCTCTTTCTTCTTCTTCTATTTTCTTTGCCAATTCATGTAGTTTATGTTCTCTAAAATCCTTTTTTATTCATTATAGATATGTGTTATGTTCCAACGAATCGAGAGTAATTATCGATTAGGGTTTATTTGATTACGTTATGTTGTTAGTTAGATAAATAAATCTGGTGAATTTAAGCGTTCAAGATAATGAGTTATGATAGATTTATTATTATTTTTTATTTACTTTAACACGAATTTTCTAATTACTTTGTAAAGATTGAAAATTTGCATGAGATTCAATAAGTGACCAACTATATTAGTATTGGAAAGAAAATGACATTACGAAAGTTTGAATACAGAAATAATTCTTTTTAGTTGGAGAGAAACGAGTCGCCTTTTTCAATAACCAATAAAAAAAGATGACTCGCATCTAAAAAGATATTATTGTCGGTACATCGTAGCTTCGTCTTCAAAATTAATATTGTATTGCTTTAAATTGGCAGAATTTTTTTTTTTTTTTTTTTACCTTTGTTTCTCACATTTAAAAAAAAATATATTATATTAATAAAAGTTTTTTCCTCCCCCATAAGAAAATAAGAATGGCGTTTTTTTAAAAGGTTGTGTGGTTAGGTAATTATTTCGGTCTACGGTAAAAAAAAAAAAAAAGTTTTGAAAGTTTCACTTGGAGGAGTGAATTTTTATTTTTTTTACAAAAATAAAGCTTGTCATTTTTATGAGTTAAAATAATAATAAACTATGCTCCCGAAATTAGAATTATGTTTTTTATTTTTAAAATTTGTATGTAATTTCATATTTTTAAAATTTGTATGTAATTTTGTGATAAGATCCTCAACCTCAAAGTTAATAGTATATAACTTCATGTCAGTTGAGTTATGCTCAGGTTGACAAAAACACATTAACATATTACTTTTTTCTAATAAGAAATTATTATAAACTAAAAAAATATCAAACTATTTACAAATATATAAAAATTCCATTGTCTATCAATAATAAACCGCGATAGAATTCTATTGCTTGAACGATAGACTTTTAGTTCGTTTTTCTATATTTGAAAAAACTCATTTTTTTAATTTATAGTGCCATTTCAAAATAATACTTTTATTTTTATAATGTTTCTAATTTATTTCAACAATTTTAACATCTAAAAAATGATTTGACAATTATTCATAATGTTAATATTATACATTATTCATAATGTTAATATTATACATTATTCATAATGTTAATATTATACAATCATTAAAATTATTAATCTCAAATTCATGATTTTAGAAAGAATAACAACTTTCTTAATGAAATATATGGTGGTAGAATGTCTAGTTTAGTTGAGACAAAATATTTACAAAAGCAACAACTATAAATAACAACAATAATAATAAGCAAAAAGTTAAATATATATACATCGATTATCGTCTAAGTCAATATCTTAATTAATAAGTGACCTTTATTACAATAGACCATCAATATATATTTTATTATCAATAATAAAAATTAACAAGGATTACTTTTATAAAAATAAAAAAAATTATTGGAGCAAAGAAAGCTACTCTTTAAGATTTTCTATCACCCATCATCCATCTTAAAAAGGAAAATACTTGGTCTAGCTAGGTTGCACCCATCCTTACAACCCGACCAGTACCCAAAGAAATAATGCCACGTGGCACACAATTTTTCTTTTAAAAATAAAAAATAATAATTTTTTTTTGTGTAAGTATAAAAAAAGAGAGTATGAGAATAAGTACAACTTAAACTGCACCTAATCATTCATCTTTTAAAAATAAACACATGTATCGTGGTGATATACTAGAAGAAGAAAAAAATTGAACTTTTAGGCTCCCTATATCACAATTTCATTTCGTATTCTTTATCTTTATAAATTATGATGTTTCACACAATTTTTGTCAATGGTCATCGCATTTCTTAAACAAAAAAAAAAGGTGTTTGAATTTTTAGTTAAATTAAAATTTAAAAAACAAGTGTTTATAAGACAACCTTCTTTAAAGTAGAAAAACTCAGGGTAAAAGAATAGTGTTTACCAATCTTAATTTTTTAAAATTTGAATAGTCATTATCAAATAAAACTTGAAAGATCCTCGTCCAATCTTATTTTCTTTATAGGAAAAATATTCATTATCAAACAGACTCTTAATCTACTCGAACAATTATTTTTTTTTTTTTAAAAAACATAAATCTAAAAAAACAATAGAAAAAATTAAATGGAAGGAAAATATAATAATGATGGAATGAAATAGTTAATAGCGAGAAGGGGAGGGTAAAGAATAGAAATAGTAAAATAGAACAAAAGCATTTAGTGGGCATTAAATAGGTCCCTACCCCTTTGGGAAAAAAGAGACCCTACCACAATTTGACCATTTTCTCCTTTCTCTCTCTCTCTCTCTCTATATATATATGGATTTAAGGGAAGAGAATGGGTTTGCATATATTACCCTTTCCTTTTTAGATAGTGCTTTATTTATGCCCTTCATGACATGTCTCTTTCTTCAAAAACCCCTCTATATATTATATATTTACAAATATACTATCAAATATTCATAATATATATATATAATACCCCTTTTCAAAAAAAAAAAAAAAAAAAAAAAAAAAAAAAAAAAAAACACATTCACCTATTTTGGACACTGTTATTCTTATTTATTCATGCTATTTTTTGCATCATTATTATTTCTCTCTATTTTCACCTCTTTTCATCGTCCTCAAAATATGTAAAATGGTGGGGGATGAGTGGGTGGGGTGGTTTTTCCCACTCCCCTCTCTATTTTGGAGTGAAAACACAAAACACATGGTGCTTTTCATACTCTATTTCTACTCTCTAGCTATACTTTTTCAATTGCTATTTCAATGTTTTTGGAAAATTATTCGAAGAGGTTGTTACCACGTTGTTTTATGTTGTTGAAATTATGATAAAAAAAAAGTAAAAATGTTATAAACAATAAAATATCAAACTATTTATAAATATATAAAAAAAAAATTCTATATTTAAAAACAACTCTAAAAAAATTGTAAAGAGTATTTTATATCTAAATCTAAATGGTGGACCTACTGATCTTTCTATCGTTTGTTCCGTGTAAAAAAAAATGTCATTAGTGTAGAGAAACACATTGTGGTGGCGGCTCAAATTAATAATTTTTCATTTTTTTTTTGTAGCAAATAAATTTTGTTTTTGTTATTATTGTTAGGTTTTTTCCCCCATAAGGGTAAAGTACTAGCATTTTTTTTCTTTGTTTTAGTTGTTCCATCATATATGTTGTAGTATATTCCATGCTTATGGTAAAAACAAAAATCAAAACAAAGTCATTAAATTAAACTACGTTTTTTTTTTTTTCTTTTTGTAAATATTTACTGCTATTTTGGTCTTATATTTTTCCCCCTTCCATACTTTTTTTTTTTTTAAGTAAATATTCTCTCCATACTTGTAGTAATTAAAAAGAAGTTATTAAATTGAAATAAAGTCAATTAAACTACGTTTTGATTATAAATATTATAGATCAATATAATAAACCACATAAAGAGATATTGCATACATCTTTATTATTATTATCCTTCTTTCCATGCTTTTTGTATTGCTTTAAATAATCATACAAAATTCCAAGAGTGTATTTCGCTTTATGATTTGAAATAAATTTAGACTTGTCAAGTTTAGGATCGAGAAATTAATTCGAGTGTGTACTCTCTATAATTAGATCATAGAAAGAAATCATATATATATAAACTAAAATTTATATGTGAACTAAAATATATTTTATTTTATTTTAGGTCAATTATATGACTTATAAAGACTAATATGCACGTTAACAAAAAAATATAATTCCATAAATTAAAGTTCAAATAAAATGAGTTAATATGTAAGAGTTGTACCTAACTTATTATATATATTCACTTTATGTTACATAGACCTAACCCACATAAATGAAACAATTCCAACAAATATGTTTCTTTTGATGCTCCCGTGTTCGTCGTTCTCATAACGTTTTTGATACACACCTTTGAAAGAAAGGTCTTAGATGAGAGAATTTCGTCTACCCTTCTCTCCTCCTTCTTTTTCATTGTCTTGTGATGTTATTCTTTAGTTTTTTTTTTTTTTTTTTTAATATTTTTATCTCAAAAAGAAATCCAACAAAAGATTTTCACATCAATTCAAACATAATTCAGTAAATAAATATACTCATTATTCATCTTAGACATCGATAGATCGATCTAGAACTGTTGAACTAAAAAAATACACATATAAGACAAATGTAGGGTGGGGTTAGAGACATTGTAGAATATAAAATGGGATTAGGAAATGTAATTAACATTAATGAGAGAGAGATTAGTTGTGAAGCCCAATGGTTTTAATTAAAATCCCAAGAGGGTTAGGGTTGGTTAGATTTTGGTTCTTCTTCTTCTTCCTCTTCCTCTTCCCAATGAGGAGATGAACACTGATTATAAAAAGTGTTTTTAAGGTTATAATAAAAATTAAAAAAAAAAAAAGGACTGAAAATGTAAGAGAGTGTGAAGTGAAACAGACAAAGCATATATATATATATATATATATATATATATATATATATATATATATATATATATATGTGTGTGTGTGTGTGTAAAAGAGAATAATAATAATAATAATAATAATAATAATAATATGTATGAGTTGTGAAAAACTGTGTGTGTGAATTTAATTTATCTCTTTTATCTTCATCTTTGTATTCATATTCCATTACATTGAGGGGACAATTATGTCTCCCCCATCCCCCACTACCTTTTGCTTCCATTTCATTTTCTATTTACTTCTCTTTCTCTCTCTCTCCAATAAAAGATTAATTGTTCTTCTTCATTCATTGTTCAATAAATGTTGAAAAATAATTGACAACCATAAGATATATATAATCATTTATGTAAACTATCATAGCAACATTTATATAATTTTATTCTTTATGGTTCTCATTAATTTTTTATGAGTATAATAATAATGATAATGACAAAGTATAACAAAAATGTAGAAGATATAACAAATAGAGAGTACTATATATATCATTGTGGTTAAGTAATAATGTCTAAGGTTAAAAAAAAAAAAAAAAACAATCTAGGTCTAATATATTAAATTAAAGAACAATTATCTTTTATAATGAAACATCATTACTACTGTCAGAATAAATAGGAAAATTTAAAATTTTAAGTTTATAATTATTCTATTTAAAAAATTAATTGAGATATTTCCATAGAACTACTGATTTATCTGTCCTTTAACAACTTGTCAAAAAAATATTTTATTTGAAAGAACTAACTTAAAATAAATTATTACCAAAATAGTATATAAAAAATAAAATGTAATTCTCAGGCATGATTATAAATGGGATCATAGTAGAAATCCTTCCTAGTCAATGTGGTTTAGGGACAACCCAAAACGAAAGTTATTGAGTATGTGAAACTTTTGAATAGAGGAAGAGTACGTGAATGAACGGATACCACATCTCAATGAGAGGGATACTAAAGATATATAAATATCGTTAATAAATGTTTAAAAAAATTTATAGTTATTTTTTATACCAAACCATCACGAGCTGGTCTAGTGATAAAAAAATAGACACAGTCTCAATAAATGACTAAGAGGTTATGGATAATTAATACCCTACGAATTTTCTTGACACTCAAATATTGTAGGATCATGTGGGTTGTTCTGTGAGATTAGTTAGAGGTGTGCATAAGCGAACACTCACAAATATAAAGAAAATAAAAAATTATTTAAAATTTTTATGTGATTTCTTAACGGCCATTTGAGACAAGTAGATTTTCAATTTTCAGGAGATGTATAAAAATGTTGGGAGTTATATATTTCAAATATATAGTTCATATATAATTATAAATATAATACATTTCTTATAAATTTTCTTAGTCAAATTAAAAAAGGAATTATATATATTTGACAGTCAATATACCATTTCCTACTTTATATAATGATTCATATATTTAAACTATATATAATCTCAATACTATTTACAACCCATTAAAATATTATTTGGAAGTGGGATCTTATTTGAAAAAAAATATATATATATTTAGTACTTTACTGTCTCTTAAAGTTATGTTCTCAATGGTTCATTTTTCATGAATAACCTTTTTTTTTTTGTAAAAATATTTGAAATTCTCTCTCTTTTTGATGTCACGAAATTATGAATGTCGTATATCTCAAAGGTAAGATATTTAAGTCTTTACTTTTACTTTCACACGTCACCATAAATAATCATATTCCTAAAACAAATTGCTTTTGGGAACGTTTAACTACTTAAGGACCATCTTAAAATTTAAAAAAAAAAAGAAAAAGAAAAAGAAAAGAAAACCCACATCTTTTTTAAGTGTTTGACTACTCAAACTATTATTTCAGCATTTTTTTTGGTCTTGAAGGAGTGTGGAAACACATAAAAATTCTGGAATGGAAATGGAAAAGAGATGTAACTCTAGTCCCTTTAGAAATGGTAAGATATTTGGCACAAGAAGAAGGGGTTGATCCATATCATCTTGACTGGGTTCTGATTTCTCTATTTTTTTTAATAATACCGAGTTGAGTTCTTTTTCTACCCGTATCGAATAGAACATGCTGAACCAAATCTTCTTCATGTAAAACCTGCTTTATTTAGATCGGAAAAATCGTACGGTTTTATGAAACCGTGTGCTATGGCTCGAATCCGTGCATAACTCAACTGACATACAAATATATTGATAATAAAAAAGTTTGTGGTTCGAATCCCCTATCCTTTAAAACGACTAAAATTATTTCTCGAAGATCTTCAACCAACTTAAAACATGTCATTAATTAAGAGCTTGCTTGGAATGACTTTTCAAGTGTTTTTTCACACTTAAAAGTCATTCTTAGCATGTTCTCTCTCATTATTTTGGAATTGATTTTGATACTCTCTCACTGAGTTGTCATTTCATAACACAGATCTTAAATCTCTGTCTCTCTTAACTATTTTGAAAATAGTTTGACATTTTTTTTCTTACTAAGGGGTGTTTGGGGATGAGTCGTTGAATTATTAAGTGTGATTTTTTTTAGTTCAAGAAGTTAATTAGTTTGTGGAATTAAATAATCCATATTTGGTGTGCATAATTGTTTAGTCTAATTTAGATAATGTGATTGAGATGGTTGTTTTACTTAGAAATACGAAGTATGTATGTTGAATAATGAAATCATGTGGAGTGTAATTAATAGAAACATATTGGAGGGAGAGAGAGAGAAAGATAAGAGTTCTTCGATAATTATCCAAACTTTAATAAAGAACACGAGTCAAATTAGTTATGTGGGCCCAACTTAAGATGATAGATGAAATACCATTTAAGTCATTTCAAATCGATTTAAAATTTTTCTTCTATTCTTAAGTGATAGGCATTTTAGAATTGATTTTGACTCTCATTTGGATGTGTGCATAAATAAAGAGATAGAGAGATTCTATGAAAAAGATTAATTTTGACGTTTATGCTATCAAATCAAACAGGTATATTTTTCATAATGAAATCCTAAATTATTCCTTAAAAGAATCGTTAATTGCCAAGAAAAGATCTTAAAATTGTACCAAAGCTAATCCAACCAGCCATTAGTTAATAATTAATTATGGCTAATTGATTAATTAATTTAGGTCCCACTTTTCAAACCCAATGCGTTTTTTTTTTTAATTAAAAAAAAAAAAAGAAAGAAGTGTTTATAGAAACATGCATGTCCCACCATAAAATCAACGCAATATCTTCTTCCCAGATAAATTGCACACATCCATGCATCTTTATTGGGATTACACTTTTCCACATAATAATATATACTTATTTTTATATACAAAAGTGTTTAAAGTATTAGCCATTGTTTAATTTTGGAAAAATTACATTACTCTCCAATTTTTTAAAGAATATAAGCGTTTAGTCAGACTAAAGTTTAAAAATATGCCTCTTTTAGTCATTAAATTTTTTAAAAATAAAAGCATTTGGTTAATGTAATTTTAAAATATATCTTTTTAGCTCTCGAATTTTTAAAAAGGCACATCTTTAGTCTAAAAATTTTTAAGAATAAGTTTTAAAAAGTCTCAAAAGTAATTTTTTTATTTAACTAATTGAATTATATATTTAATTTGAAAAACACAACCTGTAAGTATTAGATTTATTTCTATTTCATTTAACTATATATATATATATATATGTTCGAGTTGGAAAGCATATTTTTGTAACTTTTATTTTTTTTATTGATAAGATGAATGATAGGATTCACGTAGGTCCGGCCGTAGATGATTATTATTATTTATTTTCCTCTCTCTACATAATAATAATAATAATAATAATAATAATAATAATAATAATAATAATAATAATAACTTTGTAAAAGACATGCAAATGGAGGAAAAAACTTAAAAAGGAAGAAGCTTTTTCTTTTTATTCACTTTTTTAAAAAAAAGCACTTTCACCATCTTCCTAGAAGGATCACATCCCCTTGGATTTAATCCCATTTTACTAATGTAGAAAGGGATATTTCAATGCAAAATTCAGATTAAAAAAAAAAAAAAAGAGGAAATGGGGGAATGATGTAGTGAAGATGTTCTAAATGCATTATTGGATCATCACATTCCTTTTGATTTTTTAATTTAATTTCAAATATTCTCTTTGAGTCCTCGCAATCTATTATTTATCATTCTATTCCCATATTTTAATATGAGTCCAGTCAACATGTTTTATCTTTATTCACATACTTTTTTTGTCTCTAAAATTTGGATATGTGCATAAACCCGACACATTTTAATCCTTGAAATTTGAGTTAAGTAGCATTTTGGACTCAGTCATTAGTTTATTGTTAATTTTTTAACAGTTAGTTGACGTGAAACATTTTATTATTTAAAAAATATTTTAAAATTTATATAATAAATTTTTTAATATATATATATATATATATATATTTTACTCGCTCTTCCTTCTTCTTTCTCCATCTTCTCTGCTCGCTAAACTCCTTTTCTTTTTTCTTAATAAAAAATATTTTTGCATCGATCTCTATTAGTACAGTAATGAAAAACTGACCACAAAAGTTAAGTACTAGCAAATTCAATTTTTCATAAGTTAAAATGTCAAGTTTAAAAATTTAAGAACCAAAATCCTACCGAACTCAAATTTTACTGACAAAAATTGTAATACAAAAATTAAGGACTAAATTAAATATAATTTCTAATGAAATATTTAAAGAAAATAAAATGAATTTAAAAATTAAGAACCAAAATAAATTTAAACATAATGTCTTTGACAACATACATGTCTAGCTTTGATTTTTTTTTTCTGGCTAAAGTAGCTATAGGAATACATTCGATATATATACATTCGATATATAGACATGTATATATATTTATTTATTTATTGTACTCTACATATGATATAAAATAAAATACTTTTCCTACTTTTAGAAATGTTTACACCATAAATATAATCCACCTCCATAAAATACGTCATTCATTTCTTACTTTATAAACTTCTATTTGTTAATTGTTATACTATTTTCCTTCGCCTAACATCACATTCAACTATAACTTATTTTGGCTAAAATGACTATAATTTAATTGATATAAATTTTTTATTATTAACTTCGAGATTAAATATTCGATTCTCCCATCTGACATATTATAAAAAAAAAACTTATCTCATTAAATTGTTTCGACTATTGCACTTTAAATGGTACAGTTCATTTTGAATTTCTCTTTTCTTTATTTCATCTTTTTTAGTATTCTTCTTTCAGTTGTTGAAATCTTTGGAGTCGTTTAGGGCACCAACTAGAAGTTGGTGGAGTTGGTTATTATAGTACACTCCATATTTGGGACACCAAATATAATAGTGTATATATATCTATTTATAACCTACAATTATGTATAATAAGTACTATTTAAAACTCTCTTTGCTACAATATTTACTATTTTTCACTCATCATCTATTTTCTTCTTAATTACTACAGTGTTTACTAGTTTTTACCCAAACACAAATTATTATAGCCCAGACTAAAATAGTCTATACCCCAAACACTAACTATTAGGGTAATTGTAATGAGTAGCAATTTTAGGGATAATAACCAAGTGTATAACAACATTTAAAAAAAAATGCAAATATAGTAAAATCTATTGGTGATAGACTTTGCTATATTTGCAACTATCCCTAACTATTATAACCCACTGGGTATAATAACTAGTGACTATAATAACCAATTCAGCGCTTCAAACGTCATTTCTAGTTTTAACTATTCATAAGAATGAAAATTGAGTTTGAGAACACCTTTTATAGTTACTACTAGTAGTACTAAAAACATATGTGACCGTGCAACCATGGCTCTAGCATTTTTTTTTTAATATCTTTAACTATCTATCTATATTAAAAAAATCATAATACATCATCAAAATTTTAGGACTAATATACAAGTCATTTTTGCTCCCAACAAAACATAGCTAGAAAATGTGAAATATACTCACTTTTCATTTTTTTAATCCTTTAAAAATTAAATATTCTCATGTTGCTATCTAGAATATATGGGACAATGGATCCTCTAAAAAAAAATGGAATAAAGGCCACGAATGTCAGAATTATTGAACCTTCATCAAGAAGCCAAACCACACATGGAACATGAGTACAACACATTTAAGAAATCTATAATCTATTTATTTTTTTTAATTCGTAAATTACTATATATGGATGGAAATTCAAACCTACGAACTTTTTATAAAAATATTTTAGTTAACAATTTTAACCTGGATATTTTATACAACGATACAAAAGTTTGAACCATGTATAGGATGTCCTACATTAACTTTCTTTTGGGATCAATAGTGACTTCAACATTTGATATAAGAGCGAAAGTTCTACAACCGAACATTTGTGTATGCTCATTTAATTTTTTTTTTCTCTAGTTAATATAGATTTCTATTTGCTAAGTCTTATACATTTTTAAATTCATAAGTGAGGGTACGTGTTGAAGTATCGATATAATTAAATTTAATCATAACTTATTAACTTAGCTTTTGAATTGATTGACACATGTGATTTAATATTAGATTTACACAAAAATGTGTGTTGATCATCTTCTTTTCGTTTGAGTCATTAGTCAAAACAAAAGGACTTCTTCAATTTCACATTTGGAAAAAGAACTCAACATTCAAGATTAAAACAGAACCAAAACACAACACATTCACAATTTTCAAAGAGAAAGAGACCAAAAATCAAAATAATTTTGTCATGTGGTGTGCTTCATCTAATATAATGAATTAAGAGTAAAAAAAGGACCCATCAATAAATATATATAAGTCATTGACTTTGTGAAAACTATATATATTCTCTCCAATTTGCTCAACAAGGACATGTGCTTTCTCTCCCTTTATTCCCTTATGGACCTTACTCTTCTCTGCCAAATTTTTGGGTTATTCCAAAAATTAGGTCAAAAAGTTTTGAAGTTTGAAAAATGGGCCTATGGTAATATGAAAATAAGCTTATTTTTACTTTGTTGGTGTATGATTCTGGCTGCAGATGTCTTAGAATCTACATGTACATGTAAAGCAAAATCTTTTAATATCGATGTGGTGTTCGACATAACACACTTTGAAATTTTAAGTAATTAGTATCAGGTATAATTAGTGTTGAGTTGAGCAGGGTGATATATATTGTATATCTCTAATAGAGCGACATGTCTCCTTATTTATACCTTGTAGTCTAACACTGTCATATATAGCATTCTGACGTGGGTTTTGTCCATAGTCAGTGGGGGGAATGTTGAGGTTGGTTTGTATGATCGGGCGCATAGTGAGGTTTTATTACCTCGTTTGGGGGTGGGGTTGCCTCCTTGCCATGACTATGAGATCCTTTGGGATCTTTGCTCTCTCTCTTTTGGCACTTGGACCCGACAGACTTCATGAATTTTGACGAATGGGCCTTTGGCCTTAATTCAATGCTCATAATTGACTCCGACCCGTTGTCAATAATATTTGTGATGTAAGCATTAAAATTGTAGAAGTTGTGTCAACATTGAATATAATTAAATGATAATTGATATGTACTTCTTGAGGTCGGAGATTCAAAACCTCCATTCTCTAACATTTATTGTACTAAAAAAAGAATAGAAGTAAAATGATATGTATGCTCTCATTCATAATATACTAGAGAGTTTAAACCTCATGCTAAAATTTAATCCACTTTTACATACCAAAATTTTAATTACCAATTGTAAAGCATATGTTTTCAATAACTAATTAATCCTAGATTAAAAAAAAAAATCTAATTGATCCACGTGATTTCAACTTTTTACTACCAAAATTTAATAACTATGTCTTTTTATTTAGAAAGATTTGGGAATATTTTTAGAATTATATTGTGAATCTTTAATCATGGGTGGAATTTGTGAGTTCTTCAAATAATGATTTTGTAAAATTTATCGACTCCAATGAGAGGTAAATTTGTTGTACACGGTTGATTCAAATAATTATTTTAGCCAATATTTAAAATTTTATTTTTACTAGAAAATTATTTTCCAAGATTTAAAATTTTATTTTTATTAGAAAATCATTTATTTCTAACCATTATTTAGAGTCTCTAACATAAAATTGCTAAGCGAGCATAACTCAACAATAATCAACGTGTACAATTTTTTTCAACAATAATTCATATCTCACTTATTGACTGATTTACTAGAGAAAAATCTTTCATAGAATCATCTATATATATATATATATATATATATATATATATATATATATGAAATTCTTAATGATTAGTAATATTATTATTTGGACACCTATAAATTTAGTAATTATTTTTGCTACTTTGTTAAGATCTTGGGAGAAGAATAATGTTATATTTTAGATCCTTTTGAGTTGATTTTAAATAAATTAAGTGAAAATTATAATTATAAATTACTAATAAAGATCATAAATTGATTTTTTTTTTCAAATATATAATAAAAGATTAAAATTCGATATGTTGTTGTCTACGTTAGCTTTGGGTGTTGTTTTTATTATTAATCTTTTTATCTATATTAGCTTAGAATTTTGCTCAGTAAATGGTGATTTAATTTCTCACAATATTTTCAAAATCATTTATAAAATGCAAATGAGTGTCTTACTAGTGCGCTATATTGTTTTTTTTAATTAATTTTTTAATACATTGTGTGTGTTAGTTCAAGAATTTTAATCTTTTTTATCAATGCGATAAGTGGTTCGGATTAGATGGGTAGAGATTTGAACCTTCGACTTCAGAAAAAAAAATAGTAAATGTCAATTATTGCGGGGCTATATTCACTTTGACACAAACATTAATTACGCTAAGGCCGTTCAAAAAATCCAATGATTCAAAAAAACTATCAACCCAACCCAACTCATGGTTTGGGTTAGGTTGGGTTCAAATATATGAACATTTTATGGATTAGGTTGGTTCATGGGTCCACCTAAAATAACACAAACTAACTCGAACTTATTATCAATTTTAAAATGTTTTTTTTTACTTATGATATAATTATATATACGTATATTTATTTTGATTTTATTCAATTTTATAATTTTTTTTGGATAATTTATTCTCCATAAATTCCTAAAAATAATTTTTTGAGCACTTTGAAAAGAAAATTTCATAATATAAATTAAAATTGGGTTGTTAACCTTAATTAATTCAATATATGAAAATAATTAAATAAATTTTTTACATATTAACATTGTACTTACTTTTAGAACAAAAATTTAAATAAATGACTGAATAACCTAAACCGACCTAACCCAAATGTTACATGTATAGGTTGGGTTGAGTTGTGTTTTTTTATTTAATAAGGGTTATTTAGGCAGAAAAATGTACAACTCCAACAATTGAGTTTGGTCTAAAAAATATTTCAATCCAATCTAATTCAACTTACGAACATCCCTAATTACTCTTAAAATATATCGTTAATGAAAATAATAATAAAGAAATAATTAAAAAAGTGAAAATGAAGACATATTTGGTCTTTTTGTGTTACTTTCTGCAAACTTTAGATGGTGGGAGCAGGGTGCACCGTTTTCAAATGATATCCTTCTCTTCTTTATATTTTTTACCATCATATATCTTTTTACTTTAAACCACGCTCTCTTTTCAATTCATTACTTCTCCATTCTCCATAACCTTACTTTTTAATTTTAATTTAATTTTCTCGTATATAATTATGAGTAAACTACGTACGAATATATAGTCTTACATCAGTTACAACGTAAAAACATTGATCTTCGTATCAAAAAATATACAAACATTCAATGGAGATGTCAACATATATAATCTTCATTTATGGTGATGAGCTTTTTGGATTTCTAATTGTCCTGTTGTTGTTTCTAGCTTCGTCGTTTTGTGTGTGTGTATTTTCATGTTTTTCTAAGTACTATTTTTTTTTTTTTTTGTGTGTGAGATTCGTTTCTTTTGCAATATAACCTTTTTTAAAAAGAAAAAAAAATAATGATGAAGTCTATTCAAATGAGACATTTTGGGTGGAATTCAAAAATAGTTCTGGTTTAAAGTGGACGATAGACCTATTATACTTGAATAGTATAATATCATACCAAAGAGTCAATATTTTAACTAAGCTCAATATATTTTGGATTTTTGGTTATGCTCTCACTTGCTTTAATTAATGTAAGCTTTATCTCAATCTTTCCCACACCTATTGTGTCTGAAATTTTGCTTTGGGAAATCCAATGAAAGACAACTTTTTTTCCTAAAAGAAGGAAAGATGAGCTAGCATAGAGTTGCTTTTAGCTCATATGTGCATCTCTTTCTTGTTATATATGATGTTTGGCTTCAAATTAATTTACAAGACATATTTCAAGATAATATAGTCATGAAGAAAGTTATTTGTTATGTTCGCGATTTGCTAGGTAAGTTAAGTTTAATCTTAAAGTTTTGATCTCAACAAGTTGAATATTTATGGTAAATAAGAGGAGAAGTTTATATCTTTAGTTAACTAAACTTCTATTTCTTCGATAGTTTAGGTATAGTTGTGATTTTTTTTTTTTAAAACAAATTGTTAATTTGATTGTATGATTTTTGTTTACTTGTTAGGGTAGGGATGATCTCATCAATATATTTCGACTTGGGTTTGAGTACTTTTTAAATAATTTTTTTTCGTTAAATTGATTAAGTGCATGGTGTGTAATATATATATATATAGGGTCGAGATTTGTGAAATAAAATACATATGTGAGAACATTTAATACATAAACTTTTTGATTCTTAAATATTTGAAACTGTGATTTTTTTAAAAAAAATCCAAACTTAGCTAAAAAGTATCCTACATTACTAAAACTAGTATCTACAAAATAGTCTTAATGAGTCATATCTTCAAAAAGAAAAAGAAAAACATGGATAATTATGATCCCTATCTAACAATAATTTATTTTAAAAAAGAAAACTATATGCCTACTTCTCCATTTTGCAAAATTGTTACTCTGTCTTTCACCTATTTAAAAAAATATTTAGAAAATAATTTTGTGAAGTGATAAAAAAAAAACATAAAGTTAGAATTAATTTAGTACTTCTAACCTAAAATTTTTGAAACAAAAAATGGTTATCGAGTAGATACTATTTTTAAATTGACTCATTCAAATTCAAGTATACAAAGATAATTAGAGAGTTATTTTTTGGAAACAAAAATGTAGAAAATAAAGTTAAGAGATGTGTAATTGAAAACTTTGAATTAAAAGACAAGATTGTGGTTCATAAATGCAAAGTAGTTAGGTTGAGTATGAATGAGGCAAATGAAGCATTTGTTACAAGAAAACCTTTTCAAGTTGTGTTTCATCATTTTATGCTACATTATTGATTTCACCCCACATGCTTTGTTTCTCCAAATCTACCCCTTACTTTGACCTATTATATCTACTGACCCAATTATTCTCCTAAAATTAGGAAATATTGTTAGAGGCTATGATTAATTTATTGGGTTAATTAATTGCTAACGCTTTCATAACTTCAAGAGTATTAGCGATAATATCATGTTATAGATCATGGATTCTTCATGGTTGATTGCCTAAGTGAAATTAAATTACTATTGCACTTAAAACTATCTAAAAATTTTGCTATTTTGTGTAAATAGTTTCTCTTATTTTTCTGTTTTTAAAAATTACTCTAAATTAAATACAAACATAATTTTTGTTCATAAAATTCTAATAATATTTGTCATGTACAATCAAATCCAGTTATTTTGATATGAAGACTATCTTATTGGTAGGCATCCTATTCTCATTATCTTTTATTTCAATATCTATAAAACCTTAAACCAAAGTGGTTAAAAATATAAAGGTAAAATTGATATATTCCCAAATTTCTTCTTTCTTATTAATCTTTTCCCATTTGCCCCATAGTTTAAGCAACTTGAACGTGAAAATTCAAACTCTTGAACTATGTTATGTGTTTACCAATTTAACAGTCACAAATTAGCGATCATGAGGCCATTGATGATTAAACCTCAGAATGCTTAAATCATAAGGAGAAATAAAGTTTTAAAACACCTGAAAATGCCAAGGAAGAGCTTCTGCTTGTACTCTCATGTCAAACATCTATTCCTCTCTCCCGTTCCTCACTACACATTCTCCCGCCAAATATCACTTTCCACATCACCCAACTTGAAAACTCTGTGTTCCAATGGCCAATTGAAGGAAGCATTGCTGCAAATGGCCATTTTAGGCCCTGAAATGAAGTTCGAAGGTTACGATACAATCTTGAACGACTGCGTTAGTCAGAGGGCTATTAGAGAAGGCCAAAGAGTTCATGCCCACATGATCAAAACTTGTTATTTGCCACCCATGTACCTCAGAACAAGGCTGATTGTGTTGTATAATAAGTGTGACTGTTTAGGTGATGCACGGGAAGTGTTTGATGAAATGCCCCAGAGGAATGTAGTTTCTTGGACCGCGATGATTTCGGCTTATTCGCAGAGAGGTTTTGCCTTTGAAGCCTTGAATCTGTTTGTGGAAATGTTAAGATCAGGTACTCTTTTTTTTTTTGTTCTCATTCTATTTGTGTAAGTGGGTTTGTGAGATGGATATTTGAGAGGTATAATCTGAGTTTCTTTCCTTAGAATTGACATTTTGTACTCCTTGCTTTACGGATTAAAGGAGTTTTCACAGATGTTATCTGTTACTCTAGGGCCCCCAAAAGGATGGACCTCCCTCTTCTTGCATTTTAATGACAAAGAAGACTGTTGTTGCTGAAAAATAATGTGTTGGGAATATTGTTTGGATGAATATTAGAAATATTATTAAGATACTAGCGACATATTAATATTTGTATTAGACAGATAGCTTGAGTTCCAATTGTCCCATAAGATTAGTCAATGTCCATGTGAGCTTGCCTAGACTCATGGATGTAAAAAGAAAATAAATAGAGTGCCTTATGGGGAGTTGGTTGACATTTTTTTTAACTGCTCGTGGGAGAGTCGAGGACTAGGGCTCTTGAAGTGCTTGGGGTACTGTAATTGACTTCCTCATATCAATATTTTTTTGCATAAATTTTCATTTCATGTTTTGATTCCTATCATAACAATGAATTTCACACTTCACATAGATTGGTTATAGATATTACTCAAGAAGGAAAATGAAATCACTAAACTGCCATGAGTTGGCTTATTGGTCAATAGGGGTCAATGTAAATAAAAAGGACTTAGATGGAATGACGTCAAGCCACAGTGACCACCTACCTAGGATTTAGTATCATATCTTACAAGTTTCCTTGGCAATCAAATGTATTATGGCTAGATGATTGTCCCTTAGGAATATTTGAGGTGCAAGCAAATTGGTCTAGAGATGATAGTTTGATTACCTATGTGTACAAAATCCTTGCCAACGTTCTAGTAGATAGATTACGAAAAGTCCTCTCAAGGATGACCTTTGAGTTACAGGGTGCGTTTATTGTTAGCAAATAGATCTGGTATCAATCTCTTATAGCTAATGAGGCGATTGAAAACTACAAAAATTGTAAACAAGAGGGGATTATTTTTAAGATTGGTTTTGAGAAAGCTTATGATTACATGAACAAAGTCTTTTTAGACAAAGTTCTATGTAAGAAAGGTTTTGGATACAAGTGGAAACCGTGGATTTGGAGTTGCATCAGGACTATGAGATACTTAATCCTTGTTGATGGCAAACCTAGGGGTAAGTTTTATCCCTCTAGAGGCCTGGCATAAGGAGATCCTATTTCTCCTTTTCTTTGCTTGTGGTGGATATTCTGAGTAGAATCATTTATCATGGGGTTGAGGGAAATGCTCTTGAATCCTTCCAAATAGCCTTGTCTCACTTACAGTTCATCGATGATACCATTTTTTCTCTCATCTTAATCATTTCTTATCTTTTTTGGGGACTATATGGGGTTTAAAGATTAATGGGGAAAATGTTTACCGTTGGGGATTAACTGCGATCCTTCTAAACTCAGTAGATGAGTTTCTTAGGTGGGTTGTGGGATTGGGACTTTCCTTCTTATCTAGGTCTTCCTATTGACCACAATCTTAGGAGTCAATTATGGGACCTTGTTGTGGAGAAAGTTCAAAAACTTTCATTTCTTTCTTTTTGTATGCCCCTTGTAATATTTCTTTTTCTATTTTTTTGTTCTTTTCAATAAAAACTCATTTTTATCCAAAAAAATGAATAAATAAATAATAATAATAAATCATCAAATTTCATTCTTGGGTGAAATGATAAATGAAAACACATATTGATTAGATGATCCCAGTTGTCTTGAATCACTTTTTAATATGTTGACAAAATGATCATTTTTGCAGGTACAGAACCAAACGAGTTCACTTTTGCTACCATACTTACTTCTTGCATAGGTAGTTTGGGATTTGAAACTGGTAGACAAATTCATTCCATTGCCATCAAAAGAAATTATGAATCCCACATGTTTGTTGGCAGTTCACTTCTAGATATGTATGCAAAATCGGGTAGAATTCATGATGCTCATGGAGTTTTCCATTGCTTGCCAGAAAGAGATGTTGTTGCATGTACTGCTATCATCTCTGGTTATGCCCAAATGGGTCTTGACGAAGAAGCATTGAAACTATTCTGTCAATTACAAATCGAAGGAATGAATTCGAATTATGTAACTTATGCTAGTGTTTTAACTGCTCTATCCGGACTTGCTGCGCTAAATCACGGCAAGCAAGTTCACAACCATGTCCTTCGGTCTGGACAGTCTTCGTATGTGGTTCTTTTGAATTCTCTCATCGATATGTACTCAAAGTGTGGGAATGTCTGTTATGCCAGGAGAATTTTTGATAGCATGCCTGAGAGAACTTGTATATCATGGAATGCGATGCTCGTCGGGTATAGTAAACATGGAATGGGGAGAGAGGTGCTTGAACTTTTTAAATTGATGAGAGAAGAAAATAAAGTTAAACCTGACAGCATTACATATTTGGCTGTTTTATCTGGTTGCAGCCATGGACAGTTGGAAGATAGGGGGCTGGAAATATTTTATAACATGGCAAATGGAAAGGATGGAATTGAACCAGATATTGAGCATTATGGTTGTGTTGTTGATTTACTTGGGCGTGTTGGCCGTGTAGAAGAGGCTTTTGATTTTATAAAAAAGATGCCTTTTGTGCCAACTGCTGCTATTTGGGGATCACTATTAGGTTCATGTCGGGTCCACTCAAGTGTTGAAATTGGCATAATTGTGGGTCAAAAGCTTCTAGAGATGGAACCTGAAAATGCAGGGAACTATGTTATTCTCTCAAATTTATATGCTTCTGCAGGAAAATGGGAAGATATGAGAAATATTAGGGACCTGATGCAAGAGAAAGCTGTGATAAAGGAGCCGGGTCGCAGTTGGGTAGAGCTTGATCAAGTTGTCCATACTTTCCATGCAAGTGATCACACTCATCCAAGAAGGAAGGAGGTGACGAAGAAGGTAAAGGAATTATCCATTAAATTCAAGGAAGACGGTTATGTTCCAGACTTGAGTTGTGTTTTGTATGATGTGGACGAGGAACAGAAAGAGAAGGTGCTTCTAGGCCATAGTGAAAAGCTAGCTTTGGCATTTGGGCTGATTGCTACTCCTGAAGGAGCAACAATCCGTGTCATAAAAAACCTCCGAGTTTGCGTCGATTGTCATAGTTTTGCCAAATTTGTATCAAAACTTTATGCAAGAACAGTAATCCTAAGGGACAAAAACCGATTTCATAATATAGTTGGGGGAGTATGCTCTTGTGGAGATTACTGGTAAGCTTTGAAATTATAAATGTTAAGGAGTCCTCTTATCCTCTGCTACCATTGAGCATGCTACTATACTGCAGTCTAAAGGTTTTTGATACATAAACTGAAGTAGCATGTGATTCAAAGAATGTGAAGAACAGTTCAAGATCAGCCTTCAATTCACAGTCTGGAATATTGTGCTGCTGTGGGAAGATATGAAAACTGAAAATCTTTTGCCACATAGAGTCCCAACTTCCAGATTTTTCCGAACCTATTGTGTTTAGCATCAGAGCAACTCCTGCAATATTAAGAACATTAGCATTTCTCGTCGGCTTGGAGGTCGAGACAAGTCGGGGCATCTGCTGCTGGTGGTGAAATAATCATTCAATAGCTTGAGATCAATCTTTTACCTTGAGGAAATGGACACTAGAAGATGGACAGAACATGGATAGCTGCTGATGGGAACTAGAGACCTTCTTTTAGGTATGTTAAATAAAAGCTCATAGATGTTGGATTTAAATGTTAATTAATTTAGTTCCTGTTATTTTAAGTTTCAATTTCGTCCCTATAGTTTAGTTAAATCTCTCTAAATCTTTTTATTTGTTAGTACATTCATTGTTTTGACAATTTGTATAAATATTAATACAATCATTGTTTAGATATTTTGTGCATATTTTGCCATGAGATTGTTGATTCTATTGTTGTTCAAGTTGGAGCTGTGATTTTTTCATTTCAGGATAACCAAGTAGGGGTGTTAAAAAAATCCAATGGCTTGAAAAAACTGATCAACTCAAACCAACCCATTTGGATTATCAACTCATTTGGATTGGGTTGGGTTCAAATAAATGAAAATTTTATGAGTTGAGTTAGTTCATGGGTTCACCTAAAATAAACCCAAACTAACTCGATCTTATTATTAATTTTAAAAAAAAATTTACTTATGATACAATTATATATACATATATTTATTTTAGTTTGATTTAATCTCATTATTTTTTTAGATAATTTATTCTCCAACAACTCCTAAAAATAGTTTTTTAGCACTTTGGAAAGAAAATTTTTATTATAAATTTGAAGTTGAATTGTCAATCTTAATTCAATATATCAAAATAATTAATCAAATTTAACTGTGGTCAGTCTTTATTTTATGATAAAAAAATAAATAATAAATTCATTTTGTAATTTTTTTTGTCATACATCAACGGTGTAAAACTACCACCGGCGATGTTATTATTGGGTGGGAGTTAATCAATAGTGGTTTTGGTGGGTTGATGCAATTTTTAGACCCAACCCAATTGTTCGGGTTGTAAGTTTGCTCAACTCAAATAACCCTTATTAAATAACTCACCCAACCATGAAATATTTAGATTGGGTTGGATTGGTTTGGGTTACTTCGGGTCATTTATTTAAATTTTTATTTTAAAAATAAATAAAATGTATATAAATAAAAATTATATTTAATTATTTTCATATATTGATTTAAAATTAACAACTTAATTTCAATTTTATATTATGAATTTTTGTTTCTAAAATACTAAAAAATTATTTTTAGAAGTCATTGAAGAATAAATGATAAAAAAAAATGTATATATAATTGTATTGTAAGTAAAAAAGACATACTTTTTAAAATTAATAATAAAGTTGAGTTAGTTTGAGTTATTTTACGTAAACCCTTGAATTAATCCAATCCATAAATTTTTTATTTTTTTAATTCAGCCCAACCCAAATATATTGATAATGGATTGATCAGATTTTTCGGGTCATCGAATTTTTTTAACATTCCTATTAATTAAGTGTCATTAAATGGAAATGAAGGGTTTAGAACAAATATAGTGTTGTTGACGCTACGGTCGCTTGTAGAAGATCATCGCGCGGGAAAGGAACGAACCCAAAGCCCATCATGGCGGGAAAAAGAAAAGAATAAAATCCTCAAAATTAAGAGTTTTTCGTTCACTGAGAATCAATTCATCGATCCAACAAACACAATCATCGTCTTCTTCCTCGAATCCTATATTTCTTAGGTTCTGCACTGCCATTCTCGTTTTCACTTAAGCTTTTACTCGAATTTCTATGGCGAAGAAGAAGAAATCTAGGGTTCCAATGGAAGAAGAGGAGGAAGAGCAAGTTGAGACTCCCACCCAATCTTCCACCAATCAGAATAGCCTCTACGAGGTACAATGTGTGTTATAGTTGTTCTGGAAGTTTTTGCCGTCTCTATATTTCTCGACATTCTTTTGCCCTAAATATGGAGGGGTTTTTCGTTTTCTTTTGCGGAGGGAGGGGGAGGGGGGTTTGAGCTTTGTTTATTTACGGTTTGTGTTTTCATATAATCGTGATGGATGTTTTTGTCTTATGATGTGTAGTTAGCTGTCGGTGTTTAATCCCTAATTTTAAAAGGAGAAAATGGTTGTTCATGCTAAAATTCCTAACCGTTCTTTGAAATTGGTGGGAATTAGTTAATTTTGAGACAAGAGCAGAGTTAATCGGATCATTTAATGGCGTTTAAATGACAAGAAAAGGGAAGTTAGAGGCAGCTAGAGAAGGACATGGAGGGGGAAAGAAACAACTTTAATCACCCGTTCATTGTCTAAAAAGTTGAACTACTGTTGGGGGCTTAGAAAATGAGAGAGTAAATCATTAGCTCTCTGGTTCTGTGAGAGTGAAGAATTCAGTTGCCCAGATCAATAAAACTTGACAGGATCCTAGTTTTCGTTTCGCCATTATGTGCTGATAGTTTCTTTGGATTGTGAATTAAGAATATTTCCTGCACAATTTTAGCTGTTTACTTTTTCTTGTTCCTGATACTTGTTCTTAGACCACTGGGATTTTGAACTTTAACTTTCGCATGTTTTCTTTATACTTTAATTACGAGTTACAACCATTTTATAAACTACCTGCAACACTACAGTGTAGTTTCCAGTTGTTGACCTTCACTTCCTAATTTTGATTTATGATAATGCTTGTAGGTTCTTGGAGTGGAGAGGACAGCTTCTCAGCAGGAAATAAAGAAGGCATACTATAAGTTGGCACTTCGCCTGCATCCTGATAAAAACCCTGGAGATGAGGTGAATGCTGATTTTAACATCTGCAAATTTTAGTTCAGTTTAGCTTAATATAATCTTATTTTTAATTAAGTGTATTTTCTTTGCTCTATGTTAACAATATTTGTTTATCTATTACTTTTCTCCCTTAGGAAGCAAAAGAGAAATTTCAGCAGTTGCAAAAGGTTATGTCGATTCTTGGGGATGAGGAGAAGCGTGCAGTTTATGATCAAACTGGCTGTATTGATGATGCCGTAAGTACACACTGAACTTTGTTACAGTTGGTGTAAAACAATTGCATCTTCCTGGACAACATTGTGAAAAGGAATAATTTTAGTATATAGTAACATATGGAAGTGAAGATCTTATATGTCTTTCTGGGTTCTTTTCACATCAGGACCTTGCAGGGGAAGTTGTTCAGAATCTTCATGAATTTTTCAGAACCATGTACAAAAAGGTTTCACCATCTAGGAATATCTATACTTTCATAATCTCATTGAAACTAGTTTATCTATAATGATATATGGTTAATTGCAGGTCACCAAAGCTGACATAGAAGAATTTGAAGCAAATTACAGAGGCTCTGAGTCAGAGAAGAAAGATTTGATTGATTTGTTCAAGAAATTCAAGGGTAATATGAACAGGTAAGGAGAATGTCCCGACTGTCCTGTTTTTGTCTACACATGCCAAGTTGCTTTTTCTAAAAAACATTCGTCCACAGGCTGTTCTGCTCAATGCTTTGTTCAGATCCCAAGCTTGATTCACACCGGTTCAAGGACATTTTAGATGAGGCAATTACTGCTGGTGAGCATCCATCTTGCTTTTGTATTGGTAGCTACCTTGGCAAGGAATTACCGTGCTCTGTTTCCAACTGCACTTGTCTTCAAATTCAGTATTAAGTTTTATACTGAACTGAATGTTTGATCATGTTCTGTTTCTCATTAGAAAAAAAAAAGTTTGATTATGTTACCTAATCTTTTCTTATACTTATTCTGCACTAATGTCGCTGCCTCATTCAGTGCTCAGAAGCAATCTACCTTCTCTTGGATTTTCTGTTGATAATTCTGATACATTTCTTGGCAACTATCTTAGATGTGATGGTGCTAATCTTAATCTTTCTTCCTTTTTGTTAGGAGAGCTAAAATCAACAAAGTCCTACGATAAATGGGCAAGGAAAATATCTGAATCGAAGCCACCAACCAGTCCTTTGAAGAAGAGGGTGAAGTGAGTTTTCTCTGCATGTTTTTTACTTTGATGATGAAACTTTTAAGTTTTATATCAGCCAAATCTCGTTTTGTATCAAAGCTTACCTGGTGCCCGGATTTTTATACAGATCTAATAAACAGTCAGAAACAGATCTCTATGCTATAATATCTCAGAGACGGAATGAGAGGAAAGAAAAATTTGATTCCATGTTCTCATCTTTGGTATCTAAATATGGGGGAGGCGATGCCTCAGAACCAACTGAGGAAGAATTTGAGGCTGCCCAGAAGAAGCTAGAGAACCGAAAGTCCTCCAAAAAATCCAAAAGGAAGTAATTCTCATCTTTGATAAAAAAAAAAAAAAAAAAAAAAAAAAAAAATCTGCTTGATCGATTGTTTGATTCTGTACAAACGTTTTAGCTCTGTCCTAGTGAATGACTGCAGAAATGTCATGACAATGGTTTTCCATGATGAAGTTATCTATATTTTCACTTTATGAATATACATGTTTCAGTTTGCTGTCGTTCTTTACTTTCCCTACCTAATATTCCAGGAAGGTTTGCATTCAAAAGAATAGGAGAAGCAAATATATTTTTGCATTTGAAAATCTAAGAAATGGTTGACTCTTGGATTTAGCTGCTTGGAAGTGTTTCATATTATCATTTTAGTATGAAGATGTAGCTATCCTTAGAAGATATCCTTAGTGTAGGGAAGATATATTTAATAGTGTAGTGCCCAATATTTGATTCCATCTTTAACAGTTTGCACCCTAACATTTTTTAATCATCATATACTACAATAAGCACTAATCTACTAAACTATCACACATTTGAAAGAACATAGAATAAATCATCGCAAACTAAAGTTAGAAAAACAAAATCGTTAACTCAAATAAAAATAAAAAGATAAAATATCATTTCATCTATTTGCCAAGATGTGTGACTAAAATCTCTTAGATATCCTCACAGCATTAAATTTTGTTTTTTTTTCCCTTGCGTATTATTAAAAATAATCCATAAAAGTCTTATTTACTAATTCAAACGATATCTACCAAATTTCTCAAACTTCCCATCATTCATCAAAATTTTGTTCTTTTATCGTCTCTCATTGGGAGGAAAAGGAATAAGTGAATAACCCATTTTCAACAAATGAAAAGTACAACTTTTATTGCCAAATAATCAAGTCTAAGAACAGACCATTATGCAGCAAGTTCTCAAGTCTATGCAGAGTACAATTATTCTATTCTATTTACTTTTTACGAAAAAAAAATGCTAGAATTCAAATAATCCACAAACTCTCATTCACTGAAATAACCAGAATGAAAGTTCAAAAAGGAGATGTTATTCACAGTTGAAGGTCTGAAATCCAAAGGATTATTCCATTGTAACGATCCATCATTATCAGACCATTTCATATCAACATTTTCTAAACTCAATCCTTCGACGTGTTCCATTATCATCCCTGCCATCCCATGTTTAACAAAGCCTTGGCATCCTGGTCTGTAGTCCGCTAAACCACCACCATATTTTGTCCATCTTTTGTAACTCAGCTTCACATTGGTGAATCTCAGATTACTCAGAACCCCGGATTTCGATCCCGATAAGAAAACCCCATTTTCGGACGTTGCTGTGATGTTTATGAAGTGTATGTTTGAGATCAAACCCTCCTTCGATCCTGAATCTCTTGGACAAGTTGTAACGTAAATCGGCTCGGCTCTTCCCCACCATGAGGGATCGTAGTATCTTGTAGTGATGTTCATGTTTGAGAATGTAATATCATTTGCACTTCCTGCATAAGAGAATATTTAAGAGATAATTTACATTATGCTTCTGAAATATGAATGGCTGGAAATTAATTTTTCTCCTCAGTTTTCAGGTTGAATTAGCATATAGAATTTCAGAAACATGTGGTAAGCTAAAAGCTAAGTTATAGCTAGTATTACAACTCTACCAAACGTTTCACTAGTGGTATGGTCACAATAAGTTTAAGGTATGTCATGTTCACTTCCAAACATGCCTTTAATCATTCAAAAACACTTACTTTGAGTGTGTTTGGAATACATTTTCAAGTGTTTAATTTAAAAAGTAAGTTATTTTGGAAAAGATTGGAGTGTTCGACAACCACTCAAAATAGATTTTGAAGTGTATTTTAAACCGTTATTATCAAAAGAGTTTAAATAAAAATGAGTTTTTTCAAAAACATTTTTTTCTCAAAGCAATCCAAACGGACCCTTTATTTTTTTAGAATAATCAACTGCTTTCATTGAGAAAAAAAAATGAAAGAATACAAGGCATAGAAAAACCAAGTCAAAGGGTTTCCAACTAAGTAAGATGTTACCTAGGAAATAATTACAAAAAGTCTTTGAAACCGAAGTCCAAAGGGAAACATGGAACCTCACCAAGGATCATTCAAAAATACTTTTAAACACATCAAACTTGATTTTGAATGATTAAAAGTATGTTTCGAGCTTAAAGTGTGTGAACTATTTCAAAATCACTCTTAAAACATACCCTAGTTATGAAGCACAAGATTAGAAAGTCTAAAGTTGCACCATTAGAGACTTGAAATCTAATTCTAAAAAGGAGAACCCTGTAGTATAAAATGGCTCCCAAGAAACTCAAGTTTCTGCATCAGAACTAAGAAGGGAAGCAAGAACTTACCTCCATCGCGCAGCTGGAATGCGAGACCTCGATGAGAATCGACGATGGTGATATTGTCGAAGAGCATTCGGGTGAAATTAAACCAACTGGCGCTGCCGAGCTTAATGGCAGAAGATTTAGTTCGTATCCAGCAGTTAGTGGCTGTTAAGTTGAAGACAGGGCCATTAGATGTCTTGGGGCAGATTGCATCATCCCCAGTGTCAATTCTGCACCTTGTAATGAACGTATTATTGGAGTCCTCAATATCAATCCCGTCATTGTTGGGTGTATCGAAATCTCCATAAATGGAAACATCTTCAATGACAGTGTTCACACATCGAACAAGATGCAAGCTGCATAAAATTTCACCATTAAAGCACATTTGATAACGAATTTGTTTTTAGTTTTATGTTTTAGAAATCTATGCTCTAAAACACCGATAAAATTACAACAAAAGTTTAACTTTTAATGTACTTTCGATAACAAATTCGTTTTTTGTATATGTTTTAGAAAGCTATGCTCATTATTTCATAATTTCTTTACTATAGTTTCATCTTACTTTAAAAAATATATGTATTATTAATCAAAATCTAAAAATAAAACTACTTTTTAAAAACTTGGCATGAATTTTTCTTATTATAGAATTTTTATGTTATAGTTAATACAATTATGATTTGGTGTAAGTGTTCATCCTTATTCCACCATCTATAGCTTTTCCACACTCCAATCAATTTGGAAAGGCCTTTCATTCTTCCTTCACTCGCTTTTTTTTTTTTTTTTTTAATTTCATACCATCAGTATATTGTTTCTTAATTTGATAACTCATATTCATTAGCAATGTAGCACAATCACAGATTCATTGGACACAAAATCAGAGAAAAAGAAAAGCAAACAAGATATTGAACATAAAATCACAGAGGTATCAAACAGAGGTATCAAAAAAAATGATAATCACATGTTTGTTGAGTTCTAAGGACTATTGAACACAAAATCAAAATAGAAAGCATACTATTTAAAATTTTGAATTAAATGAAACACAAAATTGTACAAATTACAAACTTAAACTGAAGGCAAATTCAATATTAATTGGGGAGGAAATAATATTGAAGAGTTTGAAGACAGGACGTTCTGAACCAACATGCTCGATTGACCCAAAAACTTAAGTTAATGGGTGAAGGCAAATTTAATTATATCATCTAACACATACCTCTATGGTAATTCAAATTTTCATTTCCTTCTAAAACTGAGACCAAAATCGACATTCAACTCCAAAATTTCATTATCTTAGCTCTCAATATTTATTTCTTAAACGTAGATATTGCAACTATATTAAAATTGAACTCCAAAAAATCTTCCTCTAGTTGCCAAAGTAAAAAAAAATAAAATAAAATAAAAAAATGACGAAGTCTATGGAAAAAGAGATCGAAAATTGACGAAATATAAAATATCACTACAAATTAACCGAGTTTCAAGAGTTTTTTGTTTTTGCCGAAAACTCAAATCCCCTTAAAATATTTGTTGTTTATTTTTTAAAAAAAAAATCAACCAAAACAACTCTTAAATCTAGTCTAAAAGTAGGATAATTTATCTAAATCCCTCATAGATACAAGTTAATTCAACAACAAATTGACCGTTTTCATTCCATTGGGGTGAGAATGAGTAAAAAGACTTGTAAGGTTAAAATACAATTTTAGTTTTTATCCTTTGAAGTTTATTTAATTTTAGTCTATATACTTTTAAATGTCCAATTTTAGTCCATATACTCTTGAAAGAAATCTTAAATTTAGTCCTATTGTTTGTTTATTGTTGATTTTTTTCAAAAACTATTTCTTATTTATTAGCATTTCCACTATAAATTTTAAAAACATATTCATATATTATATTTCCTTGCATGATAATTATCGTAGTATTTAGCCAATTTTGAAAAAAAAAATTAACTTTAAGGGACTAAATATAAGATGTATTAAAGGTATAGGGACTAAAATTGAACAAATCTCAAATTACAATGACCGAAATGGTATTAAGGGTAAAATTGTAACTTCGCGGGGAAAAAAACTAATTTTTTCAAAAGGGTTCTTTTTTAAAAAAACATAAACATTTTGGATTATTTTTACAATAACCCAAAATAAATATCGAGCAAATGGTCATATTTGCAAAAGCATATATAATAGGGTATATTTGCAAAATTATAAAAAAAGAATTGCACCAATCACTGCTGTCTTTTTTTTTTTTTTTTTTTGAGACAACCAATCACAATTGTTTAGATAGACTAAAATGGAGGACAAAAATGGTATTTTAACTAAAAAAACAAATGCACAAATAATAAACTAGTTTTTTCAAAGATGCCCATTTTCCCCACAAATAATCACAAAAATAAATAAATAAAAAAAAAAAAATAGAGAGAGAGAGAGGATCGCACCACCAGTGAGCAGGCTGATTGAAGCTAACATTGGAAACCCTAACATTGTTGGAGCCGATGAATCCAACCAGATCCGGCCTGCACTCATCGCCATAGCACGCCCCAGTTTTGTTCCAACTTACCATCACGTTCTTCCTCTTATCAAACTTCTCCACAAATTTCAGCCCCTGTCCGTCCACCGCGCCTCCCCCGCTGATCCCGACGTCGCTCGCATTCTCCGCAACCACCGCGTACCACCTCGACGAATCCACCGGATAGTCCTCCATCTTCGTCCCGGCAAGCACGGTGGCACTGGGCTGGATGTCCAGTACGACGCCAGATCGAAGCCATATCGTGGCCGTCAGGTAAGTGCCTGGCGGGAACGTGACGTAGCAGCGAAAAGGCGAGGGGCAGCTGTTGATGGCGGACTGGATGGCGGCGGTGTCGTAGTGGAGGCCGTCGCCGATGGCTCCGAAGTCGGTGACGGAGAAGGAGGTTGATTGGCGGGGAAGTCGAATGGAGGGAATGGCGCAGTGTGAATGGATGATGAGAAGGAAGAAGAAGAAGAGTTGAATGGTGTTCGGCATCTTCATCTCTTCCCCTTTTAGTTTGGTCTATGGACGAAACCCACTTTGTTCGAAATTTATCAATAATTGCATTTATTTTATTTATTATTTATTATGAATGTGGATAACGAAGGAATTACAGTAATTAATATATATATATATAAGTTAAATTACAAACATATTCTTTATTTATAAAAGGTCAATGGTACCTTATATTCTTATATAGGATAATATTTAATCAAAGAGTAACTGAAACTGACGTTATTATTCAATTCTAATAAAGGCCCCTTGAACAATAACAATATTCAATATTTTATATATCACATAAATATTCATCATTATCAAGCTAAACCACTAGTCACATAACTTAGTGGATAAAACAATAACTATCATCTCAAAAATCGATAATTCAATCATTGATTATCATAATTTATCAATGTTGGATGTGTTTTTGCATTTGAACATCTCAAAAGAAAATGGAAAAAAATGACTATAAAGAGAGGTTCAAAAGACACTGGAAGAACAAAGTTTGCACAAATAAGTGGAGTAAGGACATGGGTCAAGTAGCAATCACTTTAACAATTGCAATCACAATCAATACAATTTTAATCTGGCAATCTCAGTATTAGCTTGAAAAGAGCCTCCAAATTAGTATACACATAAAAATTTAGATATTAAGAATTGGGGATACCAAATCACATTCCTCTCTGGTTGTTGTTGATAGCTATCCGGGTTCCAACCAAGTCGACGCTTGGCTCTGACTCTGATAATTAGAGAGAACCTTGAAGAAGAAGAACCAGTTGAATACGGAGGCAGATTCTCTACTTCTCTGCTAACTGCTATTACTATTATTATATATATGGCTATATACACTAGTTGGCTACAAGTAAAACAATATAATGTTTGCCCTTCACAGCTCCATCTTCAATTGATTTGAGTGCAGAGATGCTGTTTCATGATAGTGATATCAACTTAGTTTCCATTCTCATATTTAAGCTCAACTCAATGACACACTAGTATTGCTATTTTCCAAGAGTTTCTTACCTGAATTTGCTGAAGAGTCATAACTTAAAAGAGAGTTTTCAGGAGTGCTGAAATTATGATGATTATGTTCGTCCCTCGCCCAGGCTTGCTGGTTAACTGAGCCATCGAAATGCCATTGTGGTTGATATTGTTGTCTTGTTCCACTTACTGGGATTTCTGGCCACATCAATGGCGTTGCCATCGTCGGAAAGTTGCTTTCAAGTACGGGCTCGTTCTGAAATTTAAGTAGACAGTAACATGACAGACATTAAATTTCAGTTGCTAGTTCACAGACTTTGTATATAAATTTTCTCCCAAACTTCACTCTTCCTCCATCCTATAGACACACACACACACACACAGAAAAGCTGACAAAGAAAAGAAGAAGTACTGATACTTACTTCTGCAGCCAATATGCTATCAATGTTGAAATCAACTCTGGGGTTAACTGCTGCAAGCCTCATTGACAAGAACTGAAACACAGCAAGCTCAACAGAGTTGGTTCATATCAAAAAAAGAGATGGTTCAACCTTCAAGCATGCAGTTCAATAACTACCATGCTTAATATGATAGATTTTACCATCCTCTTCATTGAGTTTTCATCTTCAAATGTACATGGAAAAATTATACTGATATCACAAAACAAAATATGAATTAAACCTACAAGCAGATGAGAAAAATCCTATGCTGACTGCAGCCAACATCTTTGAAATTTGAAGTTAGTGCCATGGAGATTTTAGATTTACCAATTGATGCAAGAAACCTAAAACAAGAATCTGATGAAACATGAGGATATTTGATTCCACAATACAGCTCAGTACATTTTTCAAAACTGTCATTGCTAAAGAAAGCTACTAAAAAGTCATGCAGCTACTTTTGGGAAACAAAAGCCATGTGACTGTGTCACAGGATTAAACGTGGTGTGACACTAAGAAATTCAAGAATCAAAACAATGGGATAGGCAAAGATCTATATGAATAACCACTGACTCCGGACAAAACTATAACCATTAGAGTTAGTTATAAAATGAGTATAATAATTGTTTGTTTAAAAAAAAAAAAAAAAAGGAGTAGCAAAAAGATATATTGGAACTAGCTTTCATCGACAACATCCACCCAATCTCTACCATTTTCAGTAAATATCCTTCAATTCCTTTCCAATCACAGTTCCCATGGAGCTTTAGATTAGCCTATAGAATTTCAGCTTGACCCTCAAATGCATGCCCACATAAAAATTATTCAACAAGTCTTTCTACCGAGTTATCGCTTATCCGTAGAATTCCAGAATGAGTGTTTATTTATCCAGGAAAAAGTTTCTATCACAATTCTCATTTCTATTTTCTACCCAACCAAATTCACAGAAGCTTAAGCCATTTTGTCTCAATCTAGAATTTATTGATGCAGTTAGATTCTGACCTCCACTTGACGCTGCAGTGATTGTACATGGTTGATGATTTCATCCAACACGAGGGCTGTGCCTGAGATCTACATATAGAGGGAGGAAGAAATAAAGAAAGAAACAAATCAGTGCCTAACTTGCAGAGTGCTTAATTGCATTTAAAAGAAATAGACTAATAGTCAACAGGCAACTGCTTGATTGCATTAGTTGATTCACTGGTTGAGTAAAAGAAGTATTGTGCCTTTACCAATTCATTTAAAATCTTAATTTAGAACACGGGAGATTCAATTTCTTTTTCTTTTATTGTATAAAGGTACTGTTAGCATATGTTGACATTTTATGATAGGCACAATCATAAAAAGCATTAATGTCTATTATCATAGGCGTCCAATAATTTGATTTGACCGCCATGCTTTAGCCAGACTAACTTGAGCTGTTTCAGCACTTAATAAAGTGAAATTTCTTGGCATGATAATATCCACAAAAATAAAAGGGCCCAACATGAACTGAATAAAATTAACAAATAGACTTTACCAAAAGCAATAAAAACAGACAGTTGTGATGTTCAAACATTATTATGAATTAAATCTAAACATACAATCTCAATCATTCATGGAAAAGATGCACAGGAGCAGATTCTTGAAGAAATATTTATAATTAAAAAATTAATTAATTAATTAAAATTTTTAAATTTAAAAAAAAAATCCAAATTTTATAGTCAGAACCACCGCTCCCTTGACCTTATCCTACAAATTATAAACTGTGCATGATTATAAGGAGTCCAGCAAAAATTAAAGTTCTGAGAGCTGTAAATGTGCCTTGAAGTGTAATTTTAAAATTAGATAAGACATATATACACATCATCTAATCCGATGACATTAATTAACAAGTAAACCAATAATTTTCCTCTTTCTACTTCTGAATCTTCAGAAGATATTGATCGTGGTTTGATCACATGAAAATTAACCAACGAGGCACGGTCAGTCTCAATCCCTTTATTATAAAACGTCTGGCAATTCGCTGAAAATAAAAACAAAACTGAACTTGCTCTGTATTGGCTATTGTCAAATCAATCTTTAAAAGCTAAAAGGATGGATATTTTTCTTAAGACTCTCACGTTTATCACATCCCTGGGAAGTTAGGTGAAGGGAAGTTTGGTATATGTGCATATACTCTGATAGAAGTTGCTCTTCTGTCATCCTATATTCGTCACCCAATTTATGATGGATGCCTAACTCAAAACAGATGGAGAGTACTATGGACCCTCAAAAGAGAATCAACAATCCAACAAGCATATGGGACCCTTCTGATTCGACATGCCCACTATAGATGTCCCCCAACTGCTTCAAAGCAACTCCAGCTAGCATTCCTTTGGAACTAAATTTTCCAGCCAATCAATTTGAAAATTGCTGAGGTTTCAAGCAATCTCTAGGGATGTAAAAGAAAATATCAAGCACTGATGAGTGGAATAGAGGATAAAGTTGACTACCAATTTCTAATAATTTGAGCTCTTCCAAGCCAAAATAAACAAGTGTCATCTAACTTCATCTTCCAATTTCTCAAAGTTATCAGCCAAAGTCTTATACAAGTTTTTCACCTCAAGTCTCCAAGTCCAAGTAAAAGGATAAACCCACATAATAATTGTTTGTTTTTTTTTTTATTTTAAAATTGTTAGATGCAAAAAGAAGGCAAGAAAGAGAAAAAAATCTGGAATGAAGATAAAGAAAAAGACCCACAGTGCACTTCCCTTGGCTCAAAAGCAACCACTTTATTGCAGAAAAGGTGACAATGACAAAAACCATTATTAAAGCTCATAATCCAAAAACCATAATTCCACTTTTTGGCAGACAATTAGACAGAAATCATAATAAAACTCCACAGATCTCAATCAAGAGAATTTAATTATGATAAAGACTGCATAACTACGAAGATTAACCTTATTGCATCCAGGGACCAGTTCTTGAAGTAGCTTCATCCGAGCATTGATTTTCTCTCTCCTCGCCTTTGGAAAAAGCAAATGAACAAAATTACGTGTTAATTTTGCACAATTAATGGAAAATTAACACTTAAATACAGATTAATTTACAAAATTACTCGTTCTGCTAGGCTATGGCTGTCTGTCGCTTGACCACGGCGAGCTCGGACATGAACATAAGGAAGCTTTTCAGCATCTTCGTTGCTTTCGTTCTTGCTCTTCTTTGTTGACCCTTTTCCCTAAATTGATTGAAGATTGTAATTAATTGAAAATTCAGACATGGAAATTGCTGAAGTACCATAGAAACCCAAACCCTAGATTTCTTCTTCGAGTTTCTTTTCTTTCGCAATTATTGATTTATTGATTACCTTTTTCTCGCGCTCCTTCCTCTTCGCCGATCTCTGGTTCATGTTTTCCATCGTTGGATCGGAGATTAAAGTCTGCAAGGGATTAGGATTTGAATCGGTTTCAGTGGTGGGCTCGTTCTTCACCTTCCCCAAATTGACACTCGAATTCAACGGCACTGAACTTGTCGTCTCCGGCGAATGCGCTTCGGCCAAGACCGAGAGCTTGGCAGCGCGTTCAATTAGAGCCGAGTTCGTCGGGAAAGTCAAATTGCAATTGAAGGCACTGAAGTAGGGTTTCGGAACGTCTTTGATACAGTGTTGAACGGAATCCTCGTTCACAACCGCCGCCGTCGCGCCACCGCCGGAATCCGGCGAGTGGAGTAGCTCTAAAGCCTGCGTCGCCGGAAGTTCCAGAAGTGCCGTGAAGGAGCTGGCATTTTCCGCCGGAATCGTCATCAACCCCTGAATTTCTTCGCAGAATTGAAGCGACTCAAGTCCAGTATCATCCGATTGACGCCCGATTGGAATGGATCCACCTACAGTCCCTACTTTAATCTCCATTTAAAGCAACAAAAACTTCACAATTCACCAAATCACTTCCAAATTTAGCAACAACCCACCCCAAATTCCCAAAAGAAAATCCTATTCAACCACTTAAATTCCCCTTTCACGGAATTCCCAGTAAACCCAACTCCTCAAATGTGGGATTGCAGAGCCAATCGATGAATCAAAGAGAAATAGCAACTGGGTTTGAAGGAAAAGAGTGTTTTCGTTTAAAGGTAAGGTGTATTGATGAGAAGAAAAAGGGAAATTAAAGGTGGTGCTTCAATGGCGGCCAATCTACTTTCTTCTTCGTCTTAAATCAGTCTATCTTCCCAAGAGCTTACTTCTCGAGCCCATTTGAAGTATAGCGAAAGCAACGTTGCTTGGTGGTACCGTTCAACTTGGACTGCATAATTATACGCAAAACCGAGTATTGTTTATAAAGATCAGAAAGAAATAGAAGAAATGAAATGACAGAAAATGGTTTCTCTACGGTTTTTTACTCTCTACGGTTCCTCTCTGATGATGTAGACTTTCGGATGGACCACCAACAGAAATTTTTGTCCCCCCTTTTTCTTTTTTCTTTTTTTCTTTTTTCTTTTTTATTTCATTTTATTTCTTTCATTTCTCATTTCTAGTTAATCTTCAATTTTCTTTTCTCAATTTTTAGCCACTTATTTTTGGATTACATTTTTCATTTTTTATCAAAGAAGAGGAAATAAAATTTTTATTATGTCGTTTGTGTTTAGCATAGGAGAGATTGGTAATCTGATTCATTCGTCTCCAACGATATACAATAGGATTTTCAAGCTTTGATTAGATTAATTAATTTATAATGAAATGAATGTTGAAATCTATAATTTTACATTGACGAGAGAGAGAAAGAGAATGTTTTAGATATTATGATTAGATGTTGATGTTCATCGTATTATGGTCCATTGATAGGATCGGGTCGGTTTCTATTTATATTATAATTAATGATGTTAATTTTTTAATTTTTTTATAGGTTTTGTTGCATTAGTTATGTTGAATGTAATTGTGATAGGTTGATTATAAGAATTGAAAAAATATAGAGAATAAAGTGTAATTTCAAGTATGGGTAGTTTATATGTTTTAGTTGGTTGACAAAACTATAATGATGTTGGTAATGATGTGAGACCTAAGTTGATTTATTATTTTCAATTATCTAGGTCATTTTATGAGAATTAAATTAATATAATTGAATTTTGACTAATGAGTAGAGAATAAAAAGATGGGAGGAGAAAATAATAGTTGTGGATGTGAATTTTGCTCCCCTTTCAACTTTTTAAACATATGTGGACAAAAACTAATCATTATCAATTAATATATCGATTTATTATTACATGAACTTAGCATAAGATTAAGTTTAAAAATCAAGTAACCTAATTTGAAATATAGAGTAGATATATATAGTTGAACAATTAGAAGAGTGGAGGATCGAATCATTGACCTTTAATATAAAAATTTGTATATATATTTTAATTGTATAGATTTAAATAATATGATAATGTGGGTTAATCGTAGTAGAAGGTGGTCAAGGCCGAAGTGACTAACCCCCATAAAAGTGGATCGAGGTCAAAGTGGTCTACCTCCATAGAACCGGGCGACTGAAATGGTCAACTCCATGGGGGAGGTCGAGGTGGAAGTGGTGGAGTTGGTCATCTAGGCCTTAACCAACTCATATGGGGATCGACTAATGTAAGCCTCAAAGGGCAAATCACGAAAATCCTATGATTGCTTCACTTTATTTGTAGCATCTATAGAATTTTGACGAGATTGTCAACGAGGTATTGATGAGCGTCATCTTCTGTTACTCTATGAAACTTCTCTATAATTAAAAGGACAAAAGTGATGTAAAAAGCTATGTTGCAATATAATCCTTATATGTAGTCTAAGTTTTTCGCAAACCCGACAATAATAGCTTAAGCCAAGTTGTGTGTGGCTTAGCATCATACCGATGCACAATTATTACTATTATTTGCATACTTTGTTGGACCGGTATGGCAACCCTAAAGGGGGTGAATAGGGTTTTATTAAGTTAATTAAAACTTTTTTCTAATGTGGGCCCAATTAAACAAATTAATACACTTTATACTAACAAGTAATTTAAACAAGAATTCCATGCAAATAAATTCAATCCAAAATTAACCAAAAAAATAAAACTAATACTTTTAAGCACCTTATTTAATTCTAATAATAAGATTGGTAAATGATATGCAAATTTAAGGACTACCCATCGAAGTAAACAAATATGACCAATTAATTTCAAGGAATAAATATTGCAATTAATTTCATACAATAAAATATAATAACAAAATAATTGCAAAAATAAATAGGAGAGGGATAGAGAAATTAACACGGGGAATTTTTATAGTGGCTCGGTCAAACTCGACCTACATCCACTTTTCCAAGCACCTCTTGGGATTTTGAATAAGGATCTACCGACTCTTTCCACGGATTAGAGCCCAACCGCTACACCGCTCTTTTTGCGAGTTTAAGAGCGAACTCAATCCTTTCCACGAATTAGAATCAAACCGTTACAACCACTCTTTTTTCGGGATCAAAAGCAACACTTACAAAAGTTTGGAAAAATTAAAGAACACACTTGAGCAACTCTCTAAATAGAGTGGATTTACAAATTTTGAGCTCACAACAAATCAATCCTCACCATACATAAATTTCTCTCAAGAATAAGATGAAAAGAATAAAATTGAAGCTTGGAGAGAGAGCAACAATGGAAGCTTAATGAATTATGGAGGATTGTAAAAAGATGTGAAATTGTTGTTTTGATTTTGGAGAATTTGAAGTGTTTAAAAAGAGAGAAAAGTTGTTGGAAACTATATTAAATTTGGACCATTAGATGTTGGTAAAAGAAAATTGAATGGTTGAAATTGAAACTCAACTAGCCGTTAAACACACACATAAAATAATATAAAATTCATTTTCTTTTAAAGGCACCTAGCCATTAGACACAAACATATAATAATATTAAATTCATTTTCTTTTTAAAACCAACAAAAATCAAAAGCTCCATGTGTCACTTATCTATTTTTCCACTTGTCATCCTATAGTAGGTCCACTTTGATGATTTGGCCGCCACGTCATCGACATCGGGTATTTTTCCGTTAAGCTTGTTCCAGTCATATCTTCTTCGTTTGAACTCCGATTTAAGTGATTCAAATTGCGTTGGAACCGTTGTTCCAAGATCTACATAATGGACACTTCAAAACGCCCAAATTGTTAATAAATAAAAGCATGTTTGTTATCATCGAAACATTAATTAATTAATTGATTAATTTGAGATTAAGAGTAAAAAAGCCAACATACTTAAGTTCAATTATCATTATACAAATTGGCCATTGCTCCAATTTTAGTATCAAAAGCACCAGTTACATTTCATGGGTCGATGATTCGATCTTCGACTTCACAATTATTGAACTCGGAGGAGGAGGAGGAGGAATAAAAACTCTTGCGAACTCCAATGATAGACAAATATGGCACTTATTTTTAATACTACGATCTCTACACGGCCAAATAAGGTTACCAAGATTATTTAACTTTCTATCTATCAAGTTATAAAGAAGTACACTTTGATGTAAATAACATGTTGGGAGGAAATAATAACATGCACAGTGACATGTACAACACAACAGTATTAATGTCCAATATATCGCTAACAGTTATATAAACCTATTATTCTCTCTTTTTAGAAGCGGCATTAAAATATTCAAGTTAGCAAATCACCACAACAAAGAGAAGATGACATTGGTGATACTAGTTTGCCCTAAACTTCAAGATTACGTCTAGTCTAATTAATCTACAAGTTCAAACTTTAATGGGAGATTACAGATGGCTCTCACACTCACTCTACAAATTATACCCTTCAAGAATCCAGATATGGGCTACTTTGATTTTTAAGTACCACAACCGAGTAACTTAGGTTACAATATGCAACAATCAATCTCACAAAAAGCTCACTATTGCACACACAAGAATCACATAAAGGATTAAAAAAAAGTAGCCCGAAGTAAGGCTTTTATAACATGTTGTAGTGTCGCACGCTATTCTCTAATGTATTGACACCACGAAAATTACTTTTTTCGTCAAATAATGTGCTCGAACATCTAGCTTGAGTTCTTGCCACAGTAGGGTTGAAATGATACTATAAATATAAGTAGTGTTATTCACCACTTCTTGCGACAAATTTCACGGTTCACTCTTCTTGACCATACATACTTTGTAGTACTATTTTAACTCCACAATCTGACGTAATATATCTTAACTAATCGAGTTTATAATATATCATTTTCACTTCATAAATCAGAAAGAAAAAAAAAGAAAAAAAAAAAAAACATTAGATATTAAGGAGGAAAAAAGAAATGAAAGCAATTTGCTGAGGCAAACCAGCTATGGAAAATGAAATAGACAACTTGTGGGAGGGAGTATTTAATTATCCAGATAACACGTGTACAATTTTCATTGGAAGAGGGCACGTGTGTGGACCATGGACACGTGTGTGACAGGGGCAGAGTTGAGTTCTGACATGTGAGCCCCACAAGGAAGAAAAATGTCAGGCAATTGGTTTTGGCAAAATTAGTCATTATCTAACCTTTTTGTCCCCTAATTAATCAAGGTTGCTCTTTATTAGTAACACTTTCCTTTAATTGGATCTTACTATCTCCAATTAAATTATAATAAATGGGTCAAAATACAACCCTTTCTTATACAAATACCAACGAAAATCTCCTAAATTTTGTTGACAGGTTAAATGGTAAATTTGGTCTCTCCCGTTTATGAAAAAAGTTAGAATTTAATTCTTATAATTTGATAAAATTTTATAAATAGTCTTTGTAATTTGATAAAATCCTCATAATTATTTATAAAAAAAAACTACTAAAGATAAATTTAACGATTATTTTAGATTGGGTAACATATGATATATGTAGCCCAAAATCAATCATTAAGCATTTTACTTGAGAATAAATAAAATAATTTTTTTTTCTAAAATTGGTGATATTATAGATCAAATTTTATCATCAAATGCCTAAAGATTTTATTGTAATTTGAAAAGGAATTCCAACAACAATCACTTGTTAGCTACATGTTTGTTTTAGCTAAGTTTATTTGCATTTTTTTTTCACCAAATTAAATTTATTCGTATTTATATTTGTTTTAACTAACTTTCCAGTTCATAATCTTCCAATGTGGGACAAGTAAAGTCTCTCCTATGTGAAGACTTGCTATGGGTACGGTCATAGACCCAAGTAGTTATAAGTTATTCTCAACTGTTTTGTTTTATAGTACTATAGTAGTATCTACTCTTTCTATTCAGCATTTAACGTATCATTAAACGATATATTATTCTTTTTCATGTGTCCCAGATAATTCTTAAACGTGGCGAGCAATGAATAAAAATAACATAATATTAGAAATTTTATCATAGTTGCATATAAATTGAAAAACACTTTTTCATATTCTCATCAAGCCTTTTTAGAGTTTGTGATCACTATATATACATCCAATTCTTGTTCAAATCTCTCAATAAAAATTTTTTAAAAAAATATATCCCAAAATAGAATTTTAATGTTATTAGGGATTATAGATTAGGAAAAAAAGTTTTTTTTTCCAAAAAAAATAGAGGAAATTAGTGATGTAGAGTTGTTATGGTTGTCTAAAATTTTAGGCCCAAAAAAACCAACAAGTCAAATCAAAATGAAGAGTATATATTGATTGATTTTGATTAAAGCAATTTTTTAGATTGGATTTGATTTTAAAGTGCTGGTTTGCCAACTACCCACCTGACCATTCTTGTGCTTTTGTTTCCTTTTTTTTTTTTTTTTTTCCTCTTAAATTCTTTTACTTATAATCATTTTATACCATTACATTTTCTTTTTCTTATTTTCTTTTTTAATGTTTTAAAGTTAGTACTAAAATTCATGTCTTTGTTCGATATATAATTTTGCTCTTTTAGAACTAAACCTAGAGTTTGTCAATCCTATGATCTACTTATACAAACTTCTTTTTTTTTGTCTGAGCATAGACTTATAAATTGTTTTTTTTTTTTTTTTTTTTGTGATTTGAATGTTTTTATTACTATTTTTTGTTTTTAGAAAAAAAAACATTTTAATTCTTAAGTTTAAGTCTAGTTTCTATTAGGCTTCTAAGTTTGAATTTTGATTTCAATTTAGTTCCTTCGTTCAAAATGTTATGATTTCTCTTGAGATGTTTGAATTTTATTTCGATTTGGTCCATAGTTTTCAAAGATTTACATTATTAACCTTGACTTTTCACTAAATACTCATTTTCAATCGTTGACGTTGACGATAGTATGTCTATAAACTACTTTAAAATAATTATGATGTGAAATTTTAAAATTAATTTTAATAGTGATGAAATAACAATGAAATTTAATTAATTACTAGGCAATTTCACTACCAAATTCATAAATTTAGTTATATTAATAAATTGCCAATTTAGCCCTATATGTCTACTTAAATTAAGTTTAATGTGAATATCGATTTGGATTGGTTTTAAGTATAGAAGATTAAATTGAAAAATTGGCTAATTTAAAGGTACAATTTTTGTTTTATAAGTCTATTTACAAGCCAAACCATATAGGAAGTTGTGGAGTTAAAAGTCGACCTTTTCCTTTGCTTGTATGTATAGAAGTAGTCGTGTTTTTTTACACTCTGATTTTGCTGTTCTAATCGTCAGCAAAATGATAGAGTTCCTCTGAAAGCTTGAAATACACCCATCGATCGCCCCCTATAGCAGGATATACGGTTTCTCAGGAGACTTAGAGAGTATCCTCTCTTCTCCAAGTGGGTTTAGGTTGTTCTGTTAATTCTTCATCCCTTTCAGTTGGTACTTATATGTGATTTGCTTCATTTCTCTTTCGACTGGTTCCTTTATTTTGTTAATTTATTAATCATTTTGTTGTTCTTGGAAGGTAGTGAAGTTGGGAATCTTTCCTCCCTAGTGCTAGTTTTAGTCTTTCACAAATCCCCTTCTCCTATGATTGACTTTGGGTTTGTGGGTTCTAGCTAGGGAGATCATTGTGCAGGTTTATGCTATCAAGATCTTCGTTAAGACTTATTGATTATGAGGATCATATTGTGTGTACTCCCATGAATAGTTAATGTCCAAATTTCATATGGACTAACACTATCAACTTGGTTTTCTCTTTGTTTTTTGTTCTCTTTCTTGATCTGTGTCTTGATTTCGAGGTCATTCTAATTTGTGTTTGTGATATAATATTAAATTTGTCTTCACCAATTAGCTTAAATTTTTGGGTCAATCGGCAATTTAACATGGTATCAGAGCATGTGGTTTAATGTTATTTCATCTCCAATTGATATTCATTTCCACTTGTTGGATTTTCTTCCTATTTCAAGCCTACAAGTGAGGGGGAGTATTAGTGATATAATATTAAATTTGTCATCACCCATTAACATAAAATTTTTGGGTCAATCGGCAATTTAACAATTTGTATCGTTTTTAATCTTATATCATTTTTGAAGAAAAAATAGAAACAATAAAAGGTGTATATTTTAGAATTTGAATGATTTCAATGGACTTTTTTTTAAAGAAAAATCATTAAAATGTTTGTTAGAAAAAAAAACACAACTCATTTCAATTCCTTTGAATTATATGGAACATAGATACTAAATAGACATTTGAACATTATTTTAAAAGATGTGATCATTGTTTATTTCAAAAATGAAAAATAGATACTTGTGATTTTGCATATTATATATATATATATATATATATATATATATATATATATCTAAGGTGCGAAATTATTATGTACGATTTTAATCTTTTTTGGCCTTGTACCTCATGGATATTAAAGTTATAAAATTAGGTTTTTCATAATGCCAAAAATAAATAAATAAATAAATAAAAGGTTTTTCATGGAAAACTCGTTATTGCCCATCAAATCATCTTAGGAAACTACCTCAAAAGTATAAATAATTTCTAGAGTACCACTTTCTTAACAACACATGTTGTCAAGTGTCAATTTAGTCAATTCATTACAATTTAGTCCCTATATTTTTAAATGTATAACAATTTAGTACTTAAATTTTAATATGTAATAATTTAGTCCTTAAACTTTAACATATAACAATTTAGATAATTTTAGTTGTTCTTGTGTTTTTGAAGTCGCAATTTAGTCTTTATATTTTAGATATAGTTTCAATTTAATTATTCCGATTTAAAAAGTTTAATTGTTTTATCTCTAAAATTATCTTCTATCCGCCAAAAGGTCATATATTTCTTTCTTTTTTTTTTTTTTTACTCCATCTAAAACCTAATATAATCAATTGACATAGCTATAGCCAAATAGAAAAAAATTACATCATTGTCACGTAGAAAAATATCAATATAGTATTAACAAGGACAGTTTGTGAGATTCAACAAAACTATAAGAATCAAATTGAAACAACAAAACTTAAATATGACTTAGCTAGTTAAGATATATATCATTAACTAAAAGGTCAAATGTTTGAATCTCCATCTTGTTAGTTGAACTAAGGTCATGTTTACATTAGGAAAAAAATAATAAATGAATGGTAATCTAAAAAGTGAACCCCAATGAATTACCTTTGTTGTTGTTTACTTTGTATTATGTGTTGGGCCCACTGCCCAACTGTAATAAAAAACAATGCAAACTGATTGACGAGTAGAGGGTGATCAATCCGTTTTTCGTTTCGAAATTACATTATTGTTACTGTTACCATTATCGTTAGTATACTGTTACAGTAGAAGAAGTACGAATTTGTCATATTTATTATTACTGTTACCTTTACTGTTTATGATCAAACAGTAAATGTAACAATAAATGTGGTAGATTCATAATTATAAGTAAACGTGATAAAAAACAATCTAATTACGTTTGCGATTCTAACTTATTACAATTGATCTATTAATGAAACCTCATTTCGATTACACTAATTTTTATTAGGATACGATAACCGTGGCCTAATTTAGTCCAAACTATATACTTTTAAAACTAAACTGAGAAATGCAAACCATCACAAAATTTATAATTTTAACCAATTATTTGTTAGAATATATATATATATATATATATATATATATATATATATATATATATATATATATATATATATATATATATATTTTGATGGAGAATTTGAAAGGGATGTGAGATAGTGTGGGATGGGAGAGCACTATCAAATGAGCTGGAGACATGATTTCAAGTGGCTCCCACCAAAAAAAAAAAAAAAAATCCAATCAATTTCACCAATTAATAATATGAAGCCATATATATAATATATATTTACATATCACCAACTAAATTTCAATTTCTTTTCATCTCTTCTTTCAATTTTCTCAACCATATTATTTTTTTTCCAATTTAATGCTTCCTTTTTTATTTTTCTACTTTTATTTTTAATCTTTTTTCTCTATATACAAAAATGAAAAAAAAAAAATACTTTCCAATCAATCAATCAATCAATTCTCCTTTGCATAAATAAATGCTTTACCCAATTCCCCCCAACCCCTCTTTCATCAAAACTCCTAATCCTAGTATGCCTTTATAGCTTTACATTTTTTCTCAAAAAAAAATCCCTTTGATCTCTCAATGATTCTTCTTATCTATCAAATAGGTTATTGAGGCTTCATTTTTGTTGTTTCCTTAGTTTTTAGGGGTGAGATTCTTGCAAATTATTTATATTGTCTCGCTTAAAACGATTTTGTTTTCAATTATTCAAAAATCTAAGTTTTTCAAACTTTAGGTATATCAACAAAGATAGCAGAAGTCTTGATCCCTTTGCTGGTGAAGGAAAGTCCACGATAAATAACATAAAGTATTTCATGATTGAAGAAACTCATGAGAACTATTATTAAATGTATGGACTACTAATATCGAGTAACGATACTCATTTACTTTCAGTAGAAAGAATGTAATAATAACAAGAGGTTATATTTTTTTAATATATAAAAACATACTTTACTCTTTCAAATTTTCTCCGTCTAATTAATAATGAGAGTGTCTAATTTTGTTTAAGAAAGATTCTTCTCATTTACTGAGTTGTTGATCTTTCTATGATAAAATAACATTATTCTACAAATTTAGTGGTGATTCTCTATCATTGTTCACAATCATTTAATATGCACGAGAGTTTTAAATTTAGATTTAAAATCATATTTTCACTTTTTAAAACTTAAAGTTGTTCGTTTTCTAACTATTATCTAATGTGATTTTAAGCGTCAAATTTGGAACTTGCGTCCTTTTTTAAATATCTCTTTTAACTATATTTGATTGAAAAAGTTTAAAAAAAAAATCATTTTCTAAAAAAAAAAAAAGATGATATGTATTTTCATTGCCTTTACAATAATTTGATTAAAAAACAAAATCCCTAAAATGGAAATGCATATTATGAAATTGAAAAGATGAACTCTACGATAGTATTTGATTGATCTTGTACTGAGTTTTACTAAAATAAAAATAATCAATCATGGATTTTTCATTACTTTTTATTTTTTATTAATATTTTTACTATAAGTTTTGAAAATATATTCACATGTTGTGTTTCTTTGTATAAAAATTATTATGATTATTTAATCAATTTTGATCAAAACTAATTTTGAAGGACTAAATTTAAGATTTAGTGAATGTGTAGAGACTAAAATTGAATAAATTTTAAAGTATAGGGACCAAAATGATATTTTAACATAATTTAAAAGTAAAAGTTTAAAATAAATTTTGATTGGGGTTAAAAAGAAAATGGTGTAAAAAATAATATGCGGTTGAATTTGGTTAGGTATGTATTTGTGAGGATAGGGAAGCAGCAGCCAAACAGAGAATAAAGACTTTTGGTTTAAATAATAATGAAATGTCGTCGTTTTGAGGCCCATTAGCCCATTCTAAAGATACTTCTCCCAATTGCTTAGGGACCCCTCCCCCAAGGGGCCTAACTGTCAATTTCAACCTTATGGGCCCACTTCTACTTTTTAGGCCCACTCCATTTTTGTCATGATTTTGATTGATTTTCATTTTTTTTTCCTTTCTTTTTTTTCTCATCCAAATTTCTAAAAGAAATCATTCATTTTAATTTAGATGTCTTGTTCGTTTTCACTTTTTTTTTTTTTTAAAAAAAAAACTATCTTGTTTTTACTTATGTGTACTACTTGATGTTGGTTAAATTTATATTTTTGTCATTTTATATGAGTTTCGCTCTTAATGTTCTAAATTTTTTTTTTATGAAGAACATGGATTGAAATGTTTTTACTAAATTACAAAAAAAAAAAAAAAAAAAAAAAACCCTTCAAACTTTCCTACATATTTGAGAACTATTCTTGAAGTAAAATTTTGTTAGAATTTTAGATTGAGACTAAGATCTAGAATTATGTGGCAGGCAATCTTCGTGTTTCAATTTTCTATTTCAAGGTTCAATTTTGAGTAAAATTGAAAATTTTGAAAAAAATATGAATATTCAAATCTCATTTTCACATATTATTGAACTAAAAATATTCGGCGGAACAAATTTATAGTTCAAATAGAAAATTTATGCAATTTGCAATATTTAAAATTTTAATTACGAAGTTTTCCTAAATTTAGGAGATCATATTATCAAACCTTACAGATCCATTATTAATTTACCACATAGATTAATCTATAAACGAATAAATGAAAAAGAAAAAAAAAATCTAAATCTAAAGGGAAGTATATATAAATATTTTTTTTCATACAAATTTTTTCGTGAGGCATATGTAATAATAAAATAAAAGAAAAACATTAAAAAGAAAAAGAAGTAGAGGATGATGGGCCCGGGGGGAGGGGACAAGTGGAGTGACGTAGTGGGCCGGGAAGTGGGCCGACATGTTGGGAGGACCAGTTGCAAAGGGCCCATAGTTGAAGACGTAAGCGTAGATTAAACAACAGTAGGTGGTGGGCCCACGTAGATTTTTCACAATATTACAAGTTAGTCCCTCAATTTTGAATTTTTTTTCTCTGTCCAAGAACTAAATAGATAAAAACCTTAAAAAGTCAAGGACTTAATTTGTAAAGTAATTTTTTTTTTTCTAATATGGAATAATTTAAAGGCCTCATGACTGAAGATATAGGCATAGAGTAGACTAAACCAGGGAGTGGAGCCCATGGTGGATATTTTTTATTTCGCTAAATTACATGTTTAGCACCTATCTCTTAGGATTTATGTATATATTTAGTTCCTATTCCTAAAACTTTCAAAAGGTGTCTATTTAGTTCCCCTATATTTCACTTTCTTATATTTTGGCCCCGCTTTTAATATATCACATTTTAAAAAGAAAAAAAAAATAACACAAGTGTAAAACTTTCATATATAAATATCAATATTTAATAAATTTCTGAATTTTTAATTTTGTATCTATTTGAACATTGAACTTTAAAAAATATCTAATAAATCTCTAAATTTTTTATTTTGTGTCCGTTCATGGACACAAAATCGAAAGTTTAAAGACTAATAAGATACAAAATTGAAAATTCAAATTAAATACTTTCAAAGGTGTAAGATTCAAAATTTTAAAACGATGAAATATTAAAAATGGGGCCAAATAATAATAATAATAAATTTAAAAAAAAAAAAAAAGAAAAAAAAAAGTGAAAGTATAGTGATAGGGGAATGAGATAAAAGCAAGGTGTTGGTGTTGTCTAAGCTGTCTGAAAAATGTGTTCTCTGCAAAAGTTGTCTACTCTCACTATACTCCTATGTCTATGTTTTTTGTCTCTGTCTCATACTTTTTTGGTAATTTCCTCTACCTATACTCTACTTTTCTTTTTTTCTTTTTCTTTTTAAATTTTATTTATCTTTTTACTTTGGAGTGGACAAATCTATGTGCTGTTTAGGTCAACTACTTGGGTTAAGTCTATCTGCCCTAACATATTGTTTTCTTTGGTCTTATGCTATCCACTACCCTTAGCTTCAACCTATGTCTAATCATCCTATAACATTGCTTACATTTAACGCCACGTTTACATTCCGTGAAATATAATTCATCAATCGTAATGTAAAAAGTAGGCTTCAGTTGATTATTTTTGTTGTTGTTTGCCTGTGTTTCGTAATCGTAATGAGTTGTGGGGCCGCACTTCGAAATTTGTAATCAAATCCTACAATCTAATTAAGGAATGAAAGGTGTTCATGGGACCTACTATCTTTACCGTTACCGCTATTGTTATCGTTATAGATATTGTTACTATAACAGTATGAGAATTACGAATTTGCCACATTTATTTTTACCTTTACCTTTACTGTTACCATTACTGGAAGGGTCAAGCAGTAATGGTAATGACGACGGTAATAGTAAAATGTGACAGATTCATAATTTTAGGTAAACGCAATAAAAAACAATTCGATTATGTTTGCGATTTAGGCCTATTACAATTCATCCATCAATGAAATCTCATTTCGATTACACAAATTTTCTTACGGATTGGTAAACGTGGTCTAAGTTCAACTACCATAACCCTCATTCCATCAAATTTTAGGTCAACTTCCATTGATGGCATTGGATAGATACTTTGGAGTCCATATATTACAATTTTTTTCAAAATTTATTTTATAATTGTTTTGAGTAGGGGTGTTGAAAAATTTGATGATCCAAACAACCAAGTTAACCCAATCCAACCTGTATTGTATAGGTTGAGTTATCAACTTATTTGAATTAGGTTGAATTCAAATAAGTGAATTTTATGAGTTGGTTTGGTTCTTAGATTTGCCTATAAGTAGTGTGAGTTAAACTGAACCAACCGAGACTTATTATTTATTTTTAAAAATATTTATTTGCTTACGATACAATTTATTTTAATTTTGTAATTCTTTTTCAATTATTTATTCTCCAAATACTCTTAAGAAAAAGAATTTTTAAATTTATTAAATGTATTTTGTCCTAACATATATTGAAATTGAGTTAAATCTTCATTCAATAATTGAAAATGAATGAAGATATTTCACATACTAACATTTTACTTTGTCTTAAAAACGAAAATTTGAATAAATGACTCGAACAACTCGAACCAACTCAACCTAAATATTTATTAACTCGAACAATTGGATTTGATTTGAAAAGCATCTCAACTCAACCCAAACCATTAGCACTCCTAGTTGGTTTTTTTTTTTAACAATCACGAACACCCCTAATTCTGAGGGGAGAGGCTATATCATGGGTCAAAATCTAGTCCAAAATATATAAAATGGGTCAATCCACGGTGAAACATCTTAATGACTTAGAGGTTGAGGTATACTTGAACTTGCTAAAGATTTTAGTAATGATCTAACTAGAATGTTTTTTCTTTGATTAAAAAAAAAAAACCAAATCCAATTATGATTCAATTGATATTTGATTAATCATTAATCATTGTGTGTGTGTGTTTTTTAAAGTTTAACCATTATGAGAGTGTAGATCGAACAACATTTGAGATAATAATATTGATTACAAATAAATTCATAGGTGGAAGTAAAAGCCAAAAATCTACTTTAACTTTTAGAAATTTGAGAGAGATTCTCTACTTATCTTCCATTAGCATTAAATATAGAGTGAAGTCTCCATGCTGAATTCTCATTGGAATGGAAAGAGATTTATTTTATAGAATGAAAGAGAATGTAATTGAAATCACAATGGATTCAGTTAGAACACTAGAGTTTAGATCTACCTACCCCTTGATTTGCAGGAATTTGCAAAGCATCGTAATGGCCAAAACCATGGTACAGAACTCTGATTGGATTTTCTTTGCCATATTCATCGCCATATTCAGCTATGGAAATCAACCCACCAGAATCTTTATCGTACATGTACACTATGATAGGTGCACTGCATAGCAGCAATCACAGCCTTCATCATAAACAATTCACTGATATATGCAGTACACAACACACAGAGAAGACTGAGAGGGAGCTTACTGAAGAACATGTGAAGCCATGAATAACTCCGGCTCGCCTCCCCACACGTGTGGTTTTCGCATATTTGACACATACATATCGAAATCACCTTCAACAAACCTGTTGACAACACAAGCAGGAAAACCCAATTTCAGGAAGTGTTCATGTTTTATGATCCTACAAGAGTAAAGTCATTGATGTGAAACTTTTGTGAGAGAGAGATTTACCATTCTGTTTCTTCGCGTCTCTTGATAAACTCATCTGCAACCTGAAAGATGTGTGATGCACCGTTCTTAAGTAAAGGGGCATCCATATACAAGTTTGCGAAGAAATCGGCCCGAAAGATGGAATCTAGATAGCTACAGTAGGGTGTGTGTAAGTGTAAGTTAAGCAACCATGGTATTCTCTTTAAAACAAACTAATAAAACGTACTTTTGAACGCAAATCATCTGCCAACTCTCTCTGAAGGCTCTCACTTGGAGCTGGTTTCCCAGATCGCAAACAAGCACCATGAGCGACTGAGCGAAACAAACATCTTCCATCTCCAGGAATTCCTGTCCAGAACAAACAGGTTGCTTACATTAACATTTTCCCCTTTAATCCATGGTATTTTGATAACAGGTTGTACAAGCAATTATCAATTGACCATTTAACGTACAACAAGGAAATGGAAGACTTTGAAGCTCACCGATAACAGAATAGTCGGTGTAAACCTTCTTTCCATGAGAGAATTTGACTTGAGATGAATCAGAGTTTTCTTCATTATCCTCTTTCTCATAAGCTGCTTCAGCATGGACTGGTTCAGAAGTTGAATAACAAACCACCCACCCAAAAACTAAGCCAGTAGATGCCCATCTTTCTGGCCATCGCATGTTACACTTGATTTTGCTAAACATCCCATCATTGGGGATTGAGAGCTTCACATTCATACCTTTACATGCCATTGAAATTTCAAGTTCTCGTCCACGTGATCCTCCATCGGTGATCAGATCTTTAACCGTTAAAGCTTTGAAGTCAACTGACCTTCTAGAGAAGCAAGAACTGAAACAACCTCCCTGATATCTTTGGCTAGTATTTGGTGAACAAGACGATATTGTGGTGACGGATTGATCAGCATACTTTGGTCTTGAAATGCCATAGGAACAGCACGAAGTTGATGTTCTTCGGGACAGCACTGTACAGATGTTGCTGCCCATCTGTGTGCAAACACGGAAGTTCAGAGGGACAGCATTCCTTGTGCAAACACTGATTGAGCCGATACTCATGGTGGTGCAGCCTGAGGAATTAACAGAACAAATTAGCAATCGAAAGCATTACATTGGTACAATTACAAACGTTATTAAACAGAAAGGGGGACAAAGAAAATAACAAAACAGGTGACCGTCCATGCAGACCATGCCAAAGTGATCTTTCTCAACAAATAACTAATGCAACTATCTTATATCATCCAACATTTATATTCTCAGCCACTTTGAAACTACTAGTCGTTCATAACATTCCATCGTCAATTTGTTATAGCTTGTATATTATTGCATTATATATAATAACAAGAGGAGTTAATAGAAATCCTTTGAATATTCTAAGTTGTATGGATTTCTTTCCTTAGATGGGATAAGAAATCTAATGAATGAGATACATGAGGAAAATGTTAGCTATAAGAGTTAAGTATATACTAAACTAGCGGAGAAGGAGCAGGTATTGAAGTTCTTACTTGGTCTCAACAAGGTAGTATAATGATTAGAGAAGCATTTAAAAATAAGGAAATCTGAAGAGGCTAATGATGGGCCAAAAAATAGGAAGAAGAGGAAGGCTCTACCTTGGCTACTAGGTTCTCTTACCCTACTGGTACCTCATTTAATTCTAGAAATGAGAATCATACTCTCTAAGAAGACTGGGAACAGCATAGAAGTGGTTGGGAGATACAAAGACAATCTCGTGATCGAAAAAAAAAAAAAAAACTGGAAGTGTAAACTTAGACTCCATTTGATAATGACTTCATGTTTTATTTTTTGTTTTTGAAATTTATATCTTGTTTCCTGTTTCAATAATGGTTCTCACATTTCTCAAGGACACTTGAACTCTAACTAAACTCTAAAAACAAAAACAAGTTTTTGGAAACTACTTTTTTTTAGTTTCAATATTTTACTTGGTTTTTGAAAATATGGGTAGAAAGTAGATAACAAAACATTGAAACTTATGGGTAGAATTACAGTTTATAAGCTTAATTTTTAAAACCCAGAAACAAAAACAAAAAATTAAGCCCCAATTGGTAACAATTTCATTTTTAGTTTTTGGTTTATGAAAATTACGCCTATAAACACTTCTTCCACCTCTAAATCTCTTGCTTTGATATCTACTTTTTACCCATGTTTTCAAAAACCAAGTCAAAATTTGAAAACTAAAAAAAGTAGTTTTTGTTTTTGGAATTTGGCTAAGAATGCAACTCTTCTTCTTAAGATTGATACAAACCATGGTAAGAAAATAAAAAGAAATAGGCTTAATTTTCAAAAACAAAAAAAAATGAAATGATTACCAAACGGTGCCTAAATAAATATTAATCGAGGACCTAAATTTCAGAAATTTCCCAAAAACAGAAAGCTGTTTAACAATAGCGTGATTCAGAAAAAAATAACAACCTACCATGTCATGAATTTCAAAGAGAGGGTTAGGCTTCATAGTCCAATTAAGCTGAAAATTCAGATGTTGTAAATGTGTAGCACAACCCAAATCTTCTTACAGTACAGTTAATAGTATCTGTGGAATACACAGCGTGTTCCATATCACACATTGTTTCCCCTTAAATTTTCATTGTTGAAAATAATAATTTAAGTCGTTCCAGTATTACATTTAATAACGATTTGATCAATATACTAAATAATCTCATAATCCATTGAAATCAAAATTATAATAAACAACCCGATCGAATATAACTTCAATTTCAACCTACCACAGCTCGTAGAATTAAAGTTCAGCTCCATTTATTCCTTTTTTTTAAAAAAATGCACATACCCAAAATAGAATTAACAACAAAGAATGAAAGGTGAGAAAGAAAAACAACAACAACGAAGATAATAAGAGTTCCCATTACCATAAACTAAAGAAAAATGGCAAACTCAAGAATCAGCAAACTCTGAACACAAAGCTTATGAAAGAACTAAGAACCAACTCGAATCACAAAAACTAATTTAACAAACGAAATCAAACGGGGAAAGATGAACTGAAGCCAAAAAAACGATCAAATCAAAGAATGGAGAAACAATGGAAGGAGATATAAAATTCGAAGAAAAACCCAAAAGCACGTGAAAGAAAGAAAGAAAGAAGGAAACCCAAATTGGCATAAGATTCAAGAAATGGGGTTAAAGGAAAGAATACCTAGAAGAGGATAACTTTCTGATTAATTTTGAGCCACGAACACACAGACCCTCTTTGGGAAGGGTTTTAAGTACCCAAATTGCTTGGGGAGTAGAAATGGACAATGCCCATATTGTCTTCTTGGATTTGTATTGAAGAAGTTGCTTCTGAATTTGCCATCGTTTCACTTTGTAGCTTCATCCAGGCGCTGCTTGAAGTTCATAGATGGAACAAGAAGATTTCGGCACTGTCCCGATTCTGGAATCCGTTTTTAACGGATAAGCCAATTTTTTTACCTTTTATTTAGAGTACAGCAATGTTAAAAAATTTCTATATTTATAAATATTTTTCTTCATTTTTTATATTTAAAAATGATCCTTTTGTTTAGATCATTAATCATCATAGTGGAAAATTTTTATCGAAATTTCGACATTTCGAAGGTTTCGAAATATTGATGGGAGAAATTTTATTTTTCCCCCAATTTCAAAAATGTTTCGAGAATATTCCGATTCTCTCCTTTCAAGAAATTTTCGAGAAATTTTGACATTTCAAGAAAAATTCGAGAAAATTTTAATTTTTTTTATTAACTATTTTAGCTCAATTCAAAATTTTCAATTTTATGGTTCGACAAAGGATTAAGCATTTTTTATGTGCTACTTTTTAAATTTCTAATTTTTCTCAAGTTTTAGCTTTATTTTTTCCTAAAAGCTTTCATTTATAAAAAAAATGAATTTGAAGAACCACAAAAAATAATCTATATGTTTTTTTAAAAAAAAAAATGTATTAAATTCTCCTTGGAGCTTATTTTAAATTATGGGTTTGCACTCAATAAGATTTTGAACATGATTTTAAAGTACATCTCAATTTTTATAAAAACATAAGTTCTCGCCCATTATTAAAATTCCGTGATCTTACGACTTTTCTTGAACGTAAAACTGCTTTCAAAGTCTCATTAATTTCCAATTGAAGAGATCTTCCATTGTAAATGTTGTGACGTAAGTATTTTTAGAATTTGAGTAATTTAACATTAGTGAAATTAAATTTGTGTCATCCATACAAAAATCTCTAGTTTGAATTTTATTTTATTTGAAATCAGAATTCAATTAAATAACAACTCGAAATATTACAAGTGACTAAAATTTGCATTGATGGTTACATAATAAAACACATTGTATTTGAATGATAGATATAAATAAACTACAAAATCATAAAATGATAGACGGAGCAATGAAATTTAAACCACATGAAAGTAACAACCAACCTTGAAGATTTGTGGGGAAGAAAATGAAGTTTAAAACAATAATAAAAAAGAACATATAATATTCTTTTAAAAAAAAAAGCTTATGATTCAAGGTATTTTGGATACAATAGTCAAATCACATGGTATTCTTCTTCATGCTAAATTCACCTTTATTTATTTTTATTTTTTATAGTTTTATTAGGAAAATTTTTAAAAATAGAAAAATAAGGAAAACCATTCACACAAAATAGCAAAATTTTTATATATTTGTGATAGACGCCGATAGAAGTCTATCATGGTCAATCAGTGATAGAAGTCTATCAACATCTATTAATGATAAAAGTCTATCACTAATAGATGCTGATAGAAGTTTATCAATGTAGTAATTTTTTTATTTACTATTTTTTTTAATAGTTTGCCATTTTTTCTTTGTGTGAAAATCTTTCTTTTTATTATGTAATTTAGATTATTTCTTACATTTGATCTAATTTTGAACCACGAGGTATTGTCTTCTAATTTGATAGGTTTTAGAATTTAGATTGATTTAGTCATTTCTTCTTTTGATTTGATTTAAGATTATGATTTTTTTTATTATTATTTTGGATGTAAGGTAATTTAGTCTGTTATGTTTTTAGATTTATTTAAAATTAGGATTTAACTATTTTTCGAAATTGAAAAAATACTTTTGTTTTGAAAAATTACTATAAACAAAATAAATATCAAACTATTTACAAATAATAAATTTTTTTCTATATTTATAAATAGTTTAGCTCATTTTTCTATATTTAAAAAATAATTATTTTTTTTTCCTAAAACAAATAATTAAATAGAGTCATTTATCTAGATTGACGATGGAGAAGATTTAGTTGTTAACCATACAAGCATTTGGGCTTTTAGGCCTTTTGGGCCAAACTATTGTTTTCTTGTTTGTTGGGAAATTGTATCGGATGGTCATAAATACAGGTTCATTTTGAAAAATGGCCAATTTTTTAATGAAAAATGGTCACTGTACTCTCTTTCGAAAATTTTTAAATTTGTATCCGAGTCTTAATTAAACTTTGATTAAATTATAAATTTAGTCCATATGATTTGAAAAAAAGTTAAAGTTTAGTTCTTACGGTTTAAATTTAGAATTTAGCCTCTATGGTTTGATAAAATTCTCGTAAATAGTCACTAGAGTAGAGACGAAATTCTAACTTTTTCCAAACCATAAAGATTAAATTATACCTTTCTTTAAATTACAAGGACCAAATTCTAACTTTTAAAATCATAAGTATTAAATTCTAATTTTTTTCAAACTATAGAGACTAAATTCGTAATTTAACTTTAAACTTCCATAATATTTCATAAATTCATGGGCCTTTAATTTTCTGCCTAATAACTAATAAATTTATAAACTTCAAAAGAATATCCCATAGATTTATTAGGATCCAAATAACACTGTTCTTTCGCCTAGGGTTTTTTGTTTTTATTTTTTTATTTTTTTATTTTTATGTTTTAAATCTAAGACAAATTTTGAGAACTTAGAAAAGTATTTTTTTTAGAAATTTGTTTAATTTTAGTATTGAGTTTAAGTGCTTCTTTACATAAAATGAGGATGATTGTGATAATGTCCAAGAAAACAGGCATAATTTTAAAAAATTAAAAATTAAAATGATTATCAAACGAAATCTAAAATTTTTGGTTTTGTACTTTTTTAAAACTCACGAAACTATTTGAACAAAATTCAAAATTAAATTCAATATATATCTAATACATTTCTTAAATTATTTTACAAAAATGTCAAAAATGGCAAGATAAACTAACAAAACACAAACTTGAAAATTCATAAATTTATTAATCTCAAACCTAAAAATTTAAAGGCTATATTTTTTATACGTCAAATCACTAATATACTATATATATTTATTATCTATTTGATTCTTACAAAAAAAAAAAAAAAAAAAAAAAGGCCAAGCAACTACTACTTAAACATACAAGGACCGAAAGGGGATTCTTTAAAAGATTAGAATGACAAAAGTCGTAATTGTACCAAATGAGTATACTGAATAAATCGTAATTGTACAATCCTCAAGATTTATAAATATAATTTGATTTTTTTCATTGGAAAAAAAAATACAATAACTAAAATAGTTACAAACTTCAACTATGTTACAATGTCAATGAAAATATCGATAAAATACTATTGTTGATGGATATTTATGAAAAAATTATAAAAACAAAAAATTCAAAAAACCATTCAAATTGATAAATAAAAACATGTTCGATAGATAATTCAAATTTTGTTTTATGTTTTCAGATTTATTAAGTTCCACAAATATGTGTTTGATAATTCACCTGGATTTTGTTTTCAAAAAACTGTTTTCGAATTATGTTATCAGGACAATACAAATTTTGAAAAATAACATTTTTATGTTTTCAATATATTAGATTTTGAATTTGAATTTTTTAAATGCATAATTATATTAAAAAAGATAAAAAAAATATTAACAAATATATATAAATTATAGGATATTACAAAATAATTATGGAAAATTTTTATGTCAAACTATTTACAGAAAATAGCAAAAAAAGCACTGATAGACATTGATAGACTTCTATCAGCATCTATACTTCTATCATTTCTATCATTGATATACTCTGATAGACGTCTATCACAACTATCTAAAAATTTTACTATTTTGTGTAAATAGTTTTCCATACTTTTTTATTTTTAAAAATTTTCCAATAATAAATATACAAATTTTTTACCATAAAATAAATTCATCAACACGATTAATAATAGTTTATATATTCAACTTAATATTTAGAGAGTACCTATAACGAGTTTTATGGTTTATAAATATATTATCACACATTTTGAACAATTTTTTAAATTAAAATTTGATTTATGAATCTTCTACTACCAAACACATATCATAAAACATGTAATACAAATTAATTTTATTGAATCATTTGTTTTTAAATTTTTGTTTTCAAACATTACTTACCAAATCGAGCCTGAAAATATTTTATATTTTTAAGCAAAGTAGCACGTTTATTATTTATATTAATTATATTTTATTACTTATTTTTTTCCTTATGTATCATATATTATTATCTATATCTATGAAAATGTAAATACATTCATGAATTGTTAATATCATAATTTACGCACTTTCTTTTTGGAATAGAGGAGTAAAAGATAAGCCTAGAGAGTAATAATAAAATAAAATAAAATAAATAAAAACCCAACTGAGAGGACCGCATAAAAAAAATTATATACTAAAAATAAAGGAAAGTAATAATATAAAATAAAAAGGAAAGGTGCTGAAGTAAATGCAAGTCTCACGTGTACCTGTTTCCCTCCACACAAAAATGGGCCTTACTTTATTTGGAACTTCTCTCTCTCTCATCCCTTCATAAATAATAAAATAAAATAAATCAACTCTCTTAAAATAATAATTATTATTATTATAAAAAAAAAAAAAAAATTAAAAAAGTCTCCTCTCTCAAAGTTTTACTTTTTCACTTTTTTGATCACAGGCATCATAGGGAAAGGACCACTTCATTTCTCAAATTCAAAAATAAAAAATCTTCAATCTCTTCACCCTTGTTGGTGTTTAAATATGTCAATTATGAAATATAAACAAATGGGTTAGTTGAAACTTTTTTTTTCTAATAAAAAAAAGTGTCGACATTTATGACATGTCATCAATTTTCGAGATGAATTAGTTCGTTTGGCTGTCTGCGTAACGGCATCTTGAGTGACATTTAAGATATTGACTATTGAAGCCAATTTCACATTTTTTCGAAGAGTGTCTTATACGTCATTTACTTGAATCGTTATAATGCTTATTTATTACATATATTATAATACTATATTTTACGACTTATAATTTTAGTTTGATTTTTTTTTGGTAAGTTTAATCAAATAAAGGAAATGTAATGAATGCGTAAGTAAGATTAAGTATATTTTAACTCATGATCGGTTTAAACTAAACTAGAATATATACAATTAACTTTTTTTTTTAGTTAAACGATCGTAGAGATGGATGGTTGAATTATCAATTCTATAATAATAATTAATGTAATATCTACTATGTTATGTTCAAATTAATTGTAAATTTCTTTTCTCATTTCATATAGTAGATTTGAACTTTAAAAATATGTGTAAAAAAGATGAAAAAAAACACATAACTCAAAATTAAATTTATTAACTAAAATTATAATTAAACTTCTTTATTGTAGGTAATCTAACTAGAATTACTCCTCTCAAGAATTAGTAACCATGAGCTGACCAATGAAACTCAGTTTTTTTTTTTTTTTTTTTAATCTTCAAATAGTATTTTTCATTTTTTTTAAAAGAAACTATATGAAATTGGAAGATGGAATATAATTAAATGTAGCACATGAGGCTGGAAAACCTTGGCTCTAAGCTATAGAGCTGTATGTCAACTGCATATATTAATCAATTAATCAAACCAATCATTTGTGCCAAAATTACATTAAATTATTGAAGATAAACTTTATTTAAAAAATCACTTAAAATTTAATTATGAGAATGTATTAACAATAACATTTTAAAATTAGTTTGAATAAATTTCATTTAAATCCCAACCTAGAAATGCGGTAGAACTAGAATATGGAATAAGAGAAAATTTGAAAAGAAAGAACCTACCCTTTCAATTCTATCTCACCTGATGGGTTTTTTTTTTTCTTTTTTTAAAAAAATAATTCGTTGAGTGGAAGAATCAAACCATTAACCTCGAAATCGATAGTACAAATTTTAGGTAAGTTGTATTATATTTATTTTTGGGCACCGGATCAAAAATTTTAAAGAATGTTAGTAAATAAAATAAAGGGAAATTTTTAAAAATAAAAAAATAAATAAAACTATTAATAGCAAAATTTTTAGATAGTTGTGATAGACGTCCATAGAAGTCTATCAGGGTCTATTAGTGATAGAAATGATAGAAATCTATTACTGATGAATACTGATAAGAGTCTATTAATTAATATTTTTTTTGCAATTTCTTTATAATAAATGAGCTCTAAAATGAATAATTGAATGTGTAAATGAGTGCAAAAGAAATTAAAATTGATTCTAAATGGATTGTTATAGAATCCCAAAAAAACAAAATGCCTAATCCATATTCTCTTTTACTTTCATATTTAAGGAAGAGTGCGATCAGATTCTATTCCAAAATCTGATCATATTCAAATCATTTTTAAAAAAAAAAAGGAAAGAAGAAGAATTGTGAACAATTATAGTGCTAAGAAAATTCTTCTTTCATACATCATTGAATGCAAGAAAGGGAAAAAGAAAAAAAAAAAAAAAAAAAAAAGGAAAAAGGAGAAGACGAAGAATGAGATTTCTCTTCCATTTTGTAAGCCTTTGAATGAGACATTTCATTATAAAGCACTTCCACTTTTACAATATGATATTGCTCAACACTTTCATATATATATATATATATATATATATTTGCATTTAAGTCCTTAAATTTTTAACTTTAATAATTTTACCTTTGAAATTTTTACTTTTGATAGCATCAAAATCCCTTCTCCAGTTTGTTTGTCAGTACACATATGAAAAATATATATTTTTAGTCTTTGAAATTTATTTTAGATTGTATTTAAGTTTTTTAATTTTTTAATTCGACAATTTTACCTTCAAAATTTACTTCTGATAACATCATAAGTTTGTCTGATAATTTTTTTTTTTTATTAATTATTAACAAAAATTTGAAATGACATCTATTTTTTTATTTATTAGTAATTAATAGAAAGTGGCATGCATTTATGTTTTAAATTATAATTTATTCTTTTGAGTAGTGAAAGCCGACATCCAAATCCTAGATTCAAGCTCAACTTAATTTTGCCGCCAAAGGTGAAACATATTTAAAAAAAAAAAAAGAAGTAGATATTTCTATTTGGATATGTCATGATTTTATTGATAGGTGGGTTGAATTTTGACGATGGATAGAGGGTGTTGTGTAATAAAACAATCAATATGATATATTTACGAGAAAGATATCTGTTTGGTCTCTAAATTTTAAAATATTGCATTTTTATCCATAAATTTTTATTTAATTTTCATATGGTCTCTAAATTTGAAATTGTTATATTTTTATTTATGAGTTTTGAGTTTAATTTTCATTTAGTCCTAAACTTTAAGACTCTCCTCTCATTTACCTATAAATTTTAAATTAATGTTCGCTTTTAGTCATTTGTGTTGATTTTCTATTCAATAAGTTTAAAGAACAAAATTAATTATAATTATACCAATGATTACTAATTTTTAATCACTATTGACTTTAATTAAAAAAAAGTAATCATAATTATTTTAAATTAAAATTAACTCTAAGAACAAGAGAAAATGAGTATGGATAAAAACCAAGGGTGGTAAAAGTATAAAAATCTTGAAATTTAGAAAGAAAAAAAATCAAAACTCAAAATTAGTCAACATCAAATGGTAAAAATGTAATATTTTAAAATAAATAGGGATCAAAGATGGGTAGAAAATATGAGAGTGGGAGTCCTTCGAACTTATGATTCTTAACTCTATTGTTTTCTAAAAAAAAAAAAAAGAAAAGAGTATTTCTTGATGTAAATTATTGAACTACTAAAAAATTTTGCTAGTTGAAATTACTTTGAATATAAAAAGTTAATTAAGCTTCAAATTTTAACAGCATTGAGATAGGAATTAGGGTAAACTTTTTATAAAGTCAATATGATGTGGGATGAAATATTTTTCTTATACCCTTTTGAAAATGCTTTATGGATTTTATATATTCCCTCCCCCTTAAAGGTAGGTTATGGAGTTTATACTTTGAAATTCTCATTTTCTCATTATTAATTTTAATGGTCCCTAATTATTTTCCCATGTTGTTACACTCCTACCCTTGAATAAAATATATTTCAAATCACTTTAATTTATTACCGTGGATTAAAATATTCAATTCAAAATTATAAATACTAAAGAAAACATTAAAAAAAACATAATTAATAATTTAAATAATTTTTAAAAACAAATAGCTCAACAACCTCATTTTCATCGGTTCATTGGGTAAATTAGTAAAATACATCAGCATGCAAGATCATAATTGCACAAAACCAAGTCCAATATTTACACAATTGTTACTAATAATTTATTTTAGTAAAATATAAAAATCTTCTTTTTAACTCATAACTTTTAAGGAGATTTTTAAAAATAGAAAAACAATGGAAACTATTTACACAAAATAGCAAAATTTTTAGATAGTTGTGATAGACGCTGATAGAAGTCTATCAGGGTCTATCAGTAATAGAAATGATAGAAGTCTATCACTGATAGATGCTGATAGAAGTCTATCAATGTCTATCAGTGTTTTTTTTGCTATTTTCTGTAAATAGTTTGACATTTTTTCTATATGTGAAAATTTTCCTAACTTTTATCTTCAGTAATTTATTATCTCAATATAAGTATAGTTCAATAATATAAGTATAGTTCAAATATCGAATAAAAGACGAAAAATACTCTTTATTGACTTGTTGGATAAGCCCTTCAATTTTTAAGCTGGTAAAAATTATTTCAATTTTTGAATTTTTTTATTTCATCATTTATTTTACAAATATTGTTTTAAAAATTCAAGTAAAAGTTATAAAATTACAAAAAGTTAGGCCCTTCGATAATGATTTTGACTCTGTTTGTAACTATTTCGTTTTTTTTTTTTTGGTTTTGAAAATTAAATATATTTCTTCTCGAGAGTTTTGTGTCAATCTTAAGTAAAAGAGTTGAATTCCTAGTCAAATTTCAAAAGCAAAAATAAGTTTTTAATTTTTTTTTTAGCTTTCAAAATTTAACTTGACTTTTAAAAACAAAGGTAAAAGGTAGATATCACGGCAAAAATTTAGAGATAGAAAGGATATTTATAGGTTGAAATCGTTTAATTTTCAAAACTAAAAACTAAAAATCAATTGAGGTCTTCGTTTTTTTTTTTTTTAAGTTATGCTTGTTTTCTCCATATCCTAATTATGGTTTTCTCCTTTGTTAACAAAACACTTGAATTTCTAGTCAAATTCTAAACAAAACAACAAGTTTTCAAAATTATTTTTTTTAGTTTTTAAAATATGACTTGATTTTTGAAAACATGAGTAGAAATTAGTAGATAACAAAGTATAAAAACTTATAGGTAGAAGTAGTATTTATAAGCTTGATTTTCAAAAACCAATTAATAATTATCCAACAGAACTTTAATAATTTATTTTTTATTTTTAGAATTTAGTTAAGAATTCAAATACTTCGTTAAGATGAAACCATGGTAAAAGAATTGAAAAAATAAATAAAACAAACATAAAATTAAAGGAAAATTACTATAAACAGAAAAAACATCAAACTATTTACAAATATAGAAAAGTTTCAATATATATTAGCGATAAATCGTGATAGACTTCTATCGCTGTCTATTGCAAATTTATGGCTCAAGCGATAGAATTTTATTGCGGTCTCTACCACTAATAGACAATAAATTTTTTATATATTTTTTAAAGGTATATATTCTTAAAAATTAGAAGTAAAAAATAGATTATAAATAAAAAAATTCGAAAAGAAAACTTATGAAAGAAGGTAAGGATAAAGTTGTATTTTGAAGGGAAGAGATATTGATTGGGAGATGTGGAGGTTTATTAGTAAAATAAAATAAATAAAAATAAAAATGAGTAGTTGGGTGGGTCAGTTTGAGAGCAAAGGCGCTTGGCTTTTTATCAAAGACGGCTGCGAAAAAAAAAAATTGAATAGAAAAATAAAATTCACGAGGGGGGAAAGGAATCAGATGCGGCATGAATCCGGTGCGCACGGGTTCCTAAACGCTGACGTCACAGCATTTTTCCATTTTTTAAATTTTCAATTCATTTATTATTATCATTATTATTATTATCATTATTATTATTATTATTATCATCTTCCCAGCCGATATTCTGATGCCTTATCCATGAAAACAACAGCGCCCATCTTCTTCCATTCTCTTCCTACATTTCATTTGGTAAGTATAAGCATGTGGATTAGGTTTTAAATTATTGATTATATTATATCCATATTTTGATCCACATTTTTTTTATATATATTGATATTTCCATTATAACTAAAATATACCAAGAAAATTACTAAAGTGGACCCAATACTGAAAATAATAAATTTAAACTTTGGAAAAAAAATATTTTTCCTACATCAATTTTGGGTTTAATTTCCATTTGATTCATAAATTTCAAAATATAACATATTTAATCTTTAAATTTTAATTTTAGTTTCAATTTAGTTGGTAAGTTTTAAAATCTTACAATTTTACATTTGAAATTTGAGATTTATTTCAATTTGGTCGCTATATTTCAAGATTTACACTTTTATACTTAATTTTTTTTATTAAAGACTCACTTTTAAATAATTATGAAGTAAAATCTTAAATTTAATTTTAATAGTGATAAAAAAGTAAAACTTAATTATAATCTTCTAAATTCTTTTAAATTAATTAGTAGAAATTAATACTAAATATGAAAAGTTAATATTTAGTGAAAAATTGAAATTAAAAGAGTAAATCTTGAAACGAAGGGAGCAAATTTATAAAACTTAATTTTCAAGAGTAAAATTGTAATATTTTAAAATTTAGGGACTAGGTTTAAATTATACTAAAAACTTAAAGACTAAATGTGTAACATTTTGAAACTTAAGGATCAAATGGAAACTAAACCCAAAATTTGTGGACAAAAAATATATTTTTCCTTTAAACTTATTTAAAAAGAAAGAAATGTCTATTTTATCAATTTAAATACTTTTTATGAATTTTAAATATTTATTGACACCTATATTTTATTGATATTTTCATTGATATTATTTAAAACATGGGTGATAATGCATCAATTATTGGTGGTTCAATGTCCCCTAAGAATATTCTTCTCATAATATAATGTATTATTATAATCTTTATTCTATAAATACATATCATATACTTTGTTTTGTAGGTATTTTTTTGTTTAACTCTTTAAAATTCTCAAATTTATTTTTTATGTATTAAATTTTTTTAATTGGGCCATCATAATATTTGAGTATGTGCCACCTCTATTGAACTATAGTTTGATTCTGTTAACAATATGGTGTTACTATTAACATATAACGCGAAAGTGAATATAGCTCAACGTATGTATATATGTGTTAGTGATCAAGAGATTTGTAGTACGAATTTATCTACACTTTATTGAATATATATATATATATATATATATATATCGTTTGTTCACTTTATTTTGTCAAATTATCCTACTTTTGTCCGATCGATATATCTTTTTGGTGGTAAAATACATAAAATTACCAACTTAAATAAAAAAAAACACATAATCTAAAGTTCCGTTTGATAATCATTTGATTTTTTGCTTTTAGTTTTTGAGAATTAAGCCTATAAACTCTTATTCCACCTCTAAAATTCTTGCTTTTTTTTCTACTTTTTTTTCAATGTTTTTAAAAACCAAGCCAAAATTTGAAAATTAAAAAAAAAAAGTAGTTTTTAAAAATTTATTTTTGTTTTTGAAATTTGGCTAAGAATTCAACTATTATACTTAATAAATATGCAAATCATTATAAGTAATTGAAAGAAAATAGGTTTAATTTTAAAAAACCAGAACAAAAAATAAAATGGTTATCAGATGGATCCTAAGATATTTGTATATTGCATTTGGTGAGGGAGAAGTGATTCGAGAATGAGAGCAAATGACTATTTTATTTTTAGGTAACAATCACACATATTTATCTTCGATTTTATGAAATCCAATAAAACTATCAACCAAATAACCCTTAATTTATAAGTCTCCAATGCTTACTCTTTAGTGTGAATTTGACTTTTAAATAGTTAAATTTTGATTTAAACGTAATTAAAACATCTAATGCTACTAAAGAGAGTAAAACAAGTTAATTCTGAACAACAAATCTTTAATTTCAAAGCTATGAAAAACATACAATATCATTTATATTTCATTTATTTCATAGTTAATATTTTTGTTTATTCAATTTAAAATAACCTTTTGTAATTAATATTATAGATCATAATTTGGTTGAATTTCAAATTTTGGATTCAATTGCAACCATCCTTTTACTAGTTTAACTATAATAATTTTTATATAATTAATGATTACATTTTTCCAAATATGTCATTTAATTAAGATTAAGTGTAACAATTTTATAAGTTGGGTCTATTTCAACATATAATAACTAAAATTCTTTTGGGATCAACAAATATCATTAACAACAAATATTAAAAGTTGAGTCTGGATGATCATTTACCTTAAAGAAATGTGATAGATGCTTTATGCCGTTTCTTTGTACTTGTGTTGGTGAACACAACTTTAAGTAATCGTTAAATATATGTACACTCGTATTATGTCATAAGTTCAAATCATCGTCTTTCATACTAGCTAGAGCATAACTCAACTAGTTGAGATATAAACAATTATGTTGAACTAAAAATAAATTATAATAGCTAAAATGAACATAGTTCAATTGACATAATGCTTGTATTATCAGTATCAAAGTTAAAAGTTTGATTTTCAAACTATAATAACAGACAAACAATTGTGCTTTTTAAGACAAAATTAAACTTTAATCTACTTAAATAGTTAATTATTTATAAAACAATCATACTCTAAACTAAAAATAGAAACCTACAAATAAAGAGTGATACTTTTATCGCCCCAAGGTCCACCCGTCATCTCCATACCTCCATTTCAGTAACAAAAGAAAATAAATATATATATATAAAAAGATGATTTTAAGAAAAAGAAAAGATGAAAATTCTACATAAATACATACAGATGAATTCGATTATTAAATCAATTAAACAAAACAATTCACCTTTAAAGCTATGTTAACTTACATAAATATGAAAAGTGGGACCTAATTAATTAGGTTTGTAATTCTTTACAAAATTCTGTAATCGTAATGGAGTGTAGACTCCACGACAAAATCTGTAATCTCATTCCGTAATCTAATTGCGAGAGAGAAAATTATCAATCTATTACGTGGAACCCACACCATTTTTTAAAATTAAATTTTCATTATTTACCCTTTTATCTAGAACTATAACTGTATCCGTATTAGTTTTTATGAGTGATTTTTTTGCCATTTTTTTTTTGACAACGTGAAGATTTTTTTTCTCCTATTCATATATGCTAATTCTGGATAGTTTGGTATAAAAATGTAAATTTAAAAATAAATTAAATAATATCATCTTATTAAATAAAACAGGAGTAGATTTTGTTTAAACGTTTGTATTTCTTTAATATATTTATATGAAGATTATGTACTTTTGTTAATGTATTTTTCTCTATTGAAATTTGAATTAATTCCTGTATCATATTATTTAATTAATAAAAAATATAAAAAAAATTCTAATAATCATCTATATTTCATTATGTTATATATGTTTTGGACGTATAGTATTATCGAAGAAATCTTATTACGATTGAAATCTTAAACTTTAGGCTAAATTAAAATCTTCAGTTGCATATAATAATCAGTATTGTATAAAATATAAAATATAAATAAATAAAGTTTCTCGGAAGTAGAGTATCTTTGTCTATGTCCCTACCACTTTCCAAAACAGAATTTCATGGGCCTTTTTTTTTTTTTTCCCAAAGAAAAAGAAAAGCTTTTTATTTATTTATTTAATGTTTTTTTAATACTGAAAATGGGTTCCGCTAAGTTAACAGCGCTGTGACTGTTCCCAAAATATCGCCCCAAAATAGCAAGCTTTGTCTCGATCTTCGTTATAATGTAATTAAAGTAAGCAAAGAAAAAGAAAAACAGAGGAAATCAATGGCGTCTTCTGTAAAGGCAAAAGCAAATCCTAAAGGCCGCGAGTGGGGAATGCCCGATTTGCCCTCTTTCTCTCTCTATCCGTACAATCTCTCTCTCATTCCAAAACAAGATTGATTTACAAATTCCATCTTATTTTCCTTTCCTTTCCTTTCCTTTCCTTTCTTCTTCCCCTTTTTCGTTTTTTTCCTCCATTTCCATCTTCTTTGACCACTGATTCTTCAATTCTTTCCTTCTTTCTTCTAATCTCTCTTTTCATATACTCTGTCTTTTCACTTCCATGGCTTCTCATTAGTTAGTTCTCTTGTGGGTCGGTTTTTCCATTATCATTCTGGCTTGTGGGGTTTTTATCCCTTTTCTTCCCGTGGCTTCTTCTATAAGATCTTATCTCCACTCTGCTTACAAATTAAGCTGATGAAATGACCCATTTCGTTGGTTCTTGAAAGTGAGAGACGATTTTCCTTGATTTTCTACAGGTGGGATTAAGAGGGTTCTGGTTTTTTCTTAAAAAAAAGCTTGTACTACTCTGAACTTCCCCTTTTTGCCAGTGTTCTGAAAAAGGGGGGATTGGGGGTTTTGCTCTGTTTTATTGATGGGTTCGAATACCCACCAGAGTTTTCAGCAACCCAATTCGGCGTTGCTTCGATTTCGCTCTGCTCCCAGTTCTTTGTTTGCGGATTTCGCTCAGGGGATTGATTCTAAGCGCTCGAATCCCTTCGAGGGCTCTGAATCGGAGCGGTTGGTTTCTAGATTTGGGAGTCGCGGTGGCGGCGGTAATAGTAATGATTCGGAATCTCCGGTAGCCGGAAACTACTCTTCCGGTCTGCCGCCGCATTATCCCCGGCTGAGCTCCGCCGTCAACTGTTCTTCGTCTTCTTCTTCTTCTACCTCTTCTTGTTCTTCTTCTTCTTCCTCAATGTGTAGCTCACTTGGTTTTTTGGGTTCTAATCTTGTTCGTCAGAGTAGCTCTCCTGCTGGGGTTTTCTCTCAACCCAATCAAAATGGTGAATGTTTCTCTCTCTCTTGTTCTTTTTCTGCATTACTTTGAGAAATTCTAAGTTGCATTAATGGCATAAGTCAACGTCCCCTGTGAATTCTTTTCATCCCATTTCATGTCTAATCTGTTTCTTATAGATGATCTGATCCAATATACTGATGTAGAAATTTTGAGTTTTCTATTGCTTCTTGTTGATTTGGTTTGATCTGCATATCTCTGGATTGTTGAGTTATGTTATTAGTAGAAAGGGATTTTATATTTAGATTTTAATGAGTTGAGTGTAATTGTAGGCTATGGTGGGGGAAGTTTCAGTAGGCTGAGTGGTAATAACAATGGAGGGGAAGTTAGTCCATCATCTAACAGATTGAACTCTCAAATTAGCTTCTCTTCTTTGCTGCCTTCTTCTCTGGGGATGTTTCCTCAGATCTCTGAACAAGTAGTTGGGAATGAAAAGCTTGCAAATAGCAATAATGGAGAGACTCAGTTCTTTACTCCATCCGGATTCCCCTTTGCTTCCTGGAACGAATCATCTCAGTTTTCGGAGACTTTTCCCGACATAAAGCGCGAGCCGGAGAGTAATAAGAAGTTGTTTTCTAGTAGTCATCAGGTATGGATCAATTGATTAGCTGAGATGTTCATAAGCTTCTTGTTTTTTTTTTCTTTCCTTTATGTATATGTTGTTGACATTGAGGAATTCGGTATTGATTATAATGGCGAGATCGGGAACCGTGTTCATTTGCTATCGCACCATTTAAGCTTACCCAAGAACGCATCGGATGTAGCTTCCATTGAAAAGTTGTTGCAGCTCCAAGACGCCGTTCCTTGTAGAATTAGAGCTAAACGAGGCTGCGCAACTCATCCACGCAGCATTGCAGAACGGGTGAGAGAAGCATCATCGAGCTATATCGACTTTTGCATATTATTCATCACCTAGAAAGTATGTGAATTACCCTGCAAATTACTAATATATAGATTCGATTCACTCATAGGTGCGACGAACTCGAATCAGCGAGCGTATGAGGAAGCTACAAGATCTTGTACCAAATATGGACAAGGTATATACATAAAAACTCCCCTTCCACATACAATTCTCACTTCAAAACTCATTTATGATCATCTTCTTATAGCAAATGAACACGGCAGACATGTTGGACTTAGCGGTCGACTACATCAAAGAGCTTCAGAAACAGTTCAAGGTACAAAGAAACTGATATTCAAACTCCGAATTAGCTACATACGTTAATTCCTCTAAATCAAACAAGTTTCACAAGAGCTATAACATGCCATTTTCTTTTCGTTGCAGATGTTAAGCGACAATCGAGCGAATTGTGTGTGCCTGAATATGCAGAAGTCGGTATCGAATCAAATAATGTGAGAAGCTTCTGTACAGAAAGAATCAGATGATAGAAGAAGAAGATGAGATCAAGGAAGAAGGAAAAAGTAATGTTTTTATTATACATATAAATATGTCTTTTGTCAGGAATAACAACCGTAGAGAAGAAAGAGGGTTCTAAAGTTTAAGAGAAAAAAAATATCCATAGGAAAAGAAAGGAAAAAAAAAGTGAGAAATTTGTAATGGAAATATGTTTTGGAATAATCAATGAAATATGTTGTTGTAAAATGAAGAGGATTTTTAATTTTAATTTTAATTTTAAATTATAAATTTGAATAAAAAGTATATGGTTATAGTTATTTTGAAGTTAATCCCAAATAAGGAAAGGGCATTTATTTGTTGTTGGATTTGATTGGAGTTGTACCCACCTTTTCGAAACTGTCTATTGGTGCAACAATCATTGATCTGTTTCTGTACCTTTTGTCTGATTGGACTAAGGACCCTTCAATCACCCCTAATCTTTCCCAACCATTCTTTTCATCTCTTTTATTTTTTTATTTTTTTTTATTTTTTTTTTGTATTTAATACATATTTAAACCTTAAATTTTTAGTTATGTTTAATACGTGGGTGGATCTATTTGATATCTTTTTTTTTAACACAAAATTAAAGTTTAGAAACTTTTTAAATAAAAGTTCAAAGAGATCGTTCTTTTATATTTTCATTTTTTTAGAGCTGATTATATGAAAAAGATTGATGGTATTTTGGCACTATTGATAAAAGTGCTTTCTAATTGATTTCAACATGTTCAAATACTATAAAATTTTCAAAAATGTGTTTTAATTGGTTAAGAGTACTTTTCATACATTCAATTGTGGTCCATAATTTACCAAATTATAACTTATTTCTATATTTACTTTTGATGAGAAATTCGTTTGTTTTGTCTACTTTCTCTATCACTTCTATCCTCCAAAAAAAAAAAAAAAAGTGAAAAAAAGACGAGTTTAATCAAATTAAATATGACATTAGAGTAGGAAATGTTGAGTTTAAACTCTTTTTTCTCATATTGCATATGAAATAGTCCAATGTATGTCTTGTCTTGATGATAATTTTATATTTTGTTTGGTTGGAAAATGATTAAATGGACCCTTAATTATGGTGGTTGAATATTTCTAAGGAGTCTTTTGTTTTAACGTTATTTTAGATGATTTGGAGGGATGTGTGGATACAAAGATTTCAACTTCTCACAAGATTCTTTTGAAGCTCTTGGAATACTTTTTATTTATTTATTTTTGTGTATATATATATTTAAACTTCAAAATAGTAAATAATTTAATTAATTAGTTTAATTGTGGTATATTCCTAAGGTTGATCATTTAATGAAACTTATGGGACAAAAAATTGTATTTACCCTAATATATATTTATTACTCTAGATGGTGGGAGATTTAGACTTTATTTTGACTTTTAGTAAAAGTAAGTAATGTCCAAATATGTTTCAACTATTTTCTTATTAACTCATACAAATATATTAATAATTAATAATTTAGATATGTTAGAGATTTTCTTAAGAATGATTCGAAATTTAAATTTTTAATGATGTTTGCCCCAAATATTGGAAATGATGAAGCAATTATATGTTGTTGTTAGAGTTAGTGCACTGAGTGTGTGAGAACACTATTGCATGAATGACATTAATTTTACCTTCACTAAAATTAAGAGTGATAGTATGAATAGTTGAGTAGAAAATATTTTTTTCATCCCTAAGTTTTAGATTTAGTTTCTATTTAGTCCCTATATTTTAAAATGTTATATTTTTTAATCAAGTTTTGAGTTTGATTTATATTTAGTTCTTAAGTTTCAAATTGTTACAATTTTATCTTTAAGATTTGAGTTTTGTTTTCAATTTGATCCATAAGTTTTAAGATTTACACTTTTTCATCACTATTAAAATTAATTTTAAATTTTCACATTTTTTTTATATCCGTGAGTGTTCAGGTCAGCTTACGCACATTCGATTAATCTCACAGGACAACTCACCTGATCTATAGGATACTAAATCCTAGGTAAGTGACCATCATGGATTAAACCTATGACCTCTTAGCCCTTGGATTTTTTTTTTTTAATTTTATTTTTAATGTTTTCATTACCATTAGGCCAATCCATGATTGTTTAAATTTTCATTTCATAATTATTTCAAATTAATTAATTGATATTAATGCAAAACACTGAAAAGTTGAGTATTTAGTAAAAAATTAAAGTAAAAAATGTAAATCTTGAAACCTGAGAATCTAATGGAAAGAAAACTTAAACCTGAAGAGTATACGTAAAATTGTAACATTTTGAAACTTAGGGCGAGCGTGAAATTGAAATCAAACTAAAAGCTTAAGGACTAGAAGTGTGATATTTGAAACTTATAGACCAAATAAAAACTAGACAAAAATTTAAAGACTAAAAATGTATTGTTTTTCGATAATTAACATGCCCTTATTACATTTTCGCAATGGTAGAAGGTCACATATTCATTATTTTCAAAAGTTGTGCAACTGACATTAAAACTACGAAATTAAGGTCATCCATGAAAAAAAAAACATATATTTGAGTCCAATAATAGAAATTAATGATATATTTACACATTGTCATTGATTATTTTGTTGAGATAAAACTCGAAGCTTTTTTAATAGATATTTCAAATTTCCATAAAATTAAGACATTACTAGAACCGAAGGATGAAGCCTAGCCACTGGTGCTACAACCAAAGGATGAGCTCGCCGGAGAGAGATTCCTGGCCCTTCTTCCATATCAACGCCACCGCCGTCAACCCTCCACTCAAAACACTGAATCAACCTCCCGAGAACCGCCGGCACCGCCACCAGAGCCAGGGCGGCGCCGGGGCAGCTCCGGCGACCGCTCCCAAACGGCATAAGATCAAAGCTCTGTAGGTCAGAACCGGCCGGGTGGTTCAAGAACCGCTCCGGGTCGAACCGGGATGGATCGGGCCAATGGGCCGGGTCTCGGGCTATGGCCCAGACGTTGACAAGCAGGCGGGTTTTGGCTGGAATGTGGTAGCCGGCGACGGCACAGGGCTCGGTGGCCTCCCGGACGATGAGCGGCGCCGTGGGATGGAGGCGGAGGGTCTCTTTGACGACGGCTTGGAGATAGGGGAGATTGGGGAGATCGGATTCGTGAAGGAGACGGGTTTTTCCGGTGACGGAGTCGAGTTCTTGAGTTGCTTTGGCCATGGCGGATGGGTTGTTGATTAGCTCTGCTAATGCCCACTCTGTCGCCGCTGCTGATGTTTCAGTTCCGGCGCCGAATATATTCTGAAGACGATGAAGACAAGAAGGTCATATTAGCATTTAGACACTTTATTTGGTCAAATAATTTCATAACAATTTCATTGATTTTTTTTCTTTCAAATTTCAATCAATCTTAAAACTTGGATACTTTTTCTTAAAAAATAAAACATGAACCTTGCCATTAAAATATTTCAATATTATATTACATTGACGACCTACGTAAACAAAATTCACTAGGATGTTGGACAAAAAGTTAAAATTTAAAATAGTTCGAGTAATGATCTGAAACGAAAATTGAAATCCAGACACTGATACATCGTCACGCTCGCTCCAGATCTCAATTTTCAATAAATATTCTAACGAATTTTTAATTCAAAGAGCACTTTTAAAAAAGGTATTCCCATAATTAAAGATTTTAGAGATAAATCCACTCTTAAAATTTTCTAGATATTGAATTATGATTATTTTTGGTTACCACCTTTAAAATTGATTAAAGAAGCCCTTGATATGATATTTCATTAGATAAATTTTAAAGTAATTAGATGAAATGGTGGACCTAATAGTTATATTTAATAGATTAGTCAATATTATTCTATTAATCAATATTAGCGTGGTATATATTAAGATAATTAAGCATATATCAAAGTCTAAAATTGTATTTAAAACCTTATAGAATAACTAACTAAATAGATAGGAAGGGGAATAAAATTTGTAATGAACAATAACCTTAAACTTACCATAACAAAAGCCTTGATATTGTCTCTTGTGAGTTTAATTTCTGAGCTTTTATCTTCATAAATGTCAAGTAAAATATCAAGCAAATCCTTAACTCCATCATCTTTACCATCTTCTTTCTTCCTCTTCCTCTCTTCTTCATGCTCTTTTATTATCTTCTCCATCATTATATCATACCTCCTTCTCACATCTCTAACTCTTCTTCCAAACCCTTGTACATCCAATCTCTTACAAAACCAAATCATATCCGCGATGTTAAGTTCTCCGGCGAGCTCGCACATCTCTCCCACCAACTTCCCGACCTCTTCTGATCCATCTTCCTTCTCCGAGCATCGTCTCCTCAATGCCATCCTCGATATTATGTTGTTCATCAACCTTGTCATATTATAAACAATTAATTTAAGCTTTCGAATTTAAATAGTTCAGACATTTCTACTTTATCAAGAAGTTAGAGATATATATTCCTATTTCGTTTTACTATTTGAACTTTTGTTAAAAGAAAAAAAATTATTTGAAGAAATAATCGATGATTTAAATTAGTATTAGAATACACTCTCTAGCCTTTCAAACTCCTATAATATGTAATTATGTTAGATATATGGGTTAATTTGTTATAACAAATAGTTTGTTTATTGTTGTAAATCTATTATTCTCTTAGTCAATATATACTTGAGAAGTGTATTATTCTAATCACTCAGGGGTATTTGGGGTGCTGAATTGTTTATTATAGTCTATTAGTTATAATAGTCTATAGATTATATATAATAGTATAGGTTTAGAGTGCAGACTATTTTAATCTGGGTAGGGAAATAGTAAACATTTGTAACAAAGAAGAATAAAGATGATAAGTAAAAAATAGTAAACACTGTAACAAAAAGAGATTTAAAATAATAATACATAGTTAATTATAAGCTATAATAGTTGAAAAACACCAACTATTATAATTGGAGTCCCAAACATGGGGTGAGCTATAATAGAATAGCCCACTAGCCCACTTCACTCACCTGAAGTTGGTGGCCCAAACATTCTCTAAGTTAGTGAATAATATTGATTCCACTTCCCACACAGTTGGCCCGAGTAAGCTTGATAATTCCCTCCTAAATAATACTAATAACATGCTACTCTTACTGGGTTATGCATTTTTGTGTATATAAGTATGAATACTTTAGCCAATAGTGAGTTTAGCTCAACGATAATTGACATGATTAGAATCCTTAGAGGTCGAAAGTTCGATTTCCTTCCTCACAGTTGCTGTACTACTTAAAAAAAAGTATGAATAAATTAAAAAATTTACCATAATCTACCAAATTTTGGGGTGAGGAAAATGATTTAATTAACAAACCTTGAAAGGTCAACTCCAACATCAACCATCTTCCCTACGGTAGCTTGTTCATGAATCCTTTGCACAAACAACTTCATTTCCTCGTCCCTTATGGGGCGGTGGAGGTCGAGGGTCCGGCCACCGAGGAGCTCGGTCATGCACAACTTTTTCAAGAACTTCCAATAGGGTCCATAGGGTGCAAAAGTGAAGTCTGCAGAGCCATAAGTAAGATAGTTTATGTTGAGCCTAATGGGTCGGTTAAGAAAGGAGGATTCATTAATTTTGAGGAATTGTTTAGCCATTTCTGAATTGGAGACAATAACACAAGGCTTAGAGCCAAAGAAGAGATGTATTAATGGTCCATATTGACATGACAATTTGTGAAGAGCTTGGTGAGGTATTCTACCAAGGAGGTGAAGGTGGCCAACCACCGGCCACGACGGAGGGCTCGGTGGACGACGAAGCTTGTCGGGTTGGTTTCGGGTGAAGATGAGTTGAATGAAGAGAAATGAAATTAACAAGAGAGAGAGAAGAAGAAGGTAGTCTGGGAAATCAGCCATTATTTTGTTGAAAAAACAATGGTGTGATGATGGAAATAGGGTTTTGTTGTTATATATTTGATTGCACTACTAGTTGCTTCTAAGTCAATTATATAACTGTTTTTTTCTTCAAGATTTTAGATGTATTTATGATGTAAGATTTGGAGTTTGGTTGGTATAAAATAACTATTTTAGTCTTCATCACTTATTTTTTTTTCTTCTAATTTGCCATTATTTCACCAAAATTGAATCTGTCCAATTTTGCAATCTTACAAGTTAATTAAAATATTGATTAATTTTTACGTAAATAAATAAATAGAAGAGCTGTTTCCAAATATAGAAAAATGAACCAAACTATTTATAAATATAGAAATCTTTCACTATCTATCGACCGATATTTTTTTCTATTTATAGTAATTTCCAAATATTTATGGAGGTTGACATTGTTTCAATACTTCTATCAACATTTCTATAAAATTGAGATCTCATTCTACCGATATTGATTTTTTTTTGGTCATAGTTCTAGTAATATTCTAAAATCAAAATTATTTTTTTATATGATGTTTAAGCATCAAAGCAAAATATTTAAAAGGTAAGGACCACAATGAATAAATAAACATAAAGGTTAGGGCCAAAATGAGAATTTAACCCTATTTTCTTGTAATGATATATTTAATATCATGGTCCCTCTATTTTTTTTTTAAAACAATGGTCCCTCCAATTATTGAGTTATTATATATTAATTGGAAAATTGTTTTTCGATTAAATAATTATAGATAAGTTTTTTTTTTTATAAAAAAAATAAATTATAGAGCAGTTAAATATATGACAATAAATATAAAAATTATATGTCCCATTGTTATGAATATTAATTTAGCCAATATTTAAAAATTTCACCAACTTTTAAAGGAAATTTGATTGTGCACAAACAAAGAACTATGCAAAAGTCCAAGTGATTATTCACCATCAAACAATTTTGGTGATGTGTTTTGATATCCTATATATTGTATTAACACTTGATTATTGTCTTAATTCGGTGGTTCGTAATTTATTAAACAATCCAATTATTGTACGGAAATTACTTAATTAATTAAATTTTAGAAAATGACGATTATTAATATATATATATATATATATATATATATATATATACCAAACATTTATGTGACATAACATTTTTTTAATAGATGTTATGAAAATGAATCCTCTCTATTATTTCTACTATAGAAAGATATGTCATATTTCAAGTATAAACTCTCATAGTTGTTTTTATTGAGTTTCGTTCAAAAAGTTTTATATACCCAATAAAAACGTTATATTCTCATGTATATACTATATGAATTTGGAAAATTACTATAAATAGAAAACATATCAAATTATGTAATTATTTATTATATTTGTAAATAGTTTGACTCATTTTTCTATATTTGAAAGCAATCTTTTGAATTTTCTTCTTATCCAGATGTGATATAAAACTTTGTTGAATTTTCAATGATCTCGATCTCCTCAAATAAAACATCATCGAGCTTCTCTTTAAACTGGGTCATCTATCCATTCAATTATTCATGCAAATTCTTGACCACCACAACTAAATATAGGGTTTAAATTATGGTTTTTAGTACAATAATTACATAATTGAATCTTTGACTTAAAGTGATCATAAGTGCATGTCAATTACAATTACTGCTTACCTAAGCTCAATTTTCTTCATAAGTTACAGAAATTAATAGAGATAGTATCTATATCTATATCAACAAAATGCATATTTATTTTTTTCACGAGAGATGCTCACTTGCTATTAACACTATAACTAAGCTCTTAGATAACAAGATGTTTCATATCAAAATTAATTGATAATGAGAAAAGTAGGTTATTTATCTTATTAAACGGGTGCGGTCTCTTAATTTTTCTAATGCAGGATTCTCAAAATAAGCAATGCTCTGCATCCTAAAGAGAATATTGGAATAATTATATGACAATAAAATCTGTAACTTTGAAAATCCTTAGCACATCATTTTATCTTAGGATATCAAAATAATACGAAGCACCGAGGTGAAAATTTTGCTAAGGGAATTTATTGGTATATGTATATTCCCTTTGTCATATATATTTGTTTGTACCAATAGAAAAAAAACCAAATTACCTCATCTTGTAATACATATAAAAGCATATATCATACAAAGCACTCCATTAAACAATCAAATTCGCCATGCATGTATATAATATAATAAGTGGTGGCACTCATCTTCATACATCTTTAATATTTAATTGTATAGTATATATATATATATATATTAAGTTTGCCATCTAAGAAACATTGATCAGATAACTGAATGGATACACCCACAAATATGAGTGCAATTCAAGATGCATCCAAGTATTTTTAATATAGTAAGTAATTCACTTAAATTTATTTAACAAAGAGAGCAATACAAATTAAATATTAAAACTGTCGTCTTCTTAATCACTCCCATCAATGGAGTTTGCATAACAGACAAGTGGCGTTGCCATCTCTGCAGCAAATCCCGACCCAAGTGTCAAATCAATGTTGCCACTGTCATTCCCACCTGTCTTCCAATCAAATCGTTGCACCATGGTCGCAATTGCACATGGAAAAACTAACAATGCAAGGGAAGATCCAGGACAGCCTCTCTTTCCACTCCCAAACGGAATGTAACGAAAATTCTGCCCTTTCATCTCCATCCGATGGCCTCCGATATTCTCATGGGAGCCTTCCAAAAACCTCTCTGGCAAGAACCTGTCAGGCTCTGACCAAGACTCTAGGTCTCTCATGACGGCATATGCATTGACCAATACTCGAGTTTTGGCCTTGATTAGTGAGCCATTGATGTAACAGTCATCTAAACATTCCCTGATGATGATTGGCGCCGACGGGTGGAGACGGAGTGTTTCATTGACCACTGCTCGGAGATATGGGAGGTTGGGGAGGTCGGATTCTTGGACCTGCTTCTTGTTTCCAACCACTGATATTATCTCTTTTCTTAGCTTTTGGATCGATTCTGGACGATTTAGAAGCTCTCCCATTGCCCATAGCACAGCTGTGGCCGTTGTGTCAGTGCCTGCCATAAAAAGGTCCTACCCAAAGAAAAGGGAGGGAGATTATCTATTGAGGTTTTTTTTTTGACAAGGTGTAAGGTGAAGATCGAATCTCAGACCTCAAGATTGAGAATACAAGTTTATGTCAGTCAAACTATGTTCATGTTTGCAATCTATTAAGTCGTTTATTAATTATCAGTATTATTTTTAGCTCAACAATTACATAAATAGATATCTAACCATTCGACTTATGAAATATTAATTTGTGTGCATCTGTTGAATTATATACTTGAATTTAGATAAATATATAAGTAATCAGTGTAATAAAAGAAGTGATAGATACTCGATGTTGAAAATTTTGTAGTACAAATACTAACCCTTAAAATAGGAAAATTATTTTAGCTAGTGTGAACAAGGAAAATAAGGCTACTTGAACATACACTATCTCACCTTGAAGAAATGACAAAATACAACTATATTTTTCTAGCGAAATGTTTAAAATGGAGTTCTTTAGAAAATGAACTCCGAGAAAGTAGAGTAGAAATTAATATAATAAAATATGATAATATGATAAAATGGTAAAAAATGCGCAAATATATTTAATAAAAAGTGATTTATTCTTCTTCCATTGTTTTCTTTTTCTTACTACACGAGAATCACATCTAGATTTTCGATTTTTCAAACAACGGATCAATAGGCAGTTGAGTTTGAATCAGAATTCTAATTCAATTAAAGAGTAAGCTTATTTATACTTTTGTCTAAAATTAATAATTCTAACGGTCGACTTACTTTTTAAAAATTGTTTCTCGTTATTAAGAAAAGATAACAAAGATAAAATACGAGCTTGTTTTATAGTGATAGTAATTAAGCATCAGTGGTTTTAAAGGGTAAATAGTAAAAACCTTTTCAAATTTCAAAATTTGTTTTTAAATCACCAACCAAACACCAATTTTTTTTTTGTCAATATATTTTAGATTTTTTGGATCAAATTTTTTTTGGAGGTTTATTAAGACTCGCTTTTTTCCCTTCACAATTTATTATTATTTTTTCTTACATGAAATTTAGGAAAATTACTGTAAACAGAAAAAATATCAAACTATTTACAAATATAGAAAAATTTCAGTGATAGACCGTGATAGAATTCTATCGCTTTCTATTGCTCAAACAAATAAATTCTATCGCCTGATCGATAGAGAGCGATAGAATTCTATCGTGATCTATTAGTGATAAATTGTAAAATTTTTCTATATTTGTAAATATTTTGGTTCATTTTTCTATATTTGAAAAGAGTCCTGAAATTTACCTAATAATGTCCTCCCCTTTTCCCCTAATAACAGTATTATGAAGTTCTAACAAAATCATAAACAAGGATTATAATAAGATCATTATACATCGAAATGAAATTCAAACTTCATAAGCCAATTTTTTTTTTTTTTTGAAAATATCCTTTTATTCTTTAATAGATTATTAAAATAATATTTGATAAATATTCTTGTTAAAAAAATTAGACAAAGATTTCATTTTTGTTTTTTATTTTTGAAAAGAATGGTTTGATAAGATCCTATTTGATTACAATTTTGATTTTAGTTTGTAGTTTTTAAAATTTAAATTTGTTTCCTCTAAAATTTTCAAGTATGATTTTCGTTATTTGAAAAAAATACTTGAATCTTTAGACAAATTCTAAAAATAAAAAATATATTTTTTTAGTTTTCAAAATTTGACTTAGTTGTTGAAAACATGAGTAGAAAGTTGATAACATAACATTAAAATTTATGAAGGTAAATAGTGTTCATAAACTTAAAATTTTCGAAAACCAAATGTTTATAAGTTTAAAAGTGTATAGTAAATTTATTTATTTGGTTTTCGAAAATTTTAAGCTTATAAACCGATGGAAATTTATTTATAATATTTTAAGCTTATAAAAGAAATATAAGTTTAAAAAGCTTATTTTACTTGTTTCGTACAAAATTTTCTCCCCAACATATATATCTGGTTATCTCTTAAATTTTCATTATAAAAAAAAAAACCTATACTAATATTTAAAAAAATGAAAAAACAATAATAATAAAAAAAATTCACAAATAAAAAAAATGTCAAACTATTTATTGAAAATAGACAAAAAAAAAAAAAAATACTAATGGACATTGATAGACTTCTATCATCATCTATCACTAATAGACTCTCATAAACTTCTATTAGACTGATCACAATTATTTAAAAATTTTGCTATTTTATGTAAATAGTTTTCTTATTTCTCTACTTTAAAAATTCTTCTAAAAAAACATAAAAACTAAACAAATTTAAAAAACTCACAAGCAAGAACGACTTGAGATCGTTTCTCGTTATCTTCATCTCAGCATTTGGATCTTTGTAAATCTCCAACAAGATATCCAACAAATCTCTACTTCTTTGAGCATCCCCACCACCATTATTGGCAGCTTCATGCTCCTTCATTATCCTCTCCACCAACCCATCAAATTTCTTCAAAGTTTTCACAAATTTCTTTCCATTTCCGGAGAAATCAAACACTTTTAAAGGTCCCAAAATATCACCCAAACTCAACTTCCCAGCCAACATATTGATCCTCCAAGCCAAATCCTTAATCTCTTGAGCCTCATCTTTCCCTCCACAGCACCTTGTGCTAAACACCATCCTTGATATGATATTGTTTGTCAAAGTAGTAGACTCCAATCTCAAATCTGTGGGCTTCTTTTCCCTTGAATTTGCCTCTATTCTTTCCACGAGTTTTGCTATCTCGTCGCTACGGATGGCGGTCGAGACCGCCAACTGCGGCGGCGAGAGAAGCCGTGTCATGGTTAGCTTCTTCATGAATCGCCAATAGGGTCCGTATTGAGCCATGACGAATCTCGACCCTCGGTAAATGAAGTACTCGGAGGCGCCGAACTCCGGTCGAGAGAGGAAGTTGTGTTCGTGGGTTTTTAGGATGTCTTTGGCGACTGCAGCGGTTGAGACGACGACACACTTTGATGCGCCGAGTCGGAGCTCGATGAGGGGACCATAGCGACAAGCTAGGGTTTGGAATGAGGTGACGAGGACTGGGGTGAGGAGATGGAGATGGCCGATGAGAGGGAGGGCCGGTGGGCTCGGGACCGGCGCGAGAGTGCCAGGAGATGGGGGTTTAGGGTTTGAGAGATGTTTTTTGAGGAGGAGATGGAGGAGGAGGGCAATGATGAACCAGAAGCACCAAAATTGAGAGGGAGAGGTGGTGTTGTCAAAGATGGAGGTCATGGCCTTCATGGTGTTGTGTGATAATATTTTTTTGGTTTTCTACATCTAACAATGATATAAATATATATAGGAAAATGATATTGATTAGCTTTGTTTTAATATAACTCAAAAAGTAGAAATATAATATATATTAGCATCAAAGGAAAAAGAAGAAGAAAGTGTAGTGTTATATATAGAGAATTATAAGAGCAATATAATCCAGATAAAGAAATATATTTGATTTACTTATTTTGAATACATCCTTAAAGCTAAAAAAAAAAAAAAAAAAAAAGTGAATTTTCCACGTAAAAAATTATGATTTAATAATTTGGTGGGCAACACAGAGATAAGTGCAATTCGAGATGCACCTAAATAATTTTCAAGAAAAATATTTAAACATTTGTCTGTATATATAAATAAATGAGAAAAAGTGGTTGGTGGTCAGATATTGTTTGATTCGTAATGTTTTTGTTTTTATATTTTTTAAAAATAAAAAAATACAAAGAAAATAATAAAAATATGTTTGGTTCACTTATTTTAAAAAATAATTCAAAATATTCCTATTATAAAAACAATAAAATGTCGTTTCCATTGTTTTTTAATTGTGTTTTCAAAATCTTAAAAACACAGAATACAAAACATTAAAAAAAAAAAAAAAACTAGAGAGGTTTGTGTGAAATAAATCATACCTCATTATTAATTATTTTAATCTTAAAAAATAAAATTTACCAAAGATAGATTTCAAATTTCAAGTTTTCACGTTAGAATCAAACGAATGTTCAGATGCGGTGAAAATAATAAATTTATTTTCGTTTTTTTTTTTTGCAAAATTCTCTATTTTCAAAAATCAATTTTCTAATAACGGATCAAACATGGTCTTATTTTCTTGTCCGCTCATTTGCGAGGGGCAAGTTTTTATTTTTTATTTTTTTTAAAAGGAACAAATGCGCCACCTTTTCAAAGTAATTATAATAAACAATCGTTATACTTATTTATTTAAATATTACCTTGCAATTAAGAGGATGAATCATTACCAAAAAAAAAAAAAAAAAAAAATCAACACTTAAAATTAAAATTAGGACAAATATCAATTTATACCACTAAACTTTAGAAATTGTATCAATTAAAATTCTAAACTAATAATTATATGAATTTAAATTAATCATATTTCATAAGTATATTAATTTATACCCTCCTCCAAATTTCATTCGATTAATATTGTGTGAAAATGATAAAATTTAAGTAAATTAGACTCTTAAATTTTCATAAATCGATCAATTTAGACCCTTCATCACTATTACTTTTGAAAATCATTCATGCATTAATTCTCAAACATGTGTAGACTTCATCAAATGCCGATTTCATAGAATGGAAGATTAGAGTAAATGTATTGATAGTTTTCAAAGGAAATTTTGTGTAAGAGTCTAAATTGATTTATTTATGAAAGTTTAAAGGTTTAACTAATACAATTATAAGTTTTATGCGAAGTTTTTTAAATAGAACGTGTAAATTGATACACTTATAAACGTTCATGGTTTAAATTGATACAATTATTAGTTTATGATTTTAATTGATACAACTCTAAAGTTTAGAAGTATAAAGTGATATTTTTCCTCAAAATTATTATGTAGTTAAAAAAAGGGCTGACAAGACAAAGCAAATTTTGAGGTTTCATTTAAAAAAATAGCAAAAAAATTTCAAAATCATAAAAATAACAAAACAATTTTTAAATTAAAAAATTTTAATTAACAAATGTCCAACTTACCCCCACACACTAAAATTGATAAAACCAAGCATCACATACTAAAACAAATTCAAAAAAGCGCAAATACACTACACTATTAGGCAAATACACTATACTATTGCATTACATTTAAATTGAACATCGTCAAACACCCCTTACTCGATATCAGCTAAAATTCCCACCAAAATCCAAAATAATCCTTAATTTAATTGAAGCCAACCATATCACAGAAAACAAAACTTTTACAAAAACAAGTTTGATACTCACCTAGATATTGTTGGTCAATTCTTATTATGGCCACATGACGACAATAGCGATGATATCGAATAAACAGAGGCAAAAAAGATATTGAGAAAAAACGAGGAGAGGGTGAATGAGAGAGGAAGATCCATGACACTTATCGATGCTACCCTCCGCAATGGGGTAGTCTCAACACAAACAACAGTGTGAGACAGTCGATGGATGTGGCGTAATGGCTTGTGGTAAACTGCAGGCAAGCGGAATGACACAAACGATGACGTTGCTCTTCACGCAAAGGAGGAAGCTCGCGAAAAAAGGAAGCCCAAAGGAGAAAGCTCACGAAGGAAGAAAGGGTGGCGGCTTTGTGCGACACTATAGAAACTTAGGTTTCTTTATTTTTATTTTTTTTAATGTTATTTTAACTTACAAAAACTTAATTAAATATAATTTATTTATTTATATATATACATTTGGCGGTAATGTAGGGCATTGGTAACCTAAAACTTAGGTTTCTTTATTTTTTTTAATGTTATTTTAACTTACAAAAACTTAATTAAATATATATATATAGAAGTGAAAATTTGGTTAAATAAAAACAAATCTAATATGCAACTAATAATTCAAATTCAAAATGGTTAAATAAAAACAAATCTAATATGCAACTAACAATTCAAATTCAAAATGGTTAAATAAAAACAAATCTAATTTGAATTGTAATTTGCAACTAACAATTCAAATTCAAAAGGAGAAAAATATGGCACTTTTATCTCCTAGATCGGTTAAGCCATGATTCTAAATACACTGTATTTCTTATAAGAATTGATTGTCTCATCGACGATGCCAGTTATACTCTATTTCTATTTCCAATTGATACACGGTTTTGCACTAGTAATTTGAAACTTGTAATCTAACCACATAAAGGGCAATTAGGGGGTTTCAAAAATATCTAGCATGTGTGTGACATGCTTTTGCCAAAAATCTTATTAATTTCAAATTTTGCCAAAAATCGAGATGACCCATGAAATTTGTCATTCCGTCTAATTTCTCATACACTGTATTTCTTATAAGAATTGATGCACGGCTTCATAATCGATGATGTCAGTTACACTGTATTTCTATTTCCAATTAATACACGGTTTTGCACTTACACAGTAATTTAAAACTTGTAATCTAACCACATAAAGGACAATTAGGGAATTTCAAAAATATCTGGCATGTGCGCGGCATGCTTTTGCCAAAAATCTTATTAATTTCAAATTTTGCTAAACCTCTTGAAATTTGTCATTCCGTCCAATTTCTCAAAAAAAAAAACTTAAAATTATGGCCCGTTAGTAGAGGTAAGACTTAATGTCTTAATCACTTCGATTAGGAGATTATACTCAATTTGGTAGAATAACCTTAAAGAATTAATAATGCTTGCGTAGACCTTTGTTTTTAATTGCAACAATTTAAAAGTATTTGGAGAAATTGAAATAGAAAAACAACAAAAACGTTAAAAAAATTTTTTTGGCAGATTTGATAAGCATTTAATTTTTAAAAATTAAGTTTATAAGCATTTTACCACTAAATTTTTTAGTTTGCGTTATCTATTTTTTACCAATATTTTCAAAACTAAGCCAAATTTTGAATTTTTTTTTTAAAAAAGTTTTTAATTGTTTAATTTTTTTAAAAAAAATTGGTTAAGAATTCAATTTTTATACTTAAAAAGATGCAAACTATATTAAAAAATAGACTTAATTTTCAAAAATCAAATGGTTATTATAAATAAGACTAACACTATGGATTGAACCCACAACTCGTTAACCTTTTGGTTTTTTTGGATGTTCCTACTACCAACCCATGATGGTTAATTAATTTTATAACATGATTTTGATTTCGTAATCTTTAAATAATTTCAATTTGATCCAACGAGAAACACGAATGTCTCATATTTTAAAATCTAAAGTATTCAAACTAGTATATATTAGAGTGTATTGACTCGTAATTATAAATAAAGAAGTAATTGTTATCTAATGTAATAACTCGAAAAGCTTTCTAAACCCAACTTTTTGAGTTGATAACTTATTTTTGTATTTGCAATTACCCTATGGATTAGACTTAAACATGTGTAAATTACACTTGTGTTTTAATTTTTAAATTTTTATTTTATTTTATTTTTATGATGGTAAATTATTCTCTTTTGCCTGTAAAATCACAATGTGTGAGAGAACACAGAGATTATTTGGACAAGGAGTGGATATGTGGTCAAAATCAAGGAAACTGAAAAAAAAAAAATATAATAATACTAATAATAATAATAAAAAAGTAGATCAAACCACCAATTAATTGTTATTAAGGCCTAATTATTATTGTTAATTTTTTTTTGTCTTGGTTTAAATGGCTACATAATTGAATGTGTTTGAAAAATTGAATTGTGGTCCTAATGTATAATCTAAAATATATTTTCTTTAGGCCATGGAGGATCATCAATATGGCACTTTCAAATTAAGAAAATATTTGATTTCAAATGAACCAGAAGAGCTTTCAATACATTGTTTGTACATACACACACTAGAGCTTTGTAATTAAATATTATATTTAAGATATATGTAGTAGACCATATATTTTTTAAAAAATATTAAACTATGACAGGCATAATAGGGTTCATAGTAAGCAATTTTGGATAGCTATGATTGTGGTACCACACAATATATTGAATAATCGTTTACTTATTTTTATTCTATGTCTTTAGAAAGTTTTAGTAAAAATTACTTTTTTTTTCTTTTTCTTTTTTTTTTTAAGTCTTTGAATTTCTAGTTTTGAATTTTCAAAATGTATTTTTTAGTCTTCAAAATTTTAAGAATAGGTGCATGTGATTTTTATGTTTGACGAGATTTCTAGAGAAATTTAACTCATTGAATGAATTTGTATTAATTATATTAATTTCAGTAGTATGAGTATAATCTTTAATAAATGATCATTTGATGCTTTCTCTCAAAAAATAAACTTGTCTTGAGGGCTTTAACTCATTGTTTTCAATGTTTTCAGTTGGTTCTCAAACGTAGGTTTATCTCGAAGACTTTGTAGCTTGGTCTCGAGGTTAATCTATCTTGAGGGTTTTGCAGCTTCTTCTTGCATGTGGATTTATCTTGAGGGGTCTTGCAACTTGTTCTTGATGTTGATTAGTGTCGAGACTTTGCATCTTATTCTCAATATTGATTTATGTGAATGTGGTTCAATTTCTAGTACTTGATCATTTGGTTCTCTTTGTTTGATACGTACACTTGATTTGATGAAGTGGAACATGTGGATGTTCTTGAAGTTGAAGGCTTTAAAGAACGTTTGTATCTTCAGAGGACTCTAGTCTTCAAGTTTGGTTCAATCTTCATGAGCTTAGGAAATCTTCTGATTCTTAGAGAGAATTTTCTCTAGGTTTTCTAGAATCTAAAATTGAATTTTTCAAATGAATAAGAACTTCTCAATTTATATAGTTCTCAGGTGGGCTTGAGATTGGTTGGTACATAAACCTGGCCTTTATACCCAATTAATTGGATTTTGGGCTTGGTCGGTCTTTGGGCTAAATTAAGTCTATTTTGGGCTTAATTGATTGACCTGGGCTCAAATATTAACACCAAATTATTTTATTTGATCCAACGGTCACGATGAAAACACGTGACATTATCAAGATATGCCAACTTCTGTCTTCAATTTTAATTTGGGACACATGTCAACTTTCAATTAACCCCCAATTTAATCCTTTGTAATTTCGTCATTAATTTGAGAAATGACGTGACAATGTGTGATTGATTTAAAATTTCTCATTCAACAACCTAAATTTTTGAAAGGTATATTTTTAGTCCCTGAGTTTTGAATATAGGTTTAAAATGTCCTTAAAGTATTTTTTTTTATTTTAAATTAGAAATATAATATTTAAAAAATTATCTCCTCTCTCTCTTCCCATTTTCTCTCTTCTCTTCTCCTTCTACCCTCCTTCTACTCTCTTCTTCACCAACATTTTTTACACTTATAACCACTTATTTTAGCGTAGAAAGTCAATCTAAACATACCTTTAATCAACAATAAAATGAAGCAAAATGAATTGTCGGATTAAAAGTTAGATGAATTTGGCTTTTGACAATAGTAGTAAAAACATATAATTATGTGCATTAGGTATATAATTGAATTTGATAGAATTACGGATGAAAATAATTCTATTAAACACAATCTTATTCATAAAGTGTGTGAGTTACAATTTGGTATCTAGGTTTCAAGATTTGAACTTTGAACTTTGATTTTTTCACTAAATACTTACTTTCGGTCTTTATGTTAATATCTATTAATTCATTTAAAAGAATTATAATGAATTAAGTTTCACTATTTTTCATCACTATTAAAATTAATTTTAAAATTTAATTTCATAACTATTTTAAATTAATTAATGACATTAATACCAAAGATTAAAATGGGTATTTAGTAAGGTTAAGTATGCAAATCTTAAATTCTAGAGACCAAATTACATTTAAACACTTTTGATAAAAACTGTTTAAAATAAAAATGTCAATGTTTTTCAAAATCTATTTTGAGTGGTTGCCAAAAACTTGAATTGTTTTTCCAAAATAACTTATTTTTTTAAAAAAATTAAACACTTGACAAGGTATTCTAAATACACCATGTAACAAAACTCAAATGTCAATGATAAAATTGTAATATTTTGAAACTTATGGACTAAATTGAAATCAAATTCAAAACTTAAAAACTAAAAGTGTAACATTCAAATAGAAATTAAACCTAAAACCTAAGGATGAAAATAATATTCGAAGAAAAATATTAGGTGCACCTGCATCTTAATCTATACATATTATTTAGAAAATTAATCCTAAGATTTAGGGCAAAACATAATTTTCTTTTTCCTTTTTGAGTTGATTTTCTTTGTTATCTAAATTGAATTGTTGGGCAGGGGAAGCGGCGATAGGTAAAGAAAGTTCGAATCTTTGGATAGAGGAAAGAGGACTGTCCGCGGGTCCCAATTCCCAAATCTCCTCTGTTTTTTCATCTATCGCCCACTGTTTTCTAATCCGCTCTTCCTTCCTTTATTCCTTCCGCCCTCTTTTCCTTCAATTTATGGCTTTCGATCTATAAATCACGCCCCCATTTACCCCATTTCCCTGCTTCTTCTACTTCTTCTTTTTATCTGATCCGTCTATCTTTGATTCTGTCTTTTACGAGCTGTGCTGGTAAGTTCATTGCATTCTTATCCCAATTTTAGACCTTCAGATCTAGTCGTGGGGGGTTCTTTTTTGGTGCCCAAATCGCTTGGATTATGATGGAATGTTTTGATATTTTTCTTTGAATTGTTTTGACGGATCTTGCGTAACTTATCCGATCGAGCTTCTTCAGCTTCCGAATTTCTAGCACGAATTGGGTATGCTGGACATGGGTTTTTTATTGATTGATTTAATGAATTGAAACAAGATAGCTTTCTGGGTATTTGTGGTGTGTCAATATTTTGGTGGGTTTTCTAATAAATGGTTACGGTTAATCTCGGAATGCTTCATTATGTGTTGGACCATGTGTATGGTGCATTTGTGCACAGAACCAAAATCAGCCCACCGTTTTTTTCGAGGGGATGGGGTGGTTCGAAGCTTGATTTGCTTGAGAAGATGATTAACCAGTTGTTCCCAGATATGGCAGGCCAGAATTGGCCTCCCAGTTTGATCAGACCCATTTGGAGAACGGTTTGGGAGAATGAGACTGCTCGTTTGAGGGAAGGGGTTTTCAGGACCCCTTGTGATGAGCAGCTCCTTGCTGCTTTGCCTCCGGAGAGTCATAATGCAAGGGTTGCTTTTCTCATGCCTAAATCCGTGCCAACCCACAAGATGTCTTGTGTGGTTCATTTGGCAGGTATCACCTTTTACATTTCTCCACAGAACTTTAATCTTACATTAAGTGAGTAGTTATCTATTTACTGCTTATGTTTGTTATTAGTAGCCTTAAATCTATATTTGTGTTATTTACGATTATGACTCTAGAGCTTAGAGGAGTACACGGTATAAATTATCTAACTCTACTATTTCCTCTGAATTTGTAATATGATATTTTCTCTCTAATAATGAATTGCTTTCTCCCTTTGACCGTGAACGTAGCTAACACACTATTAGTAAACCACGTAAATCTCTGTGTCAATTTCTTTACTCTTTCTTTACTCTCTATGCTTTCCTCGCTTTCTTAGCTTGTCGATTTCATAACGCATGAATCTCTTTTTTAGTGAGTAATTTGTAAGGGACCTAGTTAGAGATATATGGGATTATTATTGGGATAATTAGTATGATGGGGTGTAAAGGGTATAAAGGTAATTAGATAGGAAGTTAGTTATTAAAGATTGCTATAAATAGAAGGAGTGGGAGTGGTAGGAGGGGGTGAAGAATTTTGTGGGATTTCCTAATTGGAAATTTGGGGAGAGGAGTCTCAGCCCTCTAGAATGTACTGAGGTATATTGTAATTTCTTCATTGATATTGCAATATAATTCTATCTTTTATTGTTCTTGTTTGTTCTTGAGTTCTCTTGTTAGGAGGTATCCTAACATAATTCTAGGTGGGGAGGCTATAGACACCTCTCTGTACTTTGCGTTTGGGGCATTTCAAAATTTGCTATGGTTCTCTTTGAATGAGATATCAATTATAGCAACAGTTTCATTGTGGAGGTCAGATGATAACTCTGCACGATGATTTTGCAGGGACTGGAGACCATACATTTGAAAGGAGATTACGTCTTGGTGGGCCATTGTTGAAGGATAACGTTGCGACCATGGTGCTTGAGAGGTATGCTTTATCGTGCTCTGTTAAATGAAACTGAAGTCTCTAATGGTGTTATGCAAAACTCTTGTCATTGATTTTATGTCAAATATTCGACTACAGTCCTTTCTATGGTCAGAGACGACCCTTGCTGCAATATGGTGCCAAACTTTTGTGTGTTAGTGACTTGCTTTTGTTGGGAAGAGCAACCATTGAAGAGGCTCGAAGTCTTCTACATTGGTTAGAATCTGAGGCAGGGTTTGGAAAGATGGGTGTTTGTGGGCTTAGCATGGGTATGCCTTAATCTAGATACCTTGTGAATGATTATGAAGCTACTGGTTCTAAGCTTCAGTTGTTTAACTCTTCCTGAACATTTAAGTGAACAATAAAAACTTATTGTGCAATATTAAACTATTTGCATCATTATTAGTAGATAAGTAGGTCTGGCCTTGTAATTTAATTGTAATAATCAATTTAGTCCTCCGCTTTAGTATGTAATGATTAACCTATAGTTTAAAAAAACGTTTAGTCGTTCGGTAATTATTTGAATCTACAAGAAACCCATACTATAATTTAACTAGATGGGTAAGGACAAAATTGTTGCATGTTTAAACTATATAGGCTAAATTGTTACATACTAAATTTAAAGGACTAAATCATTATAAACTTTAAGCCACGTGGACTAAATCATTACATACTTTAAGCCACATGGACTAAAGCGTTACATACTAAATTTTAGGATCTATGTTCTTCCTTTAGGACCAAATTTGTTCTATAGCCTAGTTTAAAGTTTTAATCTGACACATGATTTCATGTAAGCAGTCATTTCAGAAACAAATAAAGTTAAACATCCTCCACACCTCCCCCACCCCAAACAAAGAAATACATAATAAGTTTCTAAGTTGGACCCATTTATGAAATTTAGGAGGAGTACATGCTGCGATGGTTGGATCGCTACACCCTACACCAATTGCAACGCTTCCTTTTCTTTCTCCACATTCTGCTGTTGTGGCATTCTGTGAGGGAATTTTAAAGCATGGAACTGCTTGGGAAGCATTGAGAAAGGATCTTGCATTGCAGAAGTCTGCCATGACTCTCGAGGAGGTGAGGGAACGAATGCGGAATGTACTGTCTCTCACAGATGTTACACGCTTTCCAATCCCAAAAAATCCCAATGCTGTAATACTTGTTGCTGCTACTGTAAGTTCATGATCCTGCTCTACTTCATTAATTGTCTTAAATACAATTATCAAATGTTCAGTTTCAGTAGTTATTTTCATTCATTTGTGAGACCTTTATAAATCCGTTTCTTGTATCATGTGCTGGTATGAAGTCCTACCATACTTGTATATTAGCTCAGGTTACTCCAGCCTATTTCACAATGGTATCTGTTCAAAATTTCTTTCAACTTTCTGTATTATTTGGTAAAGGCTACTTCTTGTTACTAAGAGCTCCTGCATTTTATGGTATTATTCTGTTTCAAGTGACCTTATAGCTTGTACTTGGTCTTGGCTATATGTTGGTGTCAGATTTTCATTGGGTTATAAGCACTTTCAATGGGGTATTATTTTCAGACCTAGTTGATAGTTTCTTGAATCCTCGTTTTAGGAGGTGGAGAGATTTCCCTCTGGAAAGCCACGTTTTGTCTTCTCCATGGAGCTCTTTGATTGAAGCTATAGGATGATTTTTTAGGGTAGGAGCATTCTGAGGGGAGGTTAAGAGCAGTACACACTTCAGTGTCTTCCTCTTCTATATCTTTTTCAGAACATTCCTTTCGGTTACTGATACTATCGACCTTCAATTCTGAAGATTCATGTAGGAATATTCTAATTGAATGAAATGTCCAAAGATGTACAAACTGTTGTTCACAAAGCATACAAAAAAATGTTTCCAGTTGGCAACAAGGAGAGGAAAACTATGACTTTTAATAGCCTGTACGTTTTTACACCAAAAGAACGCATTGATAATAGCGTATTCAAGGATTTCCTCTGAAGATTTGGATGGGGGAGTGCTTGAACTCGGCTCTCTATCTTGGATTATTTTTGCTTCTAAAGGAGTTTGGTTGAGGGACTTTCTCTCTTCTTTTCTCTTTATTGTGGCAATGGCATGGGTAGTGGCTTCGTTGAGGATTTCAAGTTGGGAAAGTAGTCATTTTGTTCAGAAAGGGATTGGAGTCATTTGATAATTTATAGGATTTTTATGGCTTCTTTGAGCTGACATTAGGTTAGGTTATTGTCTTTATCATGGTATATTTGGATTGGTAGGGAGGAATAACAGAGCGTTACGATGGTACATGGGACTTGGAATGAGGTCTTGAGTTTAGTGCATTTCAACATGTTCATGTAGGCTAATGCTTCTTGTAAATTTTGTTTGTCATTGATGGATAACAATTGGAGCACTCTCTTGAAAGTTTTTGTGGTCTGCCTTTTAATTTCTTATTAAAAACTAATAATAAGAACATGATGATGAAAAGTTGAAAGCAACCAAGAAGTCCCAATAAGAGAAGCTTTAAATGTCTTTAAATAGTTGTGATTGAACTCTGGGAGATGTATTCTGAAGCATGTCATAGTGTCGCTTTACGATACGGTCTGTTCGTTGCTATTTTGTTCTCTCCTGTTTATTACATCAAACCTTAGACAATTACTTCTGAGTTTCAGGACGATGGCTACATCCCGAAACACTCGGTGCTCGAGCTCCAGAAAGCTTGGCCTGGTTCAGAAGTAAGGTGGGTGACTGGTGGACATGTATCTTCCTTCATTCTACACAACGATGAGTTTCGTCGAGCAATAGTTGATGGCCTCGACAGGCTCGAATGGAGGGAATCGCCATTATGACACGAAGCTTTTCACCAAACATGTAAAGGAGGAACTTATTTTTTTCTTTTCTTTTTTCACCATTTTTTTTCTTCTCTGTGGATACTCTTCTTGTTCTTCACCATTTGTATGATTCAACCTGTATATCTAATATGGTAGCATTAGACAACTCCATTCAGGAGCAATGCATGAAACTTCCAATAATGATATAAAACAGTGTTGATATTGCTTAATGCTTATGAAAGTTCCATTTCAGTCTCTGGTTTCTATTGAATTTTGAAAATTTAGCTTATTTCTTCCAAATTTCTTAGAATGATATTTGTATTGTTTTTAAGTACAAGAGTTGAATTCTTAATAAAAATTTCAAAACAAAATTAAGTTTTTAAAAATGACTTTTAAAAGCATTAGTAAAAAATAAATAACAAATCCAGAAATTTAGAGGTGGAAGGAATATTAGTGTTTGTTCCCTAAACTTTCATGAAAGTAATAATTTAGTCCCTGAACTTTGGTTTGTAACGATTTAGTCTTTATACTTTCAGTTTTGTAACAATTTAGTCTCTAACGTAAAAAAATTCATCAAAATTAGATGCCAATTTTTATTAATTTATAATTTATGATGTAGACTTTGTATTATATAAAAATATTGAGTTTCTAATTTGTTTATCGATTTATTTATACAAAAAATCTCATTAAATCTTAACACTAATTTCTACAATAGAGATTAATCGTTACAAATTTTAAAGTACAAAGGACTAAATTGTTACATAGTAAAGTTTATGAACTAAATTGTTACAAAATTGAAAGTCTAGAGACTAAATCGTTACAAACCAAAGGTCAGGAGCTAAATTGTTAATTTTATGAAAGTTTTTTTTTTTTTTTTTTTTTTTTTGTCACAACAATAAAGAGAGGATTAAGCTCAAAATTCATCATGAACATAGCATTTTCTTTCTCGTTTCATCGAAAGTGGAATTATTTCTATATTATCAGATTTGTCTACTCTTACAACAATAGAATCATTCATTCTATAAGATCTTTTTGAATTAGACCAGGATGAAAATTGGATTAATTAGCTTAAATTACTCTTAAGATAAAGGTAATAGCAATTAGCCTTCACCAAGGATTTATCTCATTGACCTTAAAATTCTTCATACCAAAGAATTTCTTCTATTCTTTAACCAATCGTATTACAATTCAACATCCAATTATTAGCATATTATCTATATATTTAGTAGAAATTAAAGAAAATCACAATTGTATTACCCCATAATATCTCCATAAAATATATGTGTCGAAACTTCTATTTTTTTTCCTATATATAATAATATCATGATTAATTTTGAATTGTGCTTGTAATTGAGAGAGACATTATTATTATATAATCCCACCAAACATGAAGAATTAATAAACCCACTAATCCCCTTAGTGGTCCTTAATTTCTTAATAATCACACATCAATTACCAATCTCTTGAATAAAATAATATCTGCTCCATTTGACTCTGAAATATCCTTAAGACAAGTGTTGTTTACTTTATTATTAAACAAGAACAACTACTCCATTGAAATATAAAGAAACAAAATTGCACAATCATCTCTCTTTATGATCGATCTTGTGCAGAAGCTCAGTTTTTTTTTCTTCTTATTATTATTTTTTAAAATTTATTTATTTAGTGAATGTTAAAATTGGTTGACTTTAAATTAAAGCAATATAATTGGTTAATGTATTGAAGAGAAAGAAAAAACTTTACAAAAACAAATTCTAAGTCCTCTAGATTTTCTGACACGTTGGAAGAAATTATTTCGATTTTTTTAGATGACGTTATTTTATACAAGTTAATTATTAGTCAACTTTGATATTTACCAACTATCAAAGATTAAAATAAAGAGATGTCTTAAAACATAAAGGGAGTAAATTAATTGAAACATTTTAAAGATGAAATTGATAATATATTATTAGCCCAATGTTAATTGATAAAATTAAATGTCTCATCATTTTCATTTTGATAACATCTTTTTGGCGATTAGGAGTGTTCGCACGAGGTTCGTGCGAACAGAGAGGTTTTATTTATTATGCCTATTTAACCATTAAAATTTTATAGACTAAAAAGTGAGCTTAATTCAACGGTAATTGACATAATTTTTTTCTTTAAAGGTTGAATGTTTGACCCATTCTCACACTTATCGTACTAAAAAAAATGACATAACATATTGTTAATTTTTTTTTATTATTTTATGTCACATGAATTTTTTCTATTAATTTATATTTTACCCTTCCTCTTTCTTAATTTGCAACCCCTTCGCCTTCGTCGTCGTCCCATCGTTCCGCGCATTCTCATAGCTAATCTTTTGCAATTGATGTCATTATCGGACTTGCCATCCATCATCGATTATTGTAGCTAATACATAGAAATAACGACATAGATTTACTATTTTGTAGAGAGGTTGAATTTGTAAATTTTAAATATTTAAAGATCAAATAGACAAAAATGTATAAATACTCGTTAAATTTTTCGAATAATAACATTAATATGAATTCTCTATTAACTATTGTTTTTTCCTTACAACCCGTTCTTTTATTATATTCTTCTGTCTTTTTTAAGTAAAAACATACTTTTTTTTTTTTTTTTTTAAACATAATGATCATATATTAATCAGTAAAAAAACCCTATGGGCTATGACCCAGCCAGGAAAATTATATAACCACATAAACAAACTTATCTAATACTAATTTGCTTTATAATCTAAATCTTAAAAAAAGTTCAAAGTCTTGGTTAAAATTTAAAACTATAGGAAAAATAATATTCAAATTCTGTTATTTTGTTTTTCCCCCAAAAATATACCTATGATTTTATAACGAAAATTGAAATCTTAACTAACTAAAAAAAAATGAAATCATGAACAAAAAACACACACTTCTCATACATAAATTAATGGAAACAACACATTGCCAATTATTAGAGAGAGTTTTAATTCAAAAAGTAATTTATATCAACTTGAGCATAGTTCAATTAATTAAATACATATAACTGTATAAATTCAAAAAGAAGAAAAAACTAATTTATAATTTGTATATATATCTATTTTTTTGTCCAATGCAACAAATAACCTCGGATCTCAAAAGAAAAAATATACGTTAAAAGGGAGGGAAAATGCTTCATTGAAAACTTAAATATTTGATATTACCAAATCTATGGTTAAAGATAGTAACTCTAAAGGAAGATAGAGAGAAGTATTTAATTTGTCTATATATTGTTATGATTATTGTTGTGTGTATATATATATATATATATATATATATATATAGTTATATAGTTATACCTTAGAAAGAAAGGACAGAAGAAGTTAAAGAGATATTTGGGGAGTTAATTAAAAGGGGGTTGTAAATTTGGTAAGATATATATATATATATAATAATAATTATTATAATAATAATAATAATAATTAATCTTGCCTTGGACGAGCCAACCATAAGGAACTCAAAGCTCGAAGCCTATGAAAATATTCAGCAATGGCTAATAAACATCTTGCTGCTTGTCGAGTTGTCAACATTTGCTGCAATCGGTGAACCGTTTGGTGTCTCAAATTCTCTGCCTATCATTATCAAAATCCATTCACAAAACACATTAACTAATCATTCAATTATTGCTTTAATTAAAACTATTATTATTACTTATAAATTACACCTACTATATTATATATATATATATATGTATTATTCTATAGTTTTTGTTATATAAAACAAGCCTTCATTTTGACATCTCAACCATATGGATTCAGTTAATTAATTACTTCTCTAGTTTAGCAAACAAAGTACGAATTAATAAAGTCATGATGGAAATTAAATAAAAATTTAAAGAAATATGGCCATGTCTGTAGTCAATAATCTCCAAAATATATAAATAAATATATTTATATATAGCGTGGACTTTTATTAGTATATGAATAGGGGATTGTATAATTTTTCCGTGGGAATACATATTAAAAACGATGAATAATTATAAGACTAAAATAAAATTCTTAAAAGACATAGACAAAAGTAAACACAAGTAGTAACATAAAGACAAAACATAGTTTAATCCACAAAATATTATTAAGATTACATTATAAACAAAAATGTTCCTTTTATAACTTTGTGATAAATTCTAGGTAAAAAATCACTTTTGATCCTTGAATTTTTTGTTAAAGTAACAATTTAGTCTTTGAATTTTTGTTGATAATGATTTAGTCATTATACTTTTAAATTTGTAACAATTTAGTCCATTTTGGTCCTTATACTTCCATTGAACAAAAATCAAATTTTTATAAATGGTAAGATTAAGTAGTTATATAATAAAAGTTAGGTTTAAATACTACTGTAATTTTGGGTTTAGTTCATTTTGGTCCCAATACTTTCATAATGTTCATTTTGGTTCTTATACTTTCAAAAAGTGACAAACTTTATCCCTCCATTTTCATTTTTACTTCATTTTTAAGGTATCAAGATTGTCACTTTTTAAAAGTTTAAGGACCAAAATGAACCAAAATTGAAAGTTCAAGGACCAAAATGAACCAAAGTTGAAAGTATAGGGATTTGAATGAACATTATAAAAATATAGGGACCAAAATGAACCAAAGCCAAAATTACAAGGACCAAAGTAGTATTTAAACCTAAAAGCTAACAATCACTTAATTTTAAAGACATTTTTCATAATAGGGACCAAATTGTCACTTTTTAAAATATACGTACTAAATTGTTACTTATTAAAGTATTTAAGGACTAAATTGTTACAAATCTGAAAGTACAAGGACTAAATTGTTACCAACTAAAGTTTAAAAACTAAATTATTACTTTATTGAAAGCGTAGGTACCAAAAGTGATTTTTAACCTAAATTTCAATTAGTTTCACCTTGAATAGTTAAATTGTTGTTAAAAATTCTATTGGTAGTTTACATCTTTCTTTTCCCCTTAGATTTATATATATTAAAAATTGGATATTATCAATTAGTTATCTTTTTAAGTTTTATGGTGAAATAATAATATGATATAAAGTAAGAAATTCGATAATAAAAATGAAAGAAATTGTAACTTATATATAATTTGTTGGTGAAGCGGTTACAATCTTAGGAACTTGTCTTCCTAGGGAAATGGACCAAAAGCAACAATCTCTTGAGTGACCAACATTCTTTTCTGAATGCCATGTGTTTTCATATGTTTCTTGAGTATTTCAATTTTTATTCTTCTTTTAATATCAAGATAAAGAATAATATTTTTTCCCCCTCATTTAATTAAATTGTGTTAAATTCAACTCTAAAATTAAAGTATATGTGTTTGAGATTCATACATTTCATTGATGTATTTTTTTTTTTTTTTAAAAAAATTTTGTAAGAGATTTCAACCCTAGTTGTAAAAATCTTTTTATTTGGGATGTTTATGCATTTTTGTTGTTGTTTGGTTAATTTCAAATGTTTTTTTTCTTGGCGAGTTTAAATATTTGTATGGTTTGATTGTCTAGTGTTTATTGGTTGGCTTAATATCTTATTTTCGTGTTTCATTTCAATAAATATCATAATAATACAAAAGTTTTATGTTCATAATTTTTTTTAGTGAAATTAGAAGTTTAAAGTTACGACAAGATTTTCTTAAGGCTGGTGGGGTTGGGTTTTGAAAGATAGGTGTATAGGGAAGAAAGGTAAAGAACAAAATGAATATTTGAGTTAATAAGAAGAGTAGCTTTCATAAGATGTCTACCTATTTACATATTTATGTGAGACATGACAATTGATGAAACAAAGAGCTAGGGAAGACATATTCGTAGATTCCTTGTAACCAACCAACCACATGGGCATATAATAAGACAAGGAGAGATTGCTTTTAGGTTGGAGAAGGGGTAGGTTTTTCCAACTCAAAATACCCAATGTTTCATTTTGAATGACTCGTAAAAGTTAACGATGTCATACATAGTAATAAAATTACAAGAGAGAAAAAAACTCAAAATTTTTAACAAATATAGCAACTTTCTTAGGAGGTGTTAGGTAGAGATGTCCATGGGACGGGACGGGGACGGAGATGACTTCCCCGTCCCCAACCCCGCTACCAATTTCATTCTCCATCCCCGCGAAGAATTTTTTCTATTTGAATTTTTTTTTTAAAAAAAATATAACTAACTTTTATCACTACTATGAAATTATTTTCATATGTGACAAATATATGATTAAAATGTTTAATTTCACATATCCTATCCTAGTGTTAGGCCCACCGACTTCATAAGTCAGTGTTAAATAACTCAACTCCCACCAACTTCAATAGTATTCACTATTGAAGTTTGTACATTTATCAAAAAAACTCTATCTTCACAGCTCTCCACTCAAAAAATACAGAATTCCTAACTCTCAATATATTAACTCCAAACTTCATAACTCAACTCAACACTCCAAACATCCCCAATAATACTATTGCCTCTTATACGCTTATATTGTTTTGAACAAACAATAGGTATTTCTTAGTGCTTATATTATTTGAATAAAGAAATGATAATAATATACTAAAAGTTTGAGATCAGGCATTAATAAGAGAGATAAATAAAGGGGTGTGGGTACCTGTCTTACAAAGCCTTCAAGAGTAGAGAGCTTGTTGATGGCTAAGGTCATTTGGCCCATATAGTTAGCCATATTGGGAGGGCTACTCAATGAATCAGAGGTGATTGTGTCTGATAAAGACTGATTTAGGGCTTCAAGTCCTTGAGACAATGCTTCTTCACTCTCTTGTGTTGATTGTTGCAATGCACAAATGTTCAATATTTGATGCTCTGTTAATGGCTCTATTTGGCCCATTATTATCTATGTCCACATAAGTATATAATAATAATAATATTTTGTGTTAGATTAGGTGTTGGGTTTTGAATAGGCAATTTAGATTAATAATACAACTATTCTGACAAAATTGATAAATCATTTTTTAATGCAATGTTCAAATACAAATAGAATACTCAATATTGAGAGGCTATAATAAAACAAAATAAGTTAAATTACTTTTTTTTTTTTAATATAAATTCTAAAATCTCTTCTTTCTTTTTTCTTTTTTCCTTTTTTTTTTTTGAAATGTGGAAATCTTATTTAGAGAATGGTTTTTGAAACAATTCTTAAACAAAAAACACCAAAACACAAAAACTATGTTTTCATATATTTTAGAGATATCAAAGGATTGTCAAATATTTATTTTATATATGTGTGTATATATATTAGTAACTATTGTTTAAATTAGTTGGTCGGTCGGTTAATTAGTTTTTTTACCAGACTGACGTCTACCAACCGATCGACAGTCAATTTGCATTTTTTGCAAATCGATACTGATTGCCACCTTCATTTCCTTTGACCGATTGACATCGATTCGGTCAGTTTTGGTCGACTGATTTGGTTTTTCGACTTGTCATGCTCACCCTTAAATTGAAGATTTGAACCTCTAACTTTTAATCAAGATATAAGTTCACTTATACCTTAACACGGTCCATAGAGTTTTTCTTTTCCTAATTCAATTTATAGAAAACTTAAAACAATAGTCTAAAATAAATATTAAAAAAAACAACATTTTATTAGAAAAATACACCTAAACAACCGGCTCTAATATTATATGCAACTACTATTTCTATATCCATCATTTATACACATTAAAAAGAAAGAGGGGAATATAATATTCCTCCTATATTTGTTTTTATTGTTTTAGGAAAGCTATATTTTATAAGACAAAGTTTGAAATGATATTTTTTTTCTCAATATATGACACCCAAAAATAAAATAAAATAAAATAAAATAAAATAAAAAATTAGGTTTAGAGAGAGAGAAAGAGAGAGACATGGAATTCTTTCCCATTTTCATTTTTGTTTCTCTCTCATATAAAAGAAATATTGTAGTAAAGAGGTATTGCCTTTCTAGAATGTTATACCTAATCGTTACATATTGTGGAAAATTTCAATACACTTTCGTCATTTAATATTACTTCACACTTTGGATATTTTCACATCAACCAAACACCTTAGGTCGTTGCATCCCATCCCATCATTTTACCTTTTTCTTATAACAACATTAAATTTATGTCTTGTTTTTCATATGTCTTGTTCCAAATATATGCAAATAGTATTCTATCTTATAGATGGAAAATTTTTCGATTTGCATGGTTACAATATTATGACCGACAATCTTATATATATAGTTAGACACATGAACAGTATGAATTTTAAAAAATATATTTTGAAAGTAATTATTATTTAGATAATTTGTTCTTACAAACTCTTTTCTTCATGTTTTAAGAATTTTATTAAGTGTTAAGGTATCAAATCCCATGATAATAATACCAATAATAACCAAGGTTTTTCAACATATTGTTTTTTAGTGGGGGAATTTTAAATATTGGTATATTTATATAAAGAAGATAAACTAAGCTGATTATAAGATTTCTAGTTCTTTTATTACCTTATAGACTTTTTCTATTACTTTTTAGGTGGACTTTTCAATGATTATATTCCTCATGTCTTTTTTTATTTATTTTTTTATTTTTTTGAGAAAATTATTCCTCATGTTAAAAGTTATATATTTTGACGAGTTAATATATACTCAAATTGCCAATGTGTTGAATAATATAATAATAATAATCTTAACACAATGAATACATTTTTCAAATTCATTAGCGATTTTTGACTTTGGCTACATATAACCAAAAAAAAAAAATGTTTATTTCGAAAACTATGTAAACACGTTAAAAGTAATTTTATTCTGAGTATTGAAAGATATTTTTAATAGGGATTATAAAATAGTTTAAACAACTCTTATTATATTCAAAATCAAATCAATATGTTTTTAATGATTCAAAAAGTAATTTTGATGGTATGAAAATCATGTTTAAAAGTGTGAAATCAACCATTAATTTGATTTTGAAAGATTAATTAAATTCATGTTTTGAGTGATTTTGATCATTACAAAATTAACGTCAACAAGTTCAAAATCACTTCCATGTTTGGGAGTGATTTTGAAATTGTTAAAATAATTTCTGTCATAACTAAAATTACTCTGAAATGCACTTTCAATCACTCATATTTAATTTAATATTTAATTTTACACTTTAAAATGTAATTTTCATTTTTTTCAAAATTATTTTTTAATCATTAAAAACATGTTTTACAATAATTTTTAAAATAAGAAAAGTGATTTTACTAAAAATGCACCCAAATATTAAAACCATACTTCAAAATACGAAAAATATTTGGGTGCATTTTGGATTGTTGATATAATTTCACTCGTTAATTAGTGATTGCCATGTGACAATTATTTACTTTTTTATTTTACTATATAATTAAGAGAGATATGTGAAGATGAGTGCAATTTAGGTGTACCCAAATATTAGTCCTCCTAAAACTTCCTATATTAATCTTCCGCCGAAATATATAAGACTCAAACAAAAAGAGTGAACAAAAGTTGGGTCTTAACTAAAAACAAATGTTTAAATTCTCATTTCATATCATTTTTGTGATATTTTTCTAAAAAAACAAAGAAAACTTTGTTGTTATCATGATATATATTCTTATTATATTCATTTAATATATTGTGATAAATTACACCTTGAAGACATATTGGTGTGTCCAAGTTGTATGGTCTGAACAAAATAAATTAGAAAAAAAATATAGCTATCAATTTCGAGGTTAGAAATTCGTGAAATTCAAGTAAAAGTCGAAAACATATATATATATATATATATATATATATATATATATATTCTTTGTTTTATTTTTGGTTATATGAAAATGATGAAGAAAGAAGAAAGGAAACTTGGAAGTAAAGAAAAAGAATGAGAGATAATAGGTTACCTTAATGAGCTCAGACGGCCTAAAATCGCCCATCCACATGAAGCATCTCTCCGCCGGTGTCTTCCACATGCCGGAGACAAGGTGGAAGACGTCCGACTTAGCCACCATCATCTTCAAGTTAAGAACCTCGTCGTAATGGGCTAGACAACTGTCCACGAACAATCGCAGCTCGTTCTCCGGTAGGTGCTCTTGCACCGCTGCTCGGAGCTCGCACATCAGTCGGTGGTGCTCCTCTTGCCACCGCCCGTACTCAATGTCGAACACCGCAGCATCTACAATTACAATGTTACAGTACTTAATTAATATATTAAAAAACTTAAGTTGATAGATTAAGATAGGTGAGGAAGAAAAATAGATTGGAGATTTTTTTTTCCTTTTCCAGGGAAAATTTAAATTTTTGTTAAAAATATGAAAAATAAAATTTATTATTATATTTTACACTCTAAAATATTGCAAGTGGAAAAAATTGTTATATAAGGGTTTGAACAAAACATTTCACTACCAAATCTTAAATAATTATAAGATCCTATTTGTTTTCTTTTTAATAAAAATATATATAGCGTTATAATTATAACTCGAGTAATATTCAAATAGACTGTTAGACAAAAATAAATAATTATAAATATAATAAGTTAGTGTAAATAAATCTTTTATTCATTTTTTTAATGTTATAACTCATTCACAGGCTTAAAAATTACTAATATAAACTCGTTTAGTGCTATGTTAAATTACCATTAGACAAAAATTTATGTTGATAGATTAAGTTGTGAATTATTACCGGAGCTGAGGTTATGGAAGCCAGAGGGAAGTCCTTGGTCAGGTCCTAAAATGGCGGCTCCTCCACCCAGAAACATGCCCTAATTAATAAAAAAAAAAAAAAAAAAAGACCACATTAAAAATTAAACACCATTAGAGAAGAAAAATAATTAATTAAGATTATTTATTAATTAATATTGTATATTACCTGAGTTCTTGCTCTTTGTAGCTCTTGCTCCAGCTGCGTGAGCTTAATCCTACTCATTTCTAACTGCTGAACATACGCCTGTAAATTCATTTAAAACACACCAAAAATTAATTACCCATAATTATAAATTAAACAAATAAATATTCATAAATGTATATAAATAATATTAAAAAAAAAAAAAAAAAAAAACCTTTTTCCTAAGCCTGCTTTTTCTAGCGGCCTCTCGATTTTGAGCTAATCTTCTCAAGGTCTGAAAAACGATGAAAATTATTAGAGTATTAATATAATATTAAATTTTCTGTAATCGAGGGATTTTGAAACCTTAGGGTCTGGAGTTTTGGGTCCTTCTTGCTCTGAGCTTGAGGTTAGCCCCTTTTTGTTGGCCTCACGCTGTGACAAAAATAAATAAAATAAAATAAAAGATAAAAAAACAAAAGATAAATTAATTTTATTTTATTAAATAAATAAATAAAAAAGAGTTAAAATTACTTTAGGAGGTTTGGGATGAGGTTCGGTTGTTGTAGTTTGGGTTGGGGGTGGTCCAGATGCAGTGGCTCCATGGCTACTGCGTTGGTTGGCCAACTCTTTGGACGGCTCAGATGCTTTGATCTTTGAATCACTATGGTTTATCAATGCTGTATTTCCCTACACCAAATCCAAATTCATCATTTTTCTCATTTTCCCAAAACAAAAAAACAAAAAACAAAATTAGTCGTCGTCTTCTTCTTCTTCTTCTTTCTTTTCTTATTCCATTTAATAATATAACTAATCATCAAGTTGTGAAGAAGATAGAGTTTTTTTTTAATATATAATTTTTTAATTTACTTTTATTGGTAACGGGTCGACATGCATCGGCTGCGACGGGAAGATGTTCAACGTCGGAGGTCTCATACCCGAGTTCTCTACAAGAAAAAAACACACACACAAACACCCGGTCAAATTTTTTTTTTAGAATGCATGTAATGAATGTTTGGTTCATACCCCAAGAGAGGAGAGAATGGAAGGAGGGGAAAAAGGAATAAAATAAATTCTCGATGATGAATTTTTATGAAGTTATGATGATGAGATTGTTGTGTATGTATGAAAGGAAAAGGGAACCATTCAAAATTCAAAGAGAGAGAAAAAAAAAAAAAAAAGTGTGTTGTGTGTTGTGTTTGCTGCAAAAATCAAGTGGTCAAAGAAGTACAATCCAAAGAAAACGAAAGAGAAGATCAATTCAAAAAATCAGTAAAATCCCATGTTGTTAGTGTGAAAGAATCTTCACAGAGAACCCCAAAATGGAATTTTTAGAGTAATAATTCTAAATTTCCAACAAATTAAAAAAAAAAAAAAAAAAAAAAAATTATATACGTCTTTGGTCTTGAGTAGTGGTTGTAGAGGGTTCTTGTCCATCAAGATACAGAAAAAGAGCTTGATCCAATTCCCCCAAATCATCTCCTCCTCCATCTTTGCTTCTAAAAATTCAACCAAAAAAAATTAAAATCAAAACCAAATAATAATAAATAAATAAGGAAATAAAGTATTTTTTTTAGGGGTGAAATTACAAGAAATTTGAAGAGATGGAAGGGAGATTCATGGAGAAGGGTAATTGATGATGATGATGATGATGATCAGGGAAATTGGGGTTTTGGAAATTGAATAATGAGGAATTTTTGGAGTTTGATGAGATGACAAAGCTTGGAGTTTGTAGAAGTTGAGGTTGTTGTTGTTGATGATGATGAAGAAGTTGTTGTTGTTGTTGTTTTTCTTCTTCTTGCTGGTTTGCTTGTTGGATGATGGAGGTGCTTTTAATATTGGAAGAAGCCATTAACGTTGAGCTCTTTTTTGTTTTTCTTTCTTCTTCTTCTTGTTGTTGATGATGATGATGATGAAGATGAATCCTTTGAAGATTTCTTGAGTAATTACCCCATTAATGGCTACACCAAGCTTCAGCACTCTCTCCAACCAACTTTTTTATTTTTGAAGTATCTTTTGATTTTGATTTTGATTTCTCACATATTTGGATGATTCATAAGAGAAAAATAAAAGAGAGAATTGAAGTAATTAGGAGAGAGAGATGATCAGTCGGTTATGGAGAGAGAGAGCAAGAAGGAGAGAGAATGGTTTGAATTGAATGAAATGAAAACAAGAGGGGCAGAAGAAATTTTTTTTCCTTCTTCTTGAGTTGGAACAATTGCGGGACCAGAACTTTTGATATAGTAATTAGTGTTATATTCATATTGACAAAATAAATAAAAAAAACATATTTTAATAATTTTTTTAGTAAACATCATTACACTCATCTCAATGCATACTTTTGAATCAGAAAAAAAAAATTGTCACATGTCAATTTGTGATTCAACAATAATTGGATGAGTTGTACAAAAATGGATACAGATCAAGATGCACTCGAGCTTTTTTTCATTTCTTTTAAAAATTTACTCTCTTTATATAGGAAATTAAAGACTTTCCATAAACCAAAGTTTTTTCCCCCTCAAATACCATCTCTCTTCCAAGAGGATGAAAATGTCTTCTTTTTTTTTTTTTTCTTTTATTATTTTTTTTATATACTTTTTTCCAAGTCAAAGAGGTGGAAATAATCATGATTAAAATCGAAAATTTAACGTTGATTTTCTCCATGATGTGTGAAGTGTGTTTATTAGATGAATTTGGGTTAAGTTAATGTATTTTGATTAGACAAAATTACTCTATAGATTAATGGATAAAATGTTCTTAAGTGATATAAATGAGAAGGAATAAATAGAAGTAGGAATTATAATTAGAAGATGGAAATAAATTAAGTACTTCAAAGAGTAAATATATATAATTAAGGTATAGAAACTAAATTTATGATTGAAACAAAATTTAAACAAATTTTGAAAATATATAATATAGTGAGCGATATAATTTAGTTTATATTTTGGAAAAACGTTGGACTTGAATTTTTTACACCATTGCATGAATACACAAAAGTTAGAAAGACTTTTAGTATTTTGAGGAGAGAAAAAAGGAAATATTCGCTATCTGTTAATATCATTAAATGTTTACATGTTTCTTTTCTAAACACGTCAACCAAACATAAAATATCGCGTCATATTACCTTTTATGGTCATAAAACGACTCAAGGTTTCGAGGACACATTACCAAAATTTTTTACATATGCCCTAAAAATAAATAATACAAGAATGAAAAAAAATTATATTTCTAATTTTCTAGTATAGTAAAAAAATATAAAAAAAAAAAAAAGAAAAGAAAAGAGAAGGAGAACTAAATTTATTAATCAAGCTCTTGGTTTGAATTATTTAATAATAATTGTTGTAGGAAATTTGTATATATCATATAAAATAAAATAAAATTAGATGTAGTAATTTACTGTTGACATTTTTAATAATAATGATAATAATAAAGTAGACGGCTTCTTTCTCTCTTTATTTTTCCTATCTAGCTTGGCTTGTTGTCCAATAGAAAAATAAAAATAAAAAATAAAAATAAAAATAAAAAACCCCTTCATTCTTTGACATTTTCTCACTCAATTATTGAGGAAATTAAATTTCAAAATATAATATATGTTTTTCAGGTGCTTTCAACCAAGAAGAAAATGGAAGGCCACCAATTTTCAATTTCAAATGTTCTAAATAGTCAATTCTTTGGCTAAATTTGATTCTAGAAAATGAAACAAGAAAAAAAAAAAAAAAAACAAATTTTTTTAAATGTTTAAAAATATGCTTTTAAACGTTTGAAATGTCAATGAAAACAAACTTAGATCTCGTTTGATAGTCATATATAATTTTTATTTTTTTAAAAAAAATTAATTAAGTTTATGAATAACTACCTTCCATTTATGGATTTCTTTATTTTGTTATCTACTTTTTAGAAATATTTTTAAAATTCAAGTTAAATTTTAAAAATTAAAAGGATTGTTTTTTATTTTTGACGTTCTTTTAAGAAAGATGGAAAATATTGTTAAAAAAAAATTGTGAAATAACTAACATAATTAAAAAAAACAACTTAAATAATTATCAAATTAGGTGTAAGATAATATAATAATAATTGACAAATTTTCTAATCTCTTCTATTTTTATTTTTTTTAATAAACTTGTTAAAATGTATTACATCTATAGACAAACTTAGTTAAAGAAACACATAATAATTAAATTTCGGTGGAATTACATTTATAAAGATCCGTGCATACTAATTAACTTTAATTTCAATTTCGTCTAATAGTTTTAAAATTTCCATTATATGAATACGATCCTATTATTTGTAAGTTGAAAGAATTATATACTTGTTATCATTTTGATCACTTACTCTCAGATATATCATTTTCTAGTTAAAAAAAATGGATATCACTTATCTATCATTAAAAAAAAATATCATTTTCGTTAATTTATTCTAAACTATTTTTGAGGCATATTTGATTTAAACGAAACAATCACACCTTCAATATAAAATCTAAAATTCCTTACCCGGTTGGAAAAATATTCTTCAATCAGCCGCGACATGGTCTTTTAATTTATTTATTTTTTTTTTTTTAATTACTTCTTTTGAACTTGTATTGCCCTTAACCAATAATCTTTCACGGAATGCTAACATGAGTCTCATGAAGTCCAAACGAGTATTAGATTAAAAAAAAAATTTAACTAAAGAATATGATGAACGTATCCAAAAGAGACACCATCTAGTGATATGTTAAAGATCTTAAATTAAAAAGATGGGAAGACTACACAATTTTTATAAGATACATAAATTCTTCCCATTTTGGATAATAATCCGGTCATTTAAGTTCTAATAGAATAATAGAAATTTAAAAGGTATAAATTAAAATTCCGGTAAAGTAAACAATTAAAAATGTAATAAAAAAAGAGAAGAAAAAAAAAATTCTTTTTTGAGGTTCTCCAAAAATGGAAGGATTAATTATCGCTCCAATATAAATTTGATTGACACCAATATTCTTTCTAGTTTAAGTTGACTTGATTGCTTCATTTCATTAAATAGAATATTAAACGTGATAATATTAAATAATATTGATAAATGTTTTCTAAGCTTCTTCAAATTAAGAGGACTCAAAAATATTAAATAAAAATAAAATAATATTGATAATATTTCCATTAGGTTAGTTCGCCCTTTTAAATAAGAAATAAAATTTAATGAAATTATGTGACTAAAATTTAAAAAATATGATAACAATATATAGTTCAACCATATACGATATGGAAGACTCGAACCTCTAACTATGCCGCATATTGTTGAACTATTTTGTTCAACAATATGTGGTATAGAAGAATATTAATTTAAAAGTATTTTGATTACATATTAATTTAATATTTATATATAAATTATGTGACTAATCTTGAGCAAGGGTATACATACTCTATACTAGTTGAGCTATACTTAGTTTAGCTATACTTAGTTTAGCTAATATATTTTATATATTGATGATCCAAGTTTATTAATTAAATCGTATAAAATCTAGGTATGTGAAAAATGTAACCAGCATTTCTATAAACCATAATCGCCTAACCTTTTTACATCGAAGTTTTTTCATCTGCTTAATATAATGTGAGTTTGCACCGACCCTAGCTTCATTATAAATTTTACGATCCATATATATATAGTTATATTTTTGCAGTAGACTTTTTTGTCGCACATAATTATAAACTAAATTCAATGTGTTCAATAATTATATTATGACATAATCCTACTATTAATTAGTCCAATATTACTATTGTTTGGAGGATGAGCCTGAGAGATAGAGAGAGAAAATGTAAAGCCAAAAAAGGCAAGAGAGAAAGAAAGGATGATATTATTGTTGTAAGGTTAGGTTAAGCATTATTTTTATCTAGTAATTATAATAAATAATGACAATCTAGAAATATTTAATCAAAGTTAATTCATTTTCATTATGAACATATGTTTTTTCCTTACCACATCTCTATAATTATTTCAAGATTGTCCATTTCACAAGATTTTGCTTATAGTTAGGGAAGATTTATTTATAAAATATTGATAGATATAATAATACTATTTTATAATTAAATATATTAGTTTTAATAAGATGAGCTAGACTAATAGAAAAGGCGATTAATAGTATTTGAAATAATAATTTGGGAAAATCCTATTCATTTTGCACCTAAACATTAGCATTTATAAGTCCAACTATCCATAGCTTAATTATTATTAAACATCAATAATTGTTGAAAAAAGCTCATTTTCTTTATTGTAGTGAAAAATAAAATATTTAGAAATTGGTGTTAATTTTTAAATTTAATCTCATTTTTCGAATTTAAGTTATAGTTTTCCTCATCATTGAAAAAAATGCAATCATACATAATTAAAAAGATGATGCATGATACAATTAAGAATAATATATTTTTAAATGAGATGGCTAATTTTGATGTCAATAGTACTTTTAATGTCTAATTTTTCGGTGACAAATTATTTTAGGTATAATGAATTATAATAGGTTGAATCATGCAAAGTGGATAATATTTGAGTATGTCCAACCCATTATATTAATTAAAATATGAAATCAATTTTTACTAAGCGATAAAATAGATTTTAGGGTGAAATATATTTTTGATTCATAAGATTTAAAGTAGGTAGCTATTTGGTCTATAAAGCTCCAAAATATAGTAGAAATGATTGAATTGAAATTTTAGATGTAATATATCTTTTTTTTTTAAAAAAATTAAAAAAATACTAAACGATAATTGATATATATACTCATTCCCTTCATTTCAAATGATGACGTAAGACATAAATTTTAAGAAATTATGAATGGTCGGCTTGAAATTTACACTACAAGGTTAAAAGCCCTTAATCGAATTAAGTCTCTAAGATTAGTTGAGGTTGATTAATAGCAATGACAGTATGTATCCAAACACTTAAGTTTACAAGAATGATATCATAATAGCTTTTAAAAGGGTATTTGATACCCATTCTTATTTTTTTAGTTCTAATATTGTAATATTTCACGCGTAAAATTATTTTTGAAAAATGACACGAGAGATATATATTTTTTTCTCTCCATAAAATAGTGTAATGATAGATATTATAATAATCACTTTCTTATTATGTATTTCTCATTACTCATTTATGGAACTCTTTAACGTATAAAATACAGGTATTTGATACTGCTTATGTATACATTTTCAACACTCAAATATTTATGTTACATCAATCAAGCAGAATATCTGCGTCTTCGAACGTTAAACTTTCGTGTATTTAATATTGTTATCCGTTTAATGAAATTTGTAATGTAAATAGAGGGGAAAAAAGAGTGGTAAAATTCTCTAGAAGGGAAGTTAGAGAGAGAGGGAGGGTGGAGGGGTAATATAGGAATTTTAGAATATATATTTGAGAGAGAAAGAAAGAAAGAAAGGCAAGTACGAGGGGTATTTTAAATGAGGGTTGTTTCACTTTATCTTTTATTATTATTATTTATTTATTTTAATTAATTAGTTAATTAATTATCATAGGAAGCAGTTGACGGGGAAACTGCAAAGTTAGGACAGTTGACCTATGACGTGGCGCTACTGATACCGTTGATGCAGCAAAGGAAGTTAGAAAGTGGGTCCCGGATTTTGTGATCGGACGGCTGAGAGTTCACATTTTGAAAGTCATTGTCAGAAAATTGGTGGGGCCCACCGAGACCGCCCCCACATTTCCCGCTATTTTTCTATTCTTGGTCCTCTAACCACTCCGGAACACAAGGACCTTTCTAACTGCACATAAATAACAATATAAGTTAAAATATGATCGTTTCTTATTTTTAAATTTGTTTAATTTTATTTCCTATATTTTTAATAAATTATAAATTTAGTCCATGGTTATACATTATTATTGATTTTTCTTATTATTTATGAGTCTTTTAACTATAAATTTTGTAAAGATATTTACATAATGTAGTTTCCTCCATGAAAATTTGTTATTATTTAACCTATTTTAATAAAATTTTAAATTTGAAGGCTTCAATTTAAGATTTATTAAAAATATGGATATTAAAATTAGATATTTAAAACTATAATTACCAAAACTGAACAAGTTTCTATGGGATTTGAGATAGTATTTTAACCCGACACACACATATATGTATAAACTAATTCATTGATAGTTTGGATAAATATGCGTCTTAGTTAGGTTTTTTAATTTTTGCTGGCATATCTACATTCTAATTAGAATTCTCATATGTCAATAAATTTGAAATAAAAATGAAAAGTAAATTAATAAAAATCGAAGAAAATATAACAAAACTAGCAATAAAATATCACTAAGATGCACTAAAAATATTTCAAATATATGTAAACAAGTAATTTTTTTTTAATTATAATATTTTTGTTAATTTTTTTTATTTATAATATTTTCATAAATAATCGTTGTCGATATTTTATCAAATTCTTTGTTAACATTTTCATAAAATTAAAACCTTATCATATTTATCGACATTAAAAATTAGATCTTTGGTTTTAGTTTGTATTCTTCACGTGATTTTTTTTCCCCACAATATATAGGATAAGGGATCGAATCTCAAACTTCGAGTTTGATAGTACACATTCATATCAGTTGGTGATTTTTTTAATTTAATGTCTTTATTGTTGAAAAGAGTTTCTATACTAATTCTTTATATTATTTCAATATTTTTCAATTATACCATTTTTGCTAGTGAATATAAAATTTGGATAATGATAAGCTAATTACAATGACGAGACCAGATTTGATGACAGTCAACTGAAACTTATAACAAGACTTAAGTCGCCCATTAAGAAAAATATTTTTGCCAACTTCGTAAGATTCAAGAGATATTAGAAATTTTATCAAATTGCACAGACTTAGTTTAAGTTTTACAATTTTTACCCTATATTGAATTTTTGCGTAATTCACCTGCTAATTAAAAAATGTAAAATTTTATGTAAACTCACTCATTTTAATATTCTCAAGTTTTACGGAAGTTTTAAGTTGATTAATACACCAATTAACGATTGAATAGCTTCGTCAAATTATAACAAAAGTTTAGCTCTATGTTTGTTTTTCTTTAAATCCTATCACTTTTCTATAATACATATATTTTTTAATAAATTATTGAGAATATATGAGAATACTTCTTGAACCAATTTTAAACAAAAACGTAATTATTAAAAGGTATAAATTGCAACACATTTTCAAATTTAGAGTAAAAATTGATATAACTCTTAAAAAGTGGTGGAAAGTTGATGTATAAGTATAAGTGCCTAACATATCTAAATTTACAAATTTAATATCAAAATTAAGAAAAATGAAAAATAAAAAAAATTAATTTTTAAGATTTTTTTCCCTTAAAATAGCTTCAGTATTTCTACACTATATAAAAAAAGAGACTACGACTACGTGGGACAATCTTTACATCCCTATTTTGCTCTTACAAAGTTTTGTATTTCCTATTTTGTCTTTCGTCACAACTCTTCAGATTCAGGTGATTGTACACAAAATAGTGTATTCTCTTATGTATAGGTCACAAATATGAAATATCACGATCCAACGGTAGAGACATATTTGAACAAACAATTACGTCAATTAATGAACCATGGACAAAAACCTATAGATATTGTTACTCTACTATTTCTAATTTGATGAGGGGTCATATTAGAATTAAATTATAACAAACTAATGAATAATTGTTTATTTCATTTATTTTTTTTTATTAGAAATGATTTCACGTCAATTTTTCTTTCATCTTCATCCGGTGAGAATTACTTCTTCTTTCTATAAAATTAGTTGAAACTAAGAAGATAATATATAAGACGAATAACGTGATCTATCTAAATCTGGAAGATCATTTACCCATTATTTCGACCTTTGTAGTGAATACAAGTACACTTCAGCTTGACATGGAAAATAAATAAGTAGTTTTAAGTTTATTGATCTAGAGTTATTTAATATTTCCACTAGCTAATAAAGTCGAGAGGTAAGATATATATCTTAATTAACTAAGTTATATTCCGATAGAATTTTGATTTTGTTATTATTATAGAAGACATTAAATATAAAAAAAAAAAATTCTGTTTTTTCTTTGGCAGATATACTATATAATTAATTTACAAGATTCCCACAATGTATATGAGACCAAAATATGACAATCATCTGAACTTGGCTACTAATAATAGAAGTTTGTCAACTATATTTATTTCACAAAATATAATATATAGTTTAATGTAAGATCTAAGAGGGTGAGTCAAATAGAGATTTAAGACCAATTTTGATGTCTTACATTTAAAAATAATAATAATAATAATAATAATAATTTAAAAAAAAAAAAAACATTTTTGCCATTGTCATCTCATGGCCATGAAAGGTTACTACATCATTGAAACTTGAGAATCTATTGTGAGCTTATCTACTTCTCTAGTACGGCTTTTGTTTCTTTGTTTTTTTCTTCTTTTTTTTTTTTTTTATTGGTAACCATTTTTATTCTTCTTTTTTTCTTGTATTATATTGAATAATAATTCTTTAAATTAAAATATTCAAAATCATTGTGTCAATTTTATTTTATTTTTCATTTATTATACATTATAGAAGTAGAAATAATAATAAAAAATACTTTATTTAGATTTAATTAAAAAAATAAGAAAGCAAAAATAAGGTATGAGTTTTTTTTCTTAAATTAGAAATAGTTACTAAATGTATATATTTCTAAAATAAAAAACCAACGAGAAACTAAATTGGTATCTTGTTTATATATAAAGTTATTTCCTTTTTAAATTTATAATATTGATCATATTTTCCCTAACTTTGGAGCTAAAAAATTATTATGAACTCAAATCTCACAGCAAGTCAAAGAAAAAAAAAGTTAGAATTTTAAATTTTTAACGTGGTATTTCTATTTAATAATTTTGAGCAACATTTGAGTACATTTTGCGCTTCATCTAGTCTATCTGAATCACACATTAAAAAATTTGAAAGTATTTTTAAAAATAGGAAAGAAGAGTTTGTCACTCAAATATTTTTCTTAAATTTTAAATATGAACTTCAAATTATATAGTTTTGTATATTAGTTCAAACATTTCTCAGTTAAAAATAGGGAAAAATAAAAGAGAGAAAAATTAAATTCATATTGACAAAGGGATTGCGTGACTTGCACCACTATTGGCTTAATTATTAAAACCAAATGCCAATTTAATTAATCTAATCTAATTTATACATTATAGTTTAAACCTAAAAGAGTGCAATTTTCTCATAGTTGACTTTTTTTTTTTTTTTTATATATAATGGACTGTCACTATCATAGAGCCTTTGAAAAGTTATCATATAATTATTATTTTTTTAAAATTAAAAACAAAACGGTCTCGCATATTTATCCCACAAAGGGTTTGGTTTTTTTTTTTTTTTTTTTTTTTTTTCTACATTAGCTTTTTTTTTTTTTGTTTTCTTTTTAATATATAAGAACATTAGGGCAAATCACTTTAGCTTTCGGTTATATTTTATTACCATAGTAGAAGTAAAAATAATACAAATGAAAATAAAAGAAAGAAACAGTTCTATAGATTAATACCACTAGTTACTTATTAGACGATTCAAATTAATTAGTGAATATACCGACCAAGCATAAAAATATACAACGTTCAATTCGAGGATAGCTGAAAAAAAACACCTATAATTGAATTTTTTTTAGTTTTTATTTTTGAAAAAATGAAATAAAATCTAACTTATCTATTTGCTTAATAAATAAAAAGGAAAATTTGAAATTGCATACCAAATTTTGGAAGGTTGGAATGTAATTAGGATTACGGGTAATTAGAGGAGTGTTGAAATGCATAAGATATCGAAGGCGGAACGAAAATGAGATTGTGAAACATATAAAAACGGTGGAAAAGAAGATTGATTAAAAATTGTTGGAACTAAATGAATTGAATATTACAAACCGGGCTCAAAACGTTCAATCCAAACATGGGTCTTGGATTATATTACAATCTAAATTTATTCCATTACGAGCCAAACAGCCCCTTAATAAAGTCTTGTTTTATAATAATTTCACTTAATTTTTTTTATGAAGCATTTTAAGAGAAACCAAAAATAAATTTATAAGAATTTATATTCAAACTAGAAAAAAAAATATTATAAATTTTTCAAAAATTAACAAAATTTATATTTGTTTGTGGAGGTAAAAAATAACGATTTATTATGTATCTTCACAATGATATAATATATTGTCTATTTTGGACATAAGTCGTCATTGACTTACTTTTGGTTTCACCCAAAAAAGTTTCTTCCAATAAAAATATTATCTTTTACGTATATACTCACGATCTTTATCTTATTTATCCAATGTGAGTCTGTAATTATATTTTCAATGAAATGGATCGCAAACTCAAATATGATACGACGATTTTTTCGATTTGAATTCGTCGGCTAGTTGAGGCGGATTCTTGTACAATTTGTTCTGCTGCTTCCAAAAAAGAAAAAAGAAAAACCAGTTTAATATTATTTAAAGGTCTTAATTAAAATTTCACATTAATTTCTTTATAAGTGGAAAAGATAATTAGTTTATTAGTAACACATCCTATCTTATCAGCATTCTTTTTTTATAAAATACTTTTTTATTAAAGAAACCTTTAGAATAAAATAATAATAATTTAATTTTAGTAATTAATCAATAATTCAGTTTACATGAGTTCAACCAATTAAACTTTGAAAATGGTATGAAATAACACGTACGCAATTGACCCAATTAGATATGATATTCCTTTGTGAAAAAATAAGTCGTTTTTTATGAAAAAAAAAATATACTATTGATTATTATTTATTTATATTTGTTATTTTAAAATCTTAATTTGTCTGATATTCTGAATTTCAACTCCAAAGTTGACAATGAGATGTAGAGTGACACAAAGCACGCTTAAGAGGAGACTATTATTTAAAATTATTTTTTAAAAAAATCATTAAACTAAACATTGTCTTCTTTAAATATTTATATTATATTCACTTTCACCAAAAAATTTAATGCAAATTAATTGATATAAGCTTTCAATTTTTTAGAATATAGTTGCATTTTTTAAATTGATTTTATCAATTTTAAAATATAGTCGACTTTGGCTAGACGAAATATTTATGTTTTTATTTGTGAAATTTATATGTATTATTTAGGGAACAAGCAACTCAAAAAAGTTAATTTCAATTTCAAAAGTGCAATTTAATTGATTTATGGATATTATATATTAGTTTTGTAATTTTTCTTTCGATTTTATATTATATTTAATTGGGATATTCTTAATATTTTGAACTCATGGAAATAGATAATAATATTTCAATTTAAAATGAGATTATATAAAATGTATACGTAATTAGTTGAGTTATAATCCAATAAGGAAAAAAGATTAATTCAAATTATTAATTTCAAACAATCATTCCCTCTCACTATTTGACCATTTTGGATACCATATTTTCTGGTAAATAATAATTAGCAAACACAATAATTTATTCTAGTAACTTAATTGATCATATTTGATTTTAATAATCATATATTAAAAAGTATACTTGCGGGTCTCATTTAACATAAAATTCTTTATTGATCATTATGCATTGGTGTGCTAATTGAGTTGTTAGAAGATTTTAACTTGACTACGACCACAAATATGAAAAAGAGAAATGCTTATTCTTTCAATTTTATGTTTACAAAAAATAATTTAATTAAAAACTACTTATTTATAGTGTTTCATGAACTTAATTCTTCCAAGAAAAATTACGTGAAACATATTAATCATTTAAAAACTACTTATTCTTTCTAAAATTATAATATTACCCACGATTGTTTATGACAGTTTCAAAACTATTTGTGGAGTAATAATTCTTTTAGAATTTTGAACAAAAATTTGGATCGTTAACTGTTCTAGGGCACCACCACACCGTTACACATTTCAACTTTCAATGGATTTGAAAGGATTTTTTCTTCCAAGAATAGTGAATTTGAAACGTTTATGAAAGGTCAAGAGTAATATTACAATTTTTGAAAGAATAAGAAATTACTCCTTTTTTCATTTTTTTTAGAAGAGCATACATGAAAAACTAACAGAATACTAATAGGACTATAATTCGTCTTAGCAAGCTGACAGATTCAAGCAAGGAAATCTTCTCACCACATCTGAGAATACATATCCCTGTTAAGCGCCCAAGAGATCAAACAGTCTGCCACACGATTTTGTAAGTGACTAATATGTTGGGATCGCTCTACCATCCCACCCGCATTCAACTTAATAATCTCTTCCATGAAAGACCTCACATTATCTAATTCAATTCCGATCGAATCAAAGTTTCGAGATGCAACAATCTTTAAACCATGAGTGATGGACTATATCTCCACAAACAAAGGATCATACTTTCCACACACGTGTCGTCTGCCGACACCTGATGCCTCTAAGCTGCCCTTCATGATCCCACAAAGCCCACCCCATCACCTTGTCGCCAACTAGCATCACAGGATAGAGACAGAACTTGGGAGAGACAGTGGCCAAGAATATTCAAAACCTTCATGTAATTAAATTTCAATGGTACGGCTGATGATTGGAAAAAGAAAAAATGATTGAAGATTGGCACGACCATGTTCATTGTATGACAACATATGATTTATAAAATAAAGTTGTTCAAACATATATATATATACACATCAATTCCCTCATATTCTTTGACTTCATATTAAGATATCAAATTTAGTGAGAGATTTTTAATTCGATATACTCTATTTTTAGGAACATGGTAGATTCTTGAACAAAAATTTTAAAAAACCCATCAATGAATGCATCCCAAATAATGGTTGGTTGGTTCCCTATGATAAGAGTATACATATTTATTTAAAGGAGATTTTGGATCACTTAGTTTTAAATACTTTTTTCAAATTTTTTTTATATATATATATATATATATATATATATATATATATATATATTATTTAAAACGCTCCTTCTAATAATAGTTTTGCTAAAATCTTTATTTCACTAATGGTAATTTTTACCATAGGAATATTTTGTTGCACTTACATCTAAATTAAGTGATTCGACAATGTCAAATTATCATATTTTGTTCGTTTCAACATTGAAGTCGTTGTTAAAAAATTATTTAAAACCAATTTGATTATTTTAAAAGTGATTCTGTCTCCTTTTATTTTAACCCTTAAAAGAAAAGGAAGAATATGGATTATTGCATTATGTTTGACAATGAATCAAAAATGATAGACTAAGATTTAAGAGAGATAGCAAGTATTGTTGGCCCTTCTAATTGTTAGGATGGAAAGTTTTATTGGGTTTTGCTTACCTACTATATTGGGCTATATGAATCAAAGCCCATTATAACAATTCTAACACTTGTAAACAAAAGAAGAAAGATTATATATATAGATAATTCCCTACTTCAATTTAAGATTTTTGTGTTCATGTTCCAAAATTTTGAGTCTGGTTTTTCTAAGAAGGCTTTTCCAATTAAGGTTGGATAATCTTTTGTTGGTCTCTTTGCTTTTTTACACTATTGCCTTTAGAGTAAAAAGAATTGATGTTGCTTTTAATATTGCTTTGCTCTCCTTCTCGCTCTTGGTTCATATTTAAGGAGCGAGGAATAACATATTTTATTTATTTATTAGAATGGAAGTTTGAGAGGCCAAAAATGTACTAAAATGTTTTAAAGTTAGGGGTGAACGACAGTGTAGCAAGAGGGAGGGATAACCAGTAGACTAGGTGAAAAGAAAAAGTTTGAGTAGCCGCAAGAGTGAGAACAAGAGCAAGAACACTTTTTTTTTTACTTTGAGGGCAATAGTGTAAAAAAAAATTGATACCAATTACAAAAGGTAACTCAACCTTAATTTTTAGAAAAAAATTTTAAAAGTAGAAAAATAAGGAAAACTATTTTGTTTTTGGATAATTGTGACAGACGCTAATAGAAGTCTATCAATGTTTTTTTTTTTTTTTGTTATTTTCTGTAAATAGTTTGACATTTTTTCTATATGTGAAAATTTTCCTAATTTTTAAGGCCAACAAAAGGTAACACAACCTTAATTTGAAAAGTTGTGTTAAAAACCCCTCATTTTTCTATTAATTTAAAAAATAACCCTCTAGTATGTTTCCATTTAAAATAACTGTCTCAACATTTAATTCTTCATCCCCACACCCCCATTTAATTCTTCATCCCTTATTGAATTTTGTAAGACCAAGTTCTTCACGAGAATTATAATCTATTTAATGTATTTTATTTTAAAAAAAAAAAAATCTAAATTAAACAACTTGTTTTAGAATATTTTCATTTCAATAGTTAATTTTTCATGAAGAAATACCAATTTTTAGTACAAAATAATCTCTTAAGATCATACTTTAGATAAGTTCACTTTAACTAAAAATAAAATAAAATAACCCCCTTTTTTTTTGTCGTCTATTATTTTCTAAGGGTGGGAATTGCCTATAGTCTTTGGAGATCATCTTTTATAAAGGAAGTGCATTTTAATTAATATACCAAGTGTTCTTTAATGCTGTGAGATCCTCAAGTAGGGATTGAAAAAGTACTTAATAAAATCTCAATATTTTAAAAGGAAAATGTAGCAAGTGCTTTACTTTTCAACCTTATGCTATACCTTTCAAATTCTTGAATATATAGATAGGTCCTCAATGCATCATTTTTCAATAAATTGGTGACAATCTATAAATAAATGATGAGATTCAAAGCCATGGAATAAAATAAAGGTATATAATGGAGGGGCTTGAAATATCCAAACACAACAATAATGGCAATATTGAGTGTTTTAATGCTCTGCCTTAACAAGAAGGTTTGAATTTTCTTACAACTTTTTTTCAAAAGAAATTTACTGTGAAGTTTAACCATTTGCAAGGAAAGAAAATATGATTGTTGACAAAGTAATTTTAAGGTTTAAATGATACTTCAATTACTATACTTTCGAGATTTGTTTATTTTAGTCATTGTAATTTCAAAATGTTCATTTTCAACGTTTGTTCAGTTTTGTTCATTTACGTACTTTTAAGAAGTGATCATTTTGATCCCTTTAAATGAATCAAAGTTGAAAATATTGATATCAAAATGAACCAAAGTCGAAAGTACAAAGACCAAAATAATATATTCCCAACCTAATTTTAATTATCAAGTTATTATGGCACGAGTGAGTGACGTAAGAATTCAAACAAGCTAAATTTGAAAAAAAAAAAAATATATCTTAGTAAAAGATTACGATAGAAAATCGTACGATAGCTAGATCATGCTTGCTATAACTAACCATCGAGTATTGATTATGTACCTCTTATATTTGTTTATCTCAAGGAATTAAATATTCAACCAAAAAGTCAAAAAATTAGCTACCACTCTTCATTCATCAATTAAGGTTGAGAATTAGACATTTTAACTTTTAACTTTACTTGTGACAATTACTTAATTACAAACTTCTATTGTTACTTTGCAACTTCATTTGTGTTTTAGTTATAACAAGCAACTTTAGTTAATTAATATGTTATTTTGGTGCTTTAGCCGGTGGATTTTTTTTATAGGTATATTAATCTTTAGTGTTGCCAATAAAATCTTTTCGGCCGGTTTAATAATCATTTAATTTTTTTTAAATTAATCTTATAAATACTATTTTCATCTATTAATTACTTTATTTTATTATCTATTTTTTACTTATCATTTAATTCTTTGGAAGAAAAAAAAACAAAAACATAACTGTTTCATTCCACATATATATGTATAATTTATGCTGCACAGTGACACAATAGAAAATGAGATTAAGATTATTAAAAAGGAGAGGTAGCCTTATATTTAAAAACAAGTGTCAATTGACAGAATCCAGAAAACAGGATTTTTTGGCTAATAATAATAATTATTATAAAAAATAAATAAAAAAATAAAAAAATAAAAAAATAAAAAAAAGAAGGAGAAAAGACCCAAAACCAAACAGATAAGGAACAAAGAAAGAGGACCGACAGAGAGTTTTGGTTTTACCACAAAGACCAGTCCACATGGCCTCGTGTCTCGCATGAACTTGTCCTTCCTTTTACGTTAATCTATACAATAAAAACATATCACTCTCACTAAATTCCACACAATCAATCAACAACCTCATATTCTTTTTTTAAAAAAAACAAAAACAAAAACAAACATACATACACAAACTCCAAATCCCATTCTCAACAAAGTAATAGCAATTTCATATCTACGGTCAGCTCGACCCGCCGTCCGACAGCCACGGTCGCTGGATACGATTGCTTCCTTGTGCGATTGGAGGGGGGAAGTTAGTTTTTTCACGAAACTAAGACAATGAAGGAGTTAACGGCAATATATGGACATGGGAAAAGAGTTTTTGACACAAGGGTCTGTTTTGTTCAGGGAAGGGAAGATCTCTATTTTATAACATGATTCACAGAGGGAAGGAAGAAAAAATTAAAAAAGAAAAAAATGAAATGAAATGAAAACCCCACATGCCACTGCATTGGCTTTGTTAAGAAGAAAAAAGGGTAAAAAAGAAAGGAAAAGAAAAGGTCATACACATCACATAAAAGAACAAAAAATCAGCCACTCAAGATGCAAGAAGCAAACAAGACTGCTTTTGCTTTCTTTCTTCCCTGTCTTCATTATCTAACTGAAAAGACAAATGCAGAAAAAACTGCAATACCGTGGCAATGTCGTCGGTCAGTCCAAGACAATCGGAGGGGAGAGACGCAGACATTGGTCAGGCTCTCATCACAACATACAATCAGTCCTTGCAGGCAGCCTCCTGAAGAAATTCAGTGGCACAGAAGGAAGCTTATGGCGGAATCTAGGGTGTCTCAAAACATAAAATCCAGTGAGCAGGGCCACAACTTGGAATGGTGTGACATATAAGACAATGGCAGCAACAAGACAGAATAGAACAAACAGGGCAGTGGCTCTTGGGTCTCTCCAGCTAAGCAAAGACTGCAACCTCTCTCCTTGAGTCGCCAAATCGCCCACAACCGTCTGAATCCTCCCAGCAATGCTCCTGAGTCGGTCGTACCTCATCCTCACTATGTCACCAGGCCTGGATGTCGGGAATGTGTCGAATTCTTCGTCGAGTTCATCAGGGTGTGCAGAGTCTGCATGTGACAGACGAGTGTCCATGTGTGGCGGATGCCTCGGCCTCCACCGGTAATACCAAACTCCAATCAAGAAGAGGTAAAGGAAAATGGTGGGCAGGATTAGCTCTGGGTACATGACGAGTATTATGAACAGGATGTGTATTAGTACGGTGGTGATGGGGTTTTTCCAGTTGCAAATCTGATCAAACCATTTTCCTACTGCTATTAGTCCACTTAAAACTCCCATAATCCTGAAGAAATTTGCTTTGCTTCTTCGCATACTCCACATGTGGGAACCGACATCCAGCATATATTCGACTACTTCCTTCCTCAATGGTGGCTCGGCCCGGGTCAGCCTCATTGATACGATCTGAGTCGCCTGATGCCTCAAGCTATCAAGCTGGCTGACCGTCAAAGGATGAATATAATGCATTTTGGGAAGCAGGGGATGTGTGTACATGTGCATCATGTTCAGCAAGGAAGAGCAAGTAAACCTCACAGCCAAGTGTATCTCACCCATCTTCTTCACTCCATTTGGGTGCAAAACCAGAAGAGGATACGAATGTGTGTAAACTCGATCTGTTTCGAGAGTTGAAAGACGTATCCTTACCTTCCCAATCCGTGAGTCTTTTGTCCCTCCACCTTTATCTCCCCCGAGCAAATGACAATTATCAAAAACACCAATCGTAACCACAGTGCACGGATCGAAAACTTCCCAAGTGTACTGCTCATTCCACTTGGGTGTGAAGCTATCGATGATCGTCCTAGTTCGAACCCACTTCTGCCCGTATTTTGCCACACAATATGCATCCGTCGTCCCACGCCCATCTTTAGTCTTCATAGGCATCAATCCCTGGGCATTGAGGATACCTAATTCCAACACCCCAATGCTCTGCTTCCACAATACTTTGGCAGTAGGACGAAGATCACTGCTGTAGTGTGTCGATTCGTCCAGAACATGATAACCACCTTCCAAACAGATCCTCATATGAATTCTGCTAGCAAACTTGATTTCTTTTTTCTTTTCTCCTTCAAGGACAATGTGCTTTTCCAGATTGTACCATTTGCTGTTCACAGGTTTATGGTCCAATCTCCGGTCCACGTATTGCAAAGGAATCGCACATCTACCCAGGGTTTCATCCTTATTCGGAGCAACTCGGTCCTCAACACTCAAAATCAATGGTTCCTCAAATGGTTCTGCAGCTACAAACATCAAATCCTCATTCCACAATGGATTGATTGTCCTGTTCTGAGAAATCCTTGTTCTCAAAGCTTGATTTCCCAGGATAGCCTTCACAAAAACTTCAGGGTATCGACCCTTATCAGTAGGCTGTAAGTCCTGAGCTTCGATAACATTAACCCTTAAATACCAGAGCTTGGGTGAAAGATACACCTTCGACCGAATATTCGCTAGACCATCAGTTCCACTGACAGTGGCAGCATCTGAATGCCATGCTTCAGGAAATGCTTCATCAGCTTGAGTGCCCATCCAAACAGCCAACATTAGCTCTCCTTTCAGTTTATCACCTTTCTTGTCCTCCAATCTATACCATTGAGGAGCCAATGGACTGTCAGGCGGAACACGTTTTGGAATCTCATTCATGTCGAACAAAACACGACCCATGAAATCATCCTTCACAAAATCTTTATCCTTCACAGTAACCTCAAGCACAGAAGACTGAATCCGGTCTTTCGAGAAGGCAAAAACCTGGTTCCACTCAGGATTTGACTTCTTCTCAAAATGTCGAGTTGTACCCTTGTAGTTCCCAAGCTTCACTTCCACATAAGGGTCACAGCTGCCAGTGACATCCTTTCCAGGTAATTCTTTCGCTTTGACAACACGGACGTAGAGATACTGCATTTGCTCAACGAGATCATACGTGCTCATGAGCTTATCTCCGGTGACCTTCCCCCCACCAAGATGGGGATTGGTCTCCTTCAATAGAAACTCTTCTGGTGGTGGCCTCTGCATCTTCTTGGTGATAAGGAAACGAATCCAAAATAATTAGCAGTCGAACACGGTCAGATTTCTTCACAGAAGCTGAAGCCGAATCCAAATTATGTCAAACAGTTCTCAGAAGCCTATAAAATAGGGAACAACAAAATAAATTAAAACAGAATCAGCTAGCCGTTACACTAAGTGAATAGACTAAGATCACCTCAAACTATGAGAATTTTAAACCAAAGTTTCTAAAAAGACTCAAAATATTAGCAGTTCGACACATAGACATGCTGCTTCGAACTCGCAAATTAAACAACACAAAAGTAGCTAAGATATCCCAAACTATTTTGAATATCACCAACTCAAATGGAATAAGAAAAGACATAGTTCTTAGAACTTCTTAAAATAATATTACCTCAAAAGTAGTACATAGAAATCCAAACAGTTCCTGTCGGACGGTTTCAGATCTAAGTGCCAGAACCCTGAACATTCCAAGACAGAGAAATCCACAAGTTTAAACCAAAGCACAGAGAAGAATAGTTCGTACTTCCAGAAGAAGAAAAAAGAAAAACAATCAGAAACAGGGAAGAAGGGCTTTCATCTAAAAACTCCACACAAATGCAGAAAACGCAAAAGAGAGATGCTGGTTAAAGCTCAAGATTATTACGTTATTATCCCCGAGAAAGGACAAAAATAAAGACAGCCATGAAAGTAGCGGTGAGTTCGTCATTTTCTGGAAACAAAACAGACCTTCGTGTATAATGCTAATTACGCCACACCCAAAACAACCATTTGGGTTTCGAGAACTTTCTGTACACCAATCAGGGTTTAGTTTCAAATTTCAAAACCCACAAAAACCCAGAACACTATTTCATCCCCCTTTCAAAAAATTTCCCAAGGAACAAAGAAAAACAGGGCAATAAAACCACTAACAACAACAACAACAAAAATTATATCCCCAACACAAAACCCAAAAGCAAAAAAACAAGCACCATTAAGCCCAACACACACACACACACACACAAACAAGGGGGGGAAATCCAATCAAAGCAAGCATTTCACACGAAAACGAAAACGATAATGCAAACCCATTTGAGATTGAGAGAGTACCTAAAATGGGGTGAAGGCGATTGATGAGATGAGAGCGATTATAGAGGGAAAAAGAATGATCGCCAAGAGAAACCTAGTTGAGGAAAAGAAAAATGGTGAAGTTGCAAAGAGATAAGGAAGTGGGGGTGAGGATAAAGAGGGAAAACGAGGAAAAGGGGAAGAAGGGAAGAGGGAAAGCAAAGGAAAGAGGGGTTTGCAGAGCAGAAATGCTTTTGCTTTTTGCAGAATTGCTTTATGGGTTGGGATCTGATGAATCTGCGAGAAATATACAGAAATGGTTAGAAGGGGTGTGGTGTGGAGTAGAGTATTTAGTATGGAAGGTGGAGGGGCCCAAAAGAAGCATGTGAAGGACCACCATTGGAGCTCACAGATGCCATGGATTTCTCTGTTGCTTAATTGCTTTGGCCTAATAATTGTATAGATCTTAAAGGAGTAGTTGCATGGATAAATTGCATAAATTCAAGGACTTTATAATATATAGAAGGATATATAGAATGCAAAAAAAAAAAGAAAAAAAAAGCATATATTATATTATGGCAGGAGAAAAAGTGGAGGGATGGTATCCAAAGCATCAGAACCACCAAGCACACCTCCATGTATATAACACATATTCCATTGAAAGAGAGTGATAGGAACTTGGGAGGCTCTCTTTTTTGAAACCCAACAAAATGTAAAGAATAAAGCTTTGGTAATAAATAGTGCTTTTGAAGGAACCCAATTATTCCTTTGCCCAAAAAGAAACCCATGGGAGAGGTATAATATTAGGGTTTATATATTGGTTCATATCTATATCTATATACATTGCTTAGAACAGAAGTTACCCTTTTGAAAAAAAAGGATTTTGATATGTTTTTATGGTTTTTAGGTTAAATAATTATGATTAAATTGTAAATTCGAGTCCATATGATTAGAAAATTACGTTTGGAGCTTTTAGACAAGTATGTCGTTACCTATAATTTAAACACAAAAAACTTGTAAAATATTTAATCTTCGTGTCATAATTGTCAAATTTTTGTGATTTTGTTTTGTTCGATTATAGATTATTTACAAGAAAATTATGTAATACTACGCTTTTGTTTATCGTGGTATATAATTTTATGTTAAAAAGTTTTGTTGGCCTGAAATGATTTAATCAAAATATCAAAGTTAAACAACTTTGATATTATCAATTACAAATTTACATACCAATTACTTTCAACATTACACAATTTTTATATTGCCGTGTCAATGTTAGCAATTTGAAAAATGTTGTTCAAAGTCAAAACATGAATTAATTAAATGCTTGACTAAATTGATAAAAACAAAATACATCAATTTGGGGGATTAATTTTTATTTTCTTTTGAATTCAATTTTTGTCCTCTATATTTAAACTAGTTGAATTATATTCCTAGTACAATTTTTAATTTAGTGGTTCTTAATTAAATATTCTTCTAAAATAAAAGGACTAAATTTGAAATTTAGTTAAATTACAAGTTTAATCCAATATCCTCTTTAATTTTTTTTAGAGTTGTTTATAAAATCTTTAAACTTAATAAATACTAATAAATTTCTAAATATTCAATTCGTACATAAATCTCTAATGCTTAAGCATCTAATATGTTCCGAACTTTTAATTTTTGTGTTTTTAGATCTTAAAACCTATTAACATTTTTTAAAAATTGGATCTCATACAGAATAACTAAACAAAAGTTCAATTGCTTCAATTGTGTGTTTCTATCTAGCTTTATTATAAAAAGCATATGAAATAACAAGGCCCTTTTCTATATTACTTAATCATCCAAGATAGCACTTTTCCTATTTTATTTATTTTTTTAATTGATCACCTTTTAAAGTACTTATTATTTAAGTTGTAATTGAGTTTGTCCTTTAAGAAAGTTACCCCACTAAGAATGAAGGATTATTATTCAATATTCACTAATTAAATATCCTTAAATTGGCCTTTTTTTTATATACCTATTGGATGACTTTGTAAGCTTATAAGGTATGTCTCCAAATCTACAGCATAATAATTCATATTTGTTCAATAAAGAAATAAAAGCAGCTACCAAAAAATGGTACAACAAAATGTGTAATTTATAAATATAGGATATTAAACTACTTAAAATACCTAGTGTGTACTTGTTTCCACATAACCATTTGACCATAAAGATATATCTTTTAGCATCACTTTACTTTTCAAATCTCATGCAACCCTACATAAAAATATTCATATAGCACTAAAATCTAATCACCACATGCTATTTCTAAATAACGAAAGTTAAGTCTAGCTTAAAATAGTTCTAAAATCGCACGATGGATCTTTTCTCGGAAGTTATGCATCTTCTAGATGATGTTTGGTCGATGGCTTCATTGTTCTGATCCATACGCTTTAGCTTTGTGTGCAGGGATTGGTAATCGGTCGACTCGTATCCTTGCTCGGCAAGGTTTTTCTAATGTGTTTTTTTCGTGGTTGTCTAATTTTTCAGATTGGTTAATTTCTGCATGTAAGCATGATGTACGAAATTTCCTCCTTCTGCTGAAGTCTGGCAAGTTTTTAATCTAGTTTTACTCTGTTCGTGTTAAAAAAACGGTTTTTCTCACCAAACTTGTGGTCTTAAAAATTCATAAAAGATCTAACAAGTTAATATCAAAGTATTAATTAGGAAGAAAAAGACATTACGAGACCTTTCTAATGCTATGTTAAATTACGGTTGAATCTAAAAGTGTGAAATTAGGGTGAATTTAATCTTTTATCAATAACATATTGATTAAAGTAAGAGATATTTGCCTTTTTTAGCACAACATTTAGTGGATATTTCATGTAATTCTTCTTTTTACACGTCGTTTCAAGTTCTCTATGAAAGTTATAGAATTTGGTTTCTTTGTTTCTTTAGGGATATTATATGGACCACAACTTCATTATTCTCTCTCTTTTTGTGTTTCATCTTTAGAGAGATGCCAGCCAGGGATAACTATTTCCATCTTTTTTCTTTTTTTTTTTTTTTTTTTTTTTACTTTTTACCTTCTTTCCTTCTTGCATTATACAATCACTAATTAAGAGTCCAATTATCCTTTTTATGGTTATAACAAACTTTTAATTTGTTGTTAAGCTAGGCAGGGAAGAGAGAGTAATATTTAAATGCTCAAGTAATGTGACAACTCAAGCTTCAATGTCTTTGGCATTAGAGCAACATAAGTATGGAATTAGTATGGAATTAGTGGGCGTTAATTTGGAGCCATAGTTCACAACTCTAACGGTGAAACTATAATTTCAATGGAAAATAAGTTATGAAGTTCAGTGATTCTATAGAACTTGTTGAGGTTGCTGCTCTCTTGGATAACTGTGGAAGACGTGATCTTTCCCTTTTAAATTGAGATATATTCTTTAATTTTCTGAAATTTACTTAAAAGTTGGGACCATTTTTATTACAAAGTCCAAGTCTTTGTTGATGATATGCTAGCTTTTTATCTTCAATACTTCGTTCTGGGATTTTCTTTCAGTCCTTGAAGTTGCTCGAAGAACCAATTTCTCAAGTGTATGTATTGAAGAATATGGAAGGAGGATGTTGCCGTATATTGTGACATGTCATCTCTTTAGTTATGATTTTCTAAAAGTATGGTCTAAATCCATGCAATTCGAGACAATACCCAAATCTATGAAAGATTGAACAAGGTTTTTTTTCTTATAGCAAATATTGAAGAAACAATATTACTCAAAAAAAAAAAAAAAAAAAAAAAAGAAAGAAACTACACTGGCACAAGGTACACGTATTAGCATAGGCTAACGAAAAGTTGTATTGTTGCAGCCTTCTTCAATTCTTTCTTTACCTAAAGTTATTGACCAGTCCCCCTTGACTAATTAGAATAGGCTTTTTTTTAAGCCTCATTTTTTCTAGTCTTGGATAAAATAACCGAAGATATTTCAACATTTTAATTGTTTTCTATCGAACCTCAGACCTCAAAGTCGATAATACAAATTCATGTCCGTTTTGTAACAATAATCTTTGACCATATGATAACTTGATCAGTGGGATTAAAATTGAGATATAAAATTGCCCTGAAAAAAAAAAAAAAAAAAAAAAAAAAAAAAACAGTGCGCAATTGACAATTTCTCCCACCCACCTTGATATTCATATCCCAAATTGCTAGTAAAAAGCTTCCAACTTGTATCAATGGTGGAAAGTCGAAAACTAACCAAAAACAAGTTAAACAAATTGACAATACCTTTTATTCATACAAACCATCCCTGTTAAGCTCACTCAAACAGAAACTGAGAGTATAATTACATCTCTGGGAAACCAAAAGAGAAAGCCAACCAATTTCTTCTCTTCCAAAATGCTGCAAAGTTTACTAATGCTACTCATTGTGGGATCTTTTCTTGGTGGTGTAAGGATAGTACTCCTTGCCAGTGTCAATTCTTGTGGTCTGACCACCAACATCAATTACTGCAGAAGTAACTGCCAAAGCAGCTCCAGCAGAAATGGCTGTTGAAATGCTTTTCGCTGGAAGAAAACAATAGCAACAATTAACCACTTTTCAGAGCAAGTTAACTAATTAGAGACATGAGAAGAAAACAGATTTTAGCCACATCCTAAAGCATTGGATCAGAAAGATGAGAATGCCATTTCACTTTACAATCATGTGTTGATAGGGATTGTTGTGATTAATATAAGTATATAACAAACAAACTATATCCATATCATTTAATTATTTGTGCTCAACTTATGGCTCTGCCCTGCCTAAGGGGTTGTTGAATTTGTGTCCTTACGGCTCTGAGGGGATCCTATAGGGAGGTGCACACTAGGATGGAGGTTGTCTATTAATAAATTACATTGTTGTGTCTCTCACTCTTTGAAACACGGAGGTCTTGGCTTTCATGAATAAGTGAAATGATACAATTTTAACCAAATGCATATATTGTGGTTCCATTTAGAAAGAAATGCACTATGGCAAAAAAATGCTGCTAGCAAGTATGGAAGGATAAGTCAGGTGAATCACCAGGTGTAGAGATGTCCTGCAGCAGTTGCTTCCATATTTCCAAGCTTAGATATAATGTGGATTAGCCTTTGGTTCCATGTTTAGGTGGGAGAAGTGGAATGATATCAGGATACGACTATTCTCCTCTCTTTTTTCCTAATAGGTGTTCAATGTTAGATTTTTACTGAAATCTAAATGATTCTGAATTGGACTACCGGCTGGAGGCATCCAGATTGAATGGTTTTTCCATTTCTAGATATCGTGGACAATGAAGTCTCAATAGGTAACACTCATCTTCCTCTATGAATGCTAGAGATCACTTTATGGCAAAACTGATTTGATTCATTGAAAAAGTGCCATGCCCATTTGCGATAAGTTCATTTTTTTGTTTCTTAAATAGCCCCAACCCACCACAATCAATAGGCAAAGACACCACATTACAGTTTACAAGATGGCTAAGCTTCCTATCCGAATTAACTTTCTTAACTTTCTTCCGAATTAAGATGGCTAAGCTTCCTACAAAAATTCCTTAACTTTCTTTTCAAAACTTATTACCACTTTCCTAAGCATAGGAAAACTTGACATGAAACATAAGTAGGCAAGGTGACAAGAACTGCTCGACAAGGAGAAAATCTCCCCCATTAGAAAGGTAAGACTTCCATTTTTCCAACTTATACAGGACTTATTTTCCTTCCAGAGCTTCCAAAACTCTAGCCTTATGGATTTATTGCCCAAGGGAATCCCCGAGTAAGAACCTGACAAGGTACATGCTTGCACCCCACTCTCTTCGCAGAATTTCTCACTTCTGCAAGGAAATATTATAGACCACAAACCTAAGGTTTTCATTTATTTTTTGGTTCGAATAAATATAAAAAATTCAAGTACCTTGAATAAATGCTCTAACACTACCCTATCAGCTTTGCATAGAAGTACTGATTAATTGAATATGTGAAACTCCTCCTTCTTCTCCCCAAGAAAAAAATATTCAAGAAGGCCCTGTGAATACTATGTTCAATCAATCTACTCAACACATTTCCAGTGGGGGCTAGTGTTTGCTATAACACGATCCAAGAATTTGTTTCTAGCCCACTTTATCCATTAGTTGCAGTCCTTTCGCATAAGCATTTTGACTTGTTGACATTTTGTAAGGCAACAGACAGTTTAATCTCTTAGCCAAGACCTTAGAGCAACGACTTGGTTAGTCCTTCACTCGTTCAGCGCTTTGCTCTTAGTAGGACAAAAAAAATGAGGTGACTCTCCCAAAAAGTCTTGGAATATCTTCAATATATCATCTTTCCGATGAATTTCATAGTAAAACCATCAAGGCTAAAACTATGTAATCTTCTACATGTAATCTCTCAAGCCATTTACTACCCTCAATTCAAATAGGTTGCCAATTAAAACCTCAAGAATGAGTTCCTTTTTATAAGTAACCTGGAAATATGCATCAAGAAAAAGGAAAGACATCCTAGGGGCCAGGGAAGAGAAACCCCCCCTCCTAACACAGCTATTTACAAAACACCTTCCAATCTTGAAGGATCATGCAAGAGGGGTAGTTACAAAAGAATTAGCTATAACTGTGACACTACCAACAAGCAGTAAGCTGGACAAAGTTCCAAACAATAAAGATATCATTAGACTTATCTTCAAACATTCTTTCAATATGTTCCCGCCAAATACCCCACATAATCACACAAGACCCAAAACTCTAAAATACCTTAGATTTCCGTTTCAAACACCCTCAACCAAGAGCCTCAAGGAGCCCATAATCAACTTGATTAGGTAAGTGAAACAAATAGAGAGGTCAAAAACTTTAAACAAAAGGAACCGGCACTGTCTTGCAAAAGAACAATGGAGGAATAGGTGAGCAAGAGTTTCCACTTCCCATGAACATTCGAGATTGAAAAATCTCGAGAATGAACAATACTTCACTATGCTTATCGTAGTGCTTGCTGAAAACATTCAAAATCTCTTCTTGAATGCCGTTATCTTCAAAATTTAGACACCCAACATTATTTCCCATCCTACAACACTATTTTCACAGATATAGAAAAGGCTCCTCGAAGATTTTCCACCATATTTACCTTCACCTTATCTTCATTTCAAAGAGTGAGAATACCATCTGATCTTCCTAAAAATTCCATTTCATCCCAACCTCTATTAATAAAGCTCCAAAACATTTCTACAATTTTCTTGATTACTTATGCTTGCTTTGTTATCTAATTTTTTTTATTTGGTTCCTTATGTTTCAACAAGTTTCAGTTTAGTCCCGGACTATTATAATTAAAATTAGCGGATGATAAACTTAAATAGTATAATACTTAGTAAATTAACAAAAAATTAAGAGGAAGTAGATCATCCAAGAAAAGAAAGTTTCTATTTCCTCCAAATTTCTAATGGATTAATAGAATTATTGAGTTTTCTTTTTTTTAGAGCGAAAAATGGAGCAATTAGACGAAGAGAAATAAGACGCCCCTACATTTTCTCACTTCTACTACTTCACAAGAGGAATAGGTTTCCTAATAATAGAACTGTCTTCTTCAGTTCCTCCAAACCCAAGAATTGCATTTTGGATCACCCCATGCAATGTCTCAAAACTCTCGTTAAAGGAGGATTTTTCATTGACAGGATTAAATGCAGTAAAACCTTCTTGTTAGTTTAAAATTATTACACTAATCCCATTGAATTGCCTCATTGATCGAATGGCTACAAGAAGCTAGAATTAACAAGGAGGATATCTTCACTGACAGATTGGGGAACATTAAGCTGCCCATCAACACTAACAAAAGAAGAGGGGGTAGTGACTGTCACACACAAAGTACAACCATGACACATAAAAACTCATTAACATCTGTTTGTCAAATGAATACCAAAAACAGAAACAAAAAAGCAAGAAAAAAAGGGTGACAAACCAGAGGCCAAACAAAAAGGTGGAAATGAAAACAGAGGTATACAGATTTCTGAGAAGAAAAAAAAAACAGGAAAAAACAAATAAAAATGAGAAAAGGATGGAAGGAAGAAAACAGAATGGCTCTCTCTCCCCCTCCTCTCCACTTTTTTTTCTTTGGTCTCCCTCCTCTTTCCTCGTGTCATCATGTCACACACACACATCACTTACACTAGGAGCAAGAAAGCATAAAAGAAAGGAGGGAAAGAGGACAAGTAAGAGATTTCATTTTGACAATGTAAACATCATTAGAGCAAGGACTTTTTGGTCATTTTCTATGTTTCTGTTGCATTAAGTGTATGATAGTTAGATGTCAATATAGACGAAAAGGGGGCTGCAGTAAGTAGATATAGTCTTTGCACTGGAATGAAACGTTAGTTGGGAGGGTTCAAAGCCTTTTAAAGTCTTAAGAGTAACTGCATCAGTTTCACGCAGTTATGCCATAGTGCTATATCCATTTGCTTAGTCTGTAACCATGTCAGTATTAAACTGCAGAATAGCAGTAATCTTTCACAATTTGTCTATTTTCTCCTATAAGAAACAAGGAATATATTGACAGCAAGAAAGTCATACAAAAAGGGGAGATGAGATATCCCCAGTAGGCCAAAGGGTTTATAGAAAAGACTCCTAATTAGCCAAAATATGCACAAGATCATAATCAGGGCTAGAAATAGAACACCAAAAGGATGCAAAAATCACAGTTGAAAAGACTCCTAATTAGCCGAGCTTAAGAAACATATTTTCAATCCCCCTACAGTGCACCATTCATAAAAAGGTTGAGTAAGAAAACCAAAGAGGTTGGGAACACAACAATGAGTGAATTAAATGATAAATGGCGTTAAGTTTTTTGGAATTAGAATTTATATACTCAAAATGCATCAATTTGAGGCTGCATTTATCACCCATCCACAGGTGTAAATATGCTGCATAAACTGCAATTAGACAAAAAAATCTCTCCACATTCATAAAATAAAACTTCATCCCATCCTCTAGGAGAGGAAAACAGAGGAAAGAACAAACAACGCTTACAAAACAAGTTAACAGAACTTTCTTCACATTTGCTAATGAAAGAATTCAAACTGCAACTGCATCCAGATCTAGAAAGAGTAGAAAGTTTCACCTTTATATCCGAGAATAGATGCTCCAGCTGCAAAACCACCTACAGCTCCATTAATGAAGTCTCTCTTCATTCTATAATTCTGCACAAGCTGCTCAACGCCAATGTATACCCCTCCAATAGCAGCAAATGTCATCCCATAGTTTCCCATCATTTTCAAGGTTCTCACAAGCCCAGGCAGAGCAACATTTCTCTCAACACGGGGCACATCATACCAAGTGGCAGCAATTGTCCCAAAAATGGTCCCAGCAACAAGTCCTGTAGTTGCACCTTTAATCGTTTTCATTATTGACGTATCATCATCCTCCAAGTACCTACGCTCTGAAGAATCCATGGGTTTTTTTCTTCAACTTACTAACGATGACCAAAGCTGCAGAAAGAAAAGAAACAAAGACTCAGGCCTAAATTCTTCTCACTATCTCATAATGAAATCATTTACATAAACAGAAAATTAATTAGTTGAAATAATAACGGAACATGTATTATCCCATTCCTTTACGTTATCTCAGCAGAAAAAGAGAGTGAGAGGAAAAAAAACATGGAGAATTTCTAACATCCTGTGAAATACAAGCAGCTAGATGCAAAAATGCTAATGAAACTGCAAAAAGAGTCGGGCAATCTACATCGTCAATTCGAACCAATAAGCCGCTAGATAACGAACAATTCGAAAATTAAACCAAATGAATGTGTTCAGATCAAGCCGGAAGCCCCAAACGATATCCACTACAACTTTAGATTAATATGAAATTTCTCTAATCCCTCGAAAAGAGAAACATGGAAATGAAGTTCAGCGATAAAATGGGAGGCAGATCAAAGCGCAGAGGGACAAAACCTAGACGAATTCGTTAACAATTACATCGAATGAGATCATCGTAGCTCGTAAAGTATTGTAAATTAGGAAAATCCATGAACAGTATAACAGAAGGATTGGATTGAAGGAAGAAACACGTACCTCTTTTGATGAAGCTCTGTGGAAAGAGGAGACTGGACTGAAGTTTCTCTTAAAACACACAAGAAGAAGAACTTCTCTTCAACTCGGGTTACTCAATCTGACGCCGTTGCAACCCGATTCCCAGATGAATTCGTAATTACTATATTACCCTCGTCCACGTATTAATGGCAAGTTAAATTTCAAGGGTAGTCTTGAAAATTTCGAGGTTTGTAGGCTATGTTTATCCATCGGTAATCAAAATTTGTTGGATTGCTTTTGATCGCATTTATTTAAAATTATGAATCTATCACATTTTACTATTACTGTTACCGCTACCATTACTGTTTGACCCTAACGGTAACAATAAAGGTAAAGGTAATAATAAATGTGGCAAATTCAAATTTTTCATATTGTTACCGTAATAATATCTATAACAGTAATGGTAAAGGTAATGACTCCCACATAATTTTCAACCACAATCAGATTAAGCACCTTCTATTCCTCAATTATCAATTGATTACGTTTCACCTAGGGTAAACATAACCTTAATTACAAATATATCACTTTTTAAAAATTATGCATGCCTATTAAGAAAACTTTAAAGTATTTTCTCTTTTATATGATGTTTGTCAAGGATAAAGTTCATCACTAATAAATCATAAGTGATTTACATTTATTAGTGATTGTAGTTTTTTGAACTTTTATTTTTGTATCTAATACCTTCAATTTGTATTTATTAGGTGTCTAATAGATTATTCAACCTTTAAGTTTATGTCTCATTTATCCTTAAATTTTTTAAAATTTGTGTTTGATATGTCATTGACCTATTTGATATTTTATAAAATTCATGAATCTAATGTATAAAAGTTGAATGTATGAAGTTTTATTAGACACAAAATTTAATTTTACGTCTAATAGATTCAAAAAGTAATATTTGCATTAAGCCAAATACCTTTTTGCAAAATAACAAAGAAATGAAAATACCAATACAATTTAATATAGTAAAAACAATACGATATAACCTACAATTCACTTAAATGTGTCATGAAATAATACAATTCAAATGTATTGAGAGATTAAATGAATGGAACGTCATAAAATATATAAACTCGACCAAAAAATCAGAGGTTCAAATCCTCAACTCCCACTTTTTTTATTTTTGGAAGGTTCACCCCACATATTATTGAACTCAAAAGAAAATGAATGGAATGTAAAAAGTCATAAAATAAAAAGCACTTCCATGTGAGTTCAACCATCAAATCCATGTTGATAAAATAACTTATAATCCTTCTAATGCAACCTTTCTTTAATGGCAATGTGGGAACTTGAACTATTATTCATGATTTCAACGGTAACACTATGTTGACTATAGAGAGCTATAAACGTATGATTGGTTTTGTTGAGCTTGTTGAGGTCATAGTCAATGAATTATTAAAATTCTTGAAGATGATATCTCTCTTTTTAAATTAAATCAGAATCACCTATCATTTTAAAATATCTTAAAAAGAAAAGTTGGATATGCTAATGAGGTTCAGGCTTTCAGCATACTAATTTAATATAAAGTTTCTCCTTATCAATCACAAAGTTAACTCTGTCTCATGATTTGCACTCCATTCTCAATAATAGTTTAACGCGTCGCTCATAATTTACATCTCATTCTCGATGAATTAGATATTCAACGATTTGACTAGAAGATAATTTACTATGAGTGAATTTTACGCTCTAAATAACATGCAGATAAATTATTTCATAAATATTAAATTTATGTAATGTCATAAGTTTTTACAATTCTCTCATTCCTTTGATGTTAAATTTTTTTTTCTCTTCCATCAAATTCCAAGACAATTTGGAAAGCTCCCTTTATTTGAAAAAAAAACAATTATTAAAATCAAAGTAAGCACTAATAATAATTATTAAAATAATTAAAATTTTAATGGAGTGAATAATAATCCTTGACAAATTAGAAAGACATCACCAACCAATCGTGATGGAAAAATTTCAAATAACAGTAAATATTGAGAAACTATCTCACTCTCTTTAAGGACCTCTGTATATTGAAATTCTTAATATCAACCCGTGCAAGTCTGCCCCCTCAAGAATACAACAACTCAATCGAATCGAAACGTTGTGTAGCTCAAACTACTATGCACTGAAGCTAAAACATCCTTCTTTTGGCAAATTGCTCTTATAAGAGCTAAGAAGAGAAATGAGAGAAAGTAAGAGAGAAAGATATACTTGTTCGTTGGTGTGTATTGAGAGAATGAAAGTGAAGTATTTATAGTGAACCTTGGATCTTGAAAATTTAATTCAAAAGCTTAGTAATAAATGTACGAATGTTGTAAGCATTTCTTACAATTATGTTTTTCCTCTTTTAATGAAAAAACACTCAAGCCTTTAACTCAACATTTAAAAAAAGTATTAAATATTAAAAATGTTACAACAAACTATAACTCAACTAGTTAAAGATCATTAATCAAATGATAACACATTCAAATTCTTTACAAGACTAGAAAAAAGTTACCTCTATTCACCGTCATTATAAAGGCCAATCGATTGATCGAATACAATGACAGCTTGAATGAACCTAACATAACCCTAAACTAAAGTCGGTTCGTTTCAAACGGTTGAGTCGGTATGTGGATTTGCCACCTAAAACCTATCTCAAATAAACAATAATATAACGACGGACATAGAAAAACCCTATTTCCCAATTTCCGAAAAACCCTATTTTCCAATTTCCTCTTCTTCGTCTCTTTGAGGAAGGTAATCCAAATTCCCATCCGTCCAGCAGAATTCAAAAGTAGCATCAAGGAAATAAAGCATAAAAACAAGCAGAAATGAAGAAGAAAACATAGGAATAGGTCCAAAGATCCACAAAAACAGAGGAAACGAGAAGTAGAAAGCTCGCAATCCCAAGGACCAAAAATAGCTGCCTCTATTCACCGTCGCCGCCACGTATTCCGCCGTGAGGCATTGATGGTGATCGTCGATTGCAATTTTCTTGAAAGGCGTATTGATCAGAATGCTGGCATGACTATAATACCTAATGGACTGAACATTGAACAAAAAGGCTACGAGAAAGCAAAGCAAAATGGCGAAGAATTTGATGGAGAAACTGAACTGGCTTCTATCGCCGAGTACGACTAATGGAGATTCGCTATGGCCGCCGCTTGTCATTAAGACGGCGATGAGAGAACAGAGCATTATCGCCGTCGATGCCAGAAGAGTGGACGCCATTATGTTGTTCCTTAGCGTTTGGACGGCAAGGACGCCATTTTTTGATGCGTCCTAATATCACCACTTACAAATTTTAGTTTCACAAATATAAACGTGAAAAAAAATATTGAAGAATTTTATGGAAAACTTTTAAAAATAGTAATACGTGGGAAACTATTTGTAATTTTTAGATAGTTAGGTCTATGAGTGATAGGAATGAGAGAAGTCTATCAATTTTTTTTTTGCTATTTTCTGTCTATTTTTTATTGTAAAAATTTCTTTAATTTTATAGATTGGAATAAAAAAAATGATGTTTTGAAAAATGAGTCAGGCTAATTTCTAATATAAAAAAGTTTTACTATTAGACATAGAATTCTACATTGAATTTTTTCTATATTTTTCTATATTGATAAATAGTTTAATGTTTTTTTTTTTTTGTTTATAATTATTATTTTTAAAAATATTGTTATAAATTATATTTGACCAAGCTTTTTCAAAATAAGAAAACTATTTGAGAGGAAAAACTAGTGAGAACGACGTGCAAAAGGAGCACAAAAATAAGCAAAAGCGAGAGTGAAAAAACCACAAAATGAGTTAGCACAAAAGGTAAGAAAATGAGTTTTTTTATACGATTCATTCTCAATCCAGCAGAAAATTAAATTTTATTTGTTTTTGGGGCGGGTCATTAGAGTAGATCATCCGAACAAAAGTCTCATAGAAAAATTTGTTTTTTAAAAAATCTATACAAAAACACAACAAAAAAGAGTAAACTTTAAATTTGGAGTTACCCTCCATGCATCCTTTCCATTACAAAGAAAAAAATCTATATAAAAACAATAAATATATATAAACAATAAATGTTTGCTAGTTGAAAACTTGTGATTTGGATCCTATATTTACAATTAATCCCAAAAAAAAAAATAAACCTAAATTATATATTTTTTTCTTTTTTAAAAAAATTGATATTTGTTCTTTGAAATTGGGATTCGAAACAATACAACCAAAATCTAAAACAAAACAATTTGAGGATCTAAATTTCCTGTGACAAAAAGAAAAAGAAAGAAAGTAAAAAAAATAAAAAAAAGGCCCGGGTGTGAATGTTACCTCCATCATAGCACGAACCCAGAAGCGACGATTGATAGCGTTGATGCCAATGACAGTCTTATTGGGATGTCTTATAATCCTATAAAACAGCCATATATGATATCCCACCATTATTCCCACTCCTGATGATACCAATATGTAATCAACTATCTTTTTTTCCATTCTATTTCTATTTCCTTATCAATTCAAATATGAATTACCTAATTCTCTGATTATGCATGCCCCCCTTTTTTTTTTTCTTTTTTTTTGGGGAAAGCAAAAGCATATATAGAGGAACCCCACGAATCAATGCATTAAAAAAGAAAAAACTGTGTTGATGACTCGAGGGAGTGAATTTGTTATGGATGTGGCAATCAAACTCACAAAAATGGAAGAGAAGAAAACACTTGGCTTCCCCATTCTATTCTCTTAAATTCTAAACACAAGAGAGAGGTTGCTGTTTTATGGCTTAGTCAAGAGTTTTTAACCCAAGGTGGCCCTTCATTCTAGGCTTTCTGTTTTCCCATTTCCCTTTTACCTTTTAATTTAATTTAATTCAATTCATTTGTTTTTTTTCTCATTTCTGTGTGTTCTATTCTAAGGCTTATTACGATAATATTACAGTTTCTAAAGAAAATATTAAGAAAAATTAAGTAAATTTCTTGATTAAAAGAGCAGCAATTGGCCAAGGCCTGCATTGTTACAAAACCAACAGAAAGAGGAAACGATTCTAATTAATCTCAAACTGCTATACATGAGAATGTAGTCAACAAAATTTCTGGCTAATCTTGGAACTTTTTTCTTGTCATCTAAGAAACAAAATGGTAATATGACTAATTAAGCTGGTCAGATTGGTGTCAAAAAATCATATGGATGAGCAACTAAATGTTGGCGAGCTTATGAACCCTGTGTTAGTTGTATGGAAGGATTTCTCCAAAGTCTCAACTACTTTACCTTCAGCTGCAGCACGTTTTTCCATCTCGACCCTTTTCTGAATACTTGCCAGGTATCCAACAATGGCAAACATAGGCGGTCGACGTTCCATTACAGGCTGATCCAAGTTTTCAATCACATACATAAATGTGAAGGTCAGCAGTTGGTTACAAAAACATATCAACTAATGACATACTTCAAAGGGAGTTTTTATATGACACAAGGGTGTCCTGTTATTTACCTGTATGCAAAGGGTGATAATATCAGCACAGCGAGAGAGAACCTTGGAGGATAATGTTCCTTTAATGTCAGGATCAATAATCTCATACAGACTCCCACAGTCGTGAAGCTGAAATGACGCCCAGCTCGACAGAGATTGCTCGATCCCTGGTCTCAAACTGTGTGGCAAGAATCAAAGTATTCATAATTTGGAAATAGCTAAGGGATGAGAAAAGCTAGAAGAGAGAACCAAGAGGTAGGATATTGCATACTCATTCGGTTTCTTTCCGGTAATAAGCTCCAAAAACAACACTCCGAATGCATACACATCACTTTTGGTATAATCAATCCCAGATTGGCCATATTCAGGTGCAAAGTAGCCAGTGTCAGCAAAAGCAATTTGAGCAGCCTGTTTTCATCAGTATTTAATTAGTAAAATGGCTGATCATTCTCTGTTTCCATATTCATTAAAAGTCAGTTAAGTTAACACACGTAGGTCTCCACATCAATAGATATCATCACGAAAGAATACTGTGATAAAGGTTAAAGAAATTAGTTCCCATGGACTTGTAGGGAATAAACAAATTGGATGAAGACGACAACAAGGAAACAGTAGTAGAGAGAGGAAAAAAAAAAAAAAGGACAGAAAGCGTTTCTAGATGTCAATAAGCAACTCATCAGCTAAAAGTTTAAGGTAAAATTGAACACCCCTTGCATTATTTTTTGTTTATGAAAAGGTTGTATCTGAAGACTGTTCAGATTACCGTTTCAAGAATTTAAGGTGGTTTATCATTCGTCATATGCTAAGCATATTACTTGTCAAAAAAATAATTAAATAAAAAGAAAGGTAAGTATATTCAGGATGTAGCTTGCCTTGACTTTGACTCTATTGCTTACAAGAGGCTTCAAAACAGACAAACCACAGTCACAAATCTTTGGCATCAATTCTTCATCAAGCATGATGTTGGCGGCCTTCAAATTGCAGTGAGCAAATGGGGGGAAAAAGGCATTATGCAAGTAACTGAAAACCAGAACGACAACAATTATAACCCATGAAAATATAAGCTGTTTTGGAGCTTCGTTAGACAAAGAGATATGTAAAAGTCAGTGGTATAAATACAAAATGCACCCGAGAAAAATCAAAATTGTTCAACAACAGAGGCTAGGAAGACACGTTCCCCATGTCTTTAGATCTGAAGACTCAGTCCTGATTATTAATGTACTTACTCCAAAGCCTTGGCAACTCCATGAGCAATTTGGATTCGAACACTCCATGATAGAGGGTTGTGTGCTACACTGTGTAGAGCATCGTCAAGAGACAGATTCCTGACATACTCATAGGCTAATAAATGTTGCCCATTCTCTACACTGTATCCAAGAAGGCTAACAATGTTAGGGTGCCTCAAACGGGAAACAGTGCAGACCACATCCAAAAACTGTTGTTCTTCTGTGAAAGAGAGTGCCGCCATATCAACCCTTTTCATAGCCAAAATCTGGTCCAATAGATAAATATATTTAGATTTTTTCTTCATGTACACTTGCATCAAATATGAGTATCATTTTGAAAAGTAAATTAGTAATACTGATTCAAGCGTGCTCATTATACTTGGCCATCGGGAAATTCAGCTTTATAGACAGAACCAAGGGATCCCTCTCCAAGAAGGTTTTCTTCACTGTACTTGTTAGTAGCGGATTCAAGCTCTGTGACAGTGTAAGTTTTCGTTTTTTCTGGGAACCTGGATCCCTTAGAGAAACTTCTGCTACATACCCTATCAGTTCTACCATGACGAGTAGGACAGGCACGATTCAGACCACCACATATGTATGGAGAACTGAGAGGCAAGATATGGGGGCTGCCATCTGGTGCAGTGGAATAACTGTCTATCACAACACAAATAGAGAAAAAAATAAAACGTGCAAAGAAGACATTAATTGGAAAAGGCACAAGCAACAGTTTGAAACCAAACTTGGTTTAATTTCTTAGTAAAAAATTAGTATTGAAATCAAATAATGTCGGTAAAGATAATCTTGATGATAAAACCATAAATTTCAGTATATTGAGCCCTCCAGAATATCTTCACATTCATACTTAACCAAATGACTGGAAACAAGTAGACAAATATATTCAATGAGAGTTTTTCCCCCTGCTCCTTAAATGGTGAGAGTTAAACATTGAATACTAAATTTCATTGAAACGTAATTCTTTGTTGTCAAAATTTAAAAACCAAAGAAAATAATGTAGTGGAAATAATTGAATCATTGGGTTCATTAAATATCTTCACACGTCTTTTGAAATCTTGATGATAAAACCATAAATTTCAGTATATCGAGCCCTCCAGAACGTTAAAAAAAAAATGTTGGAATCAGGAACATACCAGCAGGAAAGGTAGTACAAATATAGGAAAAAACATAGAGATCAAATGGCACAAAACTCAGTCAAAACATGTCATGAATGTTCCGTGGATTCATTGATTGATCCTTCATTTTAAGACATTTATGTAATTTGTTTACATGTAATTATGCTTCACCACATACGTCCTGAAGTTACATTGGAGAATGTAGCAGTAGTATATATTTACTCATCCCAAGAATGCAACCGTAAATACAAGATGAGAAAATCATTCACCTTCAGTTTTGCAGACCGGAAGAGACACGTTGACGTGCTTCATGCTCCTTTGCTTTGCACATATTTGTGTCTTGCAGATTCCAATAAAGAGAGCTGCAAAGATTATTACAAAACCACCTCCACAAGCCATTATAGCTATTCCACCAGGACCCAATCTTTCCCCTCCGTTCCCAACCTTTTTCTTGTAGGGACATTTCTCAATGATAATTGGTTCTGTCAATGGAGGGCGGCTACTATTGTTTTGCGTCAAAGGTGTTGTTTCCACAGAAAAATCCCAGGGTGGAGAGTTACTTACATCGAATCTATTTCCCCCAATCCTAATAAGGTATTGAGAGGCAACATAAGAAAAGAAACTTAAGATAATTAATGCCTAGTTTAGGCAAAAGAAAGTCCCCAACTAGTAAGAGATTAAAAACCTCACCATAAATTTGGAATTGTCTTAAAATGCTCTGGAATAGTGCCACTAAAGTAATTGTCTTGGATGTTCCTAGTAAAGTTTAATGCGAGTTAAAATGTTACCTAGTGACACAAGTTGAAATTCAGTAGAAAGGTTACGGAAAAACATACAAATCAGTTAATGGAAGGTCAGATAAGTAGGAAACTGATCCTGTGAATTTGTTTTTCTGCAAGAACCTAATATGCTAGATATTAATGACATTAATAATTTGTATTAATTGATGTATTAAGAAGAAGAAACAATCGAATTGAAAAACCCACAGTCTATTGATATTAGTCAAGGAAGCAAACGAACTTGATAAATCTCCAGTGAAATCGTTATAGGACAGATCCCTGTACAATAAGAACAATCAATGGTTAAAACGGCCAGACCAAAAGGTATCTGTTGGTTAAGATTCAACAGATAACTTATACTTGATTAAATTCAATCTCATTACATAAAAAAAAAAAAAAAAAAAAAAAAAAAAAATTAATTAATTAAGGGTCTGATAAAAAAGAAGAAAGAGATGTTATATTCACCACATCAACATGTTAGTGCAAGATACCATTTGTTAACTACACTCACTTTATATGAGTATAAAAATATCCGGTCTGTATCCTCTTTCTTGGTCATGGAGAATCTTATTGGGATTATACTAGGAAAATTAACCTATTCCTTACACTACTTCCATTTTAGAAATAAGATAAATAGTGAAAGCAACATACATCTCCACAAGATTTTGTAAGCCAGAAAAAGCGTTCCCAATGGGGCCAGATAGGACATTATGGCTTAGATTCCTGCACATATAAGAATATGGGTTCAGCAAAAGAAACATTAAGACAGGCACTTACAGGTCTAGGAATTAGCTCATAGATGTCGAAGACTTTTCAAGTTAGTTAAAGTACGAAAGATTCTGCCTCAAATAATAGAATGCCATGTTATTACATATAATTAAAGAGAATGACATAATCTCTATAAAAACAGGCATGCGACTAAACCAAGACATGTCACTCACATATTTGTGACATTTGGGGGTAAGCCAGAAGGAATTTCACCCAGAATTGTATTGGAACTAGCATCCCTGATGGAAAAAAGAACATCAAACAAATGATTTTTTACTTGAGCCATAATTGAATAAAGTGGTTACATTCTTACAGTTGCTTCAAATTATGGAGAAGATAAAGCTGGTCTCCAAGATTCCCAGAAAGGTTTAGTCTACTAAGTTTACTGCATAAAAGGAAAACCTCTAAGTTGCCACTGTAACGACAAAGTCAAAGTAACAATGGGGGGTGAGTTAAGTAGATTACAGGTTTATTACAGATGAACCAACACAAAATACCCCAGTCCACGTTCCATCGCAAGGATCCCCACCATCTGTTCTCCATCCTTTAAGCTCTGATGGGTAATTTAGGGTACTATACAGATTGAGAAGAGCTATAACTGTACAGCACATAGTAGAAGTTTGAGTCAAGAACAGGACATTGGAAAGCTAGATATAATTCAGAATTGACAAATTAAGTACATGTTTGGGAGTAATTTTGAAATAGTTAAAATCACTTTCGTTACGTCTAAAATACTCTGAAAGATACCTTTCATCACTCAAAATCAATTAAATGTTTAATTTTACACATTTAAATACATTTTTCATAGTATTAAAATTGATTTGAAGGAATAAAGCCACTTCTAGAGTGATTCTGAAAATGTTCAGAATCACTCCCAAACATGCCCTAAATAGTCAACACACGTAGTCAGATCATTTCTTTATTTCAATCCCTTTTTCCCCCTTCCCTATTTCCTAATTTAGTTCTCCAAGAAACTAACAGAGAAAAATTCAATCAAGAATACAAAAACGGCAATAAGATGATTAGGGTTACCATCGAGTGGGTCAGTAAAGCACTGAACGACTGAAGTCAGAATTGCCAAGAAGACAAGGACACTGAAATACAGTAAGGGGAGGAGCTGCGCCATTTATTGAGAGATCACCACCAGTTTTCGACGTGTTTTTTTTGCTTTAGTCACTAAAACAAAACAAATGGGTCAAAATTCAGAAAACAAAGAGACATTTTATAGGGAAAAGCTCAGTAACACCAGTAAACCCTAATGGAAATAAGCTGTAAAGGACGTGATTCATTGACTTATCTTTTTCCAGTGGAAATGCTTTTCTTAGATTTTCCGAAACTGTAAAGAACGTCAAAAGGTCAAAAAGAAATTGAAGAAGAAAAGAAATCGATTGAGTGAAGATAATCAAGAATTCTTACTTTCGTCCTAGAGAGCAGAGCAGAGAGGAGCGGAGTGTAAACTGAGAGTATGGCAATGGAGAAGACGAAGTTCTTGAGTACAGAACAACTGATGAGCTGGCGTCCACGTAAGCTAAATCCGTTAAGTCGTTGAGATCACCACGTGTATTACTCATTCAGCAATTTTTAAATGCCGATTCAATTCTTCTCTCCACTTGCAAAAATTACCATTACCAAATATTACAAAAATTGCTTAAAAAGTATTTACAAATACAATTTTTCTTTTTGTCTAAAACGAAAAATACATTTTATAAAATAAAATGTCACTGTCTATCAGCATCACTGATAAACATCTATCAGTGTCGATTACTTATCAATGATAGATATCATCAGTGTTTATCACACTAAATATTTCCAAAAATATTTTCACTATATTGTTCCAACCTTTTGTTCAACTTATAACTATTATTATTTTTATACCTACGAGTATTTTGACTAGTTTACACACACTCTGATAATTCCAGCGTTGACTATTTGGTTGTTAAAAAAAATTTGTAATGTGGTTGAATATTTTTCAATTTAATTGAGAATGAATTTTTCTCTTGATTTAATGATTAAAAATAATAAATAATTGCTTATTTTATGTTAAATTGTCATTTTGTTTGTCACTAGTCTAGTATGGTTTCAAATTTTCAATTTGATTGGTATGATTTGGATTAACTAGTGTTATATTGCATTAGAAATGTTTATAGAAATCTCATCATTCAAAGAGTACATTTGTACATGTAAATATTTAATGATATTATTAGTTTTCTTTTTCTAACTTTGTTCTACCTTGTTATTATAAAAATCTCATGCAAACAAATTTTCATGCTTTGCCTAATCAAGTATACTTGAGATATACTAATTTAGACATCTTGAAAGCTGTTTACGAATTTAAAAATTGTTTAAGAAACAATCAATTTTCAAACAAATAGTTCATATTTCACATAAGTGTGTTTGAAGAAATATAAAGGTTGAAATCTTTTTTCTAAAAAAAAAACTGATACCATTTTATGGGACCAAAACAACATTAGGATGGACAAACCTTTTCATTTTAAATTTTTAAAATTTAAAGTCTGCACTTTTTCATATGATTTTTTTAGGAAAATGTCTCATTTACACTCTAGTTCCATCATAACTCAGTTGATAAAGCACTCCACTAATTATCATCTTAAAGGTCGATAATTAGATTTCATATCTTGAGAGTAAATGTACATCCTTTTTTCACTCTGCACCTTTTGTTTTATGATTTCAATCATCACAAAATAAAGCAAGAAAAGTATTCTGGGACACCAAAACTTTGCTCAGGTATATATACAACTTCTCAAAAGAATACAAAAATTGATTAAACTCGACTCTCTAACTACAAAGTCAAAACTGTCTGTACATGAGATGAAGAAGATTCTTACTAAAGTGTCCATACACATAGGAAGAATATTAGTCAATGAAAAACCGACTGACCTTCTAAAATGAGGTGGAAGCATAGCTGTGTGCTGGTGAATTTATGAAGCCAGTATTGGTAGAACGAAAAGATTTCTCAAAAGGATCCACTTCAGTTCCCTCTGTCGCAGCACGTTTTGCCATTTCCATCTTTCTTTGAAGATTTGTTAGATGTTCCACTATTTCAGACATTGGTGGTCGGAATTCCTTCACAGGCTGATCATCCATAGTTGAAATGCACGAGAGAATAACTTAGAAAAAGATATATGCATCACAAGAGAATACCTTAGAAAAAGATATATGCATCAGAGAGATTATGTATACCATAAGGCTATCGTGTTTAAGTTTTTGAATTTAGTATTAGGATGGTTTCTATCAAGTCTTTATACTAAAAGATATCAATATTTCTTTATACTTTTAAGATTATGCCTATTTAAGTCGATGTACTTTTAAAAAAGACTAAACAAAACTCTTAAGAGGCGTTTGGGGCGCTGAGTTTATAGTTTACAATAGTCTATGTTTGAGGTGCAGACTAATTGAGTATGGGTTATAAAAGTTTGTGTTTGAGGTACATACTATTTTAATATGGGTAAGAAATAGTAAACACGGTAACAAAGAGAGAAAAAGAGAATGAGTAGGAAATAATAAGCATTATAACAAATAGTAAACATGTAGCAAATATGAATTTGAAATAGCAATACTATAGTTAATTCTAAGTTATAATATTTGGAAATACCAACTACTATAATTGGTGCCCCCAAACATGGAGTGGACTACACCAACTTCAACTTGTTGGACTAAACACCTCCTTAACTTTTAATTCTATCTAGCCGCTATTAATCCTTAAATACTATATCAATTCAACATCTATACCACCGAATGCTTGAAGCTACTTGAAATCAGTCTACCAAAATCCATAAATAATTCAGCCAACCTACTATGTAAATGTTAAACTGCGGTAGATATGTATTAGGCGTAAACTAAGGCACATTAGATTTCATCAGATGGTCTGTGCTTCACTGCTAATTACCTGTATACAAAGGGAGATAATATCGACAAAGTGTGAGAGAGCCTTGGAGGAAAATGTTCCTTGAATGCCTGGATCAACCATCTGTTCTAAACTCTCGTTGTCATAAAGCCGAGATGAAGCCCATTTCACCAGTGATTGCTCCTTCCTCCGTTTCGAACTGAGTACAAAGAACATAATTATTTACTGAGACTGCAACAAGAGTTTGAATAGGAAGAGAAAACCAAGAGGAGTTTGGATGAATTGTACTTGTCAAATGGTTTTCTCCCTGTGACAAGCTCCAAAAGCAACACTCCAAATGAATACACGTCACTTCTGGTATTATCAAATCCTGGCTGGCCATGTTCAGGTGCAAAGTAGCCTCTATCACCACTGACAATCTCAGAAGCCTGTTTTCATCAGTATTTACACATAAAATTCGTGAAAAAAAATACCATATAAGCATACAATGCAAAGTTTAAAATTGTAGAAGTGGATATTTACAGTACCCCTGTCTAGTTTATAAACAAGGTCTCTAATCCAAAAAGCACATACTCAACAGTATTTTACCTTCGTTTTAACTCTATTTGTCACAAGTGGCCTCAAAACAGACAGCCCACAATCACAAATACGAGGCATCAGTTCTTCATCCAGTAAGATGTTGGCAGCCTTCAGACTGCAGTGAGCAAATGGAGGGAAAAAACTTGTATGCAGATAACTGAAAACCCAAAAGGAAAACAGTTATAAACCCTCAAGAATACAACTATTAATGAAAACCTTGTTTCAAGGTAAGACAAACTGGATTTAAGATATGAACCACAAGTTTGTATACATCACAAAGAATAAGGGTGAGTTTAGCATTTAGAGTAATTTGTATTTTTCTTAAAATGTTTATAGCAAAAGTATAAATAGCGACGGTACAGACTGTAGAATTCCTGTTAAGTAAGTCATCATAGATTGAAGATTTAGAAGCCAAATTAAGTTTTCTTAAAAAAAAAACATAAAATCGCAGATGAACTAAAGGTCTTTGACTCCTAATTAGTCCAAGGTCAGACAATATGAACTTGATGATCAAATAATTTACTTACTCTAAAGCCCTAGCGACTCCAAGAGCAATCTGGAGACGGACAGTCCATGACAGAGGCATGTATGCTTCACAGTGTAAAGCGTCATCAAGAGACAGATTTCGAACATATTCATATCCGAGCATATGTTGTCCATGCTCTACACAATATCCAAGCAGTGTAACAATGTTTGGGTGCCTCAAACGGGAAGCAGTCCATACCACATCCAGAAATTGCTCTTCTTCTGTAAACGAGAGCTCTCCCATGTTGATATTTTTCACCGCCAGAACCTGATTAGAAATTAGAAGTCAGAAAAGAGTTCATGGAGGTCAGGACAAACATTGCTCGTACTGGGATCATTATTTTTACTTGGCCATCAGGAAATTCAGCTCTATAAACAGCACCAAGAGATCCCTCTCCCAGAAGATTCTCTTGACTGAAGTTGTTTGTAGTGGATTGAAGCTCTGCAAGAGTGTAAATTTTTGTTCTCACTGGGAGCCTGCATCTCTTTGAAAAACCTTTTCTTCCAGAAACTTTCTCAGTTCTCGTGTGATTTAATAAAGGTATAGGCCTTGGACCACCCATGAGTAGAGAACTCAGGGGAAAGCTTTGTGAGCTCTCTTCTGTTCCAGTAGACGAACCATCTATCACAGAAAAAAATTGCTTAATATCTGGAAAAAAAATCCTAGTCCAGAGCCAGTGGCATGCTTGACATTGACAGAACAAACAGTCAAGAGACTGAAAAGATGAAATTCAATATTTGTAACTACCTCGGCACGTATCAAACGTCTGGAGCCAGACTCACTAAGGGAAACGAGTCCTCATGTTATTATGAGAGCTTTTGCATTTTCATCCTACTAAAAAATGGGTTTCCAAAATACTAATATCCCGTTTCAAATCTTTGACGACTTCAAGAAAACAATGCTTTTTGTATAATTGAAAGATTACGTGTGTTTGCTACATATTTTGACTTTGAGACCTCGGAAGACAGAAAGTAGTATGTTGAAATCAGAAAGATATTTGTCCCCATAATAGGAAAGAACAAAGACCTCTGGGACTAATCTATGTCAGATATCTACCGGTATAAAGTAGGGTTTTCTTTAAACATTCAATTAGTTGTAAGGATTAGCTAATAAGCTTCAATCTATTTATAGTTAAAGAGCACCAAGACCACAAAATGAAGACATCTGGCAATGAAAGAGCAAAAATCTGCAAGAACCTTATAAGGAGAAGGATTCACCTTCAGCTTTGCCCAGAGGAAGAGAACGAGGTAACATATTGCCAATCTTCAAATTTATTTTCTTTTCATGCACTTTCTTCATGGCAAATACGAAAAATATAGCTGCAAAGCTAACTACTAGTGTTAGCCCCCCAACCAGGAGAACAATTCCACCCGGGCCAAGCCTCTTCTTCTCATGCCTGACTAGACCCCGAGAGGGATAATTCTGGATGGCGTTTGACTTGGTTGTTGGAGGGCCACTGATGTTCTGCACCATAGGTGCTTTTTCCAGGGGAAAGTCCCAGGGTGGAGAATTGACTTCTGGACGGAACCTATTGCCCCCAATCCTAAACAGAGGCCAAGTGAAATTTTCTTTTGAGTAAACTTCAAGGTCAGTTTAAGCAAAATAAATTCACCACCAACAGATGAAATTTGAAAAGCTTACCACAAATTTGGAATATTTCTAAAATTTTCTGGAATAATGCCACTAAAATAATTGTCTTGGAGGTTCCTGAAATAAAAGAGATACGTGAGTGAATACAAAAATAGCTAGATGAAATAAGTCAGAGATTCTACACAGGACGGAGAAGAGGAAGCCATGGATAAACATACAAGTCAATCAATGGAAGGCGAGACAAGTAGGCAACTGATCCAGTGAATTTGTTATTCTGCAAGAACCTAGTCTAGATAGCATTAATGTGATAAATGGTTGTTCAATTTATTGTACTAAGAAAGAAGAAGAAATAATCGAATGCTAGAAACTCACAGTCTAGTGATGTTTGTCAGGGAACCAAATGAACTTGGCAAATCTCCAGCGAAGTCATTATATGATAAATCCCTGTGAATGAGGAATAATCATTGGTTGAATTTCTTGACCAAAAAAGGATTGTATGTAAAAATTTAAATACCCCAAATTATTAAAGAGTTATTCTGAATACAAGACTCAACTTGTAGAAAAATCAATGGAATTTTGTTGAGGTAAATTAGAACGACATGCAGTGAGATGCAAATGAGCAGTTAACTTGATAGAATTGTCCGTTCATATCAGTTCAATTTAAAGGCAGAAATAGCATTAATAGCGAAAAGAAGGAGGCGTACATCTCTCTCAAATTCTGTAAACCAGTGAACACATTCCCAATCACACCAGATAGAGTATTATGGCTCAGATTTCTGCATGCAAAAGAAAATGAATAAAGAACGAAGGACCATTAAACATTAACCCAACGATAGTAAAATAACAACTTACAGATGTCGGAGATTTCCCATGTAAGATAAAGTATGTGGAATATTTTGGCTTAAATGGTTGAATGCCATATTTCTGCAACATATAAGAATTTGACTGGATCCATTAAACGGAGTAACTGGGTACATGCCATTTTCAAATAGAAAAAAAAAAAAAAAAAAAAAAAAAAAATGAAAACCCTTTAAGTAAATAACAAACTATGAATGAAAAAACAGCACATGCAACTTACATGTGAGTCGCATTAGGAGGCAAGTTGTGCGGAATTTCACCCGTAAGTCTATTAGAGCTAACATCCCTAAAGAGATAATTAAACAGACGTAATCACATAGTAATTAGCAGCACTGAAAATTGTTCTATTAGCCGAAAAATTAACTTACAGTTGTTTCAAATCGATGAGGTTGCTGAGCTGCCCTCCAAGATTACCAGTGATATTTAGTCCATGGAGTTTACTGCGGAAGCAGACAATATTCAAAGAAGCACTTCGTTCAAAGAAGGAAACATAATGTAAAGAATATGCTTATGATGTATAGTTCAAGGCAACATTATATCATTACAGGTATATTACAGAAGAACCGGAGCAAGACACTCCAGTCCATGATTCATCACAAGGATCTCCACCTTCTTTTCTCCATCCTTTAAGCTCTAGTGGGTAGTTCATAGCACTATACAGATCCTGAAGAGCTATAACTGTACAATACACAGTATCGATTCATCAATAACGGGTAACAAAATAACTAGAAAGCTTCGGAATATGATTCGCAAGCAAGGTGATGCCATATAAACAATATTTTAGTTAACGGTCTACAATTTTCATACAATCCTCAAGATAGCTTATGATCAGGAAGCCATCAGAAATGTCAAGAAACTATAACCAGAAAAACCAGTGTTCACTTCCAATCTTGTTCCTAATTCGAAGCCAAGAAACTAAAATTAACAGCCTGCATTCAAGCAATAAAGATGTATTAGGAATAGTTACCATCCGGCGGATTAGTGAACGCCCAAGCCAGCGAAGTCAGAGTCGTCGAATAGACGACGACACTGAAATACGTAACCAGACGCTGTTGGAGCATTTCTTCAAAAAAAAAAAAAAAAAAACAGTCCAGTGTGATGTTTCTCTGTTTCCACACAACAAAGAATCGAACACATGCAAGAAATCAAGAAGATTAAACCAGAGAAGAAATCACCAGAACGAAATTCCAAGTAAGAATAGAAAACTACAGAAAGATTAAGATTAAGACATTGAAGTGAAGCATTAAAAGCCGAAGAAAGAGTTGTTTTCTTGTTACTCTTTCTCTGCAACCAGAAATACTTGCAAAAGGAAAAATGGCGGCACCGTAAATTTCTTCAGAGAACGTTAGGGTTTGGAAATTGTACCTTCGAGAGAGAGAGCAAAAGGAAGGCGTTCTCGACTGGTTCTTACAGAGAGAAAATGAATTTGTACGGACAAGAGTGGAGTGAAAAAATCGCCTACAAAAAAGCGCAATATGGCGGCGATGAAGACGACGAAGTTTTTGCAATTGTGGGAATTTGATGAGCTGGCGTCCACGTCGGCTTCAACGGTTAGGCCGTTAGAAAATGCTGAGAATGCGTAATAATGGAAAGTTGAGCTACGTGGAAAAAAAGTAATTATCGTCGTATCAAATCAATTTACACTTTCAACTTTTTAATTTCACCAATTTTAATCTTAAACTTTAAAGTTGTTGTAATTTTAACTATCTAACAAATTGTGATTAAAAAGTTTTGAAAAAATTATATTTTTGGACTCTTTATGTTTTAAAATATTACACTTTAAGTAATTTAATTTCAATTTAGTCTTTAAATTTTGAGTTTTGTTTCAATTTAGTTTCTAAATTTCAATATTTATATTTCTAACCTTGATTTTTCACTAAATATTCACTTTTAATTTTAGTGTTAATTTATATTAAGTAATTTAAAATTATTATCAATATTTTTTTTACTATTTTCTGTAAATAGTTTGACACTCATGTTATGATCCTCTTAAGTCTTTTCGTTCCTTCGTTTGGCTTATGTTCTTCATGTAGACTTGAGACTAAATGACTCTACTAATACATTGATACTTCTACATACTACGAGGAAGATAGAAGACATCTCTATTTTTTCCCTTGAAAATCCTTAAAATTGATTATTAAATAGTACTTTATATAATTTAGTCAAATAAATTTATTAAAGGAATCTCACCTAGACAGTAGACAGCGCCTTGTGCATATTGGCCTCAATTTAGGGAAGCCGAAAATTGTTGCACCGTATGTGTCCGAGCTTCCAAAGGTCCCGAGCTATGGCGGAATCAGCTTTCAGGCAAACCAACGCACCAGACGATGAAGAAGAAGACTATATGGGCGACCTTTCTAAGTTGCTTCCTCCAGAAGATACTAGCTCTTCGAAATCCATGTCCAGAAAGGTAACCACTGATGCCTTTGCTTAATTCTTCAGCTAATTCTTGAGCTGTCCAACGGATTATCTGTCTCATTTCATTTAAATTCTAGGGTTAGACACTCTATTCGTTTTAATTTTTTATTGGATTTAAAGGGAAACTTGATTGCAGGTTCCTGCTAATAAAACCCCTGCTGTTCAATCATCGAATAAGAAACCCAAAACCTTCAATTGGCAAGAACAGCGCAGACGGGATAGAGAACGGAAGCAACTCGAAGAGGATGAACAGACATTGGCCAGAATAGAGGCTCCGATTCCTCAATCGAACATTGGATTTAAATTGTTGAAGCAAATGGGGTATACTCCTGGCGCAGCTTTGGGCAAGGAGGGATCCGGACTGGCAGAGCCTGTGGGACTTGAGATTCGACGGTCACGAGCTGGAATTGGCAGGCAAGATCCGATTAAAGAGAAGGTGAAGCAAGAAGAAATTAGAGCTGAGAAAAAGAGGAGCCATCAGGAGGCCTTGATGGAGGAATTTGGGTCTCGACAGAAGTTGCAGTGGCGAAGTCGAAGAATTGTGGTCAATTACAACAAGGCGAAGGCAGCACTTGATCAATTGGAAAATAAGGAAGTTGTGGAACCAGAGAAGGACAATGAGGAGGAAGGAGAACAAGAAGAAGAAGAGGAAGAGATTATAACAGAAGAGGTACAGTTCTATTCTGCAAATTTTACCATCCTCCACCCTTCATTAGTTTCAAATAAAGCTTCTTTGTTTTCTGTGATATTGGTAGGTCTAAAAGTGAGAATAATTGATCATTTACTTTCATAGTTTGAAATTGATTCGCATTCTGAAGCTTGAGTTTGTTAACATCATAATACCCTATAATTGACCATTGGCTTGCATAGTTTGACATTGATTTGAGGTATAGAGAGGGATGTTTGGTCTCTCTGTCAAGCTCTATGTCTCTCTAGGCGTTGGTGACAAAATTATTTTGTAAGTATACGTTAGGTCTTATCGTTCTTGGCTGGAGTCCCTTTCTTTAATGGGTGGGCTTGTTTTTAGATGTCATTGCATTCTTTCATATCCTGTAAACCCTAATAAAAATGCTACCCTATCTAAAATACGAGAAGGCAAATTTAGTAGCCTGTGGAGAGTTGCAGTTTTAGCATGAATTAAGCTGGAATGCCTTGGTGAAGAGCAGGCCATAAACGCCTGTCAAACTGTGGTCTAATTATTTTTAATAGGGTTTACAGGGTACTCCATTGCCAAATGCTCTAATCAATTGAATGCCTTTCGCGATTTTCATTTCTTGGATCTAATTACTAGACCATTTGTTGGAAGTGTGTGCGCATAAAGAAAAATAATTTTTGTAGGATGAAAATCTTGGTATGACTGAACCGGTTTTATTTAGGGCCCCATTTGATAAAACATTTAGTTTTTAGTTTTTAGTTTCACTTTTTGAAAGTTAAACTCATAAGTTATAAACACCGCTTCCACCAATTGATTTCTTTATTTTGTTATCTACTTTTTAGGAGTGTTTTAAAAAACGAAGTTAAGTTTTGAAAACTGAGAAAATAGGTTGTTAAAAACTTATTTTATTTTTGGATTTTGACTAGGGTTAGTTAGGAAAGATGAAAACCATGGTAAATAAGTTGTAAGAAAACAAGCACAATTTTCAAAAATCAAATAGTTATCAACCGACCTGTAACAATCTTTATCAGTGAAGTCTACAATCTTTATCGGCGAAGGGGAGACTTGAGAGCCTCCCACCACTCTTCTCCACATAGAATGATTAAGTAATTGCCCAAAAAAAGAAAAAAAAAACCTCCTCTCACAACAAACTTGCTAAACAACCCTCTACAGACTTGGCCATCTAAAATAATTGTCGAATACCAAAGATGCCCACACACATTACGTAAACTTTCCCACTTTGGAGAAAGGGTAACCCATACTACCTTGGTTCCTAACAATACCCCATTTCCGCCGACGTCCCGGTGGCTAGACTGATGGTACTTCACTCAGAAACACCCGGTTAAAAATCCTCCGCCGGTGCTCCTCTCTGGAACGTCAACAATCGGCTCTGATACCGTTGTTAGGTACTTAAGCACCTTGGAGAACCACAATCCAAAAGCCAACTATTGAGCTGAGAGAACCAAGCCACTTAAGTACTACATTGGTCATCTCATTCTAACCGATGTAGGACAAAGATAACCCATACTATCTTAGTTCCTAACAGCCTACAATCACAAAACTTTAAGTTTTATCATTTATGTGTATTCAGTATCTTTTATGATGTGGCTCTTTTTCTAGACCTAATGACCTGCCTGTTGGGCCATTACACATTATTCTTGCACCATTTAAATCGAATGAGCTTGCTTGGGAATTGGAATAAAATAGTTCTGTGATGGATGCAGGATTTGGAGGATATTTTGATGAAACTGAGAGATGAACATCGATATTGCCTTTTCTGTGGATACCAGGTGAGTGTATTACACCAATCTTTAAAAAGAATTGTTCAAGGTTGAGGCACTTTACTTACCCTAACATCATTCTGCTGCTGATGCCAGTACGACTCAATGGATTCCCTCCTATCTAACTGCCCTGGAATTAGTGAAGATGATCACTGAACTAACTTCCTTTTGCTCCAAATGCTTTGCCGGAGATGGATTTTTTGGAAGTCGGCCCAGTGGAAGAACCACCATAAAATAAAGGACACAAAGCAAAATTTCGACTTTTGAAGTGTTTAAAAAGGTGTTTTTAAGTACTTAGTAAGTCCATTCTTAAGGTCCTTTGTTGTTGAACGAGTCTCCCCTTCATATCAAGGGTTGCATCATGTGCTTTAATATGCCTTTTTTGTCAATATTCTCAACACGAACGGCGTAGTCTCTCAGAAAGAAATCCAATCTGAAGTTGCTGTTCAGAAATCGGAATAGCAATTTTTCGCTACTGGAATCATTTATCCTTGTCAATGGATAGCCAGATATCAAACAAGATTGTTCAGATTGAGGCATAGAAGTTGGAATTCAGAACTGAGAACACCAAGTCTGCTTTATATAATCATACTTGGGCCGAGCTCCCTCCTACTGTGTCCTTTTGAGTGCAAAATGTGAGAATTTGAACAGTAATGCTGAATTCAAGTTACCTGGCAGCTGCTCACACAAATTTGGCGGAGAAAATACTTAAGTGCATCCTGTGTTACACTTATTTTTGTATATTCCATCAAATTGTTTAATAATAATTTATCATATGACAAATTCTTCTTAATTCTTTTTTGGAATAATTGTTTGTGTGTAATGAGAGTGAGATCTATAAAGATTGTCGCTATTGAGAAGAATGATATGGAAATTGTCACAATGTTATCTAATTTTATGTTTGTAAGTGTTTTTTTTTCATTTTTTAAATGAGGATAATGAGTGGATATAGAGATTTAATACTCCAACTTTCAAATGATTGAAACATAACGTCAAAACTAACATTTTTGGGAAAACCCTTACTCCAACGTGAACTCTAGGTACAACTTGTTTTGAAAATAATTTGCAAATTACAATAGTCACTGTAGTTTCAAGATATAAATCCTAGTATTCTTATTACACATTTTAACTGGAAAAATAGACTTAAAAAACCAAAACAAAAAGTGCCAAACGGTCGTAAAAAATCACAAAGCAACTTGCTCTCATTTGAGACGCCAGTGGCACAATTAATCTATCTCGACCTCAACTCCCATTTCTGTCATAACTGAGTTGAGAAAAATGTTGTGGAAATAATTGTAAAGAATTTGAGAAAATATTTGTTGTAGACTAAAAAGCATATAAGATAAACAAAAGCTTAATTAGCATTACAACCAAAGTAGACATGATTGACAATTAGTTTTACTCCAGATTAACATGGACTGAACTAAAATTGTACTTCTGTTGCTGGCAGTTGACAAATACAGAGCAAACAGAAAGCACCAGGCAGTTCCAGAATAAAAATTCAAAAGGAAAGTGCAGGTTTCAAGCCTTACTGGTGTACATCTTAAAACAGAAAAGGAAAGTTTTGATAAACCCAACAGGATCAAGCCAATTATTCAAAGCCTAAAAGAGGAGTGATTTCACTGGAACCAGAAGAGTTGAAGTGCAACACTTCAAAGTGACCAGTGTAGATGCTGGGTTGAGTCAAAGGTACCCGAATGTCCAAGTTCCATGTATGACCTCCTAACTTGATGAGGAAACTGGACATCACCAGAGAAAGAACTGGTAAGAGCCTGTGAAACTTGATGATTCAGACCGAGATCAGATGTCAGGTCCAGGGAGCTGCTAGCAGGAGTTTCATTCCCCTTGAAACCCCACGACATGGTCGGAAAATGATTGGTAGCAGCATGAGCTGTTGGTGTTTGAGCCACAAGTGCACCTTCAGCATTCAACAAGGCATTTACCTCGACAGCCGTTGTTCGGTTTCTGGAGCCCCATGTTTGGTTTGACAGAAGAGAGAGAGCACAGGATGAGTCAGTAACTCCATTGATGCATCCTCCAGAAGGATTCCCAGGACCAGAAAAACTGGTTCCACCTGCAGAAGAAACTGGCAAGAGAAGTTCAGATGGATTGTTCTCAGAGTTGCTCTGCCAGGGATGTGGGACGTATTTTCCCATGGAACTGATGCTTTGGTTTCCGGGTACCCGTTCAGATGCTTTTGTACCAGACGACCAGACATCTTTTCCTGTTAGCTTTGGATATGCACTGAAATCCATTAGAAAGCTTCCGACTCTGCTGCTGTTTTCTATCATTGCAAGTGGCAAACACGTGATTAGTCTTTGCACAAAGCTTAAGTTAATAAAAAGAATTAGGTAGGTGAAGCTGAGAGGATGGTGATGGCAATGTCTAACCAAAGATAGATGAAGAGAAGCGGCCATAACGAGTGGATAATAGCGACCCGGGTGGAGGCTTCCTACGGCGCTCATTATGACCAGCCAGACGTCTGCGACAACTACGTTTTCCTTGATCAAATTCAGGAAGCTGATGAAATCTGGCAAAAACCAAATCAGCAATCAGTTTCAGTAAACTACTTGAGGAGAAAACATAACACATCTGGAAACACTAAAAGATCAGATTCTAAGTAATAAGAGATGAGGGGGAAAATTTGATAAGGAAAATAATAAAGACCATAGAGAAAAATTCTCCACATCATAAGGAGTATCAAGATTTCAAAGATGAATAAAAAAATTACAAAACAAAAAAGAAAAAGAAAAATAGCTACCGAAAGCTGCTTTTGCAGTTCATCAGTTCAGATCACCCTCTAACCCCACAAGAAGAGGAAACCGCAAATACCATAGTCAGGTTGAATTTCATCATGCAAGCTTTAAGTAAAAGTTGCATCATAGTTGGCTTTTTTTTTAGACGAGTTGGCTTTCATTTACGTATAGGAACTCTTTAACCATAATTGTGGCGTTACTTCCTCAATTTGATTCAATATTGAGATTAAAATGATTTAGTAATCTGGTATTACTTGTGAGCTTAGTTGGTAGATTCACATCCCCTCATCTCCCATATATTGTTATATTGCTTCCTTCTTCCTTCTTCCTTCTTCCTACTTCACGTCCTTACTTAAAGAGGGTATATTCTATAGCTTGTGCAACCGTGTCCTTCATTTCTAATGAGACAGGAACCAAAATCTGGTGAATGAACCACTACTCATCCTACATCACATCTTTTGGTAAGAAACTATTTTCATTTAACAAATGAAATTAAAGAGGAGAGGAACGCGAAAAACCGACAAAAGATTCCAAAAGAACTTCTCCAAATGACATAAAGATCCAAGAACTCATCCTGCCAACGTTACTTGTCCACTTCTAAAGATATATCCTCTCCATCATTCAACTTGGTTCTCATTATTATGGAAGGATGCTCTAATCCCTTAATCGTACTGAATACTCCTTGTAATCTAGCATCATCCGTACATTATTAGCATTTGAAAACAAAAATAAAGGGCATTAATCTTGTGCTTCTGATAATCCATTTAAAGATAAGGTTGGTCTTGTGCTTTTGATCTCATTGTAGCTGACAACCTCTTCTCTCTCCTCAATGATCTGTCTAAATACATCCTCAATCATTCGTTCAAATACAAGGCTGGAGTTCTTTGGCTTATCTTTTAGTGACAGTGTCCTTTTTGTTACAGCATCGGCTTAGTAAATCCTTTTGTAATTAGTTCCTCTATCACTGATATTTTGACTGATTGGAGGTCTTTCTTTTAACCTCTCTTAAATGTGGGGTTGGTTTTATGTCCCCTTTCTTTTGTATATTTCATTGAAATATCACCTTTACTATCAAAAAAGATTACAGTTCATTGTAATGGATCTTATTTGAATATAAATATAAATGCAAGTTTTTTTTCTTCTTTAATAAGAAATAAAATTGCATAAAACGAAAGAAAGGTACAAAGCCTAGGCCAGAATGATAGCAGAAACCGTCTTGCACAAATCAAAGTTAAATCGAATTTAAGAAGTGTCCATGATTGGAAGCCCAGAAAGAGGTAACAAAGAAGAGACCATCCCCAACCCAGTTCGTGGGTCATCCATCCCTTTAAATAACCTCCTATTTCTTTCCAATCAAACTTCTCGGAAAGGAGCTCTAATGTCATTAGCCAATAGAATCTTACCTTTATCCTTAAACTAGGGTCTGGAAAGAAAGAGAAGGTCTTGATGAAGTATTGATGAAGTATTGATATAATTAAATTGACCATAACTCATTAGCTTTAAGTTTTTTGCCCTAGGTTTGAACCCTGTAATGTCATTTTCTTTCCCGTTCAATATTGATTTCTATTTGTTGGACAATCTATATATATTTTCAAGCCCACAAGTGAGGGAAGTGTTGAAGTATTGATATCATTAAACTTATTATAACCCATCAGCTTCTGATTTTGGGTTGATTGATGATTTAACAGGTCTAAATATGATTCAAGAATGTCAGGAACCAGCCAAATAGGTTAGTAGCTTCCTCCACAACTCCAAGATGAGATGACAATACATGAGAAGGAAAAAGGTCATCCGTTGCTATCCCATTTCTCTTACAAAAGACAGCACCGCACCGGCTTTGTAAAATCTGAGAATCATAATAGGGTTTTCATAAGGATGCCACTAAAGAAACTTAGGGATATTGTAAGGGTATATTAGTACTAAGTTAGGAAGGTGGTTGGGTTTGGTTATTAATGAAGAGAGTGGAAAATGAGGAAGTTAGGCACTTGGTAAGTGAATTAGGAATCAGGACTTGAGCGATATATCAAGAGGGGAGCGTCCACATAACTCAAATGACTTAGTTTATCTTGTAGTTCAAGACCTTTTATATTCTCTCTCCACAAACCACGAGGAGCCTAAATTCTTCCATTAACTGCCACTTGGTAGTAAGTAATCTTCTAGTTCTAAGTGACTTAGTACTAAAATTCCCAAAAGCTAAGACAGGAAACAGGGACTTACCAGTAGAAACCCCAAAAGAGTCAGCCACCCTCTGGCCACTAGTTTCCAGTTTCCTTAAATAATCAATGCCCACAACACAATATCTATACAAATTATTATGAAGCCTCAAACTACTTCAAAGAAATCTAAAATATTGAACAAGTTCCCTCGCTAGGAAATGGTTATCAGAGAAAACCCCCACACCCAATAAAACTTATGAGGAAAATTTTCAGCAAAACCAGAATCCAGAAAGTAGCCTACTAAGGCAAATCAGGTACTTGCACAAAAAGGGGAGAGGGTTTACTGTAGTAAGGCAGGCCTCTCAAAGTTTTGATTTTGCCCCTAGGTCTATGATAGAAAAGTTGACAATTGGAATTCATTTCGTTCAAGTTGAACCAAAAGATATAGCTAAGAGTTGTTACAGATGCATTATGGACTTCTAGCCTTCTAGCCTTGCTATGGAAGCATTGACAAGTCGATAAGATATTTGTTAGGAAAGAGATGGGTTCCAATGAAGGATCTCACCTAGTTAACTGGAACTGGAAGGTAGTCACTAAACTAATTGTGCGGTCTGAATTTGGGCAACATAGCTAACAGAAAGAAAGGCTTATTGCTCAAATGAACCAGGAAGAAAATTCTTTGAAGCATCAAGTTCAAGTAGATGTCGATATACATGGTAAGGAGCACAAAGGTTAAGCATCAAGGACTACTACTCCAAACGCTTAAAGAAAAGCACTGATGAGTTCACAACTATTGAATTTTGTTATCATCCTAATACTTTGCTTCTTCATTTTATAACGCATCAGTATTCTTATCTGGGCATTTGTCTCTCCTGTTCCTTTTTATCATTTTGTTTCTCAGCAACCTAATATATTCAGAACTTTACAACTGGTAAGTGGAAACAACCATAAACATAAAAGACTTTTACGAAGTAATACTATTTAATCATGTATACTATATGTGTATATGAGTCCCTAAGTCTATCCGGCTCAATGCTTTGTGTCTAGGCACCAAGAAACCGTTTTCAATTTTTAACTCAGCCATTGGTATCACTTAAAAACATCACACAAATTACTACACCTGACCTATTAACACAGCACTAGAGATAATTTTTTCCTTCAACAATTGATCTTAAGACAATTTCAGAATATCTATGTTTACCTAAGGAATTTCAGAATCCAAATCCCACATCACTACGTTTTTCCACATGAAATAGACCCCTTGTGTCTATCACAAATGAAGTTTAAAAGAGGCAGACTAGAGGTTCAGAGGGACAGCACTCCCATCAGCAGAAGAATATTATCAAAACCCTTTTTGTGACTTGATGTATCTAGCTGGAGTCCAACTCCAAAGGGTTTTCATTTCTTTCCTCTGTTTTGATATTGACCAAAAGGAAGGAATTTTGGTAACCTCCTTGGACTTTAGAGGATTGAATAGAATATCAAGTTCACTTGTTTCCATTGTATTAATATTCCTATCATATAACTGTTTGTAAAACAATAAGAATAAATTAAAATATTCGTTTCCAAAGCCCTAAAGGAGGCTGCAACAAAAACATGTATGGTATTCTGGATTATGAGGATTTCAAAAAGTTAAAAGGGAAAGCATAACAAGCAGTTGCACAAAAAAGAATAAACAGAATGATGAGGTGTAGGCCATTGTATCGAGTCTACTGACTGGCATCCCCGCTCCAGATTTGATATCAAGCTAAAGGTGGAGAATTGACAATATCCCATTAGAACAGAGCTAACAAAAGGACATCAAAAACAAATATAATAATCTTGGATGCTATTTGGTTCTATAACCTTTTCTGTTAGGGTCTGTTTGGTTCAAAAACAGGAATTTGGATGTTGTAAAAGAAATTAAGAAAATTGAAAGAAAGAAAGAAAACCAATGTGGTTGGCCCCACCCAAACCCCTAGAAATCTAATTACAAGAAGATAAACCTTGTCAATATAGAAGAGAAACGAAACCAACTATAAACACATAAAGCACTCTGCATTCAACCCCCATGCTACAGCTCCATATTAATATGCATCTACAGATTCAACAAAAATGGTACAAGGAACAAGATAAAACAAAGCTTATAACAAAAACGAAACTCAAAACAGGACAGAAACAAAGAGAAATGACAAACAAAACAGTAAAACGAATCCTTCAGTCATATTTACTAGAAAGAAATCTAATCACTACTCATAAGACCAAAAGGAAGTACAAATATTTTTATAAATTAAACCAACCAACTAACAGATCAAAGGAAAACCAAAGAGATAGTTCCAGCATATACTAAAAGGATACCCAACAACCATTAAAAAAAAAAAAAAAAAAAAGATACCACCAATCAGAACTCATGAAGAGAATGATTTTGCAAAACCAAGAGTGAGAGAAACCAGCTGACCTGCTACACTGTTGGCAAAACCTTTGCTCAAGACCAGCAACAATGACCTTAGGGGATTTGGAGTGCATAGTACAAACTTTGTGTCTGGAATAGTAAGCCTTTGCATCACTTAGATCTACTCTACAGCCTTCAACCTGGCACCTAGGGGGCTGAGCTGCCTGAACAACTCCTCCCCTAGGTTTCTTGGTGGGTGTTGATGCAATTACAGCTGAAGATGAGAAAGATCCCCCACCTGATTTGGGAAGCTCTCCAATACCCACATCTTCAAAGTAAATTTTCTGTCCAAATTTGAGGCCATTGAGTGATTCAGCTGATGAATTTGGTGGTGAGGAATTTGAAGACCCACCAGACTCAGTCAAAGAGCTGCAATCCATTTCCATCAGAAAGAAAAAAGAAGAAAAAAAAACCCCCTCTAAATCTCTTCCATTAAGGTTCTAAGAAAGAGGGGTCGTCATTATGAGTCTCTCTTGTGTGAAAAAGAAAGGGAAAGCGAAAGATAGGGACAGAAAGACAAACACAGAGCTAGAGAGAAAGGGAAAGAGAGAAAGAAAAGGGGAGAGAGTGAAATGGGGTTAAAAGGTTGAATAGAAAAGAAGGGTGAGAGAAGAAAGAAATGGTGGAAATGGCAGTGATGTAGGGACAGCAAAAAGTAGAGAGACCTGACAATGGGCCATTGCCAGCCAAGGAGGGGTTTTTTTTTTTTTTTTTTTTTACCCTTTTTTCTTCTTGGGTATTGTATGGTATTGCCACCACACTTGCAACTTTCTCAGCCTCTGCCAAAAATAATGGAAGAAGGAGAAAGAAAAGGCTAAAAACTGAGAAAGAGATTTTGAACTCATGATGGGTTTTTGGTGCTCTGTCACCTGATGCCCTGAAATTTCTTTGCCAAACCAAAGCATTTCTCTTGCCCTTTCTCTTTCCCCTTTCTCATTTGTCTTGTATTTTGTACCCAAACGTCATTGTGGAAAAAACTTCTATTTCAATCTCTCTTCCCTGTCTCTTTGATTTTTCCTTCTACTTTCTAATTCCAACTTACCTTTTCTTTAAATATTCTTTGAGTTTGTTGGGGGTGACTCCCACCTCAAATTCATCTTCTTCTTTTCTTTAATTGCTTTCAAATTCTTGGTTAAAACAACTTCAATTGAAGTTTAAGTGTTGTCTTCAAGGTTTTAGTATGGAATTTTAGTAGTTCTTCACTAATTTTTATTTAGTTTTAAAAATCTTCTTCTACTACTTTATCTTGCGTTTTTAAGTCATAGTTTTAAGATTTAGGAGAGATGTTAAGAAGTTAGCTTGATTGAAAAGGTAAGTTATAAAGACATTATATGATATCTTTTATTGATATGTCAAATTTTTAAAACTCTTATTCCTATATATATTATTGAACTAACTATGTTAGAAGTGAATGTTAGTTTGATAACTATTTGACTTTTTATTTTGAAAATTATCCTAACAAATACTAACAAATACTATTTTCATTCCTGAGTTTCTTATTTTATTATCTACATTTTAGAGATGTTTTTAAAATTCAAACCGATTTTAAAACCAACAAAAATTGTTTTTAAGAAATTGCTTTTGTTTTTAAAATTTAATCGGTAAGGATTAAACTAACTTAACATCTAAGTGATTTATTATATTTTTTTAAAAATGGACTAAATAGACATTATTTTGAAAGTTTAAATGTGGGGTGGAAAAGGATTTTGCCTCTTTAACAGGTTGGAGAAGATTTATGATAAAATAGTTTCTACTAAATGGTTATTTGAAGATTTTTCAAGACTTCTTCTTCTAATTCTTTTTAAAAGTTAAAACTCTACTTTCAATTATATGATAATTATTTAGTATTATACAAAACAAATCTAGTGTTAAATTATAATTTATTTTTTAATTTAATACCGAGTACATTTTTGTTTTATATTTGGGTTGTTTTCAAATCTAGAAAGATGAGTCAAACTATTTATAAACATAAAAAAAAAAAAAAAAAAAAAACCAGTGTCTATCAGTTATAGACTGTGATAGATTTCTATTGTTTGAACGATATAAAATTTTCTATATTTATAAATAGTTTTATATTTTTATTTATAATAATTTTTCTTTATATTTTGAATTTAACCAAGAGAACCGTCAAAATATTTTTATCAAGTAAAGGTGTTTTTTTAAATGAAAAATAAGACTATAGTCTATTATCAAATATATAGTTAAATTCAAGTCTCAAATTTAAGTTTGTATCAAACAAATCAATTAATTTTTTTAAGAATAAAATTTGTTGGGAACCTATTTGTTTATTTTTTATTTTTAATTGCAGAAACTTATTTAATATTTTTTGAAAATTTGAGAGTAAATAAAAATTAAATTGTCAACCCGAATATAACTTAATTGGCATAGGACGAGATCTATGGTTCGAATTTTTCTGTTTCAATTATAGTTAAAAAAAAATGATGAGAGTAAACTTGAAATTTAATAAATATATTTTATTGTTGGGGAACATTTAATCAGAAATGGAAATCGCAAATTATACAAAATATATATATATATATTTGTTTCAATTTAAAAGTATAATATAAAATGTTTGAAGGATATTTGTAAATAAATAATTATTTCTTACTAATACTAGTAAAAGTTTATGGGGCAATAATGGAAAGATTCTAAGGTATATCAATATGTCTAGGCCACGCCGACTGTGCACCCCACAATGCTACTAAAATATTTTTTTTACTTACCTACAATTTTCAATAATAATAATAATAGTTAAATTTTAATTTCATTTTGTTACTAGATTTTGAGTTTATTTTATTTTTCTTTTAAAAAAAACGTTTATTTTATTTTAGTTTATACCTTTTGAATTTTCTATACTTTTTAATTTAATAATAATAGTAAGTTGCCGGTTGTTACTTTTTTTAGGGTTATTTTGTTTTACTTCCTATACTTTTAAATTTTCAAATTTAATCTCTATATTTTTAATAAGTGGTAAATTTACTTTTCAAATTTGGAGTTATTTTTTTAATTTGAAAAAAATAATAATAATAAATTATATTCAATATATATAAAAAAAACACTAAATTATATGTTTCCTGAGAACTTAACAAAATATATATATATATATATAAGAAAATTTTTACCTATAGAAAAAATATCTAATTATTTATAGAAAATAACAAAAAAAAATACTGATAGACATTGATACACTTCTATTAGCATCTATCAGTAATAGACTTCTATAATTTCTATCACTGATAGACTCAGACCCTGATAGACTTCTATCAGCGTCTATCACAACTATCTAAAAATTTTGATATTTTGTGTAAATAGTTTTTCTTATTTTCTTATTTTAAAATTTTTCCATATATATAGCCAACATGAATATTACTCAACGGACATGAACTTATATTATCAACTTTAAGGTCAAAGATTCGGTCTCTTACTTTACATATTGCCCAAAAAGAAGTACATTTTAAAGTGAAAATTTAATAATATCAAAATAATTAATTTTATAAGTTTAAAAATCTATACTAGGACCTTTTAAAACGTATGAATCAAAGAGGTTTAAACCAATAATTTAAATACAATAAAGAAAAGTACAAAAGAATGAATTAGGTTGAAAATAATAATATTAACATTTTAATAATAACAAAATACAAAATCATAAAATAAAATATAAAAAGTAAACCACCTGAAAAAGTATACTAAATAAATAACGGCTAGAAATTTGAGTAACTAAAGCTTATGTGTCACATAGTCCATGAAAATTCATACTCTCAAGATTTCTCTTTCTTTTTTTCACATACCCAAAATATCACACGACAACATATAGTCATTAAAAACGAGAAATGTGTATTGAAAGTATGAAACAAATTTTAAAATAAGATAATTACAAACTTTTAGATAATAATTAAATTGAGAAATTCAAAATTTTCAGATATTGAAGACACAAATTTCAGAATTAATTTCTTGAATCACTTCAACTATTGTTCATCTACCACACACACGTATGTATATATATATATATATATATATATACACACATACATATATACACACACATGTCAATAACCATTCAAATTATGAAATGGGGTACCCAATCATATTTAATTTGGCTCTCAAAAATAACCTCTACTTTATTAAACTTTCTTATTTTTCAACACTTTTCTTAATAAACTCATTGAAGAATGAGCATAGCATAATTGGCATAATATTTGTACTATCGATTTTGAGGCTTAAAGTTCAATTTTCTCATCCTACATATTTAATCTAATTTTTTTGTCCTACATATTTAATCTAATATTTTGAAAAGAAAAAAAAACAATCATATGATGTTTAATGATTTTTTTTTTCAATAATAAAAAAGTAAGGTATAAATTTAAATTTTCGACTTAGAGATAAATATTAGAGGCTTTTTGTTTTTTAGGAAGGTAGATAATCAGAAATTTAGATGCGTGAAATTATAGATGTCCGACATATTTAGATAACCATGTTTGTTTCGTAGAAATATTTTTGTAGATATCTGGGATTATTTTGATGACTGTGTTTGTTTTGTAGGAATTTTACTCGAGAATGTCTAAAATTTACATAATGTTCAAAAAATCTCCTTGTGACTATTTATTAATTTATAATTAATGTGATATAATTTGAACTTATATAGCATATTTGTTTTTATCAATTTGGATTTCTTTTATATAATTTATGTTATTTTTATATGTTATTTTTCTCAACAAAATAATATATCATAATTTAAGATTTTTTATAAAATAAATATTAATTTAAATTTATTGAATATCTTGCTAAAAAATAATAAGAATTACGATATAACAAAAAAAAATGATATATATGGTTTGACATTATTTATTTGAACTATATAATGTAAATGAAGATTAATTTATATGTAAAAAAAAAAGGACAAAAATATAAAATGGGAATGCCTTCAACTCGAGAATCTGGAAAACTCATGTTTCAAGAGGGCATCCAAAATTCTTGAGATGCCCTCCGTAAAGACATCCTAAGATGCCTAATAATCTCCGGATGCTAGGACATCTTACAACACCGCAGAACAAACAAAGTAATCCAGATACCCACTTTATGGAAATAGAATGCTTGAAAAACAAACAGCCTCTTGATATTTTGAGGGGTTAGACCACACTCAAACCAAATGAGCTCTCACATTTTCTATATTTCCTTTTTTTTTTAATACCTATTTCCTCGTTTTATTTTGTAGGAGTAAGTATTTTGATTTTTCATTTCTTTTGTCTTTTCCTCCATTAGAAAAAAGAAAAGAAAAGGATTCTTTAATTGAAATACCTAACCCCATTATCTAACTTTATATCTTATTTTGTTTGATAATAGTTAGAGTTGAAGATGAAACTATTGAATTACTAGGTATCTTATCCAAAAAAATTATGCTTTGAAGCTATTTTATTCTCTTTTCCTTAAGTCAATATTAGTCGTATCCTTGTAATAGAAAATCTTCATTAAAGATTTCTATTTATTTTTTACCTCTTTATTAAAGATTATATCTTTACCTTTTACTATATTTTCAACATGTTCATCCTAAAATTTATTTATTTAACTTTATCGAGTTGTTTACATATTTTGAAGTCTAAAAACGTAGAAAGTCTCTCACATATTTTAATTTTTTTTCAAATATTTTATTAATTATTTAAAATTAATCAATAGATATTAACACAAAAAATTAAAGTGGATATCTAGTAAAAAAATCAAGTTTAAAAGTATAAATCTTGAAACATAGAGACTAAATTGAAACAAAATTCAAATTTAAAGGATAATATTGAAATATTTTGAAACTTAAGAACTAAATTGAAATAAAATTTACTTGAGGACTAAAAGTGTAATATTTTAACATGAAAAATAAATCCAAAATTTAGAAACAAAGAAGCATTTTTTTTTTCTTTAAATCAATTAACATCAAATAGAGGATTGATTTGATTTTTCCATTTTTCCATTTTCTTTGTTACGCTCCTATGAGAATTTGACTTTATTGACACGTTACATGTGTATTTTTATCCCTAACTCTCCAATAATATTGATATCAAATATAACACTAGACTTGTGCTTGAGAAAGCAAATGATCTACATTCTATACTTTTCTATTGGTTTTTATTTTATTTTATAATATGTATTTTCATCCATAACTCTCCTATAACCTTCGTATTTTATTATTGTTTTTTTTTAATGTTAGCATTAGTTGTAAAACTAATGTCACCAATGTCAACGATGCATTTAACATATGATCTAAAAAATATATAAAATTCACATTTTCATAATTTTCCTCAATGTAATTTTTAAAATTTTATCGTAAAAAATGCACTTAATTTAATTATACAAAAATAATGAGAAAAATCAAAATGTCAAGGTAGGAATAGTTACCACTTTCCTTCTAACTAATGGGTACGTACCATTCTCACAAGTAATTAATTTTTGAAACTGGCAAATTAACATTACCCATCTTTAGTAGTGAATTTAGAAAATAGACATGCATGTTTGAATAATTATTTCTTTAATATTTTAATTCTTATTTTTCACAATGGGCTTGATTTTAGAAAAATTAAAAAAAAAAAAATAATCAGCATTTGCAATTTCATAAATTACCAAACTTCCACCAACTCTTTTGACCCCCAAACTTGAGGAACCCTAATGTAATGTTTTGTCATAAATCATAACTTTATTTTCCCCTTTTTTTCTTTGATAAGATATTTTGTCATTTTTCCCAAATTGAATGCCATTTTTCTAAATTTTTGTTGCTTTTTTTCACGACATTATTGGTTAGCTAGAGAAGTAATCATGTAAGAAAAAAAAAATTTCAAGCTTAACTCTTTGTCGATTATTTTCCCATAGTTTCTATTTTCACATATATCAAATATGTGGTCACAAAAAATGGACTACTTTTCCTTTTTTATGTTTGCTTAAAATGATGGAAATTTCTTATAATAAATGTATCCAATAAATCAAAAGAATAAGTTCCTAAAAAATAACTTTATTCAACAATAAAATTATCTACAAATTTTTGTTAAAGAAAGTGAAAACTTGATTAATTGAATGTATTAAGTTCACTATTCATTCAAATTTGAACAATGATTAGATTGTACCTAATCCATGTACCCCTCCTCTTTACCACATAAAAAAATTATTTAGAAAATAAAATAAAATTGTCATGTGGCAATTTTTCATCAAGTGCAGCTTAGGCTACATAGAAGATAGTTGCACGCAAATTTTTTCCTTCAAATTTTTAGGGTCAATTTAAGAAAAATATATATATTTTAGTTCAAAATAGATACAGTACATGAAAGATGTATTTTTAGACCATAAATTTAAAGATACTCTAAATTTTGGGTTATACTTTAGTTATTATATATCGTCTTATTAAGCACTTGATCTTAGCCAAAATTGCCATAAAGTCATGCAGTAACATTTTACTATGGTATTAGTAATTAATTTAAATAAAGATGTAATCCTAAATTTATGGTGCAATTAAAATTTATTAAAGTTTAGAGACTATAACGTCATGATAATTAAAGTTTATGGACCATGCATTTATAATTTAACCTAGATATTAATATGAATATTTTAGGATTTTTGTCATGAAAACAAATTTAGTACTTCCAATCACTTTATTGTATATATATACACACCAAATATGATATTTTTGTCACACATGGTTGACTCTTGACTGTTTTATTTTAAATTTTATTTTAATTCTATGTCTAATTCTTAACACCCAACAAGCATGTTCTGAATAAGGTACTATACTTTCTATATTGAACAGCTTTTTTCTTTATTTTTATTACCTTTTTTCACACATTATTGGAAGAGAATTAATAATGTGAAAAAAAAAAAAAAATCTTAGTCAATTATTTTCCACTTTTTTTAAAAAAATTTAAAAGTTGAAATATTATTGGGCAATAATAGATGAAATATAGTACACATTTAAAGGCCATAAGAGTAGTACATGTTTCTTTTCTTATCCTTCTTTGTGCTTTCCATGATTTCTATTTTATTTCAAACTCTTACCTTCAACTTTAATTTGCACAACTTTTGTATTTGCTTATGATGGAAATACCCACAATGGAAAATTACTTTTTTTTAAAAAAATAAAATAAAATAGACCTTGTAATTGAACTTTGATGGGTCTTTGAATCCCCCACCCAAAAAAAAAAAAAAAAAAATCATGTTTCCTACTTGAAAGCATTCTTAGATTGTACTAGTTGCAAGTAAAAGTGTTTTTTTTTTTTTTTTTTTTGAGTACAAGTTGCAAGTAAAAGTTGAATCCATAGATATTGGTTTAGTAAAATTAATGTAAGAGAGAAGAGAGGATGAGGTTATCTAACTAAAGATATAGTTTTAATAGAGATTCAATAAAATTTATATTAAAAAAAAATGTTAACACGTGTTTTTTTATAAAAAGTAAAAATAAATTAACACCATAGATTATAGAATAATTGCAATGGATAACACTCTTATAGTCAAGGTTCGAAATATCGATATCGATGGAAATATCAAGGTCCTAATTTTACGAAAATATCGATGGAAATTTCAGAAAACTTTATGAAAATTTGGGGAAATTGATGAAATTTGTTATAATTAGTTAATGAAACCATGATTGTAACTGAGTTAGACTATAATTGACCATTTTTAATCATTATTTCTATAAAAGAAGACAATATTTAGATGTATATTGTAAAATATTTGTGAAATTTTAGGAAACTTTATGAAAATTGGTGGAAATTGATGGAAGTTGTTATAATTAATTAATGAAACTACGATTGTAACTGAGTTATACTATAATTGACTATTTTTAATCATTATTTCTATAAAAGAAGACAATATTTAGATGTATATTGTAAAATATTTGTGTAAATGTTAATGCGATAGCAAAAATTTAAAAAGAAATGAAAAAATAATTATAAAATTAAAGAACATGAAATATTTACATATAAAATAATTGTAAATTATTTATTATAAAATGAAATAGATACAAAAATGAAAAATCATAGCATTAAACTAACATAACACAATAAGAATAGAAAATTCATAACATTAAAATAAAAGGGTGTAAAAAGCATAACATTAAACATAACATAATATAATGGAAAAGAAAGAAGAAAAAGAAAACTCTAGAAATAGATAGAGCTTGAGAGAAAATGAGAGAAATATTAAAGAACTCACGTCAATTCAAGTTTGAGATAAAATGATGTGAAAATTCAATGGAAAAGATTTGAATGAAAATATGTTGTTTGTTAATGGTAAAGGAGAAAAAAAAATCTCATTGAGCTAGCATGGCTAATTGTAAAAAAAAATAAAAAAATCAAAATTTAGATGGAAACCTCGAAATTTCGAGAAATTGAGGGAAAATCGAAATTTCTTTTCTACTAAGAATTCGAGAAAAACTTTAAACTATGTTTATAGTTAATAATTAAGTGTATACCGACATTTTTAAATAATTGAAAATATAGTCAAATCGATTAGGTTGGATTATGTGAGTTGAAAATTAAACTTACTTTCACCTATTAACTTTTTTGTTTTATTGTCTACTTTTTAAAAGTGGTTCTAAAATTCAAATCATGTTTTGAAAACTAAAAATAAAGTAGTTTTTTAATCTTATTTTTGAAATTTAAAATTTGACTAAGAATTCAAATATTTATTTAAGAAATATGAAAATTATGGTAAAAAAAATTATGAAAAACAACTACAACTTTTTATTAAATTAAATAATTATTAAACAGAGACTTTAATTATTAGATTTTTAAACATATTGTAGCATAGCTTAAAAATAAATTAATAAAAGTAGTGGCAATTGGCAAAAATATAACAAAAGTGGATTCTATGTCTGAATTAAGAAGTAAAATAATATTATTGAGAAGTTTGGACACTGAAACAAAATATTTGAAAATTTAAGGAACATAGCCACTAGACCAGAATAAGGGACATGTTTAGTTATTTATAAAATTTAAATAAACAAATAAATTATGCTTACCAAATTTTTTTTTGTTGGTTTTTTATTTTTTTTAAATTAAACTTATAAATACTACTACTATTTTTATCACTATTTTTTAAACCTTTTTTTTAAAAAATAAAGCTAAAGTTTGAAACTAAAAAAAACAATTAAAAACTTGAGTTAGTTTCTAAATTTAACTTATAATTCAAAGGAATGTTTTTTTTTTTTTAAAAAAAAATGTGAGAACTTACTGAAAGCTTTTAAGAAACAAATATAATTTTCACACATTATTGAGAGGAAAGTAATCATGAAAGGAAACACCTAAACTAATTAACTTTTTGTCAATTATTTCCCCCCTTTTTTCACATATGATATACATACAAAATACCTTTTGGTAAATATGCAAAATTTTAGTGAAATTATTATAAACACCAAAAAATATCAAACTATTATATATAAAAAAAAATCGTTTGTGCAATAGACTTCTATCGCTGTTTACGCAGTCTATCGCTGATAGACAGTAAAAATTTTCTATCTTTATAAATAATTTGGTCCATTTTTTTATATTTGAAAACAACCCATAATTTTATAGACATAAATTCTAGTGGTTAATAATTATCAAAATAAAAAATAATAACAACACAAGTGGTTAAGCATCTATGATTCCCTATCAAAGATCTTAGATCCAAATCTTCACTTCTTATTAAAGGTTAAATTATAGATGTTATATGCTATACTTTTTTTTTTTTTTAATTAAAGAACACGTGTAGGAATAGAGATTTAAACTTCTGATTTCATTGTTAAGGTGATAATATCTTAACTTGTTATACTAAAATATTTTTTCTTCGTAGCGTTTTTAAAAATTAATTTTTCTTAACTTTTTTATAAAAATGGTTTTAGTTAAAACTTGTTATGTTTTGGTTACATTATTTTTAGGTTAAATTGTAAATTTAGTACCTATTGTTTAAAAAAAAAGTTAAATTTAGTTTCTATAGTTTCATGAGTGTTTTTATCAAACAGTAGGGATTAAACTCTAATTATAAACCACAAGAACTAAATTCTAACTTTCTTTAAGGGCTCTTTTCAAATATAGAAAAATAAGTCAAACTAATATAGAAAAATTTCACTGTCTATCAGTGATAGACAGTGAAATTTTTCTATATTTGTAAATAGTTTGATATTTTTTCTGTTTATAGTAATTTTCCTTAAATTATAGTGACCAAATTTGCAATTCAACCCATTTTTTATAGTGATTTTGCGTACTAAATTATTTGATTGCACTACATCTATAAGTGGTTCTCGATCAATTAAGGGTCTAGTTAGATCAACTTTTTAACGGTAAAAAATATATATTTTTTTAAGTATTTAAGAAGTCAATTTAAACCTGACCTCCCTCTTTATCTTAATGTATCACTAGAATAACTTTAAAATGATTCATAAAACAAAATAGAGAGAAAAAAAATAGAATTTGGATGTAGCAATTATTGGAGGCAAGAGGAGAGATAATGGGGCCTTTTATAACCATTTCCACATGCCATCACAAAAACAAAGACCTGAACTTGGATTGGATATCTTCCACTGACAAAAAAAGCAATAGTCTTGTCTCATAAGATTTCAGAATCTTCAACAGTAAATCCAACTATTTTCCTTTTTTTTTCTCTCTCTTTTCTTTTTCAAAAAATATATATTTGTGTGTGTATATATATATTTAGTTGAGAAAATTTTTAAAAATAGAAAAATAAAGAAAATTATTTACACAAAATAAGAAAATTTTTAAATAGTTGTGATAGACGTTGATAGAAATCTATCATCGTCTACTAGTGACAGAAACGATAGAAGTCTATCGAGTCTATCAATGTCTTTCAACGGTTTTTTTACTATTTTCTGTAAATAGTTTGACATTTTTTCTATCTGTGAAAATTTCTCTATTTGGCTCATAATTTGTCAACAAAGAAATATGTCACGTGCTAGTTTTTTTAAAAAATAATTTGGGATTTTTTTTTTACTCTTAAATAATTTTTTTTACTACTTTGAAAAGGCTACACCTAATCACTGTCCTTTTTTTAACTATCAAACTTTGAAACATAAATTATTAATTTATCTACTTAATTTAGACTTAGTTTTAATTTAATTTCTAAAATTTTTATCTGGTCTTTATGATTTTAAAATTTTCAATTTGATCAAATCTCAAGTTCATTTTGTTAAACTCTAAACCCTAAACCTAAAACATCAAAGTTTTGAATTATGTATGTACTTAGATTTGCCTTGATTTTTCTTCTTCATTATTCAATAAATTCTTGCTAATATGAATATCCGATCTTTAAGGAGGTAACTGCCCTTATGCTCGTACGGGATAGTTAGGTACATAAATTTGAAACATCCATTAAATAGATTGCTTTTCTAGTTTACCTACCAATTTAATTTTCAAAATCTAATATGTTCTGTGACCCTTCATTAATTTTATGAAGCCTTAAAGTTTAAAACTAAATAAACACTCATCTCAACTGGTATGTTTGAATCTTCCCCTTGTAATTATAATATAATATTCTAAATGAAATAAACATTACTGTTAGAAAAATATACGTTTTTTTTTTAACTTTATTCTTTCAAGGAAATTTTTTTCAAAAGCTTTAATTTACTAACAACTAATTTATGGTCTAAATTCTTGCAAGTGATGTATTTGACACAAAATCAATAATTTAATGACACAAAATTCAATTCTCTTTTTTTAATAATAGATTAGTTAGTTTTGTTTGAAGGTTCAAGAACTTTTTTTATATTTCTAAAGCTTAGAGACTTATTAGACACAAAAATTTAATGGTTTATAACTTCATAACTTTTAATATTTGAGCAATATTTGATGTTCAAAAGCATTATTCCAATATTACTAAAAAAAAATAAAGAAAAAAAGCATTACTCCTTTGAGTCAAAAACATATATCATTAAATATGAAATAAAAATCTACTCAAATAGGGAAAAGGGACAAAGAGGTGTCCCCTACCAACACAATACCATTTAATGCTTTTTTTTCTAAAGACCATTTAATGCTTTTAAGAAACTATTGAATCCCAAAAGTAGTTTCAAGGTGGGCATATCTTAGCAACACATGAGATAATGTATCATAAAAACAGTATCTAAAAATATTTATACAACATATGGTCAATTGAACCTATGCTTCATTTCTATAATTTGTACTTTGGAATATCATGTACCAAGTAAATTTGATCATGGAAATGGTTTACACGATTTTCAATGAACTCTACACCTTGAAAAGATATATATTGATCTGATTTAATTAAACAAATATTGTCAGCTTAAGCATAACTCAATAAAACAAAAACATTATATAGGTGACCGAAAGACTAGATGTTCTAATCCCAAACCTTACATTATATAATTCTAATAAATGATTATAAAATTCTTTTTCTTGTTTGAAAAGAAAAGAAATTAAAACAAGTGTGACTAAGAATTTTCATTTGGATGATGGTTGGAAATGGAAAAGAACTTTTTTATACCAAAAAAAAAAAACTAACAAAATTAAATTCCAGTATGATGCTCAAAATATAGCATAAAGGGGAGAAAAAAATAATTCAAGCTTATCTTTCTTAAGGTTAATCAAACGTTTAAATCCATGGACCCAATGTTCCTGTCAAAATGAGAATAACTCAATTGAAAGAAGACCAACTAAGCAAAAGTTATGTTTAAGAATCTGTTTCGATGAGGTTAATGATTGTTACTAAAATTTCCAACATGAAGCTTGAGGCCTACGCTACACTGTTTTAGATGAACATGTAAGGAAGGACTTACAGTATTTATCCATAAAAGTTTGATTCTTTCCTATATGTCACACACATTATGTCATTAAATTTTTAATGGCACAACAAATATTCTGTACTTCTTTTGAACAGTAACTATGAGACCCATTATCTAAATTTCAACTTCATAGTTCCACTCGAAACAGGACGGAAGAGTAAAATGCAAGTCAGAGATTATGATTGACAGAAGAGAAATATCAAGAATATTGTCATATGTTCAATATTCAAATAGCTAACACCAATATTTTCTATGCTCAAAATCAACTACCTCTAATCCTATGAATGACTATAAGTATGCATAATTTCTAGGTGGTAATAATATTACACAGACAAGGTACAAAAAGATGAAGAGTTTACTTGGAAAATTTTCACTAGGCCACCTTTAATGTTCACACTTCCATCAAATCTCAGCGACCAATTTCTAGAGGCGCATTACCCATGTTGAGGTTCCTGCAAAAACCAGCAACAAAGGCAAAGAATTATTTTTGAAAAAAATAATAAAATAAAATGTAAATTGCAAAAGTTTCTCTGTAGTCTATACTGACTCGCGATTTCCATTGTACTGTTTTCATTGAAATAGCAAATTTCCCTTTTCATAACATTACACATTCTCCCCCCCAAACTAAACTTTCCTGTTAACTTCCATCGAAAAAGCAGGCGTGGCACACTAAAATAAGTAACAAAATTTACCCCTACATTTTAACCCAGTGCAAATATTTCTTCAATTAGATCATCAGATTTCCCGTTGACATTAATGGAAAAGTTGAGTCCAAACTAAAACCTACAAATTTATAGTGCATGCATAATTCCAATAAAAAAAATGGTGTAAACATAAACTATTTGCATGTAAACATAATCTGAATTGTAAAGGAAGTAAATATCACGTTTTGAAATTCACCTCCCATAAATCACATCTGTAGCTATTGTTTTGCCATATAATATGGATAACCTCCCATTCCAGCAGGTGTGATCGGGTGAAGTCCAGGAGCATCTTTCTTTCCAATCACTTGATGGGGATATGGCATTTGGGGTTGGCTCGCATATGAAGCATGTGCTGTCGTAGGACTAGGATACGAAGCAGGATATGATGCAAGAGCTTGGGGATAAGCATAGCCAACAGGGGCAACACCGCCATGAGGTTTCCCAGGTTGAGGATATCCAGCGGCTACTGGGTATGGCATAGAAGGAATAGCTGGGGAGACTTGTGCCTGCATCATCTTGTTCCTGTGTGAATCTGCGAGCTTCACAATGATGTTCCTTCCCTGCAACCACTCACCACATCAACATATTATCATTTTCATCAAAGGTTAAATATCATTTGCAATATTTTCGCATGTTGCACTAAACCGGTATAGTTTGGGTCTTGCTGGGGAGAACATTCTTCATTTCTATAAATTTACAAAAAGCTTTTGTTTATCCCTCTACTATATTGTTTTTGGTTTCTTACCCTTTCCTCCTTCCAAAAATAAAGATAAAACTGCTTCCATAATTCCACACTTACTCTAAAAGATCGCTTGTGCTTAATGAAAAGTCATGTAAGGCTTCATACATACTCGGCAGAAAAGTTGAACTAAAACAAATTTTTTTCTACCCGTTCAAAAATCAAATAGTTCTAACTTTCAATTCTGGACTTTTCCCGTTTTTTCTTTTCACTTGAAAAATAAACCGCATATCTAATCATTAAAATATTGGAATCTTCTGTACTAAAATTAAACCATCTGTTGCAAAAAAGCTATTACAAGGCTCATTACTCACTCACCCCAAAGGTCTTGTCTGGATCATCTATTGCCTTCTTTGCAGCCTCTACTGTGGTATACGTAACAAATCCAAATCCTCTACACACAAAAAAAATGGAAATTGTTTTACAGGTACAGCGTGACTAAGTCCAATAAGATAAAAAATTATACACATCAACGGAGAAAGCAAATTCCAAATGCAAAAAGAATGTCACTAACCGTGATTCATTTGTATCCTTATCATAGGCAACCGAACCTTCTTCTATATCACCATACCTTCCGAAGAAATTCAGCAATATTTCACTTGTAATATCTGGTGATAAACCACCAATGTAAAGCTTCCTCTGTGCTAAATCTGGCGTTGTACTTGATCCACTTAGACCCTCACAAGCCAGATTACAGACAGCCATGCGACCCTAAAATTAAGAAGCATTAATCAAATACAAATATTTGAATTTTCTTGGAAATATCATAGAAAACCACCAGCTATTATATGGTGGAACGAAGAGATGGCTGAGTTTATTAAAAGTTCATGTTATCTATCCTTACTTGCAGTCACATATGGGCTATCAATCAACTACCCTCAGTATCTGTTTTTTAAAGGCATAAATTTATTCAAGTTCTGAATTAATTGTCAAAAAATGATATACACTCATATATAGGAGTGTTGATTAAGTTTCAATCTTTATAAAGTTAGATTCTATATAATGATAAAAAACCAAAAATAATACTTGTCCATAAGCCAAAATAGCTATAATTTTTTGCTAAAAGTTGGGGTCTGCACCTGCGCCAAGGCCTAGACTTTGGAGATGTAAAGGATTTTTCCTTATTATAACTCACCCGAAGATTCGCATACACGGGTAGCTGTTATTGAGAGTCTGAAAGCCTTGCTAATCCAAGCATAGCTCAGTGAATAAGAACACCAATTACCATACATCCTAGGTCGATGGTTCGATCCTAACCCCACATTTGTTGAACTCAAAAAGAAAAATAGAGAGAGAAAGAGAGACTGTGGGCCTCAACCAAAGGGACTACCCCTTGGTGACTACGAGACCAAATATTGTTTAAAAATTGATGATAAACCAAACTTCCATTGACAATAACCAAATACTATTAAAAATTATTGAAAACGTCAAGATCCTACTGAAAATTAAAAAGGGAAGAACTGCATCCATCAAAATGAAACTCTATCAAGAGAATACAGGATGCTCTATAAAAAGAAGAGGATTTATGATTTCTTATATTCATAACCCAAATAAGATATGCCAACTGCTTCATTCCATCCCAACCATTCTTACACATTTAACTCCACAAAATTATCTTATCAAATGGAAACTATTTCCACAACATTTGGAAGGGGATTAGTGCTTACCTCAATAATTTTGCTAGGTGCTTTTAAAGCAGCTTTAGTTGACTCCATGTTCTTGTAAGTTATGAAACCATATCCACGGGACTTTCCCGTTGCTTTGTCATAGATAACGGCTCCTTCTTCAATTTCCCCATGCATGCTAAATGCCTGAACATGATATAATTATAACAACTTTATTAAGAAAAAACCAAGTGAACACTGTTTTTGGTAGGAGACAGAAGCCCGAGAGAATAAAAATTATTAAAAAAGAAAGTGATTCCAAGATTTAACGTCCCAGGACTAGAAACATATAGAGTCTAAAGAACAATCACAAACATGACAGGCAAAACACAAGCAACAACCAACTGCACTCACAGCACACAATGTTTCTGAAGTGGTATTCCAAGCCAAGCCACGAACAAAAAGCTTTCGATTGACAGGATCTGCACTGGCAACACTTTTTATTTCTTCTGCAATGGAAGGATACTGGGACCCTCTTTATGCCTCAACATGCAACGCAAATAAACACACATTCACCATGTCAATCACACAGCATACAGCATACAATTGATGAAGCAACACCCGTGATTTCCATTCTGTAATACCCACAAAAATTCATTCTTACCATAATTTTATTTTTTTGGAACAAGTTCTTACCATAGTTTTAGCAATGGAAGTTACTCTCAAAGGAAAATTTTTATTTAAGAACTATAAAGACATGAATTTTTTTCGAACAAATTTGTTTTGAGTTTAAATTCATTTTTTTTATAATTATTGAACTTATAAATTTGTCTTCTCCTTAAAGTATTGTATTAGATACGTACTCTAAGACCAATCTGAATTTGGTTTGAAACCTCTTTTGTCAGAAGAAAGTTATTAAAGATAAGTTTTCTATAAATATATATATTGCTTGGTGTAGACTTGAATTCTAATAAATTTTTATGAAATATTTATTTGTTGAATTTGCAGGTATTAAATCCCTTTTTAAGATGAGGGGTGGGAATTTGAACTTTTGACCTTCCGATTGAGTATAATGTCTTCACCAGCTGAGCTATGCTAAAGTAAAGTTGGCTAAATTTGTTTTTCCATAAGAAACAATTTCATTGATTATGAAATTACTTGCACTATTTGTTTTAAATCCATTTTAATTAATTTTAGAGATCTGACATTGACTTTAAATGGTTTTTTTTATGAAAAGGTTGTGGACAAGTTTAAGTTTGACTTGCATTGTGAGAACAAAAATATTATTGCTAAAACTTACTGATTGTTCTTTCAATTGGTTCGCTAAAGTTCTTTTCTTCTTACCTGTAAGTGTCTGGCTCATCTTGCACATAGTTCAACTATTCTCACAAGACAACAATATGATCCTACTACATTTGGTTGCCAAGGAAACTCATAAGATATTAAACCCCATAGAGGTGACTACCATGCTTGAACCCATTCTTTCACTTTGTCTTCTCTCTAGATGTTGGTTGAATAATGTTTAGGGATGGGAGCTCCAATAGGTTCTAGCAATTGGAGAGTCAAAGCTTAGACATAAATCTTGATAGATTATGTGGTGAGGTGGAGTTGGAGGAACATAGGAAAACCTTGGTGTTTTGAATTATCATCGTTCAATCTAAGTTCCTAAAGCAAACAAGGGGAACGATGGAACTTGTGGGGTTCAAAGAATTTTGAAAAGATGCAAGAAGGGAATCCATGTTAAGTTTTTAGAAACAAGGGGAAGAGGATGAACAGGACCACCCACCACCAAGGGGATAAGAAAACCTTTTATCCCTTGTGTGGTGGGATTGCACAAAAGGGTAAAAGGATTCAAGATATAGGTAGACATGTCAAATAAAATAAGGAGGGGTGCAATATTGTAGAGTGTAAGCAAATCATTGTTTCAAGCAAGCTGTGTTTTCATAACAACTAGCTGCAATATGGAAACCAATGAAAAGAAACTTTAACGAGGATTGTATGGGCAAAGCTTTTATAAAATGTAAGAAAAATAAGTGGTCAATAAATTGTCAATGTGAAAGATGGTCTTCATTGGAGGGTTTTTTTTTCTTCTTCTTTTGGGTCAATCCGAGGGTGATTCTCTTTTTCCAATTTGAGAAGTGGGGTTTTCTCTCTGTTGGGGGATCATTCTTTTGTCCTTATGAAATGAAGAGTATTTGACGTTGATTGGAAATCAATATTTAGAGTGCAAGACAGACTAGCAGTTCGTCAAATAATTTGGAGGCATGCACGGTAGAAACATAGAGGACAATAGGACATGTATTCAATGTAAGTGATAGTCTCTCACCCTTCATTCTTGGTCGGGAGAATTCCATGCATCCACACCCATTGGAAGCTAAAATATCTTAGGGAAAACCTATGATAACTACCTTAGAGGAACGTTAGACAACGCCCTTGGGTATTTCATGGCCTAGCATACAGAGGTAATGAAACTTCAAAGGAGCAGCCAAGAGAAGATAAGATGTGCATGTACAAATTCAAAGGAAGAAAGGGCAAAGACGACAATAATTTGGCAGATGTTTTCCATAATTTATTTGAAGAAAATGGAAAGGAGGACATAAAATATTTGATGGTGATTAATACTACAGTTGATTCCTAAGCAATGTCATAAGCCCAAAGCAATAATTCCTCACAACCCAATGGCAACATCTCCCATTCTAGTCACACTTCGAAGTTTCCAACACAAGAAGAAGGCAGGAAGCTTGAGACCAAAAAAAAAAAAAAACATTATGTGTAATGGTCGAATAACATCCATTTTAAATAATGGAGGGAAAAGGAGAACAAAAAGCACAAGGAACTCAAGTGGCTTTAGGAAACTGATCAACCTTGTCACGGAAGTAAAATAGGTGGCTATGATTGAAAAATCTGTGTGTGCATACACACACGTATATAGTAAACTGGATATGGGAGTAGTGAACTTATAATAGACTCAAAGGAAACTGGTACAAAGAGAATGAAGAGATTGGCAAATCCTAAGGGATGTGAATATCATGGGATGAAAGAGAGGTTGGAGTTTTTATGGTGAAGGAGCTTATTCTTTGTCAAGTACTGAACTGCCGTACTGTTATTGTACTCATTATGTTTTTCCAAATACTCATGTGGAGGATAAGATAATAATTCCGATAAAAACTAAAGTTCCACACCAGATATGAGTATTTGAGAGTTGTGGTCACTCTTTTTAATAAATTAATTGACAGTTCTTTAATAAATTGCTTCTGCTGAATTAAATTTGAATAGTATTTAAATGAAAAAAATCTACAATGGAACACACTTTAACAAAACAAAGCACATCATCCTCACGTGCAAGATGGGTTCGTAGTATATCAAAAATGTGCCTGCCTATAAGGAACAAAGAAACTATTTCTTAGAGAAAATGAGGATTCAAGAATTAAGGCTAGCTTCACTGACGATATTGTTGGAGGACCAACTTCCAAACTAATTCTTTAAAAAAACACCCATTTGGGGTCTAATAGTAAAGACTTGGAATGTTTGGAGATGCAACTTTCTTAATACAAATTAAACTCTTACTCAAATTCCAAAAACAAAAAAACAAGTTAAAAACTATTTTTTTTAGTTTTCAAAATTTACCTTTGTAAAAAGTAAACAAAGCAAGAAATTTAGAGGCGAGAAGAGTGTTGATAGGCTTAATTTTCAAAAACTAAAAACTAAAAACCAAGTGATTATCAAAGGGGCCTAAATGATTACGGGTGGTTTACAGTGGGAATGCCTCATACATCTACGAACCAAAAAGATTCCAAAATTCAGCTACAACGAAAACTAAGAACCCAAAACCCTTAGGATCATCCCAACACTGGCATAAATGAGATAAGGCTGATTACCAAATTATCTTAAATCCCATATCTCATACAATACAACAACGTATTTCCCAGTAAACAGAATGACAAGGTCAGATGCGAAAAAGAAGTAGAACTAAGAAACTAAAACGCTACGAATATTAACGAAAACATATAAGAAGACGAACGAAGAGCAAATGAAATTGTAGTTAAATAAAGAAGGGAGAAGAGACGCACAGTTTGGCAAGGAGATCGACGAGTTGTGGCTTGGGAAGCGGTTCGAGCAGAGACCGCAAATGTTCGACGGAAGAAAATTCACCATTGCCGGCGGTCTCCTCCAGCTTCCGCTTCTTCAAATCCTCCATGTTTGTGAAGCAGTGAAGGTTTATCAAACGCGGTTGGCGCTGAGGAGATAGCAAACCTGAGCTCTTTCGAGAAAGCTTGAAAAACTGGACCGAACAGAGTCCTTAGTTAGGGCTACTTTGGCATATGGGTTTTTACGTTTTACCCATTGTTTTCATAAAACATCATGAGATATTTTAATTGAAATAAATCAATTTTTACCTTAAATCGATTTTAACCGTGAATTTATAATTTCATCGAGGTAGACTATAAATATGGTATATAAAAAATTATTTTTTTTAATAAATAAAATATAATATATGAAGACCTATATATATATATATATATACACACATACATACATACATTTGGGTTGGTCCAATCATAAGTCCATTAAGCCAGACCAACGAGTCACGAGTCAATCCATGGGGTAGCTCGATTATCAAAATGGTAATCCATATACAATCTAATGAATAAATGAGTTGGACTAGTCAAACGTTGACTTTAGGTCGAGCTTGGATGAGCTGAGCTTGGGTCAGCTTTTGGGGCTTCAAATCTATTGATGAGGCTGACTTTGAATTAAGTTTTTGTTGAAATTTATAGATTTTGGAAAAATTATTACACGGTTAATGATTTGTGGCATTGATCAAATTTATTTTTGTACAAAAATTTATTTTATTGAAATTAATGAAATACAATTTTAATATTAATAAAAAAAACAATCCATAGTTAACTTTTTGTTGAAATTCATGAATTTTGGCAAAATGATCATGAAAACGACTTTAGACTTAAGTTTTCGCTAAAATTTATGCATTTTAGCAAAGTTATTTAGTGGTTTTATTTGTGTGGTTGTGTGTTGTCAAGCTTATTTTGGTGCAAAACTTTATTTGAATGAAATTAATAAATTTACAAAGATTTTAACATTGTTTTGTGCATTAGTAGGCAAATTAGCAAAAATTAAATTAGGGTAAATATTGCAACCCTTATTTAAATTTAGGATATATCCGATACAACTAAAAAAAATCCTCATACATTGTAGGCTCAACGTCTAAAAAACGGATGAATGTATGTTTTATGGACACTAAAGCGTATATTAGATAAATATTGGATTACATTTCAAAACCAATTGGCTAACAAGAGGAGTAACTCGTATTTATTATAAAGGTTATTAAAGTCCCCTTATCTTTCAAATGTGTAATTTTCAACACTCTCGAAACTTTGTGACTGACTCTTTATATAACTACCGTTAGGTCTTATTTTGTAGAATTGGATCTCTATTTTGTAGTTTGTTGTTTGGCTCTCCTCCTTTCTAATGGGTTTCTCTTTTTCTTTTCTTTTCTTTTCTTTTTTTTTTAATATCCTGACATTCTTTTCCCTTTGCTTTTTTTTTTTCCTTTTTTTTTTGTCTTAAGAAATGTCAAAATGTGTTTTGCATCTGACTAAAATTGAAGTTCATGACCCTCTGCTATGGCTTTTAGCAGTGGAGAAGATGAACGGAAAAAGTCCAAAAAGTAGTCTCTAAACCTTCCAAAGTATAAGATATATTAAAGGGAGAGTTTTATAATTATAAAATCTCATGTTTTAATAAACTTAATCATGACTTCCATCTCTATTATTCAATTTTTGAAATTTTTGTACGGATGATCTAAATTTAATTATACTAATGTGTCAAATGACCCGATTCTAAAAGTAACAAAAATAAAATCTTTTACTTACATTATAAATTATTGACCAACATTAAATTGTTCATTTGCGATCGTGGGTTCTCACACAACAAATTGTTGATGAGACTTCGAATGCGAGAGATCTTTCACATCCAGAAAACTCACGAGGTCGCGAAATTTTAGCGACGGGGAGAATTTATATTTTTATTAAAACCGCGATGCATTTCTGAAGGGATCTCGGCAAGTTGTGATGTGTGCAAACCCACAACCACGAATGGACTCTAAGGAAAATTTAATGTTGAGTGGTACTTTTTGTGACGTAGGCAAAATGTTAGTTTTCATTGTTTTCAAAATTTGGGTCATTTGATATTATCCCAAACTAATTTAGGTCATTCGTACAAAATAAAAAAAAACTTATGGTACTAAGCAACAAAAATAAAAGTTTGAATTGGAGATTTAGAAAGTCAATTCAAACAGATTATAACTCTAAAAACTTCTCCCATTCAATTTCAAGTTTTTATGATTTTTGGGTCATTCATTATCAACTTGTTTATTGAACTCCATATCGAACTTTTTTAGATTGACGTTCTTAAATGCTTAAAAACAGTGTTTTTTTTTTTAAGAAAAGAAAATGTTTTAAAGCATATTTACGAAGATGAAGTAAATGAAAGAAGGTTGAATAACTTCCAATCTTGTAATAACTCCTAGAAGTTTTCTTAGCAAAATGTGATGACTTAGCTTCACTTTATGATTTCTTTTCTAAACTAATTTATTTTGTTGGTTTTTTGTGGCAATTGATTTTTCTAGAAAAGATTCCAAGTTTATTATTTAGAATCATTTGCTTTATGAGATACATTAATAGATTAACAGAAATGCCTTCTTCCCCACCTTACAATTGATCTTTTATGTTAGTTTATCTTAAAAAATCAAACGAAATGGTAAACTTTTATCACTCTAAATGAATACGGATAATTACCATGCATGTTGTCTTGAGAGGATAGTTGAAGTTTTGTGTACAATTTGACTCGAATACTAAAGAGTGATAACAAAACTTTTATCACTCTAAACTTCAGCTATTTCTCCAGACAACTATCTAAAACTACAATACTTGGTTGTTAAGAGAACTCACGGGATTTTAAATCTTAAGTAAATATTTGCTTTAAGATAAAAATATTTAACTAAGGACTTAATAGTGAATAGACTATCAAAAGAGGACATGCAGTTTTTAGACATAGATATAATGTTTTAACGATTTCTATTTAAATTTTCTCATAATATTATGCAATATTAGAATCACTCTCATATCGATTTATATGAAGTCAATTTATTCATGTGTCGTCTTATTTAGAAATTGTCGAGCGTTGCTTCTTGTTTCTACCATTGGTTTAATATCACTCTCATCAACTCTGATTATCACACCCTTTGTTAAAGGGAGAAAAAGAGAAATTCCTAATTTGAATCATTTGTCCAAACAAAAAACAACATTCAATGCCAAAAGCATCTCCAATCTTGTTCTTTAACAGAAGGCCAAAACACACATCAATTCCCATCCTCAAAAAGAGAAAATCATCATATCTTAGAGCAATCAAACCAATAAAAAGGAGAGATAGTTGTAAATATAGCAATCAGATTCAAAGTATTAGCATATATAGCAATATTTTTAAAAAATTGTCAATATAGTAAAGTCTATCAGTGATAGACTTCTATTGCTGATAGACTATAGCAAATTCTATCAGTGTAGACCATCTGTCTATCAGCTAGACTTTGCTATATTTGTAATTTTTAAAAAATATTGCTATGCACTTGATTATTATCTCTAAAATTGCTACTCATTATAATTACCCTTTTTCAAACACCTCGAAGGATTTTTTTCCTCTCTTATGTAATCAACAGACCAAAGAAAGCTTCAGCCTTTAGTTATACCTTTCAATGATATGGCCTTTAATTTGGATCAACACAAGCTGGAAATGACATAAGAATTTTGGGAGTAGTTATGGTTTTTTTTATGAAGAAGATTCAGATTCTCAAGATATGGGAAAAAAAGAGAAAAAGAAAGTATGAGCTTTTGATTAGGTAAGGGAAAAATGAAACCATGTGCTGGTTCACCACTTCATTGTGTATGATTCATCAACATTTCATATTTTTTTTCTTCAAAGTAATGATTTTGATCTCAACATAAACGAATTTTATTCCATTACGTCAATGTACTTTAAATTATGATTCTACGTTGTATTTATCGTTCATAATAAACAGATGTTGCCACTTAAATATGACGTTATAGATAAATGATCTCAAAGATAGTGAATAATTGAGCTAAACAAGCACCGTTTATAAAGTAAGTTAGAAAAATATGAATATGATAGAAATAATGTTTACAAACTTCTACAATTATATTCATCCTAATAAAATATATTGAGAATAAGAGTTCATTGATAGTTTTGATATATTGTATAAACATCACCCATTTGAACATAAATATTACTAATAAGATTTATAACTTATTTATTAGGAGAATTTTTTTAAAATAGAAAAATAAGAGAAACTATTTACATAAAATAGTAAAATTTTTAGATAGTTGTGATAGACGCTGATAGAAGTCTATCAAGGTCTATTAGTGATAGAAATGATAGAAGTTCATCACTGTAAATGCTAATAGAAGTCTATCAATCTATTAATTTTTTTTTTTTTTTTTTTTTTTTTTTGCTATTTTCTGTAAATAGTTTGACATTTTTTTATCCGTGAAAATTTTTCTATTTATTAATTAAACTTTTTTTTATAAGTTTTTAGGTTTAAAATCATTGATTTATTTGTAAAACTAAGATCTTCAAGAGAAAACGATTACAATATGTTAAAATAATTTATTATTTAACTTTTTCTTTTTAAAAAATGTTCTAGAACACATTTGTAGTGTTGCCACATATGGGTAAGATGTAGATTCTATTTTAATTTTTGAATATTTTAATTTGTGGTAATGAAACACTAATTTTGGAGCCCAACATTTTCTTTCTTTCTTCTTCTTCTTCTTCTTTTTTTTTTTTTAAGAAAAAGTAGAATTTTTGGGGGGAAAAAATAATTGGCAATTGGGAGAAGCCAAATTGGGTTTAGTTTTGCTTCTTGAACATAAGTCTTTTTTTCCTTTATTTTATTTTTAAAAAATGATTCTATTATATCCATTATTTTGTCTATACCATGTTAGGCTTCATAGAAAAAAACAAATTAAGATAAAATGAATTGGCCATGTGGCCAAGTCAAATTGGCTAAATATTTAAAGCACAAGTTTTTGGAAGCAAGAAATCTACATATTCCAAAGTTTATATACTATAATAATGATTAACCAACTAGCACTCTCTTGGATCATTTAAATAACTAAATCATCAACAGATGGACTTTTTTTTTTTTTTTTTTAATTTTCTTTTTGTTTTGTTTTGTTTATGTGGTTGGCAATCTGCAAGGCAAGTAGGCCACTCTTTTTTCCCTTTTTTGACATTTGTTGTTGACTTATGATCTTAAATAATATATGAATCTATGTTATTTAATTCTTTTTTATTGGGTGAAAATTATTCGAGTTAATAGCTATAATATAATTTTTCATCGTTACATGTATAAGACAGAAACTATAAAATTTTTTTTTTTTTTTTTTTTTTTTTGTATCTAGTGCAATTTTTCAAATATGTGAAAATGATACTTGTTGAGACTAGAAAATAATTGAGAATTATTTTTGTTGTTATTATATCTTGTTATTTGTATATATATATATATATATATATATATATTTAAACTTTGTTAAATTAATATACATCAACCTCACTTTGTTGTCAAAATGAGCATAGTTCAACAGACTTAGTGTCTCTACTATCAATCTCGATGTCAAATGTTCGATTCTCCCACTCTACATATTGTCTAAAAATTAAATAAACTCTTACCTTTTGAAATCTTAATCCCAATCTAAAATACACACAAAATTGTTAGCCACCTTACAATTATCAAGATTATAACAAATGAGATAATGTGTTGTCGTACTTCTTCTGTGAATATTCACTGAAAACAGAGTTGTATTTCATGTTCTTATTGCCCATTGAATATTAGTTGACATTAAACTATTGTTAATTTTTTTATAAAATGTTTTATGTTAAAAAATTTATATAATTATTATTTTGTAGAATTATATAGTTTATTTATAATACATATTTTTAAGTTTTATCTGGATATAATGAAAAAAAATGTTTTTTTTAGAATTTGAACGGCTTGGAGGATCACTGAATTTGAAAACTGTTTTCAGAAATAGAATCTATGTTGTCTTCCAAACACATATTTGCTGAACTCAATAAATCTGAAAAACATAAAACAAAATTAGATTTCCAATCAGATAAATGCTCATTTTGTCTACTGGTTACTTGCTCTTACGTGCAAGGTTAACCACTTTTTAATATAGTTGTTTTTTTCTGGTTTGTTCCCTTTAAATAACAAAAAGAAATTTTTAAAAGTTAAGCTTCTAACTTTTTATTATTAGTAGTATATATTCTAGATCAATTTTAAAACTATTTTTTCAAAAATAGAAAGCAAAATGAAAAAAAAAAATGGAGAGAGAATTTATAATATTTATTGAAACAATAGGGGGAAAGACTCTCATCTATGAACTAGTCATAAATGAGGCCTTATTTAATGTTTTAGATTTATGATTTATAATTTATATTTTTCATTATAAAAAATGGAAGTGACTTGACCCACCTTGATAGTTGATACCAAGAAATCAAAAACAGGTAGACATTGTAGCTGGGGTACATTTTTAAAACATGCAAGTTTTTTATTTAAAAAACAATAATAAAACAAGTTGATTTCAAATTTATTTTTAAAAATAGACAATTATAGCTAAATTATTTCAAAATTTATCTATAAATAAAAGGTCTCCAAGAAAATATATATATATATTTAATTAAATGGGTATCTTAACGATTTTTAGTAGATTCAGTCAACTATATTTAAAATGGATTTATATTAAATTAAAAATATATGTATATATCCTAAAGACCTAAATTTTTCATCAAAAGATATATATAAACTTTTTTCTAAAATATATATATTTTTTAGTACAACAACTATTTCGAGATAGAGGATTTCTTGAGACGAAGGCATGTCAATACCACTAAGCCAAATTTACTTTGACTTTTCAAAAAATATATGTACACATAATTAGCATTGATGTATGATATTGTTTCATTTTTGTTAAATTTTTTGTTTTATGTTTTATTAGAGGACGTATTTTAATTACTATAATTTCTTTTCATTTTTTAGAAAAAATTTCTAAAATCATCCACAAAGTTTGGAGTTTCTTTTATATATATATTGTCAAATTGAGCTTAACTCAACAGTAATTGGTATAATCTTTCATCCTAAAAGTTGTTGTCTTAAGAGGTTAGATGTTCGAGTCCTTCGGTCCACATATTGTGTTGAAAAGATAAAATTGTGCTCATAGTTACATTCCCCATTTACATTAAAGAAAAATCTTAATATTGAATTTTAACAACAATTACTCATTTCTTTGCATTTTTATTTAACAAACATAAATGTCAAATTCAAAAATCGAAAATTTTAACACGGGACACTATTTTTTCACGACAAATTTAATATTTTTAGTAATCACGTATTTCAATGAAAAGTATCCCTCCAAAGTAAAGAAGACTTAACAGTTAAAAATAGTATTGTTTTCAAATATAAAAATAATGAGTCAAACTTATTTACCAATAAGAAAAATTTACTAAAATTTTTCTATATTTATAAATAGTTTAATATTTTTTTTTTGTTAATAGTAATTTTCCTTTAAAATATCTATTTCATTATATATACACTATTTGATTAGAAACTATACATTATATATACACCTAACAAAAACAAGTAAACATGGCAAAATTTAATTTGTAAAATTAAATTGACAAAAAAGAGAGCATTTAACTCTTGCCAGTAATAATTCTAATTCAACAATAATTAACATATTACTCCAAATGCTCATATATATTCATATTTGTTCAACTAACAAAAGTTATTTACAAAACTAAAAAAAGAAAAGAAAAAAAAATTGAAACAAATTATAATATCACCATTCCATCCCCATCATCCTCTACAATTAATTTTTTTTTTTCAACTCACAATTAAAGAGAAATTAAAACAATGAAACATCAAAGATTAAAAAAAAAAAAAAAAAATCCTCAAAAGCTTCTGGCCATCATGTCTTGAAATCTCCTGTAAGACTCTTGTTTTTCAAGCTTGAATTTCTCATGACATGTTGCAATAAAAATCTCAGCCAATTTATCAATCTCATTAACATGATCAGCCTGATCTTCATCTTTAATAATCTTATTATTACTATTATCTCTCTCCTCCAGCCACTGCAAATACCCACCAAGCTGGTCGGCGGCGCCGGAGTATTCATGGTCCCACGTGAGCACTGCGGGAGTCACGTGAGAATATTTATTAGAAGAAACAGAGCACCAATTGTAGTGGAGTCTGAAGGAGCCATAAAGAAGCTTCTTTTTGTTCCTCTTCAAAGCTATAGAGGATTGATGATTGGCTTGTTTTAAGATGTGAAGCGCCGTCGTTTTGGCTCGGGAGATAGCTCTAGCCACAGAAAGAATGAGAGTCTGCAAAACAGCTTTGAATTTCACCAGTCTTAAGCTTGAAGATGAAGATGAAGCCAAAACTTGGAGTGAAGAAATTTGGGAAACCATTTTCATTTGCGTTTTTATTTTGCAATGATGTTACTTTTAGTTGGTTTATAAAGAGCTTTCTTCACAATTTTGCCCCTTGCCTTTTTGCCTATTTAAAGTTTATGCCATTGTGACTGGCATTGCGACTCTTTGTGGATAAAGGTGGGGAAGTTGGTTTTTTCTTTAAAAAAAAATATTAAATTAACGCTTATATTACACGTTTGCTACACATCTGCCTTCTTCCGAGTTTTTAATTTTATGTCTAATAATTATTATAAATTATAAATTGTAAAAAGATTTTTAAGAAGATTTTAAATTTTGAAAATCATCTGAGATATTATTCGATATTTTTAAGATTGTATTAAATTTACTAAACATAAAATTGAAATTTTATGATTTTATATCGTGAATTTTATACCAAATAGGTAAATTACTGATTTTAAAATCTTACAAATATATATTAAAGATCGATTAAGATTTATTAGACATAGTGTCAAGAACTATTAAAGTTCAAATACCGCTTAGACAATTTTTAAAATTTATAGGCCTATTAGACAAATTCGAAATTTTAAGAGACTATTTATTAACCATTTGGTTTTTGGTTTATAGTTTTTTAAAATTAAACCTACAAACACTCTTCTAAATGTTTTACTTTTTTATTTACTTTTTACCCATGTTTTCAGAAACCAAGTCAAAATTTAAAAACTAAAAAAATTAGCTTTTATTTTTAAAATTTGGTTAATAATTTAACCATTATATTCAAGAAATATGTAAATTATGGTAAGAAAATGTGAGAAAATATGTTTAATTTTCAAAAACTAAAATTAAAAAGACGAAATATTTATCAAATGAAGCATAAAAGATTAATATAGTTGGTGTGAGAATTTTGTTAAAAATATCTATTTTAGAAATGGTCTTCACAAATTGATTTATAAATGATGCTATTTAAACATACAATATTAATAAAATAAATACATATATCAGTTATCTTTAAACTAGACTTCATATAAAATTGTTAGGTATGGTTATTTTGTTACATTTTTTCAGATTGGTCTTTAAGTTTGAATTTAGGCGGTAACATTAATTATGGATCTAATCCCTATTTTTTAATAGGAGTTTTATTTGGTGTTACTCCTTCCTCTCTCTTCATTTATTGCTAATCCTAAATGTATTTAATGTAGGAATATATAGGAAACGAGAGCGAAGATGGCATTAATTAGAGACATGAGTAAAAAAGGGGAAAAGAATCTAAATTAATGTTGTCAAATATTCAACTTGAGATTTAAACAATAAATAAATAACTCATCTCTTTGATGGGTGAGATAAATATATAATCTCATATTTATTGTACTACAAAAAAAACATATCGATTCATTACAATTTTATTCCATTTCTAAAAGTATCTTGTAAAAATTAGTCATTAACCAATTAAGCTTCCAACTGTTCGAAAAAACTTAAAATGTAAGTTGGGATAGCTCGTACGGCAAATTTAATAAGAATTTCTTTTTAGAACAGTCAACCTTTCCACCTTTAGAGAATTTTATTTATAAACTCTCTCTTTTAAATTTGAAAATATTTTTAGCAGTTTTGCTATTTAAAATAATTATTTATTTTTAAATTATTTTTTAATTTCAAATGTAATTATTTAAAATATTTCAAGGGCCTCTCAAATCTATTTTTGAAAACTTGAGAACCAAAAAGACATATATTGAAAACCCATCGACCAAAAACACCACATTCTTCAAAATTCTAGGATTAAAAAGGTAATCTCTCATTTGGTTATCTACTTTCTTACGATATTTTCAAAATTTATGTTAAGTTTTTAAAACTAACAAAATTAGTATTTAATAATTTTTTTTTTTTTTAAATTTGGCTCAGAATTCAAATATTACCTTAAAGATGAAGATTGTTGTAAGAAAACATGAGAAAACAAATACAATTTCAAAAAATCATCCACCAAAGTCGTTATAAAAAATTAGAGTCTAAAATTTTAAAGATTTTGTTTTGCTCTCCATCTTCGAATTTCAAAATCAAATACTTGTACGTTAGAAAGTTAGAATATAGCGTCTTTTTATCCCTTTTAAAAATATGCAGTCTTACAATACTTTACACCGTTAAAATAGATTACGATATATTGTTTTCAATAATGTATAATAAATAAAGAGTGAAAAATCGAACGTTTAGACTCATAACAACAACCTACGAATACCTAACCTTGATTTATGGATGGTATATGATCATATGATATGGCAAATCCTTTTTTAGATGGAGTTAGATGAGTGATTTTTTATAATATTCCTAACACTTATCCCTAAGCTTTTACTTTTTTTTCTTGATGATTTGACACGCAAATGCTTAATTTAAGCAGTGGCAATTCGGTGAATATAGAGAAGAACGAGGGGCTGTTAGTAATTTAGAATCACGGTGACGACTTATGATGCCGCCAACACCTAAAAGAGTGGCAAAATTTTAAATTGGTGAGAAAGACTTGCACGGCGACCAAGGGCTTGTTTGCAAGTGCCCTTCGAATTTTTTGTCTTCTAAATATGGAACATGTTTTACTTTCTTTTTTTTAATTCTTATAGATTTAACCATTCAATTTAGCTTTTATTTTGTTTGTTTGTTTTTATTTGATGTATATAGTTTTGTGAGTTACACAAAACATGCCATAAGAATCTATACTAGTTCGTGGGATTAGTTTTCATTTTTATAAATCGTTCAAGACTAGTAGCAAAGAACAAAGAGAATTTTGATATAAAACCTAGGCTCGAGCATTATGAAAGAGGTGTATGTTGAGTTCAATCTTGTTTGTGAGGAAATTACATTGGTAATACATTGATTTGCCTTAATTATTGTGGTTGTATGACGAGCTAATACACTTTAGATCTTTCTAATTATTTAAAATCTATTCACCTTGGATTCATGAAATTGAAAATCTAACGGTTCTCTCAACTATTCAACTTTTCTAACTTCTTTCAACGATATTAATAAGTTCGTGAAATTACATTACTTTTCATGTATAATTGATGTCAATTGATACAATATAGTAGAATATAAATAGCTTATATTTACTGAATAAGGAGTTTTGAACGAATTTTCTTTGTTCTCTAACTACTTCATATGTATGATTTTAAACATCATCATTCAAATGGCAAGGAAAAAAAAATTAATGTCATGAAGGTTGATTTCACATATTTTTTTTGCGAGAAAAACGAATTTTTTTTAGACTTTTTGCAATTTATGACCGTTTAAAGAAAATTGATAGCTCCAAGCAACATAGACAATTAGCTAACAATAAGGGTGATGATTCAATGTATATGTGTGATTTTGGTAAAATTTTTAATTAACATGTGCACATGCAATTATTCAATCTAATCAAATCTAAACCAATATTTATTAGGTGAAACACCCAAATTCAATAATTATCCAAATTTTAACCAACCCCCATGAAGTGTTGTAAAAAGATAGATTTTGAAATATTAGCCTTGGCCTCCAAGTAAAATATAATACAAAGTTTCTTGTAAACTTGGACAACTAAAAGATTTTGACTATTGTGGGCAAGAGATTAAGAAACAAAGTTCATATTGTTTACCAATTTAATTAACAATTGAATTCATAAATAGAGAGATAGGAACTTGCTAAACTGAAATGGGACACTTAACCATACTTTATGTAATTTGGTAAAAGAAAAGGATTGAAATCTTCAAATATTATAAATTATCTTTTTTTTTTGACAAGTATTACTAACCTTTAGTACCAAATTAAAATCTCAAACTAAGAATCGTAACATTTTAGAGCTTTGTATTTAAAACTGTCAAGATATAACTTTCTCCATGTGTATAATTTTTTTTTAAATATAAAGATTAATATAAATTATTCGAAAAAAAAATGTAGAAATTGAATAGATACTCATTGTTCTAAATTAAATTTGAAGTTGTTTTTAAATATAGAAAAATAAGTCAAATTATTTATAAATATAGAAAAAATTTAATGTCTATTCGTGATAGACATCAATAGACTTCTATTGCTTGAGCGATAGAAGTCTATCGTGATTTATTGCTCAACCGATAAAATTCTATCGTTGATATATAGTGAAATTTGTCTATAATTGTAAATAATTTGATATTTTTTATGTTTATAATAATTTCTTTTGACAAAATAGTGTCTCGTGTTTTTTTATTTTATTTTTAAGTTTAATGATTATATGTGTGGAGATTAAACTTGACTACCTTTAACATGGTAATTTATGTCTTATTTGAATCGATAGATATATATATGTCCAAATCTCTAAATCTCTAAATCTCAGATAAAATCGAAATATTTGTTATGTCTTTAAAAATATATGAAGATGATAGCTTTATTCTGCGTGGATTAAGGAAATACAGATGAAAATAATATATATTTCCTTTTGGATTTTCCTTTTTTTTAGATGCGTTTTAGGTTTTCCTTTAATATATTCTTTAATATATTCTCCTTTCAGAATCATTTTGTCACTGTAGTCCAAGGAAAGATTTGATATTAGTAAATCAACTTTTTGTATGCTTTTTTGGGTTTGAATTTCAACTTTTTTTTTTTTTTTTAATCTCCCTTAGTTTTGGCTGTACACACAATTCTTCCAACCTCTTTCATACTCTGACATACCACATTTCCTCAAAATTTGCTATTTTCTAGGTCAAAATCTATCATTTTATATTATTTTAGTTTATATGCTTATATGTATTCAAATTTAGTCATTCAATTTTTAATAAATCTTAAAAGATAAAATATCAATTTATATCCTTTTAACTTTTGAAATTGAACTTGGAGTTTTCTTAAGTGTATCAATTTCTCACGTCCTCTCTAAATTTCATTTGAAAAATATCGTTTGAAACTTATAATTTAATTTGCAACGATTAAACTCATAAATTTTCATAAGTCATTAAATTTAGACTCATCATTAAAGGTTGCCTTTGAAAATCATCCATATGCATCAATTCTCACACATGTGTATATTTTTTCAAATGTTTGTTTTACAAAATAGACTATTAAAGTTTGATGTATGGAAAATTTTAATTAAAAGTCTAAATTGATTTTTTTATATATATACAAAAGTTTGGAGTTTAATTGATACAATTGTAACTGTCACGGAATATTCTCCAAACAAAACGTTACAAAAGTTCATGTTTGAATTGATACGATTATTAGCTTTATTAAGTTCAATTAAAAATAACTTTATCAAACTAACAACAAATACTAATTTTGAAATGGAAAAAATGCCAAAGACCTATAGAGATTTTTTTTTTTCAAAAAATAAAAAGTTGAACAATAAATTATAGTATGTATTACTTTTAAGATTCATCAAAAGTTTAGACATAAAAAATAAGGGTCGGTTTGGTTCGCAATCCAGATTCTATTTTATGTTTTCATATTCATTGAGTTCAACGAATATGTGTTTGACAGATAACTCAAATTATATTTATGAAAACTGTTTTCGGATTTTGTGACTCAAACCGTATAAATTCTGAAAACAACATTTTTATATTTTCATTGTATTCAGAATTTGAATTTTAAAATGTAAAATGCAGAATTATATTAAATAGAGATAAAAACATTTAGAAATATAGTAGGTCATGTTATAAACTTAATTCAGTTTTTTTAATTAAAATATGTAATATGTAATTATTATAAATTAGGTTAAATTCCAAATTTAGTCCCTATGGTTTGGATAAAGTTACAATTTTTTTAACATAAAATCATATTCATAAATAAATTAATAATAGTTTATTGTCGATTGATATTTAGTAGGTAACTACAAGCAATTTGTTTAAATTAGAATCTAATTTTTGAATTATGCGACTACACACATATCTGAAAACATGAAATACAACTTTGTTTATATTTAACCTCTTATTTTTAAATTTTTTTTTTTTAGATTCCCTACCAAGCCTTAAGTCTCAAAATATAGAGATGAAAATAGTATTTTTAACGTTATCTAAATATCTCATATGCTAACCATGGTAAGTTGAGTTGGCTCTCTCTCTCTCAAACTGGGGTTGGGACATCTCCCTTCTCTTGCTAACTATGGTCAGTTGGGCTGGGCTTTCTCTAGCTATGTATATGGCCCAGTTGAGTTTGGGTTATCTCCTTAACCAACTTCCACTATTTTGGCATCTCTCTTGCTAACCACGAAAATAAGGAAATTTCACTGAAAAATACCATTTTCCTTTTTCTTTTTAAAATATAGAGATGTTTAATTGCGAATTCTGTTTTCTATTTCTTTGAAACGTTTTTTAAATTGTGAGTAAAGTAAACTAAAAAAACCTTTACGAAAACATATTTCGATTTTTCAATTTTTTTTTAAGTCGAGGTTTGTGTAAATTAAAAGTCAATAAAATTTTAATTTTCATCTTTAAATAATTTGTTTAAGAAAAATTATATATATTGTCGGCTATGAAATGTTGACATATACTTATATTAAAGTTGATGAGATAAAGTGATAAATCCCCAACTTTTATATTTATGTTCATAGTCCTAAATAGTATTTATGTCATTTTATATACCCATCACGTTCAATGCTTAGTTTATAGTTTTTAGCTATCAACCCTACGCCATTTTAATTGAAAGGTTAAAATGGCCAATATTTTCCATTTTTTATTAATAGGTAAAATCGTCAATAAAATACTTCACATCGACCGGCATTACTCACCAACTATATAAAGATTTAGTTGATCTGTAAAACTTGCCAATATACATTTAGTTAGTCATCAACTAAAAAAAATAAAATTAATATGACCTTAACTTGTCACTATATATCAAAGCGAACTATGTTCGAATGACATATAATATATGTTTTAACGATACAAACAAAAATGGAATGCATGTATTTGTTCGTATATGATAACTTGAAACTTCACACTCTTTATAAGAATGTTTGTACTTATAGAAATGATTTAGCATCGTGTGTGCGGTAATGAGTGATAATAAAGTGAATAATACAAAAAATAATTAATTTTAAATGTAATTTGCGCATTGATTTTTTTTTTTTTTAAACTCAACTACTCAATCTTACCTTATTTTTAGCTTGAGGAAACTATGGTTTCAAAAGCCTATTCCCACTAGTAGAACTGTAGAAGGATCAAGTCTAAATAAATAAATAAATAAATCTTTTTCTTTTCTTTTGAAACTACAAATCAAATTATCATTCTCCTCCATTTATTATTCTTAATAACTCTTTGCTTCTCTAAAATTGCCTCTCCATCCAATGAAAAAAAAAAAAAAAAAAAAACCCCAATTCCCACCAAGAACAAAATCTCAGTGAACATCAAATAATTAATCAATTGAACTAAAGAAGAAATTATTAAAAGATCTAAAACCCAATTCAGCTTTGATAAAAAAGTAATAACAAAAATGAAAAGCTCATAACTTTCCTCAAGAAAATCATCCACTTGTGATTTATGTACAAAGTTACAAACAAGAGCAAAACAGAATCAAATTCTACTTATTTTGAATGAGATTTGCTCATTACCTTCCTCAAGAAAATCCTCAACTTGTGATTTATGTACAAGCAAGAGCAAAACCGACAACGATCTCTTTCAACCTTGAACTCTACTACTTAATTGGCCAGAATGACGGTAGTCTAGCAGTTAAGACACCACTTCTTTGTCTTGAGATCGAAAGTTTAAAATAAAAATTAAAAAGAAAAAAAAAAAAAAAAAAAAAAAAAAGGGAAAGAAAACTACTTATTTTGAATGGGATTTGCTCCACTTGGGGGCATTTTCTTGGAGCTTTGTTCCACAGCTTTCTTGGGCTCTTGAATGGAGTTATTCTTCTTGTTCTTCATCTTCAAAGTTCTTGACACCAATAGAAGTCTTCTATGAAAGCTTCTTCTTTGATCCATTGTTGCTAAATGATTGTTGGGAATTTGGAGTTCATGGCAGAAACAAGATGAAGAAATGGTTAGGATTTGGATCAAAATTATAAGGAAAAGGTAGCAGAAAGATTTGCAGTTTAAAGCCTTCTTCTTCATAACTCTTTAGTTTTTCAATGAAAAATGAAGAAGGTGGATGGTTTATATTTTATAGCCTGCTTTGTTCTCTCTCTCATGTTATGATAGAAAAAGGAATATTATTTGGTTTATTAGGTCAGGTTATTATTTACATCTGCTTTGATTGTTGTGATTCTATTCTCTTTCTTTCTACATACTCTCAATTTTTAATTGAGTTTAACTTTTAATTTATTTTTTAAAGAAAATTTGTTATAGGAATAGCATCACAAAATATCAGAAAATAGCATATCAGAGAGAATATGAGCCCAACAAATTCACGTTGTTCACTTTAATGTTTGAGTTTCATGATTTATTATCTCTCCGAATAGAACAAATTAAATTTCTTATGGAAACAACACGTCGTCCACAAGATTCAACGAATTATATTCCGTGGAAATAATTTGAATTTCAAAAACTTTATAAAAAGAGAGAAAGTTTTATGGGAGAAAAGTGTTTATGAGAAATTAAAAAACAATTTGAATAAATGACATACTTGCAGTAGACTAATTCGTGGTCATTCGAATTGTTGTGTCTCTTCTTCAACTTGGTTAAATTTTGAAAAGACACATTAATTCACGAAACAATGCACGAATAGTCACATACAATTTATTTCAATAAAATTCAAATACTATATTTTAATACAATTGAACTAAAATATCAATTAAAATACTAAACTTCCACGTAAACGAGATAATAGGATCACAAGAAAGTTTAAAAATTATCTATATTTTCACATTTTTGATATTTGTATTACCATCTATATCATTATTTCCTACTCATACTTTTATCGATATTTTTATTAAATTGAGATATCAGCATTTTCGTCGACATCGATTTCTATTTTCCACAAAAAAAACATTCTAAATTTCACCAATTTTATTTCTTTCTCATTCATGAGAGTGATTTCTTTTTTCAATATTTTAAAATTATTTTACATCTAAAAACCTTTGAAAATTCATATGGTCATTGAAAGACAAAATAATTTTAAAATAGAAAATTAACAACAGAATCGTACCGTTAATTAAAAGATTTTTTTTTTTTTTTAGCATTTGAACTAATTAGTGTTTGTCTCTACATAGTTATTTGTGATGTTTGGATCAAATCTCAACTAAAACATAAAAATGAAAATTAGAGAAAATTAATCTCATTATCAAGAAACCCCAGTATAGAAAAAACACTTTATTGTTACGTTGAATTAAAAATAAAATATTAACAATGAAGAAAATTGAGAAGATCTTTGTCTAATGTATGATTCACATATTTTTTAAAAATAATTAATAATTAATTCAAGTATTTAAGATACATGATTAGAAGCATGTGATTGCTGAATTGACTAATACTGTGCTTTCTGACTCATTTACATTGAGCTTTGTACTAAATTACCAAATAATATAAATATTTATAAAAAAAAAAATATAAATATAAATATATATCTCATGTGACTCACCACGTGAAATTCAAATCAAACAACGTGCCATTACATGTTCTTTCCCATTGCTTTGTTATTTCCAAAGATATAAATATGATATTGCTTTTATTCTTCTTATAAGGTTTTTTTTTTGTCTAGCCAACATCACCAAAAATTAAAAAAAAAAAATGTATATATTTTTATAATAATAATATAATATAATGGCTTTTGTATTGTATTGTTGGTCCGTTGTTTACTTGAAACTTCCTTTTGATAATCTTTCGTTTTTAGATTTATATTTTTGAAATTTATACGTTGTTTACTCTCAATTTTTTAACTATAATTTTTATCTTTATCAGTGAAGCATTTGAATTTTTTTTTATTAAAATTAAAAAATTATTTTTTTAATTTTCAAAACTTGACCTAAATTTTTTAAGATATTAATTAAAAAAATTACAAAACCAAAAAGAGTAAAGGTATTATTTTAAGTTTAAATTTCAAAAACTAAAAATTAAGGTCCCGTTTTGTTAACCAGATAATTTTTTGTTTTTTATTTTTTAAAATAATTAAGCTCATAGACATTCCTTTCATCTCTAAATTTCTTGCTTTTTTTTATCCATTTTTTACCAATATTTTAAAAAACCAAGCAAGGTTTTGAAAACTAATTAAAAAAAAGTAATTTTAAAAAATTTGTTTTTGTTTTTTTAATTTTTGCGAAGAATACAACTCTTACGTTTAAGCAAAATGCAAATAATTGTAAGAAATTGGAAAGAAATAGGTTTAATTTTAAAAAATTAAAAACAAAAAATAAAATGGTTACCAAACAATACTTAATTTAAAGTCAAATATTGATTGTCAACGAACGCAATAATTTTCGATTTTCTAAAAATTAAGTTTACAAACACTATTTTTAATATTGATTTCTTTATTTTGTTATCTACTTTTTTACCATTAAAAAAAAAAGTAGTTCTTATAAAATTTATTTGTATAGTGGTGAAATTTGACAAGAATTCAAATGGAAGATAAAAACTATCGTAAAAAAATGGTGATGAAACAAAAAGAAAAAAAAAAATAATTGAACCCACGTTTTATGTGAGATTGAAATTACTATAGATTATTGTTTTTATTATGGGGTTTATAGGGGTAGCTTTTGACATATTATTGAATGTTTGATCTTTGATAAACTTTTATAGTTGAGTGATTATGATTTTTTTTCCTTTTTTTCTTTTTTATCTTCGACAAATAGTGATTATGAATTAATCAAAGTGTTTTTCAAAAAAATTATTTGTATTTAAACTTTTTTTTTTTATATATAAAAAACTGTTTAAAATATATTTTAAAATCTATTTTGAGTTGTTGCTAAACTCTCCATTTTTTTTTTAAAATGACTTATTTTTTAAATTAAACACTTGAAAATGTATTACAAACACACCTTTAGAATTAATGTTTTTTTTTTTTAATCAACCCATAGTGATTCTATGTAGAGTGTTAAAAAATCCAATGACCAAAAAATCAATCAACCCAACCCAATTCGTGCGATATGGGTTGGGTTATCAACTCATTTGGGTTGGGTTTAAATAAATGAACCATTTTTTAGTTGGGTTGGTTCATGGGTTCACCTAAAATAACCCGAACCAATCCGAACTTATTATTAATTTTAAATTGTATACTTTTGTATTTATGATATAATTATATATTTATATTAGTTTTATTTAATTTCATTAAATTTTATTATAACTTATTTCCCAACAACTCCTAAAAATAGTTTTTTAGTTATTTGGAAAGAAAATTTTCATTATATAAATTGAAATTGAGTTTTTAATCTATATAGTTAAATCAAATTTCTGTGTATTAACATTTTACTTAATTTTAGAATAAACATGTAAACAAATGACCTAAACAACCCAACCTAGGGTTGGGTTCGTTTTCTAATAAGAGTTATTTGGGTTAAAAAAATTTACAACCCGAATGATTGAGTTGTGTCTAAAAATTTTATTATAACTTATTTCCCAACAACCCAACAACCCAAGGTTGGAGAAATTATAACTTTTATTATAACTTATTTCCCAACAACCCAAGGTTGGAGAAATTTTTAGACACAACTCAATCATTCGGGTTGTAAATTTTTTTAACCCAAATAACTCTTATTAGAAAACGAACCCAACCCTAGGTTGGGTTGTTTAGGTCATTTGTTTACATGTTTATTCTAAAATTAAGTAAAATGTTAATACACAGAAATTTGATTTAACTATATAGATTAAAAACTCTGCTGAAATTTTCATAAATTTGAGACATCAACATTTTCATTAATATTAACATTCAAAACCTTGATTGCAAGTGACAAAGGATTTGTAATTAAGGATTAGCCATTCCTTTTTAGGAAAAAAAAAAAATAGATTTGATCACATATGCGAATAAGGTGATCATGAAAGGAAAGAATATGATTTTCTTTTTCTTTTCTAATCTCTTAGCCTAGGAGTTAGTGTTTTTTTTTTTTTTTTTTTTGGGTTAGTATTTAAGTTTTGAGTTTAATTTCAATTTAGTCTTTTAGTTTTATAATGTTATACTTGTAGTCATTAAATTTTAAATTTTATTTTAATTTGGTTCGTAGGTTTCAAGATTTATACTTTTAACCGCAAATGTTCACTCAGTATTCACTTTCAATTTTGATGTTAAAGTTTATTAGTTAATTTAAACTAATTATGTAATGGAATTCTAAAATTAATTTTAATGGCGCTAGAAAAAATAGTGAAATTTAATTAATTGCAATCCTTTTAATTATTTTAAATTAACGAATATGTATTAACACCAACGACTGAAAGTGAGTATTTAGTGAAAAATCGAGTTTAAAAAGGTATATCTCAAACTTAGATACCAAACTAAAACCAAATTCAAACATCAATGATAAAATTGCAACATTTTGAAATTTAGAGACGAAGTTGAAATCAAGCTCAAAACTTAGAAATTAAAAGTATAATATTTAGAAATTTAGAGACCAAATAGAAATTTAAAGTAAAATGTGATTGGAAAGGTATATTTCCTAGCCATTAAAAAAATATAAAAATACAAGAAATGAAATTAAAACATTTAAAATAATATATACTAAATTGTAATAACATCCAACATTACCCATATATATAGCCAAAAATTTAAATATATTTTGTATTTTAGATATTACATTTGTTTTTCCTTTTTTGTTGTCGGGGGTTATTCAGAGCTCCGGGGCGTTTAGCGTTATTTTTGCAGGTGCGGTTTACATATTCATTGGGGACGAAGAAGACACCTTTCTTCTACACATAATCAGTGAGCATTCAGTTCTTACTCAAAACTATCTTTGATTGAATTTCTCGATTTACCCATTTCCCCCTTTTGATTCTTCACTCTTGCAGTTCCCGTTTCAATCCATTCGCCACATTCTTCAAGATCCCGCCTTCTCTCGCGTTTAATCCACTTCTCAGCTTCTTCTTTGTCGATAATCTTTTTCCAACTCTTTCCGCGCTCGTTTATTTCCAATCTTTCAGGTTCTTGTCATTGATCATGAACTATGAAGCCTCCGACAGTAGCGGTAAGTTGGAATAATTTGGATTTTGTTCTATGGGAATGTGTAGTTCTTTCGATTGTAGTTTGGGGGTTTTTTCTTCTTTGAGCGTGCTGGGCTCTTTATTTGGGCAATTGGGAGTTCTTTAATTGTTTTGTTGAGTAGAAGTGCCTGATTTGGTGGTTACTTTGAGACTTCGACGAGGGCTTCAAAATAGGTTTTCAGTTTTTTTGGTGTATTAACGGAAATTGGGGTTTGGTCACTTGGGGCGTCAATGGAACGAAGGTTTAATTGGGTTTTTTTCCCTTTGTTTTTATGAGTACTGGGTTTTATCTTTTCCGTGATTTAGGTTTTAGGTTTTGTAATTCTTCGCGAAACTTCTATGCGAGAAGGGAGATTTTAGGCTATTGTGCTCGATCATGGTGGGTGACCCTTGATGCTTGATTGGCAAGCCAAGGAATTTTCTCTTTGGTTCCCTTTTCTCAAGGGTATTATGGAGCAGGCATGAACCTGAACGAAAACGAAAAGTTGAACCTTCAAGCAGAGAAATTATTCCATTTGGGACTCTGAAGATTAGGGCTTTTCTGGATTATGAGTTCCTTCCGTATCATGTTTGGTTGAATTGTTCCTAACATAAAGCATACACGATAGGGATATCATCATTATAGCCAGTTTATAGGAGCCTGGAGGATGTTATCAGAATATCACCATGTTAATGGGGGAAAATGATGAGTTATTCTAGGTGTAACAGTAACATCCTTTAAAATCATGTATCCTGCATATGAAATAACTGCAGGTACTGATGATGATCTTCCACCATCACGTCATAACAGAGTTTCTAGAGGAGGTCGCATTTCTGGAAAGGGGATGCCTGTTTTGAGTTCTTTCCCATACTCTAGAGTGCATGACATGGAGGCCCAGATTCATCATCTCGAACAAGAAGCTTACTGCTCAGTACTGCGTGCATTTAAAGCCCAAGCAGATGCCATTACCTGGGTGTGTTCATCTTTCTCAAGTTCTGCTATTATATATTTCATCTCCATGTAGTATTTGTTTTAAGTTTGCGCTCACTGAGGTTTATATTCAATGTTTGGCAGGACAAAGAAAGCTTGATAACAGAGCTTAGGAAAGAATTGAGAGTATCAGATGATGAGCACAGGGAGTTGCTCGCCAGGGTTAATTCTGATGATATCATCCGTGAGATTAGGTTAGAATGTTTCCAGAGCAATTGAACTTTTAGAATTAATCCATTTGGGAGATGTATGTTTCTTCAACTCTATTGTGTTATGTTTTGAGATGGTACAAGGGAGTGGAGACAGGCAGGTGGGCACCTAAATGCGAGACGCAGTTCATCCCAGCCAATTCATGATGTTGTTCCCAGTCCAACTGTTTCAGCATCGCGTAAGAAGCAGAAAACAGGTCAACTGGTAGGCTTTCATATGTCGATTCTGGATCCAAAACCATGCTTGTTGTTGCATTAAAGGGCTTTCCCATTGTTCTGCTTATTTTAGCTCTCTTCCTTTTTCTCTTATTAGAACACTCCTGGTTTTTCATCTATGAAACCGATGCAGTACTCTTCTTCTGTTCCTCCTGGAAGCAGACCGTTAAATAATCACAGTTCTTCTGGTGCCCTTCTGGCAAATGAAACTGCTGAAACTCCACCATGTGACACTTTAATTGGAAGGAAAGTGTGGACCAGGTGGCCTGAGGACAACAGCTTTTATGAGGCTGTCATAAAAGATTACGATCCTGTTAAGGCATGTCTGAGTCTCAAAAAATTACCTCAACTGTTGTTTTGAACTTATTTTTATTTGCATTTCAACAACAAAAAAAAAAAAAAAAAAAAAAAAAAAAAAAAAAGAAGAAGAAAGAGAGCCACCTTGAATCTGATAATTACCAGCTTACCAGCTTTAGTTTGCAAATGCATAAATGACTCTGGAAGCACCTGCTGATTGGCCCTTTGGGATAATATTTTCTTATGTGCTGACTGCTGGTTATCTTCTGTACTTAATACGCTAATTTTTTTACAGGGCCAGCATGCTTTGGTTTATGATATAAATACAGCACGAGAGACGTGGGAATGGGTTGATATTAAAGAGGTATGTTTGGGTATTGCTTTCTTTTTTGTGTCAAAGTATTTCTCTGCATCCCTTGTGAGATTTTATTTGTTCGTGGAACTGTGGTTTTTAGGTTCCATGGAATGAGTTACGGAATATGTCAAATGTTGAGAGATTTTATGAAATGCATGAGAGTAAACGAGATTCAGTATATTCTTTTAAAAAAATAAATGTCGTTTTCTGTAACTTTTAGAGAGTGTTTATTTTCAAAAGAGGTTTTTGGTTCATGAATGATGAAACATATTACTAAGACATCTATGTTCATTATATCCTATTTGTGACTTTGGCTATTCTCTGATTTTAAGCTTTAGGCTTCACATACCTTAATTCCTCGAGTTATACTACTTCAATCCCTCTTTACCACTTGTTTATATGTGCAAATGCATAAATGTTGAACCTAAGTGTAATTTTGGCGAACCCTAGTTTGGTTTACTGGCTCCTCTTGCTACTTCTAAGTACTAGTAGTTCTTTTATCAAAGTTTAGTTCGATTGGCTCAAGAGACCAAAAAAATAGACTGACTTAGCATTTCTCCAACCTATCCTCCATTGTTTGATCTTATTTTTAAATTGGAAGATCGTTTGATATTATTTTTAAGTTGGAAGGTTGGCATCCGCAGTTTATTTTGATAACCTGTGGAGAAGAAGATTTAAAATTCTCTTCTTCCCACCATCATTTGCTGAGTTCTTGAAAATTTTCATATAATTTATAGAAGTTGGTCGCTGCTAAGGATGTGATGCTGTTTGCATAAAGATTGCTTGATGGAGTATGTTACATTTTGGTGTGTTTGAGTTGTTAAGTCCAATCCTGTGCAGTGACTGATTTCCTGCTAACTGCAGATCCCACCCGAGGATATTCGATGGGATAGTGAGGATCCAGGAATGACTCATCGAGGAGGGCACGGAGGGCAAAGCCGTGTCTATAGAAGATCGCAAAGCTTGGGTGGTGGTTTGGCTCCTGGAAGTACTGGTAGAGGGAGAGGACACTCAAAGAGCCAATCCAGAAAGGAAATTTCTCCATCACAAAATGGTGTTGGAAAGAAAGTGCTGGATGATATAGAATTACTTAATACAGAGGCATTGGTACAGGAGGTAAGTGTGTATATATTGGAAACAGATTGGATACAATTTCAAACAGTGATATCCATTTGGTGATTTTCAACACCAACAGGTAGAGAAAGTTTTCAATACAAGTAATCCCGACCCTGTGGAGCTTGAAAAGGCAAAGAAAATGCTTAAAGTATGGTCCATATCATGCTATTCCAATTCCTTTTTTTTCTCTGTTCCATCTTTCCTTTCCATTACAAGGTAAATTGCGTTTCATATTCGACATGCAGGATCACGAGCAGGCACTTGTGGATGCAATTTCTAGACTAACTTATGCATCTGATGGTGAAAGTGGTAATAAATATATGTGTACTTGATAATAGCATCTCTGCATTCTGTTGTATATCTCATATCTTCCTCTTTTGGTAGATAATAATCACTTAAATGTGTTTGTATGAAGAACCTGGAACAGGTTTCAGTTAGCATTTTAAAAATTTATTAATGCCCATGTATATTTCCCCTCTTTTTCTACAGAATTACAGCTGGAATTTCTCTCTTTCTTCATATATTGATATCAAATTTTACATGTTCTTGTGGCAAAAACGAATAGAAATAAACAAAACTCGGATGCTAACCTTATAGTTTCACGAAATTAGCCTCCAAAGAAAGCACGACAGGAACTGAAGCAAATTCAGTCCATATTTTTCTCTGTTCTTTCGTGTTCACTATTCTATTAAATTTGTAAAACTGGTGATTTCACTAAATTTTACAATATGGTGTTGGGATTCGTTTACCAATTGTTGAATTAGCGAAATGGATGTTTGTATCTAATTGTCTTCTTTTAATGCATAACAGAAGGAGCGCAGCCAAATGTGCATGACCAATTAGTAGACAAAAACAACAATACTTGAGCTACCAAGTGCCAGTGCAAGTGCCAGTGCCAAATCTGAATATGGAATGTCTACAATTATTGAGTTGTACCAAAAATTATTCTATGTTAGTGGATCAAATTCTTTTGTTTTTTGATGGTTTTTCTCTTCCAGGGAGGGGGAGGGATTGCCTTTCTTATAATTATCTATGTCACAAGATGGGATAGTAAACAACATTGTGAAAATTTAGCACTCTGTAGCTTTGTAATTGCATTATGGCTTCCTCTCCGGCTACATTGCTCCGAATTCTTCCCAATTCTCTTTTGCTGGTGTTTCAATGTTTGTGTTCTGCTTTAGCTGTATCATCACTCCGGCAAAACTGCAAGCCATAGTAAAATGAATAGGTAAAACAATTGAAAATGTTGGTGAATGGATTGGGTTAGGGAAAGAATGTGACTTGTCCTTTTATACATGGGATTGCAGGTTATCCATCTAGATCAAATTCAAATTGTGTACATCTTATATTCAAGAGCTTTGATATGTTATGTAAACTGTAAAGCAAATCGAGCAAGAACAGTGTATCTTGCAACTCTAGGAAATGCTTCTAATGATTTCGAATTGCAGAAAAGTGAAAAAGTTAATGGTTCAGAAACAACCCTCTAACATATTCAGAATTCAGATAATCACATCTCTTTTCAAAGGTTTCTAATGTCTGTCAACTGTTATTTGTTCATTGGTAACCTCCCACCCTCCCAAATTGAAACTGGTAAACGAAGACGAAGGGAACAATAGTGACTTGTCCCTTTACATAAATGTTATGCAATATCAATACACTCTAATGCACCTAAAATGAAAATTCAAGTGAGCAACAACAATATGAGGTTTTGGAGGATAAAAAATTGGATGTTTAGGAGATCATTTTCAAAACAATTGAAGCAATTACTTTCAAACTATTCCTGCGAACTATGATGGCGGCGATTTATCTATTGGAACTACTTGCACATGCTCATGCTCATGCTCATGCTTCATGTACAAAGAACAATTTCAAATCTTGTAAGACAGCCATCTGTGAAAACAGGCTAAAGGAACAGGAGAAGAGAATACAGCTTTAGAACTAGTAGAGCCTATGTGTTCATTAGTTCTTGTTCTTGGAAATAGAAAACTGTCACAGAAAAACAGCTCCTCACCGGTTGCTTAATAACACTTAAAATTTCAACCTTTATATGGCTGCCTTTTGCAGTCTTCTAACTTAGACTCTGGCAAGAGAACATGAAACACACAAGGTAACAGAACATTAATCCAATAATCTAAACACAAGAAAGTCCTAGTTTCCAATTGAAATGTAAATCTAGATTCCACGAAAAGTTGTCCCTACCATTAGAGCAGATCACCGTCTGAACAACTCTTCAGCAGATTCCTTTAATGGATAAAGAATCTATGTATGAATAGACCTACAGAAAGAACTCGATTGAAAAGCATAGGGTGGAACCTAGAAACAGAAAACACCATAAAAGAATCCAGATCCTTAGAAAATTTTACCTCTATTGTTATCAAAGATGGGGTGGACATTCCCAACTCTAATGAACTAAGGCTCGAGCGTTTCATAAACGAAAGATAATAAAAACCTTGTGTATGAATCAACAGAAAAGAAATCCTCCTCCACCTTCACCTAGAGACTCCTCCATTATCATTTCTGTTGTTTAGTTTCCCATTACTGTGATAAGCAAGTATCAAACTCCAATCTGGCAAACTCCCTTGAGAATTACTATTATCTAAGGAAAATATGAAAGATTTGGAGAATCTTGCAGTTTCCAAGTACACAACAGAGATAAATATTTTAAGAATTGTAATTATAACAAAAGAGCTTGCATAAATTGTTCTACTTCGTTCTCTACCAACCAATCTAAAAGAAAGAGTGGTGGATGGTCAACTTCGACCAAAAACATACTTGTCTACAGCCAACAATTTATTGTCAAGCACCCCCCTCTCACCCAAAATGCATGGATTATAAAGTTTCAACAGATTGAATATGATCTCAGTCAATTCAAATAAACTCAAAGAAATCAAGTTCATGTCAAAATAGAAACCATCAAAATCCAAAAGCTAGAGTACCAAAAGAAAACGATTACCCACCGATCGGAGCTGTCACTACAGAACACAACGAAAAGGCATAGAAAAAACAGGAGGTACCATCTCGAGCTACCCATCAAGTCAAAGGCCACTAAAGTCCAGTTAAAGGGGGAAAATCAAAATTGAAAACAAACAAATACCCACAAAAAAACAGATACGGAAATGGTGAAACAAACCTGCAAATTGACCTACCAAACAAAAACGCGAGTAGCGCAAGATTTCCTTGGGGGACTTCTAATCGTGGTCGAATATCGGAGCGACCAATGAGAAGCTAGCCGGACGATCTTGCCGCCACGCCTCTCACATGGATCGCGGCAGCTGGAAAATGCTTCGCAAGCGAAGCGATTGATGATAACCGATAGAGCAGCACCGTGAAAACGCCTGAAGATCGAAGCCCAAAAACCATGGTTGGAGATTGAAATTGTGCGTTACTTGATTCAATTCCCATTCTCCTAATTAAACAGAAAATCAGGATGAAAGGTTAATCGATGTCAGAGAGAGAGGGGAGAGAGGAGAGAAAGAGAGAGGATGGACATTGAAGTGCAGCTGACGCTAAGATTGGGGGAGGAAATGCCGATGTTTTATTTGGAACCGATCCTTGAGGCTTGAGGGTTGGTCGACATGTCGTTTTGAATTTTCAAATCTACGATTAATGATGAAGTTAAAGTTACTTCCTCACATTTTTTCTAACAAAAATGTTGTTAACAATATTTTGATTACTCGATGGAAGTTATCTTAATCTTTTTTTTTTTTCCAAAGGTATTGTATTAAAGTGTGGGATGAAGAAATTGAACTCGAAGTTGATAATACAAGTACTATGTCAGTTAAGCTACGCTCATGTTGACAAAGTTATCTTAATCCATTAGATCAACTTCTGGATAAGGAGTGAAATAGTAAAGAGTAAGAAGTTATGAAGTTTGGGGAGTTGTGAACTTCTGAGGTCACAGTATAAAGAGTTTATAAGATATAAAATTAATGTTTTTTTAGTAGTGAGATCCACAAACTCCTTGGAGCAAACATATAGTGGAGTTCACAAACTCCTACTTCCCAACTTCTTGGGTCAAACATACCCTTAGAGATTTTTATGCAGCGTGTAGATTTGATCATGCAAAGTGTTTCTTCAATGTTCTAGAGAAATGACAAAAGAAAATGACTACTCTACTTCAAGGTTTGCGTCGATGTGACTTGACTTCGTTTTATAATTTCCTTGTTTGTATTGAGGCTTATTTTGGAATCTTCCATGTGATAGAATAAAACAAGTTGCTCGATGAATTGAAAGTTGCAAAAATTAGTTTGCCAAATTCTCACCTATTTGTTTTATTGTGGACAAAATGTTGTTTTTTTATATAACGAGAATGGACGTTTGAAATGATTGCATTACTTATATTTATTAATGAGTTGAGTATAAATTTTTCACACATTGGCTCATTGCTCTGGTCGTAACACCATGAACAATGGAGGAGAGCGATGATGTGATTTTTCAAGCCCAAAGTTCAAAACCTTGTGCCTTAAGACATTCCCTTAAGACTTGACCACACTACTTAATTGTCTTCAATTGCTTCCAATAATGAAGACTGCCTCACAGATCAACACAAGTTGTTTCAACATACTTTGTCTTCACTCACATACTTTCTTGAAAAAATTGTACGAGATCACCAAACATACAATTGCTCATGCTCAAGCACGATTTTAACTTTAAAGATCTCAAGATTGAGCCATTGAAAATGAATGTGCACCTTATTTGTAGAGGTAGTGTGACTATAGATTAAATCAAGCATTCTCTCAAACATATAACCCTCATCTACTTGACACCACATGCCCATTAGCTTCTACTTTAATTCGCCATCAATGCACGTCATATTTGGAGAGGTTCTACTTTAATACCACCCATGACTCCTCAACCTTAAGATTCACACCAAACTTTAGAATCCAAATTCGACATATAACGACTTCAACATTTCTCTACATGCGTTAGATACACTACTTACTCATCTTGAACTGTTTCAACATATATTATTTTTGTACTTTGGATTAGACATATTACTTGCCATGAAAAATGTTTGAACCTCCCATCTTACCCTTCTCACTACAAGACTAGCTATTCCATTTGCTTACATAAAAAGATTAAAGTCTAGAAGTACCTTTCAAGCATGGTAAAGGGGTTTTTTTTTCCTACACATGGTAATGCCAAATGTGGTTATTATTTAAGGTTGTTCAAGTCATTATCGCCTATTTAATGGGATGCACTAGATTATACGAAGGGTATTTATTTTTTTAAATGTTGAGATCATGAGTTTATGTTTTCTAAACTTATAACTACTTGATTAGACATACTTAAGCAAATAATAATAGGAGATCACCTATGATCCCATCGGTTACTAATTGACACTAAGTAGATTCTTTTTTTTCGAATATGTTATTTAATACCTATTTTCTTCGTTTAGCTAGTAGTTGGAAATACCAAGCCTTTAGAGAGATGTCACAAAAAAAAAAAAAAAGAAAAAGAAAAAAGAAAAAAACCATTTTGGAATGCTATAAAACTCAACAAAGTAAATTAAACTCATAGTGAACAATAACAAAGGGTGGATATGAAGCAAAATAAACCCCATCCTTTTTATTATTCTTTTTTTTTCTCTTCAAGTGAAACCATAAACAATAGTTTTGATTATTGTATCTATCAAATATTTTTTTTTAATTATTTCTAAAGAGACTAAAATTTTAGAAACTAAAATAATTCACGGAACAAAATTGTACAAAATGTTTATTGATTAAAATAGATATATTTTTATTTGAAATGAATTAAAATAGAATTTCAATCAATCCTATATTTACCAACTCGAACATACTGTATATCGATCTCAAATGTCAAAAAAAGAAGTGAAAAAAAAATCCTCTTTCTGTATATATATTTTTGAATTCAAGTTTGTAAATGTGTTTATTTATTTATTATATTTTTTTTCGAGAAGAAGTTTGTAAATGTATTTGAAAGAAAGAAAATCCTACATAAAATATACAGTTATACAAAAATACTATATCTAGGGAAAAGGATAAAAGCGTAGGTCGGTCTTTTTTATTATTATTTTTATTTATTTTTTTGCGGGGGTTAAAAATTTATGGTTTCTGTACAGAAGAAAACAAAAAATTTCAGAATTCCGAATTCTGCCTCGCACCTGTTCCCCTCACTTTCCTGCCGTCGGATTATACTTCGGTAGATCACTGACCGTAGATCGAGGGTTTTATCCATTAACTACCGCCGTCGCCGCCGGCGGAGACGGCTCGCCGAACAAGAAATAATTTGGAATCCTCTGGACTCTGGAGAGAACTCACTCATTTGGATCTGGGAGTCACGTTCATCGGATCTTCGTTACGCTGATTCCCGTCTGCAACAACCCTACACTTCCCGTCGAAAACGACCGCTTTAGGTCCCTCCATCTTCTACTTCGTTACTAACTCCGAGACCTGCATTCTCTTGTTCTTGGTGTCTGATTTTCGTTTGTAGTTTCAGACATTTAGGACATTCTTGGTGAAGAAGCAGGTTCTAGCGCCATGGTAGGTTCTTTGTTTTGGGTTTCATGTGATTGGAGCTTTGTTTGGTTGCGAAGAAATAGTCGGAGTAGAGCTGAAGAAATGAACGTATGCAATTCTGGTCCTTTTTCTTTTTCTTTTTTTCTTTTTGGTTTTAACGTGGAGGGAAAAAAATATTCTTTAACTTGAGCTGAAAAATGCAGTTTCTCCGTTCTTGTTATCTTTTGGGAACGAATTGAAGTGGGTTTTAGAGACAAACGAACTTATAGTTTACTCACTATGGCGAGTAGAGAGGTGCAGAGAAAATCGATAGGTTTGGAACTATTTTGGTTGCTTCCCTATATGGAACATGCTAAGTTTTTTAGTCATCTAGACTCGGAGTGATATCAGAGCATGTCGTCACTTCTCATTAAAATGCACGAGAAGAATTGATGAGTTGATGATATTGAGCCCGAGATTCAAGCAATATTCTAGATTCATGCCATATGATTTTGAAATATTAATGCTACCTTAATCGGTCGAATCATAACCGATGCATTTTGTTCAGCATTGGATTTTTTTTTTCTTCAGGAAAGAGTTATTGAAATGTGTATATATCCGTTTAGTGTTCTGAGGTTTTTGGATTGGATGTATTATTTTGCTAAGCAATCGAAGAACTAAATCTTTTCATCTCGATATTCACATGATTGTCATATAATTTGCAGGGTTCTTTAATTCTGTAGCCAGCATATTATAAATACAGAAAAAGCCATGGCATCTAAAGGTCCCAGGTCTAAACTTGATCATGAGACAAGAGCTAAGCGCCAAAAGGTATTATACCACTTTGGGGGGAAGAGAATTGAGATTACTTATGGAAGCTGCTTAGTTTGCATCTTTTTCCCTCAATCCATCCATCCATCTAACTACCTTTTTCACACACTCACATGGATATTCATGCTTACACACGTTGGATGGTGGGTGGCTATGTTTTGAAGCGGAGTTCTCCAAGACTCTTAAACAATTCTCGTGGTTTCTTTGTCTACTCCTGATGTTATGATGGTTCTTTGGTATTTCAGGCACTTGAAGCTTCAAGAGAACCTAATCGACCTAAAACACATTGGGATCATGTTTTAGAAGAGATGGTTTGGCTATCAAAGGTAAACTAAGCCACCAATTTAAAATTTGGCTCCTTTCTGGTTTGAATAATTTTAACTACATGCATTTCGTTCCATCACTTTTGAATTTTCTATATAAGGATGTCTGGTGATTCAAAGTTGGAATTTTTGGATAAATTTTCTATCTATCATTCATACAAGTAAATTGATTATTTGCAGGACTTTGAGTCTGAGCGGAAATGGAAATTAGCTCAGGCGAAAAGGGTTGCTCTAAGAGCTAGCAAAGGCATGATAGATCAAGCTACAAGGGAAGAAAGGAAGTTGAAGGTTCCGAATAACCTCTAATTAGAAATCTTTTTGTTGGTTTTTGAACAAAACAACAATGGCCTGGGAATGAACATAAAAATCTAGGAGTTGCTTGGGTGTATCTCTTAATTTATTTTTTAAAAGCTGTTTTCTGATATTTTGAAACCGTTTTCTATTATATTTAAAATTGAATAATTGTTTATAAAATTATTTGTTATTCTTGTCCTTGGTGACCAAAATTCATCATGCTAAACAAGTTTTCTTTATCAAGAATAATCTGTTTTCTTATTTCTAAACACACAAAATTATATTTGAACACTACTTTCAAACAGTCCCTAGTGTTAATGTTATTCATGGGATCATAATTCTTAACGTACGGTTTTCTATTTTGCACAGGGAGAGGAGCAACGGTTGAGAAAACTTGCACTCAATATTTCAAAGGATGTAAAGAAGTTCTGGATGAAAATAGAAAAGCTGGCAAGTTCATTGATATAATACTATTTTCTCACAGCCCATGGTTTCCTTTGGATCAGATGATAAGTTTTTCATTTTCTTCAGAAATGGAAATGATCAAGTTTTAATTTCAGGTGCTTTACAAGCATCAAATGGAGCTTGACGAGAAAAAGAAAAAGGCACTTGACAAACATCTCGAGTTTCTTTTAGGACAAACAGAAAGGTGCCTGATTTGATTTGACTGCTAGGCTTGGCCTTTGATTTTGGGAGGAGGGGATGATTTTAAATGCAATATCTACAATTTTTTTTTAATCCTTAACCTCGTGCATTGCAACCTAATGAGGTGAAATATCATCTTGCAACTTTAGGTACTCAACAATGCTGGCGGAAAATCTTGTGGAAACTTATAAACCATCGCAGGTGAATTCTACACATGAGCCACACAATGTTCAATTCCAAGAAATTGATGAAAGCAAAGCTGTTGAACCTACAGAGTTAAATGTTGGTATGCTGAAAATTGTGATATCCTTTGTTCGTTTACCTCTTAAAAATGGTATAGTTTTTAAGTTGAAATAATTGAGAATATATTTCACAGAACACGAGTCAGATTCTGTGGACTTTGATGAAGAATTTGATGTACGCTCAGAAGATGAATCAGTAAGTCCATTTTTCCTTTCTCCACGGTATTAATATTTAATAGTAACTTTGTTGTATTAGAGCTTTGTCGTCAGATGCCACTATTTTCAGTTGTCACATGACTTTTGGTGGTTTGCTTCTTCCCCCTTTCCTTCTTCTTTTCTTGGTTTTTTTTTTTGTGGGGAGGGATAGAAATAGTGATCCAGATTGATTCAAACTAAACAATTGAAAAATGTGGATCTTGAATCACCATAGGTTGGCCCAATTGTTATTGGGTAAGATAAGAAAAAGGTAAAAGAACGTTTGAGATTTATGTTCAAACTCTGTGGGGATCATCTATAGAAGACAAAATTCTTATCAGACAACCAAATCTAGAAGGGCCCAACAGTTATTGTATGGGATTAATTGAGGTGTAGTTGGTCTGTTTACTCACAGTAGAAAACGAAGAAGAAAGATATGGATGATGTTGGTAACCTAAACCTTGTAGTGGTAGTTGGATTTGGATCCAAGTCCAATGGGTTCCATCAAGTAAGAATAACCAACGCATAACTGTCTTCAACTTTCACGGACGGTTATCTTACTTTGATTCAAAATCCATATGAAGTTTCTTGATCACTAATTGGGTGGGGCATAATTTTGCCCCTTAGTTCTTAAAATTTTGGACCTAACACTACTAGATTCATCCCTAGCTCCACCATAATTTTTTTTTATTTAACTCCTGCCTTTGAGTGTTTTGCATGCCTAAATTTCAATATGTTTAAATAATATTTCTTGATATTCATTGTATGCTATAGTATTCTTGCTTGGAGATCCGTTGGAGGTTTCAATAGTAACCTCTGATGTCAGTAGTGTTTGGTAGGGGTGAGCATGATAGACCGAAAAACTGAGCCGATCGACCAAAATTGACCAAACCGAAGGCGGTCATTCGGAGAAGAGGAGGGACTCGGTCGGCGTTGGTTTGGGAAAAATCCAAACCTCCTTTTATTATTATTATTATTTTTTATTTTCAAAAATAAAAAATTCAAAGAATAAAACTGACCCAAACCAACCGAAGGCCGGTTTGCACTCCTCGAGGGTCGAGGTTGGTTTGAACATTTACTAAACAACCATAGTCGGCTCGGTGGTAGTTTGGTCAGAAAACTGACTCCGACTGACTGCACACCCCTAGTGCTTGGCACCTTTTGCTTTTTTCTTATTGCTAGACATACTATGAGTTCTTTTATTTTTTGCTAATTCCAATCTCAATTTCAGTAATATGTTTTCTCACCAATGTTTTAGGAAGATAACGAGCAGACCATAGATGAAGATGAAGCTCTAATAACTGAAGAAGAAAGGCAGGAAGAATTGGAAGGTTTGCAAAATGAAGTGGATCTTCCTCTTGAAGAGCTTCTTAAAAGATATGCAGGAGAAATAGGTGCATTGTGTGAACCATTATCTTCTTCTTCTCTTTTAATCATGCATTTGACAGGCCAGGTTGGTTTCTGATTAGTGGGTAAATAAGTTTGGGGCTGATTTGTTTTTGCAGAGTCCTGGGCAGGCAATTTATTATTATTATTTTAAAAAAATATTATGATTATTATTTTATAACCAAAAAAGCTCTCATTAATATAATTATAATGAAAAGGAATAAATGTTCGAGGGATACAAATTTCCATATGGAGTGACAAAGAAAAAAAAATAGTTTGGGAGGTTCCTCTGCTTCCCATTTCTTGTTAGAAAACCCCCGTGTATTTAATGCCATTGTTTCTTTCATCGAGAACAATTATAGGTTATACTAAGTCTCATACACTCTTAAGCCTTCTTACCTTTTTAGTAATCAAGGCCATGAAGGCTTTATTGTTTCTTGAGGATTCTTTATCTATGTGTGTATGTTGTCATCATTTCTTCATACACCGTCATTCTTAATATACCCTCCTTATATCTAAGTTAGCAAGTGGTAGACATTGTTAAACTGGCCAACTTAAATAGTCTAGTTTGTGCAAATTATTAACTAAAAAAATGTTTAATTGATGCAGATGATTTAGAAGTCAGCCCTGAAACAAGTACTGGAGGAGCGGAAGAGACAGAAGTAGAAGAAGGCCATGGTAAGGACAAGATGCCACTAATCTCATCCATGTTATTTTGTGGAATATGTTAGACTGAATTGTTGAGATATATGCTCCAGGAAAAGGGAATGAGTGTTCTACGTCACATACGGTTCAGGAAATTGGCTCACTTAGTTTCGCCGGTCGTCGTTGTGTAAGTTGTATGTGTATCTGATTTGTGTTCAAAGCTCAGAATAATTTAAATCCTTCACGCTAATATGTATTCTATCATTTCAGAATGAAAGCAATGGGGAATCATCAAGTGTAGAAAACCATACTAAAAGAGAGACTTGTGAAACAAAAAATTTGTCCATGATACCCATGGAGTTCCCCAAAGACGATGCATTTTATGATTTCAGTGAAGAACATGTAAGACAATTGTTTTTCTTACTTTTTCTTTTCTTTTTAGAAAATAAAAGTAGATTCTTTCTTTTTGTGCATATGCTGCATTCGTTATTTAAATGATGGGTTCAGTCTGATTTGATCTTTTCGGAGCCTTTCTTTTAGTTGGTTGTTTTGGTTTCATTGGTTGGATTGTCTTCTAGTATGCCTTTTATATTCTTTTACGTTCTCGATGAAAGCTCTCTGTCTAAAAGAATAAAATGGTTAATGCTCATGTCGTTGTTATGATATGGTTTCTATACGCATGGAGGTTGCAGAACTTCAGCGTGCAGCTATTGTATTGTAGGTCTAATTCGTGCAAATTTCAGGCTTCAATTGTAGCAGGTTTTAGTTTGGTCCAACGAGGGTTCTTTTTTTAATATAATCAATCTACTAACTGTATATGCAAATTCTGAGTAATTATAGCACCTGTAATCTTGTATTAGTTCTACAATTAAAGAAGTAAACTAAAAAACTGATAGGAATGCTAGTAGGGTATCCTGGAAGTGATTTCAAATCTTAGAAACTTCGGATAATTATTTTCTGTACATTGTTACATTTCTTTTTCTGCTGCTCCATCTTTGATATAAATATTCAACTTCCCAACGGTTGCATTTAGTTACTAGAAGCTCTTGAACAGCGATCATAGTGACTGTTTGAGATCAAAATTTATTGTTCCTTGATGCTTAGATTGTGGATTGGCAGAAGGTATAGTTTTGAACTTGATAAAACCATTTACTTCTTGTACCCTCAACTAGAGGGAAGGAGCTTAATCTTTTTGATGTTTGGTCACTTGCTAGATTCCATGTTTCTTTGTGGGCTATAGTTACAAAGCTTTTTTCGTAATTATGCTCTTAGCTTTATCTTACTTGATTTTGAGGCCTTGTATAGGTGGAGCTCCTTCCTCTTATTAGGCTTCATTTTTTTGAGCTTGTTTTTTTGTACCCTTATATTCTTTCATTTTGCACAATGAAAATTGTTGTTATTAATAAGAAAGAAAAGAGGCCTTACTTTTAGGCTGCCTCCTCCTTTTTGCGGGCCTTCTTTTTTTGTATATCCTTGTATTCTTTCATTTTTACTCAATGGAAGTTTGATTATTCATTAAAAAAAAAAAATTATGTGAATATGTTTTCTTCCTCTTTCCATGTGAATATTAATTTGTGAATGGGTTAGTCTTGGTGTTGATGGGCTCATGGAAACTTGGTTTGTATACTTACTTTTGCACTGTTGTCTCTATGTAGGAAGATGGTGACTATGATTTTGCTGGTGGAGAAGAAAAGGTATGATATATGAATTCAAACTACTTGATATAACAGTATTAAAGTTTGCCTTTTGCCATGCTATCTTTAGTTTCGTTTCTTCATTTAAGAAAGATGCCTCTCTTGCATGGCTAATAAATGCACATAACTATGTTGCGTCATGTAACCTTACCTTAGGTTTGTTGAAGGATTAATTTGGTGTCTAATAAGAGATTGCGTGACATTCTGTCTGATTTTGTTCACCCTTCAATCAAGTGATAACGGCTGTTTGGTTGGTTATATCAAATAATATGGGCTTCCATCTCAAAACCAATTGGCTTTTTCCAATGTGGGATCCTCAACACGCTCCCTCGAGATGGTGCCTCTTTTGGGTTCACCATTCTTGATCGGATCCTAATTTCATTTTTATTGGACTGAATACCCGTTTGGGCTTTATGGACTCTGATACCATATCAAATAATATGAGCTTCCATCTCAAAACCAATTGGCTTTTTCCAATGTGGGATCCTCAACAGGTTAGAGGCCAATTTTTAGTCTCGTTTGCAAAGGGGGATCAAGTTTGGTAATTTGGAAAATAAGAATTAAGAACCTTGTCCTTTTAAAGTAATGGTTACAGAGATTTCTTCTACATAGATTTCCTTTGCAGCACTAGGTGAACGTTAGTAGGTGGGCATTGTCGTAATTAAGGGTGAAAGAAATTGAACTAACCAATGAATCATAGTGAACTAAACCAATCTACACTTAGAAGGCTTTGTTCAGTTAAGCATATTGGTTTGGTTCTAACTGAACTCAACCATTTTAAACCTGAACTTTAATCTGTTATGGAATATTTGGAGGGAGAGAAATAATAGAGTGTTTAGGGGGGTTGAAAAAGACCAGAGTGATCTCTAGTCTTTGGTGAAGTTTCATCTTCCTCTTTGGACTTCGATTTCGAAGACTTTTTGTAATTATTTGCTAGGAAACATCATTCTTAGTTGGAGCTCCTTTCTTTCAAGGGGTCTTTTGTGGGCTGTTTTTTTTTTCCTTGTATGCCCTTGCAATATTTCATTCTTTCTCAGTGAAAGCTGTTATTTCTAATAAAAAAACCAATTTAACCAGTTTGCTTAATGGTTTAATACATATTATGATGATTCAAATTGCAACAATATTGAATATAATTTGTTTTCTATTATTTTAAGGCCAAAATGTACTTTTGGTCCCCAAAGTTTGGAGTTGATGTCTATTTGGTCTCCGAAGTTTCAAAAGATACATTTTAGCCCCCCAAGTTTGCAAAATGATTCTAAATGGTCCCTGGTTTAACTTTAAACTAGTGGATTGCTGACTAGACCGTTAAGTGCTGATGTGGATAGGATGACAAGTTACCTCATAAGTTTAACTATTTGGCAAAATCATTTGATTAGTTGGCAAATAATTTGAATTTCTAATTTTTACATATAAACTATTGAGAAAAAAATAAATTAAAATGGTTTACAGGTTTAACATATTAAAAATATTCCAAAAAAATTCTAAATCAGTTTTCCACATCTTCTAAGATTTCTTCACCCGGTTGCCAATATCTTGGATTTCTTCAGCCCATTGAGCTTCAACCGAGCTTGACCAGATGAGCAATACACAAACTAATTGAAATCAAAAGCTCAAGCAATTTCAATGTGTAAAACTCATCCCCCAAAAAAGCATCATGTTTGCAAACTGGGTAATCAATTTCCACCAGCAACTTCGCAAAAGCCTTGTGTTGATCAACGAAAATGAGAGGATTTTTTATGTGGGTTTATTCAAATCAAAATCCCATATCGTTAATTTCAAAGAGAAATCTCGCCAAGAGCACTTTCGATTCATGATGATGTACGTGGTGGTTATCTTCCAGTTTTGAAAAGATAACTTAATGACCACTTTCCTCAATGCTGAAGCTCAATGGGCTGAAGAAATCCAAGATGTGGAAAATTGGGGTGAAGAAATCATAGAAGAAGATGAGAATTGATTTAGGGCTTTTCAAAATTTTTAATATTCTAAGCCTTTAAACAATTTAAATTTAATTTTTACTTAATAGTTTTTTTTTAAAAAAAAAATTAAAATTTCAAAGTATTTCCCAACTATTCAAATGATTTTGCCAAGTAGTTTAGTGAAACAGCTTGTCATCTCATCCGCATCAGCACTAACGGTCTAGTCAACATTCCCTTAGTTTAAAGTTAATTCAGGGACCATTTAGAATTATTTTGCAAACCTGAGAGACTAAAGTGTATCTTTTGAAACTTTGAGACCAAATAGATTTCAACTTCAAACTTGAGGGACCAAATGCATTTTACCCATATATTAATTATATAAAACATAAATAAACAAACAAATTTCATATTTCATTGGCATTTTAGCAATCTGATGGAGAATTCTCTTTTCTTAAAAAAGATGAAAAACGAAAGGTAAAAAAAAAAAAGCCATAACAAAACTCAATGACACTTTTATAATTTTTTTTTCTTTTTTTTCACGACACCTTATACTTTCTTCTTAATTTTCATCTCACCCTTCACTCTCTTGATCCTCCCTTCTCTGGTCAATCTTTCTGTTATAGGTTCATCATTTTCGCTCATCTAACGCTTGCTACTGCTTTTCTATTCTCTGTCTTGGCATCAGTTACCAAGCCCACTTTTTCTTCTTTATTATTATCATTTTTCAAAAAAATAAGAAACCTAATTTTCATTGAGAAATAATGAAAGGAATATACAAGGGTATACAAAAAGCGGCCAACTAAAAAATTAAGACACCTAAAAGAACTGCAGAAAGGGGCCCAATGTACCAAAATCAAAGCAAGGAATACTGCATTCCAGTGTATCTTGCTCTTGTCTATTAGTTGTTGCTGCTTATTTTCCGTTGCCATATGTTGTCACTTTGTTGCTCTCCCTATAAATCTGTGCCATTTAGAAACCCCCATCTCTTCTCTCTCTCTATCTCTCTCTCTGTTTATTGTAGGCACTTTGCTGCTTTGTTGCCGAAATCCTTCAATTGTCAATGCCAAGGGTTTTAGCTTAACTATTTTCTATATGGAGACCTTGCTTTTATTGAGACAAATTTAAAAGAATATGACCTAACTAATGATTACAAAAAAGAAACCTTGGATGGAAGCCCACAGAAAGGCATTGAATCCAGCAATCTGTTTGTATCAATCCATAAATTGGGCACTTTGCCTTTTGAAAAGGAAGTATCCTAGATATGCTTTTATGCCAAACTGGTGCATTTTATGCCGTACAAGATAGAGAGGATTTCTAGCAGTTATTTTTAGATGTCGATACTCTGTCTCCATTTGGTAAAAAATCCCAAGCTTCTTTGGAATAAGCTAGTGCTTTCCTAAAACTGGGGGAGAAGTTCTTCAGATATATATTTGAACTTTTTCTTCATTTTTTTTTTCTGAAAAACTTTTTTCTTCATTTTCATTCATTGTCCATCAATGAAAAGTTTGTTTCTTGTTAAAAAAAAGAGAGGGACACGAACAACTATCAAGGGTCAGGCTAAATTCTATGGTCCGATACAACCATGGCTATCTTGGGGAGAATATTGCACAATAGATACTAGAGGGTATTCAAAAGAAAAATTCTTACTTGAAGACTTGTGGGACTCAAATAGACTCATAAAGAAAAGTTCGTTTTGTTTTTTCCCCTTCTTCTAAAATCATAACTCTTTTGTGATTATGCTTATATATATCATTGCCAGCCTGAATTCTTCTTTACAACCTTTGGCCTTCTAGATAGCTCATCTCCGCTTGTTCATGTGATCTCTCTTCATCAATATATTTCTCAGTTTCTTACATAAAAAGGGTCAATTTGCAGATTAGGAAAATTACACCTAATCATTGGACTCATTTGGAATTTGGAAAGTGGCAGCTGAATTGCTAAAGCTCTTTTAGAACCACATTAGTGATCTTTGAAACACTTATATTCTGTGTTTAAAAAAGTTCTCAATTGATCTGGGATTAAAAAAAATGTAGTTTTTATCTTTTTTATAACATGCATGCGTAGTATGATATAGTCGGCTAGACCTCCACTTATACATACTTATGCCAGGAGGGGTAAAAAGGGGAATTCAAGTGGGTTATGCTTGTGTTAGACTATTTATAGTATTTTGTAATGTATTTTGGGGGATGTTATTTTGGAGTTATCACAGTGTACTTGGGAGAGTTCCACGCTCTCGAATGGTGGTGTGTATTTTGGCTATATATATTTTAGTAAAATAGCGACCTCCCCTTGAAGGGAGTCCTTACATAGTCTGAGTCTAACATCTTGTAAACTTGGAAAAGGAAGATCTTTTGAAATTTCAAGATGTTTATGTACTGGTGATGCCAACCAAGTGGTTGTATGTGGTATCATTCTTGATTGATGCAAAATTCTAATTTTTCATACAAATTTTTGCTTCACTTGATCTGTATCTAGGATGATGAAACAACTTTATCAGAAGAGGAGAAACTGGACAAAGCGGATTCAAACAATGCTAAGGATGATGAGGTAATGAGCCACTTATGTCTTCACGAGACATTTGAGAGTTTTTCATTCAACGAGATGCGTTATGGTTGCAATTTCTTTTGTTTTTCATATCTTCTCTTAGCAATTATTATTATTATTATTATTATTATTATAATTTTGTGTGTGTGTGTGCAGATTTTAATGCTGCAAAATGAGAGTAAAATACCTATAGAAGAACTGCTTGCAAGGTATGGAAAGGTAGGTTTTGGAACTTAATTTGTTTCTATATTATTTCTTACTTTTGTGTCTTTTTTTTTTAATGTGGGGGCAATTAAATGTGTCTGTTGTAATATCAATCTTATTTGCAGGATCACTACAATGATTACGATTCAGATTATGAAGCTGAAAATGCTTCTGCTTGTTCAGAGAACCTTACGGATTCTCCATCTCATGAAGAAATTGAGCCAATGGACCTTGATGTCTCTGTGCATGAAAACATTGACCCCGGTAAATCTCATCCATCTGCAAGTTCATCTCCAGAGAGGAAAGGACCCTTAGAAAATTCTGAAGAAAGGGAGAGTGAGAACGGAGTTTTTGATGCTGCAGCTGCAGCAAGATCTGCACAACCAACTGGGAACATGTTCTCCACAACTGAAGCGCGTACAAAAACCCCTTGCCTTGTGGATTCTCCATCTCATGAAGGAATTGAGCCAATGCATCTTGATGTCTGTGTGGACGAAAATATTGACCCCAGTAAATCTCACTCCTCTGCAAGTTCACCTCCTGAGAGGAAAGGACCCTTAGAAAATTCTGAAGAAAGGGAGAGCGAGGACAGAATTTTTGATGCTGCAGCTGCAGCGAGATCTGCACAACCAACTGGGAACACATTCTCCACAACTAAAGTGCGTACAAAATTCCCGTTCCTTCTTAAGCACTCCTTGCGTGAATATCAACATATTGGCTTGGATTGGCTTGTGACTATGTATGAGAAAAGATTAAATGGGATTCTTGCTGATGAGATGGGGCTTGGGAAGACAATCATGACCATTGCTTTGCTTGCTCATCTGGCTTGTGAAAAGGGAATATGGGGTCCCCATCTTATTGTGGTCCCAACGAGTGTCATGCTTAATTGGGAGACTGAGTTTCTCAAATGGTGTCCTGCTTTTAAAATTTTGACTTACTTTGGAAGTGCAAAAGAGCGCAAGGCTAAGAGGCAAGGGTGGATGAAACCAAACTCATTTCATGTATGCATAACGACTTACAGGTTGGTTATCCAAGATTCTAAAGTTTTCAAACGCAAAAAGTGGAAGTATCTAATACTAGATGAAGCTCATCTAATTAAAAATTGGAAGTCACAAAGATGGCAAACTCTCTTGAACTTCAATTCCAAACGACGAATTTTATTAACTGGTACCCCCCTTCAAAATGATCTGATGGAGCTCTGGTCCTTGATGCACTTTTTGATGCCCCACATTTTTCAGTCTCATCAGGAATTCAAGGATTGGTTTTGCAATCCAATTTCTGGAATGGTAGAGGGGCAAGAAAAAGTGAACAAGGAAGTTCTTGATCGTCTGCACAATGTTTTGCGCCCCTTTATACTCCGTCGGCTGAAAAGAGACGTAGAGAAGCAGCTGCCAAAGAAATATGAGCATGTCATAAACTGTAGATTGTCAAGAAGGCAGCGCCAATTATATGAGGACTATATTGCTAGTTCAGAAACACAAGCTACTCTTGCCAGTGGCAATTTCTTTAGTATGATTAATGTTATTATGCAACTTAGAAAAGTTTGTAATCATCCTGATTTGTTTGAGGGTCGTCCAATCATCAGTTCTTTTGATATGGCGGGTATAGTCATGCAGTTGAGTTCATCTGTATGTTCTGCGTTATCACCTGGCTTGTTTTCTAGAGTTGACCTTAAGGGCTTAGGATTTTTATTCACTCATCTAGACTTTAGCATGACTTCATGGGAGAGAGATGAAGTGAGAGCTATTGCTACTCCATCGAGTTTAATTAAGGGTTCTACCAATGTGAATAAATCTGAGGAAATTGGATCTGGATTTAAATACCGGAAGAGATTGCATGGATCAAGTATTTTTGCAGACATTCAAAATGCAATTATGGAGGAAAGAGTAAGGCAGGCAATGGAACGAGCAGAAGCTATAGCATGGTGGAATTCCTTGAGATGTGACAAAAAGCCAATTTATTCCACGTCCCTTAGGGATTTAGTGACAATTAGGCATCCGGTGTATGACATATGCCATGAGAAGTCAAATCCCTCATCCTATTGTTATTCCTCGAAAATTGCCGACATTGTTCTTTCGCCAGTGGAACGTTTCCAGATGATGATGGGCCTAGTTGAAAGTTTCACCTTTGCAATTCCAGCAGCAAGGGCCCCTCCACCTCTGTGCTGGTACAGTAGAAGCCGTTCTGATGTGTTTCTGCATCCATCTTATGAGCAAAACTGCTCCCAATTCCTGTTTCCCCTTTTAACTCCCATCAGATCTGCAATTATTCGGAGGCAAGTGTATTTCCCAGACAGGAGGCTAATACAATTCGACTGTGGCAAATTGCAGGAACTTGCTATTCTACTCAGGAAACTAAAATCTGAAGGTCACCGAGCATTAATATTCACTCAAATGACAAAGATGCTTGATATCTTGGAGGCTTTCATCAATCTGTATGGTTACACTTACATGCGTCTGGATGGATCCACTCAGCCTGAAGAGAGACAAACATTAATGCAACGATTTAATACCAATCCTAAAATTTTTCTTTTCATTTTGTCGACTCGAAGTGGGGGTGTAGGTATCAATCTTGTTGGTGCAGATACTGTTATTTTTTACGACAGTGATTGGAACCCTGCTATGGATCAACAAGCTCAGGATCGCTGTCACCGCATAGGACAGACTCGTGAAGTTCATATATATCGTCTGATTAGTGAAAGCACCATCGAAGAGAATATTTTAAAGAAGGCAAATCAGAAGCGTGCTCTTGATAATCTTGTTATCCAAAGTGGTAGTTACAACACTGAATTCTTTCAGAAGCTTGATCCTATGGAGTTGTTCTCTGGTCACAAGTCTCTTGCCATTAAAAATATGCAAAAGGAAAAAAATCATTCCACCAATGCGAATGAGGTTTCTGTATCTAATGCAGATGTGGAGGCTGCTTTAAAGATTGTAGAAGATGAAGCTGATTATATGGCTTTGAAGAAAGTTGAAGAAGAAGAAGCTGTGGATAATCAGGAATTTACAGAAGAAGTGATTGGGAGGATGGAAGATGATGAGTTTATGAACGACGATGAGATGAAGCTTGATGAAGGTGGGGACCAAACTAGCGGCATGATTATTTCAAACAAAGATAATGAGGAAATAATACATGGAGCTAGTGATCTTAATGAAGAGAGAGCTGTAATTGTATCTAGCAAAGAAGACGATGTTGACATGCTGGCAGATGTCAAGCAAATGGCAGCTGCAGCTGCTGCAACTGGACAAACCATCTCGTCCATTGATGACCAACTACGACCAATTGATCGGTATGCAATACGTTTTCTGGAACTTTGGGACCCTATACATGACAAAGCGGCTGTGGAGTCTGATGTCCAGTTTGAGGAGACAGAATGGGAACTGGATCGTCTTGAGAAGTATAAAGAGGAGATGGAAGCTGAGATTGATGAAGACGAGGAACCTCTTGTATATGAAAGTATGTGCATTGTTGTCATGTTGTCTTGTGATGATAGCAATAATTTTGCTGTATTTTCACTCTTAAATAATTTTTTTTTGGTCACCATGTTTTGAATGTTAAATATCACGTGAATGGTCAGTTATGGGGAGGATGTTGGCCTCCATTTGAACCGAGGAAGTTTGGAGAATATAATTGTAATTTACTTAATCGCAAAATTCTTCCTATGACCTTACTTGAACAAGATCTGTTTTATAGGTTGTACAACTGTGTCCTTGAGTTCTAAAAAAATTATAAAATTCCTCTTCTCACTGCTATAAAGATTTTTCGAATAGAATATTTTATATACATTTTACATATAGACTCAGTAGAAAATGAGATGCCAATCCATCTTTCTGTTGTAAAAACTGTTGTATATTTGAATACGTCTTGTTAGTGCACGTTTTAAAGATTTGACCTTTATATCTCATGTAGTATTCATTTATGATCACTTTTGGTTTCTTTTAAAAAGGACTAATGCTGTATCTCCATGGATTTCTGTGTTCAACAGGTTGGGATGCTGAATTTGCAACTGAAGCATATAGACAGCAGGTTGAGGCCTTGGCACAACATCAGGTTTGAAGCAAATATTCTGCCCTCTGAAATGATGGGATGACTTGTCCCCATCTTTTTGCACAATTTCATCATGTCAACGAATCAATTTAATTTTTCTCAACCAAAAGAAAAAAAATAGTGTTTCATCTAATGTATTTAGTACCTTTATTCTAAACTTTTATTACACAGTTGATGGAGGATTTGGAATTAGAAGCTAAGCGGAAAGAAGAAGAGGAGGCTGAAAATTGTGATCCTACAAGGTGAAACAATGTTTTGAATTCTCATTAGAAACTCTTGCTCTGATATCATGTTAAATCACCACTAAACTCAAAAGCTTAAGTTGATTAGTTATGGTAAATTTATGGTAAATTTAATCTTATATCAATATTTTAACATATACATTCATTGCTTTTCCATGCTGATAAAAATAATGAATATGGAACAACAAAATCTTACAGCGAGATATGGTCACAAGGACCAGAGTTTGAGGATCAATATCCTTGACATTGTGGATTTTGTATGACATGGTTTGTGCCTTTTGTTTTTCAAATTGAGAGTTCTTTAATAAGTTGAACTCCTATTTTCCTTGCAGGAATGCAACACATAGTGAACCAAAACCGAAGGCTAAAAAGAAATCTAAGAAAGCCAAGTTCAAATCTCTGAAGAAGGCCTCTCTTTCTTCTGAGCTGAAAGCAGTGAAAAAAGAAGCATCAGTGGAATTCTTGTCTACAGATGATGAAGATATATGTAGTGAAGATGTTCTTGAATCTTTATCAGCTCAGTCAAGCTTACAGAAAAAGCGTAGAAGGGCTGAATTTAGTCTGGACAGTGAGTCAGGAAAGTCCCTGAAGAAGAAATCTAAAAAGTTGAAGAAAAATATTGTGGATACTTTCCCACTAGATCTACATCCCAATGTGTCAGGTGTGCAATATGATGAAGCTACAGAAGTGAAACCACGGGAGAATGGTGTTGATCTTGAACATAAATTAGTTGGCCGTAGTAGAATAGGAGGGAAAATATCTATTACTTCCATGCCAGTTAAGCGAGTTCTGATGATAAAACCAGAGAAACTAAAAAAGGGAAATATTTGGTCAAGGGATTGTGTTCCTTCCCCTGACTTTTGGTTGCCACAAGAGGATGCAATACTGTGTGCGATGGTACATGAATATGGCACACATTGGAGCATGATTAGTTCAACCTTATACAGTATGACTGCTGGTGGGTTTTATAGAGGGAGATACCGTCATCCTGTTCATTGTTGTGAGAGGTATAGGGAACTCATACAAAAATATGTTATATCTGCTCCAGATAATCCAAATAGTGAGAAGATCTCAAATGCTAGCTCTGGGAAAGCTCTTCTCAAAATCACGGAGGTTAGCTAATGATTTGATGGATGCTTTGAATTAATATGCAAAATCTTGATAGTTAAAGTTGTGCATTCTATTTTTGTTCTTTTCTTTGGGTTCTCGTTCATCAAATTTAAGTATGTAGCAGCCTTACTTTTGCAATTCTTTAGGAATAGTGTTTTGGGTTACAGTTGCATGTCATATTTCTTAAGAATATATGTGTCCGCTCTGAGCTTTTTGATATTTGTGATGAAAGAATTCTCAGTGATCAGTTCCTTTTATTTCAGGAAAATATTCGAGTACTGTTAGACTTAGCTGCTGAGCAGCCTGATAGAGAATACCTACTTCAGAAGCACTTCACTGCCCTGCTCTCATCTGTGTGGAAGGCTAGAATACGTGGCAGCCGTTTTTTAGATTCTTCACTTTCTTGGAATGGTTTCTACTCTGGTGCAAGGTATTTTACAACTGGTAACCACAACACTCGGTACTTTGGGAGGGAAGCAACAGGTAAGTTGAAATTTGGCAACACAGGACACAGCTTCAAGTTACTAGCGGCTGCACTTAATGATGCTGGTTCTACGAGGATGGATGATAAAAAGTCCCAATCCTATCATGGGGAACGTGCATCAGTCACTACAGAGCAGTTGGAGCTAACACTCGAGTTCCAGGGAGATGATGATTTTAACGTGTCATTTCCGTCTTCAGTTGACTTAATGGTATCTGATTCAGTTTACTTGCCCTTGGTCAACCTGGATACATGTGAATCTTCTGGTGCTCGAAAGCGAACAAAACTTGCAGAGATGCGTTTCAGGTATGATCCTTTCTCTCTCTCGAGTCTTTCAGCAACTTAAATTGTGAAGTTATGACATGTATATGTCCTGATTCCTCCTTTGGGTGCTGTATTGCAATGAGTTCGGAGATTGGTTGATTCACTTGTACTTTGAAGATTGTCTCTTCTATTACATGTAGAATTGCCAGTTAATTAGGACTACATCTGATGTTCCCCCATTTCTATGTTTTTGTAAGTTTAACTCCAAATCATCTTTCTGGCTAACTAGGTTCACTTCATGTATCGAGTTACCCTCATAACTTGATCTTAAACTGGAAAGGTCTACTCTTATACTGGATTATTCGCATATTTTCCCCTTTTTTTGTAAACAAAAAATTTCATAGCATGTCTAAGTATATTTTTAGGTAGTATAACTTGGGTTCATTTTTCTCTCCGCCTTGGACTTGCTTTTTCTGTTATGGATTGCACCCTAGTAAGACTTAAAAAGAATCAAGAGATGACATGGGATGGATTATTCCTGGAAGCGTCAATGAAATCTCATATAAAAACAATGTCAAAAACAAGCTTATGAATATGTTTGAAATCCCTGACAAAGAATTTGTGTTCTCAATTTCTCAGGGATGCTGCTAGAGCTTGCAAGGAAGATTTCCACGGATGGGCTTCGTCTGTGTTCCCAATAAACGATCTCAAGTCTCGCTCTGTTTCAAAATCGCAGTCGCTTTTAAAGCATAAGCTGGGAGGTGGCGACTCTTCTAAATCTGCAAAATCCAAGCATAGGAAGATGGGACCGGACCATGGAGAAAGTTCCCACCACCCGATTGCTGACCATCAGATTCCATCACTTGTCCAGGAGGATATCCATAACTTATATTCCCTCAGCTCACCAATTCTTACAGATTATTCATTTCCATTTGGCATGGATGAATATCCATTCCCACAAGAACCAGGGAGTCTAGAGATGATCCCTGATAATTATATCCCGGGATTGATTTCAGGTCTCGACATAAGCCCCAACTTTATGGATATTGGTTAGTTTCTCCGTGTATCAACCCCAGCCATTCATTTGAACTAAAGCTATCTTGATTACCAGAACCCGAATCGTTAAAGCTACTCTTCAGTTAGCCACGATATTTTGATGAAGTTCCATCCTTCAAATCTATATTGCCAGCATGAATCCGATCTACTTCTTTCTGGGGATTTCATTGAGGGATTTGGACAATAATGGCTGTTCGTTCGCACTGGTTAGGCGCACGATTTTCTTGTTGGAGAGTTGAAGCAGTGGTTCTGGAGGATGGAAAAATCGAAAGAGATTCGAGATTCTGTGTCCTTGTTGGGAGAACTGTTGTAGTTATATTGAGGATTTTAGTCTCTGTTGCATGTTTTCCCACATAGGAGTAGGGCTGGAAAATGATAATTGAAATTTCAGAAAGAAAATGATGTTACCCAATTGTTGTCTTTTATGTCATTCGCCTTTCGATTTTGAATCGTTGAAATCGAATATCTGAAAAGCTAACAAAATTCGAACAGTTTTCTTGAGTTTTGAAATCAAACATGTTTCAATGGGTTTAAGCCTTTCAATAATTTAAAAACTATTATTGATTGTAAAAATAAATTAATGATCAGGTGATTTTTTTTTAAAATAAAAAAATGTATTTACGATTTTTCAAAGGAGAAATATAGGTTATTTTTATTTTATTTTTACACCAAGAGAGATATACTTAAATCTCTGCCTATGGATGAAATTTCTATGAATCTCTGCTTGTTTCTAAATTTAGTTTCATATCTCATGCCACGAGATGTTTAATCATGTTTTCAAAGGATTGTTTAAATGGCCAACTTTGCTTTTAAAACGCTTCTAAATATGTATTTTATGCCTATATATCATTACGTGATTGAGGATTTAATCATTTGATTAAATAAAACAATGACAAAAAAAATGTAATTTTATTATGAGTTGTTTTTAAATATAGAAAAATGAGTGAAACAATTTACAAATATAGAAATTTTTTACTGTTTATCAAAGCGATAGACAGCGATAGTAATTTTCCTTTTACTTTTATTTACGCTAACATGTACATGGTTTAATTCGGTAGTTGGGACATATCTCCATCTTCTTGAGAGTTGTAAGTTGAAATTTTTACAACACAATGATGTAGTATCTCTGAAAAAAAGGGTTATTTATCATTTTTACTAATTCATATCTAGTGATAGTGATCCAAATATTGATCAACCATGGTAATAAAAATTATAATTGCCAAATATATTGATTCAATGCAATCCGATCAACCATAAATTTAAGGTTAAATTGTAAATTCGATCTCTATGATTTGAAGAAAGTTAGAATCTAATTTTTATAATTAGAATCTAGTCCTTATTGTTTAGAAAAAAACTTCATAAATAATCTCTAGGGTAGGGACTATTTATGAGATTTTTAGCAAATCATAGTCTAAATTCTACTCTTTAGAAACATAGGATCAAATTTTAACTTTCTCCAAATCATAGGGACCAAATTTACAATTTAACCTAGATTTAAATGTATTTTTATATTTACAATGTTGTGGGTGAATTTGGACTTGACGAAATAAGCCATAAAAGATAAGACAAGATTTCATCCTAACTTGTTTGGGATTACGAAAATTCCTATCCTAATCCAAGTAATTTAAACTCCTATAAATGCACCATTATAGCTCCACATGAAGTAATTTAAACTTTTGACTTTTCTTCATTATAGACTTCTTATTTTGATTTTGGCATTGGAGTCATTTTTCTTTGTTTTGTAGGTTCTCTCTTCCTTATATTACAAATTTATTGTTGCAGTCACGTGAAAGTATGCGTTTTTCCCTATTCTAGTTTTGGCATCAACATACAATATCTTACTTATATTTCTATTTTTACTTATGTAATATTTTATCTTTTTTTAAATAAAAAAATAATAATAATTTTGTTATATTTTATCTAGACTATATTAGACACCTGATCAAATCAAATTTCGTATAAGAAAATATATACACACAAATAATAGTTTGCAAAAAAAAAAACATAAATAATAGGGGCGATTCAAAACTATGGAAGATTCTACCATCTCACCTTAAACAAAGCTGGGCAGTCTTCAAAAAAGAGAGAAAATCTAACCTTGAGCTCAATGGGAAATTCCAGGTCCTCAAAATTGTAATAGCCTATGAATAAAGTTCTTAATTAAATCATGGGAATCTGGAGTGTATAGTCTTAAATCTGATTTTATAAGTAATTTCGAAATGTTTAAAATCACGTTTACCATTTTTAAAATTACTTTGGAATATATTTTTAGTCACTCAAAATCAATTTAATGATTAATTTTATATTTTTAAAAATATTTTATATTTTATTAATTGAATTTGAATGATTAAAAATATTTTTACGAGTGATTTTGAACATGACAAAAATAATTTTAACTATGTTAGAATCACTTACAACATGTCATTTATCTTAATTCAAATTCATCCCATAACAGTATTCAATTGTTTTATATTAACTAAATATAAGTTATTAAGTGAAAACAATCTTTACCCATGTCTAAAGTGAATATGTAATAGTGAGGCAAGCAATGAGAATTACAGAAAAGGAAAAAAAATAAAATAAAATAAAATAAAAAACTAGAGATGTTCATTAGTGAGATGGTCAGATACTGCCTATTTCATTCTTCATCTTCACGAAATTTTCTATTTAATTTTGTAGAGATTTTCAGGAATAAAAAAAAGTTTTGTTAGACAATTAACTTAAATGACTATTATTGAAATTTTTTAATTACGTAGTTAATTTTTATTCAAATTTCTTAGTAGAACGAATAATTATCTATTAAATTATTCTTATATATATAATCTAAATTTACATGTTCAATTCAAATCTATACATTATCTTCATTACTAAATAATAAAACTTGAACGCTAAATTTAATATTTATATAACAAGAATAATTATTATAATAATAAATTAAAAAAGAGGCAAATGAAGAGAAGTCGGAAATTCTCATACCTGTTTAGCTTACGGAAATGATGTAATGAAAACTTAGGTTAAAAGTAAAATCAACTCATGAAAATATAAGGAAAAAAACATATTAGGATATAGTCCGTAGATATTTTCTTAAAACAAATATGGCAATTATATAAAAGTGAAAAACATAAGGAAAATTTTAAAAACAAAACGAAATAATAAAACAATATAATTACCTTTTAGAATAGATTTGAATCAAAATAATACATTTACATATCACAATTTCTTTAAATAAATTAAAGAGGTTAAAGCATAGCAATAAATCAAAAATTAAATAATAATGACATAAATTTCAATATCAACTTCGCTGTCTATTTTTTCCCACCGAAACGATTGAGCTTTTCAGCTTCTCACTGACTCCATATTTGCAAAACCCTTCCCTCTCTGTTAGGGTTGAAGTCAGGGTTTTTGACCCTTTCTATCCTTTTTTTTTTTTTTTTTGTAGCCTTTAGGTTTTTAATCTTGTCGTTTTAGGCATATTCTTTGGATTTTCTATACGAGTTCGTTAGTTTGTTGTGGATCTCGATCTGGGTTTGTTACCAATGGATACGCGCAAGAGAGGGAGGTCCGAAGTTGGATTAAATGCTAATGGCGGCTTGAAGAAGTCCAAGCAAGGTTTCTTCCTCCTTTACTTCTCAATTCGACTGCTTTTTTATCCTTTTTTTTTGGGCTTTACTGTATTACGTTGTATTGTTTCTGTGAAAATTTATGTATCGTGGTGATGGCAGTCTATTGAACTGTAGGTTCGAAGTTGAGTGCTACGAAATTGATGGTGGGACATTTTAATTTCGCTTATTTTGTTATTTTTGGTGGTGGGGTGGGTTTTCTTTTTTTTTTTTTTTTTTTTTTGGGGGGGGGGGGGGGGGGGATGTTAAGTCCTGACTTTTGTTAGGAGGTTTCTGACTTCGAATTTGGAATTAAGATTAGTTAGATTAGTTCGTTTGAGTTTGATGATGGTAGGTTTAAGAAGCTAAGGGGCTTAAACTTTCTTGTGATGCCAGCTGAAGAATAGAACCTTTATGAAAAGTCAAGGGTAATTTGTTAAAGAACCTAATGAGTAGTGATTGACCATAATATTAGCATTTAATATGGACTATGGAGTACTCCTTTTTGAACAATGTAAAACATTTAGATGCATAAATTGTTGGTTTGCGTTTGCCTATAAATTTATAACTGCAGGAGGTTCTATAACTGTGGAAGCCACCCCACCTAATTGAGGTCACCTCAATATATCTATATGGAGACATCAAAAGCTTATAGGGGCATATTTAATCTTAAGAAGTTATTTGTTGGTTAAAAGTTCATAAAATTTCAGACATTTTAGAGTAATTACATTAAACTCTAGGAAAAGTGACTGAGAAAACAATAATAATTTTTTTGTAACAGAATCGGAGTACTTATCAACTGGTGTAGCAAGCAAATCGAAGCCATGCACCAAATTTTACAGGTTCAAATCTTCACTCATCTAAATAAATATTTAGAAACTTATCTTATCCTTTTCTGAATCTTCATAAATTACTATAAGAATCTAATTTTTCATTTTAGAAGACCCAGTTCTATAATCTTGCTCATGAAACAGACAAATTGCATACATGTAAAATCTATTTTCCTGTCTAACTATATAACTAATTATCTCTTTAAGTTTAAAAGACTTAACCATTGTCTAGAGTATGACCTCTATGGAGACCAACAGTGATACTTATTCCTATGAAAAGGATAATTGAACTGTGAAGTGATGATATTTTCTCCAGCTTATGCTGGATTAGTATAATTTTTCTTCAACATCTTTTTGGTAAGTCTGTCTTCTTAATAGATGTCACAAATACTTGGGTAGCAGGATTTTGCTCGTGATTTTTTGTGTCGAGAGTGTTATGGCTAGAGTGCTTTGCGAGCAGTGTTAATTACTAAAACATTTACTTTAGTGGCACTTTACAGAGGATGTCTTTTAACTGTACCTTCTGAAAGAGCTTTAAAATGTATTTGTTTGTGTGTGAATCTTCTCAAATTTATTGGAAGCAGTTTTTGCAAACTGTGTGTGAGACATAGAATGAATATTCTTCTCTCTTATCTAAATTATTCCTGATGAACCCTGCTTCTGATATTTCAGAATCTCCATAGATGAGATGACTTATGTTTTTCCCTGTTCAACTTCCCTACTGAGTGGAGGAATAATAAAATATCAATATTTCTTTTCCGATGCTTATGAATTTGAATATCATTTGTTTTTCTTTCTTAGTGTCTTGGATTTAGTGTGGATGGACTTATAGAACTTTCCATCTTGTTTTGACCAAGTATAATTATTTTAAAGCTGAAGCTCAATTTTGGAAGTGTGTTTAGTAGACTTCTGATTTGCATTACTTTGTGCAATTGATGTCAAAAGCTATCAATTTGCAAAGCAGGATATTGGTTCTGACATCTTATATATGTAGGGAACATCTGTGACTGATACGTAATATATGTTGAGAACATCAATGTTTTCAATGTAAATGCCCTTCATTCTGATAGTTTCTATTATGGTTTCAGCACTACTGGCTGCCCATTTGGTGAGGGATGCCATTTCCTGCATTATGTTCCTGGTGGTTACAACGCTGTTGCGCAAATGATGAACCTACCACCTGCTCCTCCAGCACCTAGAAATATGGGAGCACCCCCTCCAATGTCCAATGGCTCAGTCACGCAGGTTGTTAAAAGTCGTATGTGCAACAAGTATAACTCTGCTGAAGGCTGCAAATTTGGTGATAAGTGCCATTTTGCTCACGGAGAATGGGAACTTGGAATGCCTTCAGCTCCATCTCACGACGATCCTCGGGCCATGGGACATATTCCAAATTGTTTATCCAGTAGGCTGGACGCAGCTCCACCAGGCCCCGCAGCCAGCTTTGGTGCCTCTGCCACTGCAAAGATTAGCGTAGACGCTTCCCTGGCTGGAGCCATTATAGGGAAGGGTGGTGTTAATTCCAAGCAGATTTGTCGTCGAACAGGTGCCAAACTTTCCATTAGGGACCATGAATCAGATCCCAACCTCAGAAATATCGAACTTGAGGGGTCATTCGATCAGATTAAGGAAGCAAGCGCGATGGTGAGGGAGCTCATCGTGACAGTTTCGATGGCAGGCCCTCCAAAATCAGCTATCGGAGCAACAGGCGGTACAGCTGCTCCTGCAGGTAGCAATTTTAAGACGAAACTTTGTGACAATTTTGCGAAAGGATCTTGCACATTTGGAGAGAGATGCCACTTTGCGCACGGTGCCGCTGAATTACGCAAATCTGGTGCGTGAAGAAATCCATTTTTCTAGTTCGTGAAGAAATCCATTTTTCTAGTTTTCTTTTTCCCTCCAAGTTTAGAATTCTAGTGTAAGCCTTTGGTTCGATCATTTGTATTAGATAAAGCTCTCTATCTTGAATTTATCCATCAATAGGGCAATGCAAGTCAGTGGAAATTGACAGTTTTTATGGCTTAGAGAAGTCAAATTACAGTTTTGTAGACCCCATCCATTCTCCCTTTACCTAATTTACTTTCATGCTTCCACTTTGCCATTTGGTTTAAGACATTATTTTTCTTTGTGAGCCTATGTCCTAAAGGTGGGAGATCAATATTGGCAACTCACAAATAAGCCTCTTAATCTTTGATGGGTTGGTGGCAATATTTGCCTTATTGTACCTTTTTTTTAAAAAAAAAAAATATATTATTATTATATAACACAAGATTGAGTGGGCGACATGAGTAAGCTTGCGATGAGAGAGAGCTTCTTTCTCCATCTAGTGGCTTTTCTTAGTACCATTGGGGGATTGAACCATCATCCCAATTACTATTGAACTAAAAGTTTATTTCATCTTTCCATCTAATAGTTGATCCATTTCTTGCTTGTTCGAAAAAAGAAGGAAAAAAAGGTTATTGGTTGCTAATTACTAGGAGAAGAAAAAAGGAAAATTTTAACAAACAATTAATTGCCGTTGTCAAAACAGAGGATTAAACCTTTAACCTCAACTTCATTGACAATTTAATTAAACCACTTAAATGTTCTTTGCATAATAAATGGACTTTGCTAATATCATTAAAAACAATTCAATGATTGTTGTTGTACCTTTACTAGGGTGCTTAACGTATGCTTATGTTTTTCATAAAGACTAAGAGAACTTGATCTTCCACTCCACAACTCAAAAGTTAATATTTTTTCTGATTAATTACCATAAAAACCAAATACATAGAACTTTGTGTCCATCTAACTGGTTAATACTACAATACTGATAAATTAATCAGTAAAACAAATTAGACGTTGTGTTGACATTGGCAAAATTAAAAGAGTACGCATTCACCAAGTCGGGCGAAAAAAAAAAAGCAATAGAAAAGAAGAAATTAAATTGATTTTTAATTATTTAAATTTCTTCAATTTTTTCAAAAGACGCACTTCTCTTATCTCGTAGAAACCTTTATCAATTATTATTAAATATAGGTTTCATTTTATAATTTTAAGAACTATTAATTTTTTTTTTATATATACAATTTTATATATGTCCTAATGTAATGGAACTATCAAAATTTGAAAAGGTGAAAAGGATTAAAAAAAATGACCATATGCACAATCATATGCTTGAAAAAGACCAGCGATAGTCCAAAAACATTTATGCTACGTGGCGCATTTGCAACTACTATTTTTTTTTGTTTGGCTACGTGGCACTTTTGCAACTATTAATTCTTTAGCTACAACTACTCATTTTGATGTCTAAATTACATGTAAATTTATGTAATTTTGACTCACATTACAATAACTTAAGCTAGTAGTAGTTCGTAGTTCGAACATGGGTAGCAATCACAATCACATTATAAAGGCGATATTTAATAAACTTTCTTGTTAAGAGCTGAGTTTTAATAAACAAAAAATATTAAAAATATTTCAAGATAATTAAAAGATTAACTTTGAAAAAGGTTCAAAGGAAGTCGAATATGATTATTAAGGAAAACGCAAAATTTTTCGAAATTTAAAGAGTCACTGGTCAGTTCTTTATAAAGATAGTGGAATTCAAAAACAATTCCTGATAAAGACCTTTTTTTTTTTTTTCTTTTTCTTATAACTTTTTAACTTCAATTTTTAGAGTTCGTGAATATAATTAAAATAAAGCACAAAATTTATGGGTATATTTTTTATATTTTAGCTTAAAACTTCCATCCTTCAAATTGTACATCCGAAGGGTTCGAAACAAGAACTATATTTAAACCATAATTTTATTTCATAAAAACATACATACACAAAGTTCCGTAATCAACAGCGATATTAATTTTTTTTAAAAAAAAAAAAACCAAAGCAAGGCATATTCATATAGCTAGTGACCACATCAGACAAAGGGCCACGCGCCTTATCTACCCACGGTCGGGTCATAGGTGTGGGTTCCAGTTCCAGTCCCGGTTCCCAACCCGACACGGGTCCCGGGTCCTGAACCGGCCTGCTTCTCTGCTGCGTGTTCTGCACGCGCCTGCTGCTTGTCCAGCTCAGCCTCCTGAACCCTCCCCTCTTTCCTTTCTCTCGCCATGTCTTTCTCAATTGGATCGTGGGCCCGCATTTTGTCCACCTGGCATTTGCACGCGTTAACTATATGATGTGTTTTTATTGTCTAATTTAATATATTATTTAATGATAGTGTCAATTCAAATTAATAGTCCGCTACACAAATATTTTGGAAACTAGTGTTAAAATATAATCTCTTTAAAAGAATAGTATGAAAAAGTCCTGAAAAAAAACCTTGTATGAAAAGTATTTTTACAAATAGAATTAAATAAATTTTTTCTGCAAATTGAAACTTTTTTTTAAAATATATATATATATATATATATATATATATATATAGATAAACGGTAAAATTTTCCAATTCCTTGACTCTCAATATGAGACTCACACGATGCAAGTCAGACACTACAATACCCTGACTTAAGCTTGACTATTTAAATATTTTCATTTTTTATTTTTTATTCTTTAAATTAAAAAATATAGTTTGATAATTTTTAATTTTCGTTTATTTTTTTAAAAAAATTAATTAAACATTTTATTGTTAATTTAAATCTTAAAAAAAATGAAAATAAGGTCCAAAATATATAAAAACAGTGAAAGAATAAAAGTTATTTTACATACATATAAACTTGTACGGACTAAAAAAAGAAAATAAGGTCCAAAATAATTTTTAAAAAAAAGTGAAAAGAAAATAAAAGATCCAAAATAAATTTAAAAAAAAAAAGTGAAAAGAAAATAAAAGAACAAAACTTCTGATACAAAGAAAATAAAAGAAAACTTTCAATACATACATAAACTTTTAGTGGGTTGTAGAAACTAATATAAATATTCCATACAACTAGTTTTTTGCAAATTGTTTTCTAAAGGACTATTTTTAACAATAAATCCAATATTTTGGCTTCATAAATATCGTAGGTAGGTATAAATATTTATAGGCTAAGTAGGTATTAAATATCATACTAAATCCAATATTTTGCCTCCATAAGTATTTATAGGCTAAGCTAAGTAGGTATGTGTGTCATGTATGTGACTATTACTTGAGTTACTATTTTTTTTTTTTTAGAATAAATTATTAATTATATCCATTATACCACGTGTTTTATTTACTATATTTATGTGTGTTTTATCTACCATATTTATAATAGCGTGGGTTTGTCATATCATATTCAAAACCTTGCATTAATTAATTACAAAACACCACCGGCCACCCTCCCTTTTTCGTCAACGTTCCAACTTTTTTTCGTTTCGTCAATGTTCTAATTTTAAAAAATAACTACAATTCTTTTTTTTTGGGTAATTGTTGAAAAAAATTACAAATCCTCATTAGAATAATTAAGTCCAGTAGTAAAAATAATTTTTTTCTAAAAAATAGCTACATTCTTTTTTTTGCTAATTGTTGAAAAAAAATCACAAATCCTCTAGAATAATCAAGTCTAGAAGCAAAATAATTTTTATCTCAATTTTGACAAGATTCAGTTTTATATTACTCTCTAAATACTAGAGTTTTTTATTTAGAAAAATTACAAATCCTTTAGAATATAAAAAAATTATAAATAGATAAAATATCAACCGTAAAATTTTTCTATAATTTTTAGGGCAATTTTGACATAATTCACTTTTCTATTACTTTCTAAATACTCATTTCTTGTGAAATAGAGCAAAATAAATGAGCAGAAGTTCATAGCAAAAGACGACATTAACTAACTTCAAACACGTTATTTACAAAAATAGAAGTCTCACCAAATAAAAGAACTGTCGAGAAAAAATAAAATAAAATAAAATAAAATTTATGAACAAAGAGTTTGCACAAAATGAACTGAACATGTGTGCAACTCTTCTAAATGAAGAAAAGTTCGTCAAGCTAAGACCCCTTTGTTTTAAAGTTTTAAAAACCTATAAAAGTCAAAAGAATCGGTTAAATAAAGATAAATATCAAAATTGTAATATCCGAAATTAAATTTGCAATTTGAAAAAAGAAAATTGTAATTAAACCTTTTCTTGAGCAGTGGCTTTGGTCTTTTCCATGCCAGCTTTGGCAGAGGCCCCCACATTTGCGGCCGATTCCTTCGCCGACTCCGCCGCGTTCCTTCCCGATTGCATTTTTCTTTTTTATTTCGACTTTATTTTTCACTCAAATATTCCGCGTAATAGAAAACGCCGCTTGTAGGGACGGGATTAACTGCGACTCTTAAATAGCCATCAGGACGATTATATTTCGCGGACACGTGTCCAAATTAGGATGCCACGTGGAGCGCGCGTGGCGTAAAATGGAGGATTAGGCTTCGTCATCTTATTTTGATATGACGTGGCGAATTTTAGAGATGTGTGGCAATTCGGAGCAGGAAAAGCTCCACGCGCTCCTACACGTACTATGAAACATTTTAAAAGCCTCGTCTACATCGAAATATTATGAAATAAGTTTTTTTTTTTTTTTTTTTTTTAGGGTGTTTCTAATATATACCACTGTTTTCTGGATACTACTCCTTTTAATTGTCACGTCAGTTTGAATATATAGGAACTACTACAATTTAGTTATAATATTTTGTACATTTTTAAAACACATGTTTGTATTTTTTTTTAGTATTGATTCGAATAATCATTCAAATTCCTACATCTTTAGTATAGTTATATAGATATTGTTTCCATTAATTTGACTGTCACGTTGTTATTATTTTTGAAAGTAAGTGGAGTTTATGTCCGTTAAAAAGAATAGTTATCAAGATAAAATTATAATGAAATTAAAGGACGTATATAGGAGTAATAGTCGGTTCAATTTTATCGATTTTAGGATCAATTAGTAACTAAATTAAACTAATCAAGAAGAGATTTAAACCGATGTCTAATAAAAAATAAAATTATTGAATTGAGTTTTACTCGATTAAGTTTATTATCGGTTTACTTCTTGGTTTTTTTTATATATTTTTTCTTTTAAATTTTGATTCTTTTTTTAATTTATTTTGAATTGGTCATTTTTACTAACTTTAAATTAAAATTGGATTTTTTATATTGAAATTGAATATCCTTTGACATTTTCTAAATAAAAAAATATACACGCTCTATAATAATTGAGTTTTTTTAAAACAATAAATATATATACACTATAATAATTAAAATACTAAAAGATACTTAATATTAGAGAAATAATATCTAATATTAGAGAATTTGTTGTTAAGGGTATATATATCACAATTTTCAATTTGATTTTGATTGATTTTTTCAATCAAAATTCTACCCATATTTTTTTTAAATACGAATTGATATGTTGAATTTTATATTAAAAAATCAAATCAAATTGGATTGGTTTGTATTTCGATTTTTCAATTTTTTTGGGTTTTTTTTTTTTTTTTTTGCACTCCAACTTAATGGTACAACAATTTTCTCCCATGGTAGTTGATGATTAAAAGTATGAAAGAAATCGTATAATGAAATTTATAATTTGTATTTATTTAGAGAGAGATAGAGTTTTGAATCTACACTTAATGATGATTAAGAAATTAATATCGCGTTGATTTCATTAAATAACTTTTTATTTATAAAAAGAAAAAGAAAGAGTCAGAGTGGTTATTTAATTAGTGTACGATAGCATTTATTATCGTAATAACTAAAAGATATAGTAGCTAATAGATTTGTAGTGTGAATAATGAACATTTATAAATTTAAACTTGTTTTTGTTATGTGTTAAGATTGGTCGTAGTTTCAAATTTGAGATGAACTATATTATATTTAATTTTTAGTTTTGGTTCTCTTTTCTTATTCCTTGATATATTTTTCTCTCAACCTTAATCCAAGGAGCTTTTTATGTGTATTTGGTAAAAGAAAAAAAAAAGGGGGGCATTTTGTGTAATTTAGTTTATACTTAATTTCATGTCTCCTATTTAGTTTGTTTTACTCATTTAATTATTTGGATTTTTTTACTAAATAAATATTTGACAAGTATTGTTTTTAATTCAACCTCTATAAGATAAAAGTTGGTAGAAGGAAGGTAAACATTTTAAACAAAATATTTATGAAGGTAGCGTATGTCGTACATGTGTCAATTTTTTTTTTAATATAAATTATATCTACAACCATTGTTTACTATGCCATTGTAATCAATCAATATCAATATTTAGAGTCAAAATTGGCTCACATCAATTAAGATGAGAAAACAGATGTAATTAAAGACATTATTCAGTAGAGGTTCGTTGTGCTAACATGCACTTTTACGACACCAATCAAGTAGATCTACAACTTTTCATATATACGACATTGCAAGTATATTATAATTAATTCAATTTTAAGATATTAATATGAGCATAATATAGTAGATAAAATTGAAGTATATGCCGTGTTAAAATATAGATTAAACTACAAAAAAAATGCCTTTAAACTACGTATTTTGTGTAAAAAATACCCATAAACTTTTAAAAATATTATTGCGGTTAGTTTTGGATGGAAACTATTAAAGTTTTATTTCAAAAATATTTTAATGAAACTTTTCAAAAGTTTCAAAAATATCTTTAATTAAAAAAAAGTTAAAAAATACATTTATCGTAAATATATAAACACAAACAGTTAATACTTCGTTGTAAAATAACTTTAAAATATTTTTTTAAAAAAAGTTTATAATTGCTCTAAACATTAATATAATGATCAATTTGTTTGTAGTTTTCTTAAGTTCGAAAAGAATGACTTTTAAAACAAATTATACAAATATCTTCATTTTTTTTATATAGATATTCTTATTTTTTTTAATTTTATATGTTTAGAATTTTGATTTTAAAATTTTGTGAGATTTTATGGGATTTTATGTTTTAACTTAGAATTTTGGTTGGTGAGAAAATTAGTGTAAGCTGAGAATTGGAAAATTAAGAGGAAAATAAAAGTATCTATATGAAAAAAAATGAAGAGATCTTTATAATTTGTTTTAAAGTTCATTCTTTTCTAATTTAAAAAAACTTCAAACAAATTGATCACCATATTAATGTTAAGAGCAATTTTAAAATTTTTGTTTTTTTATTTTAAGTTATTTTTGCAATGAGGTATTAACAGTTTCTGTTCATAAACTTATGGTGAATGTATTTTTGAACTTTTTTCTAGTTAAAAAGTATTTTGGAAACTTTTGAAAAATTCAGAGGTATTTTTTTTAAGTTTCCAGGTATTTTTGAAACTTTTGGAAGTTTAGGGGTATTTTTTTTACCTAAAGTACAAAGTTTAAATGCATTTTTTTTTATATAATTTAACCTAAAATATATCAATGGTTTCTATTGTAATTTTTGAATTAGAAATAAAAAATACATATTTAGGATTTAAACTTTAGATGTCTTCGAGAAATTTATGTAAACGAATAATAGAAACAATATCACAATTTTTATAATTAAATTTATCAACTTGTATTAATTTTTACCATAACCTTTTAAATCTCATCAAATTATGCCTCAAATTTAATTAAGTAAATGTGCTACTTTGAGAGGAGGATATGGACGTCTCCCTTATTAAGCTATCTGCAACCTAGTTTTTCTTGAGTAATGAAAATTCGAGTTAAAATTTCTCATGATATAGAAATTCTAGAAAACGTTGGAAATTATTAGGAACTTTTTGATCATGTGAACCCATACTTAAAAAAACCTCAAATTCATTTTGGTTTCCGTTCAAAGGAGAGGATTAGATTTAAATTACCTTTTGATCGAAAATTAAGAGATAAAGAAAATTAGTCCCTCACTCCAAATTCAAACATTCCACAAACAAGTTGATCAAATCTACTTGAATGTTCTTTGCGTACAACTTTTGGACTAAAAAAGCGCATGACCGTGACTAAGCTTATGACATCAACCTAAAGAATTTCATTTTATGAAACTCAAAACTCAAAAGTCTGTCATGTACAAACTTAACAACCAAATTTTAGATAATTTTTTAAAACTATGAATTTGTGTCACATGACCCACATCATATATATTAGTAAAATGATAAAAATGTCTCTATTTAACCAATTTTAGAAAGGGTGAAATTGCAAAAAATAAAACAATATTCAAATGATTAAATAAATATAAATAATAATTTGGAGCTTTGACGGTTCATATCAAACTCTCAGCAATAGTTTGCATTTTCAAGGCCTTAAACGAACACAATTTAATTTATTAGCCAAGTAATAAATATACTAGTTTGATAGAAGAAGAAGTTAGATGGCAAGTGCACGGTTAGACAAGTTTGACTTTTAGATTTGTGCCATTCTCCCCCAAAGTTTTATTATCAAACCAAAAGTCATCATAGTGACTAGTGATTGTCCTTATCCCAACCTTACAATACGTCAATACGAGCATAGTTCATTTGATTTGTTTGTATAATTAATTTCAAAGTTAGAGGTTTAATTCTACGCTACTACACATATTATATATATAAAAAAGTTATCTATATCTTCAAAGAAATTTAACTTATATAATATGTTTAAAGATACTTTTTCAAAACATTATATGTTTAGCAACTCGAAATAAACTCAATTGTCGTAAATAAAACAAATTTGAATCGCGATTGTCTAAGACGAGAGACTTCCTTCTTTTTTTATTGTTATTATGGGTGAATTTGGATTTGATGAAATAAGCCAAAAATTAAGAAAGGATAAGTATAAGATAAACTGGACTTGGTTTCAAATAAAACTAGGTGCCAAGTAATCATTGATCCAATTAGAATTGATCATCAACTTATTTGGATTAGAAAAAAAAAATCATATCCTAATCCTCATTAAGAGGATTAAGATGAACACCGTCAATTTCCCTATAAATACATCATATATGAGGTAATTTAGACTTCTGACTTCTTCTCCATTCAAGAGTTCTCATCTCTAACTTTGGTATCAAAGTATTTTTTCTTTGTTTTACAGGTAATTCTCTGATTCTAAAATTATAAATTTATAGTTGTTGTCACGTGATTGTCATGTACGTTTTTCTCTGTAAATTTTTTCAATATCAACATTAATTTATAAAGGGAACAAAATGGTGGTACTTATAATATATATCATCAAATTCTTAATGATCACATGTTTTGTGCAGTAGTTTCAATAAAGGAACTATTGAGTTAAGAATATGGGTTGGGTATGGGTATAATAGCAACTTAGAACGATGTGTTATTATCAAAGTTTCAAATTTTCATTTCAAGTCCCCACACAAACATAAATATACTGTTTTCATTGTTTTAAATGCAACCTAATGTTGCAAATAGAAATAGAGACTTTGAACAAGTACGATAGTGAATGAAACGACGTATTAATGTCCTAGTTCCAATTTTTATTTCAAGCCACCATTAAAATATTTTATATTTTTATTTTTATTCAACGTTCTAATAATTTTAATCTTTCTATTTCATAGAAAAAAAAAACAATTTGAAGCCAATCCAAGCATATTATATTATTCCAAAACAGAGAAAGTATCTATTGCTTTCTCTATTCACTATTGTCCAAGGTTCAAACATTTGTCCCATATCTGTTTTACTTTTTTTTTTTTTTTTTTTTTTTTTTTTTGAAATTTCATTAAAAGTAATTTACAACTAATTATATCATTTTCAAAGGTTTTGCAGCTTCAAATTGTTGTAATGAATCTCCCTTTCTCCATTGACATGTTAATATAAAAGAGGTATTTTCCTCATTTGAATGACAGGGTTTAATTTATTTATTGCGGCGGTTTTATATTCCTGATTAAGTTGCGTATAATAAAAATTTCAATCAAAATTTTCAAGATGAACCTACTTTAGTAGATAAAAGATAAAATACCATTTTAAAGAAGATGGTTTGATTTCCTATCTAACAATTGTTGAACTAAAAAAATCAATCAAAGAAATTAAAATTAATTTGTTAAAATATTATCGATCAAAATCATTAATGATGAGCTTAAACATAGCTTAACAGTAATTAACACGTAGTCCTCTAATAAAATTAGGAGTTCATTCACATACTCTATTTGATATACTTAAAAAAAAAAGTTTTTTAGAGCATACATCAGAACAAAATGCATTCAATTGATACCACTTTCAGACAACTTTTATTTCTATTCATAGGTATAGCTTTCAAATTTGTTAGGTGGTGTCATTAATTAAACACGAAATTTTTTAGTATGAAGGTGTGTATGTATATATTTGGAGGAAAGTATGAAGGTATAAACCTCTAGTAATATTCTTGTACATATTTATAGAATTTATAATAAATTTATTAAATTAATTAATGTTAAACTTACATTTACTAAATAACTTAAATAATTTTCTAATAATAGTACGGTAACACTTCTTATTCATGAAGTTTATTAACTTCTAGAAACTAAACCTCATGTTGAATCTAGAATAAAGAGATCTAACAATATATATGATCATTTGAAAAATGTATAATCAACTCTCAAATCGTATCTTTTTCTTTTTTTCAAAAAAAAAAAAAATCTCAAATAAGATTGATTATTTTAAATGAGTTGAGTTCTCATGAATTACGAATCAAATCGTAAGAGAATTTGATTTTCACTTGCTAGCTCGAACTTATTGTTAATTTTAAAAACGTTTTTATTAAATATATGATATTGACTATTTCAATTTTATTTCCTTATTAGGGACTGTCCAAGGCAAGGCCCAAAGCCTACAAGCAGGTCCAAATCCAAAGGGAACTGGGAAGAGACATGAGGGAACGTGCATCCCAAAAGGAAAAAGTGAGAGCAACGAGGTTTAGGCCGACCAGCCGAACCGATAAATATATACCAATCAAGAAATAACTGAGTTGTGCCCGATCTGATACCTTGCAGCCTCAAGCTCCGAAAACAACCCTTACATCGCTAAAGTTACACGTAACCACAGGCGACTGTCAGAGGAAAGACATTATAAATAACCACATTCAATGACCCCAAAAGAGAGTCTTGGCCTTACTTCTTTTGTGTTTAGCTGAACTATATACTCCCTGTATTAACTTAGGCATTGGAGTGTGGTAGACTCGACACCACACTAGTGTGAAGATCTTTTATGCATGTCAACTTGGAAAACAAGATTAGACTAGGAGAAGCGGGCCGGAGGTCAAGTCCACGAAGGATCTGCGATAATAGGAAATATAGCACAAGATAGAAAGATTTGCAAATATGTCAATAGTTTTAAGCCCAAGTTATATGAAAGTTTGAAAAGTTGAAAACACATATCAACATATTTAACTTTGCACATCTATCGGTAACAATATGTTTTAGAATATATGTCTATCACTAATATACTATTTTTATGTCTATGAGTGATGTATTATAAAAATGATATATTAGTAATATATGAGAGTAAAGAGAAAAAATAGCTTAAACATGTAAAAATAGGCGCAAGCAAAAAGGGAAAAATCGTATTTGCAATTTATTTTTATATGGGACGAATTTGCAAATAAATGACTATTAATCTTTGCTATACAATATAATTTTCTTTTAGATATTATATCATAAAAATATTAAATCAGATTTCAAATTTACAAAAATACTTGTGGAAATATCGATAAAGTATCAATCTAGAAAGATATTTATAAAAAAATCATATAAAAAAGTATTTGAAATATGTACATTAACCTACAAGAATTGCACTCTTCTTTATAACTAAACTTATTATTAATATATATAAGTACATTACTGATATTTTGTTAAAACTTTTTATATTTTTGTTAATCTTTTATGTTGATGCCAAAATTTGATCAAGTAAAATGCACCGACCTTTACGTGATAATAATAATAAATTTATAATTTTGGTGAAGAGATCACTTGTAAAACATTAATAAAAGTAGATCATTAGTATGATGTCTATCATAGAAACTTTGATGCTTAAGTTAACTACTAACGAAGGGTCATAGCAAGGTTTACTTACCTTTCATGGTATTATGGTCTCTTATTTATACGGGAGTGATCCTAGGGATCCTCTTGACTCATTCTAAATGGGGTCAAAGAAGCTAGTTTGGGCTTCTGTCATGTAGGTCAAAGTTGTGGGACGGGAAGTAGGCCTCCACAAAGGAGAGAGGGCTTGACCTTGAATAATCGATAAATTCCAAGATTATCCCTGACATCATGTCCCTTTTGGGCTTATAACTCCTAGTCCAAAATTACCCGTAACATTTTTCATAATGGAAAAATGAAGATTTCTTCTTTATGTCAATATTTTTTTATTACAACAACTTCGGGATGGATGATTAAATCTTCAACCTCTAATGAGAAAGGTCATAACAATTGTCATTGACCTAAGTTTACTTTGATTTTTTTTATATCAATGTTAGATTCACTTGACATGTATCAATGAAAATGTCAATACATCAGAAAAAAAAATTAATATTTTACTTTTGAGTGGGATCATTACTTCATATTTCACGAGGGTTAGATCTATAATTTAACTCAAATATCTTAGCTTAAATAAATCTTTAAGTCCAAAATTAATCAAATGCAAATTCAATTTACAAACATTTTCTTATATCTATTACCATTACAAAGGACAAATATCGATCTATATTGTACAAATTTTTAGTTAAAAAAAAAAGGAAAATTCACCTAAATCGCGTTTTTCCATTTTTTGAAGAATCCGTAAACCACGAATCATTTCTCAATTTCTATCTATTTTTGTAGATAAAAAGAAAATAATAAAAAGAAATTCACATTCGAGCCGTGAGATATTTTCGATCCCTCATGTACAATCTATACCGTCAAAGCATCACACTTGCCAATCGGACGGTGTGGATTGTTGGGATTTCCGTTTACAGGCAATGGCAGAGAGGGAAATTGCCAACGCAAGATAAGGAACGAATAAGAGAACGACACGTAAGCACAAGTGCGATGACCGGGCCCCACATCCACAAGTGCCGATTGTGCTTAAATACAAGTCGCTCATATTCCAAGCAGTGCCTCCAAAAAAAAAAAAGAAAATTCAGAGAGAGAGAGAGATAAGGCTTCGTTGCCGGCGATCTGAAGGCGGCGGCCATTGCTCTCTAGAGAGAGAAAGAGGGAGATTGATAGAGCGGAGAGTGCGAGGCTCTCTGGAACTTCGGCCCTCTTCTTCTCTTTCAGGTATCGTTCTCCGTTCGCATTCCGTTTGATTCTTTCTCCTTTTTCGCCTGTTTGGATTCTCCATGATGCTCTTTCTCTTGTTTTGTTTTCAGTCAATGTGATTGACTTTTATGTAGTTTTTTTTTCATTAATGTTCGTTGTAATGCCTAGATCTGTGTTAAGATTTAGATTATTGTTCATTAATGTGTTGCATGCTTTTGATTTTATTCTAAACAGAGATTATTGTGTCTATAATGATTAAATCGTTAGATTTTAGGCTCTCACAGAGTTTGTACGCAGTGATGAAAAGGAATGATTGATGAGAGTTAGTTTTTGTTTTCTAGCTTGTTATTTTCCTCTTTCAAACCTTTGAAATCGCATGGATTCGATCTGGATATCTGGATTTGGCTCTTGTCCGCAATGGCTACGCTTTTGCGTGTTTGAGTTGTGACGTTGAGTATTTCTCATTTTCTGGGAAAATCGGAAACTCGTTTTGTTTTTCCTCGTTGTAGGGGTTTATTAATTTGTTTATTGATGGGCGATGGATGTCTCATTTTCAACTTCCGAAATGCTATTTTTGACGAGAAGAAACTGTGGATGTCTTTTTAGCCCCAGTTAGAGATCCTTGAAACCATGCCTGAAGAAATATTAATTTTCCACCAAATTGTTTTTTGTTGTTTGTGATATTAATGCATTTTCTTCCCCTTAATCAAGGTTAAATATTTTTTTTATTATTTATACTATTTACGACAATAGTTTTTCCTTTTACTAAAAGCTTTTTTTCATTGGACAAAGGTGTATTTGGGGTTTCCCGGTCTTTGTCCACGAGTCAATTAGGATAGGCGCCGCTTCGGTTTTAACTTCTGTATCATCCACCATGTGTATTGTGTTCTAAGAAAAAAGAAAAGAAAAATCTTCTGTCCTACAGTGTGCTGAGTAACAATTTGAGCAGTCTTTTCTACCGAATACTATTTAAAATATTTTTTAACTGTGATTAGGTGAACTTAAATTGTTTTAATAAATAAGGTGAACTTAAATCTTAAAAGAAACATTAAAAAAACGATTAAACAATCATATTTTTATTGCATGTTTATTTTATGTAAAAGATCCCAATCATTCCTGATATCTCCTAGAAAACTTACAAATCACAGGTCTTGATCAACAAATTTGGAAGAAGCAACGGATATCCTTTTCCATTCTAGTTTGAAACATTTCTTTCCTTTTTAACTTAGAAAACAATGGGTAACTAGAAATATCGGAATCAACGTGTATTGGGTTTCCCCTTGAAACTGGAGTACCGGGTCAATTTCTTTTTAGTGTAGATGGGATAAAAATAGAATAAACCCTTCGCTTACGGCATCAGAGCGCTGGAATTGGTCTCTCGACCTCAATATCAATTTAATTAAGTAACCAGTTTTTCTTTTTCTCATTTCAAATGTTTGGTAGGGTCAAATAATTGTAAAATAATCAATATACAGCCATTCGTCCGACGTAAATGTGAAGTTGACAGCCACCTTAGCGCTCTTTCAGGCGTTCTTTATAAACTTACCAAGCCATCTAGTTGATACAAATTGGATAATTCCATTTGCGCTTTTAAATTACGGAAAACATTTCTTCTTAGACTTTGTCTGTTTGTATTTATCTTTGGCCATTTTAGTTACGTTTTTCCCTTTACTTTCCTTGTAGGCGTACGTTGAATTATTAGGTTTGCATTTAATTTATGTATTTATAAAACTGTTCAAGCAATAAATGTGAGGCTTGGTGCTTTGACTCTTATTTGATCAAGGTATTTTGAAGTCTAAAACCCTTGTGTTTGACTCTGATTTTTTGCTTGTTCCAGGACAATATCCTTGAAAAAATGGGTGCTGGAGGTCGAATGTCCTCTCCTTCATCCCTCAAGAAGTCAGATTCTGACCACTTGAAACGAGTACCATCCACAAAACCCCCATTCACCCTTGGTGAGCTCAAAAAAGCCATTCCCCCACATTGCTTTCAACGTTCAGTCCTTCGTTCATTCTCCTATGTCGTTTATGACCTTACCCTAGCCTCTATCTTCTATTACATCGCAACCACCTATTTCCAAAACCTTCCTACCCTCTTATTTTATCCAGCCTGGGCTTTGTACTGGGCTGCCCAAGGCTGCGTCCTTACTGGCGTATGGGTCATTGCCCACGAGTGTGGCCACCACGCCTTCAGTGATTACCAGTGGCTCGATGACACCGTTGGCCTTATCCTCCACTCTTTCCTCATGGTCCCCTACTTCTCTTGGAAGTACAGCCACCGTCGACACCATTCCAACACCGGTTCTCTCGAGCGAGATGAAGTCTTTGTCCCTAAACAAAAATCTGCCATGAAATGGTACGCCACATACCTCAACAACCCCCTTGGCCGAGTCGTCGTTCTCACCATCCAACTGGTCCTAGGCTGGCCTCTTTACTTGGCCTTCAATGTCTCTGGCCGTCCCTACAACCGTTTCGCCTGCCACTACGACCCATACGGTCCCATCTACTCCGACCGTGAGCGGTTGCAGATATTCATTTCCGACGCGGGGCTACTAGCCGTCACCTATGGGCTCTACCGTCTTGTTCTAGCCAAAGGCCTTGCCTGGGTGGTCTGTGTTTACGGAGTCCCACTTCTGATTGTAAACGGATTCCTTGTCCTAATCACATACCTTCAACACACTCACCCCGCATTACCCCATTACGATTCCTCAGAATGGGACTGGCTAAGAGGCGCATTGGCAACAGTGGACAGAGACTATGGCATCTTGAACAAGGTCTTCCACAACATTACTGACACTCATGTGGCTCATCATTTGGTCTCCACAATGCCACATTACCACGCCATGGAAGCAACCAACGCAATCAAGCCAATTTTGGGTCAGTACTATCACTTTGATGGGACTCCAGTTGTGAAGGCAATGTGGAGAGAGGCAAAAGAGTGCATTTACGTGGAGCCTGATGAAGGTGACAAGAATAAAGGCGTTTTCTGGTATAAAAACAAGTTGTAATTTGCTTGTGGAAGAAGCAGTGAGAAAAAAGTGCTTTTTTGCTTAAGGTGAGGGAACTTTTAAGCACTTTTCTCTATCCTGGTTCTACTACTACTACTCTAGAAGAGCTGTTTGTTTTCTTCTTTGTTATGGATCTTAGTTTCTGTTATGGGTAAGTTTACTTCCTACCAAAATGCCAACCTTTGTGTTAAGTCAGTCAAGTTTCTTGGTTGGTTTGCTTTGTTGGTTTGGTTCGGTTTTAGATTACAAGAAATTAGTAGACATGCAGATGCTCGACATGTATCTTTGCTATAAAATGTTAATGCATGTGGTTAACTTTTTATGGATATAGTTTAGGCTATATGTGTAGTAGATTTTCTTGTATCGAAATATGTCTCGGGACTTGGCCTTAATGTTTTTAAGTTGATCGAGCATGTTGGTTTGTCTATTAATCAAGTAATAACATGTCAATCGAAACATAACGTAGCTTAGTGGATGAAACATGTCAATTATCATTCAAAATGTAGATGGTTTGATGTTGATGAACCCTATAATTGTTGAACAAGAACATGTGGTCGGAAAAGGTTTGTAAAGAAGTGAACCATTTTTTTTCCTTGATGATGGGTGGGAAAAATTGGACTATGTTATATTTGGGTTGGTATACGGCTGATAAATTAATGGACCACAAACGCTTTGGAAAAGGACTTCGAATTTTTCGACCAGTCACTCTCTTGTCTTCTTGGCATTGATCTCTCTTTCAAAAAAAAAAAAAAAAGTATCAATAGGGTCGTTTAGTACTCTCGAACCTAAAAATATGTTCAGAAATACAATTACTGACAGAAACCATAGGTACTTCATCCTTTTAGAAGTTGCATCAATACTTACTTTTAGTTCTAAAAGTAAGTTTAAAAATGCACTTACGATTGGTATATGAACATAAGTTATTTTACCTTTCTCTTCCATTTTCTCTCTCATTGGTTTCAATTTATGATCTAAAATAGCTCTATTTTTCTTATTTACTTCGATACCCTCTTACTATTCTTCTATTTTCTAATCTCTGAAGCTATTCTCTTTATTTATAGTATATAGGCTAGAGCAAGAAGTAAGGAGAATAATGAAAATGCTATGGGATCTTAAGATATAAATGTATTAATAAGATTGTGTGTTAGTAGTTGAATGAGAGTTAGTACAATCCTATTTAATACATGAAGAGAAAGATACATTGAGAATTTAGATCATAATTAATTATGAGGACAACTAATGGGAGGGAAAGCAAAGAAAATATGTGTATTACCAAGAGATAACCGTTTTCCATCCATATACTATGGGTAAGAACACTTTTTTTTAACTTTTTTAAAGGTTAAAGTGCATTAATACAACTTTTTGAAAGCTCTATTTTATTTTTGAAATAAGGTAGTAACAATTTTCATCCATGTAAAGACATTCTTCTTTTCTGAATTTTTTTTTGGTTATTAATGAAGCTTTTGATATTTGAGTGATATTTTTTACATTTGTCTAAATTAACTGTAATAATATTTTTTTTTAAAAGGAAAATTGTATTAATGAAAATTTTGAAAATTCAAAAATATTTTTGAAACAAAATAAATAGGGTATTATCTATAATGTAGCTCCCGTTTTGCTTTTGATAATATACTTTCACTATTTTCTTGTAAGGTCCTTTTCTACTGTTTTCAATAATGTGTGGACTTTGGAGGATTTTCCTCCGCAAACCCAGTCACTTACAGTCCTATAAGAAAAAGGGAAATTTTATATATGGCTAAAGAAATTGAAATTTTTCTAAAATTATGTGATATTAAAATTTTGCTAAATTTAAATGTAAACTAGTTTAAGACCTAAAATTATGTGATATATCTATATGTTTGTCGAGGATTACACTAGGCAAGACTTAAAGTCTACGGGCGGGTCCAAGCCCAAAAAAAAAATATAAGTTTGTATAGAGGTCCGTGCGACAAAGAAAAATCTGACGAGTCAACCAGTCAAGCCGATGGAGTTTCACCAAAGGGAAAATGACCGAGTTGATTTCATCACTGACCCTCTGCTCTCGAGGGTCACACCTATTTTGACACCACTTATTATACATATCCCCAAATGGGTGTCAGAAGAAAGTCCTTATTAACAACCTCAAGGGGGTAAGTAAGTCTTTCTATGTCTAGTTGAGCTAAATACTCCTTGTACTAATTTAGGCATTAGGGTGTACTCGACTCAACACCATCGTGTGCGAGTTCTCTTTGCACAGATTAGCTTCTACGATGCATTCGAAATAGAGAAGAGCTCAACCGATGTTTTCAAAATAAGCCAAAATTTAAAAAAAAAAAAATTAAAAAAGTAGTCTTCAAATTATTATTATTATTATTATTATTATTTTAAATTCAAGTGTTTTCTCAAGATAAGTGAAAGTCATAGTATGAAATTTCAAAACAAAGAAGTATAAATAAAATCGTTACCGGACAAGACTTTAATTTCCTAAATGTAATAGAGTTTTATTAGTTGCATTGTGCAAATTTTAGGTATGGCTTTTAAAATGATATTTCTTCATTAGATTATGGGGTTTAAATTTTAAAAACAAGTTCTCAAAATAGGGATATTTCTTCATTAGATTATGGGGTTTAAATTTTAAAAACAAGTTCTCAAAATAGGCATAGAGCTTAAAATAGTGTTTGGGTTCAACGTCCAAAAATCAATCCATAGAAAGAGATTTTTACAAAAATGATCCTTTAGTCATATATTTCATTTTAGTGTTAATTTTGGACAATTTTATCTTTTTTCTATTTATTTATATCTATTTATTTATATTTATTTTTCTTATTTACGAAAATTCTTTTAACGATGGAGAGAGTTTATAGAAATTGATAGTAGTAAATGGGCCAACAAATATTATTTTCAAGCCCAATTCAATTAGAGCTGAAAATGCATATCCTAGTTATGAGAGTGGGCAACATATTATTTACATAATTTTTTCAAGATTAATAATGTAGTCTAAGATATATTGTTAGAATTTTAGCAACATGGGCCTAATAATTATATTATGAGCCAAATTAAGTAATCAAAAGTATATGGAAACCCTATTTTTTATTAACTTTTTTTTTCTCAATTCAAAATAATAATAATAATCAAAAGTAGTGATTCTTTTTCTTTTTCGTATATGAAATTTGAACAAATAAAGTTTTTTATTTTCATCAGAAGTGAACATAATTACAAAGTTATTATTTGTCCATACTCTTTTAGAATAATAAATTGGACAGGAAGATTTGAACAACCGACCTTAAAAGAAATAGTACATGTTAATTATTGCGGAGTTATGCTCATTTTGACAATATTTCTCCATACTTAAACACTATTCGTCATCTTATCCTTCACTTTGGCATCCTTTCTCCATTGGTATGAATTGTAGGTGCGCGACCAAGGTCCTATATTAGCCAGATAAGGTACGATGATGATTTGTGGTATATAAGTGAGGATAATTATCTTCAGTTATATAAGACATTTTGGATGAAATCAAAAGACATTTTGAAGAAGGTTACATAATTTTTGAGAAATATTCAAATTTTGTTCCCTTTAATTTTTAGTGTATAGATTTTATATATATTTTAAAGAAAAATACACCCTTTAAAAGGAAAAAGAAAAAAAAAATCTTATCTTGCTATAGAGCTATATCTCTACTCCTTTGACCTTAGGGCTTAGGTACTAATACACTATGATGTTCACACTATTACTCTATAATTTTCCTTATTTGCCAATTAGAAATTTATTGACTAATGCCACAATAATTTTTAATTAACATATATAACAAATCTATATATAAATTAATTGAACCATTTCAATGTTATTATTTTTCATGCTGTAAGTTTCAAACATTATTAAAATTATTCTCCAAATAATCAGAAATAAATTAGGTCGGTAGACGGTAGATGGTGCAAATATATATATAATAATTTTTGTGTTTTTTTCACAATATTCAAACATAGTCAATTACACAAATAGCCCATCTCTTAAATTACACTCCTCACAATAATAACCATTAATTAGTACTATTTTATATTTTATTTAAAATATCTTAATTATCTAGTGGTGAAAAGTATATAGAAGGGCATGGGCCAAATGAGGATATTAAATAATTAATGAATTAATTACTTCAATTATTTTATCTTAGGTTTTCCATTCACCAATAGAAACACTAATTTGCAGCCATTTTCATTAATTAATCAATTTAATTTTGTTGGCCTTGTGGGTGGTTTAATCATAAAGATATTGACTTGAAATGTCAAAGTCTTCTTTATATATCAACTTGTGTGTTAACCCTAGATCATATGTTAGCCACATTAAGAACAAAATTATTAAAACTTTGGTCAAACAAACTAGCCTATCTGGATTTAATTTGGAAAGCCCATATTAGTAATTTGACAAAGAAATTTTAATTGGGTACAAATGTAACTTTCTATAAATAATGGGTCATTAATTGATCGACTTAAGTAGATATTAATTAAATTAAACCATAATATAATGAGTAATCAACGAGTGAGCTCTACCTTTTGACATACTTTCAAAAATTTTAGTATGTAATTAAACATTTTTTTTTTTATTAGAAGAAAGTGATTCTTCATTTTATTATACAAAATATGAATAGGCAATACATATTTATTTTTCGATGAACACAACATCGTTGTCAATTTGTCTTTTTTTCTTTTTCTTTTTCAACTATGCAATTTTAAGACCAACTTGCACCAATTGTTAGAGAGATGAGACATGAAATTTTTGAAGCATATAATTAATTAATTTGAAGAAAATATATATTGAGGAAAGAACATAGTGGAGGAGCATGTGGGAGAGACAAGAAAAATGGGTGTTTGGAAAAAGGGAATTATTTTCAAAATTAAAGAATTGACCTTTTGTTCTATAAGTTGGGGCAGTTATTTGTTATCAGTCTTAGGTTTTAAAAAGTGTATTTTAATTACTTATCAGTCTTAGGTTTTAAAAAGTGTATTCATTCATATGTTTGGTTTTCTAGAATGGTATATTAGGGATTTCTCATAAATATTCCCACTTTTAAAATTTTTTTTTCAAGATCTTATTGTTGATGCCGAATTTGGATGAGATAAATATTTATCAAACTCCCGCGTGACAGCAATTGTAAATTTGTAATTTGAGAAAGAATACTACCTGCAAAACAGGAAAGACATGCACACGGACGTGATGCTTAAGTCAGCAAGAAAATACTATGTAGCAAAAGTAGGGAGTTCTAGTATCTCAATTGACTAACTTCTCTTGGTCTGTACCTCTCTTATTTATAGAATCTCCTGATCATCTAGGTCCCTTTCTTCTAGGGTTTTCAAGTCGTCTCCCCAGTCCTAAATTTCTCTCGTGGGCTTTTTCTTGTAGCCCACTCCATTTGGGGGTGGATTCTTTGGGTCGGCCTCGGCCTCTTGGCTCGATCTCTTATTCTTCGTGATTTTGTCCTTAAGCCTAAAATTATACATAACATTTATTTAAAAAAAAAAAAAAAATTAATCTTCATCTTTTCAGACCATTCTTTTGAAATATTAGCGAGAGTTAACTGATAAACACATGTTTTTTGAAAACTGCTAAATATTTTCTTAATTTTGTTTTTTAGAAATTTTTTTACTCGCACAATTTCCTAGTTTTGTGCCTAAACCTATGTATAAAAATGTTTTTGAATTTTTAAGTCAAAGCTCAAAAGTCAAAACATATTTAACCATTTCTATTTTTTAAATTTTTGGCTACAATCCCAAAGGTTCCTCAATATGATGAAAATGAGCCTAATTTTGAGAAACTAAAAAAATAAAATAATAATTATCAAAGTGACCCTTAATTCTTTAATTTGGTCATTATTCTAAAACCTTTTCTAAATTAGACTACAAAGGAAATGAATTTATTTTTACATATCAACATAATTTTTTGAAAGGTATATTAAATCATATTTCCATGTCTATACTTTTAGCTCACTTCAATCTAGATTTTGGTTGTACTTTCAAAATGTACTTTCAAGATTATTGATTGTCATTGACTCTTTCTTTATTTAACACATAATTTTCTTATTTAGTTTCAAATATTTATAGAATCTATGTTAAAATTCGGAGAATGAAAAAAAAATTATAAAAACCCAAATTAACATTTCAAACAAAAAATATTTATAAACAAAAACACGTCAAAAAAAGTTCGTTTTAAAAAGAAACCATTCTATATTCATTAAAATGATCATAATCATATTAGACAACCCTTTCTCTTTTTCTTTGTATGAATCTCAACAATTATAGGGAATATTGAACCATCAACTTTTGAGATAGTAACCGATGTCTTATTTACTGACCGCTAGTTAGAAAAAAAAATACTACCTTTGAGATAGTAATTGATGTTTTGTTTACTAATTGTTAATTGGAAAAAAGGCGAATTTTAGTTCAAGTATCTTGAATGATACTTTAAGAGACGAATTTTAAATTTCTGACTCTTCAAAACTCGAACGAATAAGAGTTTGGATGAACTTTGGTTCAAACATCGTGGACAGACACCCTATGGGAAATTCTATTTTATGCTTTGATTGACATTTAGACAACTATTTTCTAAATCAAGAAAATCCTATCATAATCATAATTAATTTGTATTATTTTTATTATTTCTTATCCCTTATTTATTTATTTATTATTCTTTGTCACGGTGTTGTTGAGTCAATGGTGAAAGAAAATAAAAAGGAAAGTGGAGGAAGCGATTGACCTAAAGCCAGCAAGGCAGATAAAAAGAAATAGCGCGTGGAGGATAAGCGCGTGGAGGGAGAGTAGAGAGTAGGTATGATGACACGTCAGCAGGAAGGCTTTAGGTTTGGTTTCCGGCAAGGGGACACCCACGTTTCGGTCATGGCCGTTACGATTCGGACTGAGGCCCGGCCCACATTCGCACGGGACTCGTGTGCTCTCTCTGATGACGTGTCAGATCCCACGTCATCTCCGATCCTCACCGTCACTTTCACGTGCGGATCCGACGGTTACAACTTCCTCACACGGACAACCCTCCATTCTCTCTCTCAACTTCTCTGCCGGCTCTCATATTAGTACAGCTGTAAATTTGAGGGTTTTTTTAATAAATAACTTTTTAAAATATCCATTTCTCTCTTTGTTTTTGTTTTTCATTTTAAGTGTCAGTTATAAACTATTCTCTCTCTCTTATTTTAATTATATTTTATATTCGTGATTTAATTATAATTTAGAATCTATACATAATTAATAATTGAGAAGATTATTTGAATTGATTTGTACTTTTTTGTTTTAATATTATGCCTATCTTTATATTTATTTTTTTAGGTGAATAAACTTTACTATTTTTATTGGTTAAATAACCAATATGGAACCTATATTCTTAATATTTTTTATTTTCATGGGTTGAGCTTAATTTCATTTTTTTTAAAAACTTAGTTTTAAATTAATTCTTATCATTTCAGATTTATTTAACTTAGTGATTATATCTTGATTCATGTCATTACAAATTATTAATTAGAAAAAAAAAATGATGAGTTAAAGTAAAACGAAATATGAATGATTTTGTGAGTTCATGAGTGAGTAAGAAAAAAAAAAATTACTCCGAATATATTTTTTAATCACTTAAAATTTACAAAACTACATTAAAATAGAATAGGTTTTGGTTTGCATATTCATTTGAGTCCACATCTCCCTTTATTCACAAAATCATTGAACAGTTGTCATAATTACAAAAAGTAATTGTCACTTATTCAAAAATGGAAAATCCTTTTGCCATTTGGTTAAACCCAATATATCTTTTGGTTTTTGTTTTGGTGTTTTTGTCTCCTTGTCAAAATATATATATATATATATATGCTCAATAATAATAATCCATAGCCCAAATAATATCACTACTTCTCCTTCAGTTGTAAATTTGAATCAACTGTCAATATAATCATGTTTTAAAAAGAAGAACAAAAAAAATAATAATAATACATTTATTCCATGGATCCTAAACATTTACCTCATACCACACAGTTTTGAATCAATTTAAGAAAACTAAAGTATTTTTGTTTTTAAATAACTTTTAGGGTTGTTTTCAAATATAAAAAAATGAGTCAAACTATTTATAAATATAGAAAAATTTTAAGTTTAATTGGGATAGAACGCGATAGAATTCTATCGCGATCTATACAGTAAAATTTTTCTATATTTGTAAATAGTTTGATATTTTTTCTGGTTATAGTAATTTCTCTAACTTTTATAACTAATTTTTCATTGTCCTTAGACTTTTTTTTTTTTTGAACATTGTCCCTAGACTTTAAACATTCTACCGTAAGTTTTAGGACTATTTTCAAATATAGAAAAATGTTGATAAATAGTGAAATTTTTCTATATTTGTAAATAGTTTGATATTTTTTTTTGTTTATAATAATTTTCCTAAGTTTTAAACTTTATGTTAAATAATAATAATAATAATAATAATAATAAACCCTAAACTATGATCAAATTTATGACCTCTTGATTGAAGTTAAATGTCTTTAACTAGTAATATCGAACTAATAAGTAATAATTGTATAAAAAATCTTGAACGGTTGTAAATGTATCAAATTTAAACTCTCAATTACATTTCGTTTAGAAAAACACTATATGCAACTTATAATAATTACTCCTAAAAACTTTCATAAGTGAATCGATTTAAACTCCCTATTAATATTTCTTTTGAGAATCATTTATTTTATAAAACAGACATTTAAAGAAGTTTATATACGTATGAAAAGTGTTGCGATGATTTTTAAAGGCAATCAATAATTAATGGTCTAAATTGATTCCCTTATAAAATTTAGGAGTTTAATTGACACAAATTATAAGTTTTCACACAATATTTTTCAAACGAAATATGAAAAAAAAAATGATGTAAATTGATACACTTATGAAAATTTGAACAAATCTCAAATCTTAATCGATACAAATTCCAAAACTCCCTTTTTTAGTACACTAAGTAAAGTATGAAAATTTGAGCTCCAACTTCAATAAAAAAAGAAATGTATATATCAATTATTGTTAAACTATGTTCATTCTTGACGGGAAGGTTTTAAAATGTTATAAGCATAGGGATTAATAGAGAGAGTGAGAGAGAGGAGATTGGAAGAATATATTTATTGCCAAATGTGGAGATTTGCTTTCTAGTTTGGGTTTATGGAGGCCAAGTCACATTCTCTATTTTTGTTCATATATATATATATATACATACATAAACTCCTCTTTACCAACTTCTTTACGCGGATTCTTTCATAATAATAAACTAATTAAATCAAATCATAGTAACAATAATGCATTTTTCTTATATATATAGTACGCGGATTCTTGTTTAAGTAATATTCTTCCTCCCATACGAAACATAACATATATAGAGGAGTGGAATATCACTAACCTCTATGAATAAATTAATAATGGTAAATTATATCAACTATTTATCAACAACTCTCTATTACATAATTCTATTTACTTTTAATTTTGTGACTTAAACCCTGAAAACTTTGTTAATTTTAATGCTACATTATAGAAAATTTTAATGTATTTGTTCCTCTTCCATGGTCTCAAAAGGGAGCAAAAAACACATGAAAATTTTAATTGAAATAATGGTAAGAATTCATTTTTTACAATTTTGAGTTTTAAGTTTTTGTGTCGTGCTAGAACTTCTAGTTTTGGTTTGTTTTAGTTTTTGTATTCTTAAAATATTTATACTTTTGGTTTTTTTATTTCTAATTATTTTTATCTATTTTAGTGATCTAAGTAATTTTTTAAAAAAAGTTCAATCTAGGTCCTTGTATTTTTTAAAAAGTGATTATTTTAATAACTATTTGTTAAATTTTTACACGAATTATATGCACGGTAGGAACCACATGTCAATCATTTTTTTGAGTGTTGTGCTAAAATTGAGATAATGAAAAATAAAAAATAAGAGAAAGAGAAAGGCTATTTTTTAATGACAAAAAAAGAACTAAACTCAAAAGTATATCGACCAAAATTAGACATTTAAAAAGTATAAAATCAAAAGATTAATAAAATCTAAAAGTATAAAAAGCAAAATAGTAATTAAACTTTTTTGCAACCAAATTGAAGAGTGCAATTATAACCTAGGTGACCAGTATTATGGTGCAATTGCCTCCCTACCAAAAAAAAAAATTTAATTTCAGTAGTAATTGACATTCATTAGTATTATCTCTTATGAAGTCGGAGGTTTTATCCCATATCTCTATATATTGTTTTTTTTCTTTAAAAAGCAAACAACTACACAATTAAATCACGAGACACTTTATCCCAAAAAAAAAAATCATGACATACCATAATAACAAACCACTCAGGGTAAAGAATGTGGAGAAGAGAAGAAACTTACTCTTCTGACGCTTTGATATGAGAAAGTGCCAAAGAACTGTGACAACGTCGCATATAATATATTATAAACCCATTATTAAAAAAACATAATGTATATGTTGTTATATCCCAAAGATTATGTATATCTCTAGTATCAAACATATCTTAATTATAATATATTTATAAATCATAAAATTGTTTGTAGTTATCTACTAAATATTATGTTGAACCTAAGCTATTATTAATTAATCTATGAACATGTTTAAGATAATAAAATTGTATAATTATTGTTTTACAATTTCATATAGTTTATATTATATTATATATATTTTTTACTTTCTAAGTTTATGATATGAAATTTATTTTTTTAAAAAAAGTTTATAATATCTATATTTATTAAAGTTCTAAATTATTTTTAATAAACTTATACACTTTAAAATTTCAAAATCAAAATTTATATGCCCTAAAAGTAAGAAAAAAATGTTTCCAAAATTTGCATTGGAATCCCATCATCTTGATCAAAAAAATCTAATATATATAAAACATAATCCCAATTGATAGCTTCTATAGAAAATTGTAAAAGAAGAAAAAACCATTAAACGACTTGCTATTTCTCTAGTCCGTAGTCGTACGTGTGACTTTGTGATCTTATCAATCGATAATAACAAGATGTGTTAGAAAAAGGGATAATTTGGAATTTTTTTTTTCAATAAGGACTTTGTGTTATTTGACATATTAATGAAGACTTATTAATATGTTATATTAACCTTTGCCCTTTGACAAAAAAAAAAAACATTGCCCCTTGCTTTATACGACTTTCTTTTAATGTATAATAATATGATAATATCATAGTTACTCAATTTGTGATTATATTATGTGTATATATATTTTAATTTCAACTTTTTTTTTTGAACGGAAATTTTTAATTTCAACTTTAAGTACCAAGAAAAGTGTTGATATTTTAATGATGTTGATATATAGAAAAATAAACGCGTGGAAAATATTAAACCACAATTAGTCTAATTTTTTAATTATTTATCTTCACTATTATCAAGAAAATAAATAATATGTAAAATTATATTCTTTGAACAAATATTCTTAATTTTTTGACGAAATATTCTCAATTGATTTGAGTTTTTTTTTATAAAGAAAAATTAACAAATATTGTTTTGAGTTAAAAGGATTAAATAACAATCCTTATTTGTTAATTATTACATTTATATAAATACGACATTCAATTTAATGATAATATAATTTCTAATTTGGTCTCCAATGGTTACATTTTTTATATTTTATTCTTTTAAGTTTCATATTTATCGTTGGTTTTTAATAGAAAATAAAAATAAAAATAGCATTACTTGTGTTTCTTATTATTTGAAAATTTCATATCAAGATTCTCCTTTGCTCTTCTAGTTTCTTTGCTTTTTTCTTAACACAATTTATCCATTATCTTTTCTTTTAATCAATTTCTAAGTTGAGTAGATGTATGATATATTCATGTGATTAACAATAAATCATATCCAATAATTATTCAATCAATAATAATTAGAACTTTATTATTATTATTATTATTCAAATTAAAAAAACACACATATAAATAGATTCCAACATATATTGATTAAAAAGGCAAAAAGATTCAACAAAAGCGAACAAAACCCCCATTGATTCTCATTGACAAGACAGTACAAAATTACAATCATCTTGCACAATTTCCCACTATCCCCACACACACACACACATATATGTATATTTTAAAAAAAAAAAAAAAAAAAACACTTTTTAATTATTTTAATTTGAAGAAATTATAATTAATATATTTCACTATTTTTTATCAGGATTAAAATCAAATTTAAAATTTTACTTTATATTAATTAATAGACATTAATGTAAATAACTGAAAGTAAGTGTTTAGTAAAAATGTAAATCTTGAAATCTAAAGATGAAATTGAAATAGAACTCAAATCTCAAAAATTAAATTGTAACTTTTTTAACTAAATTAAAGTGAAACTTAAAACTTAAAGAAGCGAAAGTATGACATTTTGAAACCTAGAAACTAAATAAAAAATTATACCTAAATTTAGGAATAAAAATGTATTTTTCCTAATTTTTTTTAGTTTAAACATTTTTAAAGGGGTAGAAATTGAACCATTAATATTTATAAAGTAGGTTGTAAATTAGTTTTAGGGGTATAGTTGATTGAATATGTTCCCTTTGTTAGACAAGGATTCATCCAATCCTTGCTCCAACTGACAATCCTTTTTTCTTTCTCTATAAATACCATTTCCTTCTCTCTTAATTTCTCTCCAACAAAATCCCTTCTCTCTCTTCTTTCTCTCTCTCTCTCTCTCTCTCTCTCTCTCTACATTTTCAAATCCTCTGCAAAACCCAATTCTTACTCTGTTTTCTCTGTAATTAATGGACGCGATTCTGAAGAAACAACGCTCTCATCTATTGCCTAACTCGGCTCGCCCGCCGGCCATGGCGCTGCACACAGCTTCCCACGCCATTTCAAAGCCCAAACCCAAGATTCGTATCATTCACATCTTCGCACCGGAGATCATTAAAACCGACGTTGCTAATTTCAGAGAGCTCGTTCAGAGACTCACCGGAAAGCCCGCTACGGCGGAGGAGAAGATTCTTCCCGTTGAAATTCGGCCGGAAGCGGTGGCGGTGGCGAGTATTGCTGCGGCGTTCGATGATCGGAAGACGGAGATGAGCGGCGGCGGGGGGTGCCGGAGAGTGGTGAAGAAGGAAGATCGGGAAGAGGAAGAAGAGGAAGGAGAAGATGAAGAAGATGTGTTAAACGACGTCGTTGGGATGTGGAACGACGTCGTTGGATTTGAAGGGTTTATTGAAGAATTGGGTGAATTTCCGTTGCTTCCTTCGGCTCATCAAATAATGCATGGTTTTGGAGAAACTCAATTTGCTTAATTTTTTTTTTTTTACTAATTAGTCTCCAATTTTCTGTGGTTAATTATTATTACAGTAATTAATTACCATTTGGGTTTTCCCCTTTGAATTACTTAATTCGTTCTTTTTCTTTTTCTTTTTTTCCCTTTCTTTTTCTTTTTGGTATTAAAATGGTTTGTTGTTGTGGGAAAATTGAAAATGTACAATTTTTTCTTTTTCACATTTTTTTGTTTAGGCTTTTTTAGCTTGTTTAACTCATGATTAATTGGTTTCTACCTTTTTCATTTTGGCTCCTTGATTTTCTAATCTCTTAAAATTCTTTTATTGGTTTGATTTCCTCTAGATTAATTAATTTAATCTTGTAGAAAAAGTAATCGCAAAAATGGCATAAGAAATGTTACAGCATAATGTTGTTTGATAATGTTTTTGTGTCTATAGGTTTCCTTTATTAAAAAAAAAGAAAAAAAGAGCTATTTTGTTATTTAATCCATTTTTAGGAAGGAAAAAAATCTAAAATCTTGGCAAATCATCATAAAATTAAAAGAATATATATTAGTAATTTGTGTGTTCTCATATAAATTTTAGTTTCAGATATAAATAAGCAGTTTTAGCCAAACTAATTGATCTTGTTTGTTTATTTACAATGGTTTTTAAAAATAATTTTGAATTCTTAACTAAAATTTAAATATTATTATTGAAATGGTTATGGATAAGGGTCTTAATTTAAAAACTTGGACAAGATTTTTAAGACAATATTAAAAAGATAATACAAGAATATATATCTATAAAAAAAATAAAAAATTACTATAAACAGAAAAGTATCAAATTATTTATAAATATAAAAAAAAATTGATAGACAGTAGAATTTTTTATATTTGAAAAAATCCAACAAAATAAAAATTTACCGTAAATTATCTTTAAGAAAATGTTTATGTAACAATTTTTTTTTAAATAATCACAAAAAGGGAAATTTCGATCTTGATTTTTCAGCAAGAAATATCCAGAATGAAGTGGAAATTAAATTAAATTTCATTTGTTTATTCCCAATGGATGTGGCAGTTGCCAATGTCTTTTTCGACGTGTCTAATTATCAAAGAAATTTTTTTTTGAATTAAAATAATTAAATAAATAAATTGGTTGGCAAATCAAGGTAGAACGTGTTAATCCACATTAATTCTTAATTAATTAATTCCTTTTCTTGCAAGAATTGCATGTATTATTAACATATAATTTGTTTAAGATTCGAAGTCGCCTCCCACTAGTAGATAATATTAATATATGCAACTATTTGAGAATTTTAAATCAATTTATTAAATACATTCAAACATCCCCTTTTCTTTCCTTTGTTTTTAAATGAAGGAAATAAAAATATATAATAAAGAGCCTTTGCAAAAAAAAAATAATGAATTATATAAGGAGAGATGAGAATTAGGCTAATTTTTAAATCACTAAACCACATAATAGCAATTAGTTTAGTTAAATTATAAATTCGGATTATACATTCAACATTATATCGAATTAATTTTTGTTACAGAAATTTATATTATAACCTTCAATTTTTGTTTATTGTTCTATTTCATTCCTATAGTTGACATCATTTAAAAAATAATATGAAATTTTAGTTAAACTGAAGAGACACATACAACTAAATATTATATAGATGGTGTTAACAAAAACGATCGCTATATATTGAAATAGCGTGCTCAAGATATAGAAATATGGAGTAATTAGGTATTTGAAGTAACATGTTCTAATTGATCAAATATCTAACTTTTAAGATGAATTAACTAACTAATTTTAAATTTCTTTTAATTTGTCTTAAAATTTTAATAGTAAGGTAGTATAGTTTTTTTTATCTAAAGAACTAAGATAAAAATAATTAAGAGTTTAAATACTAAAATAATTTTTTTTGAATCCTTCAAAGTGATAGTAAAGTAATTCAACAAAGGTGAGAATCATAATATGAGTTACAATATAAATAGATACTTAGTCATTTTAAAGTTTTTTTTTTTTTATCGAAATTGGTTAAATAATAATTATAATTTTCATAAAAAAATACACGTATATTTGAAAATTTTCACAATTTATAAAGGAAAAACTAATATAGATTTTTTTTCTTGAAAAGAAAATAATGATAAACTAAATGTATGGACTAATTTTAAAAATTATTGAGAGTACATTGACTAAAATTGGATATTTAAAAGTTCAAAGACTATAATAGAATGATATCTAAAATACAAGGACCAAAATGATATTTTAACCACTTTCTTCTTCTGTTTATCCTCCTCCTCCTCCTTTTTTGGTTAAATTATATAAAATATCCATAAACTTTGGTGAGTTTTCATAATGGTCTCGACTTTGAAAAGTTTCATTTTCACATTTGTATTTTGAAATTCCTTCTAAAAAATACCTTTAAACTTTGATTTTTTTTTTTAAAAAAAGATATTTTCTATTAAAATAAATGATGAAAATTTATGTGACAACTAATATGTATAGAAATTAAAAGGCATACGTGATATTATTTACAACTATACTGTATGTTAAAATCATTTTATCGTTTATTTAATATCAAATAATGTCGTTAAAATTATTTAAACAATCAATTTTTCACATTAACCGCCACATGAACTTACGTGTGATGTTATAAATGATACGTATGTCTTCTAATTTTTACACATTAATTATCGTGTCGATTTTCATCTTATTTTAGTGAAAAAAATCCTCTAAAAAGGTATTTTTTTTTTTATAACAATTTACAAAGTTAAAAGGTAAAATGACATTTTTAAATGTTTATGAACATAATGGAAATTTACTTAAAAGTAAAGAGGACTTTTTTATAATTTAACCTAGATTTTATACAACCACAAATTAATTTACACAGCGTGGGAAAAAAAAAATTGCTTTTTAAAAGTATGCGTGGATTCTTCTCTCTTTATTTAAATAAAAATAATAAAGATTTATTTGCCGCCGGTTAACGAAGCCGGCCAAAGAAAAACAAAACAAACAAGCAAAAAGCCAAAAATAAGTAACGTCTTAATCTTTCTTGTGTTTTATTACCTATGACGTGATGGCTACTCTCAAATCATGAGCAAATTACAAAAAAATCACCCCTAAAATATGATGATAGTTATAATTAAATACTCAAATTCAACCTTCAAACTTATATGAGTGTTAAAATTGGACCCTTAAATTTACATAATGGTACAAATTGTAACAATTGTAGTTCAATTTTTATTATTTGAAGGTCTGATTTCTACGACTATTTTAAGTTCGATAGTCTAATTTTAATACTTGTATAAGTTTGATGACTCAATTTTTACAATTGAAAATTTAAAGGGTGTAATTCTAACAATCACTCTACTTTAGAGGTAGTTTTTACAATTGGCACTAAAATTTCTTAATAGTAAAATGGAATGATCACCCAATTAAAAAAGTTTCCAAATGGAAACAATTAAGATCATTAAAATAATAACAATAAATATGAGAAGGTATGAGTCATCTTAAATATAATAATTCAATAAATAAAATGTTAATTATCATCGTAAAGCTGGATGGCTTGATCCTTCCACTTCTACTGGTATTGAGCTAAAGAAAAAAATGGGAGAAAAACAAAGAGAGAATAGTGAGAGAATTTGTGTGTTGACATGACTTTCCACCCTAGAAGTTGAAGGCTCAATCCTCGTTCCAATAATTGTTGGTACTCAAAAAGAAGAAGAAGAAAAATAGCAGAGATTGTATATGTTAAAAAGAAGATAACGAGAAAAAAATGTTGAAGTATCACTAAAACACCCGTTAATTGGTTTTTTTCTATTAAAAATTGTTTATAAATATAAAACTATAAATTTTTTTATTAGTACAATAACTACCGTGAGAATGGATAATCGAAACTTTGACCTCTAAGGAAAAAGATCATGCCAATAACTGTTGAGTTTAACTCACTTTGAACATGAACAACAGGCACTAGTGTTTCTTGCTTCAAGATCTGTGCTCTAATAGATTTGCAACATTTATCCTTTTTCAGATTTAACACTAGCTATATAGTTCTTTTACAAACATTTCAAGATCTCTCCAATCCATCATCTTCAAATAACTTCTTTTTACATTTTTTGAAAAATTGTCAACACTGACAGCCAGAAGCATCAGGTATGTAGTTTTATAGATTTTTTTTTCCTTTAAAACAAACTTAAACGTGCCTTAGTTATTATCTTTTTAGGAAAACAATATCAGTCATTTTCCATAGTCAACCAAAATGGGAAGTCTAGTAATTTTGTGAGGAAAACATCCCAATGTTTTGTGTGTTCATCTATCATAATCACAATTTCTTGCTTTAAGTTTCTTCTCAGTGTTAAATCCAAATCATAGACTAATTTCTTGATTTCAGATTCTTCTCATAAAATAATTATTTGTTATTAATTTTAGTGGTGGCTATCATAAAGGACACACTAACAAGTTAAAGGCCTTATATCATCAAACAAAAGAAGACACGAAAGGTTGAAGAACTTTGTTGGTGGCTATTGTTGTTGAGCAAACATTGAATTACACAAATTCGGAGAATTATATCCTTTTCTCGTCTTCTTTCTTTCTTTCTTTCTTGAGGACATCTTCCTCGTAACAAATAAAAACAAACCAACAAACAAAATTACTTGTGTTCCATAATAGCCGTCGTCTCCTCTATGTTATGAGATATTATTCTCAGTTACAAATAGATGAGAAAAACTGTTGTTCATGAAGATAAATTAGAGAAATTTTGGAGTGGTCGATATCTTCATTTTTAGCAATATATATAATTTAATTGGTTAATGCATATGCTTTTGACTAAGAGGTTAGATGTTTGGCTCAACGTTCAAACAAAGTCCCTCATCGATGAACTTAAAAAAAAAAAAATAATGATAAATCATTAAATATGAAATCCTCGCTAATGCAGTGGAGCACATGCCTGGTTGCTGGCCAAGGGTGCAGGCCAGAAAAGTTCCACCAGAATGGAGACAGAGAGGGAAACCCCCAACCACAGTTTCTACTATTTCCATTTTCCTTTTTAATTCAGTTCTTAAGTTGCATGGATGAATTCTTTCACCTTTTTGGATTAGTTTTATGGCAGAAATGACAAAAGAATTTGTCAATTGCTATGGCATTCATTAAAGTGGAAGTGTATGGGATGAAAAGGCAAGAGAATCTGAGAGGGAGAGAGAAAGAGAAAAACTGAATTTATTATAATGGAAGTGCATTGAAGAAAGATAACACTAGCTTTCATACTCTGTTGCGTTTGGCTCCAGGGGAGTTGGAGGAGAATCCAGCCTTGTAAGAACTTCAGGCACCCCAGAAGTATCTCTAATAATCTGTACCAATCCAAAACCATTTGCAGATTATTCATATTCTTCCACATCTCAAATGCAATTTTATATTTCAATATTTTAACAGTCTACTTTGGTTTTCAGTGGTTGGCAGTATTGATGTAAAGGAAAATGTGGAATGATTTTTGAGAGAGAGGAGAGGAGGAAGTGTAGAATTAAAAGATGTGGTATTGAAATTTTATAGAATACAGGTTGGGAATGGGATGATGACCAAATTTTGGGAAGATGTGTGGGTAGATGATGGTCCTCTAGCAGGGGCAGTCAAGTTTCTATGTATTACAATATGTGGTGGTGGATAAAGTCAAAACAGTGAGTGACTTGTGGGATTTAGAGGCAATCTGTTTGTGTATCAAAACTAGAAGAAAATTGCAGGAAGAAAAGGAGTAGAGGTTGTTGCAGGAAATAGTTAGTTCTGTTGAGATAAAGCTATCGACCAAAAAAAAAAAAAAGAAGAAGAAGAAGAAGAAGAAAGGAAGAAAGAAAGAAAGAAAGAAAAAGAAGTTCGATTGTTGGAAACAAGTGCTGCCCCTTGGTGAGGTCTCTATTTCATAAAATGGCTGATGCTGGTAAGAACTTGGATCCTCAGTTGGGTAGTGTTAAATTTGACCAAAACAGGTTAAAGTTTTTGGTCAGCGTGTTCGGAGAGCCTTAATACAATGGAGAGGCTGCAAAGAAGATGCCCTTATTTAAGTTCAGAATCATTCTCGATGTTCTTCGGATTGGAGGATAGTTAAAATTTGCTACATGCGATGTTTTCTAGTCCTTTCTGTTTGGGGGGAGTTGTGTTTTAGCTGTATTACATTTAGGCTACCAAATGTGTGGCGTTTGTTTGTTTGTTGTTGTTTTTTTGTTTTTTCTCTAAAGCTTGCATAACTTTTAAGTTTTCAGTCTATTTATTGACATGAATGAGACTTTTATTCCTTCTCTAAATCCAGCATACCATATAAGAAAGTTCTGATCCAAATAGAAAAGTACTTACTAGAATTTCCTCATCAAGATAAGAAATCATCATGAGCCTCTGATAAGATCCAGCTGCATTCATAAGTAAAGAGTTTTAGCATGAAGTTGTAACAAATTAGAACATAGCTCATATTTGTTCGCTTTTAAGATTATTTCTTCTGTATACAGCACATGGTGGAAGAGGGCATTTGCAAAAAATGAGAGACAATAAATCAGATGTGACACTATCAAAACATAAAACTTAACATCAATAATTCATTCGATTGCATCATTTGACGATTGATCCATCCCTTGACAAAGATCCATGATTGATGGGTATGGCACTGAAGTACGCAGATAACAAGCATCCAATACCATGAAATCACTTCACTTACTAAGCAGAGTCCTAAATATCAAACTATAATATTAATGGTCAGAACTTAAATGGCTTTACATGGATTATCATAACTACTCTACTTTATTAATCAATGTTAATTGGACGACATCAAATTTTTTTTGTAATAATAACCTTCTAATGATTATTAATAATTGGAGGGTTCTTCTTTATTAGTTCTGTGGAGGGTGTTTCCTCAACCCTCTGCCCTTAGGCTATCCTTTTTGGCTCTTTTGATGAATATACATCTTTGTTTCTTATAAAATAATAATATAATTAATTACTTAATTAATTAACTGGAGGACATCCTCATAAGTCCAGGGCTTATGCTGAGGAGATTCCTTATCTCCCTCACCTTTTCTTTCCTATGATGAACTTCACCTTTTATGTGAATGAATCTTTAAATTTTTTTCTTATCAGATAGTCATTTTCTTAAATACAATTGATTGATAAAAAAAGTGTTTAAACATCACAAACTATATTCAAACGTAAAGTATCAATGAACCACAAGCTGTTTGGTCATCAGGTTGTAAACCGAAGCTTGTGGGGAGCTGGATGGCAGAATCTCTATCAGGGTGGTGCCGTGGTGGTTTAAGGACAAAGCAAAAGTGCTCTAGATGAATCTTTCAAGGGCAATCCTTTGACTTCTCTGGAAGGAAAGGAATTCTACGGTGTTTTCATTTAAGAATACTTTTCTAGCCTTTTTTTGTGATCTTGTACAATTTACGGCCTCTCAGGAGTGGGCAACCCAAGTTTTTTGTAATTACTCCATCTACTCTATCAATCTAGATTGGAGGACTTTTTTGCAACCCTTCCTTGGGGAAAAGGGATGCCTTATCCCTTTGTACCATAATTTGTCTGTCCGTAGCCCCGTCCCCGACAGGTGTTGTAATGTTTTCAACAGATCCTCTCAATAGTTTTTCATATTGAATATGTGAAATAAACAATAATACTAACAATAAAAATAACTAGGGATGAAGAATGAAACTTTGAAAATAGTCTGAAAGGAAACAGGATCTGTATTCCCCAGGCTGTACACCAACAGGTAGATAAAAAAACTAAGGTCAATTAAGGAAGGAAGATCAACAAAAAGAAAATCAATATAGGATTAACGGGGAATGCAAGCAGAATTCCCGATATGTAAAGGACAGCATCTAGTCAAAAGTTCAATCACGTTTGGAAAAAAGTAACTATAACAGATTTCAAATTTTCTAAACAACCTATCAGTTTTAATAAATTGATAAAATTCAAGAAATCGTGAAACGGTACCGTACTTAGAGGAACTCTTAGCCCACCAGCAATGACATCTTTGATAGGAACTGGAAGTTGCTGCACTGTGTTGACTACCTGACTAAATGCGCTTTTTAGCTGTTCTGGTACTGCTTGTTCACTAACAGAAGGTGTTTCAAGTATCCCTTCAATATATTCCTCTTTCAGTCGTAAAGGACCCTCCACTGATAACTTGGTGGACAAAATAACTTTACTTTCTATCTGCAGTTGCCAGTAAAACCTCAATTCATAGGCCACTAATCGCACAAAACAAAACAAAACAAAATTAGGTGGCAAAGAAACTAATAAGAGTAGTCTCAACGTTTTAAAACAATCCACAAGCCAGACTATGGAGCTCCATTGAAGGGTGAGGGAATATAAGCTGTCACGTCCATAGGCCTGCTTGGCTGCCTCTGTTCTTACTTCCAACGTGACCTTTTCAATGGAGAAAGATATCCGATCAACAGCAAGATAGCTCTTGGTGTAGTTCCACATCCACTTCCACTTCCACTCCATCGAGAAGGGTCGAGAGGGAGGAGAGGTTAACCGCCAGACCGCAAATGTTTTAATTATTGAATGAAGAAATACTACTGGAACCTCAAATTTAGAAGGAATTTTTACACTAGAGGGGTCTCAGAGTGGCTTGCTTTCCCATTGAAGATTACATCCCAAATCAACTCCCTGATTCACGAGGGTGTCTGAACATGTTATATTTATCTACTTGCAAATCCCCCTTTGCGCATACTACCAAAGAGATTCAAGCTCTCCTAGTTCATGCATAATTCCAAACACATTCAATTTCTACCCAAGGGTATTGTGAGACCCCCAATTTAGAATGTGTATTCAAGGAACGGTAAGAAGGTAAATCAGCAAGAGACGGTTAGAGGTGCAGCTGCTGAGTTGTACGTACGCAAGGGTTTTGCAGGTCAGAGAAGGGGGAATATTTTTTAGAGTGAGTAAATTCACTGGAGGAGAGAAACGGCTCTCTCGAATAGCCGTGGGGTTCTTTATTTTCCTTTTAAGTTTTATCGTTGTCCTTAGTTGTGTTTGGCATTTCCTTCGTATTATCATTCAATATAATATACAAAATCATTGTGAACAATTGTGTTGGTGAACTTTCTCCAGTAAATATATTGTACAGGGAGTCCTTTTCCCGTTTCTTGAATTTTTGGGTTTTTCTGTTTGCATTGTGCAAGGCAAGTTATACCAGAATCCCAATGAAGTCTTTTGCGTATACTATTTTGTACCTCTCTCGATTGATAGAAAGACGTTTGGAATTCATAGGATTAACCAGAAGAGAAGAATATTGGACAGATACATATGCAGAGAATATTGGATTCTTTCCAATAATGGTTGCTCTTGAAGGTAATGACGCCTTTGATGAATTAAAAAATGGAACTCTTCTATCCATGTTTCCCTGATAAGTGGTCTTTGTACAACAGAAACGTGGAGGATTGTAATCCAGGCGCTTTGGTTGTACTTGCTGAACAAATTCACTCTCTAAAAGTGCTTCCCTAAGAACTTTTCGGATTTCCTATGGGCACTCATTTAGAAAGAAAGCAAGAATTTTTTAGGCTGAATAGCTCTAGAGCTATTCTTCAGAATTAGTTGCCTTAAAGAGGCGATGGAACCTTCAGTGAGAGGGATTCGTATCTTAAGGATCTGTGAAATTTGGTGTCTTCTCCAACTTCTATATGGGGTTACTTTTCTTATTTCTACACACTTCCTTTCAGTAAGTTCCAAAGAAATTATTATTGTCAATTGAAGTACTTTTCTGTAAGCTCCAGAGGCTACAATTAATCATGTGAAGCAACTATTATGTTTGGAAGAATGTCTCGTCTTTTCTATTCTTTTTTATTTTACGTTACTTTATTCGTATCATTATATATAAACCATCATGGATTGGCCTAGTGGTAAAAGATGAGACTTTTTTTTTTTAGAGAAGGGTAAAAAAGGAGACATAGTCTCAATAAATAGCTAAGAGGTCATAGGTTCAATCTATGGTAGCCACCTACTTGAAAATTAATTTTCTACGAGTTTCCTTGACGTAAACTGGCCCAGACACTCACGGATGTAAAAAAAAAATTGTATCACCATACATATGAACACACACAAATATATACATATATCATGAGTTTACAACATAGATTACTTTTATGCACGTGCTTAAGTTTCACAGCATTCAAAACAATACATCTGTTAACAGAATTTAATATTTCAACAATCATAAAACACAATTGAGTGACTATGTCTCCACTCCAATTATATCACCACGAATCAACCAAGTCTAATAACTCCAACAATACATTAAAAGCTTATTTCATCCGAACTCTTACAGAAGATTATTACATTACATTACAAGATGAGGGATGCAACTTACGTTATATTGTCGGTAGACCAAACCATAGTGTTTCAACCGAAAAAGCAATTACGTAATTTCTTGCAACACGTCATCTGTTAAATATCCGAGGCTAAGCAACTAGATGACGAGAAATAATTTCTCCTTTTCTTGCGAAACAAACAATGGCTCATGCAACGATTCATGCCAGTGAATAGAAAGCTAAATATTAAAAAATATAGTTACAAGCACGAGGATTACCGAATTTAATAGCTTAACATTAGCAGTGATCCTAGCAGTTCCATCTTTGATAAAAGCATCCAGTTTTGACAAATTAGCCAGAGTTGACGGAAATCTCCTACAAGAATAAAGATTCTCAGCTATGATGGCATTCGAATTTCCAGTAACAGTTTTATTTGACAACGTGGCTATGAGGAAAAAATATATTACTACAGAAACATAGACTAACTGAAATATTATCGTAGCAGCAAATCCTGGGCTTCCAGATCCAAACCATTCAAAATTCCATCGACCTTCTAGAAAAGGGGACCTGAGCAGCTGAAACATACAAGTAAAAACACCCAATGCCATAGAAAATAATCTTTTAAGGAAAAAAAAATCTAAAAGAAACCTACGTTGTTGGTCGAGGAGTTGGATTAAGACGCTCAAGACCAGTTATCCTCTCATTCACATCAATTCTCTGCATATCCGTTGTTTTTCCAGTAACTAATGCCTCAAAGCCTCCAGAATCTTTGAACTGAAACAATTGATCTACATTAGAAACAACAAAAATAAAACTTAATAATGTGAAAATGACAGACAAGCAATAACTTATAAATTTATACGTACAAACATGAATGCAAACATACATATCACTGATCAGCAACCAGCAACCATAAATGCACACGTCACGATCAACACACTTGCAGTTGACCGAGTGTATAAATTCGTAATCTTTTTCTCTTTTTTTTTTTTTTCTTTAATGATTAGCCCGACTTCTATTGAGAAAAAATAAAATAATACAAGGAATACAAAAAGATAACCTAAAAAAAGTGGCAAACTACAAACGACCTACAATCAAGCAAAATGAGACCTAATACATGCTTACAAAAAGGCTTCCCCACATAAGTTGTAGTGAAACATAAAATTTGACAAATGACCAAACTTTCACTCTGAAATCTCTCAAGCTCTCTAAAAATTCTATTGTTGCTCTTTCCCCAAAGACCCCACAAAATAGGGTACACTCTCGCTAACTACAAAACCCATCTCTTCTCGAGAAGGAGATGATAGAGAGGGAACTTCAGCTTACACGCACCTCGACTAATCTCATGGGACAACCTGCTTGACTCACTCGTAGGATATTAATTCCTAGGTAGGTGGCACCATGGATTGAATTCATGACCTCTTAGCCATTTATTGAGATTATGTCTCCTTTTTAACTACTAAGTCTGTGATAAAGGATATGATAAAGGATTACGACAAAGAATATGATAAAGGATTCAAGATCCTCTGTTGCACTCCTACAGGGAACGGAACAAAACAGCCCATCAAGTTAGGCACCCTCTTTGCTACCCTGTCTAAGGTGTTAATTCTATCGTGGAGGGCCTCCCAAACTAAAAACTTAACCTTCTTTCTTTCCTGGGAGAAAGATTAACCAAACAAAGAGGGGGAAAAAAACTTTGCACAAAAAACTTTCTGATGGACAAGGATTCCAAATATGAAAATCCCTTCTCTCTATAATACAACAAAATTCTCCCAGCAAAGAAAGAAGGTCGACAATATTCGGTGTTTCCCTATTGGACAAAGCATGCCGGAAACCCAATAAATGCGAAGGAGAGAACATGGGCTGAGACAGAACAAGCAGCATAAATTCTTATTCATAAAACTCGCATGAGTTTCAAACTAAGAGCAGAAAGAAAAATAAATGTTCTGGAAAGGTGATAAAGAAATTGGAATTGTCTCTCAATCCACTCAACTTCTTCAATCTATACATTAAGATGTCTCAAATCGCGGAGAAGAGTGGGTGGATGCACATCCTATTGAAAAAAATTAAACCTCCATGAGAAATAACTGAAAAGATAATGAACTCTGCGAGGGATTGATGCGTTTCTTCTAGCCATCTCGTTCAGAAATGTGACAGATCGCTCTTTTAGTTCCCGTTAATTAAAATGACTTACTATTTGCTGTTATTAGCCGGTTGAAGATTTAAAAAAAAAATAGTATATATACCTATATAATAAAAAACAATAAAAATAAAACTAAACTTTCTTGTCTATAAAATGAGTGTAATGGGACTTAGGGGATCATCTTCTTTCTCTTCCCTCTGTTAATCCTTCTCTGCAAAATAAAAATAATGCTGCTGTTCTTAGTGTATGTAGGATATCCATATCCTCATTGGAATGCATATCCCTTAAACTTATTGCTCAGCCTCTCTATCTTCTTTTCTTACAAAATCTAGCTTATAAGTGAGTTCTTTCTTTCTCTCGTTTTTTCTTGGCCCGAGATTAAAACTCTTGGAGGTAAGCCACCACAAATAGATAGAGCCATTTTAAATTCAAATCGTCAACCAACTTTCTCAGTTCCATGAACAGTGCCACCAATTTATAGTGGGAAACGGAAGACGTAAAAAGTCAAACTACGTTAGATCTAAATTGACACAAAGTAGCATCTCGACACCAAAAACGGCATAAAATTAATCACGTTTTCAATTTTCAGAAACGAAATGTATACTTAACTGAATAAAGGAACACCAACATCAGATTACTAAAATCACTGATATACATAAATAATTCCCGGTCATGGTATGCTCTACTGACATTACGAACGTTGAAGTGAAACAAGTCAGCAATACTATAAACAATTAAGAAACTCAAACACTAATACTCACAGCCAACAGCAACGATTCTTTAGCAGAGAGTCTCTCCATCTCCTTGGCATAAATCGCCGGAGCTCCTTGAGCGGCCTGCTGAACCATAGCTCTACAGAGCCGTCTGCGGAGAAGTCTCCGGCAACGGCCATCGGACGGCAATCTGGAGTGCAGAACCAAGGAAGCTACGGTGTTGGGAGAAACCGGCGGTGAACGACGGGAGCGAATTGAAGACAGTGAAGGGAGAGAAGCGTGTGGAGACGCCATTGGAGTTGTTTGGTTTGAGCTTCAACAGCAATCGAGAGATGAAAATTGTGAAGAAAACGGTTTCGAAGTTCGGAAGAGAGAGATGCGGAGGAGACTGGAGAAGCAGCGATGGGAGAAATCTGCAGCATTGCTGCTGTACTGAAGAGTTTCTTCTTGACCAATGAATTACAAACGTGTGTCCATTGATATTTTTTAAGGCTAAAAAGGGATAAAAATAGGAATGGTGAAGTCAACAAAAGGTTGACCAGTTAGAATTTTGAAAATGTAAAGGAAAATTAAAGGCGAGTTTTGTTTAGCTTTTACGTTATATTATAAAAAATTGAAATATTTTACAAACACTCAAAATAGTTTTTGAAACACTTTTAAGATATGTTTTAAATCATTTTTATTAAAAGAATTTAAATAATAATGATTTTTTTTTAAACAGTTTTTCTCTCTTCATCCAAGCAAGTCACATATATACGTTTAAATTAGAATGTAAGCTACGGTTGAATAAGAGAAAGTAAAAAATGAGATGAAAATAGTCCATTCTTACCACTAACTTGTTAGTTTGTATCATATTTCAACATAAACTCTCAATGTCGTCAAATTTAGCTATAAACTTTACTATGTAGGGTAGATTTTACGTCAGGTTCAATTCAATTTATGCTAATATCACCCTAGAGTTTAACAAAAAGTAAAATAGAAAATCTCTCAAAACTCTAACAACTTTCAACAAAAATTAAGCTTTACACGAAATTAAACCTGATTAATGTACAAAACTGATTGTTGGATAAATTTATACTATATATAAAATATGGTATAAGGGAAGACTCTACACACAATCATTTGCCTCTACATTTTTAGTAAATTCTTGTACTAGCCCGTTACTGATGGGATGTAATTTTTTTTTTTTTATTTGCAGGTGTAAATAAGAAAGACAATGAAAGTGATATTTTCAATATTTCATTTACAAAATATAGGTATATTTTTAAAAAATTAAGTTTTAGGTTGAATATGTACTATTGGTGTGAAACACAACTTTCGAGATACGAATACACTTAACATAAAAATATTATAATAAAACTGGTTAAATTATCTATAAAAATTGATGGTAGTTAAAATAAATAAAATATAGTATTTTATTTATCATAAGCTAAAAAACCCTATTTGTTAAATAATAATAGTAATAATAAATCCGACTTTACAAAATTTGGATTATGAATAAGTTTAGGAGTCTGAAAATTGCGCCAATTTGTAGGCTGTAGAAGAAGAAGTTCCCATTCTCTCCAAATTGAGGTTCGAAAGAGTAAAATTTCTCTGTTCATTCTCTCCCTCGCCATGGAAATCGACTCACGGAAGAATCTCCAGCGCAAGCAGTGTACCTATGAAATATCGGTAGCTCTCAGCCTCTTCTATTTCTTACTTCGCTGTTCATTTCCTCTAAAGTTTTTGGCTTTCCCGCCTTTTTTTCTTTCCCCCCAGCACGGCTACTTTGGAAATGCGAGGAATTTTCCCTCGCCATTTGCTCGTTTCATTTTCTTAGCAAAGGGGGGTTGATGAAGGCCGGAAAATGGGCGGGAATTGGGAACAATCTCACCGATTATTTGCTTATTTATTGTTGTTCATGTTGTTTTTATGGGGGCTAAATAGTGTTATCTGATGTAGGATGAGCAGTACAAGATTCAGAAGGAGACATACAAGGGCCAGCAATACAGTCACATTTACTTTGCTCGACTCCACTTGATGAGAACGATACTCCATTCACTTGTCTCTAAGTGGAAACCTCATTTACCTGGTATTTGTTTTCCCTTTTCATTTTATGTTTCTATATGATACCATAAGAAGCAGGGTGGAAGTAGATTTTGTTATGTGATGCATGGGCACATCATTATTCTTGGCTTTAGGGTTCTATAATCTGTTGTATTTTTCCCCCTTTTGGTGGGTTTTAGTATCTTAACACATACAAAAAGTTTAGTGGTTTTATTGATGTGGTTGAACTCAAGGTAGGATGGATTTGGACCAATCCTTACTTTGAACAGTTTTTTTTTCAGTTTTTCGTCTTGCATGTAAGTTGTAAGTGTAACTGTTTAAGCATTGTGCTTTTAATCATAATTTAAGGTAGAACTTAGAAGCAACTTCACGAGGAATGGGTTTTATGGGTTAAGTGACAATTTGTCTTGAATGCAATGTCTTGCAGTTTGCGCTGTATTGGGATTGGAGGAAGGCAAGGAATGTGTCATTGTTGGTACCGTCTACAAGCACATGAAACTTAAACCTACCATTCTGGACGAGTATTCAAAGGAGGTAATACATCAAACACATATGTCAACTACCATTTTCACGACTTTTCTATGGTTTTGGTGTTTTGGGATTGGAATGAGACATTTAAATGGAATGTACAGAGATCTGCTGCCCCACTTGTTAAGCCACACAACTTTATGCACCCAGATGATCATCTAGTATTGGAAATGAAGTGGAGAGTAAAGCTTTCTGGGGCTGTGCTTTTACCTTCTGTATATGTAACAGGTCTGTATCACAGAGTGAAATTGAATGGAACTATGGTTCCCTTTTCTCGGCTATTGAATCCTCGAGGAATTGCATAAAGTTGTGATCAATTTTTTGAGCATGTTGATACATGTTGCACCTGTTCATCCTTCAAATTTTCTTATAGTCTTGTATGAGTTGATCCATGTTGCATTTGTTGTTGCAGCTAATGTATTGGCCTGTCTTCGCACATTGTGCGTGTAAATTATAACTCAAGCAGCTATAACTGTTTGTTTAAAAGCATATTCTGCTGTATGAAAAATGAAATATCTCTCTCTCTCTCTCTCTCTCTTCTTTTGAAGAATTGCATAAAGTTTTCAACTTTTGAGCACGTTGATGCAGGATGCACCAAGTTATTCTTGAACTTTGATTTCTTTTTGTTTTGTATGAATCATTCCAAGTTGAATTAATTGTAGCAGGAAATTTACCACCAGTCTCCATATGTTGTGCATGCAGATTATAACTTCGAGCTGAAATATTTTTTTAATTAAAAGCACACACTGCTGTATAAACCTTTTTTTTCCTTTTTCGGGAGCACGTTAATGTATTGTCTAATATTTGTGCCAGGGATTGTCCTTGCATTGCATGGAAAGGAAACTTGCGTTGGTGACTTTTTCGTTTTGGACATCCTAGAAGCTGGTTTACCACCCCAGATAGAGCGGCCACTCATATCAAGTAGGATTTGATAACCTCTTTTTTCTTATTTACTATTTCAATCGTTATAAATTTGTCCAGGAGTGAAATGGATTCAGTTATAATGTTGCGAGAGGGTTAATCACATATTTGTGTTATACTTTAATGTTATCAGTTGATGCCATATTAGTTCATTGCTTCTTAAATAGTTGAGGATTCATTATTTTTTTTTAGTATTTATGGGTAGAGCTTTTTGGGAATGTCAGCATTTTGAAGCCTTGAACCTGAATGAGAAACAGCCAGGGGCCATAGCTTTGAACTCACTTTTAATTTCTTCTTAAGGCCACTGGCTTTTTCTCTGATGTTAATTGCTCCTTCAGATAATTGGTTATTTCTTACTATGAAAATTGAGAGGGCTACTTCTTGGGCTTCCCTCCATGGTAACTTGAAGGCTACTGCTTTTATGAAGATTTTAGGGACTTTCTTTAGGAGGGCTAGTGTTTTGAAAATCCCTCCCAGCCCAGGCGTGTGCCTAGGCACAGGTCTGGCATTTCATCTTTGGACAAAAGAAAGCACGCATTAGGCGTGCCCCTTCTGTGAAGTCCTTAGGCCTTAGGCGTTGTGCCTTGGGACTTTTTTATTATTTAGAAAAAGGTAAGGTTTTTTCTTCATTATTATTTTTTTTAAAAAAAAAATATTACACTCTAAACCTAAACTGCTTTACTGCGCATTAAGTTTTAAAAAACACTGGGAAGGACCTAAGATGGATGATGGTTACCACTTGATTAATTCGACTAAGGTCTCCTTCAGAAGGTGGTTTGAATATTGATAATCTTCCTAAGAAACATATGACACTCCTTTCTAAATGATTATGGTGGTACATGAGGGACAAGATGCTCTGTTGCAATGTTTCTTATATAGGGTTCAAATGCATGCAGGCGAAGATAAGTACGTGATTTTTGTGTCAGGCCTAAGTATTGGGAGTAGTATCTCTAATCCTCTACAGTTTCAGCTCCTTGTTGATCATATAACAGGACATTTAGGGGATGAGAAGGTTTGCTTCATCTTTATATTTTCCCTCTCTAAATGTTTGTCAGTTGCCAAAATTTTTAGAACCATTAACTGGACAGGAACAAGGGATTGCGGCTCAAATAGTTCATGTTGTCATTTGCGGGGATTCTGTTGAAATTCCTCGAGGAATTTTAAATGGGCAGGTAGAGGTTTCACAAACTATGTAACCTATGTACCCTGTTTCGATATATTAAAATATTTTGCCAAGATCAGTTTAATTTCTTTGACGATTGTGGTAGCTATTTTGTTATTACTCGAGAGTGAAATAATTGAAAGGCCTGTCTCTTGAACTCTTACAACAAGCCTTGGACAGAACGACTCCTTTTATGGTTTATCCTGATTAACTTACTAGGGTTCTTATTTAACAGCACTAGTTAATTATTTATGTGGAGAAAATGACTACAAGATGCCATTAATGAGTTTTGGGATGACTAATCAAATGCCAACATGACCCTGAAACATGTGTGTATCTGATGTTTTCTTAGGAGTATGGTGAAGGGCAGTCTATGGTAAAACTAAATCGCATAAATCATGTAGTTTTTTACTTTTGAGAGGAAAATCACAAAAATTAATGTGAAGTTTGTGCATCGTCGAAGAGTTTCAATTTGCTCTTTATTGGTCTTTTGTTGGTTGGTGGTCGTTTTTTGAGTTTTTGTAGTTTGTAGTAGTCTTTGTTTTCCAGTAGCTGATGGAGGCTTGTCGGTCGAAGTTGTTTGAAAGTTTTATCTTTATTTGGTGTTTGTTGTCGTATCTTTTCTTTTTCTCTCTTTTGAGATTTCGTATCTCCTAAATTTTTAATTCTTCTCATTACATCAATGAGAAGTTGTTTCTTGTTTAAAATAAAGATAAGGATAAGGGAAAATTTAGAACTCTCCCATTGTTCAATTATTTTTTCTGCAAACTCTAGTAATGTTAGTGATGCTAGGCTTTTTGTTGATGCATGCGTGATGTATTTTCTGCAGCATTTGTCTGCAAAGGACCAAACAAAGCTGACAGAACCGCTTAAAGAGCTAGATATCCTATTGAATCAGGTTCTTATTCAGTTAGTTCCCAGTCCAACTTTTTATCAATCTTATTTCCATTTTTCCTTTAATCCTAATACCTGATTGTAAATCCATTATCCTTTTTGTCAGCTTGCTGCAGGTTTACCTGTGGACATCATGCCGGGTTCCAGTGACCCAGCCAATTTTTCCTTGCCTCAGCAGGTCTTTTCTTTACAGCTGGAACTCCCGCTTTTCATCCCTGGTTTTGATTTGTCAATAATGTCATTTTCTTTGCAGCCTTTGCACAGATGCCTTTTTTCTGGATCATCAGCTTATAACACTTTCAGATCTTGCACTAACCCTCATTGTTTTGAGCTTGATAATTTCAGGCAAGTCAATAATGTCAGCCTGATAGGGTAATTGACTGTTTAGTGTGAACTTGAGTCAACCACACTTCAATTGGTAGTCCTTTGGTTTCAGGTTTCTTGGAACATCTGGTCAGAATGTAGATGATCTCGAGAAGTACTCAGAGGCTAAAGATAAACTTGAATTTATGGAGAGGACTTTGAAATGGAGGCATCTGGCACCAACTGCTCCAAATACTCTTGGTACAAGTCACGTTCTTATTTGGGTTTTTTCCTTGTTTCAGTTGGTGGATACGTCATTGAAACAATCCTTTCTCGATTTTAAAGCCTGCACCAGACGACTTTATCCAAACTCTGCTATAACATCATAGAAAAAAAATCATTAAAAAAGACTTTGCAATAATATAAAACTTCCCAAAGTAGTATTTATATTATTTGAGTCGTACAGGTTGTTACCCATTCACTGACCGAGATCCTTTCCTGATTGAGAGCTGTCCTCATGTTTATTTTATTGGCAATCAGGACAAATTTGATACTCGCTTAATAAAGGGTATATTTTCATTAACTCTCTATATTTATTATTATAATTGCTGATTTGCATCTCCTAAAGAATAAATGAACGAGGTAATATATTGTCATGTATATGCTTTTTGAAAATGCAGGAGCTGAGGGGCAAATGGTAAGACTCATTGCGATTCCAAGATTTTGCGAGAAGGGGGTTGCCGTGATGGTAATTTTCTTTTACTTCAATTCACCTTTCAATATTGTGGCTGCAATGGTAATTTCTTTTTACTTGTGCGGTTGCACCACTTGATCAAAGTTTTATCAGCTGTCAAAAATCAAAGCATGTTGGTTATAAAGAGAATCAGTATATCTTTTCCAATGGTTATCACTTATCAGTTATCAGTAAAAACTAGTTTAAAAATGCATGAAATCTAATATTAGCGTCTTGGATAATGGATATGCAGCATCAGGGAGCATGAGACTGTTGAATTATTTTGGTTTTAAATGCTTTTTGGTTCCAGAAACTATAGTTAAAATGTAGTGTTTTTTTTTTCCGTTTCCAAAATAATTATTTTCACATACTTAGTTGTCTGAAATAATGATGAGGTTGATAAGCATTAATCCCATTGATGACACGGTTGTGGCAAGAAGTTGCTGTGCTCAACAAACTCTGGCCCCAATTTGTTTGTTGAACTTTTTAATGTGCATGCAATCAAATCACATCTGCGTCATCATTTTTATTGAAGACTTCATTAAAGTTGAGGAAGGATATGGATTTTTCTTTCTTCTTCTTTTTTTGGGTGTTATTTCTTGGCCCTTTTTATGATTTATTCCAAAGATAATAGTCTTCCTCCCTTTACAGCTTAACTTGAGAAACCTTGACTGCCACACTCTGAGTTTTGGGACTGAATTCAGCTGATCACTACAACATACGAAACGTGAAGGAGATCGAGAATCTGTTTTCGCATTCAGTTTATGTTGCCTTTGCAGGAAACTGATTATCTAAAATACCTGCTCTAAGTGAAGCAAGTGCCTGTAAGGAAGTTTCAGAGGTTTGTATATGGTGTGAAAAGGGTTTAAATGCAGAATCATCTCCATTTTCTCAAAAGTAGATCACATCTTCTGGGGAGAATCACTTTGGAGAGGAAGAGTAAAATCAAAAGAACTGATGGGTGAGTGAGATTTGAGAATAGTCATCCTCCAAACATATTAACTGGTTCTGGTTCTTGTAGGTCCTGCCCCAACAGTGTAGAAATTTGTAGTTTGGCTGGCATTGTTGGGTTCAGATTTGTATGTGCCATAAAAGCATATGCCTTTACTTGGTTGTAACAAGACTTCTAATATATTAGTTTGTTTTATGAGTTTTGGTTGGTGCTGGTGTTATTTTTAACTTGGGATGGTCTTATCTAGTGCCATTAGAGCATGCTGGGTAATGGGAAAAATAAAAATAAAAATAAAAAATGAAATCAGACCTGCAGTAAGGATTTTGTTTTAAAATTGTAATGCACGATATCAGTGTGTAAGACGTCTTAGAAAATATTGGAATCCATGTTTGTGTTTAGTTTGTAGTCGATTTCACAAGTAGACTTTTATCTTTTCTTCTTCCTTTATTTTTCTTTACTTATTATTGTTTTTTTTTTTAAAAAAAAAAAAAGCCGTACTTTAAAGAATTTTGGAAGAATCATTTTAATTAGACAAATTTGAGTTGATTTTGGCTTTCCTCTCCACCTCCAATCTTATTCTATCAAATTTTTCGTTTAATTTCATGGAATTAAGACGGGTTTTTTTTTTTTTTAGAGAATTCATAGAGATTTAGCTCTCTGAAAAAAAAAAAATCACTAGAATGATTATTTTTCAAAAAATATCTATACAATAGAATGATTATTTTTAATAGGTTATTTTCAAATATAAAAAAATTAATTAAAATATTTATAATTATAGAAAAATTTTACGATAGATCGCGACAGACTTCTATCCCCTTAAACAATAAAAGTCTATTGTTGATAAATAGTTAAATTTTTCTATATTTATAAATATTTAATTATTAAAACAATCAAATTATTGATTTCCATTCAAATGCTCATTTAGAGAAACTTATTGTACCTCTTTAAAAAAAAATAATATTCCATACGAATATTAAATTAATGAATAAATTATTCAATACTGATTGTTAAAAGTTTAAATGTGAATAATATTACAACCTCATCTCAAACCATTTAAATTTCAAATATATTTAAAATATCACTTAAAATATAGGTCCTTATATTTTGAAGTTTGTTTAAATTTGGTTTATATATTTTCAATTATCCAATTTTAATTTTTGTACTTTCAATAAATAACTAGAAATTATTTTAAATGACAACTACTGAAAATATTTACAAATATAGCAAAATTTCACTGTCTATCTGCAATAGACCGAATAGACTAATATCTGTATCACGATAGATTACAAATAGACACAGATACAAAGAGACAGCGAAATTTTGCTATATTTGTAAATATTTTGGTTCATTTTTATATATTTGAAAACAATCCTTCAATAAATCTAATATTTAGCTCTACTAATGGTATATTGTTGATCTTTTTTTAAAAAAAGTTGTATCTAATTTATTTAACAAAATTCGATAAAAATTAACTTTGAAATTCAAAATTTATTAAAAGTATATTAAGGGAAAATTTTAAAAATAGAAAAATAAGAGAAACTATTTACACAAAATAGCAAAATTTTTAGATAGTTGTGATAGACGTTGGTAGAAGTCTATTAGTGATAGAAATTATAGAAGTCTATCACTGATAGATGCTAATAGAAGTCTATCAATATCCATTAGTATTTTTTTTACTATTTTTTATAAATAGTTTGATATTTTTTTGTATCAATAAAAATTGATCGTATATTAACCTAAAATTGGACCAAAGTATTATTTTAAACCCTCATCGTCAGAGTGGATAATGGGCACCGCAAAATTAGGATCCCAAAATCCGAGTACACTCTATAATATAATAATAGCATCCGAAAACCGTAAGCCATGGCCCGACCCGAGAGCGGGGGAAAAAGAAAGAAGACGACGTAGACCAGATCCGTTAGTTACGTCGCCGTCGGTCAAAGAACGGACTCGGATCGGTGTCAGAAATAACATGGGAAATTCAGAAAATCAAAAAAAAAAAAAAACGACACGTCGGATTGTCTTCTTCGGACCAAACAAACCTCCCCTCCCCCACCCCTCTCTGTTTTCTCTTATTGCTCTGTTTCTCCCAACGGCTACATTTGAATACTTTATTCAAAAATTACAAAATCATTCATTAACACCAACGGTTTAATTTTCCCCTTTATTATTCTAAACCCACTTTCCCAATTTCTCACTCTAAGCTTTCCCTTTTCTCTTTCTCTCTCTCTAGAATTATGGATTCTTCAATTGGCAATGTTCAGCATGTTCCTAGAAAGTCCTCCGACGAGCTTTTGAGGAAATTTGCTGAGGTGGAATCGGAATCCGGCGGCGGAAGGAAGCTGCTGACTGTGGTCAAGAGGCGGCGGAAGAGGGTTAATGAGGAGTGCGATAGCCCCTCCGGCGGCGGAGTGGTGGAGCGGAAATGGCTAATTTCGCCGGCGGGGAGAAAGTCGGTTGTGTTGAAGAAAGTTGGGATGGGAAATGGAAGGTATCAGCAGCTGAGGATTAGAGATTTTAGAAACAAATCTATTCTTGGAGCCATTCAAAAGGTAATTCCCTATATATATAATCTACTCTTTTTTTATATATATAACGATTTTGTTTTTGATTTTCTGCTTTTGGAATTTATATTTATTTCCTCTCCAAATTTTTTTGAAAAGAATACGTGAATTTATAGTCAAATTCTAAAAGTAGAAATAAAATTTAAAAATTATTTATTTTATAGTTTTCAAAATATATAAATATAATTAGAGAGTAAATAACAAATCTAACAAAAATTTATAGGTGAAAAGGTGAAAAGAGTGTTTATGAGCTTGATTTTAAAAAATCAAATGATTAATAAAAACATATGAATAGTTTTTTTTCTTCCTTTTTTAAGTTTATATATAATAGATAGCTAGCTAATTTTAAAATGTATGATGAATTGCTCAACTTCAATTTTGTATCTAATAAATTTATAAATTTTTTATTTTGTATTATAACTAGTCATTGATTTACCAATTTAACATAACTCAACTAGTTAAAGCATGCACCTTCAAGCAAAATGTTAGATTCTAATTTTCTACTTTATATTGTTGAGTTCTACAAAGATAATAAATTGTCAAAACAAACATAGCTCAATTGACATATAGACGTGTTAGTGACTGAAAAGTCTATGGTTCAAATTTTCTTACTCGTTATTGTTCTAAAATAATAATAATAAACCTTTAACTTAGTTGATATTTTAAAATATTCATAGACTTATTAGGACATAAAATTAAAAGTTTAAAGTTTTTATAATTATAAAATTCACATAAATTTTAATTTTATTTATAATAGATTCCTTACTTTAAAAAGGAATATAACATGTCAAGTTGACACATTAGACACTATTAAACCGTTCATGAAATTAATTAAACACATAATTAAAAGTTTAGTCCTTTGTTTATTCTTTCTTAAAGTGTAGAGATTTAAGGGATAAATTTATAATATAGTTTTTCTTTTTCTTTTTTTTTTTTTTTTGCAAAAGAAAAATTTATTGTGTTTTAGATTTTAGGATTATTTTTCAGTGATGATATTTTGACCTTGTTGGTAGGTTTTTTTTTTCTTTTATTTAAACCAAAACCTAGTTGGGTTTAATCAATGGGTTTTCTCATGTGTTTAATATAATATCATAGTGAAGATTTTAGGTGTCATAATTCAATATTCTGTATTTAAGTAAAAGACAAAGGATGGTTGTATTAAATAATTATAGATCAAATTTTTTTCCTACCTATAATCAACGAAAATTATTGTAAACAAACAAAGTATCAAATTATTTACAAACATAAAAAAATTTCATTATCTATCCGCGATAGAAATAGAATTCTATTGCGATCTATCGCTGGTAAATAGTAAATTTTTTCTATATTTGTAGATAGTTTGACTCATTTTTTATATTTGAAAACAACCCTTTAATCAAAGTATTTTAATTTATAAACTAGTACCATATTTATAGTTTTATGAGAGATTATTTTGGTGAATATAGGTATTTTGGTTATATCAAATTTTTTTTTTATAAGTTTCATTTTATTCTAAATTTGAGAACTTAAACTACTCCCTTCTGTAATTAAATTTAGAGTATATGGTACATTTTTTTGAAAATTTTTAAAAATAGAAATATAAGGAAAACTATTTACACAAAACAGTAAAATTTGTAAATAGTTGTGATGGACGTTAATAGAAGTCTATCAATGATAGAAATGATAGAAGTTTATCATTTCTATCAGTATTTTCTTTTCTATTTTATATAAATAGTTTGACATTTTTTCTACTTGTGAAAATTTTCCTATATTTTTTATACTAGTTGAGTTATACTCATTTTGGCGAGCATTTTTCAATTATTAGAAGAGTAAAGTAAAGGTAGTAATTTAAATTTGAGTTTAAATTAATAAAACTGAAAATTTTATGATATATATATATATATATATATATATATATATATATATATATATATATATATATATTTATATATATATTATTATTATTATTATTATTATTATTTTTTAAAAAAATTATTACACTTTAAAAGGTACACACTAGGAAAAAGAAGAAAGAATGTTGTGAATAACATGGATTTAATCTATCATAATTTAAAAGTTGAAACTTTAATTTAAAACTAAAAAATATTGGTTTATGCCAAAAGAAACAAAAAAACAGAAAAACATAGTGGTGGTGATTGATTTAACATGCCACTTTGTGTTAGTTTGGAGGGAGGAAAAAGGAATGAAAATGAAAGAAAATTTGAAAAAAAATTAGAAAATGGGTTATATATATAATAATAATTATTATTATTATTATTATTATTATTATTATTTTATATAGTAATGTATGATGGTGATGATTTCCCCCCACCTGGTGGCACTGTCACTTTCATTAATATTATTTTATTTTTTAGATATCCTTTGCTTTCCATAACCATGACCTAACTCTCTACTACTTTTTTCACTCAACTTTAGTTCCCATTTTTCCTTTCTTAAAATATTAAATTCAAATTTCAAATCATCATATTTGTATTCTATAAAAAAAAAAATAAAATAAAATAATTATGTGTTTTCAACCCCTTTTTTTTCCTTCTAAAACTTTCTTAATTAACGATTCACTTCATAATAATTTGTCAAATAATTATATTTTATGTAATATGATATAATAATTCAGTAGTAGTTTGTGCACATCTTAATTACTTTTTATGTTTAAATCCTATTTTAGTATTTGAATTTTGAATTTTATTCTATTTTAATCTCTAAACTTTCATAAACGTTCGTTTTAGTCCTTAAACTTTTAAAAAGTGTTTATTTTAGTCCCTACTATTAAAATTATGTTAATTCTTCAAAAAAATTTGAGTGAGCTTGTATTTTTTATGACTAGACTCTAGATGTATTGAACAAAATGAAGATGAAGTAAAATGTCAACAACCAACACGCCAAAATATTGAACGACCAGTGTTTATTTTAGTCCCTACTATTAAAATTATGTTAATTCTTCAAAAAAATTTGAGTGAGCTTGTATTTTTTATGACTAGACTCTAGATGTATTGAACAAAATGAAGATGAAGTAAAATGTCAACAACCAACACGCCAAAATATTGAACGACCAAAAATTTGAACTAAAAATATCTTTTAAATTCTCCAAATTTACCACCTTATTCAAACTGAAAACTCGTAGCTAACTTATTTGGTAGCTTAGTCATCTAAAAATACAAGTCACCTCGTCATTTTGTTAAAAAGTTAAAAAAATCTTAATATATTAGGGACCAAAATAAGAATTTTTTAAAAGTTTAGGGACTTAAACGAACATTTTTAAAAGTTTAGGGACCAAAATAAAACAATATTCAAAGTTCAAATACTAAAAAAAATTTTTAAAGTTGAGGGACTAAAATAGAATATTATTCAAAGTTTAGGGACCAAAATAAAATTTAAACCCTAATTTTACGTGACTTGACTTTACCTTAAAACATTTAACATTGAGTTTCTCAATTAAATTGGTTAATAATAATAATTTAATTTTTGGGTATGATGTAGACTTGGCGAAGAACAGTGGAAGGAGCATCAAAGGTGTTATTAGAGAAACATTACAACACTCACAGACGTTTGATAAGTGACATTGTCTGATTTTTTTTCTTTTCTCTCTCTCTTTATTAAATTATTAGAGGAGACCGAAATCTCCATTTTACCCTCCTTATATTATCTTACATTAATGCCATTTTTAAATTTATTTATCCTACTTAATATTTGTTACTATTCTTTTCAGTTTAGGAAGCTTATTGTGTGCTTCATGGAAAAATAAATTAAATGTTTAATTTTCTATACAAATACATAAACATATGTAAACCTATATTCAATGAAGCTTTGTCTATACATTAGTGTAATTAAATTTAATTTGAAAATTGATTGGTGAATTGATTCACTTACATTTGAGTTTTTTTTTTTTTTTTTTTTTTTTTTTTTTATAGATATATATTTTGGTTGAACACTATAGATTTTGATCGATTTTTTAATTACTTGCTTGAGTCTAGTTTTCATAATCCCAGGATCTATAAGACTTGAATAAACCGAACTAGCAATAGTGTGACGTCTTATCTTAACTTTTAATTTGTAAGTTAGGTATGAATTGAGGGTGATTACAAATTAAGTATAATAGAGTAATTCTGGCATGTCTTTCATTTTTTGTCTTAAGGTTTTATTTATATTATAAGATGTCCTTGGCAATTGTAATTATATTAATGCATGATCTCTAATGAGGATTGTAATGGAGGATTATTACATGTTGAAATTTTGGACTGTGGCCATGGTGTGAAGTCCTCGTCTTCCATGCAAAACTAAATTTTCGTTTTTTGGCAACCATGTTTATTACGGGATAAATAATCTTGTTTTGAAGTGTAACACTAACTAATAATCTTCTTTGGAATACAATCACAAATAACTTATTAGAGATAGGAAAGTCTTAATTTCACAATAATAAAGATTGAAATCTAACGCAAAAGGATTAAGGATTAAAAATGTAATTTAGAAAGAAAACAATAATATATATTACATTTAGATTAAATGATTATTTTATCATAAAAAAGGATTAAATGAGATTTTGATTCAATGAACCTAGAAATTAAAAAAAAAAAAAAAAAAAAAAGAGAGAGAGAGAGAGAGAGAGAATGCTTTTTTTTTTCCATATAAAAAATAAGATAATGTTGATATAGAAGAAAGATCCCAACAAGAAAGAAAAAAAAATGAAAGAACTTAATTATTCATTACTTCTTTTTTTTTTTTTTTTTTTTAATAATGTTGGGCTTTTTAGAAGGAAGAAAAAAAAAACTAATAATAATTCTAACCGTTAGAAGTAGTTCCTAAGAAAAAGTTGTAGATTCTTGTACTCGGTGATTATGATAAAATGCTAACTCTATTTAACTTTAATTAAAGAGGCTATTTTCAAATATAGAATAATAAGCCAAACTATTTACAAATATATAAAATTTTTGCAGTCTATCAACAATAGATCGCGATAGAATTTTATCGCTTTATAGTGCTCAAGCGTTTTTTATCGCTCAAGCGATAGAATTTATTTGCTTGAGCGATAGAAAACGATATAATTTTATCGCGGTCTATCACTGATAGACAGTGAAATTTTTTTATATTGGTAAATAGTTTGATATTTTTTCTATTTATAGTAAAAAAATTTTTATTTTTAATTTCATTTCATTTGTGTTCTTAAGTGATATGCTTGTATAATAGAGTACAAAAGATAATATAGCAAAACTCACTGTCTATCAATGATAGACAGTGATTTTTATCAGTGTTTATCACTAATAGACAGTGATAAGATCAGTATTTATCACTGATAAAGAGTGACATTTTGCTATATTTATAAATTTTTTAGCATATATTGCTATATTTGAAAAGATATATATATATATATATATATATAAAAAATTAACAAATAAAAAATTTACAAACACATCAACTTTGATTTTTTTTTTAATATTGCAATTTTTAAAATTTTTATTAAAATATATTCCTTTTCAAACTACTTATAAGAGAAATATTATAGCTTTTTTCAAAACTTGCAAATTTTTTTTTTTTAAAAAAAAAAAAAAAAATGTTCCACTAAGTTGATACACAAGTTTACTATTCAAAGTCTACACACAATATCTTATCTTTTACCTACATGCTGTGGAATTATAATGATAACGATTATGTATGACAATATTATACTCTCAATCTTTTAAGGCTCATACAATCCTCTATACCAAGTTACACATTTCATATCAATCTATTATAGTTTGAATGTCTTTTTATTTTTTTCAAATGTTTTAAACTCTCCATTCAAAACGTTTTTCTAGAATACTTCAATTTGATGAGAGACTTCTTTATAAAAGGTAAAATTTGAGGACATTTTCTCTCTTTCTACTAAAAGTATAAATTGGGTTGATTACGAGCGTTTTTCTCACTTAATAAATGGCTAGATTCTTCTATTTATACCGTATGAGTAATATTGTCCATCGACCATTCAAAATGTGAAAATGTGAAAACTCTACTCAATTGTGAAACTATATCTTCTTTGGTGTGACTACTCATCTAGCTAGGCTTTAAAATAGGCTTCCTTCAAGCTTTATTCAAAGCTTCAACTTTGGGTTTGATCAAATCTATTTCATATTTAGGGTTCCATAACCCTAACATGTCATCATTCCACTGATATTAAATTACACCCAACACACAAGCCTTTCTACTCTATTAATTATTAAATACTTTTCAAGAGGTGTTATCATATATAAGATGGTAAGGTTTTTATAATAACATGATGTCACTTTTGCTTGCGTCATCAACAAAAATCACTAAAACGATCTTTATTGTGAACCAGTGCTGAGCTCTTTACTCTCGAGCGAGAGAAAATAGCTAGAGAGAGTATACTCGAGGAGCAAAAAAACTCAAACCCAAAGAAGCAAGAGTGAGGAGCAGATAAACTTAAATCCAAATGAGCGAGAGGAGTGACGTGTGCACAATAGTCCATTTTAGTTGATATGACGTAAACAAATTAAGGTTAAAAGAACAAAAAAAAAAAAAAAAAAAACTTGAATTTTAAAAAGTGAGACAATTTTCATTTTAGGCCCAATTAATTTTGGATCATAATTTTTATCTATTTATATGGGTCTCTATTTTTTAAGTTTGAGAGAGAAGGATTTGGATTAGGTTGAGAAAGGAGAGGATAGATGATAAGTATAGGTAAAAGGCAAATGAAATGGTGAGTTAAAATAATATGCTTGTGATCCCAAACCCAAAAAGCCAACAAAAGAAAAAGATCCTCTTTTTCCCTTCTTCTTCTTCACAATTCACATGCCCCTTGTGCCTTTCTTTTCTCACCTCTCCCACTTTTCTTTCTACTAAATTCAAGAGAACTACATCCACCCATAAAAAAAACTTTCTTTCTTTACCTTCCACGTGTCCTCCTCTCATTCGTCCTCGTCTTTTCTCTTTTTTTTTCCTACTAAAATTTCAAATTTCAAATTTCAAATCTTTATTATCTCTATTCATCATTAATCGAGATTCAACGCAACACAATCGTTTCAGATGTTAAGACATTGAAAATTTTTCTAATCAGCTAATTTCACCTAGAAAATTTGTAAAGAAAATAAGTGGTTACTTGATAGACTTTCATATGAAGTTATAACCGTTGTCTTAAATGTTCAACTACCATTACACTATTTGATAATTTGGACAAATTAATTTTCGATGGAAATGATGAAATTGTGACACTTGGATCATTTAAAGAAGATGATGTAGATTAAAAGAATTGAATAATAAATTAGAAAATGACATGCATATTAGTTAATATGATATTATATGAAGGATAATGTTATTTATTGTCACTTATTTTATTTGTACCTAATAATCATTTTTAATGATTTTTTTAAAAGTGTATATATATATATATTTGAAAAATTAAAGCGGTGATTCCAAATAGTCAAACTCCACGACTGACTGCTTGCTGAGAAGGGGTTTTCGGTGGCAGATTTTGTAATTTCATCAAAAATAAAATATTTAAATTTCATTTTACTTCTAAAAAATTTAATTCATTTTGGTATATGTCAAACCGAATATTGCTTCATTGATAGTATTCTTTTTAAATTTAAACTTAAAAAGGCGTATTGTTTCTATTTTTGTATTTCAACATTTTCTTATAATATGTAAAATGAAAGACTTGAACATTTGTCCATGAAATTAATAATATCAATTATTATGCAATTGAACTATATTCAATTTGATTTTAAATAGATTGAATATCTGACAAAAAATCACATCAATTACCGCTGAACTAAGCTCACTCTGACGTATATTTTTTTTTATTTATTCACTATGTCATTTTTTTAATATTAAAATATATAGATATTGGCTACATCATATATGATCAAATTAAAGGAAAAAAAATAAAAGTACAAAAATCAGACTTAAATGACCATTTTAAAAATGAACCGATCAAATAAAATAATTATTAGTTAAAAAAATTATAATCGCATTAAACCAAATAAAAAATTGAAGGGAAAAAAAAGTTTGAAATAAAATAAAAATTTGTCGTCACTCGCTTACACGCGCTTTCGTCAACTTTCCCCTTTTTTTCTCTTACAGAGGCTGCTCAGTGCGGAAAACTTCTCTCTTCTTCATTGTCTCTCTGTTTTTCTCTCTCTTTCTCTCTGGAAACGAGACAATCTTCTCTCTCTCAAACACAGAAATCACTGTTCAATTACAATTTATCTCTTTGGTATTTTTCTCAATAACCCATTTTAATCGATTGTGTTTTCCGTTACTCTTCTTCTTCCCGTTTGGTTCTTTCTTGAAGGCTTGAAGCATTCCTTCAATTTCTCCAACTCTTTTTACTCTTTCTCCTACTTCAAACCGCAATTTTCTTCTCTGGGTCTTCCCCATTTTGTAATTTCTTCTCACTCTTCTCTTGAATTCTGCAGGGGGGGGGGGGGGGGGGGTGTCTTCAATTCGATTTGTTTTTGTTCAATTGATCCCTCTTTGAGAAAGTGGGTATTGAGGCTTCGTTGCAGAGGGAAATGAGGGATGTTTTCGTGGCTGGCAAGGATGGCGTCGGCTTGTTGGAAACCAGTGAGGCGGTATGCCCGTATGAACAAGGATGATGATGAAGATTGTTCTTTAGAGGACCCTTTGTTGTGGAGCAGAGAGCTTGAAAAGCACTCTTATGGGGAATTTTCTTTTGCTGTGGTTCAGGCTAATGAGGTAATTGAGGATAATAGTCAGGTTGAGACTGGCCCTGATGCCACTTTCGTCGGCGTTTATGATGGCCATGGTGGCCCTGATGCTTCTCGCTTTATCTGTGATCATCTTTTCAGGAATCTAATGAGTGAGTCTCTAACAAGGGTTGCCTCTTTGCCCCCCATTTTGGGAACGCTTTTGAGTTTTGACTGTGCTTTTATGTGTTCTTTGTGGTTGATCTTCATCTTCTTGATCCTCTGAGACTTGTTCTGAACTTTCTTGGATTCTTGTGTTTGATTCTGAAATCTACGGTTTGTGACATGTAGTTGTTGTTTGGAATTCCTGTTCCATTAGAGATTGACTTTGTGGAATCTGTTGATCATATATGTTCCACCTTTTTTTGCTTTCTTGGTGTGTGTTTTGGGTGGGGAGTTGTTTGGTCAATTCATTGTTCGAACTTGAAACTATATGTCGCTCATATCTCTACAATGATATGATAATGTTTGCTTTAATTATGAGTTATGGATTCTATGGAAAAGATCTCGGACTAACAGTCATTTTCATTTCTAACTTATGTGAGACTATGTTTACGATCCCGACGCTTGAAAGTGTTGTTGTTGATCTATAAAACAAGTAACTCTTTTTCGGACAGTGCATAGAGATAGATTCAAGAGGAAGTGGAGGGAGGTGTAGAGAAATGGGGAACACTCAAAGTGTGTAAAAAGAGGGGGTTTTAGAGAGGTGGAAAAATAAGAGTAGTGAGAGAATGCATTGTAGTATGCAAGGAATAAGGATAGCCTAATGATTAGAAGTTCTGGTGTTATTTCTGTTTGATGAGATCTTGTTCTGAATAGTATAGTAAAAGACAAAAACATGTTGCAACAATTTTCCAAATTTAATATGTGTTGGAACTTTGAAAACCTCATAAAAGATGTACCTATCGAAGAGATTGTTTTATAAACAATGATAAACGAGAAAAAGAATACCAAAATAGTAAGAAATAGCAGTTTATTGTTCCCATGCTTGGAATTTTATTCTATTTTCATTCTAGCAACTTAAATGGATTAGTTCTGTTTTAAATGCTTGTATAATTTTTTTTTTCTCGATCCCTACTGTCAAACAACAACATTGTACTAATAATAGCCGTGTATCATTCTTTGTATCATAGGACTTGCTCAAGAAAATGGAAACATAACCGAAGGTATTCTTCGAAGTGCATTTTCTGCAACTGAGGAAGGGTTTCTTACTCTTGTTCGTCGGTCATGGGGAATAAAACCAACAATTGCAGCTATGGGATCTTGTTGCCTGGTGGGAGTTATCTGGAGAGGTACATTATACGTCGGTAACGTCGGTGATTCCCGGGCTGTTATTGGTTCTTTAGGTAAATCTAATAAGATAGTTGCAGAACAGTTGACAAGGGATCACAATGCAAGTATTGAGGAGGTTAGACAAGAACTTAGGTCCTTGCATCCTGATGACTCACATATCGTTGTTATGAAGCATGGAGTCTGGCGTATTAAAGGCATAATTCAGGTATGGCATTACTGAAGACATGTTTAATATAACCGCTACAAAAACTTCCATGTGTTCTGAACTTGTCTGTTTTGGCTTCTCTCACAGACTATGTAGTTGAACATGTAAAATAATTTAAAGAGAATCTGATATATATTTTAAAGTATTGTAAAAGTGGGGACATGCATTAAATACATCGAAACATGCTTCACAACCTTAAATTACAATCCAGCTGCTAAAAGTGAAAAGAGTGGAAAGGAATTGAGTTATAAAGGAGTAAAAAGAAAAATTAAAAGGAAATACTTCCCCCCTTTTGTTTTTGTTAATTCTGTTTTTGTGCTTCCTCTTTCAGTTTCTTTAAACTGATTTAGCACGTTTGATGTCGCTGCTTGTAATTTTCGAACCGAAATGGAAAATTGTTAAAAGTTGTATCTTTGCATACATTTGGATGGTAAATAGTTTTCTGGTGTGCCCCTTCCTGTGTTCGTGTGCTTAATTTGGTTTTCAATCATTGTGTTTACTAGTGTTTTGAAATTTGAGTCAATTCCATGCCCTCATATTGCATTTACAATCATAGATCCACTTCGTTTGGGCGTGTCAGGTTTCCAGATCGATAGGTGATGCATATTTAAAAAAGCCAGAGTTTTCTCTCGATCCATCCTTTCCACGATTCCACCTTGCGGAGCCTCTTCGACGGCCTGTTCTTACTGCAGAACCATCGTTAAGTACAAGAGTTCTACAACCTAATGACAAATTTCTCATATTTGCATCTGATGGCCTCTGGGAGCATCTAACAAATCAACAAGCTGTCGAGATTGTGTATAATAACCCAAGAGCAGTACGTTATGATCTCGAGTACTTAAGTTTCTTCTGTATATGTTCATAGCATTGATCTGATCACTCCACCCTTTTTGACAAACTCAGGGAATTGCAAAAAGACTCATTAAAACAGCCCTAACTGAGGCTGCAAGGAAGAGGGAGATGAGATACGATGATCTGAAGAAGCTCGAAAAGGGCATACGACGGTTTTTTCATGATGATATCACAGTTGTTGTCATCTTTGTGGACCATGAGTTGCAAGGGAAGAAGGCACGTGTGCCAGAATTGTCTGTTCGTGGGTTTACCGATACCGTTGGACCGTCAAATTTCAATGTTCTTCGAAGCATCGATGAGAATGGAAGGTCTGTTGGCTGAAGTTACAAGGTTTAACTTGATAGGATGAATCTGATTGTTAGAACACTCATATAGCAGCAGCTGTTACTTGCATTTGGGTTTGGGACTTTTTGAAACATTTGGTTGATTTATCAGCTTCTTTTGTGTTCTTTTTGCTCAAATTCCTTTTATGCAGAAAGTTTAAGGTTCTTTGTCTTTGCTTTCTGATTTGCTCATTCTATGGCCATAAATCTTATAACAAAAGCTGGGAATTCATTTTTATTTGAATAAATTTATTGGCTTTGGGATTTCAGCTTTGTTGATAATGGTTGTGAATTTGAGTTTAATGTGCTCTCTTTCTGAATGTTTGATCATATTTTTCTTTGTTTTACAGGATTTCTTAAAACTCAAGATATTATTCTCTACCTGTAGGGTACAAGTGGTTTTTTTAATACTTGAAGATCAACAGTAAAAATAATAATATAATATTAATTAATTAATATTAATCATTAATAATTATCAATAAATATTTTTAAGTAGGGAAAATTTTTAAAAATAAAAAAATAAGATAAACTATTTAATAGCAAAAATTTTAGATAGTTGTGATAACGCTGATAGAAGTCATCAATGTTTATCAATATTTTTTAATACTATTTTCTGTAAATAGTTTGACATATTTTGTGAAATTTTTCCTTTTAAGTAATTAGTAAATATCAATATATTATTTAGACTTAATAAACTTTAATCAACACATTAATTAATAATCAATATTCTAATCAATTCATACTTATTGAATTGTTTTATTATCGATATTACGTTTAATCAATGTCTAATGTTAAAATATTTATTTGTTTATATTTAATTGATTAATATAACAATATATATTAAATAATATTGATTTCAATTTATGCTTTCATCAATTTGTTCTCGTACTTTAATTAATTATAGAAGTTTCGACAACGAAAGTCACATTTTATATTAAATATATAATTTTAAATTAATTAAAAACATTAAACAACTATTAAAACTATTTAAAATTTGACATTTGAACTATTTAATTCTGGTTTCATATACATTATTGGTAAAATAACACATACATTTTAACTCTTTAACATCGTTATTTTGTATATCCAAACACTAACATCACATATATTTAAATCTAATACGTTCAATATCTATACTAATGTAACAATATCTACAATTTAAAGAGACCTTTGATTTGCAATAATGAATGGATGGATTTTCATGTATGGGCATTGTACAAAATTATCCTTGACATCAAGATTTGAAATCCATGATAAATAACCTTTTTTTAGTATAATATGAGTAGAGGATTTGAACCACCAGTTGAACTATACTCGCTTTGGCCATGATGAATAACCTAATAAGTTAACATCAACACGTCTATTTTATGTCTCTTAAAACAAAAAGTAGGGAGAAAATAAAAGCCACCTATATGAATTGTAATCTAAAATTAAATAGCCTCCTAACCTTTATAACAAATGTATAATGATTTATCTTGCTAAACAATGGTCCATTTCAACCTAATTATTAAAGCATTATACCATCAATCAAAAAGTAAGCTAATCTTATTGACAATTGATAAGTGGGTATAATCAAATAATGTTTTGGTTATTTTCAAGATATCAACGAAAGTGGGAGGTTCAATTATTTCTTAAAACTTCCATATAAATATTTATTTTTGTTTTTAAATGTAAAAGTTGATTCCAAATTTCTTTTAAAATTTTCCCAACTCAATCAAATCCAAATCGGTAATAATACAGCTTCTCTACAAGAAAAGAGCAATGGTAAAAAAAAAAAAAATCGAACCTTGAATGCTATTGGCTTGCTTCCATGTTCAATGTTCCAGCAGCAAAACAAAAGAAGAAGAAGAAGAAAAAAAGCACAATGAAATAACCATGAGAACAAAGAATGGTGAACAAAAAATAAAAGAAAGAAAAAAGAAAATAAGCAACCACTTGACAGAAAGCTCTTCCATCTGTAGAACAACATGTGTATAGTATAAGTTCCTTTTCCACCTTTGCTTCAAATAAGTCAGAAGCATTTCCTGTGGACAATTGATGGCCCAGATTCATCATATTCTGCCTTAGCAATCCACATCTGCATTGGATCAGAGAAGATTGTGTAAACCAGTCAAGAATTTTGATCTATCATCATCTAGAATTATTAATTAGACACAGACATTAAGCTCAAAACACAAGCCTAAGAAGCATGCGTGTCGGCTACTTAAACAATCCAATAGTAATTGGACATTTATTAGTACAATAGATATGTGTTAGATACTAGTTGGACAAAGTGAATATAGTCCTCAACTCATTGAGCACATACATTGATTACTTGTTAGGCATAATAAATAAGTATAAATAGTAATCTAGGACAAAAATAAGATCAAAACACACGCCTAGACACGGATATTAAGATCAAAACACACGCCTAAGAAGAGCACGATACTTTAGTTTGGATAACGTGTCAGATACTTAGACACTTCAATAGTTATTAGACATTTATTAGCACAATAAATATGTGTTAGATACTAGTTATATAAAGTGAACACCAAGACGCTTATTAAACACATGCATTGATTACTTGTTAGGCATAATAAATAAGTAAATAGTAATTTAGGACAATTTTTTTTCTTAAGCATATAAATGTATAAAGTTATTGACTTTAAATTTCCTTCTTATATAAAGATTAAATTAGTAAATGGGTTCTTGTTGTGTTCGTGTCCTAGATTTTGAGAAAGTGATGTAGTATTGTGTCTATTTTAGGTCCTGAGTCTATATCCATATCCTTCTTAGAAACACATAACTTTGATCAATCCAGATATATAGAAATGATGTTTACCTGTTGGAAAGTGCTGAGGGAAGCTAGAATGGAGCCTCCAATCCAGACACTGTACTTTCTTTCAGGTGGTGCTACCACTTTGATCTTCATGCTACTAGGAGCCAATGCAGTGATCTCCTTGCTCATCCTGTCAGCAATGCCAGGGAACATGGTGGAACCACCACTAAGGACAATGTTACCATAGAGATCCTTTCTAATATCGACATCACACTTCATGATAGAATTGTATGTGGTTTCATGAATACCAGCTGCTTCCATTCCTATCATGGATGGCTGGAAGAGGACTTCAGGGCATCGGAATCTTTCAGCACCAATGGTGATCACCTGTCCATCTGGTAGTTCATAGCTCTTCTCCACTGAAGAGCTGGTTTTTGATGTCTCTAGCTCTTGCTCGTAGTCCAGGGCTATGTAAGCTAGTTTCTCCTTCATATCTCTCACAATTTCACGCTCCGCGGTGGTGGTGAAAGAGTAACCACGTTCAGTCAAGATTTTCATTAGAGCATCTGTGAGATCACGGCCAGCCAGGTCTAAACGGAGGATGGCATGTGGGAGAGCATACCCTTCGTAGATTGGAACTGTGTGGCTGACACCATCACCAGAATCCAAAACGATCCCTACACGTTCAAAACAACCCACAATATAAATAAATGAGAAGCAAAAGCAAGGCACCAATAAAATAAAATAAAATATATCAAACAACATGATTGCTAACGCTATAGAAGAAGGTATCAAAAATACATGTACTTTGATAGAGGGGAGGAACCTTTTTACATCAATTGAACAGCTCCTTGGACAATGAAACTTAATCTGATAAAAGTTTACTTGTGTTTGTGAGTGAAGGGAGTGGGCTAAAGGGGGTTATTCACTATGAAGTTGAGTATGATCATGTAAAGAAGGTAAACTGAATCAGAAAGCTATGCAAGGTCGTCTCTGTATAAACATCTTTAGTTTTCATCCATCTCCTTTGTAAAAAGAAAAGATACAAAACATAAGGAAAAAGGTAATAGATCTGTTTACCGGTTGTGCGACCACTGGCATAAAGGGAAAGGACGGCCTGGATAGCAACATACATAGCGGGGGTGTTGAAAGTCTCAAACATAATTTGGGTCATTTTCTCTCTATTCGCCTTGGGGTTCAAGGGTGCTTCGGTGAGCAGAACTGGATGCTCTTCTGGAGCAACTCGAAGCTCGTTGTAGAAAGTGTGATGCCAAATTTTCTCCATATCATCCCAATTGCTAACGATACCATGCTCAATGGGATATTTTAAAGTCAAAATACCTCTCTTCGATTGAGCTTCATCACCAACATAGGCATCCTTTTGGCCCATACCAACCATAACACCGGTGTGTCTGGGGCGACCAACGATGCTAGGGAATACAGCCCTTGGAGCATCGTCTCCAGCAAATCCAGCCTACAGATAGCAGTGTCAGCAATTGTTGCAAAATATAAATTGTAACGCTAATAAGAAAAGGCGATTTACTCATTAGTAATGAAAAAAAGGGCATTACACAACAAAAAGTCTAAAATAAGGTGTAACTGTAACGTGATGTTCATGGTTGTCGGATCAATACCTTGACCATCCCTGTTCCATTATCACAAACGAGAGGCTGAATATCCTCGGAATCTGCCATCGTGAATCGTCTGTACCAAAAAGTCGCAGATTATTGCTAAAATTCAGATTAAAATTACTGATCATCTTCCGGATCAAGCCCCCGATATGAAATAAGGATTCCTAGAATTCTCTTACACGTAGAAATTAACACATTGTAACATGTTAACAGACGTTCCATTGTTGCTGCTCAGATAAACAAGAAAAAACGCAACAGAACACTAAAACTACGCAGTTTTGGCTACAAAAATTTCCAACACCCGATCCAATTCTACGCATCCGCACAATAGAAAAAGAAACCAAAAAGTGTAAACACTAGAACGAATCATAGGAAATTTTTTGTTCAATCATCATTCGTGAGCTGATATCGTTCATATAATCCAGCAGCATTTTCCAAATAAAAAAAAATCAAATCTAAACACAATGCAAATTAAAAGGACATGATCACCACGATTCAACATACAATAAACGAATCACCGCAAAAGAAATTGTTCGATCATCATTTCTGAGCTGATATTAATCACAAAATCCACCAGGCATTTCCAAAATAATAATGTAAAATCCAATCTATACACGATGCGAAAATAATAGCAGACATGATCAACGCAATTCATTATACAATAAACGAATCACCACAAACAAAATTTCTCGATCATCATTTTTGAGCTGATATTAATCACAGAACCATCAACATTTCCAAAATAACAAAAAGACAATCCAACATAACACAATGCGGAAACAAAAACTGATACGATCAGCACAATTCAACATACAATTAATGAATCACCGCAAAATGTTTGCTCGATAATGATTTCTGAGCTGAAATTAATCACAGAATCCATTGGCATTTCCAAATAACAAAAAGAAAATCCAATCCAAACACAATGCATAAACAAAAACAGGTATGATTATCAATGCAAATCAACGTACAATAACACGAAAACAAGATCAAACAGTTGCGTATGTCTTGGGGATTCAGAACGTCCTCCTCGTAGAAAATCAAAATCAAAACAAAAATAACAAAAATGGAAGAAAGGATTGTTGATAGATGATACCTTAAAAATCAAGAAAGCTTCGTGTTCTTGAAACTGTCGAGGTGGTGGCAATGGCAATGGACTGAGTCTCGAATGGAAAGAACGAAAGAAAAGAAAGAAACTACCCGCCCCCCTCCCTCGCTTTCTTGTTTTTAAAAAGGAATGCAAAAAAGCAAATCAACCCCCATCATTACCTTTCCGCAAATCCTGACCGTCTATTTGGAATCTCTGATCTACGGTCTCTATGCACGCGTCACATTCTCGTTGGATCCAGCTGTCTAACTTTTCGGTCATCGCCTTCTCCTGGACCGTTATGCCCTTCACATCGGACGATCCTCTCCTCTCGTTGACCAGGGCTAAATTCGGAATTTAATTAATTCATTATTACATCTGTTAATTTTCTTGCCATTAATAAATTCTACATTTTTATTTATATATGGATTTATTAAATATAAATTGGCTCTCTATTAAAATAATAAACTGAACATTTCTGTTCGATTTGTGTGTGTGTTTTTTTTAAATAACTATAATTATTAAAGCTAAATCTATGCTTTAGTCTATTTTTAGTGTTTTTAGAATTTAGTTATGAAAAGTTTTCCATTTAATTATTTATAATTTTAATATTTTCAATTGAGTTAATTATTTGATGTTAAACTAATATGACTAAATATTTAATGAATTGGTGTGCATTTAGAGGAAGAAAAATGTATAAATTGGCTCTGTATTAAAATTTATGGTTCTTCCTCTAAAATCAATAATATAAAATATTTTAAATTAATTTGTATAATTCGGAGAAGAAATTTTGGCCAATTAAATGGGTCACGTCATCCTAACAAAAACTAAATTTTATATAATTAGGGTCAATTAGAAGTTATTGTGTCCCTAAACTAAAGTTCGGAGATAAATGAATGACAAACTAAAAAAATGTCACGTGTCTTCTTTCTAGCCATCTGATCCCAATAATAAACTTGTCGAATTCAATGGTGATTACGCCTAGACTGCAATCGATAAATTTAACTAGAAATCTAATTAGGTTCGAAATCATAAAGTGGATCAACCGAGTAATTAAAGTTGCTTGGGTCCAAACCCATGGCGAAATTTTGGGCCAAAGGAAAGCTTGGGCCCAAGTCCATGGGAGACTCCTGGAAAACGTGTATAAATAGATGTTTTATCCCTTTTATTTTTGAAGGGGAGGAGGCGTTTTCAATAAAGTATTGAAGCTCTAGGGACCTAAGGATTAAAGCTCGATCTCAAGTTTACAACCTTCCGAAACTTCCTTGAATTCCAAAAGATTAGAGTTTTGATCAATCTCAAATTTACAATTTTTTGAAGATGGTGAATTTAAGAGTTTAAATTTCATTCAACATTGGAAAGAAAACATCAAAGAAATATATTATGTACCTATTTATACTTAAATCAATACAAATATAAATTTATTCTACCAATTAAATTTCTTCAAAAACCTCAATGTAACAGTTTAAAAACAAAAAACACAACATATTTCCAACCCGTTTTTTAAATTAAAAAAAAAAAAAACACTTTTTCCCCTCCTAAATTAATATTTTAAAAATACAATCAACGAAGGCCTGACTTTTTTCGTTGTTTATTAACTGTAAATTTCGCATCTACCCTTATTTGCAAAGAAGCTGTAAACCTAGGACAACTTGTTATTGCTAAGAAAGTGAAGGTATCTTTATTTATTTCCTTTTTCCTTAAAAAAATGGCCCTACTAAAAAGGTCATCTTTAACTTTTTCTTTTCTAAATTGTTTTATAAATAACTTTAGTTGCTCTGTAATCTGTATAATTGTTGCAATAATTTTTAAAAATTAATTATTTTTTGAAAACATGTGGGCCAAAAATGCAAAGAAAAATTGTGGGTGGGAAATGTGTTAAAAAGGAAAGATTCCAACTAAGATTTTTATTTATATGCCAAAATAAATATAATTCAACTGACATAATACTTGTATTATCAATTTTGAAGTTCGATTCTTCCACCCCTCGTATTTAATCTAATACCTTTACAAAAAAAAAAATAACATTTTTATTTATATTACTCGGTTATTTAGTATAAAGTTATGCTTAACAGGTACATGCATTAAATGTATAAGGTTTAAATACTTAAAATCAAACAATTAAGGCTCGTTTAAATCGACTTTTTAAGTGTTTATAAATTTTTTTTTTGTACTTATAAACACTTAGAAAGTCAATGTAAACGGACTTTTAGATTATTCGTAAATTTAGCCAAAATGAGTATTATTTAATTGATACATAATATGTGTTAGTGACCAAGAGAATTGAGGTTCAAATCTTTCCATTCACTATTGTACTAAAAAAAATTGTATGTTTAATATAGCAGTGTATATGAACATTGAAACTTGAGACTTGGTGAATTTAAACTTGAACCTCGTACAATTTTTAGTACATTGTCAATAATATTTCAGTTTTATTTTCTTTTTATTTTAAACTTGAAATAAGTATGTTGATAATCTAGAATAGCGTATTAGTATTCGAGCTTGAATTTTTGTTTTGGATCAATTACTATACCATTTCAAGTCCAATTTCATTTAGTACGACAAATTTTCATTCTATCGGTATCTGTACACACATTAATATGAAGGTCGGAATAATATTACAATTCCTTTTAAAAAAAATTATAGGTGTTTTTTCTTTAACAAATGACGAGGTTTAGAAGTATTTTTGTAATGTAACCTTTGATTTAAGATGAGTGGATGGACTATTATTTTTATTATCATTTGAAAAAAAATACTTATTTTAAGAGATTAACTATTTGTGATGTGGAACAATAGTTTCTTAGTAATGGTTATTTCTAATGATTTAGTAGATAAATATATCAATAAAAATAAAATGATTCAATTATCATTATTAGCCATTTTTTTAACTTTTTTTTTTTTTAAATCCCGTATAAATGTATTTTTGATGAATGTAGGGTTCCATTTCCCATTTTTTCTTGCCCCTAAAATTATAGGTTAAAATATTTTGTTGCTTATTTCCGATTCTAATATGCAATATTGTAAAAAGATAAATGGTGAAATTTTTTAATATGACTTCCCAATTTTATAGGTTGAATTTAATAGGTTTTTAAACATGTCAAACTTAAAAAGTGTCTAAATCAATAAACATGTAGTTCTATATTTAGATTTTTCTTTCTTAAATTTATGAACTTATTATATACAAAATTAAAAAGTTTAAAAATTTATAAAATGCTAAAGTTTGTTTTTCTTCTATTATTAGTTTTTGAAAGTTTGTTTATTTTCTCACTATTTCTTAATTATTATTTTTTTATCTTTCATAAGTAAATATTTAAATTTGAAAATACTCTTAAAATGAGTATAACAAATCAAAATTAACAATGGGTGAAAATATAAAATCAAGGGTTATCAAAACACACCATTGAAATGTGTAGAGGACAACTTTCAATGTTGAGCAAAATTAAAGGTATGTTTGGGACGATTCTAAATTGGTTAAAACTACTTTTGTCATTTCTAAAATCACTATGAATATATGTTTTTAATAGTTCAAGCTTAATTTTGATGAATTAAAAATTATAATTTGAAAGTATAAAATTAAATATTAAACTAATTTCAAGTGATTAAAAGCGTGTTTCCAAGTGATTTTGAACATGATAAGAGTGATTTTAACAATTTCAAACTTCCAAACATGCAAGTAATTTATCCTCTACACTAGGCTGCCCTAGCTCTAGCACAACCACTAACGACTACGTTGCCTACTTTTCAGGGTGGCATCCTCCTCTATTGCACTCATATAAAATCAATTCAGATATAACAGTTTTTAGTTGTTCTGTGTGGAGCTAGGTGCTATTGTTCAAAATTCTATGGAAGAGATAATGCTTGCATTTGAAGCTTACCAAGATATTATTCATAGTCTTGCCGAATTATCAAAAGCTTTAACTCTTCTTAACGACATTACTACTGCGGTAGAAGTTGGCTTGCACCCTCTTTGAAAGTTTTTGATTGGTCATGAGAGGTGTTTGAATGAATTACAAAGATTTGTTGATGCTCTTCGTTCAGAGCAGCACAACAGTTTCATCCATGAGTTTCTATTTGTCAAGCACGAAAGAAATACTACGAAAGATCATGATTCACGCTCATCGTTTGAAGTATTAAAAAATTTAGATTGAAGCCCATTATAGACGACATAGACGGTATGTAGGATATTCAAACCCTTTCATTTATCTTTTGTTTGTTTTGGTTTTGATTTTTATACTAAACAAAAAAATGTAATTTGTATAATTTAAGGTTTGATAAATAAAACAAAAGAGTTCGAACCTACCCCGGTCCACGGCCGCTTCCGTTCACTGTCTGGAGGAACAAAAGAGTTCCATCTAACTTATTACCAGTCTCCTTCACCGTTCTTCCTGCTCACCGGAGCCTCCATTTGGGGCTTTAATCGTTCGGTTTCCAGATGATGAACGGCGGTGGCATCAAAACGGCGCTCCTCAATCCCAAAGCCGATTGTTTTGGGTTGAGAACTGCATTTTTTCATTCGACGCCTGTCCTCGACCGCAAAAGACGCAATCATTGGGACTCTGTGAGTTTCTTTTCTTCCGATGCATGTCTGCGATTGTTAATCTCGTTTGGCATGTGGTGCTTTCTTTATTTGTATAGCAATAGCGTGGATGAGACCGGACTTTCTTCCTTGGATTTTTTTTTTTAAAAAAAAGGAATACGTATGTTGCATTGTTCAAATTAGTGTATTTTAGCCTTTCCTCGCCTTTTTTTCTAATGCGAAGCTGCAGATTTTGCATATTGAGTTTGAATCTCTTGTTTTGCGTGGACAATTTAGTGAATCTAGGTTTAGTTGGGCAGGTTTTCAGAGGCGGCAATAATGTGTTTGAAAGAACCATTTCTGGATCTTTGAGCAATACAAACTGTTAAAAAGTGGGATTAAATAATAAATCAGCCATACTACTATTGGGCCTCCGGCTCCCCGTAGTATTCAATCACCAACTGCCCATTCGAGCTAATGAACACCTTATGAACGAGTTGAATGTAAGGACTTATTAGTTCTTGATCAAGAAACTGATAAGTTAAGACAATTTGAAGGGAACAACTCAACTTTCTTTTCCTTGTTGAATTTTCTGAATGATGTCACCTATAGGGTTGCTAGTTGGCAATTCTGTTTGATATAGTAGAATTTGGGTAATACTGCCTCCTGTATTTTAGAGCTTTAAAACTTCTGAATATATTGACATGGATTTTTTTGTATCTCTTCGAATTTTAGATGCTAGGCTGCATTAATGTGAATATGCTTCTACTTTTCTGTGCATATAAAAGTTTTTGAACCTATTGATTGGCCAGAGCCCCTCTTGAAGTCCCCTTCACGCTATTTGATGCCCAACAAGCACACTGGATATGTGCTGAATTGGCTGCATCTGTTGAATTTGTCCAACCTGGGTTGTTTGGGAGTCAGACTCAGATTTTTGGCAAAGAACCATTTTGGGTCTTTTCCAATAGGATGCTAAACTTTTGTGCCTCAAATCTTTTGGAACAAATGTAACTTTGTGCTTTCTGAGATTCAAGATAAAAAGTATCATTGATAAAGAGACTGCTGGTTTAGTTTCTTGCTGACATTCAGCATTTCCTGACTGAATACTAAGATCCCAATGGTTATATATTTGAGATTGTTTATTGGATCTCCCTTGGAATGACTACGTGACCTCAATGTAAGGAAGGTAGAATGGGATGTCCTTGGATATCTATTATAAAATGATTATACTCGGAGAATAGTTCTTACTTAAACTTGAGAGTGGGAGAAGAAAGATTTATGGCTTAATAAATGGATATAAAGTCGAGCTTTGAAAAATAAGTTTATAGTGTAGCTATAAACTGCATGGGAACAGTGGGCACCTATGGTATCCAAATGGGAGAGTTGGCTCCATTCCTCTCAGAAGAAATTTCCTGGATGAGAATGAGTTGATGGCATGCCTTAATGGCTTTTCCCAAGCGAGAGGGAGAATTAAAGATGGTGAAGTGTTCACTTTTTTGGGTTTAGGTAGATTTCTGTAAAATCCCCTTTTTTTAATGAGCTGAGAGACAAGATGATTCATGGTTTAAAGATGCGAGGCTCATTTCAACAGAACACCTCGTTCTGGGGATCATTATCGGATCTTGACTATTGTTAGGATTTAAAATTTAAAATGTCATCAGTACTGTTATAGTAATAATAATTTATTAACTTAACAGTTGTAACAGAACTAATAAGTGCTTGTTCTTTCTTTTTTAATCCCGTCCCTCCCCCCCATTTGGTAATGATGCATTGTCAGTCTTTCAATGGTTAAGGCTCTGCTTGGGTTGACATTTTAATATTCTTTTCAACTTATTATTGTTATATTGTAACCTGGATTCTAACTAGTTACTCAAAATGAACGCTCCCTATAATGAACCTCTTGCTTTATATTTTGTACTAATATTCATACTCTTTTCTGCAGAGATGCAACCATTATACGAAGAGTTTTAGAAGGATTAATGCAAAACAAACATTGCTGCGCAATGTCAGTGCCTATGCAGAATTCCTCTTGCAGGTTGCATTAGTTGCCCTGCTAACTTCACTACTCAATCATTTTGCATTATCATGCTTCTTCATTGAAATCAGCTTTCAATACTCACTTAGCTCATAGGAGATAGGATGCTATCGATAAAATTCTATGAATTCAAGTTCTATCTTTGAATCGTGGGAGGAGGCTTTTCCCTTTTCTGGTTTGAATCTCAAAGATGAAGTTATTCCTCTTTTATGATGCTAGAATACGAAGGAAGAAATTAGAGTTATCATCACCTTTTTTAAGCCATTTCAGCAACCTTGTTCATTTTGACAAGTCTTCTCAGTCGCAGTTCCAATTTTTGTTAACTTCAGTTACTGTTTCACGCAAGGTCATGTTTGTGCTTGTGGCTTAATGTTGTTGGACATGTTGACTGACAAGTAACATCTGACTGATGATTTTGGAGATCCTGATCATATAAGTTCAGAAAATTTTAGTTTTGACCAGAATAGTATTAAATCTGCTTTTTATTTCAAAAGGATTTTTGCATCATCCTTATTGCTTTTGGAGTTTCAGAGTTGGCAGGATGAGGGTGAGGCGAATGATCCTTCCTCGAGTAGAGCCACTTCATGGTTTAAAAGGCAGTACTCATTTAGGGGCTCTAAAACAGACAGGACCAACCAGAGGCCACGGTGTTGGAGTAGAAGTAAGTAACCTCTTTATTACATATCCTGAACAATACTAATGTATATTGGCACTTTTTTTTTGTATTAATGCAAAAAAAAAAAAAAAGGAAAAAAAAAATCATTCAAGGTAGGAGTTGTAACTCATAATGGTTTGCAAGTAAAAGGACTAGTGAGACATGAATTGCAACATTTGGTTTCATTTACAATGTTTTCTAAAAACATATTTTTAAAGTTCTAAGCCATGACTTTTTTTGGATAAGATTCTAAGCCACGTCTTTGGTTTGTATCATTGGTGGTGGCATTATTTCTATTTCGGATCTGTCTACCGTTTTTAAAATCATGTTGACTAAGTGTCCCACTGCTGGTCTTATTCCATAATGGTGTTAGATTGAGATCCCTAGCTTGTTTGGGAAATTATTTAGAAAATAGTATAGGTCTTGTTTGGTAACGATTTTGTTTTTAGTTTTTGAACAAGATACAATTGTGTCCTTGAATTCTTAGTTAAATTCTAAAACCAAAAACTACTGTTTTAAGTTTTCAAAATTTGGCTAGTTTTTTAAAATATTGGTGGATAGTGGATAACAAAACAAAGAAACTAAAAACCAAAAATTAAATGGTTACCAAACGGGGCCTTAATGTTATTGGTTCCAATAATCGATTCTATTTTTTTTTTTTTTTTTTTTTAAAGAATTAGGATCAAATGACTTCTGTAAAGGTTCAGCATGTTGAAAGTTAACATCACTATTCTTTCAAAAATAAAATTAAAATCATTATTCTTTCAAGAAGAAAATTAAACTCATTATTCTTTCAAGAAGAAAATTAAAATCATTATTCTTTCAAGAAGAAAATTAAAATCACCATTCACAGATCTTAGAAAAAAATAAGAATAAAAAATCAACTATTCACAAAATCCGTGATTTGAAAATTAAAAGTTACTTTCATTTATTCTAAGAAAATAAAACTCATCCAGTTATCTCTGAATTTTTTTTCTAATTCTTCCTCACCAGGTTTTGAGTTTACTGAAGATGACCCTAATCTTGAGACTGTCTTCCGATCTGCATTTGGTGGAAATCGGTCTTATTACTGGTCTTTCATTAATGAAGAGAATCCTCAATGGAGGAGCTCAACAAATTACTCAAGTAACTATGGGAGATCTTGGAACTGGCGACATAGGGTTGATGACGATTATGACTCTTCTAATGAATATGAGGATTCAGAGGCAAATTTGGCACCGCATAGACTTGCTCTTGGACTACGAGTATCTGGTCCACTTAAACTTGAAGATGTTAAAAATGCGTGAGCTTTCACTCTGATCACTTTACTTTGCATCACACAAGTGTAGTATATTCTATCTTGTCTTTGATTGAGAATCAGATGCTGAAAGGCTTTCTCTTGAATCTTTACTTTTCTTTTCGTAACTTTTTCCATTTTATGGAACTTTTTTCTTTCATTTTAGGTATCGAGCATGTGCAATGAAATGGCATCCAGATCGTCACCAAGGTTCCTCCAAGGTAGTAGTCTATGTAAGGAGCATGAACACTTTAGTTTGGTTAGCGTGTCTATATCTGACACTTGTAAAACATTTGGACACTATGACACTTATTGGATACATGTCAAACACTAGTTAGCACAATAGATATGTGTTACACACTAGTTGCATAAAGTCAATATAGGTCAACGTTTGTTAACACATAGTGAATCCTTGTTAAGTACTAAATAGATACATAATATTATAGGACAAAATAATAAATTTCGAGAGCGAAATACTTCAAACCCTTTTTTTTTCTTAAAAAAAAAACATATAAATGCATAAACTCATTGACCTTGAATTCTTTCTTGTATAAAAATGATGTATATTTTAATAAACGTGTCGTCGTTACATCTGCATCTTAGATTTTCATAAAATGACGTGTTTATGTGATGTATCCATATCCCTGCTTCATAGATGGTAGCACTACCTCTGAACCCCTTAAAATCAATAGGGTATAACCATTAGTGTGACGATTACTAAACTTAGACATATCAATCTGTCATATCTGCATCTACATCAGTATTGATCGATAACCCAAATGCAGGCGATGGCAGAGGAGAAGTTCAAACTTTGCAGTGTGGCATATCAATCCTTGTGTGACAAGTTAGCGGTGAATTAAGGATAGCATCTTCCTAACCTTCATCTCGATCCAACCTATTGCAGATCATTGAAGATGCTGTCACGCAACGTAGGAACCTTTTTCTTTTCACTTCTTGATATGATATTGGAATCGTCATATCTGAAGTTTTGGTTATTAATCTCTCTTCATTATTGTTGGTGGTGGCCTTGGGTGCTGACTATTTGAATGGACAAGACATAAGGGTACTACTGTCCGTTTCTATGGGAGAGTATTTATAATTATAGTAGTAAAAATTGTAAAATTTACAGCTGTTTTTAAATGTGTTCAACTTGTTAGTTTATAACATGTATGGGACTCTGGAATAAGATTATTTTGAAAAATACACCGTAGACATTAGATATTACTTCTTTGACTGGCCAGATTGTTGGTAATTTTTATTCGATTCAATTATCTTTTGGTTGGGAGCACATATTCGAGTTGAAGTGATGTTTTTGTTTCTTTTGGTATTAATATATCTCCTCCTCCCTTTTTTTTTTACCCAATTGTAGGAGTTGTTCTAGGCACATTTTCAAATTTCCAACCTGATCATCCTCATAGTAACCTTATGAAAATGCTAAAGTTAAGCTTTTAAATATTGTAAAGTAGTGTACATAACACCACTAAATTATACAAGGAAGGAATCAAACCTTCGAACTATGTAATTTGAATACTATAATATTTTACTAATTAAGGTAGGAGTATTCGTGGGTTGGGTTTGGTTGAGTTGAAACACTTTTTAGATCCAATTCTATTATTTGGGTTGCAAGTTTTTTCGACCCAAATAACCCTTATCAAATAATGAATCCAACCCAACCTAACCATGAAAAATTTGGGTTGGATTAATTCTGGTTATTCGAGTCATTTAAATTTTTGTTTTAAAAGTAAATAGAATGTTAATATATACAAATTTTATTTAATTATTTTTATATACTGAATTAAGATTAACAACTCAATTTCAATTTATATTATGAAAATGTTATTTCCAAAGTGCTAACAAATTATTTTTAGGAGTTTTTGGAGAATAAATTATTCAAAAAATAAATAAAATAAAAATAAAAATATGTATATATAATTGTATCATAAGTAAGAAAACATAATTTTTAAAATTAATAATAAGTTCGGGTTGGTTTGGATTATTTTAGGTGAACCCATGAACCAACTCTATCCATAAAATTTCCATTTATTTAAATTCAACCTAATCCAAATTGTACGGGTTGGGTTGGGTTGATCGGATTTTTCAGGTCATCAAGTTTTTTGAACACCTCTAAATTAAATTAAACACGTGTTAAATAATTATTTCTAGCTTTTTAAATTTGAATTATTAAACATATTTTTAGAAAGACAAAAATGATGGGCAATGCACCAAAGAAAATGGGGGGGGGGGGGGGGGAAAGAAGTATTTTTTATCCATGTATCAATTTTAACTTAAAACTTTTACTTTCATCAAATTAGGGTTGTAATCTCAATCCTAATCTTAAAAGACATTGTAGTTTTAACCATTTATAAGTCATCACTTCAAATATAGAATATTGTTAAAAAAAAAAAAATTCACTTATGCTTTCAATGAAGGATAAAACATATGTAAGATATGAAATTGATATACTTTAGATAAATCATAAAAGCATTAGTGTTGTGTTTTGGGTTAAAATTTATGAAATTTTTAAGAATTGTTTCATTATTAATTAGTGCACTGATTAAACTTAATTGGGAAACATTTTACTTTATCAAAATTATTGAGATTATGAAGACTTGCCCTATTTTTAAAATCAATGGTGAACGAATGGAAATTGAATGAAAAAAAAAAATGCAACACTTATTATTATTATTATTTTTTTTTTTTGGAAACTATCTCATTTATTTAAGTCTAAGTTTAAGGTTCAATTTGATTAAATTGAAAGTTTATGGTCGAAATATATCCGACAAGTTTAGAATTATTTGATTTTTTTTACCAACAAAAAGTTAATTTTCATAAAATTACCATATTTTTAGAGGTATATACCATCCCCTCCAAAGTAATAGATTTTTTCTTACAGAAGCTTAAAATAATTTTTTTTTTTTACTTTTTAAAACTTTTACTTTTTGCTTATTTAATATCATTGTGAAATTACCAAAATGAATTAGTATGCATGTTGGCTCTTACTTTTGCTACTCTTACATTTTAGGATTTTTATCTCATTATTCTCACTCTATTCCTTCTGCTTTTTGCTCTGGCTTTGTCATACATGTAAAAAAAAAAGAAAGTCATTTTGGTAATTTTTGCTATGATGATGTAAGTAAAAAGTTAGAAAATTTGAAATTTAAAAAGTCGATTAAATTTTATTTTGGGCCAAAAAAAATAAGGTTAATCGTATACATAGTATTAAATTTTCATCGATATGTCGATATTTCCATGTTTCCATGGGTTCGATATTGATATGAGGGGTGAATCAATATTTCTATTATATAATAGAAAAATTCACGAAACATAACAAATAAACATAAAAATGCCACTAATATAAATTTAATATAAATAATAGACACATTTACTGATTTAAAAATAATAAAATGTATTTACCGATTTAAATTTATTTTTATATTTATTTTTAAAAAATATCCATCAAAATCGATATTTTATCGATATTTTCATTGAAATTTGAGAAAAATTAATAGCTTCATATTTCCCGAAAACATTATCTCGAAACTTTATTCTAATGCCGTTATTTAAAAATAACTGAAATTATTGTAAAAAATAACTCTTTTTTGCCTAATATTCCAGTATTTAATGGATAAGAACATCACCGATGAGACGAATCCGAAGAACATTCGACCAAATTTTCAGAACTCAAATTCAACGCGAGATTTGGGTTAAATCTTTGACGCTGCTGCGTGCTGATTGCTGACACACCCCAATTGGAAAAATGGAAGAAAAGAGATGAAATGATTTTCAAGCTCCTCATTGGATGCTCCTTTTCGTTGGTTCGATTACGAGTTACGACTTCAAATTCCATACTCATTCAAAGAAATTGAAGATAGATAATGCTAAAATCTGTTCATCTGTTCGGTTGCTCATCTGGGTTCGTTTCAAATCTTCTGAAACCCAATAACATTGTTGGATTCAATCTTACTTTCATCTCTTCCAAACGGTTGTCAGCGTCGTCTTCATTATCTTGTTCTTCTTTAAGATTGTCATGTCCTAGCACCACTTCCCCTTTCTTAGCTCCTCGAAGTGGTCCTTTCAAAGCATTTTGTGGGTCTACATGTTCTGAGGCAAATCAAGAAGGCACTTCCTCGTCTCCCTTGTCTATGTCAGAATCACAGCCGCCATCATCTTCAACTGTTGTTCACTCTGCTGTTAGTCATTCTCTTTACTGACTGGTTTCCTTTTGATTGATCTTGAGAGTCATTCTTTTGATTGATAAGAATCAATTTCACTTATGGTGTGTGTTTTCTTTCATTTGTGTTGATTGTGATGATTACTTGTGTATCTGGGAGAAAGTGGAATATTGCCCTATTAGATATTAGTCCCCTCATGATGTTAGAAATATATAGCCACAAGGTGGGTTGCTATTATTTATTAAAGAACTAGACAATGATAACAAATGATGCTTAAAAGGTTTATGTTTGATTAATGAAAGGTTTCTAACTCTAGGGGATTTGTGTGCATTTCCTTTCATTTTATTGGCTTCAACTTTTACATTCATTGCACTGGCTGGGCTATATGAAATAAATGAACTCTCTTGTACAGGAAAAAATTCGTAATATACGGTTCTGTCAGTGGTGTGGAGGCCAAACAAAGCATGGAATACCTGATGGAGAGGAGAAATTGAGAGCTATTTGCACAGTTTGTGGGAAGATAACCTATCAGAATCCGAAGATGGTAATACTATTGTGTTTGCATGATCTTTGATCACTCTGCACAATTGCCATCTAAACATTAGATTTTCTGCTCCAAGATTAGGCATGAACTGAATTTGTGTAGTTTGCTAGGCCAACTTTAAAATTTGTCAGTAAGGCATTTTTTGGTTACCAAATAGTTAATGTAATGTAATTACTAGAAAGCGATTATAAGAACAAGATAATCATATATCTTCATTGATTCAGTGAGAAAAACGGATAACTGGTGAGAGTTGAATCAGGCTTGCTTTACTATTGTAATTTAGGAGTTTACTGTAAGCAAGATTTGAACGTTTATTATGCATATATCATACTTTTCTATTTGGAAAAGGTTTTCTTGTAAGCATATATTGACATTTGGAAATATACTTTGCCCTACTATTGTTATAATTTGCACTTTCTGTTCTTAGTTTCTGTTTCTGTTTTTGTTTTTATTTTTTCCTTGTGGGTTTGTATTAGAGCTATATATTATGCTAGCATTAAAGAGTTTGTATATACAACCTATAATCATGTCCTATCTGAAAAGTGCATTGTGGACATTGCTATATTTTCTTGGTCGTTAGTTTATTCTCCTACATGGATAAAGGCTATTCTTTACCCGTTTTCTGGATTGATATTTGTAGGTCGTGGGTTGTTTAATTCATCACGACAACAAGGTGTTACTTTGCAGGAGGAAGATCGAGCCATCTTATGGCCTTTGGTATGTATGTTGATGATGTTTAAAGATAAGAGAGGGCAAATGATCCAATTGCGAAAACTGTTCAAATTTGTGACGGAAACCAAAAGTTAGATTCTGGTGTTATGAAATGCAAAAAAATGTCCATGACGCTGCAGCAAATAACTTTTTGACATTTACATAATTAATCCTTCCTTCTTTGATAACTTTTATAATTGTATTTGAGATCTAGTTGTTCAATAGGACTCTTCCAGCTGGTTACTTGGAAATTGGGGAGTCAGCTGCCGATGGTGCAATTAGGGAAACCCTGGAAGAAGCAAATGCAGAAGTGGAAGTTACATCCCCTTTTGCTCAGTTAGACATCCCTCTAATTGGCCAAGTAAGAAAGAAACTTCTTTTCCTTAAATCATTTTTTGGTGTCCAATATACTTAATATATGACATAATCCATGTTTGTTTTTGCAGACGTATATAATTTTCATGGGAAAGTTGAAGAAACCCCATTTCTCTCCTGGTCCTGAATCCCTTGAATGCCGCCTTTTTTCTCTTGACGATATACCTTTTGATTCTCTTGCATTTTCATCCATGCTGGTTACCTTAAGACTGGTATGTACCTTTTGAACTTCAGTGAATTTGAATTTTGTTCATTAGAGGCCCAAGTGGTGAAGTTCACGTCTCTAGATTTTTTAAGAAAGAAAGCATTATGCTTTTCGTAGTTCTTGTTATCTAATTTTTTAATTTTTAAATAGAACAGATTTACTTGAAATTTAATTAATGAAAATAAAATCCTCATTTTTTTAATTGATATTTGATTTGCAATTTATGAGAAAAAAAAAATGTTAAGAATAGCAATTTCAATGCTGTTTCGAGAAACTAGAAACATGAAACAAAGACAGAAATCAAAATTAGATGAGAAATTAGAAACTAAGCATTATCAAATGCACAGCTAGTTTCTTGTTTTTACCCTTGAAAAAAGAGGAGGATCTTATTTTTAGAAAAACTGAAAATGTGAGAAGTTACAAATAAAGTCTAGGACAAAGAACAAGCTTTATGTTGAACCTTTAACTTTCTTTTATTTTACAAATAAAGTTACAGCTAATTTCTTGTTGGTTACCAAGTGGCCTTAACTTTTCTACAAAATACTGTAAGGCTTTTAAGCAACCAGATCTTGTACTTCTGATTGCAGTATGTTGAGGATGTCAAGGCAGGAAGAGTCACATTTCATTATGGCACCATCAATAAAAGGTACTTTAAAATTCACATATTCGATAATTTGCATGTTTCAGAATGTGAATCAAGGTTGTTTTGTGATATAGGAAGTCAAATTCACATATTGATAATTTGCACCATCAATACATATATAAGTTTTATTTAGAAAGTTTCAGTTTAATTGAGCCATGGAGAGAAGAATGGATGATATTCTTATTGTTTAATCGTGTTACTGATTACTTAGAATTTAACCCAATTTACCTATTTTTTCATTATTATATAAATTTGGATTTTTTTCGACCTACCTGTCATCCTTTGTTGTCATGCTTCCAAGCCGTAGATTTCTAATTAGTTCATTTTCTTTGGATAATCATGCTTCCTAGTTCTGGAAACCTTCTTACTCTTACCTACTAGCCAATATATTCTGCCAAAGGCTTTGATGCAGTTTAATTTGGATGTTATCTCACTTTCAAAGTGTCGTTTTATTGAAATGCATGTTCTTGGCATTTAATTTTCTCTGTTGATGGTTTTTCTCAGGCCTGGCACAGGTGCTTCAGATATTCATGCCTATACTCTTGATTATCATCTAAGATTGTGACAAGGTAATTCCTCTTGCAGAACTGATCCTTTTGATGTCTATTTGATTTGTTAGTTCACAATTGTTTGTTTGAACTGAGGTTCTTGTTTCTTCTAAGTGTTCTTTAAATCTTTTAACCTTGATAAGGCTATGCCGAGAGTTTATATATATATAAATAAGAAACCGTATTTTTACTGAGAAAAAAATGAAAGAATACAGAGGTATTGCCCGCAGAAGGAGCTAAACTAAAACAAGGAGGGACTACAATCTAGCAAAATAAAACCTAAAAGGATAATTACCAGAGTCCTTGTACACAAAAGATCCAAGTCCGAAAGAAATACATAAAACGGGACAAGGGACCAAACCTCCACACGAGAACCCTCGACTCCTTTAGAAATTATATTGTTTCTTTCAAGCCAAAGGCCATGAAACAGCACAAAGGCTGATAAGCCACTAAAGAAAACCTTTATCATGAGAGGCATCACTGATTTCTTCTTGAGTAAAGAGAACAAGAATCACCTGCGACCCAATTTGACAGGACAACTGTCCAGTCTTCATGCTGTCCTCGACTCCCTAAACCGAAAATTTTCTAAATATTGTTATTAGTCATTAACTAAAGACCATGTTAGAATCGTCGTTTTAAACAAAAATTCTCAAGCAGTCTCCCAGTGGTTTGGCCTCTCCCCAAGGCCCAAGATTAGTCTTAAAATCTGTCTTTAAATTTCTTCAACTTGCTGTATTTACAATCACTTTTCTAACAAACTCTACTTATGTTTCAACTTCTGCTTTCATTGTTTCCCTTTCTATTCATTTGGAAGACTTGGAATCCCTCCACTCTCTAATTCCTTAAAACGAAGTTTCCGAATTTAGATAGTCGGTCTGCCCTGCTTTGACCAATCCGAATCGGCATGACAGAAGTGACTGAAAGCTAAATTTCCTTGATATGCCTCCTCTGCTTTCTTCACTGTTTTCCTTTGTATGATGCAGTTAAGGAGCTCAAAGGGTAGGACTTGAACTTTTGGGGGAGACTAGGTCCCAACCCATCTGATTCCTTTCAAACTTGAGGGCACAATGAGTAGAAATATGGATCACTTACATTAAAGTGGAGACAAGACATCTGCAATTTTTTAAAGTTCATAGCAATTCAATCTTGACTTTTGTAATGTGATGAAGAGGAACATTGATATGTCTTAATATTTGATTTCAATCCCTGAGCTTGTACAATTTTTGCATTGTTAATCATCTACACTTGTTCAGTTGTCAATTTGTTGAAAAGATTCAAAGAAATATGAAGGATCATTGACCTTTAAGAATATCACAGGATGTCTATGAGGCTATAGCTTGGGCAATCTTAGGATCTTTGAGATTGAGAGAGAAAACAAATCTTTTGGACAACTACTATTTCCAATAAAAGAAGAAAAGAAAAGATAGTAATGAGCACGAACAAGATATCTATTACTTTTTGTTTCGAACCGCATCAACATTGTCACTATCCATTATGTTTTTGTTTGAAGATATGAATTACTATTTTCAAGGAAAAGAGTAGATGTCTGCTATTGAGTTACGTTCATGTTGGTATCATTGTTCTTATTATCTATCTTATGATCAACTTACAAAGAAAGATAATATGATCAATATCTTAATAATGTTTAAATATTCATGTCATTTTGTAAACTAAACATCAATGGAGCTTGAGAGAATTTTTGTTAAAATTTGTAAGTTTTGAGAAATTTATTTAATGGTCAATGTTTTGCATTCATTTATTCAAATTACATAATTTTGTGTATGGATTTATTACATTTCTGTTAACATTTAGGAAAATTATTATAAATAGAAAAAATATCAAACTATTTATAAATTAAGAAAATTTTCACTATCAAGACTATTTACAAATATCAAATTATTTATAAATATAGAAAAATTTCGCTAGAGTAATAAAAGTCTATTGCTGATAGATAGTAAAATTTTTATATATTTGTAAATAGTCTGACTCATTTTTCTATATTTATTTATTGGTTAATTTGCTTTTTTTTTTGGGTTGGAATTAGTGAAATGTAGTATAACTAAATTTGAAAAAAAAACACTCATTTAAGTACAAAAATAGAAATGGATGATGATTCCCAACTTCAAATAAAAAGGAAATATCTTTTTGGGATAAAATTTATTAAAAACAATCGTGAATTTTGGTAGAGTTATTTAATGAATAATTTTATAATTGATCAAACTTGATTTTGTGCTCTACAACCGATGATCCACTACTTAAAATTGGTAGTTCAAATTATTATACTCCATAATTCTTATACTAAAAATATGGGTTGTTTTTAAATATAGGAAAATGAACTAAAATATTAATAAATATAGTAAAATTTTATTATCTATTTGCGATAGATTTTTATCATTGGACGAAAGATCATGATAGACTTCTATCTATAGTGGTCTATCACGGATAAACATTTAAATTTTTTTATATTTGTAAAATATTTTGAAATTAGTGTGGTTTTAGAGATTTTTACGTTGTTTTTCTCTTTTTTATGTTGTTTTTCTATTAAAAGTGGTTAAATTAAATTAACGAAAATTGAAAAAAAGAGTATATTTTAGGGAAAAGAAAAAAAAGGAAAAAATTGAAGGCGCCGTGCAAAACGTTCCATTTATCCAAATCCAAGTTCTTCGTTTACTATCAAGTCTTCGGCCATCGGCCACTGTCTCTTTGCTTCCAACCAATTTCTGTTTTTGTTTGATTCGATTTTCTTCACTTTTCCAATTCAATTTCGAAACCCAGAGATTTTCTCTGTTCTCTTCCAGATCTCCTACATTTTAATCCCCAAGTTTCTGCGTTGAATTTGATGGTTTGGATGGTTTTCAGGGCTTTGTTTTTGTAGCTTCCAAGTTTTATGCAGGGAGAATCCAATTCCCTTCGTAAAATATGGACAGGAGCGGATCCTTCAATCACCATACTGCATCAAACGATTCCCAGAATTCTTGGAATAGAGATACCGGATTTGGCGCCAATGATCGGAGGTTCGCTTTCTCGCGTCAAGCTTCCTCTAAGCAATTGCAAGACCCGCCCCATACGCCGACTCCTATCAACTCAGACGATTCGGCGAAGCCTTTGCTTTCGCGGAATATGTCGAGCATTAACATTCCACCTGGGGGTTACTTTGCTTCCGAAAGTAACAAATTCTTTAGTGTAAAGGATAATTCAGGTGATAAATTATCAGTTTTCTCACTCGCCTTTTCAATTTTAGAGAATGTGAGATCTGGGAATCGGTATATGAAGAGACTGTTTCTGATGATTTCGCTTAATGTTCTGTATTCGACTGCCGAGTTAGCTATCGGTCTCCTTACTGGTCGTATTGGTATGGACGTCACTATCCTTCTTCCCCTTTTAATTTTTCATTCTTTATGTCAAAATTTATTCCTTGTATGTGAATAATTCATTTTGTTAGTTTTGTTATGACTTCAGGTCTGGTTTCTGATGCATTTCATTTGACTTTTGGCTGTGGTCTTTTAACATTTTCATTGTTTGCCATTGCTGCCTCTCGGAGTAAGCCTGATCATGTTTACACCTATGGGTAAGTTTATTTGCTCATCCCTGTGAAGCCAGCTGTAGTATATGAAGTTCTTCATTTAACTTAGTTAGTTGTTACTGATTTGATCAGTTTTTACTCTATTGAAAGTAGTTTCTTGGCATTTGTGAGTTCTGTGCTTCTTCATATTACTTTTATATATATTAGTGCATTTCAATTTCTCTCCTCCCTCATCTTTTGTAAATTTCTTTTTCATTATTCACGTGTCAAACATTTTTAACCAAGTCCTTGTTGACTCTCTAAACAGTAAGATTCATTATTAGTTGAGTTGCACATACCCTCTCACTATTGAAAGCCCACCCACTCTACTTACTTGACCGTACTAACTTGACTACCTTCTTATGAAAAATGCAACTATACCACTAACTGCCCATCTCATTAGAAAATACTAATTTTAAATTTTACATAATCATTTTTTTTTACACATCTATTGATGTAAATGAATATGATACATTGAGGACACATTTATATATATATGAATTAGTTGAAACATTAATAGGGTGTCACGATTTGACCAGATGAACTTTACAATTTTGTATTGTTTTGGATATCTCACATATCTTTTTTTGGTTTGCTAAATTTTATTTGATTAATAGAGATGATTCATTGCAGTGATTTGTCTTACCAGGTACAAGAGACTAGAGGTTTTGGCTGCCTTTACTAATGCTGTAAGTATTCCAAATTTTACATGTTTATGCATATTTACTGTTCCTGGAACTCTTCTGTTTGATGCTATCCTTTTTTGACTGATGACTGGTTGGTTCATGTTCCTTTGATCTCTCAAGTTTATGTATTTGTATCGCTCTACCTTATGCTTATTTCTGTCTTATTAAGTAAGAAGTATTTCCTTGCTTTGCAAAAAAATCCTTTGCTTTCTTATGAGCTTAACAAAAAAGTTACTTTTGCTTTTCATTTATTCATAACCGGATATTCTAGTGGAAAAGAAGCAAGAACCTGATTTTTTAAAATGGATAACACCTCTTGGAGCGGAGTGATCTTTCACTTCGAACTTCAGTTTTAGAAGCTAATTTCCATTCATGGTCATTGTTGCTTCTTGCTGATCTTCTGATTTTTCTAGCTTCCTAATCTCTTGAAGTGATTTGATTTGTCTGTACCTTTTTTACAAGTCATGTATAAGAAAATTTTAATTCATTTAACTTTGAAAAAAAGTCTATTTAATATATATATATATATATATATATATATATATTGCTATCTGGACATTTACTACTCCCTTACGTGTGTAGACAGCTATTTCTTCTGTTTCTGTCTTTCTCGTTAGCCGTGGAAGCACTTCATGCATTTATACAAGATGAATCTGAACACAAGTAAGTAGGTCCCTAATCATTGATTTGGAGATGTAATATAACTGTGGATTTTATCAGAATACAGTCTAGAAGTTTTCCCACTGTAAATTCCTTGGTAGTAGTCTATTTTTCTGTTTTCAGGCTCATGCCACTTCTTGTATCTTTTCATGGTTTAGGTTCCTAGTTTCCCCTTGTGTAGCTTATATTCATTGACCTTGATGCCCCTGTTCTATAGATGTTTCCGTTATGCAAATTTTTTTAATATTTCTTCTGATTGTAATTTTTAGCTGACAGGATTCATGTCCACAGGACATGACCCAGACATGGTGATAGATTCTACTATGAGACATGGTCACAATACAAACGTTAAACACTTTTATGGAAGCATATATTTGATAAATCTATCAACTTATAATACATCGCTGTTAAGTTTATCATAAAAATGTCTTGCATTTTGGTTGCTTAATATGTTTGTGTCATACAGTGCGTTGGTATCTTAGACTCTTTGATTAAGATACCTTTAGCATATCTATATATGATACTCTTAGTATATCTAGGCCTTTTCGTAATTATGACCTTAGATAGTTTGTGTCATGCACCAGTTATCATATATCCAGATTTAGAGGTTAAAGAAAAAAAGGTGGATTTAATGAATGAGTTCTTGTGGTTATATTTTGTCATGATATAGTATCATGTATATCTGATAAGTTTTTTTCACCTTTCAGGCACTACTTAATTGTCTCAGCCGTAACAAATTTAATGGTCAATCTTATAGGTGTTTGGTTCTTCAGGAACTATGCTCGCATTAATCTTGGTGAGTCCCCTGTTTTATAGGTTACACCATCTGATCATTTCATTACCTTTCAGGCTCTACTTCATTGTTTCTTGATCAAGTGATTGTTTAGTCTTAATTTTTGTGGATAAGGATTGTTTATTCTTAATTCAATACAGGATCGTGCTTGTTACGTTAAAGATTCTTCACTGACTAGTATAGACTAGGCATATGACATTGTATGTATCTAGAAACTACAGCTTATTAGGTCATTGGATCCATTTTTTTTGAAGTACATGATACAGTCATATACTCTCCTAGTCTGCCTTAAATTATATATATCTATAATATTCATTCAAGTCTTTGTAAACAAATATTTGTTTAAGTGTGAATGTGTGATTGTATTTTTTGAACATAATGTTCTCATACTTGTAATAAAGCTCTAAATTAACATATTGCCTCATTTTCAAGAGCAAATAATGAAAGCTAGTTGTGAAGGATAAATATCTATAGTAGTAAAATCATGATAAAATTATGAATTTTGTCTCTATACTTATTTAAATGTGAATGTGTGATTGTATTTTCTGAACATAATGTTCTCATACTTGTAACAAAGCTCTAAATTATAATATTGCCTCATTTTCAAGAGCAAATATAAAAGCTAATTGTGGGAGAATAAATATCTTTAGTAAAATCATGGTAAAATCTTGTCTCTATACTTTGAGGTTTGTGTCTATATAGTTCTAAAATTTTAAAAAAGAAAGTTTCAATTACATCTTTAAAATCTGATTTATGCATCTATCAACGGGAATTTTATTATGGCATGTCCATTATCTATGTTTTAGACTTTTAGGTGGATAATTGAAGTGACACTAATGTAGTAGATAACAATGTTGTATTCAACGTTGCCCTTAGTATTTTCTTACCCATATGTCAATGGTTTCTTGAGCTCATCTGTGTCATCCAAGACGATCTTAATATTTATTGGCTTATCATTCAAGCAGTCAGGTTTGTGATTATGATGATTATCTCATCCCTAGATCATTGCTTTTAGTGTACAGAAAAGCTGAAGATATGAACTATCATTCTATTTGCTTGCATGTTCTTGCAGATTCTATCCGTAGGTAAATATATTCTTCTATCTCGTTCTTCCTTCATTTCTACATGCATGCTTGCTCTTTTTGTAACCGTGTGTGAATATGCATGCTTTGTGAATGGATATAAATCTTCCTTTATCTTTAACACATTTTTGTCAATGGTTCTCAGTGCAGGTCTGATACTGGCGTCCTGGTTTTTGTCTCTTGGGTAAACTACCAACGCACAAACAGGCCCTTTTTTCCTAGTTGTCTGCGTCAACTCAAATCTCACTTGGGACTTACGTTTCCTCCTTTGCAGGGTACAAAATGCTGAAGTTTTGTGCTTAGGACTGGTTTCAGTTGCAGTCTTTATGATTGTCATGCCTCTCTTTAGAGCAACCAGTGGTGTTTTACTTCAAATGGCACCGCCTAGTATTCCAACTTCGGCATTAAGCAAATGTTGGAGACAGGTTTGTGCATAAGCATGCATTATATCATGTAGAACGGAAGTTATGAAATAAATTGGACCATGAGGATTTATTTGATATCTCTTATTATATTTTTTCTTTAAATAGTGAGTTCATTGTTCTTAAAGTTATTTACATTTCTAAATTTGAAGAATTAAAGGACCATTCGATAATTATTTTGTTTTCTGTTTTTAGATAACCAAGAGTACTTGTTCAAAATCCAATTGTCTACTATATTTAAACGGCAATTGTACACTCTTATTGTCACTGGGAGTCTCGGACTTAGATCAACCCATGGTGGTTCTCTTAACAGAAAACATATACTATGTTTTCCTATAAATGCACGCATTTGCATTGCTTTTCTAGTTGAAGTTTCTACTCACTTCTCTTAAGAAAATAAATGTTTAATCTGAACTAAAACTAATATACGGATAAATAAGATTCAAACTCCTGTAGTTTGTCTATTTGCAAATTATGTTCCCATGTCTTAAAAATTGTTTAAAAAACGCTTATGACTTGTTAAATGTTTAAATCATAGTTCTCTATTAAATTTTATTGTTAAGCTTAATGGAGTTTATACATATTGCTTATTATGCGGGTGTTAATCTCATGAAATGTTACGGATAGAAAGGTATGTTTACATCTTCATAAACCACTTAATGTTTGGAACCATTTTCAAAACATAGGTATGATTTGCAAAATAGACAAACCATACGGTTGATTTGCCACTATCCCATTAAAATGGGAATGGTAAGACACATTCAAAAGAAATGAAGACTAGTCGTTGAATTCTTATAGAAAAAATGCATTTGGTCGAATATTATGTTTAAACCGATACCCAAATCTGTAAGAGGAAATAAATAGGGAGAATACACGCTTTCCATGTGGACAGAAATTAAGTAAAAATATTACTTCATCATTTAATGAACAGAATCTAAGAAACTGATTGAAAAAGCTGAAATGTGGGTTTGATTTTTTTAAATAAGATGTTTGGTGTCAATTTTTAAGCTTACTGTAACTAATGGGTCAAATGAAATTATGAAATTGACTATATTTTTTATCACTTGTCATCTACTCTACGTGATATTGCAAGAATGTTCATACTTTATATTTTGTCAGATTACATCCCGTGAAGACACAGTAGAAATCACTCAAGCGCGATTTTGGGAATTAGTACCTGGTCAAGTTGTTGGCTCACTCTCTCTAACGGTAGTGTTAAGCATACTTGTATTGTATCATTTCTAACATTGTTATGCATCTGCCACAGTTTAATAATCCGTTTTGTTGTATTGTTATGTTACCTAGTAGTTCCATCGAGTACATCTGATTTTTCAGTTCTGATATTGGTGAAATCACTGTTGTTACAGACAAAGAAAGGAATGGACAATCGCCAAGCGCTTGAATTTGTGCATGATATGTATCATGAATTGGGCATACAGGACTTAACAGTGCAAACTGAAGATGCTTGAGTTGCCGCTGCTTCATATTTCTCCTCATTCCCCCATATGATTAATGGTGATGATATCTCTAGGTTACCCATACTATCAATTTTTCGAACATCCACATTAGGTTTATGATATATACCAATTATCACCAACATGTTCCTCAGCGTTGATGATAGTTGATAAATGTCTTAATTTTAATATTCTTCCTCGTCTCTCCCCCTGCACATCCCATATCTTGTTTCATTCTTTTGACTTTATTGTTATAATGTAAAGTTACTGTAGTTTTAGAGATTAATTGTAGTGAAATTTTGTTGAGGGTTATGAAAATTGATCTAAGGATTATAATTAGTTATTTTATTACTTTCCAACGTAACTTCTTGAATTTTTAGTTGGGTAGTCTATGGATTTATGCACATCTTCAAATCTTAAGACCATGCGAGTCATCATGTGCCATCTAGTGGGACAAATATACAGACAATGAATGTTGCTATTTTTACCAGGAAGAGAACTAAGTATACCTCTTTGTTGTAAAAGTTATATGCATTTACGTACACTATACTAGAAGAATACATTTAATTTGAATGTGGGATGTATTTCAACGAATCACAAAGACGTTTAAGAGATCTCACAAGTCAATTTTATCCAGGGGTTTTTGTATGAAGTTGTTAGTACTTTCCACAGGTTCAATGGAAGGGTGACATCCAAAGCTATATTGAGGAGTTTATTTATACCACTTATATTGGAGAATCCTCACACATTAGGTAATTACTTCTTATGTCATTTCTACTCTCTTGAATGAACTTCAAGAAAATGAAGTTACAGTCCCCTATCACCTCATTTGCAACCTACATTATAGAATCTCTCGGCAACCCACTTTCTGTTTTGAAACCTCAGCTCATTAACCATGAACTATTTGAAGCAATACAACTTTCCTTTACATATAGTAATTCTTGTCTCCATTAACTTGCTACCCCTAAACTATCTAGGTGGGGATGGATTACATATTAGAAGAGTTTGGGATGCTACGGAGAAAAGTATTCTATGGGATCTAAACACTCTCAATCATAAAATATTTGATATTTTAGGTAGAGATGGAGCACAGACAAATGAAGGAAGGAACCATGGAAAGAAGGGGAAGGACCAACTTCATCCAGAAACTGGACATGAATATTTTATCTTCCTGTAAGTTCTGTGAATAGAGTAAGCTGGCTTTCTTTTGACAAGTTGTTTGCATCTTCTTTGAATGATGGGGGTATGGGAGGCCACACAAATGAAGGCCTTTCACTGGGTAAAATTGGTGGGTTTGCTTCCCCCTTGAGCACCTGCAAAACATTTTTCATGGTGGGCCTTTGGATGGGGTTAGGTTGACAACAAGCTAACCCCAGAATTAATAGATACTCCATTTCTTCTTTAACGAATTGTCCTTCGATTCTCTCATCCACAGCTTCAACAATTTTCCCTTCCCTGTGAAACTCCCATGCCCAATGCGCGAGACTGCCATCGTAGCCACCAAGCTCAGATGGATTTCCAGGCCTTCTTCTGCATATAACTTCTAGAATAAGAACTCCAAAGGCATATACATCTGTTTCTCTCGTAGCTCTACTGGTTAGAAAAGTCTCTGGAGCCATGTAGCCTGGTGTTCCTGCTATCTCTCTTGTTGAGTGATGGGTCTGTTCGGTTCGACATATTGTTCGAGCCAATCCGAAATCTCCCAACTTAGCTTCAAATTTTGAGTCTAACATGACGTTGGATGACTTTATGTCTCTATGCAGAATTGTCTTCTCACATCCATTGTGAAGATAATCCAAAGCCTCAGCCACCCCATAGATTATGTTTCGCCTGGTTGCCCAGTTGGGTGCGGACAACATTCCATTCCCATCAATCTTACTGTAGCCAAATATCAGCTTGTCCAAGCTGCCATTAGGCATGTACTCATATACAAGCAGAAGATCTCTCTTCTCGTAGCACCATCCAGTTAGCTTTACAAGGTTTTTGTGATGTAGGCTACCAATAGTAGCAACTTCTGCAATGAACTCTTGCTTCCCTTGACGTGAATCCTTTGAGATTCTCTTGACTGCTACCTCTTTATTCATCAAGATTCCCCTGTAAACGGTTCCAAAACCACCTTGTCCAAGCCTGTTCTTAGGATCAAAATTGTCTGTTGCCTTCTTGAGTTCTCTTAATCTGAACTTTTGGGCTCTTGGGGCTATGGAGAAATCTTGAAGCTGATCTTCTATGCCTGATCCGTATGCCTCCTCCAAACGATTCAGTCGACGTCTCCTCTCCCAGAAGATGAAGGCAAGGACAGCCCCACAAAAGGTTAAGACTCCAGGTACTGTGAACCAAACCCACTTTCGGGGTCGACCAAAATCTGTGCCATAGAATTGCCACGATTTCAGAGTGTTTAACTGTGTGTAATTGCTTGTTGAAGCAGAGAATCCCACGTAAACCTCGTCTGGGAGGATAGAGAGGTCTAAGGATCGTGAAATGACAAGATTTTTCAGTTGGTCTTCTGTTTTGTTGGACATGGAAACGTAGATGGAAATGTTTGCCCCATCATATTTGATTATCCCATAAACATCCCTGGCAGATGTCAGATTAACGCTGAAGCTCGATAATGGCTGTTGTACAATCGATATGATACTATTCACATTTAAGCCCACATGGTTGCTATCGATATCTTCTGGGAAGTTCTTCCTGGTGTCAAATTCGATGGCCACTATATTCGCCTCTGACTTCCCATTTGTGTCGGGACCGACAGTTCCTAGCCATTGTCCATTGCTGCCGTATGGAGGATAAGCATCGGCGGTGAGTATGAAGGCCATTCCTTCGCCTCCCCCAGGCGATGTTTGCGGGCTCATGTCAAGCACAAAGTTAGTACTAAAAGATGCGGTTTTACCGTTGTTTCTCAGCTTGAATTGCCTTCTGTAGACGGCTCTTCCACACTCATAGTCGATCGGAGCTCCTCGGATGTCTGGTGTGATTTGGATGGCGTTAAGGAACATGCGAGCATGGTTAGTCAAAATGACCTCCGTCTCGTTATTGTCAGAGAAGATTGGAAAGTTAAAATAGAAGGAAAGTGTGAGGTTGATGGTGCAGCCGAAGAAGACGGTGGCCAGCAGGAGAACTCTGACTGTTGCTTGACAACTGCTCATCCTCTCTGTTTTTCTGCTTTTACCTTTTTTTGAGAGCATTTAGAGGAGAAACAATGGCGGTTCATAGGAAATTCATTGAACTGTCCTTTGTAAGGTCAAACAAAGAGAAATGACTTGGAGGAGGGCCTGAGATTGCTGATGTTTGATGTATGACAAGTGGTAGTATTATAGTTTTAATTTCATTAGTAATATACTTAATAACTTGAGCCAGTTGATTGCCTTTCTCTGTGTTTGTGTTTTTTTGGTCAGCGGTAATTTTTCCATTTACATAGTAACGATGCTTATCTAGGCATTGATCACCGGGAGATCTTACTGACTTTTTGATGTGAGTTATATTTATAGTGGATAAAAAATAGGGAAATTTTTACTGATGGAAAAAATGTCAAATTACTTATAAAAAATAGTAAAAAAAATACTAATAGACATTTATAGACTTCTATCAGCATATATTAGTGATAAGACTTTTTATATTTCTATCAATGATAGACCATGATAAACTTCGATCTATCACAACTATCTAAAAATTTTGTTATTTTATGTAAATAGTTTCTAATATTTGTAGAATCTACTTAATTGTCTGAATCTGATAAAAATTAACCAACAAAAATCACCTATATCAAAAAGTCAGTAAGAACTCTAGATGGATGTGCTAGCGAGTTTACTTCTCCTTTATGTAAAATATGCAAATTCTTTTTTTTAAAAAAAATGTAAAATATTTAACTTGTTCTAAATCTAACTCAAAATCACAATTATATTATATTTGAGAAAAACAAGAAAGTTATAAGATATTTTTTTTCTAGAATTTATATATCAAAATTATGTAATTTAATGAAATTTTCTCTATTATTATTTTTTATTTTTTAATTTTGTGTTTGTGGTGACACTTTTAAAAATTGATGGGTTGATCTAAATTTAAAAAGAAAAATCAATGTGATTCGAGCATTTTAGGGATTGTGCCTTAGTGATTTGTAATTAAATTAGGAGTATTTTGCTAGCTATCTAAATTGAGTGATCGGGCTCACTCAACATTTTTCCCTAAAATTAAAATTGAATTTTCAGACAATTATTATAAAGTGTCAATACATATTTTTTAAAAAAAGAAATTTAAATTGTGTGGAAGTTACCATTGTTATATCAATTTAATTGAATAGTCGGAGATATGATTCAAAGTCAAGCAAAATAATCTTTTTTTTTTCTTTTAAAAATATCTATACAAATTAAAAATGCAATTTATAACCTGGTCTTTGGAAGTTTGTGATTTTGTTAATGAATCGTGTGAAAACAATGGAAGAGAAAAAGAAAAACCAACCAATTGTAGTTCCATAAATTTGAAATATGAAGGCTCAGGTAATAAAGATTTCGGTCTCGTAACTAATTGGTTTTTTAATTTTGAAAATTATGTCCACAAGTACTCCTCCCACCGCAAAGGCCTTTTTTTTTTAAAAAAAAAAAAAAAAATCTACTTTCTACCTATATTTTAAAAATCAAGTCAAATTTGAAAAAAAAACGGTTTCAATTTTTGGATTTTGACTAAGAATTTAGCTCTTTGACTTCAAAAATATGAATACCATGGTAAGAAATGTAGAGAAAACAAGCACAATTTTCAAAAAAAAAAAAAAAAATTATCAAATGGGACATAAAAAGTAGTTTTTATTTTTAAAATTTGACTAAGAATTAAAGTGCTTGGTTAGGAAAGATGAAAACTATGATAATTAAGTTTTGTAAGAAAACAAACATAATTTTAAAAAAACTAAAAAAAAAAATGAAATGGTTATCAAATGGACACTTCATTTTTAGTTTATATTTTTAAATTTATGTTTGTTTCCTCTTAATTTCCATACTATAGTTTTTAAATTTAAACAACATTTGCATTCTTAGTTAAATACCAAAAATAAAAATAAGTTCTTTTTTAATCTTTTTTTCTTCTTTTAGTTTTCAATATTTTGTTTGGTTTTCGAAATCATCGATATAAAGTAAATCACAAAACACATGATCTTATAAATAAGAGTAATATTTATAAACATAATTTTAAAAAACAATATAATTATCAAAGTCTACTTTTTTGTGAGTAATGCTAAATGGGGTACTTGACAAAAATATTAGCCCTATGAAAACTATTTGCAAAAGTAGTGTATATTTTTTTGTAATTAGATTGCTTCTTTTGAGAAAATACACCCATACAGAATAAGTGTGGACAATCCATTTCTCTTGAATTTTTTTCCCTTCAAACAATCTCTTTATTATTATTATTTTTATTTATTTTTTTGTATTTAACATTGGATCTTTTTTCCCCATTTTTTTTCTTCCATTTATGTTTGTTTACTTATTGTGAACAGCCACCCAATTTTTTCGTTTGTAGATTAATTGAGAAAAATATATTTTTTATTTTTAGGTTTTAGGCATAGTTTCTATTTTATCATCAGATTTCAAAATGTTTTACTTTTAGTTCTTAAATTTTAAATTTGATTTCAATTTAGACTCTATGTTTCAAAATGTTACAAATTTATTTTTGAGGTATAAGTTTTGTTTTAATTTGGTTTCTAAGTTTCAAAATTTATACTGGTAACATCAATTTTTTTTTTACTAAATACTTAAATTTTGAAACTATGGGTAGCACTTTTTTTTTTGGGTGAATTTTAGAGTTAAAATTGAATTATTGAGGTGAGTTGATTAATTCAATTGTTTTGGAGTTTTTTCTTCTTTTCTGGATTTTGGTTGTGTTAAAAGACTTAGGTAAATGATTTAGAATAGAGATGTCTACGGAGCAGAGTAGGGCTGGAGATGGAGCTACAGATGTCATTTTTCATACCCGCGAAATTCTCCAAGAGCATCAGGGCAGGGATTCCCTTCGGAGAATTTGCGAGGATCGGGTTCCCCGCGGGAATCTTTTCCCGTTTGGATTTTTTTTAAAAAGAAATTATCTAACTTACATCACTACTATAAAATTTTTTTACTTAAATAGTTAATTTTTTCACTCCTGTGTGACAAAGATATGATAAAAATGTTTAATTTTCGTAATTTCTAAAAACTAAAATTTAAATACTACAACAACATATCTTAATCTCAACTTAATAAAAAATATATATCAAATAAAAAATTATATATATATATATATTATATATATATATATATCAAAATCAAAATCAAAATCAAAATTTTATATATATGATGGGGGGACGGGACGAGGAATATAATTTCCATCTCCGTCCCAGTTTAGCCAATAGGAAAAAAAAAATTTCCGCTCCTTCTTCCATTTTCCGTCTAATCGGAGATTCTCATAGGTTAAGTGGACATCTCTAATTTAGAATTTGAAGAATGAATTAGGATAATAAGTATATATTTTCTTTTAATTTCTTGACTTAAGGTTTTGATGTTTGAATCTTCTTTTGAAACCACTATTTTTTTTTTTTTTTTTGGCTTGGCAGGAGTTTAAATTTTGCCTATTTATTGGTTTATTCTGTTTGAGTTGACATCAGTTAAGTTTGTTAGTTTCCGTAGTTTTTGTTGAATCAAATTAAGCATATATTTTGAATATTTATTTTCTAGAAATTCTAGTAGATTTGGTGAGAAGGAGTTTGATGTTGAATGCTATTGGAAGTGTATTACTTTGAAATAGGTGTCAAAATAAATTTTGGTTTTGTTGTGGTAGCATTGTTATGTTGCCTAAAATTTTCTGAAGTATAAAAGTTAGTAATCTTAACAATCATCCCTAGTTTAGTGTCGAAATTTTGAGTTGTTACAACCTCTCTATTTCTCTCACTACTTTTTCTCGCTCTTAACTCTTGCAAGAGTAATGAGAGTTAGAGCAAGGATCGAAAGCGAGTAGTAGCGAGAGCAAGGATTGAGAGTATCAAGAGTGATGAGCAAGAGTCAAAAGTAAGGTTCGAAAGCAATGATATAGTAGTAGCAAAAGCAAGACGCAAGAGTCAAAAGACGAGAGGCAAAAGTCCAGCACCCATGCACAATAATAAGGTCGTTTTTTGTAATTTCCTCTGATGATGATGCAAGAAAAAAAAAGTAAAAAATTCAAGTTTTAAAAAATAGGACAAATTCCATTTTGAGCCTAAAATTTGAGTCATTTGTACCATTATCTCCTAATTGTGTCCATTTCCCTATAAACTTTATATATATATATATATATATATATATTGAAACAACCTGAGAACCTGTTTCCATAAATCTCTTGATAATTACACCCCATATGGCAACAGGCAACATAAGGCAACATAAGGCGCTACAATTCATGATCATATCCTAAAGAAGATTACTTTGGTCTATTATATATTATAAACATACCTACATTAATTGTATGCAAATTCAATAATTACTACAGCAAAAGGAAAACAATCCATTGAATCTAAGAGAGATGAATATCCTTTTGTACATTTCTGCCATACACAATATAACCCTACTGGATCTAAACACTAAACATTTATTAAGATCATACACTTTCTTTTTACATTCTACTAATAAACCAAAATTATATTACCCCTTTCATGGAAAAAAAATATCTTTCATCATCTTCCAGAAAGTTCTGTGAATGGAACAAGTTGGCTATCTTTAAGAGAGCTATCTGATTCTTCTTTGAATGATGGAGGCATAGGAGGCCAAACAAATGAAGGCCTTTCATTAGGCAAAATTGGTGGATTTGCTTCTCCTTTAAGCACTTGTAAAACACTTCTCATACTTGGCCTTTGAAGTGGATTTGGATGGCAACAACCCAATCCCAATTTCAATAAATACTCTATTTCTTCTTTAACAAATTCCCCTTCAATACTCTCATCAACAGCTTCAATAAGCTTATCTTCCTTATGAAATTCCCATACCCAATGTGCTATACTCCCTTCATAACTCCCTAAATCCAATGGATTCCCTGGCTTTCTCCCACATATTACCTCCAAAACCAATACTCCAAATGCATATACATCAGTTTCTGCTGTGGCTCTACTTGTTAGGAATATCTCTGGTGCCATATACCCCGGTGTCCCGGCTATCTCCCTCGTCGAATGATGTGTTTGTTCCGTTCGTCGCATCGTTCGAGCTAGTCCGAAATCGCCTAACTTTGCTTCGAATTTTGAATCCAACATTATGTTTGATGATTTCACATCTCTATGTAGTACTGTTTTTTCACAACCATTGTGAAGATAATCTAATGCTTCAGCTACTCCACAGATTATGTTCTGTCTTGTTTCCCAATTAGGAATATTTTCAATTCCACCAATTTTGTTGCCAAATATTAGCTTGTCCAAGCTACCATTGGGCATGAACTCATAAACAAGAAGAAGATCTTTCTTTTCATAACACCATCCAATTAATTTCACAAGGTTTTTGTGATGAAGGCTACCAATTGTTGCAACTTCTGCTATGAATTCTTGTTTTCCTTGACGTGAATCCTCTGAAATTCTCTTCACAGCTACTTCTCTGTTCATTAAATTTCCTTTGTAAACTGTTCCAAAACCGCCTTTTCCAAGCCTGTTCTTGGGGTCGAAATTGTTTGTGGATTTCTTGAGTTCTTTGAATTCGAATTTCTGAGCTCGTGGGGCTAAGGAGAAATCTTGAAGTTGATGTTCTATGCCTTCGTATGCTTCGTCTGGATGATTTAATCTTCTTTTCCTTGTACAGAGATGGAAGATGATCCCAAGAATAGCCCCCAATAATAACAGAGCCCCAATTCCGGCGACTGTCAGCCAAATCCAGAGGCGGGTTTTTGTTTTATGATCACCGATATCAGTTCCATTGAATTTCCATGATTTCACACAGTTTAACTCCGTTAAATTGCTTGTGGAAGCTGAGAATCCAACATAAACTTCATCTGGAAGAATTGAGAGATTTAATGGCTGAAAAATGACACGGTTTTTCAACAGATCCTCTGTTTTGTTCGACATGGAAACAAAAACAGAGATATTCTTCGTATCATATTGAATCATGGCGAAAACAGATAACCCAGATGAAAGATTGACTCCAAATTCCGACATGGGCTTTTGTTCAATCGAAAAAACGCTGTTCAAATCCAAACCCACATGGTTGCTGTCAATATCATCTGGATAATTTTTCCTGGTGTCGAATTCAACCCCTATAATTTTAGCCTCTGGTGTTCCATTTGTGGCAGCATTAACAATCCCCAGCCACTGGCCGTAGCTATCGTCGGGAGCGGAATGATTGGCGGCGAGAATGAAAGCCAACCCTCCCGCAGGGAGTCTGTGGGCTGATGTTGAGTTCGAATGTAGTGTTGAAAGAAGCGATTTTTTCTCTGTTTCTTATCAAAAACGGGTCTTTATAAACGGCCCTGCCGGATTCATTGGTGATCGGAGCTCCTCTGACGTCCGGCGTGACTTGAATAGCGTTAAGAAAGATTCGAGCGTTGTTGTGAAGAATGAGCTCCAACTGGTTTTCATCGTTGAAAAGTGGGAAGTTGAATTGGAGGCACCATGCAGGGACGACGGCGCCGCCGAAGAAGGCGGCGACGGTGGCCAGGAGGAGAAATCTGATGGTTGCAAAAGAAGAAGTCATGGGTCTCTGTATTTTGTGTGTGTTTGAAACAATGAGAGGGGTTTTTTACAGATAATCCATTGGGCTTTTATTTGAAAGGTCAAACAAAAGGAAGGATTTGAATGATGATGTTTGAGGGAATTTGATAATATTTTCATTGTTTATTCCAAATTGTGGAAAAAACTTCACAGAAAAATCCATCCTAAAAGAGATGATGTATGTATGTATGTAAAAATTAAAAATTTAGAATGTAAATGTTGATGTTGATGTAAGGTTAAAATATAAGTTTTAAATAAAATTTAGAGTGGGAAATAAGTAGAGTAACAGTACTATGGTTAATATATTTTGTTGGTTTGAGTTACTATTTTACGGATATTTCTGGCTACCTTCGACTGTTCTTTTTGTTAAAAGGGACCATTTTTGTGTTTATCGTCCCTTTGGTTGGGTAGGGTCGTTTCAGTGTTGGTTTTGACATTTTTATTTAGGCTCCATTTATTTTCGAGTGATTAATTTAGGTCACGTATAAAGTTTAAAAATGTCCATTTTCTCTATGAAATGGGTCTTGTGCAACCCACCTTGAACGGAACGGGGATTTCTTGTTTAGGCAGAGAATGAGAGAGGGAGTGGGGAAAATAATTTCTTGAAAGCTAAATGGGATGGAAACAGATAATGTTATGCATTCCTCGTCCTCGTTCCGTTAAAACTTTTTTTCTTCTTCTTATATTTATTATAATAATTTGATGTTATGTTATTTATTTTTATTATATAAATTTATATTATTTTAAAATTGATTATTTAATGGTCAAAATAATGAATATATTTGAATTAGTTTTTTAAAAAAGATAGATTTGAATTCTAATAAATTTAGATTATATATATGGATAATTTGATGTTGATTGATTTTTTTTAGGGAAAAATTTCTCGTGAGGAATCGGACGCCCGCAAATTTTTCAAGGGGAATTTGGCCTTCCCCGCACCCCATCCCTGCCTTGTGGACATCTCTAGCTAACGTTCGAGTTTAAGAGAAGTACATGAATGAATCGAAATCACATCTAAATGAAAGAGATCTTGAAGATAAGAAAGGATTAAAAGAATCGATAACTACTACTTATATCAAGAAGTTGCACCTCCTTTTTTAGTGGTTCAATCATAAGATAAAGTATCTTGGAAGGACCTAAGTTGATAGTAACATCCCATTTGGCAATCACTTTAACTTTTGAAAATTAAGTTCATAAAAAATGAAGTTATAAGAAAACAAGCATAATTTTTAAAAATTAAAAGCCAAAAATTAAATAATGATCAAACGGAGCTTCCATATAAATTATAAGTTAGAGTTTTGGAGGCAATTTTCTAACTAATTTATTAATTTCAAGTTTTTACTTCAATTGGATGAAATGAAATTTAAATTAAATTTGACACAAATTACTTTGTCCCTATATTTCTTTATGAATTTTAAGAAAATAATATAAAATTATCTATACATGTTTAAACAAAGTTAGAAGTAAAAGAGTTCCTCAAAAAAAAAAAAAAAAAAAAAAAAAAAAAAAAAGTTAGAAGTAAAGTATATATATTTCCTTTAATTCCCTATGAAATTATCAAACTCATTGATGTTATCAAATCTATTTTTTTTTCCTCTTAATACTTTTAAACCCATTGTTGTTTCTAGGTCTAAGGAAGTCTTTTTTTTTAGAGCCTTTATTCAAAGTCAAACAATGAACATGTTATTATTTGGAAATTAATTTATAGAAATGAGTTAAATATGTAATCTACAACTTGGTCTTTTTGGATACATATGATTTTTATATTCCAAGTCTTTTCCTTTGAAAATTATTTATTGAAGTTTTATATCATATCTACAATTATCTCAAGAAGTTGACATTATCTTTAATTAAAAGGCAAATAGACGCCTAATTAGAAAAATAATTTGTGTGCACTATACTCTAACTAACATGAAGGGAAAAAAAAACACAAATTCAATGTATATAATTTTTTTTTTTATCAATTCAACAAATCCATTATAATATTAAAAAAAAAAAAAAAAAAAAAAAAAAAACTATTACCTTTCATTTCATATGTAATTGGAAGAAAAATTGAACTTCAAATATTATAGGAGTTGTTACAATGATGTCCGATGATTTTTAACTTAAGTGAATTACAAATGATTGCTATAATCAATCCCTCGAATGGTAGAGTTTTTACAAATTTTACTCAATTTGTCTTAACTCTATAAATTTTGAAAATTACAATATTATCAATTAAAAAAGTTTGATAATCCCTATCATATATAATTTAAGAAAACAATAAATTGATGGGAATAATTTGAGTTTGATGATATCATATAGTTTGAAGGTTGGATTAAAACAATACAAGTTTATAGGTTATGACTGATTTACGGTAGTTTCAAGTTTTATCTTAAAGATTTCATAAGTTTAAGGGTGATTGAATCATATAAAACGTGTATATAGTACACGAATTCTGTATAAGTGAATTGACATGGAGCTCCATGTGGGAATGAGGTGGATGATCGAAATCGTGTACTAGGTACACGAGTTCTCTCAGCTACCCATCTATACTAAATTTGTCATTATTTTCAATTTCAACACTAAATAAAAAAATTTCTTTTTTTCTTTTTTAACTACATTATTAAAATTATTTTTTTAACAGCTACCCTACATTTGTCCTTTTTTAAAAAACTACATTATTTACAGCTACCCTACATTTGTCCTTTTTTAAAAAACTACATTATTTTAGAACTTTTTTTTCTCGTCTTTTAATTTTCATGGTTTTAAATTAAAAGATAATTATTTAAATATTTAGGTCAATACCTAAATAAAATTAGACAAGTTTATTAACGAAAATAAAAAAGGTTGAATATCGATTAGTTTGTAATCTTCTTTTTGTTTTTCCTTTTCTAAAAAGAATTGAAAATGTTAATTTGTAATGTTATCCCAGAAATGGTTTTTAGATATTTTATTTTATATAGTTTGAATCTATATAGAGTTGAATTAACCGATCTTCTTAGAGTTTAAATTTGTTTAGTGAATTAACAAATATAATATTATATATATATATATATATATATATATAAATATATTATATCTAGGTGTGTGTACGAAATGTAGACGAAACTTCATACATGCAAATCATGGTATTAAATTTTTATCGATATGTCGACATTTTTATTGATATTTCTACATTTTTATGGTTCAACTTTTCATTATATTGTAAAAAAATCCATGAAATGAGAAAAAAAAAAGTAACAAGAGAATGTTACTAATGTGAATATAATATAAATAATAAATATTATAACTAGTTAAACATATCGTGAATATTTTACTAATTAATTTTTTTGAATCTTTGTTTTTTTAAAAAAAAATTATCATAAATAATATTCATTGCGATCAAAATTTTCGTAAAATTGAGATTTTGATATTTCTATCGACAACAATATTTTAAACTTTGATGTGCACCAAATTTATCTGAAGCTAACAATGTTTTCAATGAATTACATATATAACTATCGTTGATTTGCATTAATTTTTGTTTTCAATGCGGTCTTATTCGAAATCAATATATCCTTATCCTAATTAAATGTTATTGTCATAGGACTTTTTAGTGTATCTAGAAAAATTCAACTAATTATACAAGATGAAAGAGGAAATTTCATAGAACCACCATATATAGTTTGAAGTAATAGAAACACCAAGAGTTTTGACTAACCTAATGAATTTGATTTCATAAACAACCAAATTGAAATTTAATTAATATGAGATTTTTCAAATAGGTAGCGTAATGAAAATGAAAAATGATGATAATTTACCATATCAAATCAGAAATTTGAAAACAAGGGATTCCATAAAAATAGAGTTTGAATTTCAAGTTTATGATATGAAATATGTTTAGTAACAGATTCAAAAATTAGACCTCAATTTAAATAATTATTCAATCGTGTTTGATGATATATATATAAATGCATGACAAAACTAGTTGTAGTTACTCAAATCTATGACCTTGAAGCTTCATCCTTCTAGCAACGTGATTCTTGTGGGCCCACGACACGTGAGGAAAGGCTTATAATATTTCTCAAAAGAATTTTCTCCTAGTGGCAAGAACTTTCATGTGTCCTCAATGAAGTTGGATAGTTTGAATACATGACAACGAAAACAAATCACTAAGATCCTATTTGTTAAGGTCTCGTTAGATAACTATTTCGTTTTTTTTTAAATTAAGTCTATTTATTCCCATTTCTTACATTAATTTGCATCTCTTTTAAGTATAATAGTTGAATTCGTTGCCAAACTCCAAAAATAATTCTTTTTAAAAGCTACTTTTTTTTAGTTTTCAAATTTTGACTTGGTTTTTTAAACCATTATTAAAAAATAGATTATAAAGAAATAAATTTGAAGGTGGAAGTAGTGTCTATAGGCTTAATTTTAAAAAACAAAAACAAAAAATGAAATGGTATTACAAAACGGACCTAACTATTTAGTTTTTGGTATTTAGTTTTTGAAAATTAAGCCTACGAACTCTTGTTCTACCTCTAAATTTTTTGCTTTTTATCTACTTTTACTATTGTGTTTTTCCAAACTATAAATAACCTATTGACTCAAAAGCTTAAGCTAGTGGGTAAAGGCACTTGAACAGACCTCCCTGGACCACTTTTTTTGTTACCATGTTAAATCGCCAATTGACCCAAAAGCTTAATGAGACCTCCCTGGACCACCTGCTCTAATACCACCTTAAATCATTGATTGACCTAAAAGCTTAAGCTAGTGGGTGAATGCAAATTTAATATTGTATCATCTAATGTTCTACCTCACTTGTGGGCTTGAAATATGAAGAAGACCAACAAGTAAAAATGGAGATTAATTGGGAGAGAAAACTTAAAAAAAAAAAAAAAAGTTTTGAAAAACTTGTTTTTGTTTTTGAAATTTAGCTAAGATTACAACTTTTGTATTCAAGTAAGATGGTAATTATGGTAAGAGATCGAAAGAAAATAAGTTTAATTTTTAAAAATTAAAAATAAAAAAACAGAATGGTCACCCGACAGAAGCTAATCAAATGGGCCCAAAAATTTTTTTGTGTACTATTTATATTCACGAAACTCAATTAATTAAAAACATAAAACAAATTCAAATTCAAAATGCCCTTTATAGAGACCTTAGTTTCCAATACCATATATGGTTAAAACTTAAAAGTTTATTTCTGAGCAAAAATTATTTTTAGTTTAAATCTCATTTTTGGCTTTGTGTGCAATATACTAATCTTCTTATTGTTTTTTTTTTTTTTAAATAATCATTTTACCTTTTTAACTTTTAAATGGTTGTTTTTAGAAGAAAAAAAATATATAATTGGCAAAATTATGTGTTGACAACCAAAAAGTCAGTAGTTCAAATTTTACATCCCATATCGTACTTAAAAAATGTTGATTTTATATTTTTAATTAACTAAAAAATAACCATTTAAGCATTCTTTCAAAAATAAAAAAAAAAATTCGTTAATGAGACATTTAATCCTAACTTTCCAAGTTTTTATATCATAAAATATTATTATTATTAAACTTTAAACCCATATAAAACAAATTCGTTAATGAGATACATTTAATCGTAACTTTCTAAGTTTTATATCATAAAATATTATTATTATTAAACTTTAAACCCATATAAAAAAAATATATCTTCCAAAAAAACAATGATAATAATAATAATAATAATAATAATAATAAAAACATGTTAATTTTTTGTTTCTTCTCCATGGGTAAATTCCGTTCTGACTTGTTTTGTACTAAATAATAATAATAATAAATAAATAGGGTAGTCATAATAATTTTTTAATGGATTCTTAATACTAATAATTTTTTTTAATTTTATATATATTTAATCGTTGACCCATACTTTACGCATGATAAATTTATAAGTCGTTTTTAACCGTTTTTTAAAACCAATTTAAAGGGTTTTTAAAATGATAGTATGAGGACCCTAATGGTATAATAATCAAAATACACAAATTTATATAGTATATTTAAACGAGTAACTAATTAACTAATTGATAACAATTTTTTTTTTTTTTTTTTTTAAAAAAAACATAGAGTAGTTTACTAATGATTTTTTCGTTTCCTCCATAGATTATTACTTTTTAAATTTTTTTAGAAAATTTGGAAAAGGGAAAGAGTTTAACAAACTATTATTTTCTTCATTTTTTTCTTTTTCCTTTTCAATATTTTTTAATCATCTTCATTTTCAAAATTTTGTCAAGTTTCTAAAATCACTTTAAAAATTAAAAGACAAAAGAATTTTTTTTAAGCTTGTTTTTCTAAAGAATATGGATGTATAGATGTGCATTTCTAAACCCTAATTTCGTCATAACATTTTTCTAATCCAAGTTGAGAAAAGAAAACACAACATAATTTTAACAATCAGCTTCATGAAAACCTCATCCCCCACTGGTCTTGTAATATTTGAAAAAAAAAATAATAATAAAAAAAATCTTTCTTGTAAACTTGTCAAAATTCATTAGTTAGGGTTTATCTACTTTATATTATATTTTGAATTTTATATAAAAAAAAATTAGCACATCATCATAATTGACTGTTATAATTAACAGCAATTTGATGTGCTAATTGAACATTTCAACATCTATACATGTTTGTTTAAGTCCCAATTTATTTAGCGTATTTATTAATTGGTTTTTATCTCTCATTAATTTTACAAATTTTAAGAGGAAATCAATTTCCTCCGCTGTTTTCAATTATAGAAAAATGAATCAAGCGATATAATTAGTCCATCGTAGTCTATAATAGACAGTGAAATTTTTCTATATTTATAAATAGTTTGATGTTTTTTCTATTTTAAATAATATTTTCTATAATTAATTTAGCCAAAAAAAAAATAAATAAAGTTTAACAACTTTAATATTTTAATTTCTTCGAATTAAACTTAAAATTTGAACCAATGATGGAACCGTTACATCCTTAAATTTAAATAAAAGAAATCGTACCACAAAAAAAAAGTAGCAAAATATTGCCACTAGCAAATCATATACAGAGCAGCTAGCTTAGAAAACAAGTAAAGAAAATAAATAGGTTTAAAAAAAAAATCCATATTTAACGATAAAATATCAAAACCTAGCCACGAACCAGTCAATATATGGCTAGAACTATAAAATTTAAACAAATATAAAATTTCACGAAAAAGAAAAAAACTCACATATAGTATGGGATAAACACAACCGAATTAATATCTCCATTCATCCCTACATTGATATTATATTGTCTACTTTTTTGTAGGAGATTTCAAACATTTGACTTTTTAGTCGTTGAACATGTTTTATGTTAAAGTTGAACTATGCTCATATTAACCTAAAATTAATTTTAATCTCAGTCTAGTTAATGTGCAATTTAATATCTTATTCATAATTGGAATAACAAGCTAAAGTTCTTACCATTACACAACAAGCACAAACATACAACTATATATCGAAAACACATTAGAGGAAATTGACTTTTTTTTAGGGTCAACGAATGGGGTGGGGTTTTGAATTTCTGATCTTTGTCGAAAGCATATGTCTTAACCAATTTAGTTGTGCTTCGACTGACTATATGACGAAGTGGGTTCAGGGATTAGACCAACTTCATAGCCCAAAATAAAAATCCATTTCAAATAGATGTTTCCAAAAGCCTCCCTATAATTCAAAAGATTGAGTATTCAAATTAAACTAATTATCTAAAATCATGTTCCACAACACGAGAAAATTTCTAGTACTGTCGCAGTACCATACTTTCTATGTTTACATAATAATTTTGCCTTCATTACTATTTATAGGCTCCGTAATGATGTCAATACATTCCATCATATTTTTAAAAGCACATTAATGTGGCACACGTACAATAAGCAGAGGTAGTATAGAGAATTTTCCATACTACCCTAGTAATGGAAATTTTCTCCACGACACTACACAACTTGTCTCTTTAATGTTCATATTTTCGAATCATTTCCCATTTTCTATTTCTATTATTTTAGTCATTATTTTATCACTTGCTGACAGAGTATAATGCATGTTAAATAGTAACTATAGCAAAAAAAAAAAAAAAAAAAAAAAAAAATAGTTAATTAAAATTTTTAATTTTCATAATAAAAATTTGAATTTTTATTTAAAATGTTAGAGATTAAAAAACAAGAACACCACATATTTTTTAATTAAAGGGAAAGTAATATATAAAAAATAATAATTTTTTTTAAAAAAAAAACTAATTTGTGCCCCTAAATTTTGGAGCTATATCAATTACAAACTAATTATATATTATATCAAGTTAAGCATTTAACTTTTATAAGTTAACCAATTTAGATTTTTTATTAAAATTTTATTTAGACTTATTATTATAATTTTATTTTTAAATCGTTGATGCATACTTAACATTATAATCCGATTTGTGTTTGGTAACTCTTTCTCTCTGCCCAAAATTTTTTTAAAAAAAAAAATAATAAAAAGGCTATCCAACACGAAAAAAAAAAAAGAAAAAAAAATTGTAATAAATAAATAATAAACACAAGAAAAGGAGAAGATTACAAAAGGGACCAAATTCTCAACAAAACAAACAGCCCATTGAGAAAGACAGTCTGTTTAATGTTTAAAACCTAAAACACCTCAATCATCTGTTTCATATTTGTAAATCTCTAACCATCATGGGTTGACCTAGTGGTAGTGAGAACATCCAAAAAAACCAAAAGGCTAAGAGATTGTGGGTTCAATCCATGGTGGCCAAATCTATGATGTATTTTTCTTGAAGCTTTGCAAACAAATAAATCAAAGATCTTGCAAACGGAAAAAAAAATAAAAAACTTGGTTAATAACATATTAGAAAGTGGGGTTAAATTACTATTTTAGTCTCTCTAATGTTTCTTTATGTTAGGGTTTTAATTTAGCCTCCTTAACTCTAAAAAATTCAATTTGATCTTTATGGCTTGGTCCCTTAATAACTTGAGAATAGTTTCATTTCTATTGTAGAGGTTGAAACCTTATAAATATTTTTCATTTTTCATTACTCATTAGTCATTCCTGGACCTTGAATAGGGGTTAATAGAGTCAATTGTGACTAAATATATAAAATACATAAATTTATTGTCATGTAAATAGAAAATTGTACCATATGCATATAATAATACAAAAATTAATTAATGGCACTTGAAATAAGAGAGACAAATGGTTGGAAGTTTAATATAATCAAATCATAAACACAATTATTTTATTAAACGTCTATTTCATTATTCCTCCTGTCTTTGCATATCCAAATTATAAACCAACTTTATGCAACGATCACCAAACATTTTGCCATAAGATCTAATAAAGTTTAGAGAGTTGAAATTCAAAATTTTTAAACCACTGACTTTAATCCAAACTTAAAATAGTAATCAAACTTCTTAAAATCCAATAACATATATATATTATGTTCATGGTGCAAGAGAGCTCAAGTTAACGGATGCCATCATCTTGGCCATCTCATTCACAATCTGCATCTGCATTTGAAGCTCATATAGCTCAGCCTGCGCCTTCAGAAATGGATCCTCCACCACCACCACCGGCGGATTCACCGCTGCCGCACCACCATCGATGACACCATACCCTGCAGGAGAAACGCTGTCATAATCCCCCTCTCCAACCGCCGGAAACTGCACGTACCGATCATTTCTCACGCCTCCAACCAGGGGTGCATTCGGGGCCGTGGCACAATAGGTATGAACGTTGAAGTTACAGGTGGAGCAACTGTAACTCCAATAGCGAGAGTCGATGGCGCAACGACAAAAGTTACATACACTAGAGGAAGCAGAAAAGACTAGAGAGAGGCTATGACGATGAGATTTGAGGTTGAGTTGTTCGGGTAAGAGGGCACAATCTACGTGAAGGTCTAGGTCGCAAAGGATGCAGGAGAAGCAGAAGGCGGTGCCAGTGGCACCGCAAGCGTTGCAAAGGAAGGAGCCATCGGGATAGGTCGAAGAAGGGAGGAGGGTGAGGTGGTGAGGAGGGTGGGAAGGGTGGTGGAGCGAGCGGGGTGCGGTGGCACAGGCTTTGTGGAGGAAGAACTCGCAGCTCTGGCAACCGTAAACAAGGCCGTGGCAGAGGGATTCGCAGCCGGAGCAGCGGAATTGTTGGTTGGTTTGATCTTCTTGGATTTGGTAGAGTTTCAAGTCATGGGGGTGGCTGAAATGCTTGTATTCCTCCATTTTTTTTGTTTTGGTTTTGTTTTTGTTTGTGAATCTAGGGTTAATATTGTGAGTTGAATAATGGACAGGGTTCAAAAGGCAAGAAATGAGGGAGTTGAATATGATGTATATATATATTATTCTCCGATGAGAAGTGATGGGTTTTTTTTCCAATTTCTTGTAGAGGTTGTTTACTTGGAGGAAGGTTCTTGGAAATTGCTTCATTCTTTTGATTTTTTATTTTTTAACTGTTGAATGGTATCAAAGCAAGTGGTCTAGAGAGGTCCTGTGTTCAATCGGTGATTTGACATATTAACTATAACAACTAGTAAAGTAGATGATAAGATTTGAACTTTTCACGTGAAGATGAAAGTCATATACCTTAATCAATTGAGCTATGTAAATTAAAATGGTATATAGATTATTTTAAGTTGACCACCGACTTTTGATTAGCAAACAATTTTAATCAATCAAAACGTGATAAAGTATATTATGGCGTTTAATAAATTAATACTAATTTTTTATTATTTGGCTATAATAACTAAAGTGAACATATTATTTTAATTATTTTATATCAAATTTACTGTAATATAATTTTCTTAAAATTTTGTATATGTTTTAAATTGAAAACAACTTTCTATCCATCTAAATTATTTGATAAAATTAAAGCTAAACAAACAAAAACTATATTAAACAAATCGAACCAATCCAAATGTTATTGATATAAAAGCTAGATTTTTAGGAAAATTGAATTTTAAAAACTAATATGAATGTGATTTTGAAAGTAAAAGTAAATTGAAAAATGATTATACTCTTGCAAATGCAAAATCTCAAAGGGGTCTAAAATAAACATTTCAAAAAATTCATGTCCAGAATATATAGTTTTAGGGGAAATTTTATGAATATCTTATAAATATAGATACTGGAATGGTAAAAAACACGAAAGCTTAGGGTTAACAAATGGTATTTTTAAATGTTCCAAATGAAATGACAAGAGTGTTCAAAGTAATTAAATATGAGGTCACATTTGGAACTTTTCAATTTATAGAATATAGCAATGACTAAAACAATATAATAAACATTTGGAACTTTTCAAACTGAAAAATAATATTACCTTCCATTGTAAGGCACTGTTTTTTAATTTGTTGTTGGTTATTTCAATGATGGTCTATTTTCATAAATTAGTTAGAACTATAATGTCAGTTGAAGAGCGATATCTGTCATTGTACATGTACAAAATAAAATCTTAATTGTTTTTATATTTACGATTTGATTTTTAATAAACGCAAAATTTAACTAATTCACAACTTTAAATGAGTCTGTTTCATTTGGGGGAGAGGTAGAATTTTAATGTATCCACCAACGATGTATTGAAAAAAGAAAAGAAGAAAATGAACTTTTTATAAAAAAATTTCAAATATTCTGATACACAATATTTTTTTTTTTTTTTTTTTTTACAAAATGGGTTCATATTAATCAAACACATCTTGAAATTACCGTTTACAAATATAATTTTTTTTTTTTTTTTGATAAATATATGGCCATAACTATCTTATTTTTAATTTTCTATTTAAAAAAAATTACTACAAACACAAAAAATATTAAACTATTTAGAAATATAAAAAAAATTTCACTATCTATCACTAATATACTGCAATAGACTTCTATTGGTGTCTATTGCTTAAGTGATAAAACTCTATCGCAGTCATCGCCGATAGACAGTAAAAAAAATTTATTTTATTTTTGTAAATAGTTTTACTCATTTTTCTATATTTAAAAATGGCCTTCAAAAAAATTATTTACCCACAATACGTTTGCTAGATAATTCATTTTATTTTAAAAAAATTATTAATAAAAAAATACTTTTCAAATAAAAATAAAGTCATTTACCACTATATATATATATATATATAAAGAAGTTGTCACATCACACTTCAACACATCCATCATCTCCTCATTAAGATGATTAACATCACAATGATTTTAAGGACCATTTCAAATCATTTTGAAAAATAGAAATTAATTTGACAAACTTTAAAAGAGACAAAAATATATGTATAGTATAACACAATAATAAATAATTGTACTAAATTTTGAGAGCTAAAATATTTCTGTTTCATAAAATAACATCTCAATTTAAGTAGACTTTTACCTAAAAAAAATTGATCAATTGAGAATTTATTCTTCTATCATTTAATTAGATTAAACATAATATATGATAAAAGAGAAAGTAACTCTATTTTTTAATTGATTAAATATCATATCATCATCACTTTTTGTATAACCCATTGATGAAATAAACCAAATTTTGTGTCAAATAAAATTTTAATTAATGCAAAAATTTGAGTAGAAATTAAGGCTTAAATTAGGTTGATTGAGGGGGAAAAAACATAATCTTAGAAGAACAGTTAAATAATATAGCACAATTTTTCTTGGCTTTTACTCCACTCACACTTAGCTTGGGAGTTTAGTTAATTTTGTTTGCTATATTATAAGTATAACATGCAAATAAAATAGAGTGAATTAACAACATTAATTAGGAATTAATGTCAGTTATTATATAAAATAATGTATAATGAGGTTCTTAATCACGAGGGTTTAATTTGTGGGTCCCACCACGACACTGACATTTTTAGTGTCGTTTAGAAGACTCACATAGCCACCACTTGTTTTTCCTCTTTATTCCCTTCAAAAGGCTCTCTTTCTTTCTTTTTTTTATCATTTATCATTTCTCTTTCCCTTTTTGTTAATGGGGTAAAAAGTGTATAAAAAAGTTTTGGGAGAATATACGTAATACATACATTGGAAAATTGGACCAATAAAATTCACAAGACTGGATCCAACCTACAACTTTTTAGAAAAAGTGAAAATTTTCTTTTTTTTTTTCATTTTTATTTTATTACTATAGACCTTGTTAAGTAAATAAAGCAAGAAGGAAAAAAAAAAAAAAAAAAAGGCAAAGGGTGTTGCAAACAAGGCACAAGTTGAGAGCAAAGCATATATCGTAAAAACGAGGATTTGATTACGATGTAGAAAGAAAGACTTTTTTCGTAATGTCGATTGAGAATATCAAAATAGAAAAAAGTTTGACTTTCACGTGACGACAATAATAAATTTATTTGATGGAAAAAAACGTGACCGGTAAGTAGAAAGATCTGATCACATGCTCTGATGCTTAATTCATAATATGAATAAATGCAGAAAGTTAAGAATTTGAGAGTAGTGAATAGACTTATTTTCCTAGAGCAATAATGTTGTATTTATAGAAGTAGATGACCTAGGATAATCCCGAATAGAGTTTTGAAAGTAAACTTGAATTATAGTCTCCAAGTCGGAGCTTGTTAAGGACATGCCCCGTTGAGCTAGGCTCAACCTCAACCTTAACCTTGATAGAACTGAGCATATTAGCTTTGGCCAAGCCCTAAACTTATCTATTTTTATGGGTCCATTTTTGTCCTTAGGTACCACTCCTTTTCAAATCTTGTTATTTTTTTTAGTTTTGTCGTTTCTATTCTTGTTTGATGTCGATTATGTCTTTCGATCCAAAATTATCCACAACATCAGTAAGATTTATTCTCATGTCATTTCACATGGAATCCTATGAAAAGTTATTCGTTATATATGTGTACATCTCTCCTTCTATGTCAATGATGATCGCTTTCTTAACCTTCATTAATCATAAACATCACGTGATATTACTAAATAGTCCACTACAAAACTTCCCTAAAAAATACATTGCCTTTTAAGTGTAACAGAATAATTTCAATACTAACCTACCTCCATCAATGTCAATATAAATTTCAAATGACCCACTTTGGTCATTTTGCAATTAAAATTTCCTAAGCATGTGCAAAAAGAACAATCTAAACCTAATGTCTTACAAGCATTAAATTATTTGGTAAGGTTAGTATTGTAAGATTTGAACTTTAAAGGGCAAATTCAAAGTCCTACTGCCCCCGACAAGGATTTATGACCATTTTCGTTAAGTTTATTAAATAATAATAATAATTAAAGTTTCTCTCAAATATTTCTCATCAACGGTCATTTCATTCTAACAAAATATATATTTCTTCTCGTGGGAATTGTTTTTTTTTTTTTTTCTTGTTAATATTGTGTGAAAATTTTCCCATCATTCAATTTGGATAATGATTGAAATCTCTGTTTTGATTATTGGACTTTTGCAGTTATTCTATTTTAGTCCTAATTTCTTACTTAAAAATTAGTAATTTCAATCATTACAATCAAATTTTTATTTAACTTTTTTTTTTTGTAAGACTATTTTCAAATATAGAAAGATGAATCAAACTATTTATAAATATAGAAAAAATTTATTATCTATCAGCGATAGAATTTTATTACGATCTATTACTTTTTTTTTGCAAAATATAGAAAGATGAATCAAACTATTTATAAATATAAAAAAAATTTACTATCTATCAGCAATAGAATTTTATTACAATCTATTGTTGATAGACAAAAAAAATTTATATATTTATAAATAGTTTGATATTTTTTATGTTTATAATAATTTTTCTTTTTCAGGAGACAAATTTTTATTTAATAGTTTAATAGGGACGGAATATTTTGCTCATACTTGATAGATTATGGGAAAATATTTGAATTTATATTATTATATACAACAAAATAAGTTTTAGTTCTCCAAATGGGTTTTTATCAAATGGTAAGTAGAATAATTGGTTGTACAAGCCAAAATAGTTTATGTGCAAATGTTTATATATTCTTAAAAAAAAAAATGTAACATGATGACTTCTTTGTCTCTATCTCCCCTCCCATTTTATTCACTACAACAAAACCTATTAAGAAAGTCACTGAACCCAATTATTCATCAACAAAGGCCTCTGAATTTGTCAAAAGTCCATCAAGATTTATCAAGCAGAATCTCAATCGGTTAATTTGTTAAGATCTTTCCAATCCTGTAATGCCATGTATTGTTAATTTGTTAATTTGTTAATTTGTCTCCACCTTTCTTGTATATCTTTTATCTAGGGTTTATCATTCTTTTTGTATAAATAGTACATCTCGATATAGTCAATATACAGAGAAAATTTTACCAAAAAGTACCGGCTACTCTTGTCCTTATTCATAGCCTTACTGTAGAATTAATTTAATTCCTTGTCTTGGTATCAGAGCTATGGCCAACGCCTCTTCTTCAAGTTTAAATAATTTGTTTAGCAGCCCCACATATAGCAGCCCGCCGTTGAACCAACTCTTGAACCAAATCACCAGCATCAAGCTTGACCGGAACAATTTTTTGCTGTGGAAGAATCTGGCTCTTCCAATTTTGAGGAGTTATCGGTTAGAAGGACATCTCACTGGAGAAGATGTTTGCCCACCAATAATGACCGATGTGCAGTCTGAGAATTTGGCCACACCCACGGTAAGTTCTCTGTATCAATCTTGGGTTGCTACTGATCAGCTTCTTTTAGGATGACTCTACAATTCGATGACAGTCGAAGTTGCCACGCAAGTCATGGGCCATGAGAGTGCCCAAAGTCTATGGAGTGCTATTTTAGAACTTTTCGGAATCCAGTCCAGAGCCGAGGAAGATTATCTTCGCCAGGTTTTTCAATCCACTCGCAAGGGTTCCATGAAAATGAATGACTATCTTAGAACTATGAAAAATCATGCAAATAATCTTGAAATGGCTGGAAGTCCTGCTCCTGTTCGATCGTTGGTGTCTCAAGTTCTTATAGGACTTGACGAAGAGTATAACCCGATTGTTGCTACAATCCAAGGAAGAATTGATGTGAAGTGGTCTGATCTCCAGTCTGAGTTGTTGAGTTTTGAGAAACGACTTGATTTACAAAACACAAGCAAAAATGTGTCTCTTGGGAGTGCTTCGACTGTCAGTCTCACAACCAGCAACAACTTAAATACCAGTGGATACTCCAAGAATCAAAATGCACCTAACAATCGCGCTCCATTTCAGAATAATGGGGGACGTGGAAATGGTCGTGGCAGAGGTAGAGGGCGATGGAATGGTGGGAATAATCGACCTACCTGTCAAATATGCTTCAAACAAGGGCACACTGCCCTGAATTGTTTCAAGTTACTCAACAGAGGTTTTTCTCCAAATCAAAATGGTGCCCCAATCAGCCGATCGCAAAACAGTAACTCAAATGGCGGTCAAAACCAACAGCTCAATCAAGCTTTTATGGTAACTCAAACCAACAATCCGTTCGTGGCTACACCTGAATCTATTGTTGATCCAGGATGGTATGTTGATAGCGGAGCCTCAAATCACGTGACAGGGGATCCAAACAACATGACATACTCTTCTGAATATGGAGGTAAAGAAAAGGTTACTGTTGGTAATGGGTGTGCCTTACCTATCTCTCATGTTGGCTCTTGTTCTTTACTTACTCATAATGGTATGCTGGACTTGAAAAATGTGTTGTGTGTCCCTGAAATAGCTAAAAATCTCATAAGTGTTTCAAAATTAGTGAGAGATAACAGAGTCTTTATTGAGTTTCCTGATGGTTATTGTCTTAAGGAAACTCATATGGGTTGTGTAGTGCTGAAGGGGGAACTCAGTGATGGGCTATACAAGCTGGGAACAACACGAGCCACGGGCAGTACATCAGGTTTGGTTGACTTTAGCCTGAAGTCGGATGATAAAATAATGGCTTGCTCTGCTGTTGTTCAAAGTAGCAGTGTTAATTTTACAGTGTCCAAAAACATTTTGCATAGAAGGCTTGGACACCCATCCTTAAAAATTCTGAATAGTGTTGTTAACAATTGTAATCTGCCTGTGAATGCCAATGAAGTGCTTAGTTTTTGTGAAGCCTGCAAGTTTGGGAAATCTCATGCTCTCCCTTATCCAATTTCTTTATCTCATACTACTACTCCCTTTGAATTGGTATATTCTGATTTTATGGGGTCCTGCACCCGTTATGTCAACCAATGGCTATCGATATTATGCACATTTTATGGATGACTTCAGTCGATTTACGTGGATATATCCTTTAAAATTAAAAAGTGACACACGTGATGCTTTCTCTCATTTTCTTAGCATGGTGAAAAATCAATTTGGAACTTCAATTAAAGCGTTTCAGTCTGACAATGGAGGGGAGTACACAAAAATTCATCACATGTGTACTAATCTTGGAATTAAATCTCGTCTCACCTGTCCATACACATCTCCCCAAAATGGTAGAGCTGAAAGGAAGCATCGCCATATAGTTGAGATGGGATTAACGTTATTAGCCCAAGGCTCCACGCCTTTAAGGTTTTGGTGGGATGCCTTCATGACATCAACCTTTATAATAAATGGCTTACCATCCACACTAAAGGGTCAATCACCAATGGAGAAACTAATTAACAAGCAGTTAAATTTCTCAGATTTACGGATTTTAAATGGCTTACCATCCACAGTACTAAAGGGTCAATCACCAATGGAGAAACTAATTAACAAGCAGTTAAATTTCTCAAATTTACGGATTTTTGGGTGTGCCTGCTATCCTTGTCTAAGGCCATATAATTCTCAGAAACTTCAATTCAGATCAGAAAGATGTGTCTATCTGGGCCCAAGCCCAATTCATAAAGGGCATAAATGTCTCACACGGTCAGGAAAAATTTTAATTTCCAGAAATGTTGAATTTGATGAGTCCTCATTTCTTTTTGCAACAGGTTTCAACAATGGGCCTGAAGCCCAAATTCGTGATGAAGGAAATTTACCACGGCCTCTCTGGGATGACCAGCCAGGCCATATACTTCAGCCCAGTCCCAACCCATCCATGTTGGGAGTCCCATATCATGGCCCACTCCATCCCTCACGACCCAATACCTCTGCAAACCATTTACCCATAAATGATCCAACACTATCAAATCAAGCCCACACCCAACATGAAAGCCCACCTACTACCACGTGTTTCTTCTCCCCAAACATCAACAGTCCCAACCCTATCTCCCTGCCCTCCTCTCCAAATCCAGAACCTAGAACTGATATTCCCTGTTCATCTCCTATCTCAGCCTCACCATCTTCCTTACCAAGCACTTCCCCTGACTTGCTCTCTCCTAACCCACCGACGACGACTGCTGGTCATCCCATGATTACTCGGGCAAAGGCTGGTATCTTTAAACCCAAAGTGTGGCTTGCATCATCTCACGAAGACCACTACTTTGCCATTGAACCCACGCGGGTGACCGATGCTCTGGCTACACCAGTATGGAAGAATGCCATGGACTCTGAAATTCAAGCCCTTTCGACCAACAAAACCTAGGATCTGATGCCGCTGCCCTCTGGTAAAAATGTTGTTGGATGTCGTTGGGTCTTTCGAATTAAACGAAATTCTGATGGATCTGTCCAAAGACATAAGGCACGCTTGGTTGCCAAAGGCTTCTACCAGAGTCCAGGCATTGACTTCTTTGAGACATTCAGTCCCGTTGTAAAGGCCTCTACAATTCGAGTTGTCCTTGCCCTTGCTGTTTCTTACGAATGGACCCTTCGACAGCTCGATTTTAACAATGCCTTTCTCAACGGCAACCTTGATGAAGACGTCTACATGACTCAACCTCCCCGGTATGTCGATATCTCTCTATCTAACCATGTTTGCAAATTGCGCAAGGCCATTTATAGCTTAAAACATGCACCACGCGCCTGGAACACTGTGCTGAAGAATACTCTAATTTCTTGGGGCTTCATCAACAGTCGGGCTGACACCTCCTTATTCATCTATAAGAGCAACTCCTCCATTCTCATTATGTTGGTGTATGTTGACGACGTCATTGTCACAGGGAATAATCTTGCCTTGATAAACCAACTTGTTACAACGTTGGATCGAAAATTTGCCTTGAAGGACCTTGGGCCTCTCCATTACTTTTTGGGAATTCAAGTCTCTCGTGTTGACTCAGGCTTATTGCTTACACAGTCGAAATATATTGAAGATCTCTTGGAGAAATTAAATTTCTCTTCTCTCAAGCCTGCTCCAACTCCATCAACTATTGGCAAGCATTTCTCTATCAATGATGGATCACCCCTGACTAATCCCTATGTATACAGAAGCACAATTGGTGCCCTACAGTATTTATCGAATACACGGCCGGACATTGCTTACATAGTCAACCACCTCAGCCAATTTCTCAAACAACCAACAAACATTCACTGGCAAGGGGTAAAAAGGGTCCTTCGTTATCTCAATGGTACTAAACACTTAGGTCTCTTTATTTCTCCATCTGAAGAACCCACTCTTACTGCCTATTTTGATGCTGATTGGGCATCCAATGTTGACGATCGTCGATCTATTGCTGCCTATTGTATCTATGTGGGAAACACTCTGGTCTCGTGGTCTTCAAAGAAACAAACCGATGTGGCTCGCTCAAGTACTGAGTCCGAATATCGAGCTTTAGCACATACCGCTGCTGAGGTACTCTGGCTCAAACAACTATTATGTGAACTTGGTGTCTCGTCACTACCTCGACCTGTTATATGGTGTGATAATATTAGTGCCAATGCGCTAGCTACTAATCCAGTGTTCCACGCACGCATAAAGCACATAGAAATTGACGTGCACTTTGTTCGGGATAAGGTTCTTGATGGCACTCTTGCGGTTCGATATGTTCCCTCTACTGATCAAGTCGTCGATTGTCTTACCAAGTCTTTATCTCACTCTCAATTTGCTTTTCTTCGATCCAAACTCGGGATAAGTTCCTTACCCGCTCGTTTGAGGGGGGATATTAAGGAAGTCACTGAGCCCAATTATTCATCAACAAAGGCCCAGCTGAATTTGTCAAAAGCCCATCAAGATTTATCAAGCAGAATCTCAATCGGTTAATTTGTTAAGAGCTTTCCAATCCTGTAATGTCATGTATTGTTAATTTGTTAATTTGTTAATTTGTCTCCACCTTTCTTGTATATCTTTTATCTAGGGTTTATCATTCTTTTTGTATAAATAGTACATCTCGATACAGCCAATATACAGAGAAAATTTTACCAAAAAGTATCGGCTACTCTTGTCCTTATTCATAGCCTTACTGTAGAATTAATTTAATTCCTTGTCTAAACCTACATCAAAGATCCATTTTTTTTCACTTGGCCTGACATTAAAGAATTGTGTTCTGTTTTTTGGATCGAAATTAAAGGTTTAATGATTCCTCATCTTCACAAACTTTTCCATTAATTTTTACGAAGATCAAGATGAGGATTCTTTGAAAATTTGCAAAGATCCAATTTTTCATAGGAAAAGTAATCCCCGTTTAGGTTTTTTTTAATAAAAGGTCAATTAAATGGAATAACTTATATGGGTAGTTTTTTCTAATTAAGTATTTAGTTTTTTCAGAAAAATATCATTTAAATGATTAATTTCAGTTGGAGAATTCTTATTTAAAAGAGAAATGATTAAACCTTCTAATTTTTTTTTTTTTAAAAAAACCCTATTAAATCACTTAATTGTCGATATATATAATCCAGATGTTCAATTTTATGGTTTAAAACAAATAGAATTATTTAAGTCTTTTCTTTTCTAGAACAACAAATAAGAGTACAGGAGATTTGAATGACCTCTAATCTCGAGAAAGATAGTAAATATCCACTTAGTTATGCTTACTTTGGCTCCGCCAACATTGGAGCGACTTAAATACAGGACATCCTGGACCGCCCACTCTAATACCATGTTAAATCACCAATTGACCCAAAAAGCTTAAACTGGTGGATAAAGACAAATTTAATTATATATCACTAACAATGTGTTATATCAACATCCCATTAATGATATTAATGATCATAGAAATATAACTCAAAGTTTAAGAATTTTAACTTTTTTTAATTTAAAGACTAAATATCCATAATATATATTTAAAAGTTTGAGACTACGTTTATACTTATTTTTAAAATAATTAAAATTAAAATTCTAAAATTAAAAAGGCTATTTTTAAATATAGCAAAATGAGTCAACTTATTTATAAATATAACAAAATGTCGTTGATAGACACTTATAAACTACTATCATCTATCGTTGTCTATTAGTAATTGATAGACAATGACATTTTGTTGTATTTGAAAATATTTCCAAATAGTTTTACCATTCAAAACAATTATTCAAATTAAAAAGCTCACAAACTAAAATAAAAATCACATAAAAAGCTGAAGAATCATAAAAACAATAATATTGTTTTTTTTTTAAAAAAAACTTTTTTCGCACGTATTTTCCTTTTCATCACATCCACTTCAAATATTGCATGTGGCACACGCAAGGATTAGGTTTTTGCATTTAAACAAAAGACGTGTATTATTAATTAAAACTAACCCATCTATTTTTTTTTATTAATTTTTTTTTTTGATATTTTTGGGAATTTTTAATTTCCTCTACAAAACGGAATCATATTCTCTCAACAAACAAACAAAACTTGCCATTAACGATCTTAATTTTCCTATTAAAAAATTATTAACAAACATATCATATCATATCAACCTTATTCATGTGTATAATCATGTCCAATCATAAGAAAATTCTAAAGAAAAAATAGGATGTTTTGCTTAGAAATATTGCTTTAATTGATTTTCTTCATCCACACACATATATGCTAAATATATTAAATAGTTCATTCTTATTCTGTCTTCAATTTTACTCTTAGTATATATATAATAAATGAGTAATTTCATTAAAACTTTATCAATAAAAAGTTGATATGCTATTAAATTATAAAAAAATCAAGGTGAATTTTTAAAAATATAAAAATAAGGGAAACTATTTACACAAAATAACAAAATTTTTAGACAGTTGTGATAGACGTTGATAGAAGTCTATCAGGGTCTATCAGTGATTGAAATGATAGAAGTCTATCGTTGATAGATGCTATTAAAAGTCTATCAATATCTATCCGTGTTTTTTTTTCTATTTTCTGTAAATAGTTTGACATTTTTTCTATCTGTGAAAATTTTTCAAAAATCAAACTATTTACAAATATAGAAAAATTTCACTATTTATCAGCGATAGAAGTTTATCGCTGTCTATCGTTGATAGACAGTGAAATTTTTTTATATTTGTGAATAGTTTGACTCGTTTTTCTATATTTGAAAACAACTCTTAAATTATTGTCTATAAGTATATTTCAATATATGGACATGTTATTTAAAAAAAATTAATTAATGACTATGATTATATTTTACCAATAGATTGACTGAACTTGTCGTGCGAGTAGTATATAATATATAGGATAATACTTGGGTGCATTTTTCCCTTCTATCATTCACACCAAAAAAATAATTTAAATAATTTAAAAAGTAAATAAAAATAGTTTGCCACATGTCACATTATGATACGACAATTTAGTGGGATGCACAAAGGTAAGTGTTCTCCATGCACCTAAGCATTTTTCATATATATATCTCCAAATATATTAATAAAACAATAATATATGAAAATATTATCAACTTTTCCTATTAACATTCTTTATACAAAACAACCCAATTGAAAATTTTCCAAACAGATCAACCATTAAAATTAGAAATTTTAAAATAGCAAAAGACAGAAACTGAAAATTAACTGAAAAATCAGGGAGTAGTTATGTAACAAATTACAGTGTTCTAGTCGTCAATGTTGTCATCATACAACATCCGTGGCGGAGGAGGAGGAGGCGATGGTGTCACCACCATGCCGTCGGGTTGGCCGAGCAAGCTGCTTATCGACCTCGCTTTCACCATACCCAGTTTCATTCTCTTCTTACTGGTCAGCATGAATGATGTCGGTGGAGGTGGTGGGAATGGAGATGGCTTCTTCTCATCTTTATCAACAATGGCGATATTCTTCGGTACTGTCGCGATGGCGGCAGCCAAAGAGCGGTTGCGGACATTATTCATGCTACGGAGACGACCTTTTCCCAAGTGATGTTCACAGAGAGAATAACCAACGAGAGTTTGTTGGCAGCATCGCCATCCTCTTCCATTGACACGACTACACCGAGATCCCTCCATTAACGCACCGCCTCTCGACCTCTTTTTTCCGGCGAGGTCAAGACCCAGTTTAGATTGCTTTTGTGACAATGTGTATTTTCTGTTCACCTTTGTTTTCATTGGCTTCTTCTCATCCGACAGTGAATTCACAATGGTGGTGACAACTTGATCGTCCTTGTTGTCATCTTGTTCGTCATCGTTGTCCTGATCGTCACTCGACCTCTCAAAACTTCCTCTTCTCTTCTTTAATGGAAATGTCTTCTCCCTCTCGCACCATCGCCCACCATCTACTACATCAAACATAAACCCAAACAATAACATCAAATAAACAAATCCAATCCACCCATGAATTGATCACAAATTCCAGAAAACTATCTGTATACCCCTAATTCATATCGATTATAAAGCGAAGAAGTGATGTATAGGTAGATTTAAACACAAAAATTATAGCATAGAAAAGTACTACTCGATCCAATAACACTTAAGTTTATAAACCCAACAATATAAGTAATTGATAAGGCCACAATCAATACTGTGAATTAAGAAAAGATGGAATTATAATATTAGGATTTGAAGGTCAGAAATCAGCAAGAGAATGAACAAATAAATTTGAGTGCAGAAGGCAAACAGCCCAGAAATGATAAAGGGGAGAAATTAAAAATGGAATGACCTTGAGAAGAAGAGGGGGATTGTGGAAGAACGCCATGATTGGTTGTTTCTGCACCAATCACAATTGTTTCCCTAAAACCAAACCCAAAAACAATTACGCATAACTCAACATTAATTAGTAATAGTTATAGCTAGCTAGTCTACTACTGTATTATTGCAAAATAAATAAATAAATAAATAAATGGAAAGGAAAACCAAAAGAATAAGTGTAATTACTGTAAGTGATGATCAGAAGTTCAGAAGAAGAGGAAGGAGAGAGCTGTGGACCAGTGAAGAACATGCAGAGCCCATGGGCGCACAATAGAGTCATGAAAAATAATATAAAAATATCCCAACAGTATTTCCACTTGCCCCCCCCTTTTTTTCCTCTATTCTTATTGGATACTCATTATTAAAAAATAAAAAAATAAAAAAAAATAAAAAATTATTTTTATTTTTATTTCTATTTTTTAACTTTTTTACTAGTTGTTGGAGAAAGAAGGAAGAACGAACAGAGAGATGGGGGATTTTAGTTTGTTACCTGGAATCATGTTGTTGTAGCTTCTGATTCTTCTCCTACACACAAAAATCCCACAACCCCATGAGTTGATCAGTGATAAACATACATTAATTTAACGAACGAGTATATCCTCGGTGCAATTTTGAAGAGGAAACGAAGAAAGATAAAATCCGAAATCGAAATCAAAAGAAAGAAAAGGTCGAGAGTTGGAGTTGGGATTACTAACCAAGGCATTATCGGAGGGGAAGGGGTGTAGATTTGGAGGATCGGAGGAGGGAGGGAGTTGCACCGGCGGAGATTGGTGGAGGAGGGGATCTGAAAGAGGGAGAGGAGAGAGAGAAGAGAAGGGTAATGGGACCTGGCGTTTTCTGATTCGCATATCGCGGCCGCCGGGGAGGAGGTGGCTGATAATCGGAGAAGAGGAGGAAAAAAAAGGGAAAAGTGTAGTGTATGGTATTCTTATCTAAGGTGATTTTGGGAATGGGATTTGTGTGTGTATGGCTTTAATTGAGTTGCACCGGGGTGGGGAAACCGGAAGAGGAGGTAGCCGGTAAGGGGAAGGAATCGGAGGGGCAGGTGGGGACAAGGGTAGAGAGTACGGAGAGAGAGATGACAGGGTGGAGGAGGGAGAGTGCAGGTGATGGAATACAAAATGATGGGACTCGGTAGTTTTATCGTTTCTCTTTCTTCTTTTTTTTTTTTAACGTGCCTACGCTCCCATCTGATGGGACCCACTCTCACCCTGTTAATTTTGCAATATAATTTTATCGGTAGAACGACTACTGTTAATAGACAATCAAAAAAATTTATATTTAATATTAATGTCGTAGGATTTATTTTTCAAGTAGATTGGTATGTGGATATTTTCATTTTTTGAGTAGAGTTGTTTAGTCGTGAAATCTAGAGTTAACCGTTAATAAAACATAAAATTGATGTTTTTTTTTGTTGGCCCCACGAACTCCACCCTCCTTAACTCTAACTCTTTTGGCCAAATAGACACAAAATTCAAAGTTCAAGGATTAAGTTTGTAATTTGACATTTATATTATATTCACATTAGTAAATTTTGGTCGCTTATATTTCTTTAAAAAATTGATCAAAGAAAATTTTGAATTCACATATGTTAATAATTGATGAAATAATGTCGATATTTGAACAAAAATTTAATTGATTGAATAATTTTGAGTTAGAGTCACAATTATATTATATTGCATTAATAACATTTAGTTGGTAATCTTTTGTGATATAATAAAAATGTTGATTTATCGAACGGATAAAATTATGGATATTTAGAGAAAAAGATATAATTGGTTAAATAACTTTTAGGGTGAGAGTGTGTGTGAACTACAGTCCAGATGCTTCGTTTGTATGTCTGTGTACACTGATTTGTACTATGCTGCTCTGAGTTTTTGACTGCTGGATAAAGCTTCCTCCTAAATTCCTCACTCATTTCCTTCTACCCCAAATCTTCACTATCCTTTTTTTTTTTTTTCTCTCTCCCTTTTTACACTTAAATTACAACTTTAGCCCTCATAAATTCATGAGTATTTAATAATTTTTCTTAATAGAATAATAGTTGGAGGTTGGAATCATAGATTTTGTGATCGTTGATACATATAAATGTCAGTTGAGTTATGTTCTCTTTGACACATTTGATAACTTCTTGAAGTTTAATTTTATATCTCATATAATATTAAACTTTTAATTTTGTATTAAAAAAATATTTGAAGATAACAAGCATAATTTTTTTATAAAAAAAACCAATTGATCATCAAACGCGAGTAATAATTTTTTAAAAGCTTGAAAAGTCAAATAGTTATAAAGATTGGGACTAATCTTAAATGTTTAATAAAGTTTCGGCTAGACAACTTTTGTATTAGCGACAATGTGAAATAACAATTTTTTAAAAATCAATAAGGTTTGAGAATTTAGAAATCTACTAATATAAGCATAGTTCAACTAGTATACAAATGTATTAACGACCAAAAGATCTGTACTTGGAAAAAAATTCCTCACCCCAACATGTACTTTTTAAAAAAAAAAAAAAAATTGGAAATGCTAAAGTTACTTGCTTGACTATAATGTGGCATTAATGTTTCTTAGTTTTTGTTTTCTGTATTAAAAAAATTGAATCATATTTTACCATACAATTTTGTCGCATCAATTAAATAGATTTCACATTATTATTATTATTATTATTATTATTATTATTATTATTATTATTATTATTATTATTATTTTGTTATACAAAAACATCGAACTAAGTTGTAGGTAAGGGTACATATGGAGTCTCGAGGAGAGAAATCTCAATAGTGTCACATTGAGGAATTAGGTGAGAAGTACCTACTCATAAATTGGGTTGACCTGCTAACTTTGTTTCAACAGACTCATCAAAACAAAGTTGTTACTCCTTTATGAGGAATAAAGCACACAGAAGACACTCGTTTCGATCTCCCAATCAAAATTCTTCAAAATTGCTTTTGCACGTACAAAAAGAAAGAAACTTTGAACAAAAGGGACTAGCGGGAAAAGAGTTAAGTCGTCATAGCAAGTATATCTCAAATCGCGGGGTTTGAACAAGAGAGACTCGTGGGAGAAAACCTAGTAAAATTGAGAAAGGGGAAGACAAGAATGGAAGGTATCTTTTTTTCAAACTAGCTAAAGTATTTTTATTTGTAAAGAAATTGTGAAAAAATAACCCTAATTTTCTTATGTCAATAATAATAATTATTTAGTCGCAAGAGATATCTTTTTATACAGAAAATCAAATCTGAAAATATGACTGGACTGTAATTACATAAATATATTAGGGGTATAATTAAAAATAAAAATTTTCACTCTCCTCCCCTACAAAAGGCATTTTTACACTATAACTTGCAAAATTGGTATTTGTGATAAATCATAATTTACCAATTTGGAAAGCATTTGTAACTGTGTGGCCCTGAACTACTGGGCCCAGCCTGGCCCATTAGATGTGCCACAACACATGGATCAGTCAAGCCCATATTGAATTTGAAGTTTTTTTTAATATTTTTTTTTAAAAAAATTTCGTTTGTAAATAATTATTTTTCTATTTAATTTCCACTAACATTTTACTGGGAAAACCTTTTCGAATGAATTTAGTATTTTAGTTTATTGTCGTATTTCCTTGTCATGAACTATGGTGACTAGATTATTGTTGATTTTGGAGTATGTGGGTTTATGTTATCATTTGAAAAAAAATGTACAAATAGAAAAGAGAGAATATATTAAATTCATAGAAGAGGTTCAATAAAATAGTCTATAATAATTTCAGATTTTTTTTTATAAAATAAATATTAATTTGAATTTGAATTTGAATATTTATCTAAAAAAGTAAAAAGAACTATAATATAATAACTAAGAAGAGTGATATACATGGTTGGTTGACAATATTGATTTTAATTATACAATGCAAATAAAAAATAGTGATATATATATAAAAAGATTAAGGATAAAAAAAAAAAAAAAGTAAAAAATGATGTCTTCAATGTGGAAATCTCGAAAACCTATGTTTAAGAAGGCGTCTAAAATTCTTGGGATGCTCACATAAGGGCATTTAAGGATACCCTAGTATCTCTACATACCCGACATCTTACATTATTACAAAATAAATACAATAATCTAAATGATTGTTTCATGGGAATCTTGAATTCCCATAAAATAAATGATCCTAGTGAAAAATATTTTGAAATATACAAATTTTTCAAGAACTTTTTTTAAATAAAAATTTTCAAGAGCTCATATAAGTTCAAGTTTTTCATTTTTTTAATAATTAAAAATCGTGTTTATTGATCAATATATTTTTTTCATAATCTAATTTTAAACATTTTTTAAGAGCTATCCGTACCTCGAAACTAAAAAATTGGAAGCAAGCCTATAGGAATTTGACAAAAATTTCTGGATATATATATAGTTCAAGTAATAGTATGTGTTAACAAATAACATAAGAGTATGCGTTAACAAATCACAAGTCATAATAAACATCAACTCATGAAGGGTGATCTTCCAACCAGACAATAAAACATTGACTCTTCAAGCATGACAAGATAGGCTGTGAGCAATAGGATTATAGTTTTTGTGGACAAAAAGAAAAGCTAAATTAAGATCTTGTCGTTAGAAAGCTTGAATGTATGGACGAAGTCTTGGACTTTGTTGTTGAAATGCTTGACCTTAAGTAAAGTACAAAGAAACATTGAATATGCTTCAACCCAAAAAGAGTAAATCTATGCTTCTTCAGCTACGAGGATATTGTTTAAAAGAGCAGCAACATCACGCGAGCTTAATTGAATCAATGAACTTCAGAGTTTTTTTGCATTGGAATCAAAGTTTCACTATTTGAATGACAAACAATAATTCTAAAGTTTAACTATACAAGCCTTCTAATATTAAGATTAACCCGATAAAATCTCCAAAATCTCCTCCTCCTACTCACTATTTAATTAACTTACGCACGTACTATACTAATGGCATGGCACAAAATTATGTCTCATTGACAAAAACTCTCATATTTTAACATAAATCCACTGTCATATCCTAAAGAGCTTTTAATTAGTATTTAATTCATGTTAGAAGATACTTTTGGTCCCTAAAATTTCATATAAGTAACAATTTAGTCTTTAAAATTTTGGTTGGTAATAATTTAGCCTTTGTACTTTTAAATTTGCAACGATTTAGACTCGATACTTTGAATTTGTAAAAATTTAAAAATATTTTTTATGATAGAGACTAAACCATTATAAATTGTAAAGGTCGAATTTAAATTATTAATAAATTTTGCATTTTATCACTACTTTATCCTTGTTTGATATTTGTAAAGCTTAAATTTCCTTCTAAAAATTTGCAAAGATACATATTTAAATTCTTAATAAAAATTTGCATTTCACCACGCCATAAAAAAATTAGGAAAAAGATGAATGAATACCCTTTAAATTTTAAGAGTGGTATTAATTAAAATTGAAACTCGTCATTTTATGAATCAAAATAGTAAGTCTTCTCCTTTTGGTAACTATTTGGTTTTTGGTTTTTTTTGTTTTTGAAAATTAAGCCTACAAACACCTTTATCACCTCTATATTTCCTTGATTTGTTATCTATTTTTTGTCCACATTTTCAAAAATCAAGCCAATTTTCAAAAACTAAAAAAAGTAGTTGTTAAAAAACTTGTTTTTGTTTTTAAAATTTGGCTATAAATTCAACTCTTGTACTTAAGAAATATGCAAACTATTATAGAAAAATGTGAGAAAATAAGCTTAATTTTCAGAAGAAGAAGAAGAAGAAAAAAAAAAAAAAAAAACTTACCAAACAAGGCCTAAAATTTTATGAGTAAATCAACTTTAGAGTATTTTTAAATTTTGTTTTAGAATCGCTAATACTTAATTATCATATGTGTATAAAACTATTTAAATGCAAGAATTTATGAAATAGTTAGAGAGAAAGGTTATAACCAAAGGGTTAATAGCAACTTTTCATCAATATAAGTACTCTCTACTCATCAAGAAAGAATTACTTTCTTGCTACTTTAATAAAATTTTAAGAGAATAAAACTCATTTATGTTTAAGATTTAAATTGATGCTATGATTAATTTGAGATTTTAATTGATGGGGTATAAATTAATTCTTGGAACAATTACTCGGTTATAAAATCTTACATTTTTACAATTTTGGGTTTAGTTTTCATTTAGTCCCTAAATTCTAATATTTTACACTATTACTCTCTAATTTTCACTAATACTCACTTTGGTATTTGAGTTAACTTTTAGTTCATTGTTATTAATTTTAGGTTAAAATATCATTTTGATTCACATCCTTTGAAATTTTTTAATTTTAATCCATATACTTTAATTGTCCAATTTTAGTACTCATACTTTTAATAAATCTTAAATTTACTTCTTCAAAATTAATTTTTACCGAAATTATTTAAATAACAATATTAATTTTCATGCAAGAAAATAAATATGTAAATATGTTTTCAAAATTTATTGTAAAGATGTTATAGATAACAAAAATATCTTTAAAAAGAATTTGAGGATTAAATTTAAAATTTATTGAAAATACGATTGAAAATATTGAGATTAAAGTTAAGCAAAGTACAAAATAATATTTTAACCTTAATTTTAATAGTGATGAGAAATGAGTGAAAATTAATTTTATTTTTGTACATTAATGAATAAAAATTAAAACCAAGAAAGTTAGTATTTAATAAAAAATATAACATTTCTAAAGATATTGATGATATAAACTAAATTCATGAGATCTGACCATAAATTTAGAAAAACAAGTTTAGTTTTGCCAAAAATCCATGTCTGAAAAAATCCTGAAAGATACGTAAAGAAAATTGCCAAAAAAAGTGAAGTCTTTTAATCTCTCTGTAGTTTGTACCATCATCACTGATTCACTGTTCACTGAAGAGGAAGAAGAAGAAGAAGAAGAAGAAGAAATTAAGTTAGTGCCGCCAATCCCACGGCGCCACATACGTCTTCTTCTTCACATCTCAGCCGCTCGATCCGATAATCCCCAATTTTTAATTCATCGCCCGTTTCATCCTATCCATCGCCTCATCGTCGTATGATTCTGTTCCATTCTATTTCAATTTCTGTCTCTACGATGATTAACCTCCATTTCCTTTTTTCTCTCTGATTTCCTTTTTCTTTTATAATTTAAATTTCCCTTGTTTCTGTGTGGACCAGATCGCTGATCGATGGCGAATCAGCTTCAACGCAGCTGGGTCTGAGAGGAACACAATTTGGGGTTTATATGAATGATATGGAATCGAGAGCAGTCGTCTGAGTCAGGTGTTCAGTTTTCTTGATCTTCTTCTGAATCAGCGTGTGAATTTTGTTGTTTGGGTGGTGTTGCGATAAACCCTAATTTTCTTTGCCAGTTTAGAATTGGGATTTTTATTTTTTTTATTTTCAATTCGGTTTTCTCTTATCGTTTGATGAACTGGGATTGACTGGGTTAAGGCTAAGCTTGATGAAATTTCGTGACTCTTTTTCACTGTCTGCGTAGCGAAATTGATAGATGGTTTATTGTTTTTCTTCTGGGTTAGTTTGGTTTGGGAGAAATGGGGTTTTCTGTATGGATTCTTGGGCGGTGCTTTCTGTGAGGGATTTGCTGTTGGAAAAGGGTGGAATTGATCTTTCTGGGACAGAGTTGATCTCGTGCTTTGAGGTAATTTGAATCTTATGGTGCCATTGGGTTTTCTTCTAACCTGAGGCCGCTAAGTTTCAGGTTAAATTGGGGGTTTTCTTTTTTTCTTTTTGTTTTCCTGATAAATTTGTAATGGGTGATGAAATCTTTGATGCAATGAACCTTGACTTGAATCTGGGTCCTATTCCAGAGCCGCTTTCGAATTTGGTTCCAAATGAAGATGTGAATTTAGCTGATTTGACAGAGGATCCTGTAACTGTTCATAGATTTGGGGAAGCTATCCGGTTTAGGACGAGGCAACGGTGGAGAAGGCGTCAAGTTCAAATTCCTTCTGAGACTCAGAATATTACAATGGAATTGAGTGAAATCATGGTCAATTCAGGTAATGGGAATTCATTGCAGCCATTACAGCCTGGTGAGGGTAGTATTACTGCTGAGGAAAGGAAAAATGAGACAGGGAAAACGTGTGAAATTAACAATGAAGCTTTGGAAGATGAAAAAACAGAGAATAAGAGTGATGTTGAAAAGGGCAGTGACTCTGATGGGAGTTTCTTTGATTGCAATATATGTCTGGATTTGGCTAGGGACCCCGTTGTAACTTGTTGCGGTCATCTATACTGCTGGCCGTGCCTTTATCGATGGTTACATCTACATTCAGAAGCCAAGGAATGTCCTGTATGTAAAGGAGAGGTTACTACAAAGAACGTGACTCCAATTTATGGGCGTGGCAGCAGTACCCCTGTGACTGAGGAGGATGCTACACTTAAGATTCCTCTGAGGCCCCATGCTCGGAAGGTTGAAAGTTTGAGGCAAACCATCCAGAGGACTGCACTTAGTTTCCCAGTGGACGATGTGATTCGACGATTAGGAAACAGATTCGATTTCAATCGTGATCTAGACCAACCGCCAGAGACAGACAGTTCACATGAAACATTTGGTAGATCTCCAACATTGTTGAATAGGATTTTAACATCCAGGGGCATTCGTAGAGATCAAATTTCATTGCCCCCTCATGATGATGTAGGAGATTTAGCACACACTGATGTGTCTAGCATTGAGGCAGGGGAAACCCGTCTTCAATCTCTCCCAGTGCTTCGATCATTACTACACCGGACAAGAGTTTCTTCTCTTACTTCTGCATTTAATTCCGCTGATAGGCTTCCAGATGGTTTTTTGTATACTGATCCCCTTCTCATTTCTAGAAGTCAAGAGACGCCTCCTCCACCTGTCGAGGATAGAGATTCTTTCTCTAGCATTGCTGCTGTTATCAATTCAGAGAGTCAAATGGACACTGCTGTAGAAATTGATTCCATGGTCTCTATTTCAACATCATCCTCCAGAAGGAGAAATGATGCTTTACAAGTTTCTGATGTAGACAGTGGAAACTCTCGAGCTCCCAGACGGAGAAGATTGGCTTGAAAAAGATCTCTATCTGGGTACTAAGATTGATAGATGAATCAGGACTATTATATTTCAACACCTATGTAAGTGCTACTTGGATCTTCTATTTACTTTTTCAGTCAGCAAAAAGTATTGACTCCTGCTTCGATAATGGACTATCACATGGTCCATATTCAACGTTCTTGATTTTACTGCTTATTGTACGTGAATTGAAATGTAGGAATACTTCTTGAACATATTGAGAAGCAAATAAGTAAATCAAGTAGGGTACTGTCCTTTATCTCCCCCATTTGTAACCTTTTATGCATCAAAACCTGAGTTCAACATTTTCTTACAAATCCATATCTATCATCATCTTGACTTGTGTTTTCACCCCTGACCACATGTGATGCGTTTTTTTTTTTTTTTTTTTTGAACTTTTCCATACAAAATGTGTGTATCACTGACCATATTCAGGAAGTATAAAAATGGTCAAGACTATAATTGTTTCCCTTGAGTGTTCTTAAAATAGGATCTTATGTTCCTGTTTAATTTTCCTGTTCAGCTGACCTCTGGCGGTTTTAGCTTGATGAGAGTGTAATCATAAGTTCTTCCATAGTTTGAACTTTTTCTACTTTTCTTTTATTATTGTCCATTAAACGAACCTGGGATTTGACTATTCACCTCAAATCAATTAAATTTGAAATAGTTTGAAATTCTTGTCAGTTGTATTTACTCTATTTTGACTTAGTTATTTAGATTGATCATTGCAATAATGATAAAGCAAACATATCAGCCGGCAGATCTTTCACCTTTTGGCCTTGCATTATTCTCCATTTATCTTATTTGATTCTCTTAGCTCATCTGCTGGTTCTGTTAGCTTAATCTAAATGCTAGTTAGATAATCCACCCCTTAAAGACAAAGAATAGCAAAGCAGTAACGAACTCTCTGTACCGATTCCTCTGCTCTTTCTATATCTACTTGACATCAGCTCTCTTTCATCTCCTTCAACTATTAACATTCAAGAGAATCAATTAGAAATCTTGAAGGCTATGGATACCTCTCATCTTCCACTACACACACTGCTGCTGTATGAAAATCACAACATTGTATTGAGTAAAATCCTGAAGTTCAAAAATAGTTTGTTGATTATTAGATCACTCACACAAATAATGCAATCATTAGAACAGCTTTCTTCACTCTTTTCACATCAAGAAACACATTTAGTTATATTATCCTATGGTGCTTGTTGACTTTAGGAGAGCTCATCATGATCATTTACTTTGATTCTCATGGATTCTGTCCACTTATCATGTTTGGCTCTAAGCTTTTTCCTTCTGTACCATAAAACGTTGGAGTCAACATACACACACCTTAACTAATCTCATACACACCCAATCTTTTTCATCCTCAAATTGCCATTTATGTCCCCACTATAATACCCATGCTTTTTATTATAATCAATGACTGCTGTAATTTCTATCCCATTCCCATTTGTCAACCCATTGAGTAAGGTTTAAGCATCTCCATTGTTTCAAAGCTAAAAAAGTCATGATTACCACTAGTATTAACTATGTAGCTTGAGTTTCCCCCCTCCCCCCTTCTTTTTTAATACTGTAAACATGATGAATCATGATAAGAAATCAAGTGGAGCTCATTGATTGCATCAAATGAAATGATGGATGTTTCTCTTTCTGATGCTGCTGTTGTATATCCTTTGAATATTCGGGTGAGTAGAAAAAGCATTTTACTCTGCTAACAAAGAATATTTCTTTGCAATGTTTTCTAATAATTTGCATCAGCTAATGTAAAGTGATTCCTTGTCTTTTTAGTGAAAGACTTGCAATTGTAATCTGTGTCTACAGAAACCTTGTTTTGGAATAATACTAATTTCTGTTCACTGTTCAGAGTTTAAATTTGTGAATATTCTCATCACCTCCTTTTTCAACTCTTTTCTATTACAGTGTTCCTGAAGCTAAATACTCATTTGGCTTTTTGTTTTTGGCTTTTTCCTTAAACCAAAACAATCCAACCTTAGAATTTCTCTGTCCCGTTTGGTAATTATTTTATTTTTTTGTTTTTGTTTTTGAAAATTAAGCTTATTTTCTCTCCATTTCTTATATTGGTTTGTATCTCTCTTAAGTGCAATAGGTGATTCTTTGCCAAATTCAAAAAATAAAAATAAATAAATAATTAAAAGCTACTTTTTTTTAGTTTTCAAATTTTGGCTTGGTTTTTTAAACTATTGGTAAAAAGTAGATAATAAAAGAATAAATTTAAAGGTGGAAGTAATGTCTATAAGCTTAATTTTTAAGAACAAAAACAAAAAACGAAATGATTACAAAATGAGGCCTAAGGATTTGTTTAATATCGTTTTGTTTTTTTGAAGTACAACGAGTAGGAGTATGAAAATTTTACGGAAATGAGTATATGTTAATTGCTATTATGCTATGCTCATTTTGACCTAATAATATATTTTTTATTTGTCATTTTTAGTTTCTCTCTTGATAAAAAAAAAAATATTACCCCATTTATTAGTAATTTTTTTATTTGGTTTTTGTACTTTTTAAATATACACTACAAAAAACAAAGTAATTGTTAACAGAGAAATATGTTCTTAACCGAAAATAAAATTAAAACTGTTGTACTTAGTATTTGAAATTTTGCTGAAAAAAAAAACTACAAATGTGAATCCTATAAAAAAAAATGGGATTGGACAATTTTTTTTTTATTATTAACAAAAACTCAAAATAAAATAGATATTAAGCCCCAAGTCCTATGTTAAATCAAATTGCTGAGAAAATATATAAATAAATGTAAACTTGATGCTAAAATAAAATCAATTAAACATAATAAAGTTGATTGTATAGATATCTATAAGCATTTAATCTTATACTGTCCCAGTCTAATCAAATTTCTAATTTAAGCTTAATAAATAAATAAATAATAAGCAAAAGCCTTCAAATAAAATCTGTTTCTAACAAAAATTCTCTATTTGATTTGAAATGAGCTCCATGTCTTTTCACAAACATGATCAGATAATTTGACTTATTATTATTGACAGAATGGATTGATGAAACTTTTTTGGGAAATAAATCAAACTTGTACCTCTAAGCTTTAAATGTTGTATCAATATATTTAAAAAAAAAAAAAAAAAAAAAAAACTGTTGTATTAATAAAAAATTGCAAAACTAATAATTGTATTGATGATACTATTCATTAGAATTTCATCTTAAAACTATTAATGTGTAACTTTTACGCTTGCATAAAACTTCTTTAGATGCAAGATTTAATATAAATTAGAGATATCAAATGTATGAATTGAATCAATAATAGTCCAATTTTTATATACTCATCTTTCTCAATTTATATAGAAAGAATTACGTGATAAATTTTCTTAATAGTTTGATGGGATATTTGAGCAGAATAATTTATTAGGTGATTTTGAGCTATTTTTAGACTAAATCAAGTGAAAATAGTTATAAACCATTAACAAATGGTCTAAATTGATTCACTTATAAAAGTTTAGGTTTAAGTTAATAAAATTTAATAGTTTGAAGTTCTGATACATTCTATTCCAAAGTATTTGGTTATAAATGTTTCTTTGATTTGAATTCAAATAAAACGTCAACATGAATATAGTTGAACTAACATAAAGTATAAACTATCAACTAAGAAATCAGAAATTTGAATCTACTATGGTTGAACTCAAAAAAAAAAAACCAACTTTTAATTAGGACCATTGAAATCATACGGTGTAGACAGAGAAAATATTCTATATTACGGTAGTATAAAAAATTATCCATACTATCTTCACTTATTGTTGGCACGTTAACATGCTTTTAAAAATATGATGGGACCTACTAACATCAATGTGGAGTCCATAAATATTTATGAAGGTAAATTTATAGTGTAAACACATAGAATATGGTACTACCCGTACTAGAAATTTTCCCAATATTTGGGCATCCTAAAATACATTAAACTAGTTAATTATGTTTCTATTTCAAACAATTTCTCTATCATTTTGAAAAGAAATTATATATATATATATATATATATATATGTATTATAAAATAGCTTCATTAATACCCAACCAAACATAACAATTTTATACCAAATTATGACTTAATCCCATTCTGAGTACATTACACAATACCTTAAAAATCATTTTTTTAACTCAATATTTGATTGAATGATACCAATTATGTTAGATTAGATTATAAATATAAATGATTACAAATAAATTCCAATTGAAAAAAAAAAAAAAAAAAGAAAAAAAAAGATCTGTAAATTATTGGAAGACAAATGAACATGGGAAGGATGACAATCATCATAGTCAATAAGATCATGATGATATGTGTTTATGTTAGTATTATTAATTTCTCATCAGGAAATCAATGATTAAAAAAAAAAAAAAAAAAAAAGATATATTGGACAAAGGAATCAATTATTCATATGATGAATGAAAAACATTATATGGAGAGTATATATTAAGCCATCTTTCACATACTCATGCTGCCAAAAATAATTATGTGTTTTCATTATTTAGTTTCAAATAATAATAATAATAATAATAGGCTTCAAATTTATTGTGTCTTTGTTTTTATACTTTTAAATATTCATCGTCACCTTCAATTTTCTTGGGTAGAAATTTTAATTCATCTGACCACTATTATTTAGTTTTTGAAAATTGTGTTGGTTTTCTTATAATTTTTATTTATGATTTTTATATATTTTATGTAAATATTTAAATTTGTAACCAATTTTAAAAAACCAGACATAGAAATCAATAAATGAATAAGGTGTTTATAGGTTTAATATTCAAACACAAAAAAAAAAAAAAATCAAATGATTAACTATATATATATATATATATATATTAGAAAAAATTTTGCATATAAAAAAAATGTCAAAAAATGTCAAACTATTTACAGAAAATAGCAACAAAAAAAATACTGATAGACATTAATAGACTTCTATTAGCATCTATTGGTGATTGACTTCTATTGTTTCTATCATTGATAGACCCTGATAGACTTCTATCTGCGTCTATCACAACTATTTAATAATTTTGCTATTTTGTGTAAATAGTTTCCCTTATTTTTCTATTTTTAAAAATTTCCCTTAAAAAAAAACTAGAATTTAGGTCAACTTTATATGTTATGAACCTAGCTAGACATTGCTCAAACATTTTATATGTCTTAATTAGATTATTTAAATTTCAACCCCTACATTGTTGAGCATTTGATCTATATATATATATATATGAACCCTACACCTGAATAAATGGCTATATATAATAATACGACCGTCACACTAAATTGAAAAATTGTCTAATGAACCAACAAATTAAATAAACTACACAATTTCCAACCCAAACACCTTCACAATCAATCTACATAAATATAGTACCCAGATCCAACCATATACTTAGCTACAAAATTAAATTGGTAATAAATAAATAAATATATTGGAGATGACTATTGTAATTATGAATACTATTTGTAATTATTAATATTACGGAAAATATCCATTTATACACTCTTAGATTTTGAGATTGTATCAATTAAAACCATAAGCTACTAATTGTACAATTTAAACCTCAAACTTTCATAACTATATCAATTTACACTTACTTTTAAATCTCGTCAAAAAACTATCTTGTGAAAGTTATCATTGTTTCAATTAAACTCATAAATTGTCCTAAGTTAATTAATTCTAACCATTTATTCATATTACCTTTGAAAATTGACAATGCATCACAATTCTTGCGTGTGTAGACTTCTTTAGATGTCTGGTTAACAAAATGGATACGATTAGAATTGATGTGTGGACGATTAGAAATCCCAACGGAGATCATCTAAATTTCTTATGAAAGTTTGGAAGTTTAATTAATTGAAAAATTATAAGTTTCACACCATGTTGATCAAAATGAAATGTAAGAGAGCGAATAAATTGATATTTTTCCTTAATATTATTATGTTTAAAATAATATTTTGATTCTTGTGTTTTAAAGTTTGTTCAATTTTAATCCATCAACCTTTAAATGTTCAATTTTAGTTCATGTACTTTCAATAAATCTTAAATCTAATTTCTATTGCTAGTTTATTGTTGATTTTTTTTTTTTTTAGTATCTATTAACATGCTCACTATAAATTTTGAAAACATATTCACGTATTGCATTCTCTTGCATGAAAAATCTTATTATTATTTAGCCAATTTCAATAAAAAATTAACTTTGTGAGAGACTAAATTTAAAATTTATTAAAAATATACAAAGACTAAAATTGGACATTTTTCACGGTGTTACCCCAATAGCCTTTAAAAAAATGGACATTTAAACGTACATGAGGTGTTTTGGCCACCAACTTGCCTTGGATGGAGTGAACTATATTATATTATAACCCACCCGATATTTTGGTCTCCTGGTATAATAGTTGAAGTTCCTAATTATTATGAAGTAACACTATTTTAAAACCTTTATTACCTATCATGTTTACTATTTTGTTACCATCATCTCTTCTCATTTGTAATCCAAACTAAAATAGTGTGTACCCCAAATACAGACTATTACAATCTTATATAGTATGTATATCAAATACAGACCATTATAATCTACAGACTATAACGACCAATTCAGCATCCCAAACAGATTAATAAGGATTAGAGAATGGGAGAAAAAGTTGAATAATGTAAGGGTAGGGCCCAAGGCATGGCCCACAATTGGTGAAGTTGGGAGTTGGGTGGTCAAGAGCCAACCCCCTTTCCCACTAAAAATACTCTTACACACAACCATTCATCTTTCTTTTTTTTTCTTTCTTCTTCTGATCTTCTTCTTCTTATTCTTCTTCTTCTTCTTGGGTCTACCAACAACTCTTCCTTTTACACCTTTTTCTAGGGTTTTGAAAATTTCCCATTTTGTTGTTTGATAAATGGTGTTGGAAGAAACTTTCAAATGTTCTTCTCTTAAAGGACACCTTGAAACATGGGCTTTGAATAAAGAAATTAAAGTAACCCTGTCAAATGGAAACTATATATAGGAAATCATTTTGTTCATACATACAAATTAAAATAAAAATAAAAATAACTTCCTCCCATTTCTTAATTTCATTTCACATGCTTCTACTTTTTGGACTTCTTCCTCAAAAAAAAACCCTCTCTTTGCTTACTCTTTTCTTTTTTGTTTATATCATGTATCACATCTCCAATAATATAATCCAAACTTTATAACATAGTTGCAAATACTTTTTCATTACTATATAGAATAACATAATGAAAAAAACAAACCCTAAAATCAATCATTTTTTAATGGCAAAATAGGGTTTTTTTTTTTTTTTTTTTTTGTAACATATAATGGACAAAGTGGACAATCACAAGCACATGTAGAAATTAGTAGCATGTGAGGAATTCATGATTTAGGAACATTACAAGTGTAAAAACAAAAGATTTGGTTACAAAAAGAAAGCAAGGAAACTATATATATATATATAGAATAAAATAAGGGGGTAGTGTCTCAAAGTGTGGAAACATGAGTATGAAAAATGGAGATGAAATTTAATTATGATATATGAGAAAAAAAACTATATATATATATATATATATATAAAATAACAATAATGTATATGATTGTGATTATTATTAAGATGATAATGATCAATATTATAAGAAAACATAGAGAAGTGAAGAGAAATGATATTGATAGGTTAAAAGGGGACAAAGATCCTTCCATTTCCTGAGTTGCGTGCTTTCTTGTCTTTTACAATTCCTACATTTTTTTTTCTTTTTTTCTTCTCTAAATTCCTTTTTTTTCTTCTTCTAAATAAACAAAAAATGTAATCAAGGACAATCATTCACTTTTTCCATAAAGTGGTCTTTGCTTTTCGGCCTATGTTTAGGGCACTGTTTTTGTAATGTAATTAGCTTAATTAATTTATTTTTAGACCTCCCTTTTATCATAATTGCTCCACGCCACCCCTATTCAATTTTATCCCATTTTTTTATATATCACTCATTAATAACCAATGGAAGAGCGTTATTCAACGTAAGTGTGTCGGTCTTATGTGACTGTTAGGTATGTGATCACAATTTTGTATATTGTATTAATCACATCGAACACGTACTTGAGAGAAACATCTAACTGAAGTTATGAAATCCTTTTGACCATTTTTTGTTATTCGTGTAAGTTTCTTAGTGTCTTTATCACAATTCTGAATCATTTGAATGCTTCGACGTACAAACACGAATTAATGAAGATTGATTTGATATATCATCTTTTTGTATATTAACAAAACTTATTTAGTATTCGTTGTCAAGCCGCCATAAGATATTCCAAACTCAGTATATACACTCTAGTTTGCATAAAAAATAAAAATAAAAACCAATTCTTTAATTTAAATGGCAATTAATCTAAACCCTAAATATCCTTCATCTTCAACAATCATATTCTTAAACTTTTCATTCTCATGCATCTCGTTATGGTTTGTCAAATAGCCCTCATTGATCAAAACCCTATAAACTCATGAAGTGTGTGTAGCCATTATTCATGAGCTAGACTTAGTCTAACTTGAGGCTAAAACTTAAGTTAAGCCTACATGTTCCCTATATCAAATTTGTTTATTACACGTTATAAATTTATTAAATTTGTGAAACTCTCACGTGTACTTTTACGACAGACTCTTAACATCTTAAACCTATATGTATTACACAAACTCAAGCTTCTATAATTCAAATATACATTACAAAAACCACACATTAATTGTTCAAATGTTCATAAAACCACCAAAAGTGAGTCAAAGTTTTTCTATAACTATTCACTTTATATAGAGGAAAAAAAAAACATGAATAGAAGTAAAAGATGAAAGGTAGGTATGAGAGTGGAGTGGAGGGTGGCAATGACATAGCATGAAAAGGATGAAATTTTGCAGCAAACATTATTACACAATTTGAAGTGCATTTGGTAATAGAACTGACAAAAAGGGTATTTTGGTAATTATATATATATATATTATTATTATTATTATTCATTTGGTTTTAAGCCTCTTGAAAATCCTCAATCACTGTCTTCTTCTTCCTCTGTCTCTCTGTTCTTCCCAATGTCTTTAAGGTCAAACCCTTGTTTTTCTCAATAAACCCTAAACCCAACTTTAATTATCATTCATATAACATTCCCTTTTATTATTATCTCACTTCATTAATCACTTAATTATCTCATTAATGACCAACATCTACCACCTTCATTCTTATCCCTTATATTGTCAAACTTAATTAAATATACTTCAATAGTGATAAAACTCATCTTTAATGCTAATTTAATTATAATAACAAAAATATTTCTATAAGTCAATTTCAACCTAAGTTCGAATCTTTGTTTTAGATCATTTTTCAATTAGTATGATTGTGTGTTATTGTATAAAGTATGTTTTTTTTATACTATCTACTAATCAACTATTTTTTTTTTATCATAAATTTAATATAATTAGACTCTTTGAGGTAGTTTACGATATACTTTTTCGATACAACTATTTAATTTTATTATATTTGTCTTCAAGAAATTTACAGGATTGCAATAATTTAGATATAGTGAACTATTATTAGAGTTTTTAACTTTAGGAATGAAACAAAATTATATTTTTTTTACAAGATTGTGTCGTGTTGACATCATATATTATTATAAATATGTAATATCATTATTTTTTTTAAAAAAAAATGATGATGTGTGTATATATGTAATGCTCTAATCCATTATTGAGTAATTTTTAGCATTATAGCAACCATGATGATCTGTGTCATTCATTATTCCCATTATTGATTACAATAAATAGGATCCCTTTTTTACCACCCAATTAATTTCCCAACTTTCTTATAAATGCTCCATAAGATGATGATCATCATTGTGGGTTTTTTTTTTTCTTTTTTTTCTTTTTTTTTTTTTGATAAATGGAAAACTTCCCACTCTCTTTTGGCTCATGTTGTTTTCATATATGTTTTTTTCATAATTTTCAATTCTGTGGGTTTTACTTTTCATTTTTTGCTTTTTAAATTAAAAAATTACTATAAATATCAAACTATTTATAAATATTAAAAAATTTCACAGTCTATCAATAATAGACTGCGATAAAGCGGTCTCTCAGTGATAAACAGTAAAAACTTTCTATATTTCTAAATAGTTTAGCCCTTTTTTCTATATTTGAAAAAGACTCATATTATTATTATTACTATAATTTATTTTTAAAAATTCAAACTTCTAACATCAAAGTTGAGTTATGGTCGCTACTCTAGCTTTTTTTTTAGAAAAAAATATTATGTTAATTCGGTTTTGCATTTTATTATTTTGAAGCAATAAAAATGGTATCCATTTTAAATACATGTATAATTTTAAAATCATAAGTAGCTTTGTGTAGTGAGACAAATCTTGTCCTATAGCATTCAATGTCAATAAAAATAAAAAAATATATATGTATACACATAATTCAAATTTAGGCGTTTTATACCAAAAAAATACCGAAGAAAATTAAATAAACATAATATTCGCCCAATTTTCTTTATGCCATAGGTTTGAAAATATCACCCAATATAATATTCTAAAAAAAATAATTAGAAACTATTTCCAAAATTCAAAGACTAAATTTTAGATTATTTTGACAAGTTTTTATTAATTTTTTTAGAATAGAGTTGGTTGTTTATACTCATAGATATAGAATTTGGATTAAATTACAAATGTAGTTCTTGAATATTTTAGATTTGTGTTTATTTGATCCATAAACTTTAAAAAGTATCTAATAAGTACTTAAACTTTCAATTTTATCTCCATTATATAGGTCCTTAAATTTTTATTTTGTGTCTAATAGGGTATCGATTCATTTTGAGTTTTTTTTTTTTTTTAAAAAAAGAAAGTTAATAATTTTTTTAAATTCTCGAATATACCTGGACCTTTACGTACAAAAGGTAAAGTTGACGACTTATTAACTTTTTTGAGGTTTAAGAATCTATTTGAAACAAAATTAAAAGTATAGGAACCAATAAAATATCTCTTGAATATTAGAAACCTTTTAAACAAAAAAAAAACTTGAAATTCATAAATTAAAGAAAAATTATTATAAATTGAAAAATATCAACCTATTTGTATATGTAGAAATTTTTTACTGTTAATCAGCGATAGACCATGATAGACTTCTATCATTGAGCGATATTGCAGTCTATCGCTGATAGACAGTTAAATTTTTTTATATTGATAAATATTTTAACTCATTTTTCTATATTTAAAAATAACGTTTAACCTAGAATTTGGATTGAATAATCGAATAATATTAAAAATATATTAATGGAAGCCAAGTTGTACGGAAATAATGATGATTGGTCTAATAATTAAACTGTTAAAGTAATAAAGCATGATAGAGATATTCCAAGAAGAAGAATATGGTATGATATTTAGCTAGATATGGTTTTGATCCATGAGCTTTTACTTATTTATCACTTTCGCCCCTACATTTCTACAATTTTTACTCAAATCCCTAAACTATTTTCCTTTTTACTATTTGGTAATAAATTTAAAGCCTATGTTTTTAAGGATCTTATTCACTCACAAAGCACTTCCTATAATTAAATTGATGCGTTAGCTTAAATGCAAAAGACATATATTTATCAACTCGATTATATCTCAATTGGTTTAGACATATGTATTTAGATTGATATATAAATTTTGTATTTGATTGAAGATACATTTTTAGATTAAAAAAATCAATTTTCAATTCAAAAAGTTGGTTTAATTTTACAAAAATCTCTTAAATTTTCTCAAACTCTTCCCTATTCTCTCTCTCTCATTGCTCTCGTGTTCTCCTCCCTCATTACCACGCTCTTTTTCATCTTCCCTCTCCTACACTCACCTGTTATCATTAATGATATCGAATTCTTTAAATAATCATCAAGTTTTTGAAACATACTTCTATCAAGTATCATTGATCTAAGTTCACTTTAAATTCAAACAATGACGTGCAATAAATGAGCTGATATTAATGTAATTTGGTTTTGTAATAGAAGAATTAAATGTAAATAAATAAATAAATATAGTGAATTAATGGGGGGAAAGTGAAAAAAGATATAGAAGTGGGGGCCAAAATTGGGGTGATGAATAATGAATAATGATGTAGCTTCTACGTCGTCGTGTTGTATATTCTTTTGTCTGTTTTTTGTTGTCAGTTTTTCTCTCTAGAACTCTTCACAACACAAATCCCTTTCTTCCATCATTGCTTCCTCACGTGACTTCAATCTCTCATTTCAATATTTCAAACAACCATAACTTTTTTTTTTTTTTTTTTTTTAAACTCTTTTCATTTAACCCTATTTACCCAACCATGGTTTTAGATATTATTGAGACTTATTATATATTTTTATAACTTAAATATATATATATATATATATATCCTTAAAAATTCAGAAATTAAACATTTAGTTTAACCACAATTGTCTATTATAACCGTTTTCTATAGTTATGTGTGGATTGATTGTTGAGTTTTTTTTTTTTTTTTAAGTTCAATATATGTAAGAGTAAAGAATCAAAATCTATAAATTTTTAGTTAATTATATATGTTTAATTAAAGTAGTTGGGTTAAGCTTTGATTTAACATGTTAAAATAAGTATAGCTTAAGTGGGATCAAGCTTGTATTATGGACTTCGAGGTATGAAGTTCGAATCCACAGTATTGTCAAAAAAAAAAAAAAGGAAAAAAAGCTCAGAGTTGATATATTTAGTTTAGGTGATTGGTTATATAAATACTGCTTGATTCGATTTTTATATATCAATATTTCTTCGTATCGAAAAAAAAAAAAAAAATTCATGAAACATTAAAAAAAATCAACAAAATGTCTCTAATGTAAATATAATATAAAAAAAATATTTTAGTGTGTTTAAAAATCATAAAAAGTTATTTTAATTTAAATAATTTTTTTAACTTTTTGTTTTTATATTTTTTTCTTCAGAAATAGTCATATTTTATCAATATTTTAGTAAAACTATGTGAAATCTCAACATTTTCGTCAACATCAATCTTTTAAACCTTAAATTATGTAACAAAAGTCTTTTGTTGGATAATATATCTTGTAACCGAGGAGAGGCTCTCTTGTCTTTTCCTATTTTTGAAAAGGAGGTTCAAAATTTTAGCCAAATTTCAATAATAAAACATTGAACCGTTAGAAAATCAGTCACACTATATTATCACACACTACTAATTAATTATTAATAAACAAGTTTTTTTTTTTGTTTGAAAAATAATAAATAAGCTTTTATTTTTTAAGAAAAAAAACAAAGTGAACCATTGAACAACATCAAAAACATAAATAAAGAAAACCACTTAGAATAAGAAAAAAAAAACAATAAAGAGAAATTCTCTTGTTCAAGATCTTTGTCACAAGGTTGTGAGCCAAAACGTTGTAAGATCACGAACGGTTTCTTTTATTCCAAAATAATAAATAAATCCCACTCTAATGATATTTTGTAATCTTATCCTAAAGGATTGGTTTGAATTATATAAGTTATGATATTCCAAAAGATGGGCTTCAAAATGGGAAAGCCACCATTGAAGTCTATCAGACAATGAAAAATGACAAATTCCTTTCTCGTTTTTTGGTCTTTGAATTTTTTTTTATTTTTTTTATTTTTTATTACATGCTTTGTTAATACAGATATATATATTAAGGGTATTTTAGTGCATGACTTTCTTAAGAAAATGATAGGCTGCTTTATATTTAATTTTTAGTATAAATGGAAACAAAAGCCACCAAACATGACTTAGTGTTAACTTGAAAAAAGAAATCCTTTCTAAGTTGAATTGACCAGCCATTAAATATGTATATATACCAATTTTCTTGGTTTAATTTGGCCACTTATTTCTAACCTAAAGTTTTAATTTTCTTATTCCAAATGACAATTAAGTATTGTTTTATCCATACATTTTTTTTTTTTGTTTTCTGTTTAATATGTCAAAGTTAGATTTTAGTATGGATGATATTTTTTGACAAATAGAATGCGATAAATTTATTGTTTAATTTTAGTATATAATTTATCTTTAAAAATCCATAATGAAAATGACCGAGACCAAACTAAAAAAGGTAAAAGAATAAAAATTAAAAACATTTTAGTAATAATTAAAAGTGTCACAAATTTACAAGTTTAGCATTCTAATTAAAAAAAATAGTTAAAATGAGCATTGTTTAACAAATATAAAATTTGTATTATCGATATTGTAATCAGAGGTTCGGTTCCTCGCTCTATAAATAGTTAATTAATAATAATGATTTATTATTATTTTTTTATAACAAACATATTCATCATTGACGTTATAAATGATAATTAGTATGTTTTTATCTCACAAATAATCATTTGTTTATAAACCAATATTAAACTCACCATTGGCTATATTCATGTTTATCTCTTTTTTTCTTAAATTATTCTTTTACGGTTAAAATAATAATGTCACGTTTAAATTTAATAAAATTTATCAATTATGATCATAAATTTTCAATTTTATCAAATTAAACTTCCATTATAATTATGTTTTAAAACCGTGAATGCATCACTTTCACACAAATATAAGACTACTTTAAATGCAAAGACTAATCAAATCAATAAAAAAAACACACGTAAATCAACTAGATTGCATCTATTTTTCTTTAAATTTGAAAGTTTTCTTCATCCGTCTTTCTCTATATTCTCTTTATTTATTTAGAAAGAATTATGCGATAATTTTTTTTATATTTGTAAAGAGAAGTAATTATATTATTATCAAATGGTATGAACTGACTTTGTGAATGATTATACATTTAGATGCTAGAAGTCAGAAATTCAAATCTTCATCTCTGTATTTTTTTTTTTTTTTATTTAGGAAAAAGAAAAAAGGGAGGTAGTTGGGACGACCAAATGAGTGGGAGAAAAGGCATAAGCCTATGATTGATTCATTCTCAAAACGTTGATTAGGGAATGTGGGGAAGAAAAAAATAAGGGATTGTGAGTGTGGGGGTGCCCTTAATTCTTCTTCCATTGGGACACTATATCCTATAATTTTATGGTATAGGGTCCCACCCAATAATTCAAACATCTCTTCTCCGTTTTTCTTTTCTTTTTCTTTTTAATTAAAAAAAGAAAAAAAATTCTCTCTCTAAAGCTTATCATTAAAGCCTGCATGAGTTCAATTATTGCAATGATCCCAAAAGCATGACATATCTGTCCTCGTCACATCCCCTGGATGCACTCCCCCACGCGCTTCTTCTTATTTATTTTTATACCCCCCTTCTCTTTAATATTTACCCACCTAACCCTTTCCCCTCATTAATTGCACTCTCTACGTACTTTCTTTCTCCCTTTTCAATACTCCACTCCTTCTCCCCCACTCCTCAACGTCTAAAATGTCAATACTAATGATAATGTTGAGGTTAAAATATTCTTATATCATATTAAATTTACTTTCACTCCTTAATTTAAATTTTTAAGTTAATCAATAACTTAATCGAGGTTATATATATATATATATATATATATATATATATATATATAGTAAATAAGCCTTCCATATTTTTTAAAATGATTATTTATATTATATTTACATAAACTATGACATTTTGTTGTTTTTTTTTCCATTAATTTATTTATGATATAATAGAAATTTGATCTATTCATCTCTAATGTCAATGTCAAACCTATGAAATTGTAAAAAAATATCAATGAAAATTTAATACCACGCCCGTCCTATGATATTATCGTCTATTCACATCTCAATGATATATTTGTGTTTATTAAGCAATGTCGCGAAGTGTTTGTTATTTCATTAGATTATCTTGTAAATTTGGAGAAAAAAAAAACTCAAATCAAGATGGTGACAGAAGTTATAAAAAATATATAAGAAAAATTAGGCATATCATAATTTTTTTAATAAAAGTAAAATAATTATGAAAATGAGAATTGAACCTCTAACGTTTAAGGAGAGAGATCATGTCAATTATCATTGTGATAGGTCTTTTTTAACAGACACATCATAATCTATCCGTTTAAGTTTTTAAGATTAGAGTTAGGTATAAATATTGATTATAATTATAATGTAATTGGTTATTTGGATGGTTTGAGATTTTTTAAGGATGATGATAAGTATTAGAATTATTAAAATTGAAAAGGCAAAATAAATAATAATTGAAGGGGAGGGAAAGCAATAATTTGAAAAATAAGTATATATAAAAGGAGAGAGTGGCCATTGGATACCCTAATGGGGAAGGGGGAGAGAGTAGGGTTTTTGGGTAGTGGGATGGGGAAGGCTACACTACACTCAAAAAGATACAATTGTTTTCGTGAAAAGACATTTATGTCCTCTCCCAAATAAAAATATTATTATTTTTTTAGAAAAAAAAAATAGACCACTTTCCTTGGACACTGTAAAGACATGGTCGCCTTGTCTGCCTCAAGTCAAACATCTTATTATTTGGTCAAATCTCGTGCTAATCTTTCTCTCTCTGTTTTTTATTTATTTTTAAATAAAATGGGAAAGTTTCTCCCAAATCATTAAATTAATTTTTAAAAATTAATTTTGACAAATTTTCTTACACTTTATTTTTATATGCCCACTCCAACCCCAACATGTGGAAGATGATGTCTTTGAAAAGTCTGCTTTTAAAGCCACCGTATCAAAAGTTTTTATTTTATTTCTATAATACAAATTAGGTATAACAAATTTAAGAAATAAAATCATGGGTAAATTGCAAAAACCACCGTGCAGTGGTAATTGCAATTATATCTTTAAACTAACGATTTTAAAAATTGAGTACTCAAATTTAAATGAATGTTAAAATTAGGTCAAATTGGACATTCAATCTTATATAATTATATAAATTGTAACATTTGTATAAGTATGGGGATTCAATTTGTATCATTTGTGGTTTCAATTTCTACAATTATTGTAAGCTTGATGGTCCAATTTTAACACATTCGAAGTTTAAAGGCCCAATTTTTACAATTGAAAGTTTGAGAATGTCATTGCAACTACCACCATACTTTAGGAGTGATTTTTGCGATTGACCCTAAAATCAAAGAAACTATTTGGCTAAATATATAATTTCATCTTAGAGGTAAGGTACTTAATTTCTTAGAAAATCTAACGAAATTATGATGTGATGTTAACATTAATTTTATTCATTAAAATATCATTATGTTTTAATTGTATTATAATGACTTGATAAATTGATAGACTTGAAAGCTTAGGTACAAAGGGACTGAATTATATATTTAGTTAAAAAAAAAAAAAAAAGAATACAAACATAAATAATTTGTTTAGCTTAGTTTATAAGAAAATTATTTCAAAGGAATTCATAGTATTCATGTTTCCATTTTTTTCATCTATGTAATAGCTCAAAATTATTCAATACTATTCAATAAATTTTGTTAATAATATTTCAATAATTAACAAAACTTATTCACCAGCTCAAAACGCAAGTCGTGACAAATAAAATATTTTATTTTGGTAGATAAACTATACAAATTTATATTTTAATAAATAAGTAAATCTATTTTGATGTGATGCAATAATAATACAAGCAAATAATTGTTAGATCTCCTTCAATATAGAAAAAAAAAACTCAATAATATAATTTCTATGTATTTGTTGGAAATTGAAGAATTCCAACATTAAAATTATTAAATTGATGTTTCAATTTTTTTTTCTGAGAAAAGATGTTTTTAAATATTTCAGTGAATAATGAAAACGACAACTTTTACATGTATTCTCATTTTATTAAAAAGACCCCAAATAATAATAATAATAATAATAATAATAATAATAATAAATTTATAAATTGTGGTGTGTTTGGTAAGGGAGCAATTAATGAGATTTTCCTCGACGTCATAATGAGTTTGGATAATAATAATAATATATATATATATATATAAAATAAACCATCGAAAAATAACAGTGCGCTACTAGTGCGAATCTCAGCCGTTGGATGTGAGATAAAAGAAATTAAAAAAATGAAAAAAATAATATTTATGTAATGATTTTGGGTGGCTGGGTTGGGTTGGTGAGAGAGGCAATAATATTAACAGCGTCTTAATAATCACATCTTAGTAATTAATAATATAATTAATTAAAATTTTTGAATTTCAATTTTTTTTTAAAATTATAAATCAATTACTTAATCATTTTCATTGAAAAAAGTTCCAAGTCAAAGATGGTTATGTTTCTGTCAAGCCTTGTGCCTGTTTCTGCCCTCTCATAAATACATTCTCATGATGTGTTTTATTAATAACTTAAATATTTTTTATTTAACAATATATTGAATTTGCTTATGGAGTTAACTAATAATTTTAAGTAATGTCAGATTTATAGATATGTTACGAAATATAATTTATAATTTTTGTTGAGTTTTGTGACAACATTGTGGAACATGGCACATTTTACTAAAATAACCTTCATATTCAATGCTTATTAAAATAATAAAATGAGTTTGATGAAATGAGAAGGAGGGTTATTTTAAGTATTTATTTTATTGTATTTCTCTTTTGTATGATTTTATTGGAAAAAATTAAACTTTAAAATTTGTAATTCATTAAACTGAATAACGGCTTGAAATAAATGATGAAATAATAATTTATTAATGTAGTTGGATTTTTTTTATCCTATACATTGATTTCTTCACATAGAATATCATTATATATATTTAATAGCTTGGGAACCAAGCGAGCCTAACTAAAAATAATTGCTTTTGGGAAATTATTTTTGTGGACCACAAGAGAGGAAAGAATAATTTAAGTAAAGAAAAATAAAAACTTTTGTTTTCCTTTACATTTATTAATTTTTTTTTTTTTAATTTCAGGTAGGTAGCTACCACGTTTTGATTTCACTTTTCTAAAAAAATATATACTCGTACTATCTAATGAATCTTAGATAGACCAACTTATAAAATGAAACTAAAAATTAAGTAGTCAAACTCTCATCTACAACACAACAACGTTCAAATCAATTTGAAGTGAAAGAGAACTTTCATACAGAAGTCGAGAAAACACTTCTCTAGTCCTGAAGTTTCATAAAAGTATAAATTATTTAGTCTATTTAAACTTTTCGATTGTAACAATTCAATGCTTAAACTTTCATAAACGTAAAACTTTAGTGTTTGGACTAGTTTACATACACTTCAAATGATTTCGCTGGACAATTCGTCTAACCCTATAGTATTTAGGCGTTAAGAAAACTTGTATTAAGCAAGTCGGTAACACAAAGATTGAGCTTATTCCCTCTAATCCCATAATGATTAACAATTTACATTAGTCATTGCAAAATATACTGAAATGATTTGTGTTTGTGGATTAAGAAAATATAAACATCTCCATTGATACAATCATAAACAAAAATGAAATTATATAAAACAAAATCAAATACGATTAGGAATAGATCTAAGATTGAGCGGGCCAATTCCCCAAACTGAGACGTACACCGAATCCAAACAAATAAAGAACAGTAAAAGGAATTCAAAAAAATGATTTAAAAAATTGCTGATTAGATTATTATAGACAGAGACAAACAAAAGGAAACAAAACAAAATGTTTGACAATAATATTATAAACAAACAAACAAAAAAAATTAGATGCATTTTAACAACAAATGCAGCCTACTTAGTTGTCTAATAACAATTCGTTACGTAACAATTTTCTTTTTTTATAATTAAATCAAAGAATACATACATTATTGAAATATTTTTAATCTATAATTTGAATTATTTTCTCTAGTAATAAATTGTTCTCTCTGTAGCCATAGATGTATCGATTTTCTATTGCTTACATTTTTTTCAGCTTAATTTTTTTTTTTTTTTTTTTTTTTTTTGATTTCGTAATATACACTTTTTTTTAAAAGAAAAACAGAACATGAACATTCAACAATGTCAGCTCTGTTTAATACCCCACTTGATATATATATATATATATATATATATATACACAATACATTTTTTTTTATTTTTAATTTTTGGTTTTTTGTTATTTGGTAGTGAGTCTCAAGTCTCGTGTATGAACCGCTGTATAATTAAATATTTTCACGTGCACTTGTCAATCTGGTTTTGTCGGTCAATCTCACTAAAATTAAAAAATAAAATAAAAAAGAGAAGGCTTTTTTTTTTTTTCTTTTTTCTTTTTTTGTTGTTGTTTGGCATTTAAAAAGGCAGTTCCCCCTTGTGGTTTTCTTTGAACTCTTTTTGTCTTCTAAAAATTTTCTTTCTTTCTTGTTGTTGTTCAAAGTTAATTTGGTTTCGGAATGGAGTTGGGTTTGAGCCTTGGAGATCATCCTCCTTCCAATTCCAATAAGCCATTTGGGTTTCTCTCTAAGCCTCTTTCTTCTTCTTCTTCTTCATCTCTCATGGCTTTGGGATTTTGTGTTGGTTTAATCGGACATCACTCTGCTTCTGCTTCTGCTTCCGCTTCCGCTTCTGCTTCGGTTCAAGATGATGATGAAGAAGAAGAAGAAGAGGAAGATGATAATAATGATCACAAAACGGTTCTTCCCGGTTCAGCTTCCGGTTTGGATCCACCGGTTCAGCTCGATCTTCTTCCTTTGGCTCCTGTTCCTCGTTCTTCTTCTTCTTCCCTTCCTTTTCCATGGCTTTCTCATCACTGTAAATTTCTTTACTCCCCCCTTCCTCTTCCTATTTTTTTATTTTTTATTTTTACTTTTCACAAAATTTTATGGGTTTTCTTAAAAATTAAAACTTGGACAATTTGGGGTTTTTTTTTTGTTCTTTCTAAAATTATAATGAATACCCTTAGATTTTGCCTTTCTTTAAAAAAAAAATACCCTTATACTTCCAAAATCCACAATATTAACGTTAATTAATTTTTTAAAGCTACTATTAAAATATAAATTCTTTAAAATTTTGAACAAATTAATTTTTATTCTGGGTCGAACCATTTTATATCTTAATTTTTGTTTAAAACTCTTAAAAAAAATTTACTTCCAGAATAGTTTTGAAATGTTTATGTAAGTTGAAGGATAATATTGTCATTTTAAAAATATTGGGGTATTTGATTTTTTTTTTAATTTATTATTAAGATTGGGTAATAATTTGAGAATGAATGTTATTTTGATTGGTATTTGTAGTGATGGCGGAAGTGGGTAGTTCAGAGGGAGGGGAAAGGGTAGAGTTGGATGTGAGCCGGGTGGCTATGGCGGCGGAGGAGACAGAAGACAGGGTGGTGGCGGCGTTGTCATCTCCGAACAGTACGGTGTCGTGTTTCCAAATGGAATTTGGAGTGAGAAATGGCGGAGGAATTAGAAGGAAGAAATCATGGGAAATGGAAATGGAAACAGAAAGAGGAGGCTGTTCAAGAATGAGTGATGATGAAGATAATAATGCCTCTGCTGCTGCTGCCGCTGCTCGTAAAAAGCTTCGACTTTCTAAACAACAATCCGCTTTTCTTGAAGAAAGCTTCAAAGAACACACCACTCTTAATCCTGTAAGTATGATAGGATATTAAATTAACTTCCTTGATTTTATGCTTGAGAGAAAAATTTCAACATCAAGTTAAATTTTAAAAGTAAAAATAAAATTTTAATTTGTATGTAGAAATAGGGTTTATAATTAAACTTAATATTCAAGATCACAGAGCTTAATTAGTTGGATATTTTATTTTGAAATGTCAGAGAAAAATTACAAACGAGAAAAAGATTAATAGTACAACAATTTTTTCTAGTTCTAACGTCTGAATTCACTTAAGAAGACTTTGTTTAATACTGATTTTGTTTTTAGTTTTCTATTATGTTTTTTCTTTTCAGATTTTCAATTATAGTTTTGGATTATATTTCATAAACAAACATTTTAATTCTTAGTCAAATGCTAAAAATAAAAATTACTTTTTTAAAAAAACTTTATTTGATTTTTGAACCCATGGAATACATTATTAGTATTTATAAGCTTAATTAAAAAAACTAAATAGTCATAAAATTGACTGGTGGTTTTAAGAATGTATTAAATGAATGAAATAAAATAGTATATTTTGTACTGAGCATAAATGGAAAAGTGGATATTATTATTATTATTATTATTATTTTATTTTTGGTGTGGCTGAATAATATTTTTTAATTAATTTTCAGAAGCAGAAGCTAGCACTAGCGAAGCAGCTAAACCTCCGACCTAGGCAAGTGGAAGTATGGTTTCAGAACAGAAGAGCAAGGTAATATATCTAATCATTTAATAATTTATCACAACATTATTATTTACAAATAAACCATTAATAATTGTACCAAAATTTTCAGATTTTCTTTCTTTAAATTATTTATTGTATGTGTTTTTATTTAGGACAAAGTTGAAGCAGACAGAAGTAGATTGTGAGTATTTAAGGAGATGTTGTGAGACATTGACAGAAGAGAACAGAAGATTACAGAAGGAACTTCAAGAATTAAGAGCTTTAAAAACTTCTCAGCCCTTTTATATGCAACTTCCAGCCACCACACTCACCATGTGCCCCTCATGTGAGCGCGTCGCCACCACCACCACCGCTCCCACCGCCCCCACCCCGTCGTCCGCTCTTTGCCTCGCTAACAAACCGAAGATCTTGCCATTTCCTCATTTGCATCAGGCTGCTTCATGAGCAAAAATCCACATGAATACAAAAAATGTTATGTTCTTTTTTTTTTTATTGAGAGAAAAGAAAGAAATTAAAGTCTATGAGATAATTTTTGTACATATTTCCTTTTGATGGGGTTGGAGCAATGTTTTTGTTCTTTGTGGGAAAGTCTTTTTTTCTTTTTAATTAATTTTTATATATGGTTTTTGTTGTCTCCAGCTTTGAGATATATATGGATCTCTCTTAGTTCTTCATCAGTTTCTTTGCTCTTGCATGCATGGCTTGTAGGTTTTTTCTTTTGGGATATACAAAAAGTTTAAAAGAGTTTAAGGAGAGATTATATATTTAATTATGATGTATTTTTATTAATTTGTTTAGTTATTTAAAAAGACAACAAGATCAAAGGAAAGAAAATTTTATTTCTTTTAATCTCTAATTAGTCGAATTCTATACTCGTTTAAATTTTTAGGGGTATTTAGAGAGCTCAAAAGTAATCAGAATTACCGAAAATTAGAAAAGTGTTGGAAAATGTGAATAATCGAAGACGGAACGGAAATGAGATTGTGAGACATGAAAACGATAAGAAAAATGGTTGGATTGAAAACTGTCGGAACGAACTAAGTTTTGTATTACAAAATGTATATACTATTGATTAAGGTTCAATTATTCGAATCTCTCATCTTATATTCAATTTTTTTTAACATGTTAAAAGGGATATGAAAAAGATTAAAATAACAATTTCCCATGATTGTCTAATTTTATTATTGAATGGCACGTAGCTCGAAAATTGATAGTTTAATTTAAACTAAATAAATTTATGAAAACACATGGTGAAATGAGTTAGATCGGATAAGCTTAAATTTTTTTGGATTTTGATAATGTTAATGATCATGTGGGAAGATCTAGCAATACTTGGAGATTAGTGATAATAGTAAAATAATAATAATAATAATGATTATTAAGAATTGATTGAGAAGCAAGGAGATCTTAAAAGGCAAGCAAGAGGCTGCAGCCATGGCTGCCAATGGACATAATAAATATAAAACCCTAAGCATGAATTTCAAAGCCAAACTCAAGGTCCTTCCATTGATGGCCTGCAACAAAGGTATGATTCACCACCTCATGATTTACATCTTTGGGGACAAAAACTTGAAGATGAAGCAATACAAAGACAAAAAGAAAAAAAAATAATAATAATAAGGATGGTTTTGATTACTATATAATTTTTTGTTTTTGAAAATTTTACGACTTGTGTCTACTATAGTTTTCATCTTTTTCAAATGAACACTTCAATTTTTAGTCAATTTTAAAAAACACACAAGTTTTTAATAAATACGGCTTCGTTTGATAATGATTTTGTTTTTAGTTTTATGTTTTTAAAATTTATGCTTACTTACTTTCTATCAATTTCTCTATTATAATTTTTAGGTATCTTTTGATAAGACTTAATTTCTAGTCAAATTTTGAAAATAAAAATAAGGTTATTTATGTTATAAAATAAGAACAATACAATGAACAAAGGAAGAACAAAAATAGTAAAGTAGAGAGAAATAAGAAAGTAGAAATGACAATTGAACTCAATTGTGGTGTGTATTACAAAGGTAACATATACCACTATTTATAGGATATGAGATGGTGTATGTTACAAGATTGAATTCAATGGGGAGGTATGTTACAATATCAAATTCAATGAGAGTTTTATGATATTTTGTAACCTATATAGGTTATGGATATCTACATTTATATATTACATTTATAATACTCCCCCTTAGATATCCATATTATATAAAATAAATGCCTCGTTAAAACCTTACTAGGAAAAAACCCAATGGGAAAAAAAATCCTAGTGAAGGAAAAAGAGTACATTATTTTATATACTTTCCTGCCTCATTAAAAAACCTTGCTACAAAAACCCTATGGGGAAAAGCATAGCCAAGGGAAAAAGAGTACAGTAATTCTACTCCCCTCATGAATATATCACTTGAGTTCTCTGAGTCGTCGCATTCCAATGTTGTGCACCAACTTTTCGAATGTCGATGTGGGTAATGCCTTTGTAAATAAGTCTGCCAAGTTATCTTTTGAAGAAATTTGTTGAACATTAATGTCGCCATTTTCTTCGAGGTCATGCGTGTAGAAAGTTTTGGTGAGATATGTTTTGTTCTATCTCCTTTTATATACCCTCCTTTGATTTGGGTTATACATGCTGTATTGTCTTCATATAATATTGTTGGTAAAAATTTTCCAGAAGACAAGCCACATGTTCCTCGAATGTGATGAGTCATTGACCTCAACCATACACATTCTCTACTAGCTTCATGAATTGCAAGAATTTCTGCATGATTTGAGGAAGTGGTTGTAATGGTCTGTTTTACAGACCGCCAAGATATAGCAGTTCCTCCACATGTAAACAGATAACCTGTTTGAGATCTAGCTTTGTGTGGATCAGATAAATATCCAACATCTGCATAACCAACTAGATTAAAATTTGATTTGTTTGAATAAAACAAACCCATATCAACCGTTCCTCGAAGATAACGGAGTACATGTTTAACTCCGTTCCAATGTCTTTTTGTTGGAGAAGAACTGTATCTTCTAATAAATTCACTGAGAATGCTATATCTGGTCTTGTGTTGTTAGCAAGATACATTAGTGCACCTATTGCACTAAGATATGGTACTTCAGGACCAAGTAGTTCTTCATTATCTTCTCGAGGTCGAAAGATATCCTTTTTCACGTCTAGTGATCGAACTACCATTGGAATGTTCAATGGGTGTGCTTTGTCCATGTAAAACTTTTTAAAATCTTTTCTGTATATGTCGTTTGATGAATAAAAATTCCATCAGCTAAATGTTCAATTTGCAAGCCAAGGCAAAATTTTGTTTTTCCAAGGTCTTTCATCTCAAATTCTTTTTTGAGATAGTTTATTGCCTTGAAAGCTCTTCAGGAGTTCCAATTATATTTAATCATCAACATATACAGCTATAATAGCAAATCCTGATTGTGATTTCTTAATAAACACACATGGACAAATTGGATTATTTTGATAACCTTCTTTCAATAAATATTCACTTAGACGATTGTACCACATCCGTCCTGATTGTTTTAATCCATACAATGATCTCTGTAATTTGATTGAATATAATTCTCTAGATTTTGAATTATATGATTCAGGTATCTTAAATCCTTCAGGGATTTTCATATAGATTTCATTTTCCAGAGATCCATATAGATATGCTGTGACTACATCCATAAGATGCATGTTAAGCTTTTCATATACAGTCAGGCTAATTAAATATCTTAGTGTAATAGCGTCCACCACAGGTGAATATGTTTCCTCATAATCAATGCCTGGTCTTTGAGAAAATCCTTGTGCAACCAATCGTGCTTTGTATCTCGTGACCTCATTATTTTCATTTCTTTTACGTACAAATACCCATTTGTATCCCACAGGTTTTACACCTTCAGGTGTATGGACTACAGGTCCAAAAACTTCACGTTTTGAAAGTGAGTTTAATTCTGCTTGGATGGCTTCTTTCCACTTAAGCCAATCCTTTCTATGGCGACATTCTTCAACAGATCTAGGTTCACAATCCTCATTTTCATGTATAATATCATGAGCAACAGTATAAGCGAAAATGTTGTCTATGGCTACATCAGTTCTATTCCATCTTTTTCCTGTCATTACATAATTTATCGAGATCTCACTGTTATCTTCATATACTTGAGTCTCTTTGACATTTTTATCAATAGTCATGTCTGGAGATTCTTTTTGAATCTTCTCATTTTCAATTGAGTCATTTTGACTATTGATTACTTTTCTTTTTCGAGGATTTTTATCTTTTGAACCTACTGGTCTACCACGCTTCTGGCGTACCGTTGACTCATTAGTTGTAACAACTTGCTGAGTTGGAATTTAATTCTAGATGGAGCATTAACAGCTGGAATATATGACTTGGTCACTTTCTTAACATTTGTAAAAGCATCTGGCATTTTGTTTGCTATGTTTTGTAAATGAATTATTTTTCGAACTTCCAGTTCGCATTGATTTGTACGAGGGTCTAAATGAGACAATAACGATGCGTTCCAGGCAATTTCATTTTCCAACTTCTTAATTCCTCCCCCTAATGTTGGAAAAGTTGTCTCATTAAAATGACAATCAGCAAATCGTGCAGTAAATACATCACCTGTCAGGGGTTCAAGATATCTAATAATTGATGGGGAATCAAATCCGACATATATTCCTAATCTCCTTTGAGGTCCCATTTTAGTACGTTGTGGTGGGGCAATTGGAACATATACTGCACAACCAAAATTCGCAAATGGGAAATATTTGGCTCTTGACCATAAGCTAATTGTACTGGGGAGTACTTATGATAAGATGTCGGTCTTATGCGTATAAGTGACGCTGCATGCAAATAGCATGACCCCATACAGATATTGGAAGTTTTGCTCTCATAAGTAATGGTCTAGCAATTAATTGTAAACGTTTGATGAATGATTCTGCTAATCCATTTTGTGTATGAACATGAGCTACAGGATGTTCAATACTTATCCCAATTGACATACAATAATTATTAAATGCTTGGGATGTAAACTCACCAGCATTATCAAGTCGAATGCTTTTGATTGTATAATCAGGGAACTGTGCCCTTAATTTGATTATTTGAGCAAGTAATCTTGCAAATGCAAGGTTTCGACTTGATAATAAACACACATGTGACCATCTACTGGATGCGTCAATTAAAACCATGAAATATCTAAATGGTCCACTTGGTGGATTAATAGGTCCACATATGTCACCATGAATTCGTTCTAAAAATGTAGGTGACTCAATTCCCACTTTAGCTGGTGATGGCCTAATTATTAATTTTCCTTGAGAGCAAGCAACACATGATAATTCATTAGATTGAAGAATCTTCTGGTTCTTTAATGGATGTCCATGAGAATTCTCGATAATTCTTCTCATCATTATTGATCCAGGATGACCCAATCGATCATGCCAAACGATGAATATATCTGGATTCATGAACTTCAGGTTCATTGTTGTGTATGTTTCAATTACTCGTATATGTGTATAATATAATCCAGAAGAAAAAGCAGGCAGTGTTTCCAATATACGTTTTCCATGTGAAACAATAGATGTAATATAGAGATATTCTATATTATTTTTATTGTTAGTTTCAACATGATAACCATTTGACGTATATCTTTGAAACTCAATAGATTTCTTTTCGATTTACTAGAGAACAAAGCATTATTAATTGTGAATTTTGTTCCTTAGGTAAAATAAGGTTTGCTTTTCCAAAACCTTCAATCAAGTTTGCAGAACCTGATATTGTATTGACATTTGCTTCAAGCATTGTCAATTTAGAAAAGTATTTTTTATTTTTAAGTATTGTATGCGTAGTTGCACTATCTGCCAAGCATAAGTCTTATGAGAAATGTCCATGATTCTTCATTATAAAAAAAAAAAGGATTACAATAATTCTAAAAATTAAAGACAAAACTACTATAAATATTCAAAAATTAGCTTGCAAATGTAAAAGAAAGAGAAAACTAAAACAAAACTACTTTTGGACATTATCATAATCAAAGGAAGTATTTGCGACTCCTTCAATAGCATCAATTTTCTCTTCAGGAGACTCAAAAAAATCAGCAACATCTAAATGCGTCATGTTGGAAGGGTCAAATACATCATCTTGATATGCAAAATTTGCTTCCACATTTTTTTCTTTCTCCTTTAATGAGGCTTGATAGAGATCAACTAAGTGTTTGGACGTACGACAGGTACGAGACCAATGCCCCTTCATACCACATCGGAAGCATTGATTTTCAACACTTTTAAAGCTCTTATTTTGTGGAGTTTTTCTTCTTTGATCATCAGTATTTGTGATTTTCTTGAAATCTGAATAATTATTACCACGAAAAGAATAGTTATTTCTTCCTCTACCGCGGTCACGACCTCGACCACGACCACGACCACGACCTCGACCTCGACCATGATTATTTGAAATTATAGCATTCACTTCAGAGAATGGTGTTGCTCCAGTTGGTCGAGACTCATGGTTTTTCATTAATAGCTCATTATTTTGTTCAGCCACAAGAAGACATGATATAAGTTCAGAATACTTTTTAAAACCTCTTTCTCGATATTGCTGCTGCAGGAGCATATTCGAGACATGAAATGTAGAAAATGTCTTCTCTAACATATCTTCATCAGTAATTTTTTCTCCGCATAACAACAATTTTGAACTAATTTTAAATAGTGCGGAATTATAATCACTTACTGATTTAAATCTTGCAACCTTAGGTGCATCCAATCATAACGAGCTTTAGGAAGAATTACTGTTTTTTGATGATCATACCTTTCCTTTAAACTTTGCCATAGAACATAGGGATCTTTTACTGTAAGATATTCAGTCTTTAGCCCCTCATGAAGATGATGTCGAAGGAAAATCAAGGCTTTTGCCTTTTCTTGACTAGAAGTCGTATTTCCTTCTTTAATTGTTTCTCCAAGATTCATGGCATCCAAATGAATTTCAGCATCAAGTACCCATGATAAATAATTGTTACCATTGATATCAAGAGCTAAAAACTCTAATTTGGTAAGACTTGTCATGATAAAACTTTTGCAAATGAAAGTGGTAGAGTCGTGCTGATAACGTGTTATAAAATAAGAACAATACAATGAACAAAGGAAGAACAAAAGTAGTAAAGTAGAGAGAAATAAGAAAGTAGAAATGACAATTGAACTCAATTGTGGTGTGTATTACAAAGGTAACATATACCACTATTTATAGGATATGAGATGGTGTATGTTACAAGATTGAATTCAATGGGGAGGTATGTTACAATATCGAATTCAATGGGAGTTTTATGATATTTTGTAACCTATATAGGTTATGGATATCTACATTTATATATTACATTTATAATAATTTATTAATTTTTTTATTTTTTAGTTTTTTGACTTGGTTTTTGAAAATGTAAGTAGAAATTGGATAACCAAATAGATGGAAGTAGTATTGTTTATAAGCTTAATTTTTTAAAAAACCAAAAACTAAAAATCAAGTCTCCGCTTGGTAACTATTTAGTTTTTAGTTTTTTGAAAATTAAGCCTATAAATATACTCTTTCACCTCTAAATTTCTTGCTTAGTTATTTATTTTTTACCAATGTTTTCAAAATTGAAGTCAAATTTTGAAAACTCAGAAATAGTTTTTAAAAACTTGTTTTTGTTATTGAAATTTGGCTAAGAATTCGACTTTTGTACTTAAGAAATATGCAAACCATTATAAAAAAATGAGAAAAAATGGACATAATTTTTATAATAAAAAAATAAAAAACAAAATGGTTACCAAACGGGGCCCAAATGATTATTAAACAAACACAATTTTTTAAAATTAGTTTTTAGTTTTCAAAATTTAACTTGATTTTTTAAAGCATTCTTGAAAGGTAGATAACAAATAAAGAAAGCAATAGATGGAAGACAAAAAAAAAAAAAAAAAAAAAAAAAAAAAAAAAAAAAAAAAAAAAAACCTAAATAACAATGTTGGATTTCAGATTTTAATTTTATAGTTTCATTTTGATTTTCAGTTTTATGAAATATCAAAGACTAAAAATGTTTTTTAAGGAAAAACAATCTTATTTAATTAACTAAAACTTTAATCAATATTTTATTCTATTGTAATAACACAAATATGATAAATTTCACATTTCTTTTGGAATTTATGTAATTTTTTTTTCCTTTGATAATGTAATAATCACAGAAAACTAATTAAAATTAAGATTAAGATAAATAAATGATATAATTTAAGGAGAGAAAAAAAAAGAGGAAAAAAAAGGTCCCTAGTGACATTGGTCAAATCTGGTGGACTTTCATGATCGATTGTATTGACTTTTAATAGTTGACTTTTTTTCCCACAATCATTTTCACTTTGAAAATTATTAAACGAAGTCAAAATTGGATTACATATTATAATGAGGAGAGGAGGTTTCATTACAAATCCAATAACATCATATGATCAGATATATATCACTTATATATAACTTCAAAGTCAAAATCTTTACATAATCGAACCTAATTATTTGGATTTACATATCTTCGATTGATTTTCCTTTTGGTTCATATGATTCTATCATTCACAAGTTTCTCGTTGATATAATTTTTTCATAAATATAATTTTTTTCGATCATTCTTTTGAAAGAGTAAAGTTCTTACCACCACAATTGACTTTCAAGAGGTCACATGATCATCATCTTCTTTTTTAAGAGGAGGAATTTAGCTGGTAAGTTGATTGATGAGGTGCGACATATCGAAAAAAAACAATGAGAATTTTTTTTTTTTTTTGGGAGGTAATAGACACCCATCATTGATAAATAGAAGAATATACATATCAATTGATAATCATGCAAAATAGATCTCTAATAATAAATAGCATTAAGAGATGTTTTCAAATATAGAAAAATGAGTCAAACTATTTACAAATATAAAAAAATTTCATTGTCTATCAGCGATAGATCGCGATAGAATTCTATTGCTTGAGTGATAGACTTTTATTGTTGTCTACTGCTCAAGCGATTGAATTCTATCATGGTCTATTACTGATAGACAGTAAAAATTTTCTATATTTATAAATTGTTTGATATTTTTTCTGTTTATATATAGTAATTTTTTTAACCTTAATTAAGTGATTTAAGATCACCCATATTATTTTATATTTAAACCTTTTTCACTTTCACTCTTAATCTAAATTGAATTGGACATTTACCTGACTTAACCTCAAAAAAAAAAAAAAAAAAAAAAAAAAAATTTGGACATTTATGATAATGTATTAAGTGGGAAGATGGATTTAGTGGATAAAATGTCACTTTTTTTTTTTTTTTTTTTTTTTTTTAGTTGGGAACTTTGATTTGAGTTTGAGTTCTTAAACCAATTTTACAATCATGTCAACTCATGTCCTTCTCCAAACACACTTTATAAAAAGGTCTCAATTTGCTTCAAGCCATTAGGAAAAAACAAAAAGTCAACCATAGTTCTATTTGCTTTAAAATATACTAAACTTGTTTCCATAAAGTTAATTCAAGAGTTTGACCTATCTATAACAACTTTTTAGTAGAGCTCTTTTTATTTACGTATTAATTTTTTCGAGTTCTTTGGATACTATGGAAGGATTTTTGTGTTTTCCTAAATATAATTAGGAGTGTTGTTTATGAATTGGGTTGGGTCAAGAGACTCTTTAGACTAAGTTCAAATGTTTAAATTTGAATTTTGAATTTTGTCCAATCCAAATAATATTTGATGATGTATCGAAAATGTAATCAAATTCAATCATGTAAAATATTTAATTTGGTTATTTGTTTATTATAATTAAAATATATCATTACAAGTAGAAATTTAAACTTTTTACTTGTGAAAATGTTAGTGCCTCCACTTTAAACTATATGATAGCATTAGCTAGGTTCTAATAGGGATTATTTAGGCCCTTTTGCTAAAAAAAAAAATTATGTTAAATATATTGCAAAGCTAGTCCTTATGGTTCGAAAAAAAGTTGGAATTTAGTCTCTATGGTTATAATTAGAATTTAATCCCTATAGTTTGAAAAATCTAGGGACTATTTATGAAAATTTTATCAAATCTTAAGGACTAATTATGAGAATTTATCAAACCATAGAGACTAAATTCTAATTTTCTCTAAATCATAGTAATCAAATTTACAATTTAACCTAAAAAGTAAAATAAATACTAACCTTAATCTTTAGCATTTGTTTATTTATTTTAAAATATTAAACCCAATACATATAACTTAAGGTGTATTTGGTTTAAGTTCTCAAGTGTTTAATTTTGAAAATAAGTCATTTTGGAAAAAAAATTAAGGATTTGACAACCACTCAAAATAGTTTCTGAAACACTTTCAAATTTTATTTTAAACAGTATTTTTTTATCAAAATTGTTTAAATAAAAATTACTTTGTTAAAAAAATATTTTTTTTCTCTATGGGTCACTCTATCACAATTTCTATTAGTAAAGCTAAGGCCCAACACACTAGAACAACGACCACCAAATCCACTCCCAATTTTTCTAGGTGACACGACAAGTCGACATTCAGTTTAAGTTTATAATTTTTATTAGTTATCAAACATCTCAAAATTTAAGGAAAACACAATTTTAACCATCTAAAGCTAAGTTATGTCAATCACTCTTTAAAAGATATAAAATAGATTTAATATGAATATATATATCAAGGGAAGTCGATCCCTTTCTATGTTTATTGTGTCATCAACAAAATTTCGTACCAACCCTTTCCAATCCATATTTCAGTGTCGGGAGGAAAACCCAATATGGTATAGTCGAGGTAGACGTCTTTGTGTGTGTGAAAAAAGAGGAGGAGCTTTGATTTGTTAAAGAGGGTTATGTTTTACTTCTTTTTTATTTCCAAAAATAAATAATTATCTTAATATAAGATATTCTCACAATGTGAAATTTTAGTTGTATTTTTAACCATATGGATCTGTAATTTTATCTTACATAGAAGAGCTAATTTTAATTAATTTTATATTCGAATGGTTCGTATCCAAATAATTTTCCGATAACTAATTAATAATTTTCATTTAATGAGATTTTTTTCCCCAAAAAAAAATTTAAAAAAGGTGGGAAATTAAACTTAATATCCGTATCTGTTGAATGGGCTATAGTTGTTGAAAAGCCCGTAAAGATGAACGGAAGGCCCAACTTCAATAGTACTTTACTCCAAAGGCCCATCATTTATTCTAAATTTCTTTCCTCCTCCTCCTCCTCCTCCTCCTCCTTTTTTCTTTATAAATCCTTCTAACTTATTCTATTTTGGTTTTAACTCTTCATTAAATTAAATCTTTGTAATATTAGTTTGGGCAAAATGTAAATTTAGTCCTTGAGGTTTGATATTAGTGTTTATGTAGTGAAGTTTTAAAACTTTCTTTTTAGCCTTTAAAGTTTGAAAAATAATTTTAAATAGTAATTTCGTATTGAAAATGTGAAATTTGTTGTATGATACATAGAATGAGTGGAAATGAAAACAAAAAAAAATACAGAACTATAAAGTTAAAATGGAAACTATATATGTTGGCTGAACCAACATTTGTGAGAAATTTAATTAATTGGAAATATATATATATATATATATATATATATATATATATATATATATATATATATTGTTCCAGTATGTTTTGAGTTTAGCTTTTATTTGGTTCTAGGTTTCAAAATGTTATACTTTTAGTCCTTAAGTTTTAAATTTGATTTCAATTTGAGCCCTAGATTTAAAGGTGTAACAATTTTACACTTGCGGTTCGAAATTTGTTTCAATTTAATCTCTAAGTTTCAAGATTTACACTTTTAATTTCGATTTTTCTTTTTTTACTTAATACTCACTTTCGGTCTTTAGTGTTAATATCTATTAATTAATTTAAAAGAGTTAAAATTAAGTAAGTTTCACTCTTTTTTCATCACTATTAAAATTAAAATTTTACTTCATAACTATTTAAAATTAATTAATAGACATCAACGCCAAAACTAAAAGTGAAAAATCGATGTTAAAAGGGTCAATCTTAAAACTTAAAGACCAAATTAAAAACATAACTCAAAACTTGAGGATTATATGTGTAATATTTTAAAACCTAGAGACTAAATTGAGATCAAGCTCAATACTTAAGGACTAAAAGTCCAACATTTTGAAATCTAGAGACTAAATAGAAATTAGACTCAAAATTTAGGGACCAAATATTTTTTCCCCTCAAAATTCAATATAAAAAAGGTTACTAAATAACAATAATAAATAAGCTACATGGATACGTAGAGTTTTAAAAGTTGAAGAACTTATTAGATATTTCTAAAGTTCAAATACGAAAAAACTAACCCTAAAATTCTAGGACTAAGACTTTGATTTATCCTATTGTTTTTTTCTATAAAGTTAGTTAGCAAACACCACCTAACTAGAAATGTCTTTACATTCAAAACTAAAATATTATAATTAAGTAAACATGTTACAAAATTTTCCTCTTAATGTACCAAACTTTTATGACTTGTGATAGTTAAGTTTGTGGGTGTCAAAAGAGTCAAATCTTTATAATTTTGTTAACAAATAATTAAATTTTAATATATAAGACAAAACCAATGGAAATTAATTTTACTAAACTATAATCCATCATAGAATTCATTAAAATCTATAATAAAAGAAGATTAAAGTCCTTAATAAAGTAAAAACTCACATTAAATGTCTCATAATCCAAACATCCCATCTCTTCATTTATTCCAAGCAGCCTGGTATTATTAAACACACAACTATGCCAATAAGGAAAATTTCCAAACCTATTAACCCTATAAGGGTATTAATGTAATTAGATAAATTTAGCCTTTTTCCAATGATTAATTTAATCAATTTGGCTTTGAGATATTGAACACCCAGTCTTTCTAAAGTAGAGACTTCTAAGGCAAGTGGGTCCCTCTCTCCTAAACTAGGCATTTTGAGGTTAAATTTATATATAAAGTTGACTATCTTACCTTATTATAAGTTTTAATTAATTTTAAATCTTATTTTTAGGCTTCTACATTTTGTTTATAGCTATACTAGTCTAGTTTCATTAAAGATTATAGCTAGACTTGTTAGAGTATGGTATTTGAATTAGATTAATTACTATGTTGATTGAATTAGATTGATTTTGTGTTCAAGTTGAGAGGTAATCCATATCATGATAGATTACTTTTTATTTATATTTTATTAGTACAAATTATCTCAGTTATAAACACTTTAAGTATAAATGGTATTAGTTCTAGTTAAATATCTTTATTGTATTCTTTCGTTGAAAGTGGTAAAAATGGCGTAAGTAATATAAAAGATTTAAAATAGTGTCTTTGTAATTGGAATAAGGGAGATAATTTTGTGTAATTCTAATAATTTTTCACATAGTAGATTTCTTTTTGGTGGGTCGTAGTTTTCCTCTAGGGTTTGGAATTTTCCACCCAAATTCTTGTGTTTTTTGGTTTTTTTTTATTTCTAATTATTTTTTATTTATTCATGCGGTAGTAGTGAGCAGTTAATTTTTCTCAACATTTTGATGGTAATAATGATTTTAAGTGGTAGAAAATACTTATTTTATACCTTAGTTACTAGTCACAACTCTCATCAGAGTTCAACGACTTCCAAGTATTCATCAAAGGAGGGTGTCATCCAACAAAGATCGGTTGATGAAGAATGACCCCAATTCCCCCGACTTCCTTGCCTTTGTCCTCCAAGCAAGAACATCCGAACACAAGAACAAACTTCTCGATCGATCCACTTATAGAGTTTTTGTCAGTTGACACATTCTGAAACAACAGCTTGTCGTTCCTGACTTTCCATATTTGCCATGCAATAATTAACATTTCTAATTAATAATATTAGATATTAGAATTGATAACAACATCTAAAATTGACATATATACAAAAAAAAAAGTAAGTGTAACATCATGCTTCTATAGAAATAAAAAGTAAAATAGAAGGCATTACAACATTCCTTTTCATTTATTTAAAAAATTCATGATAGGTATGGAAAGAATTGAGACAAAATGTTATACATTATAATATTTGAATCATGTTAAATTTCATATTCAAGTTAAGACTTTTTATTATTATTATTATTATTTTGGCAAATATAGATTGGTCTTCCATCTAAGATTTAGTTCAATATTTTACTTATATATATACACTATTTTAAAACCAATCTATACGAAATAGGGTATTCGATGAAACGCTAATTGCTTATTTATTTATTATTTATTATTATTCTTAAAGTTTTGTCTTTTCTTAAAATTCACAACTACAAATGTTATAATAAAAGTATTTTTTTTAATAGTGTTTTATTTAACTAACTTAAACAACTAATCCATAGATTGAAAAGCCACTAAAATAAAGGGACAATATGCTTCTAAGAATCACATCAACAAGTTCATGAACAATCCTTTTTTTTTTTTAATTATAATTAATCAAAATCTAAAAGTATGAACATAAAAGGGAAAAGTCCATAAAATTAGCCATATGATCAAGAAAATCCTAATGCCACTAATTTGTCCTTAGTAATTACATCGATTTCTTATATAATTTTGTCCAATCTTAAAATGTCTCTAAATGAATTAAATATTGACCGTCTTCTTTCTTCTTTTCTTTATGTGACATGCACTTTTTTTTCTTTTTTTTTTTTCCATATGAAGACTTTTAAAATTACAAACTCCTTATTTTCTCTCTCAATTTAACCAATAACAATTATAATTATAAATTTAGTCCATAAATTTTAAGATTTGTTATTATTTAATCTTTAAATTTTTAAAATTGAAAATTTAGTCATTGAACTTTGATATTATATAATGTTCACGGATCTATTAGATATGAAATTGAAAGTTCATATACCTATCATATACAAAATTTAAAGACTAATTAAACACTTTTAAGAGTTCAAACTAAACTTATAATTTAATCAAGTATTAAATATTTGGTTAAAGTTTAATCCTTACTTTAATATTTAACAATTTAGTCCTTATATGTTACATTTTGTAACGATTTAGTCCGAATTGTGAAAAATATTTATATCAAGATTTAATGAAATTTTTTGCATATGTAGATTAATAAAGCGATCAAGAATCATTTTTTTTTATAAACTATAAAAATAAAGTCTTTACGTAGGTTCACTTAATTTTGATGATATTTTTAATGATAGGAAAAAGAACTAAATTGTTACAAATTTCAAAATATATGGACTAAATTGTTACTCGTTAAAGTTTAAAAACTAAATTGTTACAAATTAGAAAATATATGGATGAAATCGTTACAAACTAAAGTTTGGACAAAATTATTACTTAATTATAAGAAAATTTAGGGACCAAAGATGTTTTTAACCTAAATATTTTATTTGTTAAGTTGCACATACTATCTTTTTTTTTTTAGTTCAACAATACGTGGACGTAAAAAGATTATATTCTAAGAATCTCTAATCTTCAATTAAAAAAAATAAATATTCCAAACATTTTAAAATCCTAATTATCTACCTTCTCAACAAAAAAAAAAAATGGTCCTTAATAGATTAATTAATATTTAAAAAATGTTGAATTTTTCAAAAAAAAAAAATCTATTTGATATAATTAAATAGAGTTGAGATTTATCCGATACAAAATTTAAAACTTAGAGATTAATTAGATAGTTTTAAGAATTTAAAAACTAAACTTGTTAATTTAATTTAGAAATAACTATTTTATTTGTTAAGTTACATTTTTTGAACTTATTTTAAGGAGTTAAATTATACTTAAATGGGTGGAATTATTGATAAAACTCAAAGCTGAAATGGGATACATGAATGTGAATAAAATAATAATAATAATAATAATAATAATAAGATTGGAATAATTAAAGGGGCATTCACCGACAAAAATGACAATACATGTGTGAGGCCTAAAGAAAAAAAAAAAAAAATGGTGTGTCCAAAAATAAAGTGGTCGCCGACAGCCGCGTCGTCAATTACAAAAACACAACAATGTTAGGGACACACATTTTTCTATACAATAATAATAATCTTTTAATTCATTGCTCCAAATGCTTAACCTTTTATTGATTGCATTAAAGTTAACCACTTTCCCACTCACCCTTCATTCTTAAATGCCCTCTACTCTTAGGGTACCCCCACCCTTCATTTTCTCATTCATTTACATCTCTTTTTCACTATATTTATAATCTTCCTATAATATCTTTCCTTAATTTTCATATTTACATGAAACTGATAGTTTTAACTATTTTAATGAAAAACTTCATTTGATTCATGTAGTTGTAATTATTTAAAGAAAAAAACATAAAATAAAAATTTATGAAATTTTTAAAAGGTGTTGATATTTGTTTAAACATTTGTCTACGTTGAATTTTGATGTTTCGTATCTATGATATAAATCACACCTGTACACGAAAGTATGCACCACTTCATTGTGTAACCTACTTCAACCCAAATAGTTGTAATGGAGTAAAAGATGTTAATGCTTGTTCAAACAAATTTCAATTGTTAGATTGTAATGTTTCATATGCGTGGTCTAGATCACACTCCATAAATGAAAAGATTTACCACTCGACTCGAATAGTTGTAATAGGATAAAGTACATGACTATTTGATATATATATATATATATATCTCGTTAGATCGTGATATTTCATGATTATGATCTAGATCAAACTCATACACGAAAGAATACATAACTTCGCGTGTAACCATCTTGACCCAAATAGTTATAACGAAGGACAATTAGGAATTACTAAGAGATGTAAGGACAAAATGGGGATGTAAAGATTCTCCCCTCATAGTCCGTTTTATATATAGTATAGATGTGCAAGTCGATAAATATGAGTCGATACTTCACTTAATGAGATTTTTCTTTGTTACAAGATTTAGCAATTAAATCACAACAAATTTTGAAATATTAAGATGAAATCATTAGGTTGAGGGTTGTTAGATGCAAGGACAAGCACAAATGCGCATTGCAGCTTATATGGGGCCCACACATCTCAGAAATGAAAAGTCAAACTCTCGAGCTTTGGATTGACTAGTCGAGCTCGCCCTATTTCACCAAAAAGGAAATGGTCGAGCTGAGCTTAGCACTGACACCCTACAACCTTAAGAGCTACAAATACTATGACACTATCATATTGCACATATTCCAAGCAGGAACCAAAGGATGAACCTTATAAATAGTCTCACACCACCAACCTCAAGGAGTAAGTAATTCTTCATATGCATAGTCGAGCTAAATACTCCCAATACTAATTTTAAACATCAGAATGTACTTGGCTTCGTATCATATCGATGTAAGTACTCTTGTAGGTTAACTCCAACGACGTGCTCAAACTAGAGGAGAAGGTCAAACAAGCGAGGAGGGCCTCAAACGAGATACCGTTCCAATACTATAATCAAGTTTAGGAATACATTGTCCCAAAAAAAAAAAAAAAAAAAAAAAAAAAAAAAAAAAAAAAAACTTTTAATGCAGATGGTCATTAATGCTAATTTGAAGATACATCCAATTATAGGTACAATCTTCTAAATTCCAACTGTTTTAATATTTTCTATAACTCTGGCTTTGCGTTTGATTACTAAAAGTTTCTTTTTCTTTTTTTTCCTCAAAGTTTGGCTTTGGAAAAGAAATTTCCTTCATAGTTTAGGGAAAGTTTTGAAACTTTGATACGCTATCTTAACATATTACTTTAGTTAATAAACAAAAATATTATTGGAAAATTAATAATTAACAAAGCAAACCCATTAACCGTCCAAAAAAAGCAAAGGTAAACGATTAAATTTTAATAATAAACACTTACAAATTTTTTTCCTTTTTTTTGGAAATGCCTAATTTACAACTTTCTAAAAATTATTTTTTAATCTTGAATTTGAAGAATATGTGTATTTGATCCTAAATTTTTAAATTTTAATTTTTTTAATCTACTAATTTGTTAAAATAATTGTATTTGGTCTTTAAATTTTTAAAATATACATTTTTAATCACTAAATTTTTAGGAATAGGATTAATAGGTCATTCACCCTTGAAGTATTTTTTTTATTATTTAAAATAGTTATGTGGCATTTTGGATTAAAAAAATAATTTTAGAGAGAATAATTTCTTTTAGATTTTATTTTTTAAATTTAAAATATAACAAAAAAAAATTACTGAAAAACCTTTTAAATCTATTTTTAAAAATTAAAGGACTAAAATGGTATATTATTAAAATTCCATTAACCGAACACACACATCCTTCCAAACTTTTTCTAAAATTTCCACCAAAAATAATATATAAAAAAAGGTTCATCAGTTACGTATAAATCAAGAAAGTCGTTAAGAAATTACTAAGATTAGGTAGACATAGTAGCAATAAATTTGTAGTTCATTAAAATTTGCAAATGATAAGGCATTCCTTTTCTGGGCTGTATTCTCCAAATATAAACAAAATAATTGTTTTTTAGAAGGAAAAAAAAATTAATATTATAAATTATGGACTATATTGCTTAAAAGAAGGGCCCACATGTAAGAAAAGGTCAAAAAGATAATTAAGATCACCAATATAATTAATTATTTAAATTAATCTTCACATGTAGTTTTTAGTCATTGTCATACTAATTTGGAATATGACTGACAATGTCACACTTAGGAGTTAAGACTGTTTGAAAATTAGTAATAAAGACAGGCTTGAGACTCAAGTTCAACTCCAACAGGAAAAATGTTTAAATATACTTCCAGTCCCTAAAATTTATTTTATTATCAATTTGATCTCTGGAACTTTTTAACATTTATTTATCAGTCCCTGGGATCTAGTTTATTTTTTGTTAACACCCACCCACAATAACTGCAAATTATAGAAATTCAATACCAAATTAAAAATATAAATGACAAAGAAACAAATTAATGATGAAAGAAAGCACATGATAGAATGATAAAAAGGGATACATTATTTCAAAACAAAAAAAAAAAAATTAACAAAAAAGGAATATATAATTTAAAAAAAATTTACAATTGGTAACCACAATAGAAGATTAAGATTTCATCCTTTCATCTAATTATCCTCTTCCCTCTCTCTCATATGAACATAATTTCATCATAGCACAAACAAGAACATAAACTCCTTTCTATTTCCTACTCTTATAAATTATTATAGAAGAAAAAAAAATTCATATCAATTCTTTGGATCTAACTTCTTTGTTGTTGGATCTTCTCTATATGATTCCCAAAAAAAAAAAAAAAAAAATAATTAAAAATACTAATCTTTCTAAATCTTGATATGAACTCAACCCAATAAATATGTACTTTCTTTTCTTTGTACCTTTATGTTCTCTTTTGCTGTTGCTGTTTCAATAACAGTTCTGCAAATAAGATCTCATTCCATGTATCAGGAACACCAGGAAGACACCAATGGCTGCAGTCCTGGAATCTCAATGGTGATCTCCTCTCTTCTTCTGTTAGCTTTTGCTTCCGGTAGATTGAAGGGTGCCCGTCCTTTCGAAAATCCGTCATCTTCGTAATGTTTAGGTATGTAACATGAGTTTTCATCCCTCTCAATACCTTCTCCAAAACAACCATCTTCGCCGGGTACCGTCTCAGAAATGTCTCGTTCTTGATCGGCTCAATCTCGCTGTCGCATTGCCCACCGGAGTTCCACTGCCCTCCGCTGTTAAACATAAATTGATTCATCATTCAGCAATGACCTTAAGTTTGATTGTTTCACTATGCAAATAGAATGTCATTCAATCCCTTGTTTTTTGCTTGTTCTTTTACCTGAAATGGGATTCAGAGTAGCCCCTGAAGAAAACAATGGACTTCATTGGATTTATGTTCTTATCAACCCATCTCGCCCATGTCGTTATAGCCTTTCGGAACGCCTCAAGAACATTCAATTCTTCATAAACATGGCTCCCTTCTTGGTAATAATCTTTCCTGCATTCGTTTGACATAGCTAAACTCGTTAAACATCGAACGGATACCATGCATTAACATAAACACAATTCAAACTCACCCTCTCGCAGTTTTGTCATGAGTCCACCAGTGACCAGTGTTGAAGACAATTATATCGGCTTCTTTATACTGATCAGACGACTTCCCGACCAAATCGAGACGCAGAGTTTCTTTCTTTTCACCGTTCTTGTCTGGCATCTCCCATTCTCGGACTAAGAAAGGAGACACAAAGAACTCTACGGTGAAGTTATAATCCTATGAAACCGAAGCCAAAAAGGAAACCATCAAATGACTAAACATTCACCAAGAACAAGTCCATGAAAGAACAAGTAGAACACAAAACCAACCTTAAATATGAAAGAGTAAGCTGCTTCCCCTCTGAATACTTGTCGTCCATGAGCTTCAAACACCTGACTTTGATCTTTAACAGAGTTTCTTAATATACAAACAAGCGATTCCCACATGTTTCGATTCAGCGAATCGCCTACGAAAACTAATCTTTTCCCTTTCAGCAGATCCAACATCCGACCTCCATCCATCCTGTGATGGAATAGGAGACAGATCATTTGGAGTTCAAAAGAATACCATTGGCCACTTAACAATGAACTACAAACAATCTTTTGACACAATTCTGATTGATTATACTAGATAACCAATCATAAAAGCACATAACAATGAAGGAATAGCTTAAAGAACAAAACCCAAAAGCCTAAAATTCAGGTGGGTTACTACGAATTCATCAAATTAAGAACAAACATAACCTTTTTTTTCTTTCCCTTTTTCATCTTTTCCGCATATGACAGAAAAAAAAAGAAAGGTCAAAAGAAAAAAAGTGGCAAGAAATTTCAGACTACACAATTCAATTCAGTGAAAGTTACGCAATAGCTCAAAAGAAAAGGCCAAATTAAATTCGAAAATTCCAACCATCAACAGAACTTGCAAAAAAATTATGATCATACCTTGGGAGATCGCATCTCTTGGGCATCCATCTAAATTTTTCATAATTCTTATCAGGCCTGCCATTCAAATGGCAATTGAACTGTTCATCAATCAACAAACAAGAACCGGGTTTATAAAGTGGATAAGAATCATCCGGCACCCACTCTCCATCGAAAAAATCACAATTCTTCAAAGAATCAACCCAATCCTTCTGGTTCACCGATTCACCGGAATCTGAATTCGTCTCACCCTTTTGTTTCTTCGACAACGGAGCCGTGTAATTCGTCGGTACATTTTTCTCCTCTACCCTAGAACTTCCATTATTCAATGGAATCGGTTTCAGCCCCGAACTCTTAACCTGATCATCCACCACCGGAGGGGCATTTAGCGATTCAGTTTGATTCGAGTGCGTAACTTCAGTAACCGGTGTTGATTGAGTATCGTTCTTCATAGTTTCCGACGGCGGTTGAGTTTTATTCGGAGGCGAAACTACAGAATCCAGTGTCTGATTTCCGGCCGGTGGTTTATTCTCCGGTACCGATTCTTCCGTACGGTTCTTCACACGCGGCGGCCCTTTCTCAACGGCCGGCGGCTGCGGCTGAGTTGTCACATTACTAGATCTAGAGAAATTAGCCTCCGGCACCGGCGGAGGGATCACTGGATTACTCTGCTGAACCGAACTGTTAGGAAAAAAGTAAGAAAGAAAAGAAGGGTATCGAGATCCAGAACCCCCATTAGAGGAATTAGACCCAACAAAGTTACTCCCACTGAAAATATTAGAGAAGGAAGGAGAAAAGGACGAAGAAGAAGGGCTAAAAGCCAAAAAGACAGTGAAAACAACGAAAGCAAACATAAACCCATAAGCAAAAGCCATAGTTCTCTTTGTTTTGAGAATGGAGAAGAGACTCTTGACGTCTGATACAAGATTTCCGCCATTGATGGGCTGGTACTTGGTCACTTCAGCCATAGCGGATCACAGATACAGAAACAGAACCACCACCACCACCACCCAATAAGTGGGTTTTAGAGAGAGAAAGGGTGAAGTGGATTTTAGAGTGAGAAAATGAAAATCTGCGATTGAAAAAACAGTCTTTGAGTCTATCGAGTGGAGGAGGACGTTTGTTTCATACGGATTTGAGAGACGAAAATCGTCAAATTCAATTAATTTTTTAAAATTAATTAAATTAATTTTTCTTATAATTTGCCCATAATCTGCCATTTAATTACAACATTTGCCACTACCGTCGAATTCGTTACACCGTTGAGGAATATTTGTAAAGTAATCCAGTCTTGTTGTACACGAAAACTTGAGGACACGTGTCGTTCTTATATTTTTTAGGATTATAAAGATTTTTAATATATAAAAGAAAAATTGAAATCTAAACCTAAAACAACCCCAGAATTATCGGACAATTTCAGATATTCCCTCCCAGGAATCTCGTTTAATGATTTCTAAATATCAAGGGGTGGATTAGAAAACAAATATACTGAATATCAAGGAGTAAACCTTCTAAAAATAACATAATTTGAAATTTAGAAAAAGGACCTAATAGCAAAGACTCAACTTTTTATCGTTGCAAAGTTAGCTTAACCGTAATTGGCATCATTCGTCTATAGAAGTCGAGGTTCGATCTCCGAACTGTGTTTCGATGGTATAGTATAATTAGCTTTTCTTGCCTTCACTCTTTTTTATTTTAATGTCAATTTCCAATTCTATATTTAAAAGTGTTTTAATTTTACCAATGTTATTAATGGGTGTTAAATTATTGTGTTGCCTTTGCTACAAATAAGCTTCTAATAATGGCATGTGAATTTTGATTGTATTTGATAACATTTATTAATGTTAGGGACCACTAAGATTGATTAATAATAAGGTATAATCCAATGAATAAAATTAATTTATCTTTGATAACATTATTTCGGATATAACTTAAAAAATAGTTTAGTCAAATACATAATGATTAAGTTTGGATTAAGTGAAAAACTAAAAAGTAACCAATGAGGAGGTCCTCTTTCGTCTCATATTGCATTTTTGGCCTAAATTTGCATAAAACTTATACTAGGTTTAATTTGTCCATCAACATTTTGTCCCAAAAAAAAATTGCCTTGTTCAAAAAATTTTTCCTTTTTTAATGTGGAAAATAATAGAAAGTAGGAAGAAGAAAAAAAAATATCACATTAGATTATGTGAGCAAAAATGGACGGTTAGAATGCTACCGAACTTAAACTTCATTGTTAAAATGTCTAGTTTTAAAAACTCGTGACCAAAAATGTAATTTTCTCCAAAGTAAAAAATGTTACCAAATGATCATTTAAGAAACTTTAGTTGCTTGACAATGTAGAATTTTTTTTTTTTTTTATGTTTTTAGATTTACTAAGTTCAGCAAACATATGTTTGGCAAGCAACTTAGATTTTGTTTCTAAAAACTTTTTTCGAATCATGTGATCCAAACAGTGCGAAATCTGAAAACAATATTTTTATGTATTTATTGTGTCTATATTTTGAATTTTAAATTTTAAAATGTAGAATTATATTTAATACATATAAAAACATTTAGAAATACACTATGTTAGGTTATAAACTCAATTTAGTTTTTTTAAAAGTTAAAATAGGTAATATTTAATGTATTATAAATTATATAATATTACAAAATAATAAATATATAAATTTTTGTTAAGGGCGGTTTTCAAAGGTAGAAAAATAAGCCAAAATATTTATAAATATAGAAAATTTTCCACTAAATTTTTTCTATAGTTGTAAATAGTTTGATGTTTTTTCCATTTATAATAATTTTCCTTTTCTCTTAATATAAAACATGATCATAAATAAATTAAAAATATTTTATTGTCAACTAATATTTAGTAGATAACTATTTTATGATTTATAAATACATTACCAAACATATTTTAAACTTTAAATTAGAATTTAATTTCTAAATTTACTATCAAATACATATATAAAAACACGAAATACAATACTATTTTTTATTGAATTTCTTATTTTCAAATTTATGTTTTTAATTTATATTGGTAACATTTTAGAAAATTTTGATAATAATAGTAAGGGAGTAAAAGTAAAGAATAACAAAACTAACTTTGTAAATATTAAAAAAAAACTCTTTTAAACCATTGTAACTTCTAAAATATATTGTTTCTTTGAAAAACAAAAACTACTAAAATACGTTGTAAAATTTTGGGGAGCAGACAAGAAAAGGGAAATTATCCAAACTAACCTAAAACCCAAAAATTTCTATGTAATTGACCCATTTTTTTTAAAATATATATATATTTTTTTTTTAATCAGGTAAAATACCCACTCTGTCAGTTTTTGGATTTCTCAGATCTGTGTGTGTTTTTTTTAATAATACCCAAACATCACACATACAAAAAAAAAAAATATCTAAGTTTAAACTTTGTGGAGTCATTTAAAAGTAAAGATACTTTAACAGTTTATTCAGTTTATAAGTATGATTGGGAAGAACACAAAAATACTTATGAAAGGAAATGGTCATTTAGCTAAAATGGAGTTGTATCGACGAATATATGACAAAAAAGAAATTAATGTTTTCGTAGTAAAAGGTGTGTTATGTGCGCAATTACTGACATCATGTGTGCGATCGCTAGCCTCGTGTGTACGAGGTCAGCGATCGCGCACGTTAATTTTGTTTTGGTCATATCTTCATCGATACAACACCATTTTAGCTAAATGACTACTCTCTTTCATACATTTTTTTTTTTGTGTGTTCTTCTATTTTGTCGATATGTTCACTTTTTTTATTGTTCTTCATTTCATTTGTGATTAATCTGTATATCTAAAATATTGATAATGTTTTATCAATATGGATTTTTAAAAAGAGTTAAAACAAACATATGATTTTATAACTATGTATTTAGATAAAAAATTCTTTTAAAAATAACTTGATTTTATATTTATAAAAAAATATAGAACTAAAAAAGTAATGAATAAATATTTTTGATTTTTTAAAAACGAAAAAAACATCATAATGAAACATGTTTTTTTATTTTTAGTTTAAAAAACATAAAACAAAAAACAACTACCAAACATGTTTCGAGTTTTGAGTTTTAAAAAAACAAAAATAAAAAACAGTAACTAAACAAAAGTATGATTTTTGTTTTTTAAAAAACAGAAAATCAAAAATTGATTTAAAAAAATAAAAAACAAAATGGTTATCAAACAAGACTCAAATTGTTCAAAAAACTAAAACTAAAAAACCAAATAACTACTTAATGGAATCTAGATTAATATATCAACTTTACATATCATATGTTTTTCAATAGATGGTTTTTTTTTTTATATAAATATTGCAATTCTATATTTTAAAAAAAAAAATTAAAATGTATTCTATTTAAACAATTATCTTTTAAAATCATCTTTTAATTTCATTATTATAAGATTGTTGTTTTAATTCTAGATAGAAACCACGTTCAACATTTTCACACTAAAATTATTTAAGAATAAGAAAAACATTATACCACAACATGTGTTAAATAGGTGTACATATCATCTATTGAACTTGTCATAATAATCTAATTCATGTTATTTCTTTACGTGTTAGAGTTCGTCTCTTTACTCAAAAAATTAAAATAATAAGTTATTATTTTTGAATAAAAGTTTCAAAATTTTATTATAATTAATCTACTAAGGGTTCATTTAAATTGACTTGAGAAAAAAATATTTTTCAAAAAACTCATTTTTATTTAAACTATTTTGATATAAAATATAATTCAAAATCTATTTTAAGTGGTTGTCAAATACTCAAACATTTTACAAAATAACTTATTTTTTAAATTAAACACTTAAAAATATATTTCAAATACAGTTGCATTTTCAGTCAAGAAAACAAAACATATATCTTATATGTTTATAATTTTATTCAAAAAGAAAAAGAGAAGAAAAAAAAAACAATATTATTGGACTCACGGGCTTCCATGAATGAGAAAAAAAAAATATATTCATTTAATGACTTTTAAAAATCCAGCTGGAAATATTCGTAAGAAAAAAAAAAGATGTATTAGATAGAGATGTGGCAAAATCTGTAAAATTAGTAAAAAGTTTGGTGGGAAATAAAGAATTAAAAATAACATTAGAGTGAGATATATTAGAAAGAGAAAGTAAGTGGCAGAAGATGTAATTAATCAAAAGTTTACTATTTCAAAAAAGCCCTTGACATTCGAGTTAGAATCCAAATCCATGCACTTTTCCCGTTTCTTAACGGATCCCGTTTTGTGACACATTAAATTTAAATCACTTTCCATTCGTTACTCTTTACTTACTTGCTACTTACAAAATAACTGTCTTTTTAACCATTTTATTTTCCTTTAAGCTCAATCATTAATTAATTAAAATTAAGGTCGCGATTTAATTTTACTCCGTACGTATGATGTCCACGCGTACGAACAAGATGTGACTGTTGTTTTTTGTAAATTGACGGTTGAGATTGATTTGATCACGCCCATCAGCCGTCCAACCATGTTGACGTGTTACCATTGGACGGTCACACGATGTTGCGTGACAGTTGGGTACAGCAAGACTAATAAGAGTCTGATTTTTGTCTTTGGCATTGGGAATATCACAGTCAGTCGAGATGTACGTACCTTCCTTTAATTATAGTCCATTATAAATATAGCAATTAAACACAAATTTACATCTCTCTTTAGTGATGGAATGTATTATTGATGGGAGAATCAATCAAGGATAGAATTTACTTTATTTATAATTTTTTTAAAATATTGTTATATATTTAATTATTATCTTTAAAAGTATTATCAATTGTAATTACTTATTTAATTATTAGTTAAATCTATCAAATTTAAATTTGATATATATTTGTTAGTCTTTATATTTTCAATTTTGTGTTAACTTTTAAAATTTTAAGGAAAATTTTTACAAATAAAAAATGTCAAACTATTTACATAAAATAACAAGAGAAAATACTATAGATATTGATAAACTTCTATCAGCATGTATCAGTGATAAACTTCTTACTGATATAGACATTGATAGACTTTTATCAACGTCTATCACAACTATCTAAAAATTTTGTTATTTTGTGTAAATAGTTTCTCTTATTTTTTTTATTTTTAAAAATTTACCAAAATTAAATTGATTTATTATTATATGTAAATTTAGAACTTTTGTCTAATAGGATATGAGATCTCGTTTGGTACCTATTTGATTTTTTGTTTTTTATTTTTGAAAATAAGGACTACAAACACTTCATCTAACTTTTTTTTTTCTTTGTTATCTACTTTTTACCACTATTTTAAAAAATCAAGCCATGTCTTGAAAAAAAAATAATTAAAACTTGTTTTGCTTTTAGAATTTGGCTAAGAATTCAACTCTTTTTACTTAAAAAAATGCAAACCATTGTAAGAAATTTAGAGAAGAATAAGCTTAATTATCAAAAACTAAATTATTGCCACATAGCGTTGAAACTTTCCGCTTTGTAATTGTAGATTCTGAATTTTTTTTTATAAAAAATTGAAAGTTCAATGACTAGGAGTTCATTTGAATTGACTTGTTAAATACTTAAAAATATTTGTGACTGAAAAAAAAATGTTTAAAAGCACTTTAAAAAATCGATTCAAATATATCCAAAATTTATAATTTATAATCTCAATGTCCAAAGACTAAACGTGTGTGTTTATGTGCTAATTATTGAGAGAATGATTTATGAAATTGTGTGTGATTGGCAATATGTTTATAATTTTGATAGAATAACATTTTCGTTTTATTTTATTTCTTTTCAAAATATTTTTAGGACATGCTAAAAAATAAATAAAAATTTGAAAGTAATTGGTCAAATAGACAATACATAGGCAAATAGGCAATACATAGGTAAATGAATAGTCAAAATATTTCTAGGACATACTAAATATATAGATAATTTTAAAAGTTTAGAGATTAAATAAACACAAAATTTAAATAGAGGCGGATTTATGTGGGATTAAAAAAGTAATTCTAATAAATTATTTTCTAATCAATTTCATGAAACATTCAAAATGGTTTAGGTAATCACTCTCAACGCTCTAAAAACAATTTAAAAGCACCCTAAAACTAAGATTATGTAACCAACTTTTTTATTTGAAATATAATATCATCACTTTTATTATTAAATTTTAATGGCATTAATAATAAATAAATAAGGATAGGTATTATATTGAGGGATGGGTGGGGACCAAAATCGTCCGTACAGTGGAGATGGAAATTTTGGGAAAAGTGGTTTACGCGTTGCCCACCAAAATAATATTATTGGATTCCTTGCATTTATTGTTGTTGCTATTTCCTTAGTCGGTGCTCTTTTTTTTTTTTTTTTTTTTTTTTTTTTTTTTTTTTTAATATTTTCTCCTAATGCTCTACTTTTAGAAAATTTTAATTTGCATTAAAAAGAAAAAATAAAAGAAGAAAATTTTATTTTGTGTTGTTTAAAAAGTCAATTCTAAATTTCAATTTGTATAAAAAAAGAAAAAAAATCAATTATATCCAAATCTGATGATGATGTCAAATTTTGGACAGTGAGATCATATGCGACCTTCATGTGATAGTAAATTTATTTGAAGAAGAAAGGAAAACTTACATACCGATGTGATTCTTGCCACACACTCAGATTTTAAAGCAGAAGAGTGAAAGAGTATGAAAACTAGAGAGTTTAATAGTAAGACTTAAGTTACATCATATGAAGTTATAATAATGTATTTATAAAGAAGGTTGACTTAGGATTTCAGAATCACTTTAGGATAATTAGGTGACCTACTGAACCAATGGGCGTGCTCGATTTCATAGGTGTATAAGACATCTTTAAATATAACAATTAATGTAAATTAAAGAAAAATGGAGAAATCAAATACATAGTAACAATTTTTAATAAAATTTGAGTAAATTTTTATGTGCTCATCCTATTTAAAAAGTTTGAGCGAAAGTTTAAGACTTAAATCAATAATTAGGTTTAAATTTTAGTTGATACAAGATGATGGGTATAAATTCATACTTTACACCAGCAAATGGAAACTATAATATGAATATGAAAATTCTATAATACACAAATAAGAGAAATTTTATGGGTCTCAAAAAACTTCTATGGGCCTCCGCACACAAGCTTCAAAATGAACCCAAACATAATAAATTAAGCCCAATCCGGATAAAAAGTTGGAAATTTGTAATATATATAGCTAAAAAGAACAAAATGACTAAATTGATAACGAGTTTAGAAAAAACAAGAGAAAAATGCATTTTTGGTTCATGAGGTTTGAAGTTGATGTCAGTTTCATCTTGAAGTTTCAAAACTAATATTTTAGTCCCAAGGTTTGAGAAATAATTCTAAATGGTCCTTGAGGCTACTTAGACCGTTAGTTGACTAATGGTTAAATGATGTGGTCGTTAAATGATGAGTTTCTTGGTTGATTTGACAATTTTATTAATTAAATATTATTTTTTTAAATGATGTGGACACCACCTTCTTTCCCTCTTCACCAAATTCTTCTTCAACTCTCCTCTAGCAAATAGCCCCAATAACCTCTACGATTCTCCTCCTCCTGCTAATTATTCACCGATCGAGGGAGGTGGGCCCTTTTAAAAAGTGCATTTTGCCTAAAAAAATAACTACTAGAATCATTAGGGAGGAAAATGAAGAAACTTACGTGCATTATGACTCTTGATATTAGGGGTGTTCAAAAACCCTGAAGATGATCCGAAAAACTCAATCAACTCGTACGGGTTGGTTCATGACTTCATGAAATAGCATGGGGTTCCATCTCAAAATTAATTGACAATGAGAAGAGTAACCCATCTATTTTATTAAAAGTGTGAAGTCCTTTAAATTTTTCAACGTGGGATCTTCAACACCAACAAACTTGTTCTCAAGGTTGTGTCGGTGGGTGAAGTGGGTAGCTGGTGGTGGAGAAGAAAATCTATCGAGTGAGCTTTTACAAATGGGAACTGAGTGTTTATGGGAATTGAGTGTTTTCAAAGGGTGGCTACGAGGGTGGGATGAAAAGGGTTTCAAATTCAAGAGGTTTTCATATTTGGAGAGATTTTGGTTTGGTAAAGAAGTGGAATGCTATTGTTCTTCTATCGCTGTCTATCGTTTAAGCGATAGAATTCTATTGTGGTCTATTATTGATAGATAATAAATTTTTTTTTATATCTGTAAATAGTTTGACTCATTTTCTATATTTGAAAATAGCCCTAAATAAAATTTACCTTCTTAAATGATTTATAATGTATTTGATATTATATATATTTTAATTTAACAAAAATAAATTAAAATTTTAAAATTGTATACTATATTTATTTAAGTTTTTGTCTTTTTTTTTTAAATACAATTCAAAATTCAAAATTTCAAACTAAAAATCTATATATGTCGAAAACATAAAATTGCTTGTTTTTCAAATTTTAACTATTCAAATCACAAGAACTAAAAACAGCTTTTAAAAACACATCTGTCTCAGCATAGTTCTTTTGAAAACATAAAACAGAAACCAAATCATGTGTGAAACCAATTGCTTTCCTATTTTTTTTATTTGAACTTCATCATCAATTGGGTGAGAGTCAATTTTGCCTCCATTTCCACCCTCTATTCTCTTCTATACTTCCTTTTAGCCAATCAAAAGTCTGCTTCATCTTGACATGAGATGATAGTTTTAAGCTTCGTATTTGATTTTTTATTTTTGAAAATTAAACTCTTTAAACATCACCACCATTAGTTTTGAAAACTAAAAAAATAGTTTTCAAACCCTTATTTTTATTTTTAAAATTTAATTAAAAACTTGAGTATTTATTTAATAATGGTAAAAGCTATAATTAAAAGGTCGGGAAAAAACAAGTATAAATTTTAAAAAGAAAAATAGAAAATAAAAAAAAAATCTTTATCAAATACAATAATGGACGGTAGAAAACATTTGAAATTAACATAAAAGTATGCAAGTTGTGGCATATCAAGTTGGACATGTTGAGCAATGATAAATTGGTTATATTTATAGTGGTTTTGGTGCAAGTTGAGTCCATGGTTTTTTTTTTTTTTTTTTTTTTTTTTTTTTTATGGGATTATTTTAAGAATTTAAAATGAAAAAACAAATGGATCAAGGCTGCTTGCTACCGAGTATAAAAGAAAAGAAGAACAAAAGGTTTCAACAATCATTATCTTTTTGGTTGAAGGGTGAAGAGATTACAAACATATTCAAAGAAGCATATCCAATTTAGAAGATCTTTACATATGGAATTGTTTACTAATAAAAATTGGAAAACTTAGGAAATATTTGTCAAAGAAATTAAACTTAATGCTAAAATGATCCATCACAAGAAGAAATTACTTTTTATACCAATAGTTTTTGCCGTACACGGTCAGATGCTTAAATCAAAGAATTAATAAGTGCAACAAATTAAGAGTTTCTGAATGGATAATGGAGTTACTTTTCCCGAAGCTATAATGATATATATTTATAGGAGTGATTGACCGAAGTTGTGCCAATAGAGCTTCAAAGTTACTTTGGAAAAAATCTTCATCTCATTGGGTCGATGGTGTGCCCTATTTCTCATTTGGCTAGGGTCGTCCTTGTTCGAGGTCGAGCACCTTTCCTTTGACCAATTTTGGTTTATAACATGTCATATTGATTTTTAAATATTTTTATCTTTATTTAATATAACTTTGCATTTTTAAATTTAAAATTTAAGATTCGGATACAATGAAAACATAAAAATGTTGTTTTCAGAAATTATTCCCTTGGATCATAAAATCTGAAAAATTATTTTCACAAGCAAAAGCAAAATTCAAATTGTCTACAAAATATATATTTACTAAATTCAATAAATATAAAAACATAAAACATAATTCTTAAAAAAAAAAAAAATATCCATTCCAATAAAGTCAATCAAACCGGCTTCGGCTAACATCCAACCCAACATTTTTTTTCTTTTATTTTGTAGAAATATTTTTATTATTTCATAATTATTTTTTCTTTTCTACCACTTGCATATTTTTTATTTTAAAAACAAAAGGCACCACATATTTTCAAGGTTTAGGTATTTAATTTAATATTGAGGAACGATGATTTTCACACGTGCATACACATTATCATATTTTCAAATAGTTTAAATAATAACGGTTTAGAAAAAAATCTCACTTTTGAATTTAATTCCATTCTCAAGTTTCAAAATATAATACTTTTACCACATAGTTTTATGTTTGAAATATTATTATTTTTTATTTTTGAATTTACATTTACTATTGATTTCTCACTAAATAGTCAATTTTTTTATTTTATTTTGAGTATTAATTTCTATTAATTAGTTTAAAAGAATTAAACTAATTAAAATCAAATGAGTTTTTAATAATTTCTATCACAATCAAAATTAATTGAAAATTTTCACATCATAATTATTTTAAATTAATTGACTGAAAAATAACACAACTAACCAAAAGTGAGTAATATTGAAAACTTAAGGCAATAGTCAAAATATTGAAACCTAAGAAATTGAATGAAGACTATACTCAAAATTTCACTGTAAAAATGACGTAGGTGTAAAAATATAATGTTCAAATGAAAAATAACTCAAAATTTAGACTACAAAAATGTATTTTCCTTTAACTTTTTCAGTGTAAATAGACATGGAGCTTTGTCGAACTTTCCCGACCCTATCGTTGAAGAAGTTGATTGTTTCCTCCTTTGAAATGATTCGAGGACGCTCCATAAAAGAATTTGAAAACTATAAATCTAAAAATATATGCTAGAACAATTAGAAAATATCTTTGGCCATGTAAAGTTATATATATTTTTTAGAGTGGTCGAGAGTATATGTTTTCACTCATTGAATTATGCTCAAGTTTTTTTAGTTAGAATATCACAAGAGTGTGAGATTGATTCATCAACATTTGAATAGAAATTGATGATGCCTTTTATCTATTAAGACCGTATAAAAGTGATGACTAGGGGTGTACATGGGTTGGATTGGGGGATCGTTTGGACCAACCCAAAATTTTGGGTTAGTTGGGTTGGCTACCCAAATGACCCGAACAGGGTCTCCAACCCAACCCAACCCAACCCAACCCAATCCTTAAAATTTGGGTTGAGTTAGGTTGGGTTGTCGGATTATTTATTTTTTTTCTTTTTCTTTTTTTAGTACATTTTTTAATTAAATTAAAATACTTAAATTTGTCTAACACATACTAATAAAAAAAATTTCATAAACTCAAATGTTAAATATCAAAATCCAAGATATCTATTACAAACTTCAAACAAACATCATGACAATATATATGAGTTAACCCGAATTTTTAAAAGTGTAATACGGACCCAACCCAAAAAAAATTTAACCCAACCCAACTCTTGCAATTTAGGTTGGGTAGTGTGAGTTGTTCAAGTTCTTTGAAGACCCCTAGTTATGACTTACGAGGACCCAAATATGCTATAAAAAGTCAATAGATCAGTTACAAAATCTCCTCATACAACTCAACTACAACATATTTGGCAATTGAAGTCAAAACGAGGATAATTCAACTGATTCAATGTTTATATCAATCTTGAAGCTAAGTGGTTGAATTATTCTACCCTAAATATTGTTTAAAAAAAATGCAAATGGAAAAAGAAACCAAAGTTCACACCAAATCTAAAATGTTTGTCATTCCTTAATTCTCCATAATCAAAGGGCTAAAAAACACAAACAAATATTAAGAGATAAATAAATAAAACAGAAGTTTAGTGGGTGCCAAAATTTTCGCTTTGCTATGTCTTCTTCCACCAATCCCCTGTATCTTCTTCTTCTTCTTTCCGCCATCTCTGCAACTTTCATTACACAAGTCTTCACCTTCTTCATCGACTTTCCCCTCGCCACCACCTATGAGCAGCTCGCCGCTCTCAACTGGACCTACGATACCACCGTCTTCCATGGCGATCACGTCCGGCCCCCACTCCCCTCTGAAATTCAATCCGTTCCCAACGCCTCTGTTCGAGTCGTTTACAATCAGACATTTCGCCTCAGAAACAAACACAAAACGGCTAAATTTATAGCCAATTTTGTGCTTAATTTGGGATCTGAGGCGACTGCTTCGCCGGCTGGAAATGAAGGCGTTGCTTTTATTCTCACGCCGGAGCTTGCCCCTCCGGCTGGAAGCGAGGGCCAGTGGTTAGGGATTGCTAATTCGACAACCAATGGGACGGCGGAAGCGAGAATTTTTGCGATTGAATTTGATACCAAGAAGAATTTTCCTGAGGATGTTGATGGGAACCATGTGGGGTTGGATTTGAATGGGGTTTACTCTGTTTCGCAGAAGCCATTGTTGGAATTTGGAGTTAATCTTTCGGCTACGTCGGATGTTTTCGTTAGAGTTGACTTTGATGGCGAAAATGTTTCGGTGTTCGTTTCTTTGTCGTCTAGATTAGAAGATCAGTTGAAAAACAGAGTGATTTTTCATCCCCTGAATCTCTCCTTTCTTCCTGATGAGGTTTATGTTGGCTTCTCCGCTTCAAAATTCGATTTCAATTCACAGCTGAATTGGATAAAATCATGGCAATTCTTGGGGACCGATGTCGACGAAGAAGTCGAGGAATCCGATAACCGTCGTCGACAGGTTTATATTACGGTCGGCGTAACAACTGGACTTGTTCTGTTATTTGGGGTTGGCTTTCTCTGGTTTTGGATCATGAAGAAACGAAAAAAGGATTTAGAAGAAGCAGATGACGATGGTATAGAAGATCAGCTTCAAGATTTCTCCATAGCCCCACGAGTTCAAAAGTTCGGATTCAAAGAACTGAAAAAAGCAACCGATAATTTCGACCCGAAGAACAGTCTGGGGAAAGGCGGATTTGGAACTGTTTACAGAGGAAATTTGAAAAACAGAGAGGTCGCCGTGAAAAGAATCTCAGAGGATTCTCGTCAGGGGAAACAAGAATTCATTACAGAAGTTGCAACAATCGGTGGTCTCCATCACAAGAATCTCGTAAAACTAATTGGATGGTGTTACAAGAAAAGGGATTTTTTACTTGTATATGAGTTCATGCCCAACGGCAGCTTGGACAAATTGATCTACAACAGCAGCGGCGGCGACGGTGGCAATCCCAATTGGGAAATTAGACTGAATATAATTTATGGAGTGGCTGAAGCTTTGGATTATCTTCACAATGGGTGTGAAAAAACAGTCTTACACAGAGATGTGAAATCTTCAAACATAATGTTGGATTCAAAATTCGAACCGAAATTGGGAGATTTCGGGTTGGCTCGGACAATTCGTCGAACAGAGCAGACGCATCATTCGACAAGAGAGATAGCAGGGACACGTGGGTACATGGCGCCGGAGATTTTTCTGACGAGCAGAGCCACGGCGGAGACTGACGTGTACGCGTTCGGAGTTTTAGTTCTGGAAGTTATATGTGGGAGAAAAGCGGCGAACCCGTCGGAGATGGGCGGAAATTACGACGGGGATATTACGCAGTGGGTGTGGGAATTTCAGGAGAGAGGGGAAATTGTGGCGGCGGCGGACGGAAGAATCAGCGGAGAATATGAGAAGGAAGAAATGGAGAGAGTATTGGTATTGGGATTGGGTTGTTGCCATCCGAATCCGCATCAACGGCCGACGATGAAAAATGTTCTGCAAGTTCTTAAAGGGGAAGTGAATCCGCCGATTGTGGGTCGGGAAAAGCCGAGTTTTATGTGGCCGCCGATGGCTCCGTCGTCCAGAGATGACACAGGAAGCTCTGTGAGAGAGAGTACTCAATTTGCAGATACATTAACAGAGCTTGTTGGAAGATGATCATTTGGTTTGGAATTTTTTTTTTCTTTTTTCAAATAGTTTAATTTTGGAAAATAATATATTTTTGTAAAATTGGTAGTGTTTTGGTAAACACTCAAATTAGTTTAAGAACTAAGTTATTTTGAGAAAGCAGCATGAATATAAATTTTAGGAAAAATGTTCTTAATGTTTGGGCCCTAAGTTGAGCTAATATATTGGAGTTAGGAAGTATGTATTTCAGATATTCAAAGATAAAGTTATTTAACAAATGTGCAAACTTCAATAGTGAACACTACTTGAAGTTGAGTTATTTAACATCAATTTATGAAATTGTTGAGTCAAACACCCCCTTAATTTTTATTTAGATACTAGCGGAGACCCATTTCATATATTGACTCAACGGTGGAGTAGATCTTCGATTGCATTCAAGAGCTGTAGTAGGTTGGTGTGTTTCAAAGGGTTGTCCTTGCGGTCACGACGGTTGCGAGGGTCGTTAGTGAGGAGGTGAGATCACGACGGTTGCAATGGGTTTTCTAAAGTTGAATGTTGACACCTCTTGCTCGATGATGGAAATGGGAATGGGTTGCGTGACTCTTGTGGTCAGTTGGTAGCAGAATCGTTGAAGTTCACAGTTTATTGTGTTGAGGTGTTGGTGGCCAAGGCGTTGACCTTCTTGAATAGGCTATAAATGATAAATGAGATGGGTTATTCTAATTTCAGGGTTAGAATGTGATTCCCAAATTTAGTTAATGCAATTCATGCCAATAATTTGTTGGAGTCTCACTTAGAAGTTATTTTGGAGGGAATTAGAGACTTGATGATCAAAACTCATATATATGAATTTAAATATATTCCGAGGAAGGACAATAATTAGCAGGATGGACTATATCTAATGTAATGTGTTTTTTGTCTAAAAAAAACACAACTTTCGGCAATGGCAACCAATCCACCGGCCAACCATGTGGATTTAGCATATATATATATATTATTTTAAAATTTTTCTTCAAACTTAAAAAAATTATACGTGAAGATAAAATAGAATTTAGAAGGTTAAATACTTAGAATAATTAAAATTTAATACGATTGACACTAAAGTTTTAGAATGCCAATCATTAACAAAATTGTCAAAGTCTCAATTTAATGAAATATCATAAATAGAATTTAGAATTTAGAATGTTAAATACTTAGAGTAATTAAAATTTAATATGATTGACACCAAAATTTCAAACTGCCAATGTTGACAAAAATGTCAAAGTCTCAATTTGATAAAATATAGTAAAATGTCAAAAAGATACATAAATATAAAATTTTATTAAAAATGTCAAGGTCTCAATTATTTTATTATATTTTGTCAAATATCTATGATATAATAAAAACATTAATTCACCATTGATATTGATTGTCAAGTCCATAAATGAAAAAAGATTGAAACTAATTGAAGAGAGTTTGAAACCAAATTGACTTAGGGAAGTTTTTGTAGAATGCCTCAATGATAATTGGATCCTACAACTCTCTTTCAATATGATGACTCTTGTTTATGTTACCATAAAAGCATAAAAGAGAATCATTTTCATTTTCCTGCCTATCGTCAATGAAGATATGATGGTTCCACCCTCAAAATTTCCTTCTATTCACACATTCATCACCAGTGGATGTCATTTTCTTAATATATATAGACCAAATTCCCTTGTCTAGTCTCACTTTTGAGCTGACCTGTATAAAAGATCCTTACAATTGAATGCCTAAATTAATATTGGGAATGTATAACTCACACAAGGTTGCAAGATGGAGAATTCAAAAGAGCAATACAACAATATAAAGTTTGAATCACATTAAATTGTATATATTCATCATCACCCTTTAGTGATGATTTTGATTTAAACGATTATAAGATTTAAAAGTACAAAATCCAACATTAAATTAATTTAAATGATTAAATATGTAAGTAAGAGTAATTTTGAACACGACAATATTACACAAAATAATGAGATGTAAATGGATCGAGTTGGGTCGAATTTTCTTTAAAACCAAACCCCGCTCAGTTCGATTTGTACGAACAGAACTCAAACCCAACCAGCCCAGTTTGGGTATCTTCAACCCTTCGGTTCAAGAAGGCTTCTCCAATATTTAATTGATAATTATTTTGTTCTATTAATGAAATAATCAAACTTCAAATCATAAGTATAGAGGCAAACATGGTCAGATAAGAATGATGACCATATATACAGTACAGATACCAATAAAAAAAAAATACTGGAAAATATTAATAATAATAAAATAAAAAATCATAATAATAAAAAGATATTAACATATCAGTGAAAATTATATTTCATGTTTTTCAAGCAACACTAAAAAACAGATCAACCTTTGGAGGTAGCAAAAACAAAAGCTTTAGATAACCAACAAAAGTCTGTTCCAAGAAAATGTACACATGAAGCCCCGAAGGTTGGGTACTGATAAAAATTAGTTTATGTTAACATAAATATATAGAGTTTTCTATACATCAACAAACACTTCTATAACGAGAAAAAAGAATGAATAGAGTGCATGTAAAAAGAGAACCCACAAAAGACTAAGGGAAAGGACCTCCCAATCAAGCAAAATAAGACCAAACAAGTAATTATGAAAAGGCTTTGCCAACGAAGCTTACAGGAAAAAAAAACATGAATTCTAACAAGGGACCAAACATCCTCTACCAAAAAAGTGAGGGTTTCCACAAGAATACACGCTGCAATACGATAAACAATTCACAAACCAAAAGTAATTCCAATTTGACAATCTTTAACTATATAAAGCTATCATGTGAGGCCCAAGACCTGTTCTTAGTAGACTTGAGCCTCTATTGGAAGCTTCAGAAGGTTTGGTTTCACAGTCATAAAAGAAAAATCAAAATGCTTGCAGTATTGATCATAGATCAACTAAAGCTATTAAAGAGAGAAGAATGTAGTCTTTCGGCCAAAAAAAACATGGATGAGATAAACATATATTAGCATTCATGAGTTACAGTGAACAAGACAGAATGTAATAGAAGAGATGACAATTGTATCTCATTATATGTCAAAAGCTCAGAATCCAACAATGAATTTTGATTCTCAAATATGGATGGAAGATAATACAGACTATGAGAACACCACCATCATCTGATAATTGAAAAATGAAGCATTTTCAAATCATTTTCATTCATGAAGATATGCAAATGAAAAGCTTCTTCAGAAGCCAAAGGACTGGACTCGATTGTAAGATAGTAGTACCCTATCATATTCCAAAGCCAAAAACAGCTCTGATCTTGTGGAAAATAAGATCCCGCCAGCCCCTCTCCGTGTTCTCCACTACAGTTGCGTTCCCATATCTAATTCAAACCAAAAGATGAACAATGATCAGAGAAACCAACTTCACTATGGTAAACAGATATCAATCATCAGCACAATGATCAGAAAAACCAACCTGTCCTCCTCAGGCACGTCGGAATGTACCAACTTCACAATGGTAACCCCAGGCTCAGGCTCATCAAATGTCAATTTCACCTGTGCACAATTTTCAGTACCAATTTAGTTTGATAACTCACATTGGTTAATTGATGATATGTTAGATAAATCACCAGAACTCATTAAACGGATCCATACTGGAAAAACCACCCTTGAATTGTAGACATTGTTACTGATATAATTTCATTAGTGATTGGATTTAACTACAACAAATTCATAAATTTGATCAACCTCTGACAAGCTATAGTTTGCTATGTAAGGTTGTGACGATTTCCAAGGTTTGGAGAGTGGAATAATTGCTAAAATTGAAGGTAATAAAAAAGAAATGATTATGGGTTGTATTCGCATATTTGAACAATCCAAACATTCAGCCCTTTGAAAGGAAAGATCGTCAAAATTTTACCAGTAATTGTTCCCTAAGGTATGCCAGAAAACAGAACATTGAGAAGGAGATGAATAAAGAAGAATGGAACAAAATTGAAAGCTCACCGTGGAATGAATGCCATCAGGCCAGCTTCCGAATCTCCATTGTTGCACAATCAACTTCCCCTCTTCCAACTCCAAGTTCTTCCCAGTGACAGACCCATCAAAGATACTTATCTCTCCACCGACTTCCTTGCTTATTTTAGCATTGCTCTGAGTGAATCCTTTCCATCTATTGTCATCCATGAGAATTTCAAACAGAATGTTAGCCCTACAACTAAACTTCTCTGTCAGAGTTATGGTCTTGAACCCTTTCTTAACTTTCTTCTTCTCTGCCGCCACTGCTGGCTTTGATGCCGCAGGAGCAGTTGCCGCCGCCACTGCAGCAGGAGCCGATTGATTACTCTTCGGCTCCACCTTTTTGGCCTCCAAATCATCCTTCGCAGGCCCACCCTTCGCCATACTTTGCACATACAACCTCACCTTCTCCAACACAATCGGCTTCCCTTTAGCCCACATAGCATCCTTCATTCTCTTCCCAAAGGGCCCTTCGTCCTTAACAGAAACCCTAACTTCAGGATCCTCGTCGGCATTCTCATCAGAAATATACGGAATCTCGACAAGCCCATCAACCTTCTGCAGAGATTCGCCGGCGGAATCCTTGGCCTCGCCTTCCCAAGAGAGAGTGACACTAAGTTCATACCCAGGAATGATCTTCCCCTTCCGAATATTGACATAGGCCTCTCCATCGACCTTGTCGACCTTCTTAGTCTTGATGAACAAGCCGCCCTCGCCGTCGAGAAGAGGGAGATTAGAGAGAAGCTTAGAGAGGAAATTGCGGGACCATTCAAGGCAATCGGTCTCGGCCCAGTGCCAGTTGTGGACATTAGTGCCGTCGGGACGTTCTTCGACGATCCACCGCTTGTCACCCTCACCGAACTTGGCCATTACCGGAGCTTGGGAGAGGAAAAATTACGTCGGAAAGATGGGAAAGAGAGAATTTTAGGCGAGTTTGGAGAGATCCAGGAGATTGGGAAATGGGGAAAAGGAGGAGGAAGAAATAAGAGGGAAAGGGTAACTGTGGAGTTCGGAAGGTTCTCGGCGTCGAAGTCTCTAGAACTATGGCGGCACATCGTCGCTCGGACTAAAAAAAATAGGGTTTCTATTTAAAAAATATAAATTAGGTTGAAAAAACTTTTTGATCCCTAAACTTTTATTAAATAACAATTTAGTCTTCAAAATTTATGGTGTAATAATTAAATTTTTTAAGTTTTTGTAAGGAGATCCTTTCACGGACGTCTTAATAATTAATGACCCCCACAAACATATGATGTTTAACTTTATGTTTGCATATTGACAACGTTTTAAGAGGTATTACATTAGGGATGACCCTCCCAGCCTGATATTGGCGTATCCCTGACCTGATGAGCTGGGTTAGCGTGATGTCCATTTTCTCATATTTTTTCCACTCAACCTCACGTCAGGAACGTCCCTCCCAGCTTGATGTCTTTTAAAATCGTGATAGAACTGCACAAAAAGCATCAGGTTGGGAAGGATGTTCTTAACGTGAGAATGAGTGGAAAAAGCATGAGAAAAAAGACCTCATGCTGACCTAGCTCATCTTGTCAAGGACATGTCAACCTTAGACTGGGAGGGTCATACCTAATGTGATGTCACTTAAAACGTTGTTAGTGCGCTCTAAAGTAAGCATAAGGTTAAATTTCATATGTTGAGGGGAGAGGGGCGAGTCAATAATTAAGGCACCCATGAAAGGGTCATCCATTCAAAAGTCTCTTAATTCTTCTTTATCAATCCAATAATTCAGTCCCTAAATTTTAATAAGTAACAATTTAATCGTGTACTTTAAAAGTTGAAACCATTTAGTCTTATATTGAAAATTTTTATAAAGATTTCGTGAAATTTCTTACAACGTAAACTCATAAATTGATCAAGTTTGTTTATAAACGAGAGAAAGACTAAGACATTATGTGATAGAATTTGATGTGATTGTTCATAGTAGAGACTAAATTGTTATAAATTTGGAAGTATAAGGGTTAAATTGTTACAAATATGAGACTACATGGACTTAATAGTTACGAGCTAGATTATAGTAAATAACTAGACAATTCAGTCAATCCAAGCTTAATTCAATAGATAAATGCATCAATTATAACTTCAAAGGTCGATGGTTCGATCTCAAACCTTTGCAATGATTAAACTAAAAAAAATTAAACAAAATAAAAGGACACATTCAATTTATTATATCATACACCATGCTAAACCAACTGTCGTTTGAATCGACACTGAGTCTATTTAGAAAGACTTTCTGTTTAAAGAAGTATTTGGTAAGCACTTGAAAAGTCAATATAAATAAGTTCTATCATTCTATTTGATTGACATTGTACCACTATGATAGATCAAACGGTTTTCATTTTTGTTCAACTTTTTGGTCAACCTCATTTGTTTCCCGTCCATTTGAGTCTTTTTTAGATTCATTTCAAATTTTTATGACATGTTTTTTTAGTTCATAATGGATCAACTCGTCAACTATTGAAATGATAAGTAGCATCTTTAATTATTAGGTTAATATTTAGATTGTGGATTACATATTAGGTTTTTTTTTTCTTTTTCCCTTTTTTTAAATGCGATGACATATCAATTCACTAATATCAAAGTTTTTGCCGAACATTTATGAAGACCAATAATATTTCAATCAATGATGAACTACATACTCCAATATTAATTGATAACAAACTTACAATTTAACTAATCTAATTTAATCATTTGGTTAAAGTACTAATAATGTTTTATAAAGTCTACCAAAAAAATGTTTTATAAAGGTTTGTGCAGGGAAAAGAAAAAGTAAAAGGTGGAATCTCTTCCCAGAGTGATGAGATGAAGATAAACAGTATACATCCCTATATTAACAATAAAGGTATTACTTATATTAACAATAAGGGTATTAATGTAATTTTTAAAATTTTAGAGGTATTTTAAAAATGAAACACTAACAATTTTCATTCATATATTAACAATATTGGTGGTTTTAATTTTTTTTTTAAAAGTAATGGTATTTATAAAACTTTGAAATTTCAAACGTATTTTTGAAACAAAATAATTTTCGTTTAAAAGCAAGCAATAAGAGTATTTTCAAGTTCAAAATTATGAAGTATTTTTTATAATTTAGATAATTTTTAAATTTAACCCAAAAAAAGAATCTCTTGAAAGAATACATTGTCAAAGATTTGAACTTTCCAGATAGACATACAGTTACCCTAATATTTAGACTCATAATAGAACTTGTCCAATTTTTTAAAACTTAAGTTTTTTTTACCATTTGGTTGCATCATCATCATTGAAAATTGTCAAAACGACCTTGTTGTGCACGGGTATTGGGCTCTCGACCCTCACTCTTGCTATTATATATCTTCGCTTTCGATCCTTCTCAATATTCTTGTTATTTTCTCCATTTTAATAAGAATAGTGGGAGCAAATAACAAAGAGAGTGAGAGAATGAAGAAAGTGTAGAGCGAAAAAAACCTAAAACTAAAGAAGTGAGAGCGAGAGCAATGTCCTAACTTGCATGCATAATGTTTTATTTCGATAAATTCACATTGACACGACTTAAACACAAAATTAAAAATCATACTTTAGAGAGAGAAATGTCCAAATATCATTTAAACCTTCTACAACAAAATGGTTTTTGTCTCACTTTTTGAAATTTAAGGAATTTGCCCTCTTACTTATATCATCATCAGCCAAAGTTACAAAATTGCACTTAATTTTTTGTTTCCCTCTTCCTCTTATTCTTCTCGATTTTCATTCCCTATTTGCGCCAACCATTTTTCATTCGTTGCGGGCCATTTGCTAGCCATCAGAATGTTGCAGTGGGAGTTATCAGAGGGGGATCAAAACGTCAAATGTGAAGGGTCATTGGGGGAGCGAGAGAGAAAAATAGAGAAAGTCAGTCGGTGAGTGTCGCATAGACAAAAGAAGATTAAGATTGAGTGTCATCAGCGAGAGAGAGAAGAGACTAAGAGAGTGAGATAGCTAGAGAGAGGAGAGCGAGACACTAAAAGAACAATCTACTTGTATAAAGCTCGTTTTAGTAATTTCACTTGAACATGACATAAATAAAATGTTAAAAAAACCTCAATTTTAAGAAGTACGACGTATTTCATTTTTTCTCCCCCCAATTCCACGTCATCCATCGGCCGGAACCCACAAACAAGCCGTTGACAGTTCGAGAAAGTAAACAGCCGCGCGAAAGGTCAGAGTTTTGGCGAATGCTTCCAGTCCTGACCAGCTCTCTCTTCATTCCTCAATCCCCATTTCAGATTTTCGCTTTCTCCCTCTCCTACGGAATGATCAGAACTCGCCGATTCAAGAAACTCCCCAAACCCAAAACCCCCATTTTTTCAACCGAGCTCCGCAGTGAACCTCAGACGAGGAAGAAGAAGAAAAAAACAGGGCATCTCCCCAAATCAAAGCCCGCGACCGACCCACTAAACCAAATCGCTCAATTCTCACCCTCTTCCTTTTCCGAGGGATTCACCGTCCTCCCCCAAGACTTCTTCCTCGTTGACGCTTTAGACCTCGCCCCACGCTTGCTTGGAAAGCTCCTCAGGAGAGACGATGTCGTTCTTCGGATTACTGAGGTACTCATTGCTCGTTCTTTCTTGTATTTGTAACATCTGGGCGCATTGATTTTGATTCTAATAAGCTTATTGTGAATGGGAATCTGTTTGTTTGCATGCCAAGTCAATGAGGGAAATGCTCACAATCTGTTTGTTTGTTTGTCTGTTTGAATACCAAGTCACTGAAGTCTATTTCTCTATAATTTTGCAATTGCGAGTTGGATTTTTTATGGTGATATTGTGATGATATCTTGGATTTGTGAAAAAGTAGTTACTGGCTTATTGAGACTCTTGGGGTTTTGACAAAATATTAAAAGTGCAATTGTCCCCCATTGAAAAAGTTCAAGGAAGTGATGGATTCTAAGCACCATAGAAGGAGCCTATGTCTTTGGTTTCAAATCGTTCTAGTTAAAAACACTTTAAATTTGTTTGGGTGTGCTAACTCTTGTTAAATTCCCTTTTTTATTCTCTAGTTTGAAAGTGAGATTAAAGGGCGTGAGTCGTATAAAAACTTTGAGAGAGTACTCTTGCAATTGGGATCGGAGAGAGAATTATTTTATCTGGTTGTAACAATTTTTCACATAGTGGATTTCTTTTTTGTGAGTAGTGATTTTTCTTGGAGTTTGGAGTTTTCTATGTAAATTCGTGCGTTTCCTAGTTTTATTGTTTTCTTTTTTATTTTTCTATTATTTTTGTACTTATTACTGCGATAGAAGTGGAAGGTTTTTTCCAGCAACTTGACCATTAAACAAAAGTTTTTATAGGTAGAAGCTTATAGGCCAAATGATTCTGCTTGTCATGGTCGGTTTGGTGTCACAGCAAGAACGGCTCCAGTAGTAAGTACTCTTTCTAACTCAATCGATTGCTGATGGAAAAAAAAGAATGAGAGATTTCTAATTCTTGTAGATGCTTTTTCTTTCACCCACATATTATTAAAAAAAAAAAAAAAAAACTTGCAAAGAGCGTAGTTTCTAACTTTTAAACAAAACAAAAAAAAAAAGTTCTTGTAGATGCTTTGATAACCAAGTTGTATGGACTTGTAGTTTGGACCCGGCGGGCATGCATATGTTTATCTTTGCTATGGTCTCCATATGATGCTGAATGTTGTCGCAGATGAGGTCGGAGTTGGTGCTGCTGTGTTAATCAGATCTTGTGCTCCTGTCAGTGGTAAACTTTCTTGCCTTGCTTGTAAATTGTACCTTAATTCTTCTGAGCTAACTTTGACACAGTTTTTTAAAGCCTAGATTTGTATAAAGTGTGTTTGGATTGTATCAAAGAATAGGCTATACAAACCTGAGCTTGTGTAATTTATCTTTTTTCTTTAGTTTGTGGGTTTATCATTTGTAAAAGTTGTACAAAAGTGAGTTTAATAAGTGATTTCCTATCACATGGGCTTATGTAATCTGTGAGATTAGAGAACCGGTAGCTTGGAATAAACTAACCCACCTATCAAATAGAGGTCAGTTTCTTAATTCAAGCTAACACAAACTAACCCATGAGCCAACCACCTCTAGATGTTTTCCCTTGTGGTCTGGAAGCCATTGTTTAGTTAGCACTCAAGTGTAACTGTTTTCTTTTGTTGGCTAGAAAAGTTGAGTTTTGTAACCATTTATGCTTCTTGGAGTTGGCTGTAAATGAGGATCGTTTAGAATAAATGTATTGTTAGTTCGTGTGTCGTAGTGTGAGAATATTTGAGTTGACAAGGCTGCTTGATAATCATTTAGCTTTTCGAAATTGTGTTTGTTTTCTTACAAATTCTTTACAATAGTTTTCATCGAGGAAAATTTTGAATTCATAGCCAAACTAAACACAAATTTTTAGAGCTACATTCTTTTTTATAGTTTTCAAAAGGCTTGGTTTTTGAAAACATCCCTAAAAAGTTGATAACAAAACAAAGGAATCATGGGTGGAAGTAGTATTTATAAGCTTAATTTTAAAAAACTAAAACTAAAAACCAAATCGTTATCGAACATTGCCTAAGATCTTCACTAGGATAGATTTTTTAGTTTTATAATTGCAGGTCCAATAATTGTACTTGGCAAATTGGAAACCTTAACGTCGTCTATTTCATATGTTAATGCATAGTGTTCAGAGGCCTAGAAGCACATAGCATTCTTGATGCTTAGTTACCAAATAATCTTACTCAAATGACAAACTTGTTTTTATGGTTTGGCCATTTCTTTATGTCTGTGAATGCATTGATCTTGATTGAGATTCAATTGGAAGGTCATATTCGTTGCAACTCTCTGAATGAAGAAACTCCTCACTGTAGGCTTTCATATTTAAGTTGTTAGATTAATGTAGATGATAAACAGGATTGGAGACGATTCAGAAGCGGAGAGGTCAGATCACAGACAAGCCTATTCTTCTTACTGGGCCTGGGAAGGTAACGAAATGATCTCTATTATAAACCTTGCTTCTAGGAGGCCGACTCTGTAGAATTCATATAAGATTTTGTTTGTTTCTCTTCTTTCTGGTAGTGAAATATTGTAAAAGAAGAAACTATCAGAGTTGAAAATGTTTAAGATGGCTTTGTAAATTTCAAGTTATTTTGCACCTGAAATCACTATTTACCAAATTTATGTCTTACTTCTTTCAAAGGTTGGCCAAGCGCTTGGATTATCAACAGAGTGGTCTAACCACCCGTTTTACGCTCCCGGTAACCGTCGTTATACTACTTCTACCTGTAAGCCTACTGAAGAACTCTGGTCGTGATTCATGTATGAATGTGTTTCAGGTGGTTTAGAACTCCTTGACGCTCCGGAGCCAGAGAACATACTGGTAGGTCCTCGTGTTGGTATCGAGTATGCCTTACCAGAGCATGTGAATGCTTTATGGAGATTTGCCATTGCAGGAACTCCATGGATAAGTGCTCCTAAGAACACTCTCAGGCCATCCTGATGGGAGGAGATGGAGCAATTTGTTGTGCTTGGAATTATTTTGTATCACTGAAATTGGATTTGGGAAGGTTTTGTAAATGTTGTATATTTAGTTCACTGTAAACAGAACAACCTCATCTTTTGATTGGTTTCATCTTCAGTTTGAATCTCCAACTTGAGTTCGTTTTAGGAAAAAAAAAAAAAAAAGTTCTATTGACGATCATTCTATTTAGGTAAAATATAATTTCGGTCCTTATACTTGAGTTTCTTTACATTTTAGTCTTTTATAATTTGTGTGGAGGATCTCACATTTAAAAAATTAAGAGACCTCGCAATCTTAACAAAATAGATGAGTTACTCTTTTTATTTCTAATTTGGTTTTGAGATAGAACTCTATGTTATCTACTACTTTTAATTGTCTAATTTTACTCATTGTATTGTCAATAAATATTAAACTAAATTTAGTTTTTTAAAGTTAATTTTTATTAAAATCGGTTAAATAATAATTTTCATAATGAAAGAAATGCTTATAAAGATTTAAAAAGGGAAAAAAAATCAGCACCAAATTGGCATAGACTATTTTTAAAATTCAATTTTTAAAATTTATTGAAAGTGCAAGCATTAAAATAAAATTAAACTTAAAAACTTGAAGTATAGAGATCAAACCTTCTATTTATTACTTTTATGTTGTTTAACATTGATTTCTCAGAAAGGTGGTCTTTGTTTTTTTTTGTTTTTGTTTTTGTTTTTTCTTAATTGAGACTTTGATCATTGTTTTAAAGGCTACAAATGTAACTTTGAGAGGTATGTTTCTATTTTTTAAATTTAACAATTAACAATATTTCAATAACAAATTTTAAAGAATGGGAAGCAAACTGATGAAACTGTGAATAAAGAGATTTATAGTATTTGTTTGATATCTATGGTTTCAGTTTTTTTGTTTGTTAATTTTAAAATAAGAGTCGTGATTAGTGTAATCACTGCACCTAATTCCCTCTCTCATTTTTTTAAAACAAAAATAAATAAATAAATAATTATTTATAAAAATTATCACATGACAATTTTTTTTATTGGAAAGCTAAGGCAACACCTAAATATTTCTCTTAAAATAATAAAGTTTTTCTCATAGGATGGTTTAATGTAGCCACTCTTATAACTAAAATCAATTGAACTTAATCTTTTATTTTTAAATTGTAACAAAAAATGCATTTGATGCCTAATACTTTAACTAGTTAAACTATAATTTGAGTTGATAGATTTAGATTATAAATAATTTAGATACTAACTATAAAATTTTAAGCTCAGAAAGCTTAATTATTACAAAAAATAATAAAGTTTTTTCAATATGAAGACATTATACTCTCTCTCTTTCTATATATATTTTGTTGTTTTTAAATATAGAAAAATGAGTCAAACTATTTATAAATATAGAAAAATTTTATTGATAGACTGTGATAGAATTCTATTGCTAGAACGATAGACAACAATAGAAGTCTATCGCTTAAGCGATAAAATTCAATCGCGTTCTATCGTAGATAGACAATGAATTTTTTTTTTATATTTATAAATAATTTGATAAATTTTCTGTTTATGTTAATTTTCCTATATATATATTATCAAGATACATGAACTCAAAATGTTTATTTATTTATGTTCTATTATTCCGACTTCAATTCTATTTTAGATTTTCTTTAGTTTTGAACTTTAAAAAAATAATTATTCTGAGTCATCACCATTCTTTTGTTTTCAACAAATGGATATCATGAGTTTCAAATTTGTATATATAAATATATAATATGGACATGTATTATCATGTAGGTTGGTTGAAGGAATATTATTGGATAGACAAATATTATGGGACAAATAACAAAAAGAAACTAGAATGATTCCTTTTTTTTAAAATATAGAATTAAAATGGACAATTTAAAAGTTGACAAAAACTAAAATAGAATAAACTTTTCAGAAACTAAAAAGAAAAAAAAATCAAACCTTAAATAAATTTGCCTCTTCTATCTTTCAAAAATAACTATTTTTAAGTTTCACCTTTTATAACTAACACGCTTTTTAAAAATTCCTTAAAATAGTATTTTTATGTTTCTCGACCGAAATCAACCACTAAGATTTATATAAAAAATTAATTTTTTTCAACTTATATCTAAATTATGATTTTTTTTTTTAGGTTTTCTCGATAGAATCTCGATGGAAGAGGACCAATTAACATAATATTTCCAAATTTTACTTAATTTTTTTTTATATTTCCAACATTTAAAAATCACACAGCCCAAATATTACAAATTTGAAAAAATTTAAAAAAATAATTTGTAAATCCATATAGATAATCGGTAAATCAATTTGAAAATTTGTGAAAACATAAATTGGGCGTAAGATTACGCAAAATTTTATATAAGATTTGGGAGAAAATTTGGAACAAAATTATGTAGATCTTGGTGTTCATTCACAAAATTTCATCAAGATAGCCTAATCTTGGTGTTCATCCTAGACAAAATTGTAGCGAGAAAGTTCAAAAGAATCGATAGTTTTAGTGTTCATCCCAGACAAAATTGTACCGAGAAAGTTCAAAAGAATCGATAGTTGAATATAAGATGAAAAAGTTTTTTTTTCTTTTTTCAAGTCGATCTCAATTGAGAAGGACCGAGAAAAACTATTTTAACACAAAAATTGAAAACGAGTGCTAATTGTAAAAGGTGAAACTTAAAGAGGGTTTAAATGCTTATCTGGTCCATATATTTGAATTTTTTTTTTTTGTTCATTTTGATTCTTATATTTTCAAAATAGTCATTTTTGTCCGATATTCACTATAAGCTTATTTTGATTGCTATACTTTTAATTTTAGTTTATAATTTATTTTGGTCTCTGTATTTTTTTAAAAAATAACTATTTTGATCCATTTATTTTTATTTTTTAAAGTCAAAATGGTGATTTTTTAAAAATGAAAGAAAAAAAAAGCAGGGACGAATATTTAAACGGAAAGAAAGAGAAGAGAGGGATATAAGTAGAATGAACGTGCGACGTGGGAGGCAGTCTTGAGGGGTTTGGTTTGAGTGGTTACACAAATCGCAACCGAGTTTCCCGCTAAATAGAACGAAATGTACCTTCCTCCCATCGCCATTTCAGGAACCCATTGCTTGCAGGGAGTCTCCTCCTCCTCCCTCCTCCTCCCCTTTCTCCCTTCGCTTTCAATCTCTTTCCGCTGTCCCTAGCTTCCATTTTTTTAATCAAATCCCAGGTCAATTTCCTTTCTTTTTTTTTTTTTTTTTTTTTTTTTTTTTTTTTTTTTTTTTTTTTTTTTTTTTGCATTTTTCTTTCACCATCTTCGCGATCCCCAAATGGGTCTTCATTCTCTTCTCAAAATTCAGATGGGTTTTGAAATCTATGGCTATTTGTTCGATTTGAAGATACCCATTTGAGATTTCGATTGCCCTGTTTTCCTATTTGATGGGAATCGTTTAATATATATTTTTTTAATGCATTTAATGAATTTTCTTATGTCTGTAGTTGTTTGAGGCTATTACGAGTTGACAAGAAGCGATGTTCTGCTGCGGAGGTGTGGAGGAGGAAAATTTTGGCGCGCCTTCGAGTCAATATACAGCCCCACCAAGGGGAAATACATATGGTGGTAAATGGCTTTTCTCAACTTCTTCTAAATCTGTTGGTCATTGCCTCGTTCTGTTCTTGTACGCTAGTTGTTTATTGAAATGCTTGTTTGTTGGGAGGTGAGGAATTTTGTTGTTTTTTAGACATATTGTTGGCTTTGTGAATTCAAATATGGGATTTGCTTTGTTGTGGCTATGGATGATGATGATGTGATGTGGTTTGTCGAGATCGGGATTATGAGAGTTGATTTGTGTGTTGTAGGCAGCGAGAGAGGAGAGCCCAGGAGTTCCAATGTTGTCAGAAGTGGAGCTCCCCAGCAAGTATTGCCTATTGAAACACCAGTCATTCCACTGGATGAGTTAAATAGGTTGACGGGTAATTTTGGTACGAAATCTTTTATTGGTGAAGGTTCTTATGGCCGGGTTTATTACGCAACGTTAAAGAGCGGCCAGGCTGCTGCAATAAAGAAACTAGATACTAGTTCTTCACCAGAGCCTGACACTGATTTTGCCGCTCAGGTTTGATATTAAAGAAGTGAGTGTTAATGGTAAAGATGTAAGTATCTTCATTCTAATGCAATTGTATTTCTGTGTTGTCCTGGTGTTGCAGCTATCAACTGTTTCTAGACTTAAGCAAGAGAACTTTTTGGAGTTAATTGGGTATTGTTTGGAGGCAAATAATCGAATTTTGGTATATCAGTTTGCCAAAATGGGTTCTTTGCACGATATATTACATGGTATGTGAAGCTAAGTTAGAGAGTTTCTTGTTTTTGTTGGCAATTTTTTGTTGTTCTGATCATTTTCTAGTGCAGGAAGAAAAGGAGTACAAGGGGCTGAGCCTGGTCCAGTTCTTACTTGGAATCAGAGAGTTAAAATTGCCTATGGTGCAGCGAAAGGCCTTGAATATTTACATGAGAAGGTTCAGCCTTCAATAGTTCATCGTGATATCCGGTCGAGCAATGTCCTTCTCTTTGACGACTTCCTTGCAAAGGTTGCTGATTTCAACTTGACTAATCAGTCATCCGACACAGCAGCACGACTTCATTCAACTAGGGTCTTAGGAACATTTGGATACCATGCTCCAGAGTAAGCCCTTTTGTGTGACTACTTGTGTATTTCTTGCTCTTGGAAATGAATTTGAGCCAAAAGTGGCTACAAAACTTAGGTTTAAATTCCATTTTGGTTTCCAAACGTTTAAGCACATCTCATTTGACTTTTAAACTTTCAAAAAGTAAGGTCCTTGCAAGCTAGTTCATCTATATGTCAAACAACTAATTACCAGATCACGACAAAAACTAAAATGATTATGTTGTAAAAGTTTAGCAACTACCATTGACATTTTGAAATAGGAGACCAAAATGGAATGAGTTTTGCCTTAAATAGATATCTTGAAAATTCAAGACTAAAATGGAGTGATCCTAGAGTTCAAGGACTAAAACATGATTTCAACTTAAAACTTCTTCTAATCTTATATCTTGTTATGTTGCCTTGCACCTGATTGAATTGAAAGTATGCACTTGTTCTACTTCCTTTCTGGTTTTGACCTTTTGTTTCCAATGTTTATGGTTTCTCTTTTTAGGTATGCTATGACAGGACAGATTACTCAAAAGAGTGACGTGTATAGTTTCGGTGTAGTTCTTCTTGAACTTTTAACAGGACGAAAGCCAGTAGATCACACGATGCCTAAGGGACAACAGAGTCTTGTTACTTGGGTAAGTTTTCCCTTGCTGCATTTTTCTAAGTGCCTGCAGTATATTCCACAGACTTAATTAGCCATTCATATTATTCTGCAGGCAACACCAAGATTAAGTGAAGACAAGGTGAAACAGTGTGTAGATCCCAAGCTAAACAACGATTACCCACCAAAAGCGATAGCCAAGGTACTACTATATGTAATCACATTAATATTGAAATCATAGAGAATGTGTTTCCAAACCAAATAGTAAGAGTGTGCTTGGAGGTGTAACTTCAAGAGTGAGCATAACTCAATTGGCATATAGTATGTGTTAGCAACTAAAAGATTTGTGGTTTAAATTTCTCACCCTCTATTGTACTAAAAAAACATAAAATCAAAGGAGCTATGGGGTACTTTTTGTCATTTAATGAACTATATAGGCAAAAAGTTTCTAAGAGATTGTTTTTTTTTTGGATCGTTTTTCTTAACTAGAAAACAAGGTAGATGGGTAAATAAGATAGGAAGGTCATAAACACACCCCATACATTCTAGTTTTAATCCCCTCCTCACCCTCTATTGTACTAAAAACAAAAGGAGTTGTGGGGTACTTTTTGTCATTTAACATACCATGATAATCGTCTATTACTCTGGGGTAGGCAGGTCATAAACACTCCCATACATTGTCTTTAGTAATGAAAATTTCAACAAGGAATTAATCTAGTTATCCTCTAATCACACAAAACTGACAAACCTGAACTGAAATCTTGTGCAATTTTATCATGTCACAATGACAGACGTCAACAAAGTTTAAATGCATATTAGTCATCATCGTTGTAGAGTTGTTTCAAATTGGATTCTTATTCCACTATCATTTCATGTGAATCTCTCTCAGTTGGCAGCAGTTGCAGCCCTGTGTGTTCAGTACGAGGCTGACTTCAGGCCAAACATGACAATTGTGGTTAAGGCTCTCCAGCCACTTCTCAATTCTTCAAAACCACCGGGACCTGAATCTCAACCACGTCCATGAGATTATTCACATTTTGGTTAACATACAGGTGCAGGCGCAGGCACAGCGCGAGCACAGTAAATCTCTCCTGTAATTTGTAACCTTATTCCATTAATCTTCAGTTAAAAGCATCGTTGAAAGGAAGTTGTCAAGATGCCCAAATCTTGCTCATTTAGTTATTATCATTTTTCACCTAAACCCAACTTAGGAACTTTGATCTGATTCAGGATTTCATAAAATAGTAAAGTACTGTACCAATGATTAATGATAAAACAACAAAATTTTGTTTATCCAAATCACAGAAGTTTTGCAGCAGGAATTAGACATGGAACTGCTAGCCTTTGATGAAATATTAAGACTTAACTTCTATCCTTGTGGAACTTCAAAATTGCAAGATAAAAGCCATGCTCATCTATAAATTCAGTCAAGTCAAAAGAGTGCTCTGCAGCAGCTTTCTGCAAAATCGTCCTATCAGGTAAATCCGAAACTACAACATCTGGGAACTGTTGTTGTTCTTGCTCTAATGCTTTCCTTCCGTTCGGATGGCTAATAACTAGTCTTGCACCTATTGAGCAACAAAGGAAATAGATTACCTTAGGGCTGTTGTATGATGACTTTATAAAACAAGCAAAAATTCCTTTTCCATGTGATTTTATTTCCTAAAGAAACTACATAGATTATGTCACAATACGCCTATTGAGCAGCCAAGTTTGCTAAAAGTCTTAACATATGATACGGAGATCGAACAAAGAGGGAAAGAAGTAATGTACACAAAACAATTAAGTGTGGTTATTTGCCAAAAAAAAGTGTAAACATAGCATATGCTACAAAGTAAGAATTGTTTATGTAATGCGTGCACACATGCCCAGAATTCTGAGTGTATATTGAACTACATTAAGTCTAATACAGTTCAATACGCCAAGGAAAATTAAAGTAGAAGGTGATTGGAACTTGCAAGGTAACTTTTCCCTACAAATACAAACTATAGAAACAAACAGATCATCTGGGAACTTACAATTAATTGGCCATATATTCAGCAATTCGGGTAGACAATGTAATCCACTAAAATTTGAAATTTACAGAACTAAACAAAGAACTTACCTGGTACACAACGTTTTGAGAGTGCTCCAAAAATTGTGTCAAGTTCGAAAGGCATAGCTGGAAGATAATAGAGAAATACAATGTCGAAAGGTCCCCATTTTTCTGGTACATATATAACTTCTCCTTGCCAACACTTAACTTTGTCATACTTTTCTTTAATACAAGCTAATGTTAGAATAGAATCATGGACAACAAGCAAACTTCGGCAAGGAGCGAAGTCAAACAACTGATCAACAAATCCTTCTGAAGAAATGGAAACCATAACCTGAGAACTTTCTGCAATCTCTCCAGCAGAAATAATCCGCCTAATCTTTTGATCATGCTCTTCTGTGGAACTTAAATCGTCTGAATCGAGAAACGAAAAGTCCTTCTCAACTAAATCTTCAAAATTGATTATAGATACTACACCTTCATTTGAAGGAGTTGAAAAACAGGTGATTGGTTTGCTAATATGCAAGGCTGAACCCAATTTGAAAGGAAATAATATCGAAGGAGCAGATATCCGAGTATTATGATGAAAGCCACGTAGAGCACATATACGTATGGGCCTCTTAAGAGGACATGGCCGTGGTTTGCAAGTAAGTGATGGACCAAGAGAAGAATGTAAAAACAGAGAATTCATGGAAGAAATATAGTTTCTCTTTATAGCCTGGAAGGCAAAAGGGAGTCCTGGGCTTGTTTGCAGTTGCAGGTGGAATTGGAATCACAATGTGCTGCACTCTATGCCTCTGTTAGTACATCCATTGCAATTTACTCCTTAAATTCCCCCATTCACCTGTGAAAGCACAGTTAGCAAGTTCAACACGGACTTGGTAATTCTCATAAATATTCAGGTATCAGCTCTTAAACCAGTCTATGTAATATCAAAGAGTATTTCCATGTCTCTAGAAACAGGATACACACACAATATTTGGAAATTGCGACTGCTTTACTCTTCTGAAGATACTTCAAATGTTTAAGTCTCTTTAATCTTTGATCACATAACAAATAATTGGGTTTGAAACTTTGAAAATCTATTAAGTTAACCGCCCTGGATTTGTTTAGGGATCAATTAGGTGATTAAAAGAAAATGAGTTCAAGCCAAAACAGCAGCAGTTTACTTAAGATTTAATAACTTTGGTAACTGAATAGCCAAAGTATCTGCAAGCTGGTCCAGACACTACAAAAAAAAAAATAAAAGAAAAATTCTATCAAGTATTTTCGGTAACCAGAAACGGTCCCGTTTGCTAACCATGTAATTTTTTGTTTTCGAAAATTAAGATTATAAATATTACTTCCACCGTAACTAATGTTTTGTTATCCACTTTTTACTAATATTTTCAACAACCAAACCAAAGTTTTGGAAACTAAAAAAAAGTAGATTTCAAATAATAAATTTTGTTTTCAGAATATGACTAGGAGTTAAGTGTCTTAATTGGAAAATGGGAAGGAAACAAGCATAGATTTTAAAAACATAAAACTAAAAAAGAAATAGTTGGCAAAGAGGCCTTAACATTTTGGAGAAAGTGTTTTTATAACTCAAAGGAACTCCAGATTCACCATTAGTGAAAATAATATACAACCCATCAAAGAAATACAGAAAAAGTTCAAAGCACTTCAAATTGTCCATTTCTTCTTCTGCAACATTCCCCTCTCCCTGTGTTAAACTAACACTCCAGAGAATCTAAATTTGATAAAGGTCGAAAAGGAAAAATCATCCAGTTGTGGAGAAAAGCATTAAACAAACACGAGAAAGAAATAAAAAAACTCCTCGATCGACCGAAACTCGAAGGTACAGAAACATTTCCAGAGCTTTGAACAACAACCAAATATAAAGCACGGCTAAACAATTTGTCGGATTGATAAATGATGAGGAAACGAACCTAAGGTTTCCGACGAGGAGCTGACGAACTGCAGAGTTTGGGCAACCTTCCCGGGCTCCGATTATTGAGCTGTTGTTTCGCAAATTACAGATAAGAGTGTTGGGAAATTGCTAAAAGTAGTAAAAATAGGAAAATTGAATATTAAATTTATTTTTGATAATTGTATTTTCGTTTTTTGTTTTTAAAAAATTAAAATAAATTTTGATGATTTATTTAGTTCTATATTTCTTTTATAAAAATAAAAGCAAACTTCTTTTACAATATTTTGTGATTTGATATACATAATTATAAAATTATATATTTATTTTTAATTTCATATTGATAAAACAATATTAAAATATCTAAAATGGGTGCGCATTTTAAAAGCCGAAAATAGATTTTTAAAAATGGTTTTTTTTTCATTTTAAAATTCTTTAACAATTAAAAACGTATTTAAAATAAACAAAAATAAAAATTTGATAAATAAATATTTTTAGAAAACTAAAAATCAATTGATTATCAAACTACTCTATGATATTTTGTTTCCGAATTAGTAGTGAAGGCTCCGTCCCGCCCCATTCTCATTTTGGAGAGTCGGGATCATGGTCGAGTAATCCCATTCTCGTTTTGGAGAGTGGGGATCATGGTCGAGTAATCCTTGTAGAAATTTTTTTTTCTTTTTATTTTATTAATTTATTATTTTAAATTAATTAAATTTTAATATTTTATTGAAATTATAAATATTTTATGTAGAAAGTTAATATTATTATATATATTTGTTTAAATGAATAATTAAAAAATATTTTAGCAATTTTTATTATAAATTTAATTAAAAATTTAATTTTTTTATATTTGAAAATGAAAGTTTGAAAAAAAAAAAAAAAAACTAAAACATAGCTTTCAGCTGCGAGTAGTTTATATATATAAAACTAAAATGTTTTAGTATTTTTTTATATTTATATAAATAAACAATTAAAAATTCGAGGTGGGGGCGAGGGCAGATGTCACGGACTGGGCGCGGATCCCCTCTCCTGTCTGGGAATTCAATTTAAATCCTCGGATTGACCGTGCATCCCTATTTGGCAATTGATTTTTTTTACGACAAAGTGATAATAATTTTGATATTATTTTAGGCAAAATGCACTTTTAATCCTTAGGTTTTAAGTTGGTATCTATTTGGTTCCTAAAGTTTCAAAACGAACACTTTAGTTTCCGACAATTGAAAAATAGTTTTAAATGATTTTGAAGTTCTTTTGAGTGTTAGTTGACTAACGAAGAAATGATGTGGCCGTTAAATATGGTTAGTGAGGAAGCTGATTTGGCAAGCTTATTATAATATTATTGTGTGTATCTAATACTCCCTCCACCGCTGCTGCTTTTTCTCACCGTTGATGAACCTTCTTCGAGTTTTGGGCGATTCGAAGCTGAGTTATTGAGCGAGTCGTAGTGGTGGGCGGCGATGGACATCTCTTTCATTATTCCATCACCGTGCTCTCGTCGAATTCCATTTTGGAAAAGCCCCAAAAAGATTTAAATTTTTTTTTAAAAAAAAAACTAAAAATGAGAACTTTCTTTCACAAGAGATTAGATTAAAACAAAACAAAACATGGGTTCTGTAAATCTTCTTCCTTATATGTGTATATAAACAAAAAAAAAAAAAAAAAAAAAAAACCAACCCAAATTAAAATAGTAATAAAAAAAAAGCACTAAGTTTTTTATTTTCTACAAAATTGCAGGAGAACGCATCAGTGGCGAAGCTTGGGAGAAAGACTTCCGTTCATCACTGGGCGGCGACAATGACAATAGAAAAGGCGCAGTGCAGTGATGTAGTGAAAGGTTGAAGGTGAACCATGTTGGGAAAATACTCCCACTTCAACGGTAGGAATAAGTCGAAAATAATAAATTTGTAAACACAAGAATTACTTAAAAAACTCCAAACTAAACAAAATCATGGACCAAGAAAAATTTATTATGTAGAAAATAGTTACAATCACACAAAATAATTATCTCTCCCGATCCTAATTATAAGAACACTCTTTCAAAGCTTTTATACTACTCACTCATTTTTTTCACTCTCAAATTAGATAATACAAAAGGAATTTAATTAGAGTTAGCAATCCTAATTACAAGAACACTCTCTCAAAGCTTTTATACTACTCACCCGTTTTTTCTACTCTCAAATATTAAAAGGAATTTAACTAGAGTTAGTACACTAAGCTTAAAGTATTTCTAACTGGGACGAATTGAAATTAGATGCATAGGCTATTTTTATAGGCTTGGAGTCCACCTTTATTCTTTAATTTAATCGATATTGTACAATTGCAGTTTTAATATTTTGCAAAAAAAACTTAACAAAGAAGACTGTGGAGAAGAAGAAATGGAGGGGAGACCACATCATAAAGAAAATATTATAATAATTTTTCCAAATAAACTTAATGACTAACCATATTCAACAACCACATCATTGACTAAGGGTCAAAGTAACTTTGAGGACATTTAAAATTATTTTTCAAATTTTAAGACTAAAATCTTGGTTTTAAAATTTTAGAGACCAAATTAGATATCAAACTTCAAATTTTAAGAAATTTTGCCCTATTATTTTTTATTTGAAAGCACGTCACTCATATTCATACCAATTTCCCCTTTAGATCCAAATCCAACTCCACAAAAATTCTTCGCACTTTCCCTCGGATTAATCCTCCATTTTCTCTTCCGATTCCGGCGATGGCCACAAACCCCCTCTTCTCCTCCTTCCGATACTCCGACAGCCTCACCGTGGTCGGAATCTCCGTCTGCACCGCCGTCATCTGCGAGGCCATCTCATGGATTCTCATCTACCGCACCAACTCTTACAAAACCCTTCGATCCTCCATCGACAAGGCCGCCAAAAAGCTCGAGACCATGAAGACCGACAGCTCCAAAATCACCGTCAAGAAATCCAAGACCAAGAAGATCGATCGCGTCGAGACCAGTCTCAAGGAATCAAGCCGTGACCTCTCGCTCTTCAAGTTTAAATCCGGCGCCGTTGTTGCTCTTGTTCTGTTCGTCGTCTTTGGATTGCTCAATTCGCTCTTCGAGGGCAAGGTTGTTGCCAAATTGCCGTTTAAGCCTTTTGGGCTTGTGATGAAGATGAGTCACCGAGGGTTACAGGGTGACGATCCTACCGATTGCGCTATGGCGTTCTTGTACTTCCTCTGTTCCATTAGCATTAGGACCAATCTGCAGAAGTTCTTGGGATTCTCTCCGCCAAGAGGCGCCGGCGCTGGGTTGTTCCCGATGCCAGATCCTAAGACGAACTGATTTAGGTCAGGCTTGGATCAAATTAATACTCCCTTTCCCCCCACTTTGATTATGAATTTTTCGTACTGATGAAAAACTTGGTTTGGGTTGATTAGGCTTACTTTTATTAGGGTTCTATATGTCCATTTTATAGTGAGTTCATCGGACTTAGTATAGCTATGGGTTCCACAAATTTGAGAGGGTCATTCTGGTTTTAATATCCACTTGCATTCTTGATTAGATTTGGAAATAATACCATCTTTTTTGGGATCAATATAAGCTTTTGATCTTTGAAAACTTTGATTACGTTCAATGATTCTATTGCATTGGTTATGATTGTGAGACTGAGCTGTGTGTTCTGCTGGCTACTGATCAAAATGTTTTGAGCCAGGCTCCCATTTTCTCCAAGTCAAGCCTCCACTGCTTGTTTGGTATGTTATGGCAATTACTTTTCTGCTTGAGATTCTTATCTTACCAAACATTTTGCCATTCCCTAAACTAGATTGGCTTAAGGTTTCTTAATTTAGCATGGAATTCCTCCTCATGAACACCCATAGAACATTATCTTGCATCATTCATTATTTTCATAAGAAGTGTAAGAGTTTCAATGTGTTATGTAGTGCCAACTATGTTAGTTACTGTTCTGAATTAATGTCAGACAAGTCATATGTCCTCGACTAAGAAATTAGAAGTTCGAATCTTCTCATCTCACGTGTTGTTGAACTTAGCAAAAAAAATGATAACGGTGATGCTTATTATGACTAAAACAGTTCTAAGTGCACTTGATTTAGTTGAGGAGGCTTAATCAAAATATGGTTTTTTTTTTTGATTTTGTGGATGGTATTGCTGACTTTGAGTAGCTTAAGAGCTTGAGTACAATAGACCAACTTGGACATAGCTAAGCTGATAAGATATATATCATGGGCCAAGAGGTTAGAGGTCTGAATCTCCCACCCTATACTTAGTACAGCAGATAAGAAGTAGAAGAACTAGAGTGGGTTTTCAAACTGAGTCTTCCAGTATCAAAGTTGATTTATTTTACATTGCTACCTATCTATTAGTCTCTTCCTTTACTTGTAACAGTCCTCCACATTATACTATAACCTGTTGGAGAGGTTTTATGGAAGTTAGGGAAAGGATGAAAATTGACAGGAAAACTTGGTACTGTTCTACCATATTGTAGAAGTTTTCTATTTGCATCTGCAGGTTCTTTTCTATGTTGTTTTTAATGTCATTACTACTAATATTCAAGGTTGAAGTGATCATTTATGATAATTTAGGGATAAAATTAGATTATTAGTTCAACTCTTCTCCTCTATAATTATTTAGTTCTTATACTTCTAGAAATGTAACAATTAAGCTATTGAATTCAACTTTTCATTTGAAAATTTATTGGAAAACGAATCATACATGATATATGAACTAGTGATTGAAGTCATAAACTCTATATCAATTTGAGATTCAAGGTGGTTCAATTATCCGTTCATCTTTAACTTTGATTGCAAGAAGTAAATATGTTTTTTTTTTTTCTTTTTAGTTTAATAACATGGGGAAGTGGGGTTTGAACTTCTTGTCAAATATATATGTCTTAATGAGTTGAGTTATGCTTAGGTTGACATGCTCTAATTTAATGTAGTTCTCCGTAGTTACACATTACTAAACACGGTCACATGCTTATGATTTTGAGTCACAAATATTTTTGTTATTAGAAATGTAGAAATAATCTACAAGAAATAAAAAAAAATATAATTTTTATTCTAAAAGGAGTGGAGAGCTATTTTACAAGTAGTCTTGAAGCAGATTACCATAGATTCACTTTGATGATCAATTAATTGACAAGTTTCATTATTGGTACTTTATCAACTTCATTTCATAGTGTCTACTTTATCATCTAATTATTTACTTTCTTTTGCTACTTTTTGTTGCATTGTTATGTTAGATGAATTAATCTTGTTCTAATATTATACTATACTACTTATCGATATACATTTTTCAAGAATAAATAATGGAGAATCAATATTGATTTTCCTTTTGAATAACCAGAATTATTGGATCGGGCAAAGTAAGCTAATAAATTGATTACTAAATCAAATTGAATATAATGAAACTAATTATGCTAATCGAACATGTTGAATAACATTTAATTTTATATGTTGTGAATTCAAATCCCAACGCCAATATGGGTCTAACTTAACGATAACTAATCTTACTAAAATAAATTAAATCCATGACATTTTTTCAAAGTGATTAAATGGGCAAAATAATAATTTTAAAGTAAAGTCAATAATTTTAATAAATGTTGTAATGGGAGATCGAACCATTCACTTCTAAGGAAGAAGGTTATGTCAATTACTGTTAAGCTAGGTTCATTTTGGTAGGTTTGCACTCTTATAAGTTTATTAATTAATAGACACATTAATCCTTAAATATCTTTACCAAAACAATTACATTTGGATAAGAATTTAGCTCTAATATTGTTTCCTTGTGAAATTTTATCACTCTCGAGATTCGTACCAAACTTATGTTTTATAATTCATTAAATATACATGAGAATACTTTTTTTTTTTTTTACTATTTTCTAAACAAAAGACTTACCAAATGGTAAAAATTGAAATACTTTTTCCAAATTCAAGTTTAATCTTACGAGGTGCAATTTGATGAAAATTGAAAATTTTATGACAAAAGTGTATAAAAAAGTGATAATTAGAAAAATAAAAATAAGGAGAGAAATACACTTTCTGTGTTGGAAAAAAACTAACCGTTAAGATTTGGTTTTGGTAACTATTTCGTTTTTCTTTTTTGGTTTTTGGAAATTAAGCCTATTTCCACTCATTTTCTTACTATGATTTGCATCTTTATTAAGTAAAAAGTTTAAATATTAGCCAAATTCCAAAAAAAAAAAAAAAAAAACAATTGTTTAAAAATTACTTTTTTTAATTTTTAAAATTTGACCTATTTTGAAAACAAAAAAGTAATTACAAGCAAGAAATTTAGAAGTGAAAAGAGTGTTTATAGACTTAATTTTCAAAAATAAAAAATCAAATTCTAAATAATTACTAAATTGGGTCTTAGTCTCTGACCTTATTTTAAAAAATTAGTTTTAATATCCGTTAGTTGATTAATAAAAATATGATTTAACAATTAACTTGTTAATTATTTTTGTTGACATAATTTTAATGAGGTGAAAAATAATTAAATTCTTTTATAAATGGCACATGAACTAAAACATTTCATTGTCGTCAGGGATTGAAGTTGATCGTGGATGACATTGTTGGGAAAGTTTGGAGTTGTTCCGCTTGATGAGCCACAGTGGTTAAGGCAACTTCGTATAGATATCGTGAGTCATGCTTGTCTTTGGTTTGTGTTGAGGCTCGAGCGATTTCTGAGCGGATGGTTGTCGTTCAGGTTGAGGTGGCTGCTATTACGATTTTCTCTAATTATGAGTTGTTAATCGATATGATTAATCTTTCAATGGAGCCTTATTTAGAGGTTCGTACATTCATTGCAAACATTTGACTTCCTCTTTCCTTGTTATTCAATTTTCGCTTTGTGCATCAAAAAAGGAATGAGATTGCTCATGAGTTGGCTCGTTGAGGTTTTTTTGTTGTCTCATTTTCTTGGCATTCTAAAATTAGTTGGTTTCTAATTGTAAACATGATGTACAAAACTTTCTCTTTCTGTAGCTTTTTAGACGTTTAATATAGATCTTGTTTGCTTTGGTTAAAAAAAATCACCGTCTTTCAAACGAACATCTACACTCAAAAAGTCGCATCTACTCGACAATGGGCAACATATGAATTTACTAAAAATGTAAGAACAAAAGGGGTATGTAAAGATCCTTCCTTTAGCCCTTAAAAGCCTATTTTATATATAGTGTAGATTTTCTTAAGAGTAAGGTTTAAAATGTTAATTTGGAAATTTAGCGACCTAGTAAAAATTTATGATTAGACTACAAACCTAAAAAGAGAAATTACTATAAATTAAAAGATATCAAATTATTTATAAATATAGAAAAATTTCACTCTCTATCAGCGATAGAGTTCAATAGAGTTGTATCGATGTCTATCGCTCAAACAATAGAATTCTATCACAGTTTTGAAATTTTTCTATATTTGTAAATAGTTTGACTCATTTTTTATATTTGAAAACAACCAAAACTAAAAGTGTATTTATCTAAAAATAAAAGAACCAAATATTTATGAAGACAAATTTATAATAGAACCAAATAGAGTACATAATACTAGATTTTTTTTTTTCATGAGTTGAGGTTGGAACTAAAAAAAACTAAAATTAATGGGAAGTCAACTTAATATATTAATTTATAAAAATTGTGAGGTAAATCGTAGATGAAAAACAAGAAGAAGTTAAAAATCACTTTTGATAACTAAACTTTTACCGAATTAACGATTTAGTTTTTATATAGGAAGAAAATTATGCTAATTATAGTTGAACTAAGCTACTTTGACACTCGTTTATCAATTTATATATTTAAGAAATTTCATTAAACCAAGACCTAGTGATAAAAAAAGAGACTCAATAAATGACTAAGAGATTATGAGTTCAATCTATATCCTAAGAACTGTCACATAAAATTAGTCAAGATGCGTTTAAGTTAATCCAAACACTTAGAATAAAAGAAAAAAGTTCATTAAATCTTAATCCTAATTTAAAAACAAATTTCATTATTGACTAAATTATTACCAATTTATAAGTGTTACAAATTTGGCTAATTAGTTAGTTTAGTGAAAGTTACCCAAAAAGTGATTTCTAACCATGAAAAAAGTAAAATCGCCGAACCCGCCATCAGTCTCAGAACTTAGAAGAACGCTGCCGCCTTAAGGAAATCCATAAGAAAACTTGATCTTTCTCCGTCTCTCAAGGATAATTTCACATTCATAGTCTCTGTTCATCCATCTATCAATCCTTTCTCACCGAATCGCGAGCTTAGTTGCGATTTCTTTCTTATGGGTGCTGCTTGATTTGGTAAATCACCTGTCTTTTTCCATTTTTTTAATTTTTTTTATTGTGGTCAATTTTCCCATCAATTTCTAAAATACATCCCCAAGAATGAGGTTCTAGGGTACAATTTGAATTGTGGGTTGTTCTCTCTTTATGAAATTATGCTTTGTTATACTATCCTAAGAAGCTTAATTGATCATATGTGGTTGGTTTCTTTGTATATTGTACATGAATTTTCGCAGTGCTATGGACCGGAAGGACAAAGCAACAGCTTCCTTGGTCAAGCGTATTCTTGTTTCTTGTGCGTCTCAGGTGTGTGAATGGGATTGAAAGTGAAACATGAATACTGGAATGTCAATGTGTTGTTCTTTTAAATGCAATTCTATAAATTCAATGAGATATGGTCATTGGACTGCCTTCTTCTTCTTCTTTTTTTGTTGTTATGACCATAACCTTGGTTGAGGATCGGGTTCTTGTCCCTTTGCCTATGTTTACCTATTTTTGATGGTGAATTTGATTCCTATAAAAAGAAGAGTAAAGCTAATTTTAACAGCAACGATATCAGTAATGACACCCCCTCTTTGAAATTTCCATTCATATTCCCAAGAATATATGCAGTTCCAAAAATTTTCATTTATTAGTTTGGTCTTATACTTTTGGATTGGAGTCTTCTCTTGTAGTTGAGGACTTCTTTTATGGGCGTTTTTTTTTTTTTTTTTGTAAGCATTTGTACTTGCTTTCCTTTTTCTCAATGAAAACTAGGGTTCTTATCAAAAGGATAAAAAAGGAGTTAAGAGTTTCATTTTGGAACTTTTTCAAAACAGCATCAACACTCATGGCAGGGTTCAGAGATGGAATTCCAGGTTATGCTTTTTCCCTAGTTGATATACCTTGTAAAAGCCATTAGTTGAAGTTCTTTAGGCACATACTTTTATAGTTGCATCATTTTTTTTATAAGAAACTCCACGTTCATGTAAGAAAATGAGAGAAAGAAGACCACACAAAAAATAAAATAAAATAAAATAAAATAAACATCCTGAGAAAGGGTGCCTCAATGACTAGCTATACTGAAAAGGACTCCAATCCAAAAGAATAAAACCTAGCAAATAGTTACGAATCTCTTTTACAGCTGAAGCCCAAAGAGACACTTCAAGCCTCACTAGGAGTAGGGATCAAAACTCCTCACTAGATCTCTCTATCTCCTAAAGATCCTGTTATTTTGCTCAATCCAAATGCTCTAAAGGATTGTAAAGCAAGTAGCCCTCCACAAAAACTGCACCTTATCTCTAAAGGACCTCATAAATGAAGGACGCACAATCCCCTTGGTTAGGCAAGGGGACTTGTATTCTTGGCTTTTAAGTTAGTTTTATCAAAAAAAAGAAAATAAAAGGGAAGTTTTTTTTCCCCTCCCTATTCAATATCTCTGTTTCTTATATTAAAAAGATACATTTCATGAACTTCAATTGTTGCTTAGTAGCTAACATACTGTACTGCAATCTGATGGTTCTCAACCTTCATGCTTGCTGCTTCTAGAAAGTCTTGTTTTGTTTTGTTTGTTTTTTCCCCTCCATGTTCAGGTTAGCTTATGTATAGCTTCACCGTCTCACCAATTTGTGAGACAATCTCTTAAATAGGCGGCCATCATTATTTGAACCCATAACCTCTAAAGTACTTGGGTTTATAGTTTTGACTCTTTTGATTGCTTTGGCCAACCCATGGTAGTTTGCTTCTAGAAAGTATCAAGTTCCAATATCTGCAACATATGGTTGATACTATTTGGTGGCTTTGTGTTTATGGGACTGTTAAGAACTCTGACAATAATAATTTGTTATTGTTTGAATTGTGATTCAAATGATCTCAGAAAGTAAGTGAACCTGGAACAGGGGCTGCTACTTAATTTGTGTTCTTTTCATGCATTATATATATATATATATATATATCTATATGTGTATATATATATCTATGTGTGTATATATATCTATATGTCATGGTTGGTTTACCGCAACCATTTATTATATGTGTTTGTGTAGTATAAATTTTAAAATTAATTAATTAATTGTTTGTGTAGGCAAAACAATATGGGGGTTGCGTTGCGGCAAAGGTTCCAAAAGTTGAACGTGATATGTGTTTGAAAGAATTTGTTGCACTAAAGTCTTGCATGCAAAATACGGTACCTATCAATAATTAAAATTTCTTTTTTTAACATATTTGAGGAAACAATGTTTCTTATAAGAAAAAAAGAAGAAAAACAAAAAAGGAACATATATGAGGAAACAAATAACTGTAGGGCCCGATTGATAACAGTTCTGGTTTTAGTTTTCTGTTTTTTAAAAATTATGTTTTTAAAAATTATGCTTATTTACTAATTTCTTTTATTTGTTTCCTAATCTACTTTCAAAATTGTTTTTGAAATCATGGTCAAATTTAAAAACTAGGAAGAATTTGGTCAAGATTGCTAGAGTATTTATATACAAGTGAAAAACAAATTAAAAGAAACACAGTTATACATAGTTTTTGTAAGCTTTAATTTTTAAAAACAAAAACCTAAAGACAAAACTGTCATCAAAGATGGCCTTGGATTTATCTTGTTGAAATATTTGCACTCAACTAATCAAATGGTTGTTGGATAGCTTCGGGGGAAATGATAAGCACCATTGCTTTATTGAAGAAAATATCAATATGATGAGTTGTAAAGCTTGGAGCAGTAGGAGAAATTTTCTACATTCAGGACATTGAAGTGAATGTGGTATTAACCGTCTTATAAAGATCTACTTGAACATTTGCACATGTTTTCTGCTTTCCTAATGTCATTCACTTTTTTCCTTTTGCAGTGAGGTTTGTTTGAGTGAATAAGCTTAATTTGGAAGGTTAAGGGGTGACTTTATAAAATGTCTGGAAGACCATCGAGATTACAACCCAGTGCTGGTCTAAGCAAATCCAGTGCTCTCTCACATGTTTATGTACAATATCCACCCTTACGATGTAGTATTCCTGGACCAAGGGGATTATTTTTTGATGATGGAAATAAGTTGTTGATCTGCCCAACCGTGGATCAGGTAATAGATCTTGAGCTGCATTATGCACTTGTACTCAAAGTTCATCTGGAGCTTTTAAACCTGTTTTGATGATGTTTCTTTTTGTCTTTTGTATAGATCTTCTCATGGAAAACCGTTCCGTTTAATCCTGCTGTCGCTTATACCACTGATGCAATTACAGAAGGGCCCATTTTATCTATTAGATATTCCTTAGACTTAAAGATTATTGCAATACAAAGATCAAGTCATGAAATACAGTTTTTGATTAGAGAAACGGGTGAAACTTTTAGTCAGAAGTGTAGACCAGAGTCAGAGAGCATTCTGGGATTTTTTTGGACGGATTGTCCCTTGTGCAATATTGTATTTGTGAAGACCAGGTAAGAGCAGAATATAAGGCTTTTCAATTTTATGAGTGAAAATGGGAACCACTTCAATACACAATTTGCAGGGAAAACCTAATATCATTTAGACAAACTTTATCTTTGTGATTGTGTGGGAGGTTTTGGAAAGTTAGAAATTGAACAATTTTTGGAGGAATAGGCAATGGGATAGGTGAGGTGTGGGAGCAAATATAATTTGATGCTTCTCTTTGGTTTTCCCATCAAAGAGTTTGCCTTCTATCCATATCTTAAGTCATGGCTAATGGAGACCCAATTTTTTGAGGTTTTTGTTGGAGCTCTATCGCGATCCTCCTCTGGCCTCTACTTTCCCCTTTTATATTCAATCTAGATGTCCTTATAAATAAATCTTGGTTGTTAAACTAAAAATGGCATACAATTTGGGCCTGAAGGAATTTGTATGATCTAATTTTAGAGGTTAAAGGTTGGATGGCCATTGTTTCTTTGAAGTCCAAAAACTTTATAATTTATGTATATATATATAGAACCAACTGCTTTTATTGAAGAAAAAAAATGAAAGAATACAAGGGCATACAAAAAACCAAGACCATAAAACCCACTCTAAAGAAAGAGTTTCGAACTAGGTAAGATGAAACCTAGAGAATAATTACAATAAATGTTCAAAATCGAAGCTCAAAGAGAAACATGGAATCTCACCAAAGACCAAACATCACTAGGGTCCCTCTCCACTTCTCTAACACTTTGTTGTTTCTCTCCCCCAAATATCTCACAATAAAGCATGCACCTTGGCAAACTATAAAAAGCGGCCTTTCTCTTTGAAAGGCGGATGGAGGAGGAACTCCTTATCATCTTCCGAACATCACTATGGCAAGCTAACTCAAGATCAAACTCTTGAAAGAAACAGTTTCACATAGTTTGCTTACAGTCTATGATTTTGTGCATGTAGATATTTATATTCGGCTAAGGTGAAGTTTTCTTGCAGCGGGCTGGACTTGTTTGCTTATAGTTCTGATTCAAAGTCCTTTCATTTGGTGGAGTCAAAGAAATTGAATGTGAGCTGGTATGCCTACACGCATGAAAGTCGATTGGTGCTTATGGCTTCTGGAATGCAGTGCAAAACTTTTCATGGATTCCAGGTACAAGTTTTACTACCATGACATGCTGAGTTTAGTTGAACTTCCACAATTTATTTATTTACTTTAATTTTTCTGTGTTCCTGGCAACATTGCTTGGCAAAAACCATTAAAACACGGTTTCTACTTCTGGGACATTATGATGAATGGCACCCCATACAATGTATTGTTACCAGTATGCCCACAGTTTTAGTATAAAGATATTTTTCTGAAGCATTTTCCTCCAATTTCACGAAGAAAATGGTAAAATTCAATCGATTAATATCACAATTTATGGCAGAGATGAATTTCAATCAACAAATATATAACTTGAGAAAGATCTCTCGAAAGGTTTTGGGTTCAACTTCGTGAGTGAGGATGAATATTACAGAAGAATTAAATACAATCAAAGATTTTTGGTTCAATAGGGAATGATGGTTTTGTTGGAGATAGAGGTTGATGAAAAATCTCACGGGTTAAAACAGATGAGGGGGTGATTAATTTCAGAAACAGGTTGTAAAAATAATCAGCCAAGAATGTTTTTTAAAATGAATATGAAACTTTAAGAATCTTCCCATTTTAAGACGATGTCTATTATCTCATTTTGTAACTGAACCTAGGAGGGTTGCTAAAAGTTTCATGCTTCTCACCTGAGTACGCTCGCGTGTGCACGCGCACACCCATTTTGTTTTTAATTAAATATACCAATTTATATGAGAAAGGCCTCAATGGAAGTAAACATATATTGTAAATTTAGTTCGACTTGATTGGATAAGGGTCTAAGACATTTTAACGTACTAACTCTAGGCCTCAACGAAAGTAGACAAATATTGTAAATTTAGTTCGATGTGATTGGATAAGGGTCTAGGACATTTTAATGTACTAACTCCAAGCAAGCACTAGCTCATTTATTGACTTCGACTTGATTGGATAAGGGTCTAAGACATTTAAACATACTAACTCCAAGCAAGCACTAGCTCATTTATTGACTAGCTAACTGCCACAATATACAATCTGAAGGAGGAAAATTATGAAACTGAAGGTAAAGTTTATTCAACACATAGATGAATGACTTTGATAACAATGCACTTCAAATAGGGGGTGCGACTCCAGATCATGCTATGTCCTTCAACTCTCGATGGTAAAATGTGTAAATTCCTCCATATTCACTTCCTTTATAAATACCCTTTATCATCACGATCCTTGAGACGAGCCCAAATGAAAAAAGAATTGGGGTAAAATTGGAACAAAGGTCAAAGGGAGCTGTGTAGGTTAAAAAACCTTTACACTGTTGAACATTTTGAATACGAGGATAAACTTTCCAAAGAGTGTTCTAGTTTATAATTAATGTAATCACATTTCACTTATTAACCTACATATTGATTAAATTAAATGTAACAATTTATATATGCATGTTCTAATTTTTGCTATATTTTGTATTCAACTTTTTTGTTGCTATATTATTTAAATTATGCTAGATTTCCAATTATCCCTTGAATATATGCTTCTTGTCTGACTTGGATGCTTTTTTTCATGTTTAGCTTTCAGCAGCAGGGATTGTTCGCTTGCCAAAGTTTGAAATGGCGATGACAAAATCTGATGCTAACAGCAAGCCTGTCCTAGCTATAGAGGACATCTTTATTATCACTGTGTAGGGGTTTCCGTCAGTTTGCTCCTTTTCCTTTTCTACATTGTTTGAGAAATTTGTTATTGTTGCTAATCAAAATAAAACTCATATATGTATATTTTCTTACCTTTGTCAGCTATGGAAGAATATATTGCTTGCAAGTGGATAGAATTGCAATGCTACTTCATACCTACAGGTTCTATCGTGACGCGGTTGTGCAGCAGGTATATGTTTCAAAAAACTTATCCATGTAGATTGGTTTTTTGTTTTTTTTCTTTTAAGTTTGTTGAGATTTAAAATTGGTTAAATTGTTGGTTCTGGTATTTTTTGTGGATAAAAAGAATTAATTTCAGTGAATGATCAAGGTTAAAGGACTTTTCCAGTTGGCAAAAGGCTGAATTTAGGTACAAAAATTAAACCTCACCACTTACCAACCACTTCCGAAATCTCAACACGCAACCTCTCCACCCCTCTAAAAATCCTACTTCTCACATTTGAGTTCATTGCAAATAAGAAAAGAATGTTTATACATTTGCATGAAGATTTCTTTTTGTCAATTTTAATTTAACAAGATTTCTTTGGTTGCTTAAAGTGTAGTTCATATTGTATCATTTTGTCGATGAAGTTTTGTAATATTTCTTGGTTCTATATTTGCAATTAATTTAGATTGGAAATGTTAAGAAGTGAGTAGGAATATACAGAAGGATTTTAAAAACCAAAATCTCATTCATGAGAAAAGGGAATACACCCTTGCAGAATGGGTTATGCATGGATTGAATATCCGCAAATAAGCTTTACCATGCAGTAGTCTGTTAGAATTCCAATAATGTTGTTAGTCAGGTTTCAATTTAAATTCTAGTTCTCTTTGGTGTTATGGTTCATAGGGGATCAAACTTTGCTGAGGCAGCTATGTACATTAATCAGGCTTCATATCTGCTCTAGATTTCTATGTTAACACTTCGACATCAAATTTAGACTTGAGGATTATTATACTTACTCTTGCAGTCATTATTTTCTGCAGGGTTCTTTACCAATCTACTCGAGCTGGATTTCTGTGAGCGTGGTTGACAATGTGTTACTTGTTCATCAAGTAGATGCAAAAGTAGTTATTCTTTATGATATTTTTACTGATTCGAGGGCACCCATATCTGCCCCACTTCCTTTGTTGTTGAGAGGTTTTCCTGGACCAAATATTGATGTCCGAAGTAGTAAGCAAGGTAGTGCCAGTTTAGAAGCGGATGCGGTACCTGATGAAGCAATTGTCTACGGGGATGGTTGGAAATTTCTTGTCCCAGACCTGATTTGTGATCATGTCAACAAATTAGTGTGGAAGATACATATAGACTTGGAGGTTATTGTTGTAATTTATTATTATTATTTTTTATTCTCTTTCTTTCCCCCACTTATTTGTCATGCAAAATTTTAGGCTCTTAAGTTCTTTTTTTAATTGGCAGGCAATCGCTTCAAGTAGCTCTGAAGTGCCATCACTTCTAGAATTCTTGCAGCGACGGAAATTGGAAGTTAGCAAGGTAGAGATTTAATTTCATTGATTGGTTTGAGGATTTGTGCTTCAAGTACAAGAATTCTTTTTGTTTTTTTCCCCTGTAAACAACATCAGAACTTCCATGAACAAAAAGAAGAGAACAGCCTAGGCTGGGGTAGAGACTCCCCCCCCCCCCCCCCCCCACACACACACACACACAACACCACCCAAAAAAAACAGGGAAAAAAAACATCAAAACAATGTAAAAAAATGTTGAGTCTCTTCAGTGTTTCTACATAAGCAGCAGATTGAGGGGGAAATGGACCGATGGGGGAACTTCCTTAAAAAACATTTCAGCTATGTTCAGACTTCTGTAGAATAAATACCAAAGAAAGACTTTCACTTTCTTAGGTGTTTTAAAACCCCAAATTTTCTTCACCACAGGGTACTTTTTAAATAGCCTTTGAGCTCGTCAAATGGGAGAAGGTAGATTTAACTGAGAAGCCACCCCCCGGATCCAAATTCCATACAATTTTATCATGAGCTTGATCTCTTTGAAATAAGTCCAATTTTTCCGTGAAGGCAGCCCACCTCATAATCTCTCTGTCAAAAAGATTTCTTCTTAGCCCAAAATCTCAAGTGTACAGAGAAAGGAAGGTTGTATCTTTCCAAAACCAAATGTGCCTCCTATTGGAGGCTTTGAAGTAAAAAAAAAAAACTCATGAAGCTTCTGGTGTTTTTATCAATATTCAGTATCCACCCAAGGCTTTCCTTTGGCTGATTCCTTAACTGCCTTTGGTAGCGAGCTAGTTGCTACGGTTTTCCTTCATAGATTGTCTTCCTCTTAAGCTTATCTCCACAGCCATTTTATCAAAAAGGGCGGAGTTCTGCTTTAGAGACCCAACCCCCAAATTTTCAATGCCGAGTGGGAAGAGAGGATCAGTCCATCCCAATTCACTTGATTATTTCTGGGCTTATAGAAACCACCAGACGAAATATGAAAGAAATATATCAAGAGCTTTTGCTTTGGTTGATAAATGATAATATTGTCAATAGTTATCTTAACCCTAACACTGAGAACCATTTCAGAAACATGTGTACGTTATAGCACAAACACCAATTATAAACTCTTATTGATAATATAAAAAGGTATTACATTTATCTTCAGACATTCAAGAGGTCTGAAAGCTCTCCCAAAACCTCAAAATAATTTTAAGATGACTTCCTTTGCATTTATTTGGTTATGAAATACTTATATTCATAACTGACCACTCCCTCTTAAGGATAAGACTAACACAAACCATCTCTCTTTTAAGTTTTAACCACCCATCCCCTGAGCTGACACTGCCCTTTACTGTTTTTACCTCTAACGTAGGTCTCGTATGGTGTATTGGTTATCTTATCACTGTGGTTCCCAAGTTTTTTGGGTGAATGTCAAAAGTATTTCTTTCCTTGAACTATTAAATAATTCCTGGTAATGTTCAGGCTAAACAGTTGTGCTTGACCTTGACAAAAACTACGATTCTGGAGCACAGGCCGGTGGCTACTGTTGCTAAGGCTATAGATGTTCTAGTCTCATCATATACCCGCTCAAGCAAAGTAGGTCCTAATGTCAAGGAATCAAAAACTGACAGGTCGCAGTCGGTTGTGCCTCAAGTTAGTGGCTCTGGCCCTGTCCCTGGTGCTAATAACCGTAATTCAACTGCTGGAGTGGAAAGTGAAGCTCTTCACAGAACTTCAATATTTCCATCTTCAGATTCTGAGGAGAATGCTGACATTGAACAACTAAATACAGTTCCAGGCAACCATCAGTCTATAGTTGAAGTTCAGGCATCATCTTCACAGTATCAACATCTTGGGCCTGGATGTAACCGGTTGAATGACGATGTCTCTGACGAGGGATCTCTGATTTCATCACCAGCTATCTCACCTGATGAGATGTACAGCTTTGTGTTTGCTCCCATCGAGGAAGAGATAGTTGGAGACCTTTCTTACTTGCTGGCTATAATTATCGAATTCCTCCGCAGGTATGTGATATTCTTTCAATTTAAAAACGATTTGAACTTGTTAGTAGAAACAGTCAAACAGGGTCGCATTCTGATTGCAGCGTGCCAATTTCTTTACCCGTGTGTCCAATGTTAAATGGTTGTGAATTCAAAAGCTTATCATCACTCACTGCACTCTCTTTTGAATAATGCTAGTGGCTTAATCATTAATCTTAAATCACCCATTAATCCAAAAGCTTAAACGGATGGATGAAGACAAATTTAAAATTATATCATCTCACTTCCCCTCACTTGTGGGCTAAGAAGCACGGACACTTTAGTTTGGCTAGCGTGTCTGTGTCCGATATGTATCGGACACTCCAACACTCCGACACTTGTTGGACACGTATTGGACAATTGTTAGTGCAACAAATGTGTTAGACATGCATTGAACACTTGTTGAGTAGACTAAAAAGACACATATATGACAATAATAATAACTTTTGAGTGTGAAATACATCAAGGTAAGTCTTTTAAGCATATAAATGTATCAATCCATTTACTTACAATTTTATTTTGGTATGAAAATGATATGTATTTTAAAAAGTATTTATTTTAATAAACATGTCCTTGCTGTGTCGTGTCCTAGATATTTAAAATATGGAGTGTCGCCGTGTCAGTGTCGTGTCGTATCCGTATCTGTGCTTCTTAGCTTGTGGGCATGAAATGCGTAGAAGACCCAACAAGTGGAAATCAATATTAATTGGGGAGGAAATAACATTGTAGGGGGTTTGAACATAGGATCTTCTGAACCACCTACTCTGATACCATTTCATGGCTAAGAGGTTATGTGTTCAATCCATGTGACCACCTACCTAAGAATTAATATCCTATGAGTTTCCTTGACACTCAAATGTTGTATGGTCAGGCGGGTTATCCCGTGAGATAGTCGAGGTGCGCGTAAGTTAGCTCGGAGACTCACGGATATCAAAAAAACAAAAAAGTATAGGGCTTCAAGAAATTCAATTTACTATTGTACAATTGTATATGTATATAAATGAATTTGTTGATTTAAGTTTTTGAATTTGCATATTGGTTTTATATTCTCTATATGTTCTTTTTCCCTTTTCGTAGGATCAATATGGAAAAGATCAAAGTAAATCCAAACATCTATGTCTTGACTGTCCAAATATTAGCTCGCAATGAACGATACACAGAAATTGGATTATTTGTGCAGCAAAAGGTACTGATCTTTTCTTACAAGGTTTTCATAGAAGAGTGAGAGTGACACAAATGAATAAGCTAGATAGGGACGTCTTTTCTCTTTCAACAGATTCTAGAACCTTCTAAAGAGGTTGCTTTGCAATTACTGGAGTCTGGTCGCCATAATTTCTCAACAAGGAAACTGGGTCTAGATATGCTCCGGCAGCTTTCTCTACATCATGATTATGTGTCTCTACTCGTGCAAGATGGGTATTACCTTGAAGCATTGCGCTACACACGAAAGTTTAAGGTAATTTCTTCGATATGTCATATAAATATCCATGTAAGATATGAAATGTCATCGATTAGTCAATTTTCATTTTTCAATGAAAAGTTATGTAACTTATTTAGAAAGTGAAAAAGTTTAAGTATTAATTGAAATAATATTTTAAAATTTTATCATTTAGAAGAATATCATATTTTAATTCTTGTTCCTCACCTTTCCCAAATATTGAATTGGGAAGAAATTTTCTTGCTATGTTTCAGTTTGCAGTATGAGAATTTAACTTCCGACCTTAAAGTAAAGAATATATGTCAGTCAATTATGGTTGAATTGTGCACATGTTGGCAATTTGATCCATACATTTTAAATGTCTATTGTGTTTCATTCAATAATTACCATTCTGATTTACTAAACTGAGAATGACTTTCTGAAAACGTGATGCAGGTTGACACAGTCAGGCCGGCCTTGTTTCTTCAAGCCGCTTTTGCGACCAACGACTCGCAACATTTGTCAACAGTTTTGAGATTCCTGTCAGATTTCACTCCTGGATTCAAAAATACCTCAGATTACAGGAGGTACCATGACATTCTCACTGAAATGAACTCCTGTGCTTCTGCTTGAGATTTTCGATAGCTAGTCGTTGCACGGATCGAGCAGCAAATGTCAAGGAAGCTCTTGGCCTTTTTAGATGGAAATGTTTGATGTTGCTATTAACATCCTGAGATAGATTGCCACACCCTCCCTAGAGACAAGGGAAGAAAATAGGTGTAGTAGTGAAGATGGTGCAATAGGAGACTATACATAGAACTATTGAGATAAATGGCCACCCCCTCCCTAGAAAAGGGGAAGAAAATAAATAAGCTAGCATTACTTCACTCTAGCAAAGATTTGAATAACTCAAAGTGATTATTGATTTACTGAAATCAAATAATACTGAATCTTCCCATGTGAGAGATGAAACAACTTGCTCAACTGTGATGAATAGCTCACCCAAAGGTATCGACAAATCAGGTACTTGCAGATAATTCTTTACCTAAATGAACATTATCAATATTGAAAAGGCATTATTCTATTGCTATGGCTATAATGTTAAATGATATCAAAGGTAAACTACAGCAACTGATCTTTGGACATTAGTTACAAAAATGGTTGTTAAAATGATGTCAGTGGATTTGAACTGCCAAAGATTTGTAATGAACTCTAAAATCTCAATTGTAACCAGAACTGCTGTTATATACAAATTCTAAAGTGGGTGGGTCATCAACGAAAATTATTGACTATAACCTGTTGCGTTGTCATCAACGAAAATTAATGACTATTGTGCATGTGTGCAGTGCTGGGCTCTCGACTCTCGCTTATGTTACAGTGGAGCAAGAGCGAAAGAGAGAGCAAGAGAAAAGAGAAAGAGCAAGGAGGGAAAAACCTAAACACTAAGGAGCAAGAGAAGCGAGTGGAATGAAAAAAAGTTTACGTGGGAGCAAGAGAGATTTTAAAGTGCATTTACAATAGTTCGTTAAATAACCTAATATAATTGAAATAAAATATAAAAAAATGTAAGTTTTCTAAAAGTGGGCAGATTTTAATTTGAGTCAAAATAGGGATGTTTATAGAGAAGGAAAAATACCAAATATGCAAGTGAGTTATTATTATTATTTTAATATTAATAGAAAAAAGAACAAATATGCAAAGGGTTAGTTCTTAGTAATTCTTTTAGTCATAGTAGATGAATTTTAGAGCTTGGCTCTCATAATATACAACCTTCTACTATTAGAAAAAAAAATATCTTATAAGGTTTACCATTATAAATTCTACTGTTGAATTAGAGAATGTTGTTAAGTAAAGAAAAAGAAGATAAAATTGAGTTATGGGTTAATTTTTGAAAATGGAAACTTTATTGAGCATCACTAATTCAACTTCAACTTGCTTGAAACTGCAAACTTCAAAAAACGTATTTACCAATTTCAAGTAGGTATGTACTCAAAAAAAAAAAAAAAAAAAAAAAAAAAAAAAAAAAATTCAAGTGGGTGTTGATGGACCACTGAGTCAAATGACTCCAATAAGTGTGAAGTGAACATTTTTTTATGAATAAAGTTATTTGATCTATTAATTCGAAATGGACCATCCTATAAACTTAGCTAAATTATAAAAAACGATCTTGATCTTTTGTTCTTGTTTTTCATCTTTCTTAAATGTGAAAGTTTCATAAATACATTTGAAATTGAAGTCCTTTAGAATGTTGAATGAAAATTTCAATGTTGTAGTGATGTTGAACGATGTGGTAGTGACTAGAACTAGGGATGTTAGTGAGTTGGATAGAATTGGATTGAAGCACTTTTTAGACCTAAGCCAATTGTCCGAGTTGTGAGTTTTTTTTAACCCAAATAACTCTTGTTAAATAATGAACTCAATCCAACCTAACCATGAAACATTTGGATTGAGTTGGTTCGGGTTACTCGAGTCATTTATTTAAATTTTTATTTTAAAAATAAGTAAAATATTAGTATATATAAATTTTATTTAATTATTTTCATATATTGAGTTAAGGTTTACAACTCAATTTCAATTTATATTATGAAAATTTTCTTTTCAAAATGCTAAAAAATTATATTTATGGGTGGTTGGAGAATAAATATCCAAAAAAAATTATGACATAAAATAAAATAAAATAAAATATATGTATATATAATTGTATCATAAGTAAAAAAAACATACATTTTAAAATTAATACTAAGTTCGGGTTAGTTCAAGTTATTTTAGGTGAACCCATGAACCAACCCAACCCATAAAATTTTCCATTCATTTGAACCCAACTCGACCAATAAAATTTCTATTCATTTGAACCCAACCCAATCCAAATCGTTCAGGTTGGGTTGAGTTGATCGGATTTTTCGGGTCATCGAATTATTTAAACACTCCTAGCTAAGACGTTCACTTGAATTAAGTATGAAAGAATGACATTTGACTTTTTGGTCCAACAGTCTAACATTTTTTTTACTTTTAAGAGAAGTTTTGGAACGTTTTTGAAGGGTTAAGGACAATATTACAATTTTGAAACAGAGGACAACGTTTTTATGAGAAATTTTTAAAAAATAATTTAGCCTATTAAAATTACTAGTGCTTGAAATGTAATCATCCACATATCACAACATACTCATTATACCAATAAAATGTTGGGTTTTATTTATTTATTTACTTATTTTAATAATTATGTCTTAAAAGGTTTTATTTTTATCATTAAACTTTAAAATCTATTCCAAATTTTCAAATCTTTTATTTCAATTACAATAAATGATGTAAATTCACATGACATTTGATTTGTAAATATTAGAAGGGAAACATGATATTATTTATAATTATAAAAAAAATATATTATTGTCACTATTAAATTTATCTGCAAATATAAAGATATCGTCTTTAAAACTATTTTATAATCAATTTTCTACCTATCAGTTTCCATGTCAATTCATGTGAATATAACGATGTTGTAAATGATGTCATGGTATGCTTTTAGCTCTTGCGTCAATTTTCCATTTTAATTTAACGAAAAAATATCTAAAAATATTTTTGGAAAAAAATTTAAAGTTTAATAATTAAAATAAAACTTTTCAAAGTCCTAAGGGCATAATTAAAACTTACCCAAAAGTTTAGAGATATTTTATATAATTTAACCTATAACAAACTTTTGACTACATGATAAGAGTATTATGAAAAAGAAAAAAAGAAATATAAGAAAAACATAGTATTTAGAAAAAGTATAAATTGTTATGGATTCTTTAATTATATGGTACAATACTTTTAACTTTTCAAGATTCCCATTGATATTAAAAGTCTTATAGTTCATTTATAAATGGTTAAAATAATGGAATAAAATTAATCTCATGTGTGAGAGTAATTAATAATAATAATAATTGTGAGAGTTATAGAAGAAGAAAATAGTTATCATGTGAGTCATAATTTTGCATGAAACTAAATAAATAATTAATTAATAATCAGAAAAAGGGAAGATCTTTCAAATGAGGCCAAACCAAAAAACAAACCCCACAACATTTACTTCCAACTAATGAAAATATGTTGCATTATTTTTCATGAATAATTTGGACCACACCACATAAAGAATTAAACATCTTCTCAAGAACACATCAACTTAAATGTTTTAACTGAGATCTAAAGTCTTCATAAATCATAAACTTAGTTTGTCTGTTTTCCTTTTAATTTGTTTGAGTCAATTATGGTTGGTTTGGCAGCTCGTTTAATTTGTTTTTTCGGTGCATCGTTTAATTAGACAACATGGAATTCCATCTCAAAATCAATTGACTTTGAGAGATAAAACCTCATGTTTATCTAATGTGGTATAAGAGTCCATAAACCTAAGTCCAAACGAGTATTTAGTCCAAAGTTGAGATCTGACCTAAGAATTATTGAGTTGTTAAATTACTGATTGACCCAAAAGTTTTCATTGGTGATTTAACATGGTATTAGAGCAGGTGAGTTTAAAAGGATCGTCCTATGTTCAAACCCCTACAATGTTATTTCCTTCTTGATTAATATTGATTTTTACTTGTTGGGTCTTCTACATATTTCAAGTCCGCAAGGGAGAGGAGTGTTAGATGATATAGTATTAATAAATTGGGTAATTGCAATGAGTAGCACTTTTATGGCTAATAATTAAGTATAATAGACTCCTAGCAACGATACAATTTATTACTAATAGACTCTGAGAGTTGGGTTTAAAATTTGCTATATCTATTAATACTCTGGGTCTAATTGTTATATTTGCAAATGCCCTTATCAAGTTTACCTTCTCCCCATCAGTTTAAGCTTTTGAGTCAATCTATAATTTAACACGGGTATCCAAAGAGGCACCATATTCTTTAGGGGGCATGTTGAGGAACCATGATTGAAAAGATGATGAGATATCACAATCTTTATAAAGATTAATACTCCTCTTATTACTAATTGATTTTGAGATGGAATCTCATGTTTTATCTAATTTATCGTTGATCAAGTTTGGAGGCAATACAACTTTTTCATTGAACGTCATGACTTTTCCTATTACTTCAAAGAATTTTAGGGTAGGTCCCTCCTTTAGTTTTGAGTAAGGAGACTATTTTATGAAAAGTCATTTGAAAGTTCTTAATTAGATTAATAGTCTCTTTATTTTATGCTAGGGACCATCCTAAAAGGTTCCTTTTTATTTTATTTTTTCTCCATTTCACTCATTATTGTGAAGGGGTAAGCAGAGTGATCAGGCGAGCAATAAAAAATCCAAATGCCTAAACAAGACAAACAAATCGAAACCATTATATATATATATATATATATATATATATCATTTTCTGTTCTTCGTTAAAGTTACAAACTATTTTAATTGCTACAAACTTTTATCTTACAAAGAAAAAAATACATTGAAAAATGCAACCAAAGCCCCACATTGACTAAATAAGAGGATGATTATGGATATATAAGTAAAGACAATTATCTCAAATTGGTATGAGTCTGAGGCATTTTAGATATGAACATGTGAGGACATTATGACCAAAGTGAAAAATATCATACCATCGTGAATATATATCTAGAAAGTCGTTATCTAAAAAAAAATAATTGCAATACAACCTTAATAGCTGAAATATTTCATAGTTTCTTCATAATATAGAAAAATACCCCTTTTGTATATTAGGGGTATTTTTCTATATTTTCCTAAAAAATTGGAAATTACTTTCATAAGTGGGAAAATTACTAAAGGGAAGAATTCCACCATTTTTTTCCTTCTCTCCAAACCATTCAACGTTATTGTTATAAATCTCTCTTTAAATATTAGTGTAAGATTTTATAATAACTAATAAGATTATATTATATAATAATAATAATGTCAATCAAACGTATAACAATTACATATTCGATTAGAAGGTCAATTCACCACTCTACTCGACCCAAATATGGTTTAACTAAAAAAAGTATTATATGTGGGCAAATCTGTCCAAAGTTGAAGGAAAAATAACAGTTAGTTGACCAATCACTAAGAGAAAGGAGGAGACATATGTCATTTTCCAAAAAGAAAGAAAAAAAATTGAAGAATCAAACCCCTTTTATCAATAAATGATTGGTTCACAAAATGTAAAAGGAATCAGATCCAATTATTGTAGAATCCATAGAGAGAGCTTCTTCACATTGCTTTTAATTTCCTCAATAAATCTTATACCCATAAACTGCTTACATCTCCAGCTGTGAATGTCTGCCAATTCCACTTTCAAGTTTTTTTCTCATAAATAAATATATATATATATATTTATTTATTTATTTATTTATTTATTTATTTTAATTAATTTCCCCACCCTTTTTCTAGCTTTAACCTAAGTAGAGATCATAGAGTTGCAGCTAACTATTATTGTTGTGGGGTTGTATTAGATATGAAATTGGTTAGACTTTTCCTATGGGGATTTTCTCTTAGGCTCATCTATACCTAATAATTAATATCACATGAAAAGTTTCATGTTTCATTCTCCGTATGTTTCTCATGTACGTGCTATAAAAGTAAAAAATTACGACCAATATGAGCATAATTTAACTAGTTAAAGTATTGTTGAAGCAAAGAATATAGTAATTATATTAAATCTCTATATTTAATGGAAATAAGTGTACGTACATGTTATTTTAGTCCTTATATTAATTTACTAGTTAAATATTTAGTGACAAAAGTTTGTGGATGTGCTACCGTTTGTAAATATATAATTAATGGCTCGAACAAGCTAACGCAGGCTTCTCTATTGACATGAACTTATATTATTATTAAACTTGAGGTCTAAGGTTCCATTCCTCCACCCTACATATTATCATAAAAAAAAAATTTGAATAAAATTATATGAAGTAAAACATCAAAACAATTCAAGTAGACTAGTTAATTAATTTGAGCTTTTAACTCCAACGTGTGACTATTTGCATTTTGGCGGGATAATTCTTTGTCAAAGGGGTTCGTATAATCCAAGAACAATGACCACATCTTCTTACATTGCAAAACCTTCTTGGAATTAATTTTTCTTTTAAAAGATTACTTTATTCCGAGAGTGCCAAATTGAGCAAACTAAACCCGAATAAATGAGAGAGTACATCAAGAGAAACAATATTAGAGGTGGATGAACAAATCTTTCCAACTAACAATATGAAAATTATAATTTATCACTCTGCCTAATTCATCTCGGTCCCCCGCTTCTCCTTCCAACACTATTGTCGCCGCCTTTCGTTGCATCAAATGCCCCAGCCCATAACCCCGTCGTAGTCACCGCCTCCCATTGCATCAATTGCCTCTTCTAAACGCCCATCAGACTCTGCGACTTCCACTTCGTCTTCACCTCTTCCTTCAGCGCTTTCTGTCGTAACTATTTCTCCACCCAGATCACTGTTGTCATTGCCACCACAACGATCACCTCCAAATCCGCCTATTTCCACGACTCCGATTTCATCTCCTCCGGCCGCCTCCTAAACCATATGCTACTCTGCGTATCTAAAACTACATCACCATCAACACCCACATAGTCACCTCCGTCGCCATGGATGGTTCTGTCGACAACTTCACCACCAACTCCGACCAAATGCTCCACCCTCATCAACTCCCACATAATCTCCTCCATTGCCTCCATTGCCTCCTCAATCCCCTCATCCGCAATCACCAAAACCACGAGAAAGCTCTGCCGCCATCACCACCATCGCAAACAAAACCCATTCGAGAAATCACGCCCACCTCAGAAATTGTCACCCGGCGCCATCACCATATCATCATGCCACAACCCACAAAACCAATTGAGAAATCACGCCAACATCGGCACCTACAAAAAACTCACATCCCTCCCCGTCCTTTAAGTGGGGAGGGAAGTACGACAACCCTTTGCTTCTGGTGGAACACCGGCTGTTGAGGTGGAGATGGAGATGGAGGAGGAAGCGCGGCGCACAGAATAGAGCAGGAGCAGGGGATGATTGAGGCTGCCGCTATAGGAGAGAATTTTGAATTTCAAAATTTCCCCCAACTCTTAATCCTAATTAATCTTGGGATTAATTTTAACATTGACACAAATCACCTAGAAAAAATAACATCATCTTTAATTCTACGGTTGCGGTTTGAAAGAAATAAACGCACCTTCAATTACTACTCAAATATAGAAGCCTATCTCTAGGAAAAGGTTCACTCTTTAACAGGATGGTGATCTCACCGATCAAAACTCTTCAAAGACTATAACCCTTCAACTATCGCTCTCAATCTTAATACTTTCATGTAACTACCATACTATTTCTTTCTGTTTTGGGCTTCTCTCTAGCCCTCTACTTTAAACTCTTTTGGCTTTGTTTGATTTCCTATGTATTGATTTTTTTTCTATCAATAAAAGGGAGTGGGAGATGATTAGGGTGCTAAAAATGTATCAACCTAATTGAGATATTGTGGTGTACTTATTGACCCACTTTATTGTATCTCTCTAAAAAAAAATGAGCTTAATTCATATGATTTAGATATATACTCTCGAGCGCATATTTGAGATTTAGATTTCGTACTCTTAAAAACAAGGAAAAGAATTTAAGTGGGACTAGGGAGGTGAAAAACAGATATAAGACCCCCATTAATATTTTGTCTTTTTTTTTTAAATTTTGTTTCTTTAATAACAAAGGGAGAGAATAGTTGTCAAAGGTTGGGAAGCTAAAAATGAGATGGAAAACTTTTTTTTAGGTCAAATTAGAATTCTATTTTATAGACAAAGATATCATATCGTCTTAATTATCATATTAATTTATCTGTTAAACTATTTTATTTTTTTTAATGTGTAACACCCTTTTTTCTATCCTTGTGTCATAAGTAAGCTAATTTTTATTAGGTTAAATTACAAGGGTAGTAGTTTATGATTTTTTTTCTTTAACTTTTAGATTTGTAAATTTAAAAAATGTAAAATCTTTTTTTAATTTTAAATAATTAATTGATATATCAAATATAAAATTTTTATTATATTCTAATGAAACTCAAAACATTTCTTTTTACGCGTTTAATGAATTTGTGAATTTTTAAAAATGTTGAATAGGGCAAAAATATATTAGACACCAAAAAAAGGGGAAAATTATCTTTTTAGTCCCTAAATTTTGAACAATATGTGCATTTAGTCCATGAATTTTAAAAATGTACTTTTTTAGTCCACAAGTTTATAAAAATAAATCCATTTGATCCCTATATTTTCAAAATATACCTTTTTAGTCCCCAAATTTTTAAAAATAGATTTAAAAGGTGCCTCAAATAATTTTTTATTATTATTTTAAATAATTAGATGATATTTTAAATTAGAAGAATAATTTTTAAAAATCATCTCCTCTCTAAAACTATCTTTTCCTAATTTTAAATATCATATAATTATTTTTTTAAAAATCAAAGAAAAAAAATACTTGAAGGACCTTTTAAACCTATTTTAAAAATTTGGAGATCGAAAAGGTATATTTTAAAAACTCAAGGACCAAGTGGACTCATTCTTATAAACTTGGGGACTAGAAAGTTACATTTTTAAAACTGAGGGACCAAATATACATATTATTTAAAATTAGGAGACTAAAAAGATACTTTTCTAAAAAAACAGAAAATCTAAAAACTTATTAATTAGAGAAAAAAAATATTTTTTAAATTTAAAACAAAATAATTAAAAATTTGAAACTTCAACCACTAAACATGTATTTATATTAACTCAATATTAAGTACAGTTCAAGGACTTAAACTATCCCACAAACTTTTTTTTTATTTTTTATTTTTATTTTTTAATGTTGCTTTCTCTTATGTGTTTCTAACCTACGACTAAATAAAGTATATTTCTTAAAGGAAAGAAAAAATGGTAGTCCTAAATTCATTAGGACTAAAATTACAAATCCAAACTATAAACTACAAAAACAACAAATCCAAAAAAGCAAACGCTGGGCACTGTTTAGCAACAAAAATTTGGTAATAGTCTAATTAAAAATTTAACCCCTATAGTTTGAAAAAAGTAAAGATTTAGTCCGTAAGATTTTAAAAATTAGAATTTAGTTCTTATAATTTTATAAAATCTCATAAATAGTCCCTATCATTTGATAAAATCTTTATACATAGTCTTTTACCATAGGGATGATTTATAAGCGTTTTATCAAACCATTAAGACTAAATTCTAATTTTTTTCAAATCATAAAGACCAAATTATTGGGTTTTTTTTTTTTTTTTTTTTTTTTGGCAAAACATTAGAAGTGCACTTGTCCCATATAAAAAAGGTTTAGAAATGTCTTGGACTTGTCCTACATTAAAAAAGTTTTGGAAAGTCATGAACTATAAGCACTATAAAAGGAGCCTATGCCTTTAGTTTTCAATTGTCTTAATTAGAAACAAACCTTAATGTGCCAACTCTAGTTAAATTCACTTTATGTATTCTCTAATTTGAGAGTGGAAAAAAGTGTGAGCAGTATAAAAACTTTGAGACAGTGCTCTTATAATTGGGATCAGGAAAGAGAATTATTCTATGTGATTGTAACAATTTTTCACATAGTGAATTTTTTTTCTGGTCCGTGCTTTTTTCAAGTTCGAAGTTTTCCACATAAATTCTTATTTTTCCAGTTTTACTGTTTCCTTTTAATTTCTCTATTATTTTTGTGTTTTTTTTTTTCATGGGGAGTTTTTCCCAGCACAAACTTCAAATTTAACCTTTTGTAATTTTGAGTTGGGTTTTCAACAGCATTACTAGTTAAGGCAGTTGTACTTTGGTAGATATAATAATATATATATATATATATATTCATGAGATGTTATGTGTGTTTCTGTTCATCTTTTTATGGGTTTTTCCAAGGCCCTTTTGATTTTCTTTGCATCAACTCAAGAGGGCCCTACAGTACAAATTCTGTAAGCACAAAAGGAAAAAAAAAAAAAAAGTCTCCCAAGTACAATTTTTTCCCCTCTCAAGCTGTATTTGGAGGAATTGAGCAGTGGTAAAAAGATCCATAGAGAAAAAAAAAAAAAAAAAAAAAAAAAGAAAAAAAAAAGAAAGAAGACAGTAATAAGTACTATTGAGTTTTAGTTTATAGGACCACTTTTAGAATGGTAGAATTGCAGAGTGTAAGGCTTAGAAGTTCATCAATTTAAGCCAAAAAAAGCCCACATTTATTTATTTATTTTTATTTTTCTGTGTCTTTAGAGCTCTGAGTGAAGTACCACAGAGAAACTCAGGCCAAGTTGTAAGAAAATGTCAAAAAGAGCTAATGTTTTCTCTGCCAAAGAATTGAAAATTTATGAAAGTAATTAAATACCCAACTTTGAGAACTATCTTCTCTTCCTCTTACATGCTTAAAGAATTGACTGCATACATTATGATCAAATAGTGAGAGAGAAACACAGTTTAAAGAAATATGTGGGGGCCCTAAGGCTTTTTCTTTCACCTTATTCCCAAAAATAAAAAATAAAAAAAATACATAAATAAATAAATAAATAAAGATTCTTTTCTATGGAGTTTCCCTTCTTTGCCTAATATGATACAATTATCGAATATATTTTAATCAATTAATTAACTTCAACTTTCGAGTTGATGGGTACCACATGTTGGTATCAGAATAAGATGTTGTTGTATTTGAACCCTTCAAACGTTATTTTCTCTCTCGTTAATATTAATTTATATTTGTTGGATTTCTTACCAATTCTCTAGCTCACAAGTATGATGTATATCGATTGAAGTTTTTGAATAATCGGTAATTTTTGTATAATTGGTGAGTGATATCGTGTAAAAGGATGGAAAAGTAATTTCATTGCATGTGTTAATTAGGGTTGATGTACGTAAGAATTCAGAAATATCTTGTTTTAGTTGTATAAATTATTTTTTTTAATAGAAAGTTTGAATTGCTATACTTTTTTTCCCTCTTAACATTAGTTTATGATATTCTCATGACATTTTTCATTAGTTTCTTGTTCCCTAAACATTAGTTTATGATGTTCTTATTTTTTATTTTTTTTTGGAAAAGATACGGAGTTGAGTCAGTAGGTACACCCAAACATCTCTACTAGGTGGATACATTCTTAGCACTTTCATCATATCTCAAAGCTTCATTAATATGTATCAATAAAGTACAGGAAGCGCAACAAAAGAACAGAGACAGATATAAAGGGCCGAAGAGAAGCCCAATGCAAAGGATAAAGTTAATTCACAAAAGCGCTAATATTGAGAGCTATTCGAGCAAGACTATAGTTTTTTAGGAGACTTGATCTGTGTGACCAGCTGTCTGTGTACGTGCAGATGTTTTCCCACAAATTGATGTTGTGGTTTTGTTTGTAATATTGATCTTCTTTTGGATTTAAAGTATAATGAGAGTGTTGTGGATGTGTCAACCTAGTTAAGATGTTCAAATATAGCTATTAGCCGTCCTTTCTTCTTTAATAGTTTTGCTATACTTTTGTCTTTCTTTAACATTCTTCAAGTAAAGAAGAGTTCTCTCTTTCCCTCTTAAAACAATTAAATTTTCTTTTATCTTTTATATATATATATATATATATATATATATAGTTTTTTATTTGATTCAATTCTCAAATCAATCAATTCATGCATTAAGTAACAAGTATGCTATTTTTAGTTTATGATTAAAAGAATCCATGCATAAATTTATAATAACATCTAGAGAATATGATACTTTTTGTTATATTCTTTTTCTAATTTATTGATAACTATAAATATCTCAACTACTTCAAAGTACTTTTTTACTGGACATTATTATATAATACAAATTAGAGTACTTGTTTGATCTTAACATTATATTCTTCTCCCAAAGTCAAAAGTTTTCCCACTCTTGACAGTAAAAGAAAAACTGGTCTTCTTAAATATATAAATCCACTAGAGGCATCATTGAAACCTTTTAATAAAGTTGCATATTAAAAAACACTAGAGTGTTAAAAGATCAAGCAAATCATCACTATATTATTCAACGATGATTGACATGGTACTCTTTCTTTTAAGATTAGAGGTTAAATCTCGAAACTTCTATTTGTTGTACTAAAAAAATCAAGCAATTTATCGTCATAAACATTAAAGGCTCATTTGGAGTTCAGAAATTGTTTCATGAGTATGAATACTAAATATCTGAGATTTAAATGCCTAGAATAATTAATGTATGTGTCTGGATATGCATAATAATTAATGTTGGAAAATTAAATATCCGTGTTTAATTTAACAATTTTGTATATAAAAGTCAAAATTAAATAATTACATAACCAAATGCAAGAGAACAATTAATGTAGTCATAAATTAAATATAGTATTATTTAATATATTTTTATATTAATTAATTACTTAATCACCTACAACAAAAATGAATAAATATTTTTCTATTTAAACATTAATTAAACATATTTAAATTATTTAAATTAATTACTAAAAATAATTAAATAAATATTAATAATTAACGATAAAATTTTCTATCATATAATCAAGATAACATAAACTATTTATTGTAGATGTATTAGTTGAAATTTATTAGGGTCTAAATAATATATTTATATTTAATCATTAATAGTAATGATTTTTCCTCAGGTTGTTTCCAATAACTCTAAAAAAAAAAAATGAAGATTGACATTAAAAAATTAATAAAAATTTATTTTAAACGAACTTACCAATTTGAAATCTGATCAAATTTGGAATTTTGATTCAAATTATAATCTACAAATTGGTCAAATTTAAATAAAAAAATAAGTTAAATAAATCTTAAATCTGATTCAATTTCAATCCAATTAAATTTGAGCATAATCAAAATTTTATCTTAAAACAAATTCCACAAATTTTATTTTAGAATTCTATTTTCAAATCTAAATTGAATTTTGGATATAATCTAACCTTTATCATGTACATATTCCAAACAATTTGTCCCAAACATTTGAAAAGAAATGTAAAACTCAAATTCAAGCCATTTAGGGCTCAAATTAAATTAAGGAAATTTATAACATTCATATTCAATCTAAATCAAATTTGAGTGAAATTTAAAATAAAAAATTATAATAAATAATGTAAGAAAATTTGAAATAAAAATCATTATTATTGAAAAATTTGATCGAAATATAGCAATAATTGTATAGTATGCATAAAAAAGTAGAAAAAAAAAAGTAAACCAACAAATTTCAAAACAACAGGTTAAACAATTCTACACTCTAAATACAAATTTCCTAAACCTAGACTAAACAATCTTGTACTAGAAAACAAATTATTTAACTCTCCCACATCCTAACTGAAGATGATCAATAGAACTGTGGGGACTCAGACTAAATACCGATCCATCGACGATATCATCACATGAATATGCAATCACAAACAAAAAACAAAAAAAAAGGTCATTCACTTCAATATACAAGCAACAATTCTTTGGACTTTATGAATTGAACGAAACAATCGTACCTTCAAAGAGGTCAATAGAAGCTCCATTAATATGTGGAACGATGCTTGTTCCTTAGCTAGCTGCTGGGCACACATAAGCAACCTATTCAAAGACTACAATCCTTCTACTATTGCTATAAATCTTAATGCTCTTTGTAACAATTATAACGCTTCTCAAAGGCTTATCTCTAGTTTTTTGACGTTCTTGTACTCTCCCATGGACTTATTGAATATATTTGATTGGAAGATGATGACGGTACTAAGAAGGTGTCTACCTAGTAGAGATATTCAGGTGTACCCTTGATCTTAAGTATTTAAAAAAAAATAAAAAATAAAACACTCCAAATACCCTTAAAAGTAAATGGGGTGAAAAAAATGAGCCGAAGATGATTTAATAATAATAATAAAAGAAAAAAGGAAAAAGGAAAGAAAATGAGAGTGAAGATATTTAAAAAAGAGTTGTCAAGTCAACATCTTTATTTAAAGATGTGGACCAAATATTGCAGCAAATGAAGTAAATGGAGGGAACATTATTCATGTGAAGGATTGTAAACTTAACAACTACCAAATTCAGATCAAATATTGGCTGTTTCATTTCATCTCTCTCACTTTACTGTCCAACACATATAATAAAGGACATGGATTTGTGTGAATGATTCTCTGTTCTTTCTTTCCCCTTTTTAAAGCTTTTCATTATTATTTTTTCTCATGAAAACAACCACACAAAACCTACAATAATAATAATTTTACTAAACTAACAAAATACCCTTAACTATTATTTATGTGGACCTAACACTTTTTTCTAATTTCAAATGTCAACATTATTATTGCAAATTTCTTCATGGTATGAGAATAATGAAATTTCATCCTACAATTCTATATATACATCATACGTGGCATCACTTATTCGACTTTTTTTTTTAACAAAAAACAAAAGATAGATGGGTTTAAAATAGTCTCACTCTCTTCTCGATGAAGTGCTAATTAAAATAGGCATATTTCTTCTTTCGTCATTTCTTATGCCATAAATCTTATTTCTTCTTGATTTGCGTGTTTAACACGTACTATAAAATTTTTTCAGGTGCTACTACAATAATCGATATAGATACCATCCATTTATTGTTCGCTACATCAGAATTAAAAATGTTTATAAAAAAAACTATAATGTGAACAAAAAGAGAGTAACTTTACTCTAAATCTTGTAGAAGTATTTTTTTTTTTTTTGGAATAAAAGATTTCATGAGATGATTCACAATTCTTTACCCATTTTGGAAAGGAGAGATGTTGAAATGATTTTAATTAAAAATGTATTTGGATTGTAAATGAAACAGAAAATAAATAAAAAGAAAAATTATTTTAAATGGAAAATTTGTTAAAAATATTTATAAATATACAAAAATGTCATAGTCTAGACATTGATAGATGTGTCTATTAGTGTCTATTAGTGTCTATCAGTGATAAATACTAGTAATCTATTAGTGTCTATCAACAATTATCATTAATAGACAGTGACATTTTGATATATTTGTAAATATTTTGGTTTATTTTGGTGTATTTTAAAACAACGCAATAAGTTATTTAACTTTTAGTATTGACTTATTAATTATATAAATTTATAAAAGGACAAGATTAAATAAGTAATTCCTTTCTAAATTAATTAATTATGCATTCTTGTAAAATTTGACCCTTTTTTTAAACGTATACATGTTCTTAGTCCCTAATATTTGAGGAGGTTATTTCTATTTTTATGTTTTTAAAACTAAATGTATTGCTTAAAATTAAAAGAACAATTTAATCATTTTAAGTTTCAGCATTTTCCAACTATACCCTTGTTGCTCGTAAATAATGAAATTGGTTAATGATAAGCTTAAGATTTTACTAGATGGACAAAAAGTTTTATTGGAAAAATATATGCTACCTATAACTTATCATAGAAACATTTGTAAAATCTAACAACTTGTATTTTCCTTCATATTTTGAGCCACTCCTTAGCTTGTTAAGTTTTTCTCCAAGAGTGTTTAGGATCAAAGCATTTTTAGCTAAAGTATTTATTTTCATATTAATTAAAAAATACTTTAATTATAGAGAAATTACTATAAACAGAAAAAATATCGAACTATTTACCAATGTATAAAATTTTCATTGTCTATCAGTGATAGGCCGCGATAGAATTCTATTGATGTCTATCGCTCAAGTAATATAATTTTATCACGGTCTATTGTTGATAGACGGTAAAAAATTTTACATTTATAAATAGTTTGACTCATTTTTCTATATTTGAAAACAGCCCTTAATTATAAGTACTTTTATGGTAATATATATATATATATATATAGTAGGACTATTTTCAAATAGACAATAAAATTTTTCTATATTTGTAAATAGATCGCTCAAGTAATATAATTCTATCGCGGTCTATCGCTGATAGACAGTAAAATTTTTCTACATTTGTAAATAGTTTGACTCATTTTTCTATATTTGAAAACAACCCTTAATTATAAGTACTTTTATGGTAAAAAAAAAAAGTATACATACATACATATATATATATATATATATATATATATATATATATATAGTAGGACTATTTTCAAATATAGAAAAATGAGTCAAACTATTTACAAATATAAAAAAATTGTAATGTCTATTTGTAAATAGTTTAATATTTTTTTATTTATAATAATTTTTCCAATTCAAAAAACAAAAATTTAAGAACTACTTTTTTTTATTTTTTATTTTTAAAATGGCATGGGTTATAAAATAAAGGGCTCTTTTCAAATATAGAAAAATGAACCAAACTATTTACAAATATAGAAAAATTTTACAGTCTATCAGAGATAGACCGCGATAGAATTCTATCGCTTTCTATCGCTCAAGCGATTTGCTTGAGCGATAGAAAGCGATAGAATTCTATCACGGTCTATCACTGATAGATAGTGCAATTTTTCTATATTGTAAATAGTTTGATATTTTTTCTGTTTACAGTAATTTTCCTAAAATAAACATGAAATCTCGTTTTAAAATTAATTGACAATAAGATGAGTAAACCATGTAAGTTGTGCTACAATACAATATCCATAATATAAACTGTCCTCAATTTTCAATTTTAAAAAATTTCAATTCTCAAAAATTTATGGACATATTAAATAAGTTAATGAAAGATCAAAGTCCTATGGAATATTCTATTAGAGACATTTTTATTTGGGACATTTTTATTATTAAATAATAATCTATTAGAGACAAATTCTAAAATCTAAAGATTATTGGACACTATATTAGACAAAACTCAGAAAAAAAAACCAGAAAATCAATTTGTAATATAGCTATGTACATAATTATTCCACTTATATCATGTTTTCATGTATATAGTGATTAGTCACTGTTCATATTGATTCTTATATAAGATTTGAAAATGACTTTGGCTCATCATTCCAACCATATTGTGAAAAATAAATCTCAAGATATCATGTGGCTGATAAATTAAAGTTGGAAACATTATTTCAAGTTTCAACATCCAAATTTGAGTTTTTATTTTATTTTATTTATTTATTTATTTATTTATTTTAAAATTCCCACACATGTTCATTCCAAAGCACTGATTGTGATATCTTTTGGATGGAGAAAATAGTGTTTTTATTCTATCAATGATTTTGTTTTGTTTTTTCTATTTTTATTTTGTTAGTTTTCATTAAGAATTATTTACATTTACTTTTTTTTTTTTTAATTTAATGTCTATGAAATTACAACCATATTTAAAAACAAAGCGAGTTTTATTAGTGGGTTGGTGATGCATGTATATGTACTAGTCAAGTTTTAATATAGTATTGCGTAAATGGATTATAGATATCATCATCTGAACTGTGCTTCTAATTTATCTAATTAAGGAATTTTAAATACCAATGTCTAGTTTTATTTAAAAGAATTTTAAATACCAATGTCTAGTTTTATTTAAAAGAAACTTGATGAGATTTGTACAACCCCCTCTAGCCTTTTTAAAAATTTGTTTAGATGTCAAAATTAACACAGAAAAAATGTGTTTGTCTTATAACCTTCTCGATGCTAAGGGCCAACATCTAGACATTGTACCTAAAGGTGTGATAAATAAATTTTTGGAAAAACAAGCACACATTTTTAAAAACAAATAACTAAAAAGTAAAAAAATCCAAATGATTATCATGCATTTTCTTTAGAAAAAATTTGTTTAGATGTCAAAAATGCTTTTAAAAAGTATAGTATTAAAGGAACATTTAGATTTCTTTAATTACTATATGTGTGATTTTTTTTAAAAAAAAAATTAGTTGCTTCTAAAGAATTATAAGTCTCGATTTCATATAGTGAAGTTAGAAGTAGTCGGCACATTGTTCCTTCCAAAACTTATGCTTAGACTCGTTATGTTGTTTGGTTGAACTCTTTAGACGTAATTTTCAATAAAAAAAAAATGAGTCTGATTAGAGTAACTTTTTATGTGCTTATAATGATCGGGCTATTTTCAAATATAAAAAAATTAGAATTCTATATCGACGTTTATCGCTCGAGCGATAAAATTCTATCGCTGATAGACAATGAAATTTTTCTATATTTGTAAATAGTTTGATTTTTCTTTTTTTTGTTTATAATAATTTTTCTTTAATATAAGTAGAAAAAAATAAAAAATTCGTAAGTATTTAAAAACTCATTCAAAACCAACCATTCATTTTCTTATTTAACTAACTTGCCAAGTGGGTAAAATTTAAGGTGAATTTTATCTATTGTGAGAATTAGTCAAGATATATAGAAATTCAAATTCCTTATCCGTTGTTCAACTCAAAAAATTAAACCGATACATTCACCTATATTTTGGTAGCAACATGCCAAAGTGTAGCCATAAAAGCGGTCAAATATTTGATAAATTATTCAGTGTGGCAGCTACAAATTTTGTGGCTTTCACTCTCTAAACAATCAGATGTATGTCGAAACAATATTTTTTTCGTTTTAATTTTCTACATCAAGTTTGTCTCTCCTCAAACTTGGCCATTGTTATAGAGTAATTTTGGATCAAAGAGAAAAAATGTAAAAGATCGAGTGGAACAAAAGATTGACGGGCTAAATGACCAAACCCGAGTAAGGGTAGAGCCAGAAAGAAAAGAGTGGCATGGGCCTTGGCCCAAGCCAAGCTGGCTCGACCTGTATACCCCCAGATGAGGGGAAATCAAGAGGTCTAACTCAAAAAGATTGCTTTGGCTCAAAATGTAGCTCGGAAACCCTAAAGGAAGAAGAATTATTAGGTCAAGAAGAATATATAAATAGAAGAGAAGACCCCAAGGGAAGTAAGTCCACTCAAATACTAAAACTTCCTACTTGTTACATTGAATTCCTTGCTAACTTAAGCATTGGAGCCTATGTGACAAACACCACACCAATGTGCAGTTCTTTTCTGTTTTGTAGGTAATGTTCTTCCTTGAATTACAATAATCCACAGTTGTTACCATGTGGAGTCCAAGTGAGTATTTACCTCATCCAAATTTGGTATCAACATGTATATTCCCAATTATAATGAACGCGCAACAATGAAAAACAACATTCACAAAGAAAGTTTAACATAACATGGAAATATTTAAAAACAAAAAACAAAAAACATACAAATAAAATAGAGGGTTTTATGATTTGATCACTTGTGGAAGTTGTTATGGGTAGAATTATCAAGATGGGCCAAGAACGAAAATCTAAAAAGATATGAGGCCCATGATGGCAGACCAATGTCAATGGAGCCCACGTCTGACAAATAACTACCCATGATTTTAGGAGACCGATTCGAGTGGATTGGTTGGGACTCATGAGAGAGCTCGAGGAACTTATTATGGTGAACCTCAATAGGACCCATGAGGGAGCTCAAAGAAGACATGATGGAGCTACGAGGACCCATGGAGAAAAGCTTAGAGGACCCATGAATAATTAGTTGAGGAGGACCTAACAGTACCAAGAAGGACCATTGGACCTCTATACTAGGTCAAGTGATAGTGGCATAAATTCCTAATGAATAGTTAGTGGTGTTATAACCGCTCAGGTAGTGGAGTTTTAACTACTCGAAGAGTAACGACTTAACATTTACATGAGTAGAATAAATGGTAGTTAGGAGCCTTTAAGTATTCATTATATAAATTCAATTCTATATAAGCAATGAGATTCATTCGTCAAAGGCACCCTATAAACACTCTCAACAACTTTCTACTTCTATTACTCATTTCAAATCTTTATTGACTCGAGTATCGGAGTGCCAGTGGTTGGACACTACATCGACTTTCAATTTGTTTGTTTTGTAAAATACTTATGTCATTTATCCAAAAGTACAAATTCTGATCCATTTTTAGATATGAACAAAACTTATGAAACAACCTAAAAAGTTATATGGAACTACTCACTCAACTAAGAATACAAATATAAAATAATCTCTCTTAACTTGTAGAGTCCACATCTTTCTCCAATTATTTGATAAAATTTTCACCATGAATGTGATAGTTTACAATGTATTTCATTCCCAGAGGAGAACTATTTGGCCTAATAAATGAAGTTTGTCTTTTTCTAATAGAAGAGACAATTTGGAGGTCGATCAGTTCATCTAAAAAATCATTTGCGTGTGAAAATAATTAATTGCTCTCATACCATATTAATTAGAGGCTAAAGATAATGAATAAATTAGAAGAAAAGTGTGTGAATTACTCCTCTAAAGTATCAAATAGAGATATATGGAAAAGAGTTGGGATACTATAGAGTTACAACCTCAATATACAATTATTGCATCAATCATAACTCAACTTATACTTGTCAAGATTGTGCATATAACTTAACGATAAATTGACATTTTCATGTTCGAAAAGAAAAGTCACTTAATTATCATATCTTCTAATTTAGTCATACATAGTATATGAATGTAGATATTACTTTTCTTTATGAAGAGGCTACTTTAACATGATGATATGAAAAAGAAGGGAAATAGATGATTGTGGCATAGAATTATTTAACTCGGACGTGTTGTTTCGTAAAATGGGTTGAGGGAAAAGCATTGAGTGAAGGCATTATTTTAGCTTTGAAAGCATGTCTTACATCTCTTGCATTGCTATAATGAAATAGAGTCTTTGATCTAGTATTTTTAAACTTCTTTAAAAGTTCAATCGAGTTAAAAAAAATTCTTCAAAATTCTAGAGAGAGATTATAAAAAGATCTTATTCACCTAAGTTGTTTGGTAAGATAAATTGTTTAATCTACCCATAATCACTTTTTAATTTATTTTAACATGCAAAAGTTATTAGATACCAACTTTTAGAGATTTTAACTTTCCTAATTAAGAATCTAATATCTTCCCTAACCATTTACCAATCTCAAATTTATCATTCCATATTAATTTACTTTCTTACATCTATCCACAAATTTCAATTGATTCAATTTCTTATAATGATTTTTTTTAAAAAAAAAAAAAAAACTTTTATCAAACAAATTAGATTAAAAAAATTAGTTGCAATTCAAATCATATAAATTTTTAAATAATTATATTAGTATTTTCTAATTTAAAATTTATTTTTACTAAACACTATTTTACTTTAAAAATATATATAAAACACTAAAGTTTGGGAACTCACATCCTTACCATAGAGATGCAACCTTTCAATGTTCCCTTTGCCTCTTGATTTTTTTTTTCTTGTGACATATAATCATAGAAAATAAATTAATTATGCCCATCATTCGTGAACCTAGAAACTTCAAAAGTTCATATTATAACCCAAAAAATATTATATTTTGACACACTTGATCTTTGAAGTAACATGGTTTTGAGAAATCAATTCATAAGTTAGACCAAATTTGACATTACCCACTTGAATATGATTCACCCATTCAAATGTCACTCATACATACCTAAATCATTATTTGGAGAAAGAAACAAAATATACGTCGATGTGCCAGCATAGTATCATATATACATCATTGTAAACTTACGTTTCGTTTGGTAATTATTTAATTTTTTTTTAATTAAGTTTATAAAAACACTAATTACACTCATAAGTTTATATGTTTTGTTATTCATTTTTTTTTTTGTTAATATTTTCAAAAATCAAGTCAAATTTTAAAAAATAGTTTTTTTTTTTAAAAAAAAAAGAATTTGTTTAGCAATTCAAGTGTTTCTTAATAAAGCTGAGAGAAAACAAACCTAAATAGAGAAAATAGAAAAAAAACTAAAATGAAATCATTATAAAAAAGGGAAATTACTATAAACAGAAAACATATCAAACTATTTACAAATATAGAAAAATTTCACTGTCATAGAATTCTATCGTTTTCTATCGCTCAAGTAAATGAATTCTATCGCTTGAGCGATAGAATTCTATTGTGGTATATCATTGATAGACTGTAAATTTTTTTCTATATTTGTAAATAGTTTGGCTCATTTTTCTATATTTAAAAAGAGCCCTATAAAGAATCTATTACATTTGTATAAGAAAAACAATATATATAATAGTAAAAGTTGAGGACATTAGATTAATAATGTTTATACATATTAAAAATAAAGTAGTTTAAACTACAAATTTGGTTTCCATGGATAGGAGAAAGTTAGAAATTAGTCTCTACGATTTGATAAATCCTCATTGAATAGTCCGTATAGTTTGATAAAATTCTTATATATAGCCCCAACTATAGGGACTATATTTATGAGGTTTTTATCAAACTATAACCATCACAAGTTGATCTAGTAGTAAATATAGCGTATAACCTTGATAAAGGGCTAAGGAGATCATGAGTTCAATCTAGGTGGCTGCCTAACTAAAATTTAATATCATACGAGTTTTCTTGACACTCAAATGTTATAGAATCAGGTAGGTTGTCCTGTGAGATTAGTTGAAGTGTGTAAGCTGGTTCATGGACTAAATTTACGATTTAACCCCAAAAAAGTAGAATGAAAAATAATACATGAAAAAAGAAAATTAAACTAAAAAAAAAAAAAAAAAGGGACCAAATGTTGTCACATAATTAAGAGAGATGTCCCCACAGACACATTGTTAATGCATCATCTGAAAAGATGCTGATGGGTTGTGGTCCTAAATACTTCTACTTTCAGACAATAACAATGATGTCTCACTACAAGAACCTATCAATTGCAACCTACCTTTCTATTAATTCTATTCTTTTTTTTTCTTTTTTTTTTTTAAATATATATATATATAATTAACATAAAAACAAAACAAAACAAGAAAACATTCTTAATATATTAATTGTTAATACAATTAAAATACTTCCATTACTTTAAACATATTTATCCTTATTTGTTACTATTCCAATACTTTGAGGAATCTTCTATCTATTTGAATAATGAGAAGAAAAAAAAAAACCCATGCTTACAATAATATCATGGAATCATTTTACATCATTGTTTCTTATTGATATTTTGGTCACATCACACAGCCAATAAAATAGTGTGCAAAATGATTTTTTTTTTTTAACAATTTCTTCCATTTTTTAAACATACTTTCTTAAATTTTAACTATTTATTCTTTAAAATTTACACAATTTTTTTTAAAGATCATTGATAATGGTCTAAATTTTTTTTTTTTTTTTTAAAAAAAGGAGAATTGGCACCCAAAAAAGAAAAAAAAAATTGAATATATTATATTATATATATATATATATATATAGTAGCTTGGACAGAAGACAGTGAAGCCTACAAATGTGGCAAGAGGACCATGAAAAACCTTCCATTCTCTTGTCTCCATTGCCTAAAACCCTTCAAACTTTTTATTTTTATTTTTATTTTATTTTTTTGTAGGTATTTAATTAACTTTGTACTAAACTTTATATTGCAATCACTCACACACGTGACATGTTTTTTTTTTTTTTTTTAATGTTTCATAACCTAAGATTAGTAATTTCCCTATTAAAGTAAAACAACAAATAGATTTTCCAATAGATTTTATTTATACTCTTAGAAATCCTACTTATGTGGTAACAATTTAATTTCTTTTTCTTACACTATTGGAAATAGCCAAATTAAGATGCTATCATATTTGTGCATGTATTTAACTTCCATAAAAATAATTTTTTTTATATATAATAGCATGTTGGAAAATAATTTTGAAAGGATTAAAATTATTTTTTTAATGTCGAAGTTCGTTTCTTTAATCATGTAAAATTAATTTAATATTTAATTTTACATTTTCTCAACATAATTTTTTATTTTTTTTAAAGGATTAAAAAGTATGTTTCCAAAAATGATTTTAATCATTTTAATTTAAGTACCGAAAGTGAATTGTATGTTTATATTTAGATTTTCTAGTTTTTCACTCATTTTTTTTATGGACTGAAATTAAAATAATTTTTTAAAATCAAAACACCTCAATTGATGCAATTTTAGTCTTAGTTTTAATTAGGTTTTTTTTAATCAAGTTGTTCTTGTTTACTATTATTTAAATAAATTTATATCTATTTGTTAAATTGGATAGATATTTAAATATCTAACCATGTCTCTAAATTTAAAATTGAATGTCAATTGGTTCCTAAACGTTTAATTTATTACTTAATATGTTATTGTACTTTCAATTTTGTGTTTAATGAGTTCTTATCTTCATTAGTGTCACATCCTTTCTTTACCTTGCCTTTGGACTCGAGGGCCTATATTCAACATTTTTAAAATCTTGGCTTGATTTTTAAAAATAATCTTAAAAAATAGATAACTCAATGTACATACGGCGGATATATTAATAACCAAGAAGTGTTTTGAATCCTCATATCTTTATTATATTAAAAAAATGTATAATTTTATATACATATATTTTTTTAGAAAAAGTATATATATAATTTTATATTTATAAAATTGCATAAAGCTGATTTAGATGAGTTGTCATTTGTGGTGCATTTGAGTGTAATTTTAAAACATATGCTCGACTAAAAATTTAAAGGTTGAAATCTCAAAAAAGAAATCATTTGTGAAATAAAATAAAAAGGAAAAAAATATAATGAGCCTCCCTAGGATATATGGTTGCACATACATATTTTTTTTAGATTTCTTTTTCTCAAAAATTGGAAACTGTTTCTGAAAACAGCTTCCAAAGAACTTTATTTAAAAATTTAAAAAAAAAAACTAAAAAATTAAATCCATGGTCTACCAAAAAACATTTGAACTTATTTTAATTGTAATTAAGAACATAATTGTAATTAACCAAAAGAAAACAAAAACAAAAGTGTTACTAATTCAACAAGCATGGAAATGTTTCCCGAGGTAGAACTTCTTAAACTCTTATGAAAAAAAGGAATGATGTAACAAAAGGACAATTAATAATATGTTTTAAGGAAAATATACATTTAAAGAAAGAGTATTTAACTCTGTTTAATTTGGAAAAATCCAATCAAAATTGGTTGGGAATATATATATAATAGGGTTAAAATGGGAAAATACATTTTCGGTTCGAGGTCTAGTTTTTATTGGGTTCCTAATTAAGTTTCAATATGTTATACTTTTACTCTTAGATTTTGAGTTTAATTTCTATTTGCTTCATTTTCTAAGTTTCAATATGTTATACTTTTACTCTTAGATTTTGAGTTTAATTTCTATTTGCTTCATTTTCTAAGTTTCAAAATGTTACATTTGTACTTTTGAGTTTTGAATTTATTTCAATTTGGTTCGTAGAGTTTCAAGATTTATACTTCTAACTTTGAGTTTTTAGTGTTTAGCTCATTACATTAATGTCTATTATTTATTTTAAAAGAATTATATTAATTATAATCAAATTAATTTTCACTAATTTCTCATTAGGATTAAAATTAATAAAAAAAAAAATCTCCGTAGCTAAATTATTCTTTTTTTTTGCAAAAGAAAAATATTTTAAATTAATTAATGAAATTTTAAATGCAAAGTGATCATTAGTAAAAACTCCAGGATAAACATATATTATTTTGAAACTTAGCGACCAAATAAAAACTAAATTTACGCTCCAGAGTAATATTAAATATGTAACATTTTAAAACTTAGAGACGAAATGAAAATTATAAACTCAAAATTTATGGGCAAAAGTGTAAAATTTTGAAACATGAGACGAAATAAAAAAATAGCTAAACTCAAAATCTAACAACCAAAAGGGTATTTTTTTTTTTCTATGTTAAATTACTAGCTAGTTTAGTCTCTAAATTTTCAATTTTGTATCTATTTGGTCCTTAAACTTTAAAATTTTCTAATACGTCCTCAAATTTTCAATTTTTTTATTTATAGGTAGCCTTTAATTCACTCTATTTGACTTTGTTTAAAATTCACAAACCTACCCAGCATAGGTATAAAATTCAATTTTATATCTAATAGTGATTAGCTAAGTTTTAATTTTTTTTTAACATATCATAAATCAATTAGACACATAATCAAAAGTTTTAGGAACTTGTTAGACATAAAATTGAAAGTTTAAGAATATACTTTTTTTAACAAGAAATAGATAACGAGATCATATCAGTAGGTGCACCCAAATATCTCAAGAAGTCAATTTCATTAAGCTGAAAAGGAAAGTACAAAGTGAAATTATATACAACAAGCAAGAGATATGCTTGAAAACCAAAGCAAACTAAAGGAAAGCCTTCCAATTTAAATATATTGAAGAGACAGTGTAATTACAAAGAAAAGTTTAAGAACATACTAAACAACATTATTTCAAGTTCAAGAATCTTTTAAACCCACAAATCTTTAAAATTTCAAAATCTAAACTCGTATTTTAATCTCTCAATACTATATGCTTAAAACAAACATTATTAGTTAAATGTTAAGGGTTAGTAAAACATTGGTATAAAAAGTATGGTGAATTGTGAAATGAAGGTTAAAAACAAAAAAAAAAAAAAAAAAAAAAAACAAAAAACAAAAAACAAGAGAGAGAGAGACAAAGAATAAGAGAATGTTGCATCAAAAAGAAGGGGTTAATAAAAGGGACATAACAAGGAGGAGGGAGAGAAAGAGTGTTTGATAATAATTTATGATGAAAATCAAAATGTATTCATATGGTCCACCAAAGAGAAACACATGTTGTTGGCTAAGAGAGAAGAAAATGATGTAATGCCTAAAATTTTAAATAATATATATATATATATATATATATACTGGGAGCGAACTCCAGGCGAATATGAAGCGCATGGATACAAGTTATGCCTTGGAATGAAAGACAATTCCGAATTAGCTTTGTCTACGAACAAGGAAGCTATAAGTTGGGGCATTTGTCCTATATGTGCAAATCCAAATCGGGCAGATCTTGACTCGGAGTAGAGCATAAACCTAAAAGAATTGAAGAAGACCATTTGGGAACAAGAAAATGACATCGCAAGTTAAATTTGATCTCGATGAAACAATACATCAACCATCATCTACTTCAGAGATCATCCCTCCTGAAACTTTTTTCAAATACAAAAGTGCAGTCTCTTCCTACGAATTAGTAAATTAGGCAGTATACTTTTGTACAGAATAACAAAGAACGAGTGAATCTTCATAAATTTTTCATTGTAAATGGGAAATACTTATACTTATAAAAAAAAATGGGGGGGGGGGAGATAAAAAAGATGCAGGGTCATTTGTCTTTCCCTCTTTCTTGATGACACAATCCCAATATAACAATAATATATTTCTATCGATCAGATATCACAAACCCTTTAATATATTAAAATATACTAATAGAATTTTCTCTAGTTATTTTATTTTAATATAAAATAAAATTTTTAAATTCATTGAATTTGTTCACTACTTATGTAATAAATCGAAAAAAAGGTTCTGATAAACCGGGAAAAATTGAAACTAAGAATAGGGATCTTTGACGAACGGGATCAAGAATAATTAATTAGTTTATTATTTCGACACAAGAACAAGAAAAGGAATTTTTCTGGTATCGAACTAGAATCCTTTGTTCCCTTCATTTTTTTTCTATTCTCCATTTACTTATCTTATTTTTAATATCTAATCTATTTTTATTCTAATCTTGGATTAAAAGGGTCAGTCATCCTAAAATTAGGATTCATTTCTTGTCGCAAATATTCACTTGTAGCATACCATACCTCAATGGACTGGCGTAATTTTTCTACTGCGTGTACGTTTCCATAATGATGGTGTTTTTCCACATCCTTTCATGCTAAAGGAATGATTTTGATCTTTTTCTGGCTCAGCCCACAGGAAAGGGTTAAAGATCCTGTAAATACGTTTAAGCGTGCCTTTCTGGATCGCAAAAGCCGATAACCAGAACAACTTCGAGATCAAATAGAATATATTTCTTTCGAGACCTCGTGAGCCACTTATTTCTCCGAAACAAGAGATAATAATTAAGAATCTCCATTTTTCAATTTCTTCATAGAATGGATTCACGAGTTTCACACTTCTTCGAGTACCAAGGACTCATAAGAAATCATTAAAAAGATTTAATTGATTGAAAATTTCCTACCTCAATATTATTATTTGAATAAAGTTTTGTAAAAAAAAAGGATTTATTACATTTTATTATCATAAATAAATGTATATTCGGATTAACCCATCAATTAGATAGATCCAAAATAAAAATCTTTTTCACAAAAAAATAAATAAAACGATAAAAATACATAATAACAATACATACATATCAGCATTTTCTGCCTAGTTTATTTAACTTAAGAGACTCAAATAATCTTTCCCTAAAATAAAGTGAAAAAGATGTATGAATTGTTACTTGGATTTACAATTATTCATTACAGACAAACACAAAATACGAAAAAATGAGGTGAAAAGAAATACATAATATGTTACATATGTAACTTTATTCTTTATTAATCAGATTCGGGCAGATATTAAAATTGATATCTTCCATTATGGATTAACTCCTATCTACCCCCCCAATTATATAGAGTAGATGCATCAGAAATCAAAAAAGGATCCTACGGGGGACGGGACTAGTTTCGGAGGTGCTAGACTATCTTGTATAAGGCCAAAGTCAAACAGATCTAGATTAAACGATTCCAACTATAGCAATGAATAATCAATTATAATTTTTTAATGGCAGTTCCAAAAAAGCGCACTTCTCTATCAAAAAAACGGATTCGGAAAAATATTTGGAAAAGCAAAGGGCATCGGGCAGCGTTGAAAGCTTTTTCGCTAGCAAAATCTCTTTCAACGGGGAATTCACAAAGTTTTTTGGGGGACAAATCAAATAAATAATTCAAGATTGGAATAATCTGAATCGGTTTGACTCAAAAAACAGCCTAGTAGAAGTTCGTTTATAATTTTTAGAATTTAAATAATAATTTTTTTTTATCAAAGCAATTAGTGGAATTTCCTAATGTTTTGAGCGGATGAATATGAAATATGAGGAAATTAATTAATTAATTAATTAATTAAAAGGTGATATGGTAGTAGGGGTTTGGACAGGAGTTTTTCTCTAAGGCAAAGTCACTTTCAAGCCACCTCATTGCCCATTGCCATATTGCCAAACACAAAGAAAGAAAGAAAGAAAGAGAGATAAGGAACAAGAAGATAGTGACCCTTCTCTCTTTGTGCCACAAAAGACAATATCAATCCAAACCCTTTGGCTAACTCCTTAATTGCCTCTAGTGATAAAAGGAAACAAACACAATCAAGAGAGACACTTGTCACTACTTATGATATATGATAGATATATGATACATCGATTTGTTCTTCGATAGGTAACGATTTTGTTTTTAGTTTCTCTGTTCATATTTCTTGATTTTGTTTTTGGAAAAATAGATTTCTTTTAAATCTCTCAATTTTAGACTAGAAGATTTTTTTTAAACATTTAATTATATTAGATAACATGAGGTTTTATCTCAAAATTAATTGACAATGAGAGGGGTAGTCCATGTATTTTATAAAGATTGTGAGGTCCCTTGATTTCTTCATTAATGTGATCCTCAACACGTCTCTTCAAGATGACGTGTCTCTTTGGGTTTATCATTTTTCAATTGGATTCTAATTTTTATTTTTGGATAATTAGTCTGTTTGAATTTTATGAACTTTGATACCATATTAAATTACGTGGGATTGTATCTCAATGAAAGGAATGTTTGATAAAGATTGTTTTTTTTCAAAATACACTTTTACAAGACTAAGAGAACCTTATTTAAAAAATAAAAATAACAAACATGAAACTAAAAATGAAAGGAATATTTGATAAAGATTTGTATTTGTATTTTTTTCTATTTTTACTTTCCTTTTCTTTTGTAATTTACTTTCAAAGCGTTTTTAAAATCCTAACTAAAATTTTACTCTCTATATATATAAAGGTAGTTTCAAATGGTCAAAATTTCAAAAGAGGTTATAAAAAAGTGAAACTAGACAAATAGTAAACCAACTTATAATTTCTTATAGAAAAGATAAAATTATTGTCAAATTAAACCAAAATCATTTTCTACTTTTCTAATGATTCAAATTAAAATATATATACCTAAAGAAAAAATATATATATATATATATAGCTACCTTAACTCGTCATTATATGTAGCTTATGATTTTGATACATGAGTTTGTGAAAATTTTTTGAAGTCTTATTTTATAATTTGAGGGGTGTGTTCTAGAAGGTTTGACTACGCAAAAGCTATATACATAGCTTCTAAGATCATAAAAGTTCGTGACTTCTGAAAGAAACAAACTCCAATTATACCAAACATATAAGCTAAATTTTAAATTAATCATATGTTTAAATTTAATAATTTATTCAATCTAATTCATATACTCTTAACACCAACAAGAGCTTAGCTCAACTAACATTCAATTATATATTAACTACAAGATCTGTGGTTCAAATCCCTCTATCCTAATTGTTGAATTAAAAAAAAAAAAAATACTCCATCCCACACCCATGGATTTGAAAATTGTCACAAAATCCACAATTGATTTTATATCAATACTAATTAGAAAGAAAAATGACTATACAAATTATATATGAACATGAAACTTCTTGTTTTGATCGGAGGCATATTTTTTTATATAATTAAATTTAGTGTAATTCAGTAGCTTAAGCTTTAGGGTTGATGGGTAGTTTAATAGGGTATCAAAATGGAAAATCTTATATTTGAACTCTAGTAATATCTCATTTCCTTTATAATTTTTTTTTAATTCTAAATTTGAACAACCTATCTCATTCAAATATGATATTAAAAATAACAGATATGTTGGGAATGCAACTAAAATTCTACATTGGCTAGATAAGAAGATGATCATGTGTGTATAAATAAGAACAACTATCCTCAATGGTATGAGATTTTTTGGGTGAAACCAAAAGCAAAGTCACGAGAGTTTATGTTCAATGTGAACAATATCATCCCATCATAGAAATATTTAGAGGATCGTTGTTCTTAACAAGATCTTATGTTCACACTTTTGTAATTTCATTTTCTCCAATCAATATTAATTTCCGCTTACTGAATCGTCTACAAAATTTTCAAACCAACATCAACTTAAATTTTTAGATCGATTAGTGATTAAATATCCATCAATCACTAATATATACCAAAAAACTAAAATAAGTAGTAATAATCTTTTGAACAAACTCTTAATAACTCGAGTTGCTACATCTTGTTGCAAAAGTGAATCAAAATGATTGTCAACGAAGAAACTTTTTAACCACACTACTCTAAAAGAAAGAGAGAGTTAGGAAACGTCACATAAGAAGGAGTTGGCACATGAAATAATAAAGTTTAGATATATAATGAAAGAGAGCTTCACATCATGATCAGTGATAAGGCTTTAAGAAAGGGAGAAAATAGATATATACAATAATTACATAAGTGGTGCAGTTGCATTGAAGAAAAAAAAAAAAAAAAAGATGGTCCCTAAAGTCCTATGACTGTGACTTTAATGGCAAAGAAGAAGGGTTTCATGGATTGAAAGTGGCTGCAGCTCACTGGCCTCTCTCCTTCTTGTCTTTGTTTTGTTTTGTTTTGTTTATTGGGTCAGCCATGGGAGAGAGAAGAGATGTGGATTTTTGAGTCACCATGTTGGCTTATTGGCATGGTCCACTTTGAGATCACACTGCCAAATCTCTATTTTGCCCATCTTCTCTTCTTTTTTTTCTAATGATTTTTTATAATGATTTTTTATAAATATATGAAAATGAAACTTTTATTCTCCTCTTTTATGAATTAATATCTACAATTAACAAAAATCTTCTTCATATATGTTGAATAGAAATGTATGGATTATATATATATATATATATATATGAGTGTTTGAGTCAGCTTATCTCGATTAGTCTTACAAGACAACCTGCTTGATTCTACCACATTTGAGTGTCAAGAAAACTCGTAGGACATTAAATTCTAAGTAGGTGGCCACCATAGATTGAACTCATGACCTCTTTCTTAGCCCTTTATCAAAGTCATGTCATTTATCTAGCAATAGATCAACCCATGATGGTTTAGAAATGTCTGAATTATGTAGCAATAACAGTTCTAAAAAGAAAAATATTTGCACGCAACCCTAGATGCAAGTGATTCAAGCATAATTTGTTACGTCGCAAAATATTATTTCTTTTTATTTTTTTAAAAAAATATTTTTTAATTAGTTAAAAGAATATTTAGGTTGTTGTCTGAGTTGTACCTATGTTTATGCAACATTGCCTATTAAATTTTGTCATGTGGCAAAGATTTTTTTTTTTTAACAAAAGTGTGTTGCATTGGATTAGGGTGCACCTAATCATTGCCCTTGGTTAAATATACCATTTTGGTCATAACTTATCTTCATTTTTGTAATCTTTTGTTGTATGTTTCTCACATATAGGTCTCTTAATGAAATATCGCTTTTCTAAAATAATATTATTTGGGTCTCTATATTTTGAAGTTTGTTCAATTTTAGTCTCTATATTTTTAATTGTCCAATTTTAGTTCTTGTACTTTTAATAAATCTTAATTTAGCATCGCTGCTAGTTTTTTTTTTTTTTTTTTTTGTTATCTATTAGTATTTTTACTCTAAATATTTTTGAAAATATTCACATATTGCATTTTCTTGCATGAAAATTATTATTATTATTTAAAAAAATTTAGTAAAAAGTAACTTAAAGAATTAATTTTAAGATTTATTGAAAGTACATGAGCTAAAATTGGACAATTGAAAGTATAGATAGTAAAATTGAATAAACTTTAAAGTATAGACTAAAATGGTATTTTAAAATTGTTTTATTTTATTGTTACATAGGTACGGTGGGCTAAAAAAATGGATTTAACCTAATATGCATCTTTTAAGTTATTATAGGCATATTGTGTGTCTCAATTTTGAATTTTTACTTCTTTTTTGTGATGTAATACTCTATAAAAAAAATCTATTTTAATAAAAAAAAAAATTATTGAAGAGGAGATTTTTGGGATTAAATACTATTCTAATTTTTAAAGTTTTGTACTTTTTTTTACGTCTTTAAGCTATTTTAAATGTTTTGCTTTAGGCTCCAACCTTTGAATTATGAATCTTGATTAGTTTATCACATATTAATTAGTTTTGCATACAATTAAAAAAAAATTTTAAAAACTATATAAAAAAAATTAATGAAAACGACTCAAATGAATTTGTAACCTAGATTTATATGAATTTGTAACCTAGATTTATATGGGATGCTTCCAAAAAATAAATAAAATAAATAAAGCCCTCAGGTAGAGGAAATTGTGGTATTAATATATGAGGTACAAATTGGCAACTTCCAACGTTAAGATTTATGGTAGATAAATTTAATTATTTCAATACTTTAACACTCTCCCTCACATGTGAACTTGAATATTTGTATATATAAAATAATTAAAAAAAATTCTAACCATTAACCTCCTACTCTTATATCATGTTAAATTACCTATTGACCTAAAAGTTTAAACTGATGGATTATGGTAAATTTAATTATAAAGAAATTGTGTCAAATCAACTCAACTTTAGAGTTTATTTTCAAAAATGTTTAGAATAATTTTATTTTTTATTCATGGTTTTTCACTATTTTTTCTTATTTTTTATCTTACCAAAATATTGTTATGACAATTAGTTATTGTTGCTTTTTATTATTAATTTAGAAGTTTTGAATTTTATTATCATGTAATTTTTTTTTTAATTTGGCAAGTCTGAGAAGCAACATACAAGGAAAGTTTTTTTAAAAAACAAACATTTAGTTGAAAATCTTCAAACACATTATTTCCTTTTCGAAAAAAAAATCAGTGGAAAAACTACAAAATTATCAAATTTTTGTTAAGTGTATTTATATTATTAAAAATAAATAAAAACAATAAAATAAAATTTTCGTCATTCATGAATTTTTTTCGTTTTTCGTTTTTCATTTTTACATAAAAATTCAGCATAAATTTTATTTCACACATTATTTCCTTTTCAGATTTTGTTTTTAAACCATCAACGGCATACACGAATTTTTTTTATTATTATTTTGACAACATTGAATGTTATTTTATGGACAAATTTCTATTTCAATATTTTTAGTATTATTTTTTTAAATAATAAAGACCGCAATATTAGAAGGTTATTATCATTTTTTTGAACAAACATACCAGAGGAGGCAGAATTAAGAGAAGGTTATTATAGTAATTGATAAATTATATAAAAACTCCTAATTATTCCGTATCAGACAGATTTATAAATATTGAAAACATTTAACATTTTGTATAATATTGGATCCTACTTTGGTCTATTTATGAAAAAAAAAATCCTCAATTACACAACACTTTAAAAATAAGTGTAGAGCTAAAAAGTCGAATCATCGATGGTTGAGATGATAACTACGTCTTATCTTCTAAGTTATATTCGAATCGAGTAAATTAAACATTTTTGTTACACAATAATTCTAAAATGGTGAAGTATATATATCTTCTTAAATTTGATGACAAAGGGCCAAGAAATCATGCATATGAGAGAGAGAGAGAGAGATAGGAAAAAGACATGTCTTGGGGTTGCAAAGAAAGGTAGAATTATGAAGAGGCAGTTGGGGAAGAATAATTGCAAAACGAGTGTCAAGCCAGTCTGGTTTGCAGAAAACACTCCCAAAAATATCTTTAAAGTTGCTATTTCTGACAAATACTAATTCAGGTTGACACTTCTTACACTCTCAAATCCACCCCTTAAAAAATGTCAAATTACCCTTTTTCTCTTTTTTTTTTCTTTTTCTTTTCTTTTTTTCCCCCTCTCCCTCTCCCTCTCTCTCTCTATTGAGAAATTGAGAAGAATCTAAATAATAACTTTATTAGGTTAAGAATAATCCATTTGAATGGTAGAAATCTAAAGAAAGATTTTGGCTATGTGTGTAGAGATGTATTCTATATATTTTTTTTTTTAAGAAGTGAAAAAAAATTTAAAATAATAATAATAAAATAAAATTTAAGAGTGAGCCCCCCACCTAAAAGTATTTCCATTTCATGTGTATGTTGCTTTCAATATTCTCTATTGCTTTAATTTACAACTTATACCTTTAATTTACTCTCTATTGTAATTGATGTTTGGCTTTCCTTTCTCTTCCCTCTTGGGGTAAGAAAAAAACAACTCTTCAATTTGTTCTTCCTCATAAAGAGGCAAATGCTAACTTTTAAAATCTATATTTGTTTATTGTTGTCATTGAAAATGATGCTTATTATATGTTCCTTTCAATTCTAAAGTTTTTGTTTTCTTCAACTATATATTTACAAGCTTTTTACTTTTGGAGGGTTTCTTTTCTTTTCTTTTTCTTTTTTTTTTTTTTTTTTTTTTTTAAGTTTAAGATTATGGATTTATTGATTTTAGATTTGTACTTTGGAAGTACTCATAACATCTTGATTAATAATATTATATATTGTGGATGTCTTTTTCAATTTTCTAACTTAGATGCCTCTTTTTTCTCATTTGGTACTTTTTAAATTAAAATAGATTCTCTTAAATATGATTTATTGAATATATAAACATATATGCATGATTATCAGTCAAAGTCATATGTCCTCGATCAAGAGGTCTGTGGTTTGAATCTCTTATTCCTTTACTTATTGTTGAACTAAAGAAAATAGTTGTTGTTTGTCGATCTGGGTACAAACATGAGAGATTTATAAGATTTGAATCTGATTTGCTTAGGATACTCTTTTGTAGTTTAGCTTATTGAATCTATTTCTTAGTTATTTAAGATCCCTCTTATTAACTGAAATCAAAGAATTAATAGATCTATTCTGCTCCGCACATTTTTGAAAGAATTGGAGTTACATCTCTTTTCCATTTTCATTCTAAAGTTTGTTTGTGTTTCCACTCCCCTTCAAGACCCCGTAAAATGAGCAACTTTTTTTCAAATTCAGTCCTTCCTGATAGATGCTTTCAACAACCTCCCCCTACAATCGATGGCCTCGTTCATTACTTCACCCATATCTCATTGTACTATGCTAAAAATATCCTCACTTGCAATTTGATCGGCACCTGTGAATCTTTAGCTTGAAAGAAACAATTGCACATTCAAAGACACAAATCATACTGTTTGGCAGTTAAGGGAGGACATTGTTCATATGGCTGCTCATTGGTGTTCAAAATCTCAGTTTTTTGTTTTTATAATTATGATATATCTTCTATTACCCTTAATTGGAAGGTTTTCCTCTAGCCTCTCCTTGCTTTTCTTTCTTCTTTTGTGGCTTTGAATAATATATCCTCTTCGGGCTTGGAGTATGATGAGGACACTAAAGATGTGTCAACCTAGTTGAGATATGAGTGTGTCTACTAATCTTATAGGCCGTTGTGATTTGTTCAAAAAAAATGAGCAACTTTTCTTCAAATTCCTAATTAAATTTTAATTAATGGATGTGAATAATTATTGTATTAATCTTAGTCATATATTTCATTTACTATTAGTTTACTATTAGAAAAATTAATACACAACAATAATTTTGAACAAAGAATGATAAGTTTTGTTTTTCATAGAGTCAAAAGCTAACCTTGGTTTTAAAAAAAAATGGTAATGATTTTAATTTTAGTTATGAAACATTTACAATACATAGTCACATTAAAAATATATATATATATATATATATATAAATAGAAATAAAAGGAAAATACCATTAACGGTAAACGGTAAATTTTGAGAAGAGAAGGAGAAAGTTGACAGTAAAATGGGGTAGAAGAAAGATGAGATAGATGTAAAGGTAGGAGAAGGAAAGCAAAGGGAGCTTGAAGGGTAATTATAATGTCTCAACCAAAGTAAAGGATGAAAAAGACATTGCATCAGTTGTACTTTGTTACCCTCACAGAGAGAGAAAGAGAGAGAGTTTATGACAGAGAGAGACTCATGAGAGAGAGAAGAAAAAAAAAATTATTTGACGGATTGAAACAATGTGACTGACAATTCATCTATTTTCGTTTACTCTTTATATTTTCACTAAACTCACATTTACCTTTAGTACCCTCCTCAACTTTAATTTTTAATTATATAATTCTTTTTGCTATCTAATTACACGTTCTTTTCCCTCGACTAATCACATATATACATTTTTTTTAAAATAGTTGTTATAAAATTGTGACTAAATCATAACGAACTAAAGTTTAGAGACTAAATAGTTACATTCAAGGAAGGTAGCATATTGTACGAGAGAGAACTTTTAAAGCATTTTTCAAATCTATATCAAATAATTACAAGAGATAGAGATAAACGTTAAAAAAAAAAAAAAAAACCTACATCGTGTTGGAAAAATTAAAACCTAAACACAGCTCATGAACCTTTCTTTTTTTTGTTTTTCTTTTTTTGTTTTTTTTTTACCCACCTGACCCTACAACAAAGATATTAAATCTTAGATACGTGGCCACCATGAATTGAACTCACAACTCTCTAGTCCTTTGACTTTTTTTGGATGTTCTCACTACTACTAGGTCAACTCATGATGGTTGGTTCATGAACCTTTCTGATGTGGAACAATTATTCTTTTAATATTTTGTCAAAATCCAACATATTAAAAGATAATTACTCCCGACTATGAGTAAGTCAGGTCATATTGAACCGTTCCGTCTGTAAAATTATTTAATTTATATAAAAAAAAAAGAAGATAGGGATGTGGGTTTTTTTGGCCATTCGTGTAGGGTTTATACATGCATTATATATATATATATTTTTTGTTTTTGGAAGAGAGGACCACTTTTTTTCAGATCTGTGCAAGCTGATATAAAACACCCAACAAAGCTATAAAGAGCCAACACCAACTACCAGTATGCTGGTCCTTGAGAGAGAGAGAGAGAAAAAAAAAAAAAAAAAAAAAAAAAAAAAAACTATTTTACACACAAAGACAGTTCTAGAGACACAGAAAAAGAAATTTAGGAATTACCAACCAAAGTAGATATGTTTTCTATAATGTCATTTCTATCACTATCGCCTAGCTATTATATCTTATTAAATTTAACCATAATTTTTCATATTAAATGTGTCTAGTGACTGATGGACACACTACTTGGCATGTAACATATACTACACCTAGATGTGTATGTATACACCAACGACATCTACGCGTTTAAGTCGTCGTCGACTTTCATTTGATAGTGATTATTTTCAATTTTTAGGCCATCGATGTAAATCTAGTCCAAATTAATTCTTGTAGCTAATTTGAGCATAATTCAGTCGATAAGACATCAATTATCATTTCAAAAGTTGATGGTTTGATTGTTTCTATCTTGTCATTGTTGGACTCTAAAAGAAATAAATAAAGCAATATAGGTATAATATTTGTTTGTTACGATAATATGTGTTTGATCATGATTTTCCTTTTGGTATTATGTATGTTTGTTTGAATTAAGGGGGTTTATTTTTTTTTTTTTTTTTTTTTTTGAATGATTTGTTTTGAAATTACTTTTGAATATGTTGAGAGAATGGTAAAAGTTGTTAATATTATATTGATATAATTAAATTTTTAGAGAAATTACTATAGACAGAAAAAATATCAAATTATTTACAAATATTAAAAAAATTTACTATTTATTTGCGATAGACCGTGAAATTTTTTTATATTTGTAAATAGTTTGGTTTAGTTGTACGATATTTGAAAATTGTCTTTAAATTTAACCATAATTCATTAGTTTAAGTTTTTGAGTTAATTGATGATTTAATTTGGTGTACGAGAGTAAGAGGTTTTGTATCTACACTTCCATAATTTTATTTCCTCCCTATTTAAATAATTAAATTTACCATAAATTATTAATTTGATTAAATTTTTTAGATGATTAATGATTTAAACCAAACCTAGGTGGTAAAAGATATTAATATTATTCCTATTTTGGTTAGGATTTTAAAAAGTATAATTGAATTATGAGCTCTCTCTTTTATTTTCAACTTCTAATTCAACCCTTTAAAATTTTTTAGCTAAATTCTCTTTTTCATTAACCATTGGAGCTCTTTTTATTCTTTAGAAAATAATGTTGTTGTTTATTGTAGTTATTGGTTTTTTCAATTACTTTTGAAATATTCTCTTTATTTCATAAATTCTTGTTTTAAAATTTTACTTTTCTCATCATTAAAATTTGGCTCGAATACTTGAAATCAATTTCAAACGGAAGATTATAAAATAAAGAAATTATTAACGAATAATTTTTTTTAATACAACCAAAGATAAATAAATATCAAACAACTTCGGTTTTTTTAAAAGGCTAAATTTTTTTTAAAAAAAAATAATTACAAGCACGATATTATTATAAAAATAAGAAAATTTTTCACAGATAGAAAAAATGTCAAACTATTTATAAAAAATAGGAAAAAAAATATTGATAGGTATTGATTGACTTCTATCATTTCTATCACTAATAGACTCTGATAGATTTCTACCATCATCTATCACAACTCTCTAAAAATTTTGTTATTTTGTATGGATAATTTTCTTTATATTTTTATTTTTAAAAAGTTTTTTTAAAAATAATAATAAAAAACTAAAAACAAAGTTAATTATGTTCGTTTCCACTTAACTACCATTAATTTAATCTTTTTTTTTAGTTCGAACAAGATAGAAATTTTAATTTAGACAATTTAATATCTTAACCAATCGAATATTTTAACATTAATCGTTATTAACATCAAATTTATATTGAGATAATCAATTGATCTTCCACCAAGGTCATTATGAAATTAAGGTGATCTTTCTTAATCAGACACATTGGTTAATCATGCAAGCATTATCCTTTTTATATAATAAGAAGCTGCCTTTCATTATCAAATAATTAAAGACAATGAACTAGTTAATGTTGATTAATGGGTGACATTACATGATGTCACTAAATCTCAGCACATATTGAGATTTTCTTTGTAGAGCAATTATTTTTAAACTCTCTTTGAAAACTAGAGGAATTCAACTTTAATTATCGTTAACATAACGGATGTATAATATTTTAATTAATTGAATTAGGTTCAAGTTTAAGTTAACTAATTTTATATAAATGGCTTAGTTAGGATATCAATAAACTTGTTAATAATTCTAATTTGCTTTGAATGATATGATACCAAAAAAAAAAATCATTTTTTAGGAAAAATTTTTTTTTTTTTTTTTTTACGATATGATATATTTTTCCCCAAAAATAGAAATCGTCAGAAGATATATATTAAAGCTCCCTCTTTTTGGTTCATAAGCTTCAACACAGGATTTATTTTTTAACTAAAGAAAGTAAAATAATAATTTTCCCCCTTTTGTGGCAATAATTTTGTTGGATTTAAAGCATTATGATACCCACCTGATCTTCTTGGGTAAAAGTAGACAATTTAATTGCATTAATTTTTAACTTCCCTATAAATTGTTGATCGTATATATATATTTATACTAAAGGAATTTATTTTCTTGACCCCTCCCTAGGTCTTAAATTATAATTATAGATTCCATTTGAATTTTGTAAAAATATATACATTAATTACATCAAATCATATGTTCGAGATACCATAAAATTATAACGTATATTTGTTGATGATTATTTTTCTAATATAACAAATAAGACAGTTGCAAATATAACAATCAAATTTAAAGAATTAGTATATATAGCAACATTTTTTTAAAAAATACAAATATAACAAAGTCTAGTGGTGATAGACTTCTATGGTTCATAGACTTTTATGGTCACTGATATAAACTATAAGAGTCTCTTAGCGATAGAAGTCTATCATTGATATGATAGACTTGGTTATATTTGCAATTTTTTTAAAATGTTGCCATACACTTGGTTATTATTCCTAAAATTACTACTCACTATACTTATCCTAACAAAATATGTGTATAGAGATTTGAATATTTGACCTCATTACAGCACAATTATTTTACTTTGACGCAATTTTTTTTTATCTAAACAAAGCTCAACTTATTCAAGACCATTAATAACCTCCTGTTGAAATTTTAATTTTTACCACCACTTTTATGATGTCATATTTTAAAAATTAAAATTTTAGTGTGCTCTCAAGAATTTATGGTAGTGTTAAGGAAAAAAGGAAAAATCAAACTAAAACATATAAATAAGAAAAGGAAACCTTTGACAGAAAAACTTTTTATATCTAGGGTCTATCATAAGCTTGAATGTTGTGTGTTTTCTCCTGTTTTTTTTTTTTCCAAAGAAAATATTTTATGAAAGACTAATTGTAATGAGTAGCAATTTTAGAGATAATAACCAAATGTATAGCAACATTTTTAAAAAAGAAATTACAAATATAGCAAAATCTATCTGATAGAGTTTGCTATATTTGCAATTTTTTTAAAATGTTGTCATATATGTTAATACTTTGAATTTGGTTACTGTATTTGCAAATGTCCCTTATTGAAAAGCATATGGGGAAATATACGATTGAAAGAGAGCAATCAACTAGAAAATTTACAAGGAAATATGTGTGCAATTGTAGTGTAACACATACGTGAAAGATTTTAGATTTTTAGTAGACCAAAACAGAGCAACCACAACCAGCGAGAGTCTTTCCAAATGTTGTTTGTATTTCTGAACTGATCACTAAAAGTTTTTCTATTATGTTCTAGCCAGAGACTCTAAAGAATAGTAGCAAAAATTTGAAATTAAACATTTTTCGCATAAAAGATAGGAAAAATAAAACAAATTTTCATATCAAATATGAGTTACAAATTCTTAGTATCATTAGATTACAAAGACTTGATGAGATTGTGAACTAGAATTCTAATAAATATATGTATTTATTTTTTAAAAGAGGTAAAACCATGAAAAATAAATAAATAAAACTTAATCCGCCAAAGTGAGTTTAACTCAACGGTAATTCGCATAACGTTTCTCCTTAGAGGTCGAAGATTCGATCTTCCACCTCCATAATTTTTGTACTAAAAAAAAAACCCTTAAATCCAAAATAAACAAAGTTCTTCACCTATCAAACTTAAGTTGGGACTGGGGTTAAAAAAAACCTTCCTTGTAAGTCAGAAACCCTAAAAGTATAAAAAAGTTAACCCTAAAAAATGACAGTTCAAGTAAAGCTTTTTTCTAATTAGAGGAGAGAGTAAATAAGAGAAGAGAAGAGAAGGGTGTGACTGAGAGTGAAAATAAATAAATGATTTTAAAAAATTAAAAAAAAAAAAAAAAAAAAAAAAAAGCCTTTCCACATCAAACAAAAAAATAAGGAAGCCAAGATGGTACTTTGAGAAGCCAAAGCCTCTCTGATCATAACTTGTGGCCTTGTCAGGGTTCACTCTCAGATGGGTCAGCTCCAATACACTCCCACCCCACACCCTTTATAGACCCCACACATTCTCCCCTTCCCTTCTCCATTACAAAAACTCGGCTCCATTCAACTCGACTCAACTTAATTCTTTCGAAATTCTCTTCCTCTTTCTCCTCTGCCGTAACCGGTTGTTTTCAACTCTCTCCCAGGTGGCGCCGTAGGTTTCCAAAACAACCCGAAAACCACCGTACACTTTCATGGACAAGAGTACTAGTGAACGAGAGACTCATGATTTCATGAACGTTGAGTCCTTCTCTCAACTTCCCTTCATCCGTCCTGCACCAAAAGAAAAGGGCATTCGACTTTTTGGAATAGAATTTGGAAGTCGAAATTCCATCGTAGCTGCCTCCGCTTCCTCCGTAGAGGAATCAGAATCCGGCGAGACTATTATTGCATGCGAAGATGCGAAAGAAAACAACAACGACAACAACAACAACGGCGGAGAAAGTAGCCGGAGATTTGAATGTCATTATTGTTGTAGAAATTTCCCTACTTCTCAAGCCTTAGGTGGCCACCAAAATGCTCACAAAAGAGAGCGCCAACATGCAAAAAGGGCTCACCTTCAGTCAAATGCAGCCGCTATGGTTCATGGAATTGGAGCCTTCTCAGATGCGGCTCATGTTTATGGGCTCATGAACTACCAACGCGTAGGCGCTACTCCTTCTAGCCTTCAGATTAATAATTACCCTTCTTGGAATAGAAATTCACCCGTCGCGGCTGCAGCCGCCACGAGATTTTACGGTAGCCCTGGTGCGCAGTATTCGTCGGCAGCGACCGCAACGCCTATAAACGGGAGCCCGTTGGCGATGTGGAGAATCTCGGCCGTTCAAAATAATAATGTACCGTCGTTTGGCGGTCGGGAGCGGTCATCCCTGCACCCGTTGCCGCTGTTTTCCGGAGATGAGATGATGAAAGGCGGCAGCAGTGGCACTGCCGTGAATGGTGGTGGTTCCGGCGGGTCTCATCAGACCGGCCGGTTTGTTTATGAGGCAAAAACGGCGGACCAAGTGAGTTTGGATCTTCATCTGTAATAATTTAATTAATTGACAAATTTCTAAATTGACATGAATTTTCCTATAGAGATGATGGAATTTTTTATCATCTTCTTTTATATGCATTTGCAAAAAAAAAAAAAAAAAAAGAAAAAAAAAGAGAAAAAATTCCGGCCGCTGGAGACGGATTTAATAAAACACTAATCGATCAAATATTTGTTTCTTTAATTTCTCTCTGTAAAATTTAAATTTTGTTTTTTTATTTTTTACTTTTTATTTTTCTCTTATCCATATCTTTCTGGTCTCTCTTTGAATTGCAGCCAACGAAAATTTAAAAAATAATAAATAAATAAAAATACAACATTAAATATTATTTGAAAATAAAATTATTTGGGGTTTCTTGGAGTTCTTGTTTTAAATTATGGCCATATAATTTGTTACTTCATTAATTCAAGAAGTTGGAGAATAATAATGAGCATACAATTTTCTTTGATTGGTTTTTTAGTTTTATTTTTGTTCCTTTAAGAAATCAATTTTTTTTTCTTTCTTTTGAGTTTAATTACATAAAAATTAAGCATAGAGAGAGGAGAGAATTGGAATCTGTGTTGAAAATTGGTTATTGGATTCCTCTGTGGAATCAAATAGAAGAAAATCAAGATAGATCTATAAAAGGGTTTTCCTTGAAAATTGAGACATCAAAGAAAATAATAACCATACAATTTTTTTTCTTTTTTTCTTTTTTTTTTTTTCTTTTTTTCATCCTTATACTAAGATATAAAATATGCCTATTCAAGTACAATGTGCCTCTGTTTTCTTTTCTTCTTCTTCTGTTCTTGTTTTTGGATCCTTTCCTCTAATTTCTTTCCCTCTGTCCACATCTCTTTCACACATAGAAAAAATTGAGGAAGAAAGATAAAGTACTTTAAAATGAAAAAGAAAGAAAAAGAATCGCTACATTATTTTTTAGCTCAAATAATGCAGGAAGGAAGGATCGAACCAACATTCGAATAAGTGAGTTGTTTTTATTCGTCGAAAAATTTTAGTAGTACGAATTGGATCGAGAGACCGACCGAAAACCTAACGTGACTAGTGGGATCTTTGCACATTGGTCAATTTTTTTTCTTTTTTCCAAAAGATGTAATTGAAGTTTAAACAGGCTAGTATAGTAGCTTTTAAAAAGAAAAATAGAAAATCTCACAAAGAATTTAAACCTAACAACAAAGAAAAAAGCTTGAAACTTTTTTTGAAACTAGTCATATCAAAATGGTAAAGCAAATGACTCCATTATTTGTACATTTTTATTTAAAGCTCTCTAAAAAGATAAAAGGGAAATTTTTAAAAATAAAAATATAAGGGAAACTATTTACAAAAAAATAGCAAAATTTTTAGATAGTTGTGATAGACGCTGACAGAAGTCTATTAAGGTCTATCAGTAATAGAAATGATTGAACTCTATCACTGATAGGTTTATCACTGCTTTTTTTTACTATTTTCTGTAAATAGTTTGACATTTTTTCTATCTGTGAAAATTTCTCAAACATAAATTTATTTATTTATTTTAAATATTAAAAAAAAAAAACCTATGTACATATCGAAGTAGCCCAATCAAAGTGTAAATTGAACAGTTGAAAAAATTGGGATTGTAGGGGTCTTCAATTTCCTCTCTCTTAGGTCAGATAGAACAATAAATTGTGGCCAACCCTCTTTTATTTCTTTAATATTGGAGAGGTTTCATCCAATATCTTTTGAGCCCACAAAGACCTAAGATAAATTATTATTGGCCCTCCAAAAAAAAATCTAAAAAATCAAACAAAAGTTGACTTGTCCACAAACTTCTTACTTTCAATCACTAGATTTTCTTTTAACAATATTTAACCTAATAAAACTTGGTATAATAATAATGCTAATCATGATGGTCAACGCCTAAGTTTAAGTAAGTGTAAACTCTTTTAGTAACAAAAAGGCTATGTATCTATGCAAATGGTTAGAAGGTAAATTTTTGTCTCCCTTTATGAAAATTTCTGGATTCGCTCCTGCACACATGGATTTTTATTCCTAACTAGCACGGGGCCACTTGCTCGACCAACGACGTCATTCGTAGAGAACAGTGTGGCCAACTGAAAGCCACTCATTTTCGAGTCGGGACTGAAAAAGGAAGAGGGGGAGGGGGGGGCAAGAAAAAGAAAAGAAAAGGAAAGAAAGGAATCTACATGAGTGTGTTGAATGGAAGAAGGAAGAAGCATAAGCCTGAAGTGAATGGTACATTTGGATATGTAGATCATGTGGGGTTTTTGGAGTGCTAAGAGGGGGGACCATAGCCAAGCTGATAGCTTAGCAAAGATATTGGAATATATGGGTTGTGATGTTAGATTGGAAATTTTGAGGTAGTGGGATGGGAATGAATGGAGGGTCATTTCCATTTTTCAAAGCAAAATTTTATATATATATAAAATTTGCAACTCACTCAGTTGTTTAACGACAGTTTGTCACATGTCAAATTCTTTTTTTTCATTTTTTTAAAAATATTTTTGATTTTTTTTGTTGTGGGGTGAGAGTGAGCTGGAAAAAGATAGTTGCAAGTTTTAGACAGATCCAAGTATTATTGGAGAAAAAAATGATTGTTAAGTTGGATGAATATGGAAGGGATTCTACAATAGAGAAGTTGGCATGGGTCACTTCTAAGTGTACATGTTTCTTAAAAACACACATATTTGTCAGCAAGGACTTTTAAGTACCTAGCAACACGAATCTATTACGATCCCACTCGAAACGTTCCCTATACTTTTTTTTTTTTTTTTGCAAGAGAGACGATAATGTGCTACAATTTGGTCTAAGATTCTATTTTACTATCTAAGATTCTATTTTACTATCTATTGTCTATTTATGCATTTATTCTATATGCATATGATAACTATTTCTATACTTTATTTCTCGTTGGGTTAGACAACTTACCAAGAAAAAAAAATTTATTAAAAGGATGTTGCAACTTAGAGGGTTAAAAATGGCAAAAATAAGGTTGAATGAAGAGAGAGAGAGAAAAGGGGGAGAAAAAAAAAAGGAAAAAGAGTGTCCTGAAATTTGGCCTCTACGAGGTCTTTTATTGAAACAACATGTGAACGTGTATGGTAGTTAGGTTCTGCCATCTTTGTTTTTCCATCTTTTGTACTGCTGCTTTTGTGTCTCTCTGAGAGAGAGAGGTTGATAATACAATATAATAGTGGTAGAGGGATCATTATCTGATTTCGAAGTTGATAGTACAAGCAATATGTTAGAGAGAGAGAGATTCTTTTTTTATCTGACTTCGAAGTTGATAGTACAAGCAGTATGTTAGAGAGAAAGAGAGATTCTTTTTATCTAACTTCAAAGTTGATAGTACAAGTAATATGTCAGAGAGAGAGAGATTCTTTTTATCTAACTTCAAAGTTGATAGTACAATTAATATGTCAGAGAGAGAGAGATTCTTTTTTATCTACTTTGATGTTGATAGTACAAGCAATATGTCAATTGAACTACATAACAATCACTATGTCAGTTAAACTATGCTCGTTTTGGTGAAAAACATTATTGATTAGGTGGGGAAGAGTTGAAAAAGATATATCGAGTGAATTGAAGATTCTAATTATCTAAATGGGAACTATAGATGGTAGGGAAAAGGGAGGCAATTTTTTTATTTTTTTATTTTTTTTTTAGAAATATATAGAGAGAGAATAGTACTATGTACAAAACATGAGTTTTATCTTTGGAGGTAGCAAGAAGGGCCATGGTTTAATTTCCCATGTCTTCATTTTTTCAACAAATTTAATCAATCAAACCCTAATGTGTGTCCCATTAAAGTACTTATTAAAGCCACCCAACAAACAAACCTTAACCCTTATTCAACTAAATCATTTATAATGCTAATACTTTTTATAAATTAATTTAACTTAATTAGCCTTTTTTTTATTTTTTTTAATAAAATTTCAATTTACACCCCTAAATATTGGAGGTGTATCAATCTAAACACTGGACTTTCGTAAATGTATTAATTAACATCTTTTCTTTCAAACTTAGTTCAAAAAATATCATGTGAAACATATAATTATTTTGATTAAACTTCTAAATTGTTATAAGTGAATCAATTTAGACCTTTTTATTAAGATTTACATTGGAAAACCATCGATGCATTCACATACTTACACGTATATAGACTTCTTCAAATGTCGGATTAATTAAATTGACGATTATGATTGATATATAGACAATTTTCAAAGGAAATGTTAATTGAGAGTCTAAAATGATTTGTTAATGGAAGTTTAGGGGTTTGATTGATAAAATTATATAAGTCTATGCATTCCAAACAGAACGTAATAGAGGATGTAAACTAATACACTTACAAAAGTTCAGGGTTTAAATTAATACAATTTCTAAAGTTTAGGGGATGAAAAATGCCTTTTTATTATTATTATAATTATGTTTTTTCATAATAATGTCTCAAATTTCTTTTGTGTCATTTTCTAATGTCTAACTAATTTTCACCCAAACTCTTTTATTAATTTTGATATGGACGAAAATTGGGAGCATAGAAATGGAACGGAATGACCGTACTTTTCATGGTGGAGGCAAATCTATTATGCAGCTGTGGGATGATATATTATTCGGTGCCCTAAAACTCCTCTCTTTGGTAATTATGATGTCTCATTTATTACTCTCGATTGGATAGTTTTTCTTTAGCCTATCCTTATCTATAATCTTTACTCTGAGCTTCTCTCCAGTTCTCCTTTTTGTATGGTTTCATCATATTAATCTAAAAAAAAAACGAGAAGCTTGAAAAATATAGGACATGAGTGAAATAGGCGTATATGAATTTAGTTCCTAGGATGAGATTTATAAAAATATCTTTTTTAAAAAATTGGAAATCACAAGCGTTTCATTGAAAAGAAATCAATATATAGGTGAGGTTAGAGAAAAAGTCTGTCAGTTAAGAGAAATAGTATAAGCATCATAAATATAAAAAAAAAAAAAAAAAATTAATGCACTAATTAACAGTTGAACTAATAATGTTCTCAAAAAAATTGGCAATATCCTTGAAATTTTAATTGTTGCCGCTCAATTCGATGAGGTTTGTAAAAAATGGTTATAATATGTTGATTTCGTTGAAGTAAATCTAATATTTCTATATGAAAGGAAAATAGTACAGAAAGAAAATAATTAACATTACCAAAAAAAATGTTTATATAAAAATCTAAGAAATTAAATTGGGTAATTGATTATTTATGAGATGTGTTTGTATTCCCAACAAAAAAAAGTTAAATGTTTTAAAACTATTATGTGAATATAAATCTAAAAGGTGTTGTTAAAAATAATTAAATTAATTGGATTTTGTTAGTTAAATGACAAGAAATTAAACAGTTACTGTATAATTAAAATTGTTTTTTATGATATAATATATGGAGTCTCAATTCAAATGGTTAAATCCCTCAATAACCATATTTCTCAAACGAAATTTCTCTACAGCCAAGTGTTAAAATGTTGGTAAGTTATAACGGGGCTTCAATGCTGTCGATAAATGTCAAGTGTGCTTTTTTTCGATAAATTTTAATCCAAGTTGGTGTGTTCTTTGTCGGAAAAGTTCGAAAATTATAGATCATTTCTTTGCTAATTGTTCTTATTCTAGTTCTCTTTGGTCCAAGTTGAGATTTGCCTCTCTAGGGCTGTCACAGTCGTCCTTAGATGCCATGTTGAATCTCGTCATCTTCCTTTCCCATAGTTCTGTTAAGAGCATCATGTTGTGTAATCTTACCGATGTCGGTTTATGGTACTTGTGGTTGGAGCTAAACAACAGGCTATTTAAAGATGAGGATAAATCGATCTCATGATCTTCTCTGGGAAGATATCACTATCATTGCTGCGTCATGGTGTAAAAAATCCAAGCTCGATCTTTTGTAATTATGATGTTTCTTCTATCACTTTAAATTAGAAAGCTTTTCTCTATCTTCCTTTGTGTGATTTTTCTCATCAATAATAAAACTTCCTTTGTTTCCTATTCAAATAAAAATAAATAATTAATTTTTTTTAAAAAAAAAAATTATTATAAATGAAAAAAATATCAACCTATTTACAAATGTAAAAAAATTTCACTGCCGTTTATCAACGATAAACTGCATAAATAGTTTTAAATAGTTTATAAATAGACCGACAGTGAAATTTTTTTACATTTATAAATAGTTTGCCTTTGTTTTTGTAATTATATTTTCAAATAATTGAATAAATTTCTTGTAAGGCTATGCCTATATTGTCAACATTAATTATTTAATTGACCGAAAGTAGAGATCATCATTCACCACGATGCATAATGCATTTTATATGCAACTTAAAATCATACAAAGTAATTGATCCATCAACTTGTTAATTTCTTCAAATATTGACTGCAATCTCATAGAGATCTTGGTATTTAATTTTACATTATGCACATGAATTAAATGTCTATAAATATCAAAATTGGAAGGGCAGGCACGTTTTTTTTATTATTATTTTTTATTTATTTTTTTTACAAGTTTCAACAAATGCGAGGGTATAGTTTCAAACATTATTCAATTCGACTGCTTTCATAAAATTTAAGTTAAATTATACAAAATACTCTTAAACGGTATAATTTATGTCAAAAACACTCTCGAACTTTCAAAAGTTTGACAAATACTCTTGAACTTAAAAGGAAATTCAAAAATACCACACAGTTAGTTTTAGATAGAAACCGGTGTGTTTTGTTTTAAAAATCTCTTTGAATTTTCAAAAATTTCAAAATACTTTTAAACTAAAAAAAAACTTTAAAATACCCTTATTGTTAGTATATGAACTCAAACTGTTAATATTCGTTTAGAAAATATCCTTAAACTTTCAAAAGTTGCATTAATACTCTTAGCCTTACAAAAAAAAAATGCTCCTACCATTATTAGTATAGTGATCAATTTGTTTAAAGTTTTTTTGGATTCAAAAAGATAGATTTTAAAATAAATTATATAAGTACTCTCTTTTTTTCATATAGATACTCTCAAAAAGATCAATTTATTATATGTATATAAATTTTATACTCTAAAAGAAATCCTTAAATTAATTTCAAAAATAGCATGAAAGGTGAAAAGAATTTGATATAATTTAATTAGGTGAGTGTTATTGGAAGAAATTACTTGAAAAAGGAGAGTGATAAGAATACGGGTCCGTTTGGATTGATTTTCTAAGGTGCAAAAAAAATATTTTTTTTTTTTACTTTAAAAAGTCAATCCAAATGATCCTAAAGTAATGGAGCAGATATTTTATATTAAAAATTAAAAAATATATATATATAAAATAAATTATTTGGACAAAAACATTGATGATTGCCTACTTTTTGAGGACAAGTGTCTGTGCTGCTACCAAGTGCACAGTATAACTTTCAATGAAGGCCTTTTCCACTTTCATACTGCACAGAGCAACCATACCTTCACTTTTTTTTCCTTTTTTTTTTCCTTTTTTTTTTCTTTTTTCTTAAACCTCTGACTCTGTCATTTCATATTTGAGCCATCAAATGAAAAATAATCCAATAATTTTGAGATGATGTTTGGTACTCAATGTGTCAAATGATAAAAGATGATCAATTAATCTTATATTATTCATCTTCAATTTCAACTTTTTTTTTAACTCTCTATTGCTTTTGTTGAAGGTAAATAAAAATAATGTGGTAGAGAATAATTCTAAGAAGGGAATATAATAGGGGATCAATCAGCTCTATAAACGTTTCTTTTGTTATCTATGTCCTATCAATATTTTTAAATATTAAACTAATATTTGAAAAATAAAAATATTAGACTTGATTTGGGAACTATTTCGTTTTTTATTTTTAATTTTTGGAAATTAAGTCTATTTCCTCCATATTTCTTACAATGATTTACATATTTCTTTAAGTACAATAATTGAATTCTTGGTCAAATTCCAAAAACAAAAACAAATTTTTAAAAAACTATTTTTTTAGTTTTCAAAATTTAACTTGGTTTTTTAAACTATTAATAAAAACTAGACAACAAAGGAAGAAATTTGGAGGTGCAAGTAGTGTTTATAAACTTAATTTTCAAAAACAAAATGGTTACCAAACGGGGCCTAGTTTTTAAGAACTTATTTTTGTTTTTGGAATTTAGCTAAAAATTTAACTTTTTTATTTCATAAAGATGAAAACCATTGTAAGAAATTGAAGAGAAAATGGACTTAAATTTCAAAAATAAAAAACCAAATGGTTATAAAACGGGACCATAGAAATCAAAATTGAAAAATAATCGGGCAAGAGTTATTTTTTGAGTTGATTCTAATTTATGAATTTATCTTATAGGTCTCACATTGAATTTTATGGAAAAACTGTCATAAATAACCTGTAAATGTTTCTCTCTTTCACAACTATACACACTTTATAAAATTCGTTGAAATAGTTTTTTTGGTAAATCACGGCCAAGATGAACACCGAGATTCTACATTATTTTTATGTTATTAATCTTTCTCGAATTTTGCGATAATCCAAGATCTATTTGAATACTCCATTTAAATAATTGGTAAATCTATTTGTAAATTCATATAACTTTAGAAAAAAATTGAAATGATTACAAAATTGAATGAAAATTTGAAAAGATGACAGATTTAGAAAGATTTCATAATATTTAGAAAAATTAGGTAGAATTTCACTTTATGGGCGAAATTTCACCAAGAAAATTTCCCAATTATATGGCAAATAAAAAAAAAAAATTATCTTAGAAATGTGAAAGTTAGTCTCACATCGGTTAAAATTGGAGAATAAATATTTGTTATACGAGTTAAAAGGGCAACCTCTCAATTATTATAAAATCATTTAGATAATTAAAGGCGTTGACTTTGACCATGAATCTAATTTCTAAGCATCATCCATTTCCTTTATTATTGATCGTAAGCTTAAATTTTTATTCCTTAAATTATGGTACCCTTAAAAGAAATATTCTTTTTAGGTAGACTCCGAAATTTAAAACGTCGATGTCTTAATCTATAGAAATATTGAAAATATTGATAAAATTATAAAAGAAAAGTATTTAGATTAATAAATAAACATGATACATTTTTTCAACAAGTTAAAATGTTTATTATTTATATTATATTCACATTAGTGACATTTTGTTGCTTATTTTTAATATTACATGGATTTTTCTATGATATAATAGAAATCTCGTTCGCCCATTATGTGGACGTTGAACTTATGGATATGTAGAAATATCGATGAAAATGTCGACATATCAACAAAAGTTTAATATCATTGATAGAACTCAAAGGAAAACCATGCACATAAGTTGCATACTCCCTAAGCAAAAGTTACTTGAAGAGCCTTATAAATAGCCTCATATCAACAACTTCAAGTGGTAAGTAATTATCTTTGTGCTTAGTCAAGCTAAATACTTTATGTACTTAGGCATTAGAGTGTATTCGACTCGGCACCACACCGTTGTGAGTACTCTTGTGCAGGTTAGCTCATAACAACATCCCTATACCAAAGGAGTGGGTCGGAGAAGCATCAAGGCCCGCTTTCAAGTTTCCCACGCCAATACATTTCAAAGTACATTGAGTAAAATGACGCTACAAACCAAAATTTATGAACTAATATATTACTTTCATGAAAGTTTAAGAACTAAAGTGATTTTTAACCTAACATTTACTTTGTTCTTTTACATCCATTGAACTCTAAATAAATAAATAATTTTAAACTTTGTGCATAAGCCACTATTCCAACACTGTTAAGAATGAACCATTCATAAACTATTCACCATTTTTCCATATGTTACATAAATCAAATCAAATCAAAGAAGTAACTTATGATAAAGGGCAATTGCTTCTAGAGAACTAAAATTAGCTTATTTTCAATTATTTTATGCATGCTTAAGCCTACAATTGGGCTTGGGCCAATTCCCTCACAAATTATTGGGTTATGGATCTTATTCCTCTTTTGGTTATTCACAAATTTTGGGACTATTTATACATGTTAGCCATTTTTCAAAATCATTATTCTCATTAGCTATCTATCTACTTGCTCCTATATAACTTGGAACTCTTCCCATATACCAAAATCATAACATAAATTTTTAAGCACCAACGTCAGCATAGCTTAGCGATAATTGGTATATACTTTTTCACTCAAAGTCAAAAGTTTAAATCTTCATACCTCACATTTATTGTACTAGAAAAATAAATTTTATTGAGTAAAAAACTACAAATTAAATGAGCTTTAATTCCGAAAGAAAATAACTCAAAAGAAAGTATAAATTATGTCAAAAGAAAAAATGTATAGATGTTCAGCAACAAACGTACATCCTCTTTGTCTTTCAGCTAGTCAATATTATTCCTCTCAAATGGTCAAACAACTCTTAAAATGGGGAACAAAAGGGAAAAAAAATGGGCAGAAGTACTTCTCAAGACTTCCTCTTTTCTTTATGTAAAAAATGTGAATTAACATTTGTTTTTTAATTATCAAAATTATCAATTTGTTGATTATTTGAATGATTTTTTTGGTTAAGATGCTTATGACCTCTTTCATTAATCAACCAGGTATTCATTAGTCCAAGATGAATTCCAAAAATCGTTGAGTTCGTAAACAAAATCATTACGTACAAGTTGACTTTTGTTAAGAATCTCATATTGGAAAAATCAATGGATCTCACAATGTTTATAAGATAGATAGGCTACTTTTTTCATTGTCATAGATAGACTACTTTTTTCATTGTCAATTGGTTTCGATATGAAACCTCATGTTATCTAATATGGTATCATAGCTCATGAAGCCCAAACGAGTATTCGGTCTAAAAAAACAAAATTTGGCATCTGATCCAAGAATGGTGAACCCAAAGAGATACCATCTAGCGACATGCTTCAATTGGTTTGAAAACGGAACCCCATGTTATATAAAAATATGGTATCATAACTCATTAAGCTCAAACCGGCATTCAGTTTAAAAAGAAAATTTGAGATATGACCCAAGAATGATGAATTCAAAGAGGCATCATCTTGATAGGGCATATTAAGGATCCCACATCAAAAAAATCAAGAGACCACACAATATTTATAAGATGGATGAGCTCCTCCTCTCAATGTCAATGGATTTTGAGATGGAACCTCATGTTATCTAACAATCATTGACAAGTCAGTTATATTTAAAATAAAAAGTAGATAACAAAACATAAGGGGTTTACAAGTGAAACTAGTGTTTATAAGCTAAAAGTTAAAAAAAAAAAAAAAAAAAAAAATCTTAAACATAAAATGAAAAGTGAAGTCATCATGAGAGATATTTAATAGCTTCACCACTTATTGAATCCAATTTCAGGTATCAGTGCACCTAGTCAATCAAACCAATAATGACTTTTGGATCAATGTATTGTCCTACAAATATAAGAACCTCGTAGTTATTGCCAAAAGACAAGATTGAAATGAGCCCTGCAAATGAAGAAAGCAAAGTCAAGAAACTAATTGAATCCAATCTGAGTCACTGCCACCACTTCTGGCTGTACTCAAAAGCAAAGCCCTCCCCTTTTTTTGCTGTGCCAATTGGTGCCCCCCCACAGCTCAAATAAAAATGTACCAAAAGTGAAGTTGAAACTGTCTGCAAGGACACAAGACAAGATAATACTAATTTACAAGTGGATACTGTACACATCCCTTCTGTGCACTTTGTGAATTTTAAGGTACCTCGACTGCTGGAAAGGAGACAGCCAAGCCAACCAGCCAGGCCCTTCCTTCCTTCCTTCACAACACATATGGAAAGAGTAGATTAGCTTTGAATCCTGAACCACAGGATTCCCTCTTTAGACATAATGGAATTTAATTCAAGAAGAGATACAGATACATCATGTTCCAGGTTTTACAACAATTATAGAATTATCTTATCTAGAGTCTAGGCAGGCCAGCTCAAAGGGTAGCATACCAACAGGTAAAATTCTGAAATTACAATCCTCTTTTGGAAAAGAAACCAGAAACAATTCCATTCAAATGTGTAAAAAGAATAGCTTAAAGGCCAGGGTAGAGTGAACCCTGTCCAAAACCTACAAAATGAAAGTGGGATGATCATAAATTTTAAAAAAAAAAAAAAAAAAAAAAAAAAAAAAAAAAAAAAAAAAAAAAAAGTTGTGATTACACAAGAATGTTATGTGGATAGAGCACTACCAAGAAGCAGAAGGTTGTACACTATTACAAAAAGAATCAAAAGAAGAGGACTTACCATCAAGAGTCCTATAGGTTTCTTTCCTTCTGGCTTGTGTTTCTAAAAGCCAATTGTCCACTCGATTTGGTAAGCAAAGGGACAACTCAAACAATTATAAAATTACAATCTCAAATCTCCATCTAGAATCTGAGAAGAATTTGAGCAGTCCCTCGATCTTATATGTATGTTAAGGCATTCTTCATACTATTCTTGATACAATTGAATAATCTACATGAGCAGAAGTCCTAAATTGGATGTAAGAACCTTTTTTGGGAAAAAAGAGAACCAACTTATGGCAATTCATTGATTACCATTTACCAGTTTTTCTTGCTTGTTTCAGTACAAATCCTAAAAACTAATCGGGGAAGTGTTTGTTTTCTGTAAACATCAAGGAGGGAGGGAGTGCCTTGAATAAACTACGAAAATATCACATTACTGCTGTAAATTTTCATTATCATCAACAATGTTATACAAAATTCAACCATAATCAATAACGTTATTATTTGCATATTGTACTGCTAAATGGGTACTCTCTGCAATTTACATATATTGGTAGGTGTCTTCACAAAAGCAAGCACAAATCAGGCGTTCTAAATCTACATCCAAAGATGATTTTGCAAAATTTTCAACAGGAGAAAAGAAAAAGAGAAAAAGAAGATTCCTTGCTTGAAATTATGTGACCTGTGAAATCACTGAGTCTTTTCTTGCTGGGTTCGGGAAGTGTGATTGTCTTCAATTCTTCGAGTGAGAAGTGAAACTCCATAATGGGAAGCACTTGAGGTAGCATAGTAGGATGTTACAGTGAGTTGAGCAAATCTTGGAAGAGCAAAACCTGCAAATTGCATGTCAACAGACAATTATAATCATCTTCAGCAACACTAACAGCTACGGTTAGAGGATGCTGATATGCAGATTGATTTTGAATAATGAATATCTAAAATTTAGCCACTTTTATGACATTTTTGTTTTCAGTTTCTTCTTTTTATAATTACGTTTATTTTCTTTCGTTATCTACTTGTTCGAAATAGTTTTTGAACTCTATGTCAAATTTTAAAAATTAAAAGAAAGTCATTATTAAAAACTTGTTTTCTTTTCGAATTTTGACTAAGAAATCAAATATGTGATATCAAGAGAGGTGAAAGAGATACTAAAGGAACGGTTGAGAAACGCATAATTTTAGAAAATAGAAAATTAAAAACAAATTATTATAAAATGGATTATAATCAATTATAATCATCTTCAGCAACATTAACTCAAACAATTATGCCACATCTTCAGCCATCATACTCCAATGAAGCACAGTGTCAAAACATACACATTGCCTAGCAAGAATTTCTAGATATTGCAAAAAAGGAGATAGATCTTTCACTTTCTAAAACGCAAGTTTATGCAGTATTGACAACCATACATGAAGATTTAAAATTATACAAAGATGCCGTTAATAGTTCATGGAAATATTACATAATAATAATTTTATAGACATACATTGTGAACAAATTAAGAATGTGTAGCCCAAAGAAAGCCATTAATTTCGAACTTTCAAAGACCATCTAATACTTAGTCAACTAACTATCCTACCATTTAAAATTTTCCATCAATCAACAATGTCTTTGCCTTCTAATTCTAAATAGGACGATTGTCCCTTGACAGTGCATAACTTCCACATGTTTGGAGACATCAAATTGAAGTTGAAAGTAGAAAGAAACTTCTACAAAAGGGGAAGATCTAGGAAAACGGTTTCTAGCATATATTGGAGGGGGATGAGAGGTTTGTTACTGATAAAAAGAGGGAAGCTCAAAGAGCCCTTTGGAATATTGCATAGTTAAAAGGCTTGGTGTTATATCATTCATGGTTAAAGGCTAAAGCTTAGGGATTGAAGGATGACAAAATTTTGCAAGACGCTTGCTTGGATTCGCCACTTATTTTACACAAGGAAAGAGAATCTTTTTTTCTATATATTCCTATCTGATATTGCGAAAACATTACACATGAGAATATAAGATGCTTTGTTGGATTCTGAACCATTCACAATGAAATTTTCATACCTCTATGGCATGGTGGAGTCTGAGATAAAGACTGGTTTTTATCTTTGGGATGAGCATTCTAAGAGTTGGAACACTGTAACTAGAAGAAATTTGTCAACTAATGAATGTTAATAGAGCTTAGCAAAAAATCTTTGCTCGCCAATTTGGATAGAAAAATGTCCAAAAAAGACTCCTCAAGTCTTTGTTTGGACAGCTTATCTTCGCGGCCTTAACACTTCAGAAATATTTATTACGTAGGAGATTTTATGACTGTCCCTTTTAGGGAGAAGGGCAAATTTTTGTGGCTGACATTTTTTTTTTTTTTTTTTTGCAGTTATTTTAGGGATTTGGCTAAGGCAGAATCATAGAATTTTTAGAGGCTGTGAGAGGTCGGTGGACAAGTTAAAAGAGGTGATTAAGTTTAATGTTGTTTGGACCTCAGTGGTAAGGTCTTTCGTCAGCTAGGCCTTATTCTTATGGATTGGAGTCATTTTCTTGTAGTTCTTTGAGCTCCTTTAGTTGGTTTTTTTTTATGCCTTGTATATTCTTTCACTTTCTCAATGCTGTAGTTTCTTATTAAAATCTACAATACATACACACATTCTTTTCAAAAAAAATGTATCCCCAAGTTGTCTGTATCCTACTTTTATAGAAATTGACATGCCATCATGTACATGTCATATTGTATCCGTATCCCAAGCATGCTTGTTAGGCCTCAACTAATCCATGAGATGTAATTTCAAAAACACTAGCCCAACCAAACAACCACTCTCACAAGTAACGGAGCCATTGATGTGTAACCGATCCCCCCAACTCCCAGATCTTCCTGCTCTCAAGCTTCCCACCCTTGGATCATCTACTCCCATTACATCTTCCATCAATCTCCACCAATCTTTCATCCACTAAAAGATCAATTTGAAGATTTCTTTGCTGACGATCTTTAACTTTTGCACCTTTTAAGGCTATCATCCCATACCATTGATGCCATTGCCACCAAATGCAGAAACACCAAATGCGGAACGTCCTCCCTAGCTTGCGAGTACAAAACACATCAGCTTAACCAGAAATGGTCATCTTTATTGCACCTTGTAGCATCAATCCCTTCTAAAAAGAGTATCCACATTAGAATTTAGGGCTATATCTTCCATAATGCAAAAACAAAGTCCTGAGGCACTGATGGAACGGAAACTAGTTGTTTAAACAAGTACTTCACTAAGAACATGACAGCAAAATCTAAAGACCTTTGTCTCTTATTTTTGAGAAAGGTAAAAACGAATCTTACCCCTCATAGATTCATACCAACAAAATGGCAGAATGGTTGAACAAATAATTTGTTTCTCAGCACAAAGAAAATAAAATCCACTTAATGTATTGAGAAAGCCATCTGAAACCATCCTCATAACCCATTTTCCTGTCATGCTACGCATGAAAACCTCCAGTGGACGAACATTTGAGTGACCCAGGCTAACCTTGCCCTTGCCAGTGGCGAAGTTTGTTAGACCTAAGTTATACCGTACCTCATCTTCTGATGCAGTATATGGAAATCTCTCTTTGTCATATGCATTGACCAGATAAATTGTTGCATCCACCTTAGCATAGTAATCCTTCCAAAACTCAGCAAGCAATCTGATGCCCTCCTAGTCAAAGGCCTTGAACTTGATCTTACCAACAAGTATACCATGATACATACGAAATACCTCTTCAAATGCATTTACTTTCAAAGTTGTACGTCACAATGAGGAGAAAGGCCAAGAGTTCCTTTCTGCATTATACCATGAGTATTCACACACTCATAGCTGAGCTCCGAAAGGGAGAGTTAACTTCTCTTGAGAATCTACTGTGCCAAATTTCTTCATACAACTCCATGAGGAGGGAGCTAATAGAAAGAGACTTGACACCTTTGATGCCCAATACCTAGCATCAAGTCAATCAGAAAGCTGGGTCACAATGAGAAGAGAAGGAAAGCCCATTCCTGAATCTCATTTTCCAGAAAAAACCTTATCAAGAAGCCAAGGCCCCATGATAGAGTGATGAAATTCCAAGATTTTCTTCTAACATTCAGGTGGAGATGCACATTTTTATTTTCCTTTCTTTTGTTAAAATAAAAAAGTTCACCAGTATAACATCATAGACATTAGCATTCAGTAATAGAAAATGAGACAAATATCAAGCCTTTTTGAGAAGATAGATGAGTCAAGATAAAGTGGAGGAATGTAGCTCTTTGCCACTTTAATTCCAAAGATTTATCTAACTTTCCTATTATTTTGCTAACCACTTATTGGAAAGTTTTTCCCATAATCTTTCCAAGATTTTACACAGGTTCTAGTCCTTCCTTAATCTGTATATGTATTTCAATGCAGTAATCCATATTTTGTTATAAAATAAATGTGAAAATCACAGGCCAAGGTAACATCAACCTTTTTTAAAAAAAGCAAACAAGCAAAAACAATTTTCTAGCATACCTCCAAATGCAGCACCAGCACCAGAGCACAATAACAGGACAGGCACCTGTCAACAAAGAGATAAATGTGGAAGTCACATAAATGGTAGATGGAACAAAACTCAGAATAATTAATTCAAGCAACTCCAATGATTATTTGCAACAAAACTAAATGGATTGCATAACTTAATATCAGAACAAAACAAAGAAAGATCAGACTTAAAGGCATACCCCAATTACAAAAGGAAACCACTTTGGTCCCTTCACATGACTCTGGAGGTGTGGGATCCCTGTAATCAGAGAAAATGATAAGCAATTGCGTAAACCAAATAAAATATTATTGAAAGTCTAATTGGATTACCCGTATTATAGGCATGAACTGCACTAAGCAACCCACCAAGACCGGATCCTGCCTGTTTTACAAGGCAGTACAATAATAATTAAGAGACATGGAAACCACAATATTTATCCATAAACTTTGTATTTTTGCAAAGCTAGTATATTACGAAAAGAAGGAGAACCTCACAGCCTAAGGAATAAACCGAATCCCTCAAAGATCCATTTCAAATCATTCGCAAAGTGTCATAAACCACTTGCAATTTCAAGGATCTCTTCATTGGGATAAACTAGAAGTAAACAAAACACCATAATTTTCATAACCGTTTGGCTTTTTAAAATTAAGCTTGTTTTCTTACAACTTCCTTACCATAATTTTCATCTTTCACAACTAAACATTTAAATTCTTAACCAAATTCTAAAAACAAAAACTACTTATTAAAAACTATTTTGTTTACTTTTCAAAACTTGGCATGATTTTTTAAAATACTCCTAAAAAGTAGATGACAACCAAAGAAATCAATATGTAGAAGTATTGTTTATAAGCTTAATTTTCAAAAATAAAAAACTAACTGATTATCATAAGATGCCTATGAAACCAGATTGAATTAGAGAACAAAATAAAGATTTTTCAAAAGAAGACCATGAACTTCATTCCTACAATCTTTTACGTCCCTAGAAAACCATGAATTGAGTTACATAGAATTCTCCAATTGCTAATAGGAGGAACTGAATTCAATTAAACTCCAAAATCATCGATCCATAAACGTTCATGAACTACTCTACATCAAACCAATTTAAAGAACATTACATAGAGTTCAAATTTATCGCTGCACAATCAAACAAAAATGGAAAATCAGAACGAGGGCAACTCACCACTTGGGTTACACCGTGGAGAACAGGATTAATGGCCCATTCACTTTTATCCTAAATCAAAACACAGGAAAACTCAAACATGAATCCCAAAACCATAACAAGAGTGACTAATAGAAGGTGATTAAATAGAAGAAGAAGAGAAAAATACAGGGTCAGGTTTAAGAAGAGAAAAACAGCGAGGGCAACGAGGCGATCCGAGCCCTGGATTCATGGTTGGTTCATGGTACAAATTACCCCTTCTTAGCTTCTGTTCGTAGACCTCTCTAGTACCCATTTGTGGACTGAAGCTCGCTCTGAAGAACTTCGTCGGCAACCAATTCCCGGGTTTCGTCTTCGGTTTTCAGTTCTGAAAGGGAACAGAGGAAATTGCGCAAAATCGAACGCCGACTGAACGAGACGGGGGTATAATTGACAATTCATTTTCAAAGGGTATGTTTCCTAGGATTACCCTCTATTTTGAACTAAGGAAGCTTAACCAAAAAAAATTAAATGGCAAATTTAGGTCCCTTTGGATTGTTTAAATAAGTGTTTATAAATGAAAAAAAAAAAAAAAAAAAAAATGCTTATAAATACTTAAAAAGTCAATCCAAATTGGTCTTAATAGCTTTTAAGTTTATATTATGCCTACTTGACCTAGCAATTTTTAAAACGAGAAATTGTTCAAATTAACCTAAAACCCAAAAACTTCTATATAATTGACTTCTTTTTTGAAAATGTGTTTTTAAAATTTTGCTCTTTTTATGTGTGTGGTTGTTGGAAATTAATATTAATTGGGGAAGAAATAACATTGCACGAGTTTGAATGCATAATCTTGTTGGACCACCTGGTCCGATACTATCTTATCTTAAATTGTCAATTGACCCACAAGTTTAAGTTTATGCATGAAGGCAAATTTAATATTATATCATCTAACGTAAAAGTATCTAATAGATTCTTAAAATTTTGTTTGATGACTATTTCGATTTTAATTTTCTATTTTTAAAATTTATGTTTGTTTTCTCTTAAATTATATACTATAATTTTACATTTTTAAAAGGATGCTTAAATTCTTAATCAAATTGTAAAAACACAAACAAATTTTTTAAAATAAAATATTCCTAGCTTTCAAATTTTGACTTGATTTTTTAAAATAATGATAAAATGTAGATAACAAAATAAAGAAACTTATATTGATGAAAGTAGTGTCTATAAACTTAATTTCTAAAAATCAAATTAATTATCAAACGATGGATTTTTATTTTATAGGTCTGAAGTTTCAACTCTATGTCAAAGTCCTTGACAAATTTTATTTTTTTAAAATTAATTACTCGTAAATTTAAACTTTAACCATATATTATCAAAAGTTTGCTGTATACTATTCTTATCCTAAGTCTCCATCACTTCAAAATTCTACTCTCAGAGGTAGTCATTAAAGAGATTTGTTTGAAAGTTTGTTATATTCTTCACACCCTACACAGTAAATGTTGTTTTTTTTCTCAGTGTGAATCTAACCTCAAGAGGTTTGAAAATTTTTATTATTCCATTATTTTTTACAAACTTAGATTGTTTTACTTTTCTTCCTTTATGATGAAGGTTCTCTCAAAGAAAGAAGACTTTAACGTAATAGAATAGATTTGGATTATAATGTAATCTCAAATTTATGTTCGGATTGAGTGTTTTGAGTCTAATTTGTAATATTACACTCATTCCCTTCCGACAGTTTTTAACCAAACTCTCTTTCCCACCATTTTCACGTTTCACGATCTCATTTTCGTTCCGTCATCGATACCTCACGCATTCCAACGCCCATTTAATTTCCAATAATCTTGATTATATTCCAACCTCCCAAACAACTCCTAAGGTACACTATAAGCTAAACTCAATATATATTTATAGATTTATATACACAGTACATATACATACATACAAGTATAATATGACATTTTAACTTAGATGGAATTCTTTAATCCTATTCCAACTTTATCATTTGAACCCATCATTAATAGATGGTCCTTTGATGAATAATTGAGTAAAGACTAAGTACTTGAAATATAAGCATCTTAAAATATGTATTATTTACATCTACTCATTTGCTTCATCCTTAATTTATCGAAGAAATATACGATCTAAGAAGGATAAATAAACTATTTTTTAATGGCTTTCATAATTGCAAATGATGAAAATTTCGAAGGAAGACATGTAAATTCCAAAATAAAAACATAAATTGTTTTCAAAAGTTCACATGTAGTAGTTGGGGAAGAATGCATTTTCCAAATTTACAACTTGACTTTATTTATTATTTTTTAAAAGAAACAAGTTCAAGTGGGATAGGAGATTTGAACCTTTTATAGATTACGTATCTTTTTATTTACCCTTAATTTAGAAGGAGTCATAGGAGATTTGAACCTTTTATAGATTACGTATCTTTTTATTTACCCTTAATTTAGAAGGAGCCATGTATAAAATTAAAAATTAATTTAAAAATAAACAAAAGAAAATTCCAAGAAGGAATTTTTGTCTTGAAGTAAATCAAACGTTCGAGGAAAGGAAGAAGTTTGCAAGAAAGTGCTTGTCCTTGACTAAAGTGAGGAGAAAAAAATACACCTCAAGATCACTAAGTTTCAAAAGTCAATGTTCCACTTAATTAAGATTTTTTTTCTTTTTTACAATATGTAGAGTGAGAAAATCGAACTTCTAACTTCGAGGTTGATAGCACAAACACTATGTTAGTTAAGTAATTAAACACTAACATGGGATATTAAAGTATATACTCTCGATCAAAATATTAGAGATTTGAATTTTTCACTCTGTTTATTATAGAACTAAAGAAAAAATAATTAACACTTATTTGATAATCATTTAATTGTTTTTATTTTGAAAATTATGTTTTCTAAGTCATTAAAAATAAGTTTTAAAAAACTTTTTCGGTTAGTTTTTTAATGTTGGCTTAGAGTTTGAAAATATTTATAAAATGTAAATAACAATAATAAAGAAACTCGGGATAGAATAGTATTTAGAGTCTTTATTTTCAAAAACCAAAAAGTAAATAGTTATCAAAGACCTTTCCAAGAGTTAGGACAATGGCCTCCAATTGTTTATATATTTTACATATAATGGTCTACCACTACTACTTTTTTCGACTTGGGTTAAAATACAAGTTTAATTATGAAATTTTGATGTTTGTATTTATTTGATTCCTAAACTTTCAATTTTGTAACTAATTAATAAGTTCCTAAATTTTAAAAATGTCTCATAGGTGGCTCAGTTTTCAATTTTATGTATAATAGGTCTCTGATTATTCTATTTTTTATTTAAAAAAATAATTGTTCTATTAAAAATTGAATTTTATGCTTAATGGAGCTCCAAATTTTTTATTTTGTATCAAGTAAATCAATAAATTTTAAAAATAGTGGATATATTAAGGACCTACAAGACACAAAATTACAATTTCAAATATTATCAAACGCAAAATTAAAAGTTTAATAACCTATTTGACACAAAATTTAAACTTCATGAGCCTAATAGACACCTTTGAAAGTTTATGGACCAAATAGATACATACCTCAAAGTTTGGGACCAACCTTGTAGTTTAACTCTTTTTTTTTTTTTTTTGCGGGGTACTCTTTTACCAAAAAAAAATGTGTTTTATATATTTTCTCAGTTTCTAAATATATAACATTTTACTTTTGAGATTTGAGTTTAGTATTTTTTTAAGTCTTTAAATTTTAAAATGTTACACTTTTATCTTTGAATTTTGAGTTTAGTTTCCTAGTCCTTAGATTTCAAGTTTTTACACTTTTACTCATGAGTTGGAGTTTTCATTAATGCTCACTTTTGATTTTTAGTGTTAATTTTTGTATTAATTAATTTAAAAGTAATTATGTTCGGACCTTTATAGAGCTAGGGTAAATGGCCCCCAAGATAGAATATGTCCCACTTTTTAAATTCAAGTTTTTTGACATTTTACTTACCTTGGATTAGGGTGAAATTGCCAAAACTGATCATTGTGCACATGGGTTAGGATCTCGCTCTTGTTTTTGTTACTTTCATTATGTTTCCTCTTTGTATTGAATACTTTTTCCTCTTGCTCTTTGCCTATTTGTTGTCACTACTCTCAGGGAGCGAGAGGGAGCGAGAGCAAACAGCGCTGGCTAATCATCATGAAGAGGAAATTAAAAAAAATGAACAAGAGCAAGAAAAGAGCAACAAGATGTATTAAAAAACTGGTAATTTCACGTGATTAAGCTGCGTGCATAATGATCCATTTTGGTAATTTCGCACTAATATGACGTAAGCAAAAGGTATTTAAAAAACTTAAGTTTTAAAAAGTGAGACAGATTTCATTTTGAGCCCAAATTTTGGACCATCCGTAACAAAGGTCCACTAAAAATTTAGTTATTTCGATTTGAAATATGAAACCAAATAAACACTAGAGCCTAAACTAGGGCCAAAACTATTTTTCCTTCGAAAAATACTTGGATTGCAACTATCTTTATGCAGTCCATTCAAGTGTTCAATAATAAGTTAACACGTGGCAAATTTTTCTTTTTCTAAATAAAAAATAATATTTTTCCTATTTATAGTTGAAGGGCCCTAGTACACCTCAAACTATTAGTCTATTACCCTTTTCTTTTTGAGCAATACTCGCTCCATCATGTACTCATATTTATGCATTCTACTCTCATCACACACAATAAAAAATTAAAATATTTCAAAAATGTGAATAAGAAATTTTTTTTACTATGTCACAAATTATGATGAAATAATTTGGTAGAATACAAGTAACCCGAGACACATCTAAATATTTTTGTTTGAGCAATAATTAAGTGCTAAGTTTTTCTATTTTTCTTTCCCTTTTGTTCTTTTTCCTTAGAAGTCCAACAACAAATGTCCCATCCACCAACACCTTTTACTTTTCTTCTCCCCTTCTACATCAAATACTCCATAAAACCATAACTAAAACCATACACTCACTCCCATCACCATTATTCCCCATTTCCTTCCATGGCTCCAACTTTCATCTCAAAACGCTCCGCCGCCGTCGTGGTGGCAATTTTCTTCTCTCTCTTCCTCACCTTCGCCCTCGTCGCATCGGAGCCCGTTCTGTCGCCGGAAAAGCTCGGCATCCGGCGGCGGGAGAAGCTGAGTCACCTCCACTTCTACTTCCACGACATCGTCAGCGGCCGGAATCCCACGGCGGTGTTTGTCGTTCCGCCGCCGGCCAACGTCTCACGGACTCTGTTCGGCGCGGTGGTGATGACGGATGATCCGCTGACAGAGCGGCCGGAAATTGGGTCGAAATTGCTGGGAAGAGCTCAAGGATTTTACGCGGGGGCGTCACAGACGGAAATCGGGTTCTTAATGGTAATGAATTTTGCGTTTGTGGAAGGGAAATATAATGGAAGTTATTTGAGCATTTTGGGACGGAATACGGTTATGTCCGCCGTCAGAGAGTTGCCGGTCGTCGGCGGCGGCGGGCTTTTCCGATTTGCTCGTGGGTATGCTCAGGCCAAGACTCACGCGGTGAACATCAGCTCCGGCGATGCCGTTGTGGAGTATAACGTCTATGTCTTCCACTACTAAAGAAAAAGTATTTGGGGATTTTTCTTTTAGTCTTTTTTTAAGTTAAATAAATGTGGGTGGAAAATTTGAAAGTGGGACCGGACCATATGTGCTCTTGAATCTCGAACAATACAAATTTATGTCAGTTGATGTTAAGCTATGCTCGTATTGACAGACTATATGTGCGTGTTGGTTCACACATATTTAAGAGTTAAATTAAATAGTAAATTTAAGTTTCTATGTTTGTATTTTTATACCCAATTTTTGTTCATTTTAGTCTGTCTACTTGTATGTCTTTTATTTCCATACTTTAAAAAAAAATATGTGACATTATTGAGTGCATCTTAAAATGCACTCATTTCTATGTATATCACTATTATCATTTATGCTAAAAGATAATTAAAATATTATAAAAAATAAATAAGAAGAATTTGTCATATGTCAAAATATGATTGGACAATTTGGTATAATACATAGAGATATGTACTATCTAGGATGCACAAAATACTTATCTTCAAAAAATAAACTTGAGTTGTACTTATATATTTAAAATCATAGTCAAAATGATTTTTTTGCAATACAGAATGAAAATGAACATTGAAAATACAAAATTAAAGTATCATGATATGTAAATGGTTATTGAAACTTGAAAGTTGCCCATGCTTCACTCATGGAGATTTGAGTTCAACAAAGATTATTCAGCAGAAATTAATATAAATAGCAATATCTTAAGGGTGTAATTGCAATATTTACCATGTTTAATGTGTGGTTTATGCAAATTGCCCAAAAGTTTATTGAAACATGAAAGCGGTAAAAAATGTTAAAATACAACTGTTCGTCTTCATCCTATTTGGTCTCAATATTTTGAAAACTAAGACTTCTAATCATATTTGAATTTAATTTTTATTAAGTAATTAAGGTTTCAAAAGCAATTATTGTTATATTTAAAACCTCAAGAACTAGATTAAATTCAGAAGTTAAGAAATACAAGTCTTAACATTGCATAGGTTTAGGTATTTTACTGGGAAAAAAAAAAAAGTTTGCCTCTCGTTTTCAGTTTTCAATTTTATTTTTCGCTTGTAGTAATTGGGGAGCTCATAATCACTTCCAAATGAAAACTAAAAAACAAAGCTTGGGAGTCTTTTGCAAAGAAAATAAAAATAAAAAAAAAATAAAAATAAACTATATATGATTTCAATGAAAAATAGTATTTTTTAAAAATAATAATAATAATCATAAAATAAAAATAAAATTAATATTTTCAATAAGTGTTTGATAGTTGATTCTGGAATAAAATTATTTGTTATTATTCTTAATGTTTTGTACTATATAAATTTATATACACCATAAAATAGTTAAAATTACCAAATACAAATTAAGGTTCATCTCAATTATTATTAACATCTATGATTTATTCACTATGAACATGTGTTTTATATATTAACCATGTATGATGTACATTATTATTTTACAATATCATTTAGTTCGTGATATATTACACTTTTATATTAAAAAAACACATATTACATGTCCTAATTTAAAATAAAAACAAATAGAAATAATATAAGATCACTATATAATAAACACGAAGCACTACATTACCAACCGAACCCTAAACTAAACTTCTTTAGTACTCTTTTTTTAACTAAAATTTGAGGCTAAACTGAGAAATGAATGGTAATCAATCGACATATAAAGAGAAATCTATGATTAACGTTCATAAATCGGGTTTAACTGACTGCTTAGAAACGATCCAACAATTAGTAAAAATATAATTAAAACATACTCTTCAAACGTACTCTTCAAAAATAGTAACAATATAATTAAAACATACTCTTCAAACGTTGAAGAAAGATCTCTGATAAAAAATAAAGAAAAACAAATAATTTTGACTTTGTGAAAAACTCCAAACAAAATAATTGAACGCATTTTTTGCTTTAAGTTATTCCTCACTAGTTAACAATTTTCATCACTAATGACAAACAAATAACATCAAAAAATTCAAAGAAAACAAATTGAAGTCATAATATAAAAATCTAATATTGATATCGATTTAGATTATTAGGTTCTTGGTTTGCCCCTATTTCCGCCTCCAATCTGTTTTATCGTCTAATTTTCAAGAGTGATTCAAAATTTAAGCTAAAGTTTGAAAACTAAAAAATAATGTTTAAAAACTTGTTTTTGTTGGTCAAGGATGATTAAGAAATATGATTATATGAAAACCATGTAAGAAATTTGTGAGAAAACACAACCTAAATAATGAAATATCTAATAAAGCATTAACCTCTTCTACCATATCCAAGAAAGATCCTTAGGCAGGCAAAACAAAAGCATTAGAAAGAACATATTTCAATAAAATGACTTTGAATAAGCTGAAACTACACTAGTTTACTCAAGCTTGCGGCCTAAACCAGAAACTAAGAAACAATTCAATTCATAAGTTTGGTATCCAAAATTTAGAAGCATAGCGAGAAAATTGTACTATCCAAGCAGTTCAAAGATCAAACAAAAATAAGATAGCAAAACAAGACAAGTTCAAAGAGAAGAAAATTCTAATAGCCACCCTTGAGATCATTAACGACATCGTATGGAATGGGAGTCACAGTCTCCATTAAAGCACCTTCAACCATGAACCCTGGTTTGGGGCCTTCTGGTTGCCTCTTGGTACAAATGACTTCACCTTTGGCCTTGGCATCGGCCTTCAGTTCATCATTCTTCACCTTCCTCAAACGAAATTCCTCGGTGCATCGGGAAGGCTGCACGTGCTCAACACGGACGTGAATTCTCTTCTTGATAATTCTGTTGCCGACCTGCAAAATTCATAGAAGAACATTAGAACACAAGTGTGTCTAATTTGATTGAATCACAACATTGTTTAGCTTCCTGAATAATCTAATCAAATGACATTATAACAATAACCCTTTACAGCCAAACCAAATCATTTGATGAACAGCATCATAAGGCAGAAACTACTCAAAACAATTAACTCTTCAAATACATATGAAATACCCCGATTATTCACAAACAAGTATACCATTATATCAAATTAAAACAACAATCGTTAGAACATTACCATTATACTATCACCGAATGAGTTGCTACACAGATTAACAGATACATATCCAACCAACAGCAACCAGAAACTTAAGAAACAGAACAGAGTCCAACCTAAAACAGTTTCTATGAAAATCAAACACAATCTATTACCCTGAATCTCCAAAATCATATACATTCTAAAAACCACAGCAGAATGAAAACCAAAACAGATCTAATAAAAGAATCGAAAACAAAACCAATCCAGACACGAAAGGAAACGAAAACGGAAACGAACCTGCTTGTTGATCTCGACACCGATGGCACGCTTTGTAACATTCCATACTCGACCTGTGCGACCATGGTAAAATTTATGCGGCATACCCTTGTGGACAGCGCCGTTAACTTTGATATCGACATACTCGCCAATTTTGTACGTCCGCAAATAGGTAGTCAAAGCAATATAACCCTTCTTCCTGAAAGGCCTGGCGAAGAGATCTCTGGTACGGGAACGAAGTCCATGGCCGGCCGGCATCTTCAGAGCAGGATGAAGCTTTCTCTCACACTCTCTCACAAAATGGATGAAACCCTAGGTTTTTGGGATTTATATAGTGCCGAAGCTAGGGTTTTTGTGTATTGTTTCCTCAATGGGCCGAATTAAAGTTGGGCCGTTTGGTGGGATGTGGATCAAAATACAAAATATTTGCCCATTTTATTGTCTTCGTTTTATTCGGAAATTTGTCACAAGTCGGTCCATCTTCAAATATAATCTTTTTTTTTTCTTTCCGAAAAAAAAAATATTATTTTTGTTAGAATGAAAAATATTTTTTAGGCCCTAAGACTTTTTGTCTGATTTTTATTTAATCCGACGTTTGAAAGTTTAACATTATATAACATATAGATCAAATTGAAGCTAAATTTAAAACTTAACGACAAAAAGAAACATTTAAATAAAAAATAATAATTTGGCTAAATAAATTAAATGGTACACTCTCTTAGAGGAATTAAACCAGTAAAATATGATATAATATTTTAATTGGATGTTAAAGTTAACCTAAATTAATACTCAATAGTGATTGACATGTAGTAAAAATAAAAATAATAATAATAATAGACATATACTACCTTTTTCAGATGATCAAATCATCATACTCTCACTTATACCGAAAAAATAACTGATTTAAATTGTCAAAATATTGGTGACTTTGGAAAATTGCAAGTTTGATTTATCCCTGTTATTTTCTTTTATTGTATTAAATAAAATTTAAGGTGCATTTAGGCTCTAATTTACATTTGGGTGGAGTAAATTATCATCGCATTCAATGTTTAGGTCTCTCATTATAATAGTTGAAATTCTCAACTATTATAATTCACATTTAGCTACAGTAAACTATTTAAAAACTTTTGTTGTCTACAATGTTTACTATTTTGTAACATTATCTCTCCTCATTTTTAACCCAAACATGCACCCAAAGTATAGATTATTATAATTCAGATTAAATGTGTTTACATCCCAAACACAAACTATTTGATGTGAATTCAACCATTGAACCATTGCATGTGCCAGAAGGAGCAATTACAATAAGCAAGGCAAAGAAGATTAAAGAGGCATTCACACTACATCTTCAAAAGCTAGCAACTTCACAAGAAGCGACAAATAATTTTGAACCAAAATTTATATATAATGTTAATTCAATGAGTCAAGAAGAGAATGGCATGAAAATGGCACAGGAAAAGTCTTATAGTTTGGAAGATGGCATGGTGACAAAAAAAAGTGTGCAGATTTTGTGAAGAAAATGTTATCAAATGTGCACTGCTTGGGAAAACGTGATGTCAAACTTTGTCAAACAGCACCTCAACTTTATCGCCTTCTAGAGGAGATATTTAAGACAACTTGGAGACTTTCTATCGTTTTAGTTTTGCATTTTGACTTATTAAATAGTATGCAATTAAGTTTTAAGTTCCTAGGTAGAAATTTCTACAATTTGCATTTAATAGTGTTTGAATGACTTTTGAGTTATTGGTCATATCCACGATCATTTGGCCTTTAAAATGGCTTGTAATACTCTTCAGAACTTATATTATTGATGTTAAAAAACTTGTGCTTATTCAACCCTTTTTGTGTTGTCTTTTATTTCAAATCTTGCTTTAGGTTTGATGTTTAAATCAATTCATTGGATTAGTCTTGATCAAGCTAATTCTGTAGTGAGTTGTCTTAGGATCTAAGAGTGATAATCATAGATTATAAGTTTGATCTGAGTTAGCTTTCTTTGTAAGTGTTTACAAGAATCGTAGAAGGACCTCCAACTTTGCATCCAACAAACATCGCGGGCGCTTATCACTATTATAGTCCACATACTATAATAACTAACTCAACATCTCAAAACAGCCAATTAGCATTAGTAGTTAGGGTTGGCAAAATTCCCCGCGGGGAATCCCCAGTTTGATCGGAGATGGGAGTCAAACTGGTGACACATACCGCTGCATTAGCTCTCCAACTATTGTACTCTTTAACTCGCACCAAGGTGCAGCACCACGACGCTTCCTTATCTTTGGGCAACTTGGCTATTTTTCTTCCCACTTTTCGATGTTTTGCTCCGTTTTGATTTCCTTTGGCAAATTTGGTCCTTTTTAACTCTTTCTACTCTTGAATTTTAACCTTTTGATAAATCCTTGAAAACAACTAACAAACGACATCAAATCTAATAAAATCAAATAAAAACTATTGTAAATTCAAGGCAAATAATGTACATTTAGATGCGTTTCAGTGCTCGACATACTTAAGTGCTTAGAGTCAATGCTTAGAACAAGTTCATAATTCACTTGAGTAAGAGTAAAGTTGCATACCTATGTGTGAGGTAGGTTCCACTATTTTCAAGGAGTTATTAGAGGATCAATCTATCGTTCCACAAGTTCGTACTCGACATCACAACGTGAATCCTGCCAGCAATAACATGCATATAGACTCATTAGGTGTTGAGTCACTTGCCTTGTTGGAGAGATGACTTGACTATTCTTGTTCACTCTCCTTGACTCGCTCGACTAGTCCATAGTACACGAACTTCTAGAAAAAGAGACAAGTGGAAGATGTTTTTCTCACCATAAGCCACTTTATGATGTTGAAATTATAAAAGTTAAAATTGTGACATTTGTATGAGAAGTTCATAAAATATTAGATCATTCGACAAGATTAGAAATTGACATCAAACTCTATCTTTTCAAGTATAACTCTCGTGATAAACTAGTCTACATAAATTTCTATATCTTTCGCTATTTTTTAATTAGATGGTCATTTATAATAGTAATGATTAGTTACTAGACTTTGCAATCTCTCTCCAATAAACTTCATTTATCAATTAGTAATTTTCATACTCCTTATGCATGAGGAAAAATAGTTTTTATCAAAATGTAATTTTTAAATAATTGAACTACTAAGAATTTCAAATGCATCATATAAACATTATAAATATCTCGTGCCCCTAATTTCATAATTGCTCGACCGATATTTTATAACAAAGTTGTGGCAGTACATTTGTTAATGACACGTTTCTTAACTCTATAGTGGTTGAAAAACTTGTAGGTTAAAACGAGGTTTTATATGTGCAAAAGATATTAGTTTAATAACAAATATTTCAATAAGTTATTTAGTCATATATATGTGGATTTGTCAACTATGTCAATACTTTTAATTTATTTAAGGGGTTGTTTGAGAGACTGGAATGTAATCAAGATTACTGGGAACCAGAGGAGTGTTGGAATGTGCGAGATATCAAGGGCGAAACGGAAAGGGAAACGTGAAACGTGAAAGCAGTGAGAAAGAGGGTTTGGTTAAAAACTGCCAGAACATAATTAGTGTAATATTACAAATCGGGCCTAAAATGCTCAATCCAGACATGGATTTTGGATTACATTACAATCCAAACACATTCCATTACGGGACCCCAAACAGCCCCTGAGTGTTGTAAGTCTATCACTGATAGTCAACAGTCACTAAATGGGATTTATCAGTGATAGATATCTATCTATAATTGTTTGCATTCTCGCTTAATATCACATGTAAATGATTGCTAATGAACACAAATTTGGAGTATCAAAAATAGAAATGTTACTTTGATAGACATATTAATGATCTAACGACAAGAAACATAAACTGTTTATCTTCAACATACTTAAATATAGTAGATTAATGATAGACATCTATCAATAATAGACTTATAGTGGTCTATTAGTAATGAAAATTAGAAAAAAATATCAATGTCTAATAGTGACATGTACTGTGAGTGATAGACAAAGGTAAAATGAATTAAGAAAAAAAAAAGAATTTAAATAGAGGTGCATAAATTTGAAATTTTTTTTTGTTGAAATATTTGTAATTTTCTTGATATATTTACAACCATGACAACTAATTTTGACACCCATTTAATTTTTTTTAGTACCTATAGTTTAATACTTGTAATAATTTAGTTCATGAGCATTATTACTCTAATAATTTAGTCATTTATAATGAAAGAATATAAAGCAAAATATAAAATTTAGCAATATCTTAAAATTCCAAAGAATTACACTTTGTTAGGGAAAAACAAAAAGAAAAAGTCTTAAATTACATAGTTTAAATTATTATATTGTATTACGGACACTAAAAAGGTAAAAACAAAGTAATAATTGTATCATAAATCAATCAATTTAGCGATTTCATTACGATTACATTTGAAAATCACAAGTGTGCATATTTATTCAAATGTATGTTTTGCAAAATAGATAATTGGAGTAAATGCCAAATGAAATTGTTTGAGAGTCTAAATTAATTAATTTACGAGAGTTTAAAGATTTAATTGATATAATTTTGAATTTCATGAGACGTTTCAAATGGAACAAAGTGTAAATTTTTAAGTTACAAAAATTATAATTATTAGTTCATGTTTAAATTATAATATTTTTTTTTTAAAGTTAGAGTTTAAGGAAGATAGAATCATCACATTTTTTTTATGAGGAGATAATCAAATCATCTCGATAAAAATAAGAAAGAATTATTTTTAACTCGGTAAAAATGGTCAGAAAATTTTAAAAGATTTGAATGAGAGTATATTCATAAATTTAAATAATTCTACAATAAATCCTCTTTAATTCACTATTTTCTTTTATCATTTCAATATTGTTGAAACCCTAAAATTTAAAATTTAATAAAAAAATTATAAATTCAAACGTACATAAAATTTAGGGTTGTTTTCAAATATAGAAAAATGAGTCAAATTATTTACAAATATAACTTACTGTCTATCAATAATAGATCACGATAGAATTATATCACGTGAGCGATAGACAGAGATAGAAGTCTATCGGTCATGAGATAAAATTCTATCGCTGATAGACACTGCATTTTTTATATATTTGTAAATAGTTTTATATTTTTTCTGTTTATAGTAATTTTAATAACATTTACAATTGTGTAAAAAAAACAAATTAACCCATAAAATTACAAAACCATTTTTTAAAATTATTCACATATTTATATATTTATTTGAAAAATTATTACAAATAGGAAAAAACATCAAACTATTTATAAATATAGAAAAAATTTATTGTGAATTATAGAGACTGAAATTTTTCTATGTTTGTAATAATTTGACCGATTTTTCTATAGTTAAAAACAATCCTATTTTTTTTCTTAATCTTTAATAATATACATATATTTTCATTCAAATACAATTTAAATATATATTTTTTTAATGGCTCAAATATATATATTTAATATTATGAAATATGTTCAATGCACGTAGTGTAATTTTAAAATAAAACTCTAACACAGGATTAAAACATTTACTTTTACGATAATAATTGGTATCTTATTCATTAAATTATACAACTGGTCTAAAAGAAAGCGAATTAGCATAATACCCAAATTGTCACATAATATATGATATATAGTGATAGGATAAATTAAATAGAAAGAAGAAGAAGTCGTACTATATAAACCCCCCCTAACAATCCCTCCTTCTTTCACGCCCCCCTCTTCCCAGCTTCTCCTCTCTCAAAAGGCATTAAAATCGCAAGAAATAAACCAAAATTTTCAAGATCACTTTCATTTCTTCTTGTAAAACCCTAATCATCGATCTCTTCTTCCTTCTTTCCTCCACTCCTTCTCTTCGATTTTCCGATTCCATTTCCGTAAATTTCCTCTCAAGATCCGCAGACGCTTCTTCTAATTCTTGATTTATTCTTCTTCTTCTTCCTCTTTTGTCGCTGAAGTCTGGCGGTTTTCGATTTCGTGTAAATGGCGGATCCGCCAGGTATCCGCTTTCTTTACGCTTTTTGTGGTATTCGTATAACTGCGAGTGTTTTTGGTTTCTCTTTTTATCGATTCGCGTTGGTAGACTTGCCGTGCTGTGACGATTGACGATAGTGAAGTATGCTGAGCGTGGTACGCGTGCACCTGCCTTCTGATATTCCTATTGTAGGCTGCGAACTCACGCCCTACGTTCTCCATCGCCGCCCCGATAAGAATATCAGTACTGACGATGTATCTGAGTTGGCTCCTCTTGACGGTCAATTCCTGAGATACAGATGGTAAGTTCCAAGTGATGATTTCTTAAGTCTGTTGCGGAATATGAATTGGTTCTCGGTCTGCGGTAATGTTGTTTATTGGCTGTTTACTACTCTACAGTGTCTTGACTATTGCTCGTGGTACTTCAATTGGATGTGTTTGGGGTTTAGCGGTTTTTTCTTTAACTTCGAGCTTGTTTTAGTGTTACCCTTGAAACAGCTTGTATCCTAAATTGACGTATATTGCAATGACTATTATTTTTTTGTCTTTTGTATAGTAAGATCGGTGTTTTAAACGCCTTTTCTGCTGTTCTCTCTTCTATCTTCCTATCATTAGGAAAACTGTCCATGTTTACAATTTATGAATGTAGCAAATAATTTGAATGAAATTGTCAGGTTGATTATATAAAGATGCCAATTGTTGTATTCTACTGTATCAGTATTTTATATGTGTCCAAAGGCGTTACTGCCCTTTGTTTGTTTGTTTTTTAGTCGGTTGGAAAGCTAGTGAAGGGGGTGTGTTGCAGATAGAGGATTTAATACTTAGAATTTAACTCTCTTCTTTAATTGGTTATGTTGGTTCCTTTTAGTACCTGATATTTCTTGGAAACTAGCATAAGTTTATAATGAGTAAATCATGGGGGCATCATGCTGGGTTGAATACAATCATAACTACTTAGTATAGTTTCAATTCTTATCTATTATAAGAAATCAAAATTAGAACAAAACCCTGAAAATCTAGGGTACATAGATCAAGCCTTTTCCGTCAGAAATTTGTTGAGCTTTTGTGCTTTTATGGAGGAATTCCCTCGTAAAAAGTATCTCTCTTAGTTCGATGGATTAAAAAAAAATAGAGGGGAAAGGGAAGGTGGAGGGGACGGCATAATCTAGCTCTGGAGGGAGAGGAGGCTTCAGTCATATAGGATCTTGTTGCTTCAAGGAGGCGTCAGTCATATAGGATCTTGTTGCTTCGAGGAGGCTTTGAAGTTAAGTATAGAAGCTTATTTTCATGCTGGAGTCTTGTGGATTTTGGAAAGAAATTATTTCAAAATATCTGCTTATAGCAATACTCTAATGTAAGGAAGGATTGATCGGATCAGAAGAAACTACAAGTTCACATGTTAGGCTGTGCAGTGAATTTGTAAATGATCAATTGTAAAAAAGAAGATGATTTTGGATAGATATATGAATCCGATTGTCTTTTCCTCAAAACAATATTGTTTTCTTCTTCCTATTCTTCTATGTTTTTCTTCATACAAAGGTGAGGTTGAGAGATTTGAACCTAGGATGGAATAAAACCTTAAAAAGTAATGTGGTTTTGTCAATTATACTGTTAGTAATAGGTATATGTTCTCTTGTAGGGATCAATGTCGCACAATAGTCTTTTGAGGAAAAAGTGTGAAACACAAAAAGTGAGATATTCTTTTTTTGGAAGTACACAATCAAAACAAAAAACAAAATTTTAGTATATGAATGAATGATGACTGATGAGATAATGAGAAATTAAAGAAGTGAGAACTTGAAAATGAAGGCTTACATCATTATTATATATGTATATATTTATTCTGATGTTTGTGCCTCTTTGTGCCAAGATGGGCCACAAGTAAGATGCGCTGACTACACCCTACAGACTTCTAGGCATACACTTTAAATCACTGGTGGGGATGACCTAATTAGGCTATTGAAATTTGTTTAGTGTTTTGTTGAGGATTTCTTTTTTGAAGGCTCTCTTCTAATTTTGATGATTGCAATTTTTCTCGTTCTGGAATAAACTGTTTTATGGCAGTTCATACCAACTATTAAGCTATTTTAAGTTAGGATCCCATTTCATATGAAATTGCAAGATGTGTTTCTGGATTTTGTATGGATTTAATGCCCACTAAATTTCCAATGATTCTACGTATTGATGAAAATTGATGATGAAGCATTGATTATGCTGATAAAATCCTAGTGCCGCAGATGCAGAATGTGGCCCTAAATGTTATTTCCATTTTGACATTTTCCCCCTATAGGAAGTAATTTCATTGACAGAGTTCCTTTTGACAATCTAATAATTTAAGTTATTTAACTTATCTGCAAGATCTATTTTTTTTTCCTCCCCCTAGGAATTAGGAATTCCTATGGTTTGACTTTCATCTTTTTGTGAAAACGATGCTGCTGATGTTCAAACTTAATACAACAAATTCTTTTCAGGTATCGCTTACAAAGTGATAAAAAAGTTGCTGTTTGTAGTGTACATCCTTCTGAGCAGGCCACTTTACAATGTTTAGGCTGTGTTAAAGCCAAAATCCCTGCTTTTAAAAGTTATCATTGCACCACCAAATGCTTCTCAGATTCTTGGCAGCATCATCGTGTTCTACATGACCGTGCTGCAAGTGCTATGAATGAAAATGGCAATGAAGAGGAAGAGTTATTTGGACGCTATAATACTAATAACAATAATAATAATTCAGCAGCTGTTACGCAAAAGACAGGTGTGGAAACTTGGTTGGAAGTAGGACGGTATAAGAGTTACACACCAACTGCTGAAGACATTGGCCAGGTCCTCAAGTTTGAATGTGCTGTTGTTGATATGGAAACCATGTTACCTGTGGCGTCTCCACTTACTGTATTAACTTCTCGGGTCATTCCAGCTCCATCCCCTAGTCCACGTCGTGTAATTCCTGTTAATGGGGTCGATGTGATGGGAAAACTGGATTTGGATGGTCGAGTATCATCATCAGGAACATTTACAGTGCTTTCCTACAATATTCTGTCTGATGTATTGGCCACAAATGAATCATTCAGTTATTGCCCTTCATGGGCTCTTTCATGGCCATATCGCCGACAAAATCTGCTCCGGGAAATAGTAGGCTATCGTGCAGATATAATTTGTCTTCAGGAGGTACATATCACTCTATCTTCTCATGTCTGAATAAATATAATTTTGGCTACTATTGCGCCAGTGGCATTAGGAATTCGAGAAGTTTGCTTTGTTGTAAGTGATGTTTTGTAAGCATTTTTTTAAGGGTGTTTTTCTAAGCATTTTTTAGTACGTTCTTCTTATCATTTTATTATTCAGAATCTTGCAATTTCTTTTATCTATTTTGAATTCAATAAAGAAAGCAGTAAATATTTTGAAGCTGTTTGATTACTTTTTAATATAACACGTATAATAGATGATAATAAGTAGATATGATATTTGGGTACACTAGCTGCAATGCTATGAGGCCTCCATTTGGTGCTGTGTATGGATGTCTTAAAAGTTACTTTTTTTTTAATCTTTCAATTTGTGTATGCATTTACATGATTATAATTTGTAGGTTTATTATTCATAAGAATATTTCATTTGGTATTTGATTTCGTAATTTTTTTTTAAATATCTAGCACTATTGTGCTGTCTATAATGTAAACTTTTATTATTTATAACCAATGCAAGTATTTATCTATTTTGATCATAAGTTTATTATTTGTAAGCACCTTCATTTAGTATTAGAAAGGTTTTATCCCCCCTGCCCCGCCCTCCGCACGGCGATAAAACCTTTCTAGTCTTTCTTGGTTATTCTTATGGAAGTGGTTACCTTTTTTTAACTTCACACCATTGGAATGTGACAACTGACAACGTTGTCAAAATTTTGAAAATTTCTCTTTAATTTTTTTTTTGCGTCAATTATTGAATGTTGTGTTTGAATATGCCTTGTTCATCTTCTGTGAACAGGTTCAGAGTGATCACTTTGTGGAATTTTTTGCTCCTGAACTTGACAAACATGGTTATCAGGCACTTTATAAGAGAAAAACCAACGAGGTTGATTTCACACTTATCATTTGCAGTATACTCCTTATCTATCTATCCATGTATATTTATAAATATTTGAAGGTCTATCTGTATTCTCATCCTCTGTATTTATCTTTTTCAGGTCTACAGTGGGAATATTCAAACTATTGATGGTTGTGCAACATTTTTCCGTAGAGATAGATTTGCACATGTCAAAAAATATGAGGTTAAGAAGTGTTTGAGGAAGTGTTTTTACTTCTTTACAATGCATGTATTGCTGCATCCTAACTGTACTTTGGCTTGTTTGCAGGTTGAGTTCAACAAAGCTGCACAATCTTTGACTGACCCAGCGACTATTCTAACTGCTCAAAAGAGAAATGCTTTAAACAGATTAATCAAGGTGATTTTCTTGTGCTTCTTTCCCCCCCACTTATCCAGGCATTTTGATTGCACAGGGTGTTGTGAACTAATACATCATTTTGTGCTGCATCGGTTGTTAGGATGATGTTGCACTTATTGTAGTTCTTGAATCAAAATTCAGCACTCCAACTGTTGACAATCCAGGAAAAAGGCAGCTCGTTTGTGTGGTAAGAGTTCTTGAATGTTAGTTTATTCGGCAATGTTTCTATGGTTTGATTTTATTCTCTTTAATATAATTGCTAGTTAATATTTTCGATGAGGCTTGTTAATTTTCTATAAATATTTGAGTTGAGCCTATTTTCTCTCCCCAAAGGTTCTCTTTTATATGTTCTATGAAGCAGTGTGTTTGCGCCTTCTTGTGAAATGCCACACAAAAGCTACTTTTCTGTGAGCTTAGTGGGTTACTCAGTGTCCAAAGCCTCGCAAGTTTAGGTATTCTTGGACATTACGTGGGTCTTCATTGTCTCTAGACACTTGTGGTTTCTGTTTCAAAATTTCAACCTTGCTGTTTGATATGACTCTACAAACAGCGTCATACAATTGGATTTTTTTGCTACTTTGTGTAATTTACTGCTGGACTCTCTTGTGGGGGAGCCAAGCTTGCAATTTCCTACCTCTTCTCCCCTGCTTAGATATTCTAGTATTCATGAACATTTCATTTCATATTAACTTCTTATCAGGCTAATACACACATTAATGGGAATCAAGAATTAAAGGATGTCAAGCTCTGGCAGGTAATTTGATTTATGTTATACTGTCTCATGTTTTCCTTCAGTTTCTCCCCTTGAATATGAATCTAAGTCTTGTTTAACATTCTGGAAACTAGGTGCATACTCTATTGAAAGGACTGGAGAAAATAGCCGTAAGTGCAGATATTCCAATGTTGGTCTGTGGGGATTTTAATTCTGTTCCTGGAAGGTTTGTTTTCTGCGTAGTTCTCTAATTACATTTTCTGACCAATAGTACGATATGATTATGTCAAAGATCTGTTCAATTATTTTTTTTGGATAAAACGATATGTTCAATTAATTATCTTAGTAATTGAACTTTGTTGCAGTGCCCCACATCATCTTCTTGCTAGGGGCAAGGTAGAACCAACACATCCGGATTTAGCTGTAGATCCTCTAAATCTATGTCAACCACATAGCAAATTGTCACATCAGCTACCTTTGGTAAGTCTTCTTTCAACATTGTCAATGTATGAAAACCAGTCTGTCCATTTTACAACTTTATGATTTTGGTCAAGAAGCATTAAGAGGGGGTTAGTTCTAAATTTATCTTCCAGTCGTATATCTGAACGATGATTTCTCCACAGGTTAGTGCTTACTCCTCCTTTGCAATAAAGGGAGTTGGCATCGGTTTAGATAAACAGAGGAAAAGACTGGATCCTACAACAAATGAACCCTTATTTACGCATTGTACTAGAGATTTTATCGGAACCCTGGACTACATATTCTACACAGGTACCCCGGCCTTCCGACTGCTGTTTATTTCTTCATTTTATTGAACTGGGATGTTCTTTTTTCTAAATATTTATTTTCTGTTTCTCCAGCGGACACCTTAACAGTGGAGTCTTTGTTGGAGCTCTTGGATGAGGAGAGCTTGAGGAAAGATACAGCACTTCCATCCCCAGTGTGGTCGTCCGATCATATAGCACTTCTTGCCGAGTTTCGGTGCAAATCTCGGGCTAGACGTTAACCGATAGTGTAGGTAACTCCTTTTCAACAATGTAAAACTATCCAGCCGATAATCAAAATGAAAATGCTTCTATCTAATTAATTCATGATCTCATTGCGGGAAAAATCAAATCTAAAAGTTTGAATGTGCTGTGTGTAGATCAGGTGTGTGGAAGAAAAGCATCGGAGCAAAGATGCAGAAGAAAAGAAAAAAGCAAAGGTTGGGTAATATGTTAAGAATGGTGGGTGGTGGATCATTGGTTGGTGTTAAAAAAATATCCACAGGTAATCTCCACGTGAGATCATCGTCGTTATGATCTGCTTTTGTATTTGTGGTACCTTCTTCTTCATCTCATAGTAAAAGTTTTTAATCTTTCATGCCTTAATCTTCCCTTGCTGCATTCACACACATCCTTTCTTTCTTCTTCTTTTTCCCTTTTTTTTTTTTTTTTACAAACTCTCTATACCAATCTCATAAACTGGGCGCAAATCCACAATCCTTTACTCTTCTCTCTGTAGTGCTCTTTCTAAGAGAGAGAATGCCTAAATGGACTCTACAATGTTATTTTCTTTCATTTTCCTTTTGTCCTTTTTCTTTTGGTTAGAAGGTGGGAATTAAAGGAATATGGGTTTAGTTTTCAAAATAATCCTAAAAAGTAGATAATAAAACAAAGTTTTGTTTTATGAGCTTAATTTTTAAAAATAAAAAAATAGAAAACAAAATGGTTATCAACCAAGATTCGGTCATGGTACACCTTTTGTGTCTTACTCAACGGGTGTATATTTTTAGGAATAAATATGGATAGAAGCAAAATCTAATTTTAGTGGAACATATTTGGGAAAAATAGCATAAAAAAGATTTCATCTTTTTACAAATAGAACTCTTTTTAGTCAATTATTTTAATAGCACAGTTTGGTGTCATCTCGAATTGATATCAAGACCATAATAACACTCTTAAAAGTAGACCATAATATCATTATTTTTAAATCCCTCTCACGGAAATTGATCGTTTCGTTAATGCAAGAACATTCAGCCATAACTTTCATTTCTTTTTTCCATCCATTTTTGTCAATTTCGTCTTAGAAAACTCAAAAAGTTAGTGATTCAAGTTTGCTATTAAAAGAAGTGAGTTTTTATTCTATATATTTTGATGGACTACCACCGTATATGGTAAATATTTTCAATAGGTTTATCATTTAAAACAATTTTTCTTTAAATTTAGTTATATATGAATAATTTGATTGATAATTATTTTCTTTTACTAGTAAATTAGAGTAGTCTCTTTAAACTTAAACTGTCCAAGTGGAACTAATAAATTAGTAAGAAATTTAACAAACTAAAACTTTTCCATAGTAATAGTTTAAGTTAATTGATTTTTTTTTAAAAAAAAACTAAACAGACAAAAATTTCCTATGTAATTTCATTTCTGTTACAAAGAGAATGACAATTTTTAATCCCACCCCATAATTTCCATTCGTATGAAGTAAACGGATCTAAACAAAAAATTTCGGAATTAAAAGTATAAAATTAAAACATTTCCACCAACTACAATGCTCCAAACGAAAGTATTCTTGCTAAATCACTAATTCTAGAAATACTTTTAAAACTGCACTGTTATTTTAAACTGCCCACTGTATGTCAACCAAAAACTAAAAATAAAGTCTTCGTTGAAGACTCATTTACTCTTGACATGAAACTCAATGAGAATTATTGGAGAGGATAATATATCTTCCTCATGTCCTGTCCATATCCCAAAAATGTTCATAAGTTGCAGATACTCATCCAGCCAGGCTTTGGGCTTTCTTTCCCATAAGGCCATCAGGAGAAGCCAAACCATAACATAATCACAAACAAGATTTGATTTATGGCCAAAGCTACAGCCATATGGATCAATACCTACTTGAGAAGTGAAGCAGAGTCAACAATTTTGTTTCAAATGAGCATTCTATATGAGAAAATATTTAGATATGTGAATAAACTCACTTAATCACCGGACGAACACCGCGCACAGTTGCAAATAAAACCAAACCCTCGGTGCAGCAGAGTTCGCCGAGCGTCGTAGTCCATACTTGCATCAATATAACAAATCCGAAGCTCTTCACCTGTCATTACACTAACAATTGTTGTAGTTACTTGTGATATGAAAAGAGGTTATCCAACCATGGTGGCAGAGATTTGATAGGTTATGATAACCAAAAAGCATACTAAATGTCTTTTTTTCTTCCACAAATACAGATTTTTCTAAACAAGTTGGATTCTTGTAAGTGCTAAAAATCTCACATTTGTTTTATACATACCTCATCCTTGAATTTATAAGGAAACACAAAAGAAAATAATGAGAAAGACATATTACATTTAAACTTACCGGGATCAACATCACGGAGGGTCTTCAATCTCGCATTTGCATTGTTTATCCATATAATGTGTGTATTTGGATCTGCAACAGACACAGCCATGATATTGTACTTCAATTGAAATTAGTACTAAGCTTTAGCTAGTCTAAGATTTTCTGATCTGTTTTATTTACATTCCTCATGTCCCGTTACATAATTTTGTGTCTTACCTAACATTGATCTGTAATCGACATTTACCAATGAATTAGATAACAGGCGTAAGCAAAAAGAGAACTTTGTGGCAGTTATGTCAACAGTTCCTATTTGATGAATTTTATGTTATAATTAAAAAGAAATGCTTAGGAAAAAGGAGCTGAACACAAGGGGGGAAAGTGGAATGATGAAAATGATGCAAACATGCAACTTGTAAGCAGAGGTTAAAAGGTGCACTGACCACAGTCATGATTATAGAAAGATGGTAGCATGTAAACAGCATTCCCGACAGCAGCTTCAGCTTCAACACAGGCTGCTGCAAGAGAATGAAGATCTTCGTACCCTCCAGCCAACTCGATTCGAAAGGCATTGATATGA